>CM073589.1:78997310-83914810 GCA_037074715.1 Magnolia kwangsiensis | reverse complement strand
AGCACATCAGAAGCATCCCAGAACTCAGTTTTGTGTTCCTTCCAGTGAGAATAGAACACTTTTAGCCGCTTCTGGAAGTTATCAAGATTGATCGTGTAAGCACTGGGTGCCCCGGTAGCATTTTTATCAGATGGTTTTGCATTGTCATTTCAGTGTTCCGCCATTGAAGCTATGTCGGATCTAGAACAACTAAAATCCGCAACAAACCAAACAGAAAAATGTAGAGGTAACCACAAATTTCAGAGAAGGTATGTCTCTTCTTTCCTTTCTCTTCTATTTCACGAACAAAATGTAATGTAGTTCATCTACAAATTACAGTTTTTTTAAAGGATTTAGAACATTAAAAAAAATGAAAACTACTGGTTGGAGTGAACATTTCCTCTTTTATTGAATTGAGTTGTTACCAATTTTGTGAATAGAATTCTTATCAAACAATAGTGTGAATTATTTTTTGAATGACTATCAGGTGCAAGATTAAAATAATAATAATAATAATAAATTATCAATATTTTTTTTATTTACAGATATTTTAGCGATGGACCAAATTCGTCGCTAATTTCTGAAAATTGAAATTCAACAACAGATTTGAGGTCCATCGCTTCCGTCGCTAATGTTTTTAGTAATGACTATTTTTGGAATATTACCGACGGACGCTATGATGTAACCGACCTTATCCGTTGCAGATTAAGCGATGGATAAAATCCGTTGTAAAACCAAAAATTACCCAGGAAATAGCGACGGACAAAGTCCATCGTTTATTTGCTTTTACGACGGATTTGGTCCGTTGTAAAACAACGATTTTGGCATAGTATATCCTACGATCATGCTGTATGATTCTTTTCACAGGTGATTGCTCCACCTGCTCTATATCCCTATTCGCACGTCTTAGCCTTCCTACCCTGCCCACTCATGTGGCCATGCCAAACATGCTACATACGTGCAGATGTGAATCTGCTGCATCCACTACAGCTCCACCTTTTGAAGTGCTCCTAGTCAACCTGTACAAGTTACTGAGTCATTTTATTTTTATGATTACTTGTGCCCCCTTGATACTTTAAGAGCACCATCAATACCTACGTACTTGCATCCTTTTGCTCAAGCACATTAAGAGAAATCAAATTCCGCTTCAAATCAGGAACATGCCTCACATCTGTCAAGGTACAATCCACCCTATCAAACATCTTGATACGCACTGAGCCAACAACCACAACATTATAAACAATATCATTGCCCATAAATACCTGTCCACCACCGCACTCCCTGTAGCTGGTGAACCAACTTCGATGAGGAGTCATGTGAAAAGATGCCCTTGTGTCTAGCATTCACTCCTTACGATCATCGTATGGCTGTCTGAGCAAAGACACAGACAAAACATCACCATCACATCCATCTGACGTGGCAGCGTTAGCCTCCCTGCATAAAGCCTCAGAATCTTCCCTCTTTGATTTAGGATTTTCACAATCCTTCTTCACATGTCCTTCCTTCCCACAGTTCCAACAGTTTACCTTTCCTTTACCCTTGTCGTTGGATTTGGATCTAGAACCTGAAGAACTTGTACCTTGTCCAGAATTCCTACCCACTGTAAATAGTACATCAGAAGATGTCTCCATGTCACTGTTTAGCTGTCTCATAGCCTTCCCTTGAACGGATAAGATAACGGTGTCAACACTCAGAGTTTTATTCATACTGCACATTGTGTCCTTGAATGACTCATAAGACGCCGGAACAGAATTCAGCAACATACATGCTTGTTCTTCATCTTTCATTACTTCCTCCATATCCAACAATTTGTAAACTAATTTATTAAAGTTAATAATGTGAGCCTCCAGATCTCCACCCTCTGCCATCTTGAAGTTATACCACTGCCGCTTCAAGTGCAAACAATTTTCAGAGGATTTTTTCCCATAGACATCCTCTAACTTCGCCCATAACTTAGCTACAATTTCTCCCTCATGACGTTGTAGAGAACCTCATCCTTGAGATATAAACGGATTGATGATAAAGCCTTCTTATTAAGAGCATTCCACTCATCATCAGTCATAGTAGACTTTCGCTCCTCAAGAGCACCATCTTTGCCTTACTTGATTAAGGAACTCATCATCTTGATTTTCTATAACTCAAAAATTATTTTTCCCTGAGTACTTCTCAATCTCATACCTAGTACTCACCATTATTACTAATCCCTTAGATTCAGATCTGTGCCCCAACGATAGCTCTAATACCACTTGTTGGGGATTTTGGCCTTGCGAATCACACAGATCTAAATCTAGGATAGCAATTCAATGACACCAAGCATATATAAGAGAACACAAATTTAACGTGGAAAACCCTTGCGGGAAAAAATCACTGTACAAAGCGACAGATCTCCACTATGAAAATAGAAATTATAAAGAGAGAGGACTTACCTGATTCGAACAACCTCAAATCTCACCCTTGCTACACCCTTTTATTTCCCAAGAACCTCTTTAGAAAGCCTTAGAATTATTTTTCATATATTAGAAAAGCCCTAGGAACACCTACTTATAGTTTAGGCAACTTCACTTCTGCATCTCAGTTGTGAAAGGACTCAAAATCCGTGATCAACACAAAATCGCGGAATGAATCTGCATAACCACGACCGGTCGAGCAGACTGTACGACCAATCGAGCGCCACCCACGACTGGTCGAGCATGGCCCACAACCAGTCGAGCGCCTCGAATCCCAAATATTGATACTAGCTGGACTTTGAGTCGAGCAGGCTGCGACTAGTCGAGCCGCTCCCACGACTGGTCCAACTTGACCCATGACCGGTCGAGCAATAAAAAAAAAACTTGATTTAAGACTTCTAAGTACAACACATGTTCCCTAAAGTTTTCATTCTCTTTGCAACTGAGGAGTGTCATCCTTAGTTGCACAATCCTTCTAACCAGGTGAAGCTCTTGCTTTGAATTGTGCTTCATAACAGTTGCCGTGAAGAGTGGTCAGTTCAATGTAGAAGTCAGGCCTCAGGTATGTCCATACATCTCTACTTCATGTTCTTTGAGTATGCATCATCATCTTTTTAAATTATGCAACATGACTATTAGTGGATTTCACATTGTTTCTATTGGCGTTCACCCATCTGAATTTTCTACTAGTATGATCTCTTATATATGCATGGTTAACATGAGAGGTTCCTCACTTGATGAATGAAGTGGATTTCACACATATATGATGGTGGCCCCAAAGAGCCTGTTATAAATGGTATGTGTAAAACAGGTGTTTCAGATGATTCTCAAATGCATTTATCTGCTGCCCAGAGTATCAGTACCAACATGATATGATACCATGCTGGTGCAATTGAAGATGCATCTTAACATAGCTCCGTAGTACTAAGCCCCAGAAATTTCTCATGGTATTAAAGTATCATACGACTATTGGAACCCCCACCAGCATCCCATATTTAGAAAATACAGTCTTAAGTTACTGGGCACACGTATTTTATAAAACTTCCTGTGGTGTATGGGGTCAAAGGAAGATCCCAAGTTTGAATAAGAACAAAAAAAAAAAGGTCTTTGGTACAGGAGTAATTATAAGTTGCTTGACCTGTAGATACTTATGGCATCCTTGAGCTTTCAATTTGTCTAAGTTGGGTTCCACGATCCACACCATTGATATGGTTGGCCCAATCAGTTGGACCAAGCCCCGAAAATCTCTTTTGAGATCCTAGCCATCCGACCACTGATTTATATATATATATATATATATATATATATATATATATATATATATATATATATAGTTATGCTCACCTGCGCAGCACGTGCGCACCTTTGCACACATGTCATGGGTGTCTAATCTGAACGGTCCATGTGATGCAGAATCCCATGAAACCCCATGTGATGAATTTTCACACTGATCTAAAATTCTGGTGGGCCATAGCAAAGAGAAATGCAAATCAAGGGAGGAAACTCTTTTCATTTTTCATGGCCCATCAAAGTTTTAGATCAAAGCAAAACTTGGGCCCAGAGAGTTTCACGAGGTGCTGCTTCACATGAATGGTTCAAATTTTGGATCTATATCACATATGATGGGTTCTCAAAAAAGTTCACAGCAGTTTTGTGCAAACTGGTGAGCCAGTGAGCATTTCCCTATATGAGTCATGCTCACCTACACACGTGTGCACCTGTGCACACATGTCATGGGTGTCTAATCTGAATGGTCCATGTGATGCAGAATACCATGAAACCACATATGACAAATTTTTACCTTGATCTAAAATTCTGGTGGGCCATAGCAAAGAGAAATGCAAATCAAGGGAGGAAATTGTTTTCATTTTTCATGGCCCATCAAAGTTTTAGATCAAAGTAAAACTTGCACCAGGGGGGTTTCACGAGGTATTGCTTCACATGAACGGTTCAGATTTTAGATCCACATCACGTATGATGGGTTCTCAAAAAAGTTTGCACCAGTTCTGTGCGAATTGGTGCTCAGGTGAGCATTTCCATATATGAGTCATGCTCACCTACGCACGTGCGCACCTTTGCACACGTGTCATGGGAGTCTAATCTGAATGGTCCATGTGATGTGGAATCCCATGAAACCCCATGTGGAAAATTTTCACCTTGATATAAAATTCTGGTGGGCCATAGCAAAGAGAAATGTAAATTAAGGGAGGAAACTGTTTTCATTTTTCATGGCACATCAAAGTTTTATATCAAAGTAAAACTTGGGCTCTGGGGGTTTCACGAGTTGCTGCTTCACAACGGCTCAGATTTTGTATCCACATTACGAATGATGGGTTTTCAAAAAAGTTCGCACCAGTTCCGTGTGAACTGGTGCGCAGGTGAGCATTTCCCTATATGAGTCATGCTCACCAGCGCACCTATGCACGTGCGCACCTTTTCACACGTGTCATGGGTGTCTAATATGAATGATCCATGTGATACGGAATCCCATAAAACCCCATGTTACAAATTTTCACCCTGATCTAAAATTCTGGTGGGCCTTAGCAAAGAGAAATGCAAATCAAGGGAGGAAACTGTTTTCATTTTTCTTGGCCCATCAAAATTTTAGATCAAAGTAAAACTTAGGCCCAGGGGGTTTCACGAGGTGCTGCTTCAAGTGAGCGGTTCAGATTTTGGATCCACTTCACGTATGATGGGTTCTCAAAAAAGTTCGCACCAGTTCCATGTGAACTGGTGCACAGGTGAGCATTTCCCAATATGAGTCATGCTCACCTACGCACCTAGGCATGTGCGAACCTTTGAACTCATGTCATGGGTGTCTAATCAGAAGGATCCATGTGATGCGGAATCCCATGAAATCCCATGTGACAAATTTTCACACTGATCTAAAATTCTGATGGGCAATAGTAAAGAGAAATGCAAATCATGGGAGGAAACTGTTTTCTTTTTCCATGGCCCATCAAAGTTTTAGATCAAAGTAAAACTTGGGCCCATGGGGTTTCGCGAGGTGCAACTTCACATGAATGGTTCAGATTTTGGATCCACACCACGTATGATAGGTTCTCAAAAAAGTTTGCACCAGTTGTGTAAGAACTGGTGCACAGGTGAGCATTTCCCTATATGAGTCATGCTCATCTGTGCACCTATGCACATGCGCACCTTTGCACACGTGTCATGGGTGTCTAATCTGAACGGTCCATGTGATGTGAAATCCCATGAAACCCCAATTGACAAATTTTCACCCTGATCTAAAATTCTGGTGGGCCATAGCAAAGAGAAATTCAAATCAAGGGAGGAAAATGTTTTCATTTTTCATGTCCCATCAAAGTTTTAGAAGAAAGTAAAACATGAGACAGTGGGCATTCACGAGGTGCTGCTTCACATGAACAGTTCAGATTTTCGATCCACATCACGTATGATGGGTTCTCAAAAAAGTTCGCACCTGTTCCGTGTGAACTGGAGTGCAAGTGAGCATTTCCCTATATGAGTCATGCTCACTTGTGCCCCTATGCATGTGCACACCTTTGCACATGTGTCTCGGGTGTCTAATTTGAATGGTCCATGTGATGCAGAATCCCATGAAACCCCATGTCGAAGGAGGAAACTATTTTCATTTTTTATGACCCATCAAAGTTTTAGATCAAAGTAAAACTCGCGCATGGGGGGTTTCACCAGGTGCTGCTTCAAATGAATCGTTTAGATTTTAGATCCACATCACATATGATGGGTTCTCAAAAAAGTTCAATCCAATTCTGTGTGAACTGGTGCGCAAGTGAGCATTTCCCTATATGAGTCATGCTCACCTGTGCACCTACGCACGTGCACACCTTTGCACACATGTCATGGGTGTTTAATCTGAACGGTCCATGTGATGTGGAATCCCATGAAACCGCATGTGACAAATTTCCACCCTGATCTAAAATTCTGGTGGGCCATAGCAAAGAGAAATGAAAATTAAGCGAGGAGACTGTTTTCATTTTTCATGGCCCATCAAAGTTTTAGATTGAAGTAAAACTTGGGCCCAAGGGGTTTCACAAGGTGCTGGTTCACATGAACAGTTCAGATTTGGGATCCACATCACATATGATGGGTTCTCAAAAAATTTCACACTAGTTCTGTGCGAACTGGTGCACAGGTGAGCATTTCCCTATATGAGTCATGTTCACGTGTGCACCTATGCATGTGCGAATCTTTGCACACGTGTCATGGGCATTTAATTTGAATAGTCCATGTTATGCAGAATCCCATGAAACCCCAGGTGATAAATTTTCACCCTGATCTAAAATTCAGCTGGGCCATTGAAAAGGGAAATGCAAATCAAGGGAGGAAGTTGTTTTTATTTTTCATGGCCCATCAAAATTTTAGATCAAAGTAAAACTTGGGCCCGTGGGGTTTCACGAGGTGCTCCTTCACTTGAACGGTTCAGATTTTGGATCCACATCACGTATGATGGGTTCTCAAAAAAGTTCGCACCAATTCCTTGTGAATTGGTGCGCAAGTGAGCATTTCCCTATATGAATCATGCTCACCTGCACATCTACGCACATGCGCACCTTTGCACACGTCTCATGGGTGTCAAATCTGAACGGTCCATATGATGCGGAATCCCATGAAATCCCATGTGACAAATTTTCACCCTAATCTAAAATTCAAGTGGGCCATAGAAAAGGGAAATGCAAATCAAGGGAGGAAATTATTTCAATTTTTCATGGCCCATCAAAATTTTAGATCAAAGTAAAACTTGGGCCTGCGGGGTTTCATGAGGTGCTCCTTCACATGAACAGTTTAGATTTTGGATCCACATCACGTATGATGGGTTCTCAAAAAAGTTCACACCAGTTCCTTGTGAACTGGTGCGCAAGTGAGCATTTCCCTATATAAGTCATGCTCACTTGCAGACCTACGAACGTGCGCACCTTTGCACACGTCTATCAGTGTCTAATCTGAACGGTCCATATGATGTGGAATCCTATGAAACCCCATGTGACAAATTTTCACCCTTATCTAAAATTTTGGTGGGCCAAAGCAAAGACAAACGCAAATCAAGGGAGGAAACTGTTTTCATTTTTCATGTCCCATCAAAGTTTTAGAAGAAAGTAAAACATGAGACCGGGGGCATTCACGAGGTGTTGCTTCACATGAACAGTTCAGATTTTCGATCCACATAACGTATGATGGGTTCTCAAAAAGTTCGCACCAGTTCTGTGCGAACTGGAGTGCAAGTGAGCATTTCCCTATATGAGTCATGCTCACTTGTGCCCCTATGCATGTGCGCACCTTTGCACACGCGTCATGGGTGTCTAATTTGAATGATCCATGTGATGCAGAATCCCATGAAACCCCATGTGGCAAATTTTCACCCTGATCTAAAATTCTGATGGGCCATAGCAAAGAGAAATGCAAATTGAAGGAGGAAACTGTTTTCATTTTTCATTACCCATCAAAGTTTTAGATCAAAGTAAAACTCGCGCCTGGGGGGTTTCACTAGGTGCTGCTTCAAATGAATAGTTCAGATTTTAGATCCACATCACATATGATGGGTTCTCAAAAAAGTTCGCTCCAATTCTGTGTGAACCGGTGCGTAGGTGAGCATTTCCCTATATGAGTCATGCTCACCTGCGCACCTACGCACGTGCGCACCTTTGCACACATGTCATGGGTGTTTAATCTGAATGGTCCATGTGATGTGGAATCCCATGACACCGCATGTGACAAATTTTCACCCTGATCTAAAATTCTGGTGGGCCATAGCAAAGAGAAATGCAAATTAAGGGAGGAGACTGTTTTCATTTGTCATGGCCCATCAAAGTTTTAGATTGAAGTAAAACTTAGGCCCAAGGGGTTTCACGAGGTGCTGGTTCACATGAACGGTTCAGATTTTGGATCGACATCACGTATGATGGGTTCTAAAAAAATTTCTCACTAGTTCCGTGTGAACTGGTGCGCAGGTGAGCATTTCCCTATTTGAGTCATGCTCACGTGTGCACCTATGCATGTGCGAATCTTTGCACACGTGTCGTGTGCGTCTAATTTAAACGGTCCATGTTTTACGGAATCCTATGAAACCCCAGGTGACAAATTTTTACCCCAATCTAAAATTCAGGTGGGCCATTGTAAAGGGAAATGAAAATCAAGGGAGGAAATTCTTTCTATTTTTCATGGCCCATCAAAATTTTAGATCAAAGTAAAACTTGGGCCCGGGGGGTTTCACGAGGTGCTCCTTCACATGAACGGTTCAGATTTTGGATCCACATCACGTATGATGGGTTCTCAAAAAATTTTGCACCAATTCCTTGTGAATTGGTGCGCAAGTGAGCATTTCCCTATATGAGTCATGCTCACCTGCGCATCTATGCACATGCGCACCTTTGCACACGTCTCATGGGTGTCTAATCTGAACGGTCCATATGATGCAGAATCCCATGAAATCCCATGTGAAAAATTTTCACCCTAATCTAAAATTCAGGTTGGCCATAGAAAAGGGAAATGCAAATTAAGGGAGGAAATTGTTTCTATTTTTCATGGTCCATCAAAATTTTAGATCAAAGTAAAACTTGGGCCTGGGGGGTTTCACGAGGTGCTCCTTCACATGAACAGTTCAGATTTTGGATCCACATCACGTATGATGGGTTCTCAAAAAAGTTCGCACCAGTTCTATGCGAACTGGAGTGCAAGTGAGCATTTCCCTATATGAGTCATGCTCACTTGTGCCCCTATGCATGTTCGCACCTTTGCACACGCGTCAAGGGTGTCTAATTTGAATGGTCCATGTGATGCAGAATCCCATGAAACCCCATGTGGCAAAATTTCACCCTGATCTAAAATTCTATTGGGCCATAGCAAAGAGAAATGCAAATCGAAGGAGGAAACTGTTTTCATTTTTCATGACCCATCAAAGTTTTAGATCAAAGTAAAACTCACGCTTGGGGGTTTCACTAGGTGCTGCTTCAAATGAATGGTTCAGATTTTAGATCCACATCACATATGATGGGTTCCCAAAAAAGCTCGCTCCAATTCTGTGTGAACTGGTGCGTAGGTGAGCATTTCCCTATATGAGTCATGCTCACGTGCGCACCTTTGCACACATGTCATGGGTGTTTAATCTGAATGATCCATGTGATGTGGAATCCCATGAAACCGCATGTGACAAATTTTCACCCTAATCTAAAATTCTGGTGGGCCATAGCAAAGAGAAATGCAAATTAAGGGAGGAGACTGTTTTCATTTTTCATGGCCCATCAAAGTTTTAGATTGAAGTAAAACTTGGGCCCAAGGGGTTTCACGAGGTGCTGGTTCACATGAACGGTTCAGATTTTGGATCCACATCACGTATGATGGGTTCTCAAAAAATTTCACACTAATTCCGTGCGAACTGGTGCGCAGGTGAGCATTTCTCTATATGAGCAATGCTCACATGCGCACCTATGCATGTGCGAACCTATGCACACGTGTCATGTGCGTCTAATTTGAACGGTCCATGTTATGCGAAATCCCATGAAACCCTAGGTGACAAATTTTTACCCTGATCTAAAATTCAGGTGGGCCATTAAAAGGGGAAATGCAAATCAAGGGAGGAAATTGTTTTTATTTTTCATGGCCCGTCAAAATTTTAGATCAATGTAAAACTTAGGCCCGGGGGGTTTCACGAGGTGCTCCTTCACATGAACGGTTCAGATTTTGGATCCACATCACGTATGATGGGTTCTCAAAAAAGTTCGCACCAATTCCTTGTGAATTGGTGCGCAAGTGAGCATTTCCCTATATGAGTCATGCTCACCTGCGCATCTACGCACATGCGCACCTTTGCACACGTCTCATGGGTGTCTAATCTGAACGGTCCATATGATGCGGAATCCTATGAAATCCCAGGGGACAAATTTTCACCCTAATCTAAAATTCAGGTGGGCCATAGAAAAGGGAAATGCAAATCAAGGGAGGAAATTGTTTCTATTTTTCATGGCCCATCAAAATTTTAGATCAAAGTAAAACTTGGGCCTGGGGGGTTTCACGAGGTGCTCCTTCACATGAACAGTTCAGATTTTGGATCCACATCACGTATGATGGGTTCTCAAAAAAGTTCGCACCAGTTCCTTGTGAACTGGTGCGCAAGTGAGCATTTCCCTATATAAGTCATGCTCACCTGCGCACCTACGCACATGCGCACCTTTGCACATGTCTATGGGTGTCTAATCTGAACGGTCCATATGATGCGGAATCCCATGAAACCCCATGTGACAAATTTTCACCCTTATCTAAAATTTTGGTGGGCCAAAGCAAAGACAAATGCAAATCAAGGGGGGAAACTGTTTTCATTTTTCTTGGCCCATCAAAGTTTTAGATCAAAGTAAAACTTGCGCCCGGGGGGTTTCACGAGGTACCGCTTCACATGAACGGTTCAAATTTTGGATCCACATCACGTATGATGGGTTCTCAAAGAAGTTCGCACCAGTTCCGTGCGAACTGGTGCGCAAGTGAGCAATTCCCTATTTGAGTCATGCTCACCTACACACCTAAGCACATGGCCACCTTTGCACATGTGTCGTGGGCATCTAATCCGAACGGTCCATGTGATGCTGAATCCCATAAAATCTCATGTAACAAAATTTTACCCTGATCTAAAATTCTAGTGCGCCATAGCAAAGAGAAATGTAAATCAAGGGAGGAAACTGTTTTCATTTTTCATGGCCCATCAAAGTTTTAGATCAAAGTAAAACTTGGGAATGGGGGGTTTCACAAGGTGCTACTTCACATGATCGGTTCAGATTTTCGATCCACACCACGTATGATGGGTTCTCAAATAAGTTCGCACTAGTTCTGTGCGAACTGGTGCGCAGATGGGCATTTCCCTATATGAGTCATGCTCAACTGCGCACCTTTGCACACATGTCATGAGTGTCTAATCTAAATGGTCCATGTGATGCGGAATCCCATGAAACCCCATGTGACAAATGTTCACCCTGATCTAAAATTTTGGTGGTCCATAGCAAAGAGAAATGAAAATCAAGGGAGGAAATTGTTTTCATTTTCATGGCACATCAAAGTTTTATATCAAAGTAAAACTTGGGCTCGGGGGGTTTCATGAGGTGTTGCTTCACATGAATGGTTCAGATTTCGGATCCACATCACGTATGATGGGTTCTCAAAAAAGTTCGCATCAGTTCCTTGTGAGCTAGTGCGCAGGTGAGGATTTCCCTGAGTCATGCTCATCTGCGCACCTATGCATATGCATGCCTTTGCACACATGTCATGGGTGTATAATTTAAACTCTCCATGTGATGTGGAATCCCATGAAACCCAACGTGACAAATTTTCACCCTGATCTAAAATTCTGGTGGGCCATAGAAAGGAGAAATGCAAATTAAGGGAGGAAAATGTTTTCATTTTTCATGGTCCGTCAATGTTTTACGTCAAAGTAAAACATGGGCCCGATAGGTGTCATGAGGTGCTGTTTCACATGAACAGTTCAAATTTTGGATCCACATCACGTATGATGGGTTGTCAAAAAGTTCGCACCAGTTCCATGCGAACTGGTGTGAACGGTTCATTTTTCATGGCCCATCAAATTTTCTTTTCATCTAGAGACTTGGAACCCAATATGGTCTGTGGCAAGGTAAGGTGAAACTAAGTTTCATTGATGTTGGTAGAATGCTGTTTGTTTGGATTTTGGTATGCATCCTTACAGTTCTCTTATTGGCTTCTAATGGAACTTTTTCACCCGTTTCGATTGACTTATATGCTTTGTCGGAGCATTTGTGTATTTCCTCCTGTTGCTATCTAACTCTTGAATTTTTGTTATACTGGCATATGTGTGCAGAAAATGGTTAATGATGGCAGTGTTGAAAGTTGGACATGCATAAACTTCTCATATTTGAACCCAGATCCAATTCATGCATTTTGCTACGAACTTGTTGGCACGTGTCGAAATATAGGAATAGTATGAGTTTTAACTTTTATCTTTGAGTATAGCCATTATCATCATTACATCCTCCCTAAAGTTCTTCAATCTCTTTGCAACTGAGGAGTGCCATCCTTAGTTGCACGATCCTTCTAACCAGGTGAAGCTCTTGCTTTAAATTGTGCTTCATACCAGTTGCCGTGAAGAGTGGTCAGTTCATTGTAGAAGCCAAGCCTCAGGTATGTCTATACATCTCTACTTCATGTTCTTTGAGTATGCATCATCATCATCATCTTTTTAAATTATGCAACATGCCTATTAGTGGATTTCACATTGTTCCTATTGGCGTTCACCCATCTGAATTTTCTACTAGGCTGATCTCTTATATATGCATGGTTAACATGAGAGGTTCCTCACTTGATGAATGAAGTGGATTTCACACATATTATAAGATGGTGGCCCCAAAGAGCCTGTTATAAATGGTATGTGTAAAACAGGTGTTTCAGATGATTCCCAAATGTATGTATCTGCCCAGACTATCAGTATCGACATGATATGATACCATGCTGGTGCAACTGAAGATGCTTCTTAACAGAGCTCCGTTGTACCTAACCCCAGCAATTTCTCATGGTATTAAAGTAGCATACGACTATTGGAACCCCCACCAGCATCCCATATTTAGAAAATACAGTCTTAAGTTACTGGGAATCACGTATTTTATAAAACTTCCTGTGGTGTATGGTGTCAAAGGAAGATCCCAAGTTCGAATGAGAACAATTTTTATTTATTTATTATTTTTTTTAAAAAAAAAAAATGTTGTTACAGGAGGAATTATAAGTTGTTTGACCTGTGGATACTCCTAGCATCCTTGAGCTTTCAATTTGTCTAAGTTGGGTTCCACGATCCAGACCATTGATATGGTCGGCCCAATCTGTTGGACGAAGCCCCTAAAATCTCACCATCCGATCATTGATTTATATATATATATATATATATATATATAGAGAGAGAGAGAGAGAGAGAGAGAGAGAGAGAGAGAGAGAGAGAGAGAGAGAGAGAGAGAGAGAGAGAGTGTCATGCTCACCTAGGCATGTGTGCACCTTTGCACACATGTTATGGGTGTCTAATCTGAACGGTCCATATGATGTGGAATCCCCGGCCATGAAACTCCATGTGACAAATTTTCACCCTGATCTAAAATTCTGGTGAGACATAGCCAAGAGAAATGCAAATCAAGGGAGGAAACTCTTTTCATTTTTCATGGCGCATCAAAGTTTTAGATCAAAGTAAAACCTGGGCCCGGAGGATTTCACGAGGTGCTGCTTCACATGAACGGTTCAGATTTTGGATCCACATCATGTATGATGGGTTCTCAAAAAAGTTTGCACCAATTCCGTGTGAACTAGTGCGCAGGTGAGCATTTCCATATATATATATATATATATATATATATATATATGGTTGAATGTGGATCATTGTTGTATATCCTTTACTAACCATCTATTTCTGCAGGTCAACTATCTATATATTAGATTTGTACACCGATTTCTCAGACGTGCTTCATCTACCAGTAGGATCATTGAAACACGATCCATCTAACATAATTTGGGATTTAGCCTAATTCCAATTTGACATGACATATCCCATTGATAGCGTTGTTTGCTTTTCAGATAATACTTTTGGAACTAGTTAAAGGTTTGTTTGGTTCAACAAATTTCATGAAATAACAGGAAAAATTTTTCGCAATCACTACACCAAAATTGTCATTTAGGAACGGTTTGAGACCGTTCCTGACTGACTGCTTCAGGAACGGTTTCAAACCGTTCCTAAATGAGGCGTCGTAGAAAAACAGGAACGGTTCAGAACCGTTTTGGGTACCGAAATTTTAGGAACGGTTTTAAACCGCGCTGGTGCAACGGTCACATTTCAGGCACAATTTTAGAGACGTTTTTGAGCCTCTTAATGTTGCCAACGGTCAGATTTTAGGACCGAATTTTAAGAACAATTTAAAACCCTGATAAACACGAAATTTAGGGTCAAGGGAAATAAATTAACAGAAGTTGTTACATTCTATAAATATAGAGATTAATTCAAATAAAAACATAAGAAAATGTGCTTGAAGATGTTTCATTGCAAAATCAAATTTACAAAATAAGCCACACTTTAAATTATAGCTTTGCGGAGATGATGTGTGTGAAGCTCCCTCCTCAATGCATTGATCATCATCTCCTAGACCCACAAGAACAAGACGCTTCCCACCTAAGAATATAAATAACTATAGAAATTGAAGTTAATTGGTAATTGAGTGAAAAAGAAAAGTCTCCCCACTAATGATCAAGATTGTATAATGGGAGCATGCTACAAAAGACTAGAAGCACAAACACACATTGGGACCCCTCAGTGCCTAGGCCAATTAACCCTGCTTGATATGACATATAGGATTATGATACAAAATGCACATCAGGCATAGTAAGCTTGAAATGTTTCCCGAGACATTGTTGTTGGTCTGTTAAAGGAAAAAAAGAAAACTCACCATTATGGAAAAAGCAATTTGGGAGCTCAAACCATCTGATTTGAAGCTCATCTTTTTCATATCGTGGGAGTATACCGAAGCGAGCTTTCTTTGTTGCATCAAATGAGAAGATTAGCTTCCCACCCTTCACCATTTCCTGAAAATAGAAGTAAAGCAAGCAAAGAATTTTAGTTAATGTAATGGAACTAACTTCAAAACTATTGATTGCTCCAAACATTAACAAAAGGCATATACTGTACCTATGCATCATGTTTATCAAAATATCCCAAATATCACAAATCATATAAGATTCCAAACAATTTAGAATCAATCAATCATTGTGAAATGCCAAGTTATTTACCCAAGGCGCACACGATCCATATAGAGCAAATGTCTTGAATGTCTGTTGATATTTGATAGTGGTGGTGCAACTAAAGTGAATTCAGTATCATTTCATATTTTTAATTCATGTCCATTTAGTTTGCTTTGGGTACTAGTTCAGGTATCACCAATGGTTACAAAAGCAGATGCAAGAGTCTTAAAGTACTTGAATATAAGGCCACCACCTAATCGATTTCCATACAATGGATCAATCAACTATGAATCTCATTTTATAGATGGACCTGGATGTTAAAAGAATGCAAGTGCCTGTTGTAGTTCTTCACTCCAAGGGTTGAGAAACCCTTGCCAAGGAACTGATCAGAGATTCAACAAAGGCAGCTAATTTTAGCTTTAATTGAAAATTTAGCCAAACCTGTGAGCACAATTGCTGAAAAACCAAACAGCAATGCCTAAAAGCAGCAGAGCGAGGAAACAAATAGCGGCAAAGCACATGATTGCCAAGAAATCCTACCTAACTTGCCTAACCAATGGCGCAAAAGAAGTTACCTGCATTCCTACGTAAAGCACAAGGGAGTTTATTAGGGGCACGTTGTATCGAGTCCCAGCCAGTGCAGCCTCACCCTAAGGAAGCAGCAGTCTCTGCTTCAGCTCTGTTAAGAACGGAGATCCTTATTGCCTTGTCTGTGGAAATTCCAATAGAAGACAAAAATCAGGAACATATCAGAAGAGCACAAATACGTGCTCCTTACTGGTGGAACATTTTAAACCAAACAAATGGAAGAACAAAGGTTGCACTGCAACTTCTTCCAGCAACCAAGCCAACTGTCACCAGACCAGGGAGAACAGATGCACAACAAAGGACCTTTTTCTCTATACAGCACATAGTTAAAAAAATAAAAAATAAATAAAAATAAAAAGAAGAAGAAAAGCAACAATATTCTAAAGTTGAATAGAACTACTTCCAAGTTTGAACCAAGATTCAGCATATTGGTTCTGAAAATCATCACCCATTGTCCACATGATGTGATTTGTATATGTCACATTTGCTTGTTCATCAAAGCCAAATAAAATTACAATAGAGGGAGTGCATAGAAGTATTAGATTAAATGCATGGGCTGCATTGTACTCATATCAGAAACCACTAGGACACTTCATATGAAGAGTACACAAAATTATTACTTGAGTCCTAGCAGCATCAATGAAATCATTTATGTGTTGTTCAACAATGTAGTCATATAGATGAGGATCATCCTACAATTGTTCCAGGATAGCAATGAGGAGATACAGTTATAACAAAATCCAGATGAGTACATGAGAACTGTCATAAGAAGTAGGTACATGTATAAGTGAAGATTCATCATTGACTTCAAAATGGAAACCATTTGGAGGACTAATGAACAGGAAAGGCACTTGTGAAAATCTGGTGGTTGGACAACACGATATGTCAACAAACTATAGAAATTTAAAATAATAAATAAATAACAGAATAAGAACTTGAAGTTTCATACCTGAGAAGAAGAACCAAAAGTCTTTGAAACCATTTTTCAGTTTCCCCAACAATGCATGGGTACAGATTTCCATAAAAAGATTACAAAGATTGTAAAACAGAGCAAATTCATATGTATTATTCCGAACTCCAAAATTGGGCACTTATGTATTGTACTGGCAAGGAGCTATTTCACATCCATGTAAGAAACCATTGTAATACTTCAAAGAACCAAGTTCAGGCTTGAATCCTACTTTGGTAGTGATGCAGCCTACCTTAAAGAACATCAAATTTATACTAGCAAAATACTTGTGTTGCAATTATAATTCAAATACCACACAACTACATTTTAACTGTTGATGCAAAAGTCTCGATAGCAAAAATAAAAAAATAATAATTATAAATAAATAAAAATCACCCTTCTTCATTCAATATGTCTCCAGTTGAACACTTACCAAATGTGGCACTTGTCTAGTTTAAAGAAAAGGTGAAGTCTGACCGAATAACCTACTGGAGAAATAAGCAATTGGACATCTGTTACCCAGTCCCCAAACTCACGTTTACATGGCAGGGCCAACTCAGCATGCCAAGCTTCAACTTTTGCAGCAGCATCCGCACAAATGAACAGTAAATCTGGTGTTTCACTGCTTTCGTGAGCTGTAATTATCAAGAAAAAGGCAATGAATTCCAGGTGAGATTTTTACCTGAGTTTTCTGAACAAAGAGAGAGAATTTACCTTGAGATTTTTGCCTTTGACTATCAATCGGACAGAGGAGAGTGCCATCCCAGGACATGCTTTCATCCAAATTTGCAAACCTGACAATTAGGAAGTTGTCATCTCCTAACACACTTTGTAGGTGAGTTCTTGTATTTGCAAATATGGGCCCTAGAAGGTTAATGAGCATGTTATTTAATGTGACAAAAACATTAAATAAGTGCGATTATGGTTGATAAGATAGTAAACACAGTTTTCCTTTCTTTTCTTTTTTTCTTTTTGGCAATAATCTATAATATAACAAGAATACAGATATATTTCCGTCTAATTATAATTATGTAAGAATTAACTTGATACACAAAGAACCATCTGACCATCATGATTTGAATGCTTGGATTACAATACAATGGTCTCTCCAAAGTAGACAATGAAATCATCATTCAAACATTTTCTACAAAGGAATTGGCAATCTGGCATGGCTTCTTACACAGTTTACAAGAATATCACTTGAAAATCTAAAAGACACTATAAGCTAAGCATTTCTTTATGTGGAGCCCCTGTTTCTTCACATGATGCAGATTGAGATAGAGCTACTTGGGGGTGGTTACCTTAAGTGCCACTAGTCTCTTCTACCAGTTGAGGTGAGTCTGGGCTGGTGATTGTTCAAGAGATAGATTGGGCAGCAGGGGTGTTTGTTGGATGTGGCTCCGTGCATTGGTTGTATGCCTCCGCGAGAGAAGGAATTCCTACTGGAAATGGCCTTGTGGGATAGCCAGATACAGAACTGTAGCAAACCAGTTGGGCCCTAAGCCTGGCTCTGACTTCAGATTGCTGCTACTGCTCTTATAATGGCCCTGTCTTCAGAGGCACAGTTTACAAGAATATCACATGGTTTACAAGCAATAGAAACATGATATCAAACAAAGAACTGATGAAGATCTTTATGAGCTAAGCCAAGCATTGAGGATCCTAGAACCCCTTGAGTCAAGACACAGTAGAATCATAACTGACATTGATGGAATGTTAAAACTGTCCCATGAACCTCTTGAGTCAAGACACGGTAGAATCCAGCCCTTTCTCAGCCAAAACCTCCTCCCTCAGACGGGCTGGATTGGAGGAAGGTTATAGTATAATTAGACTGTAGGATGAATCTTCATATTGGTCTGAAAAATCACTAAAACCTAAAGATAGGCCAGCTTGTGTAGCATAATTTACTTTGTAAAGTAGTGTCTCAATTCTTGTAGAAAGCTCATTGTCGATTTGGACATTGATATCATGCATATTAGACAAAGAATCTGCATGCTCTAACAAAGAACAGGCATTAGCTCCCATTCTTCAATATCCTTCAGAATGCTCTGAAGCATCTCTGGTGCTTTCAAAGAGACTTTCAGAAGCTTTGATTGAGTGACTAGTTCCTGCAAAATCAAGTGCATGAGTATACAGCATACCCACCAGCTTGGAAAACAGATGACTCAAAATGATAAAACAACATCAACATTCAAGGCATCAACTTTCAACAGAGGATTCAGAGCATGCCCAGAACAAACAGCAGACATTAAAAAAGGTTGAGATGCCCTTATCCATGATTCACCCATTGATAATGCATCCTTGACATCCTGGAGAGAAGGCAGCTGTGCAAATATGCTTTCTGAAGCCCTGAAATATTCAAAGACAACAATCATAAATTCAGGGATTTATCAAATGATCAGAAGGGTGAGTAACAAGAACTAAAGCACAGTAAATGAAAACCTTAGGGCATCCTCAAACTCAGACATCTGACCCATGCTACAAAGAAGATGCCTAGCAGTCGCTTCCCAAGAACTAGCTTCTTCTAGTACTCTAGAAACATCCATGAACAATCTCTTTTGTGATTTGTAACCTGAAAGTTAATTTTAAGTTCAAAGATCATGAAATGGTAAACCACAACCATTGGTTAAAACTGAAAAATGCTCAAGAGTCAAGACAGAAAAACATACAAAGCTGCTTCTTTCATCAGCTCCTGGATAAACTCCAGTGGCATTTGACTAGTTAGTGTCTGTAGATGTAACAAGAATATTTTATAAGTTTCTAACATTTAAAATAATTGAGGTACATACACAGTGCTTTAAAATTATAAGTCAGAGGGCTCAGAACTGGAACACTTCAGACGAAACCAACTCATACTTGAATTTAAAACCAAGCTCAGAAATCCGACCAAGTGCAGTTTGGCCCTACAACCAAATGCTGTCTTGGAAGCTTGAAAGTTTTTTTAATAGTAGAGACGCTTACAAGTGCAAGCTATTTAAAGACATGTATTCACATAGCAGGAAACTAAATACAAAACAATCATTAAAATAGGGACCAGGTAAAACACATAAAGAATAGATGAATATCAATACCTTGAATGCTTTTTCTCTGCAGCGAGACTTCCTTAATTCTGCCTTGACATGGGGCAACTGATCAACTGTTTACGAAAGGAAACTAAATCTCAGTGCCATGGTCTAAAGAAAAAACAACCTTGCTAAGAGTTTCTATTGATTGAACAGGATCTGTAAAGAGACCAAACCACGTACTCTCAACGATTCTCCAGCTTCCAAAATGCTCGTTAGTTCCTCAACAATCACGTTGTAATCCTCCCGATCCTGAATGTTTACAAGAGATTCATGAAAACAATGAATCCAGGAGAGAGCATTAGAATGATACTGCCTTGAAAGCTTCAATTCTGGAATGTTGACAGTGAAATTATCTGCATCTTGAAGAACAACCTCAAGTTCCAGCAATCTAGATGTTCCACATTGATAGAGTACTACTACCCATTCAAAAAGGAGAGAGTTCCAGATTTGGTGCAGTTTATAGGCAAGTTTATCTTTGTCTCCTTGCCAACAAATAGACAATTAAGAAAAGAGAAAATTGGTCGCAGGTACCCAAACTAAGAACTAATGAACCGCTGTTTGTTTTGACAAGAAACGAATGTATTTTGTTTTGACGACACCATTGTTCTGATGATTCCCATCAGGATTGAAAACTCTCTTCAATGGCACAATCCTAACCTTTTCAACTGTTGGCCTAAAAATATCTGGTTAAGAAATACACCAAAAGTTGAGATTCAGTGGAAGGATCAAACATTCAATAGCTAGGATCTTCAAAATTGGGAGATTCTTACTGCATGGTCCCTTCATGAGGGCCCATCAGATCAATGATCTGGAGCACTGAATCATGGTCACCACATGCACAAACTATTTATGAAATAGTTGAGTTCTCAATTCTTTGATAAAAGAGTACTCAAACTCCAACAATAATAATAACAATAAAATATAAATTAATAACAAACAACGAACATGATGATGATAAAAACCGCAACAACAATTACCTTTTGAACTTATCTGGAAAGAACATGTAACATCCCGAAAATCGGGGGGTCGAGCAAAAACCCAACTCCCGAGTTCCAAAATGTTATTTATGTAACATAGATATGTATGATTGAATGTTGTCTATGATAACGCATTAAACATGAGTGAGATTAAGCTAGAACAGCATATCATACTCCAGAGACAGTTAAATTAACAAGCGGAAGACTGTGATAGTATGTATAACATATATAAACTGTTGTATGCCTCCAGAGTGTGGATATGTTACCAGGTTATGTACATACATGTATACTCCAAAAGTAGACAAAACGAATATACATGAGTGGCTAAAAATATAAAATGACAAGTGTCAAAGTATCTAATCAACCTCCCTGTAATCCCGTCAATCAGAACACGCATAAAGGAGGGATCCTCCTCCTCATCATCAAGTCCAGCTCCGCCTCGCAGGCCGCGCCATCATCTGCAATCACAAAAGGGTCTGGTGGGTGTCCAGGAACACCGTCCCGTAACGTGGGAGTGAGTAGCTAACTCAGTGGAATAATAGAGCAAAGATTAACATGTTATCAAATCAATCATGGATAATAGTAACGCAGTAAATCAAAAAATCCTATTACTGTTGTTAATGCAATTATGACATGACGTGATGTATGCCCTCACCGACGATCTCCCTCATACGGCAACATCTTACGACCGCGGCATGCCACACTCCCTAGAGTGCTCCACATCTTCCAGGCACATGCAATGCTATGGTGATATGATTTTTGAGTTATTATTAGTCCATTCAAACAGCAGGATTGGGAAACTAAGGTACTTCCCTTATATCAATCCCAACACAGATCCTGTCTAGGGTCGTCACTCCTAGTAATCTCATACGATGTATATTTCGTAGGTCGCTGCAAGGGCTGCCAGGGCTGTTGCATGCACTCGTTGCTCCGCTCCCCCATCACCTTATCAATACAGGCCTACTGTACTCTACTGCTACTGAAGGGTCGTCGCCTCCCGTAGACTCAGAATACGCTCGCGGTCACTACAAAGGACTCGTCGCCTGATCAGTGTAGGCCGACAGCTAGAATATTGTGTCCCATACCACCATAATCTGCTCACGAGTCTAGGTGCTCACTGGTCACTACGGGGAGGTTTGTGGCCCCAGCGTAGGCCGACAGCTCGACCACGGTGTCCCATACCACCATGCCCGGCTCATGAGTCTTTATGGATCAAGGTACCATGGTTAACAGAGTTTACAATGGTAAGTTCAGTACCCTAGGTTCAAGCAGTTATGACTCATACAAGGTGAACATACATCGGCCAGTCGGGTTACTTGACGGGCTCGACTAGCGCGATCGCATCTCAAGTCGAACGACATGAAGTGCGTAAAACACTTCGTGTGGCCTAACCACTGCCGTCAACTCCAAACACGACTCACGTTCATCGACGCGTCGTTCGTGGCGAAGATAAGCTAACCACGAATTCGCTCGGTTACCGACTGCCTGGACTAGGCATAGTCCCAAACAATCATAGAATCACATCAGCAGTTATGTAAGGGTAATGGAAATGAAATACAACCATGAGAGCATGTTAACACATGTTATTACATACAACTTAAGCAAATCATCGTACACATGTCTTTCACACATATAATGAAATTAAGCATGTCGCCAACATATAGGAAATCCTCTCCATCAACATATTAATTGAGAATTCAATCTCAAAGTAACTCATAAGGAAATCATCAAGCACATGTTATAACATACAGCTTAAGCGAATCGTCAAGCGCACGCATTTCATTTATATCATGAAATCATGCATATGGCTAACATGTAGGAAACCATTCACACCAGCATATTAATTGAGAAATCAATCTCAAACTAATTCATAACACCATTTAATTCAATACATACTAATACAAGCATTTATACAAACACATACACTACACACTTAAGTCTACATATAGTATGTCGACCCGAAGTGCGCGTTTGGGCGAATCTCTTCGCCAAACTAATTATGCACGTATTCCTAACATCCTAATGCGACAACATATCATGTTAATCACATCAACAAAATATGAATGAAATCTATACTTCCTACAAATGACTAAAATGTCCTAAATCTCATATTCTTAGTTAGTTTACGAAACAGGAAACGGACAGCATGTTGTACATGTCAAACGGCGTTGCCGTCAAGAATCTACCATTAAACGACATTGAAAGCTTTGGAAACAGTCAATCAAAGCGTCTAAAATCTGCACCTTTTCCCTTTTAGGGGTGAGAGTTCGAACAGAGCGTATACGCTTCGTCTACGGCGACTAAGGAACCTGATTTACGAGATTTATCAACTAACAAACTATGGAACTAAAGAAGCATAAAATCAGCAACTTTCTAGGGCGTTTTCTTACCTGTAAATGTGGAGAAATCACCGGCAAAGTGATTGGAATACGCCGCTTAAGCACGTGCAGCAGGTAGCACCAGCAGCAGGAAATTCTCTCCCACCTCTCTCACAATCTCTCACCTTTTCTCTCCCTCAATCTATGGCTTTTCCCAAATTCGGATGGGAGAGATATTAGAGGGTTTCAACCCCTTTTATAAGCTTAAAAATGCCCGGAATAGGCTTGGGAACAAAGTTCACTTGATGCTTAACCAAAGCGGGGCCGTTTCGGTCCAAAAGATGATTTCTGATGGTCCCCTGGTCGAATGCGATCGGACTTAAGCTCATGCGTACCAGATCTAGCGCGCATTAAGTTTCCAGTCCGGCAGGGTTCGCAGATCGCACGTGGCGGACCAGTTTCAGTTCAGCGGTCACCGCACGTAGATCAGGGCTGGAAGTCTCATAATAATAAATAGAAATTTTTCCTGATCCGAGGGTGTAATCTGGATGAATTCTGACGGTCAGAACAATTAATACTGACGTGTCAAGTCGTATGCCAGATTTGAATTTGAAATTCCAATTCTGTCCCTATTCGCGGTCTCTTCAGTCCGGGCTCAATGAAATAGTCTGTGATTATCGGTTTGACTTGATTTTTGAAATGATTGTCAAGTCCAGCTGGGCGGTTCTAACGGTCTAAGATAGGAAGTAACGGACTTTCGACGCGCGGTCTAAATCCAATACAAGAATTCATAGTGGTCCAGAGAACAAACCCGCTTAGAGTTTGATCCGAGGTTATAGAGTATTATGGAGTCATACGTTCTACTCGATTTGGGTCTTGTAGAACGTATTTAAAGTGATCAGGGACTGTTTCCCAACTACTCCAGCGTTGCGCTACCTAACTTACGCTAAATTTCCATAGGAATTAATCCTAAGTGGTTTCTTTGGCTATGAAATTGGGTTCTGAGCGATTTTTCAAGTGTTTTAGTTGACCCATTGCCTAAGGACGTCAAATCCCAGATTGGCCAAAATCCGGGATGTTACAATCTACCTCCCTTAAAACACAATGTTGTCCCCGACATTGGCAAAGAGCAAGGTGTACTTTTCTAAGGAAGGTTCAAATCTTATTTAATAACCTAATCGTATGTATATCCGAACTCAAAGGTTTCGATCTTGGGCCAGTGGGAAAGAGGCCAACCACTCTTCCGCTGCGTCACTCTGATCAAACGGTAGCGTTGACTAACCTAACTGGATTGTACTCAATACGTTCTACCCCCCTTAAAACTTAGTTTTACTTAAGGTTGAAGAATCTTAACATCGATCTGTATATCGGAACGAGGAGCAACTTAGGGGCTATCCTTAACCTAATATGGAAACAATCTTTTTCTCTACATGGTTTTCCTTGCTAATGATGCGTTCTATGGCATTGGTATCTATGATCATAGAGACGAGCCTAAGCTCTATAGTGGTTGAGTTCAGGGGTAGGTATGAGTTGGTGGCAAGATGTCTAATTCTCCACTAGCTTTAAGTCCTCGCCATTTCCCAAAGACAATGTGATCCTGTTTGGTTGTAGGTGGTTGGGCCATCACAGAAGAAAGGTTGTGTAGTGGGTCTAAGCCGGATACGTTGAACCTTCTGTCTAATCAGGACAGAAAATGTGTTGTATCAGTTCTTAATCC
The DNA here is from genome assembly GCA_037074715.1 of Magnolia kwangsiensis. Classification (NCBI taxonomy): domain Eukaryota; kingdom Viridiplantae; phylum Streptophyta; class Magnoliopsida; order Magnoliales; family Magnoliaceae; genus Magnolia; species Magnolia kwangsiensis. The sequence goes on along the minus strand of CM073589.1, from coordinate 83,890,050 downwards.
GAGTCGACGCCGATCCTCTGCTTGATCAGAGCATTGGATTTATTGGTAACCACTAGGATTAAGAAGTCAATTCAAACCGCAAATACATCGCTTACATGTAGTTCCTTTATTCCACATTCCCGAATGCAATAAGTCCTTGGGGAAGGCAATTTTAAGGGGTGTGCTAGTACATTCTAAGTTCAATCTGAGGGAGTTATAAATGTTCCCTGAGAGCGTATGGTTCCTTCCTATGGGTAATAACAGAAGTCTATAAGTCATAAGGGAATCTACCGAAGGAAGGGAGTCCCATTCCAACCAAATCTAACCTATTATCCCTTAGCATATTTAGGCCTTACACTGCCTAAGACAACTAGTAGCCTAGTCTGTAACTCAGTAGTTATAATCCAAAGCCTAAGTTTATACATTAAATGGTTTCATACCATTTCTACTACAGGGAGTTGTTCTATCGCTTAGGGTCAAGATTGTCTAAATGGAATTGGATTTCTTATGTCGTCAGACCCTTCAAATCTAGGAGTTCTAACACTAGATCCAAAATGCCCAAAGGCCTATATGCCCAGTAGCATTAAGTTGTATTAAATGGAACCGCATTCCTAGTCCCATAGCGGGATTGGAAGAGGCATGCTTGGTAGGAGGGTGGGTTGGGATAAAAATTAATTTGCAGGCTGAATCCCGGGAGTTACCATACTCCCAACCTAGGGACAATACCTAACAAAAAATGAACGGCATGCACTCCATTCAACAATTTTTAGCTATATTAAGCTCAAACCACAACACAAACACATTTTCTACCTAACAACACAAAACACAGAAATTTCAAAACAGTAATCAAACAAGCGAATAACGTGGAGAAATGGGATAGGTAAGCAAGTTTCCATGAGTCTGAGGGTCAAATAAAAGGGACATGAGAGAGAGGATGATGGAAAGTGAGGAAAAGGCTGAAACAGCCTTAACAATAGCCATGGAAGGAGGAGGAAATGCAGGGAAATGGTTGCCCAAATGGACAGAACGAAATCTAGGCGTTGTAGAGGGATGCTTCAAGCTCCCCTAGGATGTATTTTCAAGGAGAAATGAAAATGAAAAAGGGGAATGGAGCACCTCACGATTTCAGCTCGATTTGGGGGTTTTTAGAGCTCCAAAAGATGAAATCTTCAAGAGGGAAAGCTGTAAATAGAAATAGAATGAAGGAATGTGGCCGTTTTTAGCAGGGAATGGGTTTAGGAATGATTTGAAGCCACGGTTTGGAGGAGGGCAGCAGAAAAATGTGAAATGGGGTTAGGGATGGGGCTGTTTGTGAAGGATGTACCCAATTTAGGAGTTTTCAGCGGGTGGAATACACATGGGAGGGGTGTGCTACCCATTTTAGGGTGACCGCCCGAAGTACGGCCCAAATGGGGCCCACCGGTCGGCGATGCATCGCCGAACCGGCGATGGCATCACCGGCCATCTTGCACGGTGGCCGGTGGGACCACATGGGTCTGGTCCCCCATGGTTCAGGGACCCCAAAAATGTTTGGTCCCCACCCTGGTTCATTGTAGATTGCCCTATGGAGGCTAAAATATGCATTCAGGGCTTTCCGGGGCCACATCGCAATCCCGAATACCAAACCATATGATGCAGCATATGAATTCGGGGTAGAAGGAGCCAGTACATCTATCTAAATCCTTATTTGCTAAATAAAGTGAAGTTAGAATGGCCTTATGGCCATTTTTCATGAAATTTTACTATTCACTGTAAAATTTTATGAAAGTACTAATTTGTATTATTTTCATATTAATTTTGATGCCTAACATGAAATGGATAAGAAATAAATGAAGATCAGAGTGTTTAGAGGAGGAATTCTGAAGATTTTTGGTGAAACGGGGTTTTTAAGCCCTGGCGATTGATTACAGGAGTCGTGGTCATCCCACGGCCCAAGGATTCACTTTTACGGTTTAAAACCGCTCGTAGAACGTCTCAACCTGACTTCCTATAGCTTAGAAGCGATTCGGGCTGCCTTACGCGACCCGAGATGCGTTACAGACTCGATCTTGCGATCGATTCTAATAGACTTCGCATAATGGCGAATCTGCGGTCCTGAAAATGTTTCTAGACCCTTCTCACACCCACCTAAGTCAAAGGAAGTGACTGCGTGCGTCGCGTGACCATAACCCAGGCCCGGTTTAATCCAAATCATGCTCGGATACCATCTATAACATCCCGAAAATCGGGGGGTCGAGCAAAAATCCAACTCCCGAGTTCCAAAATGTTATTTATGCAACATAGATATGTATGATTGAAATTTGTCTATGATAACGCATTAAACACGAGTGAGATTAAGCTAGAACAGCATATCATACTCCAGAGACAGTTAAATTAACAAGCGGAAGACTGTGATAGTATGTATAACATATATAAACTGTTGTATGCCTCCAGAGTGTGGATATGTTACCAGGTTATGTACATACATGTATACTCCAAAAGTAGACAAAACGAATATACATGAGTGTGCTAAAAATATAAAATGACAAGTGTCAAAGTATCTAATCAACCTCCCTGTAATCCCGTCAATCAGAACACGCATAAAGGAGGGATCCTCCTCATCATCATCAAGTCCAGCTCCGCCTCGCAGGCCGCGCCATCATCTGCAATCACAAAAGGGTCTGGTGGGTGTCCAGGAACACCGTCCCGTAACGTGGGAGTGAGTAGCTAACTCAGTGGAATAATAGAGCAAAGATTAACATGTTATCAAATCAATCATGCGATAATAGTAACGCAGTAAATCAAACAATCCTAATACTGTTGTTAATGCAATTATGACATGACGTGATGTATGCCCTCACCGACGATCTCCCTCATACGGAAACATCTTACGACCGCGGCATGCCACACTCCCTAGAGTGCTCCACATCTTCCAGGAACATGCAATGCTATGGTGATATAATTTTTGAGTTATTATTAGTCCATTCAAACAGCAGGATTGAGAAACTAAGGTACTTCCCTTATATCAATCCCAACACAGATCCTGTCTAGGGTCGTCACTCCTAGTAATCTCATACGATGTATATTTCGTAGGTCGCTGCAAGGGCTGCCAGGGCTGTTGCACGCACTCGTTGCTCCGCTCCCCCATCACCTTATCAATACAGGCCTACTGTACTCTACTGCTACTGAAGGGTCGTCGCCTCCCGTAGACTCAGAATACGCTCGCGGTCACTACAAAGGACTCGTCGCCTGATCAGTGTAGGCCGACAGCTAGAATATAGTGTCCCATACCACCATAATCTGTTCACGAGTCTAGGTGCTCACTGGTCACTACGGGGAGGTTTGTGGCCCCAGCGTAGGCCGGCAGCTCGACCACGGTGTCCCATACCACCATGCCCGGCTCATGAGTCTTTATGGATCAAGGTACCATGGTTAACAGGGTTTACAATGGTAAGTTCAGTACCCTAGGTTCAAGCAGTTATGACTCATACAAGGTGAACATACATCGGCCAGTCGGGTTACTTGACGGGCTCGACTAGCGCGATCGCATCTCAAGTCGAACGACATGAAGTGCGTAAAACACTTCGTGTGGCCTAACCACTGCCGTCAACTCCAAACACGACTCGCGTTCATCGACGCGTCGTTTGTGGTGAAGATAAGCTAACCACGAATTCGCTCGGTTACCGACTGCCTGGACTAGGCATAGTCCCAAACAATCATAGAATCACATCAGCAGTTATGTAAGGGTAATGGAAATGAAATACAACCATGAGAGCATGTTAACACATGTTATTACATACAACTTAAGCAAATCATCGTACACATGTCTTTCACACATATAATGAAATTAAGCATGTCGCCAACATATAGGAAATCCTCTCCATCAACATATTAATTGAGAATTCAATCTCAAAGTAACTCATAAGGAAATCATCAAGCACATGTTATAACATACAGCTTAAGCGAATCGTCAAGCGCATGCATTTCATTTATATCATGAAATCATGCATATGGCTAACATGTAGGAAACCATTCACACCAGCATATTAATTGAGAAATCAATCTCAAACTAATTCATAACACCATTTAATTCAATACATACTAATACAAGCATTTATACAAACACATACACTACACACTTAAGTCTACATATAGTATGTCGACCCGAAGTGCGCGTTTGGGCGAATCTCTTCGCCAAACTAATTATGCACGTATTCCTAACATCCTAATGCGACAACATATCATGTCAATCACATCAACAAAATATGAATGAAATCTATACTTCCTACAAATGACTAAAATGCCCTAAATCTCATATTCTTCGTTAGTTTACGAAACAGGAAATGGACAGCATGTTGTATATGTCAAACGGCGTTGCCGTCAAGAATCTACCATTAAACGACATTGAAAGCTTTGGAAACAGTCAATCAAAGCGTCTAAAATCCGCACCTTTTCCCTTTTAGGGGTGAGAGTTCGAACAGAGCGTATACGCTTCGTCTACGGCGACTAAGGAACCTGATTTACGAGATTTATCAACTAACAAACTATGGAACTAAAGAAGCATCAAATCAGCAACTTTCTAGGGCATTTTCTTACCTGTAAATGTGGAGAAATCACCGGCAAAGTGATTGGAATACGCCGCTTAAGCACGTGCAGCAGGTAGCACCAGCAGCAGGAAATTCTCTCCCACCTCTCTCACAATCTCTCACCTTTTCTCTCCCTCAATCTATGGCTTTTCCCAAATTCGGATGGGAGAGATATTAGAGGGTTTCAACCCCTTTTATAAGCTTAAAAATGCCCGGAATAGGCTCGGGAACAAAGTTCACTTGATGCTTAACCAAAGCGGGGCTGTTTCGGTCCAAAAGATGATTTCTGGTGGTCCCCTGGTCGAATGCGATCGGACTTAAGCTCATGCGTACCAGATATAGCGCGCATTAAGTTTCCAGTCCGGCAGGGTTCGCAGATCGCACGTGGCGGACCAGTTTCAGTTCAGCGGTCACCGCACGTAGATCAGGGCTGGAAGTCTCATAATAATAAATAAAAATTTTTCCTGATCCGAGGGTGTAATCTGGATGAATTCTAACGGTCAGAACGCTTAATACTGACGTGTCAAGTCGTGTGCCAGATTTGAATTTGAAATTCCAATTATGTCCCTATTCGCGGTCTCTTCAGTCCGGGCTCAATGAAATAGTCTGTGATTATCGGTTTGACTTGATTTTCGAAATGATTGTCAAGTCCAGCTGGGCGGTTCTAACGGTCTAAGATAGGAAGTAACGGACTTTCGACGCGCGGTCTAAATCCAATACAAGAATTCATAGTGGTCCAGAGAACAAACCCGCTTAGAGTTTGATCCGAGGTTACAGAAGTATTATGGAGTCATACGTTCTACTCGATTTGGGTCTTGTAGAACGTATTTAAAGTGATCAGGGACTGTTTCCCAGCTACTCCAGCGTTGCGCTACCTAACTTACGCTAAATTTCCATAGGAATTAATCCTAAGTGGTTTCTTTGGCTATGAAATTGGGTTCTGAGCGATTTTTCAGGTGTTTTAGTTGACCCATTGCCTAAGGACGTCAAATCCCAGATTGGCCAAAATCCGGGGTGTTACAGAACACCAGGGAAAAGTATAACAAACTGACACCTAACCAGTTTGCAAGAATTGCCCTTGACAAATAGACTAGCACACAATCCGTGAGGTTCCTCAACAGAAAAATAGAACTACTAAAAGATGCAGTCAATTGCTAAAAGATGCAACATATGTTAAAAAAAAAATAATGAACTTTAGCTGATTGGTTGTGGGTGTCATGAAGCCTTGGTCCTAGAAAAGCATACTTCATATAGAGAATTGGGTGCTGAGCATGGATTCAGATGAGCATCCTCAATATAATCCTTGGTTTTGCTGACATGCCTGCAAACATTAGAACTACAAATAGCATTTGCATTGTGAAATTAGACTCACTACTAATTTCAAAGTAGGAGCACCATGGAGAAAGATATATGCAAGGAATACTTGGCACAAGTTTCTGTACTAAAATTATAAGATTGTTTCTTCTAGGTGATTTTGTAGCAAATAACTATAAAATACCACAATGATTTTCTGAAAAAATGTAATAACAATTAAATGTCATTCATTGAACTGCATAAAGTTATAACATCACATTGTATCTGCAATGCCCATATCCTATCTACATTGTGATGGTTTGAACCATGGTACTCCAAGCACTTGTTTGATAGTTATTTTAAAATTTCGAGTTCCATGCTCACCTTTTTCGACCTTCATCATTCAACTTTGATTGTGCATCCAAACGTGGCCATAGAGAAATAGGTACATTGATACTTCTGCTCACTCTCATTCCAACACCACTGAATGCTCAGTGCACTCACATGCTGATGGACAGGATGACTTTGTTGCACGTGTGTGAGATCTGGGCCATTCATCAGGTTAGACGCACAATAAGCATACCCTAGACCAAAATCAATCATCCATCCATAAGATAGGCCACATGTGTAAATACAATATTATCCATTGATCACTATTTCTTACCATTCGTCCAATGGGCCACACACGTATATAGAACATGGGGCCATTGGTTTTTCCCCCTCATAACATGGGCCATTGGTTTCAAGTCGAATCAGTGAGTTTTAGAACTATGATCTCAATGAGGCAACCTTTCAGGACAGAATGAATGAAAAATGCTGATTTGACTTTTGAAAACAGCAAAGGTATAACATGAGTAAAATGTATTGCAGGTCCGAGGGGGAAGATGCAGAGCTAAAAGATGACTAGTTGGAAGGAAAAAGCAATTAACATGAGCAATATAATGTAGTGAAATCTGGAGGATGATGTGTGCACCTGAGGAGGCATTCGCAGCTCCAAGAAAAGAGGACCCGTAATAAAGCCTCCACCTAAACCAAGCATTCCACCCACTATCCCAGCTAATACACCGCAGTAGTAAAGAACCAACTGATGGACTTTCCAGTTTGTCCCTTCATCTCCCTTGGATGCAATTACTCTTCTACTTTTGTATAACCTAACTGCCTCACGTAGAGACACCCCAACAGCAACTAGGATCTGAGAGATATCAATTGACAGACATTTGATACTCCAACACATTAAAAACTAGGCTTCTCAGGAGCATTCATCTCTGATCAAGGTAATCTTAAAAACTCTTTGAGTTGCTCGGTCAGAAAATATGCAGGTTAAGTTGAATGGGGCCTAGATACTAAAAAATTATGGAAAAAAGACTATAACATATTCTTGTAAACTAATTGTAAAGAGATAACATTCCTATCTGTTGTCCCAAATGTAAACAGTGTAATTCTTTTAAATCAAATAACTACTGTACTTAAATTTTGTAACCACATCTCAATAAGTTCAAAATGTGTGTAAACCAAGGATCAGAGCAAGATCGTACCTGCAATAAGTTCAAAACCCAGTATGCTATCGAACAGGTTGCCATGTAATTCTGCATCAAATAGGTCAAGCTGCTGATGGGTTTGCTCATGTGCTAACAAACACAATACAGGAAAATCTACCGCACTTGAACATGAAAATGAGGCATAGTAGAGCTCTCACCTTGGCAATCTGTAGTGCAAGGAATGCAATCCAGACAGAGACAAGAAGGATGAGGTCCTTCCAGTAAACATTCCAAGAACTGGGACCTGGGATGGTTACAAGAAATTACTCCAACAGCTTAGATAGAGGGGAATACAACTAACAACATAAACTCACCTCTGCATCTCCAGATGCCCTAGTCTTTTTTAGTACCATTTCTTGGACTACCAGGGAGAGGCTTGTACTCCACCTCTTCATTGCCAGTCCCTGTTTCAAAAGGGAAAAGGAACTGTAAGTCTCAAAAAAAAAAATTAAAAAAAAATCCTATTTTCCACATAAAAAAATTCCAAACTCTGCTTACAGCTGGAAATACAGAGTTCTGAAGACCTCTTTTTGCCTGAATCTTCTATAGTTCAGTAGGAAAAAACAAAGATTTTTAGCTACAAAACTTTACAATAGAGAAATTCAAGAAAGTAATCTGATCTCTTCCATTCGAGTTTCTGGAATATCTCCTCGAACCCCTTTCTTTTCCTCTAAGCTTTACACCTATATCCTCTGATCTCGATTCCTACAACTCGACCATTCATTCCGGTTCTCGAGTGCTTTCTCTGTCAATTCCACAAATGTGAGCAGAAAAAAGACGAAGATTATGAGATCTGGTAGGTTGAACAGCATAATGGCAAAAACATCCGGGCTAAGCGAGATTTTCTGATGGAAATGGAGCTTCCGGCAGGCTTTCCCCCAAAACTCTTTGTCAACTCCGACCATAGATCTTCCAATCCAAAATCCAACAAGATTGATAACCCTTTCCCATTTTCAATTGTAGGAATTCAATCCCCACTATTTGTTGTGGCATGGTCAACTTGAGCTTTTGATCTGCCTCTTTTTGGATTAATGCCCTAAAACGATATGAAAAAGTTAAATGTACGGCTGAAGAAGGAAAAGAAAACCAAGAAACCGAAATCACAGACTGAAGGAATGCACATCAAAATCATCATTTACAGCAACCAAGAGCATATGCTAAGGCAAAAGAAGAGAAATTTAAGTGAATTAGATGAGATAAGACTGATATGAACCTCTGTCTCTTGTTCTGCCTCCATTGGCAGATCGAATAGATAAAAATGCTCAAATCTCCTATAGATATACTGCCATTTTTCGGCAAACCACTTCAATGCCAATCAGATCTAACTTCAAGCACCTAAAAAAAGGCCGAAAAATGGATTTCTCGCAAAATGCAATTTCCGCCGGAAACCCTCCACTGAATGCTTCGACTTCAACTAGATCTGCTCCAAGTCGCATCCGAAACCCTAAAAACTGGCTCTTTTGAATCGAATTCATCCAAATCCGGGCCAAATCTTAGGGAAAAACCCTCAAATTCCACCCTCAAACGGCAATCACAACAAAAACCCTCAAATCCGGGCCAAATCTAAGGGGAAAACCTCTTTTGAATCCGTCATCCTCTAATGTGGCTTGTTCAAACCCTAGATCCAGACCTCTAGCCACCATCTTCTATGGCTGCTCCCAGTCATGACTTCCACACTTCCTTCAATGCTAGGGTTTTAAAAATCCCCTTCGTCAAACGACGACACTGATCTACCCTTCCGAATTGTGAAAAAGGGAATCACAATGAGAGCCTAATTCGACGGCTGGAGAAATAACTTCCTTTGACAACGGTGAGGAGTTCGTGCCCTCGGCAGTGGCCCTCGATCACAAATATTGCGGAAATCCTGCATAGGGTTTGGAAAAGGATAAAAAGAGAATGTAACACCCTGAAAATCGGGGGTCGTGTATAAACTCAACTCCCGAGTTCCAGACCGTCACTTATGCAACAAAAATGATTATGGTTCAATGTTGTCTGATTTAAAGCATTCACATGAGTAAAAGTATACCAAAACTGCAATTCATACTTCAGATCCAGTGATAAAAGCAAGCGGAAGACTAAACAATATATATATCACTGTATGGAAAAATAAAGTAAATCTCATCTGTCTCCAAAGTATGACTACATCTCTGAGTCTGATATACATGTACATAAACAAAAGAATAATGTTCAAAATAGTCCCACTGAAGTCCCCTCGATCCAGGTCGCCTACGGGAAGCCGTCGTGATACTGCATATACGAGAACTCGTCCTGGTCCTCGTCAATCTCTGGCTCCACCTCCTGGATCTCGTCCTCACCTGCATCTACAACAGGGTCTGGTGGGTGTTGCAAACACCATCCCGTAACGTGGGAATGAGTGATCAACTCAGTGGAATCATAGAGCAAAGATTAGCATGTTCACAATTCAATCACGCGATAATAGTAAAGTAGTAAATCAGACAATCCTAATACTGTTGTTAATGCAAGATGATATGACGTGATGTATGCCCTCACCGACGATCACCCTCATGCGGCAACATCTTACGACCGCGGCATGCCACACTCCCTAGAGTGCTCCACATCTTCCAGGCACATGCAATGCTATGGTGATATGATATCCAAGTTGTTATTAGTCCATTCAAACAGCAGGATTGGGAAACTAAGGTACTTCCCTTGTATCAATCCCAACACAGATCCTGTCTAGGGTCGTCACTCCTAGTAATCTCATACGATGTATATTTCGTAGGTCACTACAAGGGCTGCCAGGGCTGTTGCTCGCACTCATTGCACTGCTCCCCCATCACCTTATCAATACAGGCCTACCGTACTCTACTGCAACGGAAGGGTCATCGCCTCCCGTGGACTCAGAATACGCTCGCGGTCACTACAAAGGGTTCGTCGCCTGATCAGTGTAGGCCGACAGCTAGAATATAGTGTCCCATACTACCATAATCTGCTCACGAGTTTAGATGCTCACTGGTCACTACGGGGAGGTTTGTGGCCCCAGCGTAGGCCGACAGCTCGACCACGGTGTCCCATACCACCATGCCCGGCTCATGAGTCTTCGTGGATCAAGGTACCATGGTTAATAGGGTTTACAATGGTAAGTTCAGTACCCTAGGTTCAAGCAGTTATGACACATACAAGGTGAACATACATCGGCCAGTCGGGTTACTTGACGGGCTCGACTAGCACGATCGCATCCCAAGTCGAACGACATGAAGTGCGTAAAACACTTTGCGTAGCCTAACCACTGCCGCCAACTCTAAACACGAATCACGTTCATCGACGCGTCGTTCGTGGCTATGACCAGTCAGCCACGAATTCGTTCGGTTACCGACTGCCTGGACTAAGTCAAGTCCCACACATCTATGGAATCACATTAGCAACATATGCAAAGGTATTGGAATTGAAATATGATCATGTGAGCATGTTAACACATGTTATAATATTCAACTTAAGCAAATCTTCAACCACATACATTCCATGCATGTAATACAATCATGCATAAGGTCAACATGTAGGAAATCATTTAGGTCAGCATATTAATCAAGCAATCAATCTCAAACTACTACATAACATCATTTAATTCAATACATACTAATACAAGCATTTATACAAACACATACACTACACACTTAAGTCTACATATAGTATGTCGACCCAAAGTGCGCAACTAGGCGAATCTCTTCGCCAAACTAATTATGCAAGCATTCCTAACTCCCTAATGCGACAACAAACCATGTCAATCACGTCAGCAAAATATGCATGTAGACCGTACTTCCTACAAATGACTAAAATGCCCTAAATCTCCTATTCTTCGTTAATTTACGAAACAGGAAACGGAGAGCATGTTGTACATGTCAAACGGTGAGGCCGTCGATAATCTACTATTAAACGACATTGAAAGCGTTGTAAACTGTCAATCAAAGCGTCTAAAATCCTCACCTAGTCTCTTACGGTTGCGGGATTTTGAACGGAGCGTGTACGCTTCGTCTACGGCAGTAGGAGGACCTGATTTATGAAGTACGTTAGCTAACATGCCATGAATCTAGGTAAAACCTAAATCAGCAAGTTCTAGGGTTATTTTATACCTGAAAAAGTGGAGAAATCACCAGCCAGGTGATTGGGAAGAAGTGCTGAAGCAGCAGCAATCGGCGGCTCGGAAGCGGGAAAAATCCCTTCCAATCTCTCTCTCAAACTCTCTCTCCTTTTCTCCTAGGGTTGCAATTTTCGGATGGGAGAGGGAAATGAGGGTTTCAACCCCTTTTATAAGCTTAAAAACGCCAGAAATAGGCTCCGGAACGAAGTTTACTTGGTGCCTATCCATTTCGAGGCTGTTTCAGTTCAAAAACTGCTTTCTGGTGGTCCCCTGGTCGATTGCGATCGGACTTAAGCTCATGTGTACCAGATGTAGCTTATATTAAGTTTTCAGTCTGGCAGGGTTCGCAGATCGCACGTGGCGGACCAGTTTCAGTTCAGCGGTCACTGCACGTAGATCAGGGCTGAAAGTCTCATGATAATAAATAGAAATTTTTCCTGATCCGAGGGTGTAATCTGGTTGAATTCTGATGGTCAGAACGCTTAATACTGACGCGTCAAGTTGTGTGCCAGATTTGAATTTGAAATTCCAAATCCATCCCTATTCGCGGTCGCTTCAGTCCGGGTTCAACGAAATAGTCTGTGATTATCGGTTTGACTTGATTTTTGAGATGATTGTCAAGTCCAGCTGGGCGGTTCTAACGGTCTAAGATAGGAGGTATCGGACCTTCGACGTGCGGTCTAAATCCAATACAGAAGTTCAATGTGGTCCAGAGAACAAACCCGCTTAGAGTTTGATCCGAGGTTATAGAGTATTGTAGAGTTGTTTGTTCTACTCAATTTGGGTCTTGCAGAACGTATTTAAAGTGAACAGGGACTATTTCCCAGCTACTCTAGCTTTGCGCTAGCTAACTTACGCTTAATTTCCATGGAAATTATTTCTACGCGATTTCGGGTCGAGTTGGTACTCGAGCCCAAGTACGAATTTTTCACGGGCGTTACAATCTACCCCCCTTAACAAATAATTTTGTCCTCGAAATTTGTACCTGTTCGTACTCCTCGAGAAGCTGTGGGTAGTTCTTTCTGATCTCGGCTTCTGTCTCCCAAGTAGCCTCCTCCTCAGAGTGATGCGTTCATAGTACCTTCACAAGGGGAATCACCTTGCTACGCAGTACCTGCTCCTTCCTGTCTAAGATGCGTGTCGGTCGCAGGATATAAGTAACATCCTCTCCTAACTGCACCTGCTCCCATCTGATGATATGGGAAGGATCAGCAACGTATTTCTTCAGCATAGAAACATGAAATACGTTGTGGACGCTCGCGAGGGGCGTGGGTAAAGCCAATCGGTAAGCCACCGCTCCCACACGATCAGGATCTGGAATGGACCAATGAATCGCGGTGCCACTTTCCCTTCTTCCCGAACCGAAGGACTCCCTTCATAGGAGAAACTCGCAAAAACACGTGATCCCCAACTGTGAACTCTAGTGGCCTCCGTCTCGTATCAGCGTAGCTCTTCTGTCTGCTCTGCGCTGCAAGAAGCCGACGTCGAATAATATCAATCTTCTCTGACGTCGCCTGCACTAACTCTGGGCCAATCAAGCTACGCTCACCGACCTCTAACCAGCAATGCGGTGCGCGACAAGGTCGCCCATACAGCGCCTCATAAGGTGTCATGCCGATACTCGCCTGGAAGCTATTATTGTATGCAAACTCCGCATATGCAAGACAGTCATCCCAACTGTCCTTGAAGTCCAATGCGCAAGCTCGCAACATGTCCTCCAGGATCTGGTTCACTCGCTCCGTCTGTCCATCCGTCTGTGGGTGGAAGGCAGTACTGAACTTCAACTTCACACCCATAGCCTCCTGAATGCGAGTTCAGAAAATAGAAGTGAACCGCGTGTCTCTGTCTGACATGATCTCCAACGGAACTCCATGCAGACGCACAATCTCTCGTATGTACAATCTAGCCAGCTCGTCTGCAGAGTTCGTAACTCTGATCGGTAGGAAGTGCGCCGACTTCGTCAATCGGTCGACGATCACCCAAATGGAATCATGTCCCTTCCTCGTCTTCGGCAACCCAGAAATGAAGTCCATGGAAATGAAATCCCACTTCCACTCTACAATCGGCATAGGCTGCAAAAGTCCAGGTGGTCAGCGATGCTCTGCCTTCACCTGCTGACAAGTGAGACAACGGGACACGAACTCAGCTATGTGGGTCTTCATACCTTCCCACCAATACGTCCTCTTCACGTCACGATACATCTTCGTATTACCTGGATGCATCGCGAGTCTAGTAGAATGTGCGGCCTCGAGAATCTCTCGTCTCAAGTCAGGGACATCTGGGATGCATAGGCGGCCATGGTAACGTAAGCCCCCATCCATACCAACTCGCCAGTCGGCATCAGCATCATCACTGGCCTGCTCTCGAAGCTCAGTAAGATGCGCATCGTTCCTCTGCGCCTCGATGACTCGGTCATCGATCTGAGATCGCACCTGTACATGTGCGATGAACTCAAATGGCTCCTCTACGGTGAGTTTCTGCTCAAAGTCTTGCAAAAACTCAACCATATCCCACTCGGCAACCATCAGCGGAGCCGCAAACTCTATCGCCTTCTTGCGGCTCAACGCATCGGCCACAAGGTTCGCCTTCCCAGGATGGTAAGAGACTTCAAACTTGAAGTCCTTCAGCGTCTCCATCCATCGCCGCTGCCTCATATTCAAGTCTCGCTGCGTGAATATGTACTTGAGGCTCTTGTGGTCGCAAAAGAGCTCGAACTCCTCTCCGTAGAGGTAATGTCTCCAGAGTCTCAGTGCGAATATAACGGCTGCCAACTCTAGGTCGTGTGTAGGGTAATTCTCCTCGTGCTTCCTTAATTGTCTCGAGGCATACGAAATTACCCTGTCCCTCTGCATAAGGACACAACCCAAACCAACGCTAGACGCGTCAGTGTATATAGTGTATCTAACCCCTTGCTCTGGCAATACTAGCACAGGGGCGGACGTAAGTCTGTCCTTCAGCTCCTGAAAAGCTGACTCCGCCTTATCATTCCAGGCGAACTTCACGTCCTTCCATGTCAACTGAGATAAGGGTCTCACGATCTTCGAGAAGTCCTGAATGAAGCGCCGATAGTAGCCAGCGAGACCCAAGAAACTCCTCACCTCAGTGACAGAACCAGGCTGCTCCCAGTCCTGCACCGCAGCTACCTTAGACAGGTCAACTGCCATGCCATCCTTGGACACCACGTGTCCCAGAAACTTCACCTCCTGCTTCCAAAAGTCGCACTTCTTATACTGTGCGAACAACTGATGCCGTCTGAGCGTATCAAGGACCAAACGCAAGTGCTCCTCATGCTCCTCTCGACTCCTAGAGTATACCAAAATGTCGTCAATGAAGACAACAACGAATCGATAAAGGAAAGGCCAAAATATCTGGTTCATCAGATCCATGAACACGGCCGGTGCGTTCGTAAGACCGAACGACATCACGAGGAACTCGTAGTGGCCAAAACTGGTCCTGAATGCTGTCTTCTGCACGTCCTCGTCCCTGACGCGCAGCTGATGATAACCTGACTGAAGATCAATCTTCGAGAAGTACTGCGCTCCTCTCAACTGATCAAACAAGTCATCGATCCTGGGCAAAGGGTACTTGTTCTTCACTGTGAGCTGGTTCAGCCTGCGATAATCAATACACAATCGCATCGAACCATCCTTCTTCCTCACGAACAAGACCGGTGCTCCCCAAGGAGACACGCTAGGCCGTATAAGGCCAAGCACTAGCAGACCATCAATCTGCGTCCTCAACTCCTCCATCTCACATGGTGCCATGCGATACATCGGCAGTGAGACGGGTGTAGAACCAGGAACCAGATCGATAGTGAAATCGATCTCACGTCGGGGCGGCAAGCCAGGGATCTTCCTGAACAGATCCCCGAACTCAGAAACAACTGGCGTCTGCTCAAGTACCTGGGCACCGGCGTCGCGCAATAGAGTGGCGTAGCTAAGTATGCGGAAAGGAAGATTTACCCGCACTGGAAATGTGAAGGATGCACCCTCAGGCTCGTACGCTGTGACTATACGAGTCTCGCAGTCAATCTCGGCTCTCGCTGCAGTCAACCAGTCCATGCCAAGAATGACGTCGAGATAAACGAGCGAGGGATCGACGACCAGATCAAGAGTCATCGTCCTGCCTCCCAGATCAACCAAACAACCCTCACACATCTGGGTGACATCCAAATAATCTCCATGAGCTGCAAAGACTCGCACGCTATCCATAGTGATAGTCTATAACCCAAGACGTCTGACTACGGCACGCGATATCAAAAAAATCGTGGAACCAGTGTCCACCATGACAAGAACGGGAGTACCTCCGATATGGGCCGTGACCTCAAAGGCTGAATGCTGGAAAGTCGGCGTCGCAGCTGCCTCAGCTGTCAATGCATGAACCCGAGCCTGCTGTGGCCGGTTCGGCCGCTGTGTCAAGGGCCGTGGAGGCTGTCGGATCTGCGATACCGTAGGTCTGAAAGAAGGATGCGCAGGAGCTGACCGTATAGGCGGTGCTGATATCGCCTGTGGACGTACACGGTCAATCTTCTGCGGTGGCGAGAACCCACTGTCCCGCATCCTCGAAAAGCAGCTCTGCGCCAAGTGGCCCGTCCTCCCACAGTATGTACATGTCAAATCAGGGCACCGAAATGGTGGTACAGGCGCCGTAGTCCTAGTAGGAGGATCAATGCGAGGCCTCTTGCCCGCGAAGGGCCTGTCTGGAAAATCCGGTCGTGGCCTAGAAGCAGCCGGGCCTCGAGATCGTGCAAGTCGATCCACGTCTTGCTCTGCCCGCATGGACATGTGAATCAACTCCGCATAGGAGGGAAAACTAACACAACACATCTTCGACCGAATATCCGGTCGCAAGCCCTCCAAAAAGCACCGTATGCGCATCTGCTCATCAGCTAGGATCGTCGGGACGTACCTGCCCAACTCTGTGAACCGATGCTCATACTCGGTAACTGTCATCGCTGCCTGTCTGAGACGGAGAAACTCATTCTCCCTGTCATGCCTGTAGGTCTGGGGATAATACTTCTCATGAAAGCGGAACTCAAATGCTGCCCACGTCCATACAAAGTCTGTGGCAACGGTCCGCAGTACGCTATCCCACCACATGCTGGCCTCTCTCTCAAACAGGAAGGTAGCCAGCTCTACCTGCTCGGCCTCGGTGCAGTGCAACATCCGCAAGATCTTCGACACCCGGTCGAGCCAGTACTCAGCCTCCTCGGGTCTGTGAGAACCCGTGAAAGTAGGAGGCCGCAAGCGCTGAAATCGCTCCAATAGGCCCCGTGTGTCGGCAGGATTCCCCGCAGGAAAAGCAGGCGGCGCAGGATGAGCCATGCCCTCATCCTGGGCTTAAGTATAGGCATCCTCAGCTGGAGGCGCAGGTGGTGCAGGTGGAGTAGATGTAGTCGCACCCCCACCCTGGGCTAAAGTCCCCACTATGGTGGTCAGAAGCTGCTGCTGCTGTAGCATCATAGCCATCATCTGCTCGAATCTGTCAGGGGGTGGAGCAGGCTGTGGCGGATGCGATGTGGAAGTAGATGCGCGATGTGGCTCTCTGACTGATGGCGTAAATGGCGGTGGTCCATCTGTAGGACCAGCGGCAGGCTGAGACGATCGAACCGCCTCAGGAATCGGGCCCACAGCAGGGTCCGCATGGGTGCCAGACTGCGAAGGAGTCTGATCCATATGCTCTGATAATGCAAGACGAACCGTGCTCCGCGTAGTCTTAGGTGGCATTCCCTATATTCAAAATAGGGCGCAACCTTATCAGTCTCAATTGCACAAATACACCACAATCATCCACATAGAGAGTCAAAGGCATTTCATGCATTTCAATTAATCAAAGTTGTCACAATACAAGGGATATATCCTTACAAGCATCATGACTAGAATTACATGAAAATTAAGACAATTAAGCAACAGCAACATAAGCAAAGCAGTAGCCCTAACAGGCTTACACACATAAAACAGGAAATGACTAACTACTGATAACAACATCAAAGATCGCATCGCTAGTCGGAGTCTGGTGATGGAGGAGGAGCACCCTTATCCTGTAAGCAACACAGGATTGCCTTCAAGGTGCGAGTCACCTTGCCAAATTTCTTCTTTGTAACGGCCTTGGCATCAGCGACTTCTGCTCGAAGTTCTTGGACTTCCCTACGCAAAGCGGTCTGACTCTCCTCCATCCGAGCAATGCGATCGTCGATAGTAGCCTGCGCAGAAGGAGGAGGGCTCTCATCAGTATCCTGAGCCTCCTCTTCTGCTTCTTCCTGAGCTTCTTCCTGAACCTCTGCTCTAGGTTCTTCTTCGCTTTGATCTTCCTCATCATCAAAGTCATCCCCACTATCCCTTTCAAGTTGATTTTCACGGTATTGTGACCCAATCTTCATCTTGACCATTGTCGACTCATCGATGGTGTGAATCGATACCGGCAATTTCGGCCCAAGTCTATAGGCAAACTCAAGCACAATCTTATAAATAAGTCGGCCAAAGGGAAGCGATTCGGATGTTCTTCTTGACTTGGCTATGAGAACTATCTGCCGTAAGATGAAAGTGGCCATACATACGTTCTCTCCCTGGGCCACCAGAAATAAGAAATCGACCATAAGACGTGTACATTCAATGCGGTTCGTCGACCTGGGATAAACATTGAACGTGCAGACATGGTGCAGCAGGCACAAATCCTCAGACATGTACATCGCCTTGAGGCTATTATTAGGCTGCCATGGAACCAACTTACCGTACAGAAACCTGGTGCGGCGATCTCGTTCACGTCTAGTCCTCAGATTCTTCTCACTAGGATGCACATCACCTAGAGGCACGTTGAGAAGTCACGCAATCAACCGAACGTCGATCGTAGCCATTCGATCTCTACCAAAAGGGATTTTGAACTGCAAAGGCTCCAAGGTAGGATTCTGGATGCTAGCATAGAAGGCACGAACGGTGCTCACATTAGCACGAGCGCGAGCTTCAAAAATTGGACCCCAATGTACAGCTTCAATGCGTTCGAACAACAGATACTCGCCGAACAATCGTCCATCTACGTCCGCCTCAAATAATACTTTGCGATCAGTGTATTGGCCATGAGGCATCTCTGATAAAATTGTTCGTCCAAGGTGTACATGGGGATCCAAATCCCACTTTGTACGGCACTCCAAGACCACAGCTGGACCTGCGGCGGTGGTTGAACTTGCGGCACCACCCCGCGGTCTTCTCGATCGAGCAGGGTGGCTCGGCCCAGCCTCGTCTGTTGCAGTTTTTCTCTTACCCATCAAAGATATGATGGATGAGAGTGACAAAAGGCCCAAAATGGCTTCCACGAAAGCTATGGAAAACGGTGAAAATGCGAAGAAGTGGCTGCCCAATCTGAAAAAAGAAAATCTAGGCGTCGTAGAGGGATGCTTCAAGCTTCCCAAGGCTGTAGTTTCAAGGAGAAATACAAACAAAAAGATAGAATGGAGCACCTCACAATTTCAGCTCTATTTGGGGGATTTTGGAGCTCCAAATGGTGAGATCTTCAAGAAGAGGGGCCGCCAACACCCAATAAGTGATGGGTGGTGGTCAGTTTTGGCCAAGGAGGGACCTAGAAGTGCTTTGGGACGCCGGAGTTTGGAGATGGTTGCTGAAAATCAAAAATAGGGCTATGAAGAGGGCTGTTTGTGAAGGAGGGGTATGATTTGGGGGTTTTCGTGAGATGGGAGCTACCTAGGGAGGATATACATATCATTTAAGGGCGTGCGCCTGACTTTCATGCCAAATGGGCCCCACCGGTCGGCGATGGCATCACCGGCCAACTTCCAAGTTGGCTGGTGGGACCACATGGGTCTGATCCCCCATGGTCCAAGGGTTCCAAAAAGGTATGTCCCACCCCCTAGTTCATCGTATTTTGGTCTGTATGAGCCCAAACATGTGTTCGGGGCTTTCCAGGTCCACATCGCAATCCCGAATACCAAACCATATGATGCAGAATATGAATTTGGGGTAGAAGAAGCCAGTACATCTATCTAGATCCTTAGTTGCTAAACAAAGTGAAGTTAGAATGGCCTTATGGCCATTTTTCATGAAATTTTACTATTCACTGTAAAATTTTGTGAAAGTACTAATTTGTGTTATTTTCATATTAGGTTTGATGCCTAATATGAAATGGATAAGAAATAAATGAAGATTGGAGTGTTTAGAGGAGAAATTTTGAAGATTTTTGGTGAAACGGGGTTTTTAAGCCCTGACGATTGATTACAGGAGTCGTGGTCATCCCACGGCCCAAAGATTCACTTTTGCGGTTTAAAACCGCTCATAGGTCGTCTCAACCTGACTTCATACAGCTTAGAAGTGATTCGGGTTGCCTTACGCGACCCGAGATGCATTACAGACTCGATCTTGCGATTGATTCTAATAGACTTCGCCTATCGACGAATCTGCGATCCTAGACGTGTTTCTAGACCCTTATCGCACCCACCTAAGTCAAAGGAAGTGACAGCGTACGTTGCAAGACCATAACCCAGGCCCAGTATACTCTTATTCATGCTCTGATACCAACTTGTAACACCCTGAAAATCGGGGGTCGTGTATCAACTCAACTCCCGAGTTCCAGACCGTCACTTATGCAACAAAAATGATTATGGTTCAATGTTGTCTGATTTAAAGCATTCACATGAGTAAAAGTATACCAAAACTGCAATTCATACTTCAGATCCAGTGATAAAAGCAAGCGAAAGACTAAACAATATATATATCACTGTATGGAAAAACAAAGTAAATCTCATCTGTCTCCAAAGTATGACTACATCTCTGAGTCTGATATACATGTACATAAACAAAAGAATAATGTTCAAAATAGTCCCACTGAAGTCCCCTCGATCCAGGTCGCCTACGGGAAGCCGTCGTGATACTGCATATACGAGAACTCGTCCTGGTCCTCGTCAATCTCTAGCTCCACCTCCTGGATCTCGTCCTCACCTGCATCTACAACAGGGTCTGGTGGGTGTTGCAAACACCATCCCGTAACGTGGGAATGAGTGATCAACTCAGTGGAATCATAGAGCAAAGATTAGCATGTTCACAATTCAATCACGCGATAATAGTAAAGCAATAAATCAGATAATCCTAATACTGTTGTTAATGCAAGATGATATGACGTGATGCATGCCCTCACCGACGATCACCCTCATGCGGCAACATCTTACGACCGCGGCATGCCACACTCCCTAGAGTGCTCCACATCTTCCAGGCACATGCAATGCTATGGTGATATGATTTTCAAGTTGTTATTAGTCCATTCAAACAGCAGGATTGGGAAACTAAGGTACTTCCCTTGTATCAATCCCAACACAGATCCTGTCTAGGGTCGTCACTCCTAGTAATCTCATACGATGTATATTTCGTAGGTCACTACAAGGGCTGCCAGGGCTGTTGCTCGCACTCGTTGCACCGCTCCCCCATCACCTTATCAATACAGGCCTACCGTACTCTACTGCAACGGAAGGGTCCTCGCCTCCCGTGGACTCAGAATACGCTCGCGGTCACTACAAAGGGCTCATCGCCTGATCAGTGTAGGCCGACAGCTAGAATATAGTGTCCCATACCACCATAATCTGCTCACGAGTTTAGATGCTCACTGGTCACTACGGGGAGGTTTGTGGCCCCAGCGTAGGCCGACAGCTCGACCACGGTGTCCCATACCACCATGCCCGGCTCATGAGTCTTCGTGGATCAAGGTACCATGGTTAACAGGGTTTACAATGGTAAGTTCAGTACCCTAGGTTCAAGCAGTTATGACACATACAAGGTGAACATACATCGGCCAGTCGGGTTACTTGACGGGCTCGACTAGCGCGATCGCATCTCAAGTCGAACGACATGAAGTACGTAAAACACTTCGCGTGGCCTAACCACTGCCACCAACTCTAAACACGAATCACGTTCATCGACGCGTCGTTCGTGGCTATGACCAGTCAGCCACGAATTCGCTCGGTTACCGACTGCCTGGACTAAGTCAAGTCCCACACATCTATGGAATCACATTAGCAACATATGCAAAGGTATTGGAATTGAAATATGATCATGTGAGCATGTTAACACATGTTATAATATTCAACTTAAGCAAATCTTCAACCACATACATTCCATGCATGTAATACAATCATGCATAAGGTCAACATGTAGGAAATCATTTAGGTCAGCATATTAATCAAGAAATCATTCTCAAACTACTACATAACATCATTTAATTCAATACATACTAATACAAGCATTTATACAAACACATACACTACACACTTAAGTCTCCATATAGTATGTCGACCCAAAGTGCGCAACTAGGCGAATCTCTTCGCCAAACCAATTATGCAAGCATTCCTAACTCCCTAATGCGACAACAAACCATGTCAATCACGTCAGCAAAATATGCATGTAGACCGTACTTCCTACAAATGACTAAAATGCCCTAAATCTCCTATTCTTCGTTAATTTACGAAACAGGAAACGGAGAGCATGTTGTACATGTCAAACAGCGAGGCCGTCGATAATCTACTATTAAACGACATTGAAAGCGTTGTAAACTGTCAATCAAAGCGTCTAAAATCCTCACCTAGTCTCTTACGGTTGCGGGATTTTGAACGGACCGTGTACGCTTCGTCTACGGCAGTAGGAGGACCTGATTTATGAAGTACGTTAGCTAACATGCCATGAATCTAGGTAAACCCTAAATCAGCAAGTTCTAGGGTTATTTTATACCTGAAAAAGTGGAGAAATCACCAGCCAGGTGATTGGAAAGAAGTGCTGAAGCAGCAGCAATCGGCGGCTCGGAAGCGGGAAAAATCCCTTCCAATCTCTCTCTTAAACTCTCTCTCTTTTTCTCCTAGGGTTGTAATTTTCGAATGGGAGAGGGAAATGAGGGTTTCAACCCCTTTTATAAGCTTAAAAACGCCGGAAATAGGCTCCGGAACGAAGTTTACTTGGTGCCTATCCATTTCGGGGCTGTTTCGGTTCAAAAACTGCTTTCTGGTGGTCCCCTGGTCGATTGCGATCGGACTTAAGCTCATGTGTACCAGATGTAGCTCGTATTAAGTTTTCAGTCTGGCAGGGTTCGCAGATCGCACGTGGCGGACCAGTTTCAGTTCAGCGGTCACCGCACGTAGATCAAGGCTGAAAGTCTCATGATAATAAATAGAAATTTTTCCTGATCCGAGGGTGTAATCTGAATGAATTCTAATGGTCAGAACGCTTAATACTGACGCGTCAAGTCGTGTGCCAGATTTAAATTTGAAATTCCAAATCCGTCCCTATTCGCGGTCGCTTCAGTCCGGGTTCAACGAAATAGTCTGTGATTATCGGTTTGACTTGATTTTTGAGATGATTGTCAAGTCCAGCTGGGCAGTTCTAACGGTCTAAGATAGGAGGTATCGGACCTTCGACGCGCGGTCTAAATCCAATACAGAAGTTCAATGTGGTCCAGAGAACAAACCCGCTTAGAGTTTGATCCGAGGTTATAGAGTATTGTAGAGTTGTTTGTTCTACTCGATTTGGGTCTTGCAGAACGTATTTAAAGTGATCAGGGACTATTTCCTAGCTACTCTAGCGTTGCGCTAGCTAACTTACGCTTAATTTCCATGGAAATTATTTCTACGCGATTTCGGGTCGAGTTGGTACTCGAGCCCAAGTACGGATTTTTCACGAGCATTACAGAGAATTAAAGTGCTGAAAAATAGCGAGAGAGAGAGACGGCGCTCTTTTAGTAACCAAATCAGCCTTTTATTTTAATTACCTTTTTAACCTTTTTACGTACGGAATAGAACCGTTTCTAAACCAAAAACAGAGCCGTACGGCATAGAACCGTTTCTAAACCAAAAACAGAGCCGTTTCTAATCATCGATTTTGGTGTAGTGAATATAATAGTATAGCTTTGTATATTATTTTAATAGTGGCACACTTTTATTTCTGGAGAAGGTGATTCCTAAAAAATCCATCTCAAATGTTTCTTGTGTCTTTTATTTACTTTAATTTGTAAGGGGGAAGCTGGCAATAAATCCAAAGCTGCAGATATTTTCGATAGTGAGATGTTTGAATGGACAAAGCTTGCTCTCCTTAACTTTGTTCTACCCATCAAAACACGAGTATTGTTATTTTCAGAGGAATGTAATGGCCCTTGATCTGAGATCATAAAATGTATAATATTTTTAGAGGAACTTATGTACATGTTGCCTATGGCCCACATCATATTGGGACCAAGATCTTGAGCCCATAGATGGTTATAATGCCTTTAAAACTGGTGTTGCAGTCTTTTCTCATGTGCTTAAAATTGTATAATGTGCTGCAACAATTTTATTGGCTTTTTCTTGTAGTTGCACAATTTTTGGGTCTAAAACCACTATAAAATAAGAAAAAATACCATTCCAAAAATTAAAAATTGGGCTAGAAATTGAAAATTTGCGACGGTTTTCAACCGTCCCTAATTTTTTGCAATGCCCTATTTAGCCACGGTTGAAAACTATTCCTAAAGAAGGATTTGGTGTAATGGTAACTCTCTCTGATTGGTCGTGGCAGGGTATGGCGGTAATGGGGACAAATATTGCTCCCCACATCACTATAACTTCGATAGAAAAGTGATGGCGACGTACAACTCATTAATAGTACATTTATTGCATACACACATCGCCAGGAGATCAACTGCCTTCAGCCGATTCATGGTAATACATCAACGATAGTCGCACTTCTTCGAAACGAGGGTGGAACCCCATGCTGACATGTGGTTTTCTATCAATTTTGACAAAATCGTAATGATGCCCTAATAAATGCTTCATTCCTTTGGCTGATATAAGCACCATTTCGAATTCATTCCTCGCGCTCTCATTTCGTCTCCCTACTCTAATCTTTTCTTCCTTTGAAAACTTATTTTCTTGCTTTGATCTTGACAATGGTTGCCTCTTCCTTGTTTCCTCCTACTTTTAATCAAACAGACTTGATAGCTGTAATGGACGCTCTTGCTGACAAGTGCATCAAGAAGACGATTTTCGAATCGCCCCTGGGCGTTTATCTTTGCTTGGGTCATGTGTTCTCCCCTGCAATGGAGATGGAAGAGGTCTAGGCGATAGATCCATTATTCCTTGTCTTCCCTGGGAGACCCTCTTAATCCAATCTGACTCTATTCCAAATGCCTCAAACGCCCTGAAGAGTCCTAGTTTTCCTGTGTGTCTTCCTAACACGAGGAAACATGGAGAGAAGTAGGCATCTATGAGTGCATCAAACTCTCTGTCCAAGAGTATCCAGCGGACCCGACCCTTCTTCTTGCTACTTCAACTTTTTAAAGCATGTCCACAAACACTTTCTTTTTTGGTTACGGTCCGATGAGCTCGATCGTGCTAGATATCTTGGCTCTGATGCAGCTGTTACCCTTTAATACGACCGTTTACCCAAGCTTTTCGACTAGACATAGAAAGGATTTCCCCAACAAGAACATAAGAGCCTATACCAACTTCATGAAGACCTACCACGGTGTTAATGGCGCAGTTGATGAAGAGGAGCATGTAGCCTTCTTGCTTCTTTGTATCTATCGACATCTACTCTATGTAAATGTTCATCGAGTTATTGCAGAGTATGTTTCTTTGGCCAAGAACCTCGCTCAGGGCTATAGGCTTGCCTTAGCACCCTTTGTGCTCAGCCACTTGTACAGGGGAATCTACGAAGCCACCCGCAAGGGTTTTTACTCCATGGGAGGACCACTATGGCTCCTGCAGATGTGGTACTGTGCATACTTTCACCCTTCTTTAGTACACCATTCTATGCACAACGACATGACCTACACTTCATACGGTGAATGGATCCTCCACTCCCTTTAGGAGAATCATCCGTGTGAAGTGTATTTGACTACATTTTTTTCTTTGAATAAAACTAAGAAGAATAAAACCTCCATGCCTTTCTTCGAAGGAGAATACGACGCAAGCTGGCTCACCTATGAGTTTACATCAGATGATGAGGAATTTGCGACTCGGTTGCATCAGGAATGGAGGTGTTATCTCATTGGCCGAGATGTTCCATACTAGGGGATGAATAAGCAAGGTAAGAATGCCAAAGATGGGGACGAGCAGTACTACCCTCAGTTACTTGCTCGGCAATTTCGCCTTGTCCAGTGCATTCCTGGCCCCCATACTCACAAGACTTGTAACCAACCACCATTCAGTCCCTAAGTGGTGACTGACGCAGGCCTCTATCCATCCCTCCATTCTTCCTACCGTAAGGCCGTGAATGCCCTCGAGCTCTCCAGCTATCCCAACCTACCACAAGCAATGGATAGCTTCTCGAAGTGGTGGGAGAATCATTATTATAGGCTACTAAGGCAAAAGCACCCCAAAGAGATCGCCCACCACTTCTCCTCACAACTCAAGATGAAGGGAAAGAAGAGAGCAGTGACCCCATCAACCATCATACCAGCCAAGAAAATAAGTAAGTCAAAGAAAATGTCAACCACATTTTCTCCTTCCAAGGTTCCATCGACCGAGGTTGTTGCTCCAGCAAGCCAAGATGTCATGACCAGAATTTTTGTTACTCTCGCGCCAGCTCCACCAGCTCCTCGGCCTCCAGCAGCTCCAAGGAGAATGTTGGACCTGGGAGCCCCATTCGGTCCACCTCCTAAGGCTTCAGTTCTCACCCTTTGATGCGTCAATCATCTCAAACCCCCAACAATAATAGAGGATCGACCACTGCCAGCATCCTTAAGGCCTCGACGACCATCAGGTACTTCAATTGAGGCCATATCCTCCTTTGAAACATACTTCAAAACTAAGTACTGGCCAGGTCTCTCCATTGTTGCGTACTCAAAAGAGATTGAGGAAGACTTGAAACGTCACAAGGAGACTCATTATAATAAATGCTAGAATAAATGATGGTAGAATAGAGAGAGATTGAATGATCTTAATCTTCCCTTCAATGGGAAGTACCTTACACCCTATCATCCTAATTCACTAACATTCACTACTTCAACTCGACCGCTAGCGACAATAATAAAAAAGCCTCAAGACGTTAGTAATTATCCTATCATCTAAATCGTCCAATCTGACTTAGGCGGAGATTGATCGCTTATATATACATCTAGTTTATTCTGAATTCCTTGTTCTTACATCTACTAACTTTCTTTGTTTCTTTTATAGTTACTCGGGAGCTCGCAGCTGTAGATAAATAGATTGTCGTGGCCCAACCATAAGATCAAGAACAACAACACTCCTCAGTGATCAATGCTCTTGTGATCTCTGAAGTTCAGAATGTTGATTCAGAGATATTTAGTCAGTGCTGAGGGTCTCCCATCTCATAGACCTCATGAAGTCAGTACTCTCCCTACTGATTCAGAATATATAATCCCAATCCCTCCCAGTCTCTCTGCTCTGGTTGATCAAAGCGCAGATGCAGCACCTCTCCTTCACCAATCGGCTGAGAAACCTACTTCCCAGCTGATTCTCCCTCTGCAAAACCAGCTTCTCTAACGGTCGACGAGGTCCCTATCTTAAAAGGAGTTGTGGTTGAGACCGAAGAGACCACAACAGTCGGGGCCGCAGAGGTAACTACAACCAAGGCTATAAAGCCTAGTTCTCATCCATCATCTGCCCCAGAACCCATACAAGTGGATGATGTTCCCACTTTTGACAATAAGAATCCTCCTTACAAAGATATCATTTCTTCATTCAAGAAGGCCCTTAATGGAGACATAATTGTGGCCGAGTCTCCCTCTCTTTCGGGTAACCTACAGGATATCAAGGTTGAGCTCCAAGATCTCCTACAAATGAGATTGTCAGGATCCCTCGATGTTGTGTCAGTCGACAAAATTGATCGATTGGTTAAGTCGTACCATGCCATGCCATCGTCAATCGACTTGAGGCCGGCCATTCTGCAGCGGAATCCTAGAGGGAATCTGTAAAAATCCTTAGTAAGAACCTTGCAACTGGGACTACCAAATTGAGGGCTTCTAGCACTAAGTAGGAGAATCTATAGATTAGGGCTAAAGTTTTGGAGGTGGAGCTCCTCACCTTGAAGCAGGAGATTGCAGGAAAACATGCTGAATATATTCAACAAAAGTGGAGGGTCAACCAATTGGCAGTTACTATACATTCCCAGATAGCAATCATCGGTCGACTGTCTTGATTGGTGGCTAAATAGGAGGCTACTTTACAAGCCACAAAAAGCCAATTAGAAGTGATAGAGGGATCGATGCAGTGTTTACATCTTTTGAATTGTAACTTGTAATGGATTTTATCAATATAAACAGTCACTAAGCCATTTTGTTCCTTGTTGTGCCTTTAACTTCCACTTCTTACATTTGCAACTAATTACTGACTTATCCCTAGAAAATCGGTGCAACATGGGTTAGTTCCGAACTCATAGCCTTAACTACTTCATGCCCCTGATTGCTTGGAACATGTAGAGATTCTATCACCATGATCGCTCTAGATCGTGGGTGTCTAGGTTGCATATTTAAACAACATCTGGCCTTTGCTCGAATTTATATTATTCTTTGCTTATGGTTTCTCTTTACTGTCGTGCTTTCCAACCCTTCCTCCCTTATTGCAGGTGGCGAGAGCTATCAAATAGAGATTTTTTGCATGGGGTTTAAGAGAATTCTCTTAATCCACATTATTGTTTAATGTAAATTGTTTCTCCATGGATGCATTATTTGCGGCCAAAACAGAAGCCACACTCAGGAAACTCATCTAGATGCTGAAGCACTTATACGTCATGAGAGATAGATTCCATGAACTGATATTTGTTGATAAAATGAACTCAGAATATCTTAACTAATAGGCATCGGCCAAAGATATTCTTTGGCGATGAGTGGGACGCATGAACTAGCCTGGTAGGCCAATTACAGTGTTCAAATGCATCAGTTCAATCAGACCATGCTGAGGATGTCGCGGTCTTATCAACTCTGGCTAGTAGAAGAGCTAAAAGAATGAGAATATACCTTCTTTTCCAAGGAGATGAGTGCCCCAGAAGACCATTCATTTCTAGATAAACAGATCGCTTTGTATCAGGAGTGGTCGAAGGCAAGTTTCAACGCCAACAGAGCGGCCGAGGATGATGTCTCCTCCAATAGCCTTCGTGTTGACCAACTACTTCATCTTTGGCCACTCATCATAAAAAAAGGGGGTGAGCTGAGGATGAAATCCGCACTCCTCGAGGGCGTGTCACTAGACAATGACGCATAAATGATCCTAAAATCAAGATAGTTTGATTACTGAACCTTGAGTTGCTCAAAGCCAATAACTTCAATACTCATGGACAGCAGTGCCATGATACGACGGCTAAGCGCATCAGCAACCTTATTCTCTTTTTCGGCCTTGTGCTTAAGCACAAACGTATACTCTTAAAGAAATTGTGCCCACTTGGCATGCCTAGGGTTTAACTTCTTTTAAGAGCTCAAATATTTTAAGGCCTCGTGATCAAAGAACAGGACGAATTCTTACAGTAATAAATAATGCTGCCAATGGCGCAATGATTGCACAACTGCATAGAACTCCTTATCATAAGTGGAGTAGCATTGTTTAGCCTCGTTCAACTTCTCACTGAAAAAGGCCATAGGATGTCTCTCATGGCTTAACACTCCGCCTATGCCAATTCCTGACACATCACATACTACCTTAAAGGCTTTGGTAAAGTTAGGTAGATGCATGACTGACACTTCCGTCATCTTCTTTTTAATTTTTGAGAAAGCCCGTGCCACAACTTTAGTCCATTGAAACTCCCCCTTTCATATGCAATCTATGATGGGAGCCATAATCGAGATAAATCCACAGATGAACCACCGATAGAATGTAGCTAGGTAGTGAAATCTTCGCAAGTCATGTATGGTACATAGCTCAGGCCGATTGACAATGACCTTTTCTTTGTTTTGAAGTTTACCTAATCCCTTTGACTGAAAATGGTTAGTTAATTGGAGTTATTTATTTGAACATTCTTTAACTTGATTATACATGCATCCAGGATTAGGTCATCATGTGTCCCTACATCAAATTTGGTATTAGAGATCAATTTTAGCATGGGTCAGTTTATTGTTAATCTGTCTTTGTAGTAAAAATTTTCTACAGAAACCCTTTACCCAAAATTTAAAAATCATGACCGCTCTATGTAGGTGGCATATTTTGTTGAGTTTAGTCAGCCCTTTTTCCTAAGTTTTGTTGAGTCCCCATATAGATCTAGGCCATATAGGGCAGTTGTATTGCATTGGTATCATTATTTTTACCCTTTCTCACAAATAGATCTATGACCATTCACTCATCATTCTTGGTGTATGCAAACGCGCACTGGTCGTGGGTTCGGTCTCCATTACACCTGGACTCCGATCAATTTACCAAGGCTATGAAGGACCTAACTAAGAGAATGGATCAACAGTTTCAAACCTCGAGGGATAATATCGCGCAATAATTTGCGCATCAGGAAGGTAAGCTCACATGTCTAGAGGAGAGAGTTGTCCAACCACCACTATAGGTGGAGCCCAGGTGACCCTCGACACTAGGGTTGTCGATCAGTCCCAAGTTGTAAGCCCTGATCCACCTAGGGATGGTTTGGGTGTAGACTAAGCCCGTGGACCTGGCAACAGACATGATGGGGTCTATCCATTACCACCCATACAAAATTGTGATCCTGTTCTTCCTGTCCAATGGGAGGGCCATGATGGGGTGCATCGTCAGCACCCCCAGAGATATTATGAGCACAAAGACCCTATTTTTAGGGTCATGAAGGGCATCAAGGTTGACGCCCCCAGTTTTGATGAGAGATTGGACCCTAAAGTTTTTTCTGACTGGTTAGCAGACATGGACCACTTCTTTAAGTGGCACAGTCTGACAGACCCAAGACAAGTCTGGTTCGCCAAGATGAAATTGGTGGGCTAAGCAAAGCTATATTGGGGGAATGTAGCGTCGCTGTGACTGATCTAGAGAGGGGCCAGTTCTCTTTTGGATTGCGATGAAAGCGTTGTTACAAGAGAAGTATGTTCCCCTTTCTTATAGACAGAGGGTATTGGATCAATGACACATTTTACGTCAAGGATCCATGATGGTGACGGAATACATCGCCAAGTTTGATGAATATATGATGAGGTGTGATGTGGATGAGGACCTTGCTGTGGTTCTTTCCTGTTTCCATATGGGCCTCAGGCCTGAGCTTTAGTGGGAGCTCACGCTTCATATGGTCACTAGCTTGGAACATGCTTATCAGGTGGTGCAGGAACTAGAGCACTGTGTGTGCCAGTCCGATGTAAGGGGGATTGATTTTCAACCTACTACGCCTAGAGTAGCTCCACAGGGAGCGAGAACCCAGGTCAGAATTCAACCCAGAGCTCAACTTGGTACCCAACCAATCAACATAAATCAAAATAATAATATGGTTGGACTAAGTATTGGGTCCGCTATGTCATGGCAATGCTACCGCTGTGGTGGCATGGGTCACATCGCTGCCAAGTGTTCAAATAAGGGTAGGCGCATTATCTTTATTTCTGAACACCCCGCAGAAGAAGAAGTTGCAGATAAAGTTGATAGTGACCAAGGTGATGAGGAGATCATTATCCCTCTCCCTTGACCCGACTAGTGATGTTGATGGTGACACTGTGGAGACTATCTCACTTGTAGTGGTGAGGTGTGCCTTAACTCAGATGAAGGAAAGTGAAGTGTGAGACCCGTATCCTGAATTATACAATTCTGTAGGCTTCTGCAGTCCTCTCGGTCCAATTCTGGCAACCCGCGACCTATAATCAGCATTTGCGTGCGACCCTGAGACGTGTCCCATATATATGAGTCGGCTCGACCCGAGACTTGTACCAATGCGACCGTACCGTCGCCGTGGTTCCGATGCCGCATCTTGCACGCCGATGCGGTACCCAGGCCAGGAGATGTAGGCCCGCGTTCAGTTCGAAAAAAGACCGCGTGTTGCAAATCTATGAGAATCCATCACATCAATCACTTCACTTGTTAAAGTACACCCATCAAGTCAAGTACCCTATCCCATTCCCCAAGTACACAACACCATCCCCAAAGTCAACCTTTCCATCCCATCTCTTACACACCCTATCACTCCTCTCCCATCATCTCTTATCTCTCTCCCTCCCTCTTTCTTTCTTATTTTCCTAGAAAGAGAGAGCTTCCAACGTCCATGAGAGCTCTCCATTTCCAACCTTTTGCAAACTCTCCACCCCTAAATCCAACCCTCCAAAATCAATCTCAACCAATGAATCTTATTCCCTTAGAGCTCTAGATTGCATTGGCGGAAGAAGGAAGAGAAGATCAAAGGTGGGTGCTTTCCTCTCTCTCTCCCTCTCTTTTTCATTTATTTTGTGTGTGAAGATGTGATTGTGTGGCCCACTTAATGAGTTGTGAGATGTCCAAACCGTTCATCAAATGGACCTCACCTTGATGTGTGTCTTATGCACACCATCCAAACATTTGGTAGCCCACCCTAGTTGCATGTCTATGCATGGGGCCCACCTTAAATGTGTTGTATGCAGCGTCCAGCGTCCCTGGACGCTAGACGGTCTTCACAGTAAAGTGTGAACAGACAGTGGGTAGCGTCTCTGGACGTGATCTGTAAAGAAAAAAAATAATCAGCTCGATTTAGGCTTTTTAAGTGCGCCACTCATACAGGCGCCACCTTGATGTACACACCTTATCCATGCCATCCATTTCATTCCTTAGCTCATTTTAGGCGTTGAGCCGAAAAATGGAGCCAATCCAATTATCTGGCGGGCCATTTCTTAGAAAATAGTATTTTCTACCGTTAAAACCCACTCCAATGTTTTTATACACCAAAACAAGCTCAATATTGGACTTGATGGATCTGTTATGAACTGTAGAATCTAATGGGTGGGATGGATTCTTCTGACACGGGCACTACTAGTGAAAAAGCACAGGAAAACACTTTTTTTAAAATAAATTTTTTTTAAAAGAAAAAAATAAAGAAGCAGCACGATTGCTGCTAACAGGACGCGCGTCCTACGCTCTGGCATGACGGGCAGGGACCCACGTCCTAGCTGTGGGCGCCACCATGAGATGTGTTAGAACATTAACACCGTACATTTGGTAGGCCCTTTTAAGAAAGTAGACCTCCCCAAAAATCAGCCTCATCCAGAACTTAGGTGGCCCACACGGTAGGAAACAATGGGATTGAGCGACTACCATTGAAACTCTTTTTGTGGCCATAGAAGTTTTGGATTGAAATGAAATTTGTTTTCCTTTTTAGTCCAGGTTTCTGTAACCTTATGTATAGATGGGATGGAAAATAAATGTGGTGGTGGACCCCATGTGGGACCCACCTTAAACGTACGTGTATCCTCACTACCCGACTAGCAGTGAGGTGTGAACCGACAGTGAGGTGTACTCACCTGCAGAGAAAAAAAAGTGAATATTATAATATAATATTATATATATATATATATGTTATGACATATATATGATATGGTGAGCCCTACATGGGACCCACCTGCTCTTCCGTTTGATTGTAGCTATAGCTGCAACGTACAACAGCAATATAGCTACTGTGTACGTCACTTATCGTGTGGGTTGTAACCGCACGGCCACCCATGTGGCCTACCATGATGTATGTATTCTACTTCCATGTCGTTCATCTGATTTGCATCCCCACCGTTGGTTGGCCAGCAGCCAACATCTTGTTACTGTCGTATCACGTCAGTAAGTTCTGGGCCCACCATGATGTAGTGTTCTATTCATACTATCCAAATCTGGACGGTGCTATGTAGGATGCACCGTGATGCTTGGATCTCATCCAATCCATCCAACTGGTGGGCATGACTCCACTTTGATGTATTTTGTGGCCCATTTGTCAGGCCCACCTTGATGTATTTTGTGGCCCATTTGTCAGGCCCAGCTTGATGTATTTTGTGGCCCATTTGTCGGGCCCATATGGATGTATTTTGTGGCCCATTTGTCGGGCTCACTTTGATGTATTTTGTGGCCTATTTGTTAGGCCCACCTTGATGTGTTTTGTGGCACATTTGTCGAGTCCACTTTGAAGTATTTTGTGGTCCATTCGAGGTGCCCACCTTGATGCATGCATTTTATATTCACACCGTCCAACAGCTACTGGACGGTGGGGCCCTCCTTATTATATGTTATTATATGTGTTGAACAAGCATACCGTTCATATGCAATGTGGGCCAACATGATGTATTTATTTATCCACACCGCCCAATCTATGGCCGTGGGATGGGGAACCCGTGTGACATGTGTATTTCATTCCATGCAGTCCATCTATGTGAGGCCCACCTTGATGCATTCGTGGTACACATGGATCCCACATGATATATATGTTTTATATCCATACTGTCCAGCTATTTGGATGGGATGCACCATGATGTATTTTTATCCACGCCATCCAGGGAAAGCACCCCATTATATATATATATATATATATATATATATATATATATATATATATATATATATATATATATATATATATATATATATATCAGGGCCCATGGGTTGAGGCCCATTGAGCGTGTTTGGGGCACATGGGTTGAGGCCCATTGAGATGTATTCAAAGTCCATGGGTTGAAGCCCACCTTTGATGTGTTTATGGCCCATCCACAAGGTCCACCTTTGATGTGTTTGTGACCCATCCATCAGGCCCACTTTGATATACTTGTGGCCCATTGGTGCGGCCCAATGATGCAACCCATCGTGATGTGTATGTTATCCAAGCCGTTCTTTGGCTGGACCACGGTTAGGCCTAGCTGCAATGTTAAGCCCACTTGTTGTATGTGTAAGGCCCACCTCTGATGAATATTTGAGGCCCACCTGTTGGCTATTTAAGGCCCACTTGTTAGATATTTGAGGCCCACCTGTTATGTATTTCCAGCCCATATGGCATTGCCATTGTGATGTTTTGTAACCTATTTAACGAGGCCCAATATGATGTATGTTAGGCCCATGGGTTGTGGTCATGCGATGTATCTGAGGCCCATGTGCAGGGCCCACTTATTGTGTATATATCTCTTGTATGAGGCCCAATGCGATGTACATTAGGCCTTTATGTGAGGTTATGGGCTCACCTTATGTTTGACTCTGTATGGGTCACTGCTTGGGAGCAATGTTGGTTAAATGTCCACATTGATGGGCAATAACGGTTAGATGTCCTCATTGTGACCTTCCCTTAGGTCTTATTAGGCTCATTCTCCTCGTGGGTTAACCAAAATAAGTGGGCCCCATTCGTCATAGACGGATGGTCCATGTTATCGGATTTAATATAACCACGGCCGAGTGCTGATCTTTATACTATAGTTGATTGGCTGATCATCTATGGACCCCATTTTATTTCTCTACTGATTATCGATTTCGATTGACGTGACCGATTAACTCATTCTTATAACCGATTGATTCTGATTATTGTGACTGATTTTCGATTCTGATTATCGAGGCAGATTATCGATCGATTCTGATTGCCGTGGCTGATTGTCGATTCTGATTATCACTGCTGATTGATCAATTAGCGATCGAGGCCAATTATCGTGACTGATTGCCGATTTCGAGTGTTGAGGCCAATTATCGATCAATTCTAATTGTCGTGGCCGATTGACGATTCTGATTGTCGTGACCGATTCCAATTACTGAGGCCTACTTCGATTCTGATTTCGATTGTCAAGGCCGATTGTCGAAACCTATATGATATATATGTGACCCATAGTCGAGGCCCATTATGATGTATCTGTGGTCCTTGGGTAAGGCCCACTGTGTTGTATATTATGCCTTTGTGCGAGGCCGTCGGCCCATTATGTGCTTGACCCTATGAGGGTCATGCCTTGGGACAATATTGGTTAGATGTCCACACTGTCGAGGTCGATTATTGATGCCAGTTATTGAGACCGATTATGAGTATGTGACAACATAGCATCATAATACATATGCATCATCTGCATGTTTGTTATAAGATGTGATTGATCATTGCATATGTCATAGGGCAGGTTATTCATGGGGCTCCCTGATAAGCAGGGTTGCCCCACATGAGCGCATGGTATGCTCAGGATTTATGTATGATTGAATTGTGTGACTCATGCATCTCGCATTTGTGTGACATGACCATCGTAGACCCTAGCGACATCAGGCTTGTAGCCTCTATAGGAAAATCATGGATGGCCAGATGGGACACCAGAAATCTGTTCTACATGGGGTGCTATAGATATCCTTGGGTGAAAGTCCCAGAATCCTCTTAGTTTTAGAGGTTACTCCAACGTCTAGACCAAGTGAATATATGAGCACATTAGGGCCGTATACCGTAGGTCATGTCTCCCACTGTGTCGTAGTCAGTTGGAAGGGGGTGCGGCCTTACCTACCCGAGAGGAGGGGGTAATGCTAGGCTGAGTCTGACCAGCTCGAGGAATGGATCCGCTATCGACGAGTCGGGCCCAATATTGGCAGGAAGATAGTGAGGTCTCTTCCACTCACCTTATTGAGCGTGATGAGGCGACAATCTAGTTTAGAGTGTAATAGACCCTAATAATTTTCCAGAGAGGAACCGTACTGATATGTGGACTTATTGAGTAGGAGTTGCATGCTCATTCATTTATTCATTCATTCACTATCCACTTGGGCTGGTGGTGCGTAACTAATTGTTGTGTACCTTCATTATGGAAAGGATTTTGGTTGGGCGCGCGACTAACCTGAGATCAGGAGTTTACCACGTTGAGTCTTACTATCCAAATTTAGGTATGGGACTAGTTTGGATAGAATTCCCTTGTGGTGGACCCCGTAGCCTGCGATACTACGTACTATCATCCCGACTTCATGCTCCAGCATGATCATTTCATTTGCATCATATATTGCATTACATCCGCAGGCATATGGCATTTTGGGTTGTTATGTGTCTGTACTTATATGGCCTAGGCAGACTTAGCAGGATTTGAATATTGCATTGCATGTTCGACATCTGATATTTAACTCTTTATGACTCCTTATTGCATAGCTGTTCTATATTGTGTATTCTGATATTGATTGACTTATGGACTAATCCATACTCCCGCTTACTTTATTATCGTATGATTTATGATCTTTTCAGTATTTCTGTTTACTCTGATAATTTCTGCTCTTGTCAGTATTTCTGCTTACTTTGATAATTCATGATCTTGTCAGTATTTCTGCTTATTTCGTCAATGTACGATTTATGAATTACCAGTAATCTTGGTATTGTATGATGATGGCATTGTATTGAATACTTGATACTTACTTTGTACACACACTTACACCACCCTCTAAGATTTCTATAAGCTTATGCACGATAGATGCGTGCAGGTGATGTTAGGTTGCAGCAGTGTTGAGCTTGGAGCATGCAGCAATCTTCTGGAGCTTGATTTTTTATTTATGTATTTTCTTTTCAGCATTATACTCAAATGATTATATTAGTGGATGTGTGACGATAATGTTGCCTTTGTGAATTGGTAATCTTATGGTTATACTTATTACGAGTTAAATGTGACAAAAAAAAATAAAAAATCATCCTTATAGGATCCTAGGATCGGAATCTGGCGTATGGACGCTAGGAGCCGAGAATGGGGTATTGCGGAGGCTGTCGCACTGGATTCGGCAATCGGGATTCCTATGAATCTGATTTCCAGGCTTGGGGCGTGACATGAAGATTAGCACATAACCACCATTTTTCACACTTACGCCAAGTGCAGAGAAAAGAGCTGCAAAGTGATCATAGACAGTGGGAGCTATGAAAATGTAGTTTTCTCAGTTACTTTGAGTCACCTGGTGTTGAAGCCAATCTCTCACCCCAACCCATATAGAGTTTCTTAGGTGGATACGACATCCCTTCTAATGACCCAGCGATGCCTTGTTCCGATTGAGTTTCGACTATATAAGGACTGAAATAGCGGTGAAGACCGCTTTAGTTGAAGTAGGAATATGTCAATATGTCCTAGAGGGAGTGAATAGGACCTTTTAAAATTTTTTTAATTTATTTTAAAATCCTATTACATTAATCCTATCAATATGCATTTATCAGGATTACTCAAAAGCAACTCTACAGGCTTTTAAGCCCAATAGAGGATCCAATCACAAACTATTGAAGAAGTGAACAATATGTAACCTAATTTACGATGGATATGACTGTGTATTTGTGTGAGGTGTGATCTCAGATATACAGATATGAAAGTATTGAAGTAAATTACACGCACAAAAGAATATCAATCGCAAACATTGTCATTTTTATAGTGGTTCGACTACTTGTCTACTCCACTCCTGGTAACCGCACTCAACCCTTGAGTGTACCAAATTTCACTATGGAGGTTTCACAACAGTTTACCTCAAACCTAAGGTTTTAAATCAGGTTCACCTTCAATCTTTACAACCTATACTGAGGCTGACTGTTTATGCTCTCATGAGCAAGGATCAACACAACACACCCACTTTTAGGCACACTGGCCAGTAATCAGAGTAAGCG
The DNA here is from genome assembly GCA_037074715.1 of Magnolia kwangsiensis. Classification (NCBI taxonomy): domain Eukaryota; kingdom Viridiplantae; phylum Streptophyta; class Magnoliopsida; order Magnoliales; family Magnoliaceae; genus Magnolia; species Magnolia kwangsiensis. The sequence continues at coordinate 83,852,162 of CM073589.1, read as the reverse complement.
AAAATACTGACAGTCCGTGAGTCATACAATATCATGGTACGCAATGTAAATCATCTATACAAATGCAGAGTCAAAGAAAGCCAAATATTAGATGCCGAGGATGCAATGCCATAAATCATACAATATCAAAATAAGCGAAAATATACTGATAAGTCTATAAGTGCCTTCAGTAGTATAAAGGCTATGTGATGCAAGGCATGAATGCTAACGACCATATCAATATAGAAACATGGCAACCCAGAATGCTAAGTACTACGGATATAATGTAATATGCGGTGTGAATGAAATAACCATATTGGAGTGAAGTCGGGATGATAGTACGTAGTATCGCAGGCTTTGGATAGTCAGACTCAATGTGGTAAACTCCTGATCTTAGGTTAGTCGTGCGCCCAACCGAAATCTTGACCATGTAAAGGTACACGTAATAAATAATTGAGCACTACCAGCCCGAGTGGATCGTGAATGAATGAATGAATATGTAATTCCTGCTCAATAAGTCCACATATCAGTATGATTCCTCTCTATGAACATCACTAGGGTCTAGTACACTCCATGCCACTTGCCACCGCATCAAGCGCACAACTGGATAAGCGGAAGAGACCTTACTATTCACCTCGCCAGTAGTCTGCCAATACCTACCCGGCTCGTCGATAGCGGACCCATTCCTCGAGCTGGTTAAACTCAGCCTAGCTATGCCTACTCCCTCGGGCGGGGAAGGCCACACCCCCTCCCAACCGACCATCACATAGTGGGAGACGTGACCTCCTGGTATTTGGCACTCGGGCGCTCATATGTATCCACTCGGTCTCGACGTTGGGGCGTCCTCTGGTACCAAGAGGGTTTTAGGGATTTTCACCCAAGGCTATCTATGGCAGCCCAATGCTCGAACCAAACATTTTCGGTGTCCCATCTAGCCATCCACGATATGCTTGTGGAGGCTACAGCCCTGATGTCGCTAGGGTATACAGTAATCATACAATGCAAGATGTATGAGTCATACAATCCATGCATGCACCAATCCTGCACATATCATGTGCTCATGTGAGATAACCTTCATTTATTAGGGAGTCTCATAACAACTTGCCCAATGACATGTGCAATGGTCAACCACATCTCATAATAAACTTGTAGATGATGCGCATGAGCATGTATCAAGATGTTATGCGGTCACGTACTCATAATCGGTATCAATAACTAGCATTGACAATCAACCTCGACAATGTGGACATTTAACCAACATTACCCCCAAGGAATGACCACATAGAGCCTAACATATAGTGGAGCCATGACCTCACACAAGGACCTAATATACAACACAATGGGCCTTGCTCAAGGCCACATATACATAGCAAGTGGGCCCTGCTCATGGGCTTTGAATACATCAAATGGGCCATACCTCATGGGCCTATTTCATATCATAATGGGCCTCGCCCATAGGCCACAAATACATCACAGTGGGCCTTGCCCATGGACCTCAAGTACATCACAATGGACCCCATCACTTAGACCTCCTACTCATCACATTAGGTCTTAAACACGGGCTGCACGTACATTACACAGGCTGAATACACATCTCAATGGGCCTCAACTACAGGTCGCATATACATCATATAGGTCTCAACAATAGGCCTTGACAATTGAAATCGGCCTTGACAGTCAGATTCAACACTTAGAGCCAGCCTCGATACTCGACCTCAGTAATCAAAATCAGCCTATACAATCAGTATCGATGAGAATGGGCCTAACTAAGCCTACGGGAAGGTCACCATGCGGGCGTTTAACCATCATTACCTAAAAATGTGGACATTCAACCAACACTACTCCCAAGCAGTGGTCCACATAGAGTCAAACATAAGGTAGGCCCAAATATCCAACAAGTGGCCTCAAATAGTCATCACAGGTGGGCCTTACACATGCAGCACGTGGGCCTACACATCACAGTGGGTCGATACATTGGGCCGCACCATTGGCCTAATATACACATCATGGTGGGTCGCATCATTGGGTCGCACCAATGGGCCTCATATCCAACAAGTGGACAACATCAATGAGCCACATTAATGGATCTTATATACATCAAGTTGGGCCTCGATAACTAGGCTGGAAACATATCACAATGGGCCACGACATACAGGCCGGGAATACGTCACAATGGGCCTCGATCCATGGGTCGAAAATACATCTCAGTGGGCCTTACCAAATGGGCTATAAACACACCCTAATGTGCCTCTAACATATCATAATGGGCCTTGCATCAATGGGCTGCACTAATGGGGCTCATACACATCAAGTGGGTTACATCAATGGGCCGCACAAATGCACAATAGGTAGGCCCTACACATGCAGCAGATGGGCCCCACCAGATGGTTAGTGTGGATATAGAATGCATACATCTAGTGGGTCACACGTCCCATGGACGGTGTGAATAAAACATACATTGAGGCTGGCCCTATATGACCTGGACGGTTAGGATGGAACATATGAGGTGGGCTCTGCTCATGGGTTCCAAATACATTACAATGGGCCCTAACCCATGGGTTTTGAATACATCTCAATGGGTCTCAACCCATGGCCCTGATATATATCATAATAGGGTGCCTACCCTGGATGGCGTGGATAAAAATACATTATGGTGCATCTCATCCAAATAGTTGGACAGTATGGATATGAAAATATATATATTATGTGGGATCCATGTGTATAATGGATGCATCAAGGTGGGCACTCGAATGGACCACAAAATACATCAAAGTGGGCCTGACGGATGGGCCACAAAGTACATCAAAATGGGCTCGAAAAATGGGCCACAAAATACATCAAAGTGGGCTCGACAAACGGGCCACAAAATACATCAAGATGGGCCTCACAGAGGGCCACAAAACACATCAAAGTGGGCCTGACAAATGGGCCACAAAATACATCAAAGTGGGACAGACAAACGGGCCACAAAATACATCAAGATGGTCCTCATAGAGGGCGACAAAACACATCAAAGCGGGCCTGATAACATGGGCCTCCTATATATTAAGGTGGGCCCCCCGGATGGGCCACAAATACACCACGATGGGCCTAGTCACATGGGCCATACGCACATCAAATGGGCCACACCAATGGGCCCCATGTATATCAAATGGGTCACTCCCAAATAAAAGTGGTAATAATGATTTCCACCATTTAAGTTCCTAAGGCCCACCATAACATATGTTTCCCATCCAACATGTTCAGAAATTAACATAATGATAGATGAAGTGGAACAAATATCAGCTTAATAGGAAACTCCCATGTCCCTTAAAAATTTTGAACTATGGACGTCATCGTCCACTACCTTAAATGGTGGGGTCCACTTGAACTTTAGATCTGACTTTTTTTTTGTCTCAAGCCTATTAAGACAAGCTTACCAAATGGTTGGACAGTTTGGATGCAACACATGCATCAAGGGCGGGGTCCACATGAGCTATGGATCTGACTCATTCTTTAGCTCACACCATGAAATGAGCTTTCAAAATGGATGGACAGCTTGGATGCAACACATGCATTATGGTGGGTCCCATGAAGGCCCACCATCATGTACATATAATATAATATAATATAAAATCTATATATAATATATATAATATAATACACACACACACACACACACACACACACAGAGCAGCCCCACACGTGGGGTGGTCCCACCGTCCAGGTGTGGACGATGGTGTGAGTAAACACATACGTCATTGGTGGGGTCCACTAGCAGTCCAGCAGCAGTTGGACGACATTAATAAAACACATACATCTATGTGGGCTCCACTGTCCACTTGGATGGTATGAATAAAACACGTACATCACTGTGGGTACCATGTGGGGCCCACCATAATGTTTATACACCATCCGACCTGTTGATAACGTCACGTAGACCCAGATGAAGAGGGAAAAAAAATTCATGTCTAAAGCTTCTGGACGCTCAAAGAGTCTCAATGGTAGACGTTTAATTCAACACTATTTCCTGTGATGTGGGCCACCTAGGTCCCAGATCAAGATGATTTTTGGAGGGAGCCCACTTCAAGAAGGGGCCCACTAACTGAACGGCATGGATGAAAAATACACATCATGGTGGGGCCCACGGCTAGGACCGTGGGTCCCTGGTCTTTCGCCCACAGTGCAGGATGCCTGTGCATCCTCTCTCTCTTTGTCAGCAGCAGCAACAATGCTGCTGTTGTTGTATTTATTTTTATTTTTTTAAAAAAAACTGAGATTTGAGGTTTTTCATACGTGGGGCCCACACCAGCTGAATCCAGCCCATCCATTGCACTCCACGGCTCAAGACCAACGAAATGAGCCCAATATGAAGCATGTTTCGGTGTACCAAAACATCAAGGTGAGTTTTAACAGTGAAAATCACCATTTGCTATGCTATGGCCTGCCAGAACCTCGGATTGGCTCCGTTTTTTAGTTCAACACCTAAAATGAGGTAGGAAAGGAGATGGACGACTTGGATTAAAAACATACATCAATGTGGGGCCTGCATGAGTGGCTTATCCCAAACCTTATATTATATATATATATATATATATATATATATATATATATATATATATATATATATATATATATATATATATATATATATATATATATAACTGATAGCACGCCCACTGTCTTCACGGTAAAACAACATCCAGCGTCCCTGGACGCTGGATGGACGGCGTGGGTATATATATCATCAAGGAGTGTCCCACGTGTGGGGACCATGGCTGGTGGGTCCCAGTGGACGTGGTCCACTTGATTTGAATCAATCTGGTATATATGTTTTCCCATCATCCATCCAGAAGGTAGGGCCCACATGGCTTGGATGGTTTGGATAAGACATTCATCAAGATGGGGTTCATTTGGGTGGACAACACAGCCACATCATCACACCAAAATATTGAAAGAGAAAGGGGGAGAGAGAAAGAAGCACTCACCTTCAAAACTACTCCTTCTTCCGCACTAGGGCGATCTAGCTCCAAGGAGAAAGAATCAATGGTCGAGATTGGATGATGGGGTATGAAGCTTCATGGTGGGTGAAAAATGGAGGAAAGCTTGGACGTTGGGAGTTTTTGGGATTTCTTGGAGAATGAGAGAGATGAGAGAGAGCTCAGGTGGCTCACTCCATCTACAATCTGGTGAAGACATGTTAAACCATACAAAAACACTTGCTGGGGTTCATCTGAGATTTGGATGCACCCAAAACTTGGTTTGACCCTTTAACCTAGTGGGACACATAATGGATGGGTTGGATCTGTGAACCACAACTCAGTGAGCCCAACAAATGATTATGAATGCTTTAATGGCAAATTTTAGTATCTATTATCATGATTAGACCCACTATTAATACTTGATAGCTATTATTATTATCATTAATATTACTATGATATTGCAATTATATAGCGTGATTAACTATTAGAAAAATTTCCATGCTTATATTAGTTATTATAAATGAACAAAGATTTTACGGATGTTAAATATTAACATTTTATCTTTTATGCTTGAATAATATCGTTGATAGCATATTGTGCAATTTGATATCACCATGATGATTATCGTTGCTGTGATAGCTAGCGTTAATGGTAACATTGATGTTAATAAATATTTTATAATTACTAAATTAACATTATAATCAATTCAACACCACCGGGGTTCAACTTAGAAGATCTAGCCTAAACTCTAGGGTAAAACCCTAGACCTAAGCAACCTAAAAGGACAATAACCTAAACCTAGGTAGAGCGTAAGATTTGGATCTAGAATAACATCCGATCCATCGCACAACAATGGTAATAATAATAATGATTTAGGATTTAAAACCTAGAATCTAAGTATAGGACTAACCATTGGGATAAGACGCTAAGTTCTACACCAAAACCCTAAAAATGACTAATTCAAAACTGTAATGCCCTGAATGTAACACCCCAGATTTTTTCCAACCTGGGATTAAACGTCCTTAAGCAATGGGTTAACTAAAACACCTGGAAAATCGCTCAGAACCCAATTCCATAGCCAAAGAAATCACTTAGGATTAATTCCTTTAGAAACTAAGTGTAAGTTAGCTAGCGCAACGCTGGAGTAGCTGTGAAATTGTCCCTGACCGCTTTAAATACGTTCTACATGACCCAAAACTTGTAGAATCAATGGTGTTATAATACTCTAAAACCTCGAATCAAACTCTAAACCGGTTTATTCTCTGGACCTCTTTGAAACTTTGTATTGGATCTAGACCGCGCGTCGAAAGTCTGATACCTACAATCTTAGACCATTAAAACTACCTAGCTGGACTTGACAATCATTTCGAAAATCAAGTCCAACCGACATTCACAGGCTATTTCATTGAGCCTGGAGTGAAGAGAGTGAGAATAGGGTTAGATTTGGAATTCGAAATTCAAATCTGGCACACGACTTGACGCATCAGTATTAAGCGTTCTGACCGTCAGAATTCAGCCAAATTACACCCTTGGATCAGGAAAAATTTCTATTTCATATCATGAGACTTGTAGACCTGATCTACGTGTGGTGACCACTGAACTGAAACTAGACCACCACGTGCGATCTACGGACACTACCGGTCTGAAAATGCGATGTGAGCGACATCCGACAAGTATGAACTTAAGTCCGATCGCGTTCGGCCAGGTGACCACCAAAAATGCCTTTTTGGACCGAAACAGCCCCGATTTGGTTAGGTATCAAGTAAACATTTTTCCCGAGCCTGTTTCGGGCAAGATTTAGGTTATAAAAGGGGCTTAAACCCTCACTCCTCTCACCCATCCGAATTTACTAGAGACCCTAGCAAGAGTGAGAGAGAAAGTGAGAGTTTGTGAGAGAGAGTGGGAGAGTATTTCCTGTTGCTTGTGCTACCTGTTGCACGTGCCTAAGCAACACACCTCAATCACTTCCCCGGTGATTTTACCACGTTTCTAGGTAAGAAAACACCCCTAACACTTGCTGATTTGTTGTTCACTCATTTTCATAGCATGTTAGCTAATGCATCTTGTAAATTAAGTTGCCTATTCGCCGTAGACGAAGCGTATACGCTCCGTTCGAATTGATACGCTTCTAGGAGAAAAGGTGCGGTTTTAGACGCTTTGATTGACTGTTTCCAATGCTTTCAATGTCGTTTAATAGTAGATTATCGACGGCAACGCCGTTTGACATGTACAACATGCTGTCCGTTTCCTGTTTCGTAAGCAGACGAAGAATATGAGATTTAGGGCATTTTAGTCATTCGTAGGAAATACTGTTTTCATCCATATTTTTCTGATATGATTAACATGGCTTCTTATCGTATTAGGATATTAGGAATGTGTTCATAATCAGTTTGGCGAAGAGATTCGCCTAAATGCGCACTTTGAGTCGACATACTATATATAGACTTAAGTGTGTAGTTTAAGTGTTTGTATAAATGCTTGTATTAGTATGTATTGAATTAAATGGTGTTATGAATTAGTTAGAGATTGAATTCTCAATTAATAAGCTGATATAAATGATTTCCTACATGTTAGCTATATGCAAGATTTCATTATATGTATGAAATGCATGTGCTTGATGATTTACTTTAGTTGTATGTTATAACATGTGTTAACATGCTCACATTGTTGTATTTCATTTCCAATACTCTCACATGATTGCTGATGTGGATTCATAATTGTTTGGGACTATACCTAGTCTAGGCAGTCGGCAACCGAGTAAGTTCGTGGTTGGCCTATCTTTGCCACGAGCGACGCGTCGATGAACGCCAGTCGTGTTTTGGAGTTGGCGGCAGTGGTTAGGCCACACGGGGTGTTTTATGCACTTCATGTCGTTCGACTTGAGATGCGCTCGTGCTAGTCGAGCCCGTCAAGTAACCTGACTGGCCGTTGTATGTTTACCCTATATGAGTCATAACTGCTTGAACCTAGGGTACTGAACTTACCACTGTAAACCCTCTCAACCATAGTACCTTGATCCATAAAGACTCATGAGCCGGGCATGGTGGTATGGGACACCGTGGTCGAGCTGTTGGCCTACGTTGGGGCCACAAACCTCCCCGTAGTGACCAGTGAGCACCTATGACTCGTGAGCAGATTATGGTGGTATGGGACACTATATTCTTACTGTCGGCCTACACTGATCAGGCGACGAGCCCTTTGTAGTGACCGCGAGTGTATTTTGAGTCTACGGGAGGCGACGACCCTTCTGTAGCAATGAGAGTACAGTAGGCCTGTATTGATAAGGTGATGGGGGAACGGTGCAACGAGTGCGAGCAAAATCCCTGATAGCCCTTGCAGCGACCTACAAAATATACATCGTATGAGATTACGAGGAGTGACGACCCTAAATAAGATCTGTGTTGGGATTGATATAAGGGAAGTACCTTAGTTTTCCAATCCTGCTGTATGAAAAGGACTAATAATAACTCGAAAATCATATCACCATCACATTGCATGTGCCTGGAAGATGTGGAGCACTGTGGGATGATTGCATGCCGCGGTCGTAAGATGGTGCCGTATGAGGGAGATCGTCGGTGAGGGCATCCATCACGTCATGTCATATTGCATTAACAATAGTATTAGGATTGTTTGATTTACTGCTTTACTATTATCGCATAATTGATTTGAGAACATATTAATCCTTGATCTATTATTCCACTGAGTTAGCTACTCATTCCCATGTTTCGGGATGATGTTTGCAACACCCACCAGACCCTGTCTTAGATGCAGGTGAGGCAGTGATCCAGGAGGCAGAGCCGGACTATGATGAGGACCAGGACGAGTTCTCATATATGCAATACCACGAAGGCTTTGCTTAGGTGGCCTGGGTTGACGGGACTTCTCAATGGGACTATTTTTGGACATCTGAATTCTGTTTAATTTCATGTATATGAGACTCAAAGATGTATTCATACTTTGGAGACAGTCGAGATCTACTTTGTTTTCCATACAGTGATATATATTCTTTAGTCTTCCGCTTGCTTTTATCACTGGATCTGGAGTATGAATTGCAGTTTTGGTATACTTTTACTCATGTGAATGCTTTAACTCAGACAACATTGAATCATAATCATTTTTTTTGCATAAGTGACGGTCTGGAACTCGGGAGTTGAGTTTATACACGACCCCCAATTTTCAGGGTGTTACACTGAAATTCGGGGGTCGAGCATAACTCAGCTCTCAAGTTCCAAAACATCACTTATGCAATATATTTAATGATAGATGTATGTTGTCTGTATTAGTGCATAAAATATGAAGTAGATTAATCCAAAACAGTAAACAAAATTCAGGGATAGTTAGAATACGCAAGTGGAAGTCTGAAATAAATATACAAACCAATACAATCCCCAAAATATGAGTGCTCTGCCTGGTCAATAAGTAAAAGTTGTGTCTCAAAATACATATATTAAAATATGATAAACCACTTTAAACATAGCCCTAAATCTCCATTAATCAGGACATGGCTCACATGAACCCGCCTGAGAACTGCATGAACAAGAATGCCTCCTCGTCATCATCGAACTCCGGCTCTGCCTCACAGGCATCACTATCACCTGCAGCTAACTCAGAGTCTGGTTGGTGTTTAAGCACCATCCCAAAATGTGGGAGTGAGTGATCAACTCAGTGGAACTATACAGCAAAGGTTAACATGTTATTAATTCACTCAAGCAGTAATGAAAAATCAGTACAATCAAACATGTCCTAATTACTCTTGTTAATGCAAGAATGATATGAGGAAATGACGCATGCCCTCACACAAACTCCCTCTTACGACAACATCTAACGATCACGGCATGAATAACTACCACTATGCTCTACACCAACGCCAACGACACATGCATTGCGATGTTAAGAACATGATTACCAAGTTTTTATTAGTCCTTTACATATAGCAAGATTGGGATGAAATTGCGGTGAAGACTACTTGAGTCGAAGTAGGAATGCCAATATGTCCTAGAGGGGGGGTGAATAGGACTTTTTAAAGTTTTATGATATATTCAAAATCCTATTGCACTAATCCTATAAGATATGTGATTATCAGGATTACTCAAATGTAACTCCACTGGCTTTCAAGCCTAGTAGAGGATCCAATCACAAACTTCTTGAAAAATAAATACATTGTAAATAAGTTGTGATGGATATGACTGTGTGTGTATATGAGGAGTGATCTTAGATTATCAGATATAAGAGTATGTAAGAAATATCACACAATGAAAAATAATAACAATCACAAACACAGTCATTTTTATAGTGGTTCGATTACTTGTTTACTCCATTACCAGCTGTCACACTCATCCCTTAAGGGTACCGAATTTCACTAAGGAGGTTGTCCAAGGTTCACCTCAAACCTAAGGTTTTAAATCAGGTTCACCTTCAACCTTTACATGGAGGTTTCTACTCGGTTCACCTCTAACCCTAGAGTTTTATTGGTGCACTCCTAACCAGATGTTTATGCCCACACAGAGCAAGGGTTCACACAACGTACCCGGATGTTTATGCTCTCCACAGAGCAAGGGTCCACACAACGCACCCTGATGTTTATGATCTCCACAGAGCAAGGGTCCACACAACGCACCCAAAGCTTACACTCCCGCCGGAGGCCTCATTTGAGGACTTCAAAGGGTGAGCAACACTTAAGACCCAATCCTATAAAGGAATGATCACAAGTGTACTCTGGACTCTACATACTTACAGATAAGTTAATAAGTCCCATTCAGCGCAATATCGAAGATCTCCTCCTTGTTGTTGAAGAGTCTTCGACTCCCTTGCTCTGCAACACAAAAAATGTACCAGTACTAGGCTTCGGGTCGGGTCAAGGTTAGGACAAAAATCCACTCTCTTGAAATTTTCCTATAAGGAAGATAGAGTGATTCCCGTCATCTATTCAAGTCATCCCAGCTTAATGATATGCTATTAAGATAGTTGTTGGAGGATCCTTCAATGTGGAAGTTCATTTCCCAATCCACTCTATTAAATGTCAATGGTAAGAGTGAATTAGAAGATGAACTCCCGTGAGAGAAAGGGCTTGGGTATATGATCTGAGGGTAAGACACACAAAAACACTCTCTTCTTTCTCTTCCAGCAATATGACCAAGTCTCTCTTTAAATAGGCAAAAGGTTTCAACGGATATAAAACGGTCATATTTATGACTGAGTTCGATGTCATTGAGCATGATCGATATCATCGAGCGTATACTCTCGATGGGATCGACTGTATGCTCGATAATATAAACTTCAAAGTCATATGCTTTTGAAACCTATTGCCAGTTGATCGATTGGATCGATACTTGTGTCAATGTCATCGAATTTTGAACTCTGATTCCATCAATACTTGGATTGATCTATCGACACTTGAAGAATGGGAGAGACTGGCCGAAATATTTTAGGATATAAGATATGATCGAGGGTCAACCGATGTCATCAGAATTTGAATGTCGATGATATCGAGACCGTGTCGATAGGATCGATAAATCATATAGATTTACCTATAAGCACGCTGGACAGTTTATGTCCAGACTCGATCCCATCGACCAGGACTCGATAGTATCGAAAAAAGGAATATTGATTTCCTCAAGTGGCCCCCGATCAACTTTTAGAACATCTTGAAATATTTGCTATAGTAAACATGTGCCCACTACCGATATAATAGAATGACTTTCGAGATGATCGATATTTAAATTCAGATTGAATCGGAACAGTCATCGATATATCGAAGCTTATAGTAGTTTTCTTTAGAAAATTAGGGGCGCCAAAAAATTACCTGTCGATATTATCGATCCACTTTCGATGGGCTCCATATTCGAATATTGATGATATAGATTGAAACTTCGATATATCGATAAATCGTCTCGATGAATGTGCGGTTGCTGGACACTTTTTGTCCTCACTTGATTGTATCGATTGAGATGCCGAGGACTTCGACAGAGCAGGTCGATCATATCGAAAGGGGTATCGATACAATCAACAGGGTAAGAAAACTTGAAGATTTTCCTGTTTGATAAAAAGTTTTCTTATTATAAAACCCTAAGATGTTCTACTTATTTTTAAGGGTTTTAATCACCTGGGGTTTTGGGACATGGGATGTGAGGCTATGATTTACCTAAGGCGAGCTTCCACATACCCAGTTGAGGCAGATGCTTGAATTGATCTTCTTGTTAGGTGTTGTAGTCTGACTGACTCAACTTACACTGTAATTGACAAATAAGAGCACTAGTAGGTGCGCTTACAATCTCCCCCTTTGTCAATTACGTGACAAAATACCCAAAACACCCAAGAAAGATATCTAGACATATAAATCCTAAATTTTGTGTACATGTGATTACATAATTTTACAAATTCTAACACATTCATGTACACAACCAGAATTTACTCCCCCTTACTGTAAAAACCCCTTTCTCGGTGCAGCTACTCCCCCTTACACCTGCAACATATAAGAGCACAAATATCCAACTTTCCACATGTGGCATTTGTAATGTTTCTCCCCCTTTTTGTCAGTCATTAGCAAAGGTATAACAAGTGATATTGACTGAAGATTGTACGCATATGGGAGAACCACAGTTAGAGATGTATATAGATGAGATCAGTGGAAAGCACACATTATCATGAGAAAATAGGAATGCATTTTAAACAGGTCAGATGAGATAATCATGAAAACCACAAGCATTTGATAGCAGAAACTTTATCCAATCAGGGAACAGTAGTATATCACTACGGCAAACAGAATATAAGTAGATGCAGCCATAGTCAATTAGTATCCAAAATATACTGCCACAGACATCAGTAGTATAATAAGACAAGGATCACAACATCAGATGCATTTGATAATTAGAGAAGGACTGCACTTGCTTAATGTCCTTGAGAAGAGTGATGTGTGAGTAAATCCATCACTTGCTGAGTGGTTTGCTGGAGAATGTTGACTTTATCTTCAATCGCAGTAAGGTGTCGTTCGCATAGATGTAATCGGCCTTCTAGCCGTGCCATCCCATTTAGCAGGTGACGTTCGAGGTGATAGGATTATCAATTTGTAATTGACTCGGGGCTTAGCAATGGCGTGGGATTTGACCCGGCATGGATAGGTCGATTGGATGGTGAAGCATGTGGAACACTCTTGGGAATGGAAGCACTTGGCCGAGATAACAACTGTTGTGTTGTCAGTGCTGCATCGTTGTCAAACCATTTTGCAGGATATACTTCATCAGAGGTGGAAGATAGGCCCGCATGATGAGCGAGTTTGCATATGAGCACAGGGAAGAGCAGTGTCTCCCTATGATTGCCTTGGATGACACGAATGATTTGCTTAAGAAGAAGAGTTGGCAGATGGACTAGAATTTCTTGATGTATATCATAGAGGACATTGATCACAAAAGGAGAAAGATGATCCCCTTTAATATCGCAAGGATATAATTAGACCCAAGAATGCTATGAAGAATTTTGAACGTGGGGCCTAGATAGTTGACATGGAGCAGATTTTCATCATTCCTCGGAACAGTCATGCCTTGACAGAGTGCATAAGTTACTTCTCCCCATACACCCAAACCGTTGAGATTTTGAGAAGTCACAGGAATGCGAGAGACCTCTAGATCAAGAAGATGAGCCAAGGTGACTGGAGTGATCAGTTTGGAGTGGTGTGTGAGGTTAATCCGAATGCTAGGGGATCATTGCTAATGATATGACAGTGATTGGAAAATTCATAGATCATCCCTACCTAATATGATCCTCTAAGATTGAGGATATTTTTCCAGCCGATTACTTCCAGAAGTAGATCCACACCAAACGATTCGATGACACTATTAATCACAATACGTTCAATGATAGCAGATGGATGTCTCTCCATAAGGTGATGCTTGTTGGTTTCCGATGGTACATTCTTTGATTTCAGAGGATGGAGAGACGACTTTCCTTTTCCCTTGATCATGGTGAAGAGATGAAATACTGGAAAGGAAGTATTAGGAATCGGCTTGAATTCTTCTCTTAATATAGCACCCTCATCGATCATATCGATCAGTTATCGATAGAATCGTTATGTCTTCCATCAAGAGTTGTGCGAATGGTCATTGGAAATCAGGAAGACAATTGAATGCAGTTTGACTGTGGGAAGGAATTTATGGTTGAAACATCTATTTCCCACAATTGTCGATTGGATCGATATACTATTTCGATGACATCGATGATGAAATCGAAGATTGTATGGATGGTATCATTGCTATGAAATTTTTTACATTTGCTCTCTTAACAGTGTGGCCAGGGATATCTCAGACTTTAAGTGTATCTATGTGAGCCATTGTTCTTGAGATACTTATTAATGAGAACATATGCCAATGGATTTTTGAAGATCACAGAATCGGTTGGTGTCAAGAGGCTTTGTGAGAATATTAGCAAGTTATTTTTCGGTAGCTACATAATCCAATGCAATGATCTTTTCTTCCACAAGTTCTCGGATAAAATGATGACGGATGTCAATATGCTTGGTCTGAGAGTTCTGAACAGGATTTCGAGATGTTTATAGCACTTGTATTGTCACGGAAAAGACTCATTGTAGGTTGTGCAATCTCGTAGTACAACAACATTTGTTTCATCCATAGAAGTTGCGCACAATAGCTACTGGCAGCTATATATTCAGCCTCTGCAGTGGATAACGAGATTGAATTTTGATTTTTACTCTGCCAGGAGACCAAACAGTTACCGATAAAAAAACATCCTCCACTTGTTGATTTTCGATCGTCTAAATTTCCAGCCTGGTCTGCATCAAAATAACCTGCAATGATGGTGGATGTTTCATATGGATACCATAGACCAAAGGTGGTAGTCCCAGCTACATATTTGATAATCCTTTTAATAGCTGTTAAGTGGGATTCCTTAGGATCTGCTTAATATCGAGCACATACACCAGCACTAAAGGATATATCTGGACGACTAGCTGTGAGATACAATAAACTTCCGATCATGCTTCGATAAAGATGTTGGTCCACACTTTTGCTAGTAATATCTTTGGAGAGTTTAAGAGTGGTACTCATAGGTGTGTGATAGGTACGACCTGACTCAAGCCCAAATCTTTTCATCAAATCTCTTGCATACTTGATCTGGTTTATGAAAATGTCATCAGGTAGTTGCTTGACTTGCAGCCCTAAAAAAAGTTTAATTCGCCAACCATACTCATTTCAAATTCTGATTTCATGAGGTTAGCGAATTTGTGTGCCTCATCTCCACATGTTGATCCAAACACTACGTCATCCACATAGATTTGCGCAATAAGCAAGGAGTTCTTTGTTCTTTGAGTAAAAAGTGTCTTATCTATACTTCCTCTGCAAAATTCATGATCTAACAGAAATTTTGTTAGCCGTTCATACCATGCACGGGGTGCTTATTTGAGACCATACAGAGCTTTATCAAGATAATAAACATAATGAGGGAACATGTGATCTGAAAATCCTTTAGGTTGTTCTACATAAACTTCTTCAGCAAGATCCCTATTAAGAAATGAACTTTTAACATCCATTTGAAACAATTTAAATTTTAATGTGCAAGCGATAGACATGAGAATTCTAATATATTCGAGACGAACAACAAGAGCAAATGTCTCATCAAAATCAATTCCTTCTATCTGTGAGTATCCTTGGGCAACTAACCTTTCTTTATTTCTTATCACATTTCCTAACTCATCGGATTTATTCTTGAAAACCCATTTAGTTCCAATGACATTTGTATCAGTTGGTTTAGGAACCAATTTCCATACCTCATTTCTTTGGAATTGTTGAAGTTCTTCTTGCATGGCATTTATCCAGTGTTCATCTTGAAGAGCTTCCATAACATTTTTAGGTTCAATTTTTGAGGTAAAGCAGAAATGACTGTAAATACTTGCTATCTGCCGTCGAGTTCTTACGCCATCATTTGGATTTCCAATGATTTGTTCTTGTGGGTGATCCTTTACGATGGGTATTTCAGAAGACGGTCCAGGTTCATTCGGTGCTGGGGTTTTATTTTCTGATATTTCTAAAATGCATGAGTCTACATCATCTTCTAATTCATTTGCAGGTTTTTCCTCATCATGAAGATGATCATCAATTACCACATTGACTGTCTCTTAAATAGTAAGAGTTCTTAGATTGTATACTCTATACACATGATTATTCATGGCATACCCCAGAAAAATACCTTCATCACTTTTAGGCTCAAATTTACCTAGGTGATCTCTGTCTCTCAAAATATAACATTTACTCCCAAAGACTCGAAAGTACTTTACACTAGGTGTCTTTCCATACCAAAGTTCGTATGGAGTTTTATTCAGACCTGTTCTAAGATATACTCTATTTATAATGTAGCAGGCGGTGTTGACATCTTCTGCCCAAAAAATTTTTGCCATATCCTTTCCATTTAGCATGACTGACCCCATTTCTTGCAGCACACGATTTTTTCTTTCAGTGACTCCATTTCGCTGTGGGGTTTTTGAGGCTGAGAATTCATGATGGATTCCTTTCTCACTGCAATATCTTTCAAAATTTTCATTTTCAAATTCTCCACTATGATCACTTCTAATACGATTAATGTCATATCCCTTTTCATTTTGAACTCGTTTGGCCAGGATTGCAAATTCTTCAAAAGCATCTGATTTTTCCCGAAGGAATGCAACCCAAGTAAATCTGGTGTAGTCATCGACCATAACAAGAAAGTACCTCTTCCTTCCATGGCTTTCCACTTTGGTTGGGCCAACCAGATCCATATGTAGTAGGTCTAACGGTTTTGTTGTTGCTATGGTGGTTGTCTTTTTATGTCCTGTTTTTATTTATTTTCCTTTTAGAAATTCTCCACACATAACTTTTTCTTCTTTTCTAATCTTAGGAAGACCTCTAACCAGATTTCTAGAGCTGAGCTTGGTTAAATTCTGGTAGTGATCGTGTCCCAGTCTTTGATGCCACAATTTGGATTCATTTTTCACAGCCATATTACACTTTGTAGTCATCACATCCTCATTTGCACTTTTTATGATGTAACAGTTATCACTAGTGCGTAATCCGTTTATGAGGGATTTTCCTGTGCGATCTAAGATTTTACATATATTTTTTGAGAAGGTGACAAGATGTTCCTTGTCACAAATCTGAGAAATACTAAGAAGATTATGTTTCAGACCTTCTACACAGAGGACATGTTTGATTTTTGGAAGACCTGGTACAACATTGTTCCTTGTCCAATAATTTTGGTTGAACTTCCATCTCTGAATGTGACCGATCCTCCATCAAAGTTTGAGTACTCACAGAAATGAGTTTGATCACCAGTCATGTGTCTGGAGCATCCACTATCAAGATACCATTTCGAACTATTGCTAGCTTTCAGAGCAGTATGAATTACAAGGCAATTGTTTTGATCTGTCACATCTTCTGGGATTTCCTTGATCATTATTCCTACTTCAGTCAAGATCACTCTTTAGGCGGTGAAACCCTTAAAGAGAGACCCGCTCTGATACCAATTGAAATTGCGGTGAAGACTGCTTGAGTCAAAGTAGGAATATGCCAATATGTCCTAGAGGGGGGGTTAATAGGACTTTTTAAAGTTTTATGATATATTCAAAATCCTATTACACTAATCCTATCAGATATGCGATTATCAGGATTACTCAATTGTAACTCCACTGGCTTCCAAGCCTAGTAGAGGATCCAATCACAAACTTCTTGAAAAATAAATATGTTGCATATAAGTTGTGATGGATATGACTGTATGTGTATATGAGGTGTGAGTATGTAAGAAATATCATGTAATGAAAAATAATAACAATCACAAACACAGTCATTTTTATAGTGGTTCGACTACTTGTCTACTCCACAGCCGGCTGTCACACTCATCCCTTGAGAGTACCGAATTTCACTAGGGAGGTTTCTTAGGGTTTACCTCAAACCTAAGGTTTTAAATCCGGTTCACCTTCAACCTTTA
Organism: Magnolia kwangsiensis; assembly: GCA_037074715.1. NCBI lineage: Eukaryota > Viridiplantae > Streptophyta > Magnoliopsida > Magnoliales > Magnoliaceae > Magnolia > Magnolia kwangsiensis. The sequence continues at coordinate 83,834,259 of CM073589.1, read as the reverse complement.
CATGGAGGTTTCTACTCAGTTCACCTCTAACCCTGGAGTTTTGCTAGTGCACTCATAACCAGATGTTTATACCCACACAGAGCAAGGGTCCACACAACGCACCCGGATGTTTATGATCTCCATAGAGCAAGGGTCCACACAACGCACCCACAGGGTACACTCCCACCGGAGGCCTCCTTTGAGGACTTCAAAGGGTGAGCAACACTTAAGACCCAATCCTAGAAAGGAATGATCACAAGTGTCCTCTGGACTCTAAATACTTATAGATAAGTTGATGAGTCCCTTTCAGCTCAATGTTGAAGATCTCCTCCTTATTATTGAAGAGTCTTTGGCTCCCTTGATCCGTAACACAAAAGATGTACCAGTACTAGGCTTCGGGTTGGGTCAAGGTTAGGACGAAAATCCACTCTCTTGGAATTTTCCTATAAGGAAGATAGAGTGATTCCCGTCATCTATTCAAGGCATCCCAGCTTAATGATATGCTATTAAGATAGTTGTTGAAGGATCCTTGAATGTGGAAGTTCATTTTCCAATCCACTCTATTGAATGTCAATGGTAAAAGTGGATTGGAAGATGAACTCTCATAAGAGAAATGGCTTGGGTATATGATCTGAGGATAAGACACACAAAAGCACTCTCTTCTTTCTCTACCAGCAATATGACCAAGTCTCTCTTTAAATAGGCAAAAGGTTTCAACGGATATAAAATGGTCATATTTATAACTGAGTTCGATGTCATCGAGCATGGTTGATATCATCAAGCATATACTCTCGATGGGATCGACTGTCTGCTCGATAACATAAACTTTAAAGTCATACGCTTTTGAAACCTATTGTCAGCTGATCGATGGGATCAATATTTGTGTCGATGTCATCAAATTTTAAACTCCAATTCCATCAACACTTGGATCGATCTATCTACACTTAAAGAATGAGAGAGACTAGCCAAAATATTTCAGGATATAGGATATGATCGAGGGTCAACTGATGTCATCGGAATTTGAATGTCGATGATATTGAGACCGTGTCGATAGGATCGATAAATCATATAGATTTACATATAAGCACGCTGGACAGTTTGTGTCCAGACTCGATCCAATCGACCAGGACTCGATAGTATTGATAAAGGAATATCGATTTCCTCGAGTGGCCCCTAATCAACTTTTAGAACATCCTGAAATATTTACTAGAGGAAACACGCGCCCACTGTCGATATAATCGAATGACTTCCGAGATGATCAATATTTAAATTCAGATTGAAACGGAACAGTCATCGATATACGGAAGCTTATAGTAGTTTTTTTTAGAAAAACAGGGGCGCTAAAAAACTTCCTGTCGATATTATCGATCCACTTTTGATGGGATCGATATTCGAATATCGATGATATCGATTGAAACTTCGATATATCGATAAATTGTCCAGATGAATGTGCGATTGCTGGACGCTTTTTGTCCTCACTCAATTATATCGATTGAGATGCTGAAGACTTTGACAAAGCAGGTCAATCATATCGAAAGGGGTATTGATACAATCGACAGGGTAAGAAAACTTAAAGATTTTCCTGTTTGATAAAAAGTTTTCTTATTATAAAACCCTAAAATGTTCTACTTAGTTTTAAGGGTTTTAATCACCTGGTGTTTTGGGACATGGGATATAAGGCTATGATTTACCTAAGGCGAGCTTCCACACACCTAGTTGAGTCAAACGCTTGAATTGATCTTCTTGTTAGGCGCTATAGTCCAATTGACTCAACTTACACCGTAATTGACAAACAAGAGCACTAGTAGGTGCACTTACAATCTCACCCTTTGTCAATTACGTGACATAATACCCAAAATACCCAAGGACTTAAGCTCACTAATATAGGATCTTACGAAAGTTAAATTTTCAGTCCGATCAGGTTTCTAGATCGACCGTGGAGGACCAGATTCAGTTCAATGGTAACAAAACTCGATCAGGGCCACAAGTACTTTGACATGTGTGGGCTATCTTCCCTGATCTAAGGGTGAATTTGGGTCAAAAACTAATGGTCAGAATGCTTATAAATGGCATGCAAGCGACACGACTCAGATTACTTAAATCCATATTTAATTTTATAAAAACCTTCACGTTCTCACACTCTTCACTCCGGACTCTAGTAAATTATCTCAGGACATCGTTTGGTATTAATTTTCAAGGTGATTGTCAAGTCCAACTAGGCGGTCATAATTGTTTAAGTTCATCGCTATCGAACTTTCGACGTGCGGTACAGGTCAGATACGAAGTTTTCGAATGCTCCCGAGAGCAACTGGGTTTAGAGTTGGATCCTAGATTTTAGGGTAATGTAGCGTTACTAGTTCTATAGGTTTTGGGTCCTATAGATTATATTTAAAGTTATTGGTGATAATTTCGTAGGTAATATAGTTTAGCGCTAGTTAATTCACGTTAAATTTATAAAGGATTTAGTTCTAAAAGATTTCTGCTAAAGGTGGTACTCGGATTTATGTATGAATTTTTTCAAGACGTTACAAAAACCTAGGTTGTAATTAACCTTGACCTTGGACACTTTGTAGAACATTGATCTCATGAAAAAATTTACAATTCATGGTAGGATCCAAGTCTAAGGGCATGCACACTACCTAGAAACGTTAGTGGGTGGTTCAAAGTATAAGATGATGATTCTTCCCCTTGATCTTTCCATCTTCTCATTAACTTAAGTTATAGTTTTTATTTAAAGTTATAATTGATATCTCCCTTTATAATCACATGTGTTAGCTAGTGGGAATTGAATTGTTATATTACATGCTTTATAATTATCCTGTATAATTGTTCATGCTTGTGGATTGCTTATGGAACTTAAACTGGTACATTAGTGGAAAATTCTCACATATGAATGTACACCCATACTTGGGATGTAACTTGACTAGTTGTGATCGTAATGAACCTTCGACTTGGTGGTTATTGGGTGGTGGTATAGATGGACCATAGATGTAGGCCTACCATCTAGGGTTGGTGTGCCCAATGGTTTTCAAGGATAGTCTTTTATTGCATTGTTTTAATATCGCCCTATGTGGCTTATTTTGATAATTGCCTTATGTGACTTGATTTGATATCGCCTTATGTGGCTTTATTTTGGGTATTTTCATTATATGGGTTCGATGTTTTATATCGTACAACCATGCGATGGTAAGCCCCATATATTGTAATATGATTGGCCACTAGTCGATGAGTTTTCATTAAATATCCTAAGATGGTAACCTCATGGGCCGGGAATGGTGGTATATGACACTATGCTTGAGCCGTCAGCCTATGCTGGGCCATGTGCTCCCCATAGTGACCTTTGAGCTTATCTAAATTGGCTTATTGTAACTAAACTAATAACGGTTTGGCTAATCATGCATCCATAACATATTGGCGATGACGGGTGGCTAATCTGGATGTTGTAGCATGTGCCCTTAGGATCATTAGGGTATCATTTCACTAGCTCCCAGACCATCGACTATCGACCCCTGTGCGACTGGATGATTTTCCCGAGTCAATGATTTGCATGGGTGACGAGCCCAAGTCCGGCTGGATGTGCATCCCCAGGCCGATGTGCATTCACGCATCCATGTATTTAAAAAGACTGCATCATGTACTATTTTAATTGTGTTGCTATTTTATAACTATGCTTACTTAATGCGGCGGTGTGTAATCTTGAGGGGAATTCACACCGAGTTGGCCACTCATCAATAAAAAATATAAATGTACAGGTAGCACAAGTGGGTTAAGCGATAGGCAGGTTTAGACTTATGAGGATTCATTATGGTGGTCAAGGATACGTGGTTGTACTTTTCAAGGAAGTTGTGCTATCTTGTGACTTTCGTTTGTGTTTTATATACTTTTAAATTTCTCATGTGTGTAATCATGTATTTGTTATTGTGGAGACATTGGTTTGTATAAGTCATTATGGGCAACCACTTGTGTATTTTAAATGAAATGAAAAATTTTCTTCATGTTGATTTGTCCATTCTATGCTCATATGCTTACTCTGTTAAATGATGAAAAAAATATACACTCAAATTTGACCATCCTTTAAGGTTAACACTCGGGTTTTTGAAAAATGGGTCATATACTCGGGTTTTGAAACCATGGGTCGTTACAGTTGGTATCAGAGCATAGTTTGGACAAACTTAGCCTTGGGAAATGATTTATACAAACTCTAAACATCTCAAGTCAGGATGTTTGAAAGTAGAATTTTAAACATAGGTGAACTTCCCTTATACTTAGAAGGATGATTGAAAACGTAGAAATCCAAACTTAGGTCCCCTTAGAAATTATCAGGGTCACCATTTGAACTCATGTGAAATCCCCCTATAACTAGGATGAATCAAGAATATAGGAAATTGAGGTTCTAAGATTCTCTTGAAAATTATTAAATCAGCCATTTGAATATGTGCGGGATTCCCTTAGAATAAGAGAAAATATGAAACATAGAAATTTCAAACCTTGAAAATTTTAAGTTAGACAATTGGACCTTAAACTTATGTAGAAATTCCTTAGAAATGATTGGAATAACCATTTGGACATATGTGAATGTCCCCTATAGTCAGGAGAAATTGGGAATATAGGAACTCAAAATACTATTCCCCTAGAAACTTGTTTGGATGACCAAGAAGACTTAAAAATGAACTTAGGCCCCCTTTTAAAACATTTTAGGCTTAGTCAATTGAACTTGGAAATGAAAACTTTGGATCTCTTGTAAACTACCAGGATAGTTGTCTAGACTTAGAAACTAAGCTTAGGCATTGTGGGAAATAAGTGCCCGCCATAATGCAAATAGGGATTACTATGAACATTCCCTGAACCTGACACTTAATGAACGACCCTTAGGAATCTAGAATTTGAATTTTCCTAATCTACATTGTCATAACATTTGACAAGTAAATGAGACTTAGGCATCGTAGTAATGTCCCTTGACTACCATGATTCTCATTAGGTTGCACATAAGCACTCCTCAACATGATAAATTGTACGAAGAATTAGAATTTTAACTTCCTAGTAGGTCTCCTTACTTGTAAATAATATTTCCTGCAAATCCTAGTACATGAAAAATTATTTGAGAAAGAATTATATAATTTTAGGAAATTTTCATCCCTAGGATGAACTTATAAAGACTAGGATTGGGAGTCTGGATGAAGTTTCAAATTTAGAGTTTCACGTAGAAATTTTGGTCGTAAATTTTTAGTGCATTAGGCAACCAGAGTGTGCGATAGAAGCATGATGGTCATTCGTGTCTATTCACGTAAACTTTCAGGCCCCCTCATTTAAAGGATTTCATGATATTTCCCATGATTCTAGAACGAGCGGGGTCACGGATTGATGGAACCATATTTAGGAAAAGTATACGCAGTTTGGCTCAAGATTTAAGTCCTAGCAAATTCCAATGATCTCAATGCCCTAATAAGGCAAAAGATCGTTATTTACTAGGATTAGGAAATGATACAGCAAGTCCTCTGTTCTGCAGGCAGATGATTAATGTATCAGGCTCAAACCTACTACAACCATCTATTCGTGACAACTTGAACTCTGAAAACTAGAAAAAAAAATCGTATTGGAGACTAACATTAGGGTAAAAAGAAATTAATAAGAAAGATACAATATTGCTATTAGTTCCCATCTAGGTGACATCGTAATCTTAATAAATACTATAGGAAAATCCTGGTGTTGATAATTGAGGTGTACGTAAATAATTCCTAAGGTTAAAATTTTTCTTTAAGGGGGGTAGATTATAACGATCTCAGTTTTGGGCGCCTAGTGGCATACGTCGTACATATAGGAAAATAATGAATATTATCATCATCCCTAATCATACTAGAAGCACTGAATTTCGGGAATGAAATTCTCTTTAAGGGGGGTAGATTGTAACACCCCATACTTTTCAGTACTCGGATGTTGCCACATAACCTAACTTAGTATAGACACCGGTCTAATTAAATTAAATGTCCCCATGTCCTAGCCTAAACCTGAACATAAATACCACTACATCATCAAATAAATCTTGTATTAAATTTTCAATCACTTGATAGATAAATCAAACCATCCAGACATCAGATACTACTTCATAAGTATAGTATTTTATGTAAACATAGATCAAACCTTATAGATGTATTTTAATAATTTACTTGAAAATGTATGGAATAGGATGATACATATATATTTAATGTATATGAAAATTTTTTGAAATAATATTAAATAAACATAATGAGTGGTAATTTAACAATTTATAATTGAATTATAAATATTAGTGTAGCATTAAATATCCTTCATAAATATGCAAACAAATTTTTTTAGATATTTTAAATAAAATCAAGTATTTAACAATGTGATTTCAAATATGATACTATACTATTTTCAATTTATATGTAGGAATAATATGATATTGTATATTATGAATTTTACATTAATAAATAGGTGGTCAATAGCATGTATATGGTAGTATGTTAATATTAAAATATTATATTTATATATATGTATGACATTTTAATTATTTTAATTTCAAGTAATATACCAAAGTAATGAAATCTATATTGATAGTAGTATTGGTTAGTAATATAAGATGAAAACCTTACAATTGGCCCCTTGGACCTTTCCAACCGTTGACGTTAAATTTCAGGGTGATCCAACCGTCGGGTTGATGTAAGCAACACCAAAGGACATTAGAACCATTAGTATGGCCCACCTAAGCTTTGGATCTGCCTAGTTCTTGTTTAGATGCCTTAATAGGGACTCCTAAACCGAACATATGGTGTGGATTTCACCAGAACATCACGGTGGACCCCACTCATGGTGCGTGTGCACCCAACATACCCATGCACGAAGTGCACTAGACCAAACTTGTCGGTCAAATGACCTTTGACCAAGCTCTCTCGCAAAAAGAAAGAGAACTCCTCCCGCCATTTTAAAAATTTGAAACCGATGGGCTTCAAGCCCCAAAGTAGCCCACCTTGGGAACTTTTCGGACGATCTAAGCCATCCATTTTTCTCATGGGGTCTGCCCAACTAAAAAGGTATAGGGGTTTGGACCCATGTATATGAATAAAGGAACTGGGCCTGGACCATCCATTCCTTTCATGTGTGGCTAGGATTCAAGATCAGAGACCATCAGGTAGCTTGAGATGCAAGCCAGCACCCCTTTATCCAGGGGATTTCATGCACCCACGAGATAGTTAAGGAGCAGTCTCCTCATTACCAGAAATGGCCGAGAAAGCTTTAAAAGGGGATTTCCCATTTTTAGATATAAGAGGCTGGCACGCCTGGGACCGTCCAATGAGGCCACGTGGCACCATCCCAGCCCTCCCTGGTGGGAGGTACGAAAAGAGATAAGTAACTCTCTCATCTTATGAGAAAGAGAGGAGAAATCGAAAGAATCTCATGAGATGGAGCCAAGCATTGCCTGAGGTCCGAAAAGTGGATCCCACACCACATATGGGACCCATCCAGACCGATCAAATGGTCTGGATCACCCTAAGAACCTTTGGATAAAAATACACCATTGTTGGGTTAGTCATCTTCCTCAAAAACCCACCCAACCACATCAACAAGATGGGCCCCACTAGGCCTGAAAAATGTACTTCTGGGGAGTCGAGGGCGCTACAAACATATCTCCACAAACATATGGGCCCCATGCACAATGGACCATGGATCCAAACCGTTGAATGAAGGGGACTCTAGCTGACTGTTGGTTGTCCCTCTCCCAACCTATAAAATAGACTCGGCCCTCTAGGGTTTACACAGAAAGAGAGAAAAGGGAATGAGAGAAGGAGAGAGAGAGAGAGAGAGAGAGAGAGAGAGAGAGAGAGAGAGAGAGAAAAAAGAGAGGGAGAGTTTGTGTTGGGGGATGGTTCAGCTAAGAAAAACTAGGTCCTCCTCCTTCCATTTTTCTTCTTCATTTTTCATGTAGTTATGAGGTCTGTTATAAGCCACATTTGGGGTAAAAAATCCAACCATAGAGAAGCCTGAATACGGCCTGAATGAAGGCTCCATTTGAGGCCAAAAAATGGCCTGTGAATGGGGCTAAAAATCAGTCGAAAAATAGCCCGTAGACAAGACCTGTTTGAGCTACAACATGCCCCAAGAATTGGACTGATAACAGTTCGAAAAATTGGGCCAAAAATGCACTAGGTCGAGCCGTCTCTAGCCAGAAATGTAGCAGCAAATGGAGCTCTGTTTGAGCCCTGATATGTGTCGAAAAATGGCCCAGGGAGGGGCTGTGTTTGAGCTGATAAACGGGCTAGAAGTGGCTCCCAAAATAGCCTGCAACAAGGACCGTTTTCCACCTTGGCAGCTGATGGGCTTCTCAAACCATGGGCCTCACCAAAATGCAAGTGGGTTACACTGTTGGGCCTCACCATAATACTGGTGGGCTGCACTGAGTTGGGCCCACCTTAATGTTAGATTCATCCAAGCCATCCATCCATTTGGTGAGATCATCCTTAGGCTCGAGACAGATCCATGCCGCCTATTTGAGGGCACCACCAGCAGCATGTAGCTGCTGGATTTACGCCAGCAAGTCCTGTCTGATCAAGAGGTATGTGTTACATGCTAACCGTCCATCCGTGTGATTCCCACCGATGATGAACATGTTTCATCCGTGCTTCCCTACACGATAGACCCACTTGAGATATGCATTATATCCACACCGTCCCTGTGCATGGGACGGTGTGACCCACAGTGGAACATGTGCATCCAGGGGGCCCACGTGTGATGTATATATTTTATGTATTCCCACTATCCACGCCCATGGGCCCCACCATGATGTTGGTTGAACATCAACACCGTTCATTTGATGGGCCCCCTTTTCATATGGGGTGCCTCCAAAAATCAGTCATACACAGAGCTCAGGTGGCCCACTCAATCTACAATCTAGTGAAGACATGTTCAACCATACAAAAACACTTATTGGGGTCCATCTGAGATTTGGATGCACCCGAAACTTGGTTTGACCCCTTAACCTAGTGGGACACGCATAATGGATGGGTTGGATTTGTGAACCAAGACTCGGTGAGCCCAACAAATGATTATGAATGCTTTAATGGCAAATTTTAGTATCTATTATCATGATTAGACCCACTATTAATACTTGATAGCTATTATTATTATTATCATTAGTATTACTATGATATTGCAATTATATAGCGTGATTAACTATTAAAAAAATCTCCATGCTTATATTAGTTATTATAAATGAACAAAGATTTTATGGATATTAAATAATTACATTTTATCTTTTATGCTTGAATAATATCGTTAATAGCATATTGTGCAATTTGATATCACCATGATGATTATCGTTACTGTGATAGCTAGCGTTAATGGTAACATTGATGTTAATAAATATTTTATAATTACTAAATTAACATTATAATCAATTCCACACCACCGGGGTTCAACTTAGAAGATCTAGCCTAAACTCTAGGGTAAAACCCTAGACTTAAGCAACCTAAAAGGACAATAACCTAAACCTAGGTAAAGCGTGAGATTTGGATCTAGAATAGCATCCGATCCATCGCACAACAATGGTAATAATAATAATGATTTAGGATTTAAAACCTAGAACCTAAGTATAGGACTAACCTTCGGGATAAGACCCTAAGTTCTACACCAAAACCCTAAAAACGTGTAATCCAAAACCTAGGTTGTAATTAACCTTGACCATGGACACTTTGTAGAACATTGATCTCATGAACAAATTTACAATTCATGGTAGGATCCAAGTCTAAGGGCATGCACGCTACCTAGCAACGTTAGTGGGCGGTTCAAAGTATAAGGTGATGATTCTTCCCCTTGAACTTTTCATCTTCTCATTGGCTTAAGTTATAGTTTTTTTTTAAATTCATAATTAATATCTCCCTTTATAATCACACGTATTAGCTAGTGGGAATTGAATTGTTGTATTATGTGCTTTATAATTATCCTGTATAATTATTCATGCTTGTGGATTGCTTATGGAACTTAAACTGGTACATTAGTGGGAAATTCCCACATATGAATGTACACCCATACTTGGTATGTAACTTGACTAGTTGTGATCATAATGGACCTTCGACTTGGTGGTTATTGGGTGGTGGTCTTGATGGATCATAGATGTAGGCCTACCATTTAGGGTTGGTGTGCCCAATGGTTTTCAAGGATGGTCTTTTATTGCATTATTTTAATATCGCCCTATGTGGCTTATTTTGATAATTGCCTTATGTGGCTTGTTTTGATATCGCCCTATGTGGCTTTGTTTTGAGTATTTTCCCTATATGGGTTTGATGTTTTATACCGTACAACCATGCGATGGTAAGCTCCATATATTGTAATATGATTGGTCACTAGTCAATGAGTTTTCATTAAACATCCTAAGATGGTAGCCTCATTGGCTGGGGATGGTGGTATGGGACACTATGCCCGAGTCGTCGGCCTACGCTGGGTCATGTGCTCCCTGCAGTGACCTTTGAGCTTATCTAAATTGGCTTATTGTAACTAAACTCAGAACGATTTGGCTAATCATGCATCCATAGCATATTGGCGATGATGGGTGGCTAATCTGGATGTTGTAGCACATGCCATTAGGATCATTAGGGTATCGTTTCACTAGCTCCCTGCAGTGACCTTTGAGCTTATCTAAATTGGCTTATTGTAACTAAACTAATAACGATTTGGCTAATCATGCATCCATAGCATATTGGCAATGATGGGTGGCTAATCTGGATGTTGTAGCACATGCCCTTATGATCATTAGGGTATCGTTTCACTAGCTCCCAAACCACTGACGATCGACCTCTGTTCGACTGGATGATTTTCCTAGGTCGATGATTTGCATGCGTGACGAGCCGAAGTCCGGGTGGATATGCATCCCTAGGTCGATGTGCATTCACGCATCCATGCATTTAAAAAGACTGTATCATGTACTTTTTTGATTGCATTGCTATTTTATAACTATGCTTACCTAATATGGCGGTATGTAATCTTGAGTAGAATTCACATTGAGTTGGCCACTCATCCATAAAAAATATAACCGTACAGGTAGCACAGGTGGCTTAAGCGATAGGCAGGTTCAGACTGATGAGGAGTCGTTATGGTGGTCAAGGACACGTTGTTGTACCTGCCAAGGAAGCCACGCGATCTTGTGACTTTCTTTTGTGTTTTATATACTTTTAAATTTCTCATGTGTGTAATCTTGTATTTGTTATTGTGGAGACATTGGTTTGTATAAGTCATTATGGGCAACCACTTGTGTATTTTAAATGAAATGGAAATTTTCCTTCATGTTGATTTGTCCATTCTATGCTCATCTGCTTACTCTGATAAATGATGAAAAAAAACATATACTCAAATTTGACCATCCTTTAAGGTTAACACTCGGGTTTTTGAAAAACGGGTCATATACTTGGGTTTTGAAACCATGGGGCGTTAAAGGACCCACCGTCCCTGCCAGCCATTTCAAGCAACAGGACACTAACAACAACAATGTCTAGAGCTGTATATATATATATATATATATATATATATATATATATATATATATATGTATGTATATATTGTTTTTCTAAGGTTTTTCATAGGTGGGGCCCACATTAGGACGATCCACTCGATTTGTCGGATTCTATGGCTCTTGATGTGTCCAATGAGCCCAATATTTGATATGTTTTGATGTATAGAAACATCACAGTGGGCCCTAACAGATTTTAATAGTAAATATCACTGTTTTCTATGATGTGGCTCACCAGAGATTTAGATTGGCTTCATTTTTTGTATCAACGCCTAAAATGAGATGGAAAGTTGGATGGACAGTGTGGATACCATACATCAAGGTGGGGTCCATGTGAGTGTGACCCACCAGCTTGAAGGTTAAGGTGACCTTTGTTCCTCCAGCGTCCAGGCCTATCCAGGACGGATGGTGTGGATAATACATTAAGGTGGGTCCCTTATATGGATGTGCATACATCACAGCAGGCCCCACCATCCCAGGCATCAGGACGGTGGGTGAAAGTCATACAACAGGTGGGTCCACACGTGTGGCCCACCAGGGGCTGTCCCAGACGGTCCACGCAGCCATGCTACTGGACGTCAGCAAGGTGGGCCCCACAAATAGGACAACATGGATATAACACATAAATCATGGTGGTGTCCGTGTGGTGGCCCACCAGCTAGGATACAAGCTAATATTTGTGTTTTCCCTTCATTCATGCCGGCCCGAAAATAGACAGTTAGATGGACCAGCCGGACATGATAGCGAGGTGGGCCCCACTTTGGACAGTGGTAGGTCCATAAAATGGACAACGTGGATCAATTCATGCATCATGAAAGTGGGCCATCAATAGGGAAAGAGAGGGAGAGAGAGGGAGAGAGGGAGAGATCGACGTAGTGGAGGGACCCCGCCACTATGGGCCCCTCTATGCTTACAAGACATACATGAAAATGGGTCCCATCATAAGTGGGCCTTACATCAAAATCAAGATCTAATGCGAACACCCACCGATTGGATCTTCTTCTTGGCTCCTTAGGATGCTAAGCTCCTTGGCTTCAACTTTGATGGAAGATGATGGAGATTGAAGGGCTAGGATGAGAGATGAGGGGGTAGGAAGTGGGCCACACACTTGGCTCTTTCTCTCCTTAGGATTGCTTGGAATGGGTAGAGAAGTGGGATGGGATGGAATGATGGATGAGAGGGAGGGATAGTGTTGTGTAAGAAAAGGATGGGTGATGTAAGAAAGGGATGGGTGGAGAGAGAGAGAGAGTTGAGTACTTGGCTAGTACTTGATTGATTGATGTGATGGATGGTAGAGATTCTCTTAAGATTCGCAATGCGTGGCATTTTCTTCAAAATAAAATGTGGGCCCACAACTCCTGACCTGAGTATTGCATCGGTGCACAAGAAATGGCATTGGAACTGCGGCAACGGTGCAGTCGCTAGGGTACAACTCTCAGGTCGAGTCAACCTAGATATACGAGATGTGACTTAGGGTCATGCGCAAATGTTGACTACAGGTTGCAGGTTATCAGAATTTGACAGGGAGGATCGCGGAAGTCTGAGAAACGACACAGCCTAGGATACGAGCCTTACACACACTGCGCCAAGTCGACCTAGTCAAATCAGATTGAGTTGGATCAGTGCAGGCTATAGACACCATTATGAGGGAGAAGAACCGAGAGAGAGAGGGTAGGCAAGTGCTGAACTCGGTGCTGCACTGCACCAAGTCAACCCGGCCAAATCGGATCGAGTTGGGTCAGTACAGGCTGGAAGCATCACCGTAAGGAAGGAAGAAAGGAGAGAGGGTGAGAGAACTTAGAGGCGTTGTTGGGTTTAGGGTTAGGTCTGGCTTCCAGATTCACCAACGGGAACTGTAAGACCCGTATCCTAGTTCATACTGTTCCGTCGACTCCCGCGATCATTCCCGTCGAATTTCGGCTACCTGCGACCTATAATTGACTTTTGCATGTGATCCTAAGTCATATCCTATAGACTTGAGTCAGATTAATCCGAGACCTATACTATTACGACTGCACTGTCGCTGCTGTTCCAATGCCTCATCTTGTGCACCAATCTGATGCTTAGATCATAAGATATGGACCGTGCATTATAATGACCATGGACTGCATATTGCGAAACCCACCCATCACATGTGGCACCAATCCCTAGGTAATCATGAGGGTGATGGATGACATCACCCTAGCTATAGCCACCCTACCTCCTAGCCTTCTTACAAGAATTTATTGCTAGCCACCCTCTCTTACAAGTAATTATGGCCTACCTAAGCTACTCTCTCTCTCTCTCTCTCTCTCTCTCTCTCTCTCTCTCTCTCTCTCTCTCTCTCTCTCTCTCTCTAGAACCCCCTCTCTCTCATTTCTCAACACAAATTCTAAGCTAAGGAAGAGTGTGGACATCCATGGTTTTTCATGAGAGAAAAGGGTGCACATGTGACCCACTTGCCGCCCCAAATCCTTCATCTTAGCCATTCACTTCTCATCTTCCACCATCAACGTGAAGCACAAGGAGATTTGCTTTCCAATGGACCAAGAAGATCAAAGGTGGGTGCTTCTATAGGCTAGATTTTCATGTTTCTATGATGGACCAAGTGAGACCTACCGATTGATGGTAGGGATCTCACTTTGGACCCTAGATGTAGCTGATGGCCCACTTTAATTTTCATGATCATTCCAAGATGGGGCCATTCTCCATGGACCTCATCATTATGTTTATTCTCCTTGCATGGATAGGGTCATCAAGACCTTTCATTTCTGTGGAGAAAGGATCTCCACCGTTGATTTTGATCTGTGGGTCCATATGTAATGGGACCCACTTGATGTATGTTGTAAATCACGGAAGGGAGGGCCCATAATGTCGGGGCCCCTCATTCGATCTCTTTCTCTCTCTCTCTCTCTCTCTCTCTCTCTCTCTCTCTCTCTCTCTCTCTTCCCTTGTTGTTGGCCCCTTAATGTATGCATTTTATCCAAGTCATCCACCTTCGTGGGACCCACTTGATGGACGTGTAGGATCTACACCGTTCAAACCTTGTGGGTCCTACCTTAGGGAGATGGGAAAACAAAAATATCATATTTATCTAAGTGGCCACGTCCCTGTAGGACCCACCTTAATTGTGTGAAAACAGTCCAGCGTCCAGGGACGCTGGACGTTTGCAAATGAAGTGTGAACGGATAGTACCTATACTCACAACAAAGCAGTTTGGTTTTGTTTTTTCTTAGTACTTTTGGGTGGGCCACTCATACAGGCCCCACCTTAATGTTTTAACCTAATCCATATCGTCCATTCCTTTACCTATACCATTTTAGGCGTTGAGCTGAAAAATGAAGCTGATCCAACTTTCTGGAGGGTCACACCTTTGAAAATAGTGATTTTCACCATTCAAATTTACTTAAATTTTTCTACACACCAAAGCATGCCCAATATTGGGCTTGATGGATTGGTTATGGACTGTAGAATCCATTGGATGGGGCGAATTCTGTTGATGTGGGCCCTATGTGCGAAAAACTGCAAGAATACGTGATTTTTTTAATAAAAAAAAAAAAATAAGTTAGCAGCGCCTGCTGCTGCTGCGTGTAGGTGGACGGACAACAGGACCACGGTCCAGCCATGGGTCCCACCCTAATGTATATTATGTATCCACCCCGTTCATTTGGTGGGACCCTCCCTAAAGTGGGCCCCCTTCAAAGATCAGGCCGATCCGACGCTCGGGTGGCCCACATCACAGGAAACAGTGTGAATGAACGTTTGCCCTTGAAACTATTTTGGGTTGTCACAGAGGTTTTGGATCCATGTGAAATTTGTTTTTCCTTTTCATTCAGGTTCGTGTAACCTTGTCAATGTTTTGGATGGAAAATAAACGTTATGGTGGGCCTCACGTGGGACCCACAATGATGAATGTGTTTATATATATTGTCCATCAGTGGGCCACATGTATGGGACCCACCTTGGTGTATGCATCCGTCCAGGCCGTCCAAGGCCTGGATGTTGTGAATATTATATATATATATATATATATATATATATATATATATATATATATATATATATATATATATATAATATCAGTATATTATATTATATATGATATAGTATATTATATACTATGTTATAATATATTTTAGTATCTCCTATTTAATGATGTGGTGGGCCCTATGTGGGACCCACCTCTGCACTTTTAATGAAGAAGAGCTGCACTAGCAGCAGACATGGGTTATATTTTATATATATATATATATATATATATATATATATATATATATATATATATATATATATATATATATATATAAAATATTTTATATATACATGAGGGTGCTTCTTTAAAACAATGAGTGTTGCACGTTCAACAGCCATCCAGCTGCCCTCTTGATGTTAATAAGGTCTGCAGGACCTGTTATTGTACACACGGGAGCAGGTAGACCCCACTATTTACACGACAACAAGCTCCATGGGTCCCACCTATTCCATTCATGCCGTCTATCTATGGGACCCACCATAATGTATGTACTGCATCCAAACAGTCCATCCATTTTGAAAGCTCACTTTATGGCATGAGCTAAAGAATGAGTCAGATCCATCTATCTGGTGGGACCCACACCATGATGCATGTGTTGGATCCAAGCCGTCCAACCATTTTGAAAGTGCATTTAGGGCTTGAGACTAAGAAAGAGTCGGATCTAAGGTTCAAGTGGACCCCACCATTAAAAATAGTGGAGACAGTGGCATTCACAGTTCAAACCTCTTAGGAGCCACATTAGCTTCCAATTAAGCTTATATTTTTCTTTCACTTCATCTAGCTCTATGTTAACTTATGAATTTGGTTGGATCTCAAACACATCACGACAGACCACTCCATGAAATGATCATCCATTGAGCCCCACTTTGATGTATTTCGTGGCCTAATCAAGAGGCCCACTTTGATATACACATGACTCATCAGGATGTAACTTTGACCCATGAGCAGGGTCCACCTGTTGTGTATTTTGAGGCCTAGGAGCAGGGCCCACCTGTTATGTATTTGAGGCCCGTGTATTGAGTCCCATTGTGATGTATAAGGGCCCTTGGTTTGAGGCCCATTGTGCTGTATTTGGAGCCCATAGGTTAAGGCCCATTTGATGTATTTGAGGTCCATGGGTTCAGGCCCATTGGGATGTATACAAGGTCTATTGCATTGTGTGATTCCACCATGGGTTATGTAATAACATTTATGGCGGGCCATGCCTTGGGAGCAATGTTGGTTTGACATCCACATTATAAGAATAATGTTGATTAAATGTCTGCATTATAACTCTCCCTAGGGTCCACTGATAGACCTATGCTTGTTGTGTGTATGCCGTCTAGGCCCATTTTCGTTGTGAGGATAGTTCATCACTCTATAACATGCTTAGTATAATTCCATGATTCATACCCATTCACATCATATGCATGCTTGATATGAATAGTAACTGATCATAGCATATCCATTAGGCAGATTACTTATGGGACTCACTGATAGGAGTTAACCACATGAGCACGTGGTATGCGGAGGATTATTGCATGACTGGACAGTGTGAATCATGCATCTCACATATGTGTGATATGATCATTGTATACCCTAGTGACATTAGGGTCGTGGCCTCTATAGACACATTATGGATGGCCAGATGGGACATCAGAAATGCTTGGTTCTAGCATTGTGGGCACGTAGGATGTACTTGGGTAAAAATCCTAGAACCTCCTTGGTACGAGGAGATGCTCCAACATCTGACCGAGTGGAATATGAGAGTCGTTGCCTATACCATGAGGCCGTGTCTCCCACTGTGTCATAGTCAGTTGGAAGGGGGTGTGGCCTTATCCACCTGAGTGAGCGAGCTATAAGCTAGGCTGAGTATGACCAGCTCGTAAATGGGTCCGCTATCGATGAACCGAGTAAGTATTGGCAGACTGCTGGCTAGGCGGATAGTGAGGTCTCTTCCACTCACTGGCTGTGCAGCTAGGGAGGAGGTAGTCGGTGTGGAGTGTAATAGACCCTGGTGATTTCTCCAGAGAGCAACCATACTAATATGTGGACTTATTGAGCAGAAATTGCATGTCTATTCATTCATTCATTCACTATTTACTCAGGCTGATGGTGCGTAACTATTTGTTACGTGTACCTTCGCATGGTCAGGATTTCGGTTGGGTGCAGAACTAACATGAGATTAGGAGTTTACTACATTGAGTCAGACTATCCAAATTTAGGTATGAGACTGGTTTGGATAGAAGTCCCTTGTGGTGGACCCCGTAGCCTGCGATACTACGTACTATCATCCTGACTTCACATTCCATCATGGTCCTTTCATTCGCACCACATATTCATTGCATCCGCAGTACTTAGCATTTTGGGTTACTATGTTTTTACACTTATATAATCTAGATGAGGTTGATGGTATTTGTGGCTCGTCAGGTTTTGCATATTGTATTGCATTCTCAGCATCTGTTATTGTCTTATTATGTTTTGCATCGCATAGCCTTAGTATGGCTAATAGCAATCATGGACTTATCAGTATATTTTTGCTTACTCTGATATCGTATGATTCATGATCTTGTCAGTATTTCCTCTTATTCCGATGATGTATGATTTATGAACTTTATGGTATACTTGACACTTATCTTGTGCACACACTTTTATCACCCTCTAAGCTTTTGTAAGCTTATGCATGATAGATGCATACAGGTGGTGTTAGGTTGCAGCAGCTAGAGGTGTGCATTTGTGATCCGATCCGACGGATCCGACCCAATCCAACCCGATTCGACCCGTTCTGAACAGAACTGTCGACTAAGATCGGGTCTGATCGGGTTATAGTTTTCAGATCCGATTTTTTTCGGGTCAGGTTCAGATAGACCTTTGTCCAAACCGACTCGACCCGAGTACCCGAACCGATGGGACCCGAACCGCACCGAACAGACCCGACCCGATAGGCAGGCGGGTGGTATAAAATATAATTTTTATTTTTCACCCTAATTTTCTTAAAAATAGATAGACGGTGTGGATAAAACATATAAATTGTAGAAAATATATTTATCTAGTCATAAAGACCCAAATGAAGGAAAATAAATAAATATCATCTTGATCAAAAACTTTTATGGCCCATATAACGTTTTTAATGGTCAAAATTTATTCAACACTGTTTTCTATAATGTGGTCCACTTGAGATTTCAATATACTTTTTTTTTTCTAATGATTTAAAATGATCTATAAAAATCAATGGAGGGCATGGATGAAACACATACATCATGGTGGGGACCACTAAATATGGACGTCCGGTGGCAAGGGGAGTAGCCAGTCCGTTTCGAGACTGTACAGAGTACAGCCGTTACGTCTGCCCTCTCGAGGTGCAGGCGCTCCTCGAGCTCCGTGCTGTATGGACAGTTCAAAGGAGATCAAAGTTATGGGCCCCACAGTGATGTATTTATCATATCTACGCCGTTCATATACCTTTAGAGATAATTATAGAGTATTATTCTAAAAATATATAATATCCATAGATCATGTGGCCCACACCAGAAATAGTAGCATAGAATGATTTTCATTGTTAAATCATACGTGTGGTCCACTCGATAGTTAGATCCATCTTATTTTTCGTCTCAAGCGTTAAGACAAGCTTGGAAAATAGATGAACGGTTTTGATATAACACATACCCTATGATTAGATCCATAAGTCTTACTCACTTGGATTAAGAAATCACTTGTAGAGCTTTTCTTGCGTGAAAGGCAAGTTGTTGATTTCGTGTCGTGCACGTTAAAAATTTGATACAATGAAAACGTTGTACACAGATGAATGAAAGTTTTCATAGTTATGTGGGACCTTCCTTGATGTGTTTGTGTTATCTAAACCGTTCATCAATTTTTATATATTATTTTAGCCATTGAGTACAAAGAATAGGTATATTAAAGGTTCAAGTAGGCCACGTCATATAAAACCATTTAATTAAATTTACATATCCGAATTCTATCCAACCAGATTAGACTCGATTTTTCTAACCGATTCGGACACTGTTCGAGTCACAGAAATTGTGCATCGGATCTGTTCGAATTATGTGGCCCAGATCCGAGGACGGATCGGATTGAATTCGGATCAAGCATGTGAAATTTCGGATCTGGTCGAGTTGAACCGTATCCGATCCGAACAGGACCGATGCCCAGCTCTAGCAGCCGCATTGAGCTTGGAGCGTGCAGCTGTCCTCTGGAGCCTTGATTTCGATATATGTATTTCCCTCTCAACATTGTATTCAAATGATTATATTAGTGGATATGTGATGATGATGTTGCCTTTATGATTTGGGTATACTTGTGGTTATGCTTCTAATGAGACAAATATATGTTGAAAAATCCTCCTTGTAGGATCATAGGCTTGAAACTTGGCATATGTACGCTTGGGGCCGAGAATGAGGTACTACGGAGGCTTTCGGCATCGGGTATGCCAATCAGGATTCCTGTGAATCCAATTTTCGAGTTTGGGGCGTGACAGGAACGGCTGGAGCCGTTGGATTTACTGGAACCGTCAAGGCTATTGGAGTGGGTGTTGGAACGCCGAACCAGCTTGGCTGGCCCTGCAGTCATTAGGGAAAAAGAGGATACGTTGCTGAGTTCAAGCAGCTCCTCTCTGCCCACACTGAAAGGACCTCCATTCCCGGTTGAGTTCCAACGGCAAGGTGAATAGGCTACGACTACACGAAGGGACTGAGTTGCAACACTAGTCCAGTAGGGGTGGGTTGAGTCAGACCATTGGAATCGGCTGAGTTGACTCACCTTGAGTCACACGAGTTGACTCACCTCGAGTCACATGAACCGACTCGGATTTGTGATTGTTTCAAGGTATATTTCAGTTGATAGCATGACCTTACGGTCTTCCAACCAGGTCCTAATTGGCTGAGTTGACTCAGTGAGTCAATTCACCTCTCACCTAACCATTCTAGATATGGGGAGACCTCATGTAACGCCCCGACTTTTCCGGACCCGAGTACATGACTCGTTCCCAAAGTCGAGTGTTAACCTTAAAGGATGGTCAAAGTCTAACATATATTTTTCTTTTATCTTTCATCAGAGTAAGCAGATGAGCTTAGTATGGACAAGTGAGCAAAAAGGGAAATAACAAATTTCGTTTATAATATACAAGTGGTTGTCCATAATGACTTATACAAACCAATGTCTCCAAAATTTACAAATACAAGAATTTCATGATCCTATACATGAGAAATAATATAATACAAGTGAATTAGAGCTGCAAGACCCCTCAGCTCCTCAAAATAGATACAATCATACGATTCTGGCACTTGAACCCGACTCCTCATCAATATGAATGTGAACATTATCAGGGCCACCTGTGTTACCTGTATGGTTATATTTATTTGATGGATGAGTGGCCAACTCAGTATGAACTCCCGCTAAGATTACACACCACCGCCCTAAACAAGGAATAGCACAAAAGCATATAGATAGTCCAAAACATAGTAGATGCAGTCTTATTAAGTGCATGGATGTATGGAATGCGTTCACGCATCGGGGATGCTCATCTGTGCGGACAGGGCTGCCGCCCATGCAATCATTGAACCTTGAAAACATCATCCAGTTGGAACATCGAACCTGAGAAACATCATCCAGTCAGAACATCGAACCCGGGACACATCATCCAGTTGGAAAGATATGTATATTATGCATGATTATCCAGTCATTATTAATCCGATTACACTCATCCGTTTTAAATAAGCTCACGATCACTACAGGGAGCTTGTGGCCCAACGTAGGCCAACGTCTCGGGCATAGTATCCTATTACCACCATCCCCGACCCATAAGACTACCGCTATAGGGTGTGTGTAGCACCCACTAACATGTGGTCAATCAATTCAAGATAAAGGGGCTATCACCAATGCCGACTTGGGGTGAAATGTTGAAACTACCAAAAGTGGCGATTAAAACATGTCGGTGTGAATGATTCAAAAGAATGAGTAAACAATGGTATTTGGAAGTGGTAAGAAGTCCACCCCAAGTCAGTCAAGTGAAACCACACATGGATGGTGATCAAGTGCCACAACCAAAACCTCCATGTCAGGGGCCTACTTTGGTCACAACCAATCTAATTACACCCCAAGCACGGACTCTCCTTTACTAGGACTTCCCATGGAGAGATTTTAGCAGTATGTGTGTCATAGCAACATATATTATGATATAAAAGGGGAATAAGGAATGACACATGTATTCCTATCAATATACAACAATTGAATTTACATGACATAAATGACTAAATTATTCACTTAGGCAGTTCAGAGAGATCAAGAGTCTAAACAATATTAAGAATGAGAATTACCATGTTTAAACAGATAAATCAAGTGAATACAGTTATCATTCGTCTAGCTAGCCATTTACACTAATAAAGCTGCTATTTCTGGTCTAGTTAAGGGTGGAAAGCTTAAGGGAAAGAATCATCACCAGATACGTCGTAGGGTGTTCTTTGGTGTGAGCCCTCTCGAGAAGCTAGAGTTTCTATGTCACTTGAATAAATTCCTAGAGATATCCCTTGCATTAGTTGATAAGTTTTAAGATTCTAGAACGTCATGGTTGGCCGAATGGCCCAAATCATGATGGTTTGACGCTTGTTTGAGAGGAGTACAGGCCCGATAATACTTATCCCAATAGGTGGGCTCAATATATAGTTTATGTAGTTGGTGGGGTCCATGATCCGTGTAGATAAGCATTTACATCATGGTGGGATCCCCCCATACATGGCCTGCCACCATATGGATGAGCTAACATACTACATCTACATACATCATAGAGTGTACCCATGTATACATCACGTATATTACATTTGCATTATATGGTTTATATGCATGCACTATGTATATCATGGATATATATTATGTAGTATATCTATGTACACAGCATGTGTATTATATTTACAACATACGGTGGGTATGTATATGTATAGATTTATACCTACTTCACATGAGCTCTTGGTGGATGGATTGGATGTGTGTCCAGGTACACCATGTTCAGACCTGGATGGTCTACATCCAGCATGCACAAAAGTGGGTTCCACACGTGTAGGACTCACCATGCATAATATATGAGGCATGCACACATATGCACCTAGGCACGTGCGCATACGTGACGTGCGTGTAGAATCTGAACGGTCCATAAGATGTGGAATCCCAAGAAACCCTAGGCAGTGAATTTTCACCCTGATCTAAAATCCCAGTGGCCCATAGCGAAGATTACTTCAAATCGAGGGAAGGAACTGTTTACACCCTTCAAGGCCCACCGAAGATTCGGTTCAATGTAAAAATGGGAACCAGGGGGTTTTATGAGGTCCCGCTTCATGTGGACCATTCAGATCTTCCAGACTCATCAGTCATGATGAGATCTTAAAATTTTGTAATCAGTTTACGTTAATTGATTGGCAGGTGAGCGTTCAACATCCTCTGAACACGCACATGCACCGATTATTTACTTCACAGGTGGGCCACATCATCTGAAGATCAAAACCCTCCATTCATGGTCAGAATTTCAAGAGGAAGATGGTGGATGGTGTGGATATGCAGCAGGGTGGTCCATGCGGCCAACTTTGGGTGGTTCAAGCATGCGGTCCACCTAGGATTTGAGTGAAGCCCACCTACGTCTTACAGGGCCCAGGGTCAGCCCACTAGTAATGACGCTAGACCATGGTGGCTTGATGCAGTCTGTAATGCTTTATACGGTGTGGTCCACTTGGTCTAAAAGAAGACCAAATCAACGAACTACACCTGGACCGATGCAATGTGAAGCCTGGTAACGTTGGGTGAGGCCCAACTGTAATTTTCATAGGGCCCAGCGCCAAACAGCCCACCACCTTATACGTAAAACATTTTCTTCCTTTGCATGCCGGTGGAACTGTTCCCAGCACACATTGCAGCGGTTTGAGGTCCCATCTGGGACACATTTATGGTCTACTTTCGGTCAGTCCTGAGGATGGATTGAAGCCAAGCCAAGGCCTGTTTGGGGAGCTCCCTTTAGCGTCTGCTCCCGGCCTCTATACGCCGCTGCTGAGTGGACTAGTTCGGACCTGGAACAGAGCCGTTTGATGGCCTGTCGGACCATTTGGTTTCAGCTCCAAGCAGGCTTGTTTTCTTAGCCTTATTCCAGGTCTAACCTTAGACTTAAATGGAGTCATGGATCTACTCAGCTTTGGCCCCAAACAGGGTCCCTTATCAGTTGATATCTCAGTCCATATCACAGCCATTGTCTGGCTTGGACTTGGACTGAAACAGGGCTGCAACATTCAGCCCAACGTGTTACTGTATTGGTCTTATTTGGCCTGGGTTTAAGCTTAGATTCAAGGCCATTGGTTGGCCTAGATCCTGCTTAAATAGGGTCCTAATGTATGGTCGGGTTCATCCAAAAACAAGGACTAAACTCACGGTTTCCTTGTTTCGATTCTCAGACATGGATTGGCTTGATTCCAACCCGAACCCGAGCTAGTTCTGAAGCTCTACAGAGATCTCAAAACAGAGCCCTAAACAAATCAGTTTGAAGAATGATTCTCGCTTCAAACAGAGTTCCATTTGGCCTTATGCATGGCCATCATTCGGTCCTTCATCAGTCTTCCAAGGTTGCCATTGTTGGGCTGACTCTCAGCCATTGTTTGACATGATATCAGTCCAGGCGTTGCTACCCAAACTTAGCTGAAAATTATGAAGAGAGGGAAAGAGAAGGATCACCTAAGGTGGGTGATCGTCGACAACCAATAACAGGAGAGAACGACTCCCTGTTTCTTTCTCCCACTGTTACTCTCTTTGTTCCTACTTTCGATGCAATTTCCTAGGGCTACAGGACCCTTATTATAGATAGAGGGAGAGAGAGAGAGAACGACTGAGATTGCTTTCCCTCTTGGGCAGCTAAGATTCATCCTTCCTAAAGAAGAAGGATGGTTTCATTTTCACAAGCTTGGGTCGGGTTGTTTTTGGGACGAATTGGATGGTGGCGTTTAATCTCCTTTGTTTGTTTATGAGTGATCAAACAACTATACCATTTTGTTTGTGTGGTTCCCATGAAGAGATTGGACGGCTTGGATGGCTTGGAAAATGGTCGCGGCGGGTTACCTAGGGGTTCGAAGTATGTCGGTTTAAATGGAAAGGAGGGCGGGAGAATGCAAGAACCTAGGTTTTTGAAAGGTGCTCGGTGAGAGCTGGTCTGACCGAGTCCCTGCTTCTATTGAACCTCATGCATGAGAACTCTCAGTGCACATGCATCACACAGGGGCCCACTGTAACGTCATTTCCACAATCTGCTTCGTTCATTTGTATTGGGAACACTATATAGGGGTCTTGTCCCATTTTGGGCTGATTGTGAGGCCCAAGTGGGCCATGCCAACTAGATCTTGACCCTTAATGGATTATAATTGTTCTGGTGGTCAGATCTACCCCAAATCAATCGTCAACGGTTAAAGTGGCCCTATGGGTTCTCCACATCTTCAAGACTTGTTACTACCCATATAATAATAATAATTTTATTTTATTTCATTTATTTTGTTATGTGTATATATGTATTTATATCATTTTTGTATTATTATTACTATTGTCTGTACACTATATATATAATTCATGTTGTGGGCCACACTGTAGGTCGTTAGGAGCTATGACCATTATAAACTAATCCAATGATTGGATTGCCTAGTATTTCATTATTGATAACTCTAGGGGTCCTAATGAATGTTTAGGTGAAATTTGAGACTTGAATAGGATGGATCTTTCTACGGGGCATTGTAGACTGATGAATGGTGGATCTTGTGATTTTGATCCCTACATTGCTTTCATACGGTTCGATTGTACTAAATAGGTGTATGATGAGATGTCATCATGCTCAAGGTTATACAAATAAGATTTTCAGTTATTTAAATATAGTTTAACTTGTGATAGCCAAACAGATAGATTGATCTCAAATTTTATTATGATGTTGTGAGTTGTCATAGGCTAAAATCGAAGGGTTAAGATGGATAGATTGTAGGTTGTTGGATAGTGGCGTGTAAGGTAAATTATGTGGGTAAATGCATGTGTAAGCATTCAAGCAGTTCTACGTGGTGACACCCGAGTACTAAAAGTACGGGATGTTACACCTTAATACCACCTTTAGTAAGCTAGTGTTGATCATTCCTTAAGAAAGTTAACTTATTCCTCTCGAGATTGAACGTACCTAGTGGCACTGAGCTAACTTGCCAAGGCAGATGGATAAGGTGTTGAATACATTCATAGTTAGCAAGTGGTAGTCGACTCATAAGGTGAGAATTTTACCCCTTGAGCTTTCCTCTTCCATGTTAGCTTAGGTGTTAGTTCAACTCTGATTCTTACTAATAATTGATAACTCTGTTTTCAAATTACTTGCGTTAGTTATTACATGCTCAATACTTATTTTGCATAAACATCTATATGTTATACATCAATCCATGCTTAAAGAATATTTATGAATTTCATACTTGTGAAACTTGAACTATTACATTTATTAGTGGGAGAACCCCACTTATACATGTACATCCAGATTGGGATGTAACTTGACTGTTAGTGATCATAATGGACCCTCGACCTATTGGTTACTTAGATTGGTGGGTTTATGCAACGCCCTACTATTAAATTGTGACTGACCATTGGTTGAGGAGAATACCATTATAACATCCTAATAATAGAGTCTCATGAGCTGGGGATGGTGGAATGGAACACTATGCCCGAGCTGTGGGCCTATGCTGGGTGACGAGCCCCCCACAGTGACCTTTGAGGTTTCGTAAATTGATTTCTTGTAAATTGGAATAATAATGGTTGGGGTTAATCAAGCATTCACAGAACTTGAATTTTGAATGGATTAACTGTTTGAAAGGTCCATTCTCTTATTAGGGATGAGCCAACTATTTGAAAGGCCCATCCCCTAGCATGAATGAGCTGACTGTTTGAAAGGCCCATTCAATGCTTAAGTGAGCCGACTGTTTGGAAGGGCCACTATCTTACTTGAGTGGGTTAACTATTTGAAAGACCTATTCCTTTACAAGTTGAATGAGTAGACTATTTAAAAGACCCATTCTCTTGCCTGAATGGACTGACTGTTTGAAAGGTCTATTCCCCTATTAGGGATGAACTAACTGTTTGAAAGGCCCATCCCTACGCATGAGTGAGATGACTGTTTAAAAGGCCATTCATGTCTAAGTGAGCTGACTATTTGAAAGGCCCAGTACCTTATAAGTTGAATGAGCTGACTGTTCGAAAGGCCCATTCTCTTGCATGAATGGACTGACTATTTGAAAGGTCTATTCAACTGGCCAACTGGATGTGCATCCCCAGTTGATGTGCACCCATGCATCCCTACACTTAAACAAGATTGCATTGTATACTGTTTTGTATGCTTTATTATTCAAACTATGCTTAACTAATGTGACATTGTGTAATCTTAAGGGGAGTTCCCACTGAGCTAGCCACTCATCCTTTGAATATATAACTATACAGATGATGCAGGCATAGATGAGGGTGCTTATGGGGTGGACTTGGGTGCAGATCCCACAGGATTGGGAGAAGACTTCTATGAAGAGGAGCTCCGCTAGGAGGTGGCAAAATTTTATGGGCTCAATCAATAGTTACATTTACTTTCTTCCTAGTTATTGACTCTTGAAACATTTGAATCGTATGGTCTTATACTAATAATCCCCAGCTGAGTGGACTAGGATTCTGATACGATTTGCTATGAAATGGTTCACCGTATTTTCTTTTAAAATTTCTCACACTCTAATTTCTGTAAATGCCCACACGTGTGTGGCACCCTTAGTTAACACTTGGGTTTTCGAGGTTCAAAAACCTCGGGGCGTTACACCCAGCCCCTTTGCAATTTCTTTAGTGGTTAGTGTTGAGAGTGAAATTTGTATATTTTCCCCTTGTAATTCATTGATTTTATAGACATGAATGTGGTTAATTGATTTAATTACATATGTTTTCTCTTATGAGGTGATTTTGAGAGATAAAGAGAAAATGTTACTTAAAGCATGTATTTAATGCTTGAAGAATTACCAAGTAAAAGATTGGATCTATGGATGTCAAGATTGAAGAATTCAAGAGTCCAAGATCTAAGGAAACCAAGCAAGGAAGGAAGAAAATTGAGGAGTCAAAGTGTAGAAAATTGAAAGTGCAGAAATCGACCCTTCGATGGCATTGATGACAAATTCGATGCCATCGAAGCCACCTTCAATCATATCATAAAAATCTAGAAAATCTGATTTTGTTACTGGACATATTTGTGTACTTTTTGATGCCATTGAGGGAATGTTTGATGCCATCGAAGCCATGTTCGATCCCATCGAAGGAGGTTCGATGACATCAAGAAATTATACAAATTCAAAAGTTCATTAATGGACAGTTTCTTGGTGTCACCCGGACTCTTTGATGGGAGCTCAATGCCATTGAAGCTGCAATAGCTGTGTAAAATCAAGTTGGTTTTGAAGTCGGAGTGAATTAAGCCTATATAAAGGGATGTTTTATGAGTTTTTAAACATGAATTAGGATAGAAGGAGTAGAGAAAGGAGTTGTGGAGCTTCAAGGATTCCTCCCTCCTCTTCAATCCTTTGGTTTCTAGTTAGTTTTATATTTTTCTGTTTAAGTTTTAGTTCGATCATGTTAATGGTTGACAATCTCTTAGCTAGAGCTAAGAGGTGAAGCTTGTAATTTTTCTTAATGTTTATTTTACTTTGATTCAAGTTATTTGGTTTATATGTTGAACAATTCATTGATTTTTCATTTGAATGAATAAGTATTTTCATATTACTTTGATTCATTGTCGACTCCGGGCACTTTGGATGCTTAGGAAGACATTGATATTCTCTTACATGTTTTGTAATCATTTGATCTGTAAAATCCATTGTTCTATTATTGACTTTGGGCATGATAGATGATTTGAATTCTCTGCAATCAATACATTGATGCTTTAATGAGGTAACCAATTCAATGAAGTTTAAATCTGTTTTGAAGTATATGAATGACTATTTAACTGTTCCATTATCCGGATGGATAGGATAGGACTTCGATTCCAATTGTATGATCTAATTAAATCAAGTAACTTAACAAATAGGAAGTTATAAGTGGATCATTGACACTTGAGTATTTTATTCCCGTTAGTTTCTTCCACAATTACTCTTTTAAACTAGTAGTTTATATTTTAGTTCTACTTCTAACGTATTTTATAAATCACACAATAGAAAGTCCTCATGGGTACGACCTCGGTCTCATTGGGTTATTACTATATCACAACCCTGCACTTGGGGTTCTCATAACAAGTTTAGCTTTAAGGCCCAAATTCCATGAACAAGCAGGCTTAACCAAGGCTTATGAATAAGTGGGCATAATAAAGGCCCATAACACAGGCAAGATTTTTAAAGGCCTTATTCCCATAACATGTGGACTATCTCATAGCCCATAGGCTGGTGGGTTCCCTTAAGGCCCAAATAAACTATGCGGGCTCTCACAAGGCCCATAACACAATCACCTACAAGAGATAATAACTACATGTAGACATTTATTACATTATAATGTCTAATAGGTCGAATGAAACAAACATGATACGAGGAATTTATATCATCATAACCACACATTCCATCACATACATAAAAAAGATTCATCACAATCAACCACACATCATAGGGTCATACATAACTTGCATTAATTAAGTCTAAAACATACATTGTGAACGAGATGTGGTGGGTGTTGTAGATAAAACACATATATCAAGGTGGGCTCATGACTAGCAGTCCTATCGTCTTATTTGATACATGGACAAAGTACCAACATCATGTTGGGTCCCAAGGTGGGCCCAAGGGCCACAAAGTAAGTTCATATTTGTGTTATCACTTTGTTTAGGTCCTAGTGATCTTATTAACATGTTGGTTGGCAAATAATCCAATAAAGAACCCTCAGTGAGGTCCAATTGATGGATAATATGGGTTATAGAGATTGGATTGGCCTTAAACTTAGTATATACATGCTCTAACAAGTCTGCATTCATTCTACAAAATTTGGGATTAGTTAGAGATTTGTGAACCCTACAATCTGACCCATTTAGAAAGGTATCGATGCTGACTATTATACTAGATAATAAAACCATAATGAATTTCATTAATCAAATGAAAGGGTTTGACAGATCGGATTAACCCCAAATTTAGTAAAAATATGCTATATCAAATCTAATATCATTAAAAAACTTTGGGCCATTCAGAAGGATGACAATGTTAACCACAATACTAGACACTAAATCTGGTTTGAATTGTATAAATTGGATAAAGGGGGTTAGACACATCAGATTAACCTCAAAATTGGTAAATAGATGTTTTATCAAGTATAATATCATCACACAAAATTTGAGACCAATTACATATCTATGGACCCTACAAATATGGGTCATCTAAATGGGTGTTAGTGTTGATTACTATACTAAACAAACCTGATTTGAATTGTATAAATCGGATGAGGGAGTTAGGACCCCAAAATTGGTACATATGTGCTTTATCAAATCTAATATAATTATACATAATTTGAGACTAATTATATATTTGTGGACCTCACAAATTCGGGCTGTCCAGATTTGTAACATCCCAAAAATCGGGGGTAGAGCATAAACTCCACTCCCGAGTTCCAGAACATCACTTATGCAACATTTTCAATGATGGATGAATGTCGGATGTAATAGTGCATAAAACATGAAGTGGATTAAGCCAAAAAAATATATCATAGTCCAAAGATAGTTAAATTAACAAGTAGAAGAATGTGATAGATATATAAAATATATGAACTGTTGTAGGTCTCCAGAGTGTGAACAAGTTACCAGGTTAAACATATACATGTATTCTCCAAAAATGATAAAAAAGAATATACATGAGTATTTTAAAAGTGCAAGATAACAAGTGTAAGGACATCTAATCAGTAACCTTATAACACCGTCGATCAGAACCTATATATAGGAGGAATCCTCATCATCATCAAGTCCGGCTCTACTTTGCAAGCATCGCCATCATCTGAAACTAAAATAGGTACTGGTTGGTGTGTACAACACTATCTCGTAACGTGGAAGTGAGTGGCCAACTCAGTGGAATCATAGAGCAAAGGTTAACATGTTATCAAATCAATCAAGCAATAATGATAAAGTAAGCAAATCAAGCATTCCTAAATACTGTAATTAATGCAAGAATGAAATGACATGATATATGCCCTTGCCAACATACTCCCTCATGCGACACCATTTTACGTCCGCGGCATGCTTTCTTCCCTCAGTGCTCCACATCTTCCAGGCACATGCAGTGCGATATGAATATGATTACTGAGTTATTATTAGTCCTTTTCATACAGTAGGATTGAAAAACTAGGGTACTTCTCTTATATCATTCCCAACAAAGATCCTGTCTAGGGTCGTCACTCCTAGTAGTCTCATACGATGATATATTTCTAGGTCGCTGCAAGGGTTGTCAGGGCTGTTGCACGCATTCGTTGCTCCTCTCCCCCATCACCTTATCAATACAGGCCTAGTTTGTACTCTTGTTTCTACAGAAGGGTCGTCGCCTCACGTAGACTTATAGTACGCTCGAGGTCACTATAAAGGGCTCGTCACCAATCAGAGTAGGCTGACAACTCGAATATAGTGTCCTATACCACCATAATCAGCTCACGAGTCTGAGGTGCTCACTGGTGACTATGGGGAGGCTCGTCACCACAGCGTAGGCCAACAGCTCGACCACGGTGTCCCATACCACCATGCCCGGCTCATGAGTCTTAATGGATCGAGGTACCATGGTTATCAGGGTTATCACTGGTAAGTTCAGTACACTAGGTTCAAGCAGTTATGACGAATACAAGGTGAACATACAACGGTCAATCAGCTTACTTGATGAGTTCGACTAGCACGAGCGCACGTTGAATCGACCGACATGAAGTGCACAAGGACTTCGTGTGGCCTAACCACTGCCGACAACTCTAGTACAACTCGGGTTCGTCATACACATCCTTCGTGGCGAATAGAATCCAACCACAAATTCTAATCTGTTACAGACTGCCTGGACTAGAGTATAACCCCAAGCACATGTAATGTGAATCAGTAATCATATGAGATAAACAAAATTGAAATAACAAGTAATTCAAGCATGTTAGCAACATGTTATAAGATACAACATAAGCAATTTAACCACACACAAGCATTTCATATATATAAGATAATCAATTCAAATATAACTACCATGGAAGAAATCATATACATCATTAAAATAATTGAGAATCCTATCTCAACACTAATCTACAACCTCATTTACTCAATACTTACTTATACAAACATTTATACAAACACTTAGTCTACACACATTAGTCTGCATAGCATATGTCGGCCAAAATGTGCATTAGGGCGAATCTCTTCGCCAAATAGATCATACATGCATAACTAGTATAGGTACACGGCAAATACTCATGGCAATTATATCAGCAAAATATGTACGTATACAGTATTTCCTACAAATACCCAAAACATCCTAAATCTCATATTCTTCGTACGTATTTGAAATGAAAAATAAACATCATGTTCTACATGTCAAACAACATTCTTGTTAACAATCTACCATTAAACGACATTGAAAGCTTTGAAAATAGGTAATCTAAGCATCTAAAATTCGTACCTTACACTGTAGAAGTGTAACGAATTCAATAGAGACTCTAAGTCTTTGTCAACGACTGATTGGTAACCTACAGTATGATCTAGTTTAGCTACTTCACCACTTGCACTAATTGAAACCCTAGAACAGGTTAGGGCTAGGCTTTCTTACCTAAGAACGAAGTCGGAGTCACCGAAAAAGTGATATGGAGGGGTGGATTAGGCACGTAGCAAAGCTGGGAAGAATCCAAGGAAGAATCACCAACTTCTCTCCCACTTTCTCTCTCTTTTCTCTCTCTTGATTTGGGTAGGGTTTGAAATTCGTATGGGATTTGTGAGAGAGGGTTTAAGGCCTTTTTATAAGCCCAAACACGATGAAAACAGACTTGAAGTCACGGTATACTTAAGTTATAACCAAATCAGGTCTGTTCTGATCCAACGGATCACTTCTGGAGGTCCTGTTACTAAATTCGGTTGGACTTAAGCTCTCTAATATTGGATCTAGGTCAAGCCAAGTTTTCATTCCGGTCAGGTTTTCAGATCGACCGTGGCGGACCAGTTTCAGTTCAGCGGTCACCGAAACTCGATCAGGGCCACAAGTGCTATGACATGTATGGGCCACCTATCCTGATCCGAGGTTGAATTTGGGTTGAAATATAACGGTTAGAATGCTTAGAAATAATGCGCAAGTGAAATGTGCCAGATTTCTTAAAATTATATTTAATTTCTTAAAAATCTTCATTTTCTCACACTCTTCACTCCGAACTCAAGGAAATCTTCCTAGAGCATTGTTTGGACATGATTTTCATGGTGCTTATCAAGTCCAATAATGCGGTCAATATGTTCTAAGTTCATCGCTATCAGACTTTCGACGTGCGATCTAGGTCTTATACAAAGTTTTTGAATGCTCTCGAGAGCAACTGGGTTTAGAGATTGATCCTAGGTTTCTAGGTAACATAGAGTTAGCATTCCTACTCATTTTTAGTCTTGTAGTTCATATTTAAAGTGGTTCAATTCAATTCTACTGAGTATTCATTTTGGTACTTAATCAAATTCTACCCTAATTATGGCAGAATACGGTCCTAGGGCCATTCTATGCCCCATTTTGGGAACTTCTAGGTATCATATTATTTTAATTATTTTTTTAGTCCTTCATCATCAAGTTTACCCTAACTCCACTAAATTTCATAAGATTTAGAGTTGTAGAAAAATTCTAAAAATTCCAGAAGGAGCAGCTGTCCAACAAGTGATTATCGGATAGTTGCTCACAACGACCTACTTTAAACTATGTTAAATATTTTATTAAATTTTTTTTACTTATTTTAATATAAAACTATACTCATTTAACTTCAATTTAGTTTTTGAATCACCTAAATCAGAGTTATAACGAAGGAGATATAATTTTTTTAAGTTTGAAAAAATGCACAGAAAAAATGCAGAAACTGGTCTGCCTGTCCACTGTACGGACGAGGCCTCGCCGATGCCGCGAGGACCTCACCGGTCACTTACTTATTTGGTGAGGGATCGCCCCATGGGTGAGGTCCTCAACCCCCAGTGATGCCGAAAATATGTGGGGCCCACCTTAGATCCCCCGAATTGAGTCGTTTGGGCCCACAAGTCCGTCGAGGCATTTATCAAGTCTCATTTGCAAACCGGAATGAGTTACATGAAATTCTATATCATGAAATTCTAAATATTAACTAGTCAAAATCCTATTTTACGCATGTATTTACCATTTATAGTAAGTTTTAGTTTAAGTATAGTTCCTCACCTTTTAAACTTTAGGTTTGTGTCTAATATGAAAGTACTTGAAGAAATTTAAAGAATGAGGTGGTGAAAGGTGAGATTTTGAAGGAAATGGGTTGCAAAGCGATTTCTAGACTTTAGGATTGATCTCTAAGAGTGATATGGTTGACCCATTTCCTAAGGACGTCTAATTCCAGGTTGGTAAAAATCCGGGGTGTTACAATCTACTCCCCTTAAAAATAATTTCGTCCCTGAAATTGGTGAAGGGTAATAAGTTATGATTCTATTATGCCTTTTGCCTAAATTGTACTGATTTCAAGTTTATATGCATGGTGGGGTATCTACATCTATACCAGTCTGGCATATTTTTATCTATCCTGTTTAAAAATTTACTCTTTATCTCTTGCTTATACTCTGATGGCTGGCTACAATTGATTTCTTTATCTATTTGGAATCTTGACGATGAGTCCCATCTACTTAGAGTAAGATATATGTTTTCAGTGGTTGACCAGTACGGAGAGATGGTTGTAGTGGGCTCGATCCTGATACATTGAACATCTACCTGACTAGGGTAGAAGGCTCATCGTATCCCTTCCTAGTCCTAGTAGATCCTGGTCTTCTGCTTGGTCAAAGCAGTGAGTCCATTGGTAGTCTCCCAGGATTGAGAAATGGGTCAAGCCGCGAATGCTTCGCTATTGTATATTGCAGTAACTCCATATAATCCGATTACTCTAAAACTTAGGGAATGCCCATCATTGAAAGGTTCCAATTTCCTATTATAAGGTTGCTCTTTGGGTCTTGGTCTAAGGGAGTCCTCGTCTGAATCTATGTCCAAGGTAGGGGTTAATATGCACCCTAATAGATCATCCTAAAAGGATTTCAAATCGAATAGAGTTGGCCAAGGCTTCTATTATGTTCGTATTTAACGAGTAGGTTTATGGATACACTAATCTTCGCTCACTCCCACTGTTAGGCCTATGATTTAATATGAATGGGTTCAACACTAAAGCCCTAATTATTTTCCTATAAAGACTTCACTATTGACATTCTAAGGAAGATTCAGATCCTAATTTAATGACCTAACCTTACATATAACCTGAATCAATTTCCTTCGATCCTAGGCCAGTGGGGAAGGCGCTAAGCACGTTTCGCTGTGTAGTTCTAACTCAATTGTTGTATTAGCTGACCTTACTAGATTGGGCTCATAAGGTTCTACCCTCCTTAAAAATTATTTCTACTCTCAAAGCTCAAGATTCTATGTCTCGATCCGTATGTCTGAACGAGGTATAATTTAGGACCTATCCTTGACATGATATGGGATACAATCTCCCAATACGATGGTCTTCCTTCGTTAATGATGCGTACAGTGGAATTGGTACCTATAATTATAGAAAGGAGCAAAAAAAAAAAAAGATGGGTGTTGTGGTTGATTACAGGGATGGGTGTGACTTGGTGGCAAGATGCCTACTTCTACCAAAGAAGGACTCTTACTAGGCTCTTGACTTACCCTCTTTAATCATGTATAGTTTAATACTATAAGATAATCTATACATTATTAGTACGTAATGCATTTGGACACAAAATATGTTAACGGGCAAACCAATTTTCTAAGTCCATATGTAAGCCAGAATGGTCTGTGATTCAGGATCTAATTCCTAACTATCTGTTACCCGAATTTGAATTTAACTGCACTCGAGCATTACACACATGTCCATACTAACTAAGGAGGTCATAGGGTTCATGTTATCACTTTATCGGATCCCCCATACTATCAGATCTTTCTAAATTAGGAATACCAACTCTAGGTCCAAAACTCTAAGGGCCTGTTTGACTAGTGGTATAAAGTTGTATTAAATGGATTGCGTCGATAATCCCACCTCGGGAGTGGGAATGACATGTTTGGAAGGAGGGTGGGATGTGATTAAAATCAATTTCATAGGCTTTGGAAAATGAGTCTTGTGTTGGAGAGTGTGAGATGGAATTTTCAAATCCCATGATGATGAAATTCCAAGTATAATTTGAAAGGAAATCCCGGGATTTATTGTTAATTGCATACATCCCAACCATGGCATTGGAAACCATGAGATACACCCAATTTAGGGACAATACATTACACATACATTTATTATTACTTTTACATTTTCATCTGCCCTAATCTTACCTAATGCAGTTGGTCGAACGACCCTAAATGTCCCATCATTTGGAAGTTGTGCATGTTATGGGACACAAAAATGTAAGTTTTGTGCCCATAAGAGAGGGGTATAAGGAAGGTGAAGAGTTTTAAAGAACAGTGGTGGATGGGTGTAAGATGTAGAAGAAGATGGAAGCTTGAGTGAATAGAAGTGGGGATATGAGATCATTTTACATGGTCTCGGTTACGTATGGGCTATTCTATGGCAGTTAATCTCGCCCGCCGGTGACACTTGGGATGCTAATGTGGTTTCTAAATTCCATCGTCCCCTTCCTAAGTCAGAGTGTGTCAGTGTGCGTCGTGTTACCATAACCCAGGTCTAGTTTAATCCAAATCATACTCTGATACCATCTGTAACATTCTGAAAAACGGGGGTCGAGCATAAACTCCACTCCCGAGTTCCAGAACATCACTTATGCAACATTTTCAATGATGGATGAATGTCGGCTGTAATAGTGTATAAAACATGAAGTGGATTAAGCCAAAACGACAAATCATACTCCAGAGACAGTTAAATTAGCAAGCGAAAGAATGTGATAGATATATAAAATATATGAACTGTTGTAGGTCTCCAGAGTGTGAACAAGTTACTAGGTTAAACATATACATGTATACTCCAAAAATGATAAAAAAAGAATATACATGAGTATTTTAAAAGTGTAAGATAACAAGTGTAAGGACATCTAATCAGTAACCCTGTAACCCCGTCGATCAGAACCTGCATATAGGAGGAATCCTCCTCCTCATCATCAAGTTCGGCTTTGCTTTGCAAGCATCGCCATCATCTGAAACTAAAATAGGGACTGGTTGGTGTGTACAACACCGTCCCATAACGTGGGAGTGAGTGGATAACTCAGTGGAATCATAGAGCAAAGGTTAACATGTTATCAAATCAATCAAGCGATAATGATAAAGCAAGCAAATCAAACATTCCTAAATACTGTAATTAATGCAAGAATGAAATGACATAATGTATGCCCTCGCCAACATACTCCCTCATGCGACACCATCTTACGTCCGCGACATGCTTTCTTCTCTCAGTGCTCCACATCTTTCAGGCACATGCAGTGCGATATGAATATGATTACCGAGTTGTTATTAGTCCTTTTCATACAGAAGGATTGAAAAACTAGGGTACTATCCGTATATCATTCCCAACAAAGATCCTGTCTAGGGTCGTCACTCCTAGTAGTCTCATACGATGATATATTTCTACGTCACTGCAAGGGTTGTCAGGGCTATTGCACGCACTCATTGCTCCACTCCCCCATCACCTTATCAATACAGGCCTAGTTTGTACTCTTGTTACTATGGAAGGATTGTCGCCTCATGTAAACTCAGAGTACGCTCGAGGTCACTACAAAGGGCTCGTCACCAATCAGAGTAGGCCGACAGCTCGAATATAGTGTCTCATACCACCATAATCGGCTCACGAGTCTGAGGAGCTCACTGGTCACTACGGGGAGGCTCGTCGCCACAGCGTAGGCCGACAGCTCGACCACGGTGTCCCATACCACCATGCCCAGCTCATGAGTCTTAATGGATCAAGGTACCATGGTTATTAGGGTTATCGCTGGTAAGTTCAGTACCCTAGGTTCAAGTAGTTATGAAGAATACAAGGTGAACATACAACGGTCAATTGGGTTACTTGATGAGTCCGACTAGCACGAGCACACGTTGAATCGACCAACATGAAGTGCACAAGCACTTTGTGTGGCCTAACCACTGTCGACAACTCTAGTACGACTCGGGTTCATCATACACATCCTTCGTGGCGAATAGAATCCAACTACGAATTCTAATCTGTTACCGACTGCCTCGACTAGAGTATAGCCTCAAGCACATGTAATGTGAATCAGTAATCATATAAGATAAACAAAATTGAAATAACAAGTAATTCAAGCATGTTAGCAACATGTTATAAGATACAACATAAGTAATTTAACCATACACAAGCATTTCATATATACAAGATAATCAATTCAAATATAACAACCATGGAAGAAATCATATACATCATCAAAATAGTTGAGAATCCTATCTCAACACTAATCTACAACCTCATTTACTCAATACTTATACAAACATTTATACAAACTCTTAGTCTATACACATTAGTCTATATAGCATATGTCGGCCAAAATGTGCATTAGGGCGAATCTCTTCGCCAAACAGATCATACACGCATAACTAGTATAGCACATGACAAATACTCATGGCAATCATATTAGAAAAATACCTACGTATATAGTATTTTCTATAAATACCCAAAATATCCTAAATCTCATATTCTTCGTACGTATTTGAAATGAAAAAAAGACAGCATGTTCTACATGTCAAACAACATTCTTGTCAACAATCTACCATTAAACGGCATTGAAAGCTTTGAAAACAGGAAATCTAAGCATCTAAAATCCGCACCTTACGCCGTAGAAGTATAACGAATTCAATAGAGACTCTAAGTCTTTGTCAACGACTGATTGGTAACCTACAGTATGATCTAGGTTAGCTACTTCACCAGTTGCACCAATTGAAACCCTAGAATAGGTTAGGGTTAGGCTTTCTTACCTAAGAACGAAGTCGGAGTCGCCGAAAAAGCGATACGGAGGGGTGGATTAGGCACGTAGCAAAGCTGGGAAGAATCCCAGGAAAAATCACCAACTTCTCTCTCACTTTCTCTCTCTTTTCTCTCTCTTGATTTGGGTAGGGTTTGAAATTCATATGGGATTTGTGAGAGAGGGTTTAAGGCCTTTTTATAAGCCCAAACACGATGAAAACAGACTTGAAGTCTAGGTATACTTAAGTTATAACCAAATTGGGCCTGTTTCGATCCAATAGAGAACTTCTGGAGGCCCTGTTACTAAATGCGGTTGGACTTAAGCTCTCTAATATTGGATCTAGTGTTCACTCCCCAAGTGCAGGTCGGGGATTAGGTCGTGGCTGGGATGACCGAGCCTCCTCTATCCTATCCAGGCGCGCATCGAGTCCTTTCATTGTTTCCATTACTTTTCTCATTTCCACAAGACAAGCCGAAAGATTACGCTAATATGAATCCTCTTGGATCGTTTCTGGATGGATCTCAAAGGTAGGGGATCCAAGAGAATAATCGTTATAACATCTAGTTGGTTCATTTTCCCAATTTTGATGTTTCCACTGGTTATAGTCATACTGATCATAAGTGGAAGAATCTACTGGTTGGTAATACTTATTATCACTCATGATAGAATCACGCATTGTTTTATCGGATGGGTGATAATAATTCTCGCAACCATAGTTATGATAACCCCAACACTCACGTACTGTTTTGTTAATCTGTGGGGTGTAATTGTTCTCCTGCATATAATCACATAAGGACTTCTTAACTGGTGGATTTTTATATTCTGATCGATTCTCGATGATAGTTTCAGAAAAGTTTTGAGATATAGGTTGATTTATATCATCATCATCCCAAAATAAGTTATTCTTCTCAGCATACTGACGTTGCCACTCGTGCATATACATGATGAAACCCTTAACTCAAATTTAATCCTATGAAAAATAGAAGAGAAGGTCCTATAGCAAAGTGAAAAGTAAGAGGGGAAGAAGTTAGAAAGAAGTTACCTGATTAGAGATTCCTATGTTAAAACCACTTTAGACGATTTATCAAGGACCCTACAAAAGAGTAAAGTTAGTTCTAAGAAAGAAAAATCTAAAATTGGAAATCCTAATCTTAAACTAATCCTAAACTAGTTAATCTCAGAAAAACGTAACCAACAGTCCCCGACAACGGCACCAAAAACTTGTTCACTCCCCAAGTGCAAGGTTGTGATGTAGTAATAACTCGGTAAGACCGAGGTCGAATCCCAAGGGACTGAAACTTGTACGTTATCTAAAACTAACCAGAACTAGAACTAGATTAAGATGAAATCTAAACTGAATGTAATTTGAGAAATAATGGTGAAATAATTATATAAACTTGAGAGTAATCAGAAGAAGGGAACTAGGGATTCAGAGGATCCACTTGTAGAGATCAGGGAGATCTTATGCATGTTTCATGGAAATTAACTGAACTGACATTGATCTAGTTTTCAAAGAGATGAAAGGTGTATGAATTAGAATGGATTCCATCACCAAACCATGCCCAAAAGACTATGGCAAACAACAGAATTAAACTAATTACCACCCAATCACATGTATGAAAGTTAGGAAGGGTACCGTCATCCAACCATGCCCAGGAGACTATGGTGAACAACAGGACGTCCTGACGTCATAAACATGAAAAGAAAATAGAAATATTCAAAGCATCGGAGACCCATTGTAATTTCAGTCACAACAGACCATTAAGAACTAAAAATATTCCCATAATAATTAACTAAAATCAAAGTCAATTCATGCATTAAAATTAAAATAAAATCAAATCTCCCATCTCACTACAAGCTTCACCTCTTAGCCCTAGCTAAGAGGTTTAGCCAGATATGGATGGGCTAAATCTCCACAATTGAAATAAACTAAAAAAAGAAAATACTCTTTTTTTTTTCTTCTGCTTCACGTCCCTGCCCGAGCCTCCACGTCTCTCTTTCTCTCCCTTCCTAGACCTGAATGAATGCTCTCCACGTCCAAAACCTCCTTATATAGCTGCTGGAGTGGTGAAAATCGAATTTGAATCGGATTTGGAAAGCTATGCATGCCTAGTGAAAGCTTTTTCGCAGCCAAGTTTGGTTCCTCGAAACACGCCACTTTTCTGGCTCAAATTTCAAATAAACACTGTCCCTTAGGATTTTATTGGGTCCTCTACATGATAGACGGTTCAGATCTGCCATACGATCAAAGATGGTGGGCCAAAACTGCCTGGAAAAGTCAGTTTTCGCGGATGTGCGAAACCTTTCGCACCATTTCACTGTTGTGATCGGTGGGCCCCAGAGAAGCATTTTCTGGAAAATCCACCCCGTCCATTGGATTCAGAACGAAATTTCAGTCAAGAATGGGTGGTTTTGAACGTCCATTGACGTGGCCCAAAGAAGAAATCACAAAAGAATCTGTTTTGAACGTCCCATGATAGCCCTTTTGTGGCCTCTGCAATGCACACGTGTGCACGTATGGAAGTGAACTTTCAGCAAGGCTTTGTAGTTTTCAGGCCCCTCTACACGATGGACGGATCAGATCTTCCGTACAGGCAATGGGTAGGGCCCACAACCGTCCGAAAAAACGGTCAGCGGCCGTGCATCCGCTGCCATT
Organism: Magnolia kwangsiensis; assembly: GCA_037074715.1. Lineage (NCBI taxonomy): Eukaryota > Viridiplantae > Streptophyta > Magnoliopsida > Magnoliales > Magnoliaceae > Magnolia > Magnolia kwangsiensis. The sequence continues at coordinate 83,792,975 of CM073589.1, read as the reverse complement.
GCGAAAGGAGACGGGTCAGCGACGCTGACCCGTTTTTTGGTTTCTGGTGCATCGCGTGTGCACGATCGGTGGTGCACTCTGACATGCAAGGTGGTCCTTATATTGATGTATATGTGAAATCCAGTCCGTCCATCCACTTTGTAATATCCTTTTAGACGTTGAGACCAAAAGTGAAGCAGATCCAGATATCAGGTGGGCCCCAAAATTGAGAATTTATGGGCTGATTTGACTGTTGGGCAACTTCTAGAGAGATCTAATGCCTGAAATTTGACGTGTACGGTTAATTTATGGTCCTCAGGCGACGTATGAAGTTTCGAGCCGAATGGATGGTGGGAACCTCGTGATCTTGCATTCTGTACGTCCTTCAGGCCACTTGAGCTTCAATTTCTTACTTTTCTCGGATTTCTGACCATGTATATTTGTCAATCTTGGTCCCCTGGAGTGTTTCCCTTGCCTTTGGTGTCATCAGATCGTTAAATCTCAACTTTTAACGTCCTTTTTCCATCCATGCTCATAAAATCACCTTGCAACACAAGAATGAGAAAACAAGCCATTAGATAGCATTATATTCATAAATCCAAATAATATCTGGGGTCTAATATGTAATATTTGACCCTTAACATCTAGGTCTAGCCAAGTTTTCAGTCCGGTCGGGTTTCCAGATCGACCGTGACGGACCAGTTTCAGTTCAGCGGTCACCGAAACTCGATCAGGGCCACAAGTGCTATGACATGTATGGGCCACCTATCCTGATCTGAGGGTGAATTTGGGTCTAAGTCTAATGGTTAGAACGCTTAGAAATACGCGCAAGTGAAACAACCAGATTTCTTAAAATTATATTTAATTTCTTAAAAATCTTCATTTTCTCACACTCTTCACTCCGGACTCAAGAAAATCATCCCGGAGCATTGTTTAGACATGATTTTCATGGTTCTTGTCAAGTCCAACAACGCGGTCAATATCTTATAAGTTCATCGCTATCAGACTTTCGACGTGCGGTCTAGGTCGGATACAAAGTTTCTGAATGCTCCCGATAGCAATTGGGTTTAGAGATTGATCCTAGGTTTCTAGTTAACATAGCGTTAGCAGTCCTACTAATTTTGGATCTTGTAGTTTGTATTTAAAGTGGTTCAAGTCAATTCTACTGAGTATTCAGTTTGGTACTTAACCAAATTCTACCCAAATTATGGCAGAATACGGTCCTAGGGCCATTCTATGCCCCATTTTGAGAACTTCTAGGAATCGTATTATTTTAATTATTTTTTTACTAGTTCATCATCAATTTTACCCTGAATCCACTAAATTTCATAAGATTTTCAGCTATAGAAAAATTTTAAAAATTCCAGAAGTAGCAGCTGTCCAACAAGTGATTATCGGATAGTTGCTCACAATGACCTATTTTAACCTATGTTATTTTATTATATTTTTTTACATATTTTCATATAAAACTAGACTCATTTACCTTCAATCTGGTTTTTGAATCACCTAAATTAGAGTTATAATGAAGGAGATATAATTTTTTAATATTTGATAAAATGCATAGAAAAAATGCAGAAACTGGGCTGCCTGTCCGCTGTACGGACGATGCGTCGCCGATGCCGCGAGGACCTCGCCGGTCACTGACTTATTTTTTGAGGGATCGCCCCATGGGTAAGGTCCTCACCACCCATGGATGACGGAAACATGTGGGGCCCACCTTGGATCCCCCCGAATTGAGTCGTTTGGGCCCACAAGTCCGTCGAGGCATTTATCGAGTCTCATTTACAAACCGAAATGAGTTACATGACGTATAATATATGATTTTATGGTAGAAGAAGCTAATCCATCCAAATAACATATCTACATCATGTAATTCTAAATATTAACTAGTTAAAATCTCATTTTATGCATGTATTTACCATTTATAGTAAGTTTTAGTTTAAGTATAGTTCCTTACCTTTTAAACTTTAGATTTGTGTCTAATATGAAAGTACTCAAAGAAATTTGAAGAATGAGTTGCTGAAAAGTGAGATTTTGAAGGAAATAGATTGCAAAGCAATTTCTAAACTTTAGGATTGATCTTTAAGAGTGATATGGTTGACCTATTGCCTAAGGACGTCTAATTCCAGGTTGGTAAAAATCTAGTGTGTTACAAGATTAATATCATTGTTAACTAATGCTCTGGATAACAAATCTAGTCTAAATTAAATAAATTAGATGAAGGAGTTAAATAGATTGGATTGACCCTAAATTTAGTATACACATATTTTATCAAATATTCTATCATCACACAAAAATTGGGACAAATTATATATCTATGGACCCCACAAACATGGGTCATTTAGAAGAGTGAGAATACTGACCACTGCATTAGATAACAAATCTGATCTGAATTGCATTAATCAAATGAAGGGATTAGATATATCGGATTGACCAAAAATAAGGTACATACATTCTCTATCAAATATACTATCATCATATAGAATTTCGACCCTATAAAAATAATCAAAATAAAAAAGAATCATATGGAAACACATACACAAAAGTGGGTCTCTATGGGATTTAATGGTGGAATTCATCCCCATGCTTCCTCAAAGGAATTTCATTCCCATATATCTCATAAGGGGTGGCTTACTGGTATGTGGTTTGGATCCACCCAAACACCGCCATAATCTCATGGTGGAGACCACTTTAATATACATAAAAGAAGAAGGAAAGAAAAATAAGGGATATGTCTAACCACCTTATGGTTGGATGGCATAGATCTTCCTCTCCAATGGTGGCCCACCTCTCTCTCTCTCTCTCTCTCCTACTTTCTATTCCTCTCTCATTTGTTGATTTTTATTTTTATTTTACTAGAAATGGCTAACCACCTTTGTTAGCCCTCTTTTGTGTAGAGAGTTAACCTTAGCTTAAGGAGAGGAGTTGGTTTACTTAGGTTAGCTAGTTAGTAGGGTATGTTGACATTGCATGGCCATGACTCATACAGGAGAGGGTGATATGTCACATGGAGAATATGCATGTGGTGTGAGTGGGGGGAAGTATCATGTGGAGAATGTGCACGTGGTATGAGTGGGGTGAAGTGTCATCTACATGTGAGGCATGTGTGGTGAGTGGACCATGATATCATGATGAGGTGTTGGTTAACTGAGTGGAGAGTGTTAGCATGCTTCACTAAGGCATGAAATGGGTTTCCTAAGATGGGCCCATGGGCTAAGGGTCCAAGCCTATATGAGGTATGTGTATGTATCAGTCTTCGTGCACTTGTGCTCTCGGGTTCTTCATGACCTATCTCACTAATAGAGAGCCACCCAGATGGACAAATGGACTCTACGATTGAGGCGACATAACGGTCATATGGTAGGTGTTTCAAGGTATTGGGGTTTAGGTTAATTGGGTGGTATTGCGCACGAACACTTGGGATGTATCTCATAAATGGATCACCATATGGACGAATGGACGATACCTCTACGATCAGAGTAATGTGGGTTGATATGGCGAGAGTTTCTAGGTCTTGGGGTTTAGATCACCTAGGTACATACTATACATGGATAGTTTGAGTCCTACTCTAGGGCTCTGGATGATGCACACTCATGCTCATAAGAGATGTGAGGTACCTACGAGTGAATGTTACCTAAGAGCGAGTAATCGAGACAGGTGTACAGATGCACTGCTGGCCATTGGGAAAACCCGGGGTATTAGATTCGTCTTCATCACAATTTACATACAAATTCATGTGATCCCTTGGCCATACATACAATACTACATACATCGTGTGATCACATGATTAATGATCATGTCTACCTCACAAAAACATACTTCCCATGATCACTCGATGTACTAATCCAATATATATTACAAGTACACATGATTCAATAGCCATAATTGTATCACATGGTCAAATGGTCTAGTAGCCCTACATGAGTCACAAGTTCACATGGTGAAGTAACCCTACATGCATCTTATGAGCATATGGTTTACCAACCATACACAAGCTAAAAATTTACATAATTAAGCAACCCTACATGCATCATATAACCACTTATTTTAGTAGCCCTACTTCCATTTACAATTTCATGACTCATGGCTATTTATACCTTGACACCCCACATGCTGGTCACACACTTGCACATAGTTAAGTGGCCACATACATGCATCGAATGATCACTTAGAGGAATGTCTACCCACATAACTCGAATTCATATGGTTTGTTGGCTACATACACTTCACAAGATTGTAAAGTTAAGTGGCCATATACACATTATATGGTTGTAAAGTTAAGTGGCCACATTTTCATCACTATTATAGGGACTAATGACCCTACATGCATCACTAATTTTGCATATTTAGAGGCCACTATATATCACATTTCACATGATTAGGGGGCCAAACTCCCATAACATGAACACATGGTTAGATAGCTAAGCATACATCACATTCTTACATGATTTAGTGGTCATACACGTATCGTAAGATCACATAATCTAATGGCCAAATTCACATTGCGGCTTCACATCATTAAATGGGTTGACTCACCTCACATGACCACATGATTTTTGTCATCACTACATCAAAATTACACATGCTTAAGTGGCTATACATACATCATATGAATACATGGTTAGATGGCCACTTATACATTATAATTTCACATGATTAGGTGGTCACACTTATATCACATGATCACATGGTAAGGGCCACACATACATCTCAATTTCACATGATTTGGTGGATGTCTACATATCATAGGGTCACATGATTATGGGATGGACGTACATCACAATTTTCACATAATTTAGTGGTTGTTCACACACCATATGGTCATAGTATTATGGGCCTCACATACGACACAATTCACAAATTAGTAGCCGTTTACATATCATAAGATTCACATGATTATGAGCCCCATCCATATCACAATTTCATAAGATTTAACTACCGTTTACACATCACATGATCACGTGATTTTGGGCCACACACGCATCATGATTTTTCATACATTAGTGGCTGGATACACATCACATGATCACAAGATTGTGGGCCACATATATTATATAATTTCATATCATTCTAGATAGTTTCTATGTGTAGAACCTAATTATGGGTTCCCTGGACACTGACAAGTAGTAGGGAGATACACTCTCCCTTTGATTGAAAGATCTTAAAACCAAAATAGAATAGCATTTAAGACCCTTAGGTTGAAATGACCTTAAACTCCAAATTGATCCTCTTGGCCTACCCTGGCATGAGTGTAATGTAATAAAGTGTCGCTTACTCAAGAATGACGAGTATTTTTTTCCGGACTGAACTAATCATCCTCACTATGGTCCATGTGGATAAGCATGATGAGAGCTGCAATAGGCCACAATTTGGACATGTGTTGTTGTAACACCCCAAATTTTTGCCAACCTGGAATTAGACATCCTTAGGTAATGGGTCAACCTTATCACTTTCAAAACTCAATTCCAAAGCCAAAGAAATTACTTTTCAACCCATTTCCTTCAAAACTCACCTTTCACCACCTCATTCTTCAAAATTCTCCAAGTACTTTCATATTAGACATGAATCCTCAAGTTTAAATAGTAAAGAACTATACTTAAACTAAAACTCACTGTAAACGGTCGTCGAGATTGAGTCCGTGCACACTCCTGATCACACACAACGACCCCAGATCACTTCTAGACCGTTAATCAAAGGGTTTAGACCATGTTTCATTTCATTCCAAACCTAGAAATGAATTTCCTTAAGTGGTAGGTCAACCCCAACATCTTACACTCAATCTCAATGCCTAAAATCTTTTTTTATCCAATTCCTTCAAAATCTCACCCTCCACCACTTTATTCTTTATTTTTTTTAAGAACATTCATAATACACACCAATCCTAGGGTATAAATGAGAAAGAACAATACTGAAACTAAAACTTACCATAAATAGTAAATAAATGAATAAAATGGATTTTGACCCTTAACCTTTTGGAATCTAACAAAATAAATAGGTTAGTTAGATATATTAGCGTCTCCTACCCCAAAATCATATGCTACACATCACATAAAATCATTCCAGTTTGCAAATTGTCCTTGAAAATGCTTCAAATGGAGTCGGGGGCCTACCCACGCCAATCCAGAGGGATCCAGGGTGGGCCCCACACCTTTTTGGGACCTGGGGGGCAGGAGGACCTCACCCAAGGGGCTAACCCTCTCCAGTTAGCCCAGTGGTCGGCGAGGACCTCGCCGGTTCGGCGAGGCCTCACCGGTAAACGGGCCTAGATGGGACCGGACTTCGGGCCGATCGTGTTTGGGGGCTAGGGAAACCCCCTGATGTATGGGTCGTTGATCAAAACCCCTCCAATCTACTACTTCCTTCACAAACCACCCCTCCAAGCTTTTCTTTTCTTGAAAAAACTCTCAAATCTCTCCAAAAGTCCCTCTCCAAACTCTTTCTTTTTCCATTTCCAAGTACCCTCACTCCACCCTTCAAATCTCATCTCAAACAAAAATCATTATAGGCTACTTCCTTTGAAAATTATATGAAACTAAATAAGTGTTAGATTATATGACCTACGAAATTATCACCAATCACTTTAAATACGATCTGCTAGAGCCAAAACGTGTAGAATAGTTGACTCTATAATACCCTAAAACCTAGGATCAAACTCTAAACCCGGTTGCTCACGGGAGCATTCGGAAACTTCGTATCGGATCTGGACCGCACATCGGAAGTCCGATTACCTCAAACTTAGATGAATATGACCACCTAGTTGGACTTGATAATCACGTCAAAAATCAAGTCCTGATGATGTCCCACGACAATTTTCTTGAGTCCTGAGTGAAGAGTGTGAGAAATGTTAGAAATTAAATAAAATTTATGAAATCTGGCACGTGTCGCTTGTGTGCCTTTTCTAATTATTCTGATAGTCAGAATCTGATTCAAATTCACCCTTGGATCAGGAGAAATGGCCCACTCATGTCAACGCACTTGCGGCCCTGATCGAGTATTGGTGACCGTTGAACTGAAACTGGTCCGCCACGGGCGATCTGAAAATTTGATCAGACTAAAAAAACTCTGCCTAACCTAGATCCAATGTTAGGAAGCTTAAGTCCGACCGCACGCAGAAAAGGGGCTACCAGAAGTGCTCCGTTGGATCAGAACAAGCCCACTTTGGTTATAAAATAAGTATACGTTGGCCATAAGGCCATTTTTGTCACTTTTGGACTTATAAAAAGGGCTTAAACCCTTATTCTCTCATTCCATACAAATTTCCTAAGCCTTAGAAAAGAGAGAGAGAAAGAGAGAGAAAGTGGGGGAGAAGATGAGATTTTTCTTCCATGGATTCTTCCTTGCTACTCCTTGTGCTTCAACGCCGCTTCTACACCGCCATTCCGGTGCTTCCAGCTCCGCTCTTAGGTAAGAAATCATAACCCTAACCTATTCTAGAGTTTCAAATAGCATAAATGAAGATGTACCTAACCTATTTCATGGTATAGGTTGCCGTTGAGCCGTTGACGAAGACTTATCATCTGAATCAATTTCGTTTCATAATTTCTGGTTTAAGGTGCGGACTATATACGTTTAGGTTATGTTTTTCAAGACTTTCAATGTTAAGTAATGATTTATTCTTTCTTAAGATGCTATTTCACATGCACAAAGTGTTGTCCGTTTCAATTTTCTGTTATACGTTAATTATGTTAATTATACTATATTCCTCATATTTGTAGAAAATACCGTATACGTATAAAATTCAAATTTGTACTTTCCATGATTAACTGCCGTCTATGTATGCTGGATGTATGTGTAACACCTTCTAGGCTAAAGGTTTAGTCCAAATACATGATATACCAATATACGATATGTAGTTAGTATGTGTAGCCTAAGTGTTTGTGAAAATGACCGAATGAGTATAGACTTTGTAAGTGTGCTCTCCATGAAAGGTTGTCGTGGATATATGATTGTTGTATAGGCAATAACCCTTTTGATGAAAGATTTTACCCTAATACGTATGCTAATTAATACATAATATGTATTATGTAATAGGTGTAGTCTAAGTTCTTGTATAAAATGTCTGAATGTGTTAGTAGTTGGTAAATTGTGATTTATAAGGGAGTTGAGATATGAATCCCAACTGCCTTAGCTATGTGCATGTTTACATTCATGGATTGTACATGATTCATGTTTAGCTGTGTGTATGATTTCCTTTATGTACTGTATATCCATGTTTCCATAGTATGTTCAAATGGCCGTAGGATAGATTTATTTATTCATTACTGCGTTGATAATCTCATATGCTTATTTGTTGTAATTGTATGTGTTTGGGACTATAAAATAGTCCAGACAATCGGTAATAGACTCTGCTTGGTGGCTGAGATTGTCTCGCCACTTAGGACATGTCTTGACGAACCCGAGCCGTACATTGCTTGTCAACAGTGGTTAGGCACGTCGAGTGCTTGCGCATTCATGTCGATCAACTCAACGTGCTCTCGTACTAGTCAAGCTTGTCAAGTGACCTGATTGGCCCGATGTTTGTTCACCATGTTAGGACGCTACTGTTTGAACCTAAGGTACCAAACTTACCATTGGAAAGCCCCTCTAACCTTGGTACCTCGATCTCCTAAGACTCATGAGCTGGGCATGGTGGTATGGGACACCGTGGTCGAGCTGTCGGCCTACGTTGGGGCCACAAACCTCCCCGTAGTGACCATTTAGAAACCCAGACTCGTGAGTAGATTATGGTGGTATGGGACACTATATTCTTGTTGTCGGCCTACACTGATAAGGTGATGGGGGAGCGGTGCAACGAATGTGAGCAACAGCCCTGGCAGCCCTTTGTAGTGACCTCGAGCATATTATGAATCTGTGGAGAGGCAACAAGCCTTCCTGCAGCAAACAAAGTATAAACTAGGACTATATTGATAAGGTGAAGGGGGAGTGGTACAACGAGTGTGTGCAACAGCCCTCATAGCAACCTAGAACCGTACTTCATATGAGATATACTAGGACTGACGACCCTAGAATGGATCATTGTTTGGGTATTGATATAAGGGAGGTACCTTGGCTTTCCAATCCTACTATATGAAAAGGACTAATAACAACTCGGTAATCATGTTCATATTGCACTGTATGTGCCTGGAAGATGTGGAGCATTGAGGGAAGAAAGCATGCCGCGGACGTAAGATGGTGTCGCATGAGGGAGTATGTTGGCGAGGGCATACATCATGTCATTTTATCTTTGCATTAATTACAATATTTAGGAATATTTGATTGTACTGCTTTATCATTACTGCTTGATTGAATTGATAACATGTTAACCTTTGTTGTATAGTTTCCACTGAGTTATCTACTCACTCCCACATTACGGGAAGGTGTTTACAACACCAACTAGTCCCTATTTTTTTTAGTTTCAGATGATGGCGATGCTTGCGAAGCAGAGACGAACTTGATGATGTTGAGGAGGATTTCTCCTATATGCAGGTTCTGATCGACGGGGTTATAGGATTAATGATTAAATACCAATACACTTGGTATTTTACCTTTTATTTAAACACCCATGTATATTCTTTTTACTCATCTTTAGAGTATACATGTATATAGTTAACCTGGTAACATGTTCACACTCTGAAGACTTACAATCAATTATATATTTTATGTATTTATCACAGTCTTTCGCTTGCGAAATTTAACTGTCTCTGGAGTATGATATGCTATTTTGGCTTAGTCTCAATCTTGTTTAATGTCATTCTACAAACAACATGCATTCATCATTATCTATGTTGCATAAGTAACATTTTGGAACTCGGGAGTTGGGTTTCTACTCAACCCCCGATTTTCAGGATGTTACAGTTGTATTAGAGAAGATTTATGGCCTATTGGTGATAAAAAAAAGTCTGTGTTACTAATGACTTATGCTTGTGGTGTAAGTTATATATACGGAATTGCCGAAGGACCTTACTGTGCATAGGATATGGAGATCGAAAGAGATTGATGGCTTACCTTGTTGGGATGCCATTAGAGTAGATCTAATGCTAGAGTCTTCCTCTCCTTACACCCTTTAGAGAAGATATGATGGGACTGAAACTTCTGGTAGTGGTGTTGGATTGGGGACCCAGCCCTATTTTATACATGTTGAGGGTAGAGGAGTTTGAAACCCATCAAAATTCCTCTTCTCAAAGGCTCCACACGAATTGCAATCCTAGTTCTACTTGAATACTATATGTGTGTTATAGTTCTAGCATTCCACCCCTACATGAATTTTTGAATGTATTACAACTTAGTGGGGCCCACTGGTACACCCGATCACATTATCCAACCCTTAGGACAATCCAGATTGTTGATCAATAAGCACACCTTATAAAATTCTTACATGTGGGTGATGGTGCACCACTTGTACACTGAATTCATGCATTCTTGATTTGGCATCATGATTTATATCCACCACGGTAAGCATTCATGTTTCCAAATGGTTAATATTATCTATTTTAATTTTTAGTGCTATTTTATGAAATTTACCTTATTTTCGAACTTGCCCCTTTTTTTTTTTTTTGAAAACTTGTATTATTAAGAAATTATTATTTTGTGATGTTGTTATATTTGTAAGTTACTTTGAAGAATTACTATATTTAGAAAACCTGCTATTTTGGTTACCTTTTATTTTTAGAAAGTACTTATTTTTTTGTTGAAACTAGTAAGGATCTTCCTCACTAGGCTTCACAACTCACTCATGTTTGAAAATTTTTAGTTTCAAGATTTGAGAAGGAGGACGAAAATTAGAAGAAAGATTACATTAGAGTAGTTGATTTGACAGTTGGAACATTTTTCATTACATCCCATAGGGTGTGCATAACAAGTGGTTAAATTTGATTTAAAGTTGATGTTTCCTTAGTTTTATGTGTGGACATGGATTTATTTCCATAATAGTTTATGATTGGTTGGAATTTAATCTTATACTCGTATGTGGTTTGGATTAATGGTAAATGTGGAATTGAAATAATGCATAATTGATTTATCTCACACCGTAGAATTCATGATCAGAGTCATTATACTCAGGTGTTGAATTTTGGGGCATGATAGGAGATTACTTAGGTGTTGAATTTTAGGGTGTGACAGGAGATTACATTGACCTTTTCCAATATTGGCTTCTTCGCAGGTCTTGGACTTTATAGAGGGGTGACTTTAAGTTGAGCTATCTCCATTTCTTTACGTGCCTCTTGTCTCCTAAGGCTTGGATTGGTATACATAACTAGTTTCCTTATTACTATTCACTGCTACTAGACCAGGTTGCTAACTGTGGTGTCAAAAACTTGGAGAATGGTGTCAAGACCAAAATCATATGAGAGGTTAAGGACTGGAGTTTGCCTAATGTAAATAGTAGTAGTAAGTACTAGGGTTTGCCTATGACTTGAGAGAGGCGAACCCATTGCCATGGGAGTTAAGGAGCTGATACAGGGATGAACGTGATGAGGCTGATCACCGTCTCCCTCAAGAGGATAACTGTTTCGAATCCACGGAACTTCTCTTGACTCCTCACAAAGGTTTCTCGAATCCACGAGAAAGAAAGCAAGAAAAATAGAAAATAAATTCTATAAAATTAGAAATTGATTAATGAATGAAATAAACAAGTTCATAACCCTTTAAATAGGGGAACCAAACAATAAGAGAGAAATCAGAAGCAAACTATAACTAAAACTCCTAGAATTCACAACTTACTATAAATAATAAACTTACTATTTATAGACGATCGTGATGTCTACTAGTGTGCAAGGTTTTTGACCAAAAATACTAAGTGTCCTATTTGGCTTCACCAAGCTATTCTCCTAATTATTCTAGGCACCTTTCATGTTGGACATAACTCCTAAAGCCCCACGGATGAAGAGTTATAATCAAACTAAAATTTAATATTTATAGTAAAAACGAAACTAAACATGGAATTCGACCATCGATATGATGGAATCTCACGAATTTGGTGTGGGCAACTATAACACCCTAGATTTTTGCCAACCTGGGGTTAGACGTCCTTAGGCAATGAGTCAACCATAGCACCTTAGTAACCTCTCAGAACCCAATTCCAAAGTCAAAGAAATCACTTAGGATTAATTCCTTTAGAAAATAAACTCAAGTTAACTAGCGCTACGTTAGATTAGCTGTGAAATTGTCCCTGATCGCTTTAAATACGTTCTGCAAGACCCAACACTTGTAGAACCAATGACGTTATCTTACCCTGAAATCTAAGATCAAACTCTTTGTTCCCAGGAACCCTTTGAAACCTTGTATTGGATCTAGACAGCGTGTCGAAAGTCTGATATCTACAATCTTAGACTGTTATGATCGCTTGGCTAGACTTGACAATCGTTTCAAAAATTAAGCCCAACCGATGTTCTGAGGCTATTTCATTGAGCCTGGAGTGAAGAGAGTGAGAAAGAGGAAAGATTTGAAAATTTAATTCAAAATCTAGCACATGTCGTTGCGCGTTATTATTAAGCGTTTTGACCATCAGAATTCAGCCAAATTTCACCCTCGGATCAGAAAAAATTTCTCTTTCAAGTCATGAGACTTGTAGACTTGATTTAGGTACGATGACCGCTGAACTGAAACTGGACCGCCACGTGCGATCTGGGAACTCTACTGGACTGAAAACTTTATGTGATCAACATCCAGTATACATGAGCTTAAGTCCGACCACGTTCGGCCAGGGGACCTCCCGAAACACTCTTTTGGCTCGAAAAAGTCCCGATTTGGTTCTAACTCAAGTATACCTTGTTCCAAAGTCTATGTAAGTTAGGTTTTAGCCTATATAAAGGTTTTAAACCCTCTCATATCTCTCCCATCCGAATTTACTATAAACCTTAGAAAGTGGTGAGAGAGAAAGAGAGAGATTATGAGAGAGTTGTGGGAGAGATTTCCTGCCACTTGCATCAGCTATTGCACGTACCGAAGCACCGCATTCAAATCACTTTTCCGGTGATTCCAACGCACTTCTAGGTAAGAAAACCCTAACACAAGCTGTTTTAGGGATTCCTTTGTTACAAGTAGCGATGTAACTTATGTGTCTTGTGATATAGGTCACCATGACGCCGTTGACGAAGCGTAGATGTTCTATTCGAATCGATACACGTCTAAAGAAAAAGGTGAGGATTTTAGACGCTTTGATTGACTGATTTCAAAACTTTCAATGTCGTTTAATAGTAGATTATCTAAGAGAACGCCGTTTGACATGTAGAACATGCTGTCCGTTTTCTGTTTCGACTGCGTATGGGAAATATGAGATTTAGGGTATTTTAGGTATTTGTAGGAAATATTGTTTACGTCCATATTTTACTGAAATGATTGCCATGGCTATTTGTCGTGTTGTGATATTAGGAATGCGTGTATGATCTGTTTGGCAAAGAGATTCGCCCTAATGCGCACTTTGGGTCGACATACGCTATGTAGGCTAAAGAGTGTAGACTAAGTGTTTGTATAAATGTTTGTATTAGTATGTATTGAGTAAATGGTGTTGTGAATTAGTTTTGAGATTGAATTCTCAATTAATAGGCTGATGTATATGATTTCCACCATGTTGGTTATATGAATTGATTTCATTATATATATGGAATGCATGTGTTGGTTGATTTGCTTATGTAGTATGTTATAACATGTGTCAACATGTTTGGATTATTGATATTTATTTCTATTACTCACATATGCTTACTGATGTTGATACACAAATGCTTGGGGCTATGATCTAGTCCAGGCAGTCGGTAATGGATTGAATTCGTGGTTAGCTTCTATGTACCACGAAGGACGCGTCGATGAACGTGAGTCGTGTCTTGGGCAGGCGGCATTAGTTAAGCCACACGAAGTGTTTTATGCACTTCATGTTGATCAGCTTGAGATGCGCTCGTACTAGTCGAGCCTGTCAAGTAACCCGACTAGCCATTGTATGTTCACCATGTATGAGTAATAACTGCTTGAACCTAGGGTACTGAACTTATCATTGAAAATCCTGTCAACCATTGTACCTTGATCCATAAAGACCCATGAGTCGGGCATGGTGGTATGGGACACCGTGGTCGAGCTGTCGGCCTACGCTGGGGCCACAAACCTCCCCGTAGTGACCAGTGAGCACCATTGACTTGTGAGCTGATTGTGGTGGTATGAGACACTACATTCGAGCTGTCGGCCTACACTGATTGGTGACGAGCCCTTTATAGTGACCTCGAGCGTATTCTGAGTCTACGGGAGGCGATGACCCTTCCGTAGTGACAAGAGTACATTACGCCTGTATTGATAAGGTGATGGGGGAGTGGAGCAACGAGTGCGAGCAACAGCCCTGGCGGCCCTTGCAGCGACCTACAAATATAACATCGTATGAGATTACTAGGAGTGACGACCCTAGACAGGATATGTGTTGGGATTGATACAAGGAATGTACCTTAGTTTCCTAATACTGCTATATGAATGGACTAATAACAACCCGGTATTCATATCCACATCGCACTACATGTGCCTGGAAGATGTGGAACACTGTGGGAAGAAAGCATGCCGCGGGCGTAAGATGGTGCCGTATGAGGTAGAATGTCAGTGAGGGCATCCATCATGTCATTTCATGCATGCATTAACAACAACATCTAGGAATGTTTGATTGTTTGCTTTACTATTATCGCGTGATTGATTTGATAACATGCTAATCTTTGCTCTATGATTTCACTAAGTTGATTACTCACTCCTACGTTACGGGATGGTGTTCCAGACACCCACCAGTCCCTATTTTAGTTTCAGATGATGGTACTGCTTGTAGAGCGGAGCTGGACTTGTATGATACTGTGGAGGACTTCTCATCCGTGTTTTGATCGACGAGATTACAGGGAGGTTGATTAGACGCCATGAAACTTGTCTTTCTTTTACACTTTTGGAGAACTCATGTATATTATTTTTATTCATTTTTGGAGTATACATGTATTTATTTAACCTGGTAACATGTTCACACTCTGGAGGCTTACAATTGATTATATATTTTATGTATTTATCACAGTCTTCCGCTTGCTAATTTAACTGTCTCTGGAGTATGATATGCTTTTTTGGCTTAGTCTCAATCTTGTTTAATGCCATTATACAGACAACATGCATTTATCATTATATATGTTGCATAAGTGACATTCTGGAACTCGGGAGTTGGGTTTTTACCCGACCCCCAATTTTTGGGATGTTACAGATGGTATCAGAGGATGATTTGGATTAAACCGAACCTGGGTTATGGTAACACAATGCACTCTGACGCACTCTGACTTAGGAAGGGGGAGATGGAAACTTAAAAACTACATTAGAATCCCAAGTTTCACCGACAGGTGAGACAATACGATAATTTAGGCCATACATATCTTCGGTCGCGTGAAGTGACATAAGTCGCCTCTAGGTCGTAAGTCGATGGGTTTGGGTCGTTTCCTGAAGGATTCCAAACCTAGCAATGAATGTCCTTGGGTTGTGGGGCAACTACAACACCCTTACACTCAATCTCAAGGCCTAAAACCCCTTTTCATCCCATTCATTCAGAATCTCTCCTTCCACCTCCCCATTCTTCAACTTTTTCTAAGTCCTTTCACACTAGACATAAATCCTAATGTGTGAAGGGTAGTGAATCATACCTAAATAAAAATTTACTATAAATAGTAAATATATGTATAAATTATACTTTTAGCCATTCTAATTAGGGAATCTCATGGAATAAATGGGTTAGTTGGATGGATTAGCCTCTCCTACCCCAAAATCATATGCTATATGATGCATAAATTCATCCATTTTTATAAATTGGTCCGAAACGCCTCAAACGGAGTCGTGGGCCTACCCACGCTAATTTGGAATGATCCAGGGTGGGAGCCACATATATTTGGGACCCCTAGGGCAAGGGGGACCCAGCCCATATGGTTGGCCTCGCCGGAAATGACTTTCACTGATGAGGATCTCGTCGGTTTGGCGAGGCCTCGCCGACCGGTGGGCCCCACTCAGGCCGTACTTCAGGTCGATGCACTTTAGTGCCTAGGGCACCCCTCCTATATGTGGGTCGTCCCTTAAAAATGCCCCAAAGACCTACCTCCTTCATAAACAGTCCTCCCAAGCTCTCCCTTCTCACGTTTTGTTGCTGCCTCCCCTTCAAAACCCACTTCAAAACGCCCCAAATCCCTTTTTCTGCCACAATCGTCGCCCCTTCATTGGTTGCAGTGGTAAAAACTACCCTCTCTTTCCGTTCTCTCACGTTTTGAGCCCTTACATTGTCCATTTGAAGCTCAAATCGTGTGAGCCTCCATCCCAACCTATTTTGCTCTTTTCCCTTAGAAATCCTAGCCTTTGAGGTCCTGTTTCATTCCTCTATAGGACCTAGATTTGTGTTATCTCATTAGGTCAGCCCTACCTCCCCCTTTCCTCCATGTTCTTAGCTTGAGGAGTATTAAAAATACATGGCCGATTGAGCTCTAATGGGCAACAGACAGTATTAAAGAAGGTAAGTCGGGACCATGGTAGAAGTCCTTTGGTAGAATTAGGCATCTATGCCATTGTCCTGAAGATTGTTTGATTACCGTTTTAAGGATTTTTTTGTTTTGTTGTTGATGGGTCTAGTGATGTCATAGGTAGAAAATGTGTTGTGTTTAGTGGTTTGGGCTTAGCATAGCCGCAGTCGTCCCTGTCATAATGCATGTGAAATTTTATTCCATGTATTGTGACAAATTTTGTTAAATGAAGTGCATGCCGTTTCGTTCACTGTAAAGTATTGTCCTTGGATTGGGTGTATCCTATGGTTCCACTACCATGTTGTAAATCCCAGGATTAAGCCTACAAAATTAATTTTTATCCCACCCCAGCCTCCTACCAAGTATGCCACTCTCAATCCCGACATGGGATTAGTAATGCAGTCCCAATTAACACAAATTGAGACCACTGGCCATATAGGCCCTTGGAGTTTTGGGCTTAGAGTTAGTACTCCAAGATTTGAAGGATCTGACGATATAGGAAATCCAATTCCATTTAGACAATCTTGACCCTAAGCGATAGAACAATCCCCTGTAGTAGAAATGGTATGAAACCATTTAGCGTATAGGCTTAGGTTTTGGATTATAGCTAGTGAGTTACAGACTAGGCTACTAGTTGAATTAAGCAGTGTAAAGCCTATATATGCTAAGGAATAGTAGGTTAGATTTGGTTGGAGTAGTACCTCATTCTTTCGATAGATCCCCTTAATAGTTATAGACTTCTGTTATAACTCTTAGAAAAGTTATTTTAACTTAGAATCCTTCACTCTTAGGAAAAACTTATAAATTCCTTAGATTGAACTTAGAATAAAGTACCACGTCCCTTTGAATTGCCTTCCCCAAGGGCTTATTGCATTTGGGAACACAGAGTAAAGGAACTGTACATGTAAGCGATGTATTCGCGGTTTGAATTGACTTCTCAATCTTAGTAGTTGCCAATAAATCCAATGCTCTGATCAAGAAGAAGATCGACATCGTCTAGGATTAAGAACTGATATGAAAAATTTTCTGTCAGAGTCTATGGAGAAAGTCTCTGTATCCGGCTCAGACCCACTACACGACTTTTCTTCCGTGTTGGCCGACCATCTACAACCAAAAGTTATTGCTTTGCCTTTGGAAAATGTTGAGGACATACAGACAATAGAGATTAGACCTCTTGCCACAAACTCACATCCATCCTTGAAATCAACTACAACACCCGTCATTTCAGCTCTTTTCTACAACTATAGGTACCAATGTCATAGAACGCATCATTAGCAAAGGAAGACCAATGTAGTGAGAGGTTGTTTCCTATTTCATATCAAGGATAGGCCCTAAGTTACACCTTGTTCTGATATACGGATCGAGACATAAATTCTTGAACCTTAAGTAGAACTAAATTTTAAGGGGGGTAGAACGTATTGAGCCCAATCTACTTAAGATTATCTAATACAACCGTTGGATCAGAGTAGCGCAGCGGAAGCGTGGTTGGCCTCTTCCCCACTGGCCCAGGATTGAAACAGTTGATTTAGGTTATACGTAAGGTTAGGTCACTAAACAGGATCTGAACCTTCCTTAGAATGCCAATACTAGAGTCTCTCTAGGGTCACATTACCCTTAGCCAATTTCGGGGATGAAATTTTATTTTAAGGGGGGTAGATTGTAACACCTCAGATTTTTGCCAACCTGAGGTTAGACGTCCTTAGGCAATGGGTCAACCATAGCACCTTGATAACCTCTCAAAACCCAATTCTAAAGTTAAAGAAATCACTTAGGATTAATTCCTTTAGAAAATAAGCGTAAGTTAACTAGCGCTACTTAGATTAGCTATGAAATTGTCCCTGATCGCTTTAAATACGTTCTGCAAGACTGAAAACTTGTAGAACCAATGATGCTATCTTACCCTGAAATCTAGGATCAAACTCTAAACCGGTTTGTTCCCATGAACCCTTTGAAACCTTGTATTGGATCTAGACCGCGCGTCGAAAGTCCGATATCTACAATCTTAGACCGTTATGACCACTTGGCTGGACTTGAGAATCTTTTCGAAAATCAAGCCCAACTGATGTTCTGAGGCTATTTCATTGAGCCTGGAGTGAAGAGAGTGAGAAAGAGTAAAGATTTGAAAATTTAATTCAAAATCTGGCACATGTCGTTGCATGTTATTATTAAGCGTTCTGACCGTCAGAATTCAGCGAAATTTCACCCTCGGATCAGAAAAAATTTCACTGTCATGTCATGAGACTTGTAGACTTGATTTAGGTATGATGACCGCTGAACTGAAATTGGACCGCCACGTGCGATCTGAGATCTCTACTGGACTGAAAACTTTATGCGATCAACATCCAGTATACACGAGCTTAAGTCCAACCGCGTTCGGCCATGGGACCTCCCAAAACACTCTTTTGGCTCAGAAAAGTCTCAATTTGGGTATAACTCAAGTATACCTTGTTCCCAAGTCTATGTAGGTTAGGTTTTAGCCTATCTAAGGGCTTTAAACCCTCTCATATCTCTCCCATCCGAATTTGCTATAAACCCTAGAAAGTGGTGAGAGAGAAAGAGAGAGATTGTCAGAGAGTTATGGGAGAGATTTCTTGCCACTTTCACCAGTTATTGCACGTACCGAAGCACCGCATTCAAATCACTTTCCTGGTGATTCCAATGCACTTCTAGGTAAGAAAACCCTAACCATAAGCTGTTTTAGGGATTCCTTTGTTACAAGTAGTGATGTAGCTTATGTGTCTTGTGATATAGGTTGCCATGACGCCGTTGACGAAGCGTAGACGTTCTATTCGAATCGATACACGTCTAAGGCAAAAGGTGAGGATTTTAGACGCTTTGATTGACTGATTTCAAAGCTTTCAATGTCGTTTAATAGTAGATTATCGAAGAGAATGCCGTTTGACATGTAGAACATGCTGTCCGTTTTCTGTTTCGACTGCGTACGAGAAATATGAGATTTAGGGTATTTTATGTATTTGTAGGAAATATTGTTTACGTTCATATTTTGCTGAAATGATTGCCATGGCTATTTGTCGTGTTATGATATTAGGAATGCGTGTATGATCTGTTTGGCGAAGAGATTCACCCTAATGCACACTTTGGGTCGACATACGCTATGTAGGCTAAAGAGTGTAGACTAAGTGTTTGTATAAATGTTTGTATTAGTATGTATTGAGTAAATGGTGTTGTGAATTAGTTTTGAGATTGAATTCACAATTAATAGGCTGATGTATATGATTTCCACCATGTTGGCTATATGAATTGATTTCATTATATATATGGAATGCAGGTGTTGGTTTATTTGCTTATGTAGTATGTTATAACATGTGTCAACATGCTTGGATTGTTTATATTTATTTCTGTTACTCACATATGCTTACTGATGTTATACATAAATGCTTGGGGCTATGACCTAGTCCAGGCAGTCAGTAATGGATTGAATTCGTGGTTGGCTTCTATGTACCACGAAGGACGCGTCGATGACTGCGAGTCGTGTCTTGGGCAGGCGGCAGTGGTTAGGCCACACGAAGTGTTTTATGCAATTCTTGTCGCTCATCTTGAGATGCGCTCGTACTAGTCGAGCCCGTCAAGTAACCCGACTGGCCATCGTATGTTCACCATGTATGAGTAATAACTACTTGAACCTAGGGTACTGAACTTACCATTGAAAACCCTATCAACCATGGTACCTTGATCCATAAAGACTCTTGAGCCGGGCATGGTGGTATGGGACACCGTGGTCGTGCTGTCGGCCTACGCTGGGCCAAAAACTTCCCCATAGTGACCAGTGAGAACCATTGACTCGTGAGCCGATTGTGGTGGTATGGGACACTACATTCGAGCTGTCGGCTTACACTGATTGGTGACGAGCCCTTTGTAGTGACCTCGAGTGTATTCTGAGTCTACAGGAGGCGACGACCCTTCCGTAGCGACAAGAGTACATTAGGCCTGTATTGATAAGGTGATGGGGGAGTGGAGTAACGAGTGCGAGTAACAGCCCTGACAGCCCTTGCAGTGACCTACAAATATAACATCGTATGAGATTACTAGGAGGTGACGACCCTAAATAGGATCTGTGTTGGGATTGATACAAGGAAGGTACCTTAGTTTCCCAATACTTTTGTATGAATGGACTAATAATAACCCTGTATTCATGTCCACATCGCACTGCATGTGCTTGGAAGATGTGGAGCACTGTGGGAAGAAAGCATGCCTCGGGCGTAAGATGGTGCCATATGAGGGAGAATGTCGGTGAGGGCATCCATCATATCATTTCATGCATGCATTACAACAGTATCTAGGAATGTTTGATTGTTTACTTTACTATTATAGCGTGATTGATTTGATAACATTATAATATTTGCTCTATGATTCCACTGAGTTGATTACTCACTCCTACGTTACGGGATGGTGTTCCGATCACCCACCAGTCCCTATTTTAGTTTTAAATGATGGCGCTGCTTGTGGAGCGAAGCTGCACTTATATGATACTGAGGAGGACTTCTCCTCCGTGTTTTGATCGACGGGATTACAGGGAGGTTGATTAGACGCCATGACACTTGTCTTTCTTTTACACTTTTGGAGCACTCATGTATATTATTTTTATTCATTTTTGGAGTATACGTGTATTTATTTAACCTGGTAACATGTTCACACTCTGGAGGCTTACAATTGATTATATATTTTATGTATTTATCACAGTCTTCCGCTTGCTAATTTAACTGTCTCTGGAGTATGATATGCTGTTTTGGCTTAGTCTCAATCTTGTTTAATGCCATTCTACATACAACATGCATTTATCATTATCTATGTTGCATAAGTGACGTTTTGGAACTTGGGAGTTGGGTTTCAATCCGACCCCCGATTTTCGGGATGTTACAGTAACCCGGCTATTTGGTTGGCTAATGTAGCTTGTCCTACCCCAAAATCATATTGGTATGTTGAGAAACTCCTTCCGGTTTATGAGATATGCCTGTTTTAAGGTTTTGACGGTCTTGATATGTAGCACCCTAAACTCAGAAACCGGGCTCACAAAATTCTTGATCAACAAATCTGGCACTGACAGCCTCTGTAGCACCCCATTCTCTGATCCTGGCACCCATTCACCAGATTTCGATCCTCGGATCCCATAAGGAGGATTTCTATAACATAGGTCTGTTTCATAATTAGCATACCCAAGATCATAACCACAGAAAATAACTACAGGAACGCCATTACAAAATGCACTAGGAATAAAAACTTTTTACAATACAAGGCTCAAAAGGGAAAGATACAAGGGCTATAAAGTAAAACTCCAAAAGATCTATGGCAACTCCTGCTCCTGCTCATGCTCACTGCCTAGAATCACATACACGCATCAATCATGCATAAGCTTATTGAAAGCTTAGAGGGCGGTGTAAGTGTGTGCAGGACAGGTGTCATGAATACAATATCAGATTATGCAGAATGTACGACAAGGTCATGAATACTAATAGTCATAACAAGGTTATGCAAATACAAGGCAAGATACCATCTGCCAACCAAATGTTATGCGACTCAATGAAAAATACCATTAGCCATCGCAAGGCTACGCAATGCGGGCCTATATAGCCAAGTGCCATATGTAATGTGTAATGAAATCATGCCAATCCTCATATCAAGTGCACATATCAATACAGTTTCTCTCTGAAAAATCACCGGGGTCAAGTACACTTCACATAAAATGTCGTCTCCCTAACCGCGCAGCCCAACGAGCATAGGAGACCTCACTACCTACCAACGGACAACCAATTACCAACAAGGCTCGATGGTAGCGGACCCATTTACGAGTTGGTCAAATTCAGCCTAGCTTAAATGTCCCCTCACTCAGGTGGATAAGGCCACACCCCTTTCCAACCAACCACGATACAGTGGGAGACGTGACCTAATGGTAAAGGCACTGACGCTCATGTTTTCCATTCAGTCTTGATGTTGGAGCATCTCCTAGTACCATGAAGGTTCTGGGACTTTCCCCCAAAGACATCCTACGTTCCCATAGTGCTGAAATTAATATTTTCGGTTTCCAAATCTAGTCATCCCTGATATGCCTGTGGAGGTAACGGCCCTGATGAAGCTAGGGCAAATATCAACCGTGCTATGCAATACTAGATGCATGAATCACACAAATTAATCATGCACAAGTCTTGTGCATACAACGAGCTCAAGAGGGGTTACTTTATCACTCAGGGAGTCCCATAACGGTTGCCTAATGGTATAAACCAGGACCAATCACATCTCAACCAAGCACACATATGATGCACATGGGAATGGGTCATGAAGATAACTAAGTATCTCATGCGATGATGTTGTACTCTCCTCAAAATAAGATCAGGTCTAAGTACACATGGGAATGACTCATGAAAAATAACTAAGTATATCATGCGGTGAAGTTATAATCTCCTCTCAACAAGGTAGGATCTAGGTACTTAAACAATTTTACATGGAATAGAAAGAGCACAACTACTAGTGGGTGCCCAACAATTTGGGGGTAGCCCACAAAAACTAAGTAAGAAATACTATGGGCCTAATTGTTGAGAATGGGCCTACCAAAGGGTCTAAGGTGGGTATTCAACCACCAAAAGATGAGAATGGGCCTACCAAAGGGTCTAAGGTGGGTATTCAACCACCAATAGATGAGAATGGGCCTATCAAATGGGCTTAGAGGGGTCCACAATGGGCATATTTAACCACCATTGTCCCCAAGAAGGCGACCCAACAAAGATTCTACCTAAAGTAAGGCCCAAGGCCCAAGTACTACCAAAAAAATAAAATGGGTAGCAATACATACATATCATAGCACATAATGGGCCCCAAGAAAATGGCCCAAAGCCCTCGTATAACATCATGGGCCCAAAAGGGCAAACTATGGCCGAAGAACAAAAGCCACCAAATTTATGCATTATGTTGGACCTAGTGGGCAGCCCATAAGCCCAAGAACATAGGGAAAAACATACCCAAGTTAGGTCAAATGGGCCCTTCAATATTAACCCATATCTGGGTAAAATAGGTGGGAAATCAAGAACCCAATGATACATACAAGTTAACCCACAAGTCCAGCATGGTGATGAAAACAACCCATATACACAACTGGGCCAGGGCTGGACATCCCAAAGAAATCTAGTCTATTTATTTGGGCCCAAACAATCAACTAAAAGGTGAGTCTTTTTAAGCCCAAAAATCTCAGAAATAAACTAACAATGTGTGTACACAATACTCTCCATTTGGTGAGCCTCACATCCTTAAAATATTCAGCCACATGTACCATTCATTCCTTAGTACCTTGCTGGACTTTTAGCCCACCCAACTTCATGGGCCTACTGAAGTCCAACAGATAGAAAATTTAGGAGAAAAATTATTTTATATTGGCCATTAGTGAACATAGTGGGCCCCAACGATGGAGAGTGTGGATACTACACATAAAATAAGGTGGGCCTACTGGTGGACTGCAAGTCCAGCAGCACCCAGAGAATTCTGGACGTCCTAGGTGGGCCTGGACGTCCCTAGAGGGTTGGACGGCCTAGCCATTCAACATCAAGGTGGGGGTCCATGGGTGGACGTCCCATCAAAAGATGTCCACACTTTAGTGGGCCACACTAGGGAGGATGGCCTGGATGAAAACATACATCAAGGTGGGCCAGAGAGGGGAGGACGACCAGCTCATGGTTGGACGTCAGCCCAGCTGGACGTCCAGCATGGTGCTGCTATCCCAGCCCTAGAAAACCCCAAAATTTAGTGATTTAGCGGCTCACATGCACCTGAGATGGGTCCCCACTAAGTGGGCCACAAAATGGGTAAGGAGTAAGACTAAAGACATATTCAAATACATTTGATAAAAATGGATAGTAAGGTCCAGAAATAATTTACTGCATGAAATAAATTGCTGCTCCTCACGTATGCACCCCATTAGAGTGGGCCTAGGTCCGCCAAAATTGGGAAAAATATGTGGCCAACATCCCTTTACAAGTATACAACAAGGTGTGATCCACAAAAGTGGCCCACCATCTTAGAAATAAGCTGATATTTATGTTTTTACAACATGCAGAGTGGCTGGATGGTCCAGAAATTTGGACCTTCCATCCCTCTTGGTCCACTTTTTTGGGTGATCAATCAAGGGCAGATGGAGGTGAGATTTAACATACATCAAGGTGGGGTCCACATCTCCAGGAATCATCTATTAATGAGGGTAAATCAAGCCTTTAATAGTCCATAATCCATGCCAAAGACAATCTAAAAACAGTCTAGAATTTTTTTTGGACAACAAGGTATATTAGAATATATTTGAACACTACTGCTGAATAAAGGGGGAAATCCTCCACAAAATTAGTGATATGGTCCACCTTAGTGAGCCCCACAAACATCCAGACCAAGTCCCCTTCATGAAACTCATTGCATGCATCAAATATGTAGCAAATGGGACGCCAATGTTCATAAAATGGACAATAAGGGGCATCCACCTTGCTTGGACGGTCTGGACATTCCAGGGCCTTTAAGTGGGCCATACACCTCAAAAATTAAATGATAAGGAAGGAAAAAGTAAGATCCGGCCACAAGAAAGGGGGCTCCACTATAATTGAGGCCATCTCCCTCATCACACACATGCACATCATCCACTATATCAATTACAATCTATATCATAGACATGCATGGAACTAAGAATAAATCTAAGGTGGAGATGCCTTCCCCACCAACATGTATGGTCTAGATGACCCCTAAAAGACATGAGTCAAAGGGAAAATGCCATGATGGGGTCCATGGAGAATGACCTCATCCATGGAACATGCATGCAAAGGGGTGGGCCATTGGCCACACCTATGGAGACATGGGGACCTCCACCATTATTTGATGGGCCCTACATGCTCCCAAAGATGAAATGAAAATAATATCTAAACAAGAAAACTGAAAACCTATGCTAAATGCACACCCACCTTAAGGGATCTCCAAGATTCTCTCATCAATAGACTCCTTAGGCTCCAAGGTTCATGGATCTATGGTTGAGATCAAAGGTTAGATTGGGAGGTTTTTGAGAGAAAATGGGTTGGAAATTACTGGATAATGGGAGATGTCCAAGGGCTTATAGAAAGAGAGAAAGGGAGAAATGAGGAAAAGAAAGGGGGTATGGGACTTGTAGCAAGGAAGGTAATGATTAGTTTCTAGAGAAGGCAACTAATGATAGTTTTTGAAAAGAGGAGGCTCATGATTTGTTTGGGAGAGAGCTCCCATGCTTCCTAGGGGCTAGGACCTAGGCTAGCTATAGGGTGGCTAGGTAATTATGGAATGGTTAATGTCATCATGCATAAGAAAATGTGTCAGGATAGGTGGGTCCCACCAAAATACAATCAATGGTCCATATGAAGCGCGACCTACAACTTTTGATGTACACATCGGATTTATGCACGAGACATGGTGTTGGAACCACGGCGTCGATGTGCTCGCAAAGGTATAGGTTTCGAGTCAGATCGGATCGGATTTACAAGACAGAACTTAAGGGTCATCTCAAATGTAATCTGCAGGTCGCGGATCACCGAAATTTGATCGAAAGGACCATGAGACCTAACTGAATAGAATGGATACTAGGTTAAGGGTCTAACATGATAACTTCTGCCTCTGATCGAGCCTTCTCCTATCCATCTTGGACATGAAAGTGTCCATGACCCGCTCTACATCAGGAGCACCTCGGTCCTTCGGAGGGAGAGGTGTAAAATGTTCTCCTGGGAATGAGGGAGACTTACCTGGGCTCAGAAGTTGTCTCCGGTATGGGTGAAGAGGGACAGTGGTTTCAGGCCTAGCCTCTTCTTCCTCATCACCCATGGTTTCTTCAATGATTTTTCCCTCTTTTGCAATAATGGGTCGGCTCTCATTCTCTCATTTGTAAATAGAAGTCTCTTCCCTTCTTCTTCCTATACTTTCTCTTCCTCTCACAAGTATGTCTTCTTGCGTTCAACACCATGAGTATGATCACTCAAATGCAAAGGACTTCTTTGTGCATGTTTACTAGTAGGTGATAAGTAGAGAGTAAAAAACTGGAATAAATAAATGAACAAGACTAATTGACTATTTATAGCTAATCTTTGGAAGACAAAATGCCACTAGACACTAAGCACCCGCCCGACACTTGACGGTCTTAACAGTATCTAGCACCTTTTGTTCATGCTACATGGGTGGGGGTATCTATTGACATAGAGTTTATTACTCCCCCTAAATTGGTCTCCACACATCAATGGCACCCTTGTAATTGTTAAAATCAACTTTAGTTTTCCTATACCAATAAGCCATCATCAGGTTCCTACTTTAAGGAGTAAACCATTCAGCAAAGCCCCTGTGCTAGACTCAAAGCACGTAGAACCAAACTACTAAGTAAGCATTAACACCAGAATTAATGATCCTGCATGTTTTACCATCCAACCGGGAGCACCATGTGTCCACCCCTCTTGGGTGAGCAATCTAAGTCCACGTGTCCACCACTTTTAGGGGTACATCCTTATAATAGAATCATTAATTATTAATATTAATGAAATGTTAAACTTTAACAAGAAAAATATTCTTATGTTATTTATAGAGAAACCTTGAAATGAGCTTTGAATCCTCTATAAGTGGCTAGATAAATCTAACAACCCTTTTGATCGCCATTCATCATTATGGACTATAGATCTTTCTATCTTTATGCCCATTTCCCATGATCTATGTACCTTAAGATAGATTTTTGGATGCTTGTTACGATGATAAGGAAGATCTAAAATAATTGTAACCAATGTTCAATGCATAGTTAACATTTTTTCTTGTAGTCCATTTTGGTTTGGCCCATTAAGACACATTTTCTTATGAGAGATATTTTTTAGATCCATGTAGATGTTTGAGGAAAGCTTCCTTGAGGATTATATAGAATTTAGTAATTGACGATAAAATTAATCAAGGACATGGACCACCATCTATTATAAACTACGTATGTTTTACCTAGATAGGATTTTATTTTGTAGGATTACTTGGGTGTTATCTTGTTATTCTTAAGATAACTCGCCTAAGGTGGGGTGGCTACACTATAGAACCAAAATGACATCTAGTTGTTTATACATCTAATTGAAGGGCTTGTTTACATTAAACATTGATCATTAGTCCATTATTTGTTTTAAACAATCCATTGTAGGTATGGAAGGGAATTGGATTGATTGCTCAAGCTCTTTGAGCTTGGCTCATTTTGATATGGGTTTGGGCCCACACCATGATGATAAGCATGTAACAAAATCAAGCCACTTTACATGGAAGTGGATTCAGTCAAGTTGGGGTAGCATCGATTTCGACTGGGCCATAACTATGGGGCCTAACTTGAGGTATGTGTTGTATATCCACAATGTCCATCGTTTTTCCTGCTCATTTTAGGCATGGGCCCAAAAATAAAGTAGATCTAAATCTTAGGTAGACCACACCATAGGAAACAAGGGTGACTAACCATTAAAAACTTCTTAGGGCCACACAAGTTTTGAATCAAGTTGATATTTATGTTTTCCCTTCATCTTGGTTTGTGTGACCTTATCAACAAGTTGGATGGAAAATAAACACTATAGTGGGCCCTAGGAAGTTTATAATGGTGGGCGTTCAATCAACATTGCTTCTTGTGGTGGTCTGAAATTGAGATTTAGATTTGCTTCATTTTGGGCTCATGCCCTAAAATTAGCTATAAAAATGGATGGACAATGTGGATATACAACACATACATCAAGATGGGCCAACAGTCAGGGCCTTACTAAACTCGATGTTACTCGAGCACAAATTGCATATGAAATCCTTCCATAGGTTTTACACATGTCTTGGCATTTCCACATGACCAATGAGATGCCACCACATGTCTGCACTAAATACTAATGACGGATGAAATCTTACTCACACCTTAATGATATCATTTGCCCCATATCCTTTAGTGACATGTCACCTGCCAAAAGCAAAGTGGCATAGAGTCATATGCACACTTGCAGATAAGACACTTCCATGAGGGACACCTAGCCCTCAAAAGAGTGACATGTGTGGTTGAAGCAGTGTGCTCAGCAAGTTTATAAGACATGCTAAGATAGGGATCCTATCGCAATTTAGATTTCACACCTCGAAATTGGCAGTCGGGCTCTCTAACTCCTTGAGCGTCGATCCCAGGTTGCTCTAGCTTCCTCGCCATATACTAGACTTAGCAAATGGGCTCACCAAATTCCCAAACTCTGAATTTAGCTTGTAGTGGAGGGAATTGTTCACTCCCCAAGTATAGGGTTGTGATGAAGTAATAAAGTCGGTGAGATCGAGGTCAAATCCACAGGGACTGAAACTTGTACGTAATCTAAAATTAAGTAGAATTAGAACTAGACTAAGATGAAATCTAAATCAGGTAAAAGGAAGGAAATAATTGTGAATAGATTAATTAAAAATTAATAAAAATAAAGTCGACAACTAGGGATTCAGAGGATCCCCTTGTAGCAATTGGGAAGCTAACTTGCAATGATTCAAGGATATAATTGGAATCAGAGTCCTATCCTATCCAATTGGTAAGAAGAGATTTATCAGATCTCTGAACTTCTCATGGATCTAATCATCAATAGATAAGAGTGGTGAAGATTTAGAAGTGATTCCATCACCTAACCATGTCCACGAGACTATGGCAAACAACAACAATTTACCAATCTCACAACTAATCCTGAGAGAATTGTGAAATTTAGGAAGGGTTCCATCACCCAACCATGCCCATAAGACGATGGTGAACAACAGGGTTCCCAAGTTCACAATCTCATAATGAAAAGAATATACTCAAAGCTATTGCAAATCTACTGTAATTTGAGTCACAATAAACTATAAAAAAGAACTAAAAGTATTCCTTAATAATCAAACTAAAATCCATAAGAGTTCAATAACCATGAATCAAAGCAAAGCCACCTTCCTAATTACGCTACAAGCTTCACCTCTTAGTCCTAGCTAAGAGGTGAAGCCTAGCAACATGATTAGGCTAAATCTCTTAAACAAAATAAAATAAACAAAAAGAAAAATAAATAGAAAAAGAAAAAAAAAATCTACTCTCTCTGTCTCTCAGCTCTACGTCCATCCCCAGATCAGATGATCCTGAGCTCTCTCCTCTCTCTTTCTTATATAGATGCTGGAGGTCGGATGGGAGTGCATAACTGGAGTCGGTGGAGCTTTCCCAGCTGCGTTCGAAGCAAGAACGTGGAAGCTTTTGCGCTGGATGCCCACGAATCTAAAGATGTCTCTAGCTCTATGACGTTTACGAAATCCATGCCGTCTATCATCTTCTCCTCGAAAATTTTGACCGAGGATGGGTGGTTTTGGTCATCCGTTGATGTGTCCCACTAAGATAATCATGTAACATAGTTCTACCATCCATCCAATTATCACCTTTTTTCCGCCATGTTTCAAACCAAGATCAACTAGATCTTGGTCTAAATCATCCTTTAATTTGAATGGACAGTTCTGATTAACCATACGGATGATGAGTGGGGCCCACAGTGATCACCCGCAACCTTTGTTGGGAAATAGAGCCGATGCACATTGACTTTGAATGTACGGTGGCCTACTGATTGATGTCAAATGGAAAACCCACACCATCCATTAGCTTAAGGATGAAAAACCATCGGGAAAGGGCAAGACTAGTTCAATTTCGCTGTGGCTCACAAGACTTTGTGTTACATTGTTCATCTTGCATTGGGACTTGAATTTCATGCGTACACATGCATGGGACCAAAATTTCACCTTGATGAGGGTCATGGTCACCCCCTGGAGTGAATGGACGGTTCGGATCATCTTATTGGATGGTGGGTGGGGTCCACTATCAAATCCCCATCGGAAGACTTCCGTTGCTGTCGTTTTCCTTTTTTTTGAGTAAGTAGTCGGTCAAACCGACTTTGACTAAGGCTTCTAGTCCGGTGCACCCGAGTGGAGATGCACTGTATGCACGCCAATCACATAAGGTCGGTCCTACCTTGACATTTTTAGAAATCTACTCTGTTCATCCTCTTCTTCATCTATTTTAAGGCGTTGATACCAATATTGAAGCATATCCAGATATCAGGTGGGCCCTAAATCAGGATTTAAGGGGCTGATCTGTCCATTGGGCCAATTTCAAAGGAATCTAATGGTCAAATTTGATGTGTACGGTTAATTTATGTCCCTTAGACCATGTATGAAGTTTCTAGCCGAATAGATGGTGGAAACCCTATGATCTTGCATTCTAGCTGACTTTCAGGCCACTCGAGCTTCGGTTTCTCGATTTTCTTGGATCTCTGGCATGTAAATCCTTCGATCTTGGTCCCGTGGGCTCCGTTCCTTACCTTGGTGAATTCTGAACGTCAAATCCATGCTTTTAGCATCCTATTTCAGTCCAAGCTCGTAAATACACCTTGCAGCACAAACACAATTAAATTGGGTCGTTAAACAATACCATGTTCGTAAATCCAGGCAATAACTGGGGTTTGATATGAAATATTTGACCCTCAACACAATCCCCAACCAGCATCTTGCTAGTCCCGAGCAAAGTATACGAAAAGTACGTTGAGAATTACAGGATGATTTCTATAAATTCGAGTGCTTTTTCTGAAAAAAACTATCCATATCCTAGAATTCTATGATTCATGAATGTTTGGGCATTACTTTCTCCTAGGTAAGTTTTCATAGTCAAGTTCAAAGTATTAATCTGGGTCCTTGCTCTTGCTTGGGTGGTAGACTCTCAGGAGTTCCAACTCCTGGTCAAGGGTTCGAGTACCCCTAGGTGGTGAAATTCCTCCAGCGTGAGTGTGTGGGGTGTGTGTGCATGTGTAAAAGAAAATAAAAAATTTAAAATATTAATCCATTAATTAGAAAATATTATAAACATTGAATTCGATAGGTGTATAGTGTAAACCTGGCTTACCTTCATTTTAAATTCACTTCTCTATTTCAGGTTATCATTGGTAACCAACAAGAGATTTCATGATAACCAAGACTTAAACAAAAATTTGCCTCACAGATCATCTTTTCATTCTTTCAGCTTTTTATTTTTTCGTTAAAAGTAACGCCAAGAAGGGGAATCAAATCCTCACCTATAGGGAGCAAACATATGGTGAAGACTGTATACCCAACCCTTTTCACATATCATTCATGGGGAATTAAATCTACACCTATGGTGAAGATTATTCGACCAACCCTTTCCTACGATATCTGTTTTTTTTTTTTTTTAAAGCTAGGTATGTTCTTTTTCTTCAATTGATCATGACGGGCAAATTTTTCAGGCTGGTTCCTTACATGCTTAGTGATTACCAAGTTAACCCTTCAATATCAAACTGAAACCTTAATGCGAAAGCGAGATGTGGCATGTGAAATCATGACTTAATCAATGTTTACAATTTCTAATTCTAGATTAACAATTCGAATTTAATTGTGAAATCTAATAGATAACTGAATCTAAGAGTCATAAATTACCAAGATCACCTATCTGGTAATTCTAAATCAAAGATGGCTGTCAAAATCACATCAAAATTACAAGAAATTCTAGTAAAATTTTAAAAATTTTCACAAATTTTGCTCAAGACTAAGAAAACACTGATTAGGTAACCTAATTTCCCATCCCCAACCTAAAATCTATATTGTCCTTAATGTAAAAGATATAAGCATGCAATGTACATGGGACAATGAAAGTAAAGGAAAAGTGATGGGAAGATAGTACCTGGATAACGAATCGAGAGAGAGACTTTCAAAGAGATCGCGACATGAAAGCCGGTCGGCACGAGAGTGAAGACATGAAAGAAAACTAACCTAAAATAATGCAGGAAGCAAACTAACCTAATGGCATAAAACCATCTATCCTAGAATAGCATAAAGAAAAATACCCTAGTCCTATGAAAGTAGGGTAAAAACTACTTGATCATGCTGCAAGGTTCCTCTTCCGGCCAATATCTTGATAGGTTTCTCAGTAAGTTCCTCAACAGGATCATCCAAAAACTCTTTTTGCAATAGGCTTGGACGCCCTAGAGCATGACTCTCTAGAGAAACTTATGTACTTCATAAGAAATTTTTTGTTGAATTGCTTGAGGTATCCAGAGTGTATACAATTCACCTGTGACAAAAGAAGTTTTAACGTTAGTATCCCATAGCGAATCAGAGACTACAAGTAGATAAAGTTCAGAAAACTTTACAAGAAGTGATATAGTCTCAACACATACCGAAGTGTCAGCCTTTAGTTTAATTTTCAGCTCCTCCCTTAATGGTAAACAGTGAGGATTTGGGGAGGGAGGGGCTTCAAAGTAAGGGTTCTCTCGGTCAATGATGACTATCGAGATGTCGTCTTGGAAGGCATTAACTATGTCTCTTATCATGGGATCGTTTGAATCTACAAAGTGTGCCAAGCAATCATCTAAAGAGTTGGAGAATTCAACTGAGAATGACTTGTCTCCTGCATCGAAATTTACGATGATATGCCCAAGGATTCAATCGTCTTTTGAAGTAGATGGGCGCATGCTCTCTTGCTCTTACCCTACATAATCTGATTGAAAATCAATAAGAGAAGAATTGATGTGAAGACTCTGGTCATTTAAGCTTGTCAGTGGAGGCATTGAATCGTCTAAAGTGTATAACTCAGATTGTGGCCTCAATTGGGCAGTTTCAAATTCCAGAGTCATATCAAGCAAATCGTCGATTTCCTGAATCATATCATCATTCAATTCAGTGCAGTATACCCTTGGGATGGGGTCACATTCCTCACATTCTATACCGAGATTGGGTTGAGGCTTGAATAAACTAACCTCTTCCTCATCATTGAAATCAAGTGTGTCATGTGAGTGAAGTGTGTCATTATCATTGTATTTGAAAGACACCTACGTCTCTTGATCATTCCTTTGGATAATCATCGACATCAACTCATCAGGAAATCTAACTATATGTTCATTAATGGAATCCAACTCTTTATTCGTAATTTCAGTTTCTTCCACAAGCGAGCTATGATCACTTTCTTCACATTGTGCTTTTAGATTTGAATGATGCTGGGATTACCTAACCTCTTTCTTCTCCATAAGGTGTGACTAAATTATTGGAATTGAGGATTTGAGCAATTCACATAATTGTATGACAAGTTGATTGAACTGCTCTTGTGCTTTCATGAGTTTCTGAAGTGAATCTTCTTAGATTGTTTCTGATTGGGTTTCAAGGGTAGAGGACCCAAGAGAATTATCACTATGATATATTGCTGGTTCATCTTCCCAATATTGATATTTCCATTGGTTATAGTCATACGGGTCATAAGTGGGAGAATCTAATGGTTGATAATACTTATTATCAGTCAAAATATAATCACGCATTATTTTCTTTTTATCGGATGGGTGATAATAATTCTCACTCTCATAGTTATGATAACCCCAACACTCACATACTGTTCTTGGGGTGTAGTTGTTCTCCCACATATGATCGCGTAAGGAATTCTTAATCGATGGAGCATTATACTCTGGTCAGTTCTCGATGATTGTTTAAGGAAAATTCTGAGACATAGGTTGATTTCTATTATAATCATCATACATACCTTCACACTTTTTTGCATGCTCAAAAGCTATCTCAGCATATTGACATTCCCACTCATGCATGTACATAGTGTAACCCTAACACTGAATCTAATCCTAAGAGAAATAAAAGAAAAGATCCTACAGCAATATAGAAAGTAGGTAGGGAAGAAGTTAGAAAGACGTTACCAGATTAGAGTTCTATTTTAAGATCCTGCACAAGAAAACAGATGAAATTAGTTTCAAAAATAGAAATAGAAAAGTTAGAAAGTTCTAAATATATATATATATATATATATATATATATATATATATATATATATATATATATATATATATATATATATATATATATATATAGAAAGTTAGTTTCTAAAAAGGAAAGTTTATAAACCTAAAAATAGAAAGCTGAGTTAGTTTTTAAAAGAAAACCTAGAATTACAGAGTTTCTAAAACTCAAACCCTAATTTTAAAAATAAAAAAAATAATAAAGAAATTAGAAAGGGATTACCAAATTAGAAGTTTATGTCTGGATCCCATAAAATAGGAAAACAGGTTAATTTCTATAAATTAAACAAAAAAAATCTAACCTAAAATTAGAAAAATCCTAATCTTAAACTAATTCTAAAACTAGTTAATTTCAGAAAACGTATCCGTCAATCCCCGGTAATGGCGCTAAAAACTTGTTCACTCCCCGAGTATAGGGTTGTAATGTAGTAATAAACTCGGTGAAACCAAGGTCGAATCCATAGGGACTGAAACCTGTACATAATTTAAAATTAAGTAGAATTAGAACTAGACTAAGATGAAATCTAAATTAGGTAAAAGGAAGAGAATAATTGTGAATAGATTAATTAAAAACTAATAAAAATAAAGGTGAGGACTAGGGATTCAGAGGATTCACTGGTAGCAATTGAGAAGCTAACTTGCAATGATTCAAGGACATAACCAGAATCAGAGTCCTATCCTATCCAATTAGTAAGAAGAGATTTGTCAGATCTCTGAACTTCTCATGGATCTAATCATCAATAGATAAGAGTGATGAAGATTTGGAAGTAATTTCGTCACCTAACCATGCCCAGGAGACTATGGTAAACAACAACAATTTACCAATCTTACAGCCAATCCTGAGAGAATTGTGAAATTTAGGAAGGGTTCCATCACCCAACCATGCCCATGAGACGATGGTGAACAACAGGGTTGCCAAGTTCATAATCTCATAATGAAAAGCACATACTCAAAGCTATTGTAGATATACTGTAATTTGAGTCACAATAACCATAAAAAAAACTAAAAGTATTCCTTAATAATCAAAATAAAATCCATAAGAGTTTAATAACAATGAATCAAAGCAAAGCCACCTTCCTAATTACACTA
Organism: Magnolia kwangsiensis; assembly: GCA_037074715.1. Lineage (NCBI taxonomy): Eukaryota > Viridiplantae > Streptophyta > Magnoliopsida > Magnoliales > Magnoliaceae > Magnolia > Magnolia kwangsiensis. Next base: position 83,757,625 of record CM073589.1, on the reverse strand, counting down.
CAAGCTTAACCTCTTAGTCCTATCTAATAGGTGAAGCCAAGCAACATGATTACGCTAAATCCCTTAAATAAAATAAAATAAACAAAAAGAAATATAAAAAGAAAAAGAAAAAATAACTCTACTCTTTCTCTCTCTGCTCCACGTCCAACCCCAGATCAGATGATCCTGGGCTCTCTCCTCTCTCTTTTTTATATAGATGCTGGAAGTCAGCTAGGAGTGCATAACTGGAGTCAATGGAGCTTTCGCAGCTCCTTTTGCAGCTGCGTGCGAAGTAAGAACGCAGAAGCTCTTACGCCGGCTACCCACAGATCTAAAGATGTCCTTAACTCTATGATGTTTGCGAAATCCACGCCGTCTATCATCTTCTCCTCAAAATTTTGACCGGGGATGGGCGGTTTTGGTCATCCATTGATGTGTCCCACTGAGATAATCATGTAACATAGTTCTGCCATCCATCCATTTTTCACCTTCTGTCCACCATGTTTCAAACAAAGATCAACTAGATCTTGGTCTAAATCATCCTCTAATTCGAATGGACAATTTTGATTAACCATACGGACGATGAGTGGGGTCCATAGTGATCACCCGCAACCTTTGTTGTGAAACAGAGCCAACGCACGTCGAGTCTGAATGTACGGTGGCCTATTGATTGATGTCAGAGGGAAAATCCACACCGTCCATTGGCTTAAGGACGAAAATCATTGGGGAAGGGCAAGACCGGTTTGATTTTTCTGTGGCCCATAAGACTTTGTGTTACGCCATTTGTCTTACGTTGGGACTTGAATTTCATGCGTACACATGCATGAGACCAAAATTTCACCTTAATGAGGGTCGTGGTCACCCCTTAGAGTGAATGGACGGTTCGAATCATCTTATTGGATGGTGGGTGGGTCCACTATCAAAACCCCATTGGAAGACTTCCGTTGCTAGTGTTTTCCTTCTTTTTTTTTTTAAGTAGACGGCAAAACCACTTTGACCAAGGCTTCTGGTCCGGTGCACCGCGAGTGGAGATGAACTATATGCACTCCATTCACATAAGGTGGGTCCTGCCTTGATGTTTTTAGAAATCTACTCCATTCATCCTCTCCTTCATATATTTTAAGGCGTTGATACCAAAATTGAGGCATATCCAGATATCAGGCGGGCCCTAAATTAGGATTTAAGGGGCTGTTGTGTCTGTTGGGCCACTTTCACAGGGATCCAATGGATTAAATTTGATATGTACGGTTAATTTATGTCACTCAGACCATGTATGAAGTTTCTAGCCAAACGAATGGTGGAAACCTTATGATCTTTCATTCTAGTTGATTTTCAGGCCACTTGAGTTTCAGTTTCTTGATTTTCTTAGATCTCTAGCATGTAAATCTCTCAATCTTAGTCCCATGAGATCCGTTCCTTACCTTGGTGAATTTTGAACATCAAATCCATGCTTTTAGCATCCTATTTCAGTCCAAGCTCGTAAATATACCTTACAGCACAAACACAGTTAAATTGGGCCATTAAACAGTGCCATGTTCATAAATTTAGGCAATAACTAGGGTCTGATATGCAATATTTGACCCTCAACAGGAATTTTTTTATTACTTAGGCATAAGGGTGTACATCGAGTCGAACCCAGTCGAGATGACCTCAACTCGACTTAGCTCAGCCACTACCTGACCTCAGCTCGAACTCAGGTCGGCTCGGTTCAGTCAGTAGCTTAGGCTGAAATTGCAGTGAAGACCGCTTTAGTTGAAGTAGGAATAAGTCAGTATATCCTAGAGGGGGGTGAATAGGATTTTTTAAAGTTTTTATAAATTATTAAAAATCCTTATTACACTAATCCTATCGCAGAGTATTGATTAGGATTACTCAACCTTAACTCTACTGGCTTCCAAGCCGAATAGAGGATCCAATCACAAACTATTTAAAAGACAAATAATGTATAGATGAGATTGTGATGGATATGACTGTGTGTGCATAGGATGTGATCATATATAAAGACATGCTAGGCAATCACATAAATGAAAGATAATATCAAACTCAAACATAGTCATTTTATAGTGGTTCGACGACTTGTCTACTCCACTCCCGGCTTCCACACTCAACCCTTGAGTGACCGGATTTCACTAAGGAGGTTTCCCATGGTTCACCTCAAACCTAAGGTTTTAAATCAGGTTCACCTTCAACCTTTACAGAGGTTTCTACTCGGTTCACCTCAAACCCTAGAGTTTTACTGGCGTACTCCTAACCAGATGTTTATGCCCACACAGGACAGGGTCCACATAACGCACCCTGAGGTTTCTACTCGGTTCACCTCAAACTCTGGAGTTTTTCTGGCGTACTCCTAACCAGATGTTTATGCTCTCCACAGAGCAAGGGTCCACACAACGCACCCCGCACGTACACTCTCGTCGGAGGCCTCCTTCGAGGACTTCAAATGGTGAGCAACACTTAAAACCTAATCCTAAAAAGGAATGATCGCAAGTGTCCTCTAGACTCTTAGTACTTACAGATAAGTTGATGAGTCCCTTTCAGCACAATGATGAAGACCTTCTACTTGTTGATGAAGAGTCTTCAGCTCCCTTGATCCGCAACATGAAGATGTATATATACTAGGCTTAGGTTGGGTCAAGGCTATGATGGAATACCACTCTCTGAAGATTTTCCTATAAGGAAGATAGAGAGGTTCCCATCATCTACGCATTCAAGGCATCCCAACTTAATGATATGTCATTAAGGTAGTAGCTGAAGGATCCTTGAATGCGGAAGTTCATTCCCCAATCCACTCTATGAGATATCAATGATGAGAGTGGATTGGAGGATGAACTTCCCGAGAGAAAGGGCTTAGGTAAATGATAGGAAGGTTAAAACACTCTAAAGCACTCTCTACTTTCTCTACCAGCAATGAAGATAACTCCCTCTATTTATAGGCAAAAGGTTCCAATGGATATAAACGGTCATATTTATGACAGAGTTCGATATCATCGATTAGTCGTCGATATGATAGAGCGTATACTCTCGATTGTATTGGCTGACCTCTCGATGATAAGAACTCAATTGCCATTTTACTTTTGGAAACCTTCTGCCAACTGGTCGATGGGATCGAGACACACATCGATGATATCAGATTTCGAACTCCGATTCCATTGAGTGATGGTTCGATCTATCGACAGGTCAAAAATAAGAGAGAAGTCTTGAAGAATTTCAGGATCACAGATATGATCGGGGAACCAGTCGATGTCATCAGAATTTGTACATCAATCATATCGGCGACCTTTCGATGGGATCGATAAATCGTATAGATTTTACATGTAAGCTTGCTGGACGAATTATGTCCTGACTCGATCCAATCGACTTGGTCTCGATATGATCGATATATAAATATCGATTTATCGACAGGCACCCTGATCGACATTAAAAGTAACTTGAAATTCATGCTGGAGAGAACATGCGCCCCATAGTCGATATGATCAACTGACTCCCGATATGATCGATATTTGAGTTCAGATTGAATCGGACAGTCACCGATATATCGAAAAAATTGATAGTTTTCTTTAGAAAAATAGAGGCACCGAAAAGCAGTCTGTCGATACGATCGATCCACTTCAGATATGATCGATTTTCGAATATCGATGATATCGACTCGAAGGTCGATATATCGATAAATCGTCCAGAACATTGTTTTGATTGCTGGACGCATTTTATCCTCACTTGATTGTATCGATTGATATGCCGAGGACATCGACAGAGCTGGTCGATCATATCGAAAGGGGAATCGATATAATCGACAGTGTAAGAAAAACTTAGAAAATTTTCTTTTGGATAAAAAGTTTTCTTACACATAAATCCTAAGATGTTCTAATTTTTTTTAAGGGTTTAATCACCTGGTGTTTTGGGACATGGGATGTGAGGCTATGATTTACCTATTGGTGAACTTCCACACATCCAGATGAGGTATACGCTTGACTTGATCTTCTTGTTAGGTGCTGTCATCCGACTGACTCAACATACAATGTAATTGACAAACCAGGGCACGTAATAGATGTACTTTTAATCTCCCCCTTTGTCAATTACGTGACAAAATCCCCAAAACACCATAGGAACATATCTAGACAGATATATCCTAAATTTTGTGTACATGTATTAACACAATTTTACAAATTCTAAACACCCATGTACACAGCAAACAAATTCTCCCCCTTATTTCAAAAAACTCTCCCTTTCTTGTTGTGGCTGCTCCCCCTAACACCTGCAACAAAGATATATAATTTTCGCTCGGGGTGTTTTGAATTGTTCTCCCCCTTTTTGTCAGTCATTGGCAAAGGTATAACACGTGATATTGACAGAAGATTAAAGCATATGGGAGAACCATAGAGAGATAGATGTATAAATGATAAAGCATTACGAGAACATTGCGAGAGCAAATAGTAGTTAAGATAGTCATTTAAAATCTCATACATTGCAATAATTCTCCAGATAAACCAAGATGGCAGTAAAGATATATATATAAAAAAACAGCATATGCCATGCAAAACTATGGATGCATTGAGATAAGACAGAGAAAAACAGTCAATAAGAATCTATCGCAAGCAATCCATACAAGGTATACTCAAACTAAAAAGAAACAACCTTAGCAAGTCTGAAATTCATCACACCCATTATGTCAAAAGGACTTTAGGAATGTGATGGATGTGTATCCTGAGCCTGCTTATGGTGCAGATAGACGTTTCAGTCGCTGTTGAACGTCAGAAAGATAGGCTTCACAATCTTTTAGTTTCTCTAAAATGTGAGCTTGTTCATTCAAAAGATCTTGTATGTTGTCTCGCACAGGGATATCAAAATCAGAATTTTGCACCAACCTGCTACTGCCAAGAATTGAACCAGTTCTTCCACCACAAAACACATTTTCAAAGATGTTTAGTTTATGTATGTCTTCAAAGTTGAACCATGCACAAGGATGAGGAAGATCATACGTCGGTGGTAGTCCGAATTGACGAGAAATTTTAGAGAGAAGACATGGAAATGGAAGTGTAGTGATGGATGTTTCTGTAAGCACACAGATCAGCTATTGTACAATCAGAGTGGGTAAGCATATTGGAATTCTCAGATGAATGTCATACAGAATGTTCAGAATGTATGGTGAGAGTTTGTTACCGGAGATTTCACAGGTATAGACATTAGTGCTGAAAATGCTGTGAAGAATCCTATAAGTAGGATCAAGGTACTTGATGTGGAGAGTATTTTTAGCATTCCTGTGAATTGTGGCACCATTGCACAAAGCACGAGTAACTTCCCCCCATACACCGAGACCATTCATGTTGCGATTAGTTACAGATATTCCAGTAAATTTGAGGTCGGCAAGCCTTCTAATCGGTTTGGGCGTGATATATTCAACTCGATTGATGACTGCAACTGAGATGATTGGAGGATTGTTATCAATATTGAAGATTAAGCTAGTAAGCTGATATACCAGATCATATTGAAACGTTTCACCAAGATTCACAACATTTTCCCATCCAATTTATTTCAGAAGATCGATAATTCTGAAGGGTTCAATGCTCTTTTTGTGAATCATTCGCTCTGCCATAAAGTTTAATTTGAATAAGGAAGAATAGGTGGTTGCTCCTTACCTTTCTTCTTTTCAGTTGATGCACGCTGTGGATGGAATAATTCTGTCTCTTTTTCCATCTTGGGGAGATGAGATGTCTAGGTCTTGAGAGCACCAAATGCGGCTTTCTTTTTGATCTTTTGATTCTTACCAAGCAGCTACAATCTATCCCTTTGATCATGTTCTCTAATTCCAAAAATTTTGATTTTTAATTCCAAGTTCTAGGGAAGAACAACCGTCTCGACGTTTCAACTACCTAGAGAATCGTCAATTCTATCGATTATAAGTTGATGTGATCGACATTCTCAAGTGCCCAATCGGTACTCATATCGAAGGTAGATTTTTACGAGTTTATATATATATATATATATATATATATTATTTTATTTTTTTCGTCTAACGATTGTTCATATTCAGAATAATATCACATTGAAGCTCCTAGTAAAGACTATTAACAAAATTTCGCATATCTTCTGTACATCAAAAAGTATAAACATATGGATATTTATGTGTAAAAGGTGAAGTGAGATGCCTCAGATTGTTTCTTTGAAAGCTCAGCAAAATTGCATCATTTCAACAAATATCCAGATTTTTATGCATAACCTGGACCAATTTCTTCTCTCTCAGTGTTTCTCAATATCATTCCTTCCTTTTCCTACAATAATGTAGCAGTGGTTATTTGTATGATAACCTGGACCAATTTCTTCTCTCTTTCATAATTGATTTCCCTGTTTGATCTAGAATCTCGCATTCTTCTTTGTTGAAATTTACCACATGCCCATTTTCACAGATTTGAGAGATGCTCAGTAAGTTATGTGTCAATCCTTTTATGCAAAAAGCATTCTCATCTTTTAACAGACTAATTTCTTCTAGAATTCCCTGACCAATTACTACAACAATGGTTCCATCTCCGTAGGTGACTATCCCTTTGTGAAGATCTTTATAGTTTGAAAGGAGAGACTTTTCACCTGTGACGTGTCTTGAGCAACCACTGTCTAGGTACCATTTAGCCATATTGCCTGATAAATGATCTGATTGAGTAACAAGGCAATTTGTTTTTTCTTTAATCACCCACTTTGTGACAGGAGTTTTACTTGTGGTCGATTTGTTCTTCTTATTTGATTTGTCCACATGACTTAACTGCTCCTTCATCTTGTCAACTATCTCAAGGGGTGATGATTGCACACTTCTTTTGTTTAGTTCATGAACTGACTCCTTATTTTTACAATAAGCTGGAATAGGTTTGGTGTTACTACTGGATGCAACAGATTTTCCAAATGGTTGTGCATCAGTTTTTGTTCTAGCCTTTTCATAACCAAATCCCTTTTTGTCCTCTTCATATTTTCCCATTCCTAACAGTTTTTCTAATTTTTCACCACTCTGAGAAAATTTGCAGTTTATTTTAGCAATTTTTCTAGATTCTTCTAGATCATTTTGAAGTTTATGATTTCTATTTTGAAGGATCAGATATTCCTCATTTAGAGCTTTGACTTGTTTCTTTAATTTTTCTGACTCAAATTTCAATGAGTTGTTAGTTCTTTTAAGTCTATCATTGTCTGAGTGGCATTGCTGCAAATCAGTGATTAGATGAGTATTAATATTTGAAGCTTTATCCAGATCCATTTGCAGCAGTTCCTTTTTATTTTCAACTACTCCAAGTCTTTTGACAATATTAACACTATGAATATAAAGTTGATTGTAAGCATTTTGTAATTCATTTTGATCTCTATCTTCTTCTTCTTCAATTTCCTCATTGTCAAATGAAAATGATTCAGTGGCTAGTTGTTCTTCTTTTCTTTCAGATTCCATGGGAATAATTGAAGTGGTGGAGACCATAAGAAATTTCAAAGGTTTCTGATCTTCATCACTTCCAGAGTCACTGTTTTCTGAATTTGACTCTTCTGTATCATCCCATGTGGCGGCCATCGCCTTGCCCTTGGTTTTTCTGTTTGGACATTCGGTAGATAGGTGACCATATTCATGACAAGCATAGCATTGTGGTTCTTTAGTCTGTTTACCAAATTTGCCTGCAGAAGGTTTGTAGTTCACCTTTCTACCTCTAGAAGGATGGCCGCGATTTTTCTGAAAGAATCTTCTGAATCTTTGTGCTAGCAAGGCCACTTCCTCATCATCATCTTCTTTTTCGCTTTCACTGTCCTCATATTTTGATTTCTTAGAAGTTTTTAGGATAGTGTTTTTGAATTTTTGGGGTTGTGTGAAGTGTAGTTCAAAAGTTTGTAGGGAACCTACCAGTTCTTCTACTTTCATCTCATCAATATTCCTACACTCCTCAATTGTTGTTACCTTGGGATTGAAGCATTCCGGTAAGGATCTTAAGATTTTTCTACATATTTTAGGTGTCGGAACCTTCTCTCTCAATCCACCCATGGAGTTACAAATGATGTTTAATTTTGTGAAAAACTCCATAAATGTCTCATGCTCTTCCATCCTGAGATTTTCAAGCTGTGAAGTTAAGAGTTGTAGTTTAGATCTCTTCACAGTGCTTGTGCCTTCATGGGTTGTTTCCAATAAGTCTCATGCTTCTTTAGAGGTCCTACACATACTTATCTGATTGAAAATGTCTTGGGACACGGCACAGTAGATGGCATTCATTGCTTTTGCTTCATCATTTCGCTGTTCTTTTTCAAACGCCGTCCACTTCTCATTCGATTTGGGTTTAGTGATTGTGGTTTCATTTTCAAGTACAATTTGTTCCGATGGTACCACATATCCTTTTTCAACTACATCCCAAACTTCATGATCTAAAGATCTCAGGAAGTAATGCATTCTGGCCTTCCAGTAAGCATAGTTTGATCCATCAAATACTGGAGGTCTAGTGACAGATGAGCCCTCTCCTTTGGCCATATTTCTACTTCAGTCAAGATCACTCTCTAGGCGGTGAAGCCCTTAAAGAGAGACCCGCTCTGATACCAATTAAAATTGTAGTGAAGACCGCTTTAGTTGAAGTAGGAATAGGTCAGTATATCCTAGAGGGGGGTGAATAGGATTTTTTAAAGTTTTTATAAATTATTAAAAATCCTTATTACACTAATCCTATCGCAGAGTATTGATTAGGATTACTCAACCTTAACTCTACTGGCTTCCAAGCCGAATAGAGGATCCAATCACAAACTATTTAAAAGACAAACAATGTATAGATAAGATTATGATGGATATGACTGTGTGTGCATAGGATGTGATCATATATAAAGACATGCTAAGCAATCACATAAATGAAAGATAATATCAAACTCAAACACAGTCATTTTATAGTGGTTCGACGACTTGTTTACTCCACTCCCGGCTTCCACACTCAACCCTTGAGTGACCGGATTTCACTAAGGAGGTTTCCCATGGTTCACCTCAAACCTAAGGTTTTAAATCAGGTTCACCTTCAACCTTTACAGAGGTTTTAAATCAGGATCGAGACACACATCGATGATATCGAATTTCGAACTCCGATTCCATCGAGTGATGGTTCGATCTATCGACAGGTGAAAAATAAGAGAGAAGTCTTGAAGAATTTCAGGATCACAAATATGATCGGGGAACCAGTCGTTGTCATCGAAATTTGTACATCGATCATATCGGCGACCTTTCGATGGGATCGATAAATCGTATAGATTTTACATGTAAGCTTGCTGGATGAATTATGTCCTGACTCAATCCAATCAACTTGGTCTCGATATGATCGATATATGAATATCGATTTATCGACAGGCACCCCGATCGACATTAAAAGAAACCTGAAATTCATGCTGGAGAGAACATGCGCCCCACAGTCGATATGATCGACTGACTCCCGATATGATCGATATTTAAGTTCAGATTGAATCGGACAGTCATCGATATATCGAAGTAATTGATAGTTTTCTTTAGAAAAACAGGGGCGCCGGAAAGCAGTCTTTCGATACGATCGATCCACTTCAGATATGATCGATTTTCGAATATCGATGATATCGACTCGAAGGTCAATATATCAAAAAATCATCCAGAAGATTGTTTTGATTGCTGGACGCATTTTGTCCTCACTTGATTGTATCGATTGATATGCCGAGGACATCGACGGAGATGGTCGATCATATCGAAAGGGGAATCGATATAATCGACAGTGTAAGAAAAACTTAGAAAATTTTCGTTTGGATAAAATGTTTTCGTACACATAAACCCTAAGATGTTCTAGTTCTTTTTAAGGGTTTAATCACCTGGTGTTTTTGGACATGGGATGTGAGGCTATGATTTACCTTTTGGTGAGCTTCCACACATCCAGATGAGGTAGACGCTTGACTTGATCTTCTTATTAGGTGCTGTCATCCGACTGACTCAACATACAACATAATTGACAAACCAGGGCACGTAATAGGTGCACTTTCATAGTCCAATTCGAGTCGAGTTTGACCAAGATTGAGCCGAGTTCCCCTATGCAGCATTTTCATAAACACCTGGACTGCATCTTCAAAATCACACTATATGTAAAGCAATGGTTTTATAAGTATTTTATCAAACATCTTCTGAGCAACATAAAAACCAAGAAAAAAGGGTATTTGTTTCATGTACATACCTTCCTTGCCACCAACCACACTTCATTGAGTCTTTTCATCAAACACTTAGAGAGAAAGATTAATATCAAGGTAACCCGAACTGGTTCGATCTGAGTTCGATTCAAGCTGGATTCGATCCGAGTCGAGTCGAGTTGAACTGGGCTCAACTCGAACTCGGCTCAAACTCATTTTCAAGCTGAAAAAATCAGCTCGAACTCATCTTCGATCCGAGTCAAGTCGAGATTTTTTTACTCGAGTCAAGCGAGCTAACTGAGCTAACTCGGTTCGTGTACACCTCTACTAAGGAGAACTAAAGCTATAATGAAAATGTAAAGCATCGCATGCCCATAACATCCATAAATCAAAAGCGCAAACCGATCCTTTTAAAGAAGGATCGCCAAAACCTTATCCATACATCACCAAAGTATCATTCAAAGTTCATAACGTTTACGTGCCCAAATTTTAAAATGAAAGAAGTAATAAGAAGGACATACATCAACGTCTATATGCACCTCAAGTCTAGCAGTGTCCTTAAAGTGCATAAAAAATATCGTGGATCATACTGCATGCCAGAAAGTGAGCACAACGTATCATGGACATTCCTCAATCACAGGAGATATTACAAACATAGGAATAACAAACTACCGCTAAACATGTTGATCATGTTATCACATGCATGATTTCATGAGAAGGCATGCTACAAAGAGAACACATAAGGAATGATTGAGTCGTAGCGTGTAACATTGTGGGCTGGTAGGGGCCTCACAACAAGGGCCGTAACTCACATTAGTCCCATAACTAACGTGTGAAGTGATTTCAGTATGATAGACTCCTAATCCCAAACAATCCCATACCTATTGGGGACTGTGGCCGATGAATATGTGGCACTTAGACCATATTTATGCATCTACAATCTCAAATGCATGGATGCATGAATACCATACATATCTGCATGTGGCATCCGTACCATCATAGCCAAAATCGTATCCATAATCATAATCATAAAATTTGTAAGTGCTAATGTTTTAAGCACACAAGTAAATTGTTAAATTTCGTAAACAAAATATAGATTGTTTGCAAATTTAGCTCAATTCAACATTTTCAGACTTGAGCTTGGCTCAACATTTCAAGATCAGAAGGCTTAAAAGAATTTCAAGAGAAGAATCATTTGTATGCCAGCCTATAAGTAAAGAAGACCTTAGGAATGACCTTAGGTTGAAGTACATCTTAGTGGATTTTCTAAGTTGTAACTTATTATGTTATTACTTTAGGTTTAAGGGTAGTTCGACAAGCCTAACTCTGCCTTCAGCCATCCAAACCATCTCAAGTTGGCCGAACAACAATCATAAGGTCTTCAATCCAGTTTATAGCAATGACTTGTCTTGGTCTCCATGGGTGTTCGGCTAGTCGAACCCTGTGTCTAGCAAGCCGAATGAATCTCAGGCCAACCAAGTCCTGTCTCCAACTAGTCTAAGGTTGATTTAAACCATTCTCTTGCAAAATCTGCTAGCCATTAAGACAAAATCATGAAACTCTGGATAGCCCAAGGGATTCTTAGGCTGACCGAAGCCCAAATCCTTTTGCTATAAATATGGCTCATCCCTCATTGTTTATGTACCGGAGAAAAAAGAAAAATCTTATTCTTTTCAAGTTATTTGCATTATCTTTCTTATATTATATTTTAGCCTATTCAATTCTCTTCTCAAGCCTTGTTAAAATCAAATAGAGAGTGACATATACTCAACTTGATAATAGATGATTGAATATGTAGTTTATAGGAATTTTTATTGTTAAAAATTATCTATCCCCAGAGCTTCTTGCTTGTGCATGAAATTGCGGTAATCACCGCTTTAGTTCCTAGAGGGGGGTGAATAGGACTTTTTAAAATTTTATGGTAATTTTAAATCCTATCAGACTTATCCTGAGAAAAAAGGCATATATTAGGATTTCTTCAAAGTAACTCTAACGGCTTTCAAGCCAAATAGAGGATCCAGTCATAAGACTATTTGGAAGATGAACAAGATGCAAATCATAGTTTATGATGGATGTAACTGTGTGTGAGTTATGATTGCAGATAATTAAATATGACGACATTTTGGTAAATCACACAAGCAATCAAAATAAGATATCAATCTCAAACACATTTATTTTTATAGTGGTTTGACTACTTATCTACTCCACTTCTGACGGACGCACTCAACCCTTGTGTGTACTGGATCTCATTAAAGGAGGTTTCACGATAGGTTCACCTAAAATAGGAGGTTTTAAATTAGGTTTACTTCCAACTAGTATAACCTACACTTAGGCTGACATAACGTGTCTACACAACACAGTTTATGCTCCCATGAGCAAGGGTCAACACACAAAACCCGACTTTTAGGCCACACAAGCCAAGGATCCACCCAAGGAACCTCACCAGTTTATAATCTCATCAGAAAGGGTCAACACAAAGCACCCAAGTTTTAGACCACGCAGGTCAAGGACCTACATGAGGATCTAAGAGTTTATGCTCTCCATAGAGCAAGGGTCAACACAAAGCACCCCCACGTACACTTCCACCGGAGGCCTCCAATAAGGACTTGTAAGGGGTGAAAAACACCTTAGATCCAATCCTATAGAAGGAATGATCACAAGGGTGTCCTCTGGACTCTAATGACTTATAGATAAGTAGATGAGCTCCATTCAGAACATTGATGAAGATCTACTCCTTTGATAATGAAGAATCTTCAGCTCCCTTGAACCGTAACTCAAAAGATGTACCAATACATGGCGATGGGTTGGGTCAAGGTTATGATGGAATCCTACTCTATTAAATGTTTTCCTATAAGGAAATAGAGTGATTCCAATCATCTATGCATTCAAGGCATCCCAGCTTAATGATTTTCCATTAAGGTAGTAGCTGCAAGTTCCTTGAATGTGGAAGTTCATTCCCCAATCCACTCTATTAAATGTCAATGATGAGGGGGGATTGGAGGATGAACTTCCATGAGAGAAAAGGCTTTGGGTATATGATCTAGGGTTAAATACTCAAAAGCACTCTCTATTTTCTCTACCAACAACCAAGGTGTAACACCCCGAATTTTTGCCAACCTGGAGTTAGACGTCCTTAAGTAATGGGTCAACCATAGCACCTTAGTAACCTCTCAGAACCCAATTCCAAAGTCAAAGAAATCACTTAGGATTAATTCCTTTAGAAAATAAGCGTAAGTTAACTAGCTCTACGTTAGATTAGCTGTGAAATTGTTCCTGATTGCTTTAAACACGTTCTGCAAGACCCAAAACTTGTAAAAGCAATGACGCTATCTTACCTTGAAATACAGGCTCAAACCCTAGAAAGTGGTGAGAGAGAAAGAGAGAGATTGTGAGAGAGTTGTGGGAGGGATTTCCTGCCACTTGCACCAGCTATTGCACGTACCGAAGCACCGCATTCAAATCACTTTCCCGGTGATTCCAACACACTTTTAGGAAAGAAAACCCTAACCACAAGCTGTTTTAAGGATTCCTTTATTACAAGTAGCGATGTAGCTTATGTGTCTTGTGATATAGGTCGCCATAACGCCGTTGACGAAGCGTAGACATTCTATTCGAATCGATACACATTTAAGGAAAAAGGTGAGGATTTTAGATGCTTTGATTGACTGATTTCAAAGCTTTCAATGTCGTTTAATAGTAGATTATCGAAGAGAACGTCGTTTGACATGTAGAACATGCTGTCCATTTTCCATTTCGACTGCTTACGGGAAATATGAGATTTAGGGCATTTTAGGTATTTGTAGGAAATACAGTATACGTCCGTATTTTTCTGAAATGATTGCCATGGCTATTTTTCGTGTTGTGATATTAGGAATGCATGTATGATCTGTTTGGCGAAGAGATTCGCCCAAATGCGCACTTAGAGTCAACATACGCTATGTAGGCCAAAGTGTGTAGACTAAGTGTTTGTATAAATGTTTGTATTAGTATGTATTGAGCAAATGGTGTTGTGCTTTAGTATTGAGATTGAATTCTCAATCAATATGCTGACGTATAGGATTTCCACCATGTGGGTCACATGAATTGATTTCATTACATATATGGAATGCATGTGTTAGTTGATTTGCTTACGTAGTCTGATATAACATGTGTCAACATACTTGTATTGTTTATATTCATTCCTATTACTCACATATGCTTACTCATGTTGATATACAAATGCTTAGGGCTATGACCTAGTACAGGTAGTCGGTAATGGATCGAATTCGTGATTGACTTCTATTTGCCATGAAGGACGCGTCGATGAATGCAAGTCGTGTTTTAGGCAGGCGGCAGTGGTTAAGCCACACGAAGTGTTTCATGCACTTCATGTCTCTCAGCTTGAGATGCGCTCGTACTAGTTGAGCCCGTCAAGTAACCCGACTGACCATTGTATGTTCACCTTGTATGAGTCATAACTGCTTGAACCTAGGGTACTGAACTTACCATTGAAAATCCTGTCAACCATGGTACTCATGAGTCGGGCATGGTGGTATGGGACACCGTGGTCAAGTTATCGGCCTATGCTGGGGCCACAAACCTCCCCGTAGTGACCAGTGAGCACCATTGACTCATGAACCGATTGTGGTGATATGGGACACTACATTCGAGCTGTCGGCCTACACTAATTGGTGACGAGTCCTTTGTAGTGACCTCGAGCATATTCTGAGTCTACAGGAGGCGAAGACCCTTCCGTAGCGACAAGAGTACATTAGGCCTGTATTGATAAGGTGATGGGGGAATGGAGCAACGAGTGTGAGCAACAGCCTTGGCAGCCCTTGCAGTGACCTACAAATATAACATCGTATGAGATTACCAAGAGTGACGACCTTAGACAGGATCTGTGTTGGGATTGATACAAGGAAGGTACCTTAGTTTTCCAATACTGCTGTATGAATGGACTAATAACAACTCAGTAATCATATCCACATCGCACTGCATGTGCCTGGAAGATGTGGAGCACTGTGGGAAGAAAGCATGCCGCGGGCATAAGATGGTGCCGTATGAGGGAGAATGTCGATGGGGCATCCATCATGTCATTTCATGCATGCATTAACAACAGTATCTAGGAATGTTTGATTGTTTTTTTACTATTATCGCGTGATTGATTTGATATCATGCTAATCTTTGCTCTATGATTCCACTGAGTTGATTACTCACTCCCACATTACGGGATGGTGTTCCGGACACCCACCAGTCCCTATTTTAGTTTCAGATGATGGCGCTGCTTGTGAAGCGAAGCTGAACTTGTATGATACTGAGGAGGACTTCTCCTCCATGTTTTGATCGACGGGATTACAGGGAGGTTGATTAGACGCCATGACACTTGTCTTTCTTTTGCACTTTTGAAGCACTCATGTATATTCTTTTTGTTCATTTTTGGAGTATATATGTATTTATTTAACCTGGTAACATGTTCACACTCTGGAGGCTTACAATTGATTATATATTTTATGTATTTATCACAGTCTTCCGCTTGCTAATTTAACTGTCTCTGGAGTATGATATACTGTTTTGGCATAGTTTCAATCTTGTTTAATGTCATTCTATAGACAACATGCATTTATCATTATTTATGTTGCATAAGTGACGTTCTGAAACTCGAGAGTTGGGTTTTCTACCTGACTCCCAAATTTCGGGATGTTACACAAGGGTAAGCTCTTATTAGATAGGCAAAAGGTTCCAACAGATATAAAATGATCACATTTTTTACAGAGTTTAATATCATCGAGCAGGGTCGATATAATCGAGCGTATACTCTCGATTGCATCGATTGACCACTCGATGACATGAACTCAACTGTCAAACACTTTTGAAAGCTTTTGCTAACTGGTCGAGGAAATTAAACGAGCGTCGATGTCATCAGATTTTGAACTCTGATTTCATTTACATGAGGTTCGATTCCTCGACATTTGAAAATGTGAGAGCACCTACCTTTGAAATATTTCGGGTATATGATATGATCGAGCATCACTGGATATCATCAGAATTTGAATATCGATGATATCGAGGGCAGTGTTGATTCATCGATAATTCCAAGGAATTTTCCTATAAGCTTACTAGACAGTTTATGTTCACTTTTGATGACATCGACCATGCCTCGATATGATTGATATTTGAATATCGATTTTATTGAGTGACCCTCGATCCAAGAAAAATAACCTGAAAAACTTCATGGATAGATTTATGTCCTAATCTAATATCATCGAAGGGCTTTTGATATCATCGAGATTTAAATTCTGAGGATATCAAAGAGCTCTTTGATATATCAAGGATTACATGATTTTCCTTAGCAGTACTTTGGACACAACAGACCAAATGTCAATTTTATCGAGTCGACTCAATGGACTTGAGATTCAAACTTCGATAATATTGATGAGTCCATCGATCCGTCGATAATTCAGTCTAGATATCTTTGTGGTTGTTGGACATCTTAGCTCCTCATTTCGATAAGATCGAGTGAGCTTTAAGGACATCGACAACAGAGTTCAATTTTATCGAACCACTTATCGATAAATCGACATAGGTAGAAAACTTAAATATTTTCCTAGTTTTGAAAAATGTTTTCTAACAAAAAACCTTAGTATGTTCTATTCAATTTTAATGGTTTTAAGTACTTGGTGTTTTGGGACATGGGATGTGAGGCTAAGATTTACTTGTGGTGAGTTTGGGCACATATCCTGTTGAGGAAGATGGTTGATTGATCTTCCTATGGGGCTCCTTTGTCTAGCTAACTCAACGATCACACTAATTGACAAACCAAAGTACTTTCAATCTCCCTCATTGTCAATTACGTGAAAAAACACCCTAAATTATGTGTACATGAGCTTTACACAATTTTACAAAGTTATCTAGTTCGTACACACACACGCGCGCGCATTCAGTAGCTGCTCCCCCAATAGCAAACTCCCCCGTCTTCTTGCAGCTGCTCCCCCTAACACCTACACCACCATCCACAAGCAGACACACACAAAATTTTCCTATGGGGTGTGGATTTGTTCTCTCCCTTTTTATCAGTCATTAGTAAAGGATATCATAACAATGGATATTGACCGAAGTTGAAGCATATAAGAGAGCCACAATCCAGATAGCATAATCAGAATAGATAGATGTAAAAGGACATCTCATTATAGAAAACATGTATGCATATGAGGGAAAAGAAGAGCAGTGTAGTAAGCAGATAATATGGAGATAAAGATCAAGCATCACACACATCACACATCACAGTTGATATAAACCAAATAAAACAAGGGATCGCAAAATATAAACATGCAGTAAATAGATACGAATTATAACCAGCCATAAAACACATTATCCAAAATATGTATTGCCCTAGGTTGGCAGTAGTATGACCTCCATTCCAAAACAAAATAAAAATTAAGCTCATCCATGGGTAACTAAAAACTAGAATTTGCCTCATTCAGAGGATATTCATAAGCCAAAAAAAACTGTTAGACCTGTCAGTTTGATAGACGTCCCATACACACATAATAATGCATGACATTCAAAAAGATATCCATGCCCATACGTTGAGTTGAGTATCTGGTGTATGAGATGGCATGAAAAACATTGATTCTATGGTGGAGGGGTTGATGAAGATGGTGCTACATCATCTCGTCGGCATGTAATCAGATCAATCAATAATTGCACCAACTGTTGTACGTTAGACATCATCCTCTCCAATGCTAAGAACCTCCCATCATGTCCCCCTAGCTTGTCTTCTATCAAAGCTAAACCCCGTTGCGTTGCACCAACCCTATCTTGGTGAAACTTGACACATTGAGTTAGAACCGAACCACTTGGATCTAGAGCATGCTGTTGCTGCACAGGATCTGCATCGGTTGGTGCTGTGCCTTCTCTTGTTTCTCCACCTTCGTGAATAGCCTCCTCAGAATCCTCTTCCACATCGTCATAAAATTTAAGGCCTAATTTTTGTATGTTGACCTTGTTAAAGTGTTGGAGAGGACACGCAGGATCATTTGTTTGAGGAATACCAATTGTATCACAAATTACATGAATGATGTGAGGAAAGGGCAAATATACTGCTCTGGACTGGTGGATGACACTTTCAAATTGGTGAAGGATCAATGTAGGAAAATAAAGTTTAACTCTAGTGGCAACATAGTATATAATCATGGTCATGAACCCAGTGAGATCAGCGCAATTGGGTCCACAAGGATAAGCATTTGAGCAGAATATCTCATGCAAGATGCAGTATCGAGGGTGCATATACTTTGCTTTTAAGGCATTCCCTTGATACCATGGGATATCTCGACTTTGATACAAAATTTTTGTAATTGTAGACCGAGTGATAGGAGTTTCAAGATCAAGGTCAGACAATCCAACTGGAGATAAAGTTAAATTAAGAATGCTAGGGATGGATTCTACAGTAATCTCAACATTATCATCTCCAACTGTGATAGTAAAGGATGGTGGTTCTAGTGTTGGAGAATGACAGTATGCAAAGAAGCGATAGGTCCGCTCAATATGACATGCTCCCCAAAATTAAGAAGGGGTAGCCAGTCGATTGCCTCTAACAACGCTTTTATATTATAGGATTTTATGCATTCTCTAGCAACCCTACGCTCATACACCAAGCACCTCCCTGAGTATTTTTTCAATTATGTGTTGAGGAGGACCCACAACAATATGTGGCGGTGCTAGTGCTTCAGCTAGAGCTTCTCTACGAGACAACTTCTAAGTAGAGGAGCTCCATGGTCGTGGATGGGATCGTTGAGACTGAACCCTTCCCCTTTCTTTTGAAGCCTTGACTTTCTTTCTGATAGGCTAAGATGACTCACTGATGGCAGGAGACTTTCCTTTCTCCTTACTCATTAGGACAACTCAGAAGGAAATGTCAAAGGAAAGAAGAATCCGAGGACCTTGAGAACTGTAAACCCCGTATCCTAGACCGTACCGTTCCATAGACTTTCGCGGTCTTACTAGTCAAATTTCGGCAACCTTCTACCCTTAACCAATATTTACGTGCGACCCTGATTTGTATGCCGTCAACCCGTATCGACTCAACCCAAGACCTTTACCATAGTGACCGCACCGTCGCTGTGGTTCCGATGCCGCGACTTGCGCACCGAGGCGATACCCTAGTCAAGAGATGTGGGCCAACGTTCGATGTGAAGAAAACGTCACGTGTTGCGAAACCCAAGAGAATCTCTATGAGGTGTCACATCAATCCCATTAATCCATCAATCCATCAATCCATCACATGTCAAGTACACATCACCTTTCACCCATTCCCAAGCAACTACAAAAGTCAAGAATCTCTTACAAGCCCATACCTCTCTTACACCAAAAGCCCTCAAAGTCAAAAAGTTCTTACACCACCCATGCTTTCCTTACACAAATGGCCATAAAAGTTAAGATTTTCTTACACCCATCACTCACCACATCCATCACCCATCTCTCTCTCCCTTTACAACTCTCTCTCTCTCTCTCTCTTTCTCATTTTCAAACTCAAAAAAATCTAAGGAGAGAAATCCCATACGTATGAGAATTCTCCAAGCCTCTCCCTCTCTTTCGAAACTTCAAGTATGGCCCACTTTCCTACCCCATGATCTCCCATCCTAACCATCCATTCCCCATCTCCTCCATTGGAATCAAAGCTAAGGTGCTAAGGAACTCATAGGAGCAAGAAGATCGAACGGTGGGTGCTCCTCTAGATGTAAAAAATCTGATTTCTATAGCCTAGATATTTTCTTTCTTTCATGAGGGAAGTGTAGGACCCACCAATCAATGGTGGAGATCCCACACAATCCCATGGTTGTGGCCTAATGGCCTACCTTATGCATGCATGATCCATGCATGGGGCCTTTCTCTATGGGCCCCATCATGGTAGTTTTATTTCATATCATATTATGTTTGGGTCATCTAGACCTTATAACCATGGTGGGGATGACATCCTCACCATGCATTTTAATTATATGCCATGCATGTGCAAGATCCATGTTGTAAATGTAGATCTAGGTATGATGTGCGGGTGTGATTGATCTTGGGAGGGCTCAATAGTGGTGGAGCCCCTTTCCCTATGGCCGGATTGTCCTTCTATCTCTTTTTTCCCTCATTTTATTTCCTGATGTGTGTGAACCATTAATGTATTTCCCTTTTTATTTAACTTATATAATAAATTTTATCTAAGTACATGTTGCTGTCCAGAATTTTCTGGACAGTTTCTGGTTGTTTTTGGACCAGATTTTGGGACTATTTGGGGGACTATTCATACCTATTAAATATACTTTTCTTAAAGGTGAGGATCTCATATTGATGTCCCCCAAATTTCAGCCCCAACTGACCTTCATTGGGGTCCCAAAGGTGTGGTCCAAGTGAGGTGGACAGTTTGGATTTTATGCATTGTTCCAGCAACATTCCACCATGGACAGTTGGATTTTTAAAATTTATTAAAATACCTATAGGTGTCTAAAAATTTTCAAGGGGGTGGCCTACTTATGGTAGGACCCACCTATAAAATTTTGGGGACAATGGACGACTGTACACACCATGGTGATGGCGGGACCGGCCCATTATAATATGGTGTCTAGATCAGTCCGATTTTTAGGACAGATTGATTTATGTAAATAAATTAAAATATTTACAGATGTTCAAAAATTCTAAAATTTTTTAGGAGTTTGATCCACTTATTTTAGAACTCACCTACCAAATTTCAGGGCCAATGGACCCCTGTACACACCATGGTGAGGGCCGGACTGGCCCACCACATTGGGACGTCCAGGTCTGTCCAATTTTTCTTGACAGTCTGTTTTGTTTAAATTAATTAAAATACTTAGAGATATCTAAAAATTATTAAATTTTATGGGGGTGTATCTCACCTATGGAAGTATCACTCTATGAAATTTCAGCCTCAAGTGACCCCGTTTGTATATCCAAAAGAATGGGTCAAGATGGTTGGACTCCCAGATTTTTTCTACTGTGCAGTCCAGCAATATGCCTTGATAAAAAACCATAATTCAAAAATATTTCTTCTGATGGTGGGCCACCTTTTTTGGTTTCCTTTCATTATATGCATGATGAGGGACCTTGGCCCTCAATTTTTAGAGTTTTAGAGGCCTTGGACCCACTCTAATGGAGTGCCCAAATTTAGGACAGCAACATGTTATAATTATGCTGGCCTTGGGCTGAATTTTGAGGAGTAGGGCCCACCATATTATAAAGATCTTAGAGAAAATGATTTATACCTTTAGTTCCTTAAATGTTGGGCTTAATGAATGTACTTTTGAGGCCCACTACAGTTGAATTTAATTGGGTCCATGAATGTAGCTAGTTGTTGAACTATTTAAGGCCCATAGAGTGGACCCATTTGATGTGTTCCAAGGCCCATGGGATTAGGCCCATTTGATGTAATTTAAGGCCCATAGAGTGGACCCATTTGATGTGTTCCAAGGTCCATGGGATTGGACCCATTTGATGTATTTTAAAGCCCATGGGATTAGGCCCATTTGATATGTATAAGCCCATGGGTCGAGAACCATTTGATGCAATCTAAGGCTCACGGGTTATAACCCATTGCAATGCACATAAGGCCCATTGGTGCGGCCCATTGATGTGGCCCATTTGATGAGTAAAAGGCCCATATGACATGGCCCATTTGATGTATTTAAGGTCCAATGGGGTGTACCTAAGGTCCATTGCAATATGTGATCCCAACTTGGTTTACGTAATGTTATTCACTACAGGCTACACCTTGGGAGCAATGTTGGTTTGAAGTCCACATTGCGAGTATAATGTTGGTTAAATGTCCGCATTGTGACTCTCCCTAGGGCCCATTGGTAGGCCTGTAATTGTTGTATGCAAGCCGTCTAGGCCAGCTGCGTTGTAAGGATAGGGCATTACTTTATAACCTGCTTAGTATAACTCCATGACGCACAACCCATTTGTATCGGTCCATTTGATTGGCCTGCTCGTATCGGCCATTTGATTGATTTAGCCCATATGATTGATTAGGCTTATCTTGATATATTTGTGGCCTGTTGCTAAGGCCATATATGAGGCCCGTTGTTGAGGCCCAACTTGATGTGTATGATGCCCGTTGTTGAGGCCCACCTAGATGTGTATGAGGCCCTTTGTTAAGGCTCACCTTGATGTGTATGAGGCCCGTTGTTGAGGCCCACCTTGATGTGTATGAGGCCTGTTGTTGAGGCCCACCTTGATGTGTATGAGGCCTGTTGTTGAGGCCCACCTTGATGTTTATGAGGCCCGTTGTTGAGGCCCACCTTGATGTGTATGAGGGCCGTTGTTATGAGGCCCGTTGTTGAGGCCCACCTTAAATATATACGAGGCCCATGTTGCAAGGCCCATTGTGATGTATGCAAGGCCCATGGGTCATGACCCATTGCAATGTATGTAAGGCCCAATTGGTGCGGCCTATTCGATATATTTATGGGGTCTATGTCATTAGGCCCATCCTGTTGTATTGGTGACCCGTCCATTGAGGCTCACTCGTGGTATATATTTAAGGCCCATGTGTAGGGCCCACCTATTATGTATTTAAAGCCCATGGGTTATGGCCATAGTGATGTATATTAGGCCTATGTGATGTAGCCCATACTGATGTGTATTAGACCCAGGTATGTGACTCACCTGTGAAGTATATTTGAGGCCCATTATGATATATCTGAGGCCCATGGGTGCGACCCATCCAGATGTATTTGAGGCCTATGGGCAAGGCCCATTGTGATATGTGTTAGGCCCATGACCAGGGCCCACCTGTTTCGTATATTTGGCCCTTGTGTGAGGCCATGTGCCCATTATATATTTGATTCTATGTGGGCCATTCCTTGGGGGCAATGTTGGTTAAAAGTCCACATTGTCGACGCTAGTTATTGATACCGTTTATGAGTATGTGACATCATAACATCATGATATATGCCCATTCACATCATCTGCATGTTTGTTATGAGATGTGATTGACCATTGCATATGTCATTGAGCAGGATGATGTGAGACTCCCTGATAGGAGGAGATTATCTCACATGAGCGCATGACATGCGCAGGATTGATGTATGATTGGATTATATGACTCATGCATCTTGCATTGTATTGTGATTACTGTACGCCCTAGTGACATCAGGGCCGTAGCCTCCACAGGCATATCGTGGATGGCCAGATGGGATACCGAAAATCTGTTCGAGCATCGGGTCGCCATAGATGGCCCTGGGTGAAAATTTCTAAACACCCTCTTGGTTCCAAAGGATGCTCCAACGTCTAGACTGAGTGGGTAGATGAGCGTTGAGTGTCGATTACCAGATGGTTGCGCTCTCCACTGTGTCGTGGTCGGTTAGAAGGGGGTGCGGCCTTACCCGTCCGAGGGAGTAGGCATGACTAGGTTGAGTTTGACCAGCTCGAGGAATGGGTCGGCTATAGGCGAGTCGGGTAAGTATTGACAGACTACTGACAGGCGGATAGTGAGGTCTTTTTCACTTACCCAGTTGTGCGCTTGATTGGGGTGGTAGGTGGTGTGAAGTGTAATAGACCCCGATGATTTCCCCAGAGAGGAATCGTACTTATATGAGGAATGACATGATATTATGACACCCCGTCACTGTTGTGCATGTGGGCGGGCGCACGTGGGCGGATGCTGATGTGGGCGGGTGTGATGTGGGCGGGGCTGAGGCCTGGGCAAGCTACCACCCTGGGCGAGCTACCAGTGGTTGGAAGGCTACTGTGCTGACAGGCTACTGAGTAGGAGTTGCATACTCATTCATTCATCCATTCACTATCCACTCGGGCTGGTGGTGCGCAACTAATTGTTGTGTATCTTCGTTATGGTAAGGATTTCGGTTGGCCGTGCGACTAACCTGAGATCAGGAGTTTACCACGTTGAGTCAGACTATCCAAATTTAGGTATGGGACTGGTTTGGATAGAGGTTCCTTATGGTGGACCCCATAGCCTGCGATACTACGTACTATCATCCCGACATCACACTTAGCATGGTCATTCCATTAGTACTATATACTGCATATTCCATTACATCTTCGGCGTGTTGCATTGTGGGTTGTTATGTTTATGTATTCCTGTGACTTAGATGAGAGTGATGATATTTGTTAGCTCTTTCGAATTGTGTATTACATTATATCCTTGTCATTTGACATTTGATTATCTATGACTCATCATTTGCATAGTTGTCCTATATTGCGTATTCTGATATTGATTAACTTATGGACTTGTTCATACTTCCTCTTATTTTTTTATCGCATAATTATAATCTTGTCAGTATTTCTGTTTACGCTGATAATTCTTGCTCTTATCAGTGTTTCTGCTTATTCAGTCATTGTATGGTTTATGGATTAATAGCTTTTCGGTATTGTATGATTATGATATTGTATTGAATACTTGGCACTTATCTCGTGCACACACTTACACCACCCTCTAAGCTTTCTATAAGCTTATGCACGATAGATGCGTGCAGGTGATGTTAGGTTGTAACAGCATTGAGATTAGAGCGTGCAACTATTTTTTGGAGCTTTGATTTTGACATATATATGTTCCTTTCAGCATTGTATTCAAATGATTATATTAGTGGATATGTGATGATGATGTTGCCTTTATGATTTGGCTAAACTTGTGGTTATGCTTATTACTAGTTAAATGTACAAAAAAAAATCCTCCTTGTAGGATCCCAGGATTAAAAATCTGACATATGAATGCTAGGAGCCGAAAATGGGGTACTACGGAGGCTGTCAGCACCAGATTCAGCGATCGGGATTCCTGTGAATCCGATTTCCGGGTTTGGATCGTGACAAGAACTAACCTGAAATTTCTAAATAAAAAGACTTTAACACAAGAAACTATACTTTGAGGAATCAAGAATATATGCTAGAGATTACCTAATTTAAGACACCTTTGATAACATACAGTTGACAATTGATGAGAGCCATGGAAGAAAAACCTAGAAGAAATGAGCAGGGAAGCAAAAATGAATTTTTCTCGCTCGTCAACTATTTATCGGGCAGTGAGATTTTATATCATCGAACATGGTTTCGATGATATCAATATACCCTATTCGATGTTATCGACGATGTCTTCGATAACATTCTCAATCATGAGCCTTTTCAAATTCCGAAGACACATAAATGATATCGATTCTTAGTCGATTTAATCAAAAATCCACACGATTTATCGGCAGACATATCGAAGATGTATATCTTTCATTTGTCATCATTTCGATAATCTTCCATGTATAATATAGTATATCTTTGTATCAAATAGTATACACAGCAAAAATTTGTACAAGCATTGGACAATCCAAAATTTTAAACATCAAGATGTTTATATAGAAAAAGATTGAGGGAGGATCCTTAGATATATCATTAACAGTTCATCAAAATTGCATCTTTTCATCAACTACCAGATTTAGATGCATCAAATGTACATGTTTTTCCATGCTCAAATGTTTCTAAGCATATGGATCAACCCTTCCTTTACCTTTAATGACAAAGCAGTGGTTATTTGTATGACTACCTTTCATCACTGTTTTACCTGATGGGTTTAGGATTTCGCATGCCTGCTTGTTGAATGAAACCACATGCTCATTATCACAGATTTGAGAAATGCTCAGAAGATTGTGCGTCAATCCTTTTATGCAAAAGGCATTCTCATTTTTGAGCAGATTTATTCCTTTGATAATTCCTTATCCAATTACCTTAGTAGTGCTTCCATCTCCATAGGTGACTATCCTATCATTAAGCTTTGAATAGTTTGAAAGAAGAGATTTGTCACCTATGACATGTCTTGGGCATCCGCTATTCAGGTACCACTTAGCATCATTGCCCGTTATATGATTTGAGTGAGTAACAAGGCAATTTTTCTTTTCTTTCACTATCCATTTTGTAATAGGATTTCTACTTGTTATAGTTTTTGTTTCTTTAATCAAGTTAGGTAACTGAATCATGTTTCCTTCTTTTACAAATTCATTAGTTTTCTGATTCAATTCAGCTACTTGATTCAATAATTCCTTTCTTCTTGGTGGTGATGAATGCGTATTACCTCTGCCCATATTCTTAGGTGAACTCCTGACATTTCGTGTTGTTCTTCTGGTTGGTCTATATTTACCAGTATGATTTTGACCAGAATTGAGTTGAGTCCTTCTAGAAGATACGCATTCAAATTCATAATGGCTAGAATCTCCACATGAATGACAGATAAGAGTTGTCTTTGTTTTACTTCCTGATGTAGTTGATTTTTCAAGTATTGGTGCTGCATTTCTAGATTTTGTCTTTGACTAGTTATATCCTAAAACACTCTTGTCTTTTCCAGGTCTTCCCATCCTTAGGAGTTTTTCTAGTTTTTCACTACTCTAGGAGAACTTGTAGCTTAGTTCAACTGACTTCCTGGATTATTCTACATCAAACTTAAGTGTGTGATTTTCATTCTTTAGATGCTCAATTTCTTCTTCTAATAGATCAATCCGTTTAGTATATTTTGGTAATTCATATTTTAGAGACCTATTGATCCTTTCCAAATTATCATTTTCAGAGTGGTTTTGCTGTAGATCATTTATCAAGTGCGTATTTATTTCCACTGTTTTATCTAGATCTTTTTGTAGCAATTTATTCTTATTTTTAATTCTACAAAATCTTTTAAGGATATTGATGCTATGAATGTAGAGTTGATTGTAAGCATCCTGTGGTTTATCCTTTTCAATTTCCTCATTATCTGATGGAAATGATTCAGTGGCCTGTGGTTCTTCATCGTTCTCAGTTTCACTAGGTGGTTGAGATAGTATAGACCATAAGAATTTTCAGAGATTTCTGGTCTCCATCACTCTCTGAGTCACTACATTCTGAGTTTAATTCTTCTGTGTCATCCCATGTGGTTGTCATTGCTTTTCCCTTAGTTTTTCTATTCGAGCATTCAGTGGATATGTATCCAAACTTTCAATAGGTATAACATTGTGGTTCCTTGAAATTTTTACTAGATTTACCTGTGAAATGTTTGTTGTCCACCTGTCTTCTTGGACGGCCACGATTTTTCTAAAAGAACTCTTTGAACCGTTGTGCCAGCAAGGCCACTTCCTCATCTTCATTTTCTCTTTCACTTTCAATGTCCTCACTTGTTGTATTCTTTGAAGTTTTAAGGACAGTAGTTTTGGATTTAGTGGTTTAATTGAAGTGTAGTTCAAATGTTTGTAGGGAACCTACTAGTTCTTCTACTTTCATTTCATTTATGTTTTTACACGCTTCAATGGTTGTTACTTTAGGATTTAACCGTTCTGGTAATGATCTTAGTATTTTCCTATAGATTTTTGGGACAAACTTTCTCACCTAATCCACCCATGGAGTTGCAAATGATGTTCAATTTTGTGAAAAACACCATGAAGGTCTCATGCTCTTCCATTCTGAGACTTTCAAACTGTGATGTTAGGAGTTGCAGTTTGGATCTCTTCATAGTGCTTGTTCCTTCATGGGTTGTTTCCAACAAGTCCAATGCTTCTTTGGTTGTCCCACATATATTGATTTGATTGAAAACTTCTTGGGACACAACATAGTAGATAACATTGATAGTTTTAGCTTCAGATGTTTATTTTTCTTTATCAAATGTTCTTCACATTTCTTTGGATTTAGGTTTGGTGATAGTTGTGCCATTTTCAAGTACTATTTTTTCGGTTGGTGGCACATATCCTTTTTCAATAATGTCCCAAATATCATGATCCAAATATCTCAGAAAGTAATGCATTCTAACCTTCCAGTATGCATAATTTGATCCATCAAATACTGGAGGCCTAGTGACCGATGAGCCCTCTCCCTTGGCCATATTACCAACTTCAGTCAAGATCACTCTTTAGGCCAGTGAAGCCCTTAAGAGAGACCCACTTTGATACTAATTGATATTGCGGTAATGACCACTTTAGTTGAAGTGCGAATATGCCAGTATGTCCTAGATGGGTGTGAATAGGACTTTTTAAAATTTTATGGTAATTTTAAATCCTATCAGACTTATCCTGAGAAAAAAGGCATATATTAGGATTTCTTCAAAGTAACTCTAACGGCTTTCAAGCCAAATAGAGGATCCAGTCATAAGACTATTTGGAAGATGAATAAGATGCAAATCATAGTTTATGATGGATGTAACTGTGTGTGAGTTATGATTGCAGATAATTAAATATGACGACATTTTGGTAAATCACACAAGCAATCAAAATAAGATATCAATCTCAAACACATTTATTTTTATAGTGGTTCGACTACTTATCTACTCCACTTCTGACGGACGCACTCAACCCTTGTGTGTACTGGATCTCATTAAAGGAGGTTTCACGATAGGTTCACCTAAAATAGGAGGTTTTAAATTAGGTTTACTTCCAACTAGTATAACCTACACTTAGGCTGACATAACGTGTCTACACAACACAGTTTATGCTCCCATGAGCAAGGGTCAACACACAACACCTAACTTTTAGGCCACATAGGCTAAGGATCCACCCATGGAACCTCACTAGTTTATGCTCCCATGAGTAAGGGTCAACACAAAGCACCCCCACATACACTCCCGCTAGAGGCCTCCTATGAGGACTTACAAGGGGTGAGAAACACCTCAGACCCAATCCTACAGAAGGAATGATCACAAGGGTCCTCTGGACTCTAATGACTTACAAATAAGTGGATGAGCCCCATTTAGCACGTTGATGAAGATCTCATCCTTTGATGATGAAGAATCTTCAGATCCCTTGAACTGCAACTCAGAATATATACCAATACATGGCAACGGGTTGGGTCAAGGTTATGATGGAATCCTACTCTATTAAATGTTTTCCTATAAGAAAGATAGAGAGATTCCAATCATTTATGCATTCAAGGCATCCCAGCTTAATGATTTGCCATTGATGTAGTAGTTGTAGGATCCTTGAATGCAGAAGTTCATTCCCCAATCCACTCTATTAAATGTCAATGATGAGGGTGGATTGGAGGATGAACTTTCATGAGAGAAAAGGCTTTGGGTATATGATCTAGGGTTAAACACTCAAAAGAACTCTTTATTTTCTCTACCAACAACCAAGGGCAAGCTCTCATTAAATAGGTAAAAGGTTTTAATGGATATAAAATGATCACATTTTTGACAAAGATTGATATCATCGAGCATATACTCTCATTAGCATCAATTGGCCGCTCGATGACACGAACTCAACTGTCAAACTCTTTTGAAACCTTTTACCAAATAGTTGAGGAAATCGAACGAGCGTCAATGTCATCAAACTTTGAATTTTGATTTCATTGACACGAGGTTCTATTCCTTGACATTTGAAAATGTGATAGCACCTTCCTTTGAAATATTTCAGGTATATGATATGATCGAGCATTACTCGATATCATCAGAATTTGAATATCGATGATATCGAGGGCAGTGTCGATTCATCGATAATTCCAACGAATTTACCTATAAGCTTATTGGACAGTTTATGTCCACTTTTGATGGCATCAACCATGCCTTGATATGATCGATATTTAAATATCGATTTTATCGATGACCCTCGATCCAAGAAAAATAACTTGAAAAACTTATTGGATAGATTTGTGTCCTAAGCCGATATCATTGAGATTTGATTTCTAAGGATATTAAGGAGCTCTTCGATATATCGAGGATTACATGATTTTCCTTAGTAGTATTTTGGATACAACAGACCAAATGTCGATTTTATCAAGTTGGCTTGATGGACTCGAGATTCAAACTTAGATGATATCGATGAGTCCATCAATCCATCGATAATTCAGTCCAGATATCTTTGTAGTTGCTGGACATCTTAGGTCCTCATTTCGATAAGATCGAGTGAGCTTTGAGGACATCGACAATAGGGTTCGATTTCATTGAACCACTTTTCGATAAATCAACAAAGGTAGAAAAATTAAAGATTTTCCTGTTTTTGAAAAAAGTTTTCTAACCAAAAACCCTAGGATGTTCTATTCAATTTTTAAGGGTTTTAAGTACATGGTGTTTTGGGACATGGGATGTGAGGCTAAGATTTACCTGTGGCAAGTTCGGGTACACATCCTGTTGAGGCAGACGCTTGATTAATCTTCCTATGGGGCTTCTTTGTCTAGCTGACTCAACGATCACACTAACTGACAAACCAGGGTACTTTTAGTGCATACATTGAAATAACTTCATTTGAGTAAAGAAGGAACTACTGCATCTACTTAAGCTTCATCTTCAAAGGCTTCACCAAAATCTTCGCTTTGACTCACATCTTCATAAAGATACATTCTCGTCTAATAAATTATTTTTACTTGGGTTAAATGAGATTGCTCGAAAAAATATGATTAGGTTGAGAAGTGATAAGCCCATTAAAATCACTTAAAATTAGTTGTGATAGCCTGTGAAAATCACAAACTATAAGAGGTTGTTAAGGTTAACGTATGAAAAACCTTTGTTATAGCAGAAAGCCAAAATTACATGGAGAAGTAACTTTGGGAGTGGAGTAGGTGTGTATTAACACTGAACCACTATAATTCTATTTATCTTGTGGTGTTTGATAATCTTTTCTTGTGTTTATTACCTTAAAATACTGAGATCGAGAAAGTCCTGAAATAAGGTTGTCCTATGACTTAATTGAAATCAATATTTCAATATTAGTTGTTTTTGTGAATTTGTTCTCTAAGATTGTTTTAATAAAAAAATTGATTAAGTTCTATTCACCCACCCTCCAAGACATTGATAGCTCCACCTTCAAGTGGTATAAGAGGGGGTTGCTCTTGATTTGATTCACCTTAGAGAGCTAGATTCGGATCTATAAGATGTCAAATTTTGAGAGTTTATCCATATCCGAGCCATCTCCCTTTTTGTAAGACCCGTATCCTAGTCCATACCATTCCATATGCTTCCGCGGTCCTCCTAATTGAATTCTGACAACCCTCAACCCATATTCGACATTTGCATGTGATCCTAAGCCGAGTCATACATGCCGAAGTTGGCTCGAATTGAAACCTGTACCTTGGCGACTGTGCCATCACTGCAGTTCCAACACCATGACTCGTACACCTATCCGATATCCAGGTCAGAAGATGTGTGCCCATGCTCAATTCGAACAAAATACTGCACGTTGTGAATTTTAAGGGAATCTCTACAACATGTCCCATCAATCCATCAATCAACCAATGTTAAGTACAAGTCAAGTATAAGCCATACCCAATTACAACAACCCATCCCTTCCCATTCCCAAAGTCAACTCTCTCTCTCTCTCTCCACCCATCACCCATCACACATCATCCCATCCCTTTCCACCATAACTTCTCTCTCTCTCTCATTCCATCTCTTCACTCCCAAGCATCCCACGTCCAACCTCTCTTCTCTCCCAAACAACAACAACAAGTGTGGCTCACTTTCCCTACCCTCTCATCTCTCATCCACACCATCAAAACCCCATCAACCTCCATCAAAGAGAAGGCAAGGAGCATAGGAGTCCAAGGGACCAAGGAGAAGGCCTAGAGGTAGGTGATCCATCGTTATTTCTTATTTTAGGGCCCACTTGTTGGTGGGACCCATTTTGATGTATGTGATTTAATCAAGAGGGGCCCATAGTGGTGGGGTCCCTCTATCTCATCGTATCTCTCTCTATCTCTCTCCCACTCTCTCTCTCTCTCTTGTTATGGGTGTAGTCCACTAGATCCAAACTGATTGTGGACCCACCATGATGGATATATTCTATCGATGTCATCCATCTGCTTTATCCATGCCATCCAGTGGGCCAGACCTGGATGATGAAAAAACATAAATATTAGACTCATCAGGTGGGCCACGTGCATGTGGGACCCACCATGAAGTCCATGTCATCCAAAATCTCTGGACGCTAGACGAAATAGGGGTGGATAACATGGAGTGTGTGTACAGACATGTGTGTGTACTAACAGCTAACAAAAATATAATATATCCCTTTTAAAATTTTGGGGTGAGCGGCTCCTACAGGCCTTACCTTGATGTATGTACTTAATCTAAGCTATCCATCCTTTTCCTCTAATCATTTTAGGCATTGAGCCAAAAAATGAGGCCGATCTGGTTTCTTGGCAGGCCATAGTATAGAAAACAGTGTTCCTACCATTGAAATACTCCCTGATGTTTCTGTACATTAAAACCCATCCAATATTGGAGTTGGTAGGTTTGTATTGAACTATAGGGACTAATGGCTAGGTTGGATTTGTCTAAGGTGGGCCCCACCTACCAAAAACCATAAGATTTGTGATTAAAAAAATAGAACATTAGGCAGCAGCGCCTGCTGCTACTGCTGACAGCGGATGCAACAATGTCCTCTGCCGTGGATGCTGGACAAACAGGGACCCATGGTCCCAGCCATGGGCCCCACCATGATGTGTGTTACCATCCACACTGTGCATTTTGATGGGCCTCCTTCTGGCGGTGGGCCACCCCTAAAATCAGCCCCATTCGGATCTCAGGTGGCTCACATCACAGTAGACTGTTGGATTGAACATCTGCCCTTGAAACCCTTTTGGGTTATAAAAGTTTTGGATCAGTTATGATATCTGTTTTTACTCTTCTCCAGGTCCTTGTGACCTTATTAATAGTTTAGCTGGCAAATAAACATTACGGTGGACCCCATGACTATGTGACCCTGTCAACAGGATGGGTGGAAAATAAACATTATGGTGGGCCCCTGGTCCGTGTGACCTCATTAACAGGTTGGGTGGAAAATAAATATTACGGTGGGCCTAGGTCACGTGTGACCTTATCAATGGGTTGGATGGAAAACAAACATTATGGTGGGCCCCCATGAATGTGTGACCTTGTCAATAGGCTAGATGGAAAATAAACATTATGGTGGGCCCCACATGGGACCCACTGATGTATGTATTGTAATCCACACCCTCCATTAGTGTGGGCCCCACCATGAGGTATGTACTTCATCTATGTCATCCATCCCTATGAGACCCACCATGATGCAAGTGTTACATCCAAACCGTCCAACCATTTTGAAAGCCTGTCTCACGGCTTGAGACTAAAAATGAGGCAGATCTTGGTATCAGGTGGACCACACTACAGTAAAGTGGGGATTAAAAGTCTACCACTGAAACCCCTTTTGAGTTAAAGAAGTTTTGAATCAATATGATATTTGTTTCTCCTCACTGTTCAAGTTATTGTGACCTTATGAATAGTCTGGATGGGAAATAAATTCCATGGTGGGTCCTCTAAATTTTAATAGTGTGAATCATGGTCACCATTGCCATTTGTGGTATGGTCCAATTGATCTTTTGGATATAGTTCATTTTTTATATAAGTCCTTTAATGAATTATAACAATGGATGAATGATTTTAAATCAGCCCATTGGCATGGCCCATTTTAGGTATTTGGGGCCCACTTAATGAGGCTGATTTGATGTATTTGGCGCTCACTTGATGAAGCCCTATTCGATGTATTTGGGGGCCCATTTGACTCGGCCCATTTGTATCGGTCCATTTGATTGGCCCATGTGATTACGCCCATCCTGATGTATTTGTGGCCCGTGGTTGAGGCCCACTTTGATATATATATCAGGCCCATGTGATTAGACCTATCTTGATGTATCTATTGTCAGTTGTTGAGGCCCACTTTGATATATACGAGGCCCATTGATGTGGCCCATAGTGGTGTGTATTAGGCCCTTGTGCGAGGCCATGGGCCCACTTTATGTTTACCTCTATCTGGGTCACTCCTTGGGAGCAATGTTGGTTAAATGTCCACATTGATGAGCGATGATGGTTGAATGTCCACATTGTGACCTTCCTTTAGGCCTTGATCGGCTGATTATTGAGGTCGATTACCGATTGATTCCGATTATCGTAGCCGATTGCCGATTTCGATCACCAAGGACGATTATTGATCAATTCCGATTATCATGGCCGATTGTCGATTCTGACTGTTGAGGTCGATTTTATAGGCTAATTTTTGAGGTCAATTATCGTGGCTGATTCTAATTGTCAATTCCGATTGTCGAGGCCAGATATCAAGGCCGATTATCGAGGCTCAATGTGATGTATATATGGCCCGTATTTGAGGCCCATTGTGATGTACATTCAGCCCCTATTTAAGGCCCAAGTGATGTATATGAGGCCCATGAGAAGAGGCCCAATGTGATACATTGAGGGGCAGGTGATAGAGCCCATTGTAATGTATGTTAGGACCATATGAAAGGCCCATCGTGATGTGTATTAAGCTCTTGAGTGAGGCCCATAGATTAGGTAACCTAATCAGTATTTTCTTGGTCTTGAGAGCAAAAAGTGTGAAAATTTTTAATTTTTTTAAATTTTTTTAAAATTTCTTATGAATTTGAAGTGACTTTGAAGGATAGTTGTGATTTTAAAATTAAAAGATACGTGATGTTGGTAATTTATGACTCTTGGATTCAGTTGTCTGTTAGATATTTTAATTATATTTTGATTGCAGGAGGAAATCAAGAGCGTGGATTAAAAAGTGATATTAACAACGTGGATTTGACGTTACAAAGTCACCAGAGCAAGGGACGCACTCCATAGGACCAAGATCAACGGATTTACATGCCATGGATCCAAGAAAATAAAGCCGTTCACCGTTAAAAAGGCTCGAACCTGATCCAAAATGCAAGATCGCAGGGTTCCCACCATCCGATTGACCTGAAAATTCATACAGGGGATGAGGGCCATAAATTAACCGTACACATAAAATTTCATCCATTGGATCACTATGAAAGTGCCCCAACTGACAACTGAATCCAAGAGTCATAAATTACCAACATCACGTATCTTTTAATTTTAAAATCACAACTATCCTTCAAAGTCACTTCAAATTCATAAGAAATTTTAGAAAATTTTAAAAAAATTAAAAATTTTCACACTTTTTGCTCTCAAGACCAAGAAAATACTGATTAGGTTACCTAATCTCCCACCCCCAACTTAAAATCTACATTGTCCTCAATGTAAAAGAAATAAGCATGCAATGTACATGGGACAACAAAAGCAAATGAGTGATGGAAAGATAGTACCTGGACGGAGAATCAAGAGGCTTTCCCAAAATATCAACGTAAAAATGAGTCAGCACAAGAGAGAAATCAACAAAACTAAAATAACAAAAATAAAATCACAAAAGAAAAGCCTACCTATACCATTTTCACAGGTGCTCTCAATTGCATTTAGCGTATGCAATAAGCCTTTAAACCCCTAGGTTACCCCTAGTGGACGAGTTGTAGTCTCGTGAGGGTTTACAGCAATGTTACCCACAAACATTAAAATAACTAACTATGAAAAAGAAATAAAAATAAAAGCTGGGTTGCCTCCCAGGAGCGCTAAGTTTAACGTCTTCAGCCAGACAAAAATAGACCATGAATTAATCAATCTTGAAAACCTGGGTCCTCCAAATTAACTTCCTCAACATCTTGATTAACCAAATCCTCCAAATAAGGTTTCAGTCGTTGACCATTCACTTTGAAAATATTTTCGTCCTTAAGATTTTTAATCTCAACTGCTCCATGAGGAAATACTGTTACTACCTGATAAGGACCATACCATCGCGAACGTAGTTTTCTAGGAAAGAGGCGTAACCTAGAATTATACAATAAGACTTTCTGACCTGGTTCAAATGTCTTGCGAAGAATTGATTGGTCATGAAAAAATTTCGTTCGTTCTTTATAAATTTTCGCATTCTCATATGCCTCATTTTGAATTTCTTCTAACTCATTGAGTTGAAGTTTACGGTGCGATCCAGCCTTGTTCAAATCAAAATTAAAGATTTTGATGGCCCAATAAGCATGATGTTCTAATTCCACAAGTAAGTGACATGCTTTCCCAAAGATAAGCCTATAGGGAGACATTCCAATCGGGGTTTTGAAAGTCGTACGATACGCCCAAAGAGCATCATTCAAACGTTGCGACCAATCCTTAAGATCAGGGCGAACTATTTTCTCTAAAATTTGTTTAATCTCCCGATTCGAAACTTCTACTTGACCACTTGTTTGTGGATGGTATGGAGTTACAACTTTATAGGTGATGGAATATTTCTTCATTAAAGATTCAAACGGTTTATTGCAAAAATGAGTACCACCATCACTTATGATTGCTCGAGTACCAAAATGAGAAAAGATATTTTCTTTCAAGAAGCGAACCACAACTTTGTGATCATTCGTTTTACATGGCACTGCTTCCACCCACTTAAAGACATAATCGACGGCCACAAGGATATACATATAACCGAATGATGGGGGAAACGGACCCATGAAGTCAATACCCCAAACATCAAATATCTCAACAATGAGAATATTGGTAAGTAGCATCATGTTTCTACAGGAAATATTACCCATACGTTGGCATCGATCACATGTAGAACAAAAGGCATGTGTGTCTCGAAAAAGTGTAGGCCAATAAAATCCACTTTGTAAAACTTTTGCAGCTGTTTTCTTTGAACCAAAATGACCACCACATGCATGGTCGTGACAAAAGGAGATTATACTATGAAACTCACTCATAGGTACACATCTCCTAATGACCTGGTCATGACAGAGTTTGAATAGGTATGGATCATCCCAGAAGAAATGTTTAACCTCAGCGAGAAATTTGGATTTATTCTGTTTAGTCCAATGAGAAGGAATCTGACTTGTAACAAGATAATTTACGATGTCAGCATACCAAGGTAATTGAGAAATAGCTAAAAGTTGTTCATCAGGGAAAGACTCGTTCATTGGCACAAGATCCACTGTGGGCTCCAAGACAAGTCTAGACAAATGGTCGGCTACCACATTTTCGGAACCCTTTTTATCCCGAATTTCAATGTCAAATTCTTATAGCAAGAGAATCCAACGAATCAATCGAGGTTTAGCATCTTTTTTAGAAAGAAGATATTTCAATGCTGCATGATCTGAAAACACTATAACCTTCGATCCAATGAGATATGACCTGAATTTGTCTAGAGCAAATACCACTGCCAACAACTCTTTTTCAGTGGTAGAGTAGTTCAGTTGAGCATCATTTAGAGTCCTACTAGCATAATAAATGACATGAGGTATTTTGTCCAATCGTTGCCCTAAGACGGCTCCAACAACATAATCAGAAGCATCACACATAAGATCAAAAGGTAAACTCCAATTAGATGGTTGGATGATTGGAGCAGAAGTTAATAAAAGCTTTAACTTGTCAAAAGCTTTCCGACAATCATCATCAAGGTCAAATGCAACATCCTTAGCTAATAAACTGCACAAGGGTCGAGAAATTTTGCTAAAATCCTTAATGAATCTCCTGTAGAATCCTGCATGCCCTAAAAATGATCTAATTTCCTTCACTATTCTAGGTGGAGGAAGACTAGAAATTAAATCAATCTTGGCTTTATCAACTTCAATGCCTTTACTTGAAATAACATGCCCGAGTACAATCCCTTTTTGAACCATAAAATGACACTTTTCCCAATTCAATACTAGGTTCGTTTCTTTACATCTTTCCAAAACTAGAGATAGATGGTATAAGCATTCATCAAAGGAAGATCCAAAAATGAAAAAATTATCCATGAAATTCTCGATGAAACGCTCAACCATGTCTGAAAAAATACTCATCATACATCGTTGAAAAGTAGTGGGCGCATTACATAGCCCAAATGGCATACGCCAATAGGCATATGTACCAAAAGGACATGTAAATGTGGTTTTCTCTTGATCCTCGGGAGCAATGGGAATCTGATTGTACCCGGAATAACCATCCAGGAAACAATAATAGCTATGCCCTGCCAATCTCTCTAGCATTTGATCGATGAAAGGAAGAGGAAAGTGATCCTTCCTTGTGACCAGGTTCAGTTTACGGTAATCAATACAAACTCGCCAACCCGTAGTCATGCGGGTTGGTACTAATTCATTATCATCATTTTTTATCACCATAATCCCAGACTTTTTTGGAATAACTTGAACTGGGCTGACCCACGTGCTATCCGAAATAGGGTAAATGATACTAACATCTAACAATTTAAGCACCTCCGCCCGTACGACCTCTTTCATGTTAGGATTAAGCCTCCTTTGCATTTCACGTGATGTTTTTACATTTTCCTCAAGATGAATACGATGCATACACACAATGGGGCTTATTCCCTTTATGTCCGCTATTGTCCACCCAATAGCTGCCCTATGTTCTCTAAGAACATTAAGAAACTTGCCCTCCTGTTCCTTATCGAGGTTAGAAGCTATGATGACAGGTAGGGTCTCAGGAGGACCTAAAAATGCATACCTGAGAGTTTCAGGTAATTGTTTAAGGTCAAGTTCGGGTGGTTTCTCAACAGATGGGACCGGTTTAGACTCAGATGGTGGAAGAAGTTCCACTTTCGCTTTCCATTTTGTAGTATCCATTATAGAATTAGAGTCGAGTAATGCATTGACTTCTTTGATGGAACTTTCTATGTCAAAGTCTGTGCCAAAATGTGCTAGACAAGTCTCCAGTGCGTCTTCGGAAGATTTAAAGAAAGAGTCATGCACTAGACTATCAATCATGTTCACCTCAAAAATATCATCCGAGTCTGCCGGTTCTTGTCCAGCATTGAAAACATTAAGTTTAATCTTCATGTTACCAAAAGACAACTTCATGACTCCATTCCTGCAATTTATAATAGCATTGGATGTAGCTAAGAATGGACGTCCCAAGATAACCGGGATTTGACTCGTAGGATTCGGGACAGGCTGAGTATCAAGAACGATGAAATCCACTGGAAAATAAAACTTATCAACCTGGATTAACACATCCTCAATAATACCACGAGGTACCTTGACAGATCTATCAACTATTGTAGTGTTATTTTAGTTGATTTCAGTTCACCAAGTCCTAGCTGATCATACACAGAATATGGAAACAAATTAACGCTCGCCCCTAAATCAAGCAATGCCTTCTCAACCTTATGATCTCATTTGACGCAAGAAATGGTAGGAGCTCCTGGATCCCTAAATTTAGGAGGGGTGTTATGTTGAATCATAGAGCTAAGTTGCTCTGCAAGGAAGACCTTCTTATGAACATGTATCTTACGCTTCTGAGTGCATAAATCTTTAAGAAACTTAGCGTAAGCAGAGACTTGCTTGATAGCATCAAGCAATGGAATATTAATTTGCACTTGCTTAAACATCTCTAATATCTCATTAAAGTTGTTTCCTTTCTTAACTGGTGCCAGACGTTGAGGAAAAGGTGCTTTATGCACATAGGATGACACAGGAGTGGTTTCTGGAGGGTCAGAGTGCTTTTGGACTCTAGATGCAATAGTATGTCTCTCCGCTTCATTTTGCTCTTCCGGTTTAGAATTTGATTCTTCCTTAGGCATTTCTACTTTGTTATCGATCTGTTTACCGGACCTAAGGGTAATGATAGATTTGGCTTGCTCATGATATTGTTCCTGGTTTGAATTAGAGTCAATCTCAAACTGTCCTTTTGGATTTACCACAGGTTGGCTGGGGAACCTCCCCTTCTCTCTCTCACTCAATGTGGCAGCAAGTTGACCCAATTGAACTTCCAGCTTGGCAATAGATTGAGCATTCACATGTACGCTTTGCTGGTTAGCTAGTAAAGTTTGTTGGGTGTCTTTTTGAAATTGAAGAGAACTCTGCATAAAAAGATTGAGTGTATCCTCAAGAGATGGTTTCCTAGATTGTGCAGGAGCTTGTTGATATTGCGGAAACTGTTGAGGTTGTTGACTACCAACTTGTGAGTAAGGTTGCATAGGAGGATTTTCAGATGGTCCTCCTTGTTGTGGTCTTTTTGCCCAAGAAAGATTTGGATGTCTAGCCCACCCTGGGTTGTAGGTATTTGAGTAAGGATCATTCCCAGGTCTCCGAAAGCTTTTCATAGCATGTACTTGTTCGGAGAGAAATTCAGGAAATGCTGCACCAGATGGACACGACTGCGTAGGATGGCCAAGACTAGAACATATAGCACATGACTCGATTTGAGTTGTTTGTGGAGGTCCATTATTCAACATCAGAGCATGGACTTTCTGTGTCAGGCTATCAAGTATGGTATAAATATTTGGCATGACTCCTATCTCATATATACCACCTTTCTTTGGCAGTTGGAGATTTCTTTCACCTCTATTTGAGTAGTCCCATTGTTGGGAATTTTCGCATAAGGTTTCAAAGAAATTCCATGCTTCGACATCACTTTTGGTCATGAATGACCCTCCACTGGTGGCATCAATCATGCGACGGTTTTGAGGTGTCAAACCATCATAGAAGTATTAAACTTGTTGCCACTTCTCAAAGCCATGGTGTGGACATTTAAGGAGCAAGTCCTTCCATCTTTCCCAACATTTATGAAAGTGTTCTCCCTCTTTTTGCATGAAATTAGTGATTTCTTTACGGAGAGCATTCGTTTTGTGAACAGGGAAGAATTTGTTTAAGAACTTCTTAGACAGTTGATCCCACATAGTGATCGTCCCAACTCCTAGAGAATTCAACCATGCTTTTGCCTTATCCTTCAAAGAAAAAGGAAAAAGGCGCAAACGGATCGAATCATCTGAGAAGTTTTGAAACCTAAAGGTCGAGAAAATGTCTAGAAATTCTTTTACATGATGATATGGATCCTCTTTGTCTAAACCATAGAAATATGGTAACAACTGTATGACCCCTGGCTTAAGTTCAAAGTGTGCTGCCGTGGTGGTTAGCAACACTATGCATGAAGGCGCATTAAATTGGATAGGAGCTGAATAATCTCTAAGCGCTTTAATTGTATTTTCGTCAGTCATTTCGAATAGGATATTTCTAGATCTTTTACGAAAGGTTCTTTCTATTTCAGGATCAAAGGGTGCTAGTTCTATATTCAAAGATCTATGCCCTAGCATAAACTGAATAACTGAAATTAGGAAAGAAAACTAAACTAAACTAAGATGCAGCCTAAGAGAAATAAGACTAGAACTAAAAATTATGAATTCCTAAAAACAAGAGAAAGCTATGTAAACAAGAATTATAAGAAAGAACCCGGACAAGAAGGTGATGGATGTCTGAAGATTTAGTAGCTTCTCCTTTTGAAGACAATCTTATTTGACAGCTTCCTTCTTCAATTCCTGTTAAAATAAAAATAAAAACAAAAGCAATTTCCTAAAATAATGCTAGAAAGAAAAAATAAAATAAAATCTTAAGCAATGGTTTGTTTCTAAAAAGGGAAAAATTTCTAAAACTATAAAATAGAAAGCCACTTAAAAGAAGAATCTAAATCTAAAATTAGAAAATAGAAAAGTTCTAAAAAGAAATCCTAGACTTAGAAAATTTCTAAAAAATAAAACCCTAATTCTAAAAATAGAAATTAAAAAAAAAAATAGAGAATTTAGAAAGAGATTACCAAATTAGAAGTTCAAGTTAGGACCCTACAAAACAAGAAATATATTAGTTTATAAAATAAAATAAAATAAACTTTAACCTAAAGTTAGTAAAATCCTAAGTCTATGAATTATGATAAGAGAGAATCCTAAATTCAATTTGGACCGAAACAGTCCCCGGCAACGGCGCCAAAAACTTGATGTTTTAATTTAAACCAATTTGATTTAAATGATTTTAACTCGCAAGTATACGAATCAGATGTAAATATGGTACGTATTACAAGATCGTTCCCACGAGGACTGGTTGTCGTAATTTGAAATTTAAGATTCTTCTTAACAAATCCAACAAATATTTTAGCAAACTAATAAGTAAACTAACACAAATCTATGGAAAATAACTGAGAACTATGAGAAAAATTCAATCCAGGAGAAGACTACGACTTTCGAATCCACCTCTAATTATCCTAACTCTTATTTTACCTGTTGATTTATTCTAATTCAGATTGATATAAATTTAATAAACAAAGCACATCCTATGTCCTTGGTCGGGCACACAGAATGTATAATCTTTTAAAGCATATGGATCACATCTTTCCATCCATGGTCAGGCATGGAGAGATGTAAATCCTGTTTCTTCCTCTATAGGAAACCTGTTCATGGTCAGACACAAGCACCTAGAGTAATATTTCAAACAACATCCATATCTAGACTTTGGTCGAGCTCATAGAATGGAGAAGTATGAAAATCTCAGGAAAGCACACTAGAAAAAGAAACAAATCAATCCAATTAAAATAAATTCAACATAAACAAGAGTCAATCAAATTAGGGGCTTCATCTCAGCCCTAGCTAAGAAGTTTAGCAATCCATAAAATTAATTAGGAAAAAGGAAATATAAAATAAAAACATTAAAAACATCCTTCCCTTCTTTCTTCTTCTTTTTCTCTCTCTCTGGCTTTGGCTCTCCTCAAGCTCTGGATTTTCTTTTCTAAGGTCTCAATCCCTGCTCCCCACGTCCAAACTATTCTTATATAGCTGCTGGAGTGGTGAAAATCGGATTTGAATCGGATTTGGAAAGCTATGCATGCCCAACTAAAGCTTTTTCGCAGCCAAGTTCAGTGCCTCGAAACACGCCACTTTTCTTACTCAAATTCTAAAGAAACACCGTCCCTTAGGACTTTCTTGGGTCCTCTACATGATAGACGGTTCAGATCTACCATATGATCAAAGATGGTGGGCCAAAACTGCTTAGAAAAGTCAATTTTCGTGGATGTGCGAAACCTTTCGTACCATTTCACTGTTGTGATCGGTGGGCCCCACAGAAGTATTTTCTGGAAAATCCACTCCGTCCATTGGATTCAGAACGAAATTTCAGTCAAGAATGGGTGGTTTTGAATGTCCATTGGCATGTCTCAGAGAAGAAATAACTAAAAGATCATATTTGAACGCTATAGGGAAGCCATTTTGTGGCCCCTGTATCGCACACATGTGTGTGCATAGGTACGAAAGGTTAGCATGGTTTTGTAGCTCTCGAAGCCCTCTATAAGATGGACGGATCAGATCGGCTGTACATGCGAAGGGTGGGGCCCAAAATCAGCCGTAAGTCGGACGCAGTTCGTCCGCTCACTGACGTGAAACGAAAATTTCCGTTTTTTTTCTTTCTTTTTCGGTCAGAGACGGCTGACGTTTTCCATGCACGTGTAGTGCACTTGTGCACTATGCACACTTTATTCATGTGGGGTCCACTGTGATGATTTTCAGAAATCTTCACCGTCCAAATTATTTCTCATCTCATTTAAACCTTCAATAATAATTTTGAGGCAGTTCCAGATATCAGGTGGGCCCAGAATCAACGATTTATGGGCTGATCTGTCAGTTGGAGCACTTCCATAGTGATCCAATGGATGAAATTTTATTTGTACGGTTAATTTATGGCCCTCATCCCCTGTATGAATTTTCAGGTCAATCAGATGGTGGGAACCCTGTGATCTTGCATTTTGGATCAGGTTCGAGCCTTTTTAACGGTGAGCGGCTTTATTTTCTTGTATCCATGGCATGTAAATCCATTGATCTTGGTCCTATGGAGTGCGTCCCTTGCTCTGGTGACTTTGTAACGTCAAATCCACGTTTTTAATATCACTTTTTAATCCACGCTCTTGATTTCCTCCTGCAATTAAAATATAATTAAAATATGGCATTAAACATTATCTTGTTGGTAAAATCTGGTAATAGTCGGGGTCTGATATGCAATACTTGACCCTCATCACCCATGGTGTTTCATATTTGGCCCTTGTGTGAGGCCATGGGCTCATTATATGTTAGGCTTTATGTGGGTCATTCCTTGGGAGCAATGTTGGTTAAATGTCCACATTATCGAGGTTGATTGTCCATACTAGTTATTGATATCGATTATGAGTATGTGACAACATAACATCATGATACATGCCCATACGCATCATTCGCATATTTGTTATGAGATGTGATTGACCATTGCATATATCATTGGGCAGGTT
The DNA here is from genome assembly GCA_037074715.1 of Magnolia kwangsiensis. Classification (NCBI taxonomy): domain Eukaryota; kingdom Viridiplantae; phylum Streptophyta; class Magnoliopsida; order Magnoliales; family Magnoliaceae; genus Magnolia; species Magnolia kwangsiensis. Next base: position 83,713,728 of record CM073589.1, on the reverse strand, counting down.
GATATGAGACTCCATGATAGGCGAAGGTTATCTCACATGAGCACACGACATGTGAAGGATTGGTGCATGACTGGATTGTATGACTCATGTATCTTGCATTGTGTGTTGTACGCCCTAACAACATTAGGGTCGTAGCCTCCACAGGCATATCGTGGATGGCCAAACGGGACACAAGAAATTTGTTCTAGCATCAGGTTGTCATAGATGGCCCTGGGTGAAAATCCCTAAACCCTCTTGGTACTAGAGGATGCCCTAACATGGAGACCGAGTAGATATGTATGAGCGCATGAGGGTCGTATACCAGTAGCCGCATCTCCTACTGTGTCGTGGTCGGTTGGGAGGGGGCGTGGCCTTACCCGCCTAAGGGAGTAGGCATAGCTAGGATGAGTTTGACTAACTCATGAATGGGTTCGCTATCGACGTGCCGGGTAGATATTGGCCAACTACTGGCCAGGCGGATAATGAGATCTTTCCACTTACCCAGTTGTGCGCTTGATGAGGTGACAAGTTAATGTAGAGTATACTAGACTCCGGTGATGATCCCAGAGATGAGCTGTACTGATATGTGAACTTATTGGGCAGGAATTGCATACTTATTCATCCATTCATTCACTATCCACTTAGGTTGGTGGTATGCAACTATTGGTTACATGTACATTCACAATGGCCAGGATTTCGGTTGGGGCACGTGATTAACTTGAGATCAGGAGTGTACCACATTAAGTCTGACTATCCAAATTAAGCATGGGATTAGTTTGGATAGAAGTCCCTTATGATGGGCTCCCATAGCCTGGGATACTACATACTATCACCCCAACTTCACACTCTAGCATGGTCACTTCATTCACATCATATATTACATTATATTTGCGGTATATGACATTTTGGGTCACTGTGTTTCTGCATTTATATGGTCTAGGTATGTTTGACGTTATTCGTGAACTATTCAAAGATTTGTAAATTGCATTGCATCCTTGCCATTTGATATTTGACTCTTTATAACTCCTCATTTGTATAGCTAATCTGTTGGTGTATGCTGATATTGTTTGACTCATGGACTTATTAGTATTTTCACTTACTCTGATATTGTATAATTCATGATCTTGCGCCTATGCTGACATTATATGATTATGGCATTGCGTTGAATGCTTGGAACTCACCTTGTGCACACACTTACACCACCCTCTAAGCTTTCTATAAGCTTATGCACGATAGATGCGTGCAGGTGATGTTAGGTTGCAGCAGCGTGGAGCTTGGAGCATGTAGCGAACTTTTGGAGCCTTGATTTTTGATTTATATATTTTCTTTTCAGCACTGTATTCAAAATTTATATTAGTGGATATGTGATGATGATGTTTCTCTTATGATTTGGATATACTTGTGGTTATGCTTCTTATGAGATAAATGTATGTTGGAAAATCCTCCTTGTAGGATCCCAAGATCAGAATCTAGTGCATGTGTACTGGGAACCGAGAATGGGGTACTATGGAGGCTGTCAGCACCAGATTTGGCGATCGGGAATTTTGTGACCCCAGTTACCGAGTTTGGGGTGTGACACTTTTGATGACTCCAACTATTCATATTGGAAAGCTCGGATGGGGATCTTCTTAAATCCAAATCCATAGATGAAAGTGTGTGGCAAGCCACTGTAACTCAATGATTCCCTCCTAAGATAGAAGTAATAGCCGAGGATAGAACCACATCTATAAAATAAGTAACCTACAACTTATGGATAAATACTCAGAAAAGTGAAAGTAGTACTAATGTAAAAGCATTGAATACCATAACTTGTGCCCACTCACTGGATGAATTCAAATGAATCATTTCATGTGAAATGACAAAACAAGCATGGGACATACCTGAAATGACCCATGAGGGAACTAATATTATGAAGAAATCTAAGATCCAAATCCTCACAACCAAATTTGAGAAAATTCATATAGAAGAAAATGAGACATTCTAGGACTTTTATATAAAACTAAATGACATAATTAATTCTTTGTGGGGTTTTGAAAAAAGTATCCCTGAAAGTAATATTTGTGCAAAGATACTAAGATCACTACCTGAACGGTTCAATTTCAAGGTCATTGTTATACATGAATTGAGGGATACTAATGAAATAAAGGTTTAAGAATTGGTAGGATTTCTTCAAATTTATGAGCTAAATTTCAAAACTCCAAAGAAAAAGTCTATAGCCTTCAAATCCTCTAAGTACAAATTAAGGGTAATTAATAAGAATTCGGATAATGAGGGAAAATGAGGATGATATGGCTTTATTGGCAATTTTTTTTCTAAAATTGTCAAAAAAGAAAAAATAAAATTGATTTTTAAAAACCTTTTGACAAGAAAAAGGCAATTCTAACTACTAAAAAGCTAAATCCAAAGACATCCAATGTTACAACTGCTTTGAGTTTGGGCATTTTACTTCAAAATGTCCTAAAAAGGAGAAATTAAAAAGAAAAAAAAGAAGGTATGATTACCATTTGGGATGAATTATCAGAATTGGAATTCAATCCAAAATCTAATGAATCAATCAAGGAGAAGTAAGAGATCAAAGTGCATTCATGACAATAGCTAGAGTCACTACTCCAGAAGATAGTGAAACATTTGGATATGAAACTTCCAAGAGTGACTCTAAAAATAAAACAGACCTTCAAGAAGCATATGATGCTTTCCTCAAAGAAAGTTGTAAAATTATGTCAAAATTAAAAATACAAAAGAAAAAGTGAGAGGAATTGCAATTAAAACTTGAAAAAGAAGTTTTGGAAAAATCTCACTTTTTTTTTATTATTGTTTTGAAAAATCCAAACTAGATTTAAGGTTGAAAAGAACTTTAAAAACTTAAGTTTGATTATGAGAAATTGAGGATTGAAGTTTATTCACTTTAGAGTTCAAATGATACTTTGAATTTTACCCAAGGAGACAAAAAGCTTGAAAAATTACTATCCTCATCTCGCCAGTATGGTGATAAATCTGGCATTAGCTATAGCACATATAACAATTTAAAGCCTAAGACTTCTACTCCTACCTTTATGAAAGGAGAATCCTCAAACTCTAAAGTGGAAACTCAAAAAGGGACCGAGTTTGATTATAAAAGACTATCTTAAAAAAAAAAAAAAGGAGCCATTTTAAGAATTTTCTAAAGTTAAAAGCTTTACCAACAACTAAAGATATTAAATGAGAGAATTTAACAATCTTCCTCTTGTTGATAAAATTATTGACTTGCTCAAAGAGTTGTTGAAAGCCAACTCAAACAAGAAAGGAATAAACAAAAGAAAAAAGAACCCGAAGTCCAACTCTGGCCACAACAACCTCTGTAGTACCCTATTCTCAGCTCTTGAAGAAGGTTTCGATCCTGGGATCCTATAAGGAGGATTTTCATAAGTCATAAATCCATTCTAATAAGAGCATACCCAAGATCACAACAAGTATATCTGAAAAATAACGAAGGAACGCATAAAAAAATCCACTATAAATTTAATCTTTAATACAATGCTAAAAGGAAATACATCTGATGATAAAAGAAGAAGAAAGAAGATCGGCAACACTGGGGTCCACGACTCAACTCCTATCCAAGCTCCACTGCTACGATGCCAACCTAGGATCTCCTGAATGCATCAATCGTGCATAAGCTTATAAAAAGATTAGAGGGTGGTAAAAGTGTGTGATAATGGTGAGCAGAAGAATGATAGGAGATACAAAAGGGAAGTATGAGCAATGCCATTGCCATAAGCCTAACCAAGGCTGTCATGAGTACAATGCAATGAGTACTGGGCGCATAAAGGGCTTGTATAGCCTAACCAAGGTGATGCATAAAGGGCTTGTATAGTCGATGCAAATGCAATTTGAAGTAATGCCAGTCCTCATATCTATTCCACATGTCAGTACAGTTTCATCATAAGGAATCTACTGGGGTCTAGTACACTGCAGAATGACTGTCGCTCTATAGACCAGCATAGTCAAACGAGCGTAGGAGACCTCACTACCTGCCTATGGACAACCAATCACCAGCAAGGCCTGATGGTAGCAGACCCATTCACGAGCTGGTCGGACTCAGCCTAACAATGCCCTCTCTCACAGGTGGGTAAGGCTACCAACCGACTACACGATATTGGGAGTCACAGCCTAAAGGTGTAAGGCCCTTGTGCGCTCATATTTTCACTCGGTCACGGTGTTGGAGCAGATCCTTAGTACTATGGAAGTTTTGAGAATTTCACCCATGGGCATCCTATGCACCCTATATGCTAAAGTAATACATTTTCGATGTCCATACATACGGTCATCCACAAATGTCCCTGTGGAGGCAGGGCCCTATTGAAGAAAGGGTAATACTATCATGAAATGCGATGTCATTGCATGAGTCACGCATACAAATTATGCACTAACTCCAAGCACTCATTGTGCACAAGGGGAGAAACTCCATCCCTCTATCATATCAACACAATGACCACACACAAATGCAATCCAATCACGCAAATGATACATATCGGTCATGAGGGTGTGCCGTTTGACGATGAAGACTTGAAACATACTCCTCCTTCCTAAGGAGGGAAACAAGCCTAGATACTTAGACAATTTACTATGGGGTCATCCTCTAGTGGGGGCCCAATACTTTGGGGTAGCCCATGAGCTAGGAAGGCCCATATAAAAGCCCAAGGGAAGAAACGGTCCTAACAAGGGTCCAAGTGGGCATTCAACCACCTATATCCACCCTATGGGCCTACCTTAGGGCCACTAAGGAGGACATCCAACCTCAACTGGTTCCCAAAAGATAGCCCGCTATTACTCAAGCGAATCAAAGCCCAAGGCCTTAAACAATCCAAGGGCCTAGTGGGCAATACACATGGCCCGATACATAAGCAATATGGTGGGGCCTTAAGTGAGATTTAGGCCCAACCATAAAAATCACAATCCCACATATTGTGGTGGGCTTAACAGGCAGCCCGGTAACCCAACCTTATGGACAATTTCTTATATTTAAAGCAAGTGAATTGGGCCTTACATCTTAGCCCAAGCATGTGGCTAATTTAGTGGGTAACTAAGGGCCCAACCACCTATGTATTTTGGCCCCTAAGCCCATCACAATACCATGGTAAGTATAGGCCTTGAGGTCCAATGGGGCCTAACTTAAAAGGTCCAAGATGAGTGGGCCCACCAAGGCCAACCAACACATTGCATGTAGGTCCAATTAAAGTTCATTGGAGGTGGGCCTCCAAGCATAGATAAATGAGGCCCAAGGACATCTTAGAAGAAGGCAATCTCAAGTTCATAATCCACCCTTAATATGGTTGGCCATGCTACCCCAAAATAAACCATTAAGGGCAGCCAGTTTGGGCCTTTTGCTGAATTTTTAGCCCACTCATATTCTGGGCCTGTTGGGGCCCAACAAAAATCATAAAGGGGTAAGTATAAGTCCCCTGGTGGCCCACATATGTCTCTATGGGTCCCATCAGATGAAGGGACTGATTTAAACACATAAAATAGGTGAATCATGCTGTTAGACTGAAAGTCCAGCAGTGGTCCAATGGGTCTGGACGTCCCAAGGGCAGGTAAGTCATATAGGCCTAGGTAATTGGTCCCAACTGGATGCTATTGAAGGGGAAAATTATCATGCCCCCTATAGACCCCACTTGGATGAACTGTGGGACAAAAAATACATCAATGTGGGACCACAAGGTGGCCTGGACGGCCAGTCAAGGCTAGACGCCCCAGCTTGGGCGTCCCAGCCTAGTGGGCCACTCCATGCCGCACCACGGATGGTACAGGGGCCCGATGGCCCTGAATATTTGTAAGATGGTCCTTCCATGGGTGATCCATACCTATACAAAATTTTATAATTTTAGGATGATCAGAAGTATTTTAATTTAATTTAGAAATACAATCTGTCCAGAAATTCTGCTAAGTGCAGAATTCTAGATAGACCATGATTGAGCACCTAATGGGGTGGGCCCAGGTGTTCAAAAAATAGGAAAATTAGATTTCAACCTTCTCATATATATTTAGTACAACGTAGGGTCCACCAAGTTATCCCACCTAATCAGAAACTATTTTAAAATTTTAAGTTTCCAAATTGCAACCTTGCTGGAATTATAGCAGAAAATCCAGCAAGGTACCCATATTGGCCCACCCTTTTGGGGACCCAAATTAGGTCAGTTGAGGCTGGAATTTAGCATGCTTATAGGTGAGATATGTACTTTCAAAAATCATACCATACATTCCACTTGGTACAAAATTCTCCACCAAAAGCCCCAAATCTTAGCCTCAAGTTGCCCAAAAATCTGTCCAAATAGATTGGGACAACAACAAGTAATTGAAGGAAATAAAATATAAACATTATTTACCATGGGGTTTAATCCCCAAAATTTATATTGTGGACCACCTTAGTGGGCTCCAAAAATGTCCAAACCTTCCCCATCATCAAATACCCTTTGCATGTGCCCCATTAAGATGAATTTTAAGGGCACATGTTCAATGATAGACCACTATGGGCGTCAAATCTTCATGGATGGTTTGGATTTTTGTTGACCCACAAGGTGGGCCACATATATAAGTTCATAATTCTATAATAAAGAAAAAATGAAGAATCGGCCACAAGAGGAGGGGCTTCGCCACATTGAGGCCCTCCCCTTCATCAATCACACCATACATTCTATTTGTTCATTTGTTACAACAAAGATCCGCCACATGCATGTCCCAGATTTAAGATCATTGGTTGGGATACCATCCCAACTATGATTCTAAGGTCTAGATGACCTATCATGTGATAAAATATAAATAATCCTACATGATGGGGCCTATATAGGGGAAAACCCCATGCATGGGCATGCATGCACCAAAGAGGCCATTTGGCCACAACTAAGGGATGGTGAAGGATTTATACCATTGATTGGTGGGTCCTACACTTCCTATATGAAAGAAAAGATATCTAAGAATGTAAAGATGAAAGTTCTAAATGCTAGGAACACACCTACCTTGGATTGCTCCAATCTTGGACCTCCTTGCTCCTAGTGCACCAAGGGTGATGGATCAAGGGATGAGATGGGATTTGAAAGGTTAGATTTGGAGGAAAAGAGGGGGATTAGGGCTGGAATGGGGTGGACATCCCACCCCTCTATTTCTTAGAAGAAGAAAATGAGAGGGAGAGAAGAGAGAAGAGTAGAGAGAATGTGAGAAAGAGAGAGAAATCTCTTTTAAGCTAGGTAATGATTTCTTTCTTTCCTTGTTTAGAGAGGGGAGATGATTGCAAGTAGGGAGTTATAACCAAAGTTATAGGTTTAATAGGTTAGTAGGCTTATGAGTGGTGTTTAAGGGTAGGTGGTATATGAGATGGAACTCTAGGTTGTGTGTGTCATGTTTGTTGGAAATTACATCAAAAAAGGGACTGGGCCACCTTGAAAAATGTGCTCTCCTCACTAGGTGAGCCACATGATCATGATCAAGGGCTAGAATTGAATTGCCTACATCTTATGATCTACATGCTAGATGGATGCACAAGACGCGGCATCGGAACCACAACGACGATGCGAACAAGATGGCATAGGTTTCGGCTCAACCCGAGTCAGGTCTACATGACCGGACTTAAGAAATACTGCAAACACTATCCATTGGTCGCAAGTCACTGGGATTCAACCGATAGGACCATGGGACCAAGATGAACGAAATGCATACTCACACACACACATGTACACATGTGAACTCGGGTCGGGTCTCACAGAAAGAGAGTCTCCAAAGCCTAAATCCATAATGAAGTGAGTTCCAAAAGTTAAATGTCTTGTCATCCACACATCTTTCAAAGAAAGTAACCATTTAAGATGATACCTGAACAGTGGATGTTCTAGATAGGTGATAAAGCCATTCTCTCAAATATCAATGAAATTTATGGTGGCTTAGTTACATTCAGAGATGGTAGTAACTACAAGATCATTGGTCAAGGTGATGTACATCTTGTTAACTTACCTGCATTTGAAAATATTTTATGTGTTGAAAGATTGAAACATAACATTCTTAGTATATCTTAAAATAGGGACGATGATCATAGTATAAGATCTTCTGATCATGGGTGTGAGATAATTAGTAAAGAAGGAAATGTGGTATTAAATGGTCACAAAAATTTTGAAAAATGTTATATAATAGATGATAGTAGCTCAATAAACCTTTTATGTTATATGGTCCAAACAAATGAGACTGAATTATGACACCAAAATCTTAGACATATAAATTATAAAGATCTTTATAATTTGAGCAAAAAAGATCTATAACATCCCAAAAATCGGGGGGTCGAGCAAAAACCCAACTCCCGAGTTCCAAAATGTTTTTTATGCAACATAGATATGTATGATTGAATGTTTTCTGTGATAATGTATTAAACATGAGTGAGATTAAGCAAGAACAGCATATCATACTCCAGAGACAGTTAAATTTGCAAGCGGAAGACTGTAATAGTATGTATAACATATATAAACTGTTGTATGTCTCCAGAGTGTGAATATATTAATAGGTTATACACATACATGTATACTTCAAAAGTAAACAAAATGAATATACATGAGGGCGCTAAAAATATAAAATGACAAGTGTCAATGTATCTAATCAACCTCCCTGTAATCCCGTCAATCAGATCACGTATAAAGGAGAGATCCTCCTCATCATCATCAAATCCAGCTCCGCCTCGCAGGCCGCGCCATCATCTGAAATCACAATAGGGACTGGTGGGTGTCCGAAAACACCATCCCGTAATGTGGGAGTGAGTGATCAACTCAGTGGGATGAGAGAGCAGAGATTAGCATGTTATCAAATCAATCATGCGATAATAGTAAAGCAGTAAATCAAACAATCCTAATACTGTTGTTAATGCAATATGACATGACGTGATGTATGCCCTCACCGACGATCTCCCTCATACGGCAACATCTTACGTCCGCGGCATGCCACACTCCCTAGAGTGCTCCACATCTTCCAGGCACATGCAATGTTATGGTGATATGATTTTCAAGTTGTTATTAGTCCATTCAAACAGCAAGATTGGGAAACTAAGGTACCTCCCTTATATCAATCCCAACACAGATCCTATCTAGGGTCGTCACTCCTAGTAATCTCATACGATGTATATTTTGTAGGTCGCTGCAAGGGCTGCCAGGGCTGTTGCACGCACTCGTTTCACCGCTCCCCCATCACCTTATCAATACAGACCTACTGTACTCTACTGCTACGGAAGGGTCGTCGCCTCCCGTAGACTCAGAATACTCTTGCGGTCACTACAAAGGGCTGCCAGGGCTGTTGCTCGCACTCGTTGCACCGCTCCCCCATCACCTTATCAATGTAGGCCGACAGCAAGAATATAGTGTCCCATACCACCATAATCTGCTCACGAGACAAGTGCTCACTGGTCACTACGGGGAGGTTTGTGACCCCAGCGTAGGCCGATAGCTCGACCACGGTGTCCCATACCACCATGCCCGGCTCATGAGTCTTCGTGGATCAAGGTACCATGGTTAACAGGGTTTACAATGGTAAGTTCAGTACCCTAGGTTCAAGCAGTTATGACTCATGCAGGGTGAACATACAATGGCCAGTCGAGTTACTTGACGGGCTCGACTAGCGCGATCGCATCTCAAGTTGACGACATGAAGTGCGTAAAACACTTCGTGTGGCCTAACCACTACCGCCAACTCCAGAATACGGCTCGCGTTCATCGACGCGTCGTTCGTGGCGAAGATAAGTTAACCACGAATTCGCTCAGTTACTGACTGCCTGGACTAAGCATAGTCCCAAACAATTAAGGAATCACGTCAGCAAATCATATGAGAGTATTGGAATTGAAATACAACCATGTGAGCATGTTAACACATGTTATAACATAGAACTTAAGTAAATCATCAAGTACATGCATCTCATACATACAATGAAACCATGCATATAACTAACATGTAGGAAATCATTCACGTCAGCATATTAATTGAGAAACCAATCTCAACCTAATCCATAACATCATTTAATCCAATACATACTAATACAAGCATTTATACAAACACTTACACTACACACTTAAGTCTACATATAGTATGTCGACCCAAAGTGCTCATTTAGGTGAATCTCTTCGCCAAACTAATTATGCACGCATTCCTAACATTCTAATGCGACAACATATCATGTCAATCACATCAGCAAAATATGAATGAAATCTATACTTCCTACAAATGACTAAAATGCCCTAAATCTCATATTCTTCGCTAGTTTACGAAACAGGAAACGGACAGCATGTTGTACATGTCAAACGGCATTGCCGTCGATAATCTACTATTAAACGACATTGAAAGCTTTGGAAACAGTCAATCAAAGCGTCTAAAATCCGCACCTTTTTCTCCTAGAAGCGTATCAATTCGAACGGAGCGTATAGGGAACCTAATACACAAGATCCATAAGCTACTTCGCTATGGAAATAAAGGAACCTCAAATCAGCAACTATTTAGGGTATTTGCTTACCTAGAATCGCGGTGTAATCATCGGAAAAGCGTTAGAGGTGCGTTGCTTAAGCACGTGCAACACGTAGCACAAGTGGCAGGAAGAACACTCCCGCTCTCTCTCACAATCTCTCACCTTTTCTCTCACACAAGCTAGGGTTTCTAGCAAATTCGGATGTGTGAGAGAAGTGAGGGATTCAACCCCTTTTATAACCTAAAACATGCCCAAAATAGGCTTGGGAACAATGTTTACTTGGTGCCTAACCAAATCGGGGATGTTTCGGTCTAAAAGAGCATTTCTGGAGGTCCCCTGGCCAAATGCGGTCGGACTTAAGCTCATGCATACCAGATCTAGTACGTATTAAGTTTTCAGTCCGGCAGGGTTCGCAGATCGCACGTGGCAGGCTAGTTTCAGTTCAGCGGTCACCGCACGTAGATCAGGGCTGAAAGTCTCTGATATAAAACAGAAATTTCTCCTGATCCGAGGGTGTAATCTGGATGAATTCTGACGGTCAGAACGCTCAATACTGATGCGTCAAGTCGTGTGCCAGATTTAAATTTAAAATTCCAAATATGTCCCTATTCGCACTCTCTTCGGTCCGGGCTCAATGAAATAGCCTGTGATTATTGGTTTGACTTGATTTTCGGAATGAGTGTCAAGTCCAGCTAGGCGGTTCTAACGGTCTAAGATAGGAGGTATCGGACTTTCGACGCGCGGTCTAGATCCAATACAAAGATTCAAAGTGGTCCAGAGAACAAACCTGCTCAGAGTTTGGTCCGAGGTTATAGAGTATTATAGAGTCGTTGGTTCTACTCGATTTGGGTCTTGTAGAACGTATTTAAAGTGATCAGGGACTATTTCGCAGCTACTCCAGCGTCACGCTAGCTAACTTACACTTATTTTTCAAAGGAATTAATCCTATGTGATTTCTTTGGCTATGGAATTGGGTTCTGAGCGATTTCTCAGGTGTTTTAGTTAACCCATTGCTTAAGGATGTCTAATCCCAGATTAGCCAAAATTCGGGGTGTTACAAGATCACTTGCGAGGTTTACCCAAGTGGACTAAGAAAGAAAATAACGTATGTGGTGCTTATCAAGTTGGCAAGAAAATTAGGAGTTGTCATAAAAAAGTGAACTCCTCAACTACTATTAGACCTCTTAAACTTCTCCACATAGGCTTGGTTGGACCAATAAGAATGGAGAGTAGAGGAAGAAAGAAATATTTCTTAGTTGTAGTTGATGACTACACAAGATATTCTTGGGTAGCATTCTTAAGAGAAAAGTTAGACACTTTTGATGAGGTCAAACAACTTATTTAACACATCCAAACTGAAAAGTGTTGTTTATATTCAAAATAAGGAGTGATCATGGAACAAAATTTGAGAATAGTAATTTTGAGAAATATTGCAATGACCATGGTATATTACATGAATTTTTTGTTCTTAAAACACCCCAACAATGAAGTTGTTGAGAAGAAGAATAGGGTGCTATGGGAGATTGCAAGTGTTATATTGAATAGTATGAAATAACATAAATATCTATGGGCTGAAGCTGTGAATACTACTTCCTATATAATTAACTGTGTTTATATTAGACGTGGGAAAAATAAAACAGTCTATTAAATGTGGTTTAAGAAAAATCTCAGAGTAAAATATTTTCATACTTTTGGAAGTAAGTGTTACATTTTACGTGACCGTGAAATTTAAAAAAGTTTGATGTAAGAAGTGATGAAGGCATATTCTTATGATATGTAATAAATAGTCGTGTATATTCTGTTCTAAATAAGAGAACTGGGGTAATACAAGAATCTATAAATGTTGTAATTGATGATCAATTGATCAATCCCAATCTTCGCCAAGATGATGGTGATGGTGATATCATTCTGATTAATCAAAGTGAACCATAATCTGAAATAAGATATTATTGATTTTAGATTGGAAAAAGACCATCCAACAAATCAAATTATCAATAATCCTCTTTTTTGTGTTCAAACCAGAATGCGATTCGAAAATATTTGTAATCATGTTTTCTTTACTTCCCAAATTGAACCGTCTAACATAAATGAAGCACTGGCTGATGAAAGTTAGATTTCAGTTATGCAAGATCAACTGAATTAAATTATATGAAATGATGTGTCGTATCTTGTTCCTATACCGTTTGATAAAAATATTGTTGGAACCAAGTGGATTTTAAAGATAAATCAGATGAGATTGGGAATATTATTAGAAATAAGGCACGACTGGTTGTGCAAGGTTATACTCAAATAAAATGAATTGATTATGATGAAACCTTTGCACCAATTTCTTGCCTTGAATCAATCAGATTGTTTATCTCTGTTGCATGTTATAAGAATTTTAAAATCTATCAAATGGATATCAAGAGTGATTTTCTAAATGATAACTTAAATGATGGAGTATATGTTGAATAACCTAAAAGTTTCGAAGATCCTAAACTTCCTGATCACGTGTACCATCTTAAGAAAGATTTATATGGTTTGAAAAAAGCCCTTAGAGCTTAGTATGAAAAGTTGATTAAATTTTCGCTCAACCAAGAGTTTCGAATGGAAAGTGTAGCAAAACTCTATTTGTTAAAATATCCAATAATGATATCTTGATTATTCAAATATATGTTGATAATATTATTTATGGATTTACATGTACTAATCTATTGTCTAAGTTTGTAGAACTTACGAAGCCTGAATTTGAAATGAGTATGGTTGGTGAGTTAACATATTTCCTTGGACTTCAAGTAAAGTAGCGAGAAAATGGAATTTTAATTTTTCAAACCAAGTATGCAAAAAATTTGGTTAAGAGGTTTGGATTTGAAAATGGGATAAATTTCAATACTTCCATGAGTACAACATTTAGATTATCGAAGGATGAATTAGGTAAAAGTGTTGATTCTTGTCTTTATCAAAGCATGATTAGTAACTTGTTATATCTAACTGCTAGTAGACCAGATATTTCATTTAGTGTTGTTATTTGTGCAATGTATCAATCTGATCGTAAAGAATTATATCTCTTAACTATTAAATACATAATTAAATACGTTGCAAGCATTGTTAATCTTGGTCTGTAGTATCCTTATGATACATCAATTCAAATAGCAGGATATACTGATGCAGATTAGGCAAGTAATGTAGATGATAGAAAATCTACTAGTGGTAGATGTATTTTTACATTGGAAACTGTCTTGTCTCCTCTATAAGTAAAAAGAAAAATTCACTATCCTTATTTACTGCAAAAGCATAATACATTGTTGCAGGAAATACATGTACTTAACTTATGTGGATGAAGTGAACGTTGGCTAATTATGGCAAAAATGAAGATACAATGAACCTGTATTGTGATAACACCAGTGCAATAAATATATCCAAGAATCCTATTCAACACTCTCAAACAAAACATATTGACATCAAATATCATTATATGAGAGAATTAGTTGAAGATAAAACAATTGTGTTGGTATACATTCCGACTGAAAAGCAGCTTGTAGATATTCTAACCAAACCACTTTAGAGTGTTAAAATTTTAAATTTAAGGCATAATATTGGTTTATGTTTTACATAATCATCTTTTTAAAGTTATTTTATTTTATGATTATTATTATTTTCTTTTCTTATTATTGTTTTGTGTTTAAAAATATTTTTTGGCTAACCGAAGTGTAACTGGACAAATCAGTTAGCCAAACTTAAAGTTCGGTCAGCTAAAGGTTGTAAGTGCTATGATTTCATATCCCTTTAGTTGTCAAATGTTGTGGTGCCAAAACCTTTATCTATGTCTTGTATATCTTATGTTTTATGTTTAAAGACTAGTCATTGCAATCAAGACATATCAAGACATCGCATTTCAAGACAAGATCTTAAAAGAAGAAAGTTTTCAAGTCTTGATGAAGAAATCAAGAATAGAAGTTTTCAAGGTTGTATGTTCAAGGGTTGATCAAGTTCAAGCTTACTAGAAGACTTTGTGAAGTTAAGATCAAGCTTATGAAGGCCTACTACAAGTTTTGAATATTCACAAGCTTCTCTTAAGGGTCATCTGAGTGTACAGACTTTCAATGTTCATCTCACTTTTAAGGTTTGTTTGACCTTAGATTGACCATAGGATGGGCTTTATTGTAGGTCATTCCAGATACATAACTCATATATCTTTATATGCTTGTTTGGAGTGTTCTACGACCAGTCCTAGGGACTTCAAGACCAGTCCTAGCTTTGCTACGACCAGTCTTAGGTTTTTCAGTACCAGTCCTAGGTAGTTAAAGATTTTCAGATCTTTCTAGCTGTCCTACGACCAGTCCTGGACATCCTACGACTAGTCCTATGAGTTCTACGACTCATCCTTCGACCGGTCGTAGACCTACGACTTAAACTCCAACAACCATTTTTGGGGTCCTACGACCGGTCGCAGGTGTCTCACGACCAGTCGTAGGTGGCCCACGACCGGTCGTAGACTACCCTCGACCGGTCGTGGAACTGAAAATCAAATCCCGCGGAAATCTTTCTAAAATCTTTGGAGCTACGAGCAGTCCTTGGATCCTAAGACCAGTCGTAGATGAGATTTTTCAGTTTATAAATTGAGCACGAACTTCAGAGTTTTAGCACTTCAAATCAATTCTATTCAAGCATTCTTTAGGCTATTCTCTGAGATAAGTTTGTGTTTATTTTAAGCTGCTTTGTGCTTATTTAATATTCATTTTTCTAGCTTATTCTTATTTGATTTTGATCTACATTCCAATCTTATTAGAAAAGGGAAATTTCTGTTATTCCTTCTTCTGGATTCAAAACCAAATAGATCTAGCCCGTTTAATCTAAAATGAATTAGACTTAGAACCATTCTTAAAGTGACTATTGGACTTTGAACGTCGAATCCAACTTTTACTCCGATTGGTTCTACCGGGGCTTCATCAAAAGGTGATTCAGGTATTTTATATGTTTTGCAATTTACTTTCTCTGGTTTTTGTTTGAGATTCACCAGAAAAATCTCATTGTATTGGTTATCTGAGGAGAGCTAGAAAACTCAGATTGTGGGTTTTTGGATTGTGTAAGCCCGAGATCAAAGACACAATTGTGAAGGTTTTAGGTGAACCTGTGAAACCTATTTTGATAGTGCATGCTAATATCCCCTGTGTGAGGATATTAGGAGTGGAGTAGCAATCCGTGTGGCTGTTGGATAACAGTTGGTGTACACACAGGCGAACCACTATATATCGTTGTGTTGTGGATGTGCTTTATTCTTTCATTCCTTTATTCATTCAGTTTTGTGATTTGTATTTGTGGATGAATGTTGTAATCACTTCAAGAAAAGTGTGGATGAATGTTGTAATAACTTAGGATCTATTTTCTGCAAGTTATTTTGATTTCATTGCTTATTATTCCTCTTTGGTTTGTGATACAAGGACGTTCTAGAAATAAGGTTGTCCTACCTTAAACCTCTGTTTTTTGGTGTAAGGTTGTCCTTAGAACTGATACAGTATCAATCTCCTTATTCTAGGCTATTGCAATTGTTTTATATTAAGCATTGTGCTTTAAATCTTTTATTATTCCGCTGTTATTAATTTTATTTGGCATTGCCCTATTCACCCCCCTTCTAGGGCATATAGCTAGGCCCTTTCAAGTGGTATCAGAGACATAATAGCTCGTGCTTATTGTTTATTTATTGGATTTATTTCCTGAGCTAACAATCTAAACTATATTAAGATGTCAAATTTTGATAGCCTATCAGTCACTAGGCCACCACCTTTTAATGGCACAAACTATGCTTATTGGAAATCCAGGATGAGGGGTCTTGGTGATAAAATCTCTGAAAGTAAAGTGTGTGCAAAAATACTACGTTCACTTCCTGAATGGTTCAATTCTAAAGTGACCACAATTCAGGAACTTCGTGATACGGATACCATGAGGGTTTTGGAATTAGTTGGTTCACTTCAAACCTAGGAGTTATCCTTTAAGGCTCCTAAAGGAAAATCAATAGCTCTCAAATCATCTAAAAATATTTCTCAAGAGCACTTCGGATTCAGAAAATACCGTAGATGATATGGCACTTTTAGCAAAAAGGTTTTACAAAATTTTCAAAAACAAGACGAAGGTTGATTTTCAAAAATCAAATGATAAGAGACGATCAAAACCTAAAACTCGTAAATCCTTGAAAGATAGTCAATGTTATAACTATCAAGAGTATGGGCACTTATCTAACAAATGTCCTAAAAAGGACAAATAAAAAAGGAAAAGCATGATGGCTACTTGGGATGAATCATCTGATTCTGAATCCTCTTCTAAATCAGAAGATTCTGAAACCGAGTCGGGCGATGGTGTTAAAGCCCTTATGACTCTAGCCAAGATCACCTATTCAGATCATGATGATACATCTAGTGAAGAAAATCTGAATAGTGATTGCGATAATGAAGATGATCTTCAAGATGCTTATAATGCTCTTTATAAAGAGAGTTGTAAAATTGTTGTCAAGCTTAAATTATAAAAAGAAAAATTTTTTAAGCTTAAGGAAGATTATGAGTCTCTTGTCTTAGAAAAATCTCATATTTCTGATTCTTTTGAAAAAACCAAAAATGATTTAGATTTCAAAACCTCTCAAATTGAAGATTTGAAATCCGAAAAAGAGAAACTCAAAAATGAGGTAGCTTCTCTTCTGAGTTTGAAAGACACATGTAGATATGCCCAAGGAGATCTGAAATTGGAAAAATTATTGTCCGGATCAAGAAAATGTGGCAATCGATCTGGGCTGGGCTATGATAAAAATACATCTCCTAAATAAAAGAATATTGCTCCTAGATTTGTTAAAGGAGAGTCTTCGACCTTAAAAGAAAAGAATACCTATCAAGGTTTTTCTAAAAATTCTAAGTCTTTTCAAAAACCTAAAAGTGGTCATGTCAACTTTAATTTTCAAAACCGAAAACAATTAGCTGAAAAAATTATTGATCTTCTCAAGGAGTTATTAAAGTCAAACTCTATAGGTCGTTCCTACGACAATAGACAGAAAAAGACCATCTATACTCCTAAACCCAAAACAGTTATGAAATGGGTTCCTAAAGTTGCCCGCTTGGTTACCCACACTGCTTTCAAAGCAACAAGCCATTCAAAGTGGTACCTAGATAGTGGTTGCTCTAGGAATATGACAGGTGACAAAGCTTTATTCACCGATCTTAAAGATATGACTGACGGGTCAGTCACATTTGGTGATGGAAGCAATTGCAAGATTATTGGCCAAGGTACGGTTCAACTTTATAACCTTCCCTTATTTAAGAATGTCTTATATGTTGAGGGTTTAAAACACAACCTATTAAGCATTTCTCAGATATGTGATAACAACCATAGTGTAAAGTTTTCTAATCAAGGTTGTGAGATAGTTAATAAAAGGAGTTTTGTTGTATTAACTGGTCACAAAACTTCTGAAAACTGCTACATTATTAGTGATGCTAGCTCATCTACTCAATCATGTTACATGGTCCATACAGATGAGACTGAATTATGGCATAAACATCTTGGACATGTACACTATCGGAACTTATTTAGATTGAGCAAAAGAGAACTAATTAGAGGTCTACCCAAATTGTAAAAAGTAGACAAAATATGTGGTGAATGCCAGTTGGGCAAACAAATTAGGAGTTCTCACAAGAAAGTGAACTATAACACCACATCTAGACCACTCTAGCTTCTCCACATGGATCTTATTGGACCTACCAGATCGGAGAGTCGAGGAGGCAAAAAATATATTTTGGTAATCGTAGATGACTATACAAGATTCACTTGGGTATCATTCTTAAAAGACAAAACTGAAACCTTGGATGAAGTAAAAAAGGTCATCAAACGAATCCAAAATGAGAAAAGTTCTCGTGTTAGCAAGATCCGTAATGATCGTGGATCTGAATTCGAAAATAGTAGTTTTGAGAAATTCTGTAGCGATCAGGGAATATTACATGAATTCTCAGCGCCCAAAACACCGCAACAAAATGGTATAGTTGAAAGGAAAAATAGAGTGCTTCAGGAAATGGCTAATGTTATGTTGAATAGTATGAAGTTCTCTAAAAATCTTTGGACTGAAGCAGTTAATACCGCATGCTATATTATTAATCGGGTTTATACCAGTAAATCTGATAATAAGACTGCTTATGAATTATGGTTTGAATAGAAACCTACTGTCAAATACTTTCGGGTTTTTGGCAGCAAGTATTATATTTTACGGGATCGTGAAAAATTGGGTAAGTTTGATACGAAGAGTGACGAAGGAATTTCTCTTGGTTATTCTTTGAACAGTCGAGCTTATAGGGTTCTAAATAAGAAAACTGGTGTGATTCAAGAGTCCATCAATGTGGTCATTGATGATCATTTGAATACATCAGCCCCAAGTTCAGATGATGATGAAGCTATTATTATTGACAATCTAGATATCTCATCAAGTCAAAAAGAATCTGAACCAAGGACTGTTAAAGATCATCCAACCAATCAAATTCTTGAAAATCCTCTCACTGGAGTTCGTACTCGCAAACAACTTGAGAACATATGTAATTATGTTTGTTTTACATCCCAAATAGAATCGGTCAACGTAAAAGAAGCACTTTCTGACGAAAATTGGATAGTTACTATGCAGGATGAACTTAATCAATTTGTTTGTAATGATGTCTGGTATCTTGTTCCTAGACCTAAAGATAAAAATATTATTGGAACAAAGTGGATCTTTAAAAATAAGTCTGATGAACTCGGAAATATTATACGAAATAAGGCTAGACTGGTTGTACAAGGGTGCACTCAGATTGAAGGCATCGATTATGATGAAACCTTTCCTCCAGTCGCTCGCCTTGAATCAATCAGACTTTTTATTTCCATCGCATGTTTCAGAACATTTAAAATCTTTCAGATGGATGTAAAGAGTGCTTTCTTGAATGCAATCTACGTGAAGAAGTGTATGTTGAACAACCTTCAGGGTTTGAAGACCCTAAGTTATCTGACCATGTATTTCGTCTCAAAAAGGCTCTCTATGGTCTAAAACAAGCACCCAGGGCTTGGTATGAAAAATTGACTAAATTCTTACTTAGTCATAGCTTTGAAGTAGGTAGTGTCGATAAGATGCTTTTTGTTAAAAAGAATAAAAATGATATTTTGATGGTTCAAATATATGTTGATGATATTATTTATGGATCTACTTCTTCTAACATGTCTACTGAGTTTGCAGACTTAATGAAATCAAGGTTCGGAATGAGCATGGTTGGCGAACTTAACTATTTTCTAGGGTTGCAAGTAAAACAACAACCTGATGGAATTTTCATTTCTCAGACCAAATATGCTTCAAACTTGGTTAAAAGGTTTGGATTTGAGAATGGTAAGAACTTTGATACTCCTATGAGTATAACATTAAGACTCTACAGGTAAAGATATAGATCCTAAACTATATCGCAGTATGATTGGTAGTTTATTATATCTTACTGCTAGTAGACCTGATATCGCATTCAGTGTTGGTATTTGTGCGAGATATCAGTCTAATCCTAAGGAATCACATCTTACTGTTGTTAAACGGATTATTAGATATGTCGTAAGTTCTATAAATTTGGGACTTTGGTATCCTTTTGATACTAATGTTCAATTAGCCGGCTATTCAGATGCTGATTGGGCCGGAAATATTGATGATAGAAAATCAACCAGTGGTGGTTATTTTTACAGTGGAAATTATTTAGTTTCTTGGTTCAGCAAGAAGCAAAGCTCAATATCGCTCTCTACTGCTGAGGCTGAATATATTGCAGCTGGATATGCATGTACTCAACTAGTTTGGATGAAACGCATGCTTAGCGATTATGGAATTAATCAAGATTCAATGATTTTACATTGTGATAATTCCAGTGATATAAACATTTCCAAAAATCCAATCCAGCATTCACGTACTAAGCATATTGACATTAGGTATCATTACATTCATGAGTTGGTTGAAGAAAAAATCATTTCATTGGAATATATACCAATCGAAACTCAACTTGCTGATATATTTACTAAACCGCTCGACAAAAGCAGGTTTAATAAATTAAAATTTGATCTTGGTATGTGCATTTTACATTGAATATTCTTACTTGCATGTATCATAGTGTATTATATTTCACATTATAATTGTTTAAATTTTAATTTTTTTCATTTAAAATGCATTTTTGGTCGATGTTCGACCGGTCGTGGTTTTTCACAACCAGTCGTGGTTTGACCGGTCGTGAACCACACTCGACCGGTCGTGGATCTCGTGAACATCATATAATTTGAGAAAAATCCCCTTCTTCTTCATTTTCACACCCACCTACGACGAGTCGTGGCTCGACCAGTCATAGGATTTCTAGTTTTTCTTCAAGGTAAGTCCTATTTCATCATTTTTTTTTGAAGTTTCATGATCTCTATGCTTTGATTTGTTCATAGTATAGTTTGATTTCATCTCTTGTTGAGGTTATTAAGGGTTTGCTCTCTATTTACTGATCTAGAGAAAACTCATCTTTCATTTGTGCATCTTGCTTGTTCTTTGTATATCTTTTTGAATATGGATGCTAGAGGGAAAAAGAAAACATCCCGTGGTCCATCTTCATCCAGATCTGGACCAATAACTAGACGGCATCTTCGGTCACCTGAAGATGATACTCAAGATGTACGGGATTTGCGTGCCCGTAACATTATCGTTGAGCATACCGCTGATCTAAATCACATTGCTCCATATGGTGTCATTCCCCTTCTTGAATTTGTAGGTTGGACTAACATTTTTCTTTGGGGTGGGTCTGCATACCAGTCCATTGCTCAATCAATGGTTGCATGCATTTTAGATTTTTCCCTTGATAATTTAACATTTTCTATTGATATAAGAGAAGGGAAATTTGAAGTAGACCGTCATTTAATATCAGGTATTATGGATATACCTGTTAATGATCAAGGAATACCGATTCATACTTTATACGACAAACCTTCAGAATCGGAAAAATGCATGTTAGCTAGAGATTTATGCAAAATTGATGTGCATTGGACTCACAAAGGGAATGCGCTCCCTGCAAAGTATCTGTTACCCAAATACAGAATACTACATCGTTTCTTTATTTCCAATGTATATCTTCGGTCCGGTAATAAAATCAAGTTAACTTCTTTCATGGTTTGTGTGTTGCATTCTATTGCTTCTGGAATCAAGGTCTGTCTTCCTTCTTTGATTTGTCATTCCATTATACAATTTCGTTTCCATCCGGGTCACAGTGATATTCCATTCGGTTATCTTATGAATGTTCTAGCCACTCACATGCTTGTCGATAAACCTGTTAATGAGGAACCAATTCTTCATCTCATTTTCAATAATGTCAATCTTAATACGATGAAATTGGAACTGCTTCCTGGCCAATTTGATGAAGCTGGTGTTAGTGGTGTTGGTGGTGATGGTGGTGATGCTGGAAACGAAGAGGAAGCTGGTGATCTTCCACAACAAGATGTTAATATGGATGACTTATTTGATGATATAAAAACTGATTCACCTAATAATCCAGATTATGATCCTTCTGGTTTTGATGCATGCCTTCATGTATTGGAGGAAAAACTTGATAATATGAATATAGCCCATGACATGAGATTCAAGTACATGCGAAAATATCTTCGTCGCATAAATAAGGGCTTACATCAGATTGATCCATCTATTCCTGCTCCCTCCTCTGGATCAGATTAAGTGAATTATCTTCTGAATAATATAACATTTCTTTTACTCTGTATATGTATTATGGATTCTGGTTTCATAACATTTTGGCTATTGTACTTTGTGGTATGGATTATGTCTTGACTTTTCAGATTTATTTTATGTCCTTTCATATCACCTTCTCATTATTTGCTCTCTATTTTCTCCTTTATATTGTTCCTTTCCCTTGTCATTTTGTGACAAAAAGGGGGAGTAGTAAGCATTGATAAAATGGGAGTAATACGGATAGGGGGAGTAAATTTGTTTGTATTGTAAATTTGTTTGTATTTTTTGAAAAGGATATGTGGATTGATGGATATGTGGACTGAAGTTTTGAGGTTTTCATGTTATGTATTGATTATATGAGCAATACTCGTATTACTCAGGGGGAGTAGAGTATTTTGTGGCTTCATGACTTATCATTCCTTATTATCTTTGATGCTATGTGTTTTGTCACAATTTGACAAAGGGGGAGATTGTAAGTGCTATGATTTCATATCCCTTTAGTTGTCAAATTTTGTGGTGCCAAAACCTATATCTATGTCTTGTATATCTTGTGTTTTATGTTTGAAGACTAGTCATTGCAATCAAGACATATCAAGACATCACATTTCAAGACAAGATCTTAAAAGAAGAAAGTTTTCAAGTCTTGATGAAGAAATCAAGAATAGAAGTTTTCAAGGTTGTATGTTCAAGGGTTAATCAAGTTCAAGCTTACTAGAAGACTTTGTGAAGTCAAGATCAAGCTTATGAAGGCCTACTACAAGTTTTGAATATTCACAAGCTTCTCTTAAGGGTCATCTGAATGTACAGACTTTCAATGTCCATCTCACTTTTAAGGTTTGTTTGACCTTAGATTGACCTTAGGATAGGCTTTATTGTAGGTCATTCAGGATACATAACTCATATATCTTTATATGCTTGTTTGGAGTGTTCTAAGACCAGTCCTAGGGACTTCAAGACCAGTCCTAGCTTTGTTACGATCAGTCTTAGATTTTTCAGGACCAGTCCTAGGTAGTTGAAGATTTTTGGATCTTTCTAGTTGTCCTACAACCAGTCCTGGACATCCTACGACCAGTCCTGTGAGTTATACGACTCATCCTTCGACCGGTTGTAGACGTACGACTCAAACTCCAGCAACCATTTTTGGAGTCCTACGACCGGTCGCAGGTGTCTCACAACCAGTCGTCGGTGGCCCAGGACCGGTCGTAGACCACCCTCGACCGGTCGTGGAACTGAAAATCAAATTCCGCGGAAATCTTTCAAAAATCTTTGGGGCTACGACCAGTCCTAGGATCCTAAGACCAGTCGTAGACGGGATTTTTCAGTATATAAATTGAGCACGAACTTCAGAGTTTTAGTACTTCAAATCAATTCTATTCAAACATTCTTTAGGCTATTCTCTGAGATAAGTTTGTGTTTATTTTAAGCTGCTTTTTGCTTATTTAATATTCATTTTGCTAGTTTATTCTTATTTGATTTTGATCTACATTTCAATCTTATTAGAAAAGGGAAATTTCTGTTATTCCTTCTTCTAGATTCAAAACCAAATAGATCTAGCCCGTTTAATCTAAAATCAATTACACTTAGAACCATTCTTAAAGTGACTATTGGACTTTGAACGTCGAATCCAACTTTTACTCTGATTGGTTCTACCGGGCTTCATCAAAAGGTGATTCAAGTATTTTATATGTTTTGCAATTTACTTTCTCTGGTTTTTGTTTGAGATTCACCAGAAAAATCTCATTGTATTGGTTATCTGAGGAGAGCCAGAAAACTCAGATTGTGGGGTTTTTGGATTGTGTAAGCCCGAGATCAAAGACACAATTGTGAAGGTTTTAGGTGAACCTGTGAAACCTATTTTGATAGTGCATGCTAATATCCCCTGTGTGAGGATATTAGGAGTGGAGTAGCAATCCGTGTGGCTGTTGGATAACAGTTGGTGTACACACAGGCGAACCACTATATATCGTTGTGTTGTGGATGTGCTTTATTCTTTCATTCCTTTATTCATTCAGTTTTGTGATTTGTATTTGTGGATGAATGTTGTAATCACTTCAAGAAAAGTGTGGATGAATGTTGTAATAACTTAGGATCTATTTTCTGCAAGTTATTTTGATTTCATTACTTATTATTCCTCTTTGCTTTGTGATACAAGGACGTTCTAGAAATAAGGTTGTCCTACCTTAAACCTCTGGTTTTTGGTGTAAGGTTGTCCATAGAACTGATACAGTATCGATCTCCTTATTCTAGGCTATTGCAATTGTTTTATATTAAGCATTGTGCTTTAAATCTTTTATTATTCCGCTGTTTTTAATTTTATTTGGCATTGCCCTATTTACCCCCCCTCTAGGGTATATAGCTAGGCCCTTTCAAAGGTCACACGTCCCCTTTTTAAAAATGGAGAAATCACTTTTTTTTTTCCTTCCCAATTTCTTCTTCTTCTTCGACTCATCGATGTCTCGTTCGCTCACCCATTCTCCATTACTTGTTAGTGAGTACTTCTTGCTCCATTCTCTTGTCATGATTTTAGTTTTATTTGTCTTCTCCTTGTGATTTAAAACCCCTTTCTTTTTTTTTAAAAAAAGATTTGAAACCCTTATGTTGGAGTTTTTATCTTAGAGTTGTTTTTTTTAATCCTTGTGGTTCTTTCTCATTTGTGAGTTATGGAACGACGAGCTAAATGTGGTATGAGGAAAGTTCAAGCTAGTTCCTCATCTATATCCGTTCCCCCAAGATTCAGACCACCCATTCACTGGAGGATGACCCCAAAAATCTTCAGGATTTTAGAATTAGAAATATTATTGTTGAATGGACGGTAAATCTCAATCATATTGTTAAGTATGGTTTGCACAATCTTTTTTCTGAGATTAGTTGGGAAAAGATTCTCCAATGGGGAGGAAATGTTTATCGATCAATAGTCCAAAGGATGTATTCCTGCATCTCAAAATTTATATTATAGGATGACATCTTCTTTAAAATCAAATTCTAAGAGGAGACTATTTCAATTAGACCCTCCACCATTACATCATTAATGAATATAAACTTGGTGGGGGATGAAATTCCAATTCCCCCTTTGATGGAAAAGATTCCAACTCTGAAAAGGATCTGTTACTTGATTATTGTGTCAATTTAATGCAGACTGGAGATTTGGTAATGCCCTACGAGTTGGAAAACTTTTACCTAAGTATTGTGTTTCTCATTATATTTTTACAACCAATTTACATCATAGAGTTGGTAACAAAATTGATCTCACTCCATTTATGGTTCGTATCTTACATGCTTTTACTACTGGAGTCAAAATTTTCCTTCTAACTCTTATTTGTTAATCTATGATCCACTATTGGATGCAACTAAAATATGGTTCTCTTCCTTTTAGATATCTCATGGCATCTCTAACATTCTTTCCATTAAGGCATCAAAATCCGAACTTCCTTTCAACTCTTCTAATATGCATATGATGAATTTAAATGTTCTACCTGAGTAACTTGGTGAATGTGACCATCAGCAGGGAGAACAACAAGATGTTAACATGGATAATATTTTTGATGCATTGGAGGAAGAATCAGTCGAAGATGAGGATGATTCTAATTACCATCTTTCTAATTTTGATGAGCGTTTGTCTACTTTGGATCATCAAATGGATGCTTTGCATATTTCTCAGGAAGCTCTTGTTTTAAACCAACAACTTAATATGAAGTACGTGAAAAAAAATACTTTCATCATATGTGCAAGATCTTTACAAGTATTGATCCTAAGATGCATGCGCCATCTTCTCCTTAGTCTAAGTGATGTTTCGACTTTACTTCTTAGAATTGCTTACTGATTTAACCATCTTTAGCTAGTACCTTGAAACTTTTGTTTAATCATAGTACTTTTCTTCTTTTGCTTTATCCTATTCATGCTTCCTCTATGCTCAATGAACTTCACATTCCTTTATCAACTTGTGACAAAAAAAGGGAAAAAATGACTCATGTGGAAACAAATTTAGTTAGAGTATATATTTTCAGGGGGAGCAACATATTTTTTAGGGGGAGTTTTTCTAAAAGTTCATGTTTAAGGCCTTCAATATTTTGCATATGGTTGTTGGGTCTATGTAGTCTTGAGTACTTGTAAACGATGTAATTTCGATGAATGTGTAATGTGATGAATGAGTAATATATTATGTTTTGTCACGAAATTGATAAAGGGAGAGACTGTAAGTGCTAATGTTTTAAGCACAAAAGTAGATTATCAAATTTCACAGACAAAATATATATTGTATGGAACTTTAGTTTAATTCAACATTTCAAGACTTGAGCTCAGCTTAACATCTCAAAATAGAAGACTAGAAAGAATTTGAAGAAAATAATCAATTATATGCTAACCTACATGTAAAGAAGACCTTAGGAGTGACCCTAGGTTAAAGTACATCTTGCAAACTTTTCCAAGTTGTAACTTATTGTGTTATTGCTTTAGCTTTCATGGTAGTTCGACTAACCTAACTCTGCATTCGCCCAACAGAACCATCTCGAGTTAGTTAGACAGTAGCCATAGGGTCTTTGTCTTAATATCCAATAAGGTCTTCCCTTGGTCTCCATGGTGTGTCCGGCTAGCCGAACCCTGTGTCCGGCCATCCGAATGAAACTCAGGCCAGATGAGTCCTATCTCTGGCCAGCCTAAGGTTGATTCAAACCTTTATCCCGCAAAATTTGCTAGCCGTTAAGATAGAATCAAGATACATTGGCCAGCCAAAGGGATTCTTAGGTTAACCAAAGCCCTAATCCTTTTTCTATAAAAAAAGCCCATTTCTCATTATTTCTTTATTGAAAAAAATGAATAATTTTCTTCTTTTCAAGTTATTTGCATTGTCTTTCATATATTATATTTATCTTATTCAATTATCTTCTTAAGTCCTATTAAAATTAAAAACAAAGAGTGGCATATACTCAACTTGAGAATAGAGGATTGAATCTATAACTTATAGGGATTTTATTTCTGAAAAATTATCTATCCCTAGACCCTTCTTGGTTGTGCATATGTTAAATTATCTTCATTTGAGAAAACGAGTGATTGCTGCATCTACTGAAGCTTCATCTTCAAAGGCTTCATTGAAATCTTCGCTTTGACTCATGTCATTAAGAAGATACATTCTTGTCCGGTAAATTTTTTTTCCTTGGGTTGAATGAGATTGCCCATAAAAATTTGATCGGGTTGAGAAGTAATAAGCCTAGTAAAATCACTTGAGGTTAGTTGTGATTGCCTGTGAAAATCACAAACTATAAGAGGTTGTTAAGGTTAACCTGTGAAAACCTTTGTCATAGTGGAAAGCTAAAATTATGTGGAGAAGTAATTTTTGGAGTGGAGTAGGTGTGTGTTAACACTGAACCACTATAATCCTGTTTATCTAGTGGTGTTTAATAATATTTTCCTTGTGTTTATTATCTTGAAATACTAAGATCAAGAAAGTTGTGAAATAAGGTTGTCTTACCTAAGAGATTAGGCGAAGGTTGTCCTATGACTTAATTGAAATTAATATTTTAATATTAGTTGTTGTCATGTATTTGTTCTCTAAAATTGTTTTAACAAAAAATTGGTAAAGTCCTATTGAACTCTCCCCCCCCCCCCTCTAGGACATCGATAGCTCCACCTTTAAAATCCAACATCATTTTCTTACAATGCCCCTTATACATACACATATATACATACATACATACACACACACACACACACACACACACACACACACACACACACACACATACATACATATATACTTATGTATACATATTTCTACCACACTCAGGGTTAGGACTAAGGCCCTTCATACAATACTGTGCTCGCCTACTACTTGACCATGTCTGAAGGGACCTATCAGTACCGACATTACAAGCATAAGATCCATCGAATAAAATACTTAGGTCGAAGGGTACGACACTTGTGGTCTCACAACCCATAAATAATATCCATTGCAATACTTAAATTCTTCTGGATCTCATCCAGCCATACAAACCAACACAATCGCCCAATTATCATGACATGTTCATGCATACATGTCATGGATGCATATATCACCAACTGTCACGCCCCAAACCCAGAAATCAGATTCATAAGAATCCCGATTACCAAATCTGGTGCCGACAGCCTCCGTAGTAACCCATTCTCGGCTCCTAGCATTCATATGCCAGATTCCGATCCTGGGATCCTACAAGGAGGATTTTTTTTTTATATATATACATTTAACTAGTAATAAGCATAACCATAAGATTATCCAATTCACAAAGACAACATCATCATCACATATCCACTTATATAATCATTTGAGTACAATACTGAAAGGGAAATAGATAAATAAAAATCAAGCTCCAGAAGACCGCCGCATGCTCCAAGCTCAACATTGCTGCAGCCTAACATCACCTGCACGCATCTATCGTGCATAAGCTTATAGAAAGCTTAGAGGGTGGTGTAAGTGTGTGCACAAGATAAGTGTCAAGTATTCAATACAATGCCCTAATCATATAATACCGGAAAACTGGCAATCCACAAACCATACAATGTCTGAATAAGCAGAAGTATGAACAAATCTATAAGTCAATCAATATAAGAATACGCAATATAGAACAACTATGCAATAAGGAGTCATAAAGAGCCAAATATCGGATGCCGAGAATGCAATGCAATATAAAAATCCTGCTAAATCTGTCTAATCCATATAAGTGCAGAAATAGCAACCCAAGATGTCATATGCCTGCGAATGTAATGTAATAAGCGATGCGAATGAAATGACCATGCTTGGAGTGTGAAGTCGAGATGATAGCACGTAATACTGCAGGCTATGGGGTCCACCACAATGGACTTCTATCCAAACCAGTCTTATACCTAAATTTGGATAGTCAGACTCAACGTGGTGAACTCCTGATCTCAGGTTGGTCGCACGCCCAATCAAAATCCTTGCCATGACAAAGGTACACAATAATTAGTTGCGCACCACCAGCCCGAGTGGATAGTGAATGAATGAATGAATGAGCATGCAACTCCTACTCGATAAGTCCACATATCAGTACGGTTCCTCTCTGGGAAATCACCGGGGTCTATTACACTCCAAACCAGATTGTCGCCCCATCGCGCGCAATAAGGTGAGTGGAAGAGACCTCACTATCCTCCAGCCCATATCGGGCCCGGCTCGTCAATAGCGGACCCATTCCTTGAGCTGGTCAGACTCAGCCTAGCATTTTCCCCCTCCTCTCGGGCAGGTAAGGCCGCACCCCCTTCCAACTGACCACGACACAGTGGAGAGCGCAGCCATCTGGTAATCGGCACTCGGCGCTCATCTACCCACTCGGTCTAGACGTTGGAGCAACCTCTAGAACCAAGAGGGTTTATTGACTTTCACCCAGGGATATCTATAACACCCCATGTAGAACAGATTTTCGGTATCCCATCTGGCCATCCACGATATGCCTGTGGAGGCTACGACCCTGATGTCGCTAAGGCATATAGTAATCATAACACACAATGCGAGATGCATGAGTCATACAATCCAATCATGCAACAATCCTACGCATACCATGCGCTCATGTGAGACAATCACCGCCTATCAGGGAGTCTCATAACAACCAGCACTATGACATATACAATGGTCAATCATATCTCATAACAGACATGCAGATGATGCGTATGGCCATGTATCATGATGCTATGCAGTCACATACTCATAATCAGTATCAATAACCGACATTGACAATCGACATCGACCATGTGGATATTTAACCAACATTGTCCCCCAAGGAATGACTCACATAAAGCCTAACATATAGTGGACTCATTGCCTCACATAAGGGCCAAATATACAACACCATGGGCCTCACTCAGGAGTTTAATACACATCACGATGGGCCTTCCACATGGGCCTAACATACATTACAATGTTTCCATCGCCTAGCCCTCAAATGCATCACAGTGGGCCTCATCACATAAGTCTCATATACATCACATTGGGCCTTAAACATGGGTTGGATACACATAACCACGGGCCGCATATACATCACATTGGGCCCTAAACAATCAGAATCGGTGATCAGCCACGACAACCGGAATCGACAATCAGCCATAATAATTGGCCTCGATCGGTAATCGGCCTCGATGGTCAGAATCGGTCAATCGGCCATGACAAGAAGAATAAAAAATTGGCCACGTCAATCGACAATCGACCACGATCGGTAATCAATCTCGATCGATAATCGGTCAATCAGCCACGATAAGCAGAGTCGGCAATCGGCCACGTCAATCGACAATCGACCACGATCGATAATCGGTCATGATAATCGGCCTCGACAATCGGTAATCGGTCACGATAATCGGCGTCAACCTCGATAATCAACACCGATAATCAGTAGATAAAAAAATGGGGTCCATAGATGATCAGTCGATCAACCATAGTATAATGATCGGCACTCGGCCGCGATTATATCAAATCTGATAGTACGGTGTCATCTGTGTGCGGCGAATGGGGCCCACTTATTTGGGTTAACCTAGTGAGGGAATGATGAGAATGGGTCTAACCAGGCTTAACGGAAGGTCACAACGTGGACATTCAACCATCATTGCCCATCAATGTGGATATTCAACCAACATTTCTCCCAAGGAGTGGCCCACATAGGGTCAAACGGATAGTGGGCCCACGGCGTCATACAAGGGTTTAATATACATCACAATGGGCCTTGCCTATAAACCTCGAATACATAACAATGGGCCTTGCCCATGGGCCTCAGATTCAAGCAGGTGGGCCCCATCATACATGCCTTAAAATGCAAGGCAAATGGGCCCTGTTATATGGACCAAAATATAAACAGGTGGACCCTGCACATGGGCCAAAAATACGTCATGATGGGCCTCATAGATAGGCTGCACTAACGGACCTTATACACATCAAGTGGGCTACATCAATGGACCACACTAATGGGCCTAATACATATCACAATGGGCCTTGTCATATTAAGTTGGGCCTTATTAAGTTGGGTTGTGTTAATGGGCCGCACCAATGGGCCATAATAATGAGCCTTATAAATATATCAAGGTAGGCCTCACAGATAGGCCACAAGTATATCAAGGTAGTTACCTCGAACGGACCACAAATACATTAAAGTGGGCTTGACGGATGGGCCACAAAGTATATTAAAGTGGGCTCGACAAATGGGCAGCAAAATACATCAAGGTGGGCCCAATCACACGGCCCGCATTTATATCCGAGTGGGCCTCATCATCGGATCTCATATGTCACATGAGCCCGAATCAATTGGCCGATCGAATGGGCCGTCGTAATCATCCATCAATAGAGGTCGTTATAAAGCATTAAATAAATAAAATGGATCACATCCAAAGATCATCTGGACCATACCATGAAATGACATTGGTGATGTTGATTTTCATTATTAAATTCCAGTGGGCCCCACCATCGTACTTAATTTCCTTCCAATATGTCCTTAAGGTCATAAAGACCTGGATTCAGAGGAGAAACAAATATCATATTGGTTCCAAAGCTTATGCAATTCCTAAAAAGGTTTCAATGGTGGGAGTTCAATCCACTGTTTTCTATAGCGTGGCCCATCTGATAATTGGATCCATCTTATATTTTTTGTCCCAAGCCTTGTCACAGCTAACCAAAAGGATGGACTGTTGGACGCAGCACATCCATCAATGGTGGGCCTCTGATGCCACCGTCCAAATGGACGGGTGGATAAAACGCATGCATCTATGGTGGGTCCCACGTCCTCGCACAGACGAACGGTGGGGATACAACACAACATCGCAGTGGGGTCGTACCAGGCACACCAGACCCACCCCGATATTTATATAAAATATTATATTATATTATATTATGTAAATATTTTATTATATAGCAATAGTAATATATATATACGTGCGCGCCTGTGCGGGAGGGAGTGGGAGTGTCAATGTCAATGGTGTACCCGACATATATGGACGGTTTGGATAGAACACTTCCATCATGGTGGGGCGCTGATCATAGCGGGTGAAACACATTCAATATGGTGGGTTCCACCAGATAGATGGACGGCTGATAATACACATATCTCGTGGTGGAGCCCACTGATGGATGGTGGCGTGGGTGAAACTTTCAATTCCCACGAAAATTTGCCGGCGTCAACTTCACAGCAGCCTTAGCTGTGTGAGGCACGCCATCCTTCACACACCATCCCATCCACTCATCAGGTAGGTCCCACGTGTGGCCCATCGTAATGTTTATGAGCCATCCAATTCGATCACAAGGTCACGCATACCTGGATGAAGAGTCGAAACAAATTTCATATTGATTCAAAACTTCTACAACCCAAAAAGGGTTTCAATGGCAGACGTTCAATTAACACTCTTTCCTATGATGTGGGCTGCCTGAGCACCACATACAACTGATTTTTAAGGGGGGGGGGGGGCAACTGCCTAAATGGGGCCCACCCAAATGCACGGCGTGGATGAACAGCGCACGTCATGGTGGGGCCACGTATGGGACCTATGGTCCCTGCGACCGTTGCAGCAGGACGCCAGCGGCCTCCTTTGGCAGGCAGTAGTGCTGCTGCCAGTAATATATATATATATATATATATATATATATATATATATATATATATTTATTTATTATCAAAAATTCATAGTTTTTCATAGATAGGGCCTACATATGAAAAATTCAACCCGCCCATTGGATTCCACGGCCCTCGATCGACCAAATGAGACCAATATGTAATATTTTCTCGGTGAATAGAAGATTTAAGGTGGGTTTTAACGGTATTACCACTATTCCCTATGGTATGGCGTGTCCAAGAATCAGATTGGTCCCAAATTTTGGCTCAACGCCTAAAATAAGCTGGGAAATGGAATGGACGGTGTGGATTAAATTAATGCATCGAGGTTGGGCCTTTATGAGTAGCCATCCAAAAAGCATTAAAAACCAACCGCCCATATGTATTTATTTATTATTATTATTATTTTGCTAGGCGAGTACACCTCACTGTTAGTTCCCTCTCCACAACATCCAGCGTCCAGGGACGCTGGACAGACGGCCTGGGTATTCACGGCATCAAGGTGGGTCCCACGTGTGGGGACCACGGCTGGTGGGTCCCACATGGCCGTGGCCCACTAGATCAATCTAATATTAGTGTTTCTTTATTATTATTATTTATTTTTTTTATATCTTAGTTTAGGTAGGGCCCATGTAATTTGGACGGTTGGATAAGACATACATCAAGGTGGGGTCCACATCCGAGTGGGCCACACACCACGCAAAAATGAGAGAGAGAGAGAGAGAGAGAGAGTGAGGGAGAGAGAGAAGCACCCACCGTTGATCTTCTTGGACTTTTTCTTCCATCAATGTATGCCAGAGATTCAATGGATGCACTTCAACGGTTGAGATCGACTTAGGATGGTGGAGATGGGAGATAGGAAAGTGGGCCACACTTGCTCTCCATGGAAGCCATGGACGTTGGGTGCTCTCATGGGGCTTAGGAGAAATGAGAGGGAATGAGAGAGAGAGAGGTGATGAGAGAGGGGTGATGGGAGAGAGGTATGGGTGTGATGGGTGAAAAGTGAGTGATGGGGGGTACTTTGTGTAAGGGAGTGTTGACTTTAAGGATTGCTTAGGGATGGGCTGATGTGTACTTGACATATGACATGATTGATGGGATTGATTTGAAAGGTTGTAGAGATTCTCTTGAGATTTTACAAATGTGCGGCGTTTTCTCGAACTGAACGCGGGCCCACATCTCCTGGCCTAGGTATCGCCTCGGCACTCGGGACGCGGCATCGGAACCGCGGCGATGGTGCGGTCGTCAAGGTACAAGTCTCGAGTTGAGCCGACTCTAAAATACGGGATATGACTCGGGATCGTGCGCAAATGTAAGAAAAGGTTGAAGGTTGCCAAAATTTGATTGGGAGGATCGCAGAGGCATATGGAATAGTACGAGCTAAGATACGGGTCCTACAGTTCTCCCCACCTAATAAAAATTTCGTCCTCGAAATTTATAAAACAGTCAAGGGAAGAGGAAATATCATCAAGTATATATGTCAAAGCATAGCCACCCTACAAAAGGATGAAGATAGCTCTCTCTAATCTCAACCTCGCCCTCGTAAGACGCATCATCAACACTATGTTAATCCTACTGAACCTCGAATCTTGGATCAAAACGATCAAAACTGGAATACTATGCGACCTCATAATCTCAACGGTAGGGAGCTATGTTAGAAAATCTCTAAGTTATTGGAACTCGGGGGTCTAACCATTCTAGGTTCTCAAAAATCAGAGAGTGCAACGTAGCTATCAGCAGATATGTGATGTTATCTCCAGGTATTCCCAAGTTATGCTCCGATACCAACTTCTGTCACGCCCCAAACCCAGAAATCGAATTCATAAGAATCCCGATTACCGAATCTGGTGCCGACAGCCTCCGTAGTACCCCATTCTCGACTCCTAGCATTCATATGCCAGATTCCGATCCTGGGATCCTATAAGGAGGATTTTTATATATATATATATACATTTAACTAGTAATAAGCATAACCACAAGATTACCCAATTCACAAAGACAACATCATCATCACATATCCACTTATATAATCATTTGAGTACAATACTGAAAGGGAAATACATAAATAAAAATCAAGCTCCAGAAGACCGCCGCATGCTCGAAGCTCAACACTGCTGCAGCCTAACATCACCTGCACGCATCTATCGTGCATAAACTTATAGAAAGCTTAGAGGGTGGTGTAAGTGTGTGCACAAGATAAGTGTCAAGTATTCAATACAATGCCCTAATCATACAATACCGGAAAACTGGCAATCCACAAACCATACAATGTCTGAATAAGCAGAAGTATGAACAAATCTATAAGTCAATCAATATCAGAATACGCAATATAGAACAACTATGCAATAAGGAGTCATAAAGAGCCAAATATCGGATGCCGAGAATGCAATGCAATATACAAATCCTGCTAAATCTGTCTAGGCCATATAAGTGCAAAAATAGCAACCCAAGATGTCATATGCCTGCGGATGTAATGCAATAAGCGATGCGAATGAAATGACCATGCTTGGAGTGTGAAGTCGGGATGATAGCACGTAATATCGCAGGCTATGGGGTCCGCCACAATGGACTTCTATCCAAACCAGTCTCATACCTAAATTTGGATAGTCAGACTCAACGTGGTGAACTCCTGATCTCAGGTTGGTTGCGTGCCCAACCGAAATCCTTGCCATGACAAAGGTACACAACAATTAGTTGCACACCACTAGCCCGAGTGGATAGTGAATGAATGAATGAATGAATGAATGAGCATGCAACTCCTACTCAATAAGTCCACATATCAGTACGGTTCCTCTCTGGGAAATCACCGGGGTCTATTACACTCCAAACCAGATTGCAGCCTCATCACGCGCAACAAGGTGAGTGGAAGAGACCTCACTATCCGCCTACCCATATCGGGCCCGGTTCGTCAATAGCGGACCCATTCCTCGAGCTGGTCAGACTCAGCCTAGCATTTGCCCCCTCCTCTCAGGCAGGTAAGGCCGCACCCCCTTCCAACCGACCACGACACAATGGAGAGCGCAGCCATCTAGTAATCGGTACTCGGCGCTCATCTACCCACTCGGTCTAGACGTTGGAGCAACTTCTGAAATCAATAGGGTTTAGGGACTTTCACCCAGGGATATCTATAGCACCCCATGTAGAACAGATTTTACGAACCTGATGTCGCTAGGGCATATAATAATCACAACACACAATGCGAGATGCATGAAGCATACAATCCAATCATGCATCAATCCTACGCATACGATGCGCTCATGTGAGACAATCACCGCCTATCAGGGAGTCTCATAACAACCAACACTATGACATATGAAATGGTCAATCATATCTCATAACAGACATGCAGATGATGCGTATGGTCATGTATCAGGATGCTATGCAGTCACATACTTATAATCAGTATCAATAACCGACATTGACAATCGACATCGACCATGTGGACATTTAACCAACATTGTCCACCAAGGAATGACTCACATAAAGCCTAACATATAGTGGACTCATTGCCTCACATAAGGGCCAAATATACAACACCATGGGCCTCACTCAGGAGTTTAATACACATCACGATGGGCCTTCCACACGGGCCTAACATACATTACAATGGTGTCATCGCCTAGCCCTCAAATGCATCACAGTGGGCCTCATCACATAAGTCTCATATACATCACATTGGGCCTTAAACATGGGTTGGATACACATCACCA
Organism: Magnolia kwangsiensis; assembly: GCA_037074715.1. Taxonomy (NCBI): domain Eukaryota; kingdom Viridiplantae; phylum Streptophyta; class Magnoliopsida; order Magnoliales; family Magnoliaceae; genus Magnolia; species Magnolia kwangsiensis. Next base: position 83,677,309 of record CM073589.1, on the reverse strand, counting down.
CGGGCCGCATATACATCACATTGGGCCCTAAACAATCAGAATCGGCGATCAGCCACGACAACCGGAATCGACAATCAGCCATAATAATTGGCCTTGATCGGTAATCGGCCTCGATGGTCAGAATCGGTCAATCGGCCATGACAAGAAGAATCAATAATCGGCCACGTCAATCGACAATCGGCCACGATCGGTAATCAGTTTCGATAATCAGCCTCGATCGGTAATCGGTCAATCAGCCACGATAAGCAGAGTCAGCAATCGGACACGTCAATCGACAATCGACCACGATCGGTAATCGGTCACGATAATCGGCCTCGACAATCGGTAATCGGTCACGATAATCGGAGTCAACCTCGATAATCAACACCGATAATGAGTAGATAAACAAAATGGGGTCCATAGATGATCAGTCGATCAACCATAGTATAAAGATCGGCACTCGGCCGCGGTTATATAAAATCTGATAGTACGGTGTCATCTGTGTACGGTGAATGGGGCCCACTTATTTAGGTTAACCTAGTGAGGGAATGATGAGAATGGTTCTAACCAGGCTTAATGGAAGGTCACAACGTGGACATTGAACCATCATTGCCCATCAATGTGGATATTCAACCAACATTGCTCCCAAGGAGTGGCCCACATAGGGTCAAACAGACAGTGGGCCCACAGCCTCATACAACGGTTTAATATACATCACAATGGGCCGTGCCTATAAACCTCGAATACATCACAATGGGCCTTGCCCATGGGCCTCAGATTCAAGCAGGTGGGCCCCGTCATACATGACTTAAAATGCAAGGCAAATGAGCCCTGTTATATGGACCAAAATATAAACAGGTGGACCCTGCACATGGGCCAAAAATACGTCATGATGGGCCTCATAGATAGGCTGCACTAACGGACCTTATACACATCAAGTGGGCTACATCAATGGGCCACACTAATGGGCCTAATACATATCACAATGGGCCTTGTCATATTAAGTTGGGCCTTATTAAGTTGGGTTGTGTTAATGGGCCGCACCAATGGGCCATAATAATGAGCCCTATAAATATATCAAGGTAGGCCTCATAGATAGGCCACAAGTATATCAATGTGGTTACCTCGAACGGACCACAAATACATCAGAGTGGGCTTGACGGATGGGCCACAAAGTATATTAAAGTGGGCTCGACAAACGGGCCACAAATTACATCAAGGCGGACCCAACAAATGGGCGGCAAAATACATCAAGGTGGGCCCAATCACATGGCCCGCATTTATATCCGAGTGGGCCTCATCATCGGATCTCATATGTCACATGAGCCCGAATCAATTGGCCGATCGAATGGGCTGTGCTAATCATCCATCAATAGAGGTCGTTATAAAGCATTAAATAAATAAAATGGATCACATCCAAAGATCATCTGGACCATACCATGAAATGACATTAGTGATGTTGATTTTCATTGTTGAATTCCAGTGGGCCCCACCGTCGTACTTAATTTCCTTCCAATATGTCCTTAAGGTCATAAAGACCTGGATTCAGAGGAGAAACAAATATCATATTGGTTCCAAAGCTTATGCAATTCCTAAAAAGGTTTCAATGGTGGGAGTTCAATCCACTGTTTTCTATAGCGTGGCCCATCTGATAATTGGATCCATCTTATATTTTTAGTCCCAAGCCTTGTCACAGCTAACCAAAAGGATGGATGGCTGGATGCAGCACATCCATCAATGGTGGGCCCCTGATGCCACCGTCCAAATGTACGGGTGGATAAAACGCATGCATCTATGGTTGGTCCCACGTCCTCGCACAGACGAACGGTGGGGATACAACACAGCATCGCGGTGGGGTCGTACCAGGCACTCCAGATCCACCCTGATATTTATATAAAATATTATATTATATTATATTATGTAAATATTTTATTATATAGCAATAGTAATATATATATATATACGTGCGCGCCCGTGCAGGAGGGAGTGGGAGTATCAATGCCGATGGTGTACCCGACATTTATGGACGGTTTGGATAGAACACTTCCATCATGGTGGGGCGTTGATCATAGCGGTTGAAACACATTCAATATGGTGGGTTCCACCAGATAGATGGACGGCTGATAAAACACATATCTCGTGGTGGAGCCCACTGATGGATGGTGGCATGGGTGAAACTTTCAGTTCCCACGAAAATTTGTCGGCGTCAACTTCACAGTAGCCTTACCTGTGTGAGGCACACCATCCTTCACACACCATCCCGTCCACTCATCAGGTGGGTCCCACGTGTGGCCCATCGTAATGTTTATGAGCATCCAATCCGATCACAAGGTCACGCATACCTGGATGAAGAGTAGAAATAAATTTCATATTGATTCAAAACTTCTGCAACCCGAAAAGGGTTTCAATGGCAGACGTTCAATTCACACTCTTTCCTATGATGTGGGCCGCCTGAGCACCACATACAGCTGATTTTTAAGGGGGGGGGGGGGGGGGGGGGGTACTGCCTAAATGGGGCCCACCCAAATGCACGACGTGGATGAACAGCGCACGTCATGGTGGGGCCACGTATGGGACCCATGGTCCCTGCGACCGTTGCAGCAGGACGCCAGCCGCCTCCTCTGGCGGGCAGCAGTGCTACTGCCAGTTATATATATATATATATATATATATATATATATATATATATATATATATATATATATATATATATATATATATATATATGTATATGTATATATATATATATTTTTTATTATAAAAAATTCATAGTTTTTCATAGATAGGGCCTACATATGAAAAATCCAACCCGGCCATTGGATTCCACGGCCCTTGATCGACCAAATGAGAATAATATGTAATATTTTCTCGGTGAATAGAAGATTTAAGGTGGGTTTTAACGGTATTACCACTATTCCCTATGGTATGGCGTGTCCAAGAATCAGATTGGTCCCAAATTTTGGCTCAACGCCTAAAATAAGCTGGGAAATGGAATGGACGGTGTGGATTAAATTAATGCCTCGAGGGTGGGCCTTTATGAGTAGCCACCCAAAAAGCTTTAAAAACCTACAGCCCATATGTATTTATTTTTTTCTTATTATTTTTCTAGGTGAGTACACCTCACTATCAGTTCCCTCTCCACAACATCCAGCGTCCAGGGACGCTGGACGGATGGCCTGGGTATTCATGGCATCAAGGTGGGTCCCACGTGTGGGGACCACGGCTGGTGGGTCCCACATGGCCATGGCCCACTAGATCAATCTAATATTAGTGTTTCTTTATTATTATTATTATTTTTTTTTTTTATATATATCTTAGTTTAGGTAGGGCCCATGTAATTTGGACGGTTGGATAAGACATACATCAAGGTGGGGTCCACATCCGAGTGGGCCATACACCACGTAAAAATGAGAGAGAGAGAGAGAGAGTGAGTGAGGGAGAGAGAGAAGCACCCACCATTGATCTTCTTGGACTTTTTCTTCCATCAATGTATGTCAGAGATCCAATAGATGCACTTCAATGGTTGAGATCGACTTAGGATGGTGGAGATGGGAGATAGGAAAGTGGGCCACACTTGCTCTCCATGGAAGCCATGGACGTTGGGTGCTCTCATGGGGCTTCGGAGAAATGAGAGGGAATGAGAGAGAGAGAGGTGATGAGAGAGGGGTGATGGGAGAGAGGTATGGGTGTGATGGGTGAAAAGTGAGTGATGGGGGGTACTTTGTGTAAGGGAGTGTTGACTTTAAGGATTGCTTGGGGATGGGGTGATGTGTACTTGACATATGACATGATTGATGGGATTGATTTGAAAGGTTGTAGAGATTCTCTTGGGATTTTACAAATGTGCGGCATTTTCTCGAACTGAACGCGGGCCCACATCTCCTGGCTTAGGTATCGCCTCGTCGCGCGGGACGTGGCATCGGAACCGCGGCGACGGTGCGGTTGTCAAGGTACAAGTCTCGAGTTGAGCCGACTCTAAAATACGGGATATGACTCGGGATCGCGCGCAAATGTCAGAAAAGGTCGAAGGTTGCCAAAATTTGATTGGGAGGACCGCGGAGGCATATGGAACAGTACAGGCTAAGATACGAGTCCTACACCAACCATTTAACGAGTCATCATTTATACAATATTATGTGTGATGCTGGATTAAAATATTATGCTACTTTGTACTTCCTACTGAGGATTGAAATTGCAGTAAGACCGTTACTATTAAAGTAGGAATATATGTCAAAGTGTCCTAGAGGGGGGTGAATAAGATTTTTTAAAATTTTAATCTTACTAGGCTATAGATTCTACTAATCTAAAACAAGTTGAACATAATTATAAAAAAATAATTTAAGTTTAAGTCATAGTGTTATATTTGATCAAGCATGTATTGTGTATAAAGTAAACAATCACATAATCAATACATATGATCTTAGGTAATCATCTCAAACACAACAATATATAGTGGTTTGGCTACGGCCTACTCCACTGCTAGTTGACACACTCCCCCTTAGAGTGTGTTGGATTTCACTATCAAATGGTTTTAAATCAGGTTGACCATAAACCTTCACAACCTACACAAGGTTAGCTAAGGAGTTTACACAAGACAACCTTAGAAGCCTACAAAAGGCGATGAGTCCTACACAAGAACTTTACTGGGAGCCTACACAAGGCAACCCATGCCTACACAAGACAATGCCTACATAAGAAAAATATGTCCTACACAAGGACACTACTAGGAGCCTACATAAGGCAAATAGGTCCTACACAAGGACACTACTAGGAGCCTGCACAAGGCAAATAGGTCCTACACAAGGACACTACTAGGAGCCTACACAAGGCAACAAGTCCTATATAAGGACACAACGTATTCTCCCGTTAGAGGCCTACGAAAGGTCTTAGCGAGTTTAAAAAACAAAATCTAAAACTGGATCCTACACAAGGAACGGGTTTCTGACTCTATGACTCTAATACTTACTTGTAAGTGAGTGAGTCCCATTTCATCATATACTGAAGATGAACTCTTTTGTTGAAGAAGAGTCTTCAGTTCACTTGATCTACAACAATGGTAGATACTCCGATACAAGTTGTCAGTTGTTGGGTTAAAGTATTTTGGTGAATCTCCTCTTTTAAATGTTGGTCTTTAAGTGAGGATGCGATTCCCAAATGCCAAACATTCATAAGATTTCAGCTCAATGATTTGCCAATAAATGATCTGTTGGAAGACCATTGAATGGCAGAGTTCATTCTTCAATCCAATCTATTGATATTTCAATGATTTTAAGATATGGTCGAAGGATAAACTCTAATGAGAAAAAGGATTTAAGATGGTAGGTATTTTCCTATAGCAATAACTCTCTTAAATCTCACTAATTTTCTCACTACAAACCAAGAAACTAAGCCTCTGAATATAAAGGAAAAATCCCAACGATAAAAAAATGGGCAGATTCTGTCCACGTTTGATGTCATTGAAGGTCACCTTTGTAAGTGCACCCTACTTTGCATACTTGTTTGTCAATCACGTGACTAGTTGTGTCCAGTAGTCGGATGAGTTCTTGGTAAATGAAGACCGACGACGCAACTACATCAGAAACATGTTGAGGGTTAAATATTGCATATTATCCCCCATTTATTTCTTGGTTTTACAAACATAATATGGCTTAATGGTATATTTTATATGTGTTTGTGTTGCAAGGTGAATTTAAGAGCTTGGATTGAAAAGAATGTTAAAGCATGAATTTAATGCTCAAGAATCATCAAGCAAAGAATGGATCTTTTGAGACCAAGATGGAAGATTTCAAGATCCCAAGATTCAAGAAAATCAAGTGGAAAAGGAAGTGCAGAAAGTAATGTATAAATTGGTGTAAAAATTCACAGGATTTGAGCTTAGATGTCATCGAAGGCCTTAGATGACATCAAAGGCTGGTCTTTGATGACATCGAAAGCTGGTCGATGACATCTAAGAATTATAGAAAAGTTGAGTTAGTTGTTGGACATATTGGGTGCTCTTTTTAATTCAACGAAGGTAGTTCGATGACATCAAAGCTAGTTTGTCGATGACATCGAAGGTTGTTCGATGACATCAAAGAATTATAGGAAAAACAAGTTTAGTTGCTGGAAAAATTAGATACATTATTCGATGACATCGAAGTCTGTTCAATGACATCGAAGCCAGTCCATCGATGACATCGAAGGTTGTTCAATGACATCGAACTGGTTACGCGGAATGCATAAATTTGATCCGGTTTTGTGATTTTCCAGAACTTTTCATATAAATAGGGGTTCCTAGGCACTTTTTGGGATATCTAGGGTTTGGAGTAGCAAAGCAAAAGGGTGGAGCCACTTCTTAAGAGTTTTTCTTCTCTTCTCCTTAATTTTTAATGCTTTCTTTTAGGGTTTTTAATTCAATCATGTCCATGGTTGGTTAGATCCCTTAGCTAGGGCTAAGGGTTGAATCTTGTAGCATGGTTGGGATGTTTTTCTTATTTGATTCTTATTATCATTGAACTCCTTTGATTTTAGTTTGATATTTAAGAAATAATTTTAGTGTTTAATGGTTTGTTGTGACTGAAATTATAATGGATCTGCAATAGCTTGAAGTTTTTTCTTTTTCTGTTTAGAGTTTGTGGAAATAGGAAATCCTGTTGTTCTCCATCATCCCTTGGGCATGGCTGAGTGATAGGATCTCTTTTATTCTTCACAAATTTCCCATGATAGTTGTTGGATCGGTATATCCTGCTCTCTACCATTGTCTCCTAGGCATGGTTAGGTTATTGAATCACTTCCAATGTTTACAACGTTCATCCATTGAGAATTAGGTCAATGAAGATTCAAACCTGATCTTATTGAATATCTTCTAATTGGATAGGATAGGAATCCGATTCCAATTGAGTACCTTGACTTGAATAAGGAAGCATCCTAATAGCTGCAAGTGGATCCCTGAAATCCCTAGCTCCCACTTTTAAATTACTTAGTTCTTAATAAACACTTCACAATTACTCTCTCTACTTTCCTGATTTAGGTTAGATCTTCTCCTAGTTTTGATTCTAGTTACTTTCAGAATAGACACACAAGATTAGTCCGTGTGGATTGGACTTCGATCTCAATGAGATTATTACTACATCACAACTCTACACTTAGGGTTGTGAATAAAGCATCAAAGCCATATTGAAAATAAAGAACCGCTTCTACGATCTTAACCTTGCAAATAGATAATCCCAACCCAAATAGGAAAACCTACTCAGGTCATCTATTCAAAGCCAATTTTGAGTTCACATTTTCTATCGTTTAGTCTTAGCTTTAGCAACTCCCAAGTTGATGAGTGATTAAAAGTATAAATAGAAAAATATGTCCACATTCGGTAGGAAAAGATGTCACCGAATAGCACTTTTGATATCATAGAAGATACCTTCGGTATTAGCGAAAGTGCTCAAAACAGTCCAGCAACATTTCAAAGGTAATTCGGTACCACTAACTGGACATTTCGGTAACACCGACTACCACCGACGAATAAAGTTTGGTGTCACCAAAAGGGATCTTTTTCATTCAACAACTTAAGGATTTAATTTGGCACTATCGATTGATAATTCGGTACCACCGAAGCAAGTTTAGTGACACCAAAGTTAGCTTCGGTAGCACCATAAACTAGTTGTTTTCTATCTGTTGGAACTCTTTCTCTATTGTAGAAACTTGCAAATATAGTGGATTAAGGCATCTTAAAGTCTTTAGTGTTCCCAAGCTTATCCTAGCCTACCTAAACTCTATCCATATGAGTTTCATGCTCTCTTCATTGTGATCTTTCACTTCTATGAGCATTCAAAGCTCCTATTAATGAAGAACATGAACTCATGCCTTCTCTAGAGTACAAAGACCAAACCAATAGGAGAATCTTTTATCTTTTTGATACTCTAGAGCATCCATAGGTTAAATCCCTTAGAAAATCCAGTCATTATCCTAGATAGGAGATTTAACCAATTCCCATTACCTTGGTCACCTTTATAGGTATATCTTATGTAAGGTTCTTGATCGTGAAGTTGAACTAACAGGAAAATCCAAGCTACGCGATTGGGGGAGTATCAGGAAGCTGATTCAAGTACGAGAGTGCAAATATTAAGCAACCCAAGACAAGCTACAAAAGAGGACTCAATCTGACAAGTAAGTGTCATTGTAAAGAGTTCATAGTTTAGTCTCTATCATCGTGTAGGATTGAGGCTAAGAGTTTATTATCAATAAACTTGATTAGATTCCTAGTGTGGGATCTTGGCCAGTGTGCCTAAATGTAGGTTCCTTGTGCGAGATCTTGCCCAGTGGGCCTAAACATAGGTGCCTTGTGAGAGACCCTGGCTAGTGGGCGTAAACGGAGGTGCCTTGTATGTGACCTTGGCTGGTGGGCCTAAACGGAGGTATCTAGTGTGGGACCTTGGCCAGTAGGCCTAAACTGGGTTCTTAGTATAGGACCTTTACTCTTGCAAAAAGTATAAATTTGTGTCCTTAGTGTAGGAATGTAAAGGTTATTGGTGAACCTATTTTAAAACCATTAATAATGAAATCCGGTGCACTCTGGGATTGAGTGTGGATACTAGGAGTGGAATAAGCAGGTAGCTGAACCACTATACATGCTTATGTTTGGAATAGTCATTTGTATGTCTGTTTAATCATGCTTATACATGCTTGAATGTTTAAATTCTTATACATGATTAGATGAATGTTATTGATTGATAAGAAGCACCTTTCACACACAAGTACACTATGATATAGGCTAGTTGCATTATTGGTATATCTTAAGCTGCCTATGTGATCTGTAACGCCCTGAAAATTGGGGGTTGAGTATAACTCAGCTCCCGAGTTCCAAAACATCACTTATACAATATTTTCAATGATAGATGAATGTTGGCTATATTAGTGCATAAAATATGAAGTAGATTAAGCCAAATTAGCAAAACATAATTTAGGAACAGTTGTAATACGCAAGTAGAAGACTGGAATGAATATGTAAACCAATATAAGTCCCCAGAGTATGTAAGCATTGTCAGGTCAATATTTACAAGTGTTGTGTCAAGATACAAAATGTCAAAAGGAATGTAATAGTCCTCTACAAGTATAATCCTTGAATCCCTCTCAATCACGACATGGCTCACATGAACCTGCTTGAGAATTACATGTACGAGAACGCCTCCTCATCATCCTCGTACTCCGGCTCCACTTCACAACCATCGCCATCATCTGAAATGAAAACGGGGTCTATTGGGTGTTTAAAACACTGTCCCCTAACATGAGAGTGAGTGATCAATTCAGTGGAGCTATACAACAGAGGTTAACATGTTATCAATCCAATCAAGCAGTAATGATAAAGCAGTACAATCAAACACGTCCTAATTACTCTTGTTAATACAAGGATGTATGTAGAAATGATGCATGCTCTCGCCTTCACTCCCTCTTACGACAACATCAAACGATCACGACATGAATCACTACCATTGTACTCTACACCAACGCCAACAGCACATGCAACGTGATGTTATGAGCATGATTACCAAGTTCTTATTAGTCCTTTTTCAAATAGCATGATTAGGAAGCTAAGGTACCACCCTTTATATCATTTTGCCAACACTAATCCATCTAGGGTCGTTAATCCCAGTTAATAACATACGATAGGCGAGTTCAGGTCACTACCACCAATGCCCTACCAACTGGCAGTCTATTTTCAAAGGCTCGTCACCAACCCGACTGGGGACCATAGCCAGGCTATGCTGAGGTAGGCCTATTCATACTCGAGGTCACACTACTAATGCCCTACCAATTGGAAGTCTATTTTTGAAGGCTCATCACTAGCCTGACTGGGGACCACAGCTAGGCTGCTCCAGTATAGGCCGATAACTCGAATACAATGTCCCATACTACCATATTCGGCTCATGAGTCTGGGTTGCCCAATGGTCACTACGGGGAGGCTCGTTGCCCCAGTGTAGGCCGACAGCTCGACCACAGTGTCCCATACCACCATGCCCGGCTCATGAGTCTTAGCGGATTGTGGTACCAAGGTTAAACGGGCATTTCACTGGTAAGTTTGGTATCTTAGGTTCAAACAATAGCGTCTATACATGGTGAACATACATTGGGTCAAGCGGGTTACTTGACGAGCTCGACTGGTACGAGCGCACATCGAGATGATCGACATGAAGTGCGTAAGCACTCCGTGTGGCCTAACCACTTTCGACATCCCAAGTACGGCTCGGATTCATCAAACACATCCTGTGTGGTGAAAAACAATCTCAGCCACCAGAACAAGGCCTCTTACTGATTTCCTAGACTACGTCATAGTCCCAACCACATTCAATTACAACAAATAAACATATGAGATAATCAAAGTAGTAATGAATACTTAAGTCAAATCCTACAATCATTTGAGCATGCTATGGAGTATAACTTAAACATGAATATACAGTACACAGAGGAAATGTTACACACAATTAAACATGAATAAACAGGCTATACATTTCATGGAGGAAATCATACACCCAGCTAAGGTAGTTGGGATTCATATCTCAACTCCCTTATAAATCACAATTTACTAACTACTAACTCATTCAGACATTTTTACAAACACTTAGACTACACCTTCCAACGTATATAACATACGTTGGTTATAATACGTATTAGGGAAAATCCTTTCGTCAAGGAATTGTCATCTACACAATAATCATATACCCACAATAGTTAATTTTGACAAGCACAAATACACATTCTATACTCATTCAGACATTTTCACAAACACCTAGGCTTCACAATATAACATACACAATGTATGTTGGCATAACATGTAATAGGGCGAGTCCTTTCACCAAGAAATTGTTACACATACAACTAGCATATATACACGACAATTAATCATGGCAAACGTAATTCCAAATTTCATACGTATACGATTCTTTCTACAAATATATAGAATACACTAAACTCAACATAGTTCATATATAACTAAAACGTGAAACAAACATCGCATATGGCATGTGAAATAGCACCCACGTCAGTAATAAATCATTAACCGACATTGAAAGCCTTGAAAACTATAATCTATACTCATATAGTCTGCCATATGAGTATGTCAAGTCACTGCCTACGATGCGAGGACCACCTATAGCAGGCAATAGGTTAGCTATTTTAGCACTTAAACTGTTTAAAACCCTAGAACGGATTAGGGTTAGGTTTACTTAACCAAGTACAGCATTGGAGCTACCAGAAGAACTATACGGGATTGGCGTTTCAGCAGGTGGATTAGCAGGGAGAATCCCAGGAATCCACACCAACTCTCTCACTTTCTCTCTCTTTACTCTCTTCTCTCTCCTAGGGGTTTTTTCCAAATTCGTATGGAATATGTGAGAGGGGTTTTAAAGCCCTTATATAGGCTTAAAACTGATGGGAATGGCCCCAGGGCCAAGGTATACTTAGGTTATGTCCAAATCGGGTATGTTCCGATCCAACGGAGCATTTCTAAAGGTCCCTTTACTGAATGCGGTCAGACTTAAGCTCCCTGATATTGGATCTTAGTCAAGCTAAGTTTTCAGTTCGATCGGATTTCTAGATCGACTGTGGCGGACCAGTTTCAGTTCAACAGTCACCGATACTCGATCAGGGCCACAAGTACATTGCCATGTGTGGGACATTTCCCCTGATTTAAGGGTAACTTTGGGTCAAATTCTGACGGTCAGAATGCTTATAATTGGTCCACAAGTGACACGACTTAGATTACTTAAATTTATATTTAATTTCATAAAAACCTTCACGTTATCACACTCTTCACTCTGGACTCAAGAAAATAGTCTCAGGACATCATCTGGACTTGATTTTCGAAGTCCTTGTCAAGTCCAACTAGGCGGTGATATTTTTCTAAGTTCGTCGCTATCGAACTTTCAATGTGCAGTCCAGGTCTGATACGGTGTTTCAATGTGCTCCCCAGAGCAACCGGATTTAGAGATGGTGAAATTGCACCTACTAATGCCCTGATTTGTCAATTATGGTGTGAGTTGAGTCAGTCGGACTACAGAGCCTAACAGGAAGAACAATTCAAGCGTCTGCCTCAACTGGAATGTGTAGAAGCTTGTCATAGGTAAATTATAGCCTCACATCCCATGTCCCAAAACACCAGGTGATTAAACCCTTAAAAACAACTTAGACCATATGAGGATTTTTGGATAAGTGAACTTTTTCAAACAATAGAAAATCTCTAAGTTTGCTTACCCTGTCGAGCGGACAGTCGATCCCATCGAGAGTATACGCTCGATGATATCGACCCTGCTCGATGATATTGAACTATGTCATAAATATAACCGTTTTATATATGTTGAAACCTTTTTCCTATATAAAGAGAGACTTATCCATATTGCTGGTAGAGAAAGAAGAGAGTGCTTTTGTGTGTTTTACATCTAAATCATATACCCAAAGCCCTTTCTCTCACGGGAGTTCATCTTCCAATCCATTCTCATTCATTGACATTCAATAGAGTGGATTGGGAAATGAACTTTCGCATTCAAGGATCCTTCAGTAACTATTTTAATAGCATATCATCAAGCTAGGATGCCTTGGATGAATAGATGACGGGAATCACTCTATCTTCCTTATAGGAAAATTCTAAGAGAGTGGATTTTCATCCTAACCTTGACCCAACCCAAAGCCAAGTACTGATATATCTTTTGTGTTGCGGATCAAGGGAGATGAAGACTCTTCAACAACAAGAAGGAGATCTTCATCACTGTGCTAAATGGGACTCATCAACTTATTTGTAAGTACATAGAGTCCAGAGGACACTTGTGATCATTCCTTTCTAGGATTGGGTCTTAAGTGTTGCTCACCCTTTAAAGTCCTCATAGGAGGCCTCGGGTGGAAGTGTACACTGTGGCTGGGTTATGTTGACCCTTACTCTATGGAGAGCATAAACATCTGGGTGCATTGTGTGGATCCTTTCTCTGTGTGGGCATAAACATCTAATTAGGAGTGCACCAGTAAAACTCCAGGGTTAGAGGTGAACCGAGTAGAAACCTTCGTGTAAAGGTTGAAGGTGAACCTGATTTAAAACCTTAGGTTTGAGAGGAACCCTGGGAAACCTCCTTAGTGAAATCTGGTACACTCAAGGGATGAGTGCGACAGCCGAGAGTGTAGTAGACAAGTAGTCGAACCACTATAAAAATGACTGCATTTGTGATTGTTTTTGTTTTTCATTGTGTGATATTCCTCACATGCTTTTGTATCTGATTATCCAATATCACACCTCATATTCACATACAGTCATATCCACCACAAATTATATGCAACCTGTTTATCTTTCAAGAAGTTTGTGATTGGATCCTCTACCAGGCTTGGAAGCCAGTAGAGTTACATCTAAGTAATCCTTTAAATTATATATCTGATAGGATTAGTGCAATAAGAATTTTAAATAAATCTTAAATCTTTAAAAAGTCCTATTCACCCCCCTCTAGGACATATTGACATATTCCTACTTCGACTCAAGCGGTCTTCACTGCTAATTTAGATGGATCCTAGGTTTCAGGGTATTGTAGCATTAACAATTCAACAAGTTTTGGGCCTTACAGATCGTATTTAAAGTGATTGGTGTTAATTTCCCAAGTAATCTGGTTTAGCGCTAGTTAATTTCATTTAATTTCTAAAGGATTTAGCCCTTAGTGATTTCTTCTTGAGGTGGTACTCGGGTCTTTGTACGAATTTTTCTGGGATGTTACAATCTACCCACCCTCCCCCCCCCCCCCCTTAAAGAACAATTTTGTCCCTGAAATTGCCTAAGGGTAACCAGTTTTTTTTTAATTCATTTTCTTAGGGTATATAATAATTACATCAGCCTAGCTCATATTGGTCTAACCCTCCTTAAAAGTTTCTACCTTTTAAGTTTAAAACAAATGTCTAATTCATTATTATCGTGCTAAGTGTTTTATGATAAAGTTTACTTAAGGGTGGTATAATTTACTTTTTATGATTGAGCTAATACGGAAAGACAGTTATGGTAGGATCAAATCTGATACGTCGATTGTCCGCCTGACCAGGGTAGACAACGTTGTATCCCTTCCTAATCCTGATGGATACTGGTCTTCTGCTCAGTCAAAGCAGTGAGTCCTTTGGTAATCACCCAGGAGTGAGAATTGAGTTAAGCCGCGAATGCCTCGTAGGGATATGGTTCTGAAATTTTGAAATCTGCTCATCCTAAGTATTTAAGGGGTATTATAATTTATTAGGAGATTCAAGCCTTATATTTATAAGGTTGTCCTTCGAGTCCTGTTCAACGAGTGTTCTTATTCAACCTATGTTTAACTTAGTGGATAATAAGTTCTTCCATGGTGCTCATAGTTATAAGGCTATGCCAGAAGGGTTTTCAACCTCCTAAAATTATATTTGCATGTCACCATTTTGATCATACGGCCAGGAGGTTAAGGGCAGATTACACTTTGGTTTTCTTAACTTTGGAAGGGAAGTAAGAGTCGAGAGTTCTAAAATATTTTAGAAGTTTGGAATGCTAGGGCCATAAGGCCGCGGGACAGGAAAGAAGAGGGACATGTCCTCGACGTGGTATGAACCTTGAATCTACAAGGGAATAAGAAACTTATAATCTTTTACTATGGTACACCTCCAAAATGAGCTTACGGAGTATTAAATTATAAAACCCAATCCTACCTAAGGGTCCTAATTTAATTGTACCAAAAATGACTAAAAACATATATATCTTTACGTATAATCAAATTTAACCATAGGATAATTCCTAGTATGACTATAAATAATTCCTAAATAGACATCGAATACTAAAATTTAATATAAAAAGCTATGACCAGTCTATTGGTAACTCGAAGTTGTAGTTTTTTTTTATATATAAATATTTGTCAACCCTTCCCTTATTTGTTACTTACCATATTATTTTTAATCCATTATTAGGCCTATTCTTTCATTGAGTTAGTTTAATACTTGGATCTTAGTTGCTTTCCTTCGACGACTTTGTTATTGACCTACCAAGGAAGATCCAACTCCTATCTAGTGACCTAACTTTAAGTATAACCTAGATTAGTTTCCTTCGACCCCGTGCCAGTGGCTATTAGCCCACCAAGCACCCATCCCGCTTATGAGCGGGTAGACTATCAGGTCAATGCGCACCTTTTTGTTTCCTAAATTTATCAGGCAATCCTTACAGAGTTTGGTAGTGTCAGAGAAGATCCCTGTCGTAGTAAGGACTCTCAAGACACCCATAGGGGTAGTGTTCAACCCTCAAATTCTTGACTATAGAGCATGACACTCTCAAAATATTGGACCCAGTGTTTACCAATAGGAAAATAGGTGTACCTTGAATGTGGGAAGTGGCCCCAAAGGTCCAAGGTATTGCGGTTGCTGACTCAGATGTTTCAGCTACAAGTGCATGCACACGAGCTTGTTGAGGATAATTTGGTTACGCTGCCACAGATCGTTGAGGTGGCCTATTTTGAGGTACATGCGATTGGTAATATGGCTGCGCTGGTGGTACATATCGTAGAGGTGGAGTCGTTATACCACGTGGTGGCTAACGGGTGATCTTCTGAGGTAGCGTGATACCATTGTCTTTCATCTTGGTAAAACAAAAGGGGTCAATGTGTCCCCCTTTGTTGCAATATGTACACCAATGTTTTGTTCGCCTTTGTTGGGTCAGCGGAGCCACGAGCTTGGGAGGCGAGTCTACATGTAGCCTCTTACCTAAGACTGGCCGGTGCTGCAATTCAGGACGAGGCCTCGGGCCCATTGAGTTGCTTGTCCAGGAAACTTTGTCACTATGTTGTTCAGCTCATAGAGATAAGTTGACTAGCTCGACGTGATTGGGAATTTAGCGCAACTCATTCAAGCGTGGATATCGATCCGCAGCCCATCTGAAAAATGTCGTATTTTCATCAGTTCATCAGCTAGGATCAAAGGAGCGTGTCTGGCTAGCTCCATGAATCTGTTTTCATATTCTGACACGGTCATCCCTCCCTGTCGGAGGCGAAGAAACTCACCCTCCTTTTCATCATTGTATGTGAGGGGAAAGTACTTCTCATGGAAGCATGTCTCAAATGCATCCCAGGTCCACACATGTCCTGTAGAAACTGTTCGTAGGATGCTGTCCCACGATAAACTAGCCTCCATCTGGAACATATAGGTGGCTATCTCAACTTGCTCTGCCTCATTGCAGTGTAACGGCTTTAACATCTTAGAGATGCAATCTAGCTAGTAATCAGCCTCTTCGGGTCCATGAGTACCCGCAAAAGTGAGAAGACGAAAGCGCTGAAAGTGCTCAAAAATTCTGCTGGTATTCATGTTCCCAGCAGGGTGCATAGGTGATGCAGGCTAAACCACACTCATCTTCTCGGCCAAAATACCATCCATGGAGGTCAAAAACTACTCCTGTTGCTGCTGCTGTTGCATCAATAGCACCATCTGCTCTAGCCTATAAGGAGGCAGAATGGATTGAGATGCATGTGACGTCGACGTAGACACACGGTTCAGCTCGGGAACTGAAGGTGTGATAGGTGGTACCACTAATGGTGTCACGGGTGTGGGCCCAGCAGCGGGGCCAGTAGCCGACTGAGAATCCAGCATAAAATCAGAGTGAGACGGGCCCGAATGAGGGTCCGTATGGCTATTGCTTAGGGGAGAGGCCCTGTCAAGCGACTTGCCCAAAGGGAGACGGGACGAAGTCCTCATGCCTTTAGGTGGCATACCCTGCATACAACAGAGGGTGCAACCCGTGAGATTTAGCATACACACAATCCATCCACATAGCATTCAACATCTTAACTCAAAGAAACGTCATGCATTTCATTTAATAAAATTGTCATAATACACGAGGCGCAACATTACATGGATCGCGACAGAGAATGCATGTGAGCTAATACAACTAAGGCTTCAAACTCTAAAAAAACTACCAAACTACAATGCCTATAAAGGCTACACACAAGGACAAGCGACAAAACAAAACAAAGGATGACTACATATTCGACTATTGGTCAGAATCTGGCGATGGAGGAGGGGCACCCTTATCCTGCAGGCAGCATAGGATAGACTTTAAAGTACGAATTACTTTCTTAAACTTGTATTTTGAAAGGGCCTAGCTATATGCCCTAGAGGGGGGGGGGGGGGGGGGGGGGTGAATAGGGCAATGCCAAATAAAACTTAAAACAGCGGAATAATAAAAGAAATAAAGCACAATGCTAAATTAAAAGTAATCTCAATAACCTAGAATTAAGAGAATGATACTATATCAGTTCTGAGGACAACCTTACACCAAAAACCAAAGGTTTAAGGTAGGACAACCTTATTTCTAGAACGTCCTTTGTATCACAAACCAATGACAAATAAAAAGTAAGGAAACCAAAATAACTTACAGAAATAAATCCTAAGTTATTACAACATTCCCACACTTGCTTGAAATAAAATGATTACAACATTCATCCACAAATACAATCCACAAAACTGAATGAATAAAGGAATGAAAGAATAAAGCACATCCACAACACAACGATATATAGTGGTTTGCCTGTGTGTACACCAACTGTTATCTAACAGCCACACAGAATGCTACTCCACTCCTAATATCCTCATACAGGGGATATTAGCATGCACTATCAAAATAGGTTTCACAGGTTTACCTAAAACCTTCACAATTGTGTCTTTTTATCTCGAGCTTACACAATCCAAAAACCCACACAATCTGAGTTTTCTGGCTCTCCTCAGATAACCAAAATAATGAGATTTTTCTGGAAAATCTCAAACAAAACCAAAGAATGTAAATTACACAAATGTAAAATACATGAATCTCCTTTTGAAGTAGCTCGGTAGAACCAATCGGAGTAGAAGTTCGATTCAACGTTCAAAGTCCAATACTCACTTTAAGAATGGTTCTAAGTCTAATTGATTTTAAATCAAAAGGATTAGTTCTATTTGATTTTGAATCTAAGAAGAAGGAATATCAAAAATTTTCTTTTTCAAATAAGATTGGAATGTTGATCAAAATCAAATAATAAACAAGATAGCAAAAGGAATATTAAATGAGCACAAAGTAGCTTTAAAACAAACACGAACTTATCTCAGAGTATAGCCTAAAGATTGCTTGAATTGAGTTGAATTGAATTGAAAACTCTGAAGTTCGTGATCTATTTATAGCCTGAAAAATCCCATCTACGACTGGTCTTAGAATCCTAATACTAGTCGTAGCTTCAAAGATTTTCAAAGATTTCCGCGAGATAAGGATTAGTTGTTCCATGACTGGTTGTGGGTAGCCTACGACCGGTCATGGGCCACCTACGACTGGTCGTGGGTCACCTACGACTGGTCATAGGACCCCCAGATTAGTTGCTGAAGTTTGACTCGTAGGGCTAAAACCGGTCGAAGGACAAGTCGTACAGCTCACAGGATTGGTCGAAGGACGTCCAGGACTGGTCGTAGGACAATCAGAAAAATATGAAAATCTTCAACAACCTAGGACTGGTCTTGAAGTCCCTAGGACTGGTCTTAGAACAGCTCGAACAAGCATATTAAAATATACGAATTATGTATCCAGAATAACCAGTAAAGCCCATCCTAAGGTCAATCTAAGGTCAAACAAACCTTTAAAGTGAGATGGACATTAATAGTCTGTACACTCGGATGACCCTTAAGAGAAGCTTGAGAATTTAAGAATCTTGATGTAGGCCTTCTCGAGCTTGATCCTTTCTTGAGTTGACAAAGTCTTCTTCTATACTTGTACTTGTTTGAATCTTGACCTTGCATACTTGGAGACTTCTATTCTTGAATTCTTCATCCATGACTTGAAACTTTCTTCATTTAAGTTCTTGTCTTGAAATACGATGTCTTGAAGTAATGAATAGTCTCAAATATGAAACACAAGATATACAAGACATAAATATAGGTTTTGACACCAAAAAATTTGACAACTAAAGGGATATGAAATTATAGCACTTACAATCTCCCCCTTTGTCAAATTTGTGACAAAACACATATCAAACATGAAAGGGCCTAGCTATATGCCCTAGAGGGGGGGGGGGGGGGGGGGGGGTGTGAATAGGGCAATGCCAAATAAAATTAATAACAACGGAATAATAAAATATTTAAATCACAATGCTTAATATAAAACAATTGCAATAGCCTAGAATAAGGAGATTGATACTGTATCAGTTCTACGGACAACCTTACACAAAAAACCAGAGGTTTAAGGTAGGACAACCTTATTTCTAGAACATCCTTGTATCACAAACCAAAGAGGAATAATAAGCAATGAAATTAAAATAACTTACAGAAATAAATCTTAAGTTATTACAACATTCCCACACTTGCTTGAAATAAAATAATTACCACATTCATCCACAAATACAATCCACAAAACTGAATGAATAAAGGAATGAAAGAATAAAGCACATCCACAACACAACGATATATAGTGGTTCGCCTGTGTGTACACCAACTGTTATCCAACAGCCACACAAAATGCTACTCCACTCCTAATATCCTCACACAGGGGATATTAGCATGCACTATCAAAATAGGTTTCACAGGTTTACCTAAAACCTTCACAATTGTGTCTTTGATCTCGGGCTTACACAATCCAAAAACCCCACAATCTGAGTTTTTGTGCTCTCCTCAGATAACCAATACAATGAGATTTTTCTGACGAATCTCAAACAAAAACCAGAGAAAGTAAATTACAAAACATATAAAATACCTGAATCACCTTTTCATGAAGCCCGGTAGAACCAATCAGAGTAAAAGTTTGATTCGACATTCAAAGTCCAATACTCACTTTAAGAATGGTTCTAAGTCTAATTGATTTTAGATTAAACGGGCTAGATCTATTTGATTTTGAATCTAGAAGAAGGAATAACAGAAATTCTCCTTTTCTAATAAGATTGAAATGTAGATCAAAATCAAATAAGAATAAGCTAGCAAAATGAATATTAAATAAGCACAAAGCAGCTTAAAATAAACGCAAACTTATCTCAGAGAATAGCCTAAAGAATGCTTGAATAGAATTGATTTGAAGTACTAAAACTCTGAAGTTCGTGCTCAATTTATAGACTGAAAAATCCTGTCTACGACTGGTCTTAGGAACCTAAGACTGGTCGTAGCTCCAAAGATTTTCGAAAGATTTCCACGGGATTTGATTTTCAGTTCCACGACCGGTCGAGGGAGGTCTACGACCGGTAGTGGGCCATCTACGACTGGTTGTGAGACACCTACGACCGGTCATAGGACCCCAAAAATGGTTGCTGGAGTTTGAGTCGTAGGGCTACGACCGGTCGAAGGATGAGTCGTAGAACTCACAGGACTGGTCGTAGGATGTCCAGGACTGGTCGTAGGACAGCTAGAAAGATCCAAAAATATTCAACTACCTAGGACTGGTCCTGAAAAACCTAAGACTGGTCGTAGCAAAGTTAGGACTGGTCTTAGAACACTCTAAACAAGCATATAAAAATATATGAGTTATGTATCCGGAATGACCTACGATAAAGCCCATCCTAAGGTCAATCTAAGGTCAAACAAACCTTAAAAGTGAGATGGACATTGAAAGTCTGTACACTCAGATGACCCTTAAGAGAAGCTTGTGAATATTCAAAACTTGTAGTAGGCCTTCATAAGCTTGATCTTGACTTCACAAAGTCTTCTAGTAAGCTTGAACTTGATCAACCCTTGAACATACAACCTTGAAAATTTCTATTCTTGATTTCTTCATCAAGACTTGAAAACTTTCTTCTTTTAAGATCTTGTCTTGAAATGCGATGTCTTGATATGTCTTGATTGCAATGACTAGTCTTCAAACATAAAACACAAGATATACAAGACATAGATGTAGGTTTTGGCACCACAAAATTTGACAACTAAAGGGATATGAAATCATTGCACTTACAATCTCCCCCTTTGTCAAATTGTGACAAAACACATAACATCAAAGATAATAAGGAATGATAAGTCATGAAACCACAAAATACTCTACTCCCCCTGAGTAATACGAGTATTGCACGTATAATCAATACATAACATGAAAACCTCAAAACGTCAATCCACATATCCATCAATCCACATATCCTTCTCAAACAATACAAACAAATTTACTCCCCCTATCCGTATTACTTACTCCCCTTTTAGCAATGCTTATTACTCCCCCTTTTTGTCACAAAATGACAGGGGAAAGGAACAATAGAAAGGAGAACATAAAGAGCAAATAATGAGAAGGTGATATGAAAGGACATAAAATAAACCTGAAGTGTCAAGTCATAATCCATAATACAAATTATAATATCCAAAAGAAAATGTTATGAAACCAGAATCCATAATACATATCCAGAGTAAAAGAAATGTTATACTATTCAGAAGATAATTCACTTAATCTGATCCAGAGTAGGGAGCAGGAATAGATGGATCAATCTGGTGTAAGCCCTTATTTATGCGACGAAGATATTTTCGCATGTACTTGAATCTCATGTCATGAGCTATATTCATATTATCAAGTTTTTCCTCCAATGCACGAAGGCGTGCATCAAAACCAGAAGGATCATAATTTGGATCATTAGGTGAATCAGTTTCTAGATCATCAAGTAAGTCATCCATATTGACATCTTGTTGTGGAAGATCGCCAGCTACCTCTTCGTTTCCAGCAACACCACCATCACCACCAACACCACTAACACCAGCTTCATCAAATTGTCCAGGAAGCAGTTCCAATTTCATCTTATTAAGATTAGCATTATTAAAAATGAGATGAAGAATTGGTGCCTCATTAACAGGTTTATCTACAAGCATGTGAGTGGCCAGAACATTCATAACATAACCGAATGGAATATCACTGTGACCCGGATGGAAACGAAATTGTATAATGGAATGACAAATCAAAGAAGGAAGACAGACCTTAATTCCAGAAGTAATAGAATGCAACACACGAACCATGAAAGAAGTTAACTCAGTTTTATTACTAAAACGAGGATATACATTTGAAATGAAGAAACGATGTAATATTCTGTATTTGGGTAACAGATACTTTGCAGGGAGCGCATTCCCTTTATGAGTCCAATGCACATCAATTTTGCATAAATCTCTAGTTAACGTGCATTTTTCCGATTCTGAAGGTTTGTCATATAAAGTATGAATCGGTATTCCTTCATCATTAACAGGTATATCCATAATACCTGATATTAAATGACGGTCTACTTCAAATTTTCCTTCTCTTGTATCAATAGAAAATGTTAAATTATCAAGGGAAAAATCTGAAATGCATGCAACCATTGATTGAGCAATGGACTGGTATGCAGACCCACCCCAAAGTAAAATGTTAGTCCAACCTACAGATTCAAGAAGGGGAATGACACCATATGGAGCAATGTGATTTAGATCAGCGGTATGCTCAACGATAATGTTACGGGCACGCAAATCCCGTACATCTTGAGTATCATCTTCGGGTGACCGAAGATGCCGTCTAGTTATTGGTCCAGATCTGGATGAAGATGGACCACGGGATGTTTTCTTTTTCCCTCTAGCATCCATATTCAAAAAGATATACAAAGAACAAGCAAGATGCACAAATGAAAGATGGGTTTTCTCTAGATCAGCAAATAGAGAGCAAACCCTTAATAACCTCAACAAGAGATGAAATCAAACTATACTATGAACAAATCAAAGCATAGAGATCATGAAACTTCAAGAAAAATGATGAAATAGGACTTACCTTGAAGAAAAACTAGAAATCCTATGACTGGTCGAGCCACGACTCGTCGTAGGTGGGTGTGGAAATGAAGAAGGGGATTTTTCCCAAATTATATGATGTTCACGAGATCCATGACCGGTCGAGTGTGGTTCACGACCGGTCGAACCACGACTAGTCGTGAAAAATCACGACCGGTCGAGCATCGATCAAAAATGCATTTTAAATGAAAAAAAATGAAATTTAAACAATTATAATGTGAAATATAATACACTATGATACATGCAAGCAAGAATATTTAATGTAAAATGCACATACCGAGATCAAATTTCAATTTATTAAACCTTCTTTTGTCGAGCGATTTAGTAAATATATCAACAAGTTGAATTTCGGTTGGTATATATTCCAATGAAATGATTTTTTCTTCAACCAACTCATGAATGTAATGATACTTAATGTCAATATGCTTAGTACGTGAGTGCTGGATTAGATTTTTGAAAATGTTTATAGCATTGGAATTATCACAATGTAAAATCATTGAATCTTGATTAATTCCATAATCGTTAAGCATGCGTTTCATCCAAACTAGTTGAGTACATGCATATCCAGCTGCAATATATTCAGCCTCAGCAGTAGAGAGCGATATTGAGCTTTGCTTCTTGCTGAACCAAGAAACTAAACAATTTTCAATGTAAAAACAAGCACCATTGGTTGATTTTCTATCATCAATATTTTTAGCCCAATCAGCATCTGAATAGCCGGCTAATTGAACATTATTATCAAAAGGATACCAAAGTCCCAAATTTATAGAACTTGTGACATATCTAATAATCCGTTTAACAGCAGTAAGATGTGATTCCTTAGGATTAGACTGATATCTCGCACAAATACCAACACTGAATGCGATATCAAGTCTACTAGCAGTAAGATATAACAAACTACCAATCATACTGCGATATAGTTTAGGATCTATATCTTTACCTGTAGAGTCTTTTGAGAGTCTTAATGTTGTACTCATAGGAGTATCAAAGTTCTTACCATTCTCATATCCAAACCTTTTAACCAAGTTTGAAGCATATTTGGTCTGAGAAATGAAAATTCCATCAGGTTATTGTTTTACTTGCAACCCTAAGAAATAGTTAAGTTCGCCAACCATGCTTAGTCCGAACCTTGATTTCATTAAGTCTGCAAACTCAGTAGACATGTTAGAACAAGTAGATGCATAAATAATATCATCAACATATATTTGAACCATCAAAATATCATTGTTATTCTTTTTAACAAAAAGCGTCTTATCGACACTACCTACTTCAAAGCTATGACTAAGTAAGAATTTAGTCAATTTTTCATGCCAAGCCCTGGGTGCTTGTTTTAGACCATAGAGAGCCTTTTTGAGACGAAATACATGGTCAGATAACTTAGGGTCTTCAAACCCTGAAGGTTGTTTAACATACACTTCTTCATGTAGATCTCCATTCAAGAAAGCACTCTTTACATCCATCTGAAAGATTTTAAATTTTCTGAAACATGTGATGGAAATAAAAAGTCTGATTGATTCAAGGCGAGCGACTGGAGCAAAAGTTTCATCGTAATCGATGCCTTCAATCTGAGTGCACCCTTGTACAACCAGTCTAGCCTTATTTCGTATAATATTTTCGAGTTTATCAAACTTATTTTTAAAGATCCATTTTGTTCCAATAATGTTTTAATCTTTAGGTCTAGGAACAAGATACCAGACATCATTACAAATAAATTGATTAAGTTCATCCTGCATAGCAACTATCCAATTTTCGTCAGAAAGTGCTTCTTTTACGTTGACCGGTTCTATTTGGGATGTAAAACAAACATAATTACATATGTTCTCAAGTTTTTTGCGAGTACAAACTCCAGTGAGAGGATTTTTAAGAATTTGATTGGTTGGATGATCTTTAACAGTCCTTGGTTCAGATTCTTTTTGACTTGATGAGATAAATAGATTGTCAATAATAATAGCTTCATCATCATCTGAACTTGGAGCTGATGTATTCAAATGATCATCAATGACCACATTGATGGACTCTTGAATCACACCAATTTTCTTATTTAGAACCTTATAAGCTCGACTGTTCAAAGAATAACCAAGAAAAATTCTCACTCTTTGTATCAAACTTACCCAAATTTTCACGATCCCGTAAAATATAACACTTGCTGCCAAAAATCTGAAAGTATTTGACAGTAGGTGTAACGCCCGTGAAAAATCCGTACTTGGGTTCGAGTACCGATTCGACCCGAAATCGCGTAGAAATAATTTCCATGGAAATTAAGCGTAAGTTAGCTAGCGCAACGCTAGAGTAGCTGGGAAATAGTCCCTGATCACTTTAAATACGTTCTACAAGACCCAAATCGAGTAGAACAAACAACTCCACAATACTCTATAACCTTGAATCAAACTCTAAGTAGGTTTGTTCTCTGGACCACATTGAATTCTTGAATTGGATCTAGACCGCGCGTCGAAGGTCCGATACCTCCTATCTTAGACCGTTAGAACCGCCCAGCTGGACTTGACAATCATCTCGAAAATCAAGTCAAACCGATAATCACAGACGATTTCGTTGAACCCGGACTGAAGCGACCGCGAATAGGGACGGATTTGGAATTTCAAATTCAAATCTGGCACACGACTTGGCGCGTCAGTATTAAGCGTTCTGACCGTCAGAATTCATCCAGATTACACCCTCGGATCAGGAAAAATTTCTATTTATTATCATGAGACTTTCAGCCCTGATCTATGTGCGGTGACCGCTGAACTGAAACTGGTCCGCCACGTGCGATCTGCGAACCCTGCCAGACTGAAAACTTAATACGAGGTACATCTGGTACTCATGAGCTTAAGTCTGATCGCAATCGACCAGGGGACCACCAGAAAGCAGTTTTTGAACCGAAACAGCCCCGAAATGGATAGGCATCAAGTAAACTTCATCCCGGAGCCTATTTCCGGCGATTTCAAGCTTATAAAAGGGGTTGAAACCCTCATTTCTCCCTTCCATCCGAAAATCACAAACCCTAGGAGAAAAAGAGAGAGAGTTTGAGAGAAAGAGAAGAAGAGAATTTTCCCGCTTCCGAGCCCCTGACAGTTGCTGCTTCAGCACTTCTTTCCAATCACCTGGATGGTGATTTCTTCACTTTTTCAGGTATAAAATAACCCCAAAAACTTGCTGATTTAGGGTTTACCTAGATGCATAACATGTTAGTTAACGTATTCCATAAATCAGGCTCTCCTACTGCCGTAGACGAAGCGTACACGCTCCGTTCAAAATCCCGCAACCGTAAGAGACTAGGTGAGGATTTTAGACGCTTTGATTGACGGTTTACAACGCCTTCAATGTCGTTTAATAGTAGATTATCGACGGCATCGCCGTTTGACATGTACAACATGCTCTCCGTTTCCTGTTTCGTAAATTAACGAAGAATATGAGATTTAGGGCATTTTAGTCATTTGTAGGAAGTACGGTCTACATGCATATTTTACTGACGTGATTGACATGGTTTGTCGCCGCATTAGAGAGTTAGGAATGCTTACATAATCATTTTGGCGAAGAGATTCGCCAAGTTGCGCACTTTGGGTCGACATACTATATGTGGACTTAAGTGTGTAGTGTATGCGTTTGTATAATTGCTTGTATTAGTATGTATTGAATTGAATGATGTTATGTAGTAGTTTGAGATTGATTTCATGATTAATATGCTGACCTAAATGATTTTCTACATGTTTACCTTATGCATGATTGCATTACATGCATAAAAAGTATGCCTTGAAGATTTGCTTAAGTTGAATGTTATAACATGTGTTAACATGCTCACATGATGTATTTCAATTCCAATACTTTAACATGTAATGCTAATATGATTCCATAGATGTGTGGGACTTGACCTAGTCCAGGCAGTCGGTAACCGAGTGAATTCGTGGCTGACTGGTCATAGCCAGGAACGACGCGTCGATGAACGTGATTCGTGTTGAGAGTTGGCGGCAGTGGTTAGGCCACGTGAAGTGTTTTACGCACTCCATGTCGTTTGACTTGAGATGCGATCGCGCTAGTCGAGCCCGTCAAGTAACCCGACTGGCCGATGTATGTTCACCTTGTATGTGTCATAACTGCTTGAACCTAGGGTACTGAACTTACCATTGTAAACCCTGTTAACCATGGTACCTTGATCCACGAAGACTCATGAGCCGGGCATGGTAGTATGGGACACCGTGGTCGAGCTGTCGGCCTACGCTGGGGCCACAAACCTCCCCGTAGTGACCAGTGAGCACCTAAACTCGTGAGCAGATTATGGTGGTATGGGACACTATATTCTAGCTGTCGGCCTACACTGATCAGGCGACGAGCCCTTTGTAGTGACCGCGAACCTATTCTGAGTCCACGGGAGGCGATGACCCTTCCGTTGCAGTAGAGTACGGTAGGCCTGTATTGATAAGGTGATGGGGGAGCGGTGCAACGAGTGCGAGCAACAGCCCTGGCAGCCCTTGCAGTGACCTACGAAATATACATCGTATGAGATTACTAGGAGTGACGACCCTAGACAGGATCTGTGTTGGGATTGATACAAGGGAAGTACCTTAGTTTCCCAATCCTGCTGTTTGAATGGACTAATAACAACTTGGAAATCATATCACCATAGCATTGCATGTGCCTGGAAGATGTGGAGCACTCTAGGGAGTGTGGCATGCCGCGGTCGTAAGATGTTGCCGCATGAGGGTGATCGTCGGTGAGGGCATACATCACGTCATATCATCTTGCATTAACAACAGTATTAGGATTGTCTGATTTACTGCTTTACTATTATCGCGTGATTGAATTGTGAACATGCTAATCTTTGCTCTATGATTCCACTGAGTTGATCACTCATTCCCACGTTACGGGATGGTGTTTGCAACACCCACCAGACCCTGTTGTAGCTGCAGGTGAGGACGAGATCCAGGAGGTGGAGCCAGAGATCGACGAGGACCAGGATGAGTTCTTGTATATGCAGTATCACGACGGCTTCCCGTAGGCGACCTGGATCGAGGGGACATCAGTGGGACTTTCTTTTGAACATTATTCTTTTGTTATGTATATGTAAATGAGACTCAGAGATGTAGTCATACTTTGGAGACAGATGAGATTACTTTGTTTTTCCATACAGTGATATATACATTGTTTAGTCTTCCGCTTGCTTTTATCACTGGATCTGAAGTATGAATTGCAGTTTTGGTATACTTTTACTCATGTGAATGCTTTTAATCAGACAACGTTGAATCATAACCATTTTTGTTGCATAAGTGACGGTCTGGAACTCGGGAGTTGAGTTTATACACGACCTCCGATTTTCAGGGTGTTACAAGTTGGTATCAGAGCATGAATGAGAGTATACTGGGCCTGGGTTATGGTCTTGCGACGTACGCTGTCGCTCCCCTTGACTTAGGTGGGTGCGAGAAGGGTCTAGAAACACTTCTAGGATCACAGATTCGATAGCCTCCATGGCCCTTGACACAGCGGCCGAACCGGCCACAGCAGGCTCGAGTTCATGCATTGACCGCTGAGGCAGCTACGACGCCGACTTTCCAGCATTCAGCCTTTGAGGTCACGGCCCATATCGGAGGTACTCCCGTTCTTGTCATGGTGGACACTGGTTCCACGATTTCTTTAATATCGCGTGCCGTAGTCAGACGTCTCGGGTTACAGACTATCACTATGGATAGCGTGCGAGTCTTTGCAGCTCATGGAGATTTTTCGGATGTCACCCAGATGTGTGAGGGTTGTTTGGTTGATCTGGGAGGCAGGACGATGACTCTTGATCTGGTCGTCGATCCCTCTATCGTTTATCTCGACGTCATTCTTGGCATGGATTGGTTGACTGCAGCGAGAGCCGAGATTGACTGCGAGACTCGTATAGTCACAGCGTACGAGCCTGAGGGTGCATCCTTCACATTTCCAGTGCGGGTAAATCTTCCTTTCCGCATTCTTAGCTACGCCACTCTATTGCGTGACGCTGGTGCCCAGGTACTTGAGCAGACGCCAGTTGTTTCTGAGTTCGGGGATCTGTTCAGGAAGATCCCTGGTTTGCCGCCCCGACGTGAGATCGATTTCACTATCGATCTGGTTTCTGGTTCTACACCCGTCTCACTGCCGACGTATCGCATGGCACCATGTGAGATGGAGGAGTTGAGGACGCAGATTGATGGTCTGCTAGAGCTTGGCTTTATACGGCCTAGCGTGTCTCCTTGGGGAGCACCGGTCTTGTTCGTGAAGAAGAAGGATGGTTCGCTCCGATTGTGTATTGATTATCGCAGGCTGAACCAGCTCACGGTGAAGAATAAGTACCCTTTGCCCAGGATCGATGACTTGTTTGATCAGTTGAGAGGAGCGCAGTACTTCTCGAAGATTGATCTTCAGTCGGGTTATCATCAGTTGCGCGTCAGAGATGAGGACGTGCAGAAGACAGCATTCAGGACCAGTTTTGGCCACTACGAGTTCCTCGTGATGTCGTTCGGTCTCACGAACGCACCGGCCGTGTTCATGGATCTGATGAACCGGGTATTTCATCCTTTCC
Source organism: Magnolia kwangsiensis (assembly GCA_037074715.1). Lineage (NCBI taxonomy): Eukaryota > Viridiplantae > Streptophyta > Magnoliopsida > Magnoliales > Magnoliaceae > Magnolia > Magnolia kwangsiensis. The sequence continues at coordinate 83,648,087 of CM073589.1, read as the reverse complement.
TCTATCGATTCGTCGTTGTCTTCATTGACGACATTTTGGTGTACTCTAGGAGTCGAGAGGAGCATGAGGAGCACTTGCGTTTGGTCCTTGATACGCTTAGACGACATCAGTTGTTCGCACAGTATAAGAAGTGCGACTTCTGGAAGCAGGAGGTGAAGTTTCTGGGACACGTGGTGTCCAAGGATGGCATGGCAGTTGACCTGTCTAAGGTAGCTGCGGTGCAGGACTGGGAGCAGCCTGGTTCTGTCACTGAGGTGAGGAGTTTCTTGGGACTCGCTGGCTACTATCGGCGCTTCATTCAGGACTTCTCGAAGATCGCGAGACCCTTATCTTAGTTGACACGGAAGGACGTGAAGTTCGCCTGGAATGATAAGGCGGAGTCAGCTTTTCAGGAGCTGAAGGACAGACTTACGTCCGCCCCTGTGCTAGTATTGCCAGAGCAAGGGGTTAGATACACTATATACACTGACACGTCTAGCGTTGGTTTGGGTTGTGTCCTTATGCAGAGGGACAGGGTAATTTCGTATGCCTCGAGACAATTAAGGAAGCACGAGGAGAATTACCCTACACACGACCTGGAGTTGGCAGCCGTGATATTCGCACTGAGACTCTGGAGACATTACCTCTACGGAGAGGAGTTCGAGCTCTTTTGCGACCACAAGAGCCTCAAGTACATATTCACGCAGCGAGACTTGAATATGAGGCAGCGACGATGGATGGAGACGCTGAAGGACTTCAAGTTTGAAGTCTCTTACCATCCTGGGAAGGCGAACCTTGTGGCTGATGCGTTGAGCCACAAGAAGGCGATAGAGTTTGCGGCTCCGCTGATGGTTGCCGAGTGGGATATGGTTGAGTTTTTGCGAGACTTTGAGCAGAAACTCACCGTAGAGGAGCCATTTGAGTTCATCGCACACGTACAGGTGCGATCCCAGATCGATGACCGAGTCATCGAGGCGTAGAGGGACGACGCGCATCTTACTGAGCTTCGAGAGCAGGCCAGTGATGATACTGACGCCGACTGGTGAGTTGGTATGGATGGGGGCTTACGTTACCGTGGCCGCCTATGCGTCCCAGATGTCCCTGACTTGAGACGAGAGATTCTCGAGGCTGTGCATTCTACTAGACTCGCGATGCATCCAGGCAGCACGAAGATGTATCGTGACGTGAAGAGGACGTATTGGTGGGAAGGTATGAAGACCCACATAGTTGAGTTCGTGTCCCGTTGTCTCACTTGTCAGCAGGTGAAGGCAGAGCATCGCCGACCACCTGGACTTTTGCAGCCTATGCCGATTGCAGAGTGGAAGTGGGATTTCATTTCCATGGACTTCATTTCTGGGTTGCCGAAGACGAGGAAGGGGCATGATTCCATTTGGATGATCGTCGACCGATTGACGAAGTCGACGCACTTCCTACCGATCAGAGTTACGAACTCTGCAGACGAGCTGGCTAGATTGTATATCAGAGAGATCGTGCGTCTGCATGGATTTCCGTTGGAGATCGTGTCGGACAGAGACACGCGGTTCACTTCTATTTTCTGGACTCGCATTCAGGAGGCTATGGGTGTGAAGTTGAAGTTCAGTACTGCCTTCCACCCACAGACGGACGGACAGACGGAGCGAGTGAACCAGATCTTGGAGGACATGTTGCGAGCTTGGGCATTGGACTTCAAGGACAGTTGGGATGACTGTCTTGCATATGCGGAGTTTGCGTACAATAATAGCTTCCAGGCGAGTATCGGCATGGCACCTTATGAGGCGCTGTATGGGCGACCTTGTCGCGCACCGCATTGCTGGTTAGAGGTCGGTGAGCGTAGCTTGATTGGCCCAGAGTTGGTGCAGGCGACGTCAGAGAAGATCGATATTATTCGACGTCGGCTTCTTACAGCGCAGAGCAGACAGAAGAGCTACGCCGATACGAGACGACGGCCACTAGAGTTCACAGTCGGGGATCACGTGTTTTTGCGATTTTCCCCTATGAAGGGAGTTCGGTTCGGGAAGAAGGGGAAGCTGGCACCGCGATTCATTGGTCCATTCCAGATCCTCGATCATGTGGGAGCAGTGGCTTACCGATTGGCTTTACCCACGCCCCTCGCGAGCGTCCACAACGTATTTCATGTTTCTATGCTGAAGAAGTACGTTACTGATCCTTCCCATATCATCAGATGGGAGCAGGTGCAGTAAGGAGAGGATGTTACTTATATCCTGCGACCGACACGCATCTTAGACAGGAAGGAGCAGGTACTGCGTAGCAAGGTGATTCCCCTTGTGAAGGTACTATGGACGCATCACTCTGAAGAGGAGGCTACTTGGGAGACAGAAGCCGAGATCAGAAAGAACTACCCACAGCTTCTCGAGGAGTACGAAAAGGGACAAATTTTGAGGACGAAATTATTTGTTAAGGGGGGTAGATTGTAACGCCCGTGAAAAATCCGTACTTGGGTTCGAGTACCATTCGACTCGAAATCGCGTAGAAATAATTTCCATGGAAATTAAGCGTAAGTTAGCTAGCGCAACGCTAGAGTAGCTGGGAAATAGTCCCTGATCACTTTAAATACGTTCTACAAGACCCAAATCGAGTAGAACAAACAACTCCACAATACTCTATAACCTCGAATCAAACTCTAAGCAGGTTTGTTCTCTGGACCACATTGAATTCTTGAATTGGATCTAGACCGCGCGTCGAAGGTCCGATACCTCCTATCTTAGACGTTAGAACCGCCCAACTGGACTTGACAATCATCTCGAAAATCAAGTCAAACCGATAATCACAGACGATTTCGTTGAACCCGGACTGAAGCGACCGCGAATAGGGACGGATTTGGAATTTCAAATTCAAATCTGGCACACGACTTGGCGCGTCAGTATTAAGCGTTCTGACCGTCAGAATTCATCCAGATTACACCCTCGGATCAGGAAAAATTTCTATTTATTATCATGAGACTTTCAGCCCTGATCTATGTGCGGTGACCGCTGAACTGAAACTGGTCCGCCACGTGCGATCTGCGAACCCTGCCAGACTGAAAACTTAATACGAGGTACATCTGGTACTCATGAGCTTAAGTCTGATCGCAATCGACCAGGGGACCACCAGAAAGCAGTTTTTGAACCGAAACAGCCCCGAAATGGATAGGCATCAAGTAAACTTCATCCCGGAGCCTATTTCCGGCGATTTCAAGCTTATAAAAGGGGTTGAAACCCTCATTTCTCCCTTCCATCCGAAAATCACAAACCCTAGGAGAAAAAGAGAGAGAGTTTGAGAGAAAGAGAAGAAGAGAATTTTCCCGCTTCCGAGCCCCTGACAGTTGCTGCTTTAGCACTTCTTTCCAATCACCTGCCTGGTGATTTCTCCACTTTTTCAGGTATAAAATAACCCCAAAAACTTGCTGATTTAGGGTTTTCCTAGATGCATAACATGTTAGTTAACGTATTCCATAAATCAGGCTCTCCTACTGCCGTAGACGAAGCGTACACGCTCCGTTCAAAATCCCGCAACCGTAAGAGACTAGGTGAGGATTTTAGACGCTTTGATTGACGGTTTACAACGCCTTCAATGTCGTTTAATAGTAGATTATCGACGGCATCGTCGTTTGACATGTACAACATGCTCTCCGTTTCCTGTTTCGTAAATTAACGAAGAATATGAGATTTAGGGCATTTTAGTCATTTGTAGGAAGTACGGTCTACATGCATATTTTGCTGACGTGATTGACATGGTTTGTCGCCGCATTAGAGAGTTAGGAATGCTTACATAATCAGTTTGGCGAAGAGATTCGCCAAGTTGCGCACTTTGGGTCGACATACTATATGTGGACTTAAGTGTGTAGTGTATGTGTTTGTATAAATGCTTGTATTAGTATGTATTGAATTGAATGATGTTATGTAGTAGTTTGAGATTGATTTCATGATTAATATGCTGACCTAAATGATTTCCTACATGTTTACCTTATGCATGATTGCATTACATGCATAGAAAGTATGCCTTGAAGATTTGCTTAAGTTGAATGTTATAACATGTGTTAACATGCTCACATGATGTATTTCAATTCCAATACTTTAACATGTAATGCTAATATGATTCCATAGATGTGTGGGACTTGACCTAGTCCAGGCAGTCGGTAACCGAGCGAATTCGTGGCTGACTGGTCATAGCCACGAACGATGCGTCGATGAACGTGATTCGTGTTGAGAGTTAGCGGCAGTGGTTAGGTCACGCGAAGTGTTTTACGCACTCCATGTCGTTCGACTTGAGATGCGATCGCGCTAGTCGAGCCCGTCAAGTAACCCGACTGGCCGATGTATGTTCACCTTGTATGTGTCATAACTGCTTGAACCTAGGGTACTGAACTTACCATTGTAAACCCTGTTAACCATGGTACCTTGATCCACGAAGACTCATGAGCCGGGCATGGTGGTATGGGACACCGTGGTCGAGCTGTCGGCCTACACTGGGGCCACAAACCTCCCCGTAGTGACCAGTGAGCACCTAAACTCGTGAGCAGATTATGGTGGTATGGGACACTATATTCTAGCTGTCGGCCTACACTGATCAGGCGACGAGCCCTTTGTAGTGACCGCGAGCGTATTCTGAGTCCACGGGAGGCGACGACCCTTCCGTTGCAGTAGAGTACGGTAGGCCTGTATTGATAAGGTGATGGGGGAACGGTGCAACGAGTGCGAGCAACAGCCATGGCAGCCCTTGCAGTGACCTACGAAATATACATCGTATGAGATTACTAGGAGTGACGACCCTAGACAGGATCTGTGTTGGGATTGATACAAGGGAAGTACCTTAGTTTCCCAATCCTGCTGTTTGAATGGACTAATAACAACTTGGAAATCATATCACCATAGCATTGCATGTGCCTGGAAGATGTGGAGCACTCTAGGGAATGTGGCATGCCACGGTCCTAAGATGTTGCCGCATGAGGGTGATCGTCGGTGAGGGCATACATCACGTCATATCATCTTGCATTAACAACAGTATTAGGATTGTCTGATTTACTGCTTTACTATTATCGCGTGATTGAATTGTGAACATGCTAATCTTTGCTCTATGATTCCACTGAGTTGATCACTCATTCCCACGTTACGGGATGGTGTTTGCAACACCCACCAGACCCTGTTGTAGCTGCAGGTGAGGACGAGATCCAGGAGGTGGAGCCAGAGATCGACGAGGACCAGGATGAGTTCTCGTATATGCAGTATCACGACGGCTTCCCGTAGGCGACCTGGATCGAGGGGACATCAGTGGGACTTTCTTTTGAACATTATTCTTTTGTTATGTATATGTAAATGAGACTCAGAGATGTAGTCATACTTTGGAGACAGATGAGATTACTTTGTTTTTCCATACAGTGATATATACATTGTTTAGTCTTCCGCTTGCTTTTATCACTGGATCTGAAGTATGAATTGCAGTTTTGGTATACTTTTACTCATGTGAATGCTTTTAATCAGACAACGTTGAATCATAACCATTTTTGTTGCATAAGTGACGGTCTGAAACTCGGGAGTTGAGTTTATACACGACCCCCGATTTTCAGGGTGTTACAGTTGGTTTCTTTTCAAATCATAATTTATAAGCAGTCTTATTATTAGATTTACTAGTATAAACCCGATTAATAATATAGCATGCGGTATTAACTGCTTCAGCCCAAAGATTTTTAATGAGTTTCATACTATTCAACATAACATTAGCCATTTCCTGAAGCACTCTATTTTTCCTTTCAACTATACCATTTTGTTGCGGTGTTTTGGGCGCTAAGAATTCATGTGATATTCCCTGATCGCTACAGAATTTCTCAAAACTACTGTTTTCGAATTCAGATCCATGATCACTACGGATCTTACTAATAGGAGAACTTTTCTCATTTTGGATTCGTTTGATGACCTTTTTTACTTCATCTAGGGTTTCAGTTTTATCTTTTAAGAATGATACCCAAGTGAATCTTGTATAGTCATCTACGATAACCAAAATGTATTTTTTACCTCCTCGACTCTCTGATCTGGTAGGTCCAGTAAGATCCATGTGGAGAAGCTCGAGTTGTCTAGATGTGGTGTTAGAGTTCACTTTCTTGTGAGAACTCCTAATTTGTTTGTCCAACTGGCATTCACCACATATTTTGTCTACTTTTTGCAATTTGGGTAGACCTCTAATTAGTTCTCTTTTGCTCAATCTAAATAAGTTCCGATAGTGTACATGTCCAAGACGTTTATGCCATAATTCAGTCTCATCGTTATGGACCATGTAACATGATTGAGTAGATGAGCTAGCATCACTAACAATGTAGAAGTTTTCAGAAGTTCTGCGACCAGTTAATATAACAGAAACCCTTTTATTAACTATCTCACAACCTTGATTAGAAAATTTTACACTATGGTTGTTATCACATATCTGAGAAATGCTTAATAGGTTGTGTTTTAAACCCTCAACATATAAGACATTCTTAAATAAGGGAAGGTTATAAAATTGAACCGTACCTTGGCCAATAATCTTGCAATTACTTCCATCACCAAATGTGACTGACCCATCAGTCATATCTTTAAGATCGGTGAATAAAGCTTTGTCACCTGTCATATGCCTGGAGCAACCACTATCTAGGTACCCACTTTTAGGTTTTTGGAAAGACCTAGATTTTTTGGAAAAACCTTGATAGGTATTCTTTTCTTTTGAGGTCGAAGACTCTCCTTTAACAAATCTAAGAGCAATATTCTTTTGTTTAGGAGATGTATTTTTATCATAGCCCAACCCGGATCGATCGCCACATTTTCTTGATCCGGACAATAATTTTTCCAATTTCGGATCTCCTTGGGCATATCTCCATGTGTCTTTCAAACTCAGAAGAGAAGCTACCTCATTTTTGAGTTTCTCTTTTTCGGATTTCAAATCTTCAATTTGAGAGGTTTTGAAATCTAAATCATTTTTGGTTTTTTCAAAAGAATTAAAAATATGAGATTTTTCTAAGACAAGAGACACATAATCTTCCTTAAGCTTAGAAAATTTTTCTTTTTGTAATTTAAGTTTGACAGCAATTTTACAACTCTCTTTATAAAGAGCATTATAAGCATCTTGAAGATCATCTTCATTATCGCAATCACTATTCAGATTTTCTTCACTAGATGTATCATCATGATCTGAATAGGTGATCTTGGCTAGAGTCATAAGGGCTTTAACACCATCGCCCGACTCGGTTCCAGAATCTTCTGATTTAGAAGAGGATTCAGAATCAGATGACTCATCCCAAGTAGCCATCATGCTTCTCCTTTTTGATTTGTCCTTTTTAGGACATTTGTTGGATAAGTACCCATACTCTTGACAGTTGTAACATTGACTATCTTTCAACGATTTACGAGTTCTAGATTTAGATCGTCTCTTATCATTTGATTTTTGAAAATCAACCTTTTTCTTGTTTTTAAAAATTTTGTAAAACCTTTTTGCTAAAAGTGCCATATCATCTTCGGTATTTTCTGAATCTGAAGTTCTCTCTTGAGAAATATTTTTAGATGATTTGAGAGCTATTGATTTTCCTTTAGGAGCCTTAAAGGATAACTCATAGGTTTGAAGTGAACCAACTAATTTCTCAACCCTCATTGTAACATCCCGAAAATCGGGGGGTCGAGTAAAAACTCCACTCCTGAGTTCCAAAATGTTATTTATGCAACATAGATATGTACGATTGAATGTTGTCTGTGATAATGTATTAAACATGAGTGAGATTAAGCTAAAACAGCATATCACGCTCCAAAGACAGTTAAATTAACAAGCGGAAGACTGTGATAGTATGTATAACATATATAAACTGTTGTATGTCTCCAGAGTGTCAATATGTTACCAGGTTATATACATACATGTATACTCCAAAAGTAAACCAAAAGGATATACATGAGTGTTGTAAAAATATAAAATGACAAGTGTCAAGGTGTCTAATCAACCTCCCTGTAATCCCGTCAATCAGATCACGCACAAAGGAGGAATCCTCCTCCTCATCATCAAGTCCAGCTCCACTTCTCAAGCAGCGCCATCATCTGCAATCACAAAAAGGGACTGGTGGGTGTCTGGAAACACCATCCCATAACGTGGGAGTGAGTGATCAACTCAGTGGGATAAGAGAGCAGAGATTAACATGTTATCAAATCAATCATGCGCTAATAGTAAAGCAGTAAATCAAAAAATCCTAATACTGTTGTTAATGCAATACGACATGACATGATGGATGCCCTCACCGACATTCTCCTTCATACGGTACCATCTTCATCCGCGGCATGCGTGCATCCCGCTCAGTGCTCTACATCTTCCAGGCACATGCAATGTAATGGTGATATGATTGCCAAGTTGTTATTAGTCCATTCAAACAGCCGGATTGGGAAACTAAGGTACTTCCCTTATATCAATCCCAACACAGATCCTGTCTAGGGTCGTCACTCCTAGTAATCTCATACGATGTATATTTCGTAGGTCGCTGCAAGGGCTGTCAGGGCTATTGCACGCACTCATTGCACCGCTCCCCCATCACCTTATCAATACAGGCCTACTATACTCTACTGTTATGGAAGGGTCGTCGCGTCCCATAGACTCAGAATACGCTCGCGGTCTCTACAAAGGGCTGCCAGGGCTGTTGCTGGCACTCGTTGCACCGCTCCCCCATCACCTTATCAATGTAGGCCGACAGCAAGAATATATTGTCCCATACCACCATAATCTGCTCACGAGTCATAGGTGCTCGCTGGTCACTACGGGGAGGTTTGTGGCCCCAGCGTAGGCCGACAGCTCGACCACGGTGTCCCATACCACCATGCCCAGCTCATGAATCTTTGTGTATCAAGGTACCATGGTTAACAGGGTTTACAATGGTCAGTTCAGTACCCTAGGTTCAAGCAGTTATGACTCATGCAGGGTGAACATACAACGGCCAGTCAGGTTACTTGATGGGCTCGACTAGCACGAGCGCATCGCAAGTCGAACGACATGAAGTGCGTAAAATACTTTGTGTGACCCAACCACTGCCGCTAACTCCAAACACGACTCGCGTTCATAGACGCGTCGTTCTTGGCCAAGATAAGCCAACCACGAATTCGCTCGGTTACCAACTGCCTGGACTAAGTATAGTCCCAAACAATTATGGAATCACATCAGCAATCATATGAGAGTATTGGAAATGAAATGCAACCATGTGAGCATGTTAACACATGTTATAACATACAACTTAGGCAAATCTTCAAGCATATACATTTTATGCATATAATGAAATCACGCATATAGTCAACATGTAGGAAATCATTTATGTCAGCATATTAATTGAGAAATCAGTCTCAAACTAATTCATAACACCATTTAAGTCAATACATACTAATACAAACATTTATACAAACACATACACTACACTCTTAAGTCTACATATAGTATGTCGACCCGAAGTGCGCAATTAGGCGAATCTCTTCGCCAAACTAATTGTGCACGTATTCCTAACATTCTAATGCGACAACAAACCATGTCAATCACATCAGCAAAATATGAATGAAATCAGTACTTCCTACAAATGATTAAAATGCCCTAAATCTCATATTCTTCATTGATTTACGAAACAGGAAACGGACAGTATGTTGTACATGTCAAACGGCGATGTCGTCGATAATCTACTATTAAAAGACATTGAAAGCGTTGTAAACAGTCAATCAAAGCGTCTAAAATCCTCACCTTATCTATTATAAACGTATCGCTTCGAACGGAGCAGATACGCTTCGTCTACGGCGACTAGACAACCTGATTTACAACATACATCAGCTATCTAGCTACGGAAACGAAGAAACACTAAATCAGCAACTTCTAGGGTGTTTTCTTACCTAAAAATGCAGAGAAATCGCTGGCCAAGTGATCGGAGCGTGTCGGTAAAGCACGTGAAACAGGTGGCACGACAACAGAAAAATCCTTCCCACCTTCTCTCACAAACTCTCACCTTTTCTCTCTCCCAATCTAGGGTTTTTCTCAAATTCGGATGGGAGAGAGGAGTGAGGGTTTCAACCCCTTTTATAACCTAAAAATGCCCAAAATATGCTCAGGAACAAAGTTTACTTAGGGCATATCCAAATCGGGGCTGTTTCGGTCCAAAAGTACATTTCTGGTGGTCCCCTGGCCGAATGCGATCGGACTTAAGCTCATGCATACAGGATCTAGCATACATCAAGTTTTCAGTCCGGCAGGGTTCACAGATCGCACGTGGTGGTCCAGTTTCAGTTCAGCGGTCACCGCATGTAGATCAGGCCTGTAAATCTCATGATATAAAATAAAATTTTTTCCTGATCCAAGGGTGTAATTTGGCTGAATTCTGACGTTCAGAACGCTTAATACTGACGCGTCAAGTCGTGTGCCAGATTTAAATTTTAAATTCCAAATCATGCTCTGATACCATCTGTAACATCCTGAAAATCGGGGGGTTGAGTAAAAACTCCACTCCCGAGTTCCAAAATGTTATTTATGCAACATAGATATGTATGATTGAATGTTGTCTGTGATAATGTATTAAACATGAGTGAGATTAAGCTAAAACAGCATATCACGCTCCAAAGACAGTTAAATTAACAAGCGAAAGACTGTGATAGTATGTATAACATATATAAACTGTTGTATGTCTCCAGAGTGTGAATATGTTACCAGGTTATATACATACATGTATACTCCAAAAGTAAACCAAAAGGATATACATGAGTGTTGTAAAAATATAAAATGACAAGTGTCAAGGTGTCTAATCAACCTCCCTGTAATCCCATCAATCAGATCACGCATAAAGGAGGAATCCTCCTCATCATCATCAAGTCCAGCTCCACTTCTCAAGCAGCGCCATCATCTACAATCAAAAAAAGGGACTGGTGGGTGTCCGAAAACACCATCCCGTAACATGCGAGTGAGTGATCAACTCAGTGGCATAAGAGAGAAGAGATTAGCATGTTATCAAATCAATCATGCGCTAATAGTAAAGCAGTAAATCAAACAATCCTAATACTGTTGTTAATGCAATATGACATGACATGATGGATGCCCTCACCAACATTCTCCCTCATACGGCACCATCTTCGTCCGCGGCATGCGTGCATCCCGCTCAGTGCTCCACATCTTCCAGGCACATGCAATGTAATGGTGATATGATTGCCAAGTTGTTATTAGTCCATTCAAACAGCAGGATTGGGAAACTAAGGTACTTCCCTTATATCAATCCCAACACAGATCCTGCTAGGGTCGTCACTCCTACTAATCTCATACGATGTATATTTTGTAGGTCGCTGCAAGGGCTGTCAGGGCTGTTGCACGCACTCGTTGCACCGCTCCCCCATCACCTTATCAGTACAGGCCTACTGTACTCTACTACTACGGAAGGGTCGTCGCCTCCCGTAGACTCAGAATACGCTCGCGGTCACTACAAAGGGCTGTCAGGGCTGTTGCTCGCACTCGTTGCACCGCTCCCCCATCACCTTATCAATGTAGGCTGACAGCAAGAATATAGTGTCCCATACCACCATAATCTGCTCACGAGTCATAGGTGCTCACTGGTCACTACGGGGAGGTTTGTGGCCCCAGCGTAGGCCGACAGCTCGACCACGGTGTCCCATACCACCATGCCCGACTCATGAGTCTTCGTGGATCAAGGTACCATGGTTAACAGGGTTTACAATGGTAAGTTCAGTACCCTAGGTTCAAGCAGTTATGACTCCTGAAGGGTGAACATACAACGGCCAGTCGGGTTACTTGACAGGCTCGACTAGCACGAGCGCATCGCAAGTCGAACGACATGAAGTGCATAAAACACTTCGTGTGGCCTAACCACTGCCGCCAACTCCAAACACGACTCGCGTTCATCGACCCGTCGTTCGTGGCCAAGATAAGCCAACCACGAATTCGCTCGGTTACCGAGTGCCTGGACTAAGTATAGTCCCAAACAATTATGGAATCACATCAGCAATCATATGAGAGTGTTGAAAATGAAATGCAACCATGTGAGCATGTTAACACATGTTATAACATACAACTTAGGCAAATCTTCAAGCACATACATTTTATGCATATAATGAAATCATGCATATAGTTAACATGTAGGAAATCATTTATGTCAGCATATTAATTGAGAAATCAGTCTCAAACTAATTCATAACACCATTTAAGTCAATACATACTAATACAAACATTTATACAAACACATACACTACACTCTTAAGTCTACATATAGTATGTCGACCCGAAGTGCGCAATTTGGCGAATCTCTTCGCCAAACTAATTATGCACGTATTCCTAGAATTCTAATGCGACAACAAACTATGTCAATCACATCAGCAAAATATGAATGAAATCAGTACTTCCTACAAATGACTAAAATGCCATAAATCTCATATTCTTCGTTGATTTACGAAACAGGAAACGGACAGCATGTTGTACATGTCAAACGGCGATGCCGTCGATAATCTACTATTAAATGACATTGAAAGCGTTGTAAACATTCAATCAAAGCATCTAAAATCCTCACCTTATCTCTTATAAACGTATCGCTTCGAACGGAGCGGATACGCTTCGTCTACGGCGACTAGACAACCTGATTTACAACATACATCAGCTATCTAGCTACGGAAACGAAGAAACACTAAATCAACAACTTCTAGGGTGTTTTCTTACCTGAAAATGTGGAGAAATCGCCGGCCAAGTGATCGGAGCTTGTTAGTAAAGCACGTGCAACAGGTGGCACGACAACAGGAAAATCCTTCCCACCTTCTCTCACAAACTCTCACCTTTTCTCTCTCCCAATCTAGGATTTTTCTCAAATTCAGATGGGAGAGAGGAGTGAGGGTTTCAACCCCTTTTATAAGCCTAAAAATGCCCAAAATAGGCTCAGGAATAAAGTTCACTTAGGGCATATCCAAATCGGGGTTGTTTCGGTCCAAAAGTACATTTCTGGTGGTCCCTTGCCCGAATGCGGTCGGACTTAAGCTCATGCATACAGGATCTAGCATACATCAAGTTTTCAGTCCGTCAGGGTTCGCAGATCGCACGTGGCGGTCCAGTTTCAGTTCAGCGGTCACCGCACGTAGATCAGGCCTGCAAATCTCATGATATAAAATAGAAATTTTTCCTGATCCGAGGGTGTAATTTGGCTGAATTCTAACGGTCAGAACGCTTAATACTGACGCGTCAAGTCTTGTGCCAGATTTAAATTTTAAATTCCAAATCTGTCCCTATTCGCACTCTCTTCAGTCCGGGCTCAATGAAATAGCCTGTGATTATCGGTTGGGCTTGATTTTTGAAATGATTGTCAAGTCCAACAAGGCGGTTCTAACGGTCTAAGATTGTAGGTATCGGACTTTCGACGCGCGGTCTAGATCCAATACAAAGTTTCAAAGTGGTCCAGAGAACAAACCGGCTTAGAGTTTGATCCGAGGTTTTAGAGTATTATAGCTTCATTAGTTCTACTCGATTTGGGTCTTGTAGAACGTATTTAAAGCGATCAGGGACTATTTTCCAGCTACTCTAGCGTTGCGCTAGCTAACTTACTCTTATTTTCTAAAGGAATTAATCCTAAGTGATTTCTTTGGCTATGGAATTGGGTTCTGAGCGATTTTCCAGGTGTTTTAATCAACCCATTGCCTAAGGACGTCAAATCCCAGATTGGCCAAAATCCGGGGTGTTACACTCATGGTATCCGTATCACGAAGTTCCTGAATCGCTGTCACTTTAGAATTGAACCATTCAGGAAGTGAACGTAGTATTTTTTCTCACACTTTACTTTCAGGTATTTTATCAAAAAGACCCCCCATAGGGTTCACTATGTCATTCAATCTAGTGTAGAAGTCCATAAAAATCTCATTCTCCTCCATATGAATTTCTTCAAATTTAGTTGTGAGGAGTTGGACTTTAGATTTCTTGACAATAGATGTACCCTCGTGTGTCATTTCTAATATATCTCATGCTTGTTTTGCATTTTTACAAGAGATGATTCTTTCGAATGCTTCTGGTGATAATGCACAAGTAATTACATTTAGTGCTTTTGCATTAGCACTACTTTCACTTTTCTGAAGTGTGGTCCAAAGAGAATAAGCCATTATTTTCATAGTTTTTGAACCATCGTCATTAGCAACTTCAGTGATAAGAGGGTTCCATTCATTCACTGTGGCCAACCACACACTTTCATCCAAGGATTTGAGGAAGATCCTTATCCTGGCTTTCCAATAGGCATAGTGTGTGCCATTAAAGGGTGGTAGCCTAGTGACTGATAGGCTATCAAAATTTGACAACTTAATATAGCTTAGATCGTTAGCTCAGGAAATAAATCCAATAAATAAACAATAAGCACGAGCTATTTGGCTCTGATACCACTTGAAAGGGCTTAGCTATATGCCCTAGAGGGGGGGTGAATAGGGCAATGCCAAATAAAATTAATAACAACGGAATAATAAAATATTTAAAGCACAATGCTTAATATAAAACAATTGCAATAGCCTAGAATAAGGAGATTGATACTGTATCAGTTCTAAGGACAACCTTACACCAAAAACCAGAGGTTTAAGGTAGGATAAGCTTATTTCTAGAACGTCCTTGTATCACAAACCAAAGAGGAATAATAAGCAATGAAATTAAAATAACTTGCGGAAAATAAATCCTAAGTTATTACAACATTCATCCACACTTTTCTTGAAGTGATTACAACATTCATCCACAAACACAAATCACAAAACTGAATGAATAAAGGAATGAAAGAATAAAGCACATCCACAACACAACGATATATAGTGGTTCGCCTGTGTGTACACCAACTGTTATCCAACAGCCACACAGATTGCTACTCCACTCCTAATATCCTCACACAGGGGATATTAACATGCACTATCAAAATAGGTTTCACAGGTTCACCTAAAACCTTCACAATTGTGTCTTTGATCTCGGGCTTACACAATCGAAAAACCCCACAATCTGAGTTTTCTGGCTCTCCTCAGATAACCAATACAATGAATTTTTTCTGACGAATCTCAAACAAAAACCAGAGAAAGTAAATTATAAAACATGTAAAATACCTGAATCACCTTTTGATGAAGCCCGGTAGAACCAATCGGAGTAGAAGTTCGATTCGACGTTCAAAGTCCAATACTCACTTTAAGAATGGTTCTAAGTCTAATTGTTTTTAGATTAAACGGGCTAGATCTATTTGATTTTGAATCCAGAAGAAGGAATAACAGAAATTCCCCTTTTCTAATAAGATTAAAATGTAGATCAAAATCAAATAAGAATAAGCTAGCAAAATGAATATTAAATAAGCACAAAGCAGCTTAAAATAAACACAAACTTATCTCAGAGAATAGACTAAAGAATGCTTGAATAGAATTGATTTGAAGTACTAAAACTCTGAAGTTCGTGCTCAGTTTATAGACAGAAAAATCCCATTTACGACTGGTCTTAGGAACCTAGGACTGGTCGTAGCTCCAAATATTTTTGAAAGATTTCCGCGGGATTTGATTTTTAGTTCCACGACCGGTCGAGGGAGGTCTACGACCGGTCGTGGGCCATCTACGACTGGTCGTGAGACACCTACGACCGGTCGTAGGATCCCAAAAATGGTTGCTGGAGTTTGAGTCATAGGGCTACGACCGATCGAAGGATGAGTCGTAGAACTCACAGAACTAGTCGTAGGATGTCCAGGACTGGTCGTAGGACAGCTAGAAAGATCCAAAAATCTTCAACTACGTAGGACTGGTCCTGAAAAACTTAAGACTGGTCATAGTAAAGCTAGGATGGTCTTGAAGTCCCTGGGACTGGTCTTAGAACACTCCAAACAAGCATATAAAAATATATGAGTTATGTATCCAGAATGACCTACAATAAAGCCCATCCTAAGGTCAATCTAAGGTCAAACAAACCTTAAAAGTGAGATGGACATTGAAAGTCTGTATACTCAGATGACCCTTAAGAGAAGCTTGTGAATATTTAAAACTTGTAGTAGGCCTTCATAAGCTTGATCTTGACTTCACAAAGTCTTCTAGTAAGCTTGAACTTGATCAACCCTTGAACATACAACCTTGAAAACTTCTATTCTTGATTTCTTCATCAAGACTTGAAAACTTTCTTCTTTTAAGATCTTGTCTTGAAATGCGATGTCTTGATATGTCTTGATTGCAATGACTAGTCTTCAAACATAAAACATAAGATATACAAGACATAGATATAGGTTTTGGCACCACAAAATTTGATAACTAAAGGGATATGAAATCATAACACTTACAATACAGATATAAGCAACATCATACAAATTAATCTACTCCCCCTGAGAGATACGAGTACTTCTCATGTAAACAATAAACAACATGTAAACATCAAGACTCCATATTCTCAATCCACATACCCTTCTCAATCAATTAATCCAAACAAATTACTCCCCCTTTCCTTACTACTCCCCTTTACCATACTACTCCCCCTTTTTGTCACAAAATGACAAGGGAAAGGCACAATAGGAAAGTCACAACAACATAGAGAATAATAAAAAGCAGATAATGAGAAAGAAATATGGAAGGACATAGCATATTTCAAAATATAATCCCGAATCATCAAACCATAACCAAGTTAATACAATATCCAAAATAAAAGATAAGATAATGCTATACAATCCAAAAAATAATTCGCCTAATCAGATCCAGAGGAGGGAGCAGGGATAGTAGGATCAATCTGGCGTAAGCCCCTATTAATGCGATGAAGATATTTTCGCATATATTTAAACCGCATATCATGGGCTACACTCATGTTATCAACCTTCTCCTCCAATGCACGAAGGCGTGTATCATAACTAGATGGATCGTAATCAGGATCATTTGGCGAATCAGTTTCTATCTCATCAAATAACTCATCCATATTAACATCCTGTTGAGGAAGATCGCCAGCTTCCCCTTCATTTCTAGCTTCACCACCAGCACCACCTTCATCAACTTGACCAGGAAGCAAATCCAACTTCATCTTATAAAGATTGGAATTATTGAAAATAAGATGATGAATGGGTGCCTCATTAATAGGTGTATCAACAAGCATATGAGTGGCTAACACAGTCATAAGATAACCAAATGGAATATCACTATGACCCTGATGGAGACGAAACTGTATGATAAAATGACTGATCAATGAAGGAAGGCAGACCTTGGTACCAGAAGCAATAGAATGCAACACACGAACTATGAAAGAAGTCAACTCAATTTTATTACCGGACCGAGGATACAGATTTGAAATAAAAAAATGATGTAACACTCTATATCTAGGTAACAGATACTTTGAAGGGAACGCATTCTCTTTTTGTGTCCATTGCGCATTAATTTTGCATAAGTCTCTTGTTAATATGCGTTTTTCTGATTCAGATGGTTTGACGTATAGAGTATAAATCGAAATACCTTCATCATTAACGGGTATATCTATAATACCCAATATTAAATGACGGTCTACTTCAAATTTCCCTTCTCTAGTATCAATTGAAAAAGTTAAGTTATCAAGGGAGAATTCTGAGACACATGCAACCATTGATTGTGCAATAGACTGGTATGGAGGCCCACCCCAAAGTAAAATGTTAGCCCAACCAATAGATTCAAGGAGAAGGACAATACCATATGGAGCAATGTGATTGAGATCAGCGGTATGCTCAACGATAACATTACGGACACGCAAATCCCGTACATCTTGAGGATCATCTTCGGGTGACCGAAGGTACCATTTTGTTATCGGTGCAGATCTAGATGAAGATGGACCATGGGATGTTTTATTCTTCCCTCTAGCATCCATCTTCAACAATATATACTAAGAGCAAGAGAAATGCACAAAAAGAAGGATGAGTTTTCTCTAAATCATCAATTTGAGAAGAAACCCTTGAAAAACTGAACAAAAAGATGAAACCAAGCTACACAATGATCAAATCAAAGCATAGAGAACATCAAACTTCAAGAAAAATGAAGAAATAAGACTAACCTTGAAGAAATACAAGAAATCCTATGACTGGTCGAGCCACGACTCGTCGTAGGTCAGAGTGGAAATGAAGAAGAAGGAGATTTTTTCTAAATTATATCATGTTCACAAGATCGACGACCGGTCGAGTGCGGTGCATGACCAGTCATACCACGTCTGGTCGTGTACAGCTACGACTGGTCGAGTATCAACCAAAAATACATTTTTAATGTAAAAAAATTAAAATTTCAACACATATAATACCAAATATAATACACTATGATACATGCAAGAAAGAATACTCAATGTAAAATGCACATACTAAGATTAAATTTCAATTTATTAAACCTGCTTTTGTCAAGCGGTTTAGTAAATATTTCAGCAAGTTGAGTTTCGGTTGGTATATATTCCAAGGAAATAACTTTTTCTTCAACCAACACACGAATATAATGATACTTAATGTCAATGTGCTTAGTACGTGAATGCTGGATTATATTTTTAGAAATATTTATAGCACTGGAATTATCACAATGTAAGATCATTGAATTTTGATTAATTCCATAATCGCTTAGCATGCGTTTCATCCAAACTAGTTGAGTACATGCATATCCAACTGCAATATACTCAGCCTCAGCAGTGGAGAGCGATATTGAGCTTTGCTTCTTGCTGAACCAAGAAACTAAGCAATTTTTAATGTAAAAACAACCACCACTGGTTGATTTTCTATCATCGATATTACCGACCCAATCAGCATCTGAGTACCCGGCTAACTAAACACTAGTATCAAAAGGATACCAAAGACCCAGATTTATAGTACTTGTGATATATCTAATAATCCGTTTAATAACAGTAAGATGTGATTCCTTAGGATTAGACTGATATCTTGCACAAATACCAACACTTAACACGATATCAGGTCTACTAGCAGTTAGATACAACAAACTACCTATCATACTATGATATAGTTTAGGATCTATATCTTTACCTGTAGAGTCTTTTGAGAGTCTTAACATTGTACTCATAGGAGTATCAAAGTTCTTACCATTCTCAAATCCAAACCTTTTAACCAAGTTTGAAGCATATTTGGTCTGGGAAATGAAAATTCCATCAGGTTGTTGTTTTACTTGCAACCCTAGGAAATAGTTTAGTTCTCCAACCATGCTCATTTCAAACCTTGATTTCATTAACTCTGTAAACTTAATAGACATGTTAGAGCAAGTTGATCCATAAATAATATCATCAACATAAATTTGAATCATCAAAATATCATTGTTATGTTTCTTAACAAAGAGGGTCTTATTAACACTTCCGACTTGAAAGCTATGACTAAGTAAGAATTTAGTCAATTTCTCATACCATGCTCTGGGCACTTGTTTTATACCATAGAGAGCTTTTTTGAGACGAAATATATGGTTAGATAACTTGGGGTCTTCAAACCCTGAAGGTTGTTCAACATACACCTCTTCATGTAAATCGACATTCAAGAAGGCACTCTTTACATCCATCTGATAAATCTTAAATTTTCTAAAGCATGCGATGGAAATAAAAAGTCTGATTGATTCAAAGTGAGCGACTGGAGCAAAGGTTTCATTGTAATCGATGCCTTCAATCTGAGTGTACCCTTGTACAACTAGTCTAGCCTTGTTTCGTATTATATTTTCAAGTTCATCAGACTTATTTTTAAAGATCCATTTTGTTCCAATAATGTGTTTATCTTTAGGTCTAGGAACAAGATACCAGACATCATTATTAACAAATTGATTAAGTTCATCCTGCATAGCAATTATCCAATTTTCGTCAGAAAGTGCTTCTTTCACATTGACCGGTTCTATTTGGGATGTAAAACAAACATAATTACATATGTTCTCAAGTTGTTTGTGAGTACGAACTCCAGTGAGAGGGTTTTCAAGAATTTGATTAGTTGGATGATCTTTGACCGTCCTTGGTTCAAACTCTTTTTGACTTGATGAGGTATCTTTATTGTCGATAATAAGAGCTTCATCATCATATGAACTCGGAGCTGGTGTATTCAAATGATCATTAATGACTACATTGATGGACTCTTGAATCACACCAGTTCTCTTATTTAGAACCCTATAAGCTCGACTGCTCAAAGAATAACCAAGAAAAATACCTTCATCATTCTTCGTATCAAACTTTTTTAAATTTTTACAATCACGTAAAATATAACACTTGCTGCCAAAACCCTGAAAGTATTTGACAGTAGGTTTCTTTTCAAACCATAATTCATAAGCAGTCTTATTATCAGATTTACTGGTATAAACCCGATTAATAATATAACATACGGTATTAACTGCTTCAGCCCAAAGATTTCTAGAGAGCTTCATGCTATTCAACATAACATTAGCCATATCCTGAAGCACTCTATTTTTTCTTTCAACTATACCATTTTGTTGCGGTGTTTTGGGCGCAGAGAATTCATGCGATATTCCCTGATCGCTACAGAATTTCTCAAAACTATTATTTTCGAATTCGGATCTATGATCACTACGGATCTTACTAACATGAGAACCTTTCTCATTTTAGATTCGTTTAATGACCTTTTTCACTTCATCCAGGGTTTCAGTTTTGTCTTTTAAGAAAGATACCCAAGTGAATCTGGTATAGTCATCTACGATAACTAAGATGTATTTTTTGCCTTCTCGACTCTCCGATCTGGTTGGTCCAATAAGATCCATGTGGAGAAGCTCGAGTGGTCTAGATGTGGTATTGGAGTTCACTTTCTTATGAGAGCTCATAGTCTGTTTGTCCAATTGGCATTTACCACATATTTTGTTACTCTTTGCAATTTAGGTAGACCTCTAATTAGTTCTCTTTTGTTCAATCTAAATAAGTTTCGATAGTGTACATGCCTAAGGCGTTTATGCCATAATTCAGTCTCATCGGTATGGACCATGTAACATGATTGAGTAGATGAGCTGTAACATTTCGAAAATCGGGGGTCAGGTAGAATCCCAACTCCCGAGTTTCAAAATGTGATTTATGCAACATAGATAATAATAAATGCATGTCGTTTGTAGAATGGTATTAAATAAGATTGGGATTAAGCCAAAATAACATATCATACTCCAGAGACAGTTAAATTTTACAAGCGGAAGACTGTGATAAATATTTAACAATGTATAATTGATTGTAAGTCTCCAGAGTGTGAGCATGTTACCAGGTTAGACATATACATGTATACTCCAAAAATGATAAAGAGGATATACATGAGTGCTCTAAAAATATAAAATGACAAGTGTCATAGCATCTAAACAACCTTCCTATAATTCCGCCAGTCAGAACACGCATATAGGAGAAATTCTCCTCATCATCATCAAGTCCGGATCCACTTCACAAGTAGCACCATCGTCTGCAACTAAAATAGGGTCTGGTGGGTGTTGCAAACACCATCCCGTAACGTGGGAGTGAGTGATCAACTCAGTGGAATAATAGAGCAAAGATTAGCATGTTATCAAATCAATCACGCGATAATAGCAAAGCAATAAATCAAATATTCCTAGATACTGTTGTTAATGTATGCATGAAATGACATGATGAATGCCCTCACCGACATACTCCCTGATGCGGCACCATCTGCGTCCGCGGCATGCTTTCTTCCCGCAGTGCTCCACATCTTCCAGGCACATGCAGTGCGATATGGATAATAATTACCGGGTTGTTATTAGTCCTTTTCATACAACAGGATTGGGAAACTAAGGTACCTTCCTTATATCAATCCCAAGACAGATCCTGTCTAGGGTCGTCACTCCTAGTAATCTCATACGATGTTATATTTATAGGTCATTGTAAGGGCTGTCAGGGCTGTTGCACGCACTCGTTGCTCCTCTCCCCCATCACCTTATCAATACAGGCCTATTTATATCCTTAAGACTACATCAGGACTCGTCGCCCCCATGCGGTGTCAGGATAAACTCAAGGTCACTACAAAGGGCTCGTCACCAATCAGTGTAGGCCGACAGCAAGAATATAATGTCCCATACCACCATAATCTGCTTAGAGTAGGGTGCTCACTGGTCTTTACGGGGAGGTTTGTGGCCCTAGCGTAGGCCGACAGCTAAACCACGGTGTCCCATACCACCATGCTCGCCTCATGAGTCTTTATGGATCAAGGTACCATGGTTAACAGGGTTTTCAATGGTAAGTTTAGTACCCTGGGTTCAAGCAGTTATGACGAATACAAGGTGAACATATAATGGTCAGTCGGGTTACTTGATGAGTCCGACTAGCACGATCGCACGTTGAATCGACCGACATGAAGTGCATAAGCACTTCGTGTGGCCTGACCACCACCGACGACTCTAGTACGACTCGGGTTCGTCATACACATCCTTCATGGTGAATAGAATCCAACCACGAATTCTAAACTGTTACCGACTGCCTGGACTAGAGTATAGTCCCAAGCACATGTAATGTGAAACAGTAATCAGATGAGAGAGGCAGAATTGAAATACAAGAAATTCCAGCATATTATCAGCATGTTGTAACATACATCATAAGCAGTTAACCAAACATGAGTATTTCACACATAAGGTAACCAATTCAAATACAAAAAGTATGGAAGAAATCATGTGCATCATTAAATTGGTTGAGAATCCATTCGCAACGCTAATCTACAATGCCACTTACTCAATACTTACTAATACAGACATTTATACAAACACTTAGTCCACACAATTCCAACGTACTTGACGTATGTTGATTTCAACATATAATAATATGACAGTTCCTTATATCAAGGAGTTTTCTAGTACACACAATCATGTTCTTACATTCAAAACATATGGCAGGAATAAATCATATTGATTTAGGCATTTCAACAAACACTTAGTCTACACACATTAGTCTACATAGCATATGTCGGCCAATATGTGCATTAGGGCGAATCTCTTCGCCAAAAAGATCATGCACGCATTCCTAGCATCCTAACACGATAAATAACCATGAAAAAAATTTCTGTAAAATATGGACGTAAACAGTATTTCCTACAAATGACTAAAATACCCTAAATCTCATATTTTCCATACGCAGTCGAAATGAAAAACGGACAGCATTTCTACATGTCAAACGGCGTGCTCGTCTATAATCTACTATTAAACGACATTGAAAGCTTTGAAATCAGTCAATCAAAGCATCTAAAATCTGCACCTTAAACTAGAAATTGTGAAACGGAGTTAATTCAGACGATAAGTCTTTGTCAACGGTGGGTACGGTACCTATGGCATGAAACAGGTTAGCTATACTAACACTACAACTATTCTAAGCTTCAAATCAAGTTAGGGTTAGGATTTCCTACCTAAGAATGGAGCTGAAGACATTGGAATGGTGGTGCAGAAGCGGCGGCTTTGGAACATGGAGCAGAAGGGAAGAATCTCAGGAGAGAGCTCCAAATCTCCCTCCCTTTCTCTCTCTTTCTCCCTCTCTTTTCAATCTTCTTTCTCCAAATTCATATGGAATGAAAGAGTAAGGGTTTAAGCCCTTTTTATAAGTCCAAAAGCGAAGGAAATAGACTTGGGGCTAAAGTATACTTATTTTATGTCCAAATACGTACTGTTCCATCTCAACGGAGCATTTCTAGAGGTCCCCTGGCCGAATGCGGTCGGACTTAAGCTCATGGATACTAGATCCTGCTCACATCAAGTTTTCAGTCCGGTAGTGTTCCCAGATCGCACGTGGCAGACCAGTTTCAGTTCAACGGCTACGGGTACTCGATCAGGGCCACAAGTGCGTTGACATGTAAGGGCCACCTATCCTGATCCGAGGGTAAATTTTGATGGAATTATGACGGTCAGAATGCTTAGAAAATGTTGTGCCAGATTTCATAAATTATATTAATTTCTAACATTTCTCACACTCTTCACTCTGGACTCAAGAAAATCGTCATGGGATATCATTTGGACTAAATTTTCAAGGTGATTGTCAAGTCCAATTAGGCGGTCAGGATTGTCTAAGTTCGGGGTAATCGAACTTCCGACGTGCGGTCCAGAGCCGATACAAAGTTTCAAGGTGCTCCCGAGAGCAATCAGGAATAGAGTTTGATCGTAGGTTTTACGGTATTGTAGCGTCACCTATCTTATACGTTTTGACTCTAGCAGATCGTATTGAAAGTGATTGGTGAGAATTTCACAGGTCATCTAGTGCAGCGCTAGTTGATTCTCGTTGGATTTCTAAAGGAAGTAGCTTTTATTGATTTTTGTTTGAGATGAGATTTGAAGGATGGAGCGAGGGTGTTTAGAAACGGAAGAAGGAAGAGTTTGGAGGGGTGGTTTTTGCCAAAAATCAGACGTTTTGGTGAGAAAGGAGAGCTTGGAGGGTTACTTTGTGAAGGAAGTACCTGATCGGGGAGGTTTTAAGGGACTGTTCATACCTAGGGGAGGTACCCTACCCCCCAAACTGCGTCGACCCGAAGCCCGGACCCAGCCTGGCCCATTGACATGCGAGGCCTCACCGAACTGGCGAGGTCCTCACCGACCGAACTTGGTTTCGGCAATGCCCGGCCATCTGGGCTGGGTCCTCCTGCCCTGGGGTGCCCAAAAATATGTGGGGCCCACCTTGGATCATTGTGGATTAGCATGGGTGGGCCCACGAATCTTTTCGAGGCGTTTCGGGGCAAGGTTGAAAATAGAAATGAATTTCTATGGTGTATAGCATATGATTTTGGGGTAGGAGACGCTAATCTATCCAACTAACCTATCTATTTTGTTAGATTCCAAAAGGTTAAGGGTCGAAACCCATTTTACCCATTTATTTACTATTCATGGTAATTTTTAGCTTCGGTATTGTTCTTCATCGTTAATACCCTAGGATTGGTGTTCTTTACTATTTAAACTTAAGGAGTCGTGTCTAATATGAAAGTACTTGGAGAATTTGAAGAATGAGGTGGTGAAAGGTGAGTTTTGAAGGAAATGGGTTGAAGAGTGATTTCTTTGGCTTTGGGATTGAGCTCTGAAAGTGATAAGGTTTACCCATTGCATAAGGACGCCTAACCCTAGGTTGGAAAAAAATTTGGTGTGTTACATGAGCTTGCATCACTAACGATGTAGCAGTTTTCAGAAGTTCTGCGACCAGTTAATATAACAGAACCCTTTTTATTAAGTATCTCACAACCTTGATTAGAAAACTTCATACTATGGTTATTATCGCATATCTGAGAAATTCTTAGTAGGTTGTGTTTCAAGCCCTCAACATATAAAACATTCTTAAATAAGGGAAGGTTATAAAGCTGAACCGTACCTTGGCCAATGATCTTGCAATTGCTTCCATCACCAAATGTGACTGACCCATCAGTCATATCTTTTAGATCGGTGAATAAAGCCTTGTCGTCTGTCATATGCCTAGAGAAACCACTATCTAGGTACCACTTTGAATGGCTTGTAGCTTTGAAAGCAGTGTGGGCAACCAAGCAGGCAACTTTAGGAACCCATTTCAGAACTGTTTTGGGTTTAAGAGTATGGATGGTCTTTTTCTGTGTGTTGTTATAAGAGAGACCTATAGAGTTAGACTTTAATAGCTCCTTGAGTAGATCAATTATTTTTTCAGCCAATGAATTTCGGTTTTAAAAATCAAAGTTGACATGGCTACCTTTAGGTTTTTAAAAAGTCCTTGAATTTTTGGAAAAACCTTAATAAGTATTCTTTTCTTTTGAGATTGAAGACTCTCCTTTTACAAATTTAGGAGCAATGTTCTTTGTTTTAGGAGATGTATTCTTATCATAGCCCAACCCGGATCGATCGCCATATTTTCTTGATCCGGACAATAATTTTTCCAAATTAGGATCACCTTGGGCATATCTCCGTGTGTCTTTCAAACTCAGAAGAGAAGCTACCTCATTTTTGAGTTTCTCTTTTTCGAATCTCAAATCTTCAATTTTGTAGGTTTTGAAATCTAAATCACATTTGGTCTTTTCAAAAGAATTGAAAATATGAGACTTTTCTAAAACGAGAGACTCATAATCTTCCTTAAGCTTAGAAAATTTTTCTTTTTGTAATTTAAGCTTGACGGAAATTTTACAACTCTCCTTATAAAGGGCATTATAAACATCCTGAAGATCATCTTCATTATCGCAATCACTATTCAGATTTTCTTCACTAGGTATATCATCATTATCTGAAAAAGTGATCTTGGCTAGAGTCATAAGGGCTTTAACATCATCGCCCGACTCGGTTTCAGAATCTTCTGATTTAGAAAAGGATTCAGAATCAGACAATTCATCCCAAATAGCCATCATGCTTTTCCTTTTTGATTTGTCCTTTTTAGGACATTTGTTAGCTAAGTGCCCATACTCTTGACAGTTGTAACATTGACTATCTTTCAAAGATTTTCGAGCTCTAGGTTTAGATCATCTCTTATCATTTGACTTTTGAAAATTAGCTTTTTTCTTGCTTTTGAAAATTTTGTAAAACTTTTTTGCTAAAAGCGCCATATCATCTTCGAAATTTTCCAAGTCCGAAGTGCTTTCTTGTGAAACATTTGATGATTTGAGAGCAATTAATTTTCCTTTAGGAGCTTTAAAGGATAACTCGTAGGTTTGTAGTGAACCAACTAGTTCCTCAACCCACATAGTATCCGTATCACGAAGTTCCTGAATCGCGGTCACTTTAGAATTGAACCGTTCAGGAAGTGAGCATAGTATCTTTGCACACACTTTACTTTCTGGGATTCTATCACAAGACCCCACATAAAGTTCACAATGTCATTCAATCTAGTGTAGAAGTCCATAAACATCTCATTCTCCTCCATATGAATTTCTTCAAATTTAGTTGTGAGGAGTTGGAATTTAGATTTCTTAACAATTGATGTATGCTCGTGTGTCATTTCTAATACATCCCATTCTTGTTTTGTATTTTCACAAGAGATGATTCTTTTGAATTCATTTGGTGATAATGCACAAGTAACTGTATTTAGTGCTTTTGCATTGGCACTACTCTCACTTTTCTGAAGTGTGGTCCAAAGAGAATAAGCTGTTACTTTCATTGATTTTGAACCATCGTCATTAGTTACTTCAGTGATAGGAGAGTTCCATTCATTCACTATGGCCAGCCACACACTTTCATCCAAGGATTTGAGGAAGATCCTCATCTTGGCTTTCCAATAGGCATAGTTTGTGCCATTAAAGGGTGGTGGCCAAGTGACTGATAGGCTATCAAAATTTAACATCTTAATATAGCTTAGATCGTTAGATTAGGAAATAAATCCAATAAATAAACAATAAGCATGAGCTATTATGCTCTGATACCACTTGAAAGGGCCTAGCTATATGCCCTAGAGGGGGGGTGAATAGGACAATGCCAAATAAAACTTAAAATAATGGAATAATAAAAGAAATAAAGCACAATGCTGAATTAAAAGTAATCTCAATAACCTAGAATTAAGAGAATGATACTATATCAGTTCTAAGGACAACCTTACACCAAAAACCAAAGGTTTAAGGTAGGACAACCTTATTTCTAGAACGTACTTTGTATCACAAACCAATGACAAATAAAAAGCAAAGAAACCAAAATAACTTGCAAAAATAAATCCTAAGTTATTACAACATTCCCACACTTGCTTGAAATAAAATGATTACAACATTCATCCACAAATATAATCCACAAAACTGAATGAATAAAGGAATGAAAGAATAAAGCACATCCACAACCCAACGATATATAGTGGTTCGCCTGTGTGTACACCAACTATTATCCAACAGCCACATAGAATGCTACTCCACTCCTAATATCCTCACACAGGGGATATTAGCATGCACTATCAAAATAGGTTTCACAGGTTTACCTAAAACCTTCACATTTGTGTCTTTTTATCTCGAGCTTAGACAATCCAAAAACCCACACAATCTGAGTTTTCTGGCTCTCCTCAAATAACCAAAACAATGAGATTTTTTTTGGCAAATCTCAAACAAAACTAAAGAATGTAAATTACACAAATGTAAAATACCTGAATCTCTTTTTAAAGTAGCCCGGTAGAACCAATCGGAGTAGAAGTTCGATTCAACGTTCAAAGTCCAATACTCACTTTAAGAATGGTTCTAAGTCTAATTGATTTTAAATCAAAAGGACTAGTTCTATTTGATTTTGAATCCAAGAAGAAGGAATATCAGAAATTCCCCTTTTCAAATAAGATTGGAATGTAGATCAAAATCAAATAATAAAGAAGCTAGCAAAAGGAATATTAAATGAGCACAAAGTAGCTTAAAAACAAACACGAACTTATCTCATAGTATAGCCTAAAGATTGCTTGAATTGAGTTGAATTGAATTGAAAAACTCTGAAGTTCGTGCTCTATTTATAGCCTGAAAAATCCCATCTATGACTGGTCTTAGGATCCTAGGACTGGTCGTAGCTTTAAAGATTTTCAAAGATTTTCGCGGGATAAGGATTAACTGTTCCACGACTGGTCCTGGGTAGCCTACGATTGGTCGGGGGCCACCTACGACTGGTCGTGGGTCACCTATGACTGATCGTAGGACCCTCAGATTAGTTGCTGGAGTTTTAGTCGTAGGGATAAGACCGGTCGAAGGACAAGTCGTACAGCTCATAGGACTGGTCGTAGGACAACCAGAAAATTCTGAAAATCTTTAACAACTAAGGACTGGTCCTGAAAAACTTAAGACTGGTCGTAGCAGAGCTAGGACTGGTCTTGAAGTCCCTAGGACTGGTCTTAGAACAACCCGAACAAGCATATTAAAATATACGAATTATGTATCCAGAATGACCTACAGTAAAGCCCATCCTAAGGTCAATTTAAGGTCAAAAAAACCTTAAAAGTGAGATGGACATTGATAGTCTATACACTCACCTTAAGAGAAGCTTGAGAATTTAAAAATCTTGATGTATGCCTTCTCGAGCTTGATCCTTTCTTGAGTTGACAAAGTCTTCT
The DNA here is from genome assembly GCA_037074715.1 of Magnolia kwangsiensis. Lineage (NCBI taxonomy): Eukaryota > Viridiplantae > Streptophyta > Magnoliopsida > Magnoliales > Magnoliaceae > Magnolia > Magnolia kwangsiensis. Next base: position 83,619,248 of record CM073589.1, on the reverse strand, counting down.
TCTATACTTGTACTTGTTTGAATCTTGAACATGCATACTTGGAGACTTCTATTCTTAAATTCTTCATCCATAACTTGAAACTTTCTTCATTTAAGTTCTTGTCTTAAAATACGATGTCTTGAAGCAATGAATAGTCTCAAACATGAAACACAAGATATACAAGACATAGATATAGGTTTTGGCATGACAAAATTTGACAAACAAAGGGATATGAAATCATAACACTTACATATTTAACGAGGCCCCGTAGATCGATAATATCCTGTCGTAAGGTGGCTAAGACCTCCTCAAGTCTAACTAAACGGGCTTTCCTATCAGCCCGATCAGGATCATGCTCTTGAGTCGCAGGAGGAGGGCTCTCATCCGTATCCTAGGCCTCCTCTTCTTCCTCGTCCTACTCTTCTTCTTCTTCTATTTCGACTCCACCTTCTTCATCGGTCTCTTCCTCTTCGCTTTCGGTCTCATCTTCACTTTCTTCAAGTACGGCTTGTCATTACCGTGGCCCGATATCCATCTGATTGAGAGTAGTCTTGTTGATGTAATGGTTCGGGGCCGGCAATTCCATCTCAAGTCTGTAACCAAACTCGAGTGCAATCCTGCATATGAGTCGGGCGAATGGGAGCGATTCAGTCCTTCTATTAGAAAGTGCGGTAAGGCCTATCTGTCGCGAGACATATGTAGGTACACACAACTTCTCTCCCTGCCCAACTTGATACTGGAAGTCTACCATCAGGTGCGTGCTCTCACTGCGGTTACTTCACCTGGGGTAGACGTTAAACATATAAATGTGGTAAAGCAGGCAGAAGTCATCCGTCATATTAGTCGCTAAGAGGCTTTTATTAGGCTGTCATTCAACCAGACGACCACAAAGAAACCATGTGCGGCGATCCCTTTCACGTGCACTACTCAGATTCTTCTCACTTGCATGTACCTCGCCAAGTGGCACATTCATAAGTCGAGAAATAAAAGCAACGTTGATTGTGGCCTCCCGCTCCCTTCCAAATGAAATTTTAAACTGCAAGGGCTCCAATGTTGGCTCTCGAATGTGGGCATAGAAAGCTCGGACAGTGCCCACATTTGCACGATGTTCACCCTCAAATAGCGGACCCCACTTGGCTTCTAGTAGGCACTCAAACAAAAAGTATTCTTCAAATAGCCGCGCATCTACATGAGCTTCAAAAAGGAACCTACGGCCCTCGTAAACTCTATGAGACAACTCCGCCAACAAAGCCCTTCTTATGGGAGCATGGCGATCTAGATCCCGCTTCGTCTGTAACTCTCGAGTGATGCTTGAACATGCGGTGGCACCACTCAGCCTTCTAGAATGAGTTGGGCGACTAGGCCCGGCTTCATCTACAGGAGACCTCTTCTTTCCCATGAAAGAGAGAATGGTAGAAATAAAAAATATGGTCGTGACAAGCTCGAATAGGGCCATGAAAAAGGAAAGAAAAGAGAGAAACGGAAGGAGTGATGGGGTTTCCATGAATTTGAGACTCAAGTAGGGATTTGAGTGCTCAAATGAAAAGAACAGAAAGAGAAATCAGCAATGGAGGTGGGTTTTGAAATGAGTAGAGAGAGGGTGCACGAAAATAGAAGATGAGAGGGTTTGGAAAGTGAGTTTTGTGGAGTTTTGAGAAATATTGGAGGGGTAATTTGTGAAGGGAGGATGATTTGGGAGGGGTTTTATCTAGCCAACCGTGGATCAGTGGGCCACAATAGGCCCTAGGGGCGTTGGCCCGAGCCGTCCTGCCTGGACTGGCCTGTTGGGCGGCGAGGCCTCGCTGAACCGGCAAGGCCCTTGCCTATCTCTGTTAGTCCGGTGAGGACTCACTAGTGGGGCGATGTCCTCCTACCCCCTAGGGTCTAAAATGGTGTGGTTCCCACCTTGGGTCCCCCTGAAAGTGCCCCGATTGGGCTCCCTACTCTGTTTCGACTCATTTCGGGTCATTTCGAAGAGAATCTAATGCATATTCACACTTACCAATTTTAAATAGCTGGGATGGGATGAAACATAGTCTAAACCCATTGATTGATGTTCTAAAAGTGGATTGGGATCATTTTGCATGATCACGGGTGTGTACGGACCCGATCTCGGCGATCGTTTACAGTAATCCTTCGTCAATTGGCGAAACTGAGAAACCTAAACTTGTTTCTAGATTTTTCTCACACCCTCCTACATTAAATTGCCATTAGCGTTCATCATGTGACCATAACCCATGTCTGGCTTAATCTAATCATGCTCTGATACCAACTTGTAACGCCCTGAAAATTGGGGGTCGAGCATAACTCAGCTCCCGAGTTCCAAAACATCACTTATGCAACATTTTCAATGATGGATGAATATTGGCTGTATTAGTGCATAAAACATGAAGTAGATTAAGCCAAATCAGTATAACATAATCCAAGGACAGTTGTAATATGCGAGCGAAAGACTGAAATGAATATGTAAACCAATATAAGTCCCTAGAGTATGTAAGCATTACCAGGTCAATATTTACAAGTATTGTGTCAAGATACAAAATGTCAAAAGGAATGTAATAGTCCTCTACAAGTATAATCCCTGAATCCCCATCAGTCAGGACACGACTCACATGAACCCCCCTGAGAACTGCATGTAGGAGAACGCCTCCTCATCATCCTCATACTCCGGCTCTGCTTCGCAACCATTGTCATCATCTGAAATGAAAACAGGGTCTGGTGGGTGTTTAAAACACTGTCCCCTAACGTGGGAGTGAGTGATCAACTTAGTGGAGCTATACAACAGAAGGTAACATGTTATCAATTCAATCAAGCAGTAATGATAAAGAAGTATAATCAAACATGTCCTAATTACTCTTGTTAATGCAAGGATGTACGTAGAAATGATGCATGCTCTCGCCTGCACTCCCTCTTACGACAACAGCTAACAATCGCGGCATGAATCACTACCACTGTGCTCTACACCAACGCCAAGGGCACATGCAGCGCGATGTTATGAGCATGATTACCAAGTTCTTATTAGTCCTTTTACATACAACATGATTAGGAAGCTAAGGTACCACCCTTTATATCATTTTCCCAACACTGATCCATCTAGGGTCGTCAATCCTAGTTAATCACATACGATAAGCAAGTTCAGGTCACTACCACCAACACCCTACCAACTGGCAGTATATTTTCGAAGGCTCGTCACCAACCCAATTGGGGACCACAGCCAGGCTATGCCGAGGTAGGCCTATTCATACTCGAGGTCACTCCACTAACGCCCTACCAACTGATGGTTTATTTTCGAAGGCTCATCACCAACCCGACTAGGGACCACAGCTAGGCTGCACCAGTGTAAGCCGACAGCTCGAATACAGTGTCCCATACCACCATATTCGGCTCACGAGTCTGGGTTGCTCACTGGTCACTACGGGGAGGCTCGTCGCCCTAGCGTAGGCCGACAGCTCAACCACGGTGTCCCATACCACTATGCCCGGCTCATGAGTCTTAGCGGATCATGGTACCATGGTTAAACGGGTATTTCACTTATAATTTTGGTACCTTAGGTTCAAGCAGTAGCGTCCATACATGGTGAACATACATTGGGTCAATCGGGTTACTTGACGAGCTTGACTGGTACGAGCGTACATCGAGATGATCAACATGAAGTACGTAAGCACTCCGTGTGGCCTAACCACTGCCGACATCCCAAGTACAGCTCGGAGTCATCAAACACATCCTGCGTGGTGAAAAATAATCTCAGCCACCAGAACAAGGCCTGTTACCGATGGCCTGGACTATGTCATAGTCCCAACCACATTCAATTAAAATAAATAAGCATATGAGATAATCAAAGCAGTAATGAATACTTAAGTCAAATCTTATAATCATTTGAGCATGCTATGGAATATAACTTAAACATGATTATACAGTACACGGAGGAAATGTTACACACAATTAAACATGAATAAATAGGCTATACATTACATGGAGGAAATCATACACCCAGCTAAGGTAGTTGGGATTCATATCTCAACTCCCTTATAAATCACAATTTACTAACTACTAACTCATTCAGACATTTTTACAAGCACTTAGACTACACCTTCCAACGTATATAACATACGTTGGTTATAATAAGTATTAGGGCAAATCCTTTCGTTAAGAAATTTTTGTCTACACAACAATCATATACCCACAATAGTTAATTATGACGAGCACGAATACACATTCTATACTCATTCAGATATTTTCACAAACACCTAGGCTTCACAATATAACATACACAACGTATGTTGGCATAACATGTATTAGGGGGAATCCTTTCGCCAAGAAATTTTACACATACAACTAACTTATATACACGACAATTAATCATGGAAAATGCAATTCTAAATTTCATACGTATACAATCCTTTCTACAAATACATAGAATACACTAAACGCAACATAGTTCATATATAACTAAAACGTGAAACAAATATCGCATTTGACATGTGAAATAGCACCCACTTCAGTAATAAATCATTAACCGGCATTGAAAGCCTTGAAAACCATAACCTATATGCATATAGTCCGCACCTAACGCCGGTAAATACGCATCAAACTCATTTTATATGTCAAGTCATTGCCTACGACGCAAGGGCCACCTATAGCACGTAATAGGTTAGCTATTTCAGCACTTAGACTATTTAAAACCCTAGCACGGATTAGGGTTAGGTTTACTTACCCAAGTACGGCGTTAGAGCTACCATAAGAACTATACAGGATTGGCATTTCAGCAGGTGGATTAGCAGGGAGAATCCCTGGAATCCACACCAACTTCTCTCTCCTAGGGGTTTTAAAGAATTCTTTTGGAATATGTGAGAGGGGTTTTAAAGCCCTTATATAGGCTCAGAACTGATGGGAATGGCCTCAGGGCCAAGGTATACTTAAGTTATGTCCAAATCGGGTTTGTTTCGATCCAACGGAGCATTTCTAAAGGTCCCTTTACTGAATGCGGTCAGATTAAAGCTCCTTGATATTGGATCTTGGTCAAGCTAAGTTTTAAGTCTGATCGAATTTCCAGATCGACCGTGGCGGACCAGTTTCAGTTCAACGATCACCGATATTCGATCAGGGCCACAAGTACATTGGTATGTGTAGGACATTTCCCCTAATTTGAGGGTAACTTTGGGTCAAAATTTGACGGTCAAAATTTTTATAATCGATCCGCAAGTGACACGACTCAGATTACTTAAATTTATATTTAATTTCATAAAACATTTACGTTCTCACACTCTTTGCTCCGGACTCAAGAAAATAGTCCCAGGACATCATCTGGACTTGATTTTCGAGGTCATTGTCAAGTCCAACTAGGAAGTCATATTTGGCTAAGTTCGTCGCTATCAGAATTTCAATGTACGGTCCAGGTTCGATACGGAGTTTCAATGTGCTCCCCAGAGCAACCGGGTTTAGAGATGGATCTTAGATTTCAGGGTATTGTAGCGTTAACAATTCTACAAGTTTTGAGCCTTGCAGATCGTATTTAAAGTGATTGGTGCTAATTTTCTAGGTAATCTGGTTTAGCGCTAGTTAATTCTCGTTTAAATTTTAAAGGATTTAGCCCTTAGTGATTTCTGCTTGAGGTGGTACTCAGGTCTTTGTATGGATTTTTCCAGGACGTTACATGATCAGACCCTCTAACTAGCTTAGAAGCCGTTAGAGTTACATTGTCTTACTTAGTTTGTTTGTAAATTAGTTAAGTTAGGCAATAAAAGTTTTTTATTTTCATAATCAATTGAAAAGTCGTATTCTGTAACGCCCTGGAAAAATTCGTACTTGGACTCGAGTACCGACTCGACCAGAAATCGCGTAGGATTAATTCCTTTAGAAAATAAGTGTAAGTTAGCTAGCGCAATGCTAGAGTAGCTGGGAAATAGTCCCTAATCACTTTAAATACGTTCTGCAAGACCCAAAGCGAGTAGAACCAATGACGCTATAATACTCTAAAACCTCGAATCAAACTCTAAACCAGTTTGTTCTCTGGACCACTTTGAAACTTTGTATTGGATATAGACCGCGCGTCGAAAGTCCGATACCTGCAATCTTAGACCATTAAAACCACCTAGCTGGACTTGATAATCATTTCGAAAATCAAGTCCAACCGGCATTCACAGGTTATTTCATTGAGCCTGGAGTGAAGAGAGTGAGAATAGGGTTAGATTTGAAATTTAAAATTCAAATCTGGCACACGACTTGACGCGTCAGTATTAAGAACACGTCTCCCTAATTATATCATCATCAAGATCATGGGAGTGGGCCAGGCACGTCTCTAGAGGATCAGAGGATAAGGTGAGAGGTGTTCTATCTTCCACAAAAGAATCAATCATGTTAACATCGTGAAAATCGTCATCATCCTCTGAGTTGCTGCCGTTATTGAAAAAGATATTCGATTCCAATGTCAAATTTCCAAAAGACATAGTCATAACACCATTCCTACAATTGATAATTGCATTTGAAGTGGACAGGAATGGGCGACCAAGGATGATGGGAATCTGAGTGCTCGTGTCATTGATGGGTTCGGTGTCTAAGATGATAAAATCAACAGGGTAGTAGAATCTATCAACCTGAACCAACACATCCTCGATGATCCCTCTTGGTACACGAACAGAACGATCAGCAAGTTGTAATGTGGTTCGGGTGGGTTTTAATTCACCCAAACCTAACTGTTGGTATACCGAATAGGGAATCAGATTGACGCTTGCTCCAAAGTCAAGAAGTGCGTGATAAATTCGATAGTTCCCGATTACACATGATATGGTTGGGAACCGGGATCTTTGAATTTTTGCGGCACATCTTGTTTCAGGATGGCACTCACTTTCTCAGTCAAGGAGATCTTCTTTTGAACACTTTTCCGTCATTTGGTAGTGCATAAGTCCTTTAGAAATTTAGCATATAAAGGAATCTGTTTTACAACATCAAGCAGAGGAATGTTGACTTTCACTTGTTTCAACACGTCTAGGATATCCTGAGAGTTAGAGAGACGTTTTGGTTCAACCAACCATTGGGAAAACGGAGCAACTGGCTTCTTTAGAGGTTCCGGTTCAAATTTTTGTGGGGCGTCACCAGATCCATCATTGTTGTCCTCTTCTGGTTCTTGAGACTTTTCGGGCCTAACCGGAAGGGTTTTATCAATAACCTCCCCATTCTTAAGAGTGGTGATGGATTTAGCGTGCCCAAGTGCAGGGTTGTGATGCAGTAATAACTCGGTAAGACCGAGGTCGAATCCCAAGGGACTGAAACTTGTACGTTATCTAAAACTAACTAGAACTAGAACTAAGGTAAGATGAAATCTAAACTGAATGTAATTTGAGGAATAATGGTGAAAATATTAATCTAAAATTTATAAAAATCAGAGGAGAGGAAACTAGGGATTCAGAGGATCCACTTGTAGAGATCAGGGAGATCTTATGCCTGTTTCATGAATCATGGAATTTACTGAACTGCCATTGATCTAGTTTTTAAAGAGATGAAAGGAAGATGAATTAGAATGGATTTCATCACCAAACCATGCCCAAAGACTATGGCAAACAACAGAATTAAACTAATTACCACCCAATCACATGTATGTAAGTTAAGAAGGGTACCGTCATCCAACCATGCCCAGGAGACTATGGTGAACAACAAGGCTTCCTGACGTCATAAACATAAAGGGAAAAAGGACATGCTCCAAGCCATTACAGACCCATTGTAATTTTAGTCACAACAGACCATTAAAGACTAAACAAAACATGCCATTAATAATCAACTAAAATCAACGTTAATTCAAGAATTAAAATTAAATTAAAGACATAAAATAAAATCTCCCATCTCACCACAAGCTTCACCTCTTAGCCCTAGCTAAGAGGTTCAGCCCATCACAGACATGATGAAGCTGGACATGTTAAAAGAAATATATGAAGAAAAAAAATCATAAAAATACAACCTACTGGTCTGAAAATGGGATGTGAACGACATCCAACATGCATGAACTTAAGTCCGATCGCGTTAGGCTAGGGGACCACCAGAGATGTCTTTTTGGACCAAAAAAGCCCCGATTTGGATATAACTTAAGTATACCTTGACCTGAAGCCTATTTTGGGCATGTTTGGGCTTATAAAAGGGTTTGAAACCCTCACTCCTCTCACTCATCCGAATTTGCTAGAACCCTAGCAAGAGTGAGAGAGAAAGTGAGAGTTTGAGAGAAGGTGGGAGAATTTTTCCTGCTGCTTATGCTACCTGCTGCGCGTGTTTAAGCCACGCAATCCAATCACTTTTTCGGTGATTTCACCGCGATTCTAGGTAAGATAAGACCCTAAATACTTGCTGATTTAAGGTTCCTTAGTTCCCTTAGCATGGTAGCTGATGCATCTTGTAAATTAGGTTCCCGGTTCGCCGTAGACGAAGCGTATACGCTCCGTTCGAATTAATACGCTTCTAGGAGAAAAAGTGTGGATTTTAGACGCTTTGATTGACTGTTTCCAACGCTTTCAATGTCGTTTAATAGTAAATTATCGATGGCAATGCCGTTTGACATGTACAACATGCTGTCCGTTTCCTGTTTCGTAAACAGACGAAGAATATGAGATTTAGGGCATTTTAGTCATTTGTAGGAAATACTGTTTTCATCCATATTTTGCTAATATGATTGACATGGCTTCTTGTCGCATTAGGATACTAGGAATGCGTGCATAATTAGTTTGGCGAAGAGATTCGCCTAAATGCGCACTTTGAGTCGACATACTATATGTAGACTTAAGTGTGTAGTTTAAGTGTTTGTATAAATGCTTGTATTAGTATGTATTGAATTAAATGGTGTTATGAATTAGATTGAGATTGATTTCTCAATTAATATGCTGATGTAAATAATTTCCTACATGTTAGCTATATGCATGATTTCATTATATGTATGAAATGCATGTGCTTGATGATTCACTTAAATTGTATGTTATAACATGTGTTAACATGCTCACATTGTTGTATTTCATTTCCAATACTCTTACATGATTACTGATGTGGATTCATAAATGTTTGGGACTATACCTAGTCCAGGCAGTCGACAACCGAGCAAGTTCGTGGTTGGCCTATCTTTGCCACGAGGGACGCGTCGATGAACGCGAGTCGTGTTTTAGAGTTGGCGGCAGTGGTTAGGCCATATGAGGTGTTTTATGCACTTCATGTCGTTCGACTTGAGATGCGCTCGTGCTAGTCGAGCCCGTCAAGTAACCCGACTGGCCATTGTATGTTCACCCTGTATGAGTCATAACTTCTTGAACCTAGGGTACCGAACTTACCATTGTAAACCCTGTCAACCATGGTACCTTAATCCACAAAGACTCATGAGCCGGGCATGGTGGTATGAGACACCGTGGTCGAGCTGTCGGCTTACGCTGGGGCCACAAACCTCCTCGTAGTGACCAGTGAGCACCTATGTCTCGTGAGCAGATTATGGTAGTATGGGACACTATATTCTTGTTGTCAGCCTACACTGATCAGGCGACGAGTCCTTTGTAGTGACCGCGAGCGTATTCTGAGTCTACGGGAGGTGACGACCCTTCCGTAGCAGTGAGAATACAGTAGGCCTGTATTGATAAGGTGATGGGGGAGTGGTGCAACGAGTGCGAGCAACAGCCCTGGCAGCCCTTGCAGCGACCTACAAAAATATACATCGTATGAGATTACTAAGAGTGACGACCCTAGATAGGATCTGTGTTGGGATTAATATAAGGAAAGTACCTTAGTTTCCCAATCCTGCTGTTTGAATGGACTAATAAAAACTCGGTAATCATATCACCATAGCATTGCATGTGCCTGGAAGATGTGGAGCACTGTGGGATGAAAGCATGCCATGGGCATAAGATGGTGTCGTATGAGGGAGATCGTCGATGAGGGCATCCATCACGTCATGTCATATTGCATTAACAACAGTATTAGGATTGTTTGATTTACTGCTTTACTATTAACGCATGATTGATTTGAGAACATGCTAATCCTTGCTCTATTATTCCACTGAGTTAGCTACTCACTCCCACGTTACGAGATGGTTTTTGCAAAACCCACCAGACCCTGTCTTAGATGCAGGTGAGGCGACGGTTCAGGAGGCAGAGCCGAATTATGATGAGGACCAGGATGAGTTCTCATATATGCAGTACCACGACAGCTTTGCTTAGGTGGCCTGGATTGGCGGGACTTCTCAGTGGGACTATTTTGACATTTATTTTCTGTTTATTTACATGTATATGAGACTCAGAGATGTATTCATACTTCGGAGACAGTCGAGATCTACTTTGTTTTCCAGACAGTGATATATTTATTCTTTAGTCTTCCGCTTGCTTTTATCACTGAATCTAGAGTATGAATTGCAGTTTTGGTATAATTTTACTCATGTGAATGCTTTAACTCAGACAACATTGAATCATAATCATTTTTGTTGCATAAGTGACGGTCTGGAACTCGGGAATTGAGTTTATACACGACCCCCGATTTTCAAGGTGTTACAAGTTGGTATCAGAGAATGAATGAGATTGTACTGGGCCTGGGTTGTGGTCATACGATATATGTTGTCGCTTCCTTTGACTTAGGTGGGTGCGAGAAGGGTCTAGAAACACTTATAGGATCGCAGATTCGCCAATAGGCAAAGTCTATTCGTATCGATCGCGCGATCGAGTCCGTAACGTATCTAGGGTCGCGCGAAGCGACCTAAGTAGCTCCTAGGTTGTAGGTAGGTGGGTTGAGATGTTCTTTGAAAGATTCTAAGCCCTTAAATGTGAATCCTTGGGCTGTGGGACAACCACAACCCTTACATTCAATCGATAGGGCTTAAAAACCCCGTTTCACCTAAATTCTTCAAAATTCTTCCTCTCACCACTCCATTCTTTAATTCTTTCTTATTATTTTTATGTTATGCATTGATCCTACTATGAAAATGATATAAAATCATACTTCGATAAAATTTTACAGTGAATAGTAAAATTTCATGAAAACTGGACATTAGGCCATTCTAAGTTTACAATCTTTAGCAACTAATGGGCTAGATGGATGTATTATCTCCTTCTACCCCAAAATCATATTCTGCATGATAGGAGATTGCATTCAGGTTTGCAAATTAACCCCAAAAAGTACTAAATGCATGTTTGGGCCTCCCTAGGGCAATCTAGAATGAACTAAGGTGGGGCCCATATATTTTTAAGGTCCCTATGCCAGGGGGGACCCGACCCATGTGGTCCGACCAGCCACCTTGCGAGATGGCTGGCGATGCCATCGTCGATCCGGCGATGCATCGCCGTCGAGTGGGGCCCACTTGATGTGAAATTTGGGGCGTGAGGTTTTTTTGGGTAGTACACCCCTCCCACGTGTGGTCCGACCGTAGAAAACCCCTAAAAAGGGTACTTCCTTCACAATAGCCCCCTTCCCAAGCTCCTCACGTTTTCTTGCTGCCTTATCTCAAACCGTGGCTCCAAATCCTTCCCAAATCTATTTCTTGCTGAAACCGAATCCATTCCATCACTCCATTGCAATTTGTAACTCCTCCTCTTGTAAATCTCATTCGTTGGAGCTCCTACAACCCCCAAAACGTGCTGAAATTGTGTGGAGCTCCATTCTCCTTTTTCTTTCTTTTTTCTTTTTGAAAATCCATCCTAGGGGAGCTTGAAGCATCCCTCTACAACACCTAGATCTCCCTTTTTTAGTTTGGACATCCGTTTGTTTATATTTCCCTCCATTTTCCATGGCTTTTGTTGAAGCCATTTTGGGTCTTTTAGCTTTCTCCACCATCCTCTCTTTGATGGGAAAGAGAAAGACCGCAGCGGATGAGGCTGGGCCTAGTCGCCCTGCGCAATCAAGAAGACCGAGGGGTGGCGCCGCTAGCTCAAGCGCCGCCGCAAGTCCAAGCACAGCCTGAGAGTTCCATACAAAGCAGAATTTGGATCCCCATACTCAACTTAGGCGAGTGATATTAGCAGAGATGCCTCATGGTGAATATACTGACTGTAAGGTGTTGTTTGAGGCAGACGTGGAAGGGCGACTCTTCAGCGAATTCCTGTTATTCGAGCGCATTGAAGCTGCACATTGGGGTCCGCTATTTGAAGCTCGTTCTCGTGCTAATGTGAGCACCATTCGTGCCTTCTACGCTCGTATCCAGAGTCCTACATTGGAACCATTGCAGTTCAAGATTCCTTTTGGTAGAGACCGGATGGCTACGATCGATGTTCGGTTGATAGCGCGACTTCTGAATGTGTCCCTTGGTGATGTTCATCCCAGTGCGAAGAATTTGAGGAGTAGGCGTGAGCGAGATCACCGTACCAGGTTCCTATACCGTAGTCTGCTTCCATGGAAACCTAACAATAGCCTCAAGGCGTCTCATATGTCTGATGATTTGCGCCTGCTGCACCACATTTGCACATTCAACGTGTATCCCAGGTCGATAAATCGCATTGAGTATACGCGCCTTATGGTTGATTTCTTGTATCAAGTGGCCCAGGGAGAAAATGTGTGTATGGCCACTTTCATCTTGCGACAGATTATTCTCAAAGAGAAATCAAGAAGAACGTCTGAGTCGCTTCCTTTTGGCCGGCTTATATACCAGATCGCGCTTGAGTTTGCTTACAGACTTGGGCCGGAGTTGCCAGTTCTGATTCACTGCATTGATGAGTCTACCATGGTCAAGATGAAGATCGGGTCTCAGTACCGTGAGACTCAGCTTGAGGAGGATAGCAAGGACGATTTTGATAATGAAGAGGATCCAAGTGAGGGAGAACCTGGAGCAGAAGTTGAGGAAGAAGTCCAGGAAGAGGTAGAAGAGGAGGCTCAGGATACAGATGAGAGCCCTCCTCCTTCTGCTCAGACTACTGGTGATGATCGCATTGCCCGAATTGAGGAGAGCCAGGTCGCCTTGCAGAGGGAAGTTTAGGAACTTCGGGCTGAGGTCGAGGATACCAAGGCCGTTATGAAGAGGAAATTCGGCAAGGTGACTCGCACCTTGAAGGCGATCCTGTGCTCCTTGCAGGATAAGGGTGCTCCTCCTCCATCATCCGACTCAGACTAGCGATGAGATTTTAGATGTTGTTGGTAGCAGTTAGTCATTTCCTGCTTTATGTTGAGTAAGCCTGTTAAGACTAGTAGTTTACTTATATTGATGTTGTAACTTTAACTGTCTTAGTTCCCATGTACTTCTTGTCATGATGCTTGTAAGGAGATATCCCTTGTATTGTGACAATTTTGATTAAATGCAATGCATGGAATACCTTTGACTCTTTATGTGAATGATTGCTGTGTGTTTATGCTATTGAGACTGATAAGGTTGCGCCCTATTTTGAATATAGGGAATGCCACAGAAGGCTACATGGAGCACAGCTCGGCTTACATTGGGTGAGTCTATGGATCAGGCTCCTTCTCAGTCTGATGCTCATGCGGACCCTGCTGTGGGCCCGATTCTTGAGACAGCACGTGCGTCTCAGCCTACTACTGGTCCTGCAGTTGGACCACCGCCTTTCACACCGCCCGTCAGAGAGCAGTACCGCGCGTCTTCTTCGACGTAGTACATGACACAGCCTGCTTCACCTCCAGATAGATTTGAGCAAATGATGGCTATGATGCATCAGCAGCAGCAGCTCCTGACTACTATAGTGGGGGATCTAGCCCAGGGTGGGAGTGTGCCTCCACCTACACCACCTGCGCATCCAGCTGAGGATGCTTATACATATGCTCAGGATGAGGGCATGGCTCATCCTGCACCACCTTCTTACCCTGCGGGGAATGTTGCAGACACACGGAGCTTATTAGACCGATTCCAGCGCTTACGACCTCCCACTTTTACGGGTTCTCATAGACCCGAGGAGGCCGAGTATTGGCTCGACCGTGTGTCGAAGATACTGCAGATGCTGCATTGTTCAGAGGCTGAGCAGGTCGAGTTGGCTACGTTCTTATTCGAGCGGGAGGCCAGCTTATGGTGGGACAGTGTGTTGTGGACCATTGCCGCTAATTACGTATGGACCTAGGCAGCTTTCGAGTTCTGCTTCTACGAGAAATACTATCCCCAAACGTATAAACATAATCGGGATAATGAGTTTTTGCACCTCCGACAGGGAGGCATGACGGTGACTGAGTATGAGCATCGGTTCACTGAGTTGGGCAGATACGTCCCAACTATACTGGCAGATGAGCAGATGCGCATTCGGCGCTTTTCTGAGGGTTTACGACCGGATATTCAGTCGAAGATGTGTTGCGTGATCATTCCCTCTTACGCAGAGCTGATTCACATGTCCATCCAGGTAGAGCAAGATGTGGATCGACTTACTCGATCTCGTGGCCCTATTGCTCCTAGGCCACGACCAGAGTTACAGGACAGGCCCTTTGCGGGCAAGAGGCCTCGCGCCGACCCTCCTTCTAGGGCTACAGCGCCAGTACCATTGTTGCGGCGTCCCGAGTTATTATGTACATATTATGGGAGATCGGGCCATTTGGCACAGAGTTATTTTACTCGGATGCGGGACAGTGGGTTCTCACCACTGCAAAAGATCGACCGTACACGCCCACAGGCTATATCAGCACCGCCTTTACGGTTGGCTCCTGCGCACCCTTCCTTCAGACCTTCGGTATCTCAGATTAGGCCGCCTCTATCGCCCATGGCACAGCGGCCGAACCGGCCACAGCTGAGGCAGCTGTGCCCGGGTGCATGTCTTGACAGCTGAGGCAGCTGCGACAGAGACTTCTCAGCATTCGGCCTTTGAGGTCACTGCCCACATCGGAGGTATTCCTATTCTTGTGATGGTGGACACAGGGTCCACGATTTTATTGATATCACGTGCCATAGTCAGGCGCATTGGGCTACCGACTATTAGGATGGATGGGGTGCGAGTTTATACAGCCCAAGGGTCCTTTACAGATGCCACCCTGATGTGTGAGGGCTGTTTGGTGGATCTGGGGGGTAAGACGATGGCTCTTGATCTTATCGTTGATCCCTCTCTTGTTTATCTCGAAGTCATTCTTGGCATGGACTGGTTGACTGCAGCGAGGGTTGAGATTGACTGCGAGACTCGTATAGTGACTGCCTACGAGCCAGAGGGTGCATCCTTTACATTTCCAGTGCAGGTAAATCTCCCCTTCCGCATACTTAGCTACGCTACTTTACTACGGGACGCTGGTGCCCATACGCTTGAGCATACGCCAGTCGTTTGTGATTTTGGGGATCTGTTCAGGAAGATCCCTGGTTTTTCGCCTCAACGAGAGATTGATTTCACTATCGATCTGGTGCCTGGTTCCACGCCCATCTCACTGCCGACGTATCACATGGCACCCTGTGAGATGGAGGAGTTGAGGACGCAGATTGATGGTCTGTTGGAGCTTGGCCTTATACGGCCTAGTGTGTCTCCTTGGGGAGCACCAGTCCTGTTCGTAAGGAAGAAGGATGGTTCGATGCGATTGTGTATTGATTATCACATACTGAACCAGATCACGGTGAAGAACAAGTACCCTTTACCCAGGATCGATGACTTGTTTGATCAGTTGAGAGGATCGCAGTACTTCTCGAAGATTGATCTTCAGTCAGGATATCATCAGTTGCGCGTCAGGGATGAGGACGTGCAGAAGACAGCATTCAGGACCATCTTTGGCCACTACGAGTTCCTTGTGATATCGTTCGGTCTCACGAACGCACCAGCCGTGTTCATGGATTTGATGAACCGGGTATTTTGGCCTTTCCTCTATCGATTCGTCATTGTGTTCATTGACGACATTTTGGTATACTCCAGGAGTCGAGAGGAGCAAGAGGAGCACTTGCGCTTGGTCCTGGATACTCTGAGACAGCATCAGTTGTTCGCACAGTACAAGAAGTGCGACTTCTGGAAGCAGGAAGTGAAGTTCCTGGGACACGTGGTGTCCAAGGATGGCATGGCAGTTGACCTGTCTAAGGTAGCTGTAGTTCAGGACTAGGAGCAGCCTGGTTCTGTCACTGAGGTGAGGAGTTTCTTGGGTCTTGCTGGCTATTATCGACGCTTCATTCGGAATTTCTCGAAGATCGCGAGACCTTTATCTCAGTTGACACGGAAGGATGTGAAGTTCGCCTGGAATGACAAGACAGAGTCAGCTTTTCAGGAGCTGAAGGACAGACTTACGTCCCCCCATGTGCTAGTATTGCCAGAGCAAGGGGTTAGGTACACTATATACACTGACGCGTCTAGCGTTAGTCTGGGTTGTGTCCTTATGCAGAGGGACAGGGTAATTTCGTATGCCTCGAGACAATTAAGGAAGCACGAGGAGAATTACCCTACACACGACCTAGAGTTGGGCGCCGTCATATTCGCACTGAGACTCTGGAGATATTACCTCTATCGAGAGGAGTTCGAGCTCTTTTGCGACCACAAGAGCCTCAAGTACATATTCACGCAGCAAGACTTGAATATGAGGCAGTGGCGATGGATGGAGATTTTGAAGGACTTCAAGTTCGAAGTCTCTTACCATCCTGGGAAGGCGAACCTTGTAGCTGACGCGTTGAGCCACAAGAAGGCGATAGAGTTTGCGGCTCCGCTGATGGTTGCTGAGTGGGATATGGTTGAGTTTTTACGAGACTTTGAGCAGAAACTCACTGTAGAGGAGTCGTATGAGTTCATCGCACATGTGCAGGTGCGATCTCAGATCGATGACCGGGTCATCGATGCGCAGAGGGATGATGCGCATCTGACTGAGCTTCGAGAGCAGGCCAGTGATGATGCAGACACCGAGTGGCGAGTTGGCATGGATGAGGGCTTACGTTATCGTGGCCGCCTATGCGTCCCAGATATCCCCGACTTGAGATGAGAGATTCTCGAGGCTGCGCATTGTACTAGACTCGCGATGCATCCAGGCAGTACGAAGATATATCGCGGCGTGAAGAGGATCTATTGGTGGAAAGGTATGAAGACCCACATAGCTGAGTTCGTGTCCCGTTGTCTTACTTGCCAGCAGGTGAAGGCAGAGCATCGCCGACCACCTGGACTCTTGCAGCCTATGCCGATCACAGAGTGGAAGTGGGACTTCATTTCATGGATTTCGTTTCGGGGCTGCAGAAGACGAGGAAGGGACATGATTCCATATGGGTGATCGTCGACCATCTGACGAAGTCGGCGCACTTCCTATCGATCAGAGTTACGAACTCTGCAGACGAGCTGGCTAGACCATATATGTAACATCCCGAAAATCGGGGGGGTCGAGCAAAAACCCAACTCCCGAGTTCCAAAATGTTATTTATGCAACATGGATATGTATGATTGAATGTTGTCTGTGACAATGTATTAAACATGAGTGAGATTAAGCCAGAACAACATATCATACTCCAGAGACAGTTAAAGTCACAAGCGGAAGACTGTGATAGTAGGTATAACATATATAAACTGTTGTATGTATCCAGAGTGTGAGCATGTTATCAAGTTATATACATACATGTATACTCCAAAAGTAAACAAAAGGAATATACATGAGTGCTCTGAAAATATAAAATGACAAGTGTCAAGGTATCTAATCAACCTCCCTGTAATCCCGTCAATCAGAATACGCATAAAGGAGGGATCCTCCTCATCATCAACATCATCAAGTTCGGCTCCACCTCGCAGGACGCACCATCATCTGCAATCACAAAAAGGTCTGGTGGGTGTCCAGGAACACCGTCCCGTAACGTGGGAGTGAGTAGCTAACTCAGTGGAATAATAGAGCAAGGATTAACATGTTCTCTAATCAATCATGCGATAATAGTAAAGCAATAAATCAAGCAATCCTAATACTGTTGTTAATGCAATATGACATGATGTGATGTATGCCCTCACCGACGATCTCCCTCATACGGCACCATCTTACGACCGCGGCATGCCACACTCCCTAAAGTGCTCCACATCTTCCAGGCACATGCAATGTAATGGTGATATGATTTCTGAGTTGTTATTAGTCCATTCAAACAGCAAGATTGGGAAACTAAGGTACCTCCCTTATATCAATCCCAACACAGATCCTGTCTAGGGTCGTCACTCCTACTAATCTCATACGATGTATATTTTGTAGGTCGCTACAAAGGCTGCCAGGGCTGTTGCTCGCACTCGTTGCACCGCTCCCCCATCACCTTATCAATACAGGCCTACTGTACTCTACTGCTACAGAAGGGTCGTCGCCTCCCGTAGACTCAGAATACGCTCGCGGTCACTACAAAGGGCTGCCAGGGCTGTTGCTCGCACTCGTTGCACCGCTCCCCCATCACCTTATCAATGTAGGCCGACAGAAAGAATATAGTGTCCCATACCACCATAATCTGCTCACGAGACTAGGTGCTCACTGGTCACTACGGGGAGGTTTGTGGCCCCAGCGTAGGCCGACATCTCGACCACGGTGTCCCATACCACCATGCCCGGCTCATGAGTCTTCGTGGATCAAGGTACCATGGTTAACAGGGTTTACAATGGTAAGTTCAATACCCTAGGTTCAAGCAGTTATGACTCATGCAGGGTGAACATACAACGGCCAGTCGGGTTACTTGACGGGCTCGACTAGCACGATCGCATCTCAAGTTGAACGACATGAAGTGCGTAAAACACTTCGTGTGGCCTAACCACTGCCGCCAACTCCAAAACACGGCTCGCGTTCATCAACGCGTCGTTCGTGACAAAGATAAGCCAACCATGAATTCGCTCGGTTACCAATTGCCTGGACTAAGTATAGTCCCAAACATGTGGAATCACATCAGCAAAGCATGTGAAAGAATTGGAAATGAAATACCACCATATGAGCATGTTAACACATGTTGTAACATACAACTTAAGCAAATCACCTGATACATGCCTTTCACACATATAATGAAATTATGCATGTAACATACAACTTAAGCAAATCACCTGATGCATGCCTTTCACACATATAATGAAATTATGCATATCGCCAACATATAGGAAATCATTTCCATCAGCAAATTAATTGAGAATTCAATCTCAAACTAAATCATAATGAAATCACCAAGCACATGTTATAACATACACCTTACGTGAATCATCAAGCACATGCATTTCATTCATATAATGAAATCATGCATATGGCTAACATGTAAGAAATCATTCACATCAGCATATCAATTGAGAAACCAATCTCAAACTAATCCATAACATCATTTCATTCAATACATACTAATACAAGCATTAATACAAACACTTACACTACACACTTAAGTCTACATATAGTATGTCGACCCGAAGTGTGCATTTAGGCGAATCTCTTCACCAAACTAATTATGCACGCATTCCTAACATTCTAATGCGACAACAAATCATGTCAATCACATCAGAAAAATATGAATGAAATCAGTACTTCCTACAAATGACTAAAATGCCCTAAATCTCATATTCTCCGTCAGTTTACGAAACAGGAAACAGACAGCATGTTGTATATGTCAAACGACGTTGCCGTCGATAATCTACTATTAAACGACATTGAAAGCGTTGGAAACAGTCAATCAAAGCGTCTAAAATCCGCACCTTGTCTCTTATGGATGTGTAAATTCGAACGGAGCGTATACGCTTCGTCTACAGCGATAAGAGAACCTAATTCACGAGTTACGTCAGATAACAAGCTATGAATCCTAGTAAACCTCAAATCAGCAACTTTTTAGGGTTATTTCATACCTGAAAAAGTGGAGGAATCATCGGCCAGGTGATTAGAGCACGTGGCTTAACCACTTGCAGCACGTGGCACAAGCAGCAGGGAATTCTCTCCCACCTTCTCTCACAAACTCTCACCTTTTCTCTCTCCCAATCTAGGGCTTTTTTACAAATTCGGATGGGAGAGAGGAGTGAGGGTTTCATCCCTTTTTATAAACCCAAACTTTTCCGAAATAGGCTTGAGAACAAGTTTCACTTGAGGGGTAACCAAATCGGGGCTGTTTCAATCCAAAAGGACATTTCTGGTGGTCCCCTGGCTGAATGCGGTCGGACTTAAGCTCATGTATACTGGATCTAGCATACATCAAGTTTTCAGTCTGGCAGGGTTCGCAGATCGCACGTGGCGGTCCAGTTTCAGTTCAGCGGTCACCGCACGTAGATCAGGCCTGCAAATCTCATGATATGAAATAGAAATTTTTCCTGATCCGAGGGTGTAATTTGGCTGAATTCTGACGGTCAGAACGCTTAATACTGACAGGTCAAGTCGTGTGCCAGATTTGAATTTTAAATTCCAATTCTGTCCCTATTCGCACTCTCTTCAGTCCGGGCTCAATGAAATAGCCTGTGATTATCGGTTGGACTTGATTTTCGAAATGATTGTCAAGTCCAGCTAGGCAGTCCTAACGGTCTAAGATAGTAGGCATCGAACTTTCGATGCGCGGTCTAGATCCAATACAAAATTTTAAGGTGGTCCAGAGAACAAACCTGCTTAGAGTTTGATCCGAGGTTATAGAGTATTATAGAGTCATACGTTCTACTCGACTTGGGTCTTGTAGAACGTATTTAAAGTGATCAGGGACTGTTTCCCAGCTACTCTAACGTTGCGCTAGCTAACTTACGCTTAATTTCTAAAGGAATTAATCCTTAGTGGTTTCTTTGGCTATGGAATTGGGTTCTGAATGATTTTTCAGGTGTTTTAATTGACCCACTGCCTAAGGACGTCAAATCCCAGATTGGCCAAAATCCGGGGTGTTACAATATATTAGAGAGATTGTGCGTCTGCATGGAGTTCCGTTGGAGATCGTGTCGGACAGAGACACGCGGTTCACTTATATTTTCTGGACTCGCATTCAGGAGGCTATGGGTGTGAAGTTGAAGTTCAGTACTGCCTTCCACCCATAGACAGATGGACAGACAGAGCGAGTGAACCAGATCTCAGAGGATATGTTACGAGCTTACGCATTGGACTTCAAGGACAGTTGGGATGATTGTCTTGCATATGCGGAGTTCGCGTACAACAATAGTTTTCAGGCGAGTATCGCTATGGCACCTTACGAGGCGCTGTATGGGCGACCTTGTCGTTCACCGCATTGCTAGGCAGAGGTCGGTGAGCGTAACTTGATTGGCCCAGAGTTAGTGCAGGCGACGTCGGAGAAGATTGATATTATTAGACGTCGGCTTCTCACAGCACAGAGCAGACAGAAGAGTTATACCGATACGAGACGGTGGCCGCTAGAGTTCACAGTTGGGGATCATGTATTTTTATGAGTTTCTCCTATGAAGGGAGTCCTTTGGTTCGGGAAGAAGGGGAAGCTGGCACCGCGATTCATTGGTCCATTCCAGATCCTCGATTGTGTGGGAGAAGTGGCATACCGTTTGGCTTTACCCACGCCTCTCGCGAGCGTTCTCAACGTATTTCATGTTTCTATGCTGAAGAAGTACGTTGCTGATCCTTCCCATATCATCAGATGGGAGCAGGTGCAGTTAGGAGAGGATGTTACATATATCCTGCGACCGACGCGTATCCTAGACAGGAAGGAGCAGGTATTGCGAAGCAAGGTGATCCCCCTTGTGAAGGTATTGTGGACGCATCACTCTGAGGAAGAGGCTACCTGGGAGACAGAAGCCGAGATCAGAAAGAACTACCCACAGCTTCTCGAGGAGTACAAAAAGGTACAAATTTTGATGACGAAATTATTTGTTAAGGGGCGTAGATTGTAACGCCCTGGAAAAATCCGTACTTGGACTCGATTACCGACTCGATCAGAAATCGCGTAAGATTAATTCCTTTAGAAAATAAGTGTAAGTTAGCTAGCGCAACGCTAGAGTAGATGGGAAATAGTCCCTGATCACTTTAAATACGTTTTGCAAGACCCAAAGCGAGTAGAACCAATGACGCTATAATACTCTAAAACCTCGGATCAAACTCTAAACCGGTTTATTCTCTGGACCACTTTGAAACTTTGTATTGGATCTAGACCGCGTGTCGAAAGTCCGATACCTGCAATCTTAGACCGTTAAAACCGCCTAGCTGGACTTGACAATTATTTCAAAAATCAAGTCCAACCGGCATTCACAGGTTATTTCATTGAGCCTGGAGTGAAGAGAGTGAGAATAGGGTTAGATTTGGAATTTGAAATTTAAATCTGGTACATGACTTGACGCGTCAGTATTAAGCGTTCTGACCTTCAGAATTCAGCCAAATTACACCCTTGGATCAGGAAAAATTTCTATTTCATATCATGAGACTCGTAGACCTGATATACGTGCGGTGACCGTTGAACTGAAACTGGACCGCCACGTACGATCTATGAACACTACTAGTCTGAAAATGGGATGTGAGCGACATCCGACATGCATGAACTTAAGTCCGATCGCGTTCGGCCAGGGGACCACTAGAAATGTCTTTTTGGACTGAAACAGCCTCGATTTGGATATAACTTAAGTATACCTTGACCTGGAGCCTATTTTGAGCATGTTTGGGCTTATAAAAGTGCTTGAAACCCTCACTCCTCTCACCCATCCGAATTTGTTAGAAACCCTAGCAAGAGTGAGAGAGAAAGTGAGAGTTTATGAGAGAAGGTGGGAGAGTTTTTCCTGCTGCTTGTGCTACCTGCTGCGCGTGTTTAAGCCACGCAATCCAATCACTTTGCCGGTGATTTCGCCACGATTCTAGGTAAGATAAGACCCTAAATACTTGCTGATTTAAGGTTCCTTAGTTTCCTTAGCATGGTAGCTGATGCATCTTGTAAATTAGGTTCCCGGTTCGCCGTAGACGAAGCGTATACGCTCCGTTCGAATTGATACGCTTCTAGGAGAAAAAGTGCAGATTTTAGACGCTTTGATTGACTATTTCCAACGCTTTCAATGTCGTTTAATAGTAAATTATCGACGGCAATGCCGTTTGACATGTACAACATGCTGTCCGTTTCCTGTTTCGTAAGCAGACGAAGAATATGAGATTTAGGGCATTTTAGTCATTTGTAGGAAATACTGTTTTCATCCATATTTTGCTGATGTGATTGACATGGCTTCTTGTCGCATTAGGTACTAGGAATGCGTGCATAATTAGTTTGGCGAAGAGATTCGTCTAAATGCGCACTTTGAGTCGACATACTATATGTAGACTAAGTGTGTAGTTTAAGTGTTTGTATAAATGCTTGTATTAGTATGTATTGAATTAAATGGTGTTATGAATTAGTTTGAGATTGATTTCTCAATTAATATGCTGATGTAAATAATTTCCTACATGTTAGCTATATGCATGATTTCATTATATGTATGAAATGCATGTGCTTGATGATTCACTTAAGTTGTATGTTTAACATGTGTTAACATGCTCACATTGTTGTATTTCATTTCCAATACTCTTACATGATTGCTGATGTGGATTCATAAATGTTTGGGACTATACCTAGTCCAGGCAGTCGGCAACCGAGCAAGTTCGTGGTTGGCCTATCTTTGCCACGAGGGACGCGTCGATGAACGCGAGTCATGTTTTGGAGTTGGCGGCAGTGGGAAGGCCACACGAGGTATTTTATGCACTTCATGTCATTCGACTTGAGATGCGCTCGTGCTAGTCGAGCCCGTCAAGTAACCCGACTGGCCATTATATGTTCACCCTGTATAAGTCATAACTGCTTAAACCTATGCTACTGAACTTACCATTGTAAACCCTGTCAACCATGGTACCTTGATCCACAAAGACTCATGAGTCGGGCATGGTGGTATGGGACACCATGGTAGAGCTGTCGACCTACGCTGGGGCCACAAACCTCCCCGTAGTGACCAGTGAGCACCTATGTCTCGTGATCAGATTATGGTAGTATGAGACACTATATTCTTGCTGGCGGCCTACACTGATCAGGCGACGAGTCCTTTGTTGTGACCACGAGCGTATTCTGAGTCTACAGGAGGCGACGACCCTTCCGTAGCAGTGAGAGTACAGTAGGCCTGTATTGATAAGGTGATGGGGGAGCAGTGCAATGAGTGCGAGCAACAGCCCTGACAGCCCTTGCAGCGACCTACAGAAATATACATCATATGAGATTACTAGGAGTGACGACCCTAGACAGGATCTGTGTTTGGATTAATATAAGAAAAGTACCTTAGTTTCCCAATCCTGCTGTTTGAATGGACTAATAATAACTAGGTAATCATATCACCATAGCATTGCATGTGCCTGGAAGATGTGGAGCACTGTGGGATGAAAGCATGCCGCGGGCGTAAGATGGTTCCGTATGAGGGAGATTGTCGGTGAGGGCATCCATCACGTCATGTCATATTGCATTAATAACAGTATTAGGATTGTTTGATTTACTGCTTTACTATTATCACATGATTAATTTGAGAACATGCTAATCCTTGCTCTATTATTCCACTGAGTTAGCTACTCACTCCCACATTACGGGATGGTGTTTGCAACACCCACCAGATCCTGTCTTAGATGCAGGTGAGGCGGTGATTCAGGTGGCAGAGCCGGATTATGATGAGGACCCGGACGAGTTCTCATATATGCAGTACCACGACGGCTTTGCTTAGGTGTCCTGGATTAGTGGGACTTCTCAGTGGGACTATTTTGACATTTGTTTTCTGTTTATTTACATGTATATGAGACTCAGAGATGCATTCATACTTCGGAGACAGTCGAGATCTACTTTGTTTTCCATATAGTGATATATTTATTCTTTAGTCTTTCGCTTGCTTTTATCACTGAATCTGGAGTATAAATTGTAGTTTTGGTATACTTTTACTCATGTGAATGCTTTAACTCAGACAACATTGAATCATAATCATTTTTATTGCATAAGTGACGGTCTGGAACTCGGGAGTTGAGTTTATACACGACCTCCGATTTTCAGGGTGTTACATATTCACCCCCCTCTAGGAGCTTGTCTCATATTCATTCTTCAGTATCAGCGATATAAACCGCAATTTCATTTGGTATCAGAGCGAGGTTCCTCTAAAAAGGTCTAACAACCTAAAGGAAGATCTTGGATGAAGAAGGAATTATGGGTAAAGTAAAGGGACCATCTGTCTCACGACCACCCATCTTTAATGGTACAAGCTACGCATACTGGAAGGCCAGAATGATATTTTTTCTCCAGGCCTTAGATGAAGATGTTGATAAGGAGGTAGATCTGTTAGCTTAACAGTTTAAAAAAAATTTCAACAAGAACCGTGAGAGACCATACAATAACAAAGGAGTTCAATTGGACCGCAGACGCTAAATAGGTAAAACCTTTAAGAAGTCCAAAGAACTCCAATGTTATAATTTCCATAAGTATGGACATATATTCACTGAGTGTTTGTCTTAGAAATTCAAAGGAAAAGCCATGGCAGCAACATGGGATGACATAGATGAATCCAATTCTTAAAGCAGTGAAATGAAAGTGAAGATGACTAAAAGTCACTAAAAATACTTGTGGCATCTATAACTACTAGCATTCCCAAACTGAAGAACAACATAGAAGAAAAACAAATAAATATGAAGGATGAGATTCAAATGTGCAGTCTACTGACTCATATTATATCATCCCCTAAAGAATATTGAAAGGCGACCTCAGTGGTCCACATGAGCTGAATCGACATATTTGAGGATCATGCCTCCCATATAAAAATTAGAGTCCAATTAAAGGATTAAGCCTAATGATTAGCCAAATTGACACATCTAAGGAATTTTGGCCTCTATACAATTTTATTTTATTTTATTTTTTTCTGTGTTTTCTTCTTGATCATATCATGAACACAATGTATATTAGGAAAATCTGTTATAACAACTTATGAGTTCAAGGGATACTTCAGTACCACCGAACTTACCTTCGGTACTATTGAAATCGAACCACGTCAAGTTATTTAAATCCCTCATTGCTTAGTTCTGTTTAGACTGTCACCTCTCTTGGTTCTTCCCAAGCTCAGTTTAAGGGTTGTGTCACCAAAATCAGCAAAGTCTAAGGTATTTTCTAGTGCTTTCTCTTTACATATCAAAAATTAGGATCATTGTCATTCCACTTCATTTTCCCAAATGGAGTCATCACCACCTAGAGAAAATAGATCCAAGATGAAGCATCACAGAGAACAACCAGAACTAGGCAAAAACTTTACATTCCAAAGCGTGGATGATTTTCTAACCAATCGTCTAGACCTTCATCCTCTTCAAATCCTAACTCTACAAGTCCCATTGTTGCTAGATTTTTAAAGAGAACGATTGTATGTGGAAGAAGAGTAGATGTGAAATATCTTGAAAATTTTAAAGTTCAGGAAATTCTTTCACGACAAGGATGGCTGCAAGTTCTGTCGTTTAGAGGACCAGTTAACGAAACCTTAGGCTAATCATTCTTGTCTCATTACACTCTATCAAAGGGTTTCAAAGTTGACTGTGATGGTTGAATAGTTAAAATCACTCCAAATCACATTTCAACCTTCATAGGAATTCCATTGAGCTCCAAACAACCCACTGAATTAAACCTACCCACTAAAGCAAAAAAGGGTTGTCTAAACTAAACTCATGTACAATGGAAAGAATGTACCTTGGCATCATGGTAACGCATTACGAGCCACAAATATGTCTCATGATTATCATATACTCCATCTGATTTGTATTTCCAACATCTATCGTAGATACAAAATTCATATTGAGCTTACACCATTCATGGTAGAGACCCTATATCACATTGGTAAAGGGGAACCATTGTGCCTGCCTACTTTAATATATGATGAAATAATTTCAAGATTTGAGTTTAACTCCATAGCAATACCTTTCGGACATGTAAGAACCTAACCCGTGTGTGCACCTCATTCCTTTAGGTCTCGGGGTCCTACCGGTCGAATCATAATGACCCGCGACCTATGAATAGTATTTGCAGTTATCCTTAAATTTGATCGCGTCGACCTGATTTGGATCGACCCAAAACCTATGTCATTGCGTCCGCATCGTCACTTTGGTTCCAACGCCGCATCTTGTGCATGAATCCGACGTGTACATCACAAGTTTTGGGTCACGCTCGATATGGACCATTGATGTGTGATTGGGGGACCCCACCATAGCCATGCACATTTTCCCATGTGGTGATGTCAAGCCTAGATGTAGGTTTCTAGAAACCCTATAGCTAGAGCTTACAATCGTATGAGCTTTAGTTGTATCTCCCTAGCCCTCATGATTGTATTTCTCTAACGTAGGAGCCTCTTTTAGAGAGAGAAATGATTACTTTCCTACAACCCTCCTAACTCTCTCTTTCCCTCTCATTTCTCCCTTTCTCTTTTCATTCTCTCCCATGATAGAGAGCTAGGATGTCCCACCCCTCCATATCCTCCAGCCACTTCTCTCCCAAATACCCACCAATCCAACCCTTCCTACCTCATCTCACCCTTAGAATCATCTTCATTGGAGCTTTTAGATCAAAGTGGTGTAGTTTTGAATCTTGATCCTTAGGTGGGTGTGCATGTATTTTACAAATTCATATTCTTTAGTCTCTTAGTTGTTCTTCATCTATCTTCCATGTTAGAGCTTGTGGGGCCCATCAAATGATAGTGGTGGCCCCCAAGACTCCATGGATGTGGCTTGTAGCCCATCCTACATTGCATGCAAGGGACTATTCTCCATGGACCCCTTCATGGCCTTTTCTTCCATTAATCAGGGATAGTTGGGTCATCTAGACCCTTGATCCTTGGTGGAGATTGCATCTCCACCATAGATCCTAACTAGAAAGCCTTTGACCATGTATATCCTTGTATGTTTTGCTATAGTGGATTGTGCATGTTTGTGTGATGAGGGGAAGGGCCTCAATGTGGCGAAGACCCTTCCCTGATTTTCTTTTGTTGACAACCTTCTAATCATGAATGTGTGGCCCACCATGTGGATAAAAAATATCCAGACCGTCCATGGAGGGTGGACGTCCATGATTATCCACCCTTGGACATTGGAGCCCCCTAATCCACCTATAAGGGGCACATGCAAAGGGTATTGTATAATGGGAAGGGTCTGGATGTTTGTGGGGCCCACTGGGGTGGTCCATACCATGATTTTCTCAAATTAAATCCCCTTTTGAATAGTGTTTATATTTATTCATTTTCAGTTGTGTTGCTGTCTAGAACTGTTTGGACAGATTTTTAGGTAATCTTAAGGCCAGTTTTTTAGACATTTGGTGGGGTGTTTGGTCCCATGTAATATATGTTTCTTAAAGGTGTGGACCCCACCTAAAAGCTTGCCGAATTTCAACCTCAACTGACCTCATTTAAGCCTCTAAAAGAGTGGGCTAATATGGGTGGACTGCCAGATTTTCTACTGTACAGTTTAGCAACATTGCCCCATAAAAAACCTTAATTTAAAAATATTTTCACTGATGGTGGGCCACATTTATGGACTCCCTCTTATTGTATATATGATGAGGGACCTTGACCCTCAATTTTTACAATTTTAGAGTCCCTAGACCCACTCTAATGGAGTGCCCAAATTTAGGACAACAACATGCATTGCAAAAATTTCTTCCATACCTTACTGTCCTCTTTGTCTTTACAGCAGATTTTGTGCCCCAGCCCACTGGACTTGTGCATGATTTTTGGGGCCCACCTCTTATGTATCTAGAGGCCCATTAGGCCATATTTTTTGGGCTAACCAGCTGGACCAGCAAGCCTTACTGGACGTCCAACTGGTGGACGTCCAACATGGTTGGCCGTCCAAGGTGTTGACCCACCATGATGTATGTTTTGTCCACGCCATCCCCCATTTTGAGTGGCCCACATGGAGGTTGGGTCCACCTAGGTGGACGTCCCCTATGGGGCCCACCATAGGGACATTTGGAGCCCACCTTGTTGAATGTATGTGGCCTAGGTCGTCCAAGCCTTGGGACCCCCAGGCCTTTGGGTTGCTGCTGGGCCTACAATTCAGTAGCAGGCCCACCTGTTTTGTGTGCCACCCCTTTTCTTCATCTAGTAGGGACCCTTGTAAATATTTCTGGCCCTTATAATAATGATTTCCACATATTGTAGCAAGTTTCTGGGCTTCAGCAAGCCCAAGTAGTTGGGTGGGCTAAAAATCCAGCAGGGGCCCCAAATGAAAATTGTTTTGACTGAAATTGCATTAGATGTGGGGCCCACCATATTGAGAAATCTAGGGTACATGATGCACACTTATATCTAGAATTTTCTTAGGCTTAATTAATGTATATTTGGGCTACCTTTTGATGGTCTTTTGTGGACCCAGTATAGACCAAAATTTGGGACTTCCTAGTGGGCCCAAAGTGAGCTGAAACGTCCCAGCTTGGCCCAGTCATATGTTGGGCTGAATTTCACCATTTTAATAGACTTATGGGCTGAGAAAAGGGTGGTATTGGGCCCTCGGTTGCCCACTTAAATTGCTAGTTATTAGGTTGATGTAGTGGGGCCCATTTCACCCAACTTAGACTTATTTTTGGGCCATGTTTTTATGCTTATGGGCTGCCCATTAAGTTCAACTAAATACATGGGTCCTATGGCCATTAGCACTTGGGCCTTGGGCCTTGATCCCCCTCTTTGGGCCCATATTGTTGAAGGTAGAATTGGACACTTTTTCTTATTCCTTTATGTGGGGCTTTTGTATGTGGTTTAGATGTAGGCCTTGAGCCTTGTAGCTATATGGATTATGGTTGGTTATGCCTTTTGTGAAATAATGGTTGAATGTCCCCACTATAGACCCCTCCAGGCCCGTTTATATCTAAGTGTGGTTGAATGCCTACCTTTGACTCTTACTAGGCCCATCTATATATTATTTAGGCCTGTAGCTTATATGCTTAGTCTCGTGGGCTACCACAGGTAAATGGGCCCCAACTAGAGGTTATATATTCCTCATGAGGGATTTTCTAAGTGCCTAAACCCTGCTTGGTTAGCTAGAGAGTACATCTTCTCATTCACCTCATCGGCACCCTTATTCATCTTCATGGCCCACCCTCATACACATCATATGTATGCTTAGTTGAGGTATGATT
Source organism: Magnolia kwangsiensis (assembly GCA_037074715.1). Taxonomy (NCBI): domain Eukaryota; kingdom Viridiplantae; phylum Streptophyta; class Magnoliopsida; order Magnoliales; family Magnoliaceae; genus Magnolia; species Magnolia kwangsiensis. The sequence goes on along the minus strand of CM073589.1, from coordinate 83,589,418 downwards.
GGCCATAGTTGTGCCATTGTACAGGACATGTTAGTATCTCCCAGAGGGATTGAGTTTTCATCTCTTGAGCACAATGAATGCATGAATGACTATTTGATTCATGCATCTGGCATTGCATAGCATGTGGATATTCACCTCTGCTTCATCAAGGTCGTAGCCTCCACACATATATCATGGATGGTCGTGTGTGGACATTAGAAATGATACTTGAGCATTTGAGGAGCATATAATGTCCCTGGGTGAAAGCCCCTAAACCTTCACGGTACCAAGGAGAGGTCTCGACGCCGAGACCAAGTGGAAATCATGAGTGCCCAAGTGCATTATACTGTTAGGCTGTGACTCCCACTGTTGCAAGGTCGATTGATATGGGGTTTGTCCTTACTCGCCTAAGTGAGGGGGCATAACTAGGCTGAGTCTAGCCAGCTCGTAAATGGTTCCGTTACCGTCGAGCCTCGCTGGTGAATGGTTGTCCATAAGCGGGTAATGAGGTCTCCAATGCTCGTTTGACTATGAGGGTCTTGGACAGCGACAGTCATCCTGTAATGTACTTGACCCTGATGGATTTCTTATGATGGAACTGTACTTGATATGTGGATTGGATATGAGGATTGGCATTATTTCGCATTGCATTGGCATCGGCTGTATAAGCCTTATATTGCATTGCATCATGATGGATTTCTTATGATGGAACTGTACTTGATATGTGGATTGGATATGAGGACTGGCATTATTTCGCATTGCATTGGCATCGGCTATATAAGCCTTGTATTGCATTGCATAACCCTGGGTATGGCTTATTGCATTCATAGCTTAGCCTCGGTATAGCTAGTATCATTCATGTTTCCTTTTGCATTCTCCCTTATCTTCTTTTGAGCACCATTGTCACACACCTTCACCGCCCTCTTAGCTTTCTATAAGCTTATGCACGATTGATACATGCAGGAGATCCCAGGTCAGTGCAGTAGTGGTGGGGCATTAGATTGGAGCATGCTGAGGACTCGTTGTACGCTCTTCTCTTCCTTTCTTACCTTATGTATTTCCTTTTGAGCCTTATGTACCTGTAAAAGTTTATATTTCTAATGGATTTTATAATGCGTTCCTATGGTTACTTTCTGAGATTACTGTGTTCTGATCTTGGGTATGCTCTATTGGATTAGATTTATGCTATAGAAATCCTCCTTGTGGGATACCATGATCGGAACTCGAGCCAGGAACCGAGAATGGAGTACTACGGAGGCTGTTGTGGCCGAAACCGGCTATCGGGTTTGTGAGTCTAGTCACCAAGTCTGGGGCGTGATATGACATTTGCTATGTAAGTTGGCCCATCAATGTGGGTTTAGGGTGCCTGAAGATGAGTTGATATCAACACCAGAAATCAATTTGCAGAGTATCAGGAAAATGAATCTGTAATGCCCCGAAAATCGGGGGTTGGGTAAAAACCTAACTCCCGAGTTCCAGAACATCACTTATGCAACATAAATAATGATGAATGCATGTTGTCTGTAGAATGACATTAAACAAGATAGAGATTAAGCCAAAACAACATATCATACTCCAGAGACAGTTAAATTTGCAAGCGGAAGAATGTGATAAATATATATATATAATATATGAACTATTGTAAGTCTCCAGAGTGTGAACATGTTACCAGGTTAAACATATACATGTATACTCTAAAATTGATCAAAAAGAATATACATGAGTGCTCCAAAAAATATAAAATGACAAGTGTCATGGCGTCTAATCAACCTCTCTGTAATCCCATCGATCAGAACCTGCATATAGGAGAAATCCTCCTCATCATCATAAAGTCCGGCTCCGCTTCGCAAGCATCGCCATCATCTGAAACTAAAATAGGGACTAGTGGGTGTCCGGAACACCATCCTGTAACGTGGGAGTGAGTAGCTAACTCAGTGGAATCATAGAGCAAAGGTTAACATGTTATCAAATTCATCACGCGATAATGGTAAAGCAAGCAATCAAACATTCCTAAACACTGTGATTAATGCAAGCATGAAATGACATGATGGATGCCCTCACCGATATACTCCCTCAGGCAACACCATCTTACGTCCGCGGCATGCTTTCTTCCCTCAATGCTCCACATCTTCCAGGCACATGCAGTGCGATATGAATATGATTACCGAGTTGTTATTAGTCCTTTTCATACAGCAGGATTGGGAAACTAGGGTACCTCCCTTATATCCATACCCAAACAATGATCCATTCTAGGGTCGTCAGTCCTAGCATATCTCATACGAAGTACAGATCTAGGTCGCTGCAAGGGCTGTCTGTTTCTCACACTCGTTGCACCGCTCCCCCATCACCTTATCAATATAGGCCTAGTTTATACCCTTAAGACTGCATCAGGACTCGTCACCCCCATGCGATGTCAGGATAAACTCAAGGTCACTGCAAAGGGCTGTCAGGGCTATTGCTAGCACTTGTTGCTCCACTCCCCCATCACCTTATCAATGTAGGCCGACAACAAGAATATAGTGTCCCATACCACCATAATCTGCTCAGAGTAGGGTGCTCACTGGTCACTACGGGGAGATTTGTGGCCCCAGTGTAGGCCGACAGCTCGACCATGGTGTCTCATACCACCATGCCCAGCTCATGAGTCTTAGGGGATCAAGGTACCAAGGTTAGAGGGGCTTTCCAATAGTAAGTTTGGTACCTTAGGTTCAAACAGTCATGACGAATACAAGGTTAACATATAATGGTCAATCGGGTTACTTGATGAGTCCGACTAGCGCGAGCGCACGTTAAATCGATCGACATGAAGTGCACAAGCACTTCGTGTGGCTTAACCACTGCAGATGACTCTAGTACGACTCGGGTTCGTCATACACATCCTCCGTGGAGAATAGAATCCAACCACGAATTCTAAACTGTTACCGACTGCCTGGACTAGAGTATAGCCCCAAACACTTGTAATCTAAATCAATAATCATATGAGAGAGACAAAATTGAAATACAAGAAATTCCAGCATATTATCAGCATGTTATAACATACATCATAAGCAGTTAACTATATAGGCTAAGGGTTAGAAGGCTAAGGGTTTAAACTCCTTATGGGTTAGAAGGCTAAGGGTTTAAGCTCCTTATATAGGCTAAAAACTCACTTATATAGACTTAGGACCAATGTATACTTGGGTTACAGCCAAATCGGGTCTTTTTTCGATCCAAAAGGACATTTTTGGAGGTCCCCTAACTGAATGCGGTCGGACTTAAGCTCATTGATGTTGGATCCTAATCACATTAAGTTTTCAGCCCGATAGTGTTCCCAGATTGTAGGTGGTGGACCAATTTCAGTTCAGCGGTCACTGAGACTCGATCAGAGATTCCAAGTACACTGACCTGAGTGGAAAATGTTTCTTGATCCAAGGGTGTATTTGGGTCAAATTCTGATGGTCTGAATGCTTATACTTAACCCGTAAGCGAAACGTGCCAGATTTATTTAAATCACATTTAATTTATATAGAATTTCACTCTTTCTCACACTCCTTGCTCCAGGCCCAATGAAATAGCCTCAGAAATCAGTTGGGATTGATTTTTGAACTGATTCTCAAGTCCAACGAGGCGGTCATAATGGTCTAAGATTATAGATATCGGACTTTCGACGTGCGGTCTAGATCCAATATAAAGTTTCAAAGGGTTCCTGAGAGTAAACGGGTTTAGAGTTTGATCATAGGTTTCAAGATAAGGTAGCGTCAATGATTCTATAGGTTTTGGGTCTTACAGATCGTATTTAAAGTGGTTGGTGCTAATTTTGCAAGAAATCTAGTGTAGTGCTGGCTAATTCACGTTAAATTTCTAAAGAATTAGGTTCTAAATGATTTATTTGGCTTTGGAATTGGGTTCTGAGAGGTTACCAAGGTGTTATAGTTGACTCATTGCCTAAGGACATCTAACCCCAGGTTGGCAAAAATTCAGGGTGTTACAATCTATCCCCCTTAAAATAAAATTTCATCCCCGAAATTGGCTAAGGGTAATGAGGAAAGATTAATCATTTCCTTTACCTAAGTTTTATTGATTTCATGTTTATATACGTGGTAGGGTGTATACGATCTATATAAGTCTGGTTTCTTTTGGTGTACTCCCTTTAAAACTTACTTCTTTATGCATTACTTACACCTTGACGGTTTGCTACAATTTATTTCTTTACCTATTTGGCATCTTGACGACAATTCCCATCTACTTAGAGCAAGTTATATATTTTCAATGGTTGACTAGTACAGAGAGACGGTTGTAGTGGGCTTGATCCCGATACGTCAAATGTCCACCTGGCCAGGGTAGACAACGCTGTATCCCTTCCTAATCCTAGTGGATCCAGGTCTTCTGCACGGCTAAGCAGTGAGTCCATTAGTAGTCATCCAGGACTGAGAATTTGGGTCAAACTGTGAATGTTTCTCATTTGTTCATTTCAGTAACTCCGTAGTCCGATCACTCTAAAAGCTTAGGGAATGTCAATCACTAAAAGATTCAAAAGTCCTATTTATAAGGTTGTACTTTGGATCTTGATCTAGGAGAGTTCTTGCCTGAATCTATGTCCAAGGTAGGAATTAATAAACACTTTAATAGATCATCTTAAAGGATTCCTAATCGTATAGAATCAGCCAAGGCTTCTATTATGCTCGTATTTAATGAGTAGGTTTATGGATACACTGACCTTCACTTGCTCACACTGCTAGGCCTATGATTTAATATGAATGGGTCCAACACTTAAGCCCTAATTGTTTCCCTGAATTTCCTTCGATCCTGGGCTTGTGGGGAGAGGGCTAACTACTCTTCCCTGCGCTACTCTGATCCAATGGTTGCATTAGCTAATGCTAACTAGATTAGACTCGGTACGTTCTACCCCCCTTAAAACATATTTCTACTTAAGGTTCAAAAATCTATGTCTCGATCCGTATATCGAAACAAGGTGCAACTTAGGGCCTAACCTTGACAAGAAATGGGAAACAACCTCTTAATACATTAGTCTTTCTTTGTTAATGATGTGTTCTATGGCATTGGTACCTATGGTTGTAGAAAGAAGCCTAATCTCTATTATGATTGAGCTCAGGGGCAGGTGTGATCTTACAACAAGATATCTAATTCTCTACTGGCTATAAGTCTTTGCCACTTCCCAAAGACAAAGCGATAACTTTTGGTTGTAGGTGGTTGGGCTAGCATAGAAGAAAAGTTGTGTAGTGGGTCTGAGCCGAATATATAGACTTTCTGCCTACACTCTGACAGAAAATTTGTCGTATCAATTCTTAATCGTAGACGATGCCGATCTTCTGCTTGATCAGAGCATTGGATTTATTGGCAACTACCAGGATTAAGAAGTCGATTCAAACCGCGAATACATCGCTTACATACAGTTCCCTTACTCCGCGTTCCCGAATGCAATAAGCCCTTGGGAAGGCGATTCTAAGGGGAATTCTAAGGGGCATGCTGGTTTATTCTAAGTTCAATCTGAGGATTTATAAGTTTTCCCTGAGAGTGAATGGTTCTAAGTTAAACGACTTTCCTAAGAGTTATAACAGAAGTCTATAAGTATTAAGGGGATCTACCGAAGGAATGAGGTTCTACTCCAACCAAATCTAACCTACTATTCCTTAACATAAACAGGCTTTACACTGCTTAATACAACTAATAGCCTAGTCTGTAACTTGTTAGCTGTAATTCAAAGCCTAAGCTTATGCGCTAAATGGTTTCATACCATTTCTACTATAGGGGATTGTTCTATTGCTTAGAGTCAAGATTATCTAGTTGAAATTGGATTTCCTATATCGACAGATCTTTAAAAATCTAGGAGTACTAACTCTATGTCCAAAACTCTAGATGTCCTAGCACTAGATGGTCATTGTTTATGGACTAAGCTACTGCGCTCGGTCTCATCCGTCGGTAGAAGCGTAGGGGTCGAGAAGACGGCTATAACTGGCTCAAAAGAGCCATGGAAAGTGAAGGAAATGAAGAAAAAAGGGCTGACCTAATGGGTTGCCACGAATCTAGGTCTGATAGAGGAGGGAAACAAGTCGCAAAAGGCTCAGATTGCAAAGGGAAAAGGATGAAATGGGTTGGGTTAGAAGCTCACACGAGTTGAGCTTCAAATGGAGGTTGGGAGAGCTCCAACGGACGAGAATGGAGAGAGAGGGTAGTGCGTACCACAGTAACCAATGAAGGGGCATCGGTTGCAGCAGAAAATGGGAATGGGAGTGATTTGAAACAGGATTTGAAAGAGAAATCAGCAACTATGAGGGAAAGGGAGAGCTTGGGGGCATGGTTTGTGAAGGAGGTAGGGGTTTGGGGCATTTTTAACGGATGACCCACACCTAGGGGGGTACCCTACTCCCCAAACTGTATCGGCCCGAAGGCCCGACCGAATGGGGCCCACTGTACGGCGAGGCCTCGCCGACCTCTGTGCTGATCGGCGACGCCTCACCATTTGGGCGAGGTCCTCCTGCCCTAAGGACCCTAAATATATGTGGGTCCCACCCTGGATCATTCTAGATCAGCGTGGGTAGGCCCACGACTCCATTTCAAACTATTTCGGGTCATTTTGCAAACCAGAATTAGTTTACGCATCATGTAACATATGATTTTGGGGTAAGAGAGGCTAATCCATCCAACTAACCCACTTATTCCACGAGATTTCATAATTGGAATGGTTAAAAGTCTAATTTATACATATATTTACTATTTATAGTAAATTTTTATTTAAGCATGATTCTCCATCATTTATACGTTAGGATTTATATCTATTATGAAAGGACTTAGAAAAAGTTGAAGAATGGGGTGGTGAAATGAGAGATTTTGAAGGAATTGGATAAAAAGGGGTTTTAAGCTTTGAGATTGTAGGGGTTGTGGTTGACCCACAACCCAAGGACATTCATTTCTAGGTTTGGAATTCTCCAGGGAATGACTCGAACCCGTCGACTGACGGCCTAGAGGCGACTCAGGTCGCTTCACGCGACCAAAGATACGTTATGGCCTAAATTACCGCATAGTCTCACCTGTCGGTGAAACTGAAGGTTCTAATGTGATTTCCAAGTTTCCATCACCCCCTTCCTAAGTTAGAGTGCGTCAGTGTGCGTCGTGTTACCAAAACTCAGGTCCGGTTTAATCCAAATCATGCTCTGATACCATCTGTAACGCCCCGAAAATTGGGGGTTGGGTAAAAACCCAACTCCCGAGTTCCAGAACATCACTTATGCAACATAGATAATGATGAATGTATGTTGTCTGTAGAATGGCATTAAACAAGATTGAGACTAAGCCAAAACAGCATATCATACTCCAGAACAGTTAAATTTGTAAGAGAAAGAATGTGATAAATATATATGTAATATATGAACTATTGTAAGTCTCCAGAGTGTGAACATGTTACCAGGTTAAACATATGCATGTATACTCCAAAAATGATCAAAAAGAATATACATGAGTGCTCCAAAAAATATAAAATGACAAGTTTCATGGTGTCTAATCAACCTCCCTATAATCCCGTCGATCAGAACCTGCATATAGGAGGAATCCTCCTCATCATCATAAAGTCCGGCTTCGCTTCGCTTGCATCGCCATCATCTGAAACTAAAAGAAGGACTGATGGGTGTCCGGAACACCGTCTCGTAATGTGGGAATGTGTAGCTAACTCAGTGGAATCATAGAGCAAAGGTTAACATGTTATCAAATCCATCATGCGATAATGGTAAAGCAAGCAATCAAACATTCCTAAACACTGTGATTAATGCAAGCATGAAATGACATGATAGATGCCCTCACCGACATACTCCCTCATGTGACACCATCTTACGTCCACGGTATGTTTTCTTCCCTCAGTGCTCCACATCTTCCAGGCGCATGCAGTGCAATATGAATATGATTACCGAGTTGTTATTAGTCCTTTTCATATAGTAGGATTAGAAAACTAGGGTACCTCCCTTATATCAATACCCAAATAATGATCCATTCTAGGGTCGTCAGTCCTAGCATATCTCATACGAAGTACGGATCTAGGTCGCTGCAAGGGTTGCCAGGGCTGTTGATCGCACTCGTTGCACCGCTCTCCCATCACCTTATCAATAAAGGCCTAGTTTATATCCTTAAGACTGCATCAGGACTCATCGCCCCCATGCGGTGTCAGGATAAACTCAAGGTCACTACAAAGGGCTGTCAGGGCTGTTGCTCGCACTCGTTGCTCCACTCCCCCATCACCTTATCAATGTAGGCCGACAACAAGAATATAGTGTCCCATACCACCATAATCTGCTCAGAGTAGGGTGCTCACTGGTCACTATGGGGAGGTTTGTGGCCCCATCGTAGTCCGACAGCTCGACTATGGTATCCCATACCACCATGCCCGGCTCATGAGTCTTAGGGGATCAAGGTACCAAGGTTAAAGGAGCTTTCCAATAGTAAGTTTGGTACCTTAGGTTCAAACAGTCATGACGAATACAAGGTTAACATACAATGGTCAATCGGATTACTTGATGAGTCCGACTAGCACGAGCGCACGTTAAATCGATTGACATGAAGTGCACAAGCAGTTCGTGTGGCCTAACCACTGCAGATGACTCTAGTACGACTCGGGTTCGTCATACACATCCTCCGTGGGGAATAGAATCCAACCAAGAATTCTAAACTGTTACCGATTGCCTGGACTAGAGTATAGCCCCAAACACTTGTAATCTAAATCAATAATCATATGAGAGAGACAAAATTGAAATACAAGAAATTCCAGCATATTATCAGCATGTTATAACATACATCATAAGAAGTTAACTATACACGAGTACTTCACACATAAGGTAATCAATTGAAATACAACAAGCATGGAGGAAATCATGTGCATCATCAAAGTAGTTGAGAATCCAGTCTCAAAGCTAATCTACAACACCATTTACTCAATACTTACTAATACATACATTTATACAAACACTTAGACTACTCAACTCCAACGTACTTGACGTATGTTGATTCCAACATATGATATGACAGATCCTTATATCAAGGAGTTGTCTAATACACACAATCATGTTCTTACATTCAAAACATATGGCAGGCACAAATCATATTGATTTAGACATTTCAACAAACACTTAGTCTACACACATTAGTCTACATAGCATATGTCGACCAGTATGTGCATTAGGGTGAATCTCTTCGCCAAACAGATCATACGTGTATAACTAGTATAGGTAAACGGTAAATACTCATGAAAATCATACCAAAAAAATATATACGTATACCGAATTCCCTACAAATACCCAAAATACCCTAAATCTCATATTCTTCGTACGTATTCGAATTGAAAAATGGACAGCATGTTCTACATGTCAAACAACGTTCTTGTCAACAATCTACCATTAAACGACATTAAAAGCCTTGAAAACAGGTAATCTAAGTGTCTAAGATCTGCACCTTACGCCGTAGAAGCGTAATGAATCGAATAGGAACTCTATGTCATCGTCAACGACTGATTGGCAACCTACAACACAAGGTAAGTCAGGTACTTCGCTACTTGGATCGATAGAATCCCTAAAACAGGTTAGGGTTAGGGTTTTCTTACTTAGAACGGAGTTGGAATCGCCAGAATAGCGATGCAGGTGGATGGAGTTGGCACGTGGAGTAGCAGGGAAGAATCCCAGGAGAAAGCTCCAACTTCTCCCTTACTTTCTCTCTCTTTTCTCTCCTCTCTCCTAGGGTTTTTCCCAAATTCGTATGGGTTAGAAAGCTAAGGGTTTAAGCTCCTTATATATGCTAAAAACTCACCTATATAGACTTAGGACCAAGGTATACTTGGGTTACAGCCAAATCGGGTCTTTTCCGATCCAAAAGGACATTTCTGGAGGTCCCCTGACTAAATGCGGTCGGACTTAAGCTCATGGATGTCGGATCCTGATCACATTAAGTTTTCAGCCCGATAATGTTCCCAGATCGCACGTGGCGGACCAATTTCAGTTCAGCGGTCACTGAGACTCGATCAGAGATTCCAAGTGCACTGACCTGAGTGGGAAATGTTTCCTGATCCGAGGGTGTATTTGGGTCAGATTCCGACGGTCTGAATGCTTATACTTAACCCGCAAGCGAAACGTTCCAGATTTATTTAAATCACATTTAATTTCTAAAGAATTTCACTCTTTCTCACACTCCTTGCTCCAGGCCCAATGAAATAGCCTCAGAACATCAGTTGGGCTTGATTTTTGAAATGATTATCAAGTCCAACGAGGTGGTCATAATGGTCTAAGTTTATAGATATCGAACTTTTGACGTGCGGTCTAGATCCAATACAAAGTTTCAAAGGGTTCCTGAGAGGAAACGGATTTAGAGTTTGATCCTAGGTTTCAGGATAAGGTAGCGTCAATGATTTTATAGGTTTTGGGTCTTACAGATCGTATTTAAAGTGGTTGGTGCTAATTTTGCAGGAAATCTAGTGTAGCGCTGGCTAATTCACGTTAAATTTTTAAAGAATTAGGTTCTAAATGATTTATTTGGCTTTGGAATTGGGTTCTGAGAGGTTACCAATGTGTTATGGTTGACCCATTGCCTAAGGACGTCTAACCCCAGGTTGGCAAAAATCTGTGGTGTTACGAATCTCTCTTCTATCCATGAAACTGATAATCCAATAAAAGAAGAATTTCCAAACAAGGAAGATTAGACAATGCAGAAGGGCCCAGATACTCATTTACCAACCTTTGTTCCTACAACTTCTACCTTTCAGAATGATACTCTCGTACAAATTATGGAGGAACAATCAGGAATCAATGAGATGATGAAGTTAATTGAAGAAAAGCTCCACTCACTCCAACAGTATGTGGAACAAATTGTAGCACATCTGTCATTCCCCCAAGAAGATACTGCTGTTGGATTTTCCTAGATTAACTATGTATCAGGATATTTTTTTAATAAGATTTCTTTTTTATGTATTATACTTTACAACTGAACGTTTTTTTAGGTATATTGATGCATCAATAATCCATTTCTTTGATAACTGATTTTTCAAGAAAATTAGAGGACTCTAGCCTTTTGTTATATAGTTGGAATATTATTTTGAAGATAAGTTTATCTGAAGCTACATATGCATAACCTATTTCTTGCTGTAATATTTCATCTGCTTCTCTTAGTATATCTAAAATATATGGAACTTCATATGCATACCGTTGAGATTTGTTAATCCTTCCATTAATATTTCCAATATATGGTTAAAGACAAAGGCAAGGCTCTAACAAAAGGAGAACACTCTAGTAGATGAACTAACATTTACCGTTCTCCTTATTCCAATGCCACTGAAATGGCTATGTCAAACAAAACAATCTTTGATAGATTGATCAAATCCTTACTCGTCGAACCATATGGGATTGATCTTAACTTAGGATCAATTGGGTGGGACAATCTTTGGAGGAGAGGTTCAATACGACCTCATTCATCAATTCTTAGATTCTTATCATGACATTCATGATGATCCTCCATCCATAAGCATCAACTTCATGAACCAAACTAAGAAGGTCACTCCTTTAGTTCTAAGTCAACTATTACACCTTAGAGTAACAAAAACTCCCCCAATTGATCGTCCTCTCAATCATCTTGGAGTTTGGGGTGAAATAACTCGAGTACTATGTAATGGTGCCACAATCCCCCGAAACAAATGAAACCTCCTCCCATCATCGCATTTGGACTCAACCACCAAAGTATTGCATAACATTCTAAGTATAAATGCATACCCATGTGAAGTTTATGGAGATATGATCTCTCCATTTGTTTTAAATATCCTGTATGATATCTTTCAGGGGATTAAAATATGCCTACCAACCCTTATCTTGAAACAATTGATCCTAGTTGTTAAGGACGTTCATTGTACTAGCCTTCCCTTCCCAAGTGTTATCTGTAAACTCTCAAAATTTCTTGGTCTTCCATCTACACACGATATGGTATATCCTGTCATGTGCTTTACCTAGGAACCTCTAATTCAACTAAATGTGTTTATAACAACATTTGAGGAGAATCAGGAATGCAGGGGCGATGAAGAAGTTCAAGACACTCACATGGCCACTGACTAAGACTCTTGTCACACCCTAGAGCCTGCACTAAGTCCATTGTCAGTCAGCACTAGGCAACTTCTTCGCCGGAATGATCCAGCTCGTCAACTTCTTAAAGGGCAGTCAAATATAGAAGCTCACTGCTAGAAATGTGAAAATCGACTCGCTGGGATTGAATTGTGTCTTGACGGTCTTCAATATACTGAGGAGCATATCACTGAATTGCTTCTAACTCACCGTTCTTATATCCCTCCATATGAGGGTGGATCGTCCAAATGATTTTTATTGAATTGTTGCTAAATCATAGTACATTTTCTTTTTGGATACTTATGACCATAAGGGCTTGTTAGTTTTTAGATGATGGATTATTCTACCCAATCTCAAGGTAGTAATTTTGATAAATTTATGGTAATATCTATTATGCTCAATATTCCTTTTATAGTTATCTTTTCTATCTAACATATGATTTGACTGCTTATGATGGTCTTTATGCTTATATCATTATATGATTTATCTGTTCTACTCTTTTACCCTCTGGATTATCATCTCTATATTATTGGATTATTTCTTAGTAAATCCTTTTCCAATAACTGACAAAAAGGGAGAGAAGAAACCTACCCACCAAAACAATATTTGTTTTCTGCAGAAATTGATTTTTCCTTATTACAGGTTATTCTTGGTAGACACTAAGGTGGAGCAGCATGATTTTGTATTACATGTCAAGTCTTGAGTTGTAAATTTTATTTTTGATATGTAATCTTTATTGTTTTGGTATATCAATGGTATGGACCATGACACAGTCGTAGGTTAGGTTGTTTTTTTAACATGAATTGTCAAAGAGGGAGATTATAAGTGCACCCAATTTTGCACACTTATTTGTCAACCACGTGACTAGTTGTGTCCAATAGTCGGATAAGTTCTTGGCAAATGAAGAGTGGTGACATAACTGGATCAGAAGCACCAAAGCCACATTGAAAACAAAGAATCACTTCAACGATTTTGACCTTGCAAATAGATGATCACAACCCAAATAGAAAAACCTACTTAGGTCATCTATTCAAAGCCAATTTTGAGTTCACATTTTCTATTTTTTAGTCTTGGCTTTAGCAAGTCACAAGTTAATGAGTGATTAAAAGGATAAACAGGAAAATCTGTCCATATTCAGTAAGAAAAGGTGCCACCGAATAGCACTTTCGGTATCACCGAAGATACCTTCGGTGTTACCGAAAGGGTTCAAAATAGTCCAACAACATTTCAAAGGTAATTCAGTACCACCAACTGGACATTTCGGTAACACCGACTACCACCAACGAACAAAGTTCGGTATCACCGAAAGAGATCTTTTTCATTCAACAACTTGAGGATTTAATTCGGTATTACCGATTAATAATTCGGTACCACCGAAGCAAGTTCGATGATACTGAAGTTAGCTTCGGTAGCACCGTAAACTAACCATTTTCTATTCGTTGGAACTCTTTCTCTATAAAAGCGGCTTGTAGAAACTTACAAAAATAGTGGATTAAGGCATCTTAGAGTCTCTAGTGTATCCCAAGCTTATCTTAGCCTACCTAGACTCTAACCACATGAATTTCATGCTATCTTCATTGTGATCTTTCATTTTTATGAGCATTTAAAGCTCCTATTAATGAAGAACATGAACTCGTGCCTTCTCTAGAGTACAAAGACCAAACCAAAGGGAAATTTTTTTGTCGTTTTGATAGTCTAGAGCATCAATAGATTGAATCCCTTAGGAAATCCACTCATTATCCTAGATAAGAGATTCAACCAACTCCCATTACCTTGGTCACCTTTATAGGTATATCTTATACAAGGTTCTTAATCATGAAGCTGAACCAACATGAAAATCCAAGCTACGCAATAAAGGGAGTACTGAGAAGCTGATTCAAGCGCGAGAGATCAAAGATCAAGCAACTCAAGATGAGCTACAAAAGAGGACTCAATCCGACAAGTAAGTGTCACTATTAAGAGTTCATAGTTTAGTATCTATCCTCGTGTAAAATTGACGCTAAGAGTTTTCTATTAACATACTCGATTAGGTTCCTAGTGTGGGATCTTGGTCGGTGTGCCTAAACGTAGGTTCCTTGTGTGGGACCTTGGCTGGTAGTCCTAAACGTAGGTGTTGTGTGTGGGACCTTAGTCAGTGGGCCTAAACGAAGGTGCCTTATGTGAGCCCTTGGCCAGTGGGCCTAAACGGAGGTCCTAGTGTGGGACCTTGGTTGGTGGGCCTAAACATGGGTTCTTAGTGTAGAACCTTTTTTCTTGTGGAGAGTAAAAATTGGTGTCCTTGGTGTATGACTGTAAAGGTTATTGGTGAACCTGTTTTAAAACCATTAAGAGTGAAATCCGGTGCACTCTTGGATTGAGTGTGGATACTAGGAGTGGAATAAGCACGTAGACGAACCACTATACATACTTATGTTTGGAATTGTCATTTACGCATCTTTTTAATCATGTTTATACATGCTTGAGTGTTAAAATTCTTATACATGATTGGATGAATGTTATTGATTGATAGGAAGCACCTTTTACACACAAGTACACTATGATATAGGCTAGTTGCATTATTAGTATATCTTAAGCTACTTATGTGATTAGAGCTTCTAACTGGCTTGGAAGCCATTAGAGTTACATTGCCTTGCTGAGTTTATTTATAAATTAGTTAAGTTAGGTAATAAAAGTTTTTGATTGGTATAATCAATTGAAAAGTCCTATTGACCCCCCCCCCCCCCCCCCCCCCCCGCCCCTCTAAGACCTTATCTCATATTCATTCTTCAGTATCAATGACATAAATCACAATTTCAACCTTCGATGTCATCAAATAACAATTTGATGGCATTGGGATTTTCATTAAAAATGCTTAGAGCTTATTGGACAATCTCATTCAATTGTTTGATGTTATCGAAGACATTTCCATTTAATAAAGGAGTTTAGTTCATTTTATTTTTTTTATAAAACACTCTGGACAAGTTTGGTCCATGTTCGATGTAATTGAACATACCTTTAAAATCATCAAAATTTAAATTACCATGTCATCAAAGAGAATTCGATGTAATCGAAGAGTTCATGATTTTCCAATAGAACTCTCTGGATAAGTTAGGTATACGTTCGATGTCATCGAAGTTTGAATTTCAATGTCATCAAACATGTTTCAAGTCATCGATCATTTAAGTGATTTTCAACCTGAGCTTGTTGGACATACGTGTCACACCCCAAATTCAGAAATCGGGCTCACAAAATTTTTGATCGCCAAATCCAATGCCGACAGCCTCCGTTATACCCCATTCTCGGCTCTTGGCACCCATATGCTAGGTTCCGATCATGGGATCCTACAAGGAGGATTTTCAACATGAATTTGTTTCATAATAAGCATAACCCACAAACAACAACCGACAACATCACCACATATCCACTATAATCAAAATCTTTAAGTACAATGCATAAGGGAAATATAATATCAATATCAAAAGCTCTATAAGATAGTTGCATGCTCCAATCTCAATGCTACTGTAGCATCCTACCGTCACTTACATGCAACGATCGTGCATAAGCTTATAAAAAGCTTAGAGGGTGGTGTAAGTGTGTGTGCAAGGTAAGTGCCAAGTATGCAATATCAGAGTAATGTGAAAACATGCTGATAAATCCATAAATGCTATCATTCGTACCAAGGCTATGTGATGCAAGGCATGAATGTTATCGACCATACCAAGGCCATACAATGCAAGGCATGAATGTTGTCAGCTACATTGAGGCCATGCGATGTGAGATGCAACTCAAGCATACCAATCCTCATCCAAATCCACATAATAATATAACTTATCTCTGGAATATCACTAGGGTCTAGTACACTCTAAACTAAATTGTTGCCCCATCGCGTGCAACGAGGTGAGTGGAAGAGACCTCACTATCCATGTCACCAATAATCTGTCAATATCTACCCAGCACGTCGATAGTGGATCCATTCCTCGAGCTGGTCAAACTCAACCTAGCTTTTTCCCCTCCTCTAGGGCCGGTAAGGCCGCACCCCCTTCTAACTGACCATGGCACAGTGGGAAGTGTGGCCTCCTGGTATTCGGCACTTGGCACTAATGCATCCACTCAGTCTAGACGTTGGAGCAATCTCCTAGTACCATAAGGGTTTAGAAAATTTCACCCAGGGACATCTATAATGCCCCATGTAAAACCAAAATATTTTCCATGTCCAATCTTACCATCCATGATATGCCTATGGAGGCTATAGCCCTAATGTCGCTAGGGTGTATAGCAATCATAACACACAATGTAAGATGCATGAGTCACACCATCCAATCATGCATCAATCTTGCACGTATTATGCGCTCATGTAGGGTCACTCCATCTATCAGGGAGTCTTATAAACAATCTTCCCAATGACATATGCTATAATCAATTACTTCTCATAACAAGCATGTGAATGATACGTGTAGGCATGTATCATAATGCTATGCTAACACATATTCAGAGATAATCAGCCTATATATATAGTGGGGTCCATAGAAGGACAACAGATCCATAACAGGAAGGTTAGTCCTCAACTGTGGATATACTAAATCTGACATCGTAGATCCTATCATCTACAGTAATGATATACTCTCCTCATGAAGAGGATGGGCCTAGGGACAAGGAGTGGGCTTCCTCGCCCATTCTGACACGTAGGAAACCGGGCTTTCCAATGGGCTCGATATGTACAAGGTGATCTTTATAACCTTGGACAAATCTACAAGCCATGATAGAAACACCAACAATAATGGGGGGCCAACGGTTTGGGGTAAGCCCAATGAGATGAGATGGGTTATGTTAATATCAATAGGGACCCAAAGGTTTGGGTTAGCCCACTAGGGGAAGATAAGACTGGGCCTAGGAAGGTGATAATGTGGACCTTTAACCATCATTGTTCCTAAGGTAATGGGCTTAGCAATGGGCCTTCGGGAGGCTTACAATGTGGACATTTAACCATCATTGCTCCCAAGGCATGACCCATTTAGAATCTATCCTATAATGGAGGCCCATAAGCATTATTCTAGCTAGGAGATGGAGAGGCATCATAATCATTATCACATACATCATGGTGGAATCACTCATCATAATTGGGCCTCATCACATCACAATGGGCCTTACACAAGGGCCTTATGCACATCACAATGGTCCTTATAAAAATGCCTCATATACATCACAATGGGCCTCACATAAGGGCCTGATGCACATCACAATGGGGCTCATACAAGAGCCTCATATACATCATAACAGGCCTCACCATATGGGCATCATATACATCATGTTGGGCCTCATCATATGGGCATCACATATATTACATTGGGCCTTACACAAGGGCCACATATATATCACATTGGGCCTCATCATATGGGCCTCATATACATCACATTGGGCCTCATCATATGGGCCTCACATATATCACATTGGGCCTCACACAAGGGCCACATATACATCACATTGGGCCTAATGGGGCAGCCCATAATCCAGGAAAAATGGATGGGCAGCCTGTATATACAATAAGGTGGGCCATGCACATATGGTTGGTGAGCCCTGCTCATATAGCATGTGGGTCCATGTGAGTGGCCCACCACAGTGTGAATCAAATTGATATTTACATTTTTCCTTCATCTAGGCCTGTCCAAAGGACAAGCAGCGTGGATACATCATACATCACGGTGGGCCGCACAAGTAGACGACATACATCATGTCAGGGCCCCACCGCTGGATGGTTTGGATATACAACGCACACATCATGCTGGACCCCATCGTCATAGATACAACATATATCATCAAGGTGGGCCCCACCCTAACACATGCAGCACGTGTAGGGTGGGTCCCATGTCTAGCAAACGGATGGACGGTGTGGCTGTAGAATACATATATTCAAGGTGGGTCCCACCGTCCAGCAGCTAGACGGTGAGGATGAAACCCATACATCAAGGTGGGTCCATAGGTGTGGCCCACCATAGCTTGGGATAAAGCTGATATTTATGTTTTCTCTTCATCCATGCTTGTTGGACGGTACCAACAGTGCTGGACCGTCCAGCTAGCTACTGGACATCAATAAGGTGGGCCCCACGGGCAGTTGACATGGATGAAATATATACATTAGACAAGGGGTCCATGTGGGTGGGCCACCCACCTAGAAAATTAGGTTGATCCTTGTGTTTTCCCTCATCTAGATTGGCCTAAAAATGGGCAACAAGGTGACCCCAAAAATCTAGATGTGTGGGCGTCCCATGTTTAGACAACAACATGCATCGGGTGGGCCATCATGCAAGGAATCAAGAGAGAGAGAGAGAGAGAGAGAGAGAGAGAGAGGAAGAGAGAGAAGAAGAGAGAATCGACCATGGGAGGGGACTCCGCCACTATAAGCCCCTCCAATTACATCAAAACCATACATCAAGATCTATACATGGGTCACATGCATTGCATGGCCCTACATTAAAAAAAAAAAAAAAAAAAAAAAATTGAGGTGGGGATGCCATCCCCATCATGAAATCAAGGTATAGATGACCCATCAAATCCATGGATTAAATCAAAACATCATGATGGGGGTCCATGGAGAATGGCCTCATCATGGATCATGCATGCAATAAGAATGGGCCATTGGCCACATCCAAGGGATCAAGTAAGATCTCCACCATTGATTGGTGGGTCCTACATGCTCCCATGCAATAAAAAATAAAGATATAAGAAAGGAAAGAAAGATCTAGTACTAAACATGCACCCACCGTAGATCTTCAACTTCTTCTGCCACATTAGGGTCCTAGAGCTCCAAAGGAAGGGATTTCTATTGCTGAGATGGCTTTTTGATGGTTGGATTGGGAGGTGTTGAGCTTGCAAAGGGGTGAAAAATGGAGCTCTCACGGATGTCCAAGCTCCTTGCAAAAATGGAGAAATGAAGAAGAAAGAGGGAGGGAGAGAGATAAGAGAGAGATAGCTAGCTCTCGTAGCTAGGTAATGATTAGTTTGTAAGGAGGCATGGCTAAGGTCATCATGAGATGTAAGAGAGGCATGGGGCTAGCAATGAGTGCATGTAAGAAGCATGGGGCTAGGGTTTAGGTGACATCATCCTACCCTAGGTAAGCTAGGGTGATGTCACCATCAAATTACTTTATAGGAAAATACACTAGGACACCTAAGGTCCCGCAATCATGCGATCAACGGTCGGAATAGAGCGTGGGCCACATCTCACAATCTAAGTGTCGGATTGGCACACGAGATGTGGCATTGGAACCGCGGTGACAGTGCGGTCGCAATGGCATAGGTCTCTGGTTGAGTCGACTCGGGTTTACAAGTTGTGACTTAAGATCGCATGCAAATACTATCTATAGGTCACGGGTCGCTGAAATTCGACTAGGAAGACCACATAATCCTATGGAACAACGAGATACTAGGATACAGGCTTGATAATAAGAGAGCTTATTTTTTATGTCATCGACATAGGTTCGATGTCATAGAACACGTAAGTTCGATGTCATCGAACCCTGTTCAATATAATCGATAGTTAATCTAGAATTTTATTTTGGTTGCTAGATAGAAATGAATCCATTTTCAATGTCATTGAAGCCTATTCGATGAATCAAAAGTTGCAGGAAACTGGTGATTTTTTCATATGTTCTTGTAACTTGGGTTTTTATTTTCTAATCTTCTAAAGATGTTTTCCTAGTTGATTTTGGGACAAATTAGAACATTTTTAAGGGAATTATTACCTGAGGTGTTTTGGTCATGGGATGTGAGGTTTAATTTACATTTGGAGATCATTGAACACTTCCATTTTGTTAAGTCTTCAGCTTGTAGTTTTCATGTGGGGCTCACTGGACTCTATGACTCAACTGTCACGTTAATTGACAAACAAGGACACTTTCAAGTATATCATGGGCCATTAGACCCTTATATCGTAGGAAGTCTATCTGAGCCCTTTAACTTACTCAAACACGGGCCAGATCACAGTTGAAATACCAATAAGAAATGAACCTGATCATGGGACTAACGAAGGTCTAATAACATTAGTCCCCACATCATGCATACATCACGTGCCATCTATACTATATATGTATACATCACATGCCATATACACCACGCGTACAACACACACCCTTATAGACATATTACATTATTGATAATGGACCGAATCAAACATGAAAACCAACCCTCATTAAGTAATCACAACACCTATGATCACATCCACACATTTTAGTCAATCACATTCAACACACATACATACATGGATCAGCACATGAGTCAAGTTTTAACCAAATAAAAAACTCCATGTTTCAGTTATTTCAGAAATGGATTCAACTCAGTTTTGGGCTCCACTTGAGATCGCGTGGGGCCTTCTTTTGGCGAAGGAACACCACTTATGGATAACCTCATATATGATCTTCAGAATCCCAAGGTAGGACCCGTTGAATGTGCATGTATAATTTTTGATGTAAGGCCAAACATGGCTACTTTACACTTCTACATAGCATTTTTCTACACAACTTCAGCTGGTCCCATTTTGGGATCTGATTACCAATCACATGGGGCCCATTTAGGCTGTAGTAAAATCACTGCAACAAAAGCACGCTTAGCCGACGATGTGTGTGGTTAGTTTACCGGCGCTAATTGAAAAGGGGCGCCGGTCAGCGGTCAGGTATAAATACGAACCAAAAGCCCTGACCCTCTCTCCCCTCCCGATGCTCTAACTCTCTCCGTCCCAACTCTCTCTCTCTCTCTCTCTGCCTTTAGATGCAGTGACAGCCATCACCATCTCCACTCCTCTAGGGTTTCTCTCTCTCTCTCTCTTGGGTTTTTAATCTCTATCTCTCTTTTAACCTGTCTAAGGATGAGATACGAGGATCTCTACAATTCGATGCATGATATGGACATCAAGGAAGCCTTAGCTACTTGCATCTCAAGCATTCAATGGATCTCTCCAAAAAGCACGAATATCTCCCTGAATAGCTACAGGTCGTCTCTCTATATATATCTGTCATCCATCTATTAGATCATTTCTTTTCCAGATTTTGTCTATGATTGTAGGTTATAAAACGAGGTGTAAATGATTGAATATGTGAAGTTTTAATCAATCTTTTTTTAAAAAATTTGGTTATGTTATGCTTTGACACCTTACATCGATTAAATGCCAAACGGCCCAAACTTGTCGTATTGTCAATTGAGTCCGTATATGCGGCCCATGTGTTGAATTTTTTATCTGATTTTTGTGCCATGTGACCTAAACTATGGGTTACCTATTGTATGGTACTGATTGTTTAGGTGAGGGTATTTTGAGTAGATAGAGAGTCTTGTATGGCAGGTTGGTGTACAGCCAGCTGTAGGTATTTGGTTTCCTAGCCTTCATTCATGTGTAGGTATTTACCACTTGCTATTTTTTTTGCTCAAACAAATTTCCAAACTGCTTCAAGTCTAACATGAAACATTTTCAAGAACTTCGCTGAGCCCACACACAAGGAATGTTACCTACATGCCACCACATGTGCCAGTGTGGCCGACATGTACAATATCCAAGTTGTCCATCACATGGATATAATGTTATAAATAAACTATACCGAGTGGTGGAATGACCTTATTCTTACAAGAGCATCTAAAGGGTGGAAACCCTCTGATGAATGGATAGGATCACTTACCAATGTACCATGTTGGCACATGGATGAGAACATGAGTTGCCTTATACATGGTGTGGGCTGAACAAAGATCCATCCATCTTCAATATTCATTTGGGCTGAATAGGTGGAAACTAGTGTCCACATAATGAGGTTCTGTTTTCCACACTACTCAAAATCCATAACAAAATGGACAATCACCTGCTTATAATATCCATGCCACTTGCCATTCTAGGTACATCTAAATGCATATGTAGTGATTAAAAAGGACTACTTTAGCTGCTGAAATTTACAAACTACTCTTGCAAATTATTTCCAAAAGGCAAGGAAGCATACCCAATCATGGCAAGCAACGAGAAAGTGATCCGCACCACCAGTTCTATTCCAAAAAGGATATTTTGTAGAAATCTCATCCACACAATCCTTCAAATATTCTATCAGGTTCTTCCAACTGTGCAATTCAAGTTTATGCAAGATAGTCCGTAGAATACGCGAACTAAAAGGCAAATAAAATAGGTGGGCTTTCCAGGGATGATTCACGATAAACTTCTTGTTTCCCTCCATCAGTTTCATAAACCATCCCTTGGATGCATAAATGACGTATGGAATATGGGTTTTTCTCCTTCCCCATATACATAAACCTTGAGTTTGCGTTCCATCAACTCATAGCTCCTGTAAGTGTGATAATTTGAATCCTCTGTTTTGATGTACCGCATGGCTTATTTTCCCATTGTTGGAATCCACTTCGATATCCCTCTGTCATCTCTATATCTAGTTGTAGACACTTTATCAACATCTCATTAGTGTATTAAAAAAAAAACAATTTCTTCATCCTCAACTTCACCTAATCTTGTGGTATTTACATGTGCTCAAGTTTTTGATGTGTTTGTTTATCCATATGTCAGAAAGATGATCTTAGAACTGCGGTGTCCTATCTATGAAGAAACCTAAAACTTTCATGCATAAGTCTTTGGGGATGATCTATGGGTACTGTCACAAGGTAGTTAATCGCACAATCTTAGAAATTGATAATTTCTTGATTGTTGAATTATACTATCTTGATCTATTAGCTGTAATTTCATGGTCATTTGTGTTAATTTATTTCTACTTGTAAAAATCTTCATTTGTATGCCTTTCTCTCATGTACACAGACTATCCTCTATTCTTGACATTAAGACTTATCTATTTCAATTTTTATCATTCTTCAGACATTCAAATGGGAATAAGTCTACTGCATGGATTTGTAATTTGATTCAGACACTTTTACATCTTTGGTTGCTTTTTTCTCATCTTAGAAATGACTACATGGTTAAAGAATCATAACATATCATCCCATGCTTTATAATTTTTCAAAACTATTCCATCATGTTTTTCTTTTTAGCTAATCTGTTAATGCCAACAGGCTAATGGTGCAAATTGAAGAAGTTTGAATATCAAATAAAATAGGTTTGTAGATTTTTCCAAGATATTAGTCATTGCATTGAGATTTTTTATTCTGTTGCACAGTATTTTGTGACAGCTTTCGGGGAATAAGGTGGATGTGCCCCTCACTCAATAGGTGTATCCTTTTCTTGTTCATTTCTACATACTTCTCAGTGGTGCCATCCACCACTACCATTAAAAAAGAAAACAAAAGGACAAAAAAAACTAACAATGCAAGAAACAAATAGTTCATAACTTTGTAAAAAAGAGAATCATGTGGCAAGGGATTCCAAAAATTTTGTGAAACGGGATCCACAGTTCCTGGTTAACAACAAACACGACCTTGATAAGAGTTACAAGCTTCAAACAAACATTCCGCCAGGAAAAGAATTAAAAAGGAACAAAAAGTACTTTTAGTAAGGAGTTATAGTTAAGGCAATCTGAACCATTTGTCCCATGGGTCCTATTGCAAATGTCGTGTTCTATTTCTATAAGAGTTACAAGCTTCAAATTATTTCCAGAATATAGATATTTCAAGTCTTCTATTTCTAACACTGTAACCATATATTAATTTGAAGGACTTTGAGTATGTAGCACTAGAAGAAGTCTTGCATTATTACCTTCAAGGATACGAAGACCGATCTACATTGAGAGACTTGGTAAAGCTGAACCAAACAAGCTTATGCACATTACTAGAGTAGATAGCTACTTAAGGTATCATTTACAGGAGTATCTATGGTTTTTTTTTAAGTGCCTCATTATCATCGATGACACTCTGATAGAGTATCTATGTTTTTTCCAAATCATTGTCGTAGATTGATTTGAACTGTTTATGTTTTTACCACTACCATATAGACATGGCTCATATGCATAGCAATCACTAACTTTGGATTGTTGTTCTCTTACAGGTGGTTTCTTATAGGTGCTTTTTCTCAGTTTCGTGTTGTTTTGCTGGTGGTTGCTTGCTAACTTTTAGGACTTGATCAAGTTGGTTAATGGTGCTACTTCTTTATTTAGTTAACTTTAGTAGGAAACTATGCTTATCATGATATTTCTGTTAGGTTGATACTCATTTTTAGGATTCGTATTATGCTCATGAGTTTCTTCTCTTTTGAGTCGTCTATTAAGAATTCATGTTCAAAATACACGATAGTAGTGTCCAAGAATTTATTTTGAAAGAAATGTCAAGAAGTGGCAGCAATTCTCTGTCAAAAGCAGAATTAATGGAAGTTGTTTCAAGGTATCTTGGTCAAAGGAATGTTTGCATTTCATTTGTCTAAATATGCTTATTTCTGTTTTTAAATAATTAATTTGTTCCTTTCTTGTTCCCATCCTTTTTTTTTTTTTTTTTGCAGGCTTGGGCTAAAGAGGACCTTCTCGAGGAACAAAATCAAGAGTTGGCCACCTAACGGTATGTATTTGTTTTATGAAGCTTAAGTTGTATGACGAAATGTATATCATTGCACGCCACGTATATTTGTATGTATTTTACATCTACCTGGCCATTTTAATGAGATGCTTCCACCTGTAATTGTTTAAAATAAAAAGGAACCTATTGTTGGTTATATTTATTTCCAGCAGAAAGTTCTGATGAACCTGCATTTTTTTTTTTGGATGTTAGAAACACCAGATTGGGTTCTAATTGCCATTTGCTCATGTGTTTGTAAATGGGGGCATGATAACTTCGAACCTGAAAGATCCCAACATCTTAAACAAATACATGACCTCAAAGAACATAATCAGGAAAAAGAGAGCCAGATTCTTGAATTGGAGGAGCAAGTATGCTCTGTTAACTATAAAAGATCATGCACATTTTTAGACATTTATTGCCCTTCATCGTGGTTATATGTTCTTGTGAGTTAAATGGTAAATTAATGACTGAGGAAGACATTAATTTACCATTTTTAGACATTTATTGCCCTTCCATGTTATTTTGGTTATTGGTTATGTTACGCTCCCTGCGTTCTCAGTTTCTGATTTGTAAATCAGAATATGGAGTTAACTCAATAGAAATTATTATCATCATAATTGTTACTATTATTTGGTTGGTAAGTAGGTTTGAGCTTTGCCCCCCACTTTATGTACTGGAGTGTTGAAAATGTATCAGTTCATAATGACCTTGAATTGATGGGGTCCCATGATTCTTATGTTGTTTTGGTATGGTTTCACTTATACTTAAGCTTGTCAAACTGCAGTTGCACTACTCAGTGAAAAATGGGAAACAGATCACAAAAATTCTCATTTTGTTCTTTCCATAAGTAAGATTTTATCTTGCATTATAATAGGTGATCATCTTTTTGTCTGCATATATCTTTCTATGTGCATATGTACATGCATTTCCTCATACTATATACAGAGGTGTACATGTACATGTTTGCTCATGCATGCATATGTGTTTGCATATTTGACCTTATGACTAACAACTTTTTTTCTATCATAACTTCAAACATGGCACATTTGCTTAATATCATGCATACATTAATAGGCTAAAAGTTTCAATCAGCTACAGATCAAAATGGGCATTCTTGTCCAGAATATTTCATCATCCTGCTGTGAGACACATTAGAGTTCTTTCGACCTGATTCATATAAATGTGAAAAAAGGATTGATTCCCAAGAACTCAGGATTCAAGAAGCCAATAAACATTGCTTATACGTTTTTCTTGGTGCCAATATATGTAGCAGGTAATACCACACTCAGAGAACAAGGTCTAGACAGAATGATTACTCAAATCTTCTTTGCTTATCAAAAAGTATTTATATATAATTGCCATTTATTATGCTTTTTAGTATATCAACTCGAACATTGGCAAGAGCTGCAAATGCATAAGATACTTAGAATGGTAATGTATATCTTCCTTTTCTCTCTCTTCCAGTCTTGGGTACTTGTGTGATGATTGTGTCTGGAAAAAAGTAGATGTTTTTTTTCTTTCGATCAGTTTTTTGCTTTCTTTCTTTTTTCTTTTCCTTCTTCTTCTGATCAATATTTTCATGTATGCAGAGAACTCAGGAATCGGTCTCCTACTTTAAATATCTTCCCATGCATGTAGAGCCACCTGTCTATGTTTTCTATGAGAAGTATCAATTACCTGTCTCCATGTCTGTTTGAACAGATTGGTTAGCATTGACCTGGAACCTTTTGAAACTGAGGTAACAACAAAATTAAGTCCATTGGCTATTTCTCTGGCAAAACACCTATGTTCGATAGGAGCTAAGATTTGTGGAGCTTTCTAGTGTTCTCATTGCTTAGAACAGTACTTTCTCTTCTATAAATCATTTCCCAGGATTTATATTGGAATAACATGTGTAAGGAGAATTGATGAAAATGGATGTTTACTAAATGAGTTAGTGGTGCTCTTTATTTTTATTTTTTATTTATTCTTTTCTAATTGATACTACAACTTTATTAAAACTAAAGGGAATTGTTTGGTTTGGGTTGAGCTTGACCCAAGTGGGGCTGAAATGAGTCAGACCAGGTCTGACTCATTGACCATTCGTTGGACCAAACTGCCCATAAAAAATGGGCTAAATCCTGGTCCTGCTTTTAAAGCACTGCTTTATGTGGTCATTATCATCATCATTATTGTTGCTGTTGCAGAAGGATTTCCTTTTCTTTTCTTATTTTATATCTATTTTTGCGAACTGGCTCTATGACAGATCTTTATTTTTTTATTATTTATTTCAAGAATTTTGTGTGATGGTTTATGGCTATTAGTTGATAGGCCTTTTATATCTGTTAACGAATCCTTTCTTGATTTGCTTGCTTCATAGTTTCCTACATGAGCATCTATACAACATTTGCTTGGACCTTAACCTATGGTCAACCCCGTTGGCCCATTAGACTTGAGACTTTCTCTTTAAAGGAAAAGTAATTTTAGCACATAAAATGTTGAACTGGGAGTAAAATTTTTTTTAGTCGGTATCTTTAAAGTAAATTTTCTTATTTATTGTTTTTTAGTTGTTTGAGAATTTTCTTATTAGATTAGTTATTTAACTTAAAATTAGACCTTGATTTTTATTGCCCATTTATCTTTCTTTATGTTCGACTTAGATCAGCTTAGAAATTTGGCCCATTTTCTGCAGGAGGTGGATCCCAATGTAGAGAATAATGAGTTGCCCAATGTCTTATGCAAAATTTAGATGGTTTGAAGCTTCAATTAAAAATCTCCTAGCCTGCAAGTTTCATATGAACTTTCTACTTATGTGTGAATTTGCAGGGGTGGCCATTGGAGCTGGTTGGCAAACAACTGTCACTTATTACATTGTGGGATTGCCTACTGCTTTTCCTTTGGGATTCAAATTCAATTTCGGGTTGGAGGTAAGTTGGAATGATTTCTTATCTTTCTTAGCAATCACATAGATATTAGAAAATTGATTTGGATAATTAGGGGCTTTCCTATAATTTTGTAGTAAGTGGTATTATAGTTGTTATTTATGGTAGGCTTGATTCTCCGTTACAATTCTATATTTTTGTATGTGAAATTTTATTTATTTGTCTTTGGTATTAAGGGAATTTGGAGTGGAATGATTAGTGGGATTGCTCTACAGACCCTCATCCTTGTAGTAATCACGTGGCGTACTGACTGGGAGAAAGAGGCAAGTGTATATTGCAACACATTTCTATATTCTTTGTTAGTCATCTTTCTTCTTAATGATTTAATTTTCCTTAAGCTTTACTTTATCAACATAGCTAGACTTCCCCCTTAAGGAGATTCCCTTAGTACCTTAGGGTACGAATACAAGTTTTCTTGCCCTGCATTTGACTGAACTCTGACACGAGCCAGAATTCAATAATTAATAAAACCCCAAATCTAGGACTGGGCTTAGAACATGAGGAATCTGACACTTCTTTAGACATTGATAAATACCTCTTGGCCATCTCTAATTTGGCAAGTACTCTATACCTTGAAGAAACGTGCAGGCCAGGCTTTTACTGCTCTGATGGTTGCTCCAGGATAGTTGAATCCCAGAATATTTTGAAAGAATACCTTTTTTTTTAATTCCTGCTTTTCCTTCTGAATGGGTGAGGTTCAGTTTCCCTCAGATTCTTTTTTTCCTAGTATCAGCCTTAATAGATTGAAGTTGTGAAGTTGGACACTGAAACCCAGTTGAGATAAACCAAAATGCTGGCATATACAAGTAAGGAATCTGTCAGGGAACCATGAAGTACTGCCAGAAGCTGTTTGCATTGCATTTTTTATGCTTAATGCCATGAAGTACTGCCAGAACCTTTTCTGGTCGTATGGTTCATGTAAATGAACTATAGGTTTTTGAGTCTCTTTTAGTTCCCACATGCATTCTTGTTATTTTTTTAATGGTTATTTTCCAAGTAATTTTTTAATAGTTGCTTGCTTGTACATTTTAATGCTCATTAAGCTTAAGAGTGTGTCTGATATGGAAATTTTGTTTTCAACAGACAATAAAGACAAATGTAATTGGCACACTAAATATGTTGGGTCTTGCAAAACGAGTTGCAGTGAGGTTGGATAGTATGATTGCATTTATATTTTAATTTCATTTGTGATTTTTAAGTATGCTTGTTTCTTATGAAAAAGCTTTAAATTTCAACAGGATTTTGTTGACATCTACTTCAGAGGTGTATGGCGATCCTCTTGAATATCCCCAAAAGGAGGAGTATTGGGGAAATGTTAACCCAATTGGTATGTTTACTCTTCTTTCTAGCAATCAATTTTCTGGTTTTTTTTTTTTGTGTGGATGCCTTTCCTTGTTGATTCTTTAATGATTAATTATTAGAATTTGTGATGTAACACTCTCGTGTTAAATGATGTTGCATGTATTGCAGGAGTTAGGAGTTGCTATGATGAAGGGAAGCGTGTAACAGAGACTGATGTTTGATTATCACAGGAAACATGACATAGGTAAAAGATATCACTGTTCCTTGTGTTTCTGTAAAAAAAGATCTGATGCTTCTGTTAAGTTGTTTGTGAAATGATATTTCTCTGTTGATATATAAACAAATGTATTCGTTATGTGAAGAACGTGACTTTAATCCTCATGTATGCCCTTGATGTTTGGGTTTGTTCTGCAACAGAAATCCGCATTGCTAGGATTTTCAATACTTACGGGCCACACATGAATATTGATGATGGGCAAGTTGTAAGCAATTTCATAGCTCAAACACTTCAGTATTCCGAGAGTGAGAGTGAGTAGCTAACTGAGTGGAACAATAAAGTAAAGATTAACATGTTATCAAACCAGTCAAGCGGTAATGATAAAGCAAGCAAATCAAACATTCCTAAATACTGTAATTAATGCAAGGATGAAATGACATGATGTATGCCCTAGCCAACATACTCCCACATGCGATACCATCTTACGTCCGCGGTATGCATTCTTCCCTCAGTGCTCCACATCTTCCAGGCACATGCAGTGCGATATGAACATGATTACCGAGTTGTTATTAGTCCTTTTCATACAGCAGGGTTGGGAAACTAGGATACTTCCCTTATATCATTCCCAACAAGGATCCTGTTTAGGGTCGTCACTCCTAGTAGTCTCATACGATGATATAGTTCTAGATCACTACAAGGGCTGCCAGGGCTGTTGCACGCACTCGTTGCACTGCTCCCTCATCACCTTATCAATGTAGGCCTAGTTGTACTCTTGTTGCTAGGGAAGGGTCGTCGCCTCACGTAGACTCAGAATAAGCTCGAGGTCACTATAAAGGGCTCGTCACCAATCAGAGTAGGCCGACAGGTCGAATGTAGTGTCCCATACCACCACAATCGGCTCACGCGTCGAAGGTGCTCACTGGTCACTACGGGGAGGTTTGTGGCCCCAGTGTAGGCCGATAGCTTGACCACGGTGTCCCATACCACCATGCCTGGCTCATGAGTCTTAGTGGATCAAGGTACCACGGTTATCAGAGTTTGCACTGGTAAGTTCAGTACCCTAGGTTCAAGCAGTTATGACCAATACAAGGTGAACATACAATGGTCAGTCGGGTTATCGATGAGCTCGTCTAGTACGAGTGCACCTCAAGCTTAACGACATGAAGCGCATAAACACCCCGCGTGGCCTAACCACTGCCGTCAACCAAAGCATGACTTGGGTTCGTCAACGCGTCCTTCATGGCGAATAGAATCCAACCACGAATTCAAATCTGTTACCGACTGCCTGGACCAGAGTATAGCCCCAAGCACATGTAAAATGAATTAGTATTCATATGAGATAGACAGAATTGAAATAATAAGTAATTCAAGCATGTTAGCAACATGTTATATGATACAACATAAGCAATTTAACCATACACAAGCATTTCATATATATATATATATAAGGTAATCAATTCAAATATAACAAACATGGAGGAAATCATATACATCATCAAAACAGTTGAGAATCCCATCTCAACGCTAATCTATAATCCCATTTACTCAATACTTACTTATACAAACATTTATACAAAGACTTAGTCTACACACATTATCCTACATAGCATCTGTTGGCGAAAACGTGTATTAGGGCGAATCTGTTCGCCAAACAGATCATACACGTATATCTAGCATAGGTACACAAAAAATACTCATGGCAATCATATCAGCAAAATTCATACGTATACAGTATTTCTTACAAATACCTAAAATACCTTAAATCTCATATTCTTCGTACGTATTCAAAATGAAAAATGGACAGCATGTTCTACATGTCAAACAACATCCTTATCAACAATCTGCCATTAAACGGCATTGAAAGCTTTGAAAAATGACAACGTAAACGTCTAAAGTCCACACCTTATGTCGTAGAAGTGTAATGAATTGAATAGGTACTCTACGCTTCTGTCAACGTCGATATGACAGCTTATTACATAAGGGAAGTCAGCTACTTCACTACTTGTATTGATAGAAACCCTAAAACAGGTTAAGGTTAGGGTTTTCTTACCTAGAACAAAGCCGGAATCACTGGGATAGTGATCGTAAAGTGATGGTTAAGCACGTAGATTGGCAGGGAAGAATAACAGGAAGATTCTCCCACTTCTCTCACACTCTCTTTCTCTTTTCTCTCTTCTCTCTCCTAGGGTTTCTCTCAAATTTGTATGGGCTGAATGAGAGAGGGTTTAAGGCCTTTTTATAAGCTCAAAACTCACCAAATTAGACTCAGGGCCATGATATACTTAGGTTATGTCCGTATACGGACTGTTCCGTCTCAACGGAGCACTTCTAGAGGTTCTATTACTAAATGCAGTCGAACTTAAGCTCTATAATACTGGATCTAGGTCAAGCTAAGTTTTTAGTCCGGTCGGATTTCCAAATCGACCGTGGCGGACTAGTTTCAGTTCAACGGTTACGGGAACTCGATCAAAGCCATAAATGCTATGACATGTAAGGACCACCTATCCTGATCCGAGGGTGAATTTGGGTCGAATTCTAACGTTCAGAACGCTTAAAAATGACGCGTAAGTGAACCGTTCCAGATTACTTAAAAATATATTTAATTTTCTAAAAATCTTCATTTTCTCACACTCTTCACTCCGGACTCAAGAAAATCGTCCCAGAGCATCGTTTGGACGTGATTTTCACAGTTATAGTCAAGTCCAACTAGGCGGTCATAATGGTTTAAGTTCATCGCTATCGGACTTTCGACGTGCGGTCCAGGTCCAATACGAAGTTTCCAAATGATCTCGAGGGTAACTGGGCTTAGAGATTGATCCTAGATTTTAGGGTAAGATTACGTCAATGATTCTATAAGTTTTAGGTCTTACAGATCGTATTTAAAGTGGTTGGTGTTAATTTGGTAGGAAATCTAGTGTAGCGCTAGTTAATACACGATAAATTTTTAAAGAATTTGGTTCTAAATGATTTCTTTGGCTTTGGAATTGGATTTTGAGAGGTTACCAAGGTGTTATGGTTGACCCATTGCCTAAGGACGTTTAATTCCAGGTAGGCAAAAATCCAGGATGTTACAATCTACCCCCCTTAAAACATAATTTCATCCCCGAAATTGGCTAAGGGTAATGAGTCCCTAGAAAGACTTCAGTATTAACATTCTAAGGAAGGTACAAATTCTATTTAATGACCTAACCTTACGTATAACTTAAATCAATTTCTTCGATCCTGGGCCAGTGGGGAAGAGGCCAATCACTCTTCCGCTACGTTACTCTGATCCAACGGTTGTATTAACTGACCTAACTAGATTGGGCTCATAATGTTCTACCCCCCTTAAAAACTTGTGTCTACTCTCGAGGCTTAAAAATCTATGTCCTAATCCGTATGTCAGAACGAGGTGTAATTTAGGACTTATCCTTGACATGAAATGAGAACACCCTCTCACTACATTGGTCTTCCTTTTTTAATGATGCGTTATATGGCATTGGTATCTATGGTTGTAGAAATGGGCCTAATCTCTATTGTAGTTGAGTTCAGGAGAAGGTATGAGTTGGTGACAAGATGTCTAATTCTACCCAATAAGGACTCTTACTACAGTCCCGACTTATCTCCTTTAATCATGTCTAGTTTAGTACCCAAGGAATCTGGAAAGGATAGGTTAAGAAGCAAACTATCTTTCTAAGTGCATATGCACAATAGGTATGCTAGAATGGTCTGTGATTCGGGATCTAATTCCTAACTGTCTGTTGCCCATTAAGACATTTCTAGAGCCTAAAAAGAAGAATTTCTATTGGCTATAGATTCTTAACACTCCTCAAAGACAAAGTAATAAGCTTTTGGTTGTAGGTTGTCGGGCCAACATGGAAGACGAATTGTGTAGTGGGTCAGAGCCGGATACATAGACTTTCTGCCTAGCTAGGACAGAAAATTTTTTGTATCGATTTTTAATCCTAGTCGATGTCGATCTTCTGCTTGATCAGAGCATTGGATTTATTGGTAACTACTAGGATTGAAAATTTGATTCAAACCGCGAATGCTTCGCTTATATATAGTTTCTCTACTCCGTGTCCTCGATTATACTAAGTCCTTGGGAGGGAAATTCAAAGGGGCGTGATGGTTTAACCTAAGTTCAATCTGAGGGATATACAAGTTTCCCTATACATGAATAGTCTCTAAATCGAAACAGCTTACGCTTCTAAGTATTACGGGGATCTGTCGAAGGAATGAAGTTCTACTCAAACCAAATCAAACCTACTATTCCTTAGCATATTCAGTCTTTACAAGACTTAATATAACTAGTAGCCTAGTCTGTAACTCACTAGCTGTAATCCGACGTCTCAGCTCATACACTAGATGGTTTCATACCATTTCTACTATAAGGGATTGTTCTATCGCTTAGGGTCAAGATTGTCTAATTGAACTTAGATTTCCTATATCGTCAGATCTTTCAAAATCTAAGAGTACTAACTCTAGGTCCAAAACTCTAGATCTAAAACTCTAGATGTCCTAGCACTAGATAGTCATTGTTTATGGACTAAGCTACTGTGTTTGGTCTCGCCTGACGGTAAAGCATAAAGATCGAGAAGATGTCTATAACTAGCTCATAAAGAGCCATGAAAAATGAAGAAAATGAAGGGAAGGGCTGAGATCTTTAAGTCTCCACGTATTTGGACCTGATATGGGAGTGTAAAGGGTCTAATGAAAGGGAAAGAAGGGGAAGAACAGCGAAAGAGGATGGGTTAGAGGACTTACATGAATTTGAGACTCAAATGAGAGATGTGAGAGCTAAAATCAAAGAAAATGAAAGGAGTAGGTGATGGGTATGACTAAGGACGGTAGAGGAACGTGAACCTTGAAGAAAAATAAGAGAAAGAGAGATTGGAAGGGCGATTTGAAAGAGAATAAAACAGTTTTGAAGAAAAGGGAAAGCATGGGAGGGTGGTTTGTGAAGGAAGTAGCAGAATGGGGATGAAATAGGGGTCGAACCCTGTACCATAGGGTCCCACTAGACCCCAAACACGATCGGCCCGAGCGGCCCGTCTGGCCGAGCCCGTTGATCGGCAAGTCCCTCGCTGACCTCTGGACAAAATGGTGAGGGCTCGCCATTTGGGCGAGGACCTCCTGCCCCCTAAGCCCCAAAAAAGTCTGGGTCCCACCCTAGGTCCCCCTATAAGTGCTCCGTTTGGCCCCTGACTCCATTTGAGGCATTTTCAAGGCCAATTTACAAAATGAAATGAGTTTATATGACGTGAAACATATGATTTTGGGGTAGGAGACACTAATCTATTCAACTAACCCATTTATTCTACGAGATTCCATAATTTGAATGGTCAAAAGTCCAATTTATACATATATCAACTATTTATAGTAACTTTTTATTTACGTATTATTCCCCATCATTTATTCGTTAAGATTTATGTCTAGTATGAAAGGACTTAGAAAAAGTTGAAGAATGAAGTGGTGAAAGGAGAGATTTTGAAAGAAATGGGTTAGACTTTAGGATTGAATTCTGAGAAGTTATTTTCAATATCTTGGTTGATTCTTCATGAGAGTGGTGAGATTGATGAGGGATGTTACTTGTAGAGTAAGAGCTGGATGGATGAAGTGGAGATGTGCCTTTGGAGTTTTTATGTGATACCTACATACCAAATCAACTAATGGCAAGATCTTCTAGGATAGCTATAAGACCATTCATGCTTTATGGACCAGAATCTTAGGCTGTCAACCGACAACATGTTCATAGGATGTGTAGTTGAAATGGGGATGTTGAGATGGATAGGTGTCAAGACGAGGAATGACAGATATAGAAATGAATACATTCGAGGGAACTTTAGGGTATCATTCATAGGTAAAGTATGCATTGATGCTTTGGTCATGTGAGATGGAGACCAAGAACAACACCGGTTGGGGGTGAGTTGGCTTTAAGTTGAAGTTCTAAAAGTGTAAAGAGAAGGCCCAAAAGGATGCACTTAGAGGCAAAAAGAAATGATTTGATGATCTATGGTTTAACTGAGGATGGTCATAGATAGAGTGGAATGGTAGAACATATGAACTTAAACATTTTCTTTCTTTTGTGGTCCTAGATTCTATTATTATTGCGATCCTTTATGTGGCCTACTAAATTACTCAGTAACAATAGAGATTCGGTCTGTGGTGGTGGTGAGATTGGGGTGTAGCTGGGTATATGAATCTCAACAAAACAAATTAGAAGAACAGTGGACTGAATTACAATATTCGGTCTCGCCTGTCGTTGAAACTTAGGATTCTAATGTGGTTTCTAGATTCCATCGCCCCCTTCCTAAGTCAGAGTGCATCAGTGTGCGTCGTGTTACCATAACCTAGGTCTAGTTTAATCTAAATCATGCTCTGATACCATCTGTAACATCCCAAAAATCGGGGGTCGAGCATAAACTCTATTCCCGAGTTCCAGAACATCACTTATGCAACATTTTCAATAATGGATGAATGTTGGTTGTATTAATGTATAAAACATGAAGTGGATTAAGCCCAAACATCATATCATACTCCAGAGACAGTTAAATTTCAAAAGCAGAAGACTGTGATAAATATATAAAATGTATAATTTATTATAAGTCTCCGGAGTGTGAACATGTTACCAGGTTAACTAAATACATGTATACTATAAAAATGAACAAAAAGAATATACATGGGTATTTTAAAAGTGCAAGATAACAAGTGTAAGGACATCTAATCAGTAACCCTGTAACCCCATCGATCAGAACCTGCATATAGGGTAAATCCTCCTCATCATCATAAAATTTGGCTCTGCTCCGTAAGCAACGCCATCATCTGAAACTAAAACAAGGACTGGTTGGTGTGTACAACACCGTCCCCTAACGTGGGAGTGATAGCAAACTCAGTGGAATAATAGAGTAAAGATTAACATGTTATCAAATCAGTCAAGCGGTAATGATAAAACAAGTAAATCAAACATTCCTAAATACTGTAATTAATGCAAGGATAAAATGACATGATGTATGCCCACGCCAACATACTACCTCATGCGACACCATCTTACGTCCACTACATGCTTTCTTCCCTCAGCGCTCCACATCTTCCAGGCACATGTAGTGCGATATGAACATAATTACCGAGTTGTTATTAGTCATTTTCATACAGCAGGATTGGAAAACTAGGGTACTTCCCATATATCATTACCAACAAGGATCCTGTCTAGGGTCGTCACTCTTAGTAGTCTCATACGATGATATAGTTCTAGGTCAGTACAAGGGTTGTCAGGGCTATTGCACGCACTCGTTGCACCACTCCCCCATCACCTTATCAATAAAGGCCTAGTTGTACTCTTGTTACTACGGAAGGGTTGTCGCCTCACGTAGACTCAGAATACGCTCAAGGTCACTACAAAGGGCTCATCAACAATCAGAGTAGGCCGACAGGTCGAATGTAGTGTCCCATACCACCACAATCGGCTTACGAGTCTAAGGTGCTCACTGGTCACTACGGGGAGGTTTGTGGCCTCAGTGTAGGCTGACAGCTCCACCACGGTGTCCCATACCACCATGCCCGACTCATGAGTCTTAGTGGATCAAGGTACCATGGTTATCAGGGTTAGCACTGGTAAGTTCAGTACCCTAGGTTCAAGCAGTTATGACCAATACAAGGTGAACATACTATGGTCAGTCTGGTTACTCGATGAGCTCGTCTAGCACGAGCGCACCTAAAGCTGAACGACATAAAGCCCATAAACACCTCGCGTGGCCTAACCACTGCTGTCAACCAAAGCACGACTTGGGTTCGTCTTCGCATCCTTCGTGGTGAATAGAATCCAACTACGAATTTAAATCTGTTACCGACTGCCTGGACTAGAGTATAGCCCCAAGCACATGTAACCTGAATCAGTATTCATATGAGATAGACAGAATTGAAATAACAAGTAATTCAAGCATATTAGCAACATGTTATATGATACAACATAAGCAATTTAACCATACACAAGCATTTCATATATATATATATAAGGTAATCAATTCAAATATAACAAACATGGAGCAAATCATATACATCATCAAAACAGTTAAGAATCCCATCTCGACGCTAATCTACAATCCCATTTACTCAATACTTATACAAACACTTAGTCTACACACATTAGCCTACATAGCATCTGTTGGTAAAAATGTGTATTAGGGCGAATCTCTTCGCCAAACAGGTCATATACGCATATCTAGCATAGGTACATGGAAAATACTCAAGGCAATCATATCAGTAAAATTCATACGTATACAGTATTTCTTACAAATACCTAAAATACCTTAAATCTCATATTCTTCGTACGTATTCAAAATAAAAAATGGGCAGCATGTTCTACATGTCAAACAACATCCTTATCAACAATCTACCATTAAACAGCATTGAAAGCTTTGAAAAATGACAACCTTAACGTCTAAAGTCCACACCTTATGCCGTAGAAGCGTAATGAATTGAATTGGTACTCTACGCTTCCGTCAATGTCGATATGACAGCCTATTACACAAGGGAAGTCAGCTACTTCACTACTTGTATCGATAGAAATCCTAAAACAGGTTAAAGTTAGGGTTTTCTTACCTAGAACGAAGCCGGAATCGCCGGGATAGCGATCGTAAAGTGATGGTTAAGCACGTAGATTGGCAGGGAAGAATAACAGGAAGATTCTCCCACTTCTCTCACACTCTCTTTCTCTTTTCTCTCTTCTCTCTCCTAGGGTTTCTCTCAAATTTGTATGGGCTGAATGAGAGAGGGTTTAAGGCCTTTTTATAAGCTCAAAACTCACCAAATTAGACTCAGGGCCATGGTATACTTAGGTTATGTCCAAATACGGACTGTTCCGTCTCAACGGAGCACTTCTGGAGGTCCTATTACTAAATGCAGTCGGATTTAAGCTCTCTAATACTGGATCTAGGTCAAGCTAAGTTTTCAGTCCGGTCGGGTTTCCAGATCGACCATGGCGAACCAGTTTCAGTTCAACGGTTATGGAAACTCGATCAAAGCCACAAATGTTATGACATGTAAGGGCCACCTATCCTAATCCGAGGGTGAATTTGGGTCGAATTCTAATGCTCAGAAGACTTAAAAATGATGCGCAAGTGAACCGTTCCAGATTACTTAAAAATATATATTTAATTTTCTAAAAATTTTCATTTTCTCACACTCTTCACTCCGGACTCAAGAAAATCGTCACAGAGCATCGTTTGGATGTGCTTTTCACGGTGA
This sequence comes from Magnolia kwangsiensis, assembly GCA_037074715.1. NCBI lineage: Eukaryota > Viridiplantae > Streptophyta > Magnoliopsida > Magnoliales > Magnoliaceae > Magnolia > Magnolia kwangsiensis. The sequence goes on along the minus strand of CM073589.1, from coordinate 83,551,253 downwards.
TAGTCAAGTCCAACTAGGCGGTCATAATGGTCTAAGTTCATCGCTATCGGACTTTCGACGTGCGGTCCAGGTCCGATACAAAGTTTCCTAATGATCTCGAGGGCAACTGGGCTTAGAGATTGATCTTAGATTTCAGGGTAAGATAGCATCAATGATTCTATAGGTTTTGGGTCTTACAGATCATATGTAAAGTGGTTGGTGCTAATTTGGCAGGAAATCTAGTGTAGTGCTAGTTAATACACGATAAATTTCTGGAGAATTTGGTTCTAAATGATTTCTTTGGCTTTGGAATTGGGTTCTAAGAGGTTACCAAGGTGTTATGGTTGACCCATTGCCTAAGGACGTCTAATTCCAGGCAGGAAAAAATCCAGGGTATTACAATGGACAAATGAAATCATTACCTTAGAGGTTGCCTGTTAGATTTCATCATACAAAAAAGATAACTTTGTTTCTAGAGGTGGCTCTAAATGGCTATTGGTCACTCAAGAAATAATATTTGTAGAGGCCCCTTCAACAGTTACTGGCCCCAATAAATTTCTAGAATAAATCCTTAAACCTTCTCTAAGATCCCATACCTTTAATTCCTAATTTGTCTTTTCATGTCTTTCCATTATGTTATTACTTTAATGCATTATTCGTAGTCTCCTGGAATGAAGGAGCCATTTGGTATTCATTTGCACACATCTAATTTAATTTATCATTTGGCTCAGACTTTATGCAGGGGTGAATCCTTGATGGTCCAAGCTCCAAGAACACAAACCCGAAGTTTCAATTATGTTTCTGACATGGTATGTTGTAGATGTTTTCTTTGTCACCGAGAGGAATGAGAGCACTAATTCAATAGTGCACGCACGCATTCCTTCATATATATGCAATAGACTTCAGCTTGTGTCTATCATCTGGTTGACATTTTACAATTAAGTTCGACTACACTTCTATCACTTGAATTCAGGGGGTTGAGGACCAATTCCTAAAGTTAGATATTCTCCCTCAGGGTTCTTTTCCTATAGGGCATTTCAAGAGGACATCATTGCTTATTTCTTCCATCATCTTAGATTTGGCACATGGCGTTGCCACTATCCCATGGATCCACATACAATTTGGAGGATTTTAATGGAGGGCGTTCCATCTCTCAACTGTTTCAAATTCAAGCCCATTTCATCAGGTGTTTCCTACTATGTTGTGTATATGCCATCAAATGCTTTTGCTTGATTGAAAGAGTCTGGATTTGTAAATAGGCTTAGGCCCTATTTGGAATACGCCTAAAAATGAGACTCATTTTAGTCAACAATATTCTGTATTAGATACATAAGAGTTCATGTTAGAAGTAATTGTATATTAGATATCTATAATTACTGTTGACTAAAATGAGATGAACTAATTTTTAGGTGTCAACTAAACATGTTGGTTGATTACGATGGACCCAAGATTAATGGAAATGATTTTTGTATTCTTGTTTAAACATTTTTAAACTACATGTTTGTTTAAATGTTAGCCACTAATAAGAGTCCTTAAACAGTTCATTCAAGGATCATGGGACTTTACAACAGGCACCAGAGGACCCTAGCCATTGCTAGGATCAATGGGGAATGACACAAGAGTCTATGACTTGGCTTGTGGAATGAAATGTGCCATTGTTTAGCAAACGAACTATTGGTCATCCTTACATCATTTGTTGCCTTAATAGTTTTTGACTTTTTAAGGACAGGATCAAAGGATTGATTGTTTTCCATGCATAAACTTGTTGAATGCTACTTTTTTACCTTTCTTTTCTTTTTTTTTTTTGCCATGTGTGCAGGATTTTAGTCAATTGTGCCTAAATTTAGGCTTACAAGCACTTCAGTCTTTTTATGCCACTCGTGCTAGGAGTATACCATATAAAGGATTTGTTTATTTATTTATTTATAATTCAAGACCATTTTCAATTTATTGTAATAAATATTATATTTTTTTATTGTGTAGTAATATAAATTTTGTGTAATATTCAGTTTTAATTATATTGCAACATTTTTTGTTTCAAATATTTTAAAAAAATGTAGGTTTCAATAGAATTATATATAATAATATAAAAAAATTATTGAACCCAATTAAATCAGTACAAGACCTTTATCGGCGCTTGATAGATCACTGTCGGTGCTTTTCTGTGATTAAAAGTGTTCAAACTCTCCTTTCGCCGGCACTTCTGCCAGATATTTATTAATGCCGGCGGTTTTGGCCGCTGGTAAAGGTATACCTAAGCCTTATATATAGGTTGATATGATTACTAAACATTTCCCATGGTGGGACCCTTAGCTATAGAGCGTGGGGTCTACCATGAGGTGCCAAACAGGGCTACTAGTAACCAGTCCTGATACCTAACAAAAATTTGTAATAAAAAAAAAATAAATAAATAAAGAGGGATAGAGGGAAGTATGACCCACTTTAGGATTTTGGGTTTTGTTGGATGATCTGGGTCAGTCCACTCATTTCTTGACTTGACGGGGCTGTCCACTCCTAGATGAGATGGTGGGCCACACCTTGGCCACATTTCTCTTTCTCCCTCTCTCTACCTCTCTTGAAAAAAATATGAATTTTTGGCTAAGTATCGGAAGGGAGGAGTGTGAGAGAGCTCCCTAAGAGGGCCTAATGTCAAGTTTATGTGACACTTTGTGGCAATACTATGGGTTCTAAAAAACTAAAATAATGAAGTGGCTAGCTAGTGGAATATCTACTTGGCAATCCCTTAAATTTTCATTGGTCTTAGGTGTTGTTACATAGAAAAGGTGATGGATAGATGAGGTGAAATGGTTTGCACATGCACAGGTCAAGCTGATTGGTTCCTAGGCATGCATTAGTAGTTGTGGAGGTGGTCTAGGTATTGAATGTGGGGTGGAAGAAGAATGTGTGGTGATTGGTTGTTGGTTATGATGTGGCAATACAAGAGGGCTTGCATTGGAAGGATGGATTTTTGAGGTTGCAAGAGGCATGGGATGGGTCATGATTTGGTGAAAGAAGCATGGTCTTGGGCAATGATGAGTTGTAAGAGGTATGGGGAGCATTTTTGTCTCCACATGTGCTAGATGGCTATTCTATCTTTTAGTGGATGGTATCTTACTGTTTATCTTTTAGCAACATGGATCCTAGCATATGGGCTTGCGCTTAAGCTCATTAGATATCGGCCTAAACCCAGTAAGAGTTACTTCTAATACAAGTGTGTTTGCAATTCTTCACGTCAAAACACACTATCGGTGCATCACATTGACGCATGGGTGGCACCACCATGATTGGGGCGATGGTGTGGTCGTAATGATGGGGGTTTCGATCCAATGGGCTTCGGCCATTTGGAAGTCTATAATTTCCGATTAGGGTTTATGGTTCACTAGTTGGGTCATATGGTCTATGCACGTGATCGAAAAGCCTCAAGAGAACCGAGGCTATACACTAGATATGCTCGGCAAGGGCGTCTCACAAAATCCTGCCCAAACAAGAAGTCTTCTTAAAGATGATCAGTGTTTTCATAGAAAGCACAAAGATTTGAGGATCTGATTCCTCTCAAAATGGAAGGAAATACAAGGATGCAAGGAGGAATATGAGTCAAACTAAACTTGTCATGCCCCGAAATTCGGCACCTGGGTATATCTAACCTCGATTCTGTACCCGAAGGCATAAGTTTTATTTATATGTTTACATTTCATAATCCACACATATATTGACAAAATGATTCTCATTCATAAAATATAACTATCCAAAAAATTAAATAATCAAACATTTATTTAGAGAAGAATACAGTATACATGTTCCGACTATTCAAGATTATCACTAAACACATGTTATCGCCATACTATATCATATTATACTTAATGTTCATTACAACTTATTTTAAAAATGTTAAAGAATTGATAAATAAATATAAATATAAAAGCAAATCTCTTTAAGCTCTTTCATGAGATCCCGATCCTGAAATTTTAAAATCCCGATAGGGTAAGCTGCGAAGCCTAGTGAGTAATCTCAACACAGGTTTTAAAAATAACCTCATATAATCTGAATAAAATTATACTAAAAGATACAATACCTATTTAGGTAAAGGAACAGATGATGAGATTAATCGACAAGATTTTTCAATGTAAATTCAAAGAAAAATAAATGAATGAAATCAACATATGCTATACTCCATAATAACAAGTGTGGTTTATTCTTTTTTAACACCAGGGCCAGTTTACACCAGTCAGCTAACACCTACACCAATACAATACCTAGCCTGGCAATAGGAACTCCTTGTGTGACATGCTCACCCATCCAGAGGGCACTTAGTGAGGGACCCATTTGTATGTTAGCTGGTCAGACTACTACCCTACCGAACCTGACAACAGGAATCTTTTACAATCCTGACATGCTCACCCAATCAAAGGGTATGGCAGAGGTTCCAAGAGATACCAGTTGGGTTTCTGGGACTTTCAACCCAAGTGTCTTGATCGCCCTACCTATTTATGCTTTAGGGATTTTCAATCCAGAAGACTTAATCGCCTCACCTATTTTCTGGCGTTTCATAACTATTTTAATGATGTATGATTTTAATATTGCATAAATTAAATATTCTAAAAATCTTCATTGGCTCGCTATTCTTCGATCAATCCATAATAGTGATGTACATAATTTACCAAACCAAAATCAAAATTTCCAAGACAACATAAACTATACATGATCAAAGTTCCATGTAGGGAAATAAATAAGCAACACAATACATTTAAATATGAGAGTTTGGATAATTATATATATTAAACTAAAGATTTGTGTAATGATTTTAGTAAAAAAATAAAATAAAATAATAAATCCTAAATAAAAAGGGATTATTAGTGCAGGATTAACAATCAATCAATTTTAAAGTCAAATTAAGGCATGTTAGTAAAGACAACCAAAAATATGTATTAGATTATTCACATATTTAAAAGGATGGTAAGAATTTTAAAAAAAAAACCTAATAATAATTATAATTATTACCAAGATGAGCAAACATATTTATTAGATTATTCACATAATAATAATAATAATAATAATAATAATAATAATTATTATTATTATTATTATTATTATTATTATTATTATTTTAAATAAACCAAATAGAAAAAATAAATTGAGAATGAATAAATAATTTAGTAAAATATAACAAAAAAAAAAACAATTGAGAGAATACTCACCTTAAAAAAAAAATCAAAAACTCCCTTTTTTTCTCTCTTCCTTTTTCTCTTTCCTCTTTCTTTTTTCTTTTTTCTTTTTCCTTTTTCTCTCTCCTCTCTCTCTCTCTCTCTCTCTCTCTCTCTCTCTCTCTTGCTCATGTGAATAACTGTAACACCACGAATTTTTGCCAACCTGGAATTAGACATCCTTAGGTAATGGGTCAACCATTTCACTCTCAATGATCAATTCCAAAGTCTAAAAATCAATTTTTCCCTGTTTCCATCAAAATCTCACCCTTCACCACCTCATTCTTCGAATTTCTCTAAGTGCTTGCATATTAGATAAAAATCCTCAAGTGTAAATAGTAAATACCACTAATCCTAAGGTCTTCATGATGAAGAACCTAGAAACACTAATAGGATCACAATTTTGCCAATAGGCGAAGTCTACACAACTCGTTCGTTTCGATCAAGTCCATAATGCATCTCAGGTCGTGTGAGGCGACCTAAGTAGCCAGCAGGTTGTTAGGAGGTGGGTTTGTGATGATCCTAGGAGAATTTTAAACCCAAAAATATATGTCCTTGGGTCGTGGGACAACCACAACCCTTACACTCAATCGCTAGGGCTTAGAAACCCCGTTTCACTCAATTCCTTCAAAATCTTTCCTCTCACCACCCCATTCTTCAATTATTTCTCAGTATTTTCATGTTAGGAATTAATACTAATGTGAAAATGATATAAAATCATACTTAGACAAAATTTTTCAATGAATAGTAAAAATACATGAAAATTAGCCTTTTGGCCATTCCAAATTTGAAATATTTTGTAACAGATGAGTTAGTTGGATAGATTAGCTTCTCCTACCCCAAAATCATATGTTACATAATACATAAGTTCATTCTGGTTTACAGACTGGCCCCGAAACACTCCAAATGGAGTTTTGGGTCTCTCTAGGCCAAACCACAATGAACCAAGGTGCACCCCATACTTTTTTAGAACCCTGGGGGCAGGGGGACCGAGCCCACATGGCCGGAGTTGCCATCTTACAACTTCATTGGCAATGGCATCGCCAATTCCGAGATGCATCCCCAGTCAAATTCATCGTCTGGGCCGAAACTTTGGGCTGGAGGTGTTTGGGGTGTTGTATAGCCCCCTGGTATGCGGGCCGTTCGTTAAAAACACCCCAATCAAGTACTTCCTTCACAAAGCGACCCTCCAAGCTCTCCTTTTGCTCCAAACATCCGATTTTTCGTAAAAACCACCCCTCTAAACTCTTTCTTCTTTCGTTTTCAAACACCCTCACTCCACCCTCTAAATTTCATCTCAAACAGAGATCATTATAGGCTACTTCCTTTGGAAATCTAAAGAGAATCACCAGCGTTGCACTAGACGACCTGTGAAATTCGCACCAATCACTTTCAATACGATCCGCTAGAGCCAAAACGTAGAGGATAGGTGATGCTACAATACCGTAAAGCCTGGGATCAAACTCTATTCCCGATTGCTCTCTGGAGCACCTTAAAACTTTGTATCGGCTCTGGACCACACGTCAGAAGTCTGATTATCCCAAACTTAGACGAATATGACCGCCTAGTTGGACTTGACAATCACCTCGAAAATCAAGTCCAGATGATGTCCCACGACGATTTCCTTGGGTCCAGAGTGAAGAGTGTGAGAAATAAATATAATTTATGAAATCTGACACATTCGCTTGTGCGCTTTTCTAAGCGTTCTGACCGTCAGAATTCAATCAAATTTTACCCTCGGATCAGGGAAAATTTCCCTTACATGTCATAGTACTTGTAGCTCCGATCGAGTTCCCATAACCGTTGAACTGAAACTGGTCCCCCACGGTCGATTTAGAAATTCGATCGGACTGAAAATTTTTCCTGACCTAGATCCAATGCCAGAGAGCTTAAGTCCGACCGCATTCAGTCACATGACCTCCAGAAATGTTCCGTTGGATCAAAACAAGCTCTCTTTGGTTACAAAATAAGTATACCTTGGCCCCAAGTCTATTTTGGTCATGTTTGGGCTTATAAAAAGGGTTTAAACCCTTGCTCTTTCATTCCATACGAATTTGGGGAGAGAAGAGAGAAAAGATAGAGAAAGTGAGGGAGAAGTTGGAGCTTTCTTCTGGGAGTCTTCCCTGCTGCTCCTCGTGCTACATCCACCTGCCTGCATCGCTCTTCTAGTGATTCCAACGCACTCCTAGGTAAGAAAAACCCAACTACTTCCTGTTTTGGGGTTTCCTTTGATTCATTAGCGATGTAGCTTATGTAACTTGTGCATTAGGACGCCAGATCACCGTTGACAAAGCATTGACGTTCCGTTCGAAACGATACACGTCTAGGGCAAAAGGTGCGGATTTTAGACGCTTTGATTGACTGATTTCAAAGCTTTCAATATCGTTTAATAGTATATTATCGACGAGCATGCCGTTTGACATGTAGAACATGCTGTCCGTTTTTCGTTTCGTAAACGTACGGTAATTATGAGATTTAGGGTATTTTAGGCATTTATAGAAAATACTGTATACGTCTGTATTTTGCTGAAATGCTTGACATGTAAATTTATCGTGTTATGATATTATATATGCGTGTATAATCTGTTTGGCAAAGAAATTCACCCTAATGCGCACTTTGGGTCGACATACGATATGTAGACTAAAGTGTGTAGACTAAGTGTTTGTATAAATGTTTGTATAAGTATGTATTGGGTAAATGGTGTTGTGAATTAGTTTTGAGATCGAATTCTCAATCAATATGCTGATATATATGATTTTGACCATGTTGCCTATATAAATTGATTTCATTATATGAATGGAATACATGTGTTGGTTGATTTACTTACATGGTATGTTATAACACGTTATCAACATGCTTGTATTGTTATATTTCATTTTTGTTACTCACATATGATTACTGATGTTGTGCACAAATGCTTGGGGCTATACATTAGTCCAGGTAGTCAATAATGGATTGAATTCGTGGTTGGTTTTTATTTACCACGAAGGACGCGTCGATGAACGCGAGTCGTGTTTTGAGTTGGCGGCAGTGGTTTGGCCACACGAAGTGTTTTATGCACTTCATGTCGCTCAGCTTGAGATGCGCTCGTGCTAGTCGAGCCCATCAAGTAACCCGACTGGCCATTGTATGTTCACCATGTATGAGTCATAACTGTTTGAACCTAGGGTACTGAACTTACCATTAGAAACCCAGTTAGAAAATGGTACCTTGATCCATAAAGACTCATGAGCCGGGCGTGATGGTATGGGACACCGTGGTCGAGCTGTCGGCCTACGCTGGGGCCACAAACTTCCCCGTAGTGACCAGTGAGTACCCTACTCTGAGCAGATTATGGTGGTATGGGACACTATATTCTTGTTGTCGGCCTACACTGATCAGGTGACGAGCCCTTTGTAGTCACCTTGAGTTTATCCTGACACCGCATGGGGGCGACGAGTCCTGATGCAGTCTTAAGGATAATTAGGCCTGTATTGATAAGGTGATGGGGGAGAGGTGCAACGAGTGCGAGCAATAGCCCTGGCAGCCCTTGCAGCGACCTATAAATATAACATCGTATGAGATTACTAGGAGTGACGACCCTAGACAGGATCTGTGTTGGGATTGATATAAGCAAGGTACCTTAGTTTTCCAATATTATTGTATGAAAAGGACTAATAATAACTTGGTAATCATATCCACATTATATTGCATGTGCCTGGAAGATGTGGAGCACTGTGGGAAGAAAGCATGCCGCGGGTGTAAGATGGTACCGTATAAGGGAGATCGTCGGTGAGGGCATCCATCATGTCATGTCATATTGCATTAACAACAGTATTTAGGAATGTCTGATTTATTGCTTTACTATTATCACATGATTGATTTGATAACATGCTAATCTCTGCTCTATTATTCCACTGAGTTGATCACTCACTCCCACATTACGGGATGTTGTTTCTGGACACTCACCAGTCCCTATTTTAGTTGCAGATGATGGCGCTGCTTGTGAAGCGGAGCCGGACTTGATGATGATGAGGAGGATCCCTCCTTTATGTATGTTCTGATCGACGGGATTTCAAGGAGGTTGATTAGATGCCTTGATACTTGTCATTTTATAGTCTTGGAGCATTCATGTATATTCTTTTGATCATTTTTGGAGTATACATGTATATATATAACCTGGTAACATGTTCACACTCTGGAGACATACAACAGTTTATATAGGTTATACATACTATCACAGTCTTTCGCTTGCTAATTTAACGGTCTCTAGAGTATGATATGATGTTTTGGATTAATCTCAATCTTGTTTAATGGCTTTTTATAGACAACATGCATCTAACATTATCTATGTTGCATAAATAACATTTTGGAACTCGGGAGTTGGGTTTCTACCCGACCCCCGATTTTCAGGATGTTACAGATGGTATCAGAGCATGATTTGGATTAAACCGAACCTGGGTTATGGTAACACAACGCACACCTACACACTCTGACTTAGGAAGGGGGCGATGGAATCTATAAACCATATTAGAATCCCAAGTTTCGTCGACGGGCGAGATTTACTACCGAAGAATAGATGCAGGTGTAAGGTATTGCCTCTAGATTAGGTGTATCCCATGATTTTTAATACCATGTTTAGAATGTACATAATTAGAAGTAAATCCTGAAATTTTCCTTTTAAATTACACTTAGAAATTCTTCATCTTGGGATTTGAAAATCTCATCTCCTACTTCCCAACACCAGACTCATTTTCCAAAGCCTATGAAATTGAATTTTAATCCCAACCCACTCTCCTACCAAACATGCCGTTTCCTAATCCCGAGGTGGGATTAGCAATGCCAGTTGTTGAGTATACCTTAATGCCACTAGCCAAACAGGTCCTTAGAGTTTTGGACTTAGAGTTGGTATTCCTAGCTTTAAAAAGATCTGACAGTATAGGGGATCCGATAAAGTGATAACATGAACCCTATAACTTCCTTAGCTAGTATGAACATATGAAAATTTTTACTCCTAAGATAAGACTGGGCTACTAGCTGAAATAAGCAGTGTAACTAAGGAATAGTAGGATAGATTTGGTTGGAGTAGAACTTCATTCCTTCGATAGATCCCCTTAATATTTATAGACTTCTGTTATTACCCTTAGGAAAGTTGTTTTCACTTAGAACCATTCATTCTCAGGGGAAAACTTATACATCCCTAACATTGACCTTAGAATGGGTCAGTACGCCCCTTAAGATTCCCCTTAGAATTGCCTTCCCCAAGGGCTTATTGCATTCGGGAATGCGGAATAAAGGAAATGCATTTATCAGTGAAGTATTCACGGTTTGAATCGACTTCTTAATCCTAGTAGTTACCAATGAATCCAATGCTCTGATCAAGCAGAAGATCGGTATCGACTAGGATTGAGGACTGATACAACAAATTTTCTGTCATCGCGGGGCAGAAGGTTTATGTATCCGGCTCAGACCCATTACACAACTATTCTTTCGTGTTGGCCCGACCACCTACAACCAAAAGTTATTACTTTGCCCTTGGTAAATGTTAAGGACATATAGTCAGTAGAGTAGCCAGTAGAGAATTAGATATCTTGCCACCAACACATACCTGCCCCTGAACTTAACCACAATAGAGATTAGGCTCATCTCTATAATCATAGGTACCAATGCCATAGAACGCATCATTGGCAAGGGAAGACCAATGTAGTAAGAGCTTGTTTTCCATTTCTTGTTAAGGAGAGGCCTTAAGTTACACCTCGTTCTGATGTACGGATCGAGACATAGATTCTTGAACCTTCAGTAGAACCAAGTTTTAAGGGGGGTAGAACGTATTGAGCCCAATCTTGTTAGGTCAGCTAATGCAATCGTTAGATCAGAGCGGCGCAACGGAAGCGTGGTTAGCCCCTTCCCCACTGGCCCAGGATCGAAACAGTTGATTTAGATTATACGTAAGGTTAAGTTATTAAATAGGACTTGAACCTTCTTTAGGATGTCAATACGAAAGTCTTTCTAGGGACTCATTACCCTTAGCCAATTTCGGGTACAAAATTTTATTTTAAGGGGGGTAGATTGTAACACCCCAGATTTTTCCCAACCGAAAATTAGATATCCTTAGGAAATGGGTCAACCATTTCACTCTCAATGATCAATCCCAAGGTCTAAAAATCAATTTTTCCCTATTTCCTTCAAAATCTCACCCTTCACCACCTCATTCTTCGAATTTCTCTAAGTGCTTTCATATTAGACACAAATTCTCAAGTATAAATACCAAAGACCATTAATACTAAAGTCTTCATGATGAAGAACCTAGAAACACTAATAGGATCGCAGTTACGTCAATAGGAGAAGTGTACACAACTCGTTCGTTTCGATCAAGTCCATAATGCATCTCAGGTCGTGTGAGGCGACCTAAGTAGCCAGCAGGTTGTTAGGAGGTGGGTTTGTGATGATCCTAGGAGAATTTCAAACCCAAAAATACATGTCCTTGGGTCGTGGGACAACCACAACCCTTACACTCAATCGCTATGGCTTAGAAACCCCGTTTCACTCAATTCCTTCAAAATCTTTCCTTTCACCACCCCATTCTTCAATTCTTTCTCAGTATTTTCATGTTAGGCATTAATCCTAATGTGAAAATGATATAAAATCATACTTAGATAAAATTTTACAATGAATAGTAAAAATATGTGAAAATTAGCCTTTTGGCCATTCCAAATTTGAAATATTTTGTAACAGATGGGTTAGTTGGATAGATTAGCTTCTCCTACCCCAAAATAATATGTTACATGATACATAAGTTCATTCTGGTTTACAGACTGGCCCCAGAACACCCCAAATGGAGTTTTGGACCTCTTTAGGCCAAACCACAATGAACCAAGGTGCGCCCCATACTTTTTTTGGACCCTGGGGGCAGGGAGAACCCAGCCCACATGGCCAGAGTTGTCATCTTGCAACTTCGTCGGTGATGGCATTGTCGATTCCGTGATGCATCCCCGATCAAATTCATCGTCTGGGCCGGAGCTTTGGGCTGGAGGTGTTTGGGGTGTTGCATAGCCCCCTGGTATGCGGGCCGTTCATTAAAAACACCCCAATCAAGTACTTCCTTCACAAAGTGACCCTCCAAGCTCTCCTTTTGCTCCAAACGTCCGATTTTTGGTAAAAACCACCCCTCCAAAATCTTTTTTCTTTCATTTCCAAACACCCTCGCTCCACCCTGCAAATTTCATCTCAAACAGAGATCATTATAGGCTACTTCCTTTGGAAATCTAAAGAGAATCACCAGCGCTGCACTAGACGACTTGTGAAATTCGCACCAATCACTTTCAATACGATCCGTTAGAGCCAAAACGTAGAGGATAGGTGACGCTACAATACCGTAAAGCCTGGGATCAAACTCTATTCCTGATTGCTCTCTGGAGCACCTTGAAACTTTGTATCGGCTCTGGACCGCACGTCGGAAGTCCGATTAACCCAAACTTAGACGATTATGACCGCCTAGTTGGACTTGACAATCACCTCAAAAATCAAGTCCAGATGATGTCCCACGACGATTTCCTTGGGTCCAGAGTGAAGAGTGTGAGAAATAAATATAATTTATAAAATTTGGCACATTCGCTTGTGCGCTTTTTCTAAGCATTCTGACCGTCAGAATTCAATCAAATTTCACCCTCGGATCAGGAAAAATTTCCCTTACATGTTATAGTACTTGTAGCTCCGATCGAGTTCCCATAACCGTTGAACTGAAACTGGTCCGCCACGGTCGATCTGAAAATCCGATCGGACTGAAAACTCTGCCTGACCTAGATCCAATGTCAGGGAGCTTAAGTCCGACCGCATTCAGTCACATGACCTCCAGAAATGCTCCGTTGGATCAGAACAAACCCCCTTTGGTTACAAAATAAGTATACCTTGGCCCCAAGTCTATTTTGGTCATGTTTGGGCTTATAAAAAGGGTTTAAACCCTTGCTCTTTCATTCCATACGAATTTGAGGAGAGAAGAGAGAAAAGAGAGAGAAAGTGAGGGAGAAGTTGGAGCTTTCTTCTGGGAGTCTTCCCTGCTGCTCCTTGTGCTACATCCACCTGCCTGCATCGCTCTTCTGGTGATTCCAACGCACTCCTAGGTAACAAAAACCCTAACTACTTGCTGTTTTGGGGTTTCCTTCGATTCATTAGCGATCTAGCTTATGTATCTTGTGCATTAGGACGCCAGATCGCCGTTGACGAAGCATTGACGTTCCGTTCGAAACGATACACGTCTAGGGCAAAATGTGCGGATTTTAGATGCTCTGATTGACTGATTTCAAAGCTTTCAATGCCGTTTAATAGTAGATTATCGACGAGCATGCCGTTTGACATGTAGAACATGCTGTCCGTTTTCCGTTTCATAAACGTACGGTAATTATAAGATTTAGGCTATTTTATGCATTTATAGAAAATACTGTATACGTCCGTATTTTGCTGAAATGCTTGACATGTAAATTTATCATGTTATGATATTAGATATGCGTGTATAATCTGTTTGGCAAAGAGATTCGCCCTAATGTGCACTTTGGGTCGACATACGCTATGTAGACTAAGTGTGTAGACTAAGTGTTTGTATAAATGTTTATATTAGTATGTATTGGGTAAATGGTGTTGTGAATTAGTTTTGAGATCGAATTCTCAATCAATATGCTGATATATATGATTTCGACCATGTTGCCTATATGAATTGATTTCATTATATGTATGGAATACATGTGTTGGTTGATTTACTTACATGGTATGTTATAACACGTTGTCAACATGCTTGTATTGTTGTATTTCATTTCTGTTACTCACATATGATTACTGATGTTGTGCACAATTGCTTGGGGCTATACGTTAGTCCAGGCAGTCGGTAATGGATTGAAATCGTGGTTGGCTTCTATTTGCCACGAAGGACGCGTCGATGAACGCGAGTCGTGTTTTGGGTTGGCGGCAGTGGTTAGGCCACACGAAGTGTTTTATGCACTTCATGTCGCTCATCTTGAGATGCGCTCGTGCTAGTCGAGCTCGTCAAGTAACCCGACTGGCCATTGTATGTTCACCATGTATGAGTCATAACTGTTTGAACCTAGGGTACTGAACTTACCATTGGAAACCCTGTTAACCATGGTACCTTGATCCATAAAGACTCATGAGCCGGGCATGGTGGTATGGGACACCGTGGTCGAGCTGTCGGCCTACGCTGGGGCCACAAACCTCCCCGTAGTGACCAGTGAGCACCCTACTCTGAGCAGATTATGGTGGTATGGGACACTATATTCCTACTGTCAGCTTACACTGATCAGGTGACGAGCCCTTTGTAGTCACCTTGAGTTTATCCTGACACCGCATGGGGGCGACGAGTCCTGATGCAGTCTTAAGGATAATTAGGCCTGTATTGATAAGGTGATGGGGGAGAGGTGCAACGAGTGTGAGCAACAGCCCTGGCAGCCCTTGCAGCGACCTATAAATATAACATCGTATGAGATTACTAGGAGTGACGACCCTAGACAGGATCTGTGTTGGGATTGATATAAGCAAGGTACCTGAGTTTCCCAATATTATTGTATGAAAAGAACTAATAATAACTTGGTAATCATATCCACATTACATTGCATGTGCTTGAAAGATGTGGAGCACTGTAGGAAGAAAGCATGCTGCGAGTATAAGATGGTGCCGTATGAGGGAGATCATCGGTGAGGGCATCCATCATGTCATGTCATATTGCATTAACAACAATATTTAGGAATGTCTGATTTATTGCTTTACTATTATCGCATGATTGATTTGATAACATGATAATCTCTGCTCTATTATTCCACTAAGTTGATCACTCACTCCCACGTTATGGGATGATGTTTCCGAACACCCACCAGTCCCTATTTTAGTTGCAAATGATGGCGCTGCTTGTGAAGCAGAGCCGGACTTGATGATGATGAGGAGGATCCCTCCTTTATGCATGTTCTGATCGATAAGATTTCAGGGAGGTTGATTATATGCCTTGATACTTGTCATTTTATAGTCTTGGAGCACTCATGTATATTCTTTTGATCATTTTTGGAGTGTACATGTATATATATAACCTGGTAACATGTTCACATTCTGGAGACATACAACAGTTTATATAGGTTATACATACTATCACAGTCTTTCGCTTGCTAATTTAACGGTCTCTAGAGTATGATATGATGTTTTGGATTAGTCCCAATCTTGTTTAATGCCTTTTTATAGACAACATGCATCTAACATTATCTATGTTGAATAAATAACATTTTGGAACTCGGGAGTTGGGTTTCTACCCGACCCCCGATTTTCGGGATGTTACAATAACCAGCAAGACCCTTTTTTTTCTCTCTCCTCACTTCCTCAACTCACCTCACGTCACAACACACTCCACTTCACATTTCACAATGCATGATCTCTTTCATGCCTCCCCTTTTACAAGTTCCTTTCACACATGTGGCATGTGCGAAAGAGAGTTGCTTTAATCTCTTACCATTTCTCTTTCTTTTTAACCACATTTATTTATTTTTTTTTATTTATTATTTTTTTAAATACATGTTGTATACTTGCATGCAAGCTTATACATGCATTGTAGTGTGACACATGCAAACAACATGCACGTGCCACATGTATGTGCATAGAAAATTTGTATGTTGTGAAATGGGTATGTGAAATATGCGATGCATGCATGGGCTACTTATGTGTGCTTGAGAGGTAGGTATGTGATGTGTTTGGTGCATGTATGTGGTTGTGATGTATTCAATGGTGCATAAATGTATGATGTGGATGGATGGACGGATTGATGTATACATAGATGGATGGGTAAATATATGACAAGATGAGCTATTGTGTGATCGGTGGTGAGATAGACAGGTAGAATTATAAGTGGCCACATGATCAATGAGATGAATGGTCAGTTTAGATGGATGGACAAGTATTCCAATGATTTCAGCATATGGACGGTTTGATGGTTGTGTATTTGGATGGATAGTTAAATGTATAGTTAGATTTATTAGTTAATGAACAATCGGATTGGATATGTCCAAATCATCGGTTCAGATTGGACCAGTTGATCTTGTAGATCGATGGTCATATCAGACTAATTGGGTACATCGATTAATGGTTTAAATTAGACGGTCAAGATTAATTTAGGTTATTACAAGACTGATCCATAACATTCAGGGATTCCTGTAGCTAAGCTGGCAAGGAGATCTGAAAATGGTTTGATCTCGCGTGTCAAGGATCCTGGATTGGATAGGACACCTGAAAGGGTTGCCACTTTCCGAGCTATAAAATAAATACATGATGAAGAGCTCAAAGTCCATACCAAACACAACCTCTCTGCATAGTGCAAAGCTACTTATCTTAGTTTTGCTTTTTAGTTCTTCTACTTTTGTCTAACCCCGCTACAGAATGTTTGGAATTTATAATAGCTTAGAATCGTTGTTGTCCCCCGCCATCGCTGCAGTACGTATAAGAGTAGCATAAATATCTAAGACCTACTGTCATTGAATCTGATCAACCGAGTCCTTATTTAGGAGATCACACCCCGGTCACATCCTGCTGACTATTTGCCTCAATTGTTTGTCCATATAAACAATCATAAGTATTTATCTTCTATTTATTTCTCTACTTATTTTTATTTCTTCACCGTTTGTACTAAGCTTTAAGAATAAATTAATAAAATCGGCATTTTAGCCTTTAGTTTTTAATCCCTTCCATCTATTATTACACCATTGAGAAACACAAGGCCTGCTATTACCATTAAAAGAAAGGTCCTTAGTGTAAGGCAAACAATTCCCATTCAAAGGGACTAACCCTGTTAGTGCACTTATTTATGCACCTATTTATCAATCACATCGGTCTGTGTGTCAGTGACTCAGTCAAGCCCTTAGAAGCTAAAGACCGATGACACATGAAGACATAAAGCACCAAGAAGTAAAGAACATGTAAATTGAGGTGCCTTGATGACCCTAACCTTAGACCCCAAAACAACCTTAACCTTTAGATGATCATTCCAGAATAGAAAAATATTTATTTGATCATCCATTGGCCTTAAGATCCTTTTAGGAACTTGATTAAATAAGGTATAGAGGTGAAAAACTATTGTAAAATACATAGCCCAAACAAAATTTTTCAAGTATTTCTCAATCCTATCAATGGCTTGTTGATGAAACTCGATAAAATCGAAGACAAGCTCAATACAATCGAATAAATAGTCTAGTAACTAAACAGAAAATTCCTAGTGTTTCTTGATGGGATCGAAGGTGAGGTCACCTTCAATCCTATGGACAGAGCCGCTAACTAGCCATTTTATAGTCATTGTAACTTGATTTATATAAAATGGGCATTCGACTCTTGGTCTTTTTTATAGGTTTTTGGTGCAAGTAGAACCTAGGTGATTCCTCACTCATATCCCTCACCTAAGACTTCAAACCAAAGAGATTCATGACATCCTTCTTGTGATTAACTTCTCTAATGAGCACTTCAAGCTTGATTATAAAGGTGTTTGTGTTCTCTCCATTGTTCTAGAGATTAGTCTAAATCCTCTAGAACACTAATCTAGGTGAATCCCCTTTGGAAAACAACTATCCCTATAGTTGTAGGAGATTCTAACATCCTCCCACCAACTTGGTGCCCTCATTGGAGCATCGTATATAAGGTGTTCAATCGTGGAGCTAAACCATCAACATTGATGAATATGGGAGCATTTGAGAAGATTCAAGCATGTGAGAGCATTGAAGAAGCATATCAAGTGGGTGCAATAACGGGGCTCAATTCAACAAGGTTATTATTTGTTAGAGTTCATCCGACATGAGAGTGTACGTGTATGTTAGGAGTTATCTTAGGAGAAACCATTGTAAAGGTTAGATGTGAACCTGATTTAAAACCTTTGATAGTGAAATTCCAGTACATTCGAGGAGAGTGCGTCCACAAGGAGTAGAGTAGGCAAGTAGCCAAATTACTATATATGCTTATGTTTAAGATTTTTTGGTGCACATTTCTATTCATGTTTATGAGTTGAATTAATTGAATTATATGAATGCTAGGCATCTAATTGATCACATCTCACATGGAAGATTACTATTTCTTTTATAAACTAGTTGCTTATAATGTTGCAGCCATTGTAGTTTATGTGATTTTACGTATTTCGGCTTATAATCCTAAGTGTAAATTGCCTTATTAGTTTAAATTGGTTTAATTTGACGATTAGTTTTTAATTGATAAATTTTTAAGTAGTCATATTCATCCCCCTCTAGGACTTAGCCATAATTTTAAGATCTTCCAAGCTTCCCCAAGTGTCATGGTAGACAACAATTTCAATTGGTATCAGAGCAGGTTGCCCTTTAAGGACTTAACAGTCTAGAGGAAGATTCATAAGAGCTTTAAAATTATGTCTACTTATGAATGGAGTAAGTCTTTAGGGAATAAAGGAGGTATTGAACTTAATTGAAATACCATTGCTATATCCTCTACCCTCCGGTAGTTCAGAAGGGCTCGTCTGCTTGAGTAAGTATATCAAGAGTCTCTCTTGTGTGCCACGCTTGTGGAGATGTTGGGCACTTAAAATTTAAATGTTTGATCTAAGAAAAGGCCCAATCCATCTCAGTCACAAACTAAATTGGTAAATGTCATGATTGAGAAATCGACACACCAATGGAGAAGTATCCCTAAAGGATTACCGAAAAAGAAGGAGTTTCTAACTCATCTAAAATGATAAATCGTATGAGGGAGTTGTTAAAACTTATTGCCCAGCTTAATGCAAAAATGAAGAAAATTTTAATTAAGGATAATGATAATCAGGGTAGGACACATATAGATAAATTTTCTATCGAACATATATCTCTAAAGATGACCTCACCTAAGAGAGATACATTCAAGGAAGAAACTCTCTCTCGGATATAGTTTGAGTCCTAGGAAATTCACACCCAAGTGGGTTGTGAAAAGGGATAAATACCCTTAGAAGTTCTATACAAGATTTATAGGAAATTAAAGGATTTTAGCCTAATTATTCTGAGCTTATAAATAAATTTGAGGATTTGAGTATCATTTTGTGCTTAATAGGTAAATCAGGGTTTTTTATTTTTTTATTTTATTTTATTTTTACAACATTTCCCTTTTGATAGTTTGAGCTTTAAAAGTTTCTTAATTTTATTATCACATGTTTATTGCTCGACTATCATTGGTCATTGTTAATTAATAGGTATATATTTTCAATGACCATATGATGCATGCTCTATGTTTTAATGTTATATGCACCATATTTCTTTGTTAGTATGTACTTATAGGTGTATTTCTAATTTAGAGAGTTTTCCATATTATGTTTTTATTATTATATTCATGGAATTAACTCTTTGTTAAATACTGACAATAAAGGGGGAGAAAGATCAAGTCCTACCAAAATAAGTTGAATTCTGTTGTGCAGATTCTGTTTGTTGTTGCAGGAAATTGATGGAGATAGGGAAAGCATTTGAGGGGGAGCATTGCAAAGTTTACATGTTTTTGTATATTTGAGTTATAAATCCTATATATTTGATATATAATAGTTTTTGATATTTTGGTTTGTTATTGGTATGGACTATAACAAGGTATTTTTTAGGTTTTTGTCACATAATTGATAAATGAAAAAATTATTAGTATACTTATTTGTGCACCTATTTGTCAATCACATGGGTTTGTATATTAATGGGTTGCTTAAGCCCTTGGAACCTTAAGACCGAAAACACATGAAGACATGAAGCATTAAGAAGTGAAGAAAAGATAAATTGAGGTGCATTGGTGACCATAAACTTAAACTTAAAACAACCTTAACCTCTAGATGATCATTCCAAAATAATAAAACCTTTATTTGATCATCCCTTGGGCTTAGGATACTTATTAGAACATGATTAGATAGGCTATAGAGGTGCAAAGCTGCTGTAAAATATATAACCCAAACACTAATTTTTTAGTGGCTCTTGATCCTATCGAAAAGTAATTGACGGGACTAGATAGAATTAAAGACAAGCTCAATACAATCGAAGAAATAACCAATAATTAAACAGAAAATTCCTGGAGTTTCTTGATGTGATTGAAAGACAGCTTGATCTTATCGAAGGGCCTTTCGATCCTATTGACGGAACCGTTAACTAGCCATTTTATAGCTATTACAACATGATTTGTATAAAGTGGACATTCGGCTCTTGAAATTTTTATGTTTTTTTTTTTAAAAAAAAAAAATAAAAGTAAAAGTAAAGCCTAAGTGATTCCCCCATTCATATCCCTCATCCTAAACTTCAAACCAAAAAGATTCATGACATCCTTCTTATGATTAATTACTCCAATGAGTATTCTATGTTCGATTATGAAGGTGTTCATGATCTCTGCAATATTGTTCTAGTGATTAGGCCCAAATTTATAGACAAATTATTGTCTGAATCTTCTAAAATACATATCTAAATGAATCTCATTTGGAAAATAACTACCCTGTAGTTGTAAGAGATTCTACCATCCTCCCACCACCTTGGTCACCTCATTGAAGTATCGTATAGAAGTTGTTTAATCGTAGAATTAAACCATTTGCATCAACGAATGTGGGAGAAATTGAAAAGATAATTTAAGCATGGGAGAGCATTGAAGAAGCATCTCAAGACGGCTCAATAACGAGCCCTAATATGATAAGTAAGGTTGTCATTTATTAGAGTCCATTAACACTCTTTCCTTGTCTAAGATTGAGTGTAGAGTATTTGACCTAAACTTGAATATGTTCTTGTGTAAGACGGAATTCACTGGAAACATTTGCTTACGTGTTAGTTCCATGGGAGCCTCCGGTGGAAGTGTACATAGGGCCTTGAATTAAGATCGCATTCACCAGACATGGGTGCGTACGTGTTAATCTCCATATGGAGCCTCTGATGAGAGTGTATGTAGGGCATTAGATTAGGACTGCTAGTGGTTATCGGTTAGCCGATAGAAAACTAACTAAGTCTCCGTAAAAACCACCAACATGGGTGAAAATGTGTTCTTTCAACTTGGGAGTATACATATATGTTAGTGGTTAGCGTAGGAAAAACTATTGTAAAGGTTAGAGGTGAATCTGATTTAAAATCTTCGATAGTGAAATTCCAGTATGCTCGAGGAAGTTGCATCTATCGGGAGTGGAGTAAGTAAGTAGCTGAACCACTATTAGAGCTGGGCATTTCATACCCGATCCGGTGTATCCGACCCGATCAAACCCGACCCGACCCGACCCGATTTGAACAGAATCGGCGGTCAGGATCTGTCAGGATCGGGTAGTAGCATCCAGATCCGATTACTTTTCGGGTCAGATACGGATATACCCTGTTCCGAATAGACCCGATCCAGGATCCAATCCGAATGGATCTGACTCGGACCAACCTGACCCGACCCGGATACCTTATATATATATATATATATATAAATTTAGGTTTTTTTTTTACTCTTACAGTTTTACCTGAACTATTTTTTTACCCTACCCGAGCAGCTCCTCTCGCCGCCACACCAAACCCTAATCCCCATATCCTATTCATCTTCTCTACCCTACCCGGCATACCCGCACCGGAAGATCTCGAATACCCAGCCTTTTTTTACCCTACCTTGTCCCTACCCGCACTCGAAGAAGCTTCGCCACGTCGGATCCGGAATCCCCAAATCATCCCGATCTCGATCTCTGTCTGAAGATCTCGATCCTGTCGTCCCAATCCAGATCTCTACCCGAAGTTCAGAGTCTTCACTCTCACTCTTCACCTCACAGCTCGACACACCAATCTCGATCTCGATCAGGTAGGACCCACCCAACCACTCCATTTTTATTTTTATTTTTTATAATTTTAAGAGCTCAAATCCCTGAATACCTATTGCATGAAATAGACGGTTGGCCATGGCCAGCCATGGCCCGCTGCCCATTTTGCAAGTGTACGGTTGTGGCTCGTCGGCCAGGCCAACCATGGCCTGCTGCCCGTTGCCCACTGCCCGCTGCTCAATGTCAGTGTAGGTGTGCATATGTGTGTGTGTGTGTGTGTGTGTGTGTGTGTGTGTGTGTGTGTGTGTGTATTATTGAAACAGGGCTTGTTTACATGGCATATATTGACTAAAGTTAAACAGATATTTTCATTTATATATATATCTGAAACAGGGCCTGTTTACATGGCATATATTTTCATATATATCTAATCAGTTGAGAAACTAACCTCTGATTCTTAGATTTGAAATAGTTTAACAGATATTTTCATTTTTAACCATCCAATATATGTTCAGAATCTGATTGTAAGATAATTATGGAAGCTTAATTTTGATAATTAGTTAGTTGTTTGAGGATTTATAGAACAGTTTTATATGTTCAAATTTATAGAACAATTTTAAGACTTACTAGGTTTTTGCGAATGAGAACAAAATTACAACCGATTCCAATCTAGCCAATTGAACCATCCATCCAGTCAGGTTTTTAATTCAATGGTCTTCAGAAAAACTAGGCATCATCCACAGATGTTTTCCCTCTACATGTACAAATCAGCCCCCATTCAAAGAATTGTCCATAGTTTTATCCCACCACTCCAATATATCTTAGATTATCATAACTAGCAAATAAAACCCAAAAACCATTATGGGGTCAGTCAGCTCCTGACAATCAAACCATAGGAAATGGATTCCATTAGTGAGGAGATGAATTTGTGTTTAAGTATTGGAAAAGGGTTTGAAATTAATTCCCATGTGAATCCAACTCCCAAAGTATGCCCCTTTAATGATTAACATCTTTAAAGAAAGAAATGGATGACAGATATGAAAGAGAAGAACTAGTTTAGAATGCTTAACATGATATTGCAACTAGATGAGATGTGTGATTCATCCTAGCCATTCATAACCATTCACAAGAATTCCAGTGAAGAACAGAACCAGTGTTTTAGGTAATTGCATCACACTATGTATCGCATCGGAAAATGGTGGAATTTTTTAGTAGTACTTCATAGATGTTAAAAGACAGATGATTACAAAAATTACAAAAAATATTACAATATACACCCGCAAGCACACACAACAATTTTCCATTGTTTAAGAGATAAAACAATGCACTGACCAACAAAACTATACTCTGAAAACCCAATTCATTCGCACTTTCTCCCCCCAAAATGTGTTTTGATGCAAAACAACTCAAGTGGAGATGCTAAAGCACAACAACAAAGAGAATCCCCAAGAATGAGCAAAAGTAGATTTTTTTTTTCCTGATATTTTGTCTTATGCTTGCTTCAGTCAAAATATCATGTATGTCACAAATATCACCCAAGTATTGATGATATATCAACAAAATGTCGCAAATATCACCCAACTATTGACGATATTTCAACAAAATATCATAAAACCATGATATATTACTATGCATCAACAATATTATTGGATTGGATTGGTATGCATCAAATTTCCCTTGTTTTAGTCACAATGGAAATCGAGTTAGTTCTCTCATCAAGTGGGCCACAATGTTAGAAATAGTAGATGGCTTTGATCCATTCCTTCATTAGTTGTGGTCCACCTAATCAGTAGACTGGCCCTATTTCTATTCTAGGGGATCCAAATGATATGATTTGAGTGGGTGAGAATGTGACACTTATTCATTCCACTTTATTAAATCTTAATTTGAGTGGACCTACAAATACATTTGGCATTGCTGAAAATCTAGAATTTATTTAAGTGAATTCATTTGGCATTGCTGAAAATCTTGATTTCAATTAAAGATTGGTTCAAAATCTATACCACAGATGTAGCATTAATTTTAGTCTCTAGAGGATTGAAATTCTTAACTTTAGTTTCCAAAATTTTTCTTAAACTCTCTAGTTTATCCATTTCTTTGAATTCAGCTTAAATTAATGCAAGAGATGTTATTGGATTATGATTTGTGAGGTTTGCTCAAATGCAACGACATGCTAGGACACTAGTTGTTTGATGTTATTTTCTACATTTTAATTTTTTGAAAAATCTTTTGGATTGATATGTGCATTGCTTAGTTAATTATTATGCATTGTAGTGTGTATAATTAGCTTAATATGTGAATTGCTTAGTTAATTATTGTGCATCGTATACTTAGCTTAGTTGCGATTGTGACTTATAAGTTAGATAATTAGTTACTCATTTGAGGATTTCTATGTGGCCATATATAGATATAGTATATTTTTAGTGGCATAAAAATCGCTCAAATTGTCCCTTTTTGGATAGTTCAAGGTTAGATGGATAGTATGCTTTCATATAATCTATTTAAATATTGATGTCTGATCTGCGGTCCATCTCATCATTTCTCTCTAGATATGTTTCTTTTGTTTCGTATCCAATGCCAAATATCTTTATATTGCGTTAGATATTTGGCATTAGAATATAACGTAAGATCAACTTATCTGGAGAGACATGGGGAGATGCTGCCGAATTTTCGACGTGGACGTTTAAATGAAAATATGAAAGTATTACAATCTATCCAACCTTGGATGAGTAACTAATTTAGGATTTAATTGTTATTTGTAAGTTAGATAATTAGTTACCCGTTTGAGAATTTCTATGTGGCCATACATAGATATAGTGTGTTTTTGGTGTCATAGAAATCGCTCAAATTGTCCCTTTTTGGACAGTTCAAGATTAGATGGATAGTATACTTTCATATAACCTATTTAAATGTTCATACCTGATCTGCGGTCCATCTCCTCATTTCTCTCTGAATATGTTTCTTTCATTTCGTATCCAATGTTAAATATCTTTACCTTATTTTAGATATTTTGCATTGGAATGTAACGTAAGATCAACTTATCTGGAGAGACATGGGGAGATGCTACCGAATTTTCGACGTGGACATTTAAATGAGAGTATGAAAGTATTACAATCTATTCAACCTTAGATGAGTAACTAATTTAGGAACTTAGTATAACTCTGTTAGCATTAGATTGCTAATGCTAATATGATTTAGTATGTTTCAACTATCAGATGGAAAGTGAGGCCCTTTCTAATACCCAGCCCCCAGCCCCTGGTGGTCGATCAATTACATCACCGATGATCATTGAAGATGAAGGATTAGGTGTTGAACATAGAGAGCTGCCCGTCGACGTGGTTGATACTAGTACCACACAGTCAAATGTTGTGGGAAATACAAAAAGGAGGTTGGCAGTGTAGGAAGATTTTGAAGGAACCCTGAAGACGGCCAAGTGAAGATACAATGCAAACACTGCAAGAGTCAGTACACTAAGCAAGCAGATGGTTCGACCACAACATTGAAAAAATATCTAGCAAAGTGTCTTAAAAAATTGAGAAGTGGGCTAAGGCAATAAACACTTTCATTTTCACAATCTGTAGGTGGTCCGTCAGTGTCCATCTACAAGTATGAGAAAGAGTTGGTGAATGAGTGGACGGCGAAGTTAATTATTTTAGTTGAAAGGCCATTTCAGATGGTAGAGAGTCCTTTTATTGGATTAGTGAAATGCCTTAATCCCAAATACGAGAAGGTCTCTTGTACAACAATCAAGAGGGTGTGTATGAAGATGTATGAAAACGAGAAGGTCAAGTTGAAAGGAGAGTTGGCCACGATTTCTCGAATTAGCCTGACATTAGATTTGTGGACGGCATCCAATCAACGAAAGGGGTATATGTCCCTAACTACTCACTACGTTGATGCTGAATGGAGGCTTTGTAAGAGAATAATAAACTTTCATTATCTTGTGCCTCCTCATAGTGGTTTGATGATTTCAGACTGCATATATAGATGTCTAATGGAGTGGGAAATTGAGAAGAAGATCTCGATAATTACACTAGACAATGTGTCCGCAAATGATAGCGTGATAATGAATTTGCGCAGCCAATTTAAGGTCACCGGTGACTTATATTTTGGTGAAAAGTTATTTCATGTTAGGTGTTGTACCCACATCCTAAACTTGATTGTACAAGAAGGCCTTAAAACAATTGATCCCACGATCGAATATATAAGAGAGAGTGTGAAATACATATGGGGTTCACCTTCACGATTACATGCATGGAATGAGATCGTGAAGCGGTTGAATTTGTCAACTCAGAGAACGATGAAGTTAGATGTCATGACAAGTTGGAATTTAACTTTTGAAATGTTGGAACCAGCGATAGATTTGAGACCTGCTTTCTCTCACTATGCAGAGTGTGATAATGCATATATTTGGTTACCTTCTGAAGATGATTGTTTAAGAGTTGTATCAGTTCGTAAGTTCCTTTCTGTTTTTTACAACTGTACGAAGAAATTTTCAGGCTACAAGTATCAAATAATAAATATATTTTTGCCTGAACTTTGAAAAGTAAAAGATGTCTTGCATAAAAGCAATAGTAGACAAGACCTTTTATAATTCATAACCATGGGTATGCAGGTAAAGTTTGATAAGTATTGGTTTGAGTGTAGTCTGGTAATAGGTCTTATGGTCATTCTTGATCCTTGGTACAAGATGTTTATGGTTGGCTTCATATGTAATAGGTTGTATGGTGTGATGGGTGTTGCTGAGACTGAAAAGATTTCTAGTGCAGCCAGTGAATTGTACAATTTGTATGCATGTGCTGCAAAAGAATAATCTCCTCATATGGGTTCTAGTTCTGCTGTTGATGAATTGCAAGAAGACACAACAGATAATTTCATGTCTTACTATCACAGTTGAAAGGGACTCAAGTACAAATGCATAGATCGGAACTTGAAGAGTATCTCAAGGAGGATATTCTAGTTCTAAACAAAGAAAAAGATTTTAATATTTTGGAGTGGTGGAGGTCGAGATCTTGTAAGTTGCAGTACCCTATGCTCTCGTTAATGGCGCGCGACATATTATCAATTCCAATTTCAACCGTGACTTCAGAATTCACTTTCAGTACGGGGAGTAGGGTCGTAAGGAAGTATAGAAGATCACTTACACCTGAATCGGTTGAAGCGCTCATTTGTACCCAGGATTGGCTACGTCCAATGTGGGGGAAAGAGACCTGTATTGATGAGGAGTTCGATGAAGAGGAGAGTGACAAGATTAAAGAGACAGTGCCTGCAGCTGCAATATGATTTTGATGCCTTCTAATTTTTTTATATCATGTTATTTATAATTTTGTTAAAATAGTTACATTGAAGTTTTATAATTATATTTTATGGGTGGATGAATATTTCTCTTTTTTCATTAGTAATATTCAATTAGATAATGTTGTTTAAATCTCTTATTATATTGTTAGGTACTTGCGTTCATTCATAAATTTAATTTCTTTTTATTTTTATTTTTTTTGTCCTAAGCTAACCAGATATATAGTAGATATGTCATCGAAAGATGATGCATCGGCGCATATTTGGGATTATGGAGTTCAAACCTACTCCCAGGATGGAAAGATAAAGTTGAAATGTAAGTTGTGTGGAAAGCAGTTTGTCAACAAAACAAATTACATTTGACTTGTCGGGGAGGAGATGTTACACCTTGTAGTAAAGCTTCTCAAGAGGTCTGAGATTTATTTGGAGCCATTCTCGATTCTAATACAAAGACTTCCCACACCCCTCACCCTGCAACTACAACCAATACAACTAACCAAAGAATATATAGAAGTAGGCCTGTTATAAATAAAGAAGAGTTTACCAGAGGAACTGCAACTACCTCTAGCTATAATTTCAAGCCTTCCACAGCCATAATTAGTAGAGAAGAAAAACAAGAGAGAATTTTAAGGGAGCAAGAAGAATAGGATTTTAAAGAGGTCGTTAAAGAAAGCATGCAAATGGCATATAGATCAAGAAGTACCAGACAACAACATCCACCTCCGAGACAACATGATGCTGAAGCAGGCACAAGTAAACCATCAAAGTTTGTTAAAAGTCTTGCAGTATTTTATAGGCTATTGGGAATCCCGTACAAATCGGATCATAAAAAGTGTCTGAAAAAAGTTCTTGCATCTGTGAATGAGGACGATGGGAAGAGAACCCCACCATCCGATTCAGTAGAAGTGAATGACCATTTGTTGTACACATCCAGCTCAAAGTCGCCCAAGAGTTCTCCTGCAGTTGAATCTATAAAAAGAGAACCAAAGGATGAATCTGGAGACAAAGGTGGAAGTGGAGGAGGGGGTTACTATTAAGGACAAGGTTCATATAGTTACATGCCACAAAGGCATTCATCATATAGAGGGTATTGATGTATGAAAGTTTTACCTAATCTATATGTCAGTATATTCATGTTAGGTTTTTTTACTTTTGATTTTGGACATGATGTTGGACATGGTTTATGTCAGTATGTGCATGTTACCTAATCTTTTTCTTTTTCAAGATATTTTTCTTTTTAGAAAATGTGATTGAATGGAGTGTTCTAGTGTTCTTCTGCGTAAGTAAGTCTATTTTATACTTTCTTGTACTCTATTTATTCCTAAAGGGAGCTGTAAGATTCTCCTTTTTCTCATGTCAAACTTCAACTCTTGTAGCATTGAGCAAGGTTCTCCTTGATTTGTATTGACTTGGTTCTAATATTAATCACAAAAATGTAAATACTTCTCTGCATTTGTTAACTAATCAGGCAAGTGGAACACACACCCTTTATTTTATTTTTATTTTTTTTCATGCACTTAAATTTAGATTGTCCATTGAAGTCTATTTCGTCCATTCATCCTTCTAAGATTCACTCCATCTCACATGTATTTATTATATATATATATATATATATATATATATATTTACAGATTATTTATTTTATATTTTTTTCGTCCGTTCAATATCATTAGTTTTTTTTATTTTTTTTTCCAAGGCTATAGCCATTGAAGAATTGGTTGTATACATCAGAATTAATTGTTAAAAACATGGGCTTCTATCTATATTTGACCCCAATACGAAAGAGGGCGTTCTAGTTTTAAATGTTGTTGTTGCTTAAAAGAAAATTGTTAGACATCAATTTGTTCCTGTTAATCTGCAAGCACCACACCAACATTGTCATGGAAAATTCCTCCTGCTTCAAAACATTAACAAGAAGGATGTGTGAAGTTACATTTTTAATGTTTACTTTATATTTTTTATTACACTACTCAGTTAACATCTGAATTTTATTCCTGAATTGTCTAGTTGAATTTGTCAGGACTTAAACTTCATACATTCAAAGTTTAACTGGGTAGTAGATCATGTTGGTACATTAGAAGGAATCCATGTGAAGTATTTGTTCTTGTTTGTTTAGGAGTCTTTCATAAACTAGTGTTCTTACATATCGAGCCTATTGAAGTTCCCACAGGCATCTCTCAATTTTGCACCTCAATAAAGTCAGCAAGCTCCCACAGGCATCTCTCGATTTTTCCCAGCCAATGGCATTATTGGAATCCCTTCAATAATGATCCTATTGAAGTTATGGCTGACCGCTAATTTAATTTGCTTGCAGTAAAGCTACAGCTTAGAGTTGCCTATACCTAACAGACTGCTAAATTCAAACAAAGATTCACCCAGACAATTCTTGATTAGTCCCTAATTATAATACTTCAATCAAGCTATTTTTCTTCCAAGCCATCATGACACATGACATGTTCTAAATATTCTGAATGAAATTTTGATAGCTTGAGCATTACACCAAGGTTTCTTAATATTCTAGCCAGAAGTTCTCCTGTTTGTAGGGATGTTGCCTTGTCATAATCCCAAGCAGGTCGGCAGTTAACTCAGGTGAGATATGGCCTTTGTATTGCCTTATATTCCTGCATTTCACATTTATATTGGTTCCTGAAAATGTGTTGATCTTAGGCATCGCCGTGCACGGTGCATCTATGCAACCAAAGCCCTACACTTTTCTATGGATTTCTCTGTTTGGAAGGATGAGTTTCGGCATTCAAGTGATTATCCACAATGCCCTCCCACATCTCATCCATTCCATCGCTTTTTCCCATTGGGGTATGTGTGTATGATGTAAAATCTGTTCATCGATCACCTCACTTTGGATTTATGACATAACTGTGAACTGTTTGCTTCTTGCCTATATAGATAAAAAAAATTATGGATCTACCCATTAACTTGGTTTTATTGGCATAGGATGACACACAAAATGTCCAAAGTGATTTAGCTAAAAAATACTCTTGAAATGATCAAATTGGCCCTCAAGTTGTTCACATAGTCAACATACGTATGTGGCCCACCAGATGCACTGCTTGGATATCCCCCACACATTTGCTTATGTACTAAGCAAAAATCTCATTTTAGATACAAAGCTAAGTGAGTGCGTATGAATGCGATTTTTTAATAGAATATTTGAACTTGTGAAACCATCCTCTTATTGTTGTTTTCCATTGCATTTTGCAAACAATTCCTGGAGCAATTGTATACTATGTCCAAAATATGTGAGATCTGTTCTAAATCTCTGTTTCTTGATTTCTCACATGTGGTCCAAAATATGTTGCTAGTTTGAAACCTAAATGACTCATCTTCGATCTGAACAAACGGATAATCTTCACTTTAAGTTTTCAATTGCCCCTTTTTTCCTACATTGTGACCGTAGCTACTGCTGCTGTTTGCAAAACACCAAATGCAGACTGCATGCAACAACATATGCCAACCTGGCAGCCATGGACCCATGGGACTGATGGATCCAAAACTAGGCTGTTTTTCTAGCCACCTATCAATTGCTAGGATGTCTGATTGTTGTGATTTGGATCTCACTAAATAAACAATCGGGATCAGCAGTTGCTAGTTGAATAATGATATGCAGCTCACGTGATATACTTCTCTGTGAATAATGCATCAAACTGTGATTTAAATTCTTTTCGAAAGATAATTTCAATGAAGTGGTATTCTGTAATTGATTGGTTTTATTTTTCTTCTTATCCTTTTTTGCCAGTCATCTCCAAGGTGTAAAGAATTTCCTGGGAACAATGTTACATCTCTCATTAGAGTAACTACAGGTCAGTGCTTGATTGATCTTACCAAACATTAGATAGATGTACCTATATGTTTTTCTTTGGGTTCCTTTTTTGAATTTCTTTTCACTAATTGTTTCTGTATACCTTTGCAGATTATCCAAGGGGAAGAAGAAGAAGAAGAATAAGAAGAAAAAGAAGAAGAAGAAGAAGAAAAGAATAACTGCAATGGCCCTCTCTCTTCCTCAGATTCGACAAGTGATGCCATATCAAGGTACAAAATCTCTCTCTCTCTCTCTCTCTCTCTCTCTCTCTCTCTCTCTCTCTCTCTCCTCCTCTCTCTCTCCCTCTCTCTCTCTTTTTTTTTCTTAGATCGGATCCAAACCTAGGACAATCCGATCCGACTCGGTTTTCCTAACCGAGTCAGACCCGGATCAGTCCAGGGCCACATGAGTTAGGATCGGATTGGGTCAGAGGACCAGGACTCGGTCCCGGTTCTGACCGAGTTCAGTTTAGGCCATGCAAAACTCGGATCTGGTCGAGTTGGGCTCAATCTGATTCGACTCGGTCCGATGCCCAGCTCTAACCACTATACATGCTTATGCTTGGGATTGTTATTTATGCACCATTCTATTCATACTTATGAGTTTAATTGATTAAATTATATAAATGCTTGAATGGATTAAATACTAGGTATCTAATTGATCTCATCTTACACACACACTACAAAAAAGAGGGTTTTTAGCGATGAAATTTTTTTTGTCACCTTTACCGAAGAAAATTTTCATCGCTAAAAGTTGTTTTAGGTTTTTCACCCAAATTCGAATAGTTATTTTTAGCTACAAAAATTTTCGCAGCAAAACGTGGATGAAACTTTTAGCGACTAAAGGCTGTAAACAATTTTTCAAAAAAATCGAAAGGATTACTTTTAGCTAAGAGTTTTTTCGTAGCTAAAAAACATGGATGTGTCTTTTAGCGATGAAAATTTTCGTCACTAAAGGCTGTAAACAATTTATCAAAGCATTACTATTAGCTACGAAAATTTTCGTAGCTAAAAAACATGGATGAGTCTTTTAGCGACGAAATTTTTTGTCGTTAAAGGCTGTAAAAAAAATCGAAAACTTAACTTTTAGCTACGAACAAAAACTTGGATAAGCCTTTTAGCGATGAAACTTTTCGTCGCTAAAGGTTGTAAAGGATTACTTGTAGCTACGAATTTTTTCATAGCTAAAAAAAGTGGAAAAGTCTTTTAGCGACGAAAATTTTTTTCGCTAAAGGCTGCAAACAAATTTTCCAAAAAATCGATAGGTTTACTTTTAACTAAGACAATTTTCATAGCTAAAAAACTTAGATAGACTTTTAGCGACTAAAATTTGCGTCGCAAAAGGCTATAAATAAATTTTCAAAATACTTTTAGCTATGAATTTTTTTATAGCTAAAAAACGTGGATAAGTCTTTTAGCAACGAAAATTTTCATAGCTAAAAAACGTGGATGAATCTTTTAGCGATGAAAATGTTCGTCGCTAAAGGTTATAAACAATTTTTCAAAACAATCGAAAGTATTACTTTTAGCTATAAAGTTTTTCGTAGCTAAAAAACGTGGATGAGTCTTTTAGCGATGAAAATTTTCGTCGCTAAAGGCTGTAAACATTTTATTTATTTTTAGCTACGAAAATTTTCGTAGCTAAAAAATGTGGATAGACTTTTAGCGACGAAAAGTTTCATCTCTAAATGTTGTTTAAAAAAATTCAAACTTTTAGCTACGAAAATTTTCGTAGCCAAAAAACGTTAATGAGACTTTTACCTAAGAAATATTTCGTAGGTAAAAGTCTTTAAAAAAAAAAAA
Organism: Magnolia kwangsiensis; assembly: GCA_037074715.1. NCBI lineage: Eukaryota > Viridiplantae > Streptophyta > Magnoliopsida > Magnoliales > Magnoliaceae > Magnolia > Magnolia kwangsiensis. The sequence goes on along the minus strand of CM073589.1, from coordinate 83,518,430 downwards.
AAGAATATTCCATCTCAAATTTCCTGATATACACCTGTTAGAATATAATTCATTATATTCTTCCTTATAAACACCTGTTAGAATATAATTCATCATATTCTTCCTTATATACACCTTTTATATAATATATTTCATCATATTCACATCCATCTAAACCCAAACTACGAAAATTCATCCAGACATAAATTACATTCATCCAAACATAAACGGCATCCATCCAAACACAAACAATCCTATGGAAAAAAATAAATGAAAAGAGAGAGAGAACATATGAGAGGTTATCCAGACAAATGAAAAGAAAAACAACATTAAACCTAAACCTAAACATATAACCTACACTTATAGGTTTAGGTTTAGTTTTAGGTTTAGATTAAGGTTAGGTTATAGGTTATAAGTTTAGGTTATAGGTTATGGGTTATAGGTTATAGGTTAAGGTTTAGGTTATAAGTTTTGGTTTAGGTCAAGGTTTAGGTTTAAATTTTAGGTTATAGGTTATAGGTTATAGGTTATAGCTTTAGGGAATTGAGAATAGGTTAAGGTTTAGGTTTAAGAAATCAGGTTCTGATTTGTGTTCGGTATCGGGTTTAGGTTTTGGTTTTCAAGTTTAGGTTTAGGTTTAGGTTAGGGAGTTGAGATTAAGAATAGGTGTAGGTTTAGGTTTAGGGATTTGAGATTACATATAAGTTATAGGTTTAGGTTTAAGTTAGGTTATAGGTTTAGGTTTAGGTTATAAGTGTAGGTTATAGGTTTAGGTTTAAGTTAGGTTATAGGTTAAGGTTTAGGGAATGGAGAATAGGTTAAGGTTTAGGTTTTAGAAATCGGGTTCGGGTTTGGGTTTAGGTTTGGGGTTTCAAGTTTATGTTTAGGTTAAGGAGTTGAGATTAGGATTAGGTGTAGGTGTAGGTTTAGGGATTTGAGAATACATTTAGGTTTTAGGTTTAGGTTATAGGTTTAGGTTTTACGTTATAGGTTATAGCTTTAGGGAATTGAGAATAGGTTAAAGTCTAGGTTTAGGAAATCGGGTTCAGGTTCAGGATTGGGTTTAGGTTTGGGTTTTCAAGTTTAGGTTTAGGTTTAGATTAGGGAGTTGAGATTAAGATTAGGTATAGGTTTAGGTTTAGGTTTAGGGATTTGAGAATACATGTAGGTTTTAGGTTTAGGTTTAGGTTTAGGTTTAGCTTTAAGGTTTAGGTTAAGGTTATAGGTTTAGGTTAGGTTTAGCTTATAGGTTATAGGTTATAACTTTAAGGAATTGAGAATAGGTCAAGGTTTAGGTTTAGGTTTAGGAAAACGGGTTCGGGTTCGGTATCAGGTTTAAGTTTGGATTTTCAAGCTTAGGTTTAGGTTTAGGTTAGGGAGTTGAGATTAGGATTAAGTGTAGGTTTAGGTTTTCGGATTTGAGAATACATTTAGGTTTTAGGTTTAGGTATAAATTTTAGGTTATAAGTGTAGGTTTAGGTTATAAGTTATAGCTTTAGGGAATTGAGAATAGGTTAAGGTTTAGGTTAAGGAAATTTGGTTTTGGTTTGGGATTGGGTTAGGTTTGGGTTTTCAAGTTTAGGTTTAGGTTAAGGAGTTGAGATTAGAATTAGGTGTAGGTTTAGGTTTAGGGATTTGAGAATACATTTAGGTTTTAGGTTATAAGTGTAGGTTATATGTTTAGGTTTAAGTTAGGTTATAGGTTAAGGTTTAAGGAATTGAGAATAGGTTAAGGTTTAGGTTTAAGGATTTGAGAATACATTTAGGTTTTAGGTTATAAGTGTAGGTTATAGGTGTATGTTTAAGTTAGGTTATAGGTTAAGGTTTAGGGAATTGAGAAGAGGTTAAGTTTTAGGTTTAGGGATTTGAGAATACATTTAGGCTTTAGGTTTAGGTTTAGGTTTTAAGTTTAGGTTTAGGTTTAGGTTTAGAAATAGGTTATAGGCTATATCTTTAGGGAATTGAGAATAGGTTAAGGTTTTAGTTTAGAAAATTGGGTTCAAGTTCGGGTTCGGTATCGGGTTTAGGTTTCAATTTTCAAGTTTAGGTTTAGGTTTAGGTTAGGGAATTGAGATTAGGTGTATGGATTTGAGAATACATTTAGGTTATAGGTTTAGGTTTTACGTTTAGGTTATAGGTTTAGGTTTAGGTTATAAGTGTCGGCTATAGGTTTAGGTTTAAGTTAGGTTATAGGTTAAGGTTTAGGAAATTGAGAATAGGTTAAGGTTTAGGTTTAGGAAATTGGGTTCGGGTTCAGGTTTAGGTTTAGGCTAAGGAGTTGAGATTAGGATTAGGTGTAGGTTTAGGTTTATGGATTTGAGAATACATTTAGGTTTTAGGTTTAGGTTTAGGTTAAGGTTAGGTTATACATTATAAGTTTAGGTTATAAGTTATAGATTAAGGTTTATGTTATAGGTTTTGGTTAAGGTTATAGGTTATATCTTTCGAGAATTAAGAATATGTTAAGGTATAGTTTTAGGAAATCGGGTTCAGGTTTGGGATTGGGTTTAGGTTTGGCTTTTCAAGTTTAGGCTTGGGTTTAGGTTAGGGAGTTGAGATTAGGATTAGGTGTATGTTTAGGTTTAGGGATTTGAGAATACATTTAGGTTTAAGTTTAGGTTTTAGTTTATAGGTTTAGGTTATATGTTTAGTTTTTGGTTTTAGGTTTAGGTTAAAGTTATAAGTTCTGGTTATAGGTTATAGGTTATAGGTTAAAGTTTAGCTTATAGGTTTTGGTTTAGGTTAAGGTTATTGGTTTTGGTTTAGGTTTAGGTTTAGGTTTTAGGTTTAAGTTATGGTTATAGGTTTAAGTTAGGTTTAAGTTTAGGTTATAGGTTATAGCTTTAGGGAATTGAGAATAGGTTAAGGTTTAGGTTTAGGAAATCAGGTTCGGATTCGAGATCGGGATCGGGTTTAAGTTTGGGTTTTCAAGTTTAGGTTTAGGTTTAGGTTAGGGAGTTGAGATTAGGATTAGGTGTAGGTTTATGTTAAGGGATTTGAGAATACATTTAGGTTTTAGGTTTTGGTTTAGGTTTAAGTTTATAGGTTTAGGTTAAGGTTAAGGTTAGGTTATAGGTTATAAGCTTAGGTTATAGGTTATAGGTTATAGGTTACGGTTTAGGTTATAGTTTTTAGATTAGGTTAAGGTTATTGGTTTTGGTTTAGGTTTAGGATTAGGTTTTTGGTTTAGGTTAAGGTTATAGGTTTAAGTTAGGTTTAGGTTTCGGTTTAGGTTTAGGTTATAGGTTATAGCTTTAGCGAATTGAGAATAGGTCAAAGTTTAGGTTTAGAAAATCAGGTTTAGGTTTGGATTTTTAAGTTTATGTTTTGGTTTAGGTTAGGGAATTGAGATTAGGAATAGGTGTTGGTTTAAGTCTAGGGATTTGAGAGTACATTTAGGTTTTAGGTTTTAGTTTATAGGTTTAGGTTATATGTTTAAGTTTAGGTTTAGATTTTAGGTTTTAGGTTTAGGTTTTAGGTTTAGGTTTAGGTTTAGGTTTAGGTTTAGGTTATAGGGTTAGGTTATAGGTTTAGGTTTAGGTTTAGGTTTAGATTTAGGTTTAGGTTTTTGGTTTTAGGCTTATGTTTAGGTTAAGGTTATAAGTTTAGGTTATAGGTTATATGCTATAGGTTAAGGTTTAGGTTATAGGTTTTGATTAAGGTTTATGTTTAGGTTTAAGTTATAGGTTATAGGTTATAGCTTTAGGGAATTGAGAATAGGTTAAGGTTTAGGTTTAGGAAATTGGATTTGGGTTCAGGATCTGGTTTAGGTTTAGGTTTAGGTTAGTGAATTGAGATTAGGATTAGGTGTAGGTTTACATTTAGGGATTTGAGAATACATTTAGGTTTTAGGTTTAGGTATAGGTTTTAGGTTATAAGTGTAGATTTAGGTTATAAGTTATAGCTTTAGGGAATTGAGAATAGGTTTAGGTTTAGGTTAAGGAAATTTGGTTCAGGTTCAGGATCGGGTTTAGTTTGGGTTTTCAAGTTTAGTTTTAGGTTAAGGTGTTGAGATTAGGAATAGGTGTAGGTATAGGTTTAGGGATTTGAGAATACATTTATGTTTTAACTTATAAGTGTAGGTTATAGGTTTAGGTTTAAGTTAGGTTATAGGTTAAGGTTTTAGGAATTGAGAACAGGTTAAGGTTTAGGTTTAGGGATTTGAGAATACATTTAGGTTTTAGGTTCCAAGTGTAGGTTATAGGTTTCGGTTTACGTTATAAGTGTAGGTTATAGGTTTAAGTTTAAGTTAGGTTATAGGTTAAGGTTTAGGGAATGGAGAATAGGTTAAGGTTTAGATTTAGGAAATCGGGTTCGGGTTCAGGTTTAGGTTTGGCTTTTCAAGTTTACGTTTAGGTTAAGGAGTTGAGATTAGGATTAGGTGTAGGTGTAGGTTTAGGGATTTAAGAATACATTTAGGTTTTAAGTTTAGGTTTTAGGTTTGGGTTTAGGTTTAGGTTATAATTGTTAGTTATAGGTTTAGGTTTAAGTTAGGTTATAGGTTATAGCTTTAGGAAATTGAGAATAGGTTAAAGTTTAGGTTTAGGAAATTGGGTTCGGGTTCGGGATCGGGTTTAGGTTTTGGTTTTCAAGTTTATGTTTTGGTTTATATTAGGGAGTTGAGATTAAGATTAGGTGTAGGTTTAGGTTTAGGTTTGGGGATTTGAGAATACATGTAGTTTTTAGGTTTAGGTTTAGGTTTAGGTTTAGGTTTTAGGTTTAGGTTTAGGTTAGGTTTTGCTTACTGGTTATAGGTTATAACTTTAGGGAATTGAGAATAGGTCAAGGTTTAGGTTTATGTTTAGGAAATCGAGTTCGGGTTCGGGATCAGTTTTAGGTTTGGATTTTCAAGCTTGGGTTTAGGTTTTGGTTAGGGAGTTGAGATTAGGATTAGGTGTAGGTTTAGGTTTAGGGATTTGAGAATACATTTTGGTTTTAGGTTTAGGTTTAGGTTTAGGATTTAGTTTATAGGTTTAGGTTATAAGTTATAGCTTTAGGGAATTGAGAATAGGTTAAGGTTTAGGTTAAGAAAATTTGGTTCAGGTTCAGGATTGGGTTTAGATTTGGGTTTTCAAGTTTAGGTTTAAGTTAAGGAGTTGAGATTAGGATTAGGTGTAGGTTTAGGTTTAGGGATTTGAGAATACATTTAGGTTTTAGGTTATAAGTGTAGGTTATAGGTTTAGGTTTAAGTTAGGTTATAGGTTAAGGTTTAAGGAATTGAGAATAGGTTAAGTTTTAGGTTTAGGGATTTGAGAATACATTTAGGTTTTAGGTTATAAGTTTAGGTTATAGGTTTAGGTTTAAGTTAGGTTATAGGTTAAGGTTTAGGGAATTGAGAATAGGTTAAGGTTTAGGTTTAGGGATTTGAGAATACATTTAGGCTTTAGGTTTTGGTTTAGGTTTTAGGTTTAGGTTTAGGTTTAGGTTTAAGTTTAGCTTATAGGTTATAGGATATAGCTTTAGGGAAATGAGAATAGGTTAAGGTTTAGTTTTAGGAAATTCGGTTCGGGTTCGGGTTCGTATTCGGGTTCGGGTTTAGGTTTCGGGTTTTCAAGTTTAGGTTTAGGTTTAGGTTTAGGTTAGGGTGTTGAGATTAGGATTAGGTGTAGGGATTTGTGAAAGGGCCTAGCTATATGCCCTAGAGGGGGGGTGAATAGGGCAATGCCAAATAAAAATAATAACAGCAGAATAATAAAAGAATTAAAGCACAATGCTTAATATAAAATAATTGCAATAGCCTAGAATAAGGAGATTGATACTTTATCAGTTCTAAGGAAAACCTTACACCAAAAACCAGAGGTTTAAGGTATGACAACCTTATTTCTAGAATGTCCTCGTATCACAAACCAAAGAGGAATAATAAGCAATGAATCAAAATAACTTGCGAAAAATAGATCCTAAGTTATTACAACATTCATCCACACTTTGCTTGAAGTGATTACAACTTTCATCCACAAACACAAATCACAAAACTGAATGAATAAAGAAATGAAAGATTAAAGCACATGCACAACACAACGATATATAGTGGTTCGCCTGTGTGTACACCAACTATTATCCAACAGCCACACAGATTGCTACTCCACTCTTAATATCCTCACATGGGGGATATTAGCATGCACTATCAAAATAGGTTTCACAGGTTCACCTAAAACCTTCACAATTGTGTCTTTGATCTCGGGCTTACACAATCCAAAAACCCCACAATCTGAGTTTTCTGGCTCTCCTCAGATAACCAATACAATGAGATTTTTCTGGCGAATTTCAAACAAAAACCAGAGAAAGTAAATTATAAAACATGTAAAATACCTGAATCACCTTTTGATAAAGCCCGGTAGAACCAATCAGAGTAGTAGTTTGATTCGACGTTCAAAGTCCAATAGTCACTTTAAAAATGATTCTAAGTCTAATTGATTTTAGATCAAACGGGCTAGATCTATTTGATTTTGAATCCAGAAGAAGGAATAACAGAAATTCCCCTTTTCTAATAAGATTGGAATGTAGATCAATATCAAATAAGAATATTAAATAAGCACAAAGCAGCTTAAAATAAACACAAACTTATCTCAGAGAATAGCCTAAAGAATGCTTGAATAGAATTGATTTGAAGTGCCGAAACTCTGAAGTTCATGCTCAATTTATAGACTGAAAAATCCCGTCTACGACTTGTCTTAGGATCCTAGGACTGGTTGTAGCTCCAAAGATTTTTGAAAGATTTTCACGGGATTTGATTTTCAGTTCCACGACCGGTCGAGGGTGGTCTACGACCGGTCGTGGGCCATCTACAACTGGTCGTGGGACACTTACGACCGGTCGTAGGACCCCAAAAATGGTTGCTGGAGTTTGAGTCGTAGGGCTACGACCGGTCGAAGGATGAGTCGTAGAACTCACAAGACTAGTCGTAGGATGTCCAGGACTGGTCATAGGACAGCTAGAAAGATCCAAAAATTTTTAACTACTTAGGACTGGTCCTGAAAAACTTAAGACTGGTCGTAGCAAAGCTAGGACTGGTCTTGAAGTCCCTAGGACTGGTCTTAGAACACTCCAAACAAGCATATAAAGATATATGAGTTATGTATCCGGAATGACCTACAATAAAGCCCATCCTAAGGTCAATCTAAGGTCAAACAAACCTTAAAAGTGAGATGAACATTGAAAGTCTGTACACGCAGATGACCCTTAAGAGAAGCTTGTGAATATTCAACACTTGTAGTAGGCCTTCATAAACTTGATCTTGACTTGACAAAGTCTTCTAGTAAACTTGAACTTGTTCAAACCTTGAACATGCAACCTTGAAAACTTCTATTCTTAATTTCTTCATCCAAGACTTGAAAAGTTTTTTCTTTTAAGATCTTGACTTGAAATGCAATGTTGATTGCAATGACTAGTCTCCAAACATAAAACACAAGATATACAAGACATAGATATAGGTTTTGGCACCACAAAATTTGACAACTAAAGGGATATGAAATCATAGCACTTACAATCTCCCCCTTTGTCAAATTGTGACAAAACACATAGCATCAAAGATAATAAGGAATGATAAGTCATAAAACCACAAAATACTCTACTCCCCCTGAGTAATACGAGTATTGCTCATATAATCAATACATAACATGAAAACAAAATTACTCCCCTTATCCATATTACTCCCCTTTTAGCAATGCTTTCTACTCCCCCTTTTTGTCACAAAATGACAAGGAAAAGGAACAATATAAAGGAGAATATAGAGAGCAAATAATGAGAAGGTGCTATGAAAGGACATAAAATAAACCTGAAGTGTCAAGTCATAATCCATAATACAAATTACAATATCCAAAATGTTATGAAACCAAAATCCATAAAACATATCCAGAGTAAAAGAAATGTTATACTATTCAGAAGATAATTCACTTAATTTGATCCAGAGGAGGGAGCAGGAATAGATGGATCAATCTGGTGTAAGCCCTTATTTATGTGACGAAGATATTTTCACATGTACTTGAATCTCATGTCATGGGATATATTCATATTATCAAGTTTTTTCTCCAATGCACGAAGGCGTGCATCAAAACTAGAAGGATCATAATCTGGATCATTAGGTGAATCAGTTTCTATATCATCAAATAAGTCATCCATATTAACATCTTGTTGTGGAAGATCACCAGCTTCCTCTTCGTTTTCAGCGACACCACCATCACCACCGACACCATTAACACCAGCTTCATTAAATTGGCCAGGAAGCAGTTCCAATTTCATCTTATTAAGATTGACATTATTGAAAATGAGATGAAGAATTGGTGCCTCATTAACAGGTTTATCGACAAGCATGTGAGTGACTAGAACTTTCATAAGATAACTGAATGGAATATCACTGTGACCTAGATGGAAATGAAATTGTATAATGGAATGACAAATCAAAGAAGGAAGACAGACCTTGATTCCAGAAGCCATAGAATGCAACACACGAACCATGAAAGAAGTTAACTTGGTTTTATTACCAGACCGAGGATATACTTTGGAAATGAAGAAACGATGCATTTTAAATGAAAAAATTTGAAATATAAATAATTATAATGTGAAATATAATACACTATGATACATGCAAGCAAGAATATTCAATGTAAAATGCACATACCAAGATCAAATTTTAATTTATTAAGCCTGTTTTTGTCGAGTGGTTTAGTAAATATATCAGCAAGTTGAGTTTCGGTTGGTATATATTCCAATGAAATGATTTTTTCTTCAACCAACTCACGAATGTAATGATACCTAATGTCAATATGCTTAGTACGTGAATGCTGGATTAGATTTTTGGAAATTTTTATAGAACTGGAATTATCTCAATGTAAAATCATTGAATCTTAATTAATTCCATAATCGCTAAGCATGTGTTTCATCCAAACTAGTTGAGTACATGCGTATCCAGCTGCAATATATTCAGCCTCAGCTATAGAGAGCGATATTGAGCTTTACTTCTTGCTAAACCAAGAAACTAAAAAATTTCTAATGTAAAAACAACCACCAGTGGTTGATTTTCTATCATCAATATTTCCGGCCCAATCAGCATCTGAATAGTTGGCTAATTGAACATTAGTATCAAAAGGATACAAAAGTCCCAAATTTATAGAACTTGCGACATATCTAATAACCCGTTTAATAACAGTGAGATGTGATTCCTTAGGATTAGACTGATATCTCGCACAAATTTCAAAACTGAATGCGATATCAGGTCTACTAGCAGTAAGATATAACAAACTACCAATCATACTGCGATATAGTTTAGGATCTATATCTTTACCTGTAGAGTCTTTTGAAAGTCTTAACGTTGTACTCATAGGAGTATCAAAGTTCTTACCATTCTCAAATCCAAACCTTTTAACCAAGTTTGAAGAATATTTGGTCTGAGAAATGAAAATTCCATCAGGTTGTTGTTTTACTTGCAACCCTAGGAAATAGTTAAGTTTGCCAACCATGCTCATTTCGAACCTTGATTTCATTAACTCTGCAAACTCAGTAGATATGTTAGAACAAGTAGATCCATAAATAATATCATCAACATATATTTGAACCATCAAAATATCAGTGTTATTTTTTTTAACAAAAAGCGTCTTATCGACACTACCTACTTGAAAGTTATGACTAAGTAAGAATTTAGTCAATTTTTCATACCATGCCCTGGGTGCTTGTTTTAGACCATAGAGAGCCTTTTTGAGACGAAATATATGGTTAGATAACTTAGGGTCTTCAAACCCTGAAGGTTATTCAACATACACTTCTTCATGTAAATCGCCATTCAAGAAGGCACTCTTTACATCCATCTGATAGATTTTAAATTTTCTGAAACATGCGATGGAAATAAAAAGTCCGATTGATTCAAGGCGAGCGACTGGAGTAAAGGTTTCATCGTAATCGATGCCTTCAATCTGAGTGTACCCTTTTACAACCAGTCTAGCCTTGTTTCGTATAATATTTTCGAGTTCATCAAACTTATTTTTAAAGATCCACTTTGTTCTAATAATATTTTTATCTTTAGGTTTAGGAACAAGATACCAGACATCATTATGAACAAATTGATTAAGTTCATCCTGCATAGCAACTATCCAATTTTCGTCAGAAAGTGCTTCTTTTACGTTGATCGGTTCTATTTGGGATGTAAAACAAACATAATTACATACATTCTCAAGTTGTTTATGAGTACGAACTCCAGTGAGAGGATTTTTAAAAATTTGATTGGTTGGATGATCTTTAACAGTCCTTGGTTCAGATTCTTTTTGACTTGATGAGATATCTAGATTGTCAATAATAATAGCTTCATCATCATTTGAACATGGGGCTGGTGTATTCAAATGATCATCAATGACCACATTGATGGACTCTTGAATCACACTAGTTCTTTTATTTAGAACCCTATAAGCTCGACTGTTCAAAGAATAACCAAGAAAAATTCCTTCATCACTCTTCGTATCAAACTTACCCAAATTTTTACGATCCCGTAAAATATAACACTTGCTGCCAAAAACCCGAAAGTATTTGACAGTAGGTTTCTTTTTAAACATAATTCATAAGCAGTCTTATTATCAGATTTACTGGTATAAACCCGATTAATAATATAGCATGCGGTATTAACTGCTTCAGCCCAAAGATTTCTAGAAAGCTTCATACTATTCAACATAACATTAGCCATTTCCTGAAGCACTCTATTTTTCTTTTCTACTATACCATTTTGTTGCGGTGTTTTGGGCGCTGAGAATTCATGTGATATTCCCTGATCGCTATAGAATTTCTCAAAACTACTGTTTTCGAATTCAGATCCAGGATCACTACGGATCTTACTAACATGAGAACCTTTCTCATTTTGGATTCGTTTGATGACCTTTTTAACTTCATCCAGGGTTTCAATTTTGTCTTTTAAGAACGATACCCAAGTGAATCTTGTATAGTCATCTATGATAACCAAGATATATTTTTTGCCTCCTCGACTCTCCGATCTGGTAGGTCTAATAAGATCCATGTGGAGAAGCTCGAGTGGTCTAGATGTGGTGTTAGAGTTCACTTTCTTGTGAGAACTCTTAATTTGTTTGCCCAACTGGCATTCACCACATACTTTGTCTACTTTTTGCAATTTGGGTAGACCTCTAATTAGTTCTCTTTTGCTCAATCTAAATAAGTTCCGATAGTGTACATGTCCAAGGCGTTTATGCCATAATTCAGTCTCATCGGTATGGACCATGTAACATGATTGAGTAGATGAGCTAGCATCACTAACAATGTAGCAGTTTTTAGAAGTTCTGCGACCAGTTAATATAACAGAACCCCTTTTATTAACTATCACACAACCTTGATTAGAAAACTTTACACTATGGTTATTATCACATATCTGAGAAATGCTTAATAGGTTGTGTTTTAAACCCTCAACATATAAGACATTCTTAAATAAGGGAAGCTTATAAAGTTGAACCGTACCTTGGCCAATAATCTTGCAATTGCTTCCATCACCAAATGTGACTGACCCATCAGTCATATCTTTAAGATCGGTGAATAAAACTTTATCACCTGTCATATGCCTGGAGCAACCACTATCTAGGTACCACTTTGAATGGCTTGTTGCTTTGAAAGCAGTGTGGGCAACCAAGCTGAAAGCTTTAGGAACCCATGTAACACCCTGAAAATCGGGGGTCGTGTATAAACTCAACTCCCGAGTTCCAGACCGTCACTTATGCAACAAAAATGGTTATGATTCGATGTTGTCTGATTTAAAGCATTCACATGAGTAAAAGTATACCAAAACTGCAATTCATACTTCAGATCCAGTGATAAAAGCAAGCGGAAGACTAAACAAGATATATATCACTGTATGGAAAACAAAGTAATCTCAACTGTCTCCAAAGTATGACTACATCTCTGAGTCTCATATACATGTACATAACAAAAGAATAATGTTCAAAAAGAAAAGTCCCACTGATGTCCCCTCGATCCAGGTCGCCTATGGGAAGCCGTCATGATACTGCATATACGAGAACTCATCCTGGTCCTCGTCATCATCTAGCTCCACCTCCTGGATCTCATCGTCACCTGCAACTACAACAGGGTCTGGTGGGTGTTGCAAACACCATCCCGTAACGTGGGAATGAGTGATCAACTCAGTGGAATCATAGAGCAAAGATTAGCATGTTCACAATTCAGTCACGCGATAATAGTAAAGCAGTAAATCAGACAAGTCCTAATACTGTTGTTAATGCAAGATGATATGACGTGATGTATGCCCTCACCGACGATCACCCTCATACGGCAACATCTTACGACCGCGGCATGCCACACTCCCTAGAGTGCTCCACATCTTCCAGGCACATGCAATGCTATGGTGATATGATTACCAAGTTGTTATTAGTCCATTCAAACAGCAGGATTGGGAAACTAAGGTACCTCCCTTGTATCAATCCCAACACGGATCCTGTCTAGGGTCGTCACTCCTAGTAATCTCATACGATGTACATTTCGTAGGTCACTGCAAGGGCTGCCAGGGCTGTTGCTCGCACTCGTTGCACCGCTCCCCCATCACCTTATCAATACAGGCCTACTGTACTCTACTGCACGGAAGGGTCGTCGCCTCCCGTGAACTCAGAATACGCTCGCGGTCACTACAAAGGGCTCGTCGCCTGATCAGTGTAGGCCGACAGCTAGAATATAGTGTCCCATACCACCATAATCTGCTCACGAGTCAAGGTGCTCATTGGTCACTACGGGGAGGTTTGTGGCCCCAGCGTAGGCCGACAGCTCGACCACGGTGTCCCATACCACCATGCCCGGCTCATGAGTCTTCGTGGATCAAGGTACCACGGTTAATAGGGTTTACAATGGTAAGTTCAGTACCCTAGGTTCAAGCAGTTATGATACATACAAGGTGAACAAACATCGGCCAGTCGGGTTACTTGACGGGCTCGACTAGCGCGATCGCATCTCGAATTGAACGACATGAAGTGCGTAAAACACTTCGCGTGGCCTAACCACTGCCGCCAACTCTCAACACGAATCACATTCATCGACGCGTCGTTCGTGCCTATGACCAGTCAGCCACGAATTCGCTCGGTTACCGACTGCCTGGACTAAGTCAAGTCCCACACATCTATGGAATTACATTAACACTATAAAAAGGTATTGGAATTGAAATACATCATGTGAGCATGTTAGCACATGTTATGACATTCAACTTAAGCAAATCTTCAAGGCATACTTCCCATGCATATTCAACTTAAGCAAATCCTCAAGCACATACATTCCATGCATGTAATGAAATCATGCATTTTGTCAACATGTAGAAAATCATTTAGGTCGGCATAATAATTGAAAAATCAATCACAAAGTATCAAATAACATCATTTAATTCAATACATACTAATACAAGCATTTATACAAACACATGCACTACACACTTAGGTCTACATATAGCATGTCGACCCAAAGTGTGCAACTAGGCGAATCTCTTCGCCAAACTAATTATGCACGCATTCCTAACTTCTTAATGCGACAACAAACCATGTCAATCACATCAGCAAAATATGAATGCAAACAGTACTTCCTACAAATGACTAAAATGCCCTAAATCTCATATTCTTCGTTAGCTTACGAAACGGGAAACGGAGAGCATTTTGTACATGTCAAACGGCGATGCCGTCAAGAATCTACTATTAAACGACATTGAAAGCGTTGGGAACCGTCAATCAAAGCGTCTAAAATCCTCACCTAGTGTCTTGTAGACTCGGGAATTGAAGCGGAGTGTATATGCTTCGTCTACGGCGAGTAAGGAGCCTAATACATAAGATCCATAAGCTACATCGCTATGGAAACAAGAAAAACTCAAATCACCAACTATTTAGGGTTTTTACTTACCTAGGATTGCGGTGGAATCGCCGGGAAAGCGGTAGAGGAGTGTTGCTTAAGCATGTGCAACACGTAGCACAAGTGGCGGGAAGAACTCTCCCACTCTCTCACAATCTCTCACTCTTTTTCTCTCTCCCAAGCTAGGGCTTCTCTCAAATTCGGATGGGAGAGAGGAGTGAGGGTTTCAACCCCTTTTATAGCCTAAAACATTCCCAAAATAGGCTTGGGAACAATGTTTACTTGGTGCCTAACCAAATCGGGGCCGTTTCGGTCCAAAAGGGCATTTCTGGAGGTCCCCAGGCCAGATGCGGTCGGACTTAAGCTCATGCATACTAGATCTAGCATACATCCAGTTTTCAGACCGGTTGGGTTCCCAGATCGCACGTGGCGGCCCAGTTTCAGTTTAACGGTCACCGAACCAAGATCAGGCCTATAAGTCTCGTGATATATAATAGATATTTTTCCTGATCCAAGGGTGTAATTTGGCTGTATTCTGACGGTCAGAATGCTTAATACTGATGCGTCAAATTTGTGTGCCAGATTTGAATTTGAAATTCCAACTGTCCCTATTCACACTCTCTTCGGTCCGGGCTCAATGAAATAGCCTGTGATCATCGGTTTGACTTGATTTTTGGAATGAGTGTCAAGTCCAGCTAGACGGTTCTAACGGTCTAAGATAGGAGGTATCGGACTTTCGACGCGCGGTCTAGATCCAATACAAAGTTTCAAGGAGGTCCCGAGAACAAACCGGCTTAGAGTTTGATCCGAGGCTTTAGAGCATTATAGCACCCTTGGTTCCACTCGCTTCGGGCCTCGTAGAACGTATTTAAAGCGATCAGGGACCATTTCCCAGCTATTCCAACGTTGCACTAGCTAACCTAGTCAAATTTTCCAAAGGAATGAATTCTACGCAATTTCGGGTCGAGTTAGTACTCGAGCCCAAGTATAGATTTTTCACGGGCGTTACAACCCATTTCATAACTGTTTTGGGTTTAGGAGTATAGATGGTCTTTTTCTATCTATTGTCGTAGGAACGACCTATAGAGTTCGACTTTAATAACTCCTTGAGAAGATCAATAATTTTTTCAGCTAATTGATTTCGGTTTTGAAAATTAAAGTTGACATGACCACTTTTAGGTTTTTGGAAAGACCTAGAATTTTTGGAAAAACCTTGATAGGTATTCTTTCATTTTGAGGTCGAAGACTCTCCTTTAACAAATCTAGGATCAATATTCTTTTGTTTAGGAGATGTATTTTTATCATAGCCCAACTCGGATCGATCGCCACATTTTCTTGATCCAGACAATAATTTTTCCAATTTTGGATCTCCTTAGGCATATCTCCATGTGTCTTTCAAACTCAGAAAAGAAGCTACCTCATTTTTGAGTTTCTCTTTTTCAGATTTTAAATCTTCAATTTGAGAGGTTTTGAAATCTAAATCATTTTTGATTTTTTCAAAAGAATCAGAAATATGAGATTTTTCTAAGACCAGAGACTCATAATCTTCCTTAAGCTTAGAAAATTTTACTTTTTGTAATTTAAGCTTGAAAGTAATTTTACAACTCTCTTTATACAGGGGATTATAAGCATCTTGAAGATCATCTTCATTATCGCAATCACTATTCAGATTTTCTTCACTAGATGTATCATCATGATCTGAATAGGTAATCTTGGCTAGAGTCATAAGGGCTTTAACACCATCGCCCGACTCGGTTTCAGAATGTTCTGATTTATAAGAGGATTCAGAATCAGATGATTCATCCCAAGTAGCCATCATACTTTTCCTTTTCGATTTGTCCTTTTTAGGACATTTGTTAGATAAGTGCCCATACTCTTGATAGTTGTAACATTGACTATCTTTCAAGGATTTACGAGTTCTAGGTTTAGATCGTCTCTTATCATTTGATTTTTGAAAATCAACCTTTTTCTTGTTTTTGAAAATTTTGTAAAACCTTTTTGCTAAAAGTGCCATATCATCTTTTGTATTTTCTGAATCCGAAGTGCTCTCTTGAGAAATAGTTTTAGATGATTTGAGAGCTATTGATTTTCCTTTAGGAGCCTTAAAGGATAACTTATAGGTTTGAAGTGAACCAACTAATTCCTTAACCCTCATGGTATCCGTATCACGAAGTTCCTGAATCGCGGTTACTTTAGAATTGAACCGTTCAGGAAGTGAACGTAGTATTTTTGCGCACACTTTACTTTCAGGGATTTTATCATCAAGACCCCACATAGAGTTCACTATGTCATTCAATCTAGTGAAGAAGTCCATAAACATCTCATTCTCATCCATATGAATTTCTTCAAATTTAGTTGTGAGGAGTTGGACTTTAGATTTCTTGACAATAGAAGTACCCTCGTGTGTCATTTCTAATATATCTCATGCTTGTTTTGCATTTTCATAAGAGATGATTCTTTTGAATTCATCTGGTGATAATGCACAAGTAATTGCATTTAGTGCTTTTGCATTAGCACTACTTTCACTTTTCTGAAGTGTGGTCCAAAGAGAATAAGCTGTTATTTTCATAGTTTTTGAACCATCGTCATTAGCAACTTCAGTAATAGGAGGGTTCCATTCATTCACTGTGGCCAGCCACACACTTTCATCCAAGGATTTGAGGAATATTCTCATCCTGGCTTTCCAATAGACATAGTTTGTGCCATTAAAAGGTGGTGGCCTAGTGACTGATAGGCTATCAAAATTTGACATCTTAATATAGCTTAGATCGTTAGCTCAGGAAATAAATCCAATAAAATAAACAATAAGCACAAGCTATTAGGCTCTGATACCACTTAAAAGGGCCTAGCTATATGCCCTAGAGGGGGGGTGAATAGGAAAATGCAAAATAAAAATACTAACAGCGGAATAATAAAAGAATTAAAGCACAATGTTTAATATAAAACAATTGCAATAGCCTAGAATAAGGAGATTGATACTTTATCAGTTCTAAGGACAACCTTACACCAAAAACCAGAGGTTTAAGGTAGGACAACCTTATTTCTAGAACGTCCTTGTGTCACAAACCAAAGAGGAATAATAAGCAATGAAATCAAAATAACTTGTGAAAAATAGATCCTAAGTTATTACAACATTCATCCACACTTTGCTTGAAGTAATTACAACATTCATCCAAAAACACAAATCACAAATGAATAAAGAAATGAAAGAATAAAGCACATCCACAACACAACGATATATAGTGGTTTGCCTGTGTGTACACCAACTGTTATCCAACAGCCACACAGATTACTACTCCACTCCTAATATCCTCACACGGGGGATATTAACATGCACTATCAAAATAGGTTTCACAGGTTCACCTAAAACCTTCAAAATTGTGTCTTTGATCTCGGGCTTACACAATCCAAAAACTCCACAATCTGAGTTTTCTGGCTCTCCTTAGATAACCAATACAATGAGATTTTTCTGGCGAATCTCAAACAAAAACCAGAGAAAGTAAATTATAAAACATGTAAAATACCTGAATCACCTTTTGATGAAGCCCGGTAGAACGAATCGGAGTAGTAGTTTGATTCGATGTTCAAAGTCCAATACTCACTTTAAAAATGGTTCTAAGTCTAATTGATTTTAGATCAAACGGGCTAGATCTATTTGATTTTGAATCCAGAAGAAGGAATAACAGAAACTCCCCTTTTTTAATAAGATTGGAATGTAGATCAAAATCAAATAAGAATAAGCTAGCAAAATGAATATTAAATAAGCACAAAGCAGCTTAAAATAAACACAAACTTATCCTAAAGAATAGCCTAAAGAATGCTTGAATAGAATTGATTTGAAGTGCTGAAACTCTGAAGTTCGTGCTCAATTTATAGACTGAAAAATCCCATCTACGACTGGTCTTAGGATCCTAGGACTGGTCGTAGCTCCAAATATTTTTGAATGATTTCCGCGGGATTTAATTTTCAGTTCCACGACCGGTCGAGGGTGGTCTACGACTGGTCGTGGGCCATCTACGACTGGTCATGGGACACTTATGATCGGTCGTAGGACCCCAAAACTGGTTGCTGGAGTTTAAGTCGTAGGGCTACGACCGGTCGAAGGATGAGTCGTAGAACTCACAAGACTGGTCGTAGGATGTCCAGGACTGGTCGTAGGACAGATAGAAAGATCCAAAAATCTTCAACTACCTAGGACTGGTCCTGAAAAACCTAAGTGTAACACCCTGAAAATCGGGGGTCGTGTATAAAC
The DNA here is from genome assembly GCA_037074715.1 of Magnolia kwangsiensis. Lineage (NCBI taxonomy): Eukaryota > Viridiplantae > Streptophyta > Magnoliopsida > Magnoliales > Magnoliaceae > Magnolia > Magnolia kwangsiensis. The sequence continues at coordinate 83,500,381 of CM073589.1, read as the reverse complement.
CCGACTCCCGAGTTCCAGACCATCACTTATGCAATAAAAATATTTATGATTCAATGTTGTCTGAGTTAAAGCATTCACATGAGTAAAATTATACCAAAACTGCAATTCATACTCTAGATTCAGTGATAAAAGCAAGTGGAAGACTAAAGGATATACATATCACTGTATGGAAAACAAAATAGATCTCAACTGTCTCCAAAGTATGAATACATCTCTGAGTCTCATATACATGCAAATAAACATAATCAAAATGTCAAAAATAGTCCCACTGAGAAGTCCCGCCAATCCAGGCCACCTAAGCAAAGCCGTCGTGGTACTGCATATATGAGAACTCGTCCTGGTCCTCATCATAATCCGGCTCTGCCTCCTGAATCGCTGCCTCACCTGCATCTAAGACAGGGTCTGCTGGGAGTTACAAATACCATCCCGTAACGTGGGAGTGAGTAGCTAACTCAGTAGAATAATAGAGCAAAGATTAATATGTTCTCAAATCAATCATGCGATAATAGTAAAGCAGTAAATCAAACATTCCTAATACTGTTATTAATGCAATATGACGTGACATGATGGATGCCCTCACCGACGATCTCCCTCATACAGCACCATCTTACGCCCGCGGCATGCTTTCTTCCCACAGTGCTCCACATCTTCTAGGCACATGCAATGTGATGGTGATATGATTACCAAGTTATTATTAGTCCATTCATACAGCAGGATTGGGAAACTAAGGTACTTCCCTTATATCAATCCCAACACAGATCCTATTTAGGGTCGTCACTCCTAATAATCTCATACGATGTATATTTTGTAGGTCGCTGTAAGGGCTGTCAGGGATGTTGCTCACACTTGTTGCATCGCTCCCCCATCACCTTATCAATACAGGCCTACTGTACCCTCATTGTTACGGAAGGGTCGTCGCCTCCCGTAGACTCAGAATACGCTCGCGGTCACCACAAAGGGCTCGTCGCCTGATCAGTGTAGGCCGACAGCAAGAATATAGTGTCTCATACCACCATAATCTGCTCACGAGTCATAAGTGCTCACTGGTCACTACAGAGAGGTTTGTGGCCCCAGCGTAGGCCGACAGCTCGACCACGGTGTCCCCTAGTACCATGCCCGGCTCATGAGTCTTTATGGATCAAGGTACCATGGTTAATAGGGTTTACAATGGTAAGTTCAGTACCCTACGTTCAAGCACTTATGACTCATACAAGGTGAATATACAATGGCCAGTCGGGTTACTTGACGGGCTCGAATAGCACGAGCGCATCTCAAGCTAAGCGACATGAAGTGCATAAAACACTTCGCGTGGCCTAACCACTGCCGCCAACTCCAAAACACGACTCGCGTTCATCGACGCGTCGTTCGTGGCAAAGATAAGCCAACCACGAATTTATTCAGTTACCGACTGCCTGGACTAGGTATAGTCCCAAACATCTATGAATCCACATCAGCAATCATATAAGAGTAATGGAAATGAAATACAACAATGTGAGCAGGTTAACACATTTTATAACATACAACTTAAGTAAATCATCTAACACATGCATTTCATACATACAATGAAATCATGCATATAGCCAACATGTAGGAAATCATTTACATCAGCATATTATTTGAGGATTCAATCTCAAACTAATTCATAACACCATTTAATTCAATACATACTAATACAAACATTTATACAAATACTTAGTCTACACACTTAAGTCTACATATAGTATGTCGACTCAAAGTGCGCATTTAGGCGAATCTCTTCGCCAAACTGATTATGCACGCATTCCTAATATCCAAATGCGGCAAAGAGCCATGTCAATCATATCAGCAAAATATGGATGAAAACAGTATTTCCTACAAATGACTAAAATGCCCTAAATCTCATATTTTTCGTCTGCTTACGAAACAGGAAACGGACAGCATATTGTACATGTCAAACGGCATTGCCGTCGATAATCTACTATTAAACGACATTGAAAGCATTGAAATTAGCCAATCAAAGCGTCTAAAATCCGCACCTTTTCCCTAGAGGTGAACCGATTCGAACGGAGCATATACGCTTCGTCTACGGTGAACCGGGAACCTAATACACAAGATCTGTAAGCTACTTCGCTAAGGGATTCAACAGAACCTTAAATCAGCAAAAGGTTAGGGTTTTCCTTACCTAGAAGTGCGGCGGAATCACCGAAAAAGTGATTGAGGTACGTGACTTAAGCACGTGTAGCAGGTAGTGCAAGCAGCAGGAAGTTCTCCCCCACTTTCTCTCACAATCTCTCACCTTTTCTCTCACACCAGCTAGGGTTTCTAGCAAATTCGGATGGGTGAGAGAAGTGAGGGTTTAAGGCCCTTTTATAACCTAAAACATTTTCAAAACAGGCTTGAGAACAATGTTTACTTGATGCCTAACCAAATCGGGGCTGTCTCGGTCCAAAAAGACATTTCGGGAGGTCCCCTGGCCGAAGGCAATCGGACTTAAGTTCATGCACATCGGATGTCGCTCACATCCCATTTTTAGACCAGTAGTGTTCGTAGATCGCACGTGGCGGTCCAGTTTCAGTTCAGCGGTCATCGCACGTAGATCAGGTCTACAAGTCTCATGATATAAAAAAGAAATTTTTTCTGATCTGAGGGTGTAGTTTGGCTGAATTCTGACGGTCAGAACGCTTAATAATAACGCGTCAAGTCGTGTACCAGATTTGAATTTCAAAATTCTAAATCTAACCCTATTCTCACTCTCTTCACTCCATGCTCAATGAAATAGCCTCTGAATGTCAGTTGGACTTGATTTTCGAAATGATTGTCAAGTCCAGCTAGGCGGTTATAACGGTCTAAGATTGTAGGTATCGGACTTTCGACGCACGGTCTAGATCCAATATAAAGTTTCAAAGGGGTCCTCAGAACAAACCGGTTTAGAGTTTGATCCGAGGTTTCAGAGTATTATAGTGTCATTGGTTCTACTCGCTTTGGGTCTTGTAGAACGTATTTAAAGCGATCAGGGATGATTTCACAGCTACTATAGCGTTGCGCTAGCTAACTTACGCTTATTTTCTAAAGGAATTAATCCTACGCGATTTCTGGTCGAGTTGGTATTCGAGTCCAAGTACGGATTTTTCCAGGGCGTTACAATCTACCCCCCTTAAAAAAAATTTTATCCTCAAAATTTGTACCGTTTTGTACTCCTTGAGAAGCTGTGGGTAGTTCTTTCTGATCTCGGCTTCTGTCTCCCAGGTAGCCTCTTCCTTAGAGTGATGCGTCCACAATACCTTCACAAGGGGAATCACCTTGCTATGCAATACCTGCTCCTTCCTATCTAGGATACGCGTCGGTCGCAGGATATATGTAACATCCTCTCCTAACTACACCTGCTCCCATCTGATGATATGGGAAGGATCAGAAACGTATTTCTTCAGCATAGAAACATGAAATACGTTGTGAACGCTCGCGAGAGGTGTGGGTAAAGCCAAACGGTATGCCACTGATCCCACACGATCGAAGATTTGGAATGGACCAATGAATCGCGGTGCCAGCTTCCCCTTCTTCCCGAACCGAAGGACTCCCTTCATAGGGAAAACTCATAAAAATACATGATCCCCAACCGTGAACTCTAGCGGCCACCGTCTCGTACTGCATAACTCTTCCGTTTGCTCTGCGCTGTGAGAAGCCGACGTCTAATAATATCAATCTTCTCCGACGTCACCTGCACTAACTCTGGGCCAATCAATCTGCGCTCACCGACCTCTGCCCAACAATACGGTGCTCGACAAGGTTGCCCATACAACGCCTCGTAAGGTGTCATACCGATACTTGCCTGGAAACTGTTGTTGTACGCGAACTCTGCATATGCAAGACAGTCATCCCAACTGTCTTTGAAGTCTAATGCGCAAGCTCGCAACATGTCCTCTAAGATCTGGTTCACCCGCTCTGTCTGTCCGTCTGTCTATGGGTGGAAGGCAGTACTGAACTTCAACTTCACACCCATAGCCTCCTGAATGTGAGTCCAGAAAATAGAAGTGAACCGCGTGTCTCTGTCCGACACGATCTCTAACAGAACTCCATGCAGACGCACGATCTCTCTGATATATAGTATAGCCAGCTCGTCTGCAGAGTTCGTGACTCTGATCGGTAGGAAGTGTGCCAACTTCGTCAGACGGTCGACGATCACCCATATGGAATCATGTCCCTTCCTCGTCTTCGGCAGCCCTGAAACGAAATCTATGGAAATGAAGTCCCACTTCCACTCTGTGATTGGCATAGGCTGAAGAAGTCCAGGTGGTCGGCGATGCTCTGCCTTCACCTGCTAGCAAGTAAGACAATAGGACATGAACTCTGCTATGTGGGTCTTCATACCTTCTCACCAATAGGTCCTCCTAATGTCGCGATACATCTTCGTACTGCCTGGATGCATCGCGAGTCTGGTACAATGCGCAGCCTCGAGAATCTCTCATCTCAAGTCAGGGATATCTGTGACGCATAGGCGGCCACGATAACGTAAGCCCCCATCCGTACCAACTCGCCACTCGGTGTCTACATCATCACTGGCCTGCTCTCGAAGCTCAGTCAGACGCGCATCATCCCTCTGCGCCTCGATGACCCGGTCATCGATCTGAGATCGCACCTGCACATGTGCAATGAACTCATACGGCTCCTCTACAGTGAGTTTCTGCTCAAAGTCTCAAAAAAACTCAACCATATCCCACTTAGCAACCATCAGTGGAGGCGCAAACTCTATCGCCTTCTTGCGGCTCAACGCGTTAGCTACAAAGTTCACCTTCCCAGGATGGTAAGAGACTTCGAACTTGAAGTCCTTCAAAGTCTCCATCTATCGCCGCTGCCTCATATTCAAGTCTTGCTGCGTGAATATGTACTTGAGGCTCTTGTGGTCGCAAAAGAGCTCCAACGCCTCTCCATAGAGGTAATGTCTCCAGAGTCTCAGTGCGAATATGACGGCTGCCAACTCCAAGTCGTGTGTAGGGTAATTCTCCTCGTGCTTCCTTAATTGTCTCGAGACATACGAAATTACCCTGTCCTTCTGCATAAGGACACAACCCAGACCAACGCTAGACGCGTCAGTGTATATAGTGTATCTAACCCCTTGCTCTGGAAATAGTAGCACAGGGGCGGACGTAAGTCTGTCCTTCAGCTCCTGAAAAGATGACTCCGCCTTGTCATTCCAGGCAAACTTCACGTCCTTTCGTGTCAACTGAGATAAAGGTCTCGCGATCTTCGAGAAATCCCAAATGAAGCATCGATAATAGCCAGCAAGACCCAAGAAACTCCTCACCTAAGTGATAGAGTCAGGCTGCTCCCAGTCCTAAACTACAGCAACCTTTGCCAGGTCAAATGCCATCCCATCCATCCTTGGACACCACGTGTCCCAGAAACTTCACTTCCTACTTCCAGAAGTCGCACTTCTTGTACTGTGCGAACAGCTGATGCTGTCTGAGTGTATCCAGGACCAAAATGTCGTCAATGAACACAACGACAAATCGATAGAGGAAAGGCCGAAATACCCGGTTCATCAGATCCATGAACACGGCTGGTGCGTTCTTGAGACCGAACGACATCACAAGAAACTCGTAGTGGCCAAAGCTGGTCCTGAATGCTGTCTTCTGCACGTCCTCATTCCTGACGCGCAACTGATGATATCCTGACTGGAGATCAATCTTCGAGAAGTACTGCACTCCTCTCAACTGATCAAACAAGTCATCGATCGGCGTAAAGGGTACTTGTTCTTCACCGTGATCTAGTTCAGCCTGCGATAATCAATACACAATCGCATCGAACCATCCTTCTTCCTTACAAACAGGACTGGTGCTCCCCAAGGAAACACACTGGGTCGAATAAGGCCAAGCTCCAACAGACCATCAATCTGCATCCTCAACTCCTCCATCTCACACGGTGTCATGCGATACGTCGGCAGTGAGATGGGCGTGGAACCAGGCACCAGATCGATAGTGAAATCAATCTCTCATCGAGGCGGTAAATCAGGGATCTTCCTGAATAGATCCCCAAAATCACAAACGACTGGCATATGCTCAAGCATCGGGGCATCAGTGTCCCGAAGTAAAGAAGCGTAGCTAAGTATGCGGAAGGGGAGATTTACCTGAACTGAAAATGTAAAAGGCGTGCCCTTTAGCTCGTACACAGTCACCATACGAGTCTCGCAGTCAATCTTGGCCCTCCCAGCAGTCAACCAGTCCATGCCAAGAATGACGTCGAGATAAATAAGAGAGGGGTCGACGATAAGATCAAGAGCCATCGTCCTACCTCCCAGATCCACCAAGCAACCCTCACACATCAGGGTGGCATCGAAAAATCCTCCATGAGCTGAAAGGACTCGCACTTCATCCATACGAATGGTCGACAGTTCAAGACGCCTGACTATGGAATGCGATATCAAAGAAAGTGTGGATGCAGTATCCACCATCACAAGTATAGGAATATCTCCGATGTGGGCAGTGACCTTAAAGGCCGAATGCTGAGAAGTCTCTGTCTCGGCTGCCTCATCTGTCAAGGCAAGCACCTGCGCCTGCTGTGGCCGGTTCGGCCGCTATACTATGGGCCGTAGAGGCGGCCTGAACTGAGATACGAGAGGTCTGAAGGAAGGGTGCGCAGGAGCCAACCGTAAAGGCGGTGTTGATATAGCCTGTAGGCGTGTACGGTCGATCTTCTGCGGCGGTGAGAACCCACTGTCCCGCATCCGAGCTAAACAACTCTGTGCTGAATGGACCGATCTCCCACAATAAGTACATGATAAATCGGGGCACCGCATCAGGGGTACTGGCGCTGTAGCCCTAGAAGGAGGGTCGACGCGAGGCCTCTTGCCCTCAAAGGGCCTGTCCTGTAACTCTGGTTGTGGCCTAAGAGCAATAAGGCCATGAGATCGCGTAAGTCGATCCACATCCTGCTCTGCCCACATGGACATGTGAATCAGCTCTGCGTAGGAGGGAATGCTCATGCAACACATCTTCGACCGAATATCCGATCGCAAACCCTCAGAAAAGCGCCGCATGCGCATCGGCTCATCTACAAGTATAGTCGGGACGTATCTGCCCAACTCAGTGAACCGATGCTCATACTCAGTCACCGTCATGCCTCCCTGTCTGAGGTGCAGAAACTCATTCTCCCGATCATGCCTATATGTCTGGGGATAGTATTTCTCGTGGAAGTAGAACTCAAACGCTGCCCAGGTCCTGATGTAATTAGTGACAACGGTCCGCAATACACTATCCCATCATAAGCTGGCCTCCTGCTCGAATAAGAATGTAGCCAACTCAACCTACTCGGACTCTGAGCAATGCAGCATCCGTAATACCTTCGACACACGGTCGAGCCAATACTCCACCTCTTCGGGTCTATGAGAACCCGTAAAAGTAGGAGGCCGCAAACGTTGGAATCGCTCGAGTAGGCCCCGTGTATCAACAACAGTACCCATAGGATAAGCAGGCGGTGCAGGATGAGCAATGCCCTCATCCTGAGCATAAGTACCGGCATCCTCAGCTGGATGCACAGGTGGTACAGGTGGAGTCACACTCCCACCCTGGGCTAGAGTCCCCACTATAGTAGTCAGGAGCTGCTGCTGCTGCTGCTGCTGCATCATGGCCATCATCTGCTCAAATCTATCTGGAGGTGGAGCAGGCTGTGGCATGTACTGCGTCGAAGAAGACGCACGGTACTGCTCTCTGAAAGGCGGTGTGAAAGGCGGCGGTCCAACTGCAAGACCAGTAGGAGGCTGAGACTCACGTGATGTCTCAGGAATCGGGCCCACAGCAGGGTCTGTATGAGTATCAGACTGGAGGGGAACCTGATCCATCGGCTCACCTAACGTGAGCCAAGTTGTGCTCCGTGTAACCTTAGGCAGCATTCCCTATATTCAAAATAGGTCGCAACCTTGTCAGTCTCAATAGCACAAACACACCGCAATCATTCACATAAAGAGTCAAAGGCATTCCATGCATTTCATTTAATCAAAATTGTCACAATATAAGGGATATCTTCTTACAGGCATCATGACAAGAAGTACATGGGAACTAAGACAGTTAAAGCTACAACAGTAACATAAGTAAACTACTAGCCTTAACAGGCTTACACAACATAAAGCAGGAAACGACTAACTACTACCAACAACATCTAAAATCTCATTGCTAGTCTGAGTCGGGTGATGGAGGAGGAGCACCCTTATCCTGCAAGCATCACAGGATCGCCTTCAAGGTGTGAGTCACCTTACCGAATTTTGTCTTCATAACGACCTTGGTATCCTCGACCTCAGCCCGAAGTTCCTGAACTTCCCTTCATAAGGTGACCTGGCTCTCCTCAATTCGGGTAATGTGACCATCACTAGTAGCCTGAGTAGAAGGAGGAGGGCTCTCATTAGTATCATGAGCCTCCTCTTCTTCCTCTTCTTGGGCTTCTTCCTCTACTTCCGCCCTAGGTTCTCCTTCACTTGGATACTCTTCGCCATCAAAATCGCCCTCGCTATCCTTATCAAGCTGAGTCTCACGGTACTGAGACCCGATCTTCATCTTGACCATGGTAGACTCGTCAATGCAGTGAATCGGAACTGGCAACTCCGGCCCAAGTCTGTAAGAAAACTCAAGCGCGATCTTGCATATAAGCCAGCCAAAAGGAAGCGACTCAGATGTTCTTCTTGATTTCGCTATGAGGATAATCTGGCGCAACACGAAAGTGGCAATACACACATTTTCTCCCTGAGCCACCTGATACAAGAAATTGACCATAAGGCGTGTACATTCAACGTGATTTGTCGACCTGGGATACACGTTGAACGTGCAAATGTGGTGCAGCAGGTGCAAATCATTAGACATATGAGATGCCTTGAGGCTATTGTTAGGCTGCCATGGAACCAGACTACCGCATAGGAACCTGGTACGGCGATCTCGCTCACGCCTACTCCTCAAATTCTTTGCACTGGGATGAACATTACCAAGGGGTACATTCAGAAGTCGCGCTATCAACCGAACATCGATCGTAGCCATCCGGTCTCTACCAAAGGGAATCTTGAACTGCAATGGCTCCAATGTAGGATTCTGGATACGAGCGTAGAAGGCACGAACGGTGCTCACATTAGCACGAGAACGGGCTTCAAAGAGCGGACCCCAATGCGCTGCTTCAATGCGCTCAAATAATAGGAATTCACTGAATAGTCGCCCTTCCACGTCCGGCTCAAACAACACCTTACGGTCAGTATAATCACAGTGAGGCATCTCTGCTAATAGCACTCGCCCAATTTGAGCATGGGGATCCAAATCCCGCTTTGTATGAAACTCCCGGGCTGTGCTTAGACTTGCGGCGGCGTCTGAGCTAGCGGTGCCACCCCTCGATCTTCTTGATTGTGCTGGGTGACTAGGCCCAGCCTCTTCCGCTGCGGTCTTTCTCTTTCCCATCAAAGAGAGGATGGTGGAGAAAGAAAAAACCCAAAATGGCTTCAACAAAAGTCATGAAAAATATGGGAAATGGGGGAAATGGCTGCCCAAGTGAACAGAAGGAAATCTTAACGTTGTTGAGAGATAAATCAAGCTTCCAAGAGCTGGAATTTTAAAGAAAAAAGAGAATGCTAAAGGGGTTTAGAACTCCACACGATTTCAGCCATATTTGGGGGTTGTAGGAGCTCCAACGAACGAGTTTTGCAAGAGGAGGAGTAGCAAACCATAATGGAAGGATGGAATGGGTTCGGTTTTAGCAAGAAATGGGATTGGAAGGGATTTAGAGTTGCGGTTTGAGATGGGCAGCAAGAAAAATGTGAAAGGGAGCTTAAGAGGGGGCTGTTTGTGAAGGAGGTACCCCTTTTTGGGGTTTTCGATGGATGGACCGCACATGCGAGGGATGCCCTACCCAAAAAAGACCGTGCGCCCGAAATTTAGTGCAAGTGGGGCCCACCGGACGGCGATGCATCGCCAGATCGGTGATGGCATCGTCGGCCATCTTCTGATCCGACTGGTGGGACCCCATGGGTTGGGTCGCCACTGCCCTAAGGACCTCAAATATGTATGGGCCCCACCCTAGTTCATTGTATTTTGACCTAGGGAGGCCCAAACTTCCCTTTGGGGTATTCCGGGGCCAATCTGTAAACCAGAATACATTTACCTATTATATAGCATATGATTTTGGGATAGAAGGAGCTAATCCATCTATCTAGCCCATTAGTTGCTAAATACAGCAAAGTTAGAATGGCCAAATGGCTAGTTTTCATGTATTTTTACTATTTATTAGAAAATTTTGCCTAAGTATGATTTTATATCATTTTCACATTAGGATCAATGCCTAACATGAAAATTTAGAGAAAAAATTGAAGAATGGGGTGGTGAGAGGAAGGATTTTGAAGGAATTAGGTGAAACGGGATTTTTAAGCCCTAGCGATTGAAAGTAAGGGTTGTGGTTACCCCACAGCCCAAGGATTCACATTTTTGGGTTTAGAACCTTTCATAGAACGTCTCAACCCACCTACTTACAACCTATGAGATACTTAGGTCGCTTCACGTGACCCTAGATGCGTTACGGACTCGATCAAACGATCGATACGAATAAACTTCGCCTATTGGCGAAACTGCGATCGTATAAGTGTTTCTAGGTTCCTTTCATACCCACTTAATTCAAAGGGACGACAGCGTACGTCGTGTGTCTACAACCCAGGTCCAGTTTAATCTCGATCATGCTCTGATACCAACTTGTAACACCCTAAAAATCGGGGGTCGTGTATAAACCCGACTCCCGAGTTCCAGACCGTCACTTATGCAACAAAAATGTTTATGATTCAATGTTTTCTGAGTTAAAGCATTCACATGAGTAAAATTATACCAAAACTGCAATTCATACTCCAGATTCAGTGATAAAAGTAAGCGAAAGACTAAAGGATATACATATCACTGTATGGAAAACAAAATAGATCTCAACTGTCTCCAAAGTATGAATACATCTCTGAGTCTCATATACATGCAAATAAACATAATCAAAATGTCAAAAATAGTCCCACTGAGAAGTCCCGCCAATCCAGGCCACCTAAGCAAAGCCGTCGTGGTACTGCATATATGAGAACTCATCCTGGTCCTCATCATAATCCGGCTCTGCCTCCTGAATCGCTGCCTCACCTGCATCTAAGACAGGGTCTGATGGGTGTTGCAAACACCATCCCGTAACGTGGGAGTGAGTAGCTAACTCAGTAGAATAATAGAGCAAAGATTAACATGTTCTCAAATCAATCATGCGATAATAGTAAAGCAGTAAATCAAACATTCCTAATACTGTTGTTAATGCAATATGACGTGACATGATGGATGCCCTCACCGACGATCTCCCTCATACAGCACCATCTTACGCCCGCGGCATGCTTTCTTCCCACAGTGCTCCACATCTTCTAGGCACATGCAATGTGATGGTGATATGATTACCAAGTTATTATTAGTTCATTCATACAGCAGGATTGGGAAACTAAGGTACTTCCCTTATATCAATCCCAACACAGATCCTGTTTAGGGTCGTCACTCCTAATAATCTCATACGATGTATATTTTGTAGGTCGCTGTAAGGGCTGTCAGGGATGTTGCTCACACTCGTTGCATCGCTCCCCCATCACCTTATCAATACAGGCCTACTGTACCCTCATTGTTACGGAAGGGTCGTCGCCTCCCGTAGACTCAGAATACGCTCGCGGTCACCACAAAGGGCTCGTCGCCTGATCAGTGTAGGCCGACAGCAAGAATATAGTGTCTCATACCACCATAATCTGCTCACAAGTCATAAGTGCTCACTGGTCACTACAGAGAGGTTTGTGGCCCCAGCGTAGGCCGACAGCTCGACCACAGTGTCTCATAGTACCATGCCCGGCTCATGAGTCTTTATGGATCAAGGTACCATGGTTAATAGGGTTTACAATGGTAATTTCAGTACCCTACGTTCAAGCAGTTATGACTCATACAAGGTGAACATACAATGGCCAGTCGGGTTACTTGACGGGCTCGACTAGCACGAGTGCATCTTAAGCTGAGTGACATGAAGTGCATAAAATACTTCGCGTGGCCTAACCACTGCCGCCAACTTCAAAACACGACTCGCGTTCATCGACGTGTTGTTCGTGGCAAAGATAAGCCAACCACGAATTTATTCAGTTACCGACTGCCTGGACTAGGTATATCCCAAACATTTATGAATCCACATCAACAATCATATAAGAGTAATGGAAATGAAATACAACAATGTGAGCAGGTTAACACATTTTATAACATACAACTTAAGTAAATCATCTAACACATGCATTTCATACATACAATGAAATCATGCATATAGCCAACATGTAGGAAATCATTTACATTAGCATATTATTTGAGAATTCAATCTCAAACTAATTCATAAAACCATTTAATTCAATACATACTAATACAAACATTTATACAAACACTTAGTCTACACACTTAAGTCTACATATAGTATGTCGACTCAAAGTGCGCATTTGGGCGAATCTCTTCGCCAAACTGATTATGCACGCATTCCTAATATCCTAATGCGACAAAGAGCCATGTCAATCATATCAGCAAAATATGGATGAAAACATTATTTCCTACAAATGACTAAAATGCCCTAAATCTCATATTTTTCACCTAGCTGGTATTACCGTCGATAATCTACTATTAAACGACATTGAAAGGGTTGAAATCAGCCAATCAAAGCGTCTAAAATCCTCACCTTTTCCCTAGAGGTGAACCGATTTGAACGGAGCGTATACACTTCGTCTACGGCGAACCGGGAACCTAATACACAAGATCTATAAGCTACTTCACTAAGGGATTCAACGGAACCTTAAATCAGCAAAAGGTTAGGGTTTTCCTTACCTAGAAGTGCGGAGGAATCACCAGGAAAGTGATTGAGGTACATGACTTAAGCACGTGTAGCAGGTAGTGCAAGCAGCAGGAAGTTCTCTACCACTCTCTCTCACAATCTCTCACCTTTTCTCTCACACCAGCTAGGGTTTCTAGAAAATTCGGATGGGTGAGAGAAGTGAGGGTTTAAGGCCCTTTTATAACCTAAAACATTTCCAAAACAGGCTTGGGAATAATGTTTACTTGATACCTAACCAAATCGGGGCTGTCTCGGTCTAAAAAGATATTTCGGGAGGTCCCCTGGCCGAATGCGATCGGACTTAAGTTCGTGCACGTCGGATGTCGCTCACATCCCATTTTCAGGCCAATAGTGTTCGTAGATCGCACGTGGCGGTCTAGTTTCAGTTCAGTGGTCATCGCACGTAGATCAGGTCTACAAGTCTCATGATATGAAAAAGAAATTTTTTCTGATCCGAGGGTGTAGTTTGGCTGAATTCTGACGGTCAGAACACTTAATAATAACGCGTCAAGTCTTGTGCCAGATTTGAATTTCAAAATTCCAAATCTAACCCTATTCTCACTCTCTTCACTCCAGGCTCAATGAAATAGCCTCTGAATGTCGGTTGGACTTAATTTTTGAAATGATTGTCAAGTCCATCTAGGCGGTTATAACGGTCTAAGATTGTAGGTATCGAACTTTCGACGCGCGGTCTAGATCCAATACCAAGTTTTAAAGGGGTCCTCAAAACAAACCGATTTAGAGTTTGATCCGAGGTTTCAGAGTATTATAGTGTCATTGGTTCTACTCGCTTTGGGTCTTGTAGAACGTATTTAAAGCGATCAGGGATGATTTCACAGCTACTCTAGCGTTACGCTAGCTAACTTACGCTTATTTTCTAAAGGAATTAATCCTACGCGATTTCTGGTCGAGTTGGTACTCAAGTCCAAGTACGGATTTTTTCAGGGCGTTATACTAAGACTGGTCGTAGGAAAGCTAGGACTGGTCTTGAAGTCCCTACGACTGGTCTTAGAACACTCTAAACATGCATATAAAGATATATGAGTTATGTATCCGGAATGACCTACAATAAAGCCCATCCTAAGGTCAATCTAAGGTCAAACAAACCTTAAAAGTGAGATGGACATTGAAAGTCTGTACACTCAGATGACCCTTAAGAGAAGCTTGTGAATATTTAACACTTGTAGTAGGCCTTCATAAGCTTAATCTTGACTTGACAAAGTCTTCTAATAAACTTGAACTTGATCAAACCTTAAACATGCAACCTTGAAAACTTCTATTCTTGATTTCTTCATCCAAGACTTGAAAAGTTTCTTCTTTTAAGATCTTGACTTGAAATGCGATGTTAATTGCAATGACTAGTCTTCAAATATAAAACACAAGATATACAAGACATACATATAGGTTTTAGCACCACAAAATTTGACAACTAAAGGGATATGAAATCATAGCACTTACAATTTGAGAATACATTTAGGTTATAGGTTTAGGTTTAGGTTTTACGTTTCGGTTATAGTTTTAGGTTTAGGTTAAGGTTATAAGTGTAGGCTATAGGTTTATGTTTAAGTTAGGTTATAGGTTAAGGTTTAGGGAATTGAGAATAGGTTTAGGTTTAGGTTTAGGAAATCGGGTTTGGGTTCAGGTCTAAGTTTAGGCTAAGGTGTTGAGATTAGGATTAGGTGTAGGTTTAGGTTTAGGGATTTGAGAATACATTTAGGTTTTAGGTTTAGGTTTAGGTTTAGTTTATAGGTTTAGGTTAAAGTTAGGTTATAGGTTATAAGTTTAGGTTATAGGTTATAGTTTATAGGTTAAGGTTTATGTTATAGTCTTTGATTAAGGTTATAGGTTATAGCTTTAGGGAATTGAGAATAGGTTATGGTTTAGTTTTAGGAAATCGGGTTCGGGTTCAAGATCGGGTTTAGGTTTGGGTTTTCAAGTTTAGGTTTAGGTTTAGGTTAGGGAGTTAAGATTAGGATTAGGTGTATGTTTAGGTTTAGGGATTTGATAATACATTTAGGTTTTAGGCTTAGGTTTAAGTTTAGGTTTAAGTTTATAGGTTTAGGTTATAGGTTTAGGTTTTGGTTTTAGGTTTAGGTTAAGGTTATATTAGGTTATATGTTATAGGTTATAGGTTAAGGTTTAGGTTATAGGTTTTGGTTTAGGTTAAGGTTACAGGTTTTGGTTTAGGTTTTAGGTTTAAGTTAAGGTTATAGGTTTAGGTTAGTTTTAGGTTTAGGTTATAGATTATTGCTTTAGAGAATTGAAAATACGTTATGGTTTAGGTTTAGGAAATCGAGTTCGGGTTCGGGATCGGGATCGGGATCGGGTTTAGGCTAGGGAGTTGAGATTAGGATTAGGTTTAGGTTTATGTTTAGGGATTCGAGAATATATTTAGGTTTTAGGTTTTAGTTTATAGGCTTAGGTTTAGGTTAAGGTTAGGTTATAGGTTATAAGTTTAGGTTACAGGTTATAGGTTATAGGTTAAGGTTTAGGTTAGAGTTTTTAGTTTAGGTTAAGGTTATAGGTTTTGGTTTAGGTTTAGGTTTAGGTTTTAGGTTTAGGTTAAGGTTGTAGGTTTAGGTTATAGGTTTAAGTTAGGTTTAGGTTTAGGTTTAGGTTATAGGTTATATCTTTAGGGAATTGAGAATATGTGAAGGTTTAGGTTTAGGAAATTGGGTTCGGGATCGGGTTTAGGTTTGGGTTTTCAAGTTTAGGTTTTGGTTTAGGTTTAGGAGTTGAGATTAGGATTAGGTGTAGGTTTAAGTCTAGGGATTTGAGAATACATTTAGGTTTTAGGTTTTAGGTTATATGTTTAGGTTATAGGTTTAGGTTTAGGTTTAGGTTTTAGGTTTTAGGTTTAGGTTAAGGTTTAGGTTTTAGGTTTAGGTTTAGGTTAAGTTTTAGGTTTAGGTTTAGGTTTAGGTTTTAGGTTTTAGGTTTAGGTTTAGGTTTAGGTTTAGGTTTCAGTTTCGGTTTAGGTTTTAGATTTAGGTTAAGGTTATAAGTTTAGGTTATAGGTTATAGGTTATAGGCTATAGGTTAAGGTTTAGGTTATAGGTTTTGGATAAGTTTTATGTTTAGGTTTAAGTTATAGGTTATAGGTTATAGCTTTAGGAAATTGAGAATAGGTTAAGGTTTAGGTTTAGGAAATTGGGTTTGGGTTCAGGATCAGGTTTAGGTTTGGGTTTTCAAGTTTAGGTTTAGGTTTAGGTTAGGGAGTTGAGATTAGGATTAGGCGTAGGTTTACATTTAGGGATTTGAGAATACATTTAGGTTTTAGGTTTAGGTATAGGTTTAAGGTTATAAGTGTAGGTTTAGTTATAAGTTATAGCTTTAGGGAATTAAGAATAGGTTAAGGAAATTCGTTTTAGGTTCGGGATCGGATTTAAGTTTGGGTTTTCAAGTTTAGGTTTAGGTTAAGGAGTTGAGATTATGATTAGTTGTAGGTATAGGTTTAGGGATTTGAGAATACATTTAAGTTTTAGGTTATAAGTGTAGGTTATAGGTTTAGGTTTAAGTTAGGTTATAGGTTAAGGTTTAAGGAATTGAGAATAAGTTAATGTTTAGGTTTAGGGATTTGAGAATACATTTAGGTTTTAGGTTATGAGTGTAGGTTATAGGTTTAGGTTTAAGTTAGGTTATAGGTTTAGCTTTACGTTATAAGTGTAGGTTATAGGTTTAGGTTTAAGTTAGGTTATAGGTAAAGGTTTAGGGAATGGAGAATAAGTTAAGGTTTAGGTTTAGGAAATCGGGTTCAGGTTCGGGTTTAGGTTTGGGGTTTCATGCTAACGTTTAGGTTAAGGAGTCGAGATTAGGTTTAGGTGTAGGAGTAGGTTTAGGGATTTGAGAATATATTTAGGTTTTAGGTTTAGGTTTTAGGTTTAGGTTTAGGTTTAGGTTATAAGTGTCGGTTATAGGTTTAGGTTTAAGTTAGGTTATAGGTTATTGCTTTAGGGAATTGAGAATAAGTTAAAGTCTAGGTTTAGGAAATCGGGTTCGGGTTCGGGATCGGGTTTAGGTTTAGGTTTTCAAGTTTAGGTTTAGGTTTAGATTAGGGAGTTGAGATTAAGATTAGGTGTAGGTTTAGGTTTAGGTTTGGGGATTTGGGAATACATGTAGGTTTTAGGTTTAGGTTTAGGTTTAGGTTTTAGGTTTAGGTTAAGGTTATTGGTTTAGGTTAGGTTTAGCTTATAGGTTATAGATTATAACTTTAGGAAATTGAGAATAGGTCAAGGTTTAGGTTTAGGTTTAGGAAATCAGGTTTGGGTTCAGGATCAAGTTTGAGTTTAAATTTTCAAGCTTAGGTTTAGGTTTAGGTTAGGGAGTTGAGATTAGGATTAGGTGTAGGTTTAGGTTTAGGAATTTGAGAATACCTTTAGGTTTTAGGTTTAGGTTTAGGTTTAGGTTTTAGTTTATAGGTTTATGTTATAAGTTATAGCTTTAGGGAATTGTGAATAGGTTAAGATTTAGGTTAAGGAAATTTTGTTTGGGTTCGGAATTAGGTTTAGGGTTGGGTTTTCAAGTTTAGGTTTAGGTTAAGGAGTTGAGATTAGGATTAGGTGTAGGTTTATGTTTAGGGATTTGAGAATACATTTAGGTTTTAAGTTATAAGTGTAGGTTATAGGTTATAGCTTTAGGGAATTGAGAATAGGTTAAGGTTTAGGTTTAGGAAATCGGGTTCAGGTTCGGGTTTAGGTTTCAGTTTTCAAGTTTAAGTTTAGGTTTAGGTTAGGGAGTTGAGATTAGGATTAGGTGTAGGGATTTAAGAATACATTTAGGTTATTGGTTTAGGTTTAGGTTATAAGTGTTGGCTATAGGTTTAGGTTTAAGTTAGGTTATAGGTTAAGGTTTAGGAAATTGAGAATAGGTTAATGTTTAGGTTTAGGAAATCGGGTTCAGGTTTAGGTTTAGGCTAAGGAGTTGAGATTAGGATTAGGTGTTGGTTTAGGTTTAGGGATTTGAGAATACATTTAGGTTTTAGGTTTAGGTTTTAGGTTTAGGTTAAGGTTAGATTATAGGTTATAAGTTTAGGTTATAGGTTAAGGTTTATGTTATAGGTTTTGGTTAAGGTTTAGGTTTAGGGAATTGAGAATAGGTTAAGGTTTAGTTTTAAGAAATCGGGTTCGGGTTCAGGATCGGGTTTAAGTTTGGGTTTTCAAGTTTAGGTTTAGGTTTAGGTTAGGGAGTTGAGATTAGGATTAGGTGTATGTTTAGGTTTAGGGATTTGAGAATACTTTTAGGTTTTAGGTGTAGGTTTTAGTTTAGGTTTTAGTTTATAGGTTTAGGTTATATGTTTAGGTTTTGGTTTTAAGTTTAGGTTAAGGTTATAAATTTAGGTTATATGTTATAGGTTATATGTTAAGGTTTAGGTTATAGGTTTTGGTTTAGGTTAAGGTTATAGGTTTTGGTTTCAGTTTAGGTTTAGGTTTTAGGTTTAAGTTAAGGTTATAGTTTAGGTTAGGTTTTGGTTTAGGTTATAGGTTATAGATTTAGGGAATTGAGAATAGGTTAAGGTTTAGGTTTTGAAAATTGGGTTCGGGTTCGGGATTAGGATCGGGTTTAGGTTTAGGTTTCAGTTTAGGTTAGGGAGTTGAGGTTAGGATTAGGTGTAGATTTACATTTAGGGATTTGAGAATACATTTAGGTTTTAGGTTTTGGCTTAGATTTTAGTTTATAGGTTTAGGTTTAGGTTAAGGTTAGGTTATAGGTTATAAGTTTAGGTCACAGGTTATAGGTTATAGGTTAAGGTTTAGATTATAGTTTTTGGTTTAGGTTAAGGTTATAGGTTTTGGTTTAGGTTTAGGTTTAGGTTTTAGGTTTAGGTTAAGGTTATAGGTTTAGGTTATAAGGTTTAGGTTTAGGTTTAGTTTATAGGTTATAGCTTTAGAGAATTGAGAATAGGTCAAGGTTTAGGTTTAGGAAATCAGGATTAGGATCGGGTTTAGGTTTGGGTTTTCAAGTTTAGGTTTTGGTTTAAGTTAGAGAGTTGAGGTTAGTATTAAGTATATGTTTAAGTCTAGGGATTTGAGAATACATTTAGGTTTTAAGTTTTAGTTTATAGGTTTAGGTTATAGGTTTAGGTTTCGGTTTAGGTTTTATGTTTTAGGTTTAGGTTAAGGTTTAGGTTTTAGGTTTATGTTTAGGTTAAGGTTTAGGTTTTAGGTTTTAGGTTTAGGTTTATGTAACATCTTAGAAAAATTCATACTTAGACCCAAGTACCACCTCTAGTAGGAATCATTTATAACTAAATTTCTTAGAAATTTAATGTGTATTAGCTAGCGCTAAACTAGATTAAATGTGAAATTAGCACCAATAACTTTTAATATGATCTGTAAGACCCAAAAGCTATAAAATCGTTGACGGTATATTGCCCTGAAATCTAGGATCCAACTCTAAAACCAGTTACTTCTGGGAATACTTTGTAACTTCGTATCGGACTTAGACCGCATGTCGAAAGTTTGATATCGATGAACTTAGACCATTATGACCGCCTAGTTGAACTTGACTATCACCACAAAAATTAAGCCCAAACGATGTCCTGAGACCATTTCCTTGAGTCCGGAGTGAAGAGAGTGAGAAAATGAAGATTTTTAGAAAATTAAATATGATTTTAAGTAATCTGAGACATGTCACTTGCACAATATTTCTAAGCATTCTGACCGTTAGATTTTGACCCAAATTCACCCTCAGATCAGGAAAGGTGGCCCATATATGTCATAGCACTTATAGCTCTAATCAAATTTCGATAACCGTTGAATTAAAACTGGTCCACCACGGACGATCTGGAAACCCGATTGGACTGAAAATTAACTTGCTTAAGATCCAATACTAGTGAGCTTAAGTCTGACCGCATTCGATAAGAGGACCTCCAGAAGTGCTCTGTTGGATCAGAAAGAGCCCAATTTGGTTACAATCTAAGTATACCTTGGCCCTAAGGCTATTTTCGTCGACTTTAGGCTTATAAAAAGGCCTTAAACCTTCATTCCCAAATTCCATACGAATTTCCTAAACCCTAGCTATTCAAGAGAGAGAAAAAAGAGAGAAATTAAAAGAGAACCTATTGATTCTCCGTGGGATTCTTCCCAGTTCATCTACGTATCGAATTTGCGTATCTGAATCATTATTTCGACGATTTTGAATCCGTTCTTGGGTAAGTTAAAAAAACCCTAACCTTTTTTTAAGTTTAGAATAGCTGTAGTGAAGTTATAGCTAACCTGTTTCATGTCTTAGGTAGCATATCTGCCGTGAATGAAGAATTATCGTCTGAATCACATCTAATACGCATTTTCTGGTTTAAGGTGTGGACTATATACGTTTAGGTTATAGTTTTCAAGACTTTCAATGTTAGATAATGATTTATTCATGACGTGAATGGTATTACACATGCCAAATGCGCTATCTATTTCGATTTACGAATGTGTATAAGCTATGTTATAAATAGCGTATTTCATGTGTATGTTAGAATACTCGTATACGTATGGAAATTGTTATTATGATTGCCATGATTATTTGACATTGACACATGCTTGATATGTGTGCGCGAACTCCTTGACGAAAGGACTTGCCTTATTATGTAATGGAGTCGACATACGTGATGTATGTTGAATAGTGTAGCCTAAGTGTTTGTATAAAAGCTTGAATGAGTTAGTAGTTAGTAAAGTGTGATTGCTAAGGTTGTTGAGATATGAATCTCAATCATGTTAACTGTGTATGATTTCCTCCATGAATTGTGTAGCCTAGATTATTCATGTTAACTGTGTATGATTTCCTCCATGTACTGTATTTAAGTTCAAGTTATATTTCATGAATGTTCATATGAATGTAGGATATGAATCAAATGATTGTTATTGAGCTTGTACATGATTGGGGCTATACTACAGTCTGGGTAATCGGTAACCGTTCTTCAAATGGTGGTTGAGGACGTTTTCACCACGCAGGATGAGTTTAACGAATCTGAGTCGTTCTTGGGATGTTTGACAGTGGTTAGGCCACACAGAGTGCTTATGTATTCCATGTCATTCAACTCAACGTACGCTTGGCCTAGTTAGGCTTATCAACTAACCCGATTGATCGATGTATGTTCACTAGTTTGGTCACTACTGTTTGAATCTAGGACACCGAACTCACTAGTGAAACTCCAGTTAACCTTTGTACCGTGATCCTCTCTGACTCATGAGCCAGACATGATGGTATGGGACACCGTGATTGAGCTGTCGGCCTACGTTGGGGCGACGAGCCTCCCCATAGTGACCAGTGAGCACCTTACTCTTGTGAGCCGATTATGGTGGTATGGGACACTATATTCGTGATGTCGGCCTATATTGATTGGTGACGAGCCCTCTGTAGTGACCTCGAGTATATTCTGACACTGCATAAGGGAGACAAGTCTTGTTACAGTATTTAGGATATAACTAGACCTACATTGATTGGTGACGAGCCCTTTACAGCGATCTAGAACCGTACATCGTATGAGATTTCCTAGGACTGACGAACCTAGAATGGATCAATGTTTGGGAATTGATATAAGGGAGGTGTCTTAGCTTTCCAATCCTGTTATATGAAAAGGACTAATAAGAACTTAGTAATCATACTCATATCATCGCACTGCATGTGCTATCAGTGTTTGTATAAGAGCACTGAGGAAGTGACTGACATGCGTGACCGTAAGATGAAGATCACAGAGGAAGATTGTGGTGAGGGCATGCATCATTCCCTCATATCATTCTTACATTAACAAGAGTATTAGGACATGTTTGATTATACTGCTTTATCATTACTGCTTAATTAAATTCATAATGTGTTAACCTTTACTGTATAGCTCCACTGAGTTGATCACTCACTCCCACATTCTGGGATGCTGCTTAAACACTAACCAGACTTTGACTTAGTTACAGGTGAAGGCGATGCCTGCGAGGTGGAGCCAGAGTTCAATGAGGATGAGGAGGCTTTCTCGTTCATGCAGTTCTCAGGTGGATTCATGTGAGCCTTGTCCTGACTGGCCGGGATTCTGGGATATGTATATGTTGATTTTATACAGTTTGATATATGTATTTTGATACACAGATGTACTTATTGTCCTGGGCAGAGCACGCATATTTTAGGGATTATTTTTTATTTATATATGTATTTAAGTCTTTCGCTTGCATTTTCTCACTATCCCTGAATTATGTCTGCTGATCTGGCTTAATCTACTTCATGTTTTATGCACTAATACAGACAACATACATTCATCATTGTTTATGTTACATAAGTGATGTTCTGGAACTCGGGAGCTGAGTTAAGATCGACCTCCAAATTTCAGAGCGTTACAAGTTGGTATCAGAGCATGATCTGGATTAAACTGGACCTAGGTTAGGGTCACACGATGTACATCGATGCCACTATAGAATAGGAGGGTGCGAAAACACTCTAGAAACAGGTCTAGGACCCCATATGTGTCGTCTAGTGAAAGTTTACTGAAAATGATCGCCGAGATCGAGTTCGTGCACACTCCTGATCACACATAACGACCCCAAATTAAGTTTAGACCATCAATTGATAGGTATAGACTGCGTTTCATCCCATTCCAACCGTTAGAAATCAATAAATGTGAATAGAAATAAGTTTTGTTCCAAAATGACCCAAAACGGTTCGAATCGGAAGAGGGGGCTAAACGAACCACTTCTAGGGTGTCCCAAGGTGGGACCCTAACTTTTTTAGACCCAGGGAGGGGGAGGTCCTCACCAGTTTGGTCAGTGGCCGGCGAGGCCTCGCCGACCGGCGGGCCTGTATGGACCAGGCCTTTACGCCGATGGCATGTGGGGCCTAGTGGGACCCACTAGTATATCGTTTGACCCCTATTTCATCTCCAATCTACTACTTCCTTCACAAATCCTCCTCTCAAGCTTTCCCTTTTCTTCAAAACTGCCCCATTCTCTTTCAAATCATCCTTCCAATCACTCCTTTCATTTTTCATTAAATACTTCATCTCTTCCCCATGCTCAGCCATACCCATCACCTAATCCTTCCATTTCCTTTGATTTAGTTGCTAAATCCCTCATTTAAGCTTCAAGATCATGTCAACCCCCTACCCCTCTTATTTTATTATTTTCTTTCTTTTATATTCTCTTTCCTTGAACCTTTACACCCCCATATAGGGCCTAAATTCATGGAGACCCAAAGATCTCAGCCCTTCCCTTCATTTTCTTTGCTTTTCATGGCTTTCTTGGAGCTTGTTACTGCTCTATTTTCCATTTTCACCATCCTTTCTCTGATGGGAAGGAAGCGAGCCCCTGTGGATGAGGTTGGGCCTATTCGTCCCGCTCGTTCGAGAAGGCCTAGAGGAGCTACCGCGAGTTCAAGTGCTAGGAGAGAAGTGCAGACGAAGCGGGATTTGGATCCCCATGCTCTAATAGGAAGAGCGTTGTTGGCAGAGTTAGCTCATAACGTGTATGAGGACCATAGTGTTCTTTTTGAAGCGCATGTTGATGAGTGACTCTTTAGCGAGTACTTGTTATTCAAGCATCTGGAAGAAGTCGGGTGGGGTCCGCTATTTGAAGGTGAATCACATGCAAATGTGAGCACTGTTCGAGCCTTCTATGCCCACATTCGGGACCCTATGCTGGAGCCCTTGCAGTTTAAGATCCCCTTCGACAGAGACCGGGAAGCCATAATCAATGTTAGGTTGATAGCTCGACTCTTGAATGTGCCACTTGGCCAGGTACATGCCAGTGAGAGGAATTTGAATAGTGTTCATGAGAGAGATTGCCGCACCAGGTTTCATGTGGTCGTTTGGTTGAGTGGCAGCATAACAAGAGCCTCTTAGCGACCCATATGTCAGGTGATTTCTATTTTCTTCACCACATCTACACGTTCAATGTCTACCCTAGGTGGAGTAATCGCAGTGAGTGCACGCGTCTTATGGTGGATTTCCTGTACCAAGTGAGGCAGGGAGTGAAGTTATGCATGCCTACATTTATCCTGCAATAGATCATCCTTATCACGCGATCAAGAAGAACGACTGAGTCGCTCCCCTTTGGCCGACTCATATGCAAGATTGCACTTGAGTTTGGCTACAGACTTGAGGCAAAATTGCCAGCATCGGTCCATTATATCACCGAGATCACTCTCAACCAGATGAAGATCAGGCCTTGGCAACGACAAGCCCAACTTGAAGAGAGTGAGGATGAGTCTGAGAGCGAAGAAGGAGAGAAAATTGAAGAAGAAGGTGGGGCAGAGGTAGAGGAAGAAGTGCAGGACAAAGAGGAAGAGGAGGCTCAAGATACTAATGAGAGTCCTCCTCCTGAGACTCAGGACCATGATCCTGATAGGGCTGATAGAGAATCCTGTTTAGTTAGACTTGAGGAGGACCAGGCCACTCTTCAATAGGATATTATAGATTTGAGTGGCTACATGAAGCATAAGTTCAGGAAAGTAACCTGCACTTTGAAGACGATCCTGTGTTGTCTGCAGGATAAGGCTGCCCCTCCTCCATCGGTAGATTCAGAGGAATAATCCTTTATGTAGTTATTGTTGCTTATTTTTATGTGTGGTTTGGTAGTGGTTTGGTAGTTTGATAGTTGTTTAGTGTTAGTATTTGAGGTTTAGTTGTTTGCTCACATGCTTTCTCTGTCGCGATTCATGTAATGTTGCACATCATGTATTGTAACAATTTTGATAATGAAATGCACATTGTTTCTTTGGCTTGTGAAGTTAATGCTGTGGATGGACTATGTGAATGCCTAATCTCATTGGTTGGTACCCTCTGTTTTGTGTAGGGTATGCCACCTAAGGGCTCGATATCTTCGGCCCGTCTCTCTCTGGATGATTCGCTAGACGGGGCCCTTACCCTGTGTGATACTCATATGGACCCCCATTCAGGCCCATCCCATTCTGATCCCATGCCGAGTTCTCAGCCGGCTTCTATCCCTACTGCTGGGCCGCCTCCCGTGACACCTTTTGTGGCACCCCTAGTCACACCTACGGTTCCCGAGTAGAACCGTGCGTCTGCATTGACACCTTCTACATCACAGTCCGCTCTGCCTCCTGATAGGCTAGAGCAGATGATGTTGTTGATGCAGCAGCAGCAGCAGCAGTTTTTGTCCTCCATGGCTATTATCTTTACTCAATCGATGGGGGCAACTCCACCTGCCTAGCCTCTACACCCTATTGGGAATCCTAGTGCGAGCGGCACTTTCGAGCGATTTTAGTGCTTGAGGCCTCCTACATTTTCAGGTACTCACAAACCCGAGGAAGCTGAGTATTAGATCGACCGCATCTCTAAGATGCTTAGACCGTTGCATTGTTTTGAGGCGGAGCAGGTTGAGCTTGCCACCTTCATGTTTGAGAAGGAGGCTAGCTTATGGTGGGACAGTATTCTCCGCACAGTTGCGGAGGGATTTGATTGGACGTGGGTGACATTTGAGGCTCGCTTCAACGAGAAGTATTTTTCGGTCACTTATCGACACGAGAAGGAGAGTTCTTTCACCTTCATCAGGGAGGCATGTCGGTGACAGAGTATGAGAATCGGTTTACGGAGCTGGGCAGATATGTTCCTTTGATTTTGGGTGATCGGTCATTGAGGATGCGGCATTTTTCTAAGGGTTTGCGGCTAGAGATTCGATCGAAGATGTGCTATGCGAGCATCTCTTCTTATGCTGAGTTGGTGAGCATGTCCTTGCGAGCAGAGAAGGATAGGGAGAGGTTGTCCCACACGCATGCACCTATGGTTCCCAAGTCGCGACCTGATTTTTTGAGTAGGCCTTTCTTCGGTAAGAGGCCTCGTATCGATTCACCGCAGAGATTTTCTCCATCTCCTGCCCATGTGAGATGTCCTGATGTGTGGTGCAGCTATAATAAGAAGCCTGGCCACACTAAGATATCATGTTTTTCCAGGATACGAGATAGTGGTTTCTCATCGCCCCAAAGGATCGGTCGTCCGATGCCTCAAGCTATTTCAGCACCACCCATTCGATCAGCACCAGCTCATCCTTCCTTCAGACCTCCAGCACCTCGTTTTGGGCTGCCACAACGGCCCATGGTTCCTCCACTGTATTGCCCCCAGCAGGCTCGGGTTCATTCTCTCACAGCTGAGGCGCTGGATGCAGATTCAGTACCATCATCATTCGAGGTTCCTGCTCACATCCTAGGTACGACTATCTTCTTGTTGGTGGACATTGGTTCCACTATTTCTATCATCTCTTGTGCTGCGGTCAAGATGCTAGGTTTGGTTACGACTCCTGCAAAGGGAGTGAGACTCATGACAGCTACAGGGACTACGTCAAATATTACTCGGACATGTGAGTCTTGCTCGATAGATTTGGGTAGCAGGACAGTGGTCGTTGACCTGATTGTCGCCCCACTATGTCATTATGATGTTATATTTGGGATGGACTGGCTCGCGAAGATGAGAGCAGAGATTGATTATGAGGCCAGAGTTGTGACAGCCTACGGACCTGAGGGGACAGTCTTCTCTTTTCAAGTTCAGGTCAGTTGGTCCTATCGTGTTAGCACCTATGCTTCCATGTTAGAGAGTTCTGATGTTTCGACATTAGAAGTTATGTCAGTAGTTCGTGATTTCTCTAATGTGTTTGAGAAGATTTCAGGGCTTCCCCCTCGGTGCAAGATTGACTTCACTATCGATCTTGTGCTCGGTGTGACACCTATTTCCCTGCCGACGTATCGTATGCCTTTATGTGAGATGGAGGAGTTGAGGAGACAGATTGATGTTTTTCTTGAGGCATGCTTTATTCGACCATGTGTGTCACCCTGGGGAGCACCTGTCTTGTTTGTGAAGAAGAAAGATGGTTCCCTGCGGTTGTGTATTGATTATCACAGGCTAAATCAGGTGACAGTGAAGAACAAGTATCCCTTGCCCAAGATTGATGATCTGTTCGATCAGTTGAAGGGGGCACGTTATTTTTCAAAGATAGATTTGCAGTCTGGGTATCATTAGTTGCGCGTCAGGGATGAGGACGTATAGAAGACTGCGTTTAGGACCAGTTTTGGTCATTATGAGTTCCTTGTGATGTCTTTTGGACTCACGAATACTCCGGCCATGTTCATGGATTTGATGAACAGAGTGTTTTGGCCATTTCTATTCCGGTTCGTCATTGTCTTTATCGATGACATTTTGTTATACTCCACGAGTCGGGAAGAGCATGAGCACCTAAGAACGGTATTGAATATTCTCAGGGAGAACCAGTTGTTCACGCAGTATAAGAAATGCGACTTTTGGAAGGAAGAAGTTAAGTTCTTAGGTCATGTGGTGTCCAAGGAAGGCACTGCTGTTGACCTCGCTAAGGTTGCTGTGGTTCAGGATTGGAAGCAGCCCAGTTCAGTTACTGAAGTGAGGAGTTTTCTGGGTCTAGCAGGTTACTATCGATGATTCATTCGATATTTTTCTAAGATTGCCAGACCGTTGTCTCAATTAACACGGAAAGACTTGAAGTTTTCTTTGAATGAAAAGACTGAAGCAGCTTTTCAGGAGCTGAAGGATAAGTTGACGTCCTCCCCTGTGCTAGTATTGTCAGAGCAAGGGGTTAAGTATACGGTATATACTAATACGTCTCGCGTTGGTCTGGGTTTTATCCTTATGCAGAAGTATAGGGTGGTTGCTTATACCTCAAGACAATTAAGGAAGCACGAGGAGAATTACCCTACACACGACCTAGAGTTGGAAGCTGTCATTTTTGCATTAAAGCTCTGGAGACAGTACCTCTACGGAGAAGAGTTCGAGCTCTTTCGTGACCATAAGAGCCTTAGATATATATTCTTACAGTGAGATTTGAATATGAGGCAGTGCCGATAGATGGAGACCTTGAAAGACTTGTTTGAGGTTTCTTACCATCCGGGCAAGGCAAACCTTGTGGCGGATGCATTAAGCCACAAGAAGACTATAAACTTTACGGATTTGCTTATGATTGCAGAATGGGATATGGAGGAATTCGTGCGAGACTTTGAGCAGAAACTCACAGTGGAAGAGCCGTATGAAGTCATCGCATATGTTCGTATACAAGCCCTTGTATATGGTCGTATTATTGAGGCTCAGGTAGGCGATGAGCTTCTGGTGAAGATGAAGGAGTGGGTTGGTACTGATGAGGACTCTGAGTGGACTATTGGTACGGATGGGGGCTTGCGATATTGAGGTCGCCTGTGCATTCCAGATATACCTGACTTGAGATGAGAGATTCTTGAGTCAGCCCACAGTTCGAGGCTTGCGATGCATCCAGGTAGCACGAAGATGTATTAGAATATGAAAATATCGTACTGGTGGGACAATATGAAGGTCCACATTGTTGAGTTCGTATCCCATTGTCTCACGTGTCAGCAGGTTAAGGCAGAACATCGCCAACCTCCTGGATTGCTTCAGCCCATGCCCATAGGTGAATGGAAGTGGGACTTTATTTCTATGGATTTTATTTCTGGACTGCCGAAGACGAGGAAGGAACATGACTCTATTTGGGTGATCATTAATAGGTTGACGAAGTCAGCTCATTTCCTACCGATCAGAGTCACAAATTCTGCAGACGAGTTGGCTAGATTATATATCAAGGAGATTGTATGCCTGTATGCAGTTCCCTTAGAGATTGTGTCTGATCGAGACACCCGATTCACATCTATCTTCTGGACTCGTATCCAAGAAGCGATGGGTGTGAAGTTGAAGTTCAGTATCGCGTTCCATCCGCAGACAAACGGGCAGACGGAGCGTGTAAATCAGATTTTAGAGGATATGTTGCGAGCTTGTGTGTTGGACTTCAAGGACAGCTGAGATGACTGTCTTCCTTATGCAGAGTTCGTGTATAACAACATCTTCCAGGCGAGTATTGGTATGGCTCCCTATGAGGCACTATATGGTCACCCATGTAGAGCGTCGCATTATTGGGCAGAAGTGGGCGAGAAGACTCTGATTGGCCCAGAATTGGTCCAGGCGACTTCAGAGAAGATCGACATTATTCGATGTCGACTGCTCTCAGTACAGAGCAGGAAAAAGAGCTACGCTGATACAAGACGGCGACCGCTTGAGTTTGATGTTGGGGACCATGTATTCCTTAAGGTTTCCCCTATGCGAGGAGTTCTTAGGTTTGGTAAGAAAGGGAAACTCACGCCGAGATTTATTGTCCCATTCCAGATACTTGATCGAGTGGGGGCAGTAGTGTATCTCCTTGCTTTACCCACACCACTCGTAGGCGTGCATAATGTTTTCCATATGTCCATGTTGAAGAAGTACGTTCCCGATCCTTCGCACATTATCAGATGGGAGAAGGTACAGTTGAGCGAGGATGCCACTTATGAACTGCGCCTGACGCGTATTTTGGATAGGAAGGAGCAGGTATTACGTAGCAAGGTTATCCCACTTGTGAAGGTACTGTGGACTCATCATAGTAAAGAAGAAGCTACTTGGGAGACTGAAGCTGAGGTCAGGAAGAATTACCCCCAGATCCTCGAGGAGTTTGAGAATGTACAAATTTTGAGGATGAAATTTTTTCTTAGGGGGGTAGATTGTAACGTCTTAAAAAAATCCGTACTAAGACAATAGCCCATGTACACATCTTTAAAATGGCCAGCCAACTACTAAGACTAAACAAAGCAGGCCAAGCAAAGGCTTGGAAGAGGCTAATTGTGGAAAAGAGTACATTACCCCTTGAAAACAAGTAGATGTGTCCAATTTGATCAGGATATTTAAGGAAATATGATCAGGAAATAAGTAGATGTGTTTAATATGATCAGGATAACAATTTAAAGATGTATAGGCATTTTTAAGTTCTTATACAGTCATAACTAAGGAAATAAGATCCATGGATAATTTCTCTCCTTAGCCACAAGTAAATGTGTCTCATATGATCAGGATATTTAAGGACAATAAACCCTTATTGAGAAATATTTTCAACACAAATTAACTAAGAAAATGAATAGTGAATCCATATATAATAGGTTATTTGAATTGGTTTATTCAGTGAAAGTTTTGCTTTAGAGAGTTATTTTCTCCTCTTATAAGCTCTTCCTTGCTCCATACGCTTTACATACCCTCTGTTATGTTCTCAAGTTTGTGTTTCCCTATGAATGTGAGTAGTGCATGATAAATCTTTCTCCTAAATCTGTTCATAGACATTTGATTATTATAGCAATTTGCACTTGCATTGTTTCCATTGGACATGTTTTAAGTTCTAGCTTGATTTAAGAAAAACAAAAAGGAAAAAAAAATCTCAATTGATAAAACTAAAGGCTATCTATAATCTACACTCAAATCATGTCAATTGATCGAAGCTCCTCAGTTCCCTAGAAATGTAATTTATACAAGGAGAGAAACTTTGATACTTTTTAGGTGTAATGAACTTTACCCCCATGAATGCTGATGAAGTCATGATCTGAGTCAGACTCCTGAATACTAACAGAGTCAAACTACGATTCCTCTTGGCATATTACTAAAAGCATAAAATATTTTAGAATCAAGCCTCTACTTCCACTTTCAATATCTTGGGTCAATAATTCATGAAAGTGGAGAGATTAAGAAGGATGTTTGCCCATAGAATTCTAACATTAAAAAATGAAGATGTGCCCTTGGAGTTTTATATGATCTCTGGGTACCACTCAAACTGAAAGAGAAATTCTATAGGATGGTTATAAGACCAAGCATGCATTATGGGACAAAAAGTTGGGCAACTAAGGAACATACCCAGTCAAACCGGAACATAGCAGAAACATGCAACATACTTCATCAGCTGTTGCAGATGGACGTTTCGGTCCTATCTTCTTCTGGTAGGACCATAGAGATACCCGGTCGGGTCGATGAGTATAGAGTAGAATATATCAACGACAACTCAGAGGAAAGATTATATCATCTAAAAGAAATTTTGGGGCTGATGGAGATATATAACCATGGGAAATGAGATATGGAAGATGTGACTCTATCACTTGTACATCTGAATGGATTCCCGAGAGACCAGATTTCTCCTATTGTGATTGGCATGTTGGCTATAAGTATGTCGAGTGCTTCACACAACATGACATATGCTTCTGAAGCATATGATAGCTTACGCATGGAGTACTTGAAATAGTTTACCCAAAGTCGTTTCATATTACAACAAAATATGTGTATTTAATATAGAATGACAATGTGTAATGGAGTTTTCAATGGTTATAGATTAAAGTTTACAGTTTTATTATATTCTGCTTACATTATAGTGTAATTGTCTAATCATATTTTAATGATCTCTCTAAGCATAAGCACAAATGCATTGTACCATCAACACTACGTGTATAATGTTTTAATATATTCCACTTGTATTGACATTGTTTAAATTTATAAGTTTGTAACTTGCACATATTCGGTGATGGCACCAGGTGGGAGAGTATATTGTTCGCGCACTGAATCTACCCCTTCAACCAGTGATGTGACAGAGCCAGCATCACCGTCACATGTTGCATCACAAGCGTCTGATCCCTTAGTCGCGATTACACCGGGCAATGCATGTAAGTCTAGACATATATTTCTTTTAATGATTTCTGTTTATGTTTAGACTTACATATTTCTTTTACAACAGCGTCGTCGACCAGCCGACGAGGATGTGGACCTACCATGGGTTATTTTTAGAGCGACTTACGCGTGAGGGTAGGGTGACGATGGAGTTCCCAAAGGACTGCATTAGACTTGTTGGGAACAATGTCATGTTGTTTATGTAAGAGGTCGGTGTCTTATGCCGATCTCTGATTCCCCCACCAGCCCCCGTTAGGGAGACATGACAGATGATGTGTGGCGGCTCATCCGTCAGTGCCTTTAGGTAAATTTTAATAAATTAAAATTTATTTTATAAAAGTTCATTTACGGTTAAGTTATTTTCTTAATAAGTTTATAGCTTTAATCTATTATTTATGAAAATGCAGGATAAATTTGACTTGGATTTGAGTGTTCCGCACATCTCCCATGCCGTCGACGACATGATGAAGGAGTGGTTCAAGGATTATCGCAGTAAGTTACACTGGCAGTATAAGCGGTGCACGAGCCATGAGGAGGTCGTACAGTCCGCACTGCCATACGTGACCGATGAGGACTGACGGATACTCTACGATAGGTTTTCATCTGATTCTTTTCAGGTAATATTTACATATTTATGATATCTTAACATAATAATTAAATTCGTAATTAATAACAATGTATTATTGATAATGTATTCAGAAGAGGAGCAAAATAAATTCTGACAACACGAAAAAGTTAGAAGTGAACCATGTGGCTGGTTCAAAGCCATTTGTACGATTTCGTCACAACATGGTAAGAAAGTACTAGTAATTATTATGTTTATATATTCTTTCTATGCATTTATATTAACTTGATTGTCCTTTTAATTATGCAGCGAGATTCCATCACTGGTCAGGAGCCCAGACCAATAGACTTCTACAGAGCGACTCACTATCGGCAGGCAATGGAATCTTGGGTACATCCTAGAGCCGCGAGATTTGGGTAACAATTCTTACATTGTAAAATTTAATTGCATTAAATTATAATAATACCATTTATTATGAAAATTCATATATTTTCATTACACGAGGAGATGAACACCTTACGCAGTTAGCCTACTCCCGATGGTACTCAGCGGAGTGAGCCAGAGATCCTAAGTCAGGTGCTTGGCACCCGTTCTGGATATGTGTATAGGCTTGGCCATGGTGCCAAGCTCATAGCACTCACTAGAGTTGCTTCTAGTCGATCCATTGTCGTTGGCGACAGTGCCGTAAGCTAAGCTGATACCGCAGAGAGAGAGGTTCAACAGCTACGGGTCATCATCGATAACTTCAAAAATCAGCTGGACAGGCAAAGGGATGAGTAGGAGAGGAAGATGATGGATCAACTGGCGAGGTAGAGAGAGAAGCAGGAGAGGAGGATGGAGGAGGGGCTGCCGAGGCAGAGGAAGGAGCAGGAGAGGAGGATGGAGGATCAGCTAGTGAGGCAGAGGAGGATGGAGGAGGAGCTGGTGAGGTAGAGGGAGGAGAAGGAGAGGAGGATGGAGGATCAACTGGCGAAGCAGAGAGAGGAGCAAGAGAGGAGGATGGAGGAGATGCAGGTGGAGCATGAGCGACAGATGATGGAGATGTTTCAGGCTTTCGCTACACGCTTACCCACCGATGCCCCACCACCTCCACCTTCATCTTTGTGATTTTTTGTATATTTGTTTATGATGTTAAGTTTATATGTATTTATGCGTGAATGAATGTGATGCGGATAAGATTGTTTGTGTTTGGATGAATGTAGTTTATGTTTGGATAGATTTACTAGTTTGGGTTCAGATGGATGTGAATGTGAATATGACGAAATATATTATATAACAGTTGTATATCAGGATGAATATGATGAAATATATTGTTAATAGGTGTATATTAGGAATTTTGTGCAGAATTTTGAGTTGGAATATTTTTTTTAAAAAGAGAGACTTTTAGCGACGAAAATTTTCGTAGTAAAAGTTTTGTAAATGTTTTTTTAGTGACAAAAATTTTCGTCGCTAAAAGGTATGCAATTATCTTTGGCGACGAAAATTTTTGCAGCTAAAAGTTTTGTAATTGTTTTTTTAGCAATGAAATTTTTCGTTGCTAAAGTGGAACGAATATTTTTAGCAGCGAAAATTTTCGCTGCTAAAAGTCTTGTAAGGTTTCTTAGAGACAAAAATCTTCTTCGCTAAAAGTGGAACGAATATTTTTAATAGCAAAAATTTTCGCTACTAAAAGTCTTGTAAAGTTTTTTTAGCGACAAAAATTTTCGTCGCTAAAAGTGGAACGAATATTAAAAGTCTAGTAAAGTTCTTTTAGCGACGAAAATTTTCGTCACTAAAAGTAAAACGACTTTTTTAGCAGCAAAAATTTTCGCTGCTAAAAGTCTTGTAAAGTTTTTCATCGCTAAAAGTGAATAAATTTTTTTAGCAACGAAAATTTTCGCTGCTAAAAGTCTTGTAAATTTTTTTTAGCGATGAAAATTTTCGTTGCTAAAAAGCTTGTCTTTGATGACGATTCGAATTTTTTGCCAATAAAACCCTTCTGCTTCAGTCTTTTAGCGACGAAAATTTCCGTCGCTAAAACTTTTTAGCTACGAAAATTTGACTTTTAGTAACGAAAATTTTCGTCACTAAAAGTGGGATTTCATGTAGTGACGTTATTACTATCTCTTCTATAGATTAGTTGCTAATAATGACACATCCATTGTGGTTTATGTGATTAGACCCACTTTCGCTTGAAAGCCTAAGTATTAATTGCCTTATTAACTTAAATTAATAAATCAGTTTAATTTGACAATTTATTTTTAATTGATTTAAAAAAAAAAAAAAAGTGGTCCTATTCACCCCATTCTAAGACTTCACCATAATTCTAGACTCCGCTAACCCTTTGCACATGCCATGGTAGACAATCTATGTGTCACGCCCCAAACCCGAAAATCGAATTCACAGGAATCCCGATCACCGAATCAGGTGCCGACAGCCTCCATAGTACCCCATTTTCGGCTCCTAGCATTCATATGCCAGATCCCGATCCTGGGATCATACAAGGAGATTTTTTTTTGTACATTTAACTAGTAATAAGTATAACCACAAGATTACCCAATTCACAATGACAACATCATCATCACATATCCACTAATAACCATTTGAATACAATACTGAAAGGGAAATACATAAATAAAGAATCAAACTCCAGAAAAAAACCACCACACGCTCCAAGCTCAACACTGCTGTAGCCTAACATCACCTGCACGCATCTATCGTGCATAAGCTTATAGAAAGCTTAGAGGGTGGTGTAAGTGTGTGCACAAGGTAAGTGTCAAGTATTCAATACAATGTCATAATCATACAATACCGAAAATACTGGTAATTCATAATTTGTACATCATCGGAATAAGTAAAAATACTGACAAGTCCATAAGTCAATAAATATCAGGATACGCAATATAGAACAGTTATGCAATAAAGAATCATAAAGAGTTAAATATCAGATGCCGAGGATGCAATGCAATATACAAATACTGCTAAGTCTATCTAGGCCATATAAGTGCAGAAACATAGCAATCCAAAATGTCATATGCCTGCGAATGTAATGTAACATGCAGTGCGAATGAAATTACCATACTTGGAGTGTGAAGTCGGGATGATAGTACATAGTATCGTAGGTTACGGGGTCCGTCACAATGAACTTCTATCCAAACCAGTCTCATACCTAAATTTGGATAGTCAGACTCAACGTTGTAAACTCCTGATCTCAGGTTGGTCATGCGCCCAACCGAAATCCTTGCCATAATGAAGGTACACAACAATTAGTTGCGCACCACCAGCCCGAGTGGATAGTGAATGAATGAATGAATGATCATGCAACTCCTACTCGATAAGTCCACATATCAGTACGATTCCTCTCTAGAAAATCACCGAAGTCTATTACACTCTAAACCAAATTACCGCCCCATCACGCGCAACAAGGTGAGTGGAAGAGACCTCACTATCCACCTGCCAATATCGGGCCCGGCTCGTCAATAGCGAACCCATTCCTCGAGCTGGTCAGACTCAGCCTAGCATTGCCCCCTTCTCTAGGACAGGTAAGGTTGCACCCCCTTCCAACCGACCACGACACAGTGGAGAGCGCAGTCATCTGGTAATCGGCACTCGGTGCTCATCTACTCACTCTGTCTAGACGTTGGAGCAACCTCTGGAACCAAGAGGGTTCTGGGACTTTCACCCAAGGATATCTATAGCACCCTATGTAGAACAGATTTTTGGTGTCCCATCTGGCCATCCACAATATGCCTGTGGAGGCTACAGCCCTGATGTCGCTAGGGCGTACAGTAGTCATAATGCAAGATGCATGAGTCATACAATCCAGTCATGCATCAATCCTGCTATACCATGTGCTCATGTGAGGTAACCTTCGCCTATTAAGGAGTCTCATAACACATGCTCAATGACATATGCAATGATCAACCACATCTCATAATAAACATGCAGATGATGCGTATGGGCATGTATCATGATGCTATGCTGTCACATACTCATAATCGGTGTCAATAACTAGCCTCGACAATCGGCTTCGACAATGTGGATATTTAGCCAACATTGCCCCCAAGAGATGGCCCACTAGAGCCAAACATATAATGGGCCCACGGCCTCACACAAAGGCCTAATATACAACACAGTGGGCCTTACTCGAGGGTCACATACACAATAGGTGGGCCCTGCTCATGGGCCCTGAATACATGACATATGGGCTCTACACATGGGTCTTAAATACATCAAATGGGCCATGCATCATGGCCTAATACATATCACAATGGGCCTTGACCATAGACCATAAATATATCACAATGGACCTCAAACACAAGCAGAATGTGCATCACAATCGAAATCCACAATCAGCCACGATGATTGGCCTCGATCGATAGTCGGCCAATCGGCCACGACAATCATAATCGGCAATCGGCCATGTTAATCGGTCTCGATCGATAATCGATCAATCGGCCATGACAATCATAATCGGTCATCGGCCACGATAATCGGTCTCGATCGATAATCAGCACCGATAATCAACATTGATAGTCGGCACCGACAACCCACATATATAGAAGGCGGGGTCCATAGATGGATAACAATCAACCATAATGCAAAGATCGGTGGCCGTGGTTATACCAAATCCAATAGCATGGAGCCATCCGTCTATGGTGCATTGGGCCCACTTATTTGGGTTAACCCACGAAGAGAATAGGATTAACAAGGTGTAAGGGAAGGTCACAATGAGAACATCTAACCGTCATTGCCCATCAATGTGGACATTCAACCAACATTGCTCTCAAGCAGTGGCCTACATGGAGCAAAACATATAACGGCCCACGGCCTCACATAAGGCCTAACACACATCATATTGAGCCTCATACCTGGACTTCAAATACATCACAATAGGTCATGTCCCATGAGCATCGAATACATCATAATGGGCCTCGCCCATGAGCTCTAAATACACAATGGGTGAGCCCTACATATGGGCCTTATTCACATCAAGTGGCTTCATCAATGAGCCGCACAAATGGGCCTCATCTCTGGGCCACATATACATCACTATGGGCCCCATACATGGGCGCATATACATTACAATGGGCCTTAGACATGGGTCTTAAACATGGGCCTGACAATACAAACGGGTGGGCCCCGCCCATGGGCCACACCAATAGGCTTCATATATATCAACTGGGCTACATCAATGGCCGCACTAATGGGCCTTATATTCATCAAGTGGACCGTGTCCATGGGCCTTTCCAATGGGCTTTATATATATACCAAGGTGGGCCTCAATAACGGCCACAAACAAATCAAAGTGGCATAATGGATGGGCCGCAAGGTACATCAAGGTAGGCCTAACGACATGAGCCTCATATATATCTAATAGGCCACACCAATTGGGCCTTACATACATTGTAATGGGCCATAACCCAGGGCCTTGCCCAGGGCCTTGAATACATCACAATGGGTTGACCCTACTTATTCCAAAGGGGCCCATTACTGGACAACTTAGATAAGACACGTACATCACGTCGGGGCCAGGTGAATGAATGGTGCGAGCAACACATTACAAGGTAGGCCCTATCACATGGGCCAAAATACAAACAGATGGGCCCTGATCATAATGAAGATGAGCCTAGATGGCCTACATACTACAAGTATGGGCCCATCAATGGGCCCAAGGGAGAGTCATAATACGGACATTTAACCAACATTGCTTCCAAGGAGTGGCCCACATGGGGCTGAACATACAGTGGGCCCGTGGCCTCACACAAAGGCCTAATATGCATCGCAATGGGCCTCATACAAGGGCTACATGTGCATCACATTGGGCCACTTCTTAGGGCCTCATATACACAACAAGTGGGCTCTGCACATGGGCCTCAATACATAGCATGCGGCCCTACACATGGGTCTCACAAACATCAAATGGGCCACATACCTGGGCCTCGAATACATCAAGTGATGGCCTAATGCATATCACAATGGGCCTTGCTCATGGGCCTCAGATTCGAACAAGTGGGCCCCTCATATGGGCCTTATTTGTCTCAAATGGGCCACACCAATTGGGCCGTGCTAATGGGCCTTAGATTCATATCAAGGTGAGCCTCAACAACGGCCCCAGATAAAACAAAATGGGCCTCATACATATCAAAGGTGGTCCTCAACCATGGGCCTTATACACCTCAAGGTGGGCCTCAACAATGGGCCACATGCATATCAAAGGTGGGCCAACTTGAACCATAGATCTGACTCATTCTTAGTCTCAAGCCATAAAATGATCTTTGAAAATGGTTGGAAGGCTTGGACACAGCCCATGCATCATGGTGGGGGTCCACATAACGGCCCACTATCATATATATATTATATAAAATATAATATATAATCCATATATATAATATATATAATATATACAATATTATATAAAATATAATATAATATATGTATATATACATACACACACTACAGCCAGGTGAGTCCCACCGTCCAGTGTGGACGGTGCGGATAGAACACATGAATCATGGTGGTGCCACCGTCCACAGTCAGTGGACGGTGTAAATGAAATACATACATCACTGTGGGTCCCATGTGGGGCCCACCATAACGTTTATTTTACATCCAAACTGTTCATAGGGTCACACGGACCCTGATAAATAGGAAAAAAAAATTTCACTTTGATCCAAAACTTCTGGGGCCCATAAAAGGGTATCAATGGAAGACGTTCATTATCATAGTTTCCAGTGATGTGGGCCACCTGAAATTAGATCGTCCTAATCTTTGGAGGGGGACCACTTCAGGGGGTGGCCCATCCGATGAACGGTGTGGATACTGAATATGCATCATGGTGGGCCCCACAGCAGGGGGCCGTGGGTCCCTGCCTCCCGCCCGCTCGTTAAACGCAGCAGGACGCTGCACGGCGTCCTCTGGACGCTGCAGCAGCAGCGCCTGCTGCAACATGATTTTTATTTTTATTTTAACAAAATTATTTTTTTTTATGGTTTTTCATACAAGGGGCCCACATCGGAAGAATCTAATCCAGCCACTAGATTCCAGGCCTCAAGACGGACCAAATGAGACCAATATGAAACGTATTTTGTGCAAATAGAAGAAACAAGGTTAGTTTTAATGGTAATTCCACTATCTCCTATGGTATGGCCCGCCTGAAAATTGGATTGGTCTCAAATTTTATCTCAACATCTAAAATGATCTGGAGAATAGAATGGATGGTGTGGATTAAACCCACACATCAAGGTAGGGCCTACATACGTAGCCCACTCCAAAGCTTGTTAAACCAAGCTATTATTTATTTGAAGTTCACGTCCAACGTCCCTGAATGCTGGACGGCTTGAACACATATAGGTAAGGTAGGCCCCACCTCTAGACGTGCTGTCTAGATGGGCCACCAAAAGGCTGGGTGGTGTGGATAATATACACATCAAGGTGGAGTCCATCCGAGTAGATCATACAATCATTTCATCACACAAAATATATAAAAAAAAGAGGGAGAGAGATGCACCCACCTTAGGATCTCATCTTCTTCTTCCGCCTATAGCCCCTACAGCTCCAAGGGAATAAGATTCAATGGTTGGGATTGATTTTGGAGGGTTGGATTTGGGGTTGGATTTGGGGTTGGAGAACTTGTAAATGGTTGGAAATGGAGATCTCTCATAGACATTAGGAGCTCTCTCTCTCTCTCTCTCTTGCTAGGAAATAAGAAAGAAAGAGGGAGGGAAAGAGAGAGGTGGTAATTCCTAGGCAATTAATGAGTTTGACTAATGGGGAAAAGGGAATGGGTGGTTGCTTGAAAGGAATTATGGCTAGTGTAGGGTAGGGTGATGTCACCCCTAGGGTGACATCATAGTAATTAT
The DNA here is from genome assembly GCA_037074715.1 of Magnolia kwangsiensis. Taxonomy (NCBI): domain Eukaryota; kingdom Viridiplantae; phylum Streptophyta; class Magnoliopsida; order Magnoliales; family Magnoliaceae; genus Magnolia; species Magnolia kwangsiensis. Next base: position 83,460,675 of record CM073589.1, on the reverse strand, counting down.
GGCCTTCTAGGGAAATACATCAACAGGGATAGGTGAGTCCCGCGATCAAGCGATCAATGGTCGGGATAATGCACAGGCCGGATCTCATAATTTGAGCGTCGCATTGACGCACGAGACGTGGCGTCGGAATCGCGTCGACGACGCGGTTGAAATGACATAAGTCTCAGGTTGAGTCGGCTCGAGTTTACAGGGCGTGATTCAAAAGCACGTGCAAATGCTATTTATACGTCGTAGGTCGCCAGAATTCGACTGGAAGAACCGTGGGATCTTATAGAACAGTCCATGCTAGGATACGGGTCTTACACTATGTAATTTCAAACCCTTCCATTCTAAATCGCCTTATCATTGCAACGCATGTGGCTAAATAATTAGATAAACCTTCATAGGTTTGATCCTCCGGCTGACTTGACACCTGGATAAAAAAGCATCAAATCGAGCTCAAGTTGAGTATAACTCTGGCATGGGCTCACTATCCTAATTACACACGATTGCCTGAATTAGACTCGTGGTTGATTGAATAGCAAATAGTAGGAACTTCCTGGGGTGGGGAAGCTAGGTGGGGTGCATCATGATGTTTATGGGAAACCCAACTTCCTAGGGTGGGGAAGCTAGGTGGGGTGCATCATGATGTCTATGGGAAACCCACCTTGTCTTTCGGTTTTTCTTGATCCCGTTGTGACATGGGCCCAAAAATGAGGTTAAAAAAAAACTCAAGTGGGCCGCATGACTGGAAGTAGTAGGCGGGAAATTCCAACCGTGGAAACCTCCCTAATGTCCACATGAAGTTCTTATGCCATCCTTTTTGTCTTTTTATCTTTTTTTTTTCTTAGCTTGTTAGTACATCCACACCACTATCAGTTAACTATGAAGTGTGAACTAGCAGTGGGGTGTATGTACTAACAAGCTAATAGAGAAAAAAAAAGACAAAAATATTATCTTGAATCCAAAACTCTTGTTGTCCCGTGAATGTTTCAAGGACGGGCAATAATCCAAACAGTGGGGTTCACTATGATTTATTTGCCTCGTATCCATGCGGTCTATATTTTTTGAAAGCTCATTTTAAGGCATGACCCAAAAATGACCCGGATCTAAATCTTAGGAGGACCCTAATACAAAAAACAATGGTAATTATCCATTAAAAACCTTATGATGGGCCATAAAAGTTTTGAATCAAGCTGATATTTTGGTAGTCTCTTCATCCAGGACTTTGTGACCTTATCAATAGGTTGGATGGCAAATGAACATTTCGGTGGCCCTTTTGAAGTTTTAATGGTGGGGATTCAATCACTACTGTTTCATGTGGTATGGTCCACCTAAGATCTGGATCTGCTTCATTTTTCAGATCATGCCCTAAAATGAAAATTTAAAATGAATAGATGGTGTGGATGAAAGGGACATACATCAAAGTGGGCCCCACCATTATGGATCCACCGAGATCCACCCAAACGGTTTCCCAGCAAGCTCCTGCGAAAGGCTTTCCCAGTCAATCGATGTTTGTGTTATACCGACCTAACGAGAATAATTTTTTGAAAGGGGTTGACGGACGCGGATTGCATCCTACCCCCGCCCAGATAGTAATCCGTCTGGGCAGGGCTCTGTGAGGCCTACCGTGATGTAAGTATTTTATCCAAGCTATGAATCTCTTTTATCAGATCATTTTATGGTATGAGCCAAAAACTAAGCAAGGTAAAGGGCTTAAGTGGACCACGAAGTGGGGATTTAATGTCCATATTTAAAAACTTCTTGGGAGCTGGAGAAGTTTCACATCAAGCTAATATTTGTTTTTTCACTTCATCCACATCTACATGATCTTATTAATAGGTTAGATGATTAAAAAAACATCACAGTTGCCCTTAAAAAGGTTTCAACGGTGGGTGTCATTATCACTGCAGCTTCATTCAGTGTGGTCCACTGGAGCTGTGTACCTGCTTCAATTTTACTTATGAACCTTAAAATGATCTGAGAAAAGTTATGAACAGCATGGATAAACACTTACATTACGGTGGTGATGCTGGGAAGGACGTGAGGTCGAGCACCATCTTCCTCAAGATGATAAATATTCCGAAGCCACGGAACTTCTCTGGACTCCTCATAGAGACTCTTCGAATCCACGAGGAAAGAAAGCAGAAAATAGAAAAAATTTCTAATAAATTTGAAATTGATTAATGAATCATTGATAATTCTCTAATGTGTCTCCTTACACCATTAATATAGAAAAAAATAAACTAAAATTCGTAATTACCAAAAATAGCAAAATTCTAACTCTAATAAAAATCATAATTCTAATAAAACTCTTCTAAGGCCTAATTTCTAAAAAAAAAAAATTACAAATAAACTTTCTCTAGAAGAGTCTTAGTATAACTAAAAGTTATTTCTAAAAGGAAAGAAAATCTAAAACTCTAAAAAATATTTAAAAAATTGAAATTACTAAAAATAGTAAATTTTTTCTAAAAATTCATTTTTGAGCTGAAAGCACGTGTTTTTTGATGAAACGGACAGATGCGACCCACTTTGTGAGTTGGTTCACCTCGAATGGCCTGTTTCAGTAAAGATTGATACGTTGTGCGCCCCATAACGATACCCGGATCAAAAGTTACGGTCAATTTACGGTCCACCTCCTTTTGGCTCAACCATGCTGGGAATATCTCTGTGACACGTTCTACATCAGGTGGGCCCCACAGAGCCATGCCCAGACGGATTATTGTCCGGGTAGGGGTAGGATGCGCAATTCTCGTCCGGGGTTGACACAGACTGGGTACTACCCCGCCTATCCTAAGCTTAGCACATGCAGGGGTTCTGAGGGGGCCACCATGATGTATAGGTTTTATCTACACTGTCCATCCATTTTAACATATCATTTTATGTCATAATTCCAACAATGAGGCAGATTCATGGCTCAAGTGGACCACACAATAGGGATTAAATGCTACCGTTGAAAACCTCTAAGCTGTCACGTAAAAGGTTGGAGGCAAATAAACATCACGCTGGGCCCTAGGAAGGTTACAATGGTTGGCGTCATTATCATTACTGCTTCCAGTGGTGTGGTCCACTTGAGCCTTGTATCTATTTCATTTTTGGGCTTTCACACTAAAATGATATGGCAAAAATGGATGGACTGTGTGGATAGAACCCATGTGATGTAGAGCGGGTCGCGGAAAATTTCATGGCCAAGATGGATCAGAAAAGGCACGGTCGACAACAGAAGTGATCCGGACCATTGGACCTTAGATCGGGCGTATCTCGCAATCCGGAATGAGTTATCTAACATAAAATATATGAATTTGGGGTAGAACGAGCTACTTTAGCCAACCAACCCTACTACACCAGGTTGCGCAGCCTGGATTTGCGAGAAACCCCCTGATCGACGGTCATTTCCCCATTTTAATTTCATTTTTACTATAAATAGTAAGTTTTAGTTTGAGTATAACTCTTCATCCGTTGGGCTTTAGGAGTTTTGTCCAACATGAAAAGTGCTTAGGATAATTAGGAGGACGGTTTGGTGAAGCCAAATAGGACACTTACTATTTTTGGCTAAAAACCTTGCACACTAGTAGACATCACGACCGTCTATAAATAGTAAGTTTACTATTTATAGTAAGTCGCGGATTCTAGGAGTTTTAGTTGTAGTTTGAGTCTGATTTCTTTCCTATTGCTTGGTACCCTTATTTAAAGGATTGTGAACTCGATTTTATTAATTCATTAATCAATTTTAAATTTATCAGAAATTCTTTTCTATTTTCTTCTTTCTTTCCTCGTGGATTCCAGGAGTTTCTGTGAGGAGTCCAGAGAAGTTCCGTGGATTCAGAATATTTATCATCTTGAGGAAGACGGTGTTCGACCTCATGTCCTTCCCTGCGTCACCATGCATCATGGTTGGCCAGTCAGAGCCTTGCCTGTGTCTAGCTCGGGACAGGAAGGGAAGTCCGTGCCTAAAACACGCAACCTTCATGGGACCCAATAAATTGTATGTGCTTTCCTTGATCGATTTCGTCCATCAGGTTCTCTCATACTGACCTCACTCATGCCTCATCATCTAATTATTTTTTGGTACGTTAGATTGGATTAGATCATATTAGATTTTTCAATTTGCTTAGGCAACCTGTTGCTGCTAGGCACTCTTAATAAATCTCAATGTTTGGTTCGCTTTTCTACATTGGTTGCTTTGGAGAAACACAGATGTAACACCCCAGATTTTGGCCAATTGGGATTTGACGTCCTTAGGCAGTGGGTCAATTAAAACACCTGAAAAATCGTTCAGAACCCAATTCCATAGCCAAAGAAACCACTTAGGATTAATTCCTTTAGAAATTAAGCGTAAGTTAGCTAGCGCAACGCTGGAGTAGCTGGGAAATAGTCCCTGATCACTTTAAATACGTTCTATAAGACCCAAATCGAGTAGAACATATGACTCTATAATACTCTATAACCTCGGACCAAACTCTAAGCAGGTTTGTTCTCTGGACCACTTTGAATCTTTGTATTGGATCTAGACCGCGCGTCGAAAGTCCGATACCTCCTATCTTAGACTGTTAGAACCGCCTAGCTGGACTTGACACTCATTTCGAAAATCAAGTCAAACCGATACTCACAGGCCATTTCATTGAGCCTGGACCGAAGAGAGTACGAATAGGAAAAGAATTGGAATTTCAAATTCAAATCTGGCACACGACTTGACGCGTCAGTATTGAGCGTTCTGACCATCAGAATTCAGCCAGATTACATCCTCGGATCAGGAGAAATTTCTATTTTATATCATGAGACTTTCAGCCCTGATCTACGTGCGGTGATCGCTGAACTGAAACTGGTCCGCCACGTGCGATCTACGGACCCAGCCGGACTGAAAACTTAATACGTGCTAGATCTGGTACGCGTGAGCTTAAGTCCGATCGCATTCGGTCAGGGGACCACCAGAAAGCATCTTTTGGACCGAAACAGCCCCGATTTGGATATGCACTAAGTGAACTTTGTACCGGAGCCTATTTCGGGCAAGTTTGGGCTTATAAAAGGGGTTGAAACCCTCACTCCTCTCTCCCATACAAATTTACAAAAATCTCTAGATTGGGAGAGAGAAAAGGTGAGAGTTTGTGAGAGAAGGTGGGAGAGAATTCCCTGCTGCTTATGCCACGTACTGTACGTGCTTAGGCAACGCACTCCGATCACTTTCCCGACGATTCCTCCACGTTTTTAGGTAAGAAAATACCCTAGAAGTTGCTGATTTGAGGTTCCTTTCATTTCCTAGCGAAGTAGCTAATAGAACTTGTGTATTAGGTTCTCTATTCGCCGTAGACGAAGCGTATACGCTCCGTTCGAACTCACACCCCTAAAAGGGAAAAGGTGCGGATTTTAGACGCTTTGATTGACTGTTTCCAAAGTTTTCAATGTCGTTTAATAGTAGATTATCGACGACATCGCCGTTTGACATGTACAACATGCTGTCCGTTTCCTGTTTCGTAAACCGACGAAGAATATGAGATTTAGGGCATTTTAGTCATTTGTAGGAAGTACTGTTTTCATGCATATTTTGCTGATGTGATTGACATGATTTGTTGTCGCATTAGAATGTTAGGAATACGTGCATAATTAGTTTGGCGAAGAGATTCGCCTAAATGCGCACTTCGGGTCGACATACTATATGTAGACTTAAGTGTGTAGTGTAAGTGTTTGTATAAATGTTTGTATTAGTATGTATTGAATTAAATGATGTTATGAATTAGTTTGAGATGGATTTCTCAATTAATATGCTGACGTAAATGATTTCCTACATGTTGACTATATGCATGATTTCATTATATGCATGAAATGCATGTGCTTGATGATTCACGTAAGTTGTATGTTATAACATGTGCTTGGTGATTTCATTATGATTTAGTTTGAGATTGAATTCTCAATTAATTTACTGATGGAAATGATTTCTTATATGTTGGCGATATGCATAATTTCATTATATGTATGAAAGGCATATATCAGGTGATTTGCTTAAGTTGTATGTTACAACATGTGTTAACATGCTCACATGGTTGTGTTTCATTTCCAATACTCTCACATGATCGCTGATGTGGATTCACATGTGTTTGGGACTATACTTAGTCCAGGAAGTCGGTAACCGAGCGAATTCGTGGTTGGCTTATCTTTGCCACGAACGACGCGTCGATGAACGCGAGCCGTGTTTTGGAGTTGGCGGCAGCGGTTAGGCCACACGAAGTGTTTTACGCACTTCATGTCGTTCAACTTGAGATGTGATCGTGCTAGTCGAGCCCGTCAAGTAACCCGACTGGCTGTTGTATGTTCACCCTGCATGAGTCATAACTGCTTGAACCTAGGGTACTGAACTTACCATTGTAAACCCTGTTAACCATGGTACCTTGATCCACGAAGACTCATGAGCCGGGCATGATCGTATGGGACACCGTGGTCGAGCTGTCGGCCTACGCTGGGGCCACAAACCTCCCCGTAGTGACCAGTGAGCACCTACTCTCGTGAGCAGATTATGGTGGTATGGGACACTATATTCTAGCTGTCGGCCTACACTGATCAGACGACGAGTCCTTTGTAGTGACTGCGATCGTATTCTGAGTCTACGGGAGGCGACGACCCTTCAGTAGCAGTAGAGTACAGTAGGCCTGTATTGATAAGGTGATGGGGGAGCGGAGCAACGAGTGCATCCAACAGCCCTGGCAGCCCTTGCAGCGACCTACAAAATATACATCGTATGAGATTACTAGGAGTGACAACCCTAGACAGGATCTGTGTTGGGATTGATATAAGGGAGGTACCTTAGTTTCCCAATCCTGCTGTTTGAATGGACTAATAATAACTCGGAAATCATATCACCATACCATTGCATGTGCCTGGAAGATGTGGAGAACTTGAGGGTCGATTGCATGCCGCAGTCGTAAGATGGTGCCGTATGAGGGAGATCGTCGGTGAGGGCATACATCACGTCATGTCATATTGCATTAACAATAGTTTTAGGATCGTTTGATTTACTGTTTTACTATTATCGCATGATTGATTTGAGAACATGTTAATCCTTGCTCTATTATTCCACTGAGTTAGCTACTCACTCCCACGTTACGGGATGGTGTTTCCGGACACCCACCAGACCCTTTTGTGATTACAGATGATGGCGCGGCCTGCGAGGCGGAGCCGGACTTGATGATGATAAGGAGGATCCCTCCTTTATGCGTGTTCTGATCGACGGGATTACAGGGAGGTTGATTAGATACTTTGACACTTGTCATTTTATATTTTTAGCTCACTCATGTATATTCGTTTTGTCGTATACATGTATGTATATAACCTGGTAACATGTTCACACTCTGGAGACATACAACAGTTTATATATGTTACACATACTATCACAGTCTTCCGCTTGTTAATTTAACTGTCTCTGGAGTATGATATGTTGTTCTAGCTTAATCTCACTCATGTTTAATACGTTATCACAGAAAACATTCAATCATACATATCTATGTTGCATAAATAATATTTTGGAACTCGGGAGTTGGCTTTTTGCTCGACCCCCGATTTTTGGGATGTTACAGATGGTATCAGAGCATGATTTGGATTAAACAGGGCCTGGGTTATGGTCACGCGACGTACGCTGTCGCTTCCTTTGACTTAGGTGGGTGCGAGAAGGGTCTAGAAACACCTATATGATCGCAGATTCGCCAATAGGTGAAGACTAATCGAATCGATCGCGTGATCGAGTCCGTAACGCATCTAGGGTCGCGTGAAGCAAACCGGATAGCTCCTAGGTTGTTGGTGAGTGAGTTGAGACCTTCTTTGAATGATTCTAAATCCTTTAATATGAATCCTTGGGCCGTGGGACTATCACGACCCCTGTATTCAATCGTCAGGGCTTAAAAACCCCGTTTCACCGAAAATCTTTAAAATTCTTCCTCTCACCACTCTAATATTTAATTTTCTCTTATCTTTTTCATGTTAGGCATCAATCCTAATGTTAAAATAACATAAAATCATACTTTCACAAAATTTTGCAGTGAATAGTAAAATTTCATGAAAAATGGCCATAAGGCCATTCCAACTTCGTTTTCTTTAGCAAATAATGGGCTAGATGGATGTACTAGCTCCTTCTATCCTAAAATCATATGCCGCATGATATAGTTTTGTATTCGGAATTACAGATTGGCCTCGAAAAGCCTCGAATGGATGTTTGGGCCTCCCTAGGGCAATCTACAATGAACCAAAGTGGGAACCATACCTTTTTGGAATCCCTAGGTCAGGGGGAACCCATCCCATATGGCCTCAATGGCCAATTTTCAAGTTCACCAGCGATGTCATCGCCGATTCGGCGATGCATCGCCGGTCAAACTCTTCCGTTTGGTCTAGGCTTTGGGATGGAGGAGTTTGGGGGCTAGGGTAGCCCCCTGGTATGCGGTCCGTACCTTGAAACCCCCTAAAAGATGTACCTCCTTCACAAAATGCCCCTCTAAGCTCTCTTTTCTTCACATTTTTGCTGCCTTCCTCTCAAATCTCGATGTCAAACCTCTCCCAATCTCATTTTCGGTCACAACCGACCCTACTCCATCACTCACAGCCGTTGGCACTCCCTTTCCTCTCCACTTTTATCATTTGGAGCTCCCACAATCTTCATAGAAGGCTGGAAATCGTGAGGTGCTCCATTCCCCTTTTTCATTCTCTTTTCTTTCTGGAAATACATCCTAGGGGAGCTTGAAGCATCCCTCTACAATGCCTAGATCTCCCTTTTCTATTTTGGTTAGCCATTTCCTAGCATTTCTCCCATTTTTCATGGCTATTGTTAAGCTGTTTTAGCCTTTTTCTCTCTTTCCACCATCCTCCCTCTCAATCCTATTTCTCCATTTTCTTTGCTTAAGGGATACTGAAAATATATGGCCGAGAGAGCTCTAGTGAGCAACAGACAGTATTAGACTCGACAGTGATAAAGAAGGTAAGTCGGGACTGTGGTAGAGTCCTTTGGTAGCATTAGGCATCTGTGACGTTGTCTTGTAGATGTTTGATTACTGTTTGAGATCTCTGCGTTTTGTTGTTGTTAGGTTTAGTGACGTCAGAGATAGAAAGTGTGGAACTTTGTTCCATGTATTATGACTAGCATGCCACTCCCAATCCCGCCATGGGACTAGGAATGCAGTTTCATTTGATACAACTAAACGCTGCTGGCCACATAGGCCCTTGGCGTTTTGGTCCTAGAGTTAGTACTTCTAGATTTGAAGGGTCTGACGACATAAGAAATCCAATTCCAGTTAGACAATCTTGACCCTAATCGATAGAACAATTCCCTATAGTAGAAATGGTATAGGAGAACCATTTAACGTATAAACTTAGGCTTTGGATTATAACTACTGAGTTACAGACTAGGCTACTAGTTGTCTTAGGCAGTGTAAGGCCCATATATGCTAAGGGATAGTAGGTTAGATTTGGTTGGAATGGGACTCCCTTCCTTCGATAGATCCCCTTATGACTTATAGACTTCTGTTGTTGCCCATAGGAGGGAGCCATTCACTCTTAGGGACCATTTATAAATCCCTCAGAATGAACTTAGAATGTACTAGCACGCCCCTTAGAATTGCCTTCTCTAAGGGCTTATTGCATTCGGGAACGCGGAATAAAGGAACTACATGTAAGCGATGTATTCGCGGTTTGAATCGACTTCCTAATCCTAGTGGTTACCAATAAATCCAATGCTCTGATCAAGCAGAAGATCGGCATCGACTCGGATTAAGAATTGATACAATAAATCTTCTGTCCTAGCTAGACAGAAAGTCTATGTATCCGGCTCAGACCCACTATACTACTTTTCTTCCGTGTTGGCTCGACCACATACAACCAAATGGGATCACAGTGTCTTTGGAAAATGGCGAGGACATAAAGCAAGTAGAGAATTCGACATCTAGCCACCAACTCATACCTGCCCCTGAACTTAACCACAATAGAGATTAGGCTCATATTTATGACCATAGGTACCAATGCCATAGAACGCATCATTAGCAAGGAAAACCATGTAGAGAAAGGTTGTTTCCATTTTAGGTCAAGGATAGGTCTTAAGTTGCACCTCGTTCTGATGTACGGAGCGATGCATAGACTCTTGAACTTTAAGTAGAACCAAGTTTTAAGGGGGGTAGAACGTATTGATTCCAATCCAGTTAGGTTAGTCAACGCTACCGTTCGATCAGAGTGGCGCAGCGGAAGCATGGTTAGCCTCTTCCCCACTGGCCCAAGATCAAAACATTTGATTTAGGTTGTACGTACGGTTAGGTTATTAAATAGGATTTGAAGCTTCCTTCAAAAAAAGTACTGCTTGCCCTTCATCAATTTCGGGGACGAAATTTTCTTTTAAGGGGGGTAGATTGTAACACCCCAGATTTTGGCCAATCTGGAATTTGACGTCCTTAGGCAGTGGGTCAATTAAAACACCTAGAAAATCGTTCAGAACCCAATTCCATAGCCAAAGAAACCACTTAGGATTAATTCCTTTAGAAATTAAGCGTAAGTTAGCTAGCGCAACGCTGGAGTAGCTGGGAAATAGTCCCTGATCACTTTAAATACGTTCTATAAGACCTAAATCGAGTAGAACGTATGACTCTATAATACTCTATAACCTCGGACCAAACTCTAAGCAGGTTTGTTCTCTGGACCACTTTGAATCTTTGTATTGGATCTAGACCGCGCGTCGAAAGTCCGATACCTCCTATCTTAGACCGTTAGAACCGCCTAGCTGGACTTGACACTCATTTCGAAAATCAAGTCAAACCGATAATCACAGGCCATTTCATTAAGCCCGGACCGAAGAGAGTGCGAATAGGGACAGAATTGGAATTTCAAATTCAAATCTGGCACACGACTTGATGCGTCAGTATTGAGCGTTCTGACCATCAGAATTCAGCCAGATTAGACCTTCGGATCAGGAGAAATTTCTATTTTATATCATGAGACTTTCAGCCCTGATCTACGTGCGGTGACCGCTGAACTGAAACTGGTCCGCCACGTGCGATCTGCGGACCCAGCCGGACTGAAAACTTAATACGTGCTAGATCTGGTACGCGCGAGCTTAAGTCCGATCGCATTCGGTTAGGGAACCACCAGAAAGCATCTTTTGGACCGAAACAGCCCCGATTTGGATATGCACTAAGTGAACTTTGTACCGGAGCCTATTTCGGGCAAGTTTGGGTTTATAAAAGGGGTTGAAACCCTCACTCCTCTCTCCCATCCGAATTTGCAAAAATCTCTAGATTGGGAGAGAGAAAAGGTGAGAGTTTGTGAGAGAAGGTGGGAGAGAATTCTCTGCTGCTTATGCCACGTGCTGTACGTGCTTGGGCAACGCACTCCGATCACTTTCCCGGCGATTCCTCCACGTTTTTAGGTAAGAAAATACCCTAGAAGTTGCTGATTTGAGGTTCCTTTCGTTTCCTAGCGAAGTAGCTAATAGAACTTGTGTATTAGGTTCTCTATTCGCCGTAGACGAAGCGTATACGCTCCGTTCGAACTCACACCCCTAAAAGGAAAAATGGGCGGATTTTAGACGCTTTGATTGACTGTTTCCAAAGTTTTCAATGTCGTTTAATAGTAGATTATCGACGGCATCGCCGTTTGACATGTACAACATGCTGTCCGTTTCCTGTTTCGTAAACCGACGAAGAATATGAGATTTAGGGCATTTTAGTCATTTGTAGGAAGTACTGTTTTCATGCATATTTTGCTGATGTGATTGACATGATTTGTTGTCGCATTAGAATGTTAGGAATACGTGCATAATTAGTTTGGCGAAGAGATTCGCCTAAATACGCACTTCGGTTCGACATACTATATGTAGACTTAAGTGTGTAGTATAAGTGTTTGTATAAATGTTTGTATTAGTATGTATTGAATTAAATGATGTTATGAATTAGTTTGAGATGGATTTCTCAATTAATATGTTGACGTAAATGATTTCTTACATGTTGACTATATGCATGATTTCATTATATGCATGAAATGCATGTGCTTGATGATTCACGTAAGTTGTATGTTATAACATGTGCTTGGTGATTTCATTATGATTTAGTTTGAGATTGAATTCTCAATTAATTTGCTGATGGAAATGATTTCCTATATGTTGGCGATATGCATAATTTTATTATATGTATGAAAGGCATATATCAGGTGATTTGCTTAAGTTGTATGTTACAACATGTGTTAACATGCTCACATGGTTGTGTTTCATTTCCAATACTCTCACATGATCGCTGATGTGGATTCACATGTGTTTGGGACTATACTTAGTCCAGGCAGTCGGTAACCGAGCGAATTCGTGGTTGGCTTATCTTTGCCACGAACGACGCGTCGATGAATACGAGCCGTGTTTTGGAGTTGGCGGCAGTGGTTAGGCCACACGAAGTGTTTTACGCATTTCATGTCGTTCAACTTGAGATGCGATCGTGCTAGTCGAGCCCGTCAAGTAACCCGACTGGCCGTTGTATGTTCACCCTGCATGAGTCATAACTGCTTGAACCTAGGGTACTGAACTTACCATTATAAACCCTGTTAACCATGGTACCTTGATCCACGAAGACTCATGAGCCGGGCATGGTGGTATGGGACACCGTGGTCGAGCTGTCGGCCTACGATGGGGCCACAAACCTCCCCGTAGTGACCAGTGAGCACCTAGTCTCATGAGCAGATTATGGTGGTATGGGACACTATATTCTAGCTGTCAGCCTACACTGATCAGGCGACGAGTCCTTTGTAGTGACCGCGAGCGTATTCTGAGTCTACGGGAGGCGATGACCCTTCAGTAGCAGTAGAGTACAGTAGGCCTGTATTGATAAGGTGATGGGGGAGCGGAGCAACGAGTGCATGCAACAGCCCTGGCAGCCCTTGCAGCGACCTACAAAATATACATCGTATGGGATTACTAGGAGTGACGACCCTAGACAGGATCTGTGTTGGGATTGATATAAGGGAGGTACCTTAGTTTCCCAATCCTGCTGTTTGAATGGACTAATAATAACTCAGAAATCATATCACCATACCATTGCATGTGCCTGGAAGATGTGGAGCACTTGAGGGTCGAATGCATGCCGCGGTCGTAAGATGGTGCCGTATGAGGGAGATCGTCGGTGAGGGCATACATCACGTCATGTCATATTGCATTAACAACAGTTTTAGGATTGTTTGATTTACTGCTTTACTATTATCGCATGATTGATTTGAGAACATATTAATCCTTGCTCTATTATTTCACTGAGTTAGTTACTCACTCCCACGTTATGGGATGGTGTTTCCGGACACCCACCAGACCCTTTTGTGATTGCAGATGATGGCGCGGCCTGCGAGGTGGAGCCGGACTTGATGATGATGAGGAGGATCCCTCCTTTATGCATGTTCTGATCGATGAGATTACAGGGAGGTTGATTAGATACTTTAACACTTGTCATTTTATATTTTTAGCTCACTCATGTATATTCGTTTTGTCGTATACATGTATGTATATAACCTGGTAACATGTTCACACTCTGGAGACATACAACAGTTTATATATGTTACACATACTATCACAGTCTTTCGCTTGTTAATTTAACTGTCTCTGGAGTATGATATGTTGTTCTAGCTTAATCTCACTCATGTTTAATACGTTATCACAGACAACATTCAATCATACATATCTATGTTACATAAATAATATTTTGGAACTCGGGAGTTGGCTTTTTGCTCGACCCCCGATTTTCGGGATGTTATAACAGATAACTAATGTAGAGCAGGTTGCAGACAGTTTCATGGCCAAGATAGATTAGAAAAGAACTGGTTGACGACATAAGTGATCCAGACCGTTAACACTTAAAATGGACATTTCTCACAAATAGAAAAGAGCTATCAGACATACTATATATGATGCTAGGTAGGATGAGCTACTTTAGCCACCCAACCTGGCACATGCAGAGAATTTACTAAATACCATCAATCGACAGTCAAATTCCTGTTTTAAATTCATTTTTACTATTTATAGTAAGTTTTAGTTTCAATATAACTCTTCCTCCTTTCTGCTTTCAGAGTTGTGCCCAACATGAAAAGTGCTAAGTATAATTAGGGGAATGCTATGATTCGGCCAAATAGGACACTTACTATTTTTGGCCGAAAATCATGCCACCAATAGAGATCACAACCGTCTATAAATAAATAAGTAGTGAATTCTAGGAGTTTTAGTTGTAGTTTGATTCCGAAATTTCTCCCATAGCTTAATATCCCTATTTAAAGGGTTGTAGACTCGTTTATTTCAATCATCAATCAAATTACAAATTCTCTAGAATTTATTTCTATTTTATCGTTTCTTTTCTCGTGGATTCGAGAATTCAGTCCATAGAAACTCCATGGATTCGGAGTAGTTATCCTAGAGGAAGACAGGGCTTGACCTCTACACATCCTTCCCTGCGTCAACAACCCTACCCAATGCTTCTCTTTTCTTTTGTGGCCAGCACAGGTCTGCAACAACCTCTTTGTTTCTCATGTGCAAAGTAGAAACATGCGGAAGAGGAGAGTGTGTGTGTGCATGTATGGGGCGGAAGAATGAAAATCAGCAAGGATCAATAAGCAACTTATATTTTTATGGGGGATCAATGTTATCAATTAAATGAATATATGGCTGGCGTTGACCAATAAAATGAACTACAAAGGCTCCCTTCACAAAATACCAAAATTGGTAATCTATGTATGATTACCACTGGTATCACAGACTATTCATTTATACATTTTGTTCATATAACATAAAATCACCATTAATTTCAACTAACTAATGACCGACAACTATATGAAAAGGTTTAGGATTTATTCAAATAAAACCAATGCAATTTTACTTGATTGATTCTCTTAAACGAAGGACCGCCTCTTTCAACTGTCAGCTGCATTTAAGATTTGAAGCAGCGCCAAGAAGAGATTGACAATGTCGAGATACAAAGAGACAGCCGCCACGATGTACTCATCGTATGAGTAGCGCTTGATCAGGTTATCAGTGTCATAGATGATGTAGCCGCAGAATATGAGGGCCGCCACGGCCCCGAAGATCATTGTTGATATCTTACCTAATGGGAAAAAGATCTGCAAGAAAACCATCAGAGACAGACAGCTAATTTAAGAGGCATGAGAAAACATCCAAGCCCTGAGATAAGTTAATTGAACCATGAATATTCAGATTAATCAAGAGAAGGCAAATGGTTAATAGTGTTTCCTAGTTTAATCAAGTAGCCTCAAATTATAGCTGCATTTCTTTCAAGTCCATTCCAAATGTACTTGAAAGAAATATAATTTGGTCATTTGACTAACTAATTATTTCGATTCAATTCCATAATGTGTATCTAAATGCTTTTACTCAATGTACTTGCTGAATGACCTGAGAAGAAAAAAAAAAAGTCATATAGATATCCTCGCAGGAGACATGGTGATAGAATATAGGTAAGCACAAGGCCTAGCTTACCTGGATAAAAGAGAAAATCATGAGCATCATGAGGCCAGCAAACAAGAAGGGCCCCAGGAACCCGAAATCATGCCCTCTGCTAGCCGCCCAGAATGTGTAGAGGGTAAGGCTCACGACGATCACGGTCGTTAGAATGACAGCTTCAAGAACAACCTTTCCTGTTTTGCAATAAAGATTTTAGGTATTAGATGTAATTGGGGGCTCGAGGCATATTTACAAATGTTATGCCTTGTTTGAAACTATAAAAGTTCAGCTGAAGGTCAAAGATGTATAAATACATGTATCATTTTCAATTGGTGATTGAAGGCCCCAAAACAAGCACATTTTTTTCCTTTAGGAGACGTTTGGATTCTTGTAAGTTCTCTAAAATGTAAGTGATTTCCGGGGAGTAATGGCGAGGGGGAATTCGGCAGTGACTTGCAACCTTCTTCGCAAGCAACATGACTAGGTGGGTCCAATTCCACTTATCTGTAAGTTGCTTACACTTACACACCTAATGGCTGGAAATTTGAATTGAAAAGGTGGAAGGGGAAACACAACAACGAAGGCCATCAATGGCAACAATAACAACAACAACTCTCTCTCTCTCTCTCTCTCTCTCTCTCTCTCTCTCTCTCTCTCTCTCTCTCTCCCTTAATGTTAATGTTGTATATCCAGACCGTCCATCCGTTCTATGACCTCAGGTTTTTAGATTTATAGTATAGAGGTAAGAACAGTTTGCAACATGATGCTCCTTACCAAATTACTGAACTTTTTATTAGCCTCGTCTTCTTGTTCTCATGGTTTAATATTTTCATTAGTTTTGTCTTCTAGGTTAGAAAGCCACAGTGATTGGTGTAATATACTTAACATGAATTTTGGAGGTATAATTTTCTTTCTTTCTTCTGAAACCTACCATATTTGGAACCTACCGTAATTGGAACTTGCATGATTGAAGTGAGCTGAGTTTGCACTTCTAGAGTAAGTATTCTATTAAGATAACTCGTGCAAAAGTTCATCCGACGGATAATCAGGTCCATCCAACTGTTGATAGTCAAATCTAGGATGATCTGTCCGTTGGTTCATCAATTCAAACCATTTAAAATGTTAATTTAACCATTGAATTACCAAATGAGCCATTGAATATATCATCTGGCGTACATATTATCTAGATCTTAAAGATGCACCGTTAGATCACTTGATTTATCTATTTATCATCACTTATTGTTAATGTTTATGTGTTTAATGAATCGATCTTGTATCTTTTAAGTTGTCGACTAAGATCATGCATGTTGATAGCTGAGACGTGTTTTAGATTGAAAGTGAACACAACTATGAATATTGATCATAATCCATTCATATGCAAGACCTTGATGCATAAAGTAAGACCCTGATGAATAACCCTTACTAATCATGCAATCCATACTACATGGATATTTTTATTTTTATTTTTTGCATTTCCTTACATTCCTGGACACAAGCACTTGATGGGTGAAATAGTTGAGCCCGTCTTGGGAAAGAGTGGGTCATGGGTTTTGAGTCTTAAACTTAGGATTTTTCTCCCGTTTTCCCTTGAAACAGTCTTTTCTTACATAAATATGTTAATGTCCCACTTAATAATAGAAAAATTAGAGTGCACAAGTGATTGACGCAGGGATGTAATTGAGTTTTAGACTCAAACTCTAACTCCCTACAAACATAACTTATCATAAATAGTAAAATTACTATTTATAGACGGCCATGATTCCTACTAAACTTTATAGTTTTGGGCCAAAAATAGTAAGTGTCCAATTTGGCCTAACCACATTATCCTCCTAATTTTTCTAAGCTATTTTCATGTTGGGCACAGTTCCTACAATTCAAAGGATCAAAAGTTATGATCAAATTAAAACAAACTATTTATGGTAAAAAATAAAAATAAAAAATGATTTACCGTCGATCTGATGGAATCTCGTAAATTCGGCATGGGAAAGCTGATGTAGTGGCTTGGTTGGCTTTTTTTTTTAACCCTAAAATCATATATGATATGTCAAAAAACTCATTTTGGTTTGTGAGATATGATTGTTTTAAGGTTCTGATGGTCCCAATCATTTTTGCTTCCGATCAGGCCTTTTCTCATCTATCTTTGTCATGAAAGTATTGGTGACCTACTTTACATCAATCTCCTCCACTTCAAAAGAACTCGACCTCGAGTTTTTGTCCAACTTCAGTTCATGATACTTGGTCAGGTCTGCAACATTCAAAGTATGTAAAATCACAATGTCATCCGAAAAATCAACAACGTAAGCATTGTCATTGATCTTTCGAAGGATTGGTATCGATTCAATCTTCTTGTTCTTCAACTTTTTGTAGGTCCTGGTCAGAAATCTTTCCTTGTGTAGATGGACCGTAACATGGTTGCTGACTACCTCGAACATCTTTTCTACTGATGCTTCTCGACTTCCTCCTTATACTTATCGTTTGAGGCATGCAAAGTAAGACCCGTATCCTAGTCCATAATATTCCGTCAACAGATGCTCCCGGTCGAATTCCGGCAACCTACGGCCGATGATCGATGTTCGCGCTCGACCCTAAGTCGTATCTTGTATATCTGAGTCGGTTCAATCTGAGACTTGTACCATTGTTACCGCACCGTCGCCGCGATTCCAACGTCGCGACTCGCTCACTGATCCGATACCATTGCAGGGAGATGCAGACCTGCGTTTAGTTTGAGAAAAACACCGCGCGTTTCAAATCCCAAGAGAATCTCTACAACATGCCAAATCTATCCCATTAATCACCTCATGTCAAGTACAAAGCAACCCATGCTTTCTCTCTCCAAAGTCAACTCTTTCTCACCCTCTCTCTTACACCACCATACATGTCAAGTGCCACATTCATCGCTCACCTCACCCTTTCACCCATTACACTCATCCCTCATCTCTCTTACAACTCTCATTCTCTCTCTCTCATTTTTCCTAAGCAAGGAACCATCCATGGCATTCCATGGGATAGAAACTAGTGCGGCCCACCTTCCTACCATCCAATCCCACCCTCCATGATCGATCTTAACCGTTAAAGTCCATCCATTGGAACTCTAGAGGCTAGGCGGAAGAAGAAGATAAGATCCTAAGGTGGGTGCTTCTTTCTCTCTCTCCCTCTCTCTATCATTTTGTGTGATGATGTGGCTGTGTGGCTGCCCGGATGGATCCCACCTTGATGTAAGTCTTATCCATGCCATCCGGCCATTTGGTGGCCCACCTGGGTAGGGCCCACCCCTCCTTTACACGTCAACAGGTGGGACCCACCTTCCGCCTTAAATATGTGTTATCCCCCACCATCTAGCGTCCCTGGACGCTGGACGTGGTTATAAAGTGGAGTGTGGGCTGACAGCGAGGTGCACTGTCAAAGGAAATAATATATATATTAACTTGATTTAATGGTTTTTGAGTGGGTTGCTCATGCAGGCCCTGTCTTGATGTATGGGTTTAATCCACACCGTCTATTCCATTCCCCAGCATATTTTAAGCGTTGAGCCGAAATTTGAGACCAAACTGATTCTCGGGCGGGCCATACCATAGAAAATAGTGGTATTATCGTTAAAACCCACCTTTATTCTTCTATTCGCCAAAAATACATCGTATATTGGTCTCATTTTGTTGATCATGGGTCGTAGAATACAATGGCTGGAGTGAATTTTACTGATGTAGGCCCCACCCGAAAAATTCCTCAAAAAATCTTATTTTCAAAAAAAAAAAAAAAAAAGGAAACAGGGACGTTGTTGCTGTTAGCGTCTAGGGACGCTGCAGCAAGCAGCGTCCTCTGCTTGGGAGTTTGGACTGTGGGCCCCACTATAGGTTCCACCGTGATGTATGTGAAACATCCATATCATGCATTTTAAGGACCCCTTTTTTGGTTGTGGGCCACCCTAAAAATCAACCGTACCTAGAACTCAGGTGGCCCACATCAAAGAGAACAATGTGATTGAACGTCTGCCGTTGGGATCCTTTTTGGGTGTTCCAGAAGCCTTGGATCATTATGAAATTTATTTTTCCTCTTCAATCCGAGTCTGTATGACCTTATCAACGGATTGGATGGTATATATAAAAGTCGTGTGGTGGCCGACATGGGACTCACCTATCCAACTATTTTGCTGTGTACCGCACAACAACACTTGGCCGGTGCATTGACCCGTGGTCCCACTGCTAATGACATCAGCAGTGGTTTGGACCCACTATGATGTATGTTTTGTATCCTACCGCCCAGATGGCTGGACGGTGGGCCCTCCATGACAATTATTTGATATCCAAACTGTTTCATCTATTTGGTGAACGTGGACCCCACATGTTGCACTTGTGGAGCCTATCATGTTACACGTGGGGCCCATGTGATTATTTATCTACATCGTCCAAGGTCTGGACGTGGGACCCACATGACGCATGTGTTGTATACACACCGAATATACTCTATGTGGGGCTCACCTTGCACGTGTTACACGTGCAGGTGGTGGGAGCCACCGATGTAAGGTTTTAAATCCACACCGTTTGTCTAGACACTGGACTGTTTTTAATATTGAATATAACAATGTAATATAATATTATATCTATATAATATATATTGTATATAATATGGTGATGGCCCCACGTGGGACCCAGCTCGTTTTATACGCCATCCATCCGTGGATTTCATCCACGTGGCCTACCTAGATGTATGTATTCTATTCGCATTGCCCATTGACAGTGGTATTCCACCATCACATGTGGGATCATCTGGACTGTCCAGATCACGTGGACCACCGCAATGTATGAGTTATATCCAACTATCTATCTGTTTAAAAGCATAGGGCCCACCTCACACATATGAGACGTGTGGGCTGGTGGGACCCACCGAGATGTATCTGCCCTTCATTCATACCATACAGTGGGATGTTGATGTGGTGCCACCTTTATGTGTGTTTTATACGTCCCGTCCATCTATTTGGGGCATGAGGGGCACCCCACACGTGCGACATGTGTGGGTGGGATCCACCATGATTTATGTATTCTATCAGCTCAGTCCATTTGTTTTACCAGCATGGATACCCACCTTGAGCTATGCTTTGGATCAAGCTGAAATTTGTATTTCCCCTTCATCCAGGTCTGTATGAACTTACCAACGAATTGGATGGAAAATAAATGTTATGGTGGGCCCCACGTGGGGAGCCCACAGTAATGTATGTGTTTCATTGACGCCGTCCACTACCGTGGACGATGGAACTCCCACCATGGTATATGTGTTTCGTCTGCACCGTCCACATCACTGGACGGTGGGGCCCCATTGATGTATGTGTTTTATCAACGCCGTCCAGCCATCTGGCTTAGTGCTGGACGATTAGTGGATCCCACCCTTAGTGCATGTGTTGCATCCAAACCGTCCAACTTTTATGTGGACCCTCCCTCCATGATGCATATGCTGCATCCAATCCGTCTACCCACTTTGGGAAAGATCATTTTATGGCATGGGCTAGGGAACGAGCCAGATCTAAAGTCCAAGTGGACCCCACCATGTGAAGAAGTGGAAAATGACGCCCATTGTTCAAGAAATTTCTAAGGGCCATAGTAATTTTCCATTAAGTTAATAACTGTTCCCACTTCATCTATCACTATGATAACTTAGGGATAGGTTGGATGGAAAATATATTTTTGGTGGGCCTTAGGAATTTTAATGGTGGAGATCATTACCACCACTTATGTTTGGCGTGGCCCATTTTGTATGCATGTGGCCCATGTGGTGTAGCCCACTTACCACATTTATGGCCCATTTTTAAGGCCCACCTTGGTTGTATAAGGCCTGTGTTGAAGCCTGCCTTGATAAATATGAGGCCCATATTATGAGGGCCCATTCTTATGTATTAGGGCCCATGGGTTGAGGCCCATTATGATGTATTCAAAGCTCCATGGGTTATGGCTCATTGCATTGAACATAAGGCCCATTGGTGCGGTCCATTGATGTGGCTCACCTTGGTATATGTATGAGGCCCATCTTGATTTATTTGTAGCCGTCCATTGAGGCTCACCTTGGTATATATATGAGGCCTACCTCGATTCATTTGTGGCTGTCCGTTGAGACCCATTTGATATATATAAGGCCCATGTGATTAAGCCTATTTTGATGGATTCTAAGGCCCATGGGTTAAGGCCCATTGTGATGTATTTAGAACCCATGGGTTAAGGCCCATTGTGATGTATTGGGACCTATGGGTTGAGGCCCATTGTGATATATTTGGAGCCTATGGGTTAAGGCCCATTGTGACGTATCAGGGCCCATGGGTTAAGGCTCATTATGATGTGTTTCTGGCTCATACGTTGTGACCCATTTGATATATTGATGAGGCCCATCTTGAGGTATTTGTGGCCTGCATTGCTAGGCCCGATGTGGTGTACATGCGGTTAAAGGCGAGGAATGTGCTCCCGATGTAATGTGTGATTTCACTATAATGCAGGCAAATGATGTTTATGGCAGGTCGTGCCTTGGGAGCAATGTTGGTTTGAGGTCCATATTGTAAGAATAATGTTAGTTAAATGTCCACATTATAACTCTCCCTAGGGCCCATTGATAGGCCCATACTTGTTGTGTGTAGGCCATTAAGGCCCGTCTTCGTTGTGAGGATAGTTTATCACCATATAAAATGCTTAGTATAACTCCATGTTTCATGCCCATACGCATCGTATGTATGCCTGATATGAGAAATGTTTGATCATAGCATATGCCATTGTGCAGACCATTTATGGGACTCCTTATGAGATGGAGTGCCCCACATTTCGCGCAATATGCACAGGATTGTTGCATGACTGGTTAGTGTGACTCATGCATCTCGCATATATGTGACTTGATCATAGTACGCCCTAGTGACATCAGGGTCGTGGCCTCCACAGGTACATCGTGGATGGCCAGATGGGACACCCGAAATGCTTGGTTCTAACACTATGGGCACGTAGGATATCCTTGGATGAAAATCTCAAAACCTCCTTGGTACCAGGAGATGCTCCAACATCTAGAGCAAGTGGAATATAAGCGTCGGTGCCTATACTATGAGGCCGTGTCTCCCCTTGTGTCGTGGTCGGTTGGAAGGTGGTGTGGCCTTATCCGCCTGAGTGAGGGGACTATAAGCTAGGCTGAGTATAACCAGCTCATAAATGGGTCCGCTATGAACGTGCCGGATAGGTATTGGCAGATTATTTGCTAGGCGGATAGTGAGGTCTCTTACGCTCATTAGGCTGTGCAATTAGGGAGGAGGCAATCAGAGTGGAGTGTAATAGACCCTGGTGATTTCTCAGAGAGGAACCATACTGATATGTGGACTTGATATGAAGACTGACATGATATTATGACACCCCGTCACTGTTGTACTGTGGGCCGGCGCACGTGGTCGGACGCTGATGTGGGCCGGTGTGATGTGGGCGGGGCTGAGGCCTGGGCGAGCTACCACACTGGGCGAGCTACCAGCGGTTGGCAGGCTACTATGCTGACAGGCTACTGAGTAGAAGTTGTATACTCATTCATTCATCCATTCACTATCCACTCGAGCTGGCGGTGCGCAACTATTTGTTATGTGTACCTTCGCAATGGCCAGGATTTTTGTTGGGGCGCGCGACTAACCTGAGATCAGGAGTCTACCACATTGTGTTTGACTATCCAAATTTTGGTATGAGACTAATTTGGATAGAATTTTCTTGTGATGGACCCCATAGCCTGTGATACTACGTACTATCATCCCGACTTCACTCTGGCTTAGTCATTTCATTCGCATTGCATATAGCATTTCATCCACGGCATATGACATTTTGGATTACTACGTTTCTTCACCTATATGGCTTAGAAAGACTTGACAGGATCTGCATATTGCATCGCATTTGTAATATATAATATTTGGCTCATTATGATTTGTATTGCGTACTTTAATATTATGTGACTCATGGACTTACCACTATATTTTTGTTTACTCTGATATCATATGATTCATGACCTTGTCATTTTTCCTACTTATCTCAATGATGTATGATTTACGGACTCTATTGTATATTTAGCACTTACCTTACACACACTTGCACCACCCTCTAAGCTTTTGTAAGCTTATGCACGATAGATACGTGCAGGTGGCGTTAGGTTGCAGCAGCGTTAAGCTTGGAGCGTGCAGCGGTTTTCAGGAGCTCTGATTTTGATATATGTATTTTCCTTTCAGCATTGTATTTAAGTGATTATATTAGTGGATATGTAATGATGATGTTGCCTTTATGATTTGGGTAAACTTGTAGTTATGCTTATTACAAGACAAATGTACGTTGAAAAATCCTCCTTGTTGGATCCTAGGATTGGAATCTGGCATATGCTGCACCGGGAGCCGAGAATGGGGTACTACAGAGGCTGTCGGCACCGGATCCGGCGATCGGGATTCCTTTGAATCCGATTTCTAGGTTTTGGGGCATGACATTCTGCTACAATGCCCATGCTCGGGAGCTTGGAAAAAAGGATCATGTCAAGTGTGTGGTGGGGCACTCATCCGTAAACAATCTGGAATGAGAACTTCCTTATTGAGTGGTTCACCATGTTATTGAATGCAAACATGGCTTGAGACCTTGCTAAATCCCATTACTTCGGTCTATCATCTAAAACACATCAAAGGAGGTTTCTCAATGTGTGACTCACAACCTCAATCTACCCATCAGTTTGTGGGTGGTAGGCATTACTGAATTGAAGTTTCGTACTGAACCAATTACATAAAGTTCACCAGAAGTGGCTAATAAACTTCGTATCACGGCTAGAAGTAAAGGTCTTAGGAACCCCGTGTGGCCGCACGACCTCTCTAAAGAATAGATTTGCCACGTGTGTTGCATCGATGGTCTTCTTACATGTGTGATAAAGTACACAATCTTTAAGAAATGATTTACCACCATGAACACTAAATCCATGCTGCATTGTGTTCGTGGGAGACCAAGCACGGAGTCTATAAATAAGTCCTTATATGGGCTGTCAGGCAAAGGTAATGGGGTGTAGAGGCCAGTATTTCGAGGCTGTCCCTTAGACTTCTAACAAACATGACAACACTGCATTGCTTTACCCACATCGTGTACTAATTGTGGCCAATAATTCAGCTCCTCAATAAGAGCATGCGTCTTACCTCGCCCAAGATGTCCACTAATGCCACATCTATGTAGCTCTTGAATAATCTACTACCTCAAAGAACTTCGTGAGATGTACAGTTGATTCCCTTTGAAGAGAAAACTGTCTTGTATATGTAGGTCATTGGGATGACCCTCTTGGCACCTCATCCATGCATCTTTGAGAATTCCTTATCCTCGGCATACAGTTCCTTGGGATAGTCAAAGCCGACTACCTCATTGCTCATTGTTACAAGTAGTGATGCATGATGGCTAAGTGCATCATCCATCTTGTTCTGTTGCCCTAACTGGTGTTTTAGAATGAATGTGAATTCCTGTAAAAATACAACCCATCTTGCATATACACGATTCACGTTACCCTGACTATTAATAAACATTAAGGCTTTATGGTCAGTGTAGAGAACAAACTCTCTGTGAATTAGATAATGCTTCCAATGTCGCAGTGCTTGAATAACTGCGTATAACTCAAGCTCATATATCGACCAATTCTTTCGAGCTTCGCTGAGCTTCTCGTTGTAGAAGACTATCAGCCTGCTTTCCTGTGATAATACTTCTCCAATTATAACATATGAAGCATCACACTCAACCTCAAAATTGCTTGTCGAAATTGAGAAGAAGCAAGACCAGTATTATGGACAATCGATATTTGATTTCAGTAAAGATCTTATTAACCTTATCGGTCCATTGAAACGGGCTTTTTTCTTCACGCAATCTATAATAGGTGCAACTATAGTATTGAAATTCCGCACTAATCGATGATAAAAGGTCGTCAAACCATGGACACTCCTCACTTCATAAATGTTCGTGTGATCGGCCATTCCCTGATGACTTGTAACTTTTCATCATCCACAAGGATGCTCATAGATGTCACAACAAATCTTAAGAATGACAAGTTGTCTATTAAAAAACTGCACTTTTTCAAGTTGAGGTATAACTTGTTAACTGTTAGGACTTGTAGTATCTGCCTGAGATGTTCCATGTACTCTGTCTCACCTTGGATATATATCAGGATTTTATAAAAATATACTACCACAAACTGGTCAATGAATGACTTCAACACTTGATTCATCAGATGTATAAAAGTGCTTGGTGCATTCGATAGACCAAAGGGCATAACCAGTCACTCATATAACCTTTCGTTGGTCTTAAATGCCATTTTCCAATTAACACTGGGCTGGATACGAATCTGATAGTACCTACCCTTCAAATCTAGTTTAGAGAATACCTTAGTACCTTTTAGCGTAACGAGCATGTCATTTAACTGCGGTATTGTGAACCGATATTTAATGGTAATCTTTTTAATTGCCTGGTTGTTGACACACATGTGTCAAATCTCATCTTTCTTAGGCGTTAACAATGCTGATACGACACATGGGCTCATGCTCTTTCTCAGAAGACCCTTATATATAAATTCCTTCACCCGCCCTCGAAGTGTCTGATACTCTTTTGGACTCATCTGATAGTGAGGGTGATTAGGCAAGCTTATTCTAAGGATGAGGTATATGTGATGTTGGATGTCCCACATGAAGGGCAATCTATTGGGTAACTCCTCGGGCCAGATATCTTTGAAATTTTCAGCAATGACTTTAAATTTAGAGGAATATCTAAGGGCTTCGATTCCTCACCCTTTACTGTTATGACATATATTTCGCCAATTTCCTTAGATTCCTCTATGAAATCCAGAATGGTCAAAAGTGAGCTCGCCTCCACTTTAAAAGATTTAGGGTGGTTTTTTGGTGCCATAGGAGCAAGGATCATCTTTCAACTATCCTTGACGAAGGCATAAACATTGTCTCATCCTTGGTAGGTCACATCACAGTCTGATTGTCATGGTCGACTAAGTAACATATGACATATTTCCATGTCGACCATATCACAAAGTACTTGATCCTTATAATTCCTACCTATTGAAAATGAGAGTGTACATTATTCGTTTACCTTAGTCTCATTCACATTTTTTACCCAGCCAATCGAATATGGGGAATGATGTTTTATCGTAGGTAGCTGCAACTTGTCCATCATCACCTTCGAGGCGATGTTCTCGCTACTGCCACTATATATGATTACACTACAGTCATTGATGATACAGCACATACGAAATATATTGTACCATTGTGCGTGCACCTCCTTCCTTGGACTGTACAATAATTGCATTACGACTAAGTATTCACCATGATCCTCGCCCAACCATTATTCATCACTAGATCCTTCCTTGGCTGCTTGTTCATCTTCATAAAATCTAGGGCTTTCTTCTGTTGGATCACCTTCAGTGCTCATTCATTAACAGGGCGTTGAGGGTAGATGTTTGATAAGTGGCCCGATTGTCCACATTGATAAAACTGTTTGGCCTGGACCGGCCATAAGGATTTGAAATCCTGCTCGGACCCACTGTTATAGGTGCCTCACGTTAAGGCTTAGATGAACCGCTCCCCATGTCATTGTTTGCGATTGTAGGAGGTTGGAGACATCCTCCTACCAGTTCCTTTCCTTTGGCCAATGTCAAATCATGCTTAGTACCCGTCATGGGAGCCGAGTCGAAGGATAAGGCTGAGTGAGGACTCTTGTAAGTTATGTTTTCATCCTACTTACCAACTGAATCGTTTCATCCACGGTCCTAACAGGGTGCATTTGAACTCGGTCCTGAATTATCAATTGTAAACCACCTATGAACTTTGCTACCCTCTGTATTTTAATGTCCGACAAGTCATTCTGCGTTACCAACCATTGGAATTCTTCGGTGTAATTTGTTACGGTTCAATTCCCCTATCGATAATTTTGGTATTGTTGGAATAATACATACTCGTAATCCTTTGGGAGAAATCGTGATCGAAGAAAGCGTATCATCTATGGCCATAATCGAATGGGCTCCTTGTTCTATTAGGCACATATGAGTTGGAATTTCTCCCACCATGCAGAAGCACCATATTTTAACTTGAATGCTACTAATTTCACTTTTTCATGTTCTGACACGTCCATGTGATCAAAATATCGCTCTACTTCGGCTAACTAATTGAGAAAATCTTCTATACACAATAAGCCATTAAAATTGGGAAGTTCTATTTTACCTCGATAATCTCTTTTAGCATGATCTAGTCGATTGTATCTAGGGATCGGTCATTGGGCAACAACGCCACCGATGTCATCGTACTTGGAGCTTGACTCATTTGGGGTAGCCCTACAATTCACCTCTGGAAGTGATTTATGGAAATCAGGATTGTGCAATACAACGATAATGGGTGGTGAGTATCAGCTTGGGCTCGAGGTGAAATTAGCGCATCCACAATACAGTCGAGGGTTGCCTGCATCCCTTACATGGTTAACTAATTCTCCTAGTTGAAAGCTTCCATTCTTTCCAATAAATAACGAATCCCTGTATCGCGACCACATGATTTTGGTCAATTCTATCGTTACTTGCCATCTGTCCAAGGGGAGTCCTCGGTCTAATTCCAATTGATGTAGGGAAGGATGTGATGAGGTCAATCACTGTCTTCCTTAGGGATAACTACTCCGAATCCACAGAGCTCTCTGGATTCCTCACAGAGTTTCCTCGAATCCATGAGGGAATAAATAGAAATAATTTCTAATAAATTTAAAAATAAATTGATTGATGATAAAAATGAAATTATCATTCTTTAAATAATGAGTTCAAACCTATGACGAAGTTTTAGACTGAAACTCCCTAAAAGCATGACTTACTATATATAGTAAACTTACTATTTGTAGACGGACATGATTCATACTAGACTTCATGGTTTTCGGCCAAAAATAGTAAGTGTCCAATTTGGCCTAACCATGTTATTCTCCTAATTTTTCCAAGCCCTTTTCATGTTGGGCACACCTCCTACAACTCAAATGATCAATAGTTATGATTGAATTAAAACTTATTATTTATAGAACAAACTAAAATAAAATGGATATTTGACCATCGATCTGATGGAATCTTGCAAATCTAGTGTGAGAAACTCGATGTAGTAGTTAGTTGACTAAAGTAGCTTTTCCTACCCCAAAATTATATGATATGTCGAATAACTCATTCCGGTTTGAAAGATACAATTGTTTTAAGGTTCTGATGGTCCTGGTCATTTTCGCCACCGATCAGGCCTTCTCTGGTCCATCGTTGTCATGAAAGTGTCTGCAACCCTCTCTACATTAATGATCGAGAGACTCCTCATTAGAGAGGAGGGCCCCCATTCACTTGCTCACGTTTAAGGAGAAGAGAACACATGCAGCCTAGAAAGAAGCCCACGATTGACAGACTTTTGATCGTTGGATTATGAAAACTTGCGATGCTATGTGGATACTTATATTTGCTATGATGCTACGGGACTATGTGAACTTAAGATAATGGTATGGCCACCCAAATATATGAACCATATACTAATTGTATAGCCTCTTGAACTTGAAACTTGTGATAGGCATATATGACCTTTGCTTAAGTGAATTTAATCGTGTGACCACTTGACCATGGGACCTTACAAAAGATGCACGATCACTTAATTATATGAATTTATGTGGTCACTAGAACATAAGACTCTATATGGCCTTTGGTTAAGTGAATTTAATTGTGACCACTTGACCATGGGACCTTACAATATATGCACAATCACTTAATTATGTGAATTTACTTGTTCACTAGATCATAAGACTCTATATGGCCCACCATTATCTGTGTTTTATCCATGCCATATATCCATTTTTTCAGCTCATTTGAGGGCATGAGCCCAAAATTGAAGCATATTCAAGGCTCAAGCAGACCATACCAAAGAGAAGAATGGCGATAATGGTGTCCATCATTAAAACCTTCTTAGGGCCCACAATATTGCTTATTTGTCATCCAACCAGTTAATAATGTCATATAGACCTGGATGAATAGAATAACAAATATCAGCTTGAACCAATAATTGCCCTCGAGAAGTCAATACTAGGCAATCAATTCCTATTATTTCATATGGTGTGGTCCACTAAAGCTTTCAATATACTTCAATTTTGGGCTAATACCCTAAACTAAGCAACAAAGACGAATGGAGAACATGGATTAAACACGTAGCACAGTAGGTCGCACAAAGTCTTCACCACCGTAAAGGATGGTAAGCGTACATACATTGTACGAAAACGCTCGTCCACTTGAGGTGGACCCACATGCATATGAGAAGAAACACACAGCTAGCCAGAGGGAATCCTGACGCATTTTTGGAATATGATTTTTTGAATCCCAATTTCCAAAAGAGAAGGTTTTGGAATCCAATCCAGTAATAATAACATATGGAAAGGTTGCATTCATGGACCTGTCTTACATATGGCTCCAACGGCTCAAAGACTGACTGGGCGGGGATATAATAATAATAATAAGAACCCATTGGATTTTGAAAAACAAAATTTTCCAATACAATGCAAAACAAGATTTTTCCAAATGTGATTTTGAAAAACGCATTGTATTCGCATTGGGCGGGGATAAAATAATAATAAGAAGAATAACAACAGAAACAATTAGGGTTTCTTTCTTTGTTTCTTACCACTGCTGAAGGCACAAGCCAATCCAACTTGAAAGCTGATGGAGACGGTGAACAAAGCAAGGAGAAGCAAATTCCAGGGATGCTTCTGATGGCAGAGATACAAAAGAAACAAAACTGCACAAATGATAATATATATATATATATATATATATATATATATATATATATATATATATATATATATATATATATATATATATATATAATAAGAAGAGTTGAGATAATTAAAAAAGAAGAAGAAAAAAAGGATTTTTTTTTATTTTTTTTTTCTCGAGAAGTCTGGAATTACCGATAAATGAGAAGATAGAGATAGCGATATAGACCCCGATTCCGGCTGCGGAATGGGCGAAGAAGTTGGAGATGCGATCGACGGAGATGACAATAGAGGCCACGGCAAGGGTCATCAGAAATTGGATGGAGAGGATGGCGTAAACCTTGCGGATGAAAGTCCATCGCAACTGGGGGCTCTCTTGCATGCCAGGGTAGAGGTGCGGGAGCCCGGCTTCAATGTCGCCCTCCTTTCTGCCATTGTTGGATGGGTCCCACATCTCTTCTCTTCCTTCTCCTTTTTTTTTTTTTTTTTTTTTTTGGTATTTTGTATTATTATTATGTTTTCTTTGAGAGAGAGAGAGGAGTGGATTGGAGGGTTTTCGGCAGGGGCTCCCTATTTTTAAATAGAATGGGCCGTTAAATAGGGGCAACCTTCCGCCACCATTTTGAAAACGGTGGTGACTTAATTACCACCTTGGCACCCTCACAAATGGAATAAGTGTAATTATCGAGACCCTCCAAAATTTGGAACACGTTGTGGTTGGTAAATGGTAACTGAAATCATAATAACATCAAGATTCTCCTTAGAAAATTGATGGATTTGGTCAATTTCAAAACAGAAACCAGATTTTGCAGCCATTTTCTCAATATAATTATTTGGTTAATCCTCGTTCACAACTCGGCCAACCATTTGAACGATATAGATCGCCTTACAACTTTTTCCATTTTCACAGTTAAAAAGTCACCACTATTTTTAAAGTGCCGGCAAACAATCGTAGCATTTCTATCATGGAGCTGTCAGCGATTGGGTGTAACTGCTTTTCCATGCACGTAACAACTGTACACGAGTCGAGTTAGTTCGGTCAGCTCGCTCGAATCGATTGGAAAAAGCTAGTTGACCGAGTTGAGCTGATTTTTGGAGCATGAAAAAAAATATTTCAAACTGAGTTCGAGTTCAGTGACTCAGTTATTTTGATATTGACGCTGCTTGTCAAGTATTTGATGAAATGACTTAACGAAGTATTGTTTTGGGTGCATACATTTCCATGGGATCAAGTTGTGTTGAGGAAAGAATGGATGTGAAACAAATCACTACCAAAAATATTTTGCATTATAAAAGTACTCTCATATCTTGATTTTGATGCTTTCCGCCAAGTGTTTGATGAAATACCTGTAAACTGTTGTTACTGTTTTGGATTATGTGAGAAATTAAAGACGCACTCTATGTTTGAGAAAATGTCGCACAAGCTCGAACTCCGCTCGAACTGGCCCGAGCTGCTGACTGAATTGAGCCAATCTGGCCAAACAGGCTCGAGGACTGAGCCGAGCCGAGTTCGAGCTAAGGTGAGCTACTGGCTGAGCCGATCCAAGCTGTGTCAAGTTTGACTTAGTTCGACTCATGTACAACTCTACATGTAAGTCATTTTGGCACGCATTGTAAATGAATAATGATTACTTTTAATGTGTGTTCGCCCATAGATGAAATTCACAAGTTAAATATCCTAAAGAAATGGAATTGCATGTAAAATTTGTAGGTCCCATTGATGTATAGCATGAGCTCAAAAATGAAGCAGATTGTAAGCTTAAGTGGACCACTTCTGGAAACAGGGGATGCTAATACCCACCATCAAAAGAAAAAATTTACGTAGGGCCTACAATGATGTGTATCGATCATATAACCTATTCATAAGATCTGAGAGATATGGGTGAACCATATACATATATAGCAGCTTGATCTAAAACTTTGTCTTGCCAACAAGTTTTCAACAGTAGGTGTTTAATTCCCTATAGTGTATGGTGTAGTCCACTTGCGCTTTGGATTTACCTATTTTCTTTGCTCATGCACTAAAATGAACTGATAAAACAAATGGATGGTCTCAATCAGACACATACATCATGATGGGCCCCATTGATTTTATGTATTTCCTTCTTCCTCACCTTAATTTTTGAGAAACTCTCAATGTGACCTCAACTTATATGTATTTCTCCTTGTAAATAATCATTATCCATTTACATCCAATTATCATTTTATACGAGGAAACAAACAGGCTCTTAGGACTCATATGGTTGCTTGTATTTGGATTGCATTGGATTCTAAGAATCTAATGCATTTGGAATCTTCAATTGTGTTTACACCATACCAAAACCACAAATTTGGAAAGGACAAGTCTTTGGTTTAGGAACTATGCAAAGTCATTCCTATTTTGGAACGGTTCTAAACCATTTTGAACCTTCTCCTCGGGAATTATTTTAGTCCTCCTCGGGAATTATTTTGGTGCATTCGTTGTTACCCGGGTAACAGCTTAGTAGGTGTTACCCTAACTATGTGGGGTCCACCTTGATGTATTGTTTGTAAATCCGCACTATCCATCTATTTTTCCATCTCATTTTATGATTCAATTCCAAATCATAAGAAAATCCAAATGTCAATTAGACCATCCCAATAGAAACAATGATGAATAACCATTAAAAACATTTTGTGCAGCATAATACTTTTGGATCAATTTAATCTTTCTATTTTTCCTACATCTAGATGTTCTTGACATTATCAATAGGTTGGATTGCGAATTAATATTATGAAATCTTTACAATGGGCTTTTGGAATTCTTAATGGTGATCCACTCAATCACTACTCTCTCCTGTAGTGTGGTGATTGTTCCCTCTCCTAAGATGGTCTGTGGAAACGGATGGATGGCATGGATATACAACACATCATCAAGGTGGGCCATATGGTAGGGGTAACACCCACTAAGCTATTACTCCATTAACACCTAATACACTCCCTAGGCCAAATCCCCCAAACTCTTTCGTGATGGGCAGTTGGTGGGCCAAGCAAAATCTCCCAAACCCTCATCTCCCAAACACTCTCTTTCTCCCTCTCATGATGGACGATTGGCGCACCGTAGGGAAAAATCTCCCAAACCCTCATCTATCTCTCTCTCTATGTGTGCAACACAGGTACCCTCTCTCTCTCTCATCTAGGGTTTCAATTTCTTTTTATTTTTTTCTATATTGTATTGTAATTGTATATGTTTGTGATATCTACACCATATCTTTTTAATGCGTTATTGATGTTGAGTGGGTTGTAGACACTTTCATTGCAAAGATGGACCATAGAAGGCTCAATCAGAAGCGAAAATGATTCGGACCATCAGAACTTTAAATCAGTCGTATATCACATAACAGGATGAGTTTTTCGACGTATTATATATGATTTTGGAGTAGGAGGACCTACTTAAGTCAACCAACCCCCTATGGCAGGTTGCCCATGCCGAATATGTGAGATTTTATCAGAAAAAAGGTCAAAAGTCCCATTTAGTTTCAAATTTACTATAAATAGTAATTTTTAGTTCGAGTATAACTTTTTATCCTTTGAGTTCTTCAAGTCGTGCCCAACATGAAAATGACTTAGTAAAGTTTGGAGAATAATGTGGTTGGGCCAAATTGGACACTTACTATTTTTGGATGAAAACCATGAAGTCTATTAGGAATAGATGTCCTCTATAAATAGTAGTTAGAGGTCCTCTATAAATAGTAAGTTTACTATTTATAGAAAGTCATGTTTTTAGGGTGTTTAAGTTAGAGTCTAATTCTAAAACTCATTCCTAGGTTTGAGTTTCCTTATTTGAAGAATTGTAATTTCTTTTTTTTAATCATGAATAAAGTTATTTCAAATTTTTTATGAATTATTCCTGATTTTATCCCTTGTGGATTAGAGGAAGCTCTATGAGGAGTTTTGTCACGCCCCAAACCCGGAGATCAGACTCATATGAATTTCGATCACTGAATCTGATGCCAACAACCTCCGTAGTACCTCATTCTTAGCTCCCAGTGTCTATACGCCACTTTCTGATCCTGAGATCCAACAAAGAGAATTTTTTAACGTACATTTTTCTCGTAAGAAGCATAACCACAAGTTTACCCAAATCACAAAGGCAACATCATCATCACATATCCATTAATATAATCATTTGAATACAATGCTGAAAGAGAAATACATATATTCAAAATCAAAGCTCCAGATGTCAAATACATGCTCCAAGTTCTATGTTGCTGCAACCTAACATCACCTGCACGCATCTATCGTGCATAAGCTTATAGAAAGCTTAGAGAGTAGTGTAAGTGTGTGCACAAGGTAAGTGCCAAGTATTTGATATAATGCCATCATCATACAATATCAAAAATACTGGTAAGATCATGAATTATACGATATAAGAGTAAGCAGAAATATTGACAAGTCCATGAGTCAATTAATATCAGAATATGCAATAAAGATCAGTTATGCAAATGAGGAGTCATAAAGAGCCAAATATCAGATGCCGAGGGTATAATGCAATATGTAAATCTTATTAAGTCTGTTTAGGCCATATAAGTGCAGAAACATAACAATCCCAAAATGTCATATGCGTGTGGATGTAATGCAATATGCGATGCGAATGAAATGACAAAGCTGGAGTGTGAAGTTGGGATGATAGTACGTAGTATCACAGGCTATGAGGTCCACTATAAGGGAATTCTATCCAAACCAATCTCATACCTAAATTTGGATAGTCAAACTCATTATGGTAAACTCCTGATCTCAGGTTAGTCACGTGCCCCAACTGAAATCCTGGCCATTGCGAATGTACACGTAATAAATAGTTGTGCACTACCAGCCTGAGTAGACAGTGAATGAATGAATGAATGAGTATCCAACTCCAGCCTAATAAGTCCACATATCAGTACTGTATATCTCTAAGAACATCGCTGGGGTCTAGTACACTCCAAACAGGCTACTACCTTTATAAGCCGCGCAGCCCAGCAAGTGAAAAAGACCTCACTACCCTCCTGCCAGCAGTATACTAATGCCTACCCCGGCTCGTCGATAATGGACCCATTTAGGAGTTAGTCAAACTCAGCCTAGCTAATAGCCCTCTCACATGGGTGGATAAGGCCACACCCCCTCCCAACCCACCACGACACAGTGGGAGATGCAGCCTCCTGGTATTCGGCACTTGGCCGCTCATGTATCCACTTGGTCTCGACGTTGGGGCGTTCTCGAGTACAAGAGGGTTTACAGATTTTCACCTAGGGCCATCTATGGCAGCTTGATGCTAATAACAAAATTTTGGTGTCCCATCTGGCCATCCATGAAATGCTTGTGGAGGCTACGGCCCTGATGTTGCTAGGGCATATAGTAATCACTATACAAATGTAAGATACATGAGTTATACAATCCAGTCATGCATCAATCTTATGCATACTATGCTCTCATATGAGATAATCTCCGCCTATCAGGGAGTCTCATAACAACCTGCCCAATGACATATGCAATGGTCAACAACATCTCATAACAAACATGCAGATGATGCGTATGAGCATGAATTATGATGCTATACTCATAATCGGTATCGACAACCGATACTGACAATCGGCCTTGATAATCGGCCTATACAATCAGCCTCGACAATTGAAATTAGTCTCGATAATCAACCTTGATAATAAAAATTGATCTCAATAAACAGAATCGACCTCGATGATTGGCCTCAACAATTGGAATTGGCCTCGACAATCAGAATTGGCCTCGATGATCGAAATTGGTAATCAACTTAACAAATGGCCCCAGGAAAGGTCACAATGTGGACATTTAACCATCATTGCCCATTAATGTGGACATTTAACCAACATTGCTCCCAAGGAGTGGCCCACATAGATCCAAATGTAAAGTGGGCTTATGGCCTCGCACAAAGGCCTAATATACATCGTGATGGGCCTCATCACTTCATAATGAGCCTAATCGTATGGGCCAGAAATATATCACAATGGGCCATGACATATGGGCCAAAAATATATTTCAATGGGCCACGATAAATGGGCCATAAATACACCACAATGGGCCTCGCCAAATAGGTCGCAAATATATCATATTTGGCCTTAACACAAGGGCCTCATATACATCAAATTGGGCCAGTCACACAGGCCTAATATATAACGCAATGGGCCACATGACATGGGTCTAATACACATCTCAATGGGTCGCAGGACATGGGCCTCGAATATATCACACTGAGCCACGACCATGGACCTCTCATGCATCACATCAAACCTTGCCATCTAGGTCGAAAATACATCATAATGAGCCACGACCCTCTGGTTTCAAATACGTAATAGGTGGGCCCCATCACATGGGCCATAAATACATTACATCAGGCCTTGCCCATGGGCCTCGAATCATCACATTGGGCCTCGAATACATCACAATGGGCCATAATCCATAGGCTTCAAATATACAACAGGTGGGCCCTACACATTCCAAATGGGCATCAAATACATAGCAATGGGCCACTTCCATGGGTCTTGTATACACCACAGTGGGTAGCACCTTATGGGCCTCATGGGACAGCCCATGGCCCAAAAAAATGGCCAAACACATAGATCATGGCAAGCCTCATGTGGCAGCCCACACGCTTCCACTATGAATGGACAGTGTGGATATACAACATATATAAAATGGTGGGCCGTTTACTGGATGATTGATCTACCAGCGTCCAGGTCTACTGGACAGTCTAGCAAGCCTAGAATTTGGGTTGTCACATGAGCTGTATGGATGGGAAACATGCTTCATGGTGGGCCTCACTTGCATGTGGGTCATTTGAGAGGTGGACCGAACCTGAGCCCCACCCCAATCTATTGGGCCTAGTGTTAAGAACACATATATCATGGGTGGGCGTGCTACCACTGAACAGATAGGCAAACCCTGCTACTGTTGCTATGGTGTGGCTTATAAAACTGCTAGATCTGGGCCACTTATAGATGGACGGTGCAGATACAAACACCATCAAGGTGGGCCCCACCATCAGCGAAATGGACGGACAGTATATATATAACAAACACATCACTGAATAAACCGTCCAGATCACTGGACGGTGTGAATGAAATACATAAATTATGATGGGGTCCACTGCACGGACGGTGGAGATCAACCCATTCATCACGTGTGGGGTCCATACATCTAGCAGATGGTCGGTGTGTATATAACACATGCATTAGAGTGAGAGGTGTCCCACCGTCCTAGGGCAGATGGAAAAACAGTGGATATAGAATACTTATATCAAGGTGGATAGGGTCCACGTCCTTAGATGGACTAGACGGCCGGGATTAGACGCATACATCAGGTGGGTCCCACCATCCTTTGCTGGACGATGCGGACACCACATGCATCACATGTGGGTCCTATGTGGGGCAACAACATAATATAATATAATATTATTATTATAATAATTATTGTTATTATTTAAAGCATATAACGTCCAGGCCCTAGATGAGGGATGCAGATTTCTTGCGAAAGGCACGCGCAGGAACTTCGTGCGAAAGATGGCATGTTCCAATAAAAACACGCCACTCGTATGGATGACGTGGCAAGATTTAAATTCCTCCTGTTAACAGAGTCTCCGTTAACGGTGAGACTTGAGCACTATGCGGCGCCTCTTCATTGCCTTTTTCATTTTTTCTTTTTCATTTTTTTCTCTTTCTTCTTCTGCCCTTTCTTCCCCTCTAAACCAGAAGCTAAAAAAACCACTTTCCAAGCTTTTATTTTAGGACACCACATTTTAGCAAGGAGATAATCTAAGACTTGCATACGTTCTCCCATTTGAATAGGTAACAATTTAGAGTTTCCTCCCCCAAATTCTAGGAGGTTTTTTTTTTTTTTTAAAAAAAATAATAATAAAAAATAAAAAATAAAAAAAATTCTGTTGAAATCTGAAAATGTAAGAATTTTTTCACTTTTTTCGTAGGTTAGGGGCATGTAAGAATTTATTATTATCCTGTTTGCTAAAGTTCACATGAATAATGCCTACCGGTGAACACCGGGCAAGGTACCGCTAACTTGTGATGAACTACTATCTTTCCTTCAAATCTACCAAATTTGTACTGTCAAAGTTATAGACCCCACCATGAAAATCATCTAACCGAAAAAATCGGGCTATTTTTCTAATCAGGTGGGCCACATTGTTGAAATCAACTTACAACTGATGGTTGGACTTAACATAAAATATCGGTCCACCTAGTGAATGGATCAGCCTGGTTTTCTGGAAAGATGGACTACATTGTGGGGCCTATCATTTTCATGGTACTGATTTCCTTAATAGGTGTCACGTTTGTGGAAAAGATGGCTCCGTGCTACACATTGTGGTAGGTTCTCTTCTCATTCCAGACCCGATTTTCTCAAAGATATGACCCACCTTGGCAAGGCTGAGATGTTCTAACCGGACGCGGTTTGGCTAGTCACGCCACCACCAGCATTCTAGACCCAATTTTCTCAAAGATATGGCCCAATTTGATCAGTGAGAATTATTTGTGGCCTATTTAATAAATGAGTCAGGTTTGGGCTGATCCTAATCCAACCCGAACCAGGCCCATTACCACCCCTAATCAAGTGGAGCCTCTAAGGATTTTGTATATATGCATTTACCTTAGGAAAATATAGAAAGTGTGCTTACTTTTTTACTTCAATGAATTATTTTATGATTTTTATTCTTGGTTTTGCACTTTCCTATTTAGATGAATACACTGGCAATTTCATTTGTTTTTTTTTTCTTCCTTTTTAATGGCACACTATTACTTTTTCTATTGTATGAATGTGTTGCCTTTTTTTTAAAAAATAGATTTTTTCACTATTGCGTATGTATATCTACATTTATGTTTTGACAATTTTATATTGGTAGATAAATGGATGACATGGGTGCCTTAGATAGCCAAAATTTTCCCCATTCATGTCGAAGGTTGGACTTCAATGTTGAAAAGGGACATCATGTTCAGGAAGT
This sequence comes from Magnolia kwangsiensis, assembly GCA_037074715.1. NCBI lineage: Eukaryota > Viridiplantae > Streptophyta > Magnoliopsida > Magnoliales > Magnoliaceae > Magnolia > Magnolia kwangsiensis. Next base: position 83,421,527 of record CM073589.1, on the reverse strand, counting down.
AGTGCATGAAATTTTGGTTGAGACGGGTGAGAAATTAGATGAATCAAACCTTGGAATGGAGTCCAATTCTGAAGAGAGTGCATATGAGTTTTATAATAAATATGCTGGGAAGATAGGGTTTAGTGTTCGAAGATCATCGTGTAACAAATCAGATAATGCTATTGTGATTAAAAACACATTTTGTTGTTATAAAGAAGGTCGAAGATAGGAAGATAAATGAACTAATCAAGTAAAGTATCAACGTCCGAATATAAGAACAGGATGTCGAGCAAAAATGACTATTAGGCTTCAAATGAATGGTAGATTCAGTGTCACTAAATTTGTTGCAGAGCATAACCATGAGGTCCTTACACCATCAAAAGTACACATGTTAAGGTCACAACGAGGTTTAACTGATGCTCAATCAACTGTAGCAGATATGGCAAACAATTCAGGCATAACACCATCAGCAACTATGACATTTATGAGCAAGCAAGTTGGAGGTCGAGAGAATTTGGGATACCAACCTGTTGATTACAAAAATTACTTGTGAAAAAAGTGAATGAAAGCGATGAAAAGGGGAGATGCAGGAGCTGTTTTAGAATATTTTACAAAAATACAAGTAAAAAATCCATCTTTTTTTAATGCAATACAGGTAGATGAAGATGATCAAATCACCAATATCTTTTGGGTAGATGCAAAGTCGATAATGGATTATAGATATTTTGGGGATGTGATTTGCTTTGATACTACATACAGGATAAACAACTATGGTCGTCCATTTGCCCCATTTATTGGGGTAAATCATCATAAACAAACAGTCATATTTAATGCAGCCTTGTTATATGATGAAACAATTGAATCTTTTAAGTGGTTGTTTGAAAATTTTTTAAAGGCAATGTCTGAAAAGCAACCAAGGACAATCTTAACAGATCAATGTGCTGCAATGAGCAATGCAATAGCTGATGTGATGCCGAAAACATACCATCGTCTATGTATCTGGCATATATACCAAAATGTTACAAAACACCTTAGTAATGTATTTCATGGTTCAAAAAGTTTTGAATATGATTTCAGTAGATGTGTGTATGATTATGAAGAAGAAGAAGAGTTTCTAATTGCATGGAATAATATGCTTGAGAAATATGATTTGATGCAAAATAAATGGTTACAAGCGTTGTTTAAAGAAAGAAAGAAATGAGCTTTGGTGTATGGCAAAAATATATTCTGCGCCGATATGAAGAGTACACAACAGAGTGAAAGCATGAATAATATTTTGAAGAAATATTTGAGTTCCAAATACAATCTTTTGTGTTTCTTCACACATTATGAACGAGTGTTGGCTGATCGACGATATCAAGAATTGGAAGCTGATTTCAAAATGAGGCAAAGTACCTCAATATTGTATGTTGATGTGGAGATGTTGATGGAAGCAGTAAAAGTATACACTCAGGAAGTATTTTAAATGTTCCAAAATGAGTACGAAAAGTTTCTTAGTCATACAATTCATAAAAGTGGTGAATTTGATACAGTGTTAGAGTTTCAAGTTGTTTGTAAGGACAAAGTTGGAGGCCGTCTTGTCAAATTTGACACATTAAACAATACCGTCACATGTAGTTGTAAGAAATTTGAATTTGTCCGGATACTATGTAGCCATACACTAAAAGTTCTGGATTATTATAATATAAAGGTGCTTCCTTCCAATTATATTTTGAAAAGATGACAAAGAGATGCAAAGGTTGGTGCTGTGAAGGACCATCTTGGGTTTACCATACAAGGTGATCCTAAGATTTCTTTAGGGAAGCGTTATAGCTATTTATGTCGAAAGTTTGTTAAAATTACTTTAATGGCTGCGGAATATGAAAATGCATTTGATTTTCCTGATAGATATTTAGACAAATTTCATGATGAATTGACAGAGTGTATAAAACGGATCAAGAAACTCCATTGATGACATATCAAACTAATGATGAAAATGTAGATGCTAAAATTGTTTGTCATCAATCGACTGACAATGATCTGCCACTTATGACATCTCAAATTAATGATGAAAATGTAGATACTGAAAGTGTTCATCATCAACCGACTAACAATAAAGTTACTTTTGTTGATATCCTCCGCTCACAAACTGTAAGTGAGATTAAAATGAAGCCTAGAGTTGCAGGTGATCGCCGTACATTTAAAAATCCTTTAGATAAAGGAAGGAAGAAAAAATCTTGAACCGAATCCATTTAGCTACAAATGAATCAAGAGAGAAATGATTCAACCTAAGCACCAAATATCTTTCACCTTCCTTCAATTCACCCTTCACATTGTCCAAGTGTATTCTCTCAACTAAGCCAAGTCAATCAGGTATTATTGACATTTTATTTACTAAGCTTGTCATAACATTTGTTATCCACATCACAGTTTTTTATACTTTGTTTTTCCATACCAGGGTCAAAAAGTTCCTATGGTGAGTCCTTTTGGATTACCAGTGGCTTATTATGGGTACCATCAACCTAATATTAACATATACCAGCAAAATTCCTTGAGCATCAGATCTCAGGTAAATTTGAGATTTTTTAAAACTAAAATATATCATATGTGGTTCTCACAACATGTGCTCATGAACTATAATTCTGTTATTTTGTTATTTTTTTGTCAGGGTAACTTTGTTACTAGCGGAAGTTATTTTGGATTACTTAGTGGAAGTTGCATAGCTGGCACCAGTGGATCCATGAATACACACCATCTGCCCCTTGTGGGTGCCAAACAGGCATCAACCGATAACAACAAAATTATTTGAGGACCAGCGCCTGCTTAAGGTATGAATTGTTGTAGCATGTATTATTTTTTTTTTTCTTGGCACATAAGCTTACAAATATTTTGACTAATGCGAATAGTTTTATTTTTGTTCAGCATTCTAGTAATTACATATTGAGTTGTTAATTATATTGCAGTTTGGAGGGTTGTCGGTTCGATGTCAATGTTAGCTGCATTGTTGTTTGAAGGGCAGAATAGTTGTTTTGTGCTATGAATGTATAGGGGATTTCTTGGATGCAAAATATGAGATATTGTACTATGGATGTGTGGGGTCTTTTTGTTGGATGCAAGTCTACCCACCTTTTGCGCATGTTGGATTTGTTGAATGAGAGGATAACCCTTTTCCATCATTTCTTGTTGTAAGATATGGAGCTTACTATTGGTCTTGTGCTGGAGTTTGTAAGGCTATTCCACTTTAGTTCAGAGGTGGTATTTTTTTAGTGTGTTCGAGTTTGCCCATTGTTGGTTAGACTGATAGTTTGTGTGGCAGTTTTGTCGAAGCTGTCTGAGTGCTTAGACCTCTCGCCTATTGTCTTATTTTGTTTGTTTATGTTATTTCTGTATACCTCTCTTCCATATAATAGGCATGATTCATTTTATTTTTGTACAGCCTTCTTGAATAGACGTGTAGGCTATTTTTTATGTGTAAAGAATGTTATACAGGAAAGGGAATGGAGGAAAGGGAAAAAAAATAAAGAAAAATTTAGTTATCACTCATGTGGTAAGTGTATGTTATGGTTCTTTTGAGTATGTTGTGGGCTTGGTTTCATGAAAGCCATTGTTCTGTTTTGTTTTTTTTTCTTGTTAGTTGATATGATTAATGGTATTTGAATCATTGAGATATGAAACTCTTTTCAAATCCTATTTGAACTCTTGGGTTGTTATGTTTTACACTCTAATCTTGTATTAGAAGCTTGATCAGTTTCTATACAAAGATAACTAAGTGAAGAATATTTGAGTGTGCTACCCTGATGAGTGGCCCATTTAACACATGTTGTGAAAATTAGATATGAAATAACACCACCAGATTGATGCAACTAGCACTTGTAACACCGAACCCTCATAGTGAGCCCTTGTGCGCATGTAAATAAGGGGGCTCTTTTTGTCACATGCACCAATGTGTGACAATGTGTATACAATATGAGCCCATTTATGAAGTGCAAGTACAAATATCAGTGCTCATCCTCAAGAAAGCACACCCCCACATGCCACATGTGCATGAGATCTTGAGCTTTCGATTAGGTGGTCTACATGAGTTAGAAATTTGGCCTAAAATTCAGATTGTTTCACTCTATAGCTGTGTGACTATGTTGAAAAAAATGGTGAACAATTATTCGAATGAGAACATGTGAATAATACCACCAAATTGATGCAACTAGCACACGCAACACTGAGCCCTTGTAATGGGTCCTGTACATGTTAAAAAGGAAGTTCTTTTTTCACATGTGCCAACATGGGACCATGTGTGCAAGATATGAACTAATTCATCAAGTGCGGTCAATAACATAGGAGCATGTGTGCAAGATATGAACTCATTCATCAAGTGTTGACATTAACATGGGACCATGTGTGTAAGATCCTGCACAAATGAGCCACATTTACTCAATAGTTGTGTCCATTCTTAAATTCAGGGCATCATTTTGGCCTCTTTCATAGAAGCGAACAATCTATTCAGCATTTTTCTCATTGATAACCCCAACTCAACTCTCGAATCAAGTTGAATGCAAGCTATTGATCCATAAGCTAGAACAAATTATTAAAATTGCTTCATTAACAGTGGGGAAAGAGTGCTTACTGTTGAAACATTCCTAGGCTCCACCTTGATGTTTATATTCCATCAAAACCGTCTATAATGTCACTTTTACTTAGATGAAGTGAGCATTAAGAAGTTAAGCCGTACAAAACTTTTATGGCCCATTTAAATGTTTCAACAGTGGTCACTAAATCTTTACCGTTTCCTCTCATGTGGCTCATTTAAGTTTTGAATATATTTTATTTTTAGTCACATGTCCTGAGATGATGGAGTGACTTTATAAAAACATATCGTACTTGCTCACACAGGATTCTAGTCACAGGATTCGTGAGCATGATAGTGATATCCATGTGGGCGTAGAGCCTATACCCATCAATGAGATAGAGAAAGAAAATGCTGATTGAGCTGGCCTGTACGTCTACATGTAACAAGGCTGGCATGCGTATGATCAGGAACGTGACTTTGCCTTTAACCCAAGGTCACTTGGATTCTTCCAGTGCAATCACAAGCTCGGTGGAACTTACCTTGTGTTTGGGCTACTACGCTGCAAGACAGAGTATGAGTGAGATCTGAAACTCAAGTAGGCAATATCTACATACCATTTTTGGAGCATGTGGCATATAAACATTACGTGGGCCCTAAAAAGACTTTGATGGTGGGCGTTTTTATTCCCACGGTTTCTTATGGTGTGGCCCACCTCAGTTTTGGATTCCCCTCTTTTTTTATATACTTGTGTATTAAAATTAGTTGAAACGAATAGATGGAGTGGATATAACACAAACATCACGGTGGGCCTGATATTTCTTGAGGTTGACGATGGATTACTGGTAAGTCTCTTCCTAGGTATCCCGTAAAGGGATTGAATTTCGTAAACGATGTAAAGAGAACTTGTTGAATGGTTTATATTGCATGTATAGGTTGTGGGCCATCTGATCATTACATTTGGCTAATTTTGGATGCATGGAATCTGCCCCTTGGGATCACATAGAGCAATAGTTTGATCTTAAACATGTTTTATTCCCTTCCACGTGTACGGTGAGCGAACTTTACGGGCAAAGGCTTTCGCGGGAAATAGAAATTGAAGAGACGCTCACGTACCTGCTCGAGTCTCACCGTTAACGGAGACTCCGTTAACCGGATTTAAATCATGCCACGTCATCCATACGAGTGGCGTGCTTTTACTGGAACACGCCATCTTTCGCACGAAGATCCTGCGCGTGCCTTTCGCAGGAAATCCACGTCCCTGGACGAGCGGCCTGGATGCAGGAGACAAAGAGGTGGGTCCCACCATCAACGGACGGTGTGGATGAGACCCAAATATCAGCTATGGATCCCACATACTTTCTGACGTCAATACATCAGCTGTATAGCTGGTGTATGGATGTTTAGACTATCCGCTTACACAGCAGGTGGGTCTCACGGTTTCAACGGTGTGCATCATCTCTCGCTGGTTATAGCATGGTCCATCTGAGTTCGGATCTTCCTCTACAGGTAGAGGATGGACGGTGGAGCAAGGTGGGGTCCACGTGACTGGCCCACCAGCCGCAGTATCAAGCTGCTACTTGCATTTTTCCCTGCATATAGTCCAGCAGCGGGTGCTGTTGGACCGTCTGGATGACCATCCTCAAGGTGGGTTACTGGCCTTAGATAGCGTGGACACAATACATCAGGTGGGCCACACATCATCACAAAAAAAGGTGAGAGAGAGAGAGAGTGGTGGAGGGGAGGGACCCCGCTACTATGGGCCCTCCCTTTATTATAATGCATACATCAAGTGGGTCCCATCGATTGGCCCTCAAATGATCGCATCCACACAAACAAAATAAAAGAAAACACCCACCATTAGATCTCGAACTCTTCCTTCCACCGATACAATCTAGAGCTCTAATAGATAGACTTCAACGGTTGAGATTGGACTTGGATGGTGGAGATAGAAGGTAGGAAGGTGGGCCACACTAGCTTCTCCATGGAAGCTTGGATGATTGCTCCCACGAGAGTTGCTTGAAAATGAGAGAGAAATGAGAGGGGTGATTTAAGGAGAGAGGGATGTGAGGTATGGGTTTATTTGAATTTTGGGTAAAAGAGGAATGGGTGGGGAGAGAGAAAGTTGACTTATGAGGGGTTAGGTGGCATGGGGCATGGGTGGTGTACTTGACTTCTGAAATAATGTGTGCTTGATTGATTAATGTGACGGGTCTTAGAGATTCTCTCAGAATTTATAATACGCAACGTTTCTTCAGAATGAACGCGAGCCCACATCTCCTAGTCCGGGTATCGGATCGAAGCGCGAGTCACGGAGTTGGGACCGCAGCGACGGCGCGGTCACTAGGGTATAAGTTTTGGGTCGAGCTGTCTCCGGTATACATGACTCAGTTTAGGATCGCGCGCAATCATCGGATACAGGTCGAGGGTTACTGAAATTTGACCGAAAAAACCACGGAAACCTACGGAACGGTACAGTCTAGTATACGAGTCTTACAAGTCTTGAGAACTCCGTGGATTCATAGTAGTTATCTCTTAAGGAAGATGGTGATTGACCTCATCATGTCCCTCCCCTCGCTAAGTGGTATCAAAACGAGGACTCCCTTCGGGCCGATGGTAACTAATGATGGAATGTATCAAAATCCTATGGACAGTGACTCAAGAATTCATTATCTATCAGAAATAATGGAAGTTTTCCACTAAGAGAGTGAGTTGATCATGCAAAGGCTGCAGAAAATCCCAAACCGTATTGTGGATGCACTAATTCCGCTCCGAGCCCAGTGACGCTCAAACACTCATGATCACTGTACGACACAACCTCATTTTCCGTAGAGCGGTTCAGGAGGAAAATCACAAGGCGATCCTAGATGAGTCGAGCTTCAATAATGAAGACATTGGTGACATCGCTGCCCAACGGCCGGTCCATGGAGATGATCGACTAGATCGTGCTAAAAGACACTATCGAGGTGAGGCCAAACATCCCAGTTTTAATGGCTTATTGCATATATAAGACTATCTCAATTGGTTACCTGAAGTAGAGTGGTATTTTGATTAAATGAATGTGCTGAAAGAAAAGAAAGTGAAGTTGGTTGCATTGAAATTAAAATTCGGTGCTTTTACATGGTGGGAGTAATTACAACTCTCACGTGCTCGACAGAATAATGTGCTCATCCGATTATGGCCAAGGATGAGACAACTTCTTCAATCACGATTCCTCACTAGTGATTACGAGTAGGTGTTGTTCCAACAATACCAAAATTACTGTCATGGGAATTAGACCGTTACAGATTACACAGAAGAATTCTAGTGGTTGGTAACATAGAATGATTTGTCAGAGACTAAATCACAGAAGCTAACTCAGTTCATATATGGTTTATGTAACGTCTCGGAAAAATCCGTACAGAGACCCGAGTACCAACTCGATCAGAAATCACTTAGGATTAATTCCTTTAGAAATTAAGCGAAAGATAATTAGCGCTATGCTAGATTAGCTGTGAAATTAGCATTGATCACTTTAAATACGTTATGCAAGATCCAAAACTTGTGGAATTGTTAAAGTTATAACATCCTGAAACCTAAGATAAAACTCTAAACCCGTTTGCTCTCAGGACCTCTTTGAAACTTTGTAATGGATTCTGACCGCAGGTCGTGAGTCCGGTAGCAATGAACTTAGACCATTATGACCACGTAGTTGGACTTGACTATCACCCCGGAAATCAAGCCCAACCGATGTTCTGAGGCTATTTCATTGAGCCTGGAGCAATGAGTGTGAGAAAGAGTGAAATTCGCCACGAAGGATGTGTCGAATGCTTATACTTAACCCGCAAGCATAAACCATATGTCGTGCTTATACCTAATCACGAAAGAGTGAGATTCAAAATCGTGGTTGGATTCTATTCGCCACGAAGGATGCGTCGACGAACCCGAGTCGTGCTTTGGTTGACGGCAGTGGTTAGGCCACACGAAGTATTTTATGCACTCCATGTCGTTCATCTTGAGGTGCGCTCATACTAGTCGAGCTCGTCAAGCAACCTGACTGACCATTGTATGTTCACCTTGTATTGGTCATAACTTCTTGAACCTAGGGTATTGAACTTACCAGTGAAAACCCTGATAACCATGGTACCTTGATCCATTAAGACTCATGAGCCGGGCATGGTGGTATGAGACACCGTGGTCGAGCTGTCGGCCTACGCTTGGGCCACAAACCCCCCCGAGTGACCAGTGAGCACCTCAGACTCGTAAGCTGATTGTGGTGGTATGAGACACTACATTCGAGCTGTTGGCCTACTCTGATTGGTGACGAGCCTTTTGTAGTGACCCCGAGCATATTTTGAGTCTACATGAGGTGACGACCCTTCCGTAGCGACAAGAGTACAACTAAGCCTGTATTGATAAGGTGATGGGGGAGCGGTGCAACTAGTGCGTGCAACAGCCTTGGCAGCCCTTGCAGCGACCTAGAAATATATCATCGTATGAGGCTACTAGGAGTGACGACCCTAGACAGGATCTGTGTTGGGATTGATATAAGGGAAGTACCTTAGTTTCCCAATCCTGCTGTTTGAAAGGACTAATAATAACTCGGTAATCATATCCATATCACACTGCATGTGCCTGGAAGATGTGGAGCATTGAGGGAAGAAAGCATGCCGCGGACGTAAGATGGTGTCGCATGAGGGAGTATGTCGGTGAGGGCATGCATCATTACTGCATCTCATACTTACATTAATAACAGTATCTAGGAATGTCTGATTGATTTCTTTACTATTATCGCGTGATTGATTTGATAACATGCTAATCTTTGCTCTATGATTCCACTGAGTTGATCACTCACTCCCACGTTACGGGATGGTGCTTGCAACACCTACCAGACTCTTTCTTAGATGCAGGTTTTGAGGCGATTCAGGAGCTGGAGTCGGACTACTATGAGGACCAGGACGAGTTCTCGTACATGTAGTTTTCTGACGGCTTCGTATAGGTGGCTTGGATCAGCGGGATTTTGCTAGTTGGACTATTACATGACCTTTGATTTTGGTTTGTTATATGTATTTGTGACTCAGAGTTATATTCATACTTTGGAGACAGTTCGAGATTGTTTTGTTTTACATACAGTGATATATATATCTTTCAGTCTTCCGCTTGCATTTTATCACTGGATCTGGAATATGAATTGCAGTTTAGTAAAATCTTACTCATGTTAATGCATTAACTCAGACAACATTTAATTATAAGCATATTTGTTGCATAAGTGATGGTCTGGAACTCGGGAGTTGGGTTTTTACACGACCCTCGATTTTCAGGGTGTTACAAGTTGGTATTAGAGCATGATTTGGATTAAACCGGACCTGGGTTATGGTCACACGACATACGCTGTCGCCCTTTTGACTTAGGTGGGTGCAAGAAATCCATAGAAACACTCATAGGACCTCAGTTTCACCAATTGGTGAAGTTCACTCAAATCGATCATTTTGATCGAGTCCGTGTGCATCCATGGTCGCATGAAACGACCCCGGACCACTTCTAGTTCGTGTGTAGATGAGCCTAGGCCTCTATTGACCCTATCCTAGCTATTAAAAATTGCTAAATGTGAATATGCAGCAGTTAGTACTTGAAATGACCCGAAATAGTTCGAAACGGAGTCGTGGGCCTACCCACATTGATCTAGAATGATCCAAGGTGGGACCCACATGAATTTTGGGCCTTTAGGGTAAGAGGACCTCGCCAAACACTCCAGCGAGTGGCGAGGACCTCGCCGATCAGTGGGCCCATCTTGGTCGGGCCTTCGGGCCGATGTCATTTGGGGGTTAGGGTAACCCCCTGGTATGTGGGCCGTCCATTAAAACCCCCCCAAACTGCTACCTCCTTCACAAAACACACCCTCAAGCTCTCCCTTTCTCTCATATTTACTGATTTCTCTCTCAAACCCCACTTTCAATCGCTCTTATCGCTATTTTCTGCCTCAATCCATGTCCCTTCATCGGTTGCAGTGGTATACACTCCTCTATCTCTCCATTCTATCACGTTTTGAGCCCTTACATCCTCCATTTGAAGCTCAACTCGTGTGAGCTTCTAACCCAACCCATTTCATCCTTTTCCCTTTGCAATCCCAGCCTTTTGGGACCTATTTTCCTCCTCTATCAGACCTAGATTCGTGGCAGCCCATTAAGTCAGCCCTTTCTCCCCCTTTCCTTCATCTTCCATGGCCTTTATAGAGGCTATTTTAGCTTTTTTCTCCTTTTCCATCATCCTCTTTCTCATGGGAAAGAGGAAGACTGCCGCTGATGAAGCTGGGCCTAGTCACCCCTCACATTCAAGGAAGCCAAGAGGTGGCGCCGCTAGTTAAAGCGCTGCCCCTAGTCCAAGTGCCGCTCGTGAGTTTCAGAAGAAGCGGGATCTTGATCCCCGATCTCCCGCTGGAAGGGCTTGGTTGGTGGAACAACCCCATGGAATTTATGAGGGCCGTCGGGTCCTTTTTGAAGCTTAGGTGGATGGACGACTCGTTAGGGAATATCAGTTGCTCGAGCTCCTGGAACAGGCCCAGTGGGGTCCGCTATTTGATGCCAGGCAACGCGCCAATGCAAGCACGGTCCGAGATTTCTATGCTAACATTCATGAGGCTACGCTAGAACCCTTGTAGTTTCGGATCTTATGTGGAGTGGATTTGTGGGACACAGTTCACGTCAAATTGATATCTCGGCTTCTGAATGTGCCCCTTGGCGAGGTACATGCGAACGCTAAGAATCTGAATACTATGCGTGAAAGGGACCGTCGCACACGTTCCCTTTGTGGCCGACTGGTTGAGTGGCAGCCGAACCGGAGTCTTCTTGCGTCACATGTGACAAACGACTTCCGCTTGCTCCACCACATTTTCACATTCAACGTCTACCCCAGGTGAAGCAATCGTAGTGAGTGTACGCGCCTCATGGTGGACTTCCTGTATCAAGTGGGGCAGAGGGTAAACCTGTGTGTGCCTTCGTTCGTGTTGTGACAGATAGTTTAGGTTGTACTCTCGAGGAGGAGGACTGAGTCGCTCCATACGGTCGACTCATATGCAGGATTGCACGTGAGTTTGGTTATGGCCTTGGTGGGGAGATGCCGGTGCCGGTTCATCATATCAATGAAGCTACCCTCAATCAGATGGAGATCGGGCCACGACAACGCCAAGCTCGACTTGAGGAGAGCGAAGATGAGATTGAGAGCGAAGGAGAAGAGAGTGAAAAAGAAGCTGGGGCCGAGATCCAAGAAGAGGAAGAACCAGAGGCCCAGAGCACAGATGAGAGCTCCCTTCTTACGGTACCAGGGCAGGCTTCTGGTCAGGCTCCTTGGGATACTCGTGTAGCTCACCTAAAGGAGGATCATGCTGCCCTATGACAGGGCCAGGTTGCCTTCAGACAGGACATTACGGACCTGCGGGGCTTTGTGAAGCACAAGTTCAAGAAGGTGACTCGCACCTTGAAATCTATCCTGTGTTATCTGCAGGATAAGGGTGCCCCTCCTCCATCGCCAGACTCGGACGAGTGATTAGATTTCAGATGTTTTTCGGTCGTATGTAGGTTATTTTGTGTTTTCTGTGTGTGAGCCTGAGAAGGGTTAGTAGTTGGTTTATGTTACAGTTGTAGCTTTGGCTAACTTAGTTTCCCATGTGTGTCTTGTCATGATGCATGTAAAGATATGTCTCTTGTATTGTAAGACCCGTATCCTAGCCTTACCATTTTGTAGGCTTCCACGGTTCTTCCGGTCGAATTCTGGTAACCCTTGACCCATTTTTTGGCATTTACGAGCGATCTTGAATCGTGTCCTGTATATCTGAGTCAGCTTGACTAAAAACTTATACCCTTACGACCGCGCCGTCGCCGTGATTCTGACGCCGCGTATTACGCACCGAGGCGATACCCAGGCTAGGAGTTGTGGGCCCGCGTTCAGTTCAAGGAAAACACCGCACGTTGCAAATCCTAAGAAAATCCATCACATCAATCACATCATTTGTCAAAAGTACACCCATCCCTAAGTACAACTACTCATCCCCAAAAGTCAACTTTTCCATCACCTCACCCATCACTCCATCACTCTCTTACCCATCCCTCTCTCTCTCTTTACATCATATCTCTTATTTCTCTCTTTCATTCTCTCTCTCATTTTTTTCTCCTCCTAAGCCACCCACGTCCAAGCTCCCCATGAGAGAACTAGTGTGGCCCACCTTCCTACCATCTAATCCCACCCTCTAAAATCGATCACAACCGTTGAAATTGTACCTTTGGAGCTCTATCATGCATTGGCGGAAGAAGGAAGGGGAGATCAAGGTGGGTGCATCTTTAGGTTAGATTTCTCCATTTTTATGATGTGGGTGTCTCTCTCTCTCTCTCTTTCTATTGTGATGGTGTGGATCCCACCAATATGTGTTATATCTACTCCGTCCATCAACATCAGATGGTGTGGCCCACCCTACTACAGGTGATGATCCCCACCATCCGCTGTTTAGATGGATCCAATACCCCATTCTTTTTATATATTATATTTTATATAATATATCTATATGATATATAATATAGTATATATTATTTATATGGAGTATAGTATATATATATATATATATTATACATGTATATATATGCAGTGGGTCACGTGCATGTGGGACCCACTCTGATGTGTTTATCCTAGTCGTCCAGTGTCTCTGGACGCTGGACGTGAGGCAGGTGTTGCCAACATGGAGTGTGTGTACTGACATGGGTGAGTACCACCAAGCTTATAAAAATAATAATAATAATAATATAATAATAATTATATTGTACTTTTTGATGGGCCACTCATGTAAGCCCCACCTTGATGCATGTACTTAATCCCAAGCCGTCCATCCTCTTCCTCAGATCATTTTAGGCGTTGAGCCAAAAAATGAAGTTAATCTGAATGTCTTGCGGGCCATGTTATGAAAATTAGTGGTTTTGAGTGTTATTAGTTATTTGGGTCGTTATGATGTTTCCACACACCGAAACATATTTAAACAGGGCTTGTTAGATTTGTCTCGAGTCCAGAAATCCATCCAACGGAGTGGATTCTCCTGATGAAGGCCCCACCTGTGAGAACTGCAAGTAAACAAAAATAAAAAATAAAAATTTAAGAAGTTGACGCTGCCTGCTGCAGCGTCCAGAGGACGCTGACAGCAGCAGTGTCCTGCTGTTTGTGAAAAATGGGTAGGGAGAATGGCCCCACCTCAGGTCCCCACCATGATGCATGTGGAGCATCCACACCGTCCATTTCATGGGACGTTATGGAAGTGGGCCACCCTCCAAATTTCATCCGTATAAGTGACTCAGGTGGCCCACATCATAGGAAAAATGGTGATTGAATGGCTGTAAAAAAAACTCAATTTTGTGTTCACAGAAGTTTTGGTTCAATACGAAATTTGTTTTTCCTTTTCATTCAGCAACGGTTGGATGACAAATAAACGTTATAGTGGGCCCTACGTGGGACCCACTACGGTGTATGCGTTTTAGCCACACCGTCCACACCACATGACGGTGGGACCACCTTTATGTATTTTGTACTCCACGCTGTCCACGTCTGTGAGAACCCCAGCTTCATAGCTGGTGTATTAACGTCAGCAGCAGTTGGGGTCTGATATCCAGACCATCCATGTGGACCCCACCTCCTAGCTGATATGTTGACGTCAGTACTGTGGGCCCAATAGCACTTAGCTGCTGTGATGACGTGAGCAAGTTCTGTGGGTCCCCTTGATGAATTTGTTATATCTATTGTTCATACATCTGGACAGGGGACCTTACTTTGATGTATGTGTGTTATGAACGTGGGGCCCACCTTGGTGATGTGCTCAGTACAGCATGTGGCACCACTTGATGAATGTGTTTTGCCACACCGTCCAGACCCTGGACAGTGGGGCCCTCATCTGATGTATGTGATACATCCAAAACGTCCATCCAGTTGGCGAACTTCCTTAAGGCTTGAGACAAAAATGGAGCAGATCTATCAGGTGGACCGCACTTTGATGTATTTATTGTATGCACACCGTCCAGTAGATTTGGATGGTGGGCCACACTTAGATGTACTTATTGTATCCACATCATCTAGGGGGTGGGGCCCACCTTGATATGTGTTTTACCCAAGCCATCCACCTGTTTTGCAAGATGGGACCACCGCGATGTATTTATTCATCCACACCGTCCAGATTGTGTTGGACGGTGCTGGACGATGTTTGTACAATGCTGATTTACCTGGACGATGTTTGGACAGTGCTGTCATGCCAAGCACACCGTGATGTATGTGTTTCGTACAGGCCGTTCATCTGCGGGCCCACCTGCAGCGTGCAGGGCCCACCTTGATGTTTGTATCAACCATCCATTGACAGTGGGACCCACCTTTATTAATGTGTTCTCATCCACGCCATCTACCTGCTTTCCTTTCACACCGCCTATTTGGACGATATGCTGCGTGGGGCCAACTATGATGTATGCGTTTTGTGCACACCGTCCATCTTAGGACGATAGTGCGTGGCCCACCACACTATACATGTTGTATCCACATCGTCCAATCTAGGTGGACATGGACCCCATCTTCGTGGCCCACCATGATTTATGTATTACATCCCCACCATACAGCAAGAGACGGTGGGGTCCACCATTATGTATGTGTTTTGTACACCGACACGTGTATTTTAATCCACACCATTTATCCAGTTCTGGATTGTGTGGCTGACCCGTGAGACCCATCATGATGTGCGATGTGATCCACACCGTCCGATCAAGAGGTCCACGCTGCTGCTGCTGCTTTAATAATTGGGACCCACCTGATGTGTATTTGAGGCCCACGGGATATGACCCATTATGATGGATTTGCGGGCCCAGATTGAGAAGCCCGATGTGATGTATACTAGGCACATATTGATGAGGCCCATATTGATGTATCTGTGGCCCGTCCATTAAGGCCCACCTTGACATATATGAGGCCCAAATGATGCGGCCTATTTGATGTATTTGGAGCCCATGGGTTGAGGCCCATTGTGATGTATTAGGGCCCATGGGTTGAGGCCCATTGTGATATATTAGGGCCCGTGGGTTGAGGCCCATTGTGATGTATTAGGGCCCATGGGTTGATGCCCATTGTGATATATTAGGGCCCGTGGGTTGAGGCCCATTGTGATGTATTTGGAGCCCATGGGTAGAGGCCCATTGTGATGTATTTGGAGCCCATGGGTAGAGGCCCATTGTAATATATTTCTAGCCCATATGCTGTGGCCCATTGTGATGTATTCTGGCCCAAATGATGCGGCCTATTGCGATGTATTTGTGACCCATTTAGCAAGGCCCATCTGTGATGTATATTTATGGCCATGGTGTCGTATATTAGGCCCCTATATAAGGCCATGGTCCCACTTATGTTTGGCCCTATGTAGGCCACTCCTTGGGAGCAATGTTAGTTAGATGTCCACATTGATGGGCAATGATGGTTGGATGTCCACATTGTGACCTTCCCTTAAGCCTGGTTAGGCCCGTTCTCATCATTCTCTAGTAGGTTAACCCAAATGAATGAGCCCCATTGATATTGGTTGGACCATCATCGGTTGACCATCTATGAACCCCGTCTTGCGTCATGACTGATTATCGATTGTCGAGGCCAATTACCGATCGTGGCCGATTGCCGATTCTGTTTGTCGTGGCCGATTGACCGATTACCGATCAAGGCTAATTATCGTGACCGATTACCGATTGTGGATGATTGTCGATTGACGTGGCCGATTGTCGATTCTGTTTGTCATGGCCGATTGATCGATTCTGATTATCGAGGGTGATTATTGATCGAGGCTAATTATCGTGGCCGATTGTCGTGGCTGATCGCCGATTTCGATTGTCGAGGCCCAATGTGATGTATATGCGGCCCGTATTTGAGGCCCGTTGTGATGTGTATCCAGCCCGTGTTTTAGGCCCAATATGATGCATTTGAGGGCTAGGCGATGAAACCTATTGTAATGTATGTTAGGCCCATGGGAAAGGCCCATCGTGATGTGTATTAAACTCTTGAGTGAGGCCATGGTGTTATATATTTGGCCTTTGTGTGAGGTCATGAGTCCACTATATGTTAGGCCTTATGTAGGTCGTTCCTTGGGGCACAATGTTGGTTAAAATTTAGGTATGGGACTGGTTTGGATAGAAGTCTATTGTGTCGGACCCCGTAGCCTGCGATACTACGTACTATCATCTCGACTTCACACTCCAAGCATGATCATTTCATTCGCATCGCATATTGCATTGCATCCTCGGCATCTGATATTTAGTTCTTTGACTCCTTATCACATAGTTGTTCTATATTGTGTATTCTGATATTGATTAACTTATAGACATGTCCATACTTCCGCTTACTCTGTTATCGTATGATTTATATCTTGTCAGTGTTTCTGCTTATTCAGACATTGTATAGTTTGTGGATTACCAGTTTTTTTTTTCGGTATTGTATGATTATGGTATTGTATTAAATACTTGGCACTTACCCTGTGCACACACTTACACCACCCTCTAAGCTTTCTATAAGCTTATGCACGATAGATGCGTGCAGGTGATGTTAGGTTGCAGCAGTGTTGAGCTTGGAGCGTGCAATGGTCTTCTGGAGCTTGAATTTTTACTTATGTATTTCCCTTTCAGTGTTGTAATCAAATGATTATATTAGTGGATATGTGATGATGATGTTGCCTTTGTGAATTGGGTAATCTTGTGGTTATGCTTATTATTAGTTAAATATACAAAAAAAAAAATCCTCCTTGTAGGATCCCAGGATCGGAATCTGGCAAATGAATACTAGGAGCCGAGAATGGGGTACTACGGAAGTTGTCGGCACCGGATTCGGCGATCGGGATTCCTATGAATTCGATTTATGAATTTGGGGCGTGACATGTATTGTGACAAATTTTGATTAAATGAAATGCATGGAGTTTCTTCGGTTTGTTTTGTGAATGATTGTGTGGTGTGTTTGTGCTATTACTGAAACTGACTGGGTTGCACCCTATTTTGAATATAGGGAATGCCACCTAAGGTTACTCGGAGCACGGCATGTCTTACGCTGTGTGAGCCGATGGATCGAGTCCCTCCCCAAAGTGATGATCATATGGACCTTGTTGTGCGCCTAATTCGTGAGACTGCACCTGAGTCTCAGCCTTCTGCAGGTCCTACAGTCGGACTACCACCTTTCACACCGCTAGTTCGAGAGCAGTACCGTGAGTCTTCCTCGACACAGTATGTGCCTCAGCCTGCTCCACCTCCTGATAGGTTTGAGCAGTTGATGACCATGATGCACCAGCAGCATCAGCAGCTTTTGACTACTATCGCAGGGGCCTTAGCCCAGGGTGGGAGTGCGACTCCACCTGCGCCATCTGTGCATCCAGCTGAGGATGCTAGGACTTCGACTTAGGATGAGGGTATGGCTCATCCTGCACCATCTGCTTACCATACGGGGAATGCTGCTGATACCAGAGGCCTACTTGAGTGATTTCAGCGCTTGCGGCCTCCTACTTTTACGGGTTCTCACAGACTCGAGGAGGCCGAGTATTGGCTCGACCGCGTCTCTAAGATATTGAGGATGCTGCACTGCTCGGAGTCTGAGCAGGTTGAGTTGGCCACTTTCATGTTCGAGAGAGAGGCTAGTTTATGGTGGGATAGCGTGTTGCGGACGGTTGCAGTTGGCTACATATGGACTTGGGTAGCATTCGAGTTCCATTTCCATGAGAAATACTATCTGCAGACCTACCGACATGAGAGGGAGAATGAGTTTTTGTGCCTCAGGTAGGGAGGCATGTCAGTTGCGGAGTACGAGCATCGATTTATAGAGTTGGGCAGATATGTCCCTACGATACTTGCAGATGAGCAGATGCGGATACGCCGATTTTCTGAGGGTTGCGACCTGACATTCAGTCGAAGATGTGTTGTGTCAGCATACCTTCTTATGCCGAGCTGATACACATGTCTATGCGGGCAGAGCAGGATGTAGATCGCTTGACACGTTCTCGTGGCCCTATAGTTGCTAGGCTATGACCAGATGCTCAGGGCAGGCCATTCCTTGGCAAGAGGCCTCGCATCGATTCTCCTCCCAGGGCCACAGCGCCAGTACTTCCGATGAGGCGCCCAGGTGTGACCAGTACTTACTGTGGGAGACCGGGTCACACTGCAGAGAGTTGTTTTGCTGGGATGAGAGATAGTGGGTTTTCACCACTGCAGAAGATCGATCGTCCTCGCCCACAAGCTTTATCCGCTCTACCGTTACGGTCGGCTCCTGCGCATCCTTCTTTCAGACCTCCCGTACCTCAGTTCCGACCGCCTCAACGGCCCATGGTACCGCGGCCGAACCGTCCACAGCAGGCTCGGGTACATGCATTGATAGTAGAGGCATCTGGGACAGAGACTACCCCACCCTTGGCCTTTGAGGTCACAACCCACATTGGAGGTACTCCTTTATTCGTGATGGTGGATATAGGATCCACGATTTCATTGATATCGCATTCAGTAGTCAATCACCTTGGGCTACTGACTACTCGGATGGATGGGGTACCAGTTCTTACAGCACACGGGACCTTTTCTGATGCCACTATGATGTATGAGGGTTGTTTACTGGATCTAGGGGATAGGACGATGGCTATTGACCTTGTCGTCGACCCCTCTCTCTATTATTTATACATCATTCTTGGCATGGATTGGCTGACTACAGGGAGGGCCGAGATTGACTGCGAGACCCGTATAGTAACAGTCTACGAGCCGGAGGGCACGTCCTTTACATTTTCAGTGCAGGTTAATCTCCCCTTTCGAGTACTTTGCTATGCTTCCTTATTGAGGGATGTTAATGCCCCGACACTTGATAGCACGCCAGTAGTCTGTGATTTGAGGATCCATTCAGGAAGATTCCTGGGTTGTCACCTCAGCTTGAGATCGATTTTTCTATCGACCTGGTACCCGGTTTGAGGCCCATCTCACTGCCGACGTATTGCATGGCCCCGTGTGAGATGAAGGAGTTGAGGAAATAGATCGATGATCTATTGGAGACTGGCTTCATACGGCTATGTGTGTCTCCTTGGGGGGCACCAGTGCTATTTGTGACAAAGAAGGATGGTTCACTGCGATTATGTATTGATTATCGCGGGCTGAATCAGATTACGGTGAAGAACAAGTACCCTTTCCCCAGGATTGATGACTTGTTTGATCAACTGAGAGGAGCACAGTACTTCTCGATGATTGATTTTTAGTCAGGGTATCACCAGCTGCGCGTTAAGGATGAGGACATGCAAAAGATGGCTTTCAAGACTAGCTTTGGCCATTACGAGTTCCACGTGATGTCGTTCGGTCTTACGAACGCACCAGCCATGTTCATGAACCTGATGAACAGGGTATTTTGGCCGTTCCTCTATCAATTCATCATCGTGTTTATAGACGACATTTTTGTAACACCTTGAATTTTTGCCAACCTGGAATTAGACGTCCTTAGGCAATGGGTCAACCATAACACTCTCAAAGCTCAATCCCAAGGCTAAAGAAATCAGTTTTCTACCCATTTCCTTCAAATCTCATCTTTCACCACCTCATTTTTCAAACTTCTCCAAGTACTTTTATATTAGACACGAATCCTCAAGTTTAAATAGTGAAGAACTATACTTAAAATAAAACTCACTGAAAATGGTCGCCGAGATTAAGTCCATGCACACTCCTGATCACACACAACGACCCCAAATCACTTCTAGACCATCAATTGAAGGGTTTAGACTATGTTTCATTCCATTCTAAACCTAGAAATGAATGTCCTTAGGTGGTAGGTCAACCCCAACATCTTATACTCAATCTCGAAGCCTAAAACCTCTTTTTATCCAATTCCTTCAAAATCTCACCCTCCACCCTTTATTCTTCTTTTTTTTAAAGCACATTTATAATACACACCAATCCTAAGGTATAAATGAGGAAGAACAATACCGAAACTAAAACTTACCATAAATAGTAAATAAATGTATAAAATAGGTTTTGACCCTTAACCTTTTGGCATTTAATGAAATAAATGAGTTAGTTGGATAGATTAGAGTCTCTTACCCCAAAATCATATGCTACACATCACATAAACTCATTCCGGTTTGTAAATTGGCCCCGAAAACGCCTCAAATTGAGTCGGGGGCCTACCCACACCAATCTAGAGGGACCTAGGGTGAGCCCCATACTTTTCTGGGACCTAGGGGGTAGGAAGGCCTCACCCAAATGGCGAGACCTCGCCAACCACTCCAGTGGTCGGCGAGGACCTCGTCGAGTTGACGAGGCCTCGTCGGTAAACGGGCCAGGCCGGGCAGGCCGCTCGGGTCGATTGCATGTGGGGCCTAGTGGGATCCTATAGTATAGGGTTCGACCCCTATTTCTTTCCCATTTTAGTACTTCCTTCACAAACCACCCCTCCAAGCTTTCCGTTTCTTGAAAAATCTTTCGAATCTCTCCCAAATTCATTCTCCAAACACTTCCTTGTTCATTTTCATATACCACTCACACTACCCTTCGAATCCCACCTCAAATAAAAATCATTAGGGGCTACTTCCTTTAGAAATTAGATGAAATTAACTAGCGCTAAACTAGACAACCTGTGAAATTGTCACCAATCACTTTAAATATGATCTGCTAGAGCCAAAACGTGTAGAATAGGTGACGCTAGAATATGCTAAAATCTTGAATTAAACTCTAAACCCGGTTGCTCATGGGAGCATTCAGAAGCTCTGTATCGGATCTGGACCGCACATCGGAAGTCCAATTATCCCAAACTTAGACGAATATGACCACCTAGTTGGACTTGACAATCACCCCAAAAATTAAGTCCGGATGATGTCCCACGACGATTTTCTTGAGTCTAGAGTGAAGAGTGTGAGAAATGTTAGAAATTAAATAAAATTATGAAATCTGGCACGTGTCACTTGCGCGACATTTTCTAAGCGTTCTGACCGTTAGTTCTGATCCAAATTTACCCTCGGATCAGGGATGATGACCCACTCATGTCAACGTACTCGTGGCCCTGATCGAGTGCCGGTGACCGTTGAACTGAAACTGGTCCGCCACAGTTGATCTGGAAACCTGACCGGATTGAAAACTTAACTTGATCAGGATCGAGCATCCATAAGCTTAAGTCTGACCGCATTCAGTCACAGGACCTCTAGAAGTGCTCCATTGGATCAGAAACAAGCCCATTTTGGTTATAAAATAAGTATACCTTGGCCCCAAGCCTCTTTTCGATAATTCTGGGCCTATATAAGGACCTTAAAACCCCTCTCTCTCATTCCATACGAATTTCCTAAGCCCTAGGAGAGAGAAGAGAGAAGAGAGAGAGAGAGAAAAGGGAGAGAAAGAGAGAGATTTGGAGCTTTTCTCCTGGGATTCTTCCCTGCTGCTCCATGTGCCAAGCCGTCCATCTGTGTTGCTCTTTCAGCGCTTCCAACGTCGTTTTTAGGTAAGAAATCCTACCCCTAACCTGTTTAGGTAATCCATGTAGTTGTAGTGTTAATATAGCTAACCTATTTCATAGTATAGATTGCCGTTGAGCCAATTGACGAAGACTTCTCGTCTGAATCAACTCCGTTTTACAATTTCTGGTTTAAGGTACGGATTCTAGATGCTTAGATTATCTGTTTTCAAAGCTTTTAATGCCGTTTAATGGTAGATTGTTGACAAGGATGCTGTTTGACATGTAGAACATGCTGTCTGTTTTTCATTTCAAATACGTACGAAGAATATGAGATTTAGGGTATTTTAGGTATTTATAGGAAATACTGTATATATACGTATTTTGCTGATATGATTGTCATGAGTATTTTTCGTCTACCTATGCTAGTTATGTCTGTATGTTCTGTTAGGCGAAGAGATTCGCCCTAATGCACACTTTGGCCGACATATGCTATGTAGACTAATGTGTATAGACTAAGTGTTTGTATAAATGTATGTATTAGTAAGTATTGAGTAAATAGTGTTGTAGATTAGCGTTGAGATTAGATTCTCAACTAGTTTGATGATGTACATGATTTCCTCCATGCTTGTTGTAGTTGAATTGATTACTGTATGTGTAAAATACTCGTGTATGGTTAACTGCTTATGATGTATGTTATAACATGCTGATAACATGCTGGAATTACTTATATTTTCAATTCTATCTCTCTCATATGATTATTAATTTAGATTACAAGTGTTTGGGGTTATACTTTAGTCTAGGCAATCGGTAACAGATTTGAGCTCGTGGTTGGCCTCTATTCGCCACGCAAGACGTGTTTGACGAACCCGAGTCGTGCATTGCTTGTCGGAAGTGATTAGGCCACACGAAGTACTTATGCACTTCATGTCGTACAACTCAACGGGCGCTCGTACTAGTCGAACTCGTCAAGTAACCCGATTGACCATTATATGTTCACCTTGTATTGGTCATAACTGCTTGAACCTAGGGTACTGAACTTACCAGTGAAAACCCTGATAACCGTGGTACCTTGATCCACTAAGACTAATGAGCCGGGTATGGTGGTAAGGGACACCGTGGTCGAGCTGTCGGCCTACGCTGGGGCCACAAACCTCCCCGTAGTGACCAGTGAGCAACCCAGACTCGTGAGCAGATTATGGTCGTATGGGACACTATATTCTTGCTGTCAGCCTACACTGATAAGGTGATGGGGGAGCGATGCAATGAGTGCGTGCAATAGCCCTGACAGCCCTTTGTAGTGACCTCGAGCGTACTCGAGTCTACGTGAGGCGACGACCCTTCCGTAGCAACAAGAGTACAAACTAGGCCTGTATTGATAAGGTGATGGGGGAGCTGTGCAACGAGTCCGTGCAACAGCCCTGGAAGCCCTTGCAGCAACCTAGAATTATATCATCGTATGAGAATACTATGAGTGACGACCCTAGACAGGATCCTTGTTTGGGAATGATATAAGGGAGGTACCCTAGTTTCCCAATCTTGCTGTATGAAAAGGACTAATAACAACTTGATAATCATGATCATATCGCACTGCATGTGCCTGGAAGATGTGGAGCACTGAGGGAAGAAAGCATGCTGCGGACGTAAGATGGTGTCGCATGAGGGAGTACGTTGGCGAGGGCATCCATCATGTCATTTCATTCTTGCATTAATTACAGTCTTTAGGAATGTTTGATTTTCTTGCTTTATCATCATCGCTTGATTGATTTGATAACATGTTAGCCTTTGCTCTATGATTCCACTGAGTTGATCACTCACTCCCACGTTACGGGATGGTGTTGTACACACCAACCAGACTCTGTCTTAGCTGCAGGTGTTGGCGATGCTTTGAGGCAGAGCCGGACTATTCGATGACGAGGAGGAGCTCTCCTATGTCTAACTCTCTTGCGGGTCTAAGCAGACCTGGAGTTACGCTGGCGAGACTATAGGGTTTGGATAGAAAACACTACTTTTCCTTATTGCACATTTCATGTAATTATTTAAGCTGGTGATAATCATACTCTGAGAGCTTACCATCATTTTTATATAGTTTATAAACATACCACAGTCTTCTACTTGCATAATTTAATTGCCTCTGGAGTATGATTTGCTGTTTGGCTTAATCTCACTCATGTTTACTGTACTAACAGAAAACATTCAATCATCATCACCATATATGTTGCATAAGTGATGTTCTGGAACTCGGGAGTTGGGTTTCTACCCGACCTCCGATTTTTGGGGCGTTACAATTTTGGTATACTCCAGGAGTCGGGAGGAGCATGAGGAGCACTTACGATCAGTCCTGGATACTCTGAGACAGCACCAGTAATTCGCACAGTATAAGAAGTGCGACTTCTGGAAGGAGGAAGTCAAGTTCCTGGGACATGTGGTGTCCAAGGATGGGATGGCGGTGGACCTTGTTAAGGTAGCCACGGTGCAGGACTGGAAGCAGCCTGGTTCGGTTACCGAGGTGAAGAGTTTCCTGGGACTTGCTAGCTACTATCGACGATTCATTTGGGACTTCTCCAAGATAGCCAGACCCCTGACTCAGTTGACACGGAAGGATCTGAAATTCGCCTGGAATAAGAAGGCGGAGACAGCTTTTTAGGAGCTGAAGCACAAGTTGACGTCCGTCCCTATGCTAGTATTGCCAGAGCAAGGGGTTAAGTACACGATATACACCGACGCATCTAGCGTTGGTCTGGGTTGTGTCCTTATGCAGAAGGACAGGGTGATTTCGTATGCCTCAAGATAATTAAGGAAGCACGAGGAGAATTACCCTACACACGATCTTGAGTTGGCTGCGGTCATTTTCGCACTGAAGCTCTGGAGACATTACCTCTATGGAGAGGAGTTCGAACTCTTTTGCGACCACAAGAGCCTCAAGTACATATTCACGCAGCGAGACCTAAATATGAGGCAACGATGATGGATGGAGACTTTGAAGGACTTTAAGTTTGAATTTTCCTACCATCCGGGTAAGGCAAACCTTGTGGCTGATGTGTTGAGCCACAAGAAGGCGATACAGTTTGTGGCTCCACTGATGGTAGCTGAGTGGGACATGGTTAATTTTTTGTGAGACTTTGAGCAGAAACTCACTGTGGAGGAGCCATTTTAGTTTATCGTACATGTTCGGGTGCGACCTCTTATCGATGACAGGGTCATCGCGGTGTAGAGGGACGACGAGCGTCTGACTGAGCTTCGAGAGCAGGCCAATGATGATGCAGACACCGAGTGGCGAGTTGGAATGGATGGGGGCTTACGTTATCGTGGCCGCCTATGCGTCCCAGATGTCCTTGACTTGAGACGAGAGATTCTCGAGGCTGCGCATAGTTCTAGACTTATGATGCATCCGGGCAGCACAAAGATGTATCGTGATGTGAAGAGGACCTATTGGTGGGATGGTATGAAGACCCACATCGCAGATTTTGTGTCCCGTTGTCTCACTTGCCAGCAGGTGAAGGCAGAGCATCGCCGACCTCCTGATCTCCTTCAGCCTATGCCTATAGCTGAGTGGAAGTGGGACTTTATTTCTATGGATTTCATCTTAGGACTGCCGAAGATGAGGAAGGGACATGATTCTATTTGGGTGATCATCGACCATTTGACGAAGTCGGCACACTTCCTACCGATCAGAGTTACGAGCTCTGCAGATGAGTTGGCTAGACTATACATAAGGGAGATAGTGCATCTGCATGGAGTTCCCTTAGAGATCGTGTCGGACAGAGACACGCGCTTCACTTCTATTTTTTGGACTCGCATTCAAGAAGCTATGGGTGTGAAGTTGAAGTTCAGTACTGCTTTCCACCCAAAGACGGACGGACAGACAAAGCGGGTGAACCAGATTCTAGAGGACATGCTGCGGGCCTGCGTGTTGGACTTCAAAGATAGTTGGGATGATTGTCTTCCATATGCGAAGTTCATGTACAACAACAGTTTTTAGGCCAGTATCGGTATGACACCTTATGAGGCCTTGTATGAGCATCCTTGCCGAGCACCGCATTGCTGGGCAGAGGTCAGTGAGCACAGATTGATTGGCCCAGAGATAGTGCAGGTGACCTCGAAAAATATTGACATCATCAGATGTCGACTTCTTATAGCGCAGAGCAGACAGAAGAGTTATGCCGATACGAGACGGCGCCCACTAGAGTTCGCGATTGGAGATCACGTGTTTTTGAGAGTTTTCCGTATGAAGGGAGTCGTTCGGTTCAGGAAGAAGCGGAAGCTAGCACCGCGATTTATTGGTCCGTTCCAGATTCTTGACCGTGTGGGTGCAGTGGCATATCGTCTGACTTTGCCTACACCTCTCACGAGCGTAACATTAGATGGGAGCAGGTGCAGTTAGGTGAAGATGTTACATATATATTGCGACCGATGCATATATTAGACAGGAAGGAGCAGGTATTGCGTAGCAAGGTCATCCCCCTTGTGAAGGTATTGTGTATGCATCACACTGAAGAAGAGACTACTTGGGAGATAGAAGCCGAAATCAGAAAGAACTACCCACAATTTCTCGAGGAGTACGAAAAGGTACAAATTTTAAGGACAAAATTTATTATTTAAGGGTGGTAGATTGTAATGTCTCGAAAAAATTCATACAGAGACCCGAGTACCAACTCGATCAGAAATCACTTAGGATTAATTCCTTTAGAAATTAAGCGTAAGATAACTAGCGTTATGCTAGATTAGCTGTGAATTAGCACTGATCGCTTTAAATACGTTCTGCAAGACCTAAAACTTGTGGAATTGTTAACGCTATAACATCCTGAAACCTAGAATCAAACTCTAAACCCGGTTGCTCTCAGGAACTCTTTGAAACTTTGTAATGGATTCTGACCACACGTCGTGAGTCCGGTAGCAATGAACTTAGACCATTATGACCGAGTAGTTGGACTTGACTATCACCCCGGAAATCAAGCCCAACTGATGTTCTGAAGCTATTTCATTGAGCCTGGAGTAATGAGTGTGAGAAAGAGTGAAATTCTTTATAAATTAAATGTGATTTAAATAAATCTGGCACGTGTAGCTTGCGGGTTAAGTATAAGCATTCAAACCGTCAGAATCTGACCCAAATACACCCTTGGATCAGGGACCATTTCCCACTCAGGTCAGTGTACTTGGAATTCTCGATCGAGTCTCAGTGACCGTTGAACTGAAACTGGTCCGCCATGTGCGATCTGAAAATCCGATCGAACTGAAAACTTAATGTGATCAGGATCCAACATCCATGAGCTTAAGTCCGACCGCATTTAGTTAGGGGACCACCAAAAACGTCCTTTTGGATCGGAAAGGACCTGATTTGGTTATAACCCAAGTATACCTTGGTTTAAAGTCTAAATAAGTGACTTTCTAACCTATTTAAGGACCTTAAACCCTCTCACATCCCTCCCATACGAATTTACAAAAACCTTAGGAAAGAGGAGAGAAAAGAGAGAGATTGTGTGAAAGTTATGAAGGAAAGTTCCTGTGACTCGATCCTTCTTCTACACGTGCTTAGCCATTGTGTTCTAATCACTCTTCCAATGATTCTAACTTCATTCTAGGTAAGAAAACCCTAACCTTAACCTGTTTTCAGAATTCCATCGATACAAGTAGCGAAGTAGCTGACTTATCTTATGGTATAGGTCGTCATATCGACGTTGACGAAGCGTAGAATTTCTAATCGATTCGTTACGCTTCTACGACGTAAGGTGAGGATTTTAGATGCTTAGGTTACCTGTTTTCAAAGCTTTCAATGTCATTTGATAGTAGATTATCGACAAGGATGCTGTTTGACATGTAGAACATGGTGTCTGTTTTCCATTTCGATTACGTACGGAGAATACGAGATTTAGGGTATTTTAGGTATTTGTAGGGAATACTGTATACATCCATATTTTGCTGATATGATTGCCATGAGTATTTGTTGTGTTATTATACTAGTTAGGCGTGTATGATCTGTTTGGTGAAGAGATTCGCCCTAATACACACTTTGGGTCGACATATGCTATGTAGAAAAATGTGTGTAGACTAAGTGTTTGTATAAGAGTATGTATTGGTAAGTATTGAGTGAATGGTGTTGTAGATTAGTTTGGAGATTGGATTCTCAACTAATATGATGATGTACATGATTTCCTTCATGTTGTTATATTGAATTGATTTCCTTATACATATGAAATGCTTGTGTTTGGTTGATTTGCTTATGTTGTATGTTATAACATGTTGTTAACATGCTTGGATTATTTGTACTTCATTTCTGTCACTCTCATATGATTATTGATTTAGATTACAAGTACTTGGGGCTATATTCTAGTCCAGGCAGTCAGTAACAGATTCGAAATCGTGGTTGGATTCTATTCGCCATGAAGGACGCATCAACGAACTCGAGTCGTGTTTTGGTTGACGGCAGTGGTTAGGCCACACGAGGTGTTTTATGCACTTCATGTCGTTCAGCTTGAGGTGCGCTCGTACTAGTCGATCTCGTCAAACGACCCGACTGACCATTGTATGTTCACCTTATATTGGTCATAACTGCTTGAACCTAGGGTACTGAACTTACCAGTGAAAACCCTGATAACCATGGTACCTTGATTCATTAAGACTCATGAGCCGGGCATGGTGGTATGGGATACCATGGTCGAGCTGTCGGCCTATGCCGGGGCCACAAACCTCCCCGTAGTGACCAGTCAGTACCTCAGACTCGTGAGCCGATTGTGGTGGTATGAGACACTACATTCGAGCTGTCGGCCTACTCTGATTGGTGACGAGCCCTTTGTAGTGACCTCGAGTGTATTCTGAGTTTACGTGAGGCGACGACCCTTCCGCAGCGACAAGAGTATAACTAGGCCCGTATTGATAAGGTGATGGGGGAGCGGTGCAATGAGTGCGAGCAACAGCCCTGACAGCCCTTGCAGTGACCTAGAAATATATCATCGTATGAGACTACTAGGAGTGACGACCCTAGATAGGATCTGTGTTGGGATTGATATAAGGGAAGTACCTTAGTTTTCCAATCCTGCTGTTTGAAAGGACTAATAACAACTCGGTAATCATATCCATATCGCACTGCATGTGCCTGAAAGATGTGGAGCACTGAGGGAAGAAAGCATGCCGTGGATGTAAGATGGTGTCGCATGAGGGAGTATGTCGGTGAGGGCATGCGTCATTACTGCATCTCATACTTGCATTAATAATAGTATCTAGGAATGTCTGATTGATTACTTTACTATTATTACGTGATTGATTTGATAACATGCTAATCTTTACTCTATGATTCCACTGAGTTGATCACTCACTCCCACGTTATGGGATGGTGCTTGCAACACCTACCAGACTCTATCTTAGATGCAAGTTGTGAGGTGATTCAGGAGCTGGAGCCGGACTACTACGAAGACTAGGATGAGTTCTCGTACATGCAGTTTTTCGACGGCTTCGCATAGGTGGCCTGAATCAGCAAAATTTTACTAGTTGGACTATTACATGACCTTTGATTTTGGTTTGTTATATGTATTTGTGACTCAGAGTTATATTCATACTTTGAAGACAGTTCGAGATTGTTTTATTTTACATACAGTGATATATATATCTTTCAGTCTTTCGCTTGCGTTTTATCACTGGATCTGGAGTATGAATTGTAGTTTGATAAAATCTCACTCATGTTAATGCACTAACTCAGACAATATTTAATTATAAGCATATTTGTTGCATAAGTGATGGTCTGGAACTCGGGATTTGGGTTTCTACATGACCCCCAATTTTCAGGGCGTTACAGTTTATGACTGATAATTCAGGACCGAGTTCAGATGCACCTAGTCGGGACCATGGATGAAGCATTTCAGTTGGCAGATAGGATGAAAACACAGCTTGAAAGAGTCCTTACTTGACCTTATTTGATGAAAATGAACAAGCCATTGAAGGTGCCGGTGATGAAGAATGGATGGTCGAGGATCATGGTAAATCCTTGATTGTGAGGCAGTTATTGTATACTCTAAGGAAGGAGGTGCACTCCCATCGGCATAATATATTTTTCATGAGGTGTACCATCAATGACAATGTCTATGATGTAATCATTAGCAGTAGCAGTTGCGATAACATCGTCTACATCAAACCGACCAATGAACGGCTTCAACACTTGATTCATTAAATGCATAAAAGTGCTCGATACATTCAATAAAATGAAGGGCATGACCAACTACTCATACAACCCTTGGTCTTGAATGTCCTTTTCCACTCATCATTTAGCTTAATATGAATATGATAGTTCCCACTCTCCATATCTAGTTTAAAGAATACCTTGGCACCTTCTAGCATATTAAGCATGTCGTGCAATCATGGATCGGGAACCAATATTTAATGGTAATCTTGTCAATTGTCCATCTGTTGACACACATGCACTAGTTCTCATCTTTTTTTGGCGTTAATAAAGCTAGGACGATGCATGGGCTCATGCTCTCTCACTCATAAGACCCTTATGGATCAATTCATCTACCTTCTCATGAAGTATATCACACTCTTTTAGATTAATCTGATAGTGAGGGCGGTTAGGCAAGCCAGTCGTAGAGAAGAGGTCTATGTAATATTGGATGTCCTGCATGGGGCGAAATCCATTGGGTAATTATTTGGGCTAGAATTCTTTGAATTTGTTAAGCAATGACCTTAAACTTAGAAGAATGTCTAAGGAATTTAATTCCTCACCCTTTACCACCAAGGTGTATACCTCGTCGGTTTCCTTGGATTCCACCACAAAATCTCGAATGGTCAAGAGGGAGCTTCAATCCACTTTAGAAGCTTCGGGGTGGTTCTCTAGTGCCATATGGGCAAGGATCATCTTGTAACCATTCTTGACGAAGATGTATATATTATCTCATCCTCGGTGATCCATATCACAATCCGATTATCATGGTCAACTGAGCAACACATGACATGCTTTCATGTCGATCACATCACAAAGTACTTGATCTTTATAATTCATAATAATTGAAAATGAGATAGTCTCGTTCACCTTTTTATCCAATAGATCGAGTAAGGGGAAGGGTACTTTGTCGTAGGTGGCCATAACTTGTCCACCATCATATTGTGATGATATCATGATATATAACCTAAGTGAGACGGAGCACATGGAACATCTCAAGTATGTGATACAGGTCCGACAATTAACAAGTTGTACCTCAACTTAAACAAGTACAGTTTTTTAATGGACAATTTGTTATAACATCCACGGGTTTCTGTTGAGTGTCAAATATTGCATATTTCCCGCTGTTTATATCATGGTTTTATAAACATGATAATGCTTAACGGGTATATTTTATACACGTTTATATTGCAAGGTGAATTGGAGAGGTTGGATTGAAAAGAATATCAATAGCATAGATTTGATGCTCAAGAATCACCAAAGCAAGGAGTGGATCTTATGAGACAAAGATTGAAGATTTCAATACCTCAAGATCTAAGAAAACCAAGTAAAAAGGATGAAGAAAGACTGGAGAAGATTACAAAGTTCATAACTGAAAAATAGGCTAGTTCGGTCCAATTGAAACCAAGTTCGATCCGAACGAATTCACATAAAACAGTCGAGCAACCAAAGACGAAATTCAGGGCTAATTCAGTTCAACTGAAGGATAATTCGATCTGACCGAAACCAAATTTGGTGTGACCAAAAGTGCATAAAAAGCTACAGCGTCGAAAGAAGTTAATTCGGTCTGACCGAACCCAAGTTTGGTATTACCGAAATTGGGTAACCGTTGAAGACAATCCGACCTCAATTTGAATTTAACTTCGGTTTGACCGAAAGTGACTTCGGTCTTACTGAAGCATAACTCTGTTGCGTAAATTCAAGGCGGTTATAAAGTTGGTCGGACAAAGGCTATAAATATGGGTTCTCCAAGGAGTTTTAAGGAATGAGGGTTGGAAGAGTGGAGCAAGGTGTTAGAGAACTTCAAGAAGTCCTTCCTTCTTCTCCAATCTTCTTCTTCTAGTTAGTTTTTATGTTTTCATTAAGAGTTTTGGTTTCAATAATGTCTTTAGTTGGCTAATCTCTTAGTTAGGGCTAAGAGGTGAAGCTTGTATCATGTTAGGATGTTTATCTTTCTTTGATTGCTATTTCTGTTGAACTTTATTGATTTTTAATTTAAATTTAAGAAATATTTATAGTTTTCTATGGTTTATTGTGACTCAAATTATAATTGACGTTGCGATAGCTTTGAATATCTTCTTTTCTGTTTTTGTAACATCCTGAAAAAATCCGTACAAAAACTTGAGTACCACCTTTGGCAGAAATCACTAAGGACAGAATCCTTTAGAAATTAAACGAGAATTAATTAGTGCTAAACTACATTACCTATGAAATTAGCAGCAATCGCTTTAAATACGATCTGCAAGACCCAAAACTTGTAGAATCATTAACTCTACATTACCCTAAAATCTAGAACAATCTCTAAACCCAGTAGCTCTCGGGAGCATTCAGAAACTCCGTATTGGACCTGGACCACACATCGAAAGTCCGATAGCGATGAACTTAGACGAATACAACAGTCTTGTTAGACTTGACGACCACCTCAGAAATCAAGTCCAGATGGCATCCCATGACAATTTACTTAAGTCCGGAGTGAAGTGTGTGAGAAACGTGAAGGTTTTTGTAAATTAAATACAAATTTAAGTAATCTGAGTCGTGTCACTTGCAGGCCGATTATAAGCATTCAGACCGTCAGAATTTGACCCAAATTCACCCTTGCATCAGGAGAAATGTCCCACACATGCCAATGTGTTTGTGGCCCTGATCGAGTGTCGGTGACTGTTGAACTGAAACTGGTCCGCCACGGTCGATCTGCAAACCCGATCGGACTGAAAACTTAGCTTGATAAAGATCCAATATTAAGGAGCTTAAGTCCGTTCGCATTCAGTAAAGAGACCTTTAGAACTGCTCCGTTCAATAAGAACAAACCCGATTTGGCTATAACCTAAGTATACCTTGGCCCCAGGGTTATTTCCGTCAGTTCTGGGCCTATATAAGGGCCTTAAACCCTCTCTCATTCACACCATATGAATTTTGGAAAAACCCTACGAGAGAGGAGATTTAAGAGAGAGAAAGTGAGAGAGAAGTTGGTAAAGATTCTTGGGATTCTACGCTACTCTCGACGTGCTTATCCATCGCTACTGAATCACTATTTTAGTGATTCTAATTCCAATATTGGGTAAGAAATCCTAACCCTAATCCATTCTAGGGCTTCAAATAGTTTAAGTGATGATGTAGCTAAACCTACCTCATGGTTTAGGTTGCTAATCCGCCATTGACAAAGACTAAACGTCTAAATCAAATCCGTTACGCATTTACCGGCGTAAGGTGCAGACTATATACGTATAGGTTATGGTTTTCAAGGCTTTCAATGTCGGTTAGTGGTTTATTACTGACATGGATGCTATTTCACATGCCAAATGCGATATCCATTTCGTTTTACGTATACATATGAACTATGTGGTATATAGGGAAATTCATGTGTTTGTTGAAATATTTGTATACATTCGAAATCTAAATTTGTGATTGCCATGATTAACTGTTGTAGGTACATGATTTTTATGTATGCGACAACTCCTTGGCAAAAGGATTTTCCCTAAAACGTAATATAACCAACATATGTGATGTATGTTGGTAAGTGTAGTCTAAGTGTTTGTAAAAATGTTTGAATGAGTTAGTAGTTAATAAAGTGTGATTATAGGGGAGTTGAGATATGAATCTAAACTACCTTAACTATGTGTATGATTTCCTCCATGTATTGTATAACCCGTTGATTCATGTTTAATTATGTGTATGATTTCCTCCATGTACTGTATAGCCTGCTTATTCATGTTTAACTGTGTGTATGATTTCCTCCATGTACTGTATATTCATGATTAAGTTATATTCCATAACATGCTCACATGATTGTAGGATTTGACTTCGGTATGAAATATTTCTTGCTGATCTCATATGCTTATTTGTAATGATTGCACGCGTTGGGGCTATATCATAGTCCGGGCAATCGGTAATAAGCTTTGTTGTTGTGGCTGAGGTTATTTTTACCATGCAAGATGTGTTCGATGAACCCGAACCGTACTTGGGATGTTGGCT
This sequence comes from Magnolia kwangsiensis, assembly GCA_037074715.1. Classification (NCBI taxonomy): domain Eukaryota; kingdom Viridiplantae; phylum Streptophyta; class Magnoliopsida; order Magnoliales; family Magnoliaceae; genus Magnolia; species Magnolia kwangsiensis. Next base: position 83,387,481 of record CM073589.1, on the reverse strand, counting down.
GTGGTTAGCCCACACGGAGTGCTTATGTATTTCATGTCAATCAACTCAATGTGCGATCGTCCTAGTCAAGCTTGTCAATTAACCCAATTAACCCAATGCATGTTTACCATGTATGAACGCTACTACTTGAATCTAGGGTACCAAACTCACCAGTGAAACCCTGTTAACCTTGGTACCTCGATCCGCTAAGACTCATGAGCCGGGTATGGTGTTATGGGACACCGTGGTCGAGCTGTCAGCCTATGCTAGGGCGACGAGCCTCCTCGTAGTGCCCAGTGAGCAACCCAGACTCGTGAGCCAAGTACGGTGGTATGAGACACTGTATTCGTGCTATCGGCCTACTTTGATTGGTAACGATCCCTTTGTAGTGACCTCAAGTATACCTTGAAATTGCATGGGGGCGATGAGCCTTTTTGTAGTAACCGGGGTATAACTAGGCTTGTATTGATTGGTGACGAGCCCTTTATAGTGACCTAGAACCATAACATCGTATGAGATTGTCTAGGACTGATAACCCTAGAATGGATCATTGTTTGGGAAATGATATAAGGGGGGTACCTTAGCTTCCCAATCCTACTGTATGAAAGGGACTAATAAGAACTTGGTAATCATGCTCATAACATCGCACTACATGTTTCGTTGGCATTGTTGTAGAGCACAGTGGTAGTGATTCATGCCACGATCGTTAGATGTTGTCACAAGAGGGAGTGCAAGTGAGGGCATGCATCATTACTACATCTCATTCTTGCATTAACAAGAGTATCTAGAACATGTTTGATTGTACTTCTTTATCATTACTGCTTGACTGAATTGATAATATGTTAACCTTTGCTATATAGCTCCACTGAGTTGATCACTCACTCCCACATTCTGGGACGGTGTTAAACACCAACCAGACTCTGTCTTAGTTATAGATGATGATGCGACCCACGAGGAAAAGCCAAAGTTCGAGGATGATGAGGAGCATTCTCTTACATGCAGTTTTCAGACGGATTCGTGTGAGCTGAGTCCGGATCGACGAGGCTTTAGGGATTATACTTGTAGAGGACTATTATATTATTTTTGACATTTTATATTTTGAAGCAATACTTGTAACTATTGATCTGGCAACGCTTACATACTCTGGGGACTTATACTGGTTTATATATTCGCTTTAGTCTTTCGCTTACGTACTACAACTGTCCTTAGACTATGTTATGCTGATTTGGTTTAATCCCCTTCATGTTTCATGAACGCATACAAACGATATACAATCATCATTAAATATGTTGCATAAGTGATGTTTTGGAACTCGGGAGCTGAGTTATGCTCGACCCTCGATTTTCAGGGCGTTACAAGTTGGTATCAGAGCATGATTTAGATTAAATTGGACCTGGGTTATGGTCACACGATGCACGCTGATGTGAATTTGACGTAGGAGGGTGTAAGAAAAATCTAGAAATAAGTTTAGGTTTCCCAGTTTCGCCAATTGGCGAAAGATTACTGAAAACGATCATTGAGATCGAGTCCGTACACATCCGTGATCATGCAAAACGATCCCAATCCACTTCTAGAAAGTCAATTGACGGGTTTAAATCATGTTTTATCCCATCTCAGCCGTTTAAAATCGATAAGCATGAATATACATCTGAATCTATTCGAAATGACTCGAAACGATTCAAAATAGAGTAGGGGGCCTAACAGAATATCTTTAAGGGGACCCAGGGTGGGACCCACACTTTTTTTGGACCCAGGGGACAGGAGGACATCGCCCTACCGATGAGCCCTCGCCAAACTATCCCGAGACCGGCGAGGACCTTGCCGGTTTGGCGAGGCCTCGCCGCCGATCTGGCCAGATCGGGCCGACGCCTCTAGGGCATTGTGTGGCCCACTGATCTACGTTAGGTCAATTTTAAAGACCCCCAACATGTCCTCTCTTCACAAACTACCCCTAATCACTTCCTTCTTCCATTTTCATGCACCTTCTACACCACTCCCTTAAAACCCATCCCCCATGCTGATTTCCCCTTTATTTTCCTTCTATTTGGGCACTCTGTAACGTCCGTGAAAAATTCGTACTTGGTCTTGAGTACCAACTCGACCCGAAATCGCATAGAATTAAATTCCATGGAAATTAAGCGTAAGTTAGCCAGCGCAACGCTAGAGTAGCTGGAAAATAGTCCCTGATCACTTTAAATACGTTCTGCAAGACCCAAATCGAGTAGAACAAACAACTCCACAATACTCTATAACCTCGGATCAAACTCTAAGCGGGTTTGTTCTCTGGACCACATTGAAATTTTGTATTGGATTTAGACCGCGCGTCGAAGGTCCGATACCTCCTATCTTAGACCGTTAGAACCGCCCAGCTGGACTTGACACTCATCTCGAAAATCAAGTCAAACCGATAATCACAGACTATTTCGTTGAACCCGGACTGAAGCGACCGCGAACAGGGACAGATTTGGAATTTCAAATCCAAATCTGGCACACGACTTGACAAGTCAGTATTAAGCGTTCTGACCTTCATAATTCATCCAGATTACACCCTCGGATCAGGAAAAATTTCTATTTATTATCATGAGACTTTCATCCCTGATCTACGTGCGGTGAACGCTGAACTGAAACTGGTTCGCCACGTGCGATCTGCGAACCCTGCCAGACTGAAAACTTATTATGAGCTACATCTGGTACACATGAGCTTAAGTCCGATCGCAATCGACCAGGGGACCACCAGAAAGCAGCTTTTGAACCGAAACAACCCCGAAATGGATAGGCACCAAGTAAACTTCGTTCCGGAGCCTATTTTCGGCATTTTTAAGCTTATAAAAGGGGTTGAAACCCTCATTTCTCTCTCCCATCCGAAAATTGCAAACCCTAGGAAAAGGAGAGAGAGTTTGAGAGAGAGATTGGAAGGGATTTTTCCCGCTTCCGAGCCGCCGATTGCTGCTGCTTCAGCACCTCTTCCCAATCACCTGGCTGGTGATTTCTCCATTCTTTCAGGTACAAAACAACCCTAGAACTTGATGATTTAGGGTTTATCCCAATTTAGGGCGTGTTAGCTAACGTATTTCATAAATCAGGTTCTCCTACTGCCGTAGACGAAGCGTACACGCTCCGTTCAAAATCACGCTTCCGTAAGAGACTAGGTGAGAATTTTAGACGCTTTGATTGATGGTTTACAACGCTTTCAATGTCGTTTAATAGTAGATTATCGACGGCATCGCCGTTTGACATGTACAACATGCTCTCCGTTTCCTGTTTCGTAAATTAACGAAGAATATGAGATTTAGGGCATTTTAGTCATTTGTAGGAAGTACTGTCTACATGCATATTTTGCTGACGTGATTGACATGGTTTGTTGCCGCATTAGGGAGTTAGGAATGCTTGCATAATCAGTTTGGCGAAGAGATTCGCCTAATTGCGCACTTTGGGTCGACATACTATATGTAGACTTAAGTGTGTAGTGTATGTGTTTGTATAAATGCTTGTATTAGTATGTATTGAATTAAATGATGTTATGTAGTAGTTTGAGATTGATTTCTTGATTAATATGCTGACCTAAATGATTTTCTACATGTTGACCTTATGCATGATTGCATTACATGCATGGAAAGTATGCCTTGAAGATTTGCTTAAGTTGAATGTTATAACATGTGATAACATGCTCACATGATTGTATTTAAATTCTAATACCCTCACATAGATTGCTGATGTGATTCCATAATTGTTTGGGACTAGACTTAGTCCAGGCAGTCGGTAACCGAGCGAATTCGTGGCTGACTGGTCATAGCCACGAACGACGCGTCGATGAACGTGATTCGTGTTAAGAGTTGGCAGCAGTGGTTAGGCCACGTGAAGTGTTTTACGCACTTCATATCGTTCGACTTGAGATGCGATCGCGCTAGTCGAGCCCGTCAAGTAACCCGACTGGCCGATGTATGTTCACCTTGTATGTGTCATAACTGCTTGAACCTAGGGTACTGAACTTACCATTGTAAACCCTGTTAACCATGGTACCTTGATCCACGAAGACTCATGAGCCGGGCATGGTGGTATGGGACACCGTGGTCGAGCTGTCGGCCTACGCTGGGGCCACAAACCTCCCCGTAGTGACCAGTGAGCACCTAAACTCGTGAGCAGATTATGGTGGTATGAGACACTATATTCTAGCTGTCGGCCTACACTGATCAGGCGACGAGCCCTTTGTAGTGACCGCGAGCGTATTCTGAGTCCACGGGAGGCGACGACCCTTCCGTTGCAGTAGAGTACGGTAGGCCTGTATTGATAAGGTGATGGGGGAGCGGTGCAACGAGTGCGAGCAACAGCCCTGACAGCCCTTGCAGTGACCTACGAAATATACATCGTATGAGATTACTAGGAGTGACGACCCTAGACAGGATCTGTGTTGGGATTGATACAAGGGAAGTACCTTAGTTTCCCAATCCTGCTGTTTGAATGGACTAATAACCACTTGGAAATCATATCACCATAGCATTGCATGTGCCTGGAAGATGTGGAGCACTCTAGGGAGTGTGGCATGCCACGGTCGTAAGATGTTGCCGCATGAGGGTGATCGTCGGTGAGGGCATACATCACGTCATATCATCTTGCATTAACAACAGTATTAGGATTGTCTGATTTACTGCTTTACTATTATCGCGTGATTGAATTGTGAACATGCTAATCTTTGCTCTATGATTCCACTGAGTTGATCACTCATTCCCACATTACGGGATGGTGTTTGCAACACCCACCAGACCCTGTTGTAGATGCAGGTGAGGCCGAGATCCAGGAGGTGGAGCCAGAGATCGACGAGGACCAGGATGAGTTCTCGTATATGCAGTATCACGACGGCTTCCCGTAGGCGACCTGGATCGAGGGGACATCAGTGGGACTTTTTTGAACATTATTCTTTTGTTTATGTATATGTATATGAGACTCAGAGATGTAGTCATACTTTGGAGACAGATGAGATTTACTTTATTTTTCCATACAGTGATATATATATTGTTTAGTCTTCCGCTTGCTTTTATCACTGGATCTGAAGTATGAATTGCAGTTTTGGTATACTTTTACTTATGTGAATGCTTTAAATCAGACAACAATGAATCATAACCATTTTTGTTGCATAAGTGACGGTCTGGAACTCGGGAGTTGAGTTTATACACGACCCCTGATTTTCAGGGTGTTACAAGTTGGTATCAGAGCATGAATGAGAGTATATTGGGTCTGGGTTATGGTCTTGCGACATACGCTGTCACTTCTTTTGACTTAGGTGGGTGCGAGAAGGGTCTAGAAACACGTCTAGGATCACAGATTCGCCGATAGGCGAAGTCTATTAGAATCGATCGCAAGATCGGGTCTGTAATGCATCTCGGGTCGCGTAAGGCAACCCGAATCGCTTCTAAGCTGTAGGAAGTCAGGTTGAGACGACCTATGAGCGGTTTTAAACCGAAAAACTGAATCCTTGGGCCGTGAGATGACCACGACTCCTGTAATCAATCGTCAGGGCTTAAAAACCCCGTTTCGCCAAAAATTCTCAAAATTCCTCCTCTAAACACTCTGACCTTCATTTCTTTCTTATCCATTTCATGTTAAGCATCAAACCTAATATGAAAATAACACAAATTAGTACTTTCATAAAATTTTACAGTGAATAGTAAAATTTCATGAAAAATGGCCATAAGGCCATTCTAACTTCACTTTCTTTAGTAAATAAGGATCTATATAGATGTACTGGCTCCTTCTACCCCAAATTCATATGCTGCATCATATGGTTTGGTATTCGGGATTGTGATGTAGTCCCGAAAATCTCCAAACACATATTTGGGCCCATACAGATCAAAATGCGATGAACTAGGGGGTGGGACATACATTTTTGGAACCCCTGGACCATGGGGGACCATCTCCATATGGTCCCACCGGCCAAATTGGAAGTTGGCCGGTGATGCCATCGCCGGTCGGGCGATGCATCGCTGACCGGTGGGGTTCATTGGTGCTGTTTTTCGGGCGCACACCCTTAAATGGGGTGTACACCCTCCCTATGTAGCTCCCATCTCACGAAAACCCCTAAATCATCCCCCTCCTTCACAAACAGCCCTCCCCATAGCCCTATTTTCGATTTTCAGCAACCATCTCCAAATTTCGGCGTCCCAAATCACTCCTAGGTCCCTCCTTGGCCAAAACCGACCACCACCCATCACTTATTGGGTGTTGGCATCCCCTCTTCTTGAAGATCTCACCATTTGGAGCTCCAAAATCTCCCAAATAGAGCTGAAATCGTGAGGTGCTCCATTCTATCTTTTTGTTTGTATTTCTCCTTGAAACTACAGCCTTGGGAAGCTTGAAGCATCCCTCTATGACGCCTAGATTTCTTTTTCTCAGATTGGGCAGCCACTTCTTCGCATTTTTACCGTTTTCCATGGCTTTCGTGGAAGCCATTTTGGGCCTTTTATCACTCTCATCCATCATATCTTTGATGGGTAAGAGGAAAACCACAACAGACGAGGCTGGGCCGAGCCACCCTGCTCGATCGAGAAGACCGCGGGGTGGTGCCGCAAGTTCAAGCACCGCCGCAGGTCCAGCTGTAGTCCTGGAGTGCCGTACCAAGCGGGATTTGGATCTCCATGCACACCTTGGATGAACAATTTTATCAGAGATGCCTCATGGCCAATACACTGATCGCAAAGTGTTATTTGAGGCGGACGTAGATGGACGATTGTTCGGTGAGTATCTGTTGTTCGAGCGCATTGAAGCTGCGCATTGGGGTCCGATCTTTGAAGCTCGCGCTCGTGCTAATGTGAGCACCGTTCGTGCCTTCTACGCAAGCATCCAGAATCCTACCTTGAAGCCTTTGCAGTTCAAAATCCCTTTTGGTAGAGATCGGATGGCTACGATTGATGTGCGGTTGATTGCGCGACTTCTCAACGTGCCTCTAGGTGATGTGCATCCTAGTGAGAAGAATCTGAGGACTAGACATGAACGAGATCGCCGCACCAGGTTTCTGTGCGGTAAGTTGGTTCCATGGTAGCCTAATAATAGCCTCAAGGCGACGTACATGTCTGAGGATTTGCGCCTGCTGCACCATATCTGCACGTTCAATGTTTATCCCAGGTCGATGAACCGCATTGAATGTACACGTCTTATGGTCGATTTCTTATTTCTGGTGGCCCAGGGAGAGAACGTATGTATGGCCACTTTCATCTTACGACAGATAGTTCTCATAGCCAGGTCAAGAAGAACATCCGAATCGCTTCCCTTTGGCCGACTTATTTGCAAGATTGCGCTTGAGTTTGCCTATAGACTTGGGCCAGAATTGCCGGTATCGATTCACACCATCGATGAGTCGACAATGGTCAAGATGAAGATTGGGTCACAATACCGTGAAAATCAACTCGAAAGGGATAGTGAGGATGACTTTGATGATGAGGAAGATCAAAGCGAAGAAGAACCTAGAGAAGAAGCTTAGGAAGAAGCAGAAGAGGAGGCTCAGGATACTGATGAGAGCCCTCCTCCTTCTGCGCAGGCTACTATCGACGACCGTATTGCTCGGATGGAGGAGAGTCAGACCGCTTTGGGAAGGGAAGTCCAAGAACTTCGCACAGAGGTCGCTGATGCCAAGGCCGTTACAAAGAAGAAATTTGACAAGGTAATTCGCACCTTGAAGGCGATCCTGTGTTGCTTACAGGATAAGGGTGCTCATCCTCCGTCACCAGACTCCGACTAGCGATGCGATCTTTGATGTTATTATCAGTAGTTAGTCATTTCCTGCTTTATGTGTGTAAGCCTGTTAGGGCTAGTGCTTTGTTCATGTTGCTGTTGCTTAACTGTCTTAATTTCCATGTAATTCTCGTCATGATGCTTGTAAGGATATATCCCTTGTATTGTGACAATTTTGATTAATTGAAATGCATGAAATGCCTTTGACTCTTTATGTGGATGATTGTGGTGTATTTGTGCAATTGAGACTGACAAGGTTGCGCCCTATTTTGAATATAGGGAATGCCACCTAAGACTACGCGGAGCACGGTTCGACTTGCATTGTCAGAGCATATGGATCAGACTCCTTCGCAGTCTGGCACCCATGCGGACCCTGCTGTGGGCCCGATTCCTGAGGCGATTAGATCGTCTCAGCCTGCCGCTGGTCCTACAGATGGACCACCGCCATTTACGCCATCAGTCAAAGAGCCGCATCGCGCATCTACTTCCACACCGCATCCGCCACAGCCTGCTCCACCCCCTGACAGATTCAAGCAGATGATGGCTATGATGCTGCTGCAGCAGCAGCTTCTGACCACCATAGTGGGGACATTAGCCTAGGGTGGGGGTGCGACTACATCTACTCCACCTGCACCACCTGCGCATCCAGCTGAGGATGCCTATACATACGCCCAGGATGAGGGCATGACTCATCCTGCGCCGCCTGCTTTCCCTGCGGGGAATCCTGCCGACACACGGGGCCTTTTGGAGCGATTTCAGTGCTTGCGGCCTCTTACTTTCACGGGTTCTCACAGACCCGAGGAGGCTGAGTACTGGCTCGACCGGGTGTCAAAGATCTTGCGGATGTTGCACTGCACCGAGGCTGAGCAGGTAGAGCTGGCTACCTTCCTGTTTGAGAGAGAGGCCAGCATGTGGTGGGATAGCGTACTGCGGACCGTTGCCGCAGACTTTGTATGGACATGGGCAGCATTTGAGTTCCGCTTCCATGAGCAGTATTATCGCCAGACCTACAGGCATGACAGGGAGAATGAGTTTCTCCGTCTCAGACAGGCAGCGATGACAGTTACCGAGTATGAGCATCGGTTCACAGAGTTGGGCAGGTACGTCCCGACGATCCTAGCTGATGAGCAGATGCGCATACGGCGCTTTTTGGAGGGCTTGCGACCGGATATTCAGTCGAAGATGTGTTGTGTTAGTTTTCCCTCCTATGCGGAGTTGATTCACATGTCCATGCGGGCAGAGCAGGACGTGGATCGACTTGCGCGATCTCGAGGCCCGGCTACTTCTAGGCCACGACCGGATTTGTCAGACAGGCCCTTCGTGGGCAAGAGGCCTCGCATTGATCCTCCTGCTAGGACTACGGTGCCTGTACCACCGTTTCGGCGCCCTGATTTGACATGTACATACTGTGGGAGGACGGGCCACTTGGCGCAGAGCTACTTTTCGAGGATGCCGGACAGTGGGTTCTCGCCGCCGCAGAAGATTGATCGTGTACGTCCACAGGGGATATCAGTACCGCCTATACGGTTAGCTCCTGCGCATCCTTCTTTCAGACCTACCGTATCGCAGATCCGACAGCCTCAACAGCCCTTGACACAGCGGTCGAACCGGCCACAGCAGGCTCGGGTTCATGCATTGACAGCTGAGGCAGCTGCGACGCCGACTTTCCAGCATTCAGCCTTCGAGGTCACGGCCCATATCGGAGGTACTCCCGTTCTTGTCATGGTGGACACTGGTTCCACGATTTCTTTGATATCGCGTGCCGTAGTCAGACGTCTTGGGTTACAGACTATCACTATGGATAGCGTGCGAGTCTTTGCAGCTCATGGAGATTATTCGGATGTCACCCATATGTGTGAGGGTTGTTTGGTTGATCTGGGAGGCAGGAAGATGACTCTTGATCTGGTCGTCGATCCCTCGCTCGTTTATCTCGACGTCATTCTTGGCATGGACTGGTTGACTGCAGCGAGAGCCGAGATTGACTGCGAGACTCGTATAGTCACAGCGTACGAGCCTGAGGGTGCATCCTTCACATTTTCAGTGCGGGTAAATCTTCCTTTCCCCATACTTAACTACGCCACTCTATTGCGCGACGCTGGTGCCCAGGTACTTGAGCAGACGCCAGTTGTTTCTGAGTTCGGGGATCTGTTCAGGAAGATCCCTGGCTTGCCACCCCGACGTGAGATCGATTTCACTATCGATCTGGTTCCTGGTTCTACACCCGTCTCACTGCCGACGTATCGCATGGCACCATGTGAGATGGAGGAGTTGAGGACGCAGATTGATGGTCTGCTAGAGCTTGGCCTTATACGGCCTAGCGTGTCACCTTGGGGAGCACCGGTCTTGTTCGTGAAGAAGAAGGATGGTTCGATGCGATTGTGTATTGATTATCGCAGGCTGAACCAGCTCACGGTGAAGAACAAGTACCCTTTGCCCAGGATCGATGACTTATTTGATCAGTTGGGAGGAGCGCAGTACTTCTCGAAGATTGATCTTCAGTCAGGATATCATCAGCTGCGCGTCAGGGATGAGGACGTGCAGAAGACAACATTCAGGACCAGTTTTGGCCACTATGAGTTCCTCGTGATGTCGTTCGGTCTTACGAACGCACTGGCTGTGTTCATGGATCTGATGAACCGGGTATTTCGGCCTTTCCTTTATCGATTCGTCGTTGTCTTCATTGACGACATTTTGGTGTACTCTAAGAGTCGAGAGGAGCATGAGGAGCACTTGCGTTTGGTCCTTGATACGCTCAGACGGCATCAGTTGTTCGCACAGTATAAGAAGTACGACTTCTGGAAGCAGGAGGTGAAGTTTATGGGACACGTGGTGTCCAAGGATGGCATGGCAGTTGACCTGTCTAAGGTAGCTGCGGTGCAGGACTGGGAGCAGCCTGGTTCTGTCACTGAGGTGAGGAGTTTCTTGGGTCTCGCTGGCTACTATCGGCGCTTCATTCAGGACTTCTCGAAGATCGAGAGACCCTTATCTCAGTTGACACGGAAGGACGTGAAGTTCGCCTGAAATGATAAGGCGGAGTCAGCTTTTCAGGAGCTGAAGGATAGACTTACGTCCGCCCCTGTGCTAGTATTGCCAGAGCAAGGGGTTAGATACACTATATACACTGACGCGTCTAGCGTTGGTTTGGGTTGTGTCCTTATGCAGAGGGACAGGGTAATTTCGTATGCCTCGAGACAATTAAGGAAGCACGAGGAGAATTACCCTACACATGACCTAGAGTTGGCAGCCGTTATATTCGCACTGAGACTCTGGAGACATTACCTCTACGGAGAGGAGTTCGAGCTCTTTTGCGACCACAAGAGCCTCAAGTACATATTCACGCAGGGAGACTTGAATATGAGGCAGCGGCGATGGATGGAGACGCTGAAGGACTTCAAGTTTGAAGTCTCTTACCATCCTGGGAAGGTGAACCTTGTGGCTGATGCGTTGAGCCGCAAGAAGGCGATAGAGTTTACGGCTCCGCTGATGGTTGCCGAGTGGGATATGGTTGAGTTTTTGCGAGACTTTGAGCAGAAACTCACCGTAGAGGAGCCATTTGAGTTCATCGCACATGTACAGGTGCGATCTCAGATCGATGACCGAGTCATCGAGGCGCAGAGGGACGATGCGCATCTTACTGAGCTTCGAGAGCAGGCCAGTGATGATGTTGACGCCGACTGGCGAGTTGGTATGGATGGGGGCTTACGTTACCGTGGCCGCCTATGCGTCCCAGATGTCCCTGACTTGAGACGAGAGATTCTCGAGGCTGCGCATTCTACTAGACTCGCGATGCATCCAGGCAGTACAAAGATGTATCGTGACGTGAAGAGGACATATTGGTGGGAAGGTATGAAGACCCACATAGCTGAGTTCGTGTCCCGTTGTCTCACTTGTCAGCAGGTGAAGGCAGAGCATCGCCGACCACCTGGACTTTTGTAGCCTATGCCGATTGCAGAGTGGAAGTGGGATTTCATTTCCATGGACTTCATTTCTGGGTTGCCGAAGACGAGGAAGGGACATGATTCCATTTGGGTGATCGTCGACCGATTGACGAAGTCGGCGCACTTCCTACCGATCAGAGTTACGAACTCTGCAGACGAGCTGGCTAGATTGTACATCCGAGAGATTGTGCGTCTGCGTGGAGTTCCGTTGGAGATCGTGTCGGACAGAGACACGCGGTTCACTTCTATTTTCTGGACTCGCATTCAGGAGGCTATGGGTGTGAAGTTGAAGTTCAGTACTGCCTTCCACCCACAGACGGACGGACAGACGGAGCGAGTGAACCAGATCCTGGAGGACATGTTGCGAGCTTGCGCATTGGACTTCAAGGACAGTTGGGATGACTGTCTTGCATATGCGGAGTTTGCGTATAATAATAGCTTCCAGGCGAGTATCGGCATGGCACCTTATGAGGCGCTGTATGGGCGACCTTATAGCGCACCGCATTGCTGGTTAGAGGTCGGTGAGCATAGCTTGATTGGCCCAGAGTTGGTGCAGGCGACGTCAGAGAAGATTGATATTATTCGACGTCGGCTTCTTACAGCGCAGAGCAGACAGAAGAGCTACGCCGATACGAGACGGAGGCCACTAGAGTTCACAGTTGGGGATCACGTGTTTTTGCGAGTTTCCCCTATGAAGGGAGTCCTTCGGTTCAGGAAGAAGGGGAAGCTGGCACCGCAATTCATTGGTCCATTCCAGATCCTCGATCGTGTGGGAGCAGTGGCTTACCGATTGGCTTTACCCACGCCCCTTGCGAGCGTCCACAACGTATTTCATGTTTCTATGCTGAAGAAGTACGTTGCTGATCCTTCCCATATCATCAGATGGGAGTAGGTGCAGTTAGGAGAGGATGTTACTTATATCCTGCGACCGACACGCATCTTAGACAGGAAGGAGCAGGTACTGCGTAGCAAGGTGATTCCCCTTGTGAAGGTACTATGGACGCATCACTCTGAGGAGGAGGCTACTTAGGAGACAGAAGCCGAGATCAGAAAGAACTATCCACAGCTTCTCGAGGAGTACGAAAAGGTACAAATTTTGAGGACGAAATTATTTGTTAAGGGGGGTAGATTGTAACGCCCGTGAAAAATCCGTACTTGGGCTCGAGTACCAACTCGACCCGAAATCGCGTAGAATTAAATTCCAGGGAAATTAAGCGTAAGTTAGCCAGCGCAACGCTAGAGTAGCTGGGAAATAGTCCCTGATCACTTTAAATACGTTCTGCAAGACCCAAATCGAGTAGAACAAATAACTCCACAATACTCTATAACCTCAGATCAAACTCTAAGCGGGTTTGTTCTCTGGACCACATTGAAATTTTGTATTGGATTTAGACCGCGCGTCGAAGGTCCGATACCTCCTATCTTAGACCGTTAGAACCGCCCAGCTGGACTTGACACTCATCTCGAAAATCAAGTCAAACCGATAATCACAGACTATTTCGTTGAACCCGGACTGAAGCGACCACGAACAGGGACAGATTTGGAATTTCAAATCCAAATCTGGCACACGACTTGACGCGTCAGTATTAAGCGTTCTGACCGTCAGAATTCATCCAGATTACACCCTCGGATCAGGAAAAATTTCTATTTATTATCATGAGACTTTCAGCCCTGATCTACGTGCGGTGACTGCTGAACTGAAACTGGTCCGCCACGTGCGATCTGCGAACCCTGCCAGACTGAAAACTTAATACGAGCTACATCTGGTACACATGAGCTTAAGTCCGATCGCAATCGACCAGGGGACCACCAGAAAGCAGCTTTTGAACCGAAACAGCCCCGAAATGGATAGGCACCAAGTAAACTTCGTTCCGGAGCCTATTTTCGGCGGTTTTAATCTTATAAAAGGGGTTGAAACCCTCATTTCTCTCTCCCATCCGAAAATTGCAAACCCTAGGAAAAGGAGAGAGAGTTTGAGAGAGAGATTGGAAGGGATTTTTCCCGCTTCCGAGCCGCCGATTGCTGCTGCTTCAGCACCTCTTCCCAATCACCTGGCTGGTGATTTCTCCATTCTTTCAGGTACAAAACAACCCTAGAACTCGATGATTTAGGGTTTATCCCGATTTAGGGCGTGTTAGCTAACGTATTTCATAAATCAGGTTCTCCTACTGCCGTAGACGAAGCGTACACGCTCCGTTCAAAATCACGCTTCCGTAAGAGACTAGGTGAGAATTTTAGACGCTTTGATTGATGGTTTACAACGCTTTCAATGTCGTTTAATAGTAGATTATCGACGGCATCGCCGTTTGACATGTACAACATGCTCTCCGTTTCCTGTTTCGTAAATTAACGAAGAATATGAGATTTAGGGCATTTTAGTCATTTGTAGGAAGTACGGTCTACATGCATATTTTGCTGACGTGATTGACATGGTTTGTTGCCGCATTAGGGAGTTAGGAATGCTTGCATAATCAGTTTGGCGAAGAGATTCGCCTAATTGCGCACTTTGGGTCGACATACTATATGTAGACTTAAGTGTGTAGTGTATGTGTTTGTATAAATGCTTGTATTAGTATGTATTGAATTAAATGATGTTATGTAGTAGTTTGAGATTGATTTCTTGATTAATATGCTGACCTAAATGATTTCCTACATGTTGACCTTATGCATGATTGCATTACATGCATGGAAAGTATGCCTTGAAGATTTGCTTAAGTTGAATGTTATAACATGTGATAACATGCTCACATGATTGTATTTAAATTCTAATACCCTCACATAGATTGCTGATGTAATTCCATAATTGTTTGGGACTAGACTTAGTCCAGGCAGTCGGTAACCGAGCGAATTCGTGGCTGACTGGTCATAGCCACGAACGACGCGTCGATGAACGTGATTCGTGTTTAGAGTTGGCGGCAGTGGTTAGGCCACGCGAAGTGTTTTACGCACTTCATGTCGTTCGACTTGAGATGCGATCGCGCTAGTCGAGCCCGTCAAGTAACCCGACTGGCCGATGTATGTTCACCTTGTATGTGTCATAACTGCTTGAACCTAGGGTACTGAACTTACCATTGTAAACCCTGTTAACCATGGTACCTTGATCCACGAAGACTCATGAGCCGGGCATGGTGGTATGGGACACCGTGGTCGAGCTGTCGGCCTACGCTTTGGCCACAAACCTCCCCGTAGTGACCAGTGAGCACCTAAACTCGTGAGCAGATTATGGTGGTATGAGACACTATATTCTAGCTGTCGGCCTACACTGATCAGGCGACGAGCCCTTTGTAGTGACCGCGAGCGTATTCTGAGTCCACGGGAGGCGACGACCCTTCCGTTGCAGTAGAGTACGGTAGGCCTGTATTGATAAGGTGATGGGGGAGCGGTGCAACGAGTGCGAGCAACAGCCCTGGCAGCCCTTGCAGTGACCTACGAAATATACATCGTATGAGATTACTAGGAGTGACGACCCTAGACAGGATCTGTGTTGGGATTGATACAAGGGAAGTACCTTAGTTTCCCAATCCTGCTGTTTGAATGGACTAATAACCACTTGGAAATCATATCACCATAGCATTGCATGTGCCTGGAAGATGTGGAGCACTTTAGGGAGTGTGGCATGCCGCGGTCGTAAGATGTTGCCGCATGAGGGTGATCGTCGGTGAGGGCATACATCACGTCATATCATCTTGCATTAACAACAGTATTAGGATTGTCTGATTTACTGCTTTACTATTATCGCGTGATTGAATTGTGAACATGCTAATCTTTGCTCTATGATTCCACTGAGTTGATCACTCATTCCCACGTTACGGGATGGTGTTTGCAACACCCACCAGACCCTGTTGTAGATGCAGGTGAGGCCGAGATCCAGGAGGTGGAGCCAGAGATCGACGAGGACCAGGATGAGTTCTCGTATATGCAGTATCACGACGGCTTCCCGTAGGCGACCTGGATCGAGGGGACATCAGTGGGACTTTTTTGAACATTATTCTTTTGTTTATGTATATGTATATGAGACTCAGAGATGGAGTCATACTTTGGAGACAGATGAGATTTACTTTGTTTTTCCATACAGTGATATATATATTGTTTAGTCTTCCGCTTGCTTTTATCACTGGATCTGAAGTATGAATTGCAGTTTTGGTATACTTTTACTCATGTGAATGCTTTAAATCAGACAACAATAAATCATAACCATTTTTGTTGCATAAGTGACGGTCTGGAACTCGGGAGTTGAGTTTATACACGACCCCCGATTTTCAGGGTGTTACACACTCAAATCCCATTTTGAGTCTTAAATTCATGGAAACGCCATAAACTTCCCATTTCCCTCTTTTTTTTTTTCTTTTTCATGGCTTTGTTCGAGGTAGTTATGGCTGTATTCTCGCTTTCCACCATTCTTTCTTTCATGAAAAAGAAAAGATCTTTAGTGGATGAAGCCGGGCCTAGTCGCCCCAATCGTTTAAGGAGACTGAGAGGTGCCACCGCAAGTACAATCGCCAATCGAGAGTTGCAGACTATACGGGATCTAGATCCCAGGGCTCCCTTGGGAAGGACTCTATTGGCAGAGCTGTCACATGGAATTTATGAGGGCCGTAGGGTCCTTTTTGAAGCTCATGTGGATGCTCGGCTATTTAGGGAGTACATGTTGTTTGAGCACCTAGAAGAAGCCAAGTGGGGTCCGCTATTTGAGGGATAGTATCGCGTAAATGTGAGCACTATTCGAGCTTTCTATACCCACATTCAAGAACCAACGTTGGAGCCCCTGCAGTTCAAAATTCCATTTGGAAGAGATCGGGAGGCCACAATCAACGTTTCTTTGATATCTTGGCTAATGAATGTGCCCCTCGGCGAGGTGCATGCAAGTGAGAAGAATCTGAGGAGTGCACGTGAAAGGGATCACCGCACATGGTTCCTTTGTGGTCGTCTGGTTAAATGGCAGCCATATAATAGCCTTTTAGCAACTAATATGACGTACGACTTCTGCTTGCTTCACCACATCTTCACGTTCGATGTCTACCTCAGGTGGAGCAATCGCAGCGTGGTGGATTTCCTATACCAAGTGGGGCAGGGAGAGAAGCTGTGGGTGCCTGCGCATGTCCTGTGACAAATAGTCCTTAATACACGTTCAAATAGAAGGACTGACTCGCTCCCATTTAGTCAACTCATATGTAAGATTGCACATGAGTTTGGCTATAGACTTGGGGTGGAATTTCCGGTGCCGATCCACTACATCAGTGAGACTACTCTTAATCAGATGGATATCGGGCCATGACAATGACAAGTCCAACTTGAGGAGAGTGAGGATGAGATAGAAAGTGAAGAGGAAGAGAGTGAAGAAGAAGGTGGAGCTGAAATAGAAGAAGATGAGGAATAAGAAGAACAAGAGGAGGCCTAGGATATGATGAGAGCTCTCCTCCTGCAACACGAGAGCATGATCCTGATAGGGCTGATAGGGAGGCCCGCTTAACTCGACTTGAGGAGGGCCAGGCTGCTCTATGACAGGATATCATCGATGTTCGGGCCCTCGTGAAGCATAAGTTTAAGAAAGTGACTCACACTTTGAAGTCTATCTTGTGCTTCTTGCAGGATAAGGTGCCCCTCCTCCGTCGCCAGATTCTGACGAATAGTTAAATATGTAGTTGTCACTTGTCTTGCTTTGTTGCTGGTTTTGTGTGTGGCCTTTATAGGCATATAGTTTGGTAGTTGTTTTAGTTTTTGAACCCTTAGTTGTATTAGCTCATATGCATTCTCTGTTATAATCCATGTAATGCTGCACTTCATGTATTGTGACAATTTTGTTAAATGAAATGCATACTGTTGCCTTGTGTTGAGATGTTGAATGTTGTGTGGATGGATTGTGTGTATGCTAAATCTCAAGCGTTGCACCCTCTGTCGTATGTAGGGTATGCCACCTAAGGGCACGAGGACTTCAGCGTGTCTTTCTTTCGGTGAGTCGCTTGACGAGGTCTCTCCCTCGAGCGATAGCCATACAGACCCCCATTCGGACCCATTTCACTTTGATCTTATACTGGATTCTTAGGCGGCCACTGGCCCCGCTGCTGGGCCGACACATATGACACTACCCGTGGCACCATCTGTGGTACCACCTATCACACCTTCGGTTCTTGAGCAGAACCGATCGTCTACGTCGATGCCACACGCATCTTAGTCTACTCCGCCTCTTGATAGGCTAGAGCAGATGGTGCTATTGATGCAGCAGCAATAGATACAGTAACTGCAACAACAGCAGTAGCATCAGATACAGGAACAACAGCAGCAACAACAGTTCTTGACTTCTATGGCTTGTATCTTTGCTCAGATGATGGGAGCAACTCCACCTGCCTCACCTATGCATCCTGCTGGAAACACTAGTGCCAGCGACACATTTGAGAGATTCCAGTGCTTATGGCCTCCCACTTTTACGGGTACTCATAGACCTGAGGAGGCCGAGTACTGGATTGACCGCATCTCTAAGATGTTGAGGCCGCTACACTATTCTGAGGCAGAGCAGGTCGAGCTTATCACCTTTATGTTTGAGAAGGAGGCCAGTTTGTGGTGGGACATTATACTCTGCACTATTACGGAAGGATATGTGTGGACGTGGGAGGCATTTGAGACCCGCTTCCATGAGAAGTATTATCCCATCACTTACCGACACGAGAAGGAGAGTTAGTTCCTTTGCCTCCTTCAGGGAGGGATGTCAGTGACTGAATATGAGAACCGGTTCACGGAGTTAGGAAGGTATGCTTCATTGTTTCTTGGTGATCAGTTGATGCAGATGCAACAATTTTCTAAGGGACTTCGACCCGAGATCTAGTCGAAGATGTGCTGTGCTAGCATATCGACTTATGCCGAGTTAGTGGGCATATCCCCGCAAGCTGAGCAGGATGGGGATTTGGTGTCCCATATGCGAGAACCTATGGCTCCTAGGCCATGACCTGATCTTCCAAGCAGACCATTCCTCGGTAAGAGTCCACGTGCAAACTCACCGCCCAGGCTTACGGTTCCACTGACTCACCTGAGATGACCAGACGTTTGGTGTAACTACTGTAAGAAACTGGGCCACATAGAGATGACTTGTTTCACCAGGATGAGGGATCGTGTTTCTCGCCACCTCAGAGGATCGACCATTCAATGCCTTAAGCCATTTCTGCTCCACCCCTACGGTCAGCACCAACACATCCATCCTTCAGACCACCTTAGTGACCTATGGTGCCTCAACCCAACCTATCTCAGCAAGTGTGAGTTCATGCACTCACAACGGAAGCGCCTGCCTCTACAGCTACAATACCTTTAGCCTTCAATCTCACCACCCACGTCGAATGTACTCCTATATTTCTATTGGTGGATGTGGGATCCACTGTCTTGATGATTTCATGTTCTACATTCAAGCGTTTAGGGCTGAATACATTTCTGATGAGTGGGGTGTGAGTTATCGCAGCACCAGGAACTTTTACAGATGCTACCAAAATGTGTGAGGGCTGCTTGATAGATCTACAAAGCAGAACGATATGCATCAACTTAATTGTCACCATGATATACCATTTCAATGTCATCCTTGGCATGGATTAGCTAACAGAAGTGAGGGCCGAGATTGACTGCGAGACTCGCCTAGTGACAACTTACGAGCCTGAGGGTTCAGCCTTTACGTTTCCCGTGCAGGTCAATTGCCCTTTTTGAGTTCTTTGCTACACTTCCTTACTGAAGAATGTTGATGGCCCGACAATGGAAACACGTCTGTAGTTCAGGAATATGAGGAGGTGTTCGTGACGATTCCTGGTTTGTCTTCGCGGTGTGAGATTGATTTTACCATTGATCTTATGCCTGGTGCGACGCCTATCTCATTTCTTACTTATCGCATGCCTCCATGTGAGATGGAGGAGTTGAGGAAGCAGATTGATGACTTATTAGGGGCCGGTTTCATACGACCGAGTGTGTCTCCTTAGAGAGCGCCTTTATTGTTTGTGAAGAAGAAGGATAATTTCCTGCGATTATATATTAATTATCATAGGTTGAACCAGGTGACAGTGAAGAACAAGTATCCCTTGCCTAGGATCAATGATCTGTTTGATCAGTTGAAGGGGGCACAATACTTTTTGAAGATAGATTTACAGTCAGGGTATCATCAGTTGCGCGTCAGGGATAAGGACATGCAGAAGACAGCCTTCAGGACTAGTTTTGGTCACTACGAGTTCCTCGTGATGTCGTTTGGCCTTACGAATGCACTGGCCATGTTCATAGACCTGATGAACAGGGTGTTTCGGCCATTTCTTTTCCGATTCATCATCGTATTTATTAATGACATCTTGATATACTCCAAGAATCGAGAAGAGCACGAGGAGCACTTAAGAGCAGTCTTGGATACTCTAAAGAAGAACCAGTTGTTCACGCAGTACAAGAAGTGAGATTTTTAGAAGGAGGAAGTCAAGTTCATAGGACATGTGGTGTCCAACGAAGGTATAGCGGCTAAGGTAGCCACGGTTCAGGACTGGGAGCAGCCCGGTTCAGTTACTGAAGTGAGGAGTTTTCTAGGACTTACTGGTTATTATTGACAATTCATTCAGGATTTCTCCAAGATTGTCAGATCGTTGTCTCAGTTGACACGGAAGGATCTGAATTTCGCCTGGAATGAGGAGGCGGAAGTAACTTTTCAGGAGCTGAAGGACAAGTTGACGTCCGCCCTTGTGCTAGTATAACCAGAGCAAGAGGTCAAGTACACTATATATACCAACGCATCTCGCGTTGGTCTGGGTTGTGTCCTTATGCAGATGGACAGGCTGATTGCTTATGCCTCGAGAGAGTTGAGGAAACACGAGGAGAATTACCCTACACACGACCTAGAGTTGGCAGCCGTCATCTTCGTACTGAAGCTCTAGAGACATTACCTCTATGAAGAGGAGTTCGAGCTCTTTTACGACCACAAGAGCCTTAAATACATATTCACTCAGTGAAAATTGAATATGAGGTAGCGGCGATGGATGAAAACCTTGAAGGACTTTAAGTTCAAGGTTTCCTATCATCCGGGCAAGGTGAACCATGTGGCAGACGCGTTGAGCCACAAGAAGGCCATAGATTTTATGGCTCCGCTAATGATAGCAGAGTGGGACATGGTGGAGTTTGTGTGAGACTTTGAGCAGAAACTCACGGTAGAGGAGCCGTATGAAGTCATCGCACATATTCGAGTACAACCCCTCATTGATAATAGGATTATCGCGGCTCAGGCAGACGATGAACTATTGGCGAAGATGAAAGAGCGGATTAGTATAGATGAGGAATCAAAGTGGAGCATTGGTATGGATGGGAGCTTATGTTATCGTGGCCTCCTATGCATTCCAGACGTTCATGACTTGAGACTGAAAGTTCTTAAGGCAACCCACAGTTCGAAGCTTGTGATGCATCTTGGTAGCACCAAGATGTATCAAGACATGAAGAGATCATATCGGTGGGACAATATGAAGGTTCACATTGCAGAGTTTGTGTCCCATTATCTCACATGCCAGCAGGTCAAGGCAGAGCATCGCCGACCTCCTGGACTACTTCAGCCCATGCCCATAGCTGAATGGAGTGGGATTTCATCTCTATGGATTTCATATTAGGGCTGCCTAAGACAAGGAAGGGACATGACTCCATTCGGGTGATCGTAGACTGGTTGACCAAGTCATCTCATTTCCTACCGATTAGAGTTATAAACTCTGTAGACGACTTGACTAGGTTGTACATCAAGAAAATTGTACGTCTGTATGGAGTTCCTTTAGAGATCGTGTCAGATCGAGACATGTGATTCATATTTATCTTCTGGACTCGTATTCAGGAAGCGATGGGTGTGAAGTTGAAGTTTAGCACCACATTCCATCCACAGACAGACGGGCAAACAAAACGAGTGAATCATGTGCTAGAAGATATGTTGCGAGCTTGTGTGCTAGATTTTAAGGACAGTTGGGATGACTGTCTTCCTTATACAGAGTTCGCGTATAACAACAGCTTTCAGGAAAGTATTGGCATGGCTTCCTATGAGGCGCTATATGGTCGCCCATGTAGAGCGCCGTATTGCTGGGCAGAAGTGGGCAAGAAGAGTCTGATTGGCCCAAAGTTGGTTTAGGCAACCTCAGAGAAGATTAAAATTATTAGGCGTCGAATTTTGATAGCACAGAGTAGGCAGAAGAGTTACGCCGATATGAGACGGCGACTGCTAGAGTTTGAGGTTAGGGACCATGTATTCCTTAGACCCATGAAGGGAGTCCTGCAGTTTGGTAAGAAAGGGAAGCTCACGCCAAGATTCATTGGCCCGTTTCAGATACTGGATCGAGTGGGGGCAGTAGCATATAGCCTTGCTTTGCCTACACTGCTTGTAGGCGTGCACAACGTATTTCATATGTCCATGTTGAAGAAGTACGTTCCTGATCCTTCGCACATTATCAGTTGGGAGCAGGTGCAGTTGAGCGAGGATGCTAATATGTACTGTGAACGACGCGTATCCTAGATAGGAAGGAGTAGGTCTTACGTAGTAAGGTCATCCCACTTGTGAAGGTACTATGTACGCATCACAGTGAGGAGGAGGCTACTTGGGAGCAGGAAGCCGAGGTCAGAAAGAACTACCATCAGATTCTCGAGGAGTACGAAAAGGTACTAATTTTGAGGATAAAATTTTTCTTTAAGAGGAGTAGATTGTAACATCCTGGAAAAATACATACAAAGACCCGAGTACCACCTTTGGCAGAAATCACTAAGGACTGAATCCTTTAGAAATTAAACGAGAATTAATCAGTGCCAAACTAGATTGCCTGTGAAATTAGCACCAATCACTTTAAATACGAACTGCAAGACCCAAAACCTGTAGAATCATTAACACTACATTACCCTAAAATTTAGAAGCAATCTCTAAACTCAGTTGCTCTCGGGAGCATTCAGAAACTCCGTATTGGACGTGAACTGTACGTCGAAAGTCCGATAGCGACGAACTTAGACGAATACGACCGTCTTGTTGGACTTGATGACCACCTCAAAAATTAAGTCCAGATGGCATCCCATGACGATTTACTTGAGTCCAGAGTGAAGTGTGTGGGAAACATGAAGGTTTTTGAAAATTAAATACAAATTTAAGTAATCTGAGTTGTGTTACTTGTGGGCCGATTATAAGCATTCAGACCGTTAGAATCTGACCCAAATTCACCCTCGGATCAGGAGAAATGTCCCACACATGCCAATGTGTTTGTGGCCCTGATCGAGTGTCTGTGACCGTTGAACTGAAACTGGTCCGCCACGGTCGATCTGTAAACCTGATCAGACTAAAAACTTAGCTTGATAAAGATCCAATATCAGGGAGCTTAAGTCCGACCGCATTCAGCAAAGGGACCTCCAGAACTGCTCCGTTGGATAAGAACAAACCCGATTTAGCTATAACCAAAGTATTCCTTGGCCCCAGGGTTGTTTTCGTCAGTTCTGGGCCTATTTAAGGGCCTTAAACCCTCTCTCATTCACACCATATGAATTTTGGGAGAACCTTAGGAGAGAGGAGAGAGTAAAGAGAGAGAAAGTGAGAGAGAAGTTGGTGAAGATTCTTGGGATTCTACCCTACCTCTCCACGTGCTTATCCATCGCTACTGAATCGGTATTTCAGTGATTCTAATTCCAATATTGGGTAAGAAATCCAAACCCTAATCCGTTCTAGGGCTTCAAATAGTCTGAGTGATGATGCAGCTAATATACTTCATGCTTTAGCTTGCTAATCCGCCGTTGACAAATACTAAAGGTCTAAATCCAATCCATTATGTGTTTACCGGCGTAAGGTGCGGACTATATACGTATAGGTTATGGTTTTCAAGGCTTTTAATGTCGATTAATGGTTTATTACTGACATGGATGCTATTTCATACGCCAAATGCGATATCCATTTCGTTTTACGTATACATATGAACTGTGTGGTATATAGGGAAATTCATGTGTTTGTTGAAATGTTTGTATACATTCCGAATCTGAATTTGTGATTGCCATGATTAAGTGTTGTAGGTACATGATTGTTATGTATGTGACAACTCATTGGCAAAAGGATTTACCCTAATACGTAATATAACCAACATATGTGACGTATGTTGGTAAGTGTAGTCTAAGTGTTTGTAAAAATGTTTGAATGAGTTAGTAGTTAATAAAGTGTGATTATAGGGGAGTTGAGATATGAATCCCAATTACCTTAACTATGTGTATGATTTCCTCCATGTATTATATAACCCGTTGATTAATGTTTAATTATGTGTATGATTTCCTCCATGTACTGTATAGCCTGCTTATTCATGTTTAACTGTGTGTATGATTTCCTCCATGTACTGTATATTCATGATTAAGTTATATTGCATAACATGCTCACATGATTGTAGGATTTGACTTCGGTATGCAATACTGCTTGCTTATCTTATATGCTTATTTGTAATGATTGCACGCAATTAGGGCTATATCATAGTCCACGCAATCGCTAATAAGCCTTGTTCTTATGGCTAAGGTTTTTTTTGCCATGTAGGATGTGTTCGATGAACCCGAGCCGTACTTGGGATGTCGGCAGTGGTTAGGCCACACAGAGTTCTTATGCACTTCATGTCAATCAACTCAATGTGCGATCGTCCTAGCCGAGCTCGTCAATTAACCCAATTGAGCCGATGCATGTTCACTATGTATGAATGACACTGCTTGAATCTAGGGTACCAAACTCACCAGTGAAACCCTATTAACCTTGGTACCTCGATCCGCTAAGACTCATGAGATAGGCATGGTGGTATGGGACACCGTGGTGGAGCTGTCGGCCTACACTGGGGCGACATGCCTCCCCGTAGTGACCAGTGAAAAACCCAGACTCATGAGCTGAATACAGTGATATGAGACATTATATTCGTGCTGTCGTCCTACTTTGATTGGTGATGAGCGCTTTGTTGTAAGCTCAAGCATACCTTGAAACTGCATGTGGGCGATGAGCCTTTTTGTAGTAACCGGGGTATAACTAGGCCTGTATTGATTGGTGACGAGCCCTTTACCATGACCTAGAGCCATAACATCATATTAGATTATCTAAGACTGACGACCCTAGAATGGATCATTGTTTGGGAAATGATACAAGGGAGGTACCTTATCTTCCCAATCCTACTGTATGAAAGGGACTAATAAGAACTTGGTAATCATGCTCATAACATCGCACTGCATGTGCCGTTGGTGTTGGTGTAGAGCACAGCGGTAGTGATTCATGCCGCGATCGTTAGATGTTGTCGTAAGAGGGAGTGCAGGCGAGGGCATGCATCATTACTACATCTCATTCTTATATTAACAAGAGTATCTAAAACATGTTTGATTGTACTGCTTTATCATTACTGCTTGACTGAATTGATAACATGTTAACCTTTGCTGTATAGCTCCACTAAGTTGATCACTCACTTCCACATTCTGGGACGGTGTTTAACACCAACTAGACTCTATCTTAGTTGCAGATGATGATGCAACCCATGAGGCAGAGCTGGAGTTCGAGGATGATGAGGAGGCATTCTCTTACATGCAGTTTTCAGGCGAATTCGAGTGAGCCGAGTCCAGATTGACGGGGCTTCAGGGATTATACTTGTAGAGGACTATTATATTCTTTTTGACATTTTGTATTTTAAAGAAATACTTGTAACTATTGATCTGACAATGCTTACATACTCTGGGGACTTATACTCGTTTATATATTCACTTTAGTCTTCTGCTTGCATACTACAACTGTCCCTGGACTATGTTATGCTGATTTGGTTTAATCCCCTTCATGTTTCATGCACTCATACAAACGACATACAATCATCATTAAATATGCTGCATAAGTGATGTTTTTAAACTCGGGATCTGAGTTATGCTCGACCCTCGATTTTCAGGGCATTATAGTTTTGATATTGTGAGATTAGTGAAATTTGTAATTCACCATCGTCTCTTAAGCATGGTGGATGGATGAATTCCCTTCCAATCATCACAATACTCCTTCATGTGTGACCTAATTCAATGAGAGTTTATATTGTGCTTTAATTACTTATCTTTTAACTGGATAGGATAGGACTTTGATTCCAGCTGTGTTTATCGAATCAAGTGAGATAGTATCCTGATAGCTACATGTGGATCCTTGGTGCTCTAGTCTTCTTTTGATTATTGATAATTCTTTCACAATTACTTTTAAATTTTTCAGAATTCTATTTAGATCTTGTTCCATTTTTAGTTCTAGTTATTTTCAAAATACGTACAAGTTTAGTCCCTACGGATTTGACCGCGGTCTCACCGAGTTATTACTATAGCGCAGCCTTGCACTTGAGGTTGTGAACAATATCTGTGTGGATGGTGAAAAGGTGTGAGCCATTAGAGAATGGCCGATTTCGATGAACATTCATGAAGTGAGGAGTTTCCATGGGTTGGCGACATTCTATCATCGATTTGTGTAGAATTTTAGCATTATAGTCCCGCCCATTACAGATTATATAAAAAAATGTTGTTTCAATGGATTGATGAGGTTGATAAGAGCTTTACTGAAACAAGCATCGATTGTCCACAACACCAGTTTTGGTTCTTTCCAGTTTTGACAAGTTATTTGAGATTGAGTGGGATGCCTCATATTCAAAATTGGAGTCGTCTTATCACAAGAAGGCAAGCTGGTAGCCTTCTATAGTGAGAAGCTCAACGAAGCCCGAAAGAAATGGTCGACATATGAGCTTTAGTTGTAAGCAGTGATTCAAGCATTGCGACATTGGCAATATTAATTAATTAAGAGAGAGTTTGTTCTCTACATTGACCGTCAAGCCTTAAAGTTTATTATTAGTTAGGATAATGTGAACTGTGTGCATGCTAAATGGGTCACATTTTTGGAAGAATTGATGTTCATTTTGAAGCACGAGTCAGGGTAGCAGAACAAGGTGGCTGATGTACTTAGCTGTCGGGCATCACTATTAGTTACGAAGAGCAATGACTTGGTCGTCTTGACTATCTTAAGGAGTTGTATGCCAGGGATGATGACTTTAATGATACATGGAAGAGGTGCCAAGAGGGTGATCCCAATGACCTACATATGCAAGACAATTTTCTCTTCTAAGGAAATTAACTATGCATATCCCAAAGTTCTCTGAGGGAAAAGATTATTCATGAGTTACATGGAGGTGACATTGGTGGACACCTTGGGTGAGACAAGACGTGAGCTCTTGTTGAGGAATGGTATTACTGGCCCTAATTAGTACGTGACATGGGTAAATCGGTGAAGAGCTATCATGTGTATCAAACCTCTAAGGGGCAATATCAAAATATAAGCCTCTACACCTCGTTACATGTGCCTAATGACCCTTGAGAGGACTTATTTATGGACTTCATGCTTGGTCTCCCACAAATACAACACATTATAGATTCAGTGTTTGTGCTGGTATATCGTTTCTCAAAGATGACGCACTTCATCCCATTTAAGAAGACCATTGATGAAACACACATGTCGAATCTATTTTTTAGAAAGGTCATGTGGTTATATGGGGTTCCTAAGACTATCACTTCTGACTGTGACATGAAATTCATTAGCTACTTTTGACGGACTTTATAGAATCATCTTGGTACGCGACTTCAATTCAGTAGTGCTTACCACCTACAGACCAATGGGTATACTGAAGTTGTGAATTGTACATTGGGAAACTCATCCAGCGTATTTCACCTTCCAAGCTGAAGTAATGGGATTTATCATTATCTCAAGCGGAGTTTGCATTCAACAATATGGTGAACTACTCAACAGGGAAGTCTTCATTCCAGATTGTTTATAGTTGAGTGTCCCACTACACACTTGAGTTGGTCTCTTTGCCCAAGCTCGCGGCCATGAGCATTGCAGTAGAACATACAAAAGACCGAATCGTGGGCATTCATGTGAATGTGTAAGTCAAGTTGCAAGCTTTCGATGACAAGTATAAGGAACAAGCTAACAAGCAGCGGTGGCAAAAGGTGTTTGAGATGGGCGAAAATGTTATGGTTCATCTACGTAAGGAGAGATTTCCAATGGGGCCTACAACAAGTTGAAGAACAAGAAGATTGGACTGGTACCAATTCTCTGAAAGATCAACGACAACGCTTACCTTGTTGATCTTTCAGATCACATGTAGATCTTGCATACTTTCAATGTTGCAAACTTGAATGAGTATCATGATCCAAAACTGGACAAGAACTTGAGGTCTAGTTATCTTGAAGTGGAGGGGAATGCTGTAGAGTGGGTCACAGACAATTTCATGGAAAAGATGGATCAGAGAAGGCTCAATTGGAGGCAAAAATGATCTAGACAATCAGAACCTTAAATTAGTCATATCTCCCAAACCAGGATAATTTTTTTCAACTTTTTATATATGATTTTAGGGTAGGAGGACCTACTTAAACCAATCAACCCACTATACTAGGTTGCCCATGCCATATTTGTAAGATTCCATCCACTTACCTGCATCCATTTAGTCTCACCATCATCAAATACAAAATGTACATTATCGCATGCATGTATATACTTGTTCATTCCCACTATCGCCATTCCTCGTTAGAGCCAATCAAAATAGGTTATGTGTAGTCTGTACGAATTTGCATGGTGTATTGAAGATTTGAAAAAGATTTCTTAGCAACAACAACAATAACATATTAAACAATGCCACATTATTGTTTAAGCGATTGATGAAAGAGCAATCATGAAGGAGCAGTTACAGGACAGATGACAGAAGAAGAAATAAATGAAGTCAAGTAATGTTGAGTAGTTATGACAACCGTCAGAACATGGAAAGGATCTAGATGACCCCATTAAAGTTATAAATAGAAGATGAATACAAGAGGAAGATTTCTTTTCATAACAATCCAATCAAACCAAATATTATCTTTCAATTATCCTTTTAATTACTAGTCAATTTACATTCCATAGTATAATCCTTTACTTTTCCTATCAAGCAAATTATATTTCTTTTCGTAATTCTTTATTTTCATCTTGTTGTTTTCTTTCGTAGTGTAATGTGTAGCTCTAATCAAGTAGCTGGCAATCTTAGCTATAATTGGAGTCTACGCTCGCACGCTGGATTCAGTTCTTCACTTGGGAAGGTGTTTTGTAAATATTCTCTGTGACTGACTGTAATAATCTCTTTCTCATTCGACTTTATCTGTATTGAAAAGTCCTTCGGTATGGAAGGCAAAGGTATAACCCATCATTAAAGGATGAACCCCACCCTTTGAATATCGCCTGATCCTATTTACACATTTAGTGAGTGGTTGAATAGGCCGCTGTTTTCATCATATCATGGTCATACACTATGTGTCTGCTTATCTTGGTACTTGGGGTCATAAGTGTTTGGTTTGAATTGAGCTGCAATTTCAATTCTGGCACACCCGCACACATACAACCAAAAATCAACCACTAACAGTTTTTGGCACCCCCAGTGGGACCCTATCTCTAATTTACTGGCATAATATTGCCAATTATGAATATAAGAAGTACTCAGATTGCCGGGATCGATCCCTCTGTGCCAACCGTACGACCTCCAGTTGAGGACATGCTAGTTCAAGCGGCCTCTAAGGCATTGAATCTGAATAATAGTCCAACATTTGGCACTGGGGATCAAGAGGGAACATTGAGCTCTCTGACTGTTCCTCTGGATGAGATATTGGTCATACTTCGAGATGTATATCTGAGTATTCAGTATGTACAAGAATTTGGAAGGGCCCAAGTAGAGAAATTCTATATTGAAACTGAAAATACTAACAGATACATGATCATCCATGTTGAGTGTTCACAACCCTAAGTGTAGGGTAGAAATGTAGTAATAACTCATGAGAACGAGGTTGAATCCATAAGGACTAAACTTGTACGTATTATGAAAGAAATAGAATTAGAACTAGAAGAAGATCTAAATCTAAATTCTGAATAAAAGAGATAGTAATTGTGAATAGTATTGGTTGAAATTGTGAATTTAAAGGTGGGAACTAGGGTTCCAAGGATCCACTTATATCTATCAGGATGCTACCTTGCATGATTCAGGAAATACAATTGGAATTGGAGTCTTATCCTATCCAATTGGAAGGTGAGAAAATTAAATCTCTAAACTTTCATTGACCTAATTCTTAATGGAGGAGGATTGTGAGGATTGGAAGGGATTTCATCACCCTACCATTCCTAGGAGATGATGGTGAACAATAGGATTTACCAATTTTGCAATCAGAAAATAGGAAAAGAAGATATCCAAAGCTATCACAACATCTATTGTAATTTGAGTCACAATAAATCATAGAAAATTGAAAATATTCCTTAAAATAAAATTAGAATTCAATGAGGTTCAAGAAGAACAAGAATCAAAGTAAGAAAATCATCTCAACACGCTACAAGCTTCACCTCTTAGCCCTAGCTAAGAGGTTTATCCAACCATAGACATGATTGGATCTAAAACCATAAAAGAAAGCATTAAAAAGAAATATAGAAGGAAGAAAAACTCTAAAAAAGTTGCTCCACCCTTTGGTTCTACTCCTTGTGACCCGAAATATCCTTAGAACTCCTTCAAAAACCCATATTTATAGCCTTGTTCATTTAATTTCACAAAATCACCTTAAATTTACGCAAACTGCGTAAAATATGCATAACACTTCAATGTCATCGAATAACCTTCGATGTCATTGAGGAATGTATCCAAATTTTCTCATAACTAAACTCAATTTTCATGTAATTCTTTAATGTTATCTACTAGTGTTCGATGTCATTGAACACTGGCTTCGATGTCATCGACTGGCCTTCTATGTCATCAAGAAATGCATCCATTTTTCTTAGCAATAAAACTTAATTCTCATGTAATTTTTTGATGTCATCTACCGGTGGTCGATGTCATCGAAGACTGGCATTGATGTCATCTAATAGCCTTCGATGACATAGAAGTTCAGATTATGTGAATTTCTTCACTAATTTCTATATTAATTAATGCACTTTTTACTTCCTACTTTCTTCTTCCTCCACTTGGTTTTCTTGAATTTGGGGTCTTGAAATCTTCAATCCCGGTCTTCTAAGATCCATCCCTTGCATTGGTGTTTCTTGAGCCTCAAATCCATACTTTTAACATTCTTTTCAATCCAAGCTCTTAGACTCACCTTGCAATACCAACATGTATAAAATATACCCATTAAGCATTATCATGTTCAAAAAACTAAGATATAAATAAGGAAAATATGCAATATTTAATACTCAACATTGAGGCCATGCATCGATTAGTGGCTATGATGTCCGAGCGAACACCATCGGTAATATAATATAATGATGAAGGAAGTTCTATCAGCAATGTAGCCCTGCTACCATCCATGCCACCTTTGCAATGGAATCCACCACCAGTCCCAGTTCAGGAGATAAGAAATGTTCCGCCTCCTATGGAAGTTAGGTGACCGGAGCGAGAGGCTAGAAACTTTATGCATGAAAATCAGAATCAGGGATTGCTAGGAGGATTTAACCCTCAATAATTCCCCATAAATCATTTATTCTAAGACAATTTGAATCGATTCGGCCCTGACCCACCGTTGGTCTTTGAACCTTAGTGGATGGATTATAATTAGATTGTGCAAATTGTCTAAGAAGTTGCTGGTCAAGTACTCAGCCATAACCCTATCTCGATGTATCATAAACCATACCCGAAATGGATAGATCGGTAACACCCATTACCAAGGAAGTATCGGCCGAATTTTGCCTTATTTTCAGGCAAGCATGATTAATCTTCTATTGAACATGTCAGCTGATTTACTATGCAATGAGGAGAGTTAGCAAATAATGACTATCATAAGTTACAATTGTTTGATCATTCACTAACAACAATGACCTTCACATGGTATTCGAACCTATTACTAGTTTGGTACACACTTAGCAAGAGATGGAGGAGAAGTTCCATGCTCATTTCTTCTCTAAGAACATAGAAATAACTATGGCTGATCTAGGCTACTTTCGGCAATTGCCTGGAGAAATATGCAAGGGTTATATCACGTGGTTCAAAAGGGCGAAGAGCCGCTGTAAGATTGTTATGACTGAAGCCGAATTTTTGCAACTTGTACAAGATGGACTTGAATACAAACTTCATAAGAAGTTAATAGGCACAAAATTCATAGATTTATACGACCTAACCTAGAAGGTCTCTAGGTATGAAGAACTCTTATAAGAAGGAACCTGACAAAAGAACTTGTCAGTAAGGACATATTACCACAAACCAAATTAGGAAGTTCTAATTACTGAAGTGGTGGCTAAGAATCCACTTGTATGTTCTACATTAGTCTAAGGGGAATTAACTGCATCGACCACATAGAAAGCTCAAAAAATTTAC
This sequence comes from Magnolia kwangsiensis, assembly GCA_037074715.1. Classification (NCBI taxonomy): domain Eukaryota; kingdom Viridiplantae; phylum Streptophyta; class Magnoliopsida; order Magnoliales; family Magnoliaceae; genus Magnolia; species Magnolia kwangsiensis. The sequence continues at coordinate 83,355,518 of CM073589.1, read as the reverse complement.
ACCTTCGACATCATAAGCGCTGATGACATATTTGACATTCTGTTAGCTGGGAAGTTTATTAAAATTCCTGTGAATCATAAGATAACATTGGCCGATGAGTTGCAAAAGACTGAATATTGCAAATGGCGCAACACTCGGTCTCATTCGACTAATAAATGGATTGTATTCAAGAACATCCTCTATGATCACATTGATCATGAATTGCTAAAATTTCCTGAAAAAGGCGAATAAACCATGTTGATCGATACATAATCATTTGCATCGAATCTTAAGGTCGATATGGTCACGATTAATATGAGGAATCAACTATGGTTAAGGGTCGATCTCAGACCGAATAGTCAACGAGAGGTATCACTTCCAATATGGGGGCGACGTTGGCCCTTTCATTCCAATGATAATTGGTTGAACGCCGTTCGATGAAGTGGTTAAGGCTCGTAACTATGCGACCGATGTGCTCGAAGGACTGTTCCTGGATGGGGGGATCCTCCTGAATCGAGGTAGTGGGGTCGTTACATGGCCCCTAGGCCAGTCAGAGGGAATGACTATCAGCGACCACAGCGAATGGTTCCTAACTGCCACCAGCGAGCTCAACTACCAATCCAAAGAATGGTTAAACCACTAGTAACTCATGAAGGAATTTGGAAGCGGGTTACACATTTAAAATTTTTAGCGGCACCAGAGGCACTTACTCAAACTCAAAAGTGTCAATGGTAAAGGCGTCAAGCCACAATAAGAAGAGAATCAGAAGACGCCGTAAAGCAGCCTCGGCTGGAGGTAACTCAAACCAGACTCTTTTGGAGGGTCCATGTGTCTGAAGGATAGGTGCTTGTAAACATAGTAGGGGTGATGCCATCTCTTGTGTTACAAAACTATGATTCCAATGTCCTCGGCTGACCTAGTCAGTCGGTAGGTCCTAAGGAGAAAGACAGTTACGGTAACTTATCAGACTACCTCAATGATGAGTGCTTCCTAGTAGATGAATGGTTTATTAATAAACTAACATCGATCGTTGAAGCATTGCAAATTGTCTCATGAGAAAATGACTTAATTGACCTTATGACTGATGAAAGTGTTGACCAGGTAGAGGATCTCAGAATGGAAGCAATCCCTAAGACACTAGGGTGCAATGTCCGAGTGAGGGAATTATGTTTGGAATATTGCCACCAGTCATGTTCCATTGTAACATGGTTTTCATGTTGCCTTCTATTGAGGGTCAAATATTGTATATTAGACCCTAGTTATTACTTGGTTTTATGAACAAAATAATGCGTAACTCTCTATTTTAATCATGTTTATGTTGCAAGGTGAATTTAAGAGCTCAGAATGAAAAGGGTACTAAAAGCATAGATTTGATGCTCAAGAATCACAAAAACAAGGGATGGATCTTAGGAGACCAAGATTGAAGAAATCATATGCCAAAGATTCGAGAAAATAAAGTGATTGAAGATAAAAAAGCTTGAAAATCGTCCTAAATGCAAGATCACAGGGTTCCCACCATCCGTTTGGCATGAAACTCTATATCCGGGCTGAGTATCGAAAAGTAACCGTACACACAAATTTCAGCCCCTGGATCTTTGTGAAAGTGGTCCAACAGAAAGATCAGCCATAAATCATCGTTTTGGGGCCCACCCGATCTCTGGATATACCTCAATTTTGGACTCAACCCTTTAAATAAGATGGGAATGTAGATGGACAGTGTGGATTTATCAGAAACATTGATGTGAGACCTAAACGAGTACTACACGTTGTCACGCCCCAAACCTGGAAATCGGATTCATAGGAATCCCGATCGCCGAATCCGGTGCCGACAGCCTCCGTAGTAACCCATTCTCGGCTGCTAGCATTCATATGCCAGATTTTTGATCCTTGGATCCTACAAGGAGGATTTTTTTTGTACATTTAACTAGTAATAAGCATAACCACAAGTTTACCTAAATCATAAAGGCAACATCATCATCACATATCCACTAATATAATCATTTGAATACAATGCTGAAAAGAAAATATATATGTCAAAATCAAAGCTCCAAAAAATAGCTGCACACTCCAAGCTCAATGCTGCTGCAACCTAACATCACCTGCACGCATCTATCGTGCAAAAGCTTATAGAAAGCTTAGAGGGTGGTGTAAGTGTGTGCACGAGATAAGTGCCAAGTATTCAATACAATATCATAATCATAAAATACCGGAAAGCTATTAATCCATAAACCATACAATGACTGAATAAGCAAAAACACTGATAAGAGCAAGAATTATTAGTGTAAACAGAAATACTGACAAGATTATAATCATGCGATAACAGAATAAGCGGAAGTATGAACAAGTCCATAAGTTAATCAATATCAGAATATGAAATATAGGACAGCTATGCAAATGATGAGTCATAGATAATCAAATGTCGAATGACGAGGATATAATGTAATACACAATTCGAAAGAGCTAACAAATATCATCACTCTCATCTAAGTTACAGGAATAAAGAAACATAACCCACAATGCCACATGATGAAGGTGTAAAGGAATATGCAGTATATGGTGCTAATGGAATGACCATGCTGAAGTGTGATGTCGAGATGATAGTACATAGTATCGCAGGCTACGGGGTCCACCACAAGGAACCTCTATCCAAACCAGTCCCATACCTAAATTTGGATAATCTGACTCAACATGGTAAACTCCTGATCTCATGTTAGTCGCGCGCCCAACCGAAATCCTTGCCATAACGAAGATACACAATAATTAGTTACGCACCACCAGCCCGAGTGGATAGTGAATAGATGAATGAATGAGTATACAACTCCTACTCAGTAGTTTGTCAGCATAGTAGCCTGCCAACCGCTGGTAGCTCTCTCAGGCCTCAGCCCCGCCCACATCACACCCGCCCACATCAGCGTCTGCCCACGTGCGCCCGCCCACATGCACAACATTGACGGGGTGTCATAATATCATGTCAGTCCTCATATCAGTACGGTTCCTCTCTGGGGAAATCACCGGGGTCTATTACACTTCACACCACCTGTCGCCCCAATCAAGCGCACAACTAGGTAAGTGAAAAAGACCTCACTATCCGCCTGTCAGTAGTCTGTCAATACCTACCCGGCTTGCCGATAGCGGACCCATTCCTCGAGCTGGTCAAACTCAGCCTAGCCATGTCTACTCCCTAGCGCGGATAAGGTCACCGATAGTGGAGAGTGCAGCCATCTGGTAATCGGCACTCAACGCTCATCTACCCACTCGGTTTAGACGTTAGAGCGTCCTCTGGAACCAAGAGGGTGTTTAGAAATTTTCACCCAGGGCCATCTATGGCAGCTCGATGCTCGAACAGATTTTCAGTGTCCCGTCTGGCCATCCACGATATGCCTGTGGAGGCTACGACCCTGATGTCACTAGGGCGTACAATAATCACAACACAATGCAAGATGCATGAGTCATACAATCCAATCATGCATCAATTTTACGCATGTCATGCGCTCATGTGAGATAATCTCCACGTATTAGGGAGTCTCACATCATCCTGCCCAATGATCAATCACATCTCATAACAAACATACAGATGATGCGAATGGGCATGTATCATGATGTTATGATGTCACATACTCATAAAAGGTATCAATAACCGACGTCGACAATGTGAATTTTTAACCAACATTGCCCCCAAGGAATGGCCCACATAGAATCAAATATATAATGGGCATATGGCCTCACACAAGGGCCAAATATACGAAACAGGTGGGCCCTGGTCATGGGCCTAACACATATCACAATGGGCCTTGCCCATAGGCCTTAAATACATCTGGATGGGTCGCACCCATGGGCCTCAGATATATCACAATGGGCCTTAAATATACTCCGCAGGTGAGTCACATACCTGGGTCTAATACACATCAGTATGGGCTACATCACATAGGCGTAATATACATCACTATGGCCACAACCCATGGGCTTTAAATACACAATAGGTGGGCCCTACATATTGGCCTCAAATATATACCATGGGTGAGCCTCAATGGATGGGTCACCAATACAACAAGATGAGCCTAATGACATGGACCCCATAAATATATCGAATAGGCCGCACCAATTGGGCCTTACATACATTGCAATGGGCCATGACCCATAGGCCTTGCATACATCACAATGGGCCTTGCAACATGGACCTCATATATATTTAAGGTGGGCCTCAACAATGGGCCTCATACACATCAAGGTGGGCCTCAACAACGGGCCTCATACACATCAAGGTGGGCCTCAACAACAGGCCTCATACACATCAAGGTGGGCCTCAACAACGGACCCCATATATGGCCTTAGCAACAAGCTACAAATATATCAAGATGGGCCTAATCAATCATATGGGCTAAATCAATCAAATGGTCGATACGAGCAGGCCGATCAAATGGACCGATACAAATGGGCTGTGCGTCATGGAGTTATACTAAGCATGTTATAAAGTAATGCCTTATCCTTACAACGCAGCTGGCCTAGACGGCTTGCATACAATAAGTACGGGCCTACCAATGGGCCCTAGGGAGAGTCGCAATGCAGACATTTAACCAACATTATACTCGCAATGTGGACGTCAAACCAACATTGCTCCCAAGGTGTAGCCCGTAGTGAATAACATTACGTAAACCAGGTTGGGATCACACATTGTAATGGACCTTAGGTACATCCCATTGGGCCTTAAATACATTAAATGGGCCATGTCATATGGGCCTTTTACTCATCAAATGGGCCACATCAATGGGCCGCACCAATGGGCCTTATGTGCATTGCAATGGGTCATAACCCGTGGGCCTTAGATTGCATCAAATGGTTCTCGATCCATGGGCCTTATACATATCAAATGGGCCTAATTCCATGGGCTTTAAAATACATCAAATGGGTCCAATTCCATGGACCTTGGAACAAATCAAATGAGTCCACTCTATGGGCCTTAAATTACATCAAATGGGCCTTGGAACCATCAAATGGGTCCACTCTATGGGCCTTAAATAGTTCAACAACTAGCTACATTTATGGACCCAATTAAATTCAACTGTGGACGGCCTCAAAAGTACATTCATTAAGCCCAACATTTAAGGAACTAAAGGTATAAATCATTTTCTCTAAGATCTTTATAATATGGTGAGCCCCATTCCTCAAAATTTTAGGCCAAGGCCAACATAATTATAACATGTTGCTGTCCTAAATTTGGGCACTCCATTGGAGTGGGTCCAAGGCCTCTAAAACTCTGAAAATTGAGGGCCAAGGTCCCTCATCATGCATACAATGAGAGGAAACCCAAAAAGGTGGCCCACCATCAGAAGAAATATTTTTGAATTATGATTTTTTATCAAGGCATATTGCTGGACTGCACAGTAGAAAAAATCTGGGAGTCCAACCATCTTGGCCCATTCTTTTGGATACCCAAATGGGGTCACTTGAGGCTGAAATTTCATAGAGTGATACTTCCATAGGTGGGTCACACCCCAAAATTTTTTATAATTTTTATATATCTCTAAGTATTTTAATTAATTTAAACAAAACAGACTGTCCAGAAAAATTGGACAGACCTAGACATCCCAACGTGGTGGGCCAGTCCGGCCCTCACCACTGTGTGTAAAGGGGTCCATTGGCCCTAAAATTTGGTAGGTGGGTTCTAAAATAAGTAGACCACACTCCTAAAAAATTTCAAAAATTTTGGACATCTGTAAATATTTTAATTCATTTACATAAATCAATCTGTCCTAAAAATTGGACTGATCTGGACACCATATTATAATGGGCCGGTCCCGCCATCACCATGGTGTGTACAAGCGTCCATTGGCCCCAAAATTTTGTAGGTGGGTCCTACCATAAGTAGAAAACCCCTCTAAAAATTTTTATAATTTTTAAACACCCATAGGTATTTTAATAAATTTCAAAAATTCAACTGTCTATGGTGGAATGTTGTTGGAACAGTGCAGAAAATCCAGACTGTCCACCTCACTTGGACCACACCTTTAGGACCCCAATGAAGGTCAGTTGGGGCTGAAATTTGGGAGACATCAAGATGAGATCCCCACCTTTTAAAAAATTATATTTAATAGGTATGAATAGTCCCCCAAACATCCCAAAATCTGGTCCAAAAACAACCAGAAACTGTCCAGAAAATTCTGGACAGCAACATGTACTTAGATAAAATTTATTATATAAGTTAAATAAAAAGGGAAATACATTAATGGGCCACACACATCGGGAAATAAAATGAGGAAAAAGAGAGATAGAAGGATAATCCGACCATAGGGAAAGGGGCTCCTCCACTATTGAGCCCTCCCAAGATCAATCACACCCGCACATCATACCTACATTTACATTTATAACATGAATCTTGCACATGCATGGCCTATAATTAAAATGTATGGTGAGGATTCCATCCCCACCATGGTTATAAGGTCTAGATGACCTAAACATAATATGATATGAAATAAAACTACCATGATGGGGCCCATAGAGAAAGGCCCCATGCATGGATCATGCATGCATAAGGTAGTCCATTAGGCCACAACCATGAGATTGTGTGGGATCTCCACCATTGATTGGTGGGTCCTACACTTCCCTCATGAAAGAAAGAAAACATCTAGACTATAGAAATCAGATTTTTTACATCCAGAGGAGCACCCACCGTTCGATCTTCTTGCTCCTATGAGTTCCTTAGTACCTTAGCTTTGATTCCAATGGAGGAGATGGGGAATGGATGGTTAGGATGGGAGATCATGGGGTAGGAAAAGTGAGCCACACTTGAAGTTTTGAAAGAGAGGGAGAGGCTTGGAGAATTCTCATACGTATGAGATTTCTCTCCTTGAGTTTGAAAATGAGAAAGAGAGAGAGAGAGAGTTGTAAAGGGAGAGAGAGATGGGTGATGGATGTGGTGAGTGATGGGTGTAAGAAAATCTTGACTTTTGTGGCCATTTGTGTAAGAAAAGCATGGGTGGTGTAAGAACTTTTTGACTTTGAGGGCTTTTGGTGTAAGAGAGGTATGGACTTGTAAGAGATTCTTAACTTTTGTAGTTGCTTGGGAATGGGTGAAAGGTGATGTGTACTTGACATGTACTTGACATGTACCTGACATGTGATGGATTGATGGATTGATGGGATTGATGTGACACCTCATAGAGATTCTCTTGGGTTTTGTAACACGTGGCGTTTTCTTCGCATCGAACGTTGGCCCACATCTCTTGACCAGGGTATCGCCTCGGCATGCAAGTCGTGGCATTGGAACCGCAGTGACGGTGCGGTCGCTATGGTAAAGGTCTTGGGTTGAGTCGATACGGGTTGATGGCATACGAATCAGGGTCGCACGTAAATATTAGTTAAGGGTCGAAGGTTGCCGGAATTCGACCGGTAAGACCGTGGAAGTCTATGGAACAGTACGGTCTAGGATACGGGGCTTACACACATGCACCACAGTGGAGCACTCACAGTGCACCGCATGTAAGGTCTGGTCAAACTACATTTGACCTGACAAAATCCATTTTCAAGAGAGATTTCTCTCCTTTCGCATAACGAGCGGATGAGCATCCGCTGTGATACGTTGTGGCCCAACTCCTTCGTTCGGATGGATGATCCGAACCATCCATTCGAACTGGATGATGGGGCTGACCAAAATCATGACGTCCATATCCTGCCATGCACGCAAACACAAGAAGATTACATGTAAATGTAAGACAGATGGCGGGAACAAAGATATAGTAGGCCACATCAACGGAAATTCAAAACCACCCCTCCACTGAAATCTCATCACGAAGCCAATGGACATAATGGATTTTCCAGATGACACCGATCATGGGCCCCACTGGGTTTAACACAATGCATGTGCGTAAGCAACAACGTCCAAGAAACCCAGACAATCTGGGCTATTTTGTAATCATGCTCAGGATCGGACGAAAGATCTTGGCTGTTCAAACCTCTCCTAAGGGATGTCCGACCAAGCCTAAGAAGGTTAATTGGAATAGATCCCGTAACAGGGCCATCTTTATGCCAAAACTCGATCCAACGCAAGATGCTTCCGCGTTCTTGCCGCACAAGAAGTTTCTAAAACCTGTTGTTGCGTGTAAGACCCATATCTTAGTCCGTACCGTTCCGTAGACTTCCGCGGTTTTACCGGTTAAATTTTGACAACCTTCGACCCTTAACCGATATTTACACGTGATCCTGATTCATATGCCATCAACCTGTATCGACTCAACCCAAGACCATTACCACAGCGACCGTGCCATCACTGCGGTTCCGATGCAGCGACTTGCGCGCCGAGGCGATACCCTGGTCAAGAGATGTGGGCCAACGTTCGGTGCGAGGAAAACGCCGCGCTTTGCGAAACTCAAGAGAATCTCTATGAGATGTCACATCAATCCCACCAATCAATCGATCAATCAATCCATTAATCCATCACATGTCAAGTACATGTCAAGTACACATCACCTTTCACTTTTTCCCAAATAAGCCACAAAAGTCAAAAAGGTCTTACAAACCCATGCCTTTCTTACACAAAAGGCCACCAAAGTCAAGGATTTCTTACACACCCATCACTCACCACATCCATCACCTATCACTCACTCTCTCTCTCTCTCCCTTTACAACTCCTCTCTTTCTCATTTTCAAAAAAATTCAAGCAAGAACCCTCCCATACGTATGAGAATTTCTCCGAGTCTTCCAACTCTAAGTGTGGCCCACTTTCCTACCCCATCATCTCCCATCCTATCCATCCATTCCTCATCTCATCCATTGAAATCGAAGTTAAGGAGGTAAGGAACCCATAGGAGCAAGAAGATCGAACGGTGGGTGCCTCTATAGGGTAGTTTTTCTTATTTTTATGATGGGCCAAATGAGGCCCACCGATCCATGGTGTGGATCTTACTTGGGACCCTAAAATGTGGCCGATCGCCCATTTTGATCATCATGATGTTTATTTTATTGTATTAGGAAGGTCTTCTAGACCGTCCATGTTGGTGGGGAAAGGATCCCCACCGTTGATTTTCAACTTAGGAAGTCCCATGTGTAAAGGGACTCATTTGATTGTATGATTTCTTCTAGGGAGGGCTCATAGTGGTGGAGCCCTCCATGACAAGTGTGTCACACCCTCTATCTCTCTCTCTCTACTTCATTTTCTTTTTAAGATCATATTATGTTTGTGTGGCCCACTTGAATGGACCCCACCTTGAAGCATTTATTTTATCCAAGCTATCCTCAAGTGGGGCCCGCCTCCATTGTAGTCATGTGAAACGTCCAGCGTCCCTGGGACGCTGGACGTGGGCTGCATAAAAACACAAATACTAGCTTGATTTCCAAGCCTTTGGGGTGGTCCACTTGCTTAGGCCCCACCTTGATGTATGGTTCAAATCCAAGCCGTCCATCCGTTTCACCAACTCATTTTAGGCGTTGAGCCAGAAAATGGGATTGAACGAAGCATCTGGTGGGCCATAAATTAGTAAATAGTGACATCCACCATCTAAAGTTCCCCATAATTGTTCTACACGCTGAAAAATGTCCAACCTTGGACTCATTGGGCTCGTTTTGAGCCACAGAACGTGATGGGCAGGCTGGATTCAGTTGATGTGGGCCCTATATCTGAAAAACCATGAAAACTCTTGATTTTTTTTTTAAAAAAATAAACAGCAGCATGGTTGCTGCTGCTGCTGTCAGAAAGAGAGGACGCCCAGTGTCCAGCGTCTGGGGCAGGCGGACGTCAGGGACCCACGGCCTCCAGCCGTGGGCTCCACCTTGATTTTATATGCCATATAAGACGTTCATGAGGTGGGCCCCCTCCAAGTTCCAACTCGATCCAAGACTCGAGTGGCCCACACTACAGGATACAGTGGGATTGAACCTCTACCATTGAAACCCATTTTTGGGCCCACTGAAATTTCAGATCAATCTGAAATTTGTGTTCTCACTTCATCCAGGTCAGAGTGACCTTATGAACGGGTTGGATTTCAAATAAGCATTGTGGTGGGCCCCACATGGGACCCACAGTGATGTAAGTTTCTTATATCCACCGTCCAGGCAGACGATGGATGCCACCTGATATTTGTGTTTCACCCCCACCGTCCAGCGGACATGGGGTCCGCTGTGTGCGCGTGCGGGGTTATGCGTGTGTGTATATATATATATTATATTGTATATATATATGTATATATACATATATATTATTGTATATAATATATACATATATATATTATATTATATTTTGTAAATGACCTGATGGTGGGCCTTGTGGGCCCCACCCTTGATGCAGGTGCTGCATCCAATCTGTCCATCCATTTTAACAGCTCATTTTGTGAAATGAGTTTAAGAATGGGCCAGATCCATAATCCGTGTGGGCCCCATCTTAGCGTGTTATAAGGCCCATGGGATTGGACATTTGATATATTCCAAGGCCCATGGGATTAGGCTTATTTGGCATATTATAAGTCCCTTGGGATTGGACATTTGATATATTCCAAGGCCTATGGTTTTAGGCCCACTTGATTCATATAAGGCCTATGGGTCGGTTTAGGCCCATTTGATTCATATAAGGCCTATGGATTTAGGCCCATTCGATATATAAGGCCTATGGATGTAGGCCTACTTGATAGATAAGGCCTATAGGATTAGGCCCATTTGATATGTATGAAACCCATGGGATTAGGCCCATTTAAGACACACAAGGCCCATGTGATTTGACCCATTATGATGTACTCTGAGGCCCATGGGTTATGACCCATTGCAATATACTTAAGGCCCATTGACGTGGTCCATTTATGTGGCCCATTTGATGAATAAAAGGCCTATATGACATGGCCCATTTGATGTATTTAAGGCCCAATGGGAAGTACCTAAGGTCCATTGCAATGTGTGACCCTAACACCGATTATGAAACGATGTTTATGATAATCGTGCCTTGGGAGCAATTTTGGTTTGACGTCCAAATTGTGAGTGTAATGCTGGTTGGATGTCCACATTACGACTCTCCTTAGGGCCCATTATTAGTCCCGTATTTATTATGTATAGGCCATCCAGGCCCATCTGCATGGTAAGGATAATTCATTTCATTATAACATGTTTAGTATAGTTCCATGACTCATGATCATACGCATCATATGTATGCCTGATATGTGAATTGACTGATCATATCATATACCTTCGGGCAGGTTGTTTATGGGCTCCCGGTTAGGCGGTGTTGTCCTACATGAGCGCACGATATGCGCAGGATTTTTTGTATGACTAGATAACGTGATTCATGCATTTCGCATTTGTGTGACATGGTTATTGTACGCCCTAGCGACATCGGGGCCATAGCCTTCACAGGCGTATCGTGGTTGGCAGGATTAGATACCAAAAATCTTATTCTATATGGGGTGCTATAGATATCCCTGGGTGAAAGTCCCTAAACCCTTATGGTACCAAGAGGTTGCTCCAACATCTAGACTGATTACCAGATGGTTACGCTCTCCACTATGTCGTGGTCGGTTAGAAGGGGGTGCGACCTTACCCGCCCGAGAGTAGGGGGCAAAGCTAGGCTGAGTCTGATCAGCTCGAGGAATGGGTCCGCTATCGATGAATCGAGCCCAATATTGGCAGACGAATAGTGGGGTCTCTTCCACTTACCTTATTGTACGCAATGAGGCGGCGATCTGGTTTAGAGTGCACTAGACCCCAGTGATATCCCAGATTTGAGCTGTATTGACATGTGGACTTAGATGAGGATTGTATGCTTGACTTGCATCTTACATCGCATAGCCTTGGTACGTCTCATGATATTATGGATCCATCTGCATATTCCGCATTACTCTGATATTGCATGATCATATTACTACCTTGCGCACACACTTTCACCACCCTCTAGGCTTTCTATAAGCTTATGCATGACGTTGCGTGCAGGAGACGTTGGGGTGCAGCAGTGCTAAGGCAGGAGCACGTTGTAGATCATTTTGAAGTTTTTATTCTTTACCATTGTATTTCCCTTTATGCTCATTGTACTTGTAAAGTTTTTGATCATAGTGAAAATGTAATGGAGTTCTTGGTTGTTGTTTGTGGGTTATGCCTTTGGTTATGCTTATTACGAATCAAACTAACATTGAAAATCCTCCTCATAGCATTCCAGGATCGGAACCTGGTGAATGAGAGCTGGGAGCCGAGAATGGGGTTCTACGGAGGCTATCGGCGCCGGATTCGGCGATCGAAAATTTTGTGAGCCCGGTTTTCGTGTTTAGGGCGTGACATTGAGTAATTTTATGCATGCAACCGACTTTCTCTACTCTAGCAAACAGACCTACAGATGACTATATTAAGAGAGAGAGCGTGTGGTGTGAGGGGAAGAGCAGAGGAACGTGGAGACACAAGAGAAGAGAAAGAGAAAAGAGTTTAACAACTAAGGAGTTTGTTTCTTCTTTCTTTAGTTTTTCCTTTAATGATTTTTAGAGATTTTAGCTTGATCATGTCTATGATTGGCTAAACCTCTTAGCTAGGGCTTAGAGGTGAGGCTTGTAGCGTGATTAGATGTTCTCAATGGATTTGATTCATGTTTAAGTTGAACTATCTTTGCTTCTAGTTTGATTATAAGGAATGCTTTTAGTTTTTAATGGTTTTTTGTGAGTTAAATTACAATGGATCTGAGATAGCTTAGAGTATGTTCTTTTTCATTATTGTGATTGTGAACGTAGGAACCCTTGTTGTTCACTATAGTCTCAGGGACATGGTTGGATGATGGAACCCTTCCTAACGTTCATAATTCTCTTAGATTGGTTGTGGATTAGTTAAATTCTCTTGTATACATTGTCTCATGGGCATGATTTTGTGATGGAATTGCTTCTAGTTCTCATACCTCTCATCTATTGAAAACTAGATCAAAGATAGTTCAGATTTAATTTTTAATGAAATATCTTCCAATTGGATGAAGATAGGACTCTAATTCCAGTTGTGTTCGTGAATCAAGCATAGATCTCCCTGATCTCTACAAGCAGATCCTTGGAAACCCTAGCTTCTTACCTTTGAATTTATAAGTTTTAGCTAGTTTTTCCACCTTTTAAGTTTACAAGTTTTAGTTTAATAATTCATAATTATTCTCTTAAATTCTATTGAGTTAAATTACATCTTCTTCTAGTTCTAGTTTTGGTTACTTTCAGATTATGTACAAGGTTCAGTCCTTTTGGATTCGACCTCGATCTTACCGAAATTATTACTACATCGTGACCCTACACTTGAGGTTGTGATCAAGTTTTTGGCGTCGTTTCCAGGGACTAATGGTTACGTTTTTCTGAGATTAACTAGTTTTAGAATTAGGTTAAGATTAGGGTTTTCTAATTTTACGTTTAGGTTGTTCTGTTTGATTTTTAGAAACTAACCTACCTTTCTTGTTTTGTAGGACCCTGATATAGACTTTCTAAATTGGTAATCTCTTTTTAATTTTTCTACTTTTTCTATTTTTAGGATTAGGGTTTTATTTTCTATTTTTAGAAACTTTCTAATTCTAGGATTTCTTTTATTTTTAGAAATTAACATACTTTCTAATTATAGGTTTAGAACTTTCTTAATTAGTTTTTAGAAACTTTATATTTTCAGTTTTTAGAAGTTTTCCCTTTTTAGAAACTAGTTTACCTTCTATTTTAAGAACTTTCTAATTTTAGAAACTGACTTATTTTGTTTTGTTTTGCAGGACCTTAACTTAGAAACTTCTAATTTGGTAACTTCTTTCCAACTCTTCTTTCTTTCTAATTCTAGATTTCTATTCCTTTCTTTCTTTTAGGTTTAGGTTAGAATATGAGATTGAGGGTTGTGAGTGTTTCATGCCCAAGTGGGTACATGATAACACTCGATGTCTTTTGAGTGAAGGAGGATTGGTTGAGGGGTTATCTATCCATCACAAGATTAGACACTACTCGAGATCCTCAGAGTTAATTGAAATGATAGCTGCAAATCAACCAGTCAATCAATCGAGATGACAACCTCAACCTTGGGTTGAGGAAGTCTAGGATGAGAATGAGGTGCATCAAGCACCCCCGCCTCATACTTTGTGAGATTATTTAAAACCGGCGGGGGTGAGCATGCCCTCATGTATGGTTTTTTCAGAAATTAAGGACACATTGATATTAAGCCAGGGGTGATACAACTCCTTTTAAAATTTCATGGACTTGAATCTGAAAGTCCATATTTGCACTTGAAAGAGTTTGATGAGATCACGATCACTTTATATTTTCTAAATGTATCTAAGGACACGGTCAGACTGAAACTCTTTTCCTTTTCTTTAAAAGAGAATGCTAAGACGTGGTTGCATTCACTACGTCCTAGATCTATTGACACATGGAATGACATGATAAGGGAGTTCATAAAGAAATTTTTTCAACATCCTAAAACGAACACCCTTAGAAAGTCAATCATGAACTTTGCCCAAAAGGAGGATAAAATATTCTTTCAATGTTGGGAGCGGTTCTAGGATCTTGTCAGTTCATGCCCACAACATGGTTTTGACACGTGACACATTACATACTTTTTCTATGATGGACTGACATCTTCCATGCGCCGATTGGTTGAGACAATGTGCAATGGAGAATTCATGAATAAAAATGTCAATGATGTATGGGACTACTTAGACAGACTTGCTAAAAATGCATAATCATGGGACATTTACCCAAAATCAAACACCACCTCTAGACCCTCTCAATAAAAGGAGAGGGGTGGATTATACCATCTGAAAGAAGATGATGATATCAATGTTAAACTGTCTAATCTTATAAGAAAATTCGAGGCCATGAAACTAAAGAAGGATAAGGTTAAGGAAACTATTTGCAGCATTTGTGCTTGCAACATTCGCACAACTAAAAATTGTCTAACATTACCTTCCTTTTGAAGGTGTTGAATGAGCAATCCAATGCCATGAACAATTATCAAAGACCTTTCAATGGACCTACCTCCAATGCATACAATCCTAATTGGAGAAATCATCCAAACTTCAGTTGGAGGAATGGACAAAATGCTACTCAAGGTTTCTTTAATCAAATTCTGAATTAAGTGAAACCTCAAGAAGAACTGGTTCAAAATTCCACACAAACTCGAGAGCTTACTCAAGCAATACAAGAACTTACGGAATATATGTAAAAGATGGATTCACGTGTTATGGTTTTAAAAAGGGGGATGCTTCCTGCTCAACCTCTCCCTAATCCTAAACCATAATACAAGATAAGTGATCCAAGCTCTTCAAATCAGATAGAGTAAGCTAAATCTATCACCACTCTTAGTAGTGGGAAGACCATTGACAAAACTATTCCGGTTAGGGCCAAAAAACCTAAGGACCTGAAAGCGGATAACAATGATAGACCTAGCATTGCTCCACAAGAATTAGAATTGAAACTTAAAAGTAAGTTGGTTGCCCCATTCCCCCAACGGTTGGTTACACCAAAACTTCTCTCTAACTCTCATGACATTCTAGAGGTGTTAAAACAAGTGAAGGTCAATATTCATCTATTGGATGTGGTTAAAAAAATACCTTCATATGCTAAAATTTTAAAAGACTTGTGTATGACCAAAAGACGGTAAAATATTCAAAAGAAAATCTTCTTAATTGAGAAAGTGAGTGCCATCCTAAATCAAGATGTGCCATAAAAATTCAAAGATCTCGGTAGCTCAGCCATACCTTATGTAATCAAGAACTACCGAATTGAACTCACACTTCTTCACTTAGGAGCGAGCATAAATCTGATTCCCTACTTGGTGTACAAACAATTAGGTTTGGGTGAAATAAAACCTACCCTAACCACATTACAATTTGCTGATCACTCAGTTCATGTATCGAGAGGGATAATTGAGGATGTGTTGGTCCAGGTTAACAGATTCTATTACCCAGTAGATTTCATTGTCCTAGATACGGAACCCATCAGTAACATAAGCACTTAAATTCTCGTTATCCTTGGTCGCCCATTCCTTGCCACTTCAAATGCAATCATTAATTATTGGAATGGGTCATGAGTATGTCTTTCGGGAATATGACATTGGAGTTAAAAATCTTTTTCAATACAGGTAGATGATTAGAGGATGATGACAATTTTCATGACATTAACATGATTGACTCTTTCGTGGATGATAGAACACCTATAACTTATCCTCTGATCCTCTAGAAACATGCCTGGCCCACTCTCATAATTTTCATGATGACATGATTAAGGAGATGGGTGTCAGGCTTGATACTGTGTCAGTACTTGAAGTTAATTGGTGGAGGCCACAATTTGAAGAGTTACCCTAAATTGATGAAGTGCCTCTGTCGTCTAACCTCAAGGCACCGAAGCTTGACCTAAAACCTTTGCCCTCTGATTTAAAATATGTATATTTAAGTCAAAATGAGACATACCGGGTGGTGATTTCTTTCCACTTTGAGCAAGAATAGGAGAGTATGCACATATTTACTCTCATTGAGCATAAGGGAGCCCTTGGATGGACGGTTGCGGACCTCAAGGGAATTAACCCTTTGATTTATACTCACCAAATTTATCTCAAGGATAATGCGAAGACCTTGTGGCAGTCACAATGTAGACTAAATCCAAACATGAAGGAAGTGGTTAAAGCCAAGGTTCTTAAACTATTGGATGTCATATACCCTATATCCTATAGTCAATGGGTGAGTCCAACTCAGGTGGTACCCAAGAAGTTTGGAATCACCATCGTAGCCAATGCCAATAATGAACTCGGGCTAACTAGAGTTACTACTGGTTGGAGAATGTGCGTTGACTACAGAAAATTAAATACCGTCATAAGGAAGGACTACTTCCCTTTTCCCTTTATTGATCAAATCTTAGAAAGGCTAGCTGGTCATTCCTATTACTGTTTCCTTGCAGATATTTGGGCTACAACCAGATAGAGATTGACCTTGAAGATTATGAAAAGATCATGTTTACATGTCCCTATGACACCTTTTCTTACCGAAGTATGCCATTTGGACTATGTAATGCCCCTGCTACTTTTTAGTGATTTATGATGAGTATTTTTCTGATATGGTGGGGCAATATCTAGAGGTCTTCATGGATGACTTCTCTGTCTTCAGTCCACTTTCAGTGATTGCTTAAAGAATCTTAAATGTATGATAAAAAGATGTGAAGAAAAGAATTTGGTACTCAATTGGGAGAAGTGTCATTTCATGGTTCGTAAGGGAATTGTCCTTGGACATATTATCTCGTCCAAGGGAATTAAGGTAGATAAGGCTAAAATTGATCTTATCTCTAGATTATCTCCACCTAAGAACATATGAGATGTGTGATCCTTCTTAAGACATGCCGACTTTTGAAGGAGATTCATAAAGGACTTTAGTCATCTCTCTCATCCTTTATATAATCTACTTCAAAAGGATGCACCATTCGAGTGGACTGAGCAATGTCAGGAAGCTTTTACTAAACTTAAGGGCATGTTAACCATTGCACCTATCATATAGCCACTTGATTGGAGACTTCCTTTTGAACCTATGTGTGACGCGTTTGACTATGCTCTTGGGGCGATTTTAGGCCAGAGAAAAGAAAAGAAGCCCTACGTTATTCATTATGCAAGTAGAACTCTAAATCCCTCCCAAGTGAACTACTCGACTACAGAAAAGGAACTCTTACCCGTAGTGTTCACTTTGGATAAATTTAGGTCCTACTTGATCGGAACCAAGATCGTCATTTACACAAATCATGTGGTGGTCAAGTATTTTCTTTCTAAGAATAATGTTAAGCCCCGCCTGATAAGATGAATCCTCCTACTCTAAGAATTCAATTTAGAAATAAAAGATAAAAATGGAGTAGAGAATGTAGCGGCTAACCATCTTTCTCATCTTGATCTCTCTAATTCCCTTGAGACGACACACATAAATAATATGTTCCTTGATGAACAATTGTTCAAAGTCTCCATTCACCTTGGTTTGATGATATTGCTAATTATCTTGCCACATGTTTTACACTGACACATTGGACTACACAAGATAAGAAGAAAATTTTCACTGAGGTGCACAAATTCCTCTAAGATGATCCGTATTTGTTTAAATATTACGCAGACCAAATCTTAAGGATATGTGTGCCAGATGATGAACATCAAAATGTCATCTCCTTTTTTCACTCTTAGGCTTGTGGCGGTCACTTTTCTGCTAAAAAGACTACGACCAAGATTTTACAGTGTATCTTTTATTGGCCCACTATGTTCAAGGACACTCATGAGTTTCGCAAGGCTTGTGAGTGTTGTCAAAAATTGGGAGCATTGTCTCATAGAAATATGATGCCCTTGAATCCCATCCTTATCATAGAAGCATTTGATTGCTGGGGCATCGATTTCATGGGACCATTCCCCCCAATCCTTTAGAAATCTATATATTTTTCTCACCGTAGACTATGTTACTAAATGGGTTGAAGCGATTCCATGCCGAAACAATGACCATCAAATGGTCATTAATTTTTTAAAAGAGAACATCCTTTCCTGGTTCAGAACGCCTCGAGCCATCATTAGTGATGGGAGCTCATATTTTTGTGATAGGTCATTCACAAATATAATAAAGAAATATAACATCTCTCATAAGGTGAGCACTCCATACCACTCACAAACAAGTGGGCAAGCTAAGATTTTCAATAGGAAAATTAAACACATCTTGAAAAATATGATTAACCCTACCATAAGGATTGGTCAATCTGAATGACTGATACCATATGAGCTTACCGTACTGCATTTAAAACCTCTATTGGAATGTCTCCCTTTAGACTTGTCTATGAGAAAGCTTGCCATTTGCATGTGGAGCTGGAATATAGAGCCTACTGGGTGATTAAAAATCTGAACTTCAAATGGACAATGCTGGCTCACTATACAAACTTCAATTGAATGAACTCGATGAAATCTGGAATGACGCGTACGAGAACTCAAGAATTTACAAGGACAAGATGAAGGCGTTTCATGACCAACACATTCTTCAAAAATCATTTACGTTAGGTCAAAGGTCCTTTTGTATAATTCTCAGTTACATCTCTTTCTAGGCAAACTGCGATCTCGTTGGACTGTCCCTTTCACTGTTATCAATGTTTATCCTCATGGGGCTGTCGAGATTTGGAATCCAAACAATGATAATGAGTTTAAAGTAAATGGACATTGATTAAATCCATTTGTTGAAAAATTTAATTAAGAGGACATGTCCATGCCTCTGACTGATCCTGTGTACCAGGATCGATCTCCTAGTCTGATAGAGGTATATGTAGGTTTACAACTTTAATAGGACTAGGGTAGTTTGCTTTTTGGCGTTCTAGGATAGTTTTCTTTCATGTTCTATTTAGGATAGTCGGTTTTATGCCATTAAGATAGGTTTCTTTCCATTTGTTTTTGGATAGTTTCTTTTTGTTGGTTTAAATCTTGTGCTAACCAACCTTCACATTGAGATCCTTTAGAAAAAGTTGTACAATTTTCTCATCAGTTACTACCTTTCCATCACTTCTCCTTTTACTTTTATTGTCTCATGTGCATTGCATGCTTATATCTTTTATATTGAGAATAATGTAGATTTTAGGTTCGGGATGGGAGATTAGGTTACCTAATTAGTGTTTTCTGTCTTGAGAAAAAATTATGAAAATTTTAAATTTTTTTTAAAAATTTTATGAATTCGAGTGATTTTGAAGGCCATCCTTGATTTAGAAGTATAAGATACTTAATGTTGGTGATTTATGACTCTTGAATTCAGCTGCCTATTAGATTTCACAGTTAAGTTAGAATTATTAATCCGTGATTAGAAATTTTAAACATTGATTGAGTCATGACCACACATTTCGCATCCAGCTTACACTTTAAAGTTTTCATTCGATATTGAATTATTAACTTGGTAATCACTAAGCATGAAAGGAACCAACTTAGGGAATTTTTCCATCACGTTCAATACTAATAATAAAAAAGAATACCCAGCTAAAAAAATAGTTGTCATCGAAAACCACTACCTATTAAAGATCTTTAAAAAGGTTGACGTAGCGTGAAGCCATCGATAGACAAATCAAAAGCTGGAAGAATAAAAAGGTTGAACTCTTAAGTCAAGTTTCAGTTTAGGTTGGAGTTATCCGGAATGCTCTTTTTAGTTATCAATGTTATCATGGAAATTGATGATTGGATCTTTAATTGTGATAAGTCAAGGTTGCACTATGCACCCCTGAAACTCAATGTTTAGAATTGTTCTAATTGATAGATTAATACTTTGAACTTGACCATGAAATTTACTGAGCACTCGAGTTTATGAGGATGTAAGACTCCACATTAATGTATATTAGAATTTTATTTTTTAGATCGATGTTCAAAAATCACGTGAGCTTATAAAAATTGTCCTTTAATTCTTGAAATATTTTTTGCATACTTTGCTCGGGACTAGCAAAATGTTGGTTGGAGATTGTGTTGAGGGTCAAATATTGCATATTGGACCCCAGTTATTACTTAGTTTTATGAACATGATAATGCGTAACGCTCTATTTTAATCATGTTTGTGTTGCAAGGTGAATTTAGGAGCTTGGACTGAAAAGGGTACCAAAAGCATAGATTTGATGCTCAAGAATCACCAAAGCAAGGGACAGATCTTAGGAGATTGAGATTGAAGAAATCACATGCCAAAGATCCAAGAAAATAAAGTGATTGAAGATAAAGAAGCCTAAAAAACGTCCTAAATGCAAGATCATAGGGTTCCCACCATCCATTTGGCACAAATCTTTATATCCGACTTGAGTATTGGAAAGTAACCCTACATGTAAAATTTTAGCCCTTGGATCTTTGTGGAAGTGGTCCAATGGAAAGATCAGCCATAAGTTACTGATTTGGGGCCCACCTGACCTCTAGATATACCTCAATTTTAGACTCAACCCTTTAAATAAGATGGGAAGGCAGATGGAGGGTGTGGATTTATCAGAAACATTGATGTGGGACCCAAACGAGTACTGTACGTGCACCACAACGGAGCACTTGCAGTTCATCGTACACAAGGTCTGGTCAAACTGTGTTTTACCCTATGAAGTTTGTTTTCAAGAGAGATTTCTCTCTCCTTTCGCCCAACGAGCAGACGAGCATCTGCTATGATACGTTGTGGCCCACCTCCTTTGTCCGGATGGATGATTCGAACCGTCCATTTGAATCGGACAGTGGGGCCAACCAAAACCATGACGTCCATATCCCGCCATGCACGTGCACACAAGAAGATTACGTGCAAACGCAGGACGGACGGTGGGAACAAAGATATAGAGGGTCGCATCAACCATAATTCAAAACCACCCCTATTACACTGAAATCTCATCGCAAAGCCAATGGACGGAAGGGATTTTCCAGATGACACTGATCATGGGCCCCACCGGGTTCAACGCAATCGACATGCGTAAGCAACATCGTCCGAGAAACCCGGACAATCCGGGCTGTTCTGCAATCTTGGCTAGGATCAGACCAATGATCCTGGCCATTTCAAACCTCTCCCAAGGGACGTCCAACTAAGCCCAAGAAGGATGATTAGAACAGATCTTGCAACAGGGCCATCTTTGTATTAAAACTTAATCCAACGCAAGATGCTTTCGTGTTCTTACTGTGCAAGAAGTTTCTAAAACCTGTTGCTGTGTAAGTTTATGCATGCAACCGACTTCTCCACTCCAACAAACCGACATATGGATGGCTATATAAGAGAGAGAGAGAGAGAGAGAGAGAGAGAGAGAGAGAGAGAGAGAGAGAGAGAGAGACGTGAGGGGAAGAGCGGAGGAACGTGGACGCACAAGAGAAGAGAGAAAGATCAAAGAGTGTAATGGCTAAGGAGTTTGTTTCTTCTTTCTTTAGTTTTTTCCTTTAATGATTTTTAAAGATTTTAGCTTAATCATGTCTATGATTGGCTAAACCTTTTAGTTAGGTCTAAGAGATGAAGCTTGTAGCATGATGAGATACTCTTTATGGCTTTGATTCATATTTAATCTGAATTATCTTTGCTTCTAGTTTGATTATAAGGAATGCTTTTAGTTGAACTATCTTTGAGTATGTTCTTTTTCATTATGGTGATTGTGAATGTAGGAACCCCTGTTGTTCACCATAGTCTCCTGAACATGTTTGGATGATGGAACCCTTCCTAACATTCATAATTCTCTTAGATTAGTTGTGGATTAGTTAGATTCTTTTATTTTCCTTGTCTCATGGGCATGGTTTTGTGATGGAATCACTTCTAGTTCTTATACTTCTCATCTATTGAAAACTAGATCAAATAAAGTTCAGATTTGATTTTTAATGAAATATCTTCCAATTAGATGAAGATAGGACTCTGATTCCAGTTGTGTTCCTGAATCAAGCACAGATCTCCCTGATCTCTACAAGTGGATCCTTGGAAACTCTAGTTTCCTACCTTTGAATTTATAAGTTTTAACAAGTTTTCCCACCTTTAAATTTTACAATCTCCTATATGAAGTCTATTAAGAGGTCCCTGTATGTCTACCAACTCTCATTCTACAAGTGGATCCTTGGAAACTCTAGTTTCCTACCTTTGAATTTATAAGTTTTAACAAGTTTTCCCACCTTTAAATTTTACAATCTCCTATATGAAGTCTATTAAGAGGTCCCTGTATGTCTACCAACTCTCATTCTAGATCAGCTAATTAAGATAGTCAAAAGTGACCATCTTGAAATACTGCCTTTTCCATCCCTTATCTGCAAACTCGCACACTGGGCAGGACTGCCGGAAACAACAGATAAGGTATATCCTGAAGTATGGTTCGACCATGATGCAGCCCAACAAGTGTATGTCTCTGTTTCGTCTCACACTAAGAATCCTCCACCTGTTAGAGAGAGTGGTCCGGTGCTTAATGAAGAAACTCTTTGGGTATCTAACTAGACCCCTGTATGTAGTCATGCTTCTATCACTAATCTTCGACGTCATGTGCTTGAGCACTAACTATTAAATAGTCTCACTGGAATTGACGAGCGGCTACATCACTGCGAACAATAACTGTTAAGGATAGAAGACGAGATGGATGCTCTCCAACATTTTATGCAATAGATTCTTGCGTTACTAACGACTGGCGGGGCCTCTATGTCTTAAAAGAAGAAAAGTTTTTTTTTTAAAAGCAAAGTGTGTCTAGCTATGAACTTCTTTTTGCAGCCTTTTCTATTTATTCATTCTAAGTACCCTTACATGGGCTTGATATTTTTGTCTGATGGTTGATAGTCTCCTACTTTCTGGGGAAGTATGTGTTTCTTTTTGAAAGATGAATATTTTGTTGAATATGGCTACATATAATTCTATTCTTACTGCCATATGAAATCCCCTGGCTTATACAGTCTCTGCTATGGAATGCATGTGATTTCATGATTATCTTATCTAATGATGTCAATGACTTGTTTAATATGCATTCATATCTTCTGAAGTTGACGTATGGTTTAAAATGATCTCATCTCTATACATCTATATTCTCCCATATGCTTCTTTACACTTCAGTCAATATCAACTGCTATATCTTTGTCAATGACTAACAAAAAGGGAGAGAAAAGTAAAAATACCCCGTGTGGAAAATTGAATATTTGCTCTTATATGTTGTAGGTGTTAGGGGGAGTAGTTGCACCAAGAATGGGGGAGTTTTACAGTAAAGGGGAACAAATACTGGTTGTGTACATTGGTTCTTTAGTACTTGTAAAATTGTGTAAATTACATGTACACACAATTTAGGATGAGTCTGTCTAGATTTATCCTAGGGTGTTTTGGTATTTTGTCATGTAATTGACAAAGGGGGAGATTGAAAGTGCACCTGCTAGTGTCCTGGTTTATTAATTACTTGAGTCAGTTGGACTGCAGAGCCTCACAGGAAGATCTATTCAAGTGTCTTCCTTAACCAGATGTGTGGAAGCTCGCCATAGGTAAATCTAAGTCTCACATCCCATGTCCCAAAACACTAGGTGATTAAAACCCTTAAAAATAAGTTAAAATATATTAGGGTTTTTGGGTAAGTGAACTGGTTCAAGCCTCAGAAAAACTCTAAGTTTGCTTGCCCTGTCGATTGTATCGTAACACATCTCGATATAATCGACCTACAGTGTCGATGTCCTCGGAAACTGAAGTGATCATATCGAATGTGGACTTATTGTGTCCAACAATTAAATACATATATAGACAGAATTATCGATGTATCGACACACTTATCGATATCATTGAAATTTGATTCTGGAGTCCATCGAAGGTGGCTCGATAATATCGACAGGCAGTTCCGGAGCCGCTATTTTTTTAAGAAAATCACTATGTGCTTCGATATATCGATGTCTTTCCCAATTCAATCTAAATTCAAATCTCGATCATATCGGAAGGCCATCGATCATATTGATAGTGAGCGCACATTTCTTCCAGCAAATATTTCAGGTTGTTTTTAACTTTGATCGGGGGCCACTCGAAGAAATCGATATTCTTATGTCGATGTTATCGAGGTCTAGTCGATTGGATCGAGACTGGACACAAACTGTCCAACAAGCTTATAGGTAAATCTATACGATTTATTGATCCCATCGACACTGCTTCCGATATCATCAATATACAAATTTTGATGACATCGGTTGACCCCCGATCATATCCTAAAAACTTGAAATATTTCAAGACTAGTCTCTCTCATGCTTCAAATGTCGATAGATCGATCCCAGTATCGATGGAATCAGAGATCAAAATCCGATGACATCGATACCAGTATCGATCCCATCAACCAACTGGCAAAAAGTTTTCAAAAGCGTATGACATTTGAGTTTGTGTTATCGACGGACAGTTGATCCCATTAAGAGTATACGCTCGATGATATCGACCCTGCTCGATGATATCGAACTCTGTCATAAATATGACTGTTTTATATCTGTTGGAACGTTTTACCTATATAAAGAGAGACTTGTTCATATTGATGGTACAGAAAGAAGAGAGTGCTTTTGTGTGTGTCAAGCCTTACATCATTTACCTTAAGCCCTTTCTTTCACAGGAGTTCATCTTCCAATCCACTCTCATTCATTGACATTCAATAGAGTGGATTAGGAAATGAACTTTTGCATTCAAGGATCCTCCAGTAACTATCTTAATAGCATATTATTAAGCTGGGATGCCTTGAATGAATGGATGATAAGAATCACTCTATCTTCCATATAGGAAAATTCTAAGAGAGTGGATTTCTATCATAACCTTGACCCAACTCGTAGCCTTATATTGGTACATCATTTATTGCGGATCAAGGGAGCTGAAGACTCTTCGTCAACAAGGAGGAGATCTTCGCCACTACACTGAATGAGACTCATCAACTTATTTGTAAGTATCTAGAGTCCAGAGAACCCTTTGATCATTCCTTTGTAGGATTGGGTCTAAGGTGTTTCTCACCCTTGAAGTCCTCAAGGAGGCCTCCGACAGAAGTGTACGTGGTTGGTGTGTTGTGTGAACCCTTGCTTTGTGGAGAGCATAAACATTTGGTTTGAGGTGAACCAATAAAACCTTCGGTTTGAGGTGAACCGAGTAAAACCTTGGGTTTTGAGGTGAACTGAGTGAAACCTCTGTTTGGGTCTTAGGGAAGATCCTTGGCCAGTGTGCCTAAATGTGGGTGCGATGTGTTAACCCTTACTCGTGAGAGCATAAACAGTCAGCCTCAGTGTAGGTTGTAAAGGTTGAAAGTGAACTTGATTTAAAACCTTAGGTTAGAGGTGAACCATATGAAACCTCCTTAGTGAAATTCGGTACACTCAAGGGTTGAGTGCGGTTACCAAGAGTGGAGTAGACAAGTAGTCGAATCACTATAAAAATGACTGTGTTTGCGATTGCTATTCTTTTGTTTGTGTGATTTGCTTTATTATTTCAATATCTGAATATTTAAGATCACACCTCACACACATACACAGTCATATCCAGCATGAATTAAGTTCTATATTGCTATCTTTTGAACAGTTTGTGATTGGATCCTCTGCCAGGCTTGGAAGCCAATAGAGTTATATTTGAGTAATCCGATTAATTGTCTATCTCTTAAGGATTAGTGTAATAGGATTTTTAAATACATTGTAAAACTTTAAAAAGTCCTATTCACCCCCTATACGACATTAGTATATTCCTACTTCAACTCAAGCGGTCTTCACCGTTATTTAAGATATTAGGTTGAATTAGTCTTGGCCGATAATAAACCCTTCTTGGCCACTTCGAACACCAATGAAGCTTATTATTATGGGGAACAAGTAAGACCAATTTGATCCACTGAGAGAAATAAGTTCATTCAACTAACTGGAATATCAGTAAAGAAACTAGAAAGTATTGTGTAGGCTATTACAGAAGTAATATGATTGAGTGACACCCTGCCAAGGGACATTGTTCCTTATTGTTTGGTCTGTGTTGTACTATTGAAGAAATTCCATGATTGGTACACCAAGAAATAAGCATTACTAGGCCAATTTCATGGCCAGAATAAGAATGCTCGAAGAAAGCATGAAAGAGATGGACAATGACTGCCTTGTAAACTTGGTCGATGTGGATGTTTTGGCCAAAGATGAGGGCATTGAGCTTGAAGAGGCTCTCGATAAGATGGACGATTCTTGGCTCCAAGTCCAAGATCGTTTGGTTGAAGTTAACTTAGTGACTAAGCAAGATCCAAAGCCTACATTCATTAGCAACTTGTTGAAGCCTCACGAGAAGAGGCAATTGCTGAATATGCTAAATGAATTTGCTGATTGTTTTGCATGAGACTATCAAGATATGCTAGGGCTCAATTGGGGTTTAGTTGAGCACTGGTTTCCTATAAAAGAAGGATATCGGCCGCACAAGTAACCGCATAGGAAAATGACAACAGAAGTAATCCATAAGATAAAGGAAGAAATAAAATATCTTTTGAAGGCCAGTTTCATTAGGACTATCAAATACACTGAATGAATGTCAAATGTTGTTCCTGTAATAAAAAAGAATGGTAAGTTGAGGGTTTGCATTGATTTAAAAAATTTAAATTTAGCAACACCAAAAGATGAATACCTGATGCTGGTGGCCCATTTGCTAATCGATAGGGCTATCGGGCATGGAATTGTGTCCTTTATAGATGGACATTCTGGATATAATCAGATTTACATTGTAATGGATGATGTGTCGACAATGACATTTTGTCCAGGTCCATTAGGAACTTATTGTTGGGTAGTGATGCCTTTTAGACTTAAAAACACAAGAGTTACATATCAGATGGTATTAAATGTTATATTCCATGATATGATTGACCGATTTATGGAAGTCTATGTGGACGATATAGTCGTCAAGTCGATCAACATGGGAAATCCTGTTGCACAACTATGAAAGTTATTTGAGTGGATGAGGCTTCATAAGTTAAAAATGAACCCCTTGAAGTGTGCTTTTGGGATATCGGACGACAATTTTCTGGGATTTCTAGTGCGTCAATGAGGGATTGAGGTCGATCAAAATAAGGCTCGAGCAATCATCAATGCTCGTCCACCAAGGAACAAATCAGAGTTGTAAAAGTTCCTAGCGAAAGTCAATTTCATGTGAAGATTCATATATAATTACGTAGGAAAGACTAATATCTTCTCTCCGTTAATAAAGCTACAGCAGGGGTCTGAGTTCATTTGGGAGGAGGAGCACTAGCTAGCCTTTGATAGAATCAAAGAATATTTAATGAGACCAGTCGAAGGTCAACCGCTCAAGTTATACATTGTGACCTTTAAGGAATCGGTGGGATGCCTCCTAGCCCACGATGACAATATGTGGAAAGAACATGATATCTATTATTTAAGCTGAACATTACTTGATGTTGAGAGATGGTACTCCACTATAGAAAAGTCATGCTTATCATTATATTTTGCGGCCACTAAATTAAGACATTATTTGTTGGCAAAGAGAGTAAATGTAATAGCGGTGACCAATTTGGTAAAATCAATATTGAATCGACTGATTTTGAATGGTTGAATTGAAAAATGAGTACTATCTTTATCTGAATTTGATCTTTGTTACATTCTATAGAAAGCAGTAAGGGTTGAGCCATAACTAATTTGTTGGCTAACCACCTCTCTGATCTGGAAGAGCAAATTCCTCTAGAGATCTTGAATCTATTTTATGTACAATTGACGCCATGGAAGTTGATCTTCGATGAGTCAAAAACACATAAGACATTAGGAGCTGGTATAATCCTAATTGCCTCAAATGAAAACATGCAGGAATTTGCAATCCAATTGGAATTTGACTACACTAATAACCAGGTCGAATATGAAGTCATGATAATCAATCTATAATTATTGGTAGAATTGGGTGTAAGGATTGTGACAGTGATAGGTGATTCATAGTTAGTGATCAATCAAATGACAGGATTCTTTAAATGCACCTATGTAGCCTTATTGCCATATTATGCCTTAGCAACCCAGATGTTGGACTGTTTTGAAGGAGTTGAGTTGGTACATGTGACTAGGGAACATAACATGGATGTCAATGAAATGGCAGGACTAGCTACGAGGCTTGATGCCTTAGGAGGGCCAGCCGAGTGAACGATTGTCGTTCAAAGATGATCCCTACCGTCTATCTTCGAAAGAGTTAGGGGAAGAAGATTAGAGGGCTTCTCTCATGTAATATCTGCAAAACCCACATACTAAGGCCGAGAGGAATAAGAGGAGATCGTTGGTCAATTATGTCATGATTGACAACGAATTATATCGAAAAGGGGCTGATGGGGTTTTGCTCTGATGCCAGTCTAAAAAAGAGGTTCTACTAGAAATGGGTGAAGTTCATGAGGGAATATGTGGGGCCCACCAGGAAGGGAAGAAAATGAGATTCACGCTCAACTGTTATAGATATTTCTAGCCAATGTGATGGATGATTGTATTTAGTATGCTAAGGGTTATGAGGCTTTTCAGAAAAAAGGACAGATCCAACATGTACCATCTATAGAGATGCATTCTATTATAAAGCCTTAGCCCTTTCAAGGTTGGGAGACCGAATTTTTAATGCCCTGGTTTTCAAAACCCAAGTATGAGACTCATTCTAGAAATGTGAGAGTTAATAAATTAGAGATCTTAGTGGAAAGATTAAAGTTAGAGTATGATAGCATAAGTAAGCATGGATTATATAATATAAACCCATATATTTGGCCCACTCAGATGGAGGCCTTATTACAAAATTTTGAAAGTATCAATGTATCAAAATCAAACATAAGAGTACCACTACTATTAATTAAAATAGAAGCAATCGGCCACTTCTTGCTATGACTCGTCTTCTTAATATCCGTCTTCAGGCTCCACCATCATACTGTCAGGGTCAGTGCTACCGTCCTCCCCATCTACACCTGCATAATCTGTACGATTGGATATTTGATGAATGAGTGGTCAACTCAGTGTGAATTCCCCTTAAGGTTGTGCACCATCGCCTTAGTAGACATAGTTTAAAGAAGAATAAGGAAATAATCCAAAACAGGCAAAATGCTGTCCTATTAAAATGCACGGGTGTATGAATGCACGTCGACCTGGGGATGCTCATCTAGTAGGACTTGGGCTCGTCACCCATGCAATCATCGACCTAAGAATGCTCTTCCAGTCAGACAAATAGGTCGATAGTCGGTGGTCTGGAAGCTAGCAAAATGATACCCCAATGATCCTAAGGGCACGTACTACAATATGCATAATTAGCCACCCATCATCGCCAATATGTAATGGATGCATGATTAGTCAAACCGTTATTATTCCAATTATAATCAACCATTTTAAGTAACTCAATAGTCACTACGGGGGGCTCGTCACCCAGCATAGGTCGACAACTGGAACAAAGTATCCCATGACCACCATCCCCGACTCATGAGATTTTTCACCTTGGGATGTTAAATAAAACCCTTTAATCAAAATGACATTAGGTCAAGGGTCCTATTTTCCACACAAAATTCGTCAAGTTACACCCCAAGTGTGGCTTGCATACAATAGTGGAGTTCTCCACATGTGGTATTGTGAGTTAGATATTAAGATGACTCACGACCATAAGTTCTTATATGAAGGTGCATAGAAATACATAATGAAGGTAAAATTTTTAATGTGTCATCATGAGACTATAGTACCAACTATCAATCAATATAATACTAAACATAAGAACAACGATCATTATTCATGAATGGTACTCATTAACTAGTATATGAGCCTAGCATGTAATATGAACATAATACATAAATCATGAATTTGAGATAGAGCAGTTAATAGAACTTAGAAATTTATGACAAGTATTAGGACCTTAAACTAGTGGTAATAATTTGATGTATACTATGTTTGGCTAACTTAGAGATGGAAAGCCCAAAGGGAAAGTTATCACCTGAGTCGTCATAATCCTGCCCTTGATTTGAATCCCCATGTGCAACTAATGGCCCCAAGTTATGTAAGTAGCTTCCTAGAGGATTAGCTTGCATCAGATAATAACTTCTAAACATATTAAAGGTTTGAAGGGCCCTTGAATAGAATCACTTAGGCTCACTTTATAGCGGCTGGGCCCACCAGATTTTGTTCTTCAAATGGCCCAAATTGGGACAGGGATTTGCTCCAAGTTTGGGCCTATATTGGACCAACATTCAAAGCCCGAATTGGGCCTAGTTCGGCCCAGCTAGGTGGTCCAAAGGGTGGCCCAAAACTCGACCAGGCCCAGTAGATTTTATGGTGAGGCCCTTTGTTATGTGGCATGGCCTGCATGATACGTGCAGCCCATTTTCAATTGGATTCAAGGCCTAGCTCAGACCGACATTACAAGGCCTAGGGAAAACCTGTCTTCGGCCTAAGTAAGGAACATCTTCAACCCATTTGTTTGTATCAACAAGAGGCTGGTTTTCAGTTTGAACCAAGGCTTGATGAGGGCCTAATTCCAGCTCCAACCGTGGCTCATTATTATTAATGTCATATAAATAAGTTTAATTAAAAGTAATATAAATATATATAATTAAAAGTGGAGTAATCATGAATAATATTATATGATATATAAATAATATGTTAGTATATAAAGATATAATAATTAATTATATATTATTAAATTATCAATATTATATTATACATATGAATTATTATGACAATAGAAAAATAATATATATTATTCAAATATAATAAAAATTAATATTTTATTATTTATATATATGTGTTATTACTTAATGATATAAATTTATATATGATTATTAAAAGTAGTAATATTATATATTTAAATATTGGATAATATGATTTAAAAATTATAACAAATTAAATAATGTAAAAGTATTAAAATTATGGAATAATTTGTAATAATCATACATGATATAATGTAAGACCCGTATTTTAGTCCGTACTGTTCCGTAGACTTCCGCGGTCTTACCGGTCGAATTTCGACAACCTTCGACCCTTAACTGATATTTACGCGTGACCCTGATTCATATGCCGTCAACCTGTATCGACTCAATCCAAGACCATTACCATAGCGACCGCGCCATCACTGCGGTTTTGATGCCCTGACTTGCGCGCCGAGGCGATACCCTGTTCAAGAGATGTGGGCCAACGTTCGGTGCAAAGAAAACGCCGCGCGTTGTAAAACCCAAGAGAATCTCTACGAGGTGTCACATCAATCCCATCAATCAATCAAATCTTATCACATCACATGTCAAGTACATGTCAAGTACACATCACCTTTCACCCATACCCAAGCAACCAAAAAAGTTCAAAAGTTCTTCCATGCCCATACTTTTCTTACACAAAATGCCTCAAAAGTTAAAATTTTCTTACACACCCATCTCTCTCTCATCCATCACTCCATCACCCATCACTCTCTCTCCCTTTACAACTCTTTTTCTCTTTCTCATTTTTAAATCTCCAAGCAAGAAAATCCCATACGTATGAGAGTTCTCCAAGCATTCCCAAGCTCCAAGTGTGGCCCACTTTCCTACCCCATCATCTCCCATCCAAGCCATCCATTCCTCATCTCACCGATTGAAATCAAAGCTAAGGTGCTAAGGAACCCATAAGAGCAAAAAGATCGAACAGTGGGTGCTTGATAATGTTAGTTTTTCATGTTTTTGAGATGGGCCAAGTGAGGCCAACCGATCAATGGTTTGGATTTCACTTGGGACCCTAAGTTATGGCCGATGGCCCACTTTGATCATCACGATCTTCCATGGTGGGGCCATTCTCCATGGACCCCATCATGATGTTTATTTCATTATAATAGGAAGGTCATCTAGACTGTCCATATTGGTGGGGAAAGGATCTCCACCGTTGATTGTAGATTTTGGTGGTCACACATGCTTTAGGGCCCACTTGATGTATGATTCATTACAAGGGAGGGCCCATAATGTCGGGGTCCCTCCATCACACGTGTGTCCCACACTCTTTCCCTTTCTCTCTCTCTCTCTCTCTCTCTCTCTCTCTCTCTTCATTTTTATGTTAATTTATTTGTGATGGTGTGGCCGTGTGGCCCACTTGGATGGGTCCCACTGGATGTATGTGTTTCCCCATGCCCTCCAACCCCTTTCCTTGGTGGCCTACATCTATAGATGGGGACCACTTCAATGTACATATTATGTCCAGGGACGCTGGACGTTCCTTGGAAGCCGTTGGAAATCAAAAAAAAAAATGGAAGAAGAAAAAGAAGCCTTTTGGGGTGGGCCACTAATATGGGCCCCACCTTGATGTATGTAAGAAATCCAAGCCGTCCATCCTCTTACCCATCTCATTTTAGGCGTTGAGCCAAGAGTTGGGGTTGATTGGAAGATCTGGTGGGCCATAGCGTTGGAGATTACATCATCACCAATCAAAGATCATTTTCCTATTTTATTTTATTTTCTAAACATAAAAAAAATCCTATATTAGACTCGTTGGATCTGTTACTTGCCAGGGAAGCCAATGAACGAGATGGATTTTCTTGTTGTGGGCCCTAGATGCCAAAAACCCTAAAAAAATGGGTTTTCAAGTTTTAAATAAATAAATAAATAAATAAATAAAATAATGCAAAGGCATTGCCTCTGCCTATGACACTGCACAGCAGCAGCTGCACGCTGCTGCGTGCAGCGTTTGGACGGGCTGACGTCAGGGGCCCACGGCCCTGCATGTGGGCCCCACCATGATGTTTATTTGTCATCCAACCTGTCCACGAGGTGGGCCATCCCCAGCAGTGGGCCCCCTCCAAGTTTCAGCTCCATCTAATACTCAGGTGGCCCACGCTGCTGAAAATAGTGGGATTGAACCTTTGCCATTGAGACTCTTTTGGTGGGCCACAGAAGTTTTGGATCAAGGTGAAATTTGTGTTTTCCTTTCATTCAGGTCCGTGTGACCTTGTCAACAGGTTGGATGGAAAATATACACTGTGGTGGGCCCCACATGGGACCCACAGTGATGTATGCATTTTATATCCACCGTCCAGGCGGACGGTGGAAGCCCACCATGATATTTATGTTCTCTCACCATCTAGTGGACGGTGGACCTGGGGCCCATGGTGATGCTTGTGCTTTATTTACACTGTCCAACGACAGTGGGACCCACCATGATGCGTGTGCAGCATCCAAACCGTCCACCCACTTGCAAGGATCATTTCATGGCATGAGTTTAAGAATGAGGCAGATTTATGATCAAGTGGACCATTTGTGTTTGGGTGTGACCCATGTGATTTGTATAAGGCCTATGGGTTAGGCCCATTTGATTTGTATAAGGCTTATGGGTTAGGCCCATTTGATTTGTATAAGGCTTATGGGTTAGGCCCATTTGATTTATATAATGCCTATGGGTTAGGCCCATTTGATTTGTATAAGCCCTACGGGTTTAAGCCCAATTGATGCATTCAAGGCCCAACGGGTTATGACCCATTGTAATGCACATAAGGCCCATTGGTGCGGCCCATTGATGTGGCCCGCTTGACGAATGGAAGGCTCATATGATATGGCCCATTTGATGTATTTAAGGCCCAATGGGATATACCTAAGGCCCAATGGGATATACCTAAGGCCCATTGCAATGTGTGATCCCAACCTAGTTCATGATATTCACTACGGGTAATGCCTTGGGAGTAATGTTGGTTTGACGTCCACATTACAAGTATAGTGTTGGTTAAATGTCCGCATTATGACTCTCCTTAGGACCATTGATAGGCCGTAATTATTATGTGTAGGCGTCTAGGCCCATCTGCGTTGTAAGAATAATTCATTACTTTGTAACATGCTTAGTATAATTTCATTACTCATGCCCATACGCATCATATGAATGCTTGATATGAGGAATGTTTGATCATCGCATAAGCCGTTGGGCTGAGACATTTACGGGACTCCATATGAGACGGAGCGTCCCACATGAGCGCATGGTGCACACAAGATTGCTGCATGATTGAATAGTATGATTCATGCATTTCGCATTGTGTGATATGGTTACTGTACGCCTTAGCGACATCGGGGCAGTAGACGCCACAGACGCATCGTGGTTGGCAGGATTGGATACCAAAAATTTTATTTTACATGGGGTCTATAGATATCCCTGGGTGAAAGTTCCTAAACCCTTATGGTACCAAGAGGTTTCTCCAACGTCTAGACCGGTGGATAGATGAGCGTTGACTGCCGATTACCAGATGGCTACGCTCTCCACTGTGTTGTGGTCGGTTGGAAGGGGGTGTGGCCTTACCCGCCCAAGAGTAGGGGTCAAAGCTAGGCTGAGTTTGACCAGCTCGAGGAATGGGTCCATTATCGATGAGTCGAGCTTGATATTTACAGATGGATAGTGAGGTCTCTTCCACTTACCTTATTGCCCGTGATGGGGCGACGATCTGGTTTAGAGTGTACTGACCCCGGTGATATCCCAGATTTGAGCTGTATTGACATGTGGACTAAGGTGAGGATTGGTATTCTTGAGTTACATTTCACATCGCATGGCCTTGGGATGGCCAATATCATTCATGTCTCGCATCACATAACTTTGGTATGGCTAATGGTTTTTCATGGATCCATCTGCATATTCCGCATTACTCTGATATTGCATGTTCATATTACTACCTTGCGCACGCACTTTCACCACCCTCTAACCTTTCTATAAGCTTATGCACAACCGTTGCGTGCAGGTGATGTTGGGACGCAACAGCGCTGAGACAGGAGCACTTGCAGATCATTTTGGAGTTTTTATTCCTTACCATTGTATTTCTCTTTATGCTCATTGTACTTGTAAAGTTTTTGATCATAGTAGAAATATAATGGAGTTCTTGGTTGTTATTTGTGGGTTATGCCTTTGGTTATGTTTATTACGAATCAAACTAAAGTTAAAAATCCTCCTCGTAGCATCCCAGGATCGGAACCTGGCGAATGGGCGCTAGGAGCCGAGAATAGGGTTCTAAGGAGGTTGTTGGCGCCGGATTCAGCGATCGGAATTTTTGTGAGCCCGATTTCTGAGTTTGGGGCGTGATAGAAGTTGGTATCAGAGTATAACTTGGGAATAACCGAGAACAACATTACATATTTACTATGAGTCTAGAATGGCTAAGTCCCGAAGTTCGGATAGTTTCGTGACATTTAGTTATAGGCCTTTAACGTGCGTGCCTTCGAGAGTTTTCAAGTTGATAGGCGCCTTCGCCCTTTCCTATAGGACATGGCGCGTAAGAGAGTTACCCGATCGACTCCCGCACCACCACCTGAGGATCCCGTTCTACCACCTACGGCTCCCGCATTACCAGCTACGATGTCCGTTCCACGACCAGAGATTCCTACTGCCCATCCTGAGTATGTTGCCCCTCCACCAGAGACCGGTGCAGACCCGACCATATCCGTGAGTGCCTCACTCTTGCAGCAGATGTTATAGGCTGTGACGGATGCACTTCAGGGACAGGGCAGGCAGCCAGTTGTTTCACCAGCACAGGCAGAGAAGGATCATGCGAGTGCTCTCATTCGAGAGTTTCGACGGCTCGATCCCCCACGTTTTCAGGGTGAGTCAGACCCGACTATAGCTGAGAGATGGCATGCCGATGTGGAGAAGATATTTGAGACGATAGGATGTACGACTGAGCGGCGAGTTCGACTAGCCATATTTCTTCTCCATGGTGGGGCTGAGCACTGGTGGGCATCAGTTTCCCGAGCAGCGGGTGCTGATTTTGTATGGACATGGGAGGATTTTGTGGATCGATTTGACCGACAGTACTTCCTTGATCACATCCGACAACAGCGAGCGTTGGAGTTCGAGGCCCTGGTACAGGGTGATATGACAGTGGCTCAGTATGCAGCTCATTTTGTAACACTGTCCAGATTTGCACCTTACCTAGTAGATGATGAGGAGTGGAGAGCCCGCCGCTTCGAGGACGGCCTACGTTACGGTCTTCGCAGCCGTGTTATTGGGCATGAGCTTCCGACTTTTGAGGAAGTGGTGCGGAAGGCCCAAATCTTTGAGGCGGAGTGGCTCGGTTCTCAGTCTGAGCACGGTCAGAGGAGAGACCAGAAGAGGAAGGCTCCTTTCAGTGATTCCCAGCAGCGCCGACCATAACAGCAGAGGCGTACAGGTCCCCCAGCCTTCCGAGCACCAGCAACACCTCCACTACCACCTCCGAGACAGTTCACCGACACTTGTTTTAGGTGCGGTGCGACGGGACACCGTTCATGGGAGTATCTCAGCCCCCAGCAGTAACAGAGAGGTCCACAGTAGCAGAGGGCTCCATAGAAGCCTCCACCACAGCCGCAGCAGAGACCCCCAAAGCAGCAGCGACAGTAGCACAGCCTCAGAGGCCACAGCAGCAGAGGTAGCAGTTTCGACAGCCTCAACGACCCCAGCAGCAGCAGTAGCATGCTCAGAGGGGACAGACACCTCCCCAGCCAGCTCAGGCTAGATTCTATGCGGCTCGGCAGGATCTGCAGTCATTTGGAGGAGTTGTTGAGGGTATACTTTCAGTCTCTGCATGCATTGCACATGTGTTGTTTGATTCCGATGCATCGCACTCTTTTATGGCCGAGAGCTTCTACCGATCGACTGGCTTACCATTGGAGTCTTCTTGTGAGAGCCTATCAGTATCAACGCCCTTAAGGAGGACTGCAGTGTTGGGCAAATTTTGCTCATCTTGCCCCGTTCTAGTTGGGGATACCTTTTTTTCTGCCGATCTATTTGTATTGCCGATGTCCGAGTTTGATGTCATCCTGGGCATGGATTGGCTCGCCAAGTACTATGCCATATTGGATTGCGCCGTGAAGACAGTCACGTTTTGTATACCCGGCGTGCCGCAGTTCCAGTTCGTTGCAGATCCCAGAGGAGAGCGGTTATCTTGTTTGATGTCATGTGCCATAGAGGAGCCTATAGCTGTGAGCATCGAACAGTTACCCGTAGTTTGTAATTTTTCCAATGTGTTTCAGGAGATTTCTGGATTACCGCCTCGTCGACTCACCGAGTTTTAGATTGATCTCGTGCCCGGTACCGTGCCTATTTCGAAGGCCCCGTATCGCATGGCACCGTTGGAGTTACGGGAACTGTAGAAGTAGTTGGACGAGTTGCGAGAGTTGGGTTTTATCCGTCCGAGCAGTTCGCCGTGGGGAGCACCGGTACTCTTCGTGAAGAAGAAGGATGGCTCGTTGAGGCTCTGCGTTGACTATCGTGAGCTCAACAAAGTCACGATCAAGAACAAATACCCGCTCCCTAGGATCGATGATTTGTTCGATCAGCTGCAGGGTGCACAGTTCTTTTCGAAGATCGACCTGCGTTCCGGTTATCATCAGATTCAGGTCCGAGATGAGGACATTCAGAAGACAGCATTCAGGACGCGTTACGGTCATTTTGAGTTTCAGGTCATGTCCTTCGGACTGACCAATGCACCTGTGGTCTTCATGCAGATGATGAATGAGGTCTTCCGCCCATATCTGGATCAATTTGTTGTAGTCCTCATCGACGACATTCTGATCTATTCGAGGACCTGTGAGGAGCACGAGCAGCATTTGGAGATCACCTTGGAGACCCTCCGCATACACCAGCAGTATGCGAAGCTGGAGAAGTGCGAGTTCTGACAGGAGGAGGTGAAATTCCTCGGTCACGTGGTGACGAGGGAGGGCGTCGCAGTGGACCCCTCGAAGGTTGAGGCAGTGTGTCAGTGGGGCCAGCCCACAACTGCGACAGAGATCCGTAGTTTTCTTGGTTTATCAAGCTATTACCGGCGTTTCATTGAGGCCTTCTCTCGTATTGCAGCCCCGCAGACCAGGTTGACTTGGAAGGGCGCAGAGTTTATTTGGAGTGACGCCTGTGAGCGAGCATTTATGGAGTTGAAGGACCGTCTGACGTCCACTCCTGTCCTCACTCTTCCCTCTGGGAGTGAAGGATTTATTGTATTCACTGATGCCTCGCATATTGGTTTGGGTGCTGTCCTGATGCAGCACGGGAGACCAGTGGCCTTTGCGTCTCGTCAGCTAAAGGTCCATGAGCTGAATTATCCTACGCATGATCTAGAGCTGGCTGCAGTTGTCTTCGCACTGAAGGTGTGGAGGCACTATCTTTATGGGGTCAGGTTCGAGCTTTTCTCTGATCACAAGAGCTTGAAGTACCTCTTCTCGCAGTCTGAGTTGAATATGAGGTAGAGGCGCTGGATGGAACTTCTGAAGGACTATGATTTCCATCTCCAGTACCACCCGGGCAAGGCGAACGTGGTGGCAAATGCTCTTAGCTGTCAACCACGAGGCTTAGTGGCACATATGATGATTCATGAGTGGCGGATGCTTGAGGATATCGCACCGTATGATTTTGAGTTCGTCCTGCAATCTTTCATCATACAGTAATCGAGCCTATCGATTCAACCCTCTCTTGTCACAAGGGTGATCGAGGCTCAGCAGGCTGATGAGTCGTTGCAGAGTTATATGGCTGAGGCGGCATCTGAGAGTCAAGAAGATTGGCAGATTGGTACAGACGGTGGACTTCGCTTCAGAGGCCGATTATGTGTCCCGGATATTCTAGAGTTGCGCAGAGATCTTATGACCGAGGCACATCGATCACGATTTTCTATCCACCCTGGCTCGACGAAGATGTACCGTGACATGAGGCGATAATATTTTTGGACGGGGATGAAGTGCCAGATCGCCAGTTTTATGGCCGAGTATGACACGTGCCAGCGTGTCAAGGCAGATCATAAGAGACCTCCTGGTCTATTGCAGCCGTTGAGCATCCTGATGTGGAAGTGGGAGCACGTGTCGACTGATTTCATTATGGGTTTGTCGAGGACTCAGCGTGGTCATGACGCCATTTGGGTTGTTATGGATCATCTAACGAAGTCGACACATTTCCTTGCAATGCGTGCGACTTGGTCTATGGACCGGCTTGCGAGGTTATTTATTGAAGAGGTTGTGAGACTACATGACGTTCTAGTCTCGATCATTTCTGTCTGAGACTCGAGGTTCACGTCTCAGTTTTGGGGGAGCTTCCAACGAGCGATGGGGACTGATTTGTAGCTCAGCGCCGCGTACCATCCGCAGACCGATGGCCAGACCGAGAGGGTCAACCAGATCCTTGAGGACATGCTTCGAGCCTGCGCGATTAATTTCAGGGGTAACTGGGATGAGCATTTGCGATTAGCTGAGTTCGCATACAATAACAGCTATCAGGCAATCATTGACATGGCTCCTTTTGAGGCACTATATGGCAGACCATGCAGATCACCGAGTTGTTGGACTGAGGTTGGAGAGCGTCGTCTCTTAGGTCCCGAGCTTGTGCAAGAGACGTCAGAGGCTATTGACATCATCAGGCAGAGGATGCGCACAACTCAGAGCCGACAGAAGAGTTTTGCCGATCGTCGGCATCGTCCCTTGGAGTTTGATGTAGGGGATCATGTATATCTCAAGGTCTCACCCATGAAGGGCGTAGTTTAATTTGGAGCGAAGGGCAAGCTTGCCCCAAGATTCATAAGACCTTTTGAGATCACTGGGTGGGTCGGCGCCGTGGCCTATCGGCTTGATTTGCCATCACAGTTGTCTAGCGTCCACAACGTCTTTCATGTCTCTATGTTGAGGAGGTGTGGATCAGATATTGTTCCCGTTATTGATTGGCAGCCGCTGGAGGTTCGTATGGATGC
This sequence comes from Magnolia kwangsiensis, assembly GCA_037074715.1. NCBI lineage: Eukaryota > Viridiplantae > Streptophyta > Magnoliopsida > Magnoliales > Magnoliaceae > Magnolia > Magnolia kwangsiensis. Next base: position 83,315,581 of record CM073589.1, on the reverse strand, counting down.
TTCTTACATTGAGCAGCCAGTTCGTATCCTTAATCGGAAGGAGCAGGTCCTTAGAACCAAGGTCATTCAGTTAGTGAAGGTTCAGTGGGATCACCATTCTATAGAGGAGGCTTCTTGGGAGCGTGAGGCCGAGATTCGAAAGCATTATCCTCATCTCTTTGATGGTTGATCATGTGATGTATTTTGTATACTGTATCTGATTCTATATAATGATGTTATGTTTCTTATTCCTCGCAAGTTATTCCTAGTTACGATGATTGTGTAAATTTTGAGGATGAAATTTTTATTAGGAGGGGAGAGCTGTAAGACCCGTATTTTAGTCCGTACTATTCCGTAAACTTCCGCAGTCTTACCGGTCGAATTCCGGCAACCTTCGACCCTTAACCGATATTTATGCGGGACCCTGATTCATATGTCATCAACCTGTATCGACTTAACCCAAGAACATTACCATAGTGACCGCGCCATTGCTGTGGTTTCGATGCCGCGACTTGCGTGCCGAGGAGATACCCTGGTCAAGAGATGTGGGCCAACGTTCGATGCGAAGAAAACGCCGCGCGTTGTGAAACCCAAGAGAATCTCTACGATGTGTCACATCAATCCCATCAATCAATCAAATCTTATCACATCACATGTCAAGTACATGTCAAGTACACATTACCTTTCACCCATACCCAAGTAACCAAAAAATCCAAAAGTTCTTCCATGCCCATACTTTTCTTACACAAAATGCCTCAAAAGTCAAGATTTCCTTACACACCCATCTGTCTCCCATCCATCACTCCATCACCCATCACTCTCTCTCCCTTTACAACTCTTTCTCTCTTTCTCATTTTTAAATCTCCAAGCAAGAAAATCCCATACGTATGAGAGTTCTCCAAGCATTCCCAAGCTCCAAGTGTGGCCCACTTTCCTACCCCATCATCTCCCATCCTAGCCATCCATTCTTCATCTCACCGATTGAAATCAAAGCTAAGGTGCTAAGGAACCCATAGGAGCAAGAAGATCGAACGGTGGGTGCTTGATAATGTTAGTTTTTTATATTTTTAAGATGGGCCAAGCGAGGCCAACCGATCAATGGTTTGGATTTCACTTGGGACCCTAAGTTGTGGCCGATGGCCCACTTTGATCATCGCGATCATCCATGGTGGGGCCATTCTCCATGGACCCCATCATGATGTTTATTTCATTGTAATAGGAAGGTCATCTAGACCGTCCATATTGGTGGGGAAAGGATCTCCACCGTTGATTGTAGATTTTGGTGGTCCCACATGCTTTAGGGCCCACTTGATGTATGATTCATTACAAGGGAGGGCCTATAATGTTGGGGTCCCTCCATCACATGCATGTCCCACACTCTTTCCCTTTCTCTCTCTCTCTCTTCATTTTTATTTTAATTTATTTGTGATGGTGTGGCCATGTGGCCCACTTGGATGGGTCCCACTGGATGTATGTGTTTCCCCATGCCCTCCAACCCCTTTCCTTGGTGGCCCACATCTATAGATGGGGCCCACGTCAATGTACATATTATGTCTAGGGACGCTGGACGTTCCCTGTACGCCGTTGGAAATAAATAATAAAAAAAAAAAACGGAAGAAGAAAAAGAAGCCTTTTGGGGCGGGCCACTAGTATAGGCCCCACCTTGATGTATGTATGAAATCCAAGCAATCCATCCTCGTACCCATCTCATTTTAGGCCTTGAGCAAAGATTTGAGGTTGATTGGAAGATCTGGTGGGCCATAGCGTTGGAGATTACATCATCACCATTCAAAGATCATTTTCCCATTTTATTTTATTTTCTAAACATAAAAAAATATCCTATATTAGACTCGTTGGATCTGTTACGAGCCAGGGAAGCCAATGGACGAGATGGATTTTCTTATTGCAGGCCCTAGATTCCAAAAACCCTAAAAAAATGGGTTTTCAAGTTTAAAAACAATAATAATAAAAAAAAATGCAGAGGCATTACCTCTGCCTTTGACCCCGAGCAGCAGCAGCTGCACGCTGCTGCGTGCAGCGTTTGGACGGGCGGACGTTAGGGGCCCACAGCCCTGCATGTGGGCCCCACAGTGATGTTTATTTGTCATCCAACCTGTCCACGAGGTGGGCCATCCCCAGCAGTGGGCCCCCTCCAAGTTTCAGCTCCATCTAACACTCAGGTGGCCCACGCTGCTGAAAACAGTGGGATTGAACCTCTGCCATTGAGACTCTTTTTGTGGGCCATAGAAGTTTTGGATCAAGGTGAAATTTTTGTTTTCCTTTCATTCAGGTCCGTGTGACCTTATCAACAAGTTGGATGGAAAATATACATTGTGGTGGGCCCCACATGGGACCCACAGTGATGTATGCATTTTATATCCACTATGATATTTATGTTCTCTCACCGTCCAGCGGACGGTGGAGCTGGGGCCCACGGTGATGCTTGTGCTTTATTTACACTGTCCAACGACAGTGGGACCCACCATGATGCATGTACAACATCCAAACCGTCCACCCACTTGCAAGGATCATTTCATGGCATGAGTTTAAGAATGAGGCAGATTTATGATCAAGTGGACCATTTGTGTTTGGGTGTGACCCATGTGATTTGTATAAGGCCTATGGGTTAGGTCCATTTGATTTGTACAAGGCTTATGGGTTAGGCCCATTTGATTTGTATAAGGCTTATGGGTTAGGCCCATTTGATTTATATAAGACCTATGGGTTAGGCCCATTTGATTTGTATAAGGCCTACGGGTTTAGGTCCAATTGATGCATTCAAGGCCCAACGGGTTATGACCCATTGCAATGCACATAAGCCCCATTAGTGCGGGCCATTGATGTGGCTCGCTTGACGAATGGAAGGCCCATATGATATGGCCCATTTGATGTATTTAAGGCCCAATGGGATATACCTGAGGCCCATTGAAATGTGTGATCCCAACCTAGTTCATGATATTCACAACGTGTAACGCCTTGGGAGTAATGTTGGTTTGACGTCCACATTACAAGTATAGTGTTGGTTAAATGTCCGCATTATGACTCTTCTTAGGACCATTGATAGGCCGTAATTATTGTGTGTAGGCCGTCTAGGCCCATCTGCGTTGTAAGAATAATTCATTACTTTGTAACATGCTTAGTATAATTCCATTACTCATGCCCATACGCATCATATGAATCCTTGATATGAGGAATGTTTGATCATCGCATAAGCCGTTGGGCCGAGACATTTACGGGACTCCATATGAGACGGAGCGTCCCACATGAGCGCTTGGTGCACACAAGATTGCTGCATGATTGAATAGTATGATTCATGCATTTCGCATTGTGTGATATGGTTACTGTACGCCTTTGCGACATCGGGGCCGTAGACGCCACAGACGCATCGTGGTTGGCAGGATTGAATACTGAAAATTTTGTTCTCCATGGGGTGCTATAGATATCCCTGGGTGAAAGTCCCTAAATCCTTATGGTACCAAGAGGTTGCTCCAATGTCTAGACCGAGTGGGTAGATGAGCTTTCAGTGCCGATTACCAGATGGCTGTGCTCTCCACTGTGTCGTGGTCGGTTGGAAGGGGGTGCGGCCTTACCCGCCCGAGAGTAGGTGGCAAAGCTAGGCTGAGTTTGACCAGCTCGAGGAATGGGTCCGCTATCGACGAGTCGAGCCAGACGGATAGTGAGGTCTCTTCCACTTACCTTATTGCGCTCGATGAGGCGGCAATCTGGTTTAGAGTGTACTAGACCCTGGTGATATCCCAGATTTGAGCTGTATTGACATGTGGAATTGGGTAAGGATTGGTATACTTGAGTTGCATTTCACATCACATGGCCTTGTGATGGTCGATATCATTCATGTCTCGCATTGCATAACCTTGGTACGGCTAATGGTTTTTCATGAATCCATTTGCATATTCCGCATTACTCTAATATTGCATGTTCATATTACTACCTTGCGCACACACTTTCACCACCCTCTAAGCTTTCTATAAGCTTATGCACGACCGTTGCGTGCAGGTGACATTGGGGCGCAACAGCGTTGAGACAGGAGTACTTGCAGATCATTTTGGAGTTTTTATTCCTTACCATTGTATTTCCTTTTATGCTCATTGTACTTGTAAAGTTTTTGATCATAGTGAAAATGTAATGGAGTTCTTGGTTATTGTTTGTGGGTTATGCCTTTGGTTATGCTTATTACGAATCAAACTGACGTTAAAAATCCTCCTCGTAGCATCCCAGGATCGGAACCTGGCAAATGGGAGCTAGGAGCCGAGAATGGGGTTCTACGGAGGCTGTCGGCGCCGGATTCGACAATCGGAAATTTTGTGAGCCCGGTTCCCGAGTTTGGGGTGTGACATATAAAATTAAAGATTATAATTATAATACATATATATGTTATTAATTGAAAGTATTTAATATTAAATAATATGAATCACACAAAATAATATTGATTAAATATTTATTTATAATGTTAATTTATACATATAATAATATTATGTTAATATATTTCTTTTTTAGGTCTATCTTAGAGCTTGGAAAAGGCCTGACTTTGAACTAGTTTGTGGGCCCCATTACTGGTCCCACACAACCTGGTGAATCATGGGTTTTTGGTCCGCATCAGGGTGCATTTAGAGGCTTTATTGGAAGCCATTTTTAGCTTGGGTTGAAGTTTTAAGAAGGGGGAGGAAACAAGCTTACCTGACTCAATCTGATTGGAGTTGGAGGGTAGAAACCCACGTACCCACATTATCCTCCTCTCATTTCTTTCTCTCTTTTCTTCTCCTCTCTCTTTTCCCTTTTCTTCCCTCTCTGTTCTATTTTATAGCGCATCCGTTGACAGTCTTTTATAGATGGCTTTGAAGCTTCTAGAGATTCGACTATGCACCTTAATTGCATAACGTCGTGCACAATAACAACAATGTCATTGAGAGAATGCAGAGGATTTGTGGTCAGTTTTGGTATGGCTTATAGTCGGACGGTTTAGATTGGTGTAGAGGATGCTAATCAGAGAACCGTGGTGTCTATTAATTATCCCCTCCGTTTTTGTCGTTCGTTGTTATAGCCAGCGGGGATGCTGCTTTCAGCTCATTTGTATGGCATTGATGGATCCACTTAGGATGGCCTCTTGATAAATTCACTCCCTTCAACAGATCCCTCATATTGTGTTGGCCCATGAGTCAAAGTATGGAGTAGATATGAAGTTTTAGTGGGCCATAACAAGTTTGGAAAGGTGGGTACTATCCAATGTGAAAACATTTCTGAAACCATGTCATGGGTAGCATGTTTGACTATGATATCCTGTGGGGTCCACTCGTGACGTCCTTTGTGAGATCTACACCATTCATTGGTTTGGCGGGGTCATGTTAGGCCGGGGGCTAGAATATGGAAAAATTTTAAGTCATAGGTGGCCCACACTTTATAACCATGTATTGGTGATAATTCACCATGAAAGGAAACTTACGTAAACTGGCTAAGAGTTATACATGAGATTTTTTTTTTATTATTATTTTTATTCAATCTTACCCTTTCTCTAGTCTAAACTTTCATCGTTCGTACTTCACAACCTCGCCCTCTAAATGAAGTGAAATTTGACGGGTGATTGTTATTTTATGTGCTCTTTCCATCGCCTAAATTTGAGCCTGATCTCTCAAGGATGACTAAGATTCTCTTTTAATGGCTAATATATTTTAAAATTCTAAATTAATATTTGTACAACTCTGATTGACAAGTTACCAGGCAGTTTGGACCCAAACCCCAAGATCTTCATGATGATCGGTTTACCATGATATTTACATGCCTTGTTTGGCAGATCTAGACATGACGGATGGTCAGATGACTTGTTAAAAATAAGGGGACTTGATGGTTAGTACTCTGGCCATGTATGTCAGTGGATGTACAATTAGTTTCGTAAATGGATGGTTATAATGTGTGTTTTTGGAGTGATTAGGTGTATGAAATGTATACTAGTAGATTCGAGTGACTTGTTCACATGTGTAAGTTCCTCGAATTGTAATTCTAATGGTGGGTTAAGTATATTCATGTGGGGTGAAAAAGATGAAAGGGTCGGAATATCAATTTGATAAGTGTACGGACGGACGTAGAGGTTAAGTAGCTGATTTACTACGATCTAAGGGTTGAAATTCGATGTGTATGGTTAATTTATAATAATTAGGTCTGGTATAAAATTTCACATGAAACGGATCATGGGAACTATGTGATATAGAATTTAGGGGTCTATGTTAATGACATTTTCATAATTATTGCTAATATAAGAGTTTTGTGAAATCTAATGGTTCTACATGGTCCTATGCCCATTTCTACATAATTCTTATAAGTGGACTTACATCAAAATCATTATAGATAAAAATTTATTCACCAATTTAGTCAAGGGAAAGTACGTATATCAGACCACATGATCAACGGTCAGATGACTTAATTTATGGATGGAGATAATTCTTAATTGGTCTAATTCATATTGGAGGATGGATGTAGGGTTAGGTTGACTAGATTGGTACTGTACTCGTATACATAATAGGCTAATTTATGGTAACACTCGAGGACTTTCAATACTCGGATATTCAAAAGTTCGGGGTGTTACAGACTTGATAGGTCAGATGCACCCACCTTCATCTTGGATGGATTCGTTCATAATTGTTACGACCGATTACTTCACCAAGTGGATAGAAGCAAATCCTATGAAAGGTGTGGGTCATCGAGAGATTATTGACTTCATTGAAAATAATATCATCCATTGATTCAGAATTCCAGAATACATCACGATGGATTAAGGTGCGGTATTTTCGGCAAAGGAAATGTGGACGACGACCAACAAATATGGGATAAAAATCTTACATTCGAGCCATATTATGCACAGGCTACTGGCCAAGCTAAAGCTAGTAACAATGTAATCAAGATCATTCTAAGGAAAATGATTGAAGAGAATTCTCGAGAATGGCATACGAAGTTATCGAAAGCACTTTGGGCCTATCGGAATTCACTACGTATAAGTACTAAGATGAGTCCATTTGCACTAACATATGGGCATGATGTAATAGTGCTCTTAGAGGTCACTGTGCCATCTTTGCAAACCACTTATCAAGCCAAATTAACCTTTCCTGAGTTTACAGAAGAAATATTAGCCGAGCTTGAAGGGCTAAATGAAGTTCGCATGTGGGCTCTTGATTCGATCATCGACAATAAAGTAGTTGTTTCTCATGCTTATAATAAGAGGATGAAAGGAAAATATTTTGGGGAGGGAGATATGGTGTGGAAGGTTGTATTGCCGATTAGTCAGAAAGATCAAGCTCTCCGCAAAAAGAAGTCTCCCACATGGGATAGACCATACATTATCATCCAAGTCCTCAAAGGAGAAGTGTATGTTCCGAAAGACATGAATGGGAAGATTGTGAAGGCTTCAATCAATGGCTGATTCTTAAAGCCGCACTTTCCCTCGTTATGGGAAGTCGTTCGAGAACAGACCAAACAAAGTTGAGGGATAAAATGTAACACCATATCATTAACGAAACAAAAAGAATTTATATTGCAATGAAGAGGCCTTGAAATTAGAGACCATTCGATTACAATAAAAAAAAAAAAAAAGAAGAAAACAATCCTCGACCAATCGGCTATATTGCAAAATAGGCTTCCTTAAGTTCTTCAATTTTTTTAGTGGCCAATTCCTTAGCCTCCATAGCCTGTGCCCATCTACTTCTCCATGATGGTTGTTGGTCTATGGATTTTTCGAAGAAGACCAATGACTATGTCAAGGCACCGGTCGATAGCTATGAACTCTAGTTCGGCCTCTAACTCTTCAAACTTTCTAGATTCTTCACGAGTCTAATAGAGATCTATCTGTGACTCAATGAAGTTCCCAAGGTCCTGATTGCCTGACCGATCATGCTTTGGATAGAACCATTGGGCGTTCGAGAAGTGAGCGAAGAGGTTGCCAAGTACAACCTCCATGGATCATTACATCTCTTGGTCAAAGTGCTGTTGATGATTCTAGTGAAGTTGATTCTTCTAAGCCACGTTATACTGAGCTAAAAGAGTTGCTGATCAATATTGAGGGCTGATAGATCCATGAGAGGGACAGTGCATCATTCAAATTCAGAATTAGCCTTAGAATATGTCTCTCCAAGCTGTTGTAGGTCTGAAATAACTTTGAGAACCTCTTGTTGAGGTTCATTAGTCTTGGTTGCTTTAGTCGATCCCTTAGGACGGGATAAGTTTTGTGGAGGAAGGAGAAATGGGAAAAGGAATCAATCCCTTCCTCAAGGATTTTCTTCAAAACCCTCAAGGATTAAGAGAATAATGGGGAGGAAGTCATGGAGAAAAGGTTTTTTGTTGAGGTTTACTGTTCATAGGGTGCTGCAAATCTAAGTGGGGAATGCTTTTTATAGGCATTATAAGGAGTAATAAATACATGCATAGGATAGGGTTCAATGGTTGGGAACCCAAAGTAAATGGCTAGGTTATCGATTTGTTTCCTAGAAAATGGAAGTATGCAATGGAATAAATGAGGCTTCTTGAAAAATGTTGGGTATTTACTACTATTGAGTCAACATATGGTAGGGAATATGTGAATGAAAAATGGCTAAGTGTTGAGAGACCAATTTATGACAGAGAGACTTGATCAACTGAGGGGAACCATTGTGGGAATACTGTTCGAACCAATTATCTTTTCTGAATATCTCTAGCCATACTCGAAAAAAAATGCTCATACCTTACCATGATATGTCATATCGATCTTGATGCATTTGAGAAATTGATAAAAGGAAGAATTATTTAAAGATGTTTCTGGTCATCGACCGCATTACAGGAGCACAAAGAAGGAAAAAGAAAGGAAAACACAAAGCGACTGAGTAACTTAAGTCATCTTGATTTTCATTCTCCCAAACTCCTCAAGGAGGGCTTTCATCTTAGCCTCATTCTTCTCCTGTTTAGGTGTCCAATCCACTCCTTTCTTGATGATGATTGGAAGAAGATGAAGCAGCTGGTTGATGCGGATGCTGTTTGAGGAAATCATGTTCTCGACTTCTCTTTTTGCGACGAGACTTATCTTTGACCGCATTTAATAGATGTTAAGTTGTTCATCTGGGAATGAAAGGTCTTCCGGGATGACCACATCTTTAGCAAAGAAGGAACCTTCCTGTTCCATGAGTTCCTCCATCAGTCCAATACGATAAGCTTGCAATGCACGAAGCATGGTGTCGTTAAGCTAGTGTATCTGGACCCAACATAATCATTCGGGCCAAGTCAGTTCATGTAACACCCTAAAAATCGGGGGTCGTGTAGAAACCCGACTCCCAAGTTCCAGACCATCACTTATGCAACAAATATGATTATGATTCAATGTTGTCTAAGTTAAAGCATTCACATGAGTAAGATTATACCAAAACTGTAATTCATACTCCAGATCCAGTGATAAAACGCAAGCGGAAGACTGAAAAATATATATATCACTGTACAAAAACGAAATAATCTCAAACTGTCTCCAAAGTATGAATACATCACCAAGTCTCATATACATGTCATAAAGCCAGAAATAAATGTCAGGTGATAGTCCAACTAGCATGTCCCGCCGATCTAGGCCACCTGCGCAAAGCCGTCGAAGAACTGCATATACGAGAACTCATCCTGATCCTCGTAGTAATCCGGCTCAGTGTCCTGAATCGCCTTATCACCTGCATCTAAGACAGGGTCTGGTGGTGTTGCAAACACCGTCCCGTAACGTGGGAGTGAGTGATCAACTCAGTGGAATAATAGAGCAAAGATTAACATGTTATCAAATCAATCACGCGTTAATAGTAAAACAAACAATCAACCATCCCTAGGTACTGTTGCTAATGCAAGCATGAAATGACATGATGGATGCCCTCACCGACATACTCCCTCATGCGACACCATCTACGTCCGCGACATGCTTTCTTCTCGCAGTGCTCCACATCTTCCAGGCACATGCAGTGCGATATGGATAATGATTACCGGGTTGTTATTAGTCATTTTCATACAGCAGGATTGGAAAACTAAGGTACCTTCCTTATATTAATCCCAACACAGATCCTGTCTAGGGTCATCACTTCCAGTAATCACATACGATGTTATATTTGTAAGTCGCTGCAAGGGCTGCCAGGGTTGTTGCTCGCACTCGTTGCATCGCTCCCCCATCACCTTATCAATACAGGCCTAATGTACTCTCATCGCTACGGAAGGGTCGTCCCCTCCCGTAAACTCAAAATAGGCTCGCGGTCACTACAAAGGGTGTAAGACCCGTATCTTAGTCCGTACCGTTCCGTAGACTTCCACAGTCTTACTGGTCAAATTTCGGTAACCTTCGACCCTTAACCGATATTAACGTGCGACCCTGATTCATATTCCGTCAACCTGTATCGACTCGACCCAAGATCTGTACCCTAGCGACCGCGCCGTCGCTGCGATTCTGATGCCATGACTTGCTCGCCGAGGCGATACCCTGGTCAAGAGTTGTAGGCCGATGTTCGGTGTGAGAAAAATGCCGTGTGTTGCAAAACCCAAGAGAATCTTTATGATGTGTCACGTCAATCCCATCAATCCCATCAATCAATCAATCTATCAATCCATCACATGTCAAGTACACATCATGTAACACCCTGAAAATCGGGGGTCGTGTATAAACTCAACTCCCGAGTTCCAGACCGTCACTTATGCAACAAAAATGATTATGATTCAATGTTGTCTGATTTAAAGCATTCACATGAGTAAAAGTATACCAAAACTGTAATTCATACTTCAGATCCAGTGATAAAAGCAAGCGGAAGACTAAAAAATATATATATCACTGTATGGAAAAACAAAGTAAATCTCATCTGTCTCCAAAGTGTGACTACATCTCTGAGTCTCATATACATGTACATGAACAAAATAAATATCCAAAATGGTCCCACTGAAATCCCATCGATCCAGGTCGCCTACGAAAAACCGTCGTGATACTGCATGTACGAGAACTCGTCCTGGTCCTCGTCAAAGTCTGGCTCTGCCTCCTGGATCTCAGCCTCACCTGCATCTACAACAGGGTCTGGTGGGTGTTGCAAACACCATCCCGTAACGTGGGAGTGAGTGAACAACTCAGTGGAATCATAGAGCAAAGATTAGCATGTTCACAATTCGATCATGCGATAATAGTAAAGCAGTAAATCAGACAATCCTAATACTGTTGTTAATGCAAGATGAATGACGTGATGCATGCCCTCACCGACGATCTCCCTCATACGGCAACATCTTACGACCGCGACATGCCACACTCCCTAGAGTGCTCCACATCTTCCAGGCACATGCAATGCTATGGTGATATGATTTTCAAGTTGTTATTAGTCCATTCAAACAGCAGGATTGGGAAACTAAGGTACTTCCCTTGTATCAATCCCAACACAGATCCTATCTAGGGTCGTCACTCCTAGTAATCTCATACGATGTATATTTCGTAGGTCACTGCAAGGGCTGTCAGGGCTGTTGCTCGTACTCGTTGCACCGCTCCCCCATCACCTTATCAATACAGGCCTACCGTACTCTACTGCAACGGAAGGGTCGTCGCCTCCCGTGGACTCAGAATACGCTCGCGGTCACTACAAAGGACTCGTCGCCTGATCAGTGTAGGCCGACAGCTAGAATATAGTGTCCCATACCACCATAATCTGCTCACGAGTCTAGGTGCTCACTGGTCACTACGGGGAGGTTTGTGGCCCCAGCGTAGGCCGACAGCTCGACCACGGTGTCCCATACCACCATGCCCGACTCATGAGTCTTCGTGGATCAAGGTACCATGGTTAACGGGGTTTACAATGGTAAGTTCAGTACCCTAGGTTCAAGCAGTTATGACTCATACAAGGTGAACATACATCGGCCAGTCGGGTTACTTGACGGGCTCGACTAGCACGATCGCATCTCAAGTCGAACGACATGAAGTGCGTAAAACACTTCGCGTGGCCTAACCACTGCCGCCAACTTCAAACAGGACTCGCGTTCATCGACGCGTCGCTCGTGGCTAAGACCAGTCAGCCACGAATTCGCTCGATTACCGACTGCCTGGACTAAGTCTAGTCCCAAACACTTATGGAATCACATCAGTAATTTATGTAAGAGTATTGGAATTGAAATACAATCATGTGAGCATGTTAACACATGTTATAACATTCAACTTAAGCAAATCTTCAAGCACATATATTCCATGCATGTAATGAAATCATGCATATAGTCACATGTAGAAAATCATTTAGGTCAGCATATTAACTGAGAAATCAATCTCAAACTACCACATAACATCATTTAATTCAATACATACTAATACAAGCATTTATACAAACACATACACTACACACTTAAGTCTACATATAGTATGTCGATGCAAAGTGCGCAACTAGGCGAATCTCTTCGCCAAACTAATTATGCATGCATTCCTAACTTTCTAATGCGACAACAAACCATGTCAATCACGTCAGCAAAATATGAATGTAAACCGTACTTCTTACAAATGACTAAAATGCCCTAAATCTCATATTCTTCGTTACTTTACGAAACAGGAAACGGAGAGCATGTTGTACATGTCAAACGGCGATGCCGTCAATAATCTACTATTAAACGACATTGAAAGCGTTGTAAACCGTCAATCAAAGCGTCTAAAATCCTCACCTTATCTCTTACGGATGCGTGATTTTGAACGGAGCGTGTACGCTTCGTCTACGGCAGTAGGAGAACCTATTTTACAAGTTACGTTAGCTAACACGCTATGAATCTAAGTAAACCCTAAATCAGTAAGTTCTAGGGTTGTTTCATACCTGATAAAGCGGAGAAATCACCGGCCAGGTGATTGGGAAGAGTTGCTGTAGCACGTGAAAGTAGCGGCACGAAGGCAGGAAAAATCCTCCCACTTCCTCTCTCAAACTCTCTCCTTTTCTCTCTCCCAAATCTAGGTTTTTACAATTTTCGGATGGGAGAGAGGAATGAGGGTTTCAACCCCTTTTATAAGCTTAAAAATGCCGGAAACAGGCTCCGGAACGAAGTTTACTTTGTGCATATCCATTTCGGGGCTGTTTCGGTCCAAAAGATACTTTCTGGTGGTCCCCTGGTCGAATGCGATCGGACTTAAGCTCATGCGTACCAGATATAGCACGTATTAAGTTTTCAGTCTGGCAGGGTTCGCAGATCGCACGTGGCGGACCAGTTTCAGTTCAGCGGTCACCGCACGTAGATCAGGGCTGAAAGTCTCATGATATAAAATAGAAATTTTTCCTGATCCGAGGGTGTAATCTGGATGAATTCTGACGGTCAGAACGCTTAATACTGACGCGTCAAGTCGTGTGCCAGATTTGAATTTAAAATTCTAATTCTGTCCCTATTCGCACTCTCTTCAGTCCGGGCTCAATGAAATAGCCCGTGATTGTCGGTTTGACTTGATTTTCGAAATGAGTGTCAACTCCAATAAGGCGGTTCTAACGGTCTAAGATAGGAAGTATCGGACTTTCGACGTGTGGTCTAGATCCAATACAAAAGTTCAAAGCGGTCCAGAGACCAAACCTGCTTAGAGTTTGATCCGAGGTTATAGAGTATTATAGAGTCGTTTGTTCTACTCGATTTGGGTCTTGTAGAACGTATTTAAAGTGATCAGGGACTATTTCCCAGCTACTCTAGCGTTGCGCTAGCTAACTTACGCTTAATTTCCATAGAAATTAATTCTACGCGATTCCGGGTCGAGTTGGTACTCGAGCCCAAGTACGGATTTTTCACGGGCGTTACAATCTACCCCCCTTAACAAATAATTTCATCCTCAAAATTTGTACCTTTTCGTACTCCTCGAGAAGCTGTGGGTAGTTCTTTCTGATCTCGGCTTCTGTCTCCCAGGTAGCCTCCTCCTCAGAGAGATGCGTCCATAATACCTTCACAAGGGGAATCACCTTGCTACGCAGTACCTGCTCCTTCTTGTCTAGGATACGTGTCGGTCGCAGGATATAAGTAACATCCTCTCCTAACTGCACCTGCTCCCATCTGATGATATGGGAAGGATCAGCAACGTACTTCTTCACCATAGAAACATGAAATACGTTGTGAACGCTCGCGAGAGGCGTGGGTAAAGCTAATCGGTAAGCCACTGCTCCCACACGATCGAGGATCTGGAATGGGCCAATGAATCGTGGTGCTAGCTTCCCCTTCTTCCCGAACCGAAGGACTCCCTTCATAGGAAAAACTCGCAAAAACACATGATCCCCAACTGTGAACTCTAGTGGCCTCCGTCTCGTATCGGCGTAGCTCTTCTGTCTGCTCTGCGCTGTAAGAAGCCGACGTCGAATAGTATCAATCTTCTCTGACGTCGCCTGCACTAACTCTGGGCCAATCAAGCTACGCTCACCGACCTCTAACCAGCAATGCGGTGCGTGACAAGGTCGCCCATACAGCGCCTCATAAGGTAGCATACCGATACTCGCCTGAAAGCTGTTGTTGTACGCAAACTCCGCATAAGCAAGACAATCATCCCAACTGTCCTTGAAGTCTAATGCGCAAGCTCACAACATGTCCTCTAAGATATGGTTCACCCGCTCTATCTGTCTGTCTGTCTGTGGGTGGAAGGTAGTACTGAACTTCAACTTCACACCCATAGCCTCCTGAATGCGAGTCCAGAAAATAGAAGTGAACTGCGTGTCTCTATCCGACACGATCTCCAGCGGAACTCCATGCAGACGCACAATCTCTCTGATGTACAATCTAGCCAACTCGTCTGCAGAGTTCGTAACTCTGATCGGTAGGAAGTGCGCCGACTTCGTCAGATGGTCGACGATCACCCAAATGGAATCATGTCCCTTCCTCGTCTTCGGCAACCCAGAAAAAAAGTCCATGGAAATGAAATCCCACTTCCACTCTGCGATCGGCATAGGCTGCAAAAGTCCAGGTGGTCGGCGATGCTCTGCCTTCACCTGCTGACAAGTGAGACAACGGGACACGAACTCTGCTATGTGGGTCTTCATACCTTCCCACCAATACGTCCTCTTCACGTCACGATACATCTTTGTGCTGCCTGGATGCATCGCGAGTCTAGTAGAATGCGCAGCCTCGAGAATCTCTCGTCTCAAGTCAGGGACATCTGGGACGCATAGGCGGCCACGGTAACGTAAGCCCCCATCCATACCAACTCGCCAGTCGGCGTCAGCATCATCACTGGCCTGCTCTCGAAGATCAGTAAGATGCGCATCGTCCCTCTGCGCTTCAATGACTCGGTCATCGATCTGAGATCGCACCTGTACATGTGCGATGAACTCAAACGGCTCCTCTACAGTGAGTTTCTGCTCAAAGTCTCGCAAAAACTCAACCATATCCCACTCGGCAACTATCAGCGGAGCCGTAAACTCTATCGCCTTCTTGCGGCTCAACGCATCAGCCACAAGGTTCGCCTTTCCAGGATGGTAAGAGACTTCAAACTTGAAGTCCTTCAACGTCTCCATCCATCGCCGCTGCCTCATATTCAAGTCTCGCTGCGTGAATATGTACTTGAGGCTCTTGTGGTCGCAAAAGAGCTCGAACTCCTCTCCGTAGAGGTAATGTCTCCAGAGTCTCAGTGCGAATATAACGGCTGCCAACTCTAGGTCGTGTGTAGGGTAATTCTCCTCGTGCTTCCTTAATTGTCTCGAGGCATACGAAATTACCCTGTCCCTCTGCATAAGGACACAACCCAAACCAACGCTAGACGCGCTAGTATATATAGTGTATCTAACCCCTTGCTCTGGCAATACTAGCACAGGCGCGGACGTAAGTCTGTCCTTCAGCTCCTGAAAAGCTGACTCCGCCTTGTCATTCCAGGTGAACTTCACGTCCTTCCGTGTCAACTGAGATAAGGGTCTCGCGATCTTCGAGAAGTCCTGAATGAAGCGCCGATAGTAGCCAGCGAGACCCAAGAAACTCCTCACCTCAGTGACTGAACCAGGCTGCTCCCAGTCCTGCACCGCAGCTACCTTAGACAGGTCAACTGTCATGCCATCATTGGACACCACGTGTCCCAGAAACTTCACCTCCTGCTTCCAGAAGTCGCACTTCTTGTACTGTGCGAACAACTGATGCTGTCTGAGCGTATCCAGGACCAAACGTAAGTGCTCCTCATGCTCCTCTCAACTCCTAGAGTACACCAAAATGTCGTCAATGAATACAACGACGAATCGATAGAGGAAAGGCCGAAATACCCGGTTCATCAGATGCATGAACACGGCCGGTGCATTCGTGAGACCGAACGACATCACGAGGAACTCGTAGTGGCCAAAACTAGTCCTGAATGCTGTCTTTTGCACGTCCTCATCCCTGATGCGCAACTGATGATATCCCGACTGAAGATCAATCTTCGAGAAGTACTGCGTTCGGCCAAAACTAGAACCTATTTTACAAGTTACGTTAGCTAACACGCTATGAATCTAAGTAAACCCTAAATCAGCAAGTTCTAGGGTTGTTTCATACCTGATAAAGCGGAGAAATCACCGGCCAGGTGATTGGGAAGAGTTGCTGTAGCACGTGAAAGTAGCGGCACGAAGGCGGGAAAAATCCTCCCACTTCCTCTCTCAAACTCTCTCCTTTTCTCTCTCCCAAATCTAGGTTTTTGCAATTTTTGGATGGGAGAGAGGAATGAGGGTTTCAACCCCTTTTATAAGCTTAAAAATGCCGGAAATAGGCTCCGGAACGAAGTTTACTTAGTGCATATCCATTTCGGGGCTGTTTCGGTCCAAAAGATACTTTCTGGTGGTCCCCTGGTCGAATGCGATCGGACTTAAGCTCATGCGTACCAGATATAGCACGTATTAAGTTTTCAGTCTGGCAGGGTTCGCAGATCGCACGTGGCGGACCAGTTTCAGTTCAGCGGTCACCGCACGTAGATCAGGGCTGAAAGTCTCATGATATAAAATAGAAATTTTTCCTGATCCGAGGGTGTAATCTGGATGAATTCTGACGGTCAGAACGCTTAATACTGACGCATCAAGTCGTGTGCCAGATTTGAATTTAAAATTCCAATTCTGTCCCTATTCGCACTCTCTTCAGTCCGGGCTCAATGAAATAGCCTGTGATTGTCGGTTTGACTTGATTTTCAAAATGAGCGTCAAGTCCAATAAGGCGGTTCTAACGGTCTAAGATAGGAAGTATCGGACTTTCGACGTACGGTCTAGATCCAATACAAAAGTTCAAAGTGGTCCAGAGACCAAACCTGCTTAGAGTTTGATCCGAGGTTATAGAGTATTATAGAGTCGTTTGTTCTACTCGATTTGGGTCTTGTAAAACGTATTTAAAGTGATCAGGGACTATTTCCCAGCTACTCTAGCATTGCGCTAGCTAACTTACGCTTAATTTCCATAGATATTAATTCTACGCGATTCCGGGTCGAGTTGGTACTCGAGCCCAAGTACGGATTTTTCACGGGCGTTACACATCACCTTTCACCCATACCCAAGCAACCACAAAAGTTAAAAAGGGTCTTACAAACCCATGCCTTTCTCACACAAAAGGCCACCAAAGTCAACAAAACCTTACACACCCATCCCTCTCCCATCCATCACTCCATCACCCATCACACTCTTTCTCCCTTTGCAACTCTTTCTCTCTTTCTCATTTTCAAAAAATCCAAGAAAACCCCTCCATATGTTGGAGCTCTCCAAGCTTTCTAAAAACTCCAAGGTGGCCCACTTTCTACCCCATGATCTCCCCATCTCAACCATCCATTTTCCATCTCCTCCATTAAAATCCAAGCTAAGGTGCTAAGGAACCCCTTGGAGCAAGAAGATTGGACGGTGGGTGCTTGTTAATATTGATTTTTCATGTTTTTGAGATGGGCCAAATGAGGCCAACCGATCAATGGTTTGGATCTCATTTGGGACCCTAAGAGGTGGCCGATGGCCCACTTTGATCATCATGATCATCCATGAAGGGGCCATTCTCCATGGACCCCATCATGAGTTTA
The DNA here is from genome assembly GCA_037074715.1 of Magnolia kwangsiensis. Lineage (NCBI taxonomy): Eukaryota > Viridiplantae > Streptophyta > Magnoliopsida > Magnoliales > Magnoliaceae > Magnolia > Magnolia kwangsiensis. The sequence goes on along the minus strand of CM073589.1, from coordinate 83,297,652 downwards.
TTTCATTACATTTGAAGGTCATCTAGACCGTCCAAATTGGTAGAGAAAGGATCTCCACCGTTGGATTTGATTTTGTTAGATCCATGTGTAAAGGGACTCGTTTTATTGTTTGATCTCTTCAAGGGAGGGCTCATAGTGGCGGAGCCCTCCATCACAAGCGTGTCCCACTTTCCACCTCTCTCTCCCTTCTTATTTCATTTTATTTGTTTATTTTATTTATATATTTTTTTGTCATTATATAGGCTTGTGTGGCCTATTTGAATGGACCCCACCATGGAGCTCACTTTCTATACAATCATCAAGTGTGGCCCAACTTGTGTGTGATGGGGTCACACTGTTCTCCATGAGGTGCCCCACCTAACCAGGGTCCACCACAATGTTTTTTTTTATTAAAAGACCAAACCGTCCAGCGTCTGGGACGCTTGACGTCCCTGTATAAAAAAAAAAGAAGAAGAAAAGAAAGGGAGCTTTTGGGGTGGGCTACTTGCATAGGCCCCACCTTGATGTATATATCCAATCCAAGCCGTCCATCCTCTTACCCACATCGTTTTAACTGTTGAGTAGGAGAATGGGGCTGATCTGAGTTTCTGGTGGGCCATAGCATTGAGAACATTGGTGGTTACCATTGAGGAATTTTCTGACGTTTCTGTACATCCAAAAATCATAAACTCTGGACTCATTGGGATAGCCTCGAGCCACTGAACACAATGGACGGAGTGGATTCTCACGATGCGGACCCCACACGATGAAAACCCCAGAAAAATGAGTTTTTCCTATTTTTGAATAAGCAAGGCATGAGGCTCTGCCTCTGCCTCTGACAAGAGCAGCAGCTGCACGCTGCTGCGTGCAGCGTTAGGAGGGCGGGCGGTCAGCCAGCTACCCACGGCTGCTGCCGTGGGACCCATAATGATGTATATGTTTGATCCACGCCGCTCATGAGGTGGGTCCCCTCCTCAGGTGGGCCCATTCCAAGTTTCAGCCGGATCCAGAACTCAGGTAGCCCACACCATAAGAAACAGTGCGAATGAACATCTACCATTGAAACCCATCCTGGGGTCCACAGAAGTTTTGGATCAAGATGAAATTTGTGTTTTACCTTCACACAGGTCCGTGTGACTTTATGAACGGTTTGGATGACATTTAAACGTTTCTGGTGGGCCCCACATGGGACCCACAAGTGATGTGTGGGTTTTATTCCCATCGTCCAGGCGGACGGTGGAACCCATCAGATATGTGTTTTATTCCCACCGTCCAGCGGACGGTGGGCCCTGGTGCATGTGTTCTTCGTGTGCTGTCCAATGATAGTGAGCCCCCCCCCCCCCCCCCCCCCCCATGATACGTGTGTTAAATCCAAGCCATCTATCCACTTTGCAAGCTCATTTTGGCCATGAGCTTAAAATGTTGAGCTAGATTCATATTCCCAGTGGACCCCACCTTAGCTTGTTTTAAGGCCCATCTTAATGTAGTGATAATAGCCTATTGGGGGCCCATTTTTGTTGTGGATGTAGGATCCATTTGATTTATATAAGCCCTATGGATTTAGGCCCATTTGATATATAAGGCCTATGGATGTAGGCCCACTTGATAGATAAGGCCTATGATTTAGGCCCATTTGGTATGTATAAGGCCGATGTGATTAGATCCATTATGATGCAATCTAAGGCCCGCGGGTTATGACCCATTGCAATGCACTTAAGGCCCATTGGTGTGGTCCATTTACGTGGCGCATTTGACGAATAACAGGCCCATATAGCATGGCCCATTGGATGTATTTAAGGCCCAATGGGATGTACCTGAGGTCCATTGCAATGTGTGATCCCAACATTGATTATGTAACGATGTTTGCGACGATCGTGCCTTGGAAGCAATGATGATTTGACGTCCACATTGCGAGTGTAATGTTGATTGGATGTCCACATTGCGACTCTCCTTAGGGCCCAGCATTGGGCCCGTACTTATTGTGTATAGGCCGTCCAGGCCCATCTGCATTGTAAGGATTGCTCATTTCATTATAACATGTTTAATATAGTTTTCATGACTCATGATCATACGCATCATATGTATGCTTGATATGAGAAGTGACTGATCATAGCATATGCCTTCGGGCAGACTGTTTATGGGACCCCGATTAGGCGGTGTTGCCCTAAATGAGCGCACGATACGCGCAGGAATTGTCGCATGATTTGATAGTGTGATTCATGCATTTCGCATTGTATGACATGATTACTGTATGCCCTAGCATCATCGGGGTTGTAGCCATCCACAGACAGATCGTGGTTGGTAGGATTGGATATTGAAAATCTTGTTCTACATGGGGTGCTATAGATATCCCTGGGTGAAAGTCCCTAAACCCTTATGGTACCAAGAGGTTACTCCAACGTCTAGACCGAGTGGGTAGATGAGAGTTGAGTGCCGATTACCAGACGGTTACGCTCTCCACTGTGTCGTGGCCGGTTGGAAGGAGGTGAGGCCTTACCCGCCCGAGTGTAGGGGGCAATGTTAGGCTGAGTCTGACCAGCTCGAGGAATGGGTCCGCTATCGACGAGTCGAGCCCGATATTAGCAGACGGATAGTGAGGTCTCTTCCACTTATCTTATTGCGCGCGATGTGGCGACGATCTGGTTTAGAGTGTACTAGACCTCGGTGATATCCCAGAGTTGAGCTGTATTGACATGTGGACTTAGATGAGGATTGTATGCTTAGCTTGCATCTTGCATCGCATAGCGTTAGTACGGCTCATGATATTTATGGTTCCATCTGCATATTTTGAATTACTCTGATACTGCATGATCATATTACTACCTTACGCACACACTTTCACCACCCTCTACGCTTTCTATAAGCTTATGCACGACCGTTGCGTGCAGGTGACGTTGGATCGTAACAGCACTAAGGCTTGAGCATGTGGCAGATTACTCTGGAGTTTTTGGTATATCATCATTGTATTTTCCTTTATGCTCATTGTACTTGTAAAGTTTTTCATCATAGTGGAAATGTAATGGAATTCTTGGTTGTTGTTTGTGTGTTATGCCTTTGGTTATGCTTATTACGAATCAAACTGAAATTACAAATCCTCCTCGTAGCATCCCAGGATCAGAACCTGGCGAATGGTCGCTAGGAGCCGAGAATGGGGTTTTACGGAGGCTGTCGGTGCCAAATTCGGCGATCGAGAATTTTGTGAGCTCGGTTTCCGAGTTTGGGGCGTGATAAAGGGATCGTCACCAATCAGAGCAGGCTGACAGCTCGAATGTAGTGTCCCATACCACCACAATCGGCTCACCAGTCAAATGTGATCACTGGTCACTACGGGGAGGTTTGTGGCCCCAGCGTAGGCCGACAGCTCGACCACGGTGTCTCATACCACCATGCCCGGCTCATGAGTCTTTATGGATCAAGGTACCATGGTTAACAGGGTTTCTAATGGTAAGTTCAGTACCCTAGGTTCAAGCAGTTATGACTCATACAGGGTGAACATACAATGGCCAGTCGGGTTACTTGACGGGCTCGACTAGTACGAGCGCATCTCAAGCTAAGCGACATGAAGTGCATAAAACACTTCATATGGCCTAACCACTGCCGTTAACTCAAAACACGACTCGCGTTCATCGACGCATCCTTCGTGATAAATAGAAGCCAACCACGAATTCAATCCATTACCGACTGCCTGGACTGGAACATAGCCCCAAGCATTTGTAAATCAACATCAGTGTCATATGAGAGTCATAGAAATGAAATACAACAATACAAGCATGTTGACACATGTTATAACATACAACTTAAGAAAATCATTCAACACACGCATTTCATATATATAATGAAATTAATACATATAGCCAACATGATGGAATTCATATACATCCGCATATTAATTGAGAATTCAATCTCAAAACTAATTCACGACACCATTACTCAATACATACTAATACAATCATTTATACAAACACTTAGACTACACACTTTAGTCTACATAGTGTATGTCGACTCAAAGTGCACATTAGGGCGAATCTCTTTACCAAACAGATCATGGATGCATTCCTAGTATCCTAACACGACAAATAATCATGACAAACATTTCAGCAAAATATGGACGTAAACAGTATTTCCTACAAATGACTAAAATACCCTAAATCTCATATGTTCCATGCGCAGTCGAAATGGAAAACGGACAGCATGTTCTACATGTTAAATGGCGTGCTCGACGATAATCTACTATTAAACGACATTGAAAGCTTTAAAATCAGTCAATCAAAGCGTCTAAAATCTACACCTTTCGCCTTAGACGTGTATCGATTCGAACAGAATTTCTACGCTTTGTCAACGGCGTAACGACGACCTAATGCACACGATACATAAGCTACATCGCTAAAGTATCAAAGGAATCCCTGAAACAGCAAGTGGTTAGGGTTTTTCTTACCTAGAAGTGCGTTAAATTCACCAGGAAAATGGTTTGAATGTGGTGATTAATCACGGGTAGTAGTTGTAGCAAGTGGCGGGAAAACTCTCCCACAACTCTCTCACAATCTCTCACTTTCTCCCTCTCCCTTTCTAAGGTTTCAAGGAAATTCGGATGGGAGAGATATGAGAGGGTTTAAGGCCCTTATATAGGCTAAAATCTAACCTAATTAGACTTGGGAACAAGGTATAGTTGAGTTACAACCAAATCGGGACCTTTTCGATCCAAAAGAGTGTTTCGGGAGGTCCCCTGGCCGAACGCAGTCGGACTTAAGATCATGCCTACTGGATCTTGCTCACATGAAGCTTTCAGACTGGTAGAGTTCCCAGATCGCACATGGCGGTCCAGTTTCAGTTCAGCGGTCATCGTACCTAAATCAGGTCTATAAGTCTCATGATATAAAAGAGAATTTTTTCCTGATTCGAGGGGAAATTTGGCTAAATTCTGACGGTCAGAACGCTTAATAATAACGCGCAACGACTCGTGCCAGATTTGGAATTAATTTCCTAAACCTTTACCCTATTCTCACTCTCTTCAGTCTAGGCTCAATGAAATAGCCTCAGAACATCTGTCGGGCTTGATTTTCGAAACGATTGTCAAGTCCAGCTAAGCGGTCATAACGGTCTAAGATTGTAGATATCGGACTTTCGACGCGCGGTCTAAATCCAATACGGAGTTTCAGAGGGTTCCTGAGAGCAACAGGTTTAGAGTTTGATCCAAGGTTTCAGGGTATTATAGCGTCATCGATTCTACAAGTTTTGGGTCTTGCAGAACGTATTTAAAATGATCAGGGACAATTTCACAGCTACTCTAACGTAGCGCTAGTTAACTTACGCTTATTTTCTAAAGGAATTAATCCTTAGTGATTTCTGATCGAGTTGGTACTCGAGTCTCTGTACGGATTTTTTCAAGGCGTTATAATCTGCCCCCCTTAACAATAAATTTCATCCTCGAAATTTGTACCTTTTCGTACTCCTCGAGAAGCTATGGGTAGTTCTTTCTGATCTCGGCTTCTGTCTCCTAAGTAGCCTCTTCCTCTGAGTGATGAGTCCACAACACCTTCACAAGGGGGATAACCTTGCTATGCAGCACCTTCTCCTTCCTATCTAGTATATGCGTCGGTCGCACTATATATGTCACATCCTCACCTAACTGCACCTGCTCTCATCTAATGATATGGGAAGGATCAGGAACGTATTTCTTCAGCATAGAAACATGAAATACATTGTGTACGCTGGTGAGAGGCATAGGCAAAGCCAGACGATAAGTCACTGCACCCACACGGTCAAGAATCTGAAACGGACTAATGAATCGCAGTGCTAGTTTCCCTTTCTTCCTAAACCGAAGGACTCCGTTCATAGGGAAAACTCGTAAAAATACATGATCTCCAACCGCGAACTCTAGCGGGCGCTACCTCGTATTGGCATAACTCTTCTGTCTATTATGCGCTGTAAGAAGCCGGCGTCTAATAATATCAACCTTCTCTGAGGTCGCCTGCATTAACTCTGGGCCAATCAATCTGCGCTCACCGACCTCTGCCCAGCAATGCGGTGGTCGACAAGGTCGCCCATACAAAGCCTCATAAGGTGCCATACCGATACTCACCTGGAAACTATTGTTGTACGTGAACTCTGCATATGCAAGACAATCATCCCAACTGTCTTTGAAGTCCAATACGCAAGCCCACAACATGTCCTCTAGAATCTGGTTCACCCGCTCTGTCCGTCCGTCTGTCTATGGTTGGAAGGCAGTACTGAACTTCAACTTCACACCCATAGCCTCCTGAAGCGCGTCTCTATCTGACACGATCTCCAAGGGAACTCCATGCAGACGTACGATCTCTCAAATATACAGCCTGGTTAACTCGTCTGCAGAGTTCGTAACTTTGATCGGTAGGAAGTGCACCGACTTCGTCAGACAGTCGACGATCACCCAAATAGAATCATGTCCCTTCCTTGTCTTCGGCAATCCTGAGATGAAATCCATGGAAATGAAGTCCCACATCCACTCAGCTATAGGCATAGGCTGAAGAAGTCCAGGAGGTCGGCGATGCTCTGCCTTCACCTGCTAGAAAGTGAGACAACAAGACACGAATTCTGCGATGTGGGTCTTCATACCATCTCACCAATACGTCCTCCTCAAGTTACGATACATCTTGGTACTGCCCGGATGCATTGCAAGTCTAATACTGTGCAAAGCCTCGAGAATCTCTCGTATCAAGTCAGGGACATCTGGAACGCATAGGCGGCCATGGTAACGTAAGCCCTCATTCGTTCCAACTCGCCACTCGGCGTCTGCATCATCACTGGCCTACTCTCGAAGCTCAGTCAGACGCGCATCATTCCTCTGCGCCACGATGACTCTGTCATCGATTAAAGATCGCACCTGCACATGTGCGATAAACTCGTACGGCTCCTCCATAGTGAGTTTTCGCTCAAAGTCTCGTAAAAACTCAACCATATCCCACTCAACAACCATCAGCGGAGCCGCAAACTCTATCGCCTTCTTGCGGCTCAACGCGTCGGCCATAAGGTTCACCTTGCCCGGATGGTAGGAGACTTCAAACTTGAAGTCCTTCAAAGTCTCCATCCATTGCCTCTGCCTCATATTCAAGTCTCGCTGTGTGAATATGTACTTGAGGCTCTTGTGGTCGCAAAAGAGCTCGAACTCCTCCCCGTAGAGGTAATGTCTCTAGAGCTTCAATGCGAAAATAACGGCTGCCAACTCAAGGTCGTGTGTAGGGTAATTCTCCTCGTGCTTCTTTAATTGTCTCGAGGCATACGATATTACCCTATCCTTCTACATAAGGACACAACCCAGACCAACGCTAGACGCGTCAGTGTATATCGTGTATCTAACCCCTTGCACTGACAATACTAGCATAGGGGCGGACGTCAACCTGTCCTTCAGCTCCTGAAAAGCTGCCTCCACCCTATCATTCCAGGGGAACTTCACATCCTTCCGTGTCAACTGAGATAGAGGTCTGGCGATCTTCGAGAAATCTCGAACGGAACATCTATAGTAGCCTGCCAAACCTAAGAAATTCCTCACCTCAGTGACAGAACCCGGCTGCTCCTAGTCCTAAATTGTAGCTACCTTAGACAGGTCAACTGCCATCCCATCCTTGGACACCACATGTCCCAGGAACTTTACTTCCTGCTTCCAGAAGTCGCACTTCTTATACTGTGCGAACAACTGATGCTGTCTCAGTGTCTCCAGGACCAATCGCAAGTGCTCCTCATGCTCCTCTCGACTCCTGGAGTATACCAAAATGTCGTCCATGAACACGATGATGAATCGATAGAGGAATGGCCGAAATACCCTATTCATCAGATCCATGAACACGGCCGGTGCGTTCTTAAGACCGAACAACATCACTAGGAACTCGTAGTGGCCAAAGCTGGTCCTGAAAGCTGTCTTCTGCACGTCCTCATCCCTGACGTGCAACTAGTGATATCCTGACTGGAGATGAATCTTCGAGAAGTACTGGGCCCCTCTCAACTGATCAAACAAGTCATCTATCTTGGGCAAGGGATATCGGTTCTTCACCGTAATCTGGTTCAGCCTGCGATAATCAATACACAATCGGATAGAACCATCCTTCTTCTTCACAAACAATACTGGTGCTCCCCAAGTAGACACACTCGGTCGAAAGAAACCGACCTTCAACAGATCATCAATCTGTTTCCTCAACTCCTCCATCTCACATGGTGCCATGCGATATGTCGGTAGTGAGACGGGCGTGGAACCAGGCACCAGATCGATAGTAAAATTGATCTCTCGCTGAGGCGGCAAACCAGGAATCTTCCTGAACAGATCCCCAAAATCACGGACTACAGGCATATGCTCAAGCGTCGGGGCATCGACGTCCCGCAATAAGGATACGTAGCTAAGTATACGGACTGGAAGATTAACCTGTACTAAAAATGTAAAGGGCGTGCCCTCCGGTTCATAGACTGTCACCATATGGGTCTCGCAGTCAATCTTGGCCCTCCTTGCAGTCTGCCAATCCATGCCAAGAATGATGTCGAGATAATAGAGAGAGGGGTCGATGAAAAGGTCAAGATCCATCGTCCTGCCCCCAAGATCCACCAAACAACCCTCACACATTATAGTGGCATCAGAAAAGGTCCCGTGAGCCTAAGGACTCGCAGTCCATCCATCCGAATAGTCGATAGCCCGAGGCGTCTGACTATGGAATGCGATATCAATGAAATTGTGGATCCTGTATCCACCATCACAAGTATAGGAGTACCTCCAATATGGGCAGTGACCTCAAAGGCCAAAGGATGAGTAGTCTCTGTCTTAGTGGCCTCAGCTGTTAAGGCATGTACCCGTGCCTGCTGTGGACGGTTCGGCCATGGTACCATGGGCCATTGAGGCGGCTGGAATGGAGGTACGGGAGGTCTGAAGGAAGGATGCGCAAGAGCCTACAATAGGGGTGGAGCAGATAAAGCCTGTGGGCGTGGACAGTCGATCTTCTGCAGCGGCGAAAACCCGTTGTCTCTCATCCGAGCGAAACAGTTCCCCACAGTGTGACCCGGTCTCCAGCAATAAGTACATGACAAATCAAGGCGCCTCGTTGGAAGTACTGGCGCTGTAACCCTAGGAGGAGGGTTGATGCGAGGCCTCTTACCAACAAATGGCCTGTCCTGCATATCCGGTCGTGGCCTAGCAACCATAGGGCCACGAGATCGTGCCAAGAGATCAACATCCTGCTCTGCCCTCATGGACATATGTATTAACTCTGCATAGAAGGTATGCTAACGCAGCACATCTTCGACCGAATGTTCGGTCGCAAGCCCTCAGAAAATCCGTGTATACGCATCTGCTCATCAGCAAGTATAGTCGGGACGTATCTGCCCAACTCAGTGAACCGATGCTCATACTGTGTGACTGTCATGCCTCCCTTCCTGAGGCGTAGAAACTTGTTCTCCCACTCGTGCCTATAAGTCTGAGGATAGTATTTCTCGTGAAAACGAAACTCAAATGTTGCCCAAGTCCAGACGTAGTCAGTAGCCACTGTCCGCAATACACTATCCCACTATAGACTGGCCTCTCGCTCAAACATGAACGTGGGCAACTCAACCTGCTAAGACTCCTAGCAGTGCAGCATCCTCAGTATCTTCGACACCCGGTCAAGCCAATACTTGGCCTCCTCGGGTCTGTGAGAACCCATAAAAGTAGGAGGCCGCAAGCGTTGGAATTGCTCAAGTAGGCCCCGTGAATCAACAGTATACCCCGTAGGGTAAGCAGAGGGTGCAGGATGAGTCATGCCCTCATCCTGAGTCGAAGTACCAGCATCCTCAGCTGGATGCACAGATGGTGCAGGTGGAGTCGCACCCCACCCTGGCGTATGGCCCCTGCTATCGTAGTCAAGAGTTGCTGGTGCTGCTGACGCATCATGGCTATCAACTGCTCAAATCTCTCAGGAGGTGGAGCATGTTGCGACACATAATGCGTCGAGGAAGACGCACGATACTGTTCTCTGACAAGCAGTGTGAAAGGCGGCGGTCCAAGTGTAGGACCTGTAGAAGGCTGAGACTCATGTGCAGTCTTAGGAATCGGGCCCACAGCAGGGTCCGTATGAACATCACTCTGGAGAGGAACCCGATCCATAGGCTCTCCCAGTGTAATTTGTGTCGTGCTCCGAGTAGTCTTAGGTGACATTCCCTATATTCAAAATAGGGTGCAACCTTGTCAGTTTCAGCATTAGCACAAACACACCGCAATTATTCACATAACAAACCGCAGAATTCCATGCATTCCATTAAATCAAAATTTGTCACATTACAAGAGATATATCCTTACATGCATCATGACAAGAAACACATGGGAACTAAGTTAGCCGAAGCTATAATTGCAACATAAGAAAACTATTAGCCTTCTCAGGCTTACACACAGAAAGCAGGAAATAAACCAACTACAACCAACAACATATAAAACCTAATCGCTATTTTGAGTCTGGCGATAGAGGAGCACCCTTATCCTGCAGATAACACATGATGGCCTTCAAAGTACGAGTCACCTTGTCGAATTTTCATTTCATGACGGCCTTGGTATCCTCAAGATCCTGTTTCACCTCAGCCCGGAGTTCTTGGACTTCCCGTCTCAAAGAAACCTGACTCTTCTCAAGCTGGGCTATATGAGCATCCCTAGTAGCCCGAGTCGCAAGAGGAGGGCTCTCATTAGTATCCTGAGCCTCCTCTTCTTCTTCCTGGACTTCTTCCTCTATTTCTGCCCTAGCTTCTTCTTCACTAGCATCCTCTGTGCTATCATACTCGCCCTCACTGTCATCATCAAGCTGAGCCTCACGCTGTCGAGGCCCTATCTTCATCTGGTTCATGGTAGCCTCATCGATGAAGTGAATTAGCACAGGCAACTCTGGCCCAAGTCTGTAAGCAAACTCAACCGTGATCTTACATATGAGCCGACCAAAAGGAAGTGACTCAGACATTCTCCTCGACTTCTCTATGAGGACTATCTATTGCAACACAAAGGTGGCCATGCACACATTCTCTCCCTGGCTCACTTGATACAGGAAATCGACCATGAGACGCGTACATTCACTGCGGTTGGTCGACCTAGGATACACATTGAACGTACAAATGTGGTACAACAGGTAAAAATCATACGACATGTGGGATGCCAAGAGGCTCTTGTTACGCTGCCACGGAACCAAACCACCACATAGGAACCTGGTGCGGAGATTTCCCTTACGAACACTTTTCAGATTCTTAGCACTTGGATGCACCTCGCCAAGAGGCACATTCAGAAGTCAAGCTATCAACCGAACATCGATCGTGGCTTCCCAGTCTCTATCAAACGGAATCCTAAACTGCAATGGCTCCAACATAGGAGCCTGAATATGAGCATAGAAGGCACGAACAGCGCTCACGTTCGCACGAGACTGGGCTTCAAAGAGCGGACCCCAGTTGGCAACTTCGATGCACTCAAACAATAGAAATTCACCAAAGAGCCGCCCATCCACATGCGCCTCAAACAGAACCCTGTGGTCAACATAAGCACCATGAGCCAAGTCTGCCAACAGTGCTCACCCTAAGTGAGCATGGGGATCCAAATCCCGCTTTGTGCGAAACTCACGAGCGGCACTTGGACTTGCGGCGGCGCTTGAGCTAGCGGCGCCACCTCTCGGCTTCCTCGAACGTGAAGGGCGACTAGTCCCAGCTTCATCTGCGGCGGTCTTCCTCTTTTCCATGAGAGAGAGGATGGTGGAAAGAGAGAAAAAGGCTAAAATAGCCTCAACAAATGCCATGAAAAGTAGAGGAAATGGGGAGAAAGGGCTGCCCTAATGGACTGAATCGAATCTAGGCCCTGTTGAGGGATGAATCAAGTTCCTAAAGGCTGAATTTTCAAAAAGAAAAGAGCAAGATAAGATGGAATGGAGGTCCACACGATTTTCAGCCTTCAATGGAGGTTGAAAGAGCTTCCACGGATGAAAATGGAGAGGAAAGGGATTGTGAACAGCTGTAAATGGATGGGTTAGCGTTGGTTGATGGAGAAAATGGGATGGGAGAGGTTTGACACCGGGATTTGAGAGAGAGGCAACAAGAAAACTGAAAAGGGAGAGCTTGGAGGAAGTTTTTGTGAAGGAAGTGAGGTTTTGGGGATGATTTAAGGGTCGGCCCACATATGGGAGGGGTGCCCTACCCATCTAAGGGCGTCGGCCCGAAGTTCAGCCCGAGTGGGGCCCACTGTGAAATCACAATCCGGCAATTTCAGCCACATGGGCTGGGTTCCCCCTACCCTGGAGGTCCCAAATATATGTGGGTCCCACCTTGGTTCATTGTATTTTAGCTTGGGTGGGCCCATGACCCCGTTTTGCACCATTTCAAACCCTTCGGACACTAACTGATGCACATTCGCATTCAGCAATTTCTAACAACTAGGACTGAGTCCAGAGAAGTCTAGACCCATCCACACACAATCTAAAAGTGGTCCGGGGTCATTTCATGCGACCACGGATGCACATGAACTCGATCAAGAAGATCGTTTTGAGTAAACTTCGCCGATTGGCGAAACTGGGACCCTATAAGGGTTTCTAGATTTTTCTCGCACCCACCTAAGTCTAAGGGTGACAGCGTACGTCTCGTAGCCATAAACCAGGTCCGGAATCCAAATCATGCTCTGATACCAACTTGTAACACCCTAAAAATCGAAGGTCGTGTAGTAACCCGAGTCCCGAGTTCCAGACCATCACTTATGCAACAAATATGATTATGATTCAATGTTGTCTAAGTTAAAGCATTCACATGAGTAAGATTATACCAAAACTGTAATTCATACTCCAGATCCAGTGATAAAATGCAAGCAGAAGACTGAAAAATATATATATCACTGTACAAAAATAAAATAATCTCAAACTGTCTCCAAAGTATGAATACATCACCGAGTCTCATATACATGTCATAAAGCAAGAAATAAATGTCAGGTGATAGTCCAACTAGCATGTCCCATCGATCCAGGCCACCTACATAAAGTCATCGGAGAATTGCATATACGAGAACTCATCCTGATCCTCGTAGTAATCCGGCTCAGCGTCCTGAATCGCCTCATCACCTGCATCTAAGACAGGGTCTGGTGGTGTTGCAAACACCGTCCCGTAACGTGGGAGTGAGTGATCAACTCAGTGGAATAATAGAGCAAAGATTAGCATGTTATCAAATCAATCATGCGTTAATAGTAAATCAAATAATCAACCATCCCTAGGTACTATTGTTAATGCAAGCATGAAATGACATGATGGATGCCCTCACTGACATACTCCCTCATGCGGCACCATCTGCGTCCATGGCATGCTTTCTTCCCGCAGTGCTCCACATCTTCCAGGCACATGCAGTGCGATATGGATAATGATTACCAGGTTGTTATTAGTCCTTTTCATACATCAGGATTGGGAAACTAAGGTACCTTCCTTATATCAATCCCAACACAGATCCTGTATAGGGTCGTCACTCCTGGTAATCACATATGATGTTATATTTGTAGGTTGCTGCCAGGGCTGTTGCTCGCACTCGTTGCACCACTCCCCCATCACCTTATCAATACAGGCCTAATGTACTCTCGTCGCTATGGAAGGGTCGTCCCCTCTCGTAGACTTAGCATACGCTCGCGGTCACTACAAAGGGCTCGTCACCAATCAGAGCAGGCCGACAGCTCGAATGTAGTGTCCCATACCACCACAATCGGCTCATGAGTCAAATATGCTCACTGGTCACTACGGGGAGGTTTGTGGCCCCAGCGTAGGCCGACAGCTTGAACACGGTGTCCCATACCACCATGCCCGGCTCATGAGTCTTTATGGATCAAGGTACCATGGTTAACAGGGTTTCTAATGGTAAGTTCAGTACCCTAGGTTCAAGCAGTTATGACTCATACAGGGTGAACATACAATGGCCAGTCGGGTTACTTGACGGGCTCGACTAGTACGAGCGCATCTCAAGCTGAGCGACATGATGTGCATAAAACACTTCGTGTGGCCTAACCACTACCTCCAACTCAAAACACGACTCGCGTTCATCGACGCGTCCTTCGTGGTAAATAGAAGCCAACCACGAATTCAATCCATTACCGGCTGCCTAGACTGGAACATAGCCCCAAGCATTTGTAAATCAACATCAGTGTCATATGAGAGTCATAGAAATGAAATACAACAATACAAGCATGTTAACACATGTTATAACATACAACTTAAGAAAATCATTCAACACACGCATTTCATATATATAATAAAATTAATACATATAGCCAACATGATGGAATTCATATACATCCGCATATTAATTGAGAATTCAATCTCAAAACTAATTCACGACACCATTACTCAATACATACTAATACAATCATTTATACAAACACTTAGACTACACACTTTAGTCTACATAGCGTATGTCGACTCAAAGTGCGCATTAGGGCGAATCTCTTCGCCAAACAGATCATGCACGCATTCCTAGTATCCTAACACGATAAATAATCATGACAAACATTTCAGCAAAATATGGACGTAAACATTATTTCCTACAAATGACTAAAATACCCTAAATCTCATATGTTCCATACGCAGTCGAAATGGAAAACGGACAACATGTTCTACATGTCAAACAGCATGCTCGTCGATAATCTACTATTAAATGACATTGAAGCTTTAAAATCAGTCAATCAAAGCGTCTAAAATCTCCACCTTTCGCCTTAGACGTGTATCGATTCGAACAGAATTTCTACGCTTCGTCAATGGCGTTACGGCGACCTAATGCACATGATACATAAGCTACATCGATAAAGTATCAAAGGAATCCCTAAAACAGCAAGTGGTTAGGGTTTTTCTTACCTAGAAGTGCGTTAGATTCACCGGGAAAATGGTTTGAATGCGGTGATTAATCACGGGTAGAAGCTATAACAAGTGGCGGGAAAACTCTCCCACAACTCTCTCACAATCTCTCACTTTCTTTCTCTCACTTTCTAGGGTTTTAGGGAAATTCGGATGGGAGAGATATGAGAGGGTTTAAGGCCCTTATATAGGCTAAAATCTAACCTAATTAGACTTGGGAACAAGGTATACTTGAGTTATAACCAAATCGGGACCTTTCCGATCCAAAAGAGTGTTTCGGGAGGTCCTCTGGCCGAACGCGGTCGGACTTAAGCTCATGCCTACTGGATCTTGCTCACACGAAGCTTTCAGACCGGTAGAGTTCCCAGATCGCACGTGGCGGTCTAGTTTCAATTCAACGGTCATCGTACCTAAATCAGGTCTACAAAGTCTCATGATATGAAAGAGAAATTTTTCCTGATTCGAGGGTGAAATTTGGCTGTATTCTGATGGTCAGAACGCTTAATAATAACGCGCAACGACTCGTGCCAGATTTGGAATTAATTTCCTAAACCTTTACCCTATTCTCACTCTCTTTAGTCCAGGCTCAATGAAATAGCCTCAGAACATCGGTCGGGCTTGATTTTCGAAGCGATTGTCAAGTCCAGCTAAGCGATCATAACGGTCTAAGATTGTAGATATCGGACTTTCGATGCGCGGTCTAAATCCAATACGGAGTTTCAGAGGGTTCCTGAGAGCAAACGGGTTTAGAGTTTGATCCAAGTTTTCAGGGTATTATAGCGTCATCGATTCTACAAGTTTTGGGTCTTGCAGAACGTATTTAAAGCGATCAGGGACAAATTCACAGATACTCTAACATAGCGCTAGTTAACTTACGCTTATTTTCTAAAGGAATTAATCCTAAGTGATTTCTGATCTAGTTGGTACTTGAGTCTCTGTACGGATTTTTTCGAGGCGTTACAGTTCAAGAGCCTCACTCACCGCTGTAGAGTCTTCTTTGGTTAATGCTTGTTGGTAGAGATATCCAGCGAACAATTCAAAGTCAAAAGTAAGTTTGAGATAACGACACTCGATAGAGTATATGTGCTTCAGCTTTTGAAGGAGTTCTCCAAGCACAACCTTTGATTCATCTACTATTAAAGCCTATTTAACAAAGTAGTTAACATCAGAGAGTAATGAAGATTGATAAAATTCTTCCAAACCCCAGTCAAAGATCTCCTTCAGGTAGCTCTTAGCATCAGTAATGAATGAGGAAGAGTTGGAAGCCATGAAAGCAAGAAAGTTATGAGGGCATCATGGCGATTTTGTGGGAAATGATGTAAGGAGTATGGGGTTTGAATCTTTCTTTGATAATGGACAACTACCGCTGACGTGTCACAATGAATTAGCCAAAGGCAGTAATTAGCTACTGCCACTTGTGAATAATAAATGTTTCATTAATGAGGGGTTGCATGTCGCTTTCACCTTTTTCCAAAGGCGAAGCGACGTAGGGGGGAAATGTTCATCCCCACTATCTCCATTCCTCACGAGAGCCAATCAGAATAGGTTACGCATGATCTGTACAAATCCGCATGGTGTATTTGAAGATTTGGAAAAGATTTCTTAGTAACAACAGTGAGAATGTATCAAATAATGCCATGCCATTATTTAAACGACCGATGCAAGAGCAATCATGGAGCAGTTACAGGACAAATAGAAGAAGAAGAAACAGAGGAAGCAAAGTAGTGTTGAGAAGTTACTGCAATCATTAGAATGTGGGAAGGATCCAGATGGCCAGATTAAAGTTATAAATAGAAGAAGAATACAATAGGAAGATTTTCATCTTATACTAACCTAATTAAACCAAACAGTATCTTTTAATTATCCTTTTAATTACCAGTCAATTTATATTTAATAGTGTAATCCTTTACTTTCCTCTCATGCAAGTTACATTTCTTATTGTAATTCTTTATTTTTAGCTTGTTGTTTACATTCCTTTGTGTAATCCGTAACACCAATCAAGTAGCTAGTAATCTTAGCTGTAATTTGAGTTTATGCTTGCATACTGGATTCAGTTCTTCACTTAAGAAGATGTTTTACAGTTATTCTTTGTGATCGACTGAAAGAATCCCCTTCTCATTTTACTTTATCTATATTGAAAAGTCCTTTTGTACAAAAGGCAAAGGTGTAACCAATCACTAGAGGATGAACCCCACCTTCTCAATATCACCTAATCCTATTTACACATTGAGCGAGTGGTTGAATAAGAATCTGATCTCATTAGATCTCGATCGTATACTACGTGTCTGCTATCTTAGCGCTTGGAGTCATAGTTATTTGGTTTGAATTAAGCCGCAATTTCAATTCTAGGACGCCCACATGCATATAGCTGAAAACTGATCACCAACAATACCATGCATGTCTATATATTGTTGTGTGATCCCAAATATACTAATATACTATTGCATGCATGTCTTTATATTTACATGCTATGTATGTATACATCACATGATATATATAAATGCATGTCTTATATCTCATGCCTTCTTAAGCATGATAAACATCCACCGTACTATCACCGATACATCTATCTATTGTTGTCTCAATATCGATCATGTGATTTGTGTAGGCATAAAAAAATTGAATGTGCATCTTAACTCAAACCAAACAACTATGACCCCAAGCACTAAGATATGCAAATACATCGGCAATCGACCATATGTCACCAGGATCGAACAAGATCGTTTGCCTATTTAGCCATTCATATGGTGTTGCTTAAGTTGATCAGATGATTATCAAAGGATGGGGTTCATCCTCTGAAAATGGTTTACCCCTGTGCACTAAAGGAATTTTATCAATATAGATAAATAAAAAGAAAATTCTTACAATTAACTGTGAAGAACTGCTGTAAAATGACTCTTAGATGGAGAATTTTCTTGATACTTGAACTGAGTCCATCATATGAGCATAGACTCGAATTACAGCTAAAGTTAACAACTACTTGATTACTGATATGGATTACATTAAGGAATGTAAATGACAGATAATGTTAAGGATTACAGTAAGGAATGTAAATGACAGATAATGCTAAGGGGCATAAAGTAATTGAAAGATAGATTTGATTTGGTTTGGTTAGTATGAGACGCCTTCTTCTGTTGAATTCTCTTGATATTTATAGCCTTAAACTAACCATCTGGATGATTCCCATATTTTGATGGTTGCTATAACTATTTTAGCGTTACTAATCTTCTAGAGCCTTTCCTTCTTAGCTTTTCACCTGTCTCGATAACTGCTACAAGCTTCCTTACTGACTCGACCATGTTCCATTTGGCCACTCTCATTTTATGGATGACATGACATCGCTCAATAGACGCTAACTGTATACCCGTAAAATCCTCTTCAGATATCTCCACGGATCTTAGATACACTATGCAACTCTCACAAAATTACACATGTCCTAGTAGAAATGAACAGAATAGGGTAGAACAACAGTAGTTAAAAAACATTTCTAGATTATTCTTTGTTATACATCCTTCTTTTAGTATGTTTCCTCTTCCTAACTGTTGCTCTTCTGTTGATTAAGCTCTAATTTTTGGTCGCTAATCGATCATCAACCACACACTAGCTGCATCTTTTTTATTGGTTGGTCATCTGCACTCTACTTAATTGCACTTTGCATCTTTTCGTTTCGACCACTCGACTAAGCTTCTCAACTGTATTCCATTTCCTGGCATTCCTCGGCCGCTTGGTCTGTGTCTGGACGCGTATCATTTACTTTTTCCACTTCAGCTATCAAACGCTTACTTCACTTTATCGACCAAGGTTTTTTCTAAGTTTCCCTCTTGGTCGACCTCCTAGATGCCTCCCAGCTATTGAAACTCAAATATTGCATATTTATCCTCTCAATTATATTAGCTTTCATTGCAATCAAACGTTAATTCAAGGTGATTTGGAAGCCTAAAATGAATATGTGCTTAAAAGGATGGATTTAAAGCTCAAAAGAAGATAATGAAGAATTGAAAATTTAAAAGTCATTAATGAAGAATTCACATGCCAAAGATTGAACAAAACTAAGGACAAAGGATGGGTAAAAGGATAAAAAAATGACAAAGTCTGATAATAGAATAAATAGACTATTTGGTCCCACCTAAGGTTGGTTTGGTCCAATCGAATATGTATAGAATAGTCCAACAAGAAATAATGATTTTAGAGTTGATTTGACTTGACATTCATGAGACTGAAGCCCTATTCGGTGCCACCGAAGGTGAGTTTTGTGTGACTTAAGGGAGTATATACTTCAGACAAATAATGGAGAAATTCAGCTACAACCGAGCGACTAATTTGGTGTGATTGAAGACATGTTCGGTGTGATAAAGGCTACAGTCGATTGCAGTCGAAGCATAAAAGAATTATAAAAATTGAAGCCAGTTCTTAGTTAATGCAAATTTTTCCTATTTAAATGGATGTTTTAGGCCTTCCAAAGTATGAATTGGGGTAGAGGAGAAACATTTATGAGTGGCTAAGTTTCAATGGAGCCGTCCTTCTTCTTCCTCCCTCCAATTTTAGTTTGTCTTTTGTTTCTTTTCTAAGTTGTTAGCCATATTAAGTTCTAAGATGTTAGCCATGTTAGGCTAATCTCTTAGCTAAGGTTAAGGGATAATGCTTGTAGTTCAAATACAATATTTGGTTTATTTAATTCAATAACATTATTTGAAATGATTAAATTAAGTTGATTTGATTTGGATCTACTTTAAAGTCTTTGAATTGTTTATTTCTACATTTATTGTGCACTTCAGGTACAATGAATGCTTTGATTTAACAATTGTCTAGCTCGAATTAGAAAATGAATAAATCTGTATGTAACACCCTGAATTTTGGCCAACCTGGGATTAGACGTCCTTAGGCAATGGGTTAATTAAAACACCTGAAAAATCGCTCAGAACCCAATTCCATAGCCAAAGAAACCACTTAGGATTAATTCCTTTAGAAACTAAGCATAAGTTAGCTAGCGCAACGCTAGAGTAGCTGGGAAATAGTCCCTGATCACTTTAAATACGTTCTACAAGACCCAAATCGAGTAGAACCAATGACTCTATAATACTCTATAACCTCGGATCAAACTCTAAACAGGTTTGTTCTCTGGACCACTTTGAAATTTTGTATTGGATCTAGACCGTGCGTCGAAAGTCCGATATCTACTATCTTAGACCGTTAGGACCGCCTAGCTGGACTTGATAATCATTTCAAAAATCAAGTCCAACCGATAATCACAGGCTATTTCATTGAGCCCGGACTGAAGAGAGTGCGAATAGGGACAGAATTGGAATTTTAAATTCAAATCTAGCACACGACTTGACGTGTCAGTATTAAGCATTCTGACTGTCAGAATTCAGCCAAATTACACCCTCGGATCAGGAAAATTTTTTATTTCATATCATGAGATTTGCAGGCCTGATCTACGTGCGGTGACCGTTGAACTGAAACTGGACCGCCACGTGTGATCTGCGAACCCTGCCGGATTGAAAACTTGGTGTATGCTAGATCAAGTATGCATGAGCTTAAGTCCGACCGCATTTGGCCAGGGGACCACCAGAAATGATCTTTTGGACCGAAACAACCCCGCTTTAGATAAGCATCAAGTGAACCTTGTTCCCGAGCCTATTTCGGGCAAGTTGGGGCTTATAAAAAGGGTTGAAACCCTCACTCCTCTCTCCCATCCGAATTTGTAAAAATCCTTAGATTGGGAGAGAGAAAAGGTGAGAGTTTGTGAGAGAAGGTGGGAGAGAATTCCCTGCTGCTTGTGCCACGTGCTGCAAGTGGTTAAGCCACGCGCTCTAATCACTTTGGCAGTGATTTCTTCGCATTTTCAGGTAAGAAAATACCCTAGAAGCTGCTGATTTAGTGTTCCCTTAGTTTAATAGCAAAGTAGCTGATAGATCTCGTAAATCAGGTTCTCTATTCACCGTAGACGAAGCGTATACGCTCCGTTCGAACTCACACCCCTAAAAGAGACAAGGTACAGATTTTAGACGCTTTGATTGACTATTTCCAAAGCTTTCAATGTCGTTTAATAGTAAATTATCGACGGCAACGCCGTTTGACATGTACAACATGCTATCCGTTTCCTGTTTAGTAAACCAGCGAGAATATGAGATTTAGGGCATTTTAGTCATTTGTAGGAAGTACTGATTTCATTCATATTTTGCTGATGTGATTGACATGATTTGTTGTCACATTAGAATGTTAGGAATACGTGCATAATTAGTTTGGCGAAGAGATTCGCCTAAATGCGCACTTCGGGTCGACATACTATATGTAGACTTAAGTGTGTAGTGTAAGTGTTTGTATAAATGCTTGTATTAGTATGTATTGAATTAAATGGTGTTATGAATTAGTTTGAGATTGATTTCTCAATTAATATGTTGGTGTAAATGGTTTCCTACATGTTAGCCATATGCATGATTTCATAATATGAATGAAATGCATGTGCTTGACGATTCGCTTAAGCTGTATGTTATAACATGTGCTTGATGATTTCATTATGATTTACTTCGAGATTGAATTCTCAATTAATATGCTGATGGAAATGATTTCCTATATGTTGGCGATATGCATAATTTCATTATATGTATGAAAGGCATGTGTCAGATGATTTACTTAAGTTGTACGATATAACATGTGTTAACATGCTCACATGGTTGTGTTTCATTTCCAATACTCTCACATGATTGTTGATGTGGATTCATATGTGTTTGGGACTATACTTAGTCCAGGCAGTCGGTAACCGAGCGAATTCGTGGTTGGCTTATCTTTTTCACGAACGACGCGTCGATGAACGCGAGCCGTGTTTTGGAGTTGGCGGCAGTGGTTAGGCCACACGAAGTGTTTTACGCACTTCATGTCGTTCAACTTGAGATGCGATCATGCTAGTCGAGCCCGTCAAGTAACCCGACTGGCCGTTGTATGTTCACCCTGCATGAGTCATAACTGCTTGAACCTAGGGTACTGAACTTACCATTGTAAACCCTGTTAACCATGGTACCTTGATCCACGAAGACTCATGAGCCGGGCATGGTGGTATGGGACACCGTGGTCGAGCTGTCGGCCTACGCTGGGGCCACAAACCTCCCCGTAGTGACCAGTGAGCACTTAGTCTCGTGAGCAGATTATGGTGGTATGAGAAACTATATTCTTACTGTCGGCCTACACTGATCAGGCGACGAGTCCTTTGTAGTGACCGCGAGCGTATTCTGAGTCTACAGGAGGCGACGACCCTTCAGTAGCAGTAGAGTACAGTAGGCCTGTATTGATAAGTTGATGGGGGAGCGGAGCAACGAGTGCGTGCAACAGCCCTGACAGCCCTTTCAGCGACCTACAAAATATACCTCGTATGAGATTACTAGGAGTGACTACCCTAGACAGGATCTGTGTTGGGATTGATATAAGGGAAGTACCTTAGTTTCCCAATCCTGCTGTTTGAATGGACTAATAATAACTCAGAAATCATATCACCATACCATTGCATGTGCCTGGGAGATGTGGAGCACTTGAGAGTCGATTGCATGCCGCGGTCGTAAGATGGTGTCGTATGAGGGAGATCGTCGGTGAGGGCATACATCACGTCATGTCATATTGCATTAACAACAGTATTAGGATTGTTTGATTTACTGCTTTACTATTATCGCATGATTGATTTGAGAACATGCTAACCTTGCTCTATTATTCCACTGAGTTAGCTACTCACTCCCATGTTACGGGATGGTGTTTTTGGACACCCACCATCCCTATTGTGATTGCAGATGATGGCGCGGCCTGCGAGGCAAGCTGGACTTGATGATGATGAGGAGGATTCCTCCTTTATGCGTCTTGTGATTGACGGGATTACGGGGAAGTTGATTAGATACCTTGACACTTGTCATTTTATATTTTTAGAACACTCATGTATATCCTTTTGGTTTACTTTTGGAGTATACATGTATGTATATAACCTGGTAACATATTCACACTCTGGAGACATACAACAGTTTATATATGTTATACATACTATCACAGTCTTCCGCTTGTAAATTTAACCGTCTCTGGAGCGTGATATGCTGTTTTAGCTTAATCTCACTCATGTTTAATACATTATCACAGGCAACGTTCAATCATACATATATATATTGCATAAATAACATTTTGGAACTCGGGAGTTGGGTTTTTGCTCGACCCCCGATTTTCGGGATGTTACACTGTATAATTGATTGATCTAGTGTCGCCTTCGGGTGCATTAGACGCTTTTAGTTCCTTGTGATTGATGTTCAAGTGCTTCATAAGAGAATTATTCAATCGAAATAATATTTTTATTGATGTCCATAAATGGTGTAATCGAAATATCTTCTGATTGGATAGGATATGTAAGTGCTTATATGTTTAGCACACATTAATTGTCAAATTTTGTTAGACAAAAGTGTTACAAGTCAAATCGCAAGTTTGGAATCACAACTACTCTACATGTCTGAAGAACAACTCAAGATCGACTTATCGTCTCAAGAAGTTGTCGCCCAATTTAAGGACAAGTTCAAGACAAGTTGTCCCATCTATTTGCTAAAACACAGGTGATATAACTCTAGAAAGACCTTAGGTTAGGTCCTTTCAAAAGTCTAATTGATTTTGGACTTTTAATAGTGTTTTTGCATTGGAGTTCGGCCAGCCTAACTTCCTCGGCTAACCTAACTTTAAGTTCAGACTAAATATCAAATTTTGTTGAAAATTCGGCCAGCCTAAATTTTAGTTTGGCCAGCCCGAGTGAAGTTTAGGTCAAATTCCAGTAATGCATTCCTTTGGAAATAGTGGGAATTCGGCTAGCCAAATTTTGGATAAAACTTATCCCGTGCAATCCAATAGCCATTAGAATGAATCCAGTGAAATCCGGCCAGCAGAAGCTATTCTTAGCTAGCCAAATTTTCAATTCCTTTGCCTATAAATAGAGGCCTTCTCTTATTGTAAATAAAAATGAAAAATTACTCTAAACCTTGTGCAAGATAGATAGAAGCTCATAATTTATTTTTATCTTATTCAATTCCCTTTCTCAAGATCATTTCAATCTTATTTTAAAGAGTAATCTATACTCCTTTTTGAGATATAAGAGAATTGAATCAAGTAGTATTTGAGTTTTTTATTTCTAAAATACTATAGAACCCTATTGTCATGCCCCAAACTCAGTAAACGGACTCACAAAGAACCCCGATAATTGGTTCTGGCCACAACAGCCTCCGTAGTACCCCATTCTCGGCTCCTGAAGTAGGTTCCAATCTTGGGATCCTATAAGGAGGGTTTTTATAATCATATTTTCATTCTAATACAAGCATACCCAAGATTATAACAAGTAAATCTCAGCAATAACAAAGGAACACAGCAAAATCCAATATGAATTTGAACTTTTACAGATACATGGCTTAGAAAGGAAATACATGATATAGAAGGGTAAAAAAGGAAAGATCTTCAACCTATCCACAGTGCTCGCCAAACTAATCCATAGCTCCTCTATTACAGCGCTGACCTAGAATCACCTGCACGAATCAATTGTGCATAAGCTTATAAAAAGCTTAGAAGGTGGTGAAAGTGTGTGACAATGGTGTGCAGAAGAATAATAGGGGAATGTAGAAGAGAAACATGATCAATGCCAATATCACTAGCCTCACTAAGTTTAAGCCATGAATGCAAGAAGCCATACCACGACTATGGAATGCAATAAGGCTTACACAACTAATACCAATGCAATGCGAAGTAATGTCAATGCTCATAACCAGTCCACATATTCAATACAGTTCCATTATAAGGAATATCACTGGGGTGTAATGCACTACAGGATGATTGTCGCTCTCAATACCACACAGTCGAACGAGCATAAGAGACCACACTACCCACATGTGGACATCCAATCACAAACAAGGCTTGATGGTAGTGGACCCACTCACGAGCTAGTCAGACTCAACCTGGTAATGCCCACTTACTCAAGTGGATAAGGTCACATCCCATCTCAACCGACTATATGACAGTGGGAGACGCGACCTAATGGTGTAAAGCACTCAACGTTCATAATCTCTAGTCGGTCATGGCATTGAGGCGTCCTCTAGGTACCGTGAAGGTTTAAGGGCTTTCACTTAGGGATATCATATACACCCCAAATGCTTAAATAATATATTTTTCGGTGTCCTCACACAGCCATCCACGAATATACCTATGGAGGAAAGACCCTTGTGAAACAAGGGTGATCATATCTATGAGATGCGATGACAGATGCATGATTCACGCATACCAATCATGCACTAGATCCAAGCACTCAATGTGCACGAGAGGGGAACTCCATCCCTCTATCATATCAACCTAATGACCATGCACAAATGAAATCCAAACACATCATAATGCATATGGGTCATGAGGATGCGCCATACGGCAATGATGACTCAGAACATACTCCTCCTTCCTAAGGAGGAAATCAAGTCTAGGTACTTAGACAATTAATCTAAGGAATAATCCTCTAGTGGGGGCCCAATACTTTGGGATAACCCACATAGTTAAAGAGGGCAATATATAAGCCTAAAGGAATGAGCGGTCCTAATGAGGGCCTATAGTGGGCCTTAAAACAACCATAGAAACCTGTGGGCCTACCTTAGGGCCACCAAGGAGGACATCCAACCTCAACTGGGTCCCAAAAGGTAGCTCGTCACTACTCAAATATGAAACCAGGCTTAAGGCCTAAGCAATCCATGACCTAGTGGGCGATACACTAAGCCTAACACATAGGCAATATGGTGGGCCCTCAAGTAAGGTTTGGGCCCAACCATGAAGGTCATAAATCCACATATTGTGGTGGGCCTAAAGGGCAGCCCGGTAATCCAACCATAAGGGAAAAATCTTATACTTAATTCAAGTAAGTTGGGCCTCATAACTTGGCCCATACTAGCTTGTTTTTAGTGGGCAACTAAGGGCCAAAATACTAGCATGTTATGGTCCACAAACCCATCACAATAAGTGGAAAGATATAGGCCCAAAGGTCAAAGTTCCAGCCCTTTATCGGCCTAAAGAATATAACAACTAGCTACATACATGGGTCCATTAACATCCAACTATGGTGGGCCTGAGAAATGCATTAATTAAGCCCAAGAATTAGGTGATTTAAAGTATGATTTATTCCTTTTAAGTAGCCAAAATGTGGTGGGCTCCATTCCTTAAAATATCAGCCCAAAGGCCAAGCATTTTTAATAATATATCACTGGATTTTTAACACAACAGGTTTATGGGATTGTTGGAGCCCAGAAGGTGATCCATTTAGTTAAGACATTAATCAAAGTAGTCTAGTCATCAAGTCTGAGGGTTCCACCACATAGGATTACATCACATTATACCAAGAATTATTTGGGCCACACAAAGGAAGCCCAGGCAGAGAAAACACACATCATGGTGGGCCATAAAAAGGGGTGGATAGCCAGCCCATGCTGGTCGTCCCAGCCTTGGGCGTCCAACCTGGTGGGCTGGTCTAGCCCCCGCCATAAATCACATAGATGTCCGTTAGGCCTGAAAATTTATAGGTGGGTCCTATCATGTGTGGGACACCTTTTGAAAAAATTTCAGATTTTTCAGAGATAGGAAAGTATTTTTATGAATTAAAAGAAAAGAGGTTATCTAAAAATCTGGTTAGTGCAGAATTATAATTGACCCTATTCTGAGCACCTAACGGGGTGGGCCAAAGGTCTCCAAAAATTAGAAAAAATTAATTTTAACATCCCCAAATATGTATAGTACAAGGTAGGGTCCACCTATTCAAAAATTATTTTATATTTAAAATTTTCCAGATGTAATGTTGCTGGAATTTACAGTAGAAAATCCAGCAATGTATGTTGCCGTAGTAACTTTGGGAACTCCAATGGAGTGGGTCCAGGGCCTCTAAAAATATGAAAATTTAGGACAAGGTCCCTCATAATGTATAAAACAAGGAAAAGTCCATAAAGATGGCCCACCATTAGAGAAAATGTTTTTAAATTATGGTTTTATGTAAGACAATGCTATTGGAATTTACAGCAGAAAATCCAGCAACATACCTATATTGGCCCACTCTTTTAGAGACCCAAATGAGATCGGTTGAGGCTGAAATTTAGCATGCTTATACGTGGGACACACCTTTAAAATTTATATATTACTTGGTACAAAACTCCCCACCAAAAGCTCCAAAATCTGGCCTCAAGTTGACCCAAAAATTTGTCCAGACAGTTTTGGACAGCAACATATAACTGAAAAGAAATAAATATAAACATTATTTAAAATTGGATATAACCCCAGAACATCATGTTGTGGACCACCCCAGTGGGCCCCACAAATATCCAGACCTTACACATCATTAAGAACCCCTTGCATGTGCCCCATTTAGGTGGATTTTGGGGCCACATGTCCAAGGATGGACTGTCATGGGCATCCAACCTCCATGGATGGTCTGGATTTTGTTGGTCCACAAGGTGGGCCACACACACAATGTTAACATTAAAGAAAAGTAAATGATTGGCCACAAGAGGAGGGGCTCCACCACATTGAGGCCCTCCCCTTCATCACACATGCATATTCATTCAATTATACAAGATACACAAGATATACTTAGATCATGGGATTCCTACTTAGAATCTATGGTGGAGATCCACTCTCCATCAAGGATCAAGGATCTAGATGACCCAAGGATCCATAATCTAAGGAAAAAAAGGTCATGAAGGGATCCATGGAGAATGGCCCCTTACATGTACATGCTTGCAATGTAGGATGGGTTTCAAACCACATCCATGTAGTCTTGGGCCACTATCATCTCTTGATGGCCCGCACATACTCCAATATGAAAGAAGAGAGGGGGAATAGCTATAATGCAAGGAAATATAAAGATTTGAAGAACATGTGCCCACCTCTTAAGTATCCTACTCCAAAGTTACATTAATATAGTCTCCATCTTCCAAAGAATATGTTTCAAAGGGTGAGTTGGGTTGTTGAAGGCTACATGGGAGTGGATTAGAGGGAGAAGAGGCTGGATAGAAGGAGAGGGTGGGGGTTATTTGGAGGTGTTGCTAGGAGAAGAGAGAGGAGAGAGTAGAGAGAAATGAGAGGAAGAGAGAGAGAGAGAGAGAGAGAGAGAGAGAGAGAGAGGTTGTAGGAGTTCAATCATCATTCTCTCTCCTATATAAGAGAAATATCATCATAGCCTATGGTGATATAAACTATGTTACTAGGCTAGGAGTAGGGATGGGTGATATTTGGGTGGTGGGTAGTGTAGGTTATGAAATTTTAGGTGGTGTTGGGTAGTGTGTGTTGGAACCTGCACCAAGGGGTGGGTCATCATAGTGTAACACCCTAGATTTTTGCTTACCTAGAATTAGACGTCCTTAGGCAATGGGTCAACCATACCACTCTTAAAGCTCAATTTCAAAGCCAAAGAAATCATTTAGAACCAAATTCTTTAGAAATTTAATGTGTTTTAGCTAGCGCTAAACTAGATTACCTGTGAAATTGGTACCAACCACTTTAAATACGATCTGTAAGACCCAAAACCTCTAAAATTGTTAACACTATCTTACCCTGAAATTTAAGATCAATCTCTAAACCCGGTTGCTCTCGGGAGCACTTTGAAACTTCGTATCCGATCTAGACCGCACGTCGAAAGTTTGATATCTATAATCTTAGACCATTATGACCGCCTAGTTGGACTTGACTATCATCTCAAAAATCAAGCCCAAACAATGCTCTGGGACGGTTTCCTTGAGTCCGGAGTGAAGAGTGTGAGAAAATGAAGATTTTTAAGAAATTAAATATAATTTTAATAAATCTGGCACGTGTCACTTGCGCTCTATTTTTAAGCGTTCTGACCATTAGATTTTGACCCAAATTTACCCTCGGATCAGGATAGGTGGCCCTTACATGTCATAGCACTTGTGGCCCTGATCGAGTTTCGGTGACGGCTGAACTGAAACTGGTCCACCACGGTCGATCTGGAAACCCGACCAAACTGAAAATTTAGCTTGACCTAGATCCAATATTAGAAAGCTTAAGTCCAACTGCATTTAGTAACAAGATCTCCAGAAGTGCTCCGTTGGATCGGAACAGACCCGATTTGGTTATAACCTAAGTATACCTTGGTCTTAAGTCTATATAGGTGAGTTTTTATCCTATATAAGGAGCTTAAACCCTCTCTCATTCCTCACATACGAATTTGAGAGAAACCCTAGGAGAGAGAAGAGAGAAAAGAGAGAGATAGTGTGAGAGAAGTGGGAGAACCTTCCTGCTATTCTTTCCTGTCGATCTACGTGCTTACCCATCACTTAACGGTCACTATCTCGGTGATTCCGGCTTCATTCTAGGTAAGGAAACCCTAACCTTAACCTATTTTAGGGTTTCTATCGATAAAAGTAGTGAAGTAGCTGACTTCCCTTTTATAATAGGCTGTCATATCGATGTTGGCGGAAGCATAAAGTTTCTATTCGATTCATTACGCTTCTACGGCGTAAGGTGCGGATTTTAAATGCTTAGGTTACCATTTTTCAAAGCTTTCAGTGTCGTTTAATAGTAGATTGTTGACAAGAATGTTGTTTCACATGTAGAACATGCCGTCCGATTTCTATTTCGAATACATACGAAGAATATGAGATTTATGGTATTTTAAGTATTTGTAGGAAATACCGTATACCTATAAATTTTGTTGATATGATTTCCATGAGTATTTGCCGTGCATATATGCTAGTTATGGATGTATGATCTATTTGGCGAAAGGTTTCACCCTAATACATGTTTCGGCCGACGTACCCTATGTATGTTATTAAGTGTAGTCTAAGTGTTTGTTGAAATGCCTAAATCAATATGATTTATGCCTTCCATATGTTTTGAATGTAAGAACATGATTGTTGTGTATTAGACATCTCTTTGATATAAGGATCTGTCATAATATATGTTGAAATCAACATACGTTAAGTACGTTGGAGTTGTGTAGTCTAAGTGTTTGTATAAATGCTTGCGTGAGTAAGTACTTAGTGAATGGTGTTGTAAACTAGTGTTGAGATAGGATTCTCAACTACGTTGACGATGTGTATGATTTCCTCCATGTACGTTGTTAAATTGATTCCTTATATATGAAATGCTTGTGTATGCTTAACTATGTATACTGTACCCTATAATATGTTGATAACATGCTTGGATTACTTGATATTTCAATTCCACCTCTCTCATATGCTTACTGATTCAGATTACAAGTGTCTGGGGCTATGCTATAGTCCAGGCAGTCGGTAACAGACTTGAACCCGTGGTTAAATTCTATTCACCACGTAGGACATGTTTAACGAACCTGAGCTGTGCGTTGCTTGTCGACAGTGGTTAGGCCACACGAGGTGCTTATACACTTCATGTCGATCAACTCAACGGGCGCTCGTACTAGTTGAACTCGTCCAGTAACCCGATTAGCCCGATGTTTATTCACCATGTTTGGACGCTACTGTTTGAACCTAAGGTATCAAACTTACCATTGGAAAGTCCCACTAACCTTGGTACCTCGAT
The DNA here is from genome assembly GCA_037074715.1 of Magnolia kwangsiensis. Classification (NCBI taxonomy): domain Eukaryota; kingdom Viridiplantae; phylum Streptophyta; class Magnoliopsida; order Magnoliales; family Magnoliaceae; genus Magnolia; species Magnolia kwangsiensis. Next base: position 83,267,314 of record CM073589.1, on the reverse strand, counting down.
CCCCTAAGACTCATAAGCCAAGCATGGTGGTATGGGACACCGTGGTCGAGCTGTCGGCCTACGCTGGGGCCACAAACCTTCCCGTAGTGACCAGTGAGCAATCCAGACTCGTGAGTAAATTATGGTGGTATGGGACACTATATTCTTGTTGTCGGCCTACACTGATAAGGTGATGGGAGAGCGATGCAATGAGTGCAAGCAACAGCCCTTTGTAGTGACCTCGAGCATATTCTGAATCTGCGGAGAGGCGACGAGCCTTCCTGCAGTAAACAGAGTATAAACTAGGCCTGTATTGATAAGGTGATGGGGGAGCGGTGCAACGATTGCGTGCAACAGCCCTGGCAGCCCTTGCAGTGACCTAGAACCGTACAATAGCCCTGACAGCCCTTGCAGCGACCTAGAACCGTACTTCATATGAGATATGCTAGGACTGACGACCCTAGAATGGATCATTAATTGGGTATTGATATAAGGGAGGTACCTTAGCTTCCCAATCCTGCTGTATGAAAAGGACTAATAACAACTCTGTAATCATGTTCATATCGCACTGCATGTCCTGGAAGATGTGGAGCACTAAGGGAAGAAAGCATGCCGCGGACGTAAGATGGCGTCGCATGAGGGAGTATGTTGGCGAGGGCTTACATCATGTCATTTCATCCTTGCATTAATTACAATATTTAGGAATGTTTGATTATATTGCTTTATCATTACTACTTGATTGAATTGATAACATGTTAACCTTTGCTGTATAGTTTCCATTGAGTTAGCTACTCACTCCCACGTTATGGGACGGTGTTTGCAACACCAACTAGTCCCTATTTTTTTTTTTAGTTTCAGATGATGGCGATGCTTGGGAAGCAGAGCCGGACTTGATGATGTTAAGGAGGATTTCTCCTATATACAGGTTCTGATCGACGGGGTTATAGGGTTAATGATTAGGTGCCAATACACTTGGTATTTTGCCTTTTATTTAAACACTCATGTATATTCTTTTTGCTCATCTTTGAAGTATACATGTGTATAATTAACCTGGTAACATGTTCATACTCTGGAGACTTATAATCAATTATATATTTTAAGTATTTATCACAGTCTTCCGCTTGTGAAATTTAACTGTCTCTAGAGTATGATATGCTGTTTTTGCTTAGACTCAATCTTGTTTAATGGCATTTTACAGACAACATGCATTCATCATTATCTATGTTGTATAAGTGGCGTTTTGGAACTCGGGAGTTGGGTTTCTACTCGACCCTCTATTTTCAAGATGTTACACATAGAAAAATGTGTACACCACTCCTAGGTGGGCCACGTGATCATGATCAAGGGCTAGAAATGAGATGCACATAACTTGTGATCTACATATCGGATGATCACACAAGATGCATCATTGGAACTGCAATGATAATGTGAATGAGATGACATAGGTTCCGGCTTGATCCGAGTTGGGTTTGTATGATTAGACTTAAGGATGACCACAAACATTATCCATTAGTCGTGGGTCACTGGGATTTGACCGGTAGGACCGTGGGAACAAGAGAAACGAAATGCACACTCATACACACACATGTACTAGGGTCAAGTCTTACACCTATATTGTTTCTTTTGAGCAAATATTGCCTCCTCTAAATTCAAGAAAGAAGTTTCTCTGCTACAAGCTTTTATCACGTCTTCGAATCTATGTTTGAAGATTAGTATTTTACTGTATTGCATTTTAGGTTTTTTTGAGATATCCTGTGAAAATCTCACTAGGTTAATTTGTGATGGTCTGTGAAAATCACAAAGTGAGTTTTTGTTTATGATAGATCGTGACAATCACAAAAGGGGTTTTATTGTGGTGAGCTCATGAAAATCACAAGGAACTGTATGTCACACCCCAAATTTGAAAATTGGGCTCACAGAATTCTTGATTGCCGAATCTGGTGTCGACAGCCTCCAAAGTACCCCATCTCGGCTCCTAGCACCCATACTCCAGATTCTGATCCTGGGATCCTACAAGCAGGATTTTCCAACATACATTATCTCGTAAGAAGCATAACCACAAGTTTACACAAATCACACAGGCAACATCATCATCACATATCCACTAATATAAACAGTTGAATATAATGCTGAAAGGGAAATACATATACCGATAATCAAAGCTCCAGAAGATAGTTGTATGCTTTAAGTTCAACGCTGCTGTGACCTAAATCCACTTACATGCATCTATCATGCATAAGCTTATAGAAACCTTAGAGGGTGGTGTAAGTGTGTGTGCAATATAAACGTGCTCAGGATGCAATATGAGAGCAATACGAAAACATGTTGGTAAGTACATAAATACCATCAGCCATATACAGGATATGCGATGCAAAAACATAATGAGGAAGCAATGTAGATCAGTTACGCAATATGAAGACATAGTAAGCTAAACATCATATGCTAGGGGTACAATGCAATATACAAATTCTTACAAGTCCACGAATACCATCAACCTCATCTATGCCATATAAATACAGAAACATAGTAACCTCAAAATTCCATATGTCGCGGATGTAATGCAATATGCGGTGCGAATGAAATGACCAAGTTGGAGTGTGAAGTCGGGATGATAGTACGTAGTATCGCAAGCTATGGGGTCCATCACAAGGGACTTCTATCCAAACTAGTCCCATACTTAAATTTGGATAGCTAGACTCAATGTGGTAAACTCCTGATCTCAGGTTAGTCGTGCGCCCCAACCGAAATCCTGGCCATTGCGAAGGTATACAATAATTAGTTGCGCACCACCATCCCGAGTAGATAGTGAATGAATGAATGAATGAGTAAAATGCCGAGTATGTAATTCCTGCTCAATAAGTCCACATATTAGTACTTTACATCCCTGGGATCATCACCAGGGTCTAATACACTCCACATTGGCTGCCGCCTCCCTAGTCGCATAACCATGTAAATAGAAAAGGCCTCACTACCTGCCTGCTAGCAGTATACCAATGCCTACCCGGCTCGTCGATAACGGATCCATTTGGGAGCTGGTCAAACTCATCCTAGCTTACAACCCCTTCACTCGGGTGGATAAGGCTACACCCCCTTCCAATTGACCATGACATAGCGAGAGACACGACCTACTAGTATTCGGCACCTAGGCACTCATGTATATCTACTCGGTTTAAACGTTGGAGTATCTCCTGGCCATAAAGGTTTAGAGACTTTCATCGACAGACATCCAACGTACCTAGATGCTCGAACCAAACATCTCTGGTGTCCCATTTGGCTACCCACGACATGCCTATGAAGGTCACAACCCTGATATCGCTAGGGCGTACAATAGTCATATCATAAAATGCAAGATGCATGAGTCATACAGTCCAATCATACATCAATCCTGGGCATACCGTGCACTCATGTAGGACGACTCCGCCTATTAAGGAGTCTCATAAACAACCTGCCGTATGACATATGTAATGACCAATCACATCTCATAACAAACATGTAAATGATTCGTATGGGCATGTATCATGATGCTATGCTATCACATACTCATAATTGGTATCGATAATCGGCATCGATAATTGGCCTATATGTAAGGTGGGGTCCATAGATGAATAACTGATCTAAATAAAAATATAAAGATCGGCCCTTGGCCATGGATATGCTAAATCCGGTAGCACGGAGCCATCTATTTACGACGATGATGGACCATGCAACATCAACGGAACCCAATGATTTGGGTTGACCAAGAATAATGAGAATGAGCTTGACAAAGGCCTAAGGAAGGTCACAATGTGGACATTTAACCATCATCACCCATCAATGTGGACATTTAACTAACATTACTCCCAAGGAGTGGCCCACATAGAGCCAAACGTATAATGGGCCCATGACCTCACACAAGGGGCTAATATACATCACCATGGGTCTCACTCAAGGGCCTAATACACATCACGATGGGCCTCACTCATGGACCACATATGCATCACATTGGGCCTCACCCATGGGCCTCATATACATCACATCAGGTCCCATCAAATGGGCCACAAATGCATTATATTAGGCCATGTCCCATGGGCCTCGAATACATCATAATGGGCAACAACCCATGGGCCTCAAATACATCACAATGGGCCACGTCCCATGGGCCTCGAATACATCACAATTGGCCATAACCCCTGGGCCTCAAACACATCAGAATGGGCCACAACCCATAGGCCTAAAACACATCACAATGGGCTGCATCACATGGACCTTATACATCGTAATGGGCCATAACAATGGGCCTCTTATACATCAAGTGGGTCACATCACATAGGCCTTATACATCGCAATGGGCCACAACAATGGGCCTCTTATACATCAAGTGGGCCACATCACATGGGTGCAATAATGGGCCTCATATAGGTCAAGATGGGCTGCAACAATGGGCCACATGCCATACATCACGGCGGGTCGCACAAATGGACGACATAGATGTACAAAACATACATCATGGTGCATCCCACGGCACGTCCAAATGGACGGTGTTGATGTACAATGCATACATTAAGGTGGGCCTCACCCTAGAAAACAGATGAACAGCGTGGTTAAGGGCCATACACCACGGTCGGCCCTGCATACAGATGGATAGCATGGGGGGGGGGGGGGGGGGGGGGGGGGGGGGGGGAGGGAACACATACATCATGGTTAGCATCCCATGGCACACCGTCTAGATGGATGATATGGGTATAGAATAAATACATAAAATTGGGGTCCACGTCCACACGTGCCATCCAAAACCTATGGACAACGTGTATAAGAACACATACATCTGATGGCCCACAGAAGTTGCTGACATCGGCCAGTAGTGGGGCAATCGTCCAGATGGATGGTGTGTATAAAACACATACACAAAGGTGGGTCCCACCCCCACACGTGCCACATGTGTGGGGTGGCCCCACGTCCCAAAACTGATGGACGGCTTGGAAAAATAGATACATCTCGGTGGGTTCCCACAATACCCGTCCAAATGGATGGTGTGGATATAAGATAATTACATCAAGGCGAGTCCCACCTCCACACATGCCACACGTGTGGGGTGGGCCCTCATCTCTAAACGGATGGATGGTATGTATAAAATACATACATCATGGCCGACTCCTCTCTGCACTATCCAGAAATGGATGGTGTGGATATTAGAATACACACATCAAGGTGGGTCCCATCCAACATGTGCAGCACGTGTGGGGTGGGCCCCACACGCCTGCTGAAAATGAATGGATAGTGAAGGATATAACACATATCTTACGGTGGGACCACAGAACCTATTAACCTTAAAGCAGCTGTAGTTGCTGGCCGTCTAGTAGATGGACGGCCCAGATTCATACATTAAAGTGGGTCCACATGTGTGTGGGACCCACGTTACTGGGCAGCATATATAAAATACATATGTCATGTGTGGGCCCCATAGACTTTACTGACGTCAATCCAGCAGATAGCTGGTGGGGACCCACTGACATCAATACAACATCTACGTTGCTGGAGTGAGGTATACCAGCCATTCTGCTTCCATCCAAAACAAATATCAGGTGGGGTCCACATCAGCATGGCCCACCAGCCTTGAAGTAAGCTGATATTTATGTTTTTCCTTCAATCAGGTCCGTCCAAACGAACTGCTAGGTGGGCCCACTTGATGGACAGCATATATAAAATACATTCATCATGGTGAGCCGTAAAATATGGAAGAGAGATATAGAGAGAGGGAGAGAACATGAGATGGGGGAGCTTCGCCACTATGAGCTCCCATAGGTCGGCCATATATAATGCATTCAACCAGATGAGTCCCAAATGGGATCCACACTATCATTCAGTAGGCCCCACTTGGTTCATCAAAAAAATTACAATCTAACCCTACAAAACACTCACCGATTCCGCTTCTTCTAAGCTCCGTGGACTCCTTAGCTCCTAAGCTTTCACTTTGATGGTGGAAGATGAAGATTGAAAGGTGGAGATGAGAGATAGGGTGGTAGGGAGTGGGCCACACTATAGCTTCTCCATGGGAAGCTTAGACATCGGTTCTCTCTCTTGGTGCTTGGGAAAATGGGTGGAGAATGAGAGAGAGAGAGAGAGAGAGAGAGAGAGAGAGAGAGAGAGAGAGAGAGAGAGAGGGGGGGGATGTAAGGAGAGAGGGATGGGTGTGATAGGTGAGTGATGGGTGTCCTTAAGAGGTATGGTTGTGTTGACTTTTGGGTAAGAGAGTATGGGTGTTGTACTTAATTGATTGATGTAATATTTGGTAGAGATTTTTCTTGGGTTTCGCAATGTGCAGCATTTTCTTGAAATAAACGTGGGCCCACAACTCCTGTCTTGGGTATCGCATCAACGCGTGAGATGCGGCATTCAAACCTCAGTGACGGCACGGTCGCAAGGGTACAAGCCTCGGGTTAAGCTGACTCAGATTTATGGGATAGACTTAGGGTCAGGTGTAAACACCAATTATAGGTCGCGGGTTGTCAGAATTCGACGGTAAGGATCACGAGAGTCTACGGAATGGTATGGATAGGATACGGGCTTGACACTGTATAAGCTTGTTAAGGTGAATCTGTAAAAACCTTATTATAGTGAAAGTCAAAATTATGACGGTAGTAATTTTGAGACTAGAGTAGGTGTGATTATTGTAAGAACTGAACCACTATAACTCCTTGTGCATATGTGGTGAATGCTTTATTCCTTTTTTTTTGTGGTGAATGTTAACTATTTCATTCTTGTGGTGAATGTTGTATTTATTTTATCTTCTCTTACTAGTTTGAAAAATTAATTTTAAAAACATTCGTGAAATAAGGTTGTCCTGCCTAATATTTTAAGTGAAGGTTGTCTTACGAATTATTTGGAATCAAGCTTTCAATACTTAGGCGATTGAGATTCTGTATTCTTTATGTATTCTGGCTTTATTTTGATTAGTTGGCATTGTCCTATTCACCCCCTCTAGGACATTGTTAGCTCTTCTTCTCAAGTGGTATCAGAGCGGGTTGCTCTTTTTATTTTTTGGATTTAACTCGAGTTGGATTCAGAGTTATAAGATGTCAAATTTTGAAAGTTTATCCATTACCAGGCCACCTCCGTTTAATGGTTCAAACTATTCATCTTAGTAAGTCAAGATGATGATCTTCCTCAAATCCATTGATGAAAGCGTGTGGCAAGCCACTATGAATAAATGGATTCCCCCTATGATAGAAGTAATAGCTGAAGATGGAACCACATCAATGAAAGAAGTCGCATATACTTTTTGGACAACTATTCAAAAAGTGAAAGTAGTGTAAATGCAAATGCCTTAAATGCAATAACTTGTGCTTGTTGAGTGTCAAATATTGCATATTCTCCCCTATTTATATATTCATTTTATGAACATGATGATGCTTAATAGTATATTTTATACATGTTTGTATTGCGAGGTGGATCTAAGAGCTTGGATTGAAAAGAATGCTAAAAGCATGCATTTGATGCTCAAGAATCACCAAGACAAAGGATGGATCTTAGAAGACCAAAAATGAAGAACTCATGTAACACCCTGAACTTTTCAATGCCCAAGTATTGAAAGTCCTTGAGTGTTACCATGAAATTTAACATAATATTTACATGTGTATGATACCAAAATGATACCAATCTAACTATCCTAACCTTACATCTAATCCCTGACATGAATCCAAACGTTGGGAATGACCTCCATTCACAGATCAAAACATCAGGTGCTAATTTTAAATCAAGACCAACCATTAAATGATTTAATGTATATACCTTCCCTTAAATGAATCGACGAATAACTCTTTACCCATAATGATTCAGGTATAAGTTCATTTGTAAGAAATGTTTGGAAAGGTGCATACAATTATGTAGAACATTTAGATTTCAAAAAACTCTTAAATCAACAATAATTATAAAAGTGACATTGACCTAAACCTTATATTCTAAATCACATGGTTCTATTGACCCATTTCACGCAAAAATTCATATCAGGCCCAATTACCATAAATTAACCATACATGTGAAATCTTGGCCATTGGATCAACAAGATCAATAGCCAAACAAAACATTCACTCAAGATGACTCACCTAGGACTGATGCTCACTTTCTATTGCTGATATGTACCTTAATATAAGCTGACAAAATGGATAGACTGAGTAGATTTCTCACAAACAGCACCGTGGGCCCTACACATGTGGTGAGTGTACGTGTGTAGTGCGTGCACTCACCGCACACCAGACTAAGAAACCCAGTCAAAGTAGTCTGACTCGAGATTTTGAAGAAGAAATTTCTTCTTCTTTCTTTCCACAAAAATAAAAGGACTGACTGCCTCTATTTGGGAATCTACGTGGCCCACCATCATGAACATTCAGAGCGATCTGGACCATCCAGTGTATTCACAGGACGAGTTCGACTAAATCCTGATTACTTCCACTTCCAACCTGAATCAGGAAGACAAATAAACCTTCTCCCAAAGACCGTGTCCATAAACAACGTAAGAAGCAAATCGGGGCAACTTCAAACTCCATGCGTAAGGGAACCCCATGGAGCATACGTGGCCCGATTAAATATGTTTAAAACCTAGTAGATGTATTTTTGACCGCACCCACGCTGAGAAGGAAGGGAGAAATGAACCACCTCCCGGTTTCCACGTAAAGACTGCATAGAAGACTCTGCTACTGATTGAAGGATTCCGCACGCAGGAATGTGATCAATGTCATCCATTTGTGGGCCCATCTATAGACAACCCGATCCGATTGGATCTGCGGAATGCACAAGCAATCACAACAATGATCAGGATGTTTCATTCTTCACCTTCGCAGGAAGAAACTAGACTGCATCCATTCTTTTCACTGCGCAGTAGGTTGCGCAAGAAACCTCGTAGAAGGACCTATAATTTTTATGCCTATAAAAAGGGCTTACCCGTTCTACAAGAAAAGAAATAAGTAACAACAAGAGAGAGGAAAGAGAAACAAGGAAAAGAGAGAGAGTGTTGGTGTAGGTGTTACACACGCAACTCATGAAGTCGTAATTTTCAAAGAAAGGAGTAGAAAGAAATGAGAGTGAAAAGGAGAAAGAAGAAAGAAGGAAAGAAAAAGAGAAGCAAGAAAGAGAGAAAGAAGGGAAGAAAAAGAAAAGAAAAGAAAAAAGAAAAGAAAGAGAAAGAGAAAGAGAGCAGCAGAGAGGAGAGGAATTAGCAATGTCAAACGCTCTACGGATCAGCAACCTGACGATTCATTGAGTCCAACTAAGAACGAGGTAGGTCCCACGTCCAATCCTCCTCTCTTAGAATTTTTCTTTCCCTCCATTCCAAAAGGCCTGATCTAAGATCAACCCGACTAGAAAACTTGGTTGTGGAATCTAACGTGAATCCAGTAAAATCCTAACCTGGATCATGACTTAAGAATGAGCCTAATCATGCTCAAGTGGGAAATATAGTGGCCTAACTTAATACATTGTATTGAATATGCTAGAATTGGAACGTGATGACACAAAACTATCAACATTAAAGAGAAATTGAGATTGAAAGGTGAGGGTTTTATTCCTTTAAGCTTATAGTAGTTTAAGTTGATATGCTTTATCTTACCTTTTACATACTATGTTTTCATGTTACTAAGATTTTCTCTATGCGATTGTTTAATTTACCATCAACACTTAATTACCCTTTTGTGAATCATGATTTAGTTTACATTCCCTATCAATGTAAGTGATGTGTTAAAGGTATCACAACTAGTGAATCAAATATTTTATCGTGGACGTAATGCATGATGGGTAGTGGCCCTCTTGGTCGACATGTAATTTCATAGGTTGGTTGGTGTGGTGCATAATCGATGTAAGTAAATTGTCATGTGTGTTACATCCCTTATTGGGATTGAATGTCGCAAATACTCGCTACATGAACACATGTTATGTAAATCCTCCAATCGTGTTGTAATGTCGCGTTGAGATACTCGCATAAATCCACGTTAACGTTAGACACGCCGACGAATATCCGTAGTGTGAGAATGCAAGTTGATTCAGATATTATGAATTATTTTCCACATTGTGACAGTGATCACTATGTATGATGAGCCGCACACACTTTGATAGGCATACATTCATGTAGATTGCTTACACATACTGATATCTCTTGTAGTAGTGGAGTGCGTGACGTATTAGAATCCTTATATTACTTTTATAAATCTCTTGAATTATTGTTAATCTTAAAGGATGACCATCACTAAGAGTAGGGCGTTGACCCTCTCCAACTGTATAGATGATGCACGTGACATATAGAATGAAGACCCAGAAGACCATCTCCCTATGGAAGATTATGTTGAAAGAATAAGAAGGTAGTTTTATATTTCTACTACGAACTCAATAAATGTAATAAGTTCTCATTGAAAGGGCATTTAATTATTTATTGAATTCTTTTACTCTGACAAAATAATTAATATAGTCAATTTTATTCTCGTGAATGTTACCTTCATCAATGTATCTGGATGTGACCTAAATGAAAAAAAAAGGTGCGATTTTTATATCATCTAATTCATTTAATTAACACCCAATTTTCTCGGGCATGAGTACAAACTCTGGCCAGTTTTTAGATGCCAAAGATCCAAGGAAATTAAGTGCAAACAATGAAGAAAGAGCTTGAAAGACTTTAAAATCTACAGCAGAAAAATAGTCAGTTCAGTCCGATCGAAATCGCATAAAACAGTCTAGTGACTAATGGTGAAATTCAGAGCTAATTTAGTTCGACCGAAGGTTAATTTAGTCTGTCCGAAGGAAGGATTCAGTGCAACTGAAAGTGCTCAAAAAATTACAGTGCTGAAAGGAGTTAATTCAGTTCGACCGATAATTGATTTGGTCCGACCGAAACTTAAGTTTGGTCCGACTAAAACCAGGCTCAGTCCAACCGAAATTGGGTAACTGTTGAAACAGAATCCTGTCTCGATTCGAATTTGACTTCAGTCCAACTTATGCATATGCGAATACATAAATGAGGCATTTTTAAGATCGGTTTGTGGAAATTCCAATGCGGTGCGTAAGATGGAACTTCACAACTATAAATAGGAGTCCCTAAGGTTCAAGGAGTAGAGCTAAAGGGTGGAGGAGCTGCCGCTAAGAGTTTTTCTTCTTCCTTAGATTGTTTCTATGTTTTCTTTAAGAATTTTTAGTTCAATCTTGTCGATGGTTGGCTAAACCTCTTAGCAAGGGCTAAGAGGTGAAGGTTGTGGTGTGATTATGATGTTTACTTTATTTTGATTCTTGTTTATATTGAACTTCATTGATTTCTAGTTTAATTTTAAGGAATATTTTCAGTTTTCTATGGTTTGTAGTGACTCAAATTACAATAGACATTGCAATAGCTTTGAATATCTTCTTTTCCTATTTTAGATTGTGGGATTGGTAAATCCTGATGTTCACCATCATCTCTTAGGCATGGTAGGATGATAGAATCCCTGCCAAATCTTCACAATTCTCCTCCATTGAGAACTAGTTCAATGAAAGTTTAGAGATTTGATTCTCTCTTCTTCCAACTGGTTAAGATAGGACTCCAATTTAGGTTGCATCTCTTGAATCAAGTAAGGTAGCATCCTAATAGCTACAAGTGAATCCTTGACACCCTAGTTCCTACCTTTCAATTGATAGCTTAAACATAATTCAAAATTACTCCCTTCAATCTAGAATTTAGATTTAGATATTCTTCTAGTTCTAGTTCTAGTTATTTCAGAATTTATACAAGTTTAGTCCTTGAGGATTCGATCTCGGTCTCATCGAGATTATTACTACATCACGACCCTACACTTAGGGTTGTGAATATTGTTCTATCACCAGATGAATTCAAAAGAATCATTTCGTGCGATACAACTAAACAAGCATGGAATATTCTTGAAATGACACATGAAGGAACTAACATTGTAAAAAAATCTAATATATAAATCCTCATAATGAAATTTAAGGAAATTCGTATGGAAGAAAATGAGTCTATTATAAACTTTTATACGAAACTAAATGACATAGTAAATTTCATGTGGGATCTTGGAGATAGAATCCTTAAAAGTTGAAAGTTACTGCTATATAGGAATTGAGGGATACCAATACTATGAAAGTTGAGGAGTTAGTTGGTTCTGTTAAAAATTATGAGCTGAATTTCAAAGCTCCTAAGATCAAGTCCATTACTTTTAAATCTTCTAAATCTAATTCAAAGGATTCTAATGTAAATTTTGATATTGAGAAAATGAAGATAATATGGCTATGTTAGCGAATAAATTTTATAGAATTTTTAAAAATAAGATGTAACGCCCCGAATTTTTACCAACCTGAAATTAGACGTCCTTAGGCAATGGGTCAACCATATCACTCTTAGAGATCAATCCTAAAGTCTAGAAATTGCTTTTCAACCCATTTCCTTCAAAATCTCACCTTTCACCACCCCATTCTTCAAATTTCTTTAAGTACTTTCATATTAGACACAAACCTAAAGTTTAAAAGGTGAGAAACTATACTTAAACTAAAACTCACTATAAATGGTAAATACATGTCAGTGACCGGCGAGGTCCTCGCGGCATCGTCGAGGCCTCGTCCGTACAGCGGACAGGCAGCCCGGTTCCTACATTTTTTTGTACGTTTTGTCAAACTTTGAAACATCATATCTCCTTCGTTATAAATCCGATTTAGGTGATTCAAAAACTAGATTCAAGATAAATGAGTCTAGTCTTATATTAAAATATGTGAAAAATATAATAAAATATTTAAAATAGTTTAAACTAGGTCGTTGTGAGGATCTGTCTGATAATCACTTGTTGGATAGCTGCTGCTTCTGGAAATTTTAGAATTTTTATACAACTCAAAATATTATGAAATTTTGTGGAGTCAGGGTAAACTTGATGATGAACCACTTGAAAAATAATTAAAATAATATAATACCTAGAAGTTCCCAAAATGGGGCATAGAATGGCCCTAGGACCGTATTCTGCCATAATTACGGTAGAATTTGGTTAAGTACCAAACTGAATACTCAGTAGAATTGACTTGAACCACTTTAAATATGAACTACAAGACCCAAAATCAGTATACTGCTAATGCTATGTTTCCTAGAAACCTAGGATCAATCTCTAAACCCAGTTGCTCTCGGGAGCATTCAGAAACTTCGTATCGGACCTGGACCGCCCGTCAAAAGTCCGATAGCGATGAACTTAGACCCTTATGATCGCCTAGTTGGACTTAACTATCAACTCAAAAATCATGCCCAAATGATGTCCTGAGACCATTTTATTGTGTCCGGAGTGAAGAGAGTCAGAAAAGGAAGATATTTAGAAAATTAATTATAATTTTAAGAAATCTGGCATGTTTCACTTGCGCGTTATTTTTAAGCATTTTAACCATTAGATTTCAACCTAAATTTACCCTCGAATTAGGATAGGTGGCCCTTACATGTCAAGGTACTTTTGGCCTTGATCGAAGTTCAGTAACCGTTAAATTGAAACTGGTCTGCCATGGACGATCGGGAAATCCGATCGGATTGAAAAGTTAACTTACTAAAGATCCGTTTCTAGTGAGCTTAAGTCTGACCGCATTTGATAAGAGGACCTCCAGAAGTACTCCGTTAGATCGGAACAGACCCGATTTGGTTGTAACTTAAGTATACCTTGGCTTCAAGTCTATTTTCATCGTGTTTGGGCTTATAAAAAGGCCTTAAACCCTCTCTAACAAATCCCATACGAATTTCAAACCCTACCCAAATCAAGAGAGAGAAAAGAGAGAGAAATTGAGAGAGAAGTTGGTGATTCTTCCTGGGATTCTTCCCAGCTTTGCTACGTGTATAATCCACCCCTCCGTATTGCTTTTCCGGCGACTCCGGCTTCGTTCTTAGGTAAGAAAGCCTAACCCTAACCTGTTCTAGGGTTTCAATTGGTACAAGTGGTGAAGCAGCTAACCTAAATCATATTGTAGGTTTTCAATCAGTCATTGACAAAGACTTAGAGTCTCTATTGAATTTGTTACACTTCTACGGCGTAAGGTGCAAATTTTAGATGCTTAGGTTACTTGTTTTCAAAGCTTTTAATGCCGTTTAATGGTAGATTGTTGACAAGGATGATGTTTGACATGTAGAACATGTTGTCAATTTTTCATTTCGAATACGTACGAAGAATATGAGATTTAGGGTATTTTAGGTATTTGTAGGAAATACTGTATACATACGTATTTTGCTGATATGATTGTCATGAGTATTTATCGTGTACCCATACTAGTTATGCGTGTATGATCTATTTGGCGAAGAGATTTGCCCTAATGCATATTATTGGCCGACATATGCTATGTAAACTAATGTGTGTAGACTAAGTGTTTGTATAAATGTATGTATTAGTAAGTATTGAGTAAATGGTGTTGTAGATTAGCGTTGAGATTGGATTCTCAACTAATTTGATGATGTACATGAATTCCTCCATGCTTGTTGTATTGAATTGATTACCTTATGTATGAAATACTCATGTATGGTTAACTGCTTATGATGTATGTTATAACATACTGATAACATGCTGGAATTACTTGTATTTCTATTCTGTCTCTCTCATGTGATTATTGATTTAGATTACAAGTGTTTGGGCCTATATTCTAGTCCAGGCAGTCGGTAACAGATTTGAATTCATAGTTGGATTCTATTCACCATGAAGGATGCGTTGATGAACCCGAGTCGTGCTTTGGTTGACGGCAGTGGTTAGGCCACATGAGGTGTTTATACACTTCATGTCGTTCAGCTTGAGGTGTGCTCGTACTAGTCGAGCTCGTCAAGCAACCCGACTGACCACTGTATGTTCACCTTATTTTGGTCATAACTGCTTGAACCTAGGGTAGTGAACTTACCAGTGATAACCCTGATAACCGTGGTACCTTGATCCATTAAGATTCATGAGCCGGGCATGGTGGTATGGGACACTGTAGTTGTCACGCCCAAACTTGGAAACCGGGCTCACAAAATTCTCGATCGCCGAATCTGGCGCTGACAGCCTCCATAGAATCCCATTCTCGACTCCTAGCTCCCATTCGCCAGGTTCCGATCATGAGATTCTACGAGATGGATTTTCAAGGTCAGTTTGAATCGTGATAAGCATAACCAAAGGCATAACCCACAACAACAACCAAAAACTCCATTACATTTCCACTATGATTAAAAACCTAACAAGTACAATGAGCATAAAGGAAAATACAATGATGAAGAATAAAAACTCCAAAATGATTTGCAAAGCACTCCTGCCTCAGCGTTGCTGCTCCCCAACGTTACCTGCACACAACGGTCATGCATAAGCTTATAGAAAGCTTAGAGGGTGGTGAAAGTGTGTGCACAAGGTAGTAGTATGATCATGCAATATCAGAGTAATGTGGAATATGCAAATGGATCCATAATATCATAAGTCATACCAAGGCTATGCGATGCAAGATGCAAGTCAAGCATACAATCCTCATCTAAGTCCACATGTCAATACAGCTCAACTCTAGGATATCACCGGGGCCTAGTACACTCCAAACAAGATCGTCACCACATCACACGTAAAAAGATAAGTGGAAGAGACCTCACTATCCGTCTGCCAATATCGGGCGCCACTCGTCAATAGCGGACCCATTCCTCGAGCTGGTCAAACTCAGCCTAGGTTTGCCCCCTACACTCGGGCGGGTAAGGCCACACCCCCTTCCAACCGACCACGACACAGTGGAGAGTGCAACCGTCTGGTAATCAGCACTCAACGCTCATCTACCCACTCAGTCTAAAAGTTGGAGCAACCTCTTGGTACCATAAAGGTTAAGGAACTTTCACCCAGGGATATCTATATCACCCCATGTAGAATAAAATTTTTGGTATCCAATCCTGCCAACCACGATGCGTCTATGGAGTCTACGACCCTGATGTCGTTAGGGTGTACAATAACCATAACACACAATGTGAAATGCATGAATCACACTACCCAATCATACAACAAATCCTGAGCGTATCGTGCGCTCATGTAGGGAAATACCGCCTAATCGGGGTCCCATAAACAACCTTCCCGAAGGCATATGCTATGATCAGTCGCTTCTCTTATCAAGCATACATATAATGCGTATGATCATGAGTCATGGAACTATACTAAACATGTTATAATGAAATGAACTATCCTTACAATGCAGATGGGCCTGTACGGCATATACAAAATAAGTACGGGCCTAATAATGGGCCCTAAGGAGAGTCGTAATGTGGACATCTAACCAGCATTACACTCGCAATGTGGACGTCAAACCAATGTTGCTCCCAAGGGACGATCGTCGTAAACATCGTTACATAATCCGAGTTGGGTTTACACATTGCAATGGACCTTAGGTTCATCTCATTGGGCTTTACATATATATCAGATGGGGCATATCATATGGGCCTTTTATTCATCAAATGGGCCACATAAATGGGCCGCACCAATGGGCCTTATGTGCATTGTAATGGGTCATAACCCGTGGGCCTTAGATTGCATCAAATGGCCCTAATCTCATGAGCCTTATACATATCAAATGGGCCTAATTCTGTAGGCCTTATATAAATCAAATGGGCCCAAACCCCCAGGCCTTAAATACATCAAATGGGCCTAAACCCCTAAGCCTTATATAAATCAAATGGGACTAACCCATAAGCCTTATACAAATCAAATGGGCCTAACCCATAGGTCTTATACAAATTAAATGGGCCTAACCCATACATAGGTGGCCCACTTGATCATTGATTGGGCTCATCCTTCAACTCATGCCTTAAAATGATAATTCCAAGTGGATGGACGGTCTGGATGCATCACACGCATCATGGCGGGGTCCTCTGAGGTTGGACGGTGCACATGCATCACCGTGGACCCAGCACCATCGTCCGCTGGACGGATAAAAAACAAACATCATGGTGGGCTTCCACCGTCCGCCTGGACGGTGGATATAAAACACATACATCAATGGGGGTCCCATGTGGGGCCCACTGTTATGTTTAAATGTCATCCAAACCGTCCATAAGGTCACTCTGACCTGGATGAAGAGAAAACACAAATCTCATTTTGATCTGAAACTTCTGTGGATCCAATTTTGAGTTTCAATGGTAGAGGTTCAATCCCACTGTTTCCTGTAGTGTGCGCCATCCAAGTCATGGATGGAGCTGACTTTTGGCAGGGGCCCAATTCAGGAGGTGGCCCACGGTGTGGACCGGTTAGATGACAAAAGAACATTATGGTGGGGCCCACGGCTGGAGCCGTGGGTGGCTGTCCGCCCGCCCACCGTTTGCACGCAGCAGCGTGCTGCTGCGGCCGCTGTTAGAGAGGCAGAGGCTCTGCCTCTCGCTTGTTTTATTTATTTTTTTGAAAAAAAATGCTGATTTGAGGATTTTTGGGTGTGGGGCCCACATCGCATAAATCCACTCCGTCCACTAGCTTCCCTGACTCGAAACAAGCCCAACGAGTCCGCTAACGACCCACTTTCGAAGTGTAGAAGAAATCTAAATAGATTTTTAATGGTAACAATGTTATTGTCAACACTATGGCCCACTAAATATTCCAATCAACCCCATCTTTTGGCTCAACACCTAAAATGATCCAAGGAATAGGATGGACGGTATGGATTGGATACAAACATCAAGGTGGGGCCTATGCACATGACTCACCCCAAAAGCTCCCTTCTTTTTTTTTTCTCTTTATAGGGACGTCCAGCGTCCCAGACGCTGGATGGTTTAGTCCTTGAGGAAGATACATTGTGGTGGGCCCTGATTAGGTGGGCCACCACTGATGGATGATGTGGGTACAACATATAAGGTGGGCCCCACTTGAAGAAAGCTTGTACAACACAAATACTTCAAGGTGGGGTCCATTTAAGTGGGCCACACAAACACAATATGATCTAAGAAAAAAAAGAAAATGAAGTAGAGAGAGAGATAGAGGGATAGAGCGTGAGACACGCTTGTGATGGAGGGCTCCACCACTATGAGCCCTCCCTTGTAAAACAAATCATACATTAAATGAATCCCTTAATCACATGGGACCACCAAAATTGAAAATCAACGGTGGGGATCATTTCCCCACCAATATGGACGGTCTAGATGACCTTCATAATGTCATGAAATAAACATTATGATGGGGTCCATGGAGAATGGCCCCATCATGGAATGATCATGATGATCAAAGTGGGCCGTCGGCCACAATTTAGGGTCCCAAGTGAGATCCAAACCATTGATCGGTTGGCCTCACTTGGCCCATCTCAAAAACATGAAAAACTAGTATTAAGTAGTACCCACCATTCGATCTTCTTACTCATATGGGTTCCTTAGCACCTTAGCTTCAATTTCAATGGATGAGATGAGGTTTGGATGGTTGGGATGAGAGATTTTGGGATGGAGAGGTGGGCCACACTTGGAGTTGGAAGACTTGGAGAAATTCTCATACGTATGGGATTTTTGTTGCTTGAGAGGAATGAGATGAGAAATGAGAAAGAGAGAGTTGTAAGGGAGAGAGAGTGATGGGTGATGGAGTGATGGATGTGGTGGTGATGGGTGTGTAAGACCTTTTTAACTTTTGTGGCCCTTTTGTGTAAGAAAAGCATGGGCTTGTAAGAGATTCTTGACTTTTGAGGTTGCTTGGGTATGGGTGAAAGGTGATGTGTACTTGACATGTACTTGACATGTGATGGATTGATTGATGGGATTGATGTGACATCTCATAGAGATTCTCTTGAGTTTCGCAACGCACGGCGTTTTCCTCACACCGAACGTTGGCCCACATCTCTTGACCAGGGTATCGCCTCGGCGCGCAAGTCGCAGCATCGAAATAACAGCGATGGCACGGTCGCTATGGTAATGGTCTTGGGTTGAGTAGATACAGGTTGACGGCATATGAATCAGGATTGCGCGTAAATATCGGTTAAGGGTCGAAGGTTGCAGGAATTTGACCATTAAGACCATGGAAGTCTACGGAACAGTACGGACTAAAATACGGGTCTTACAGCTCTCCCCTCCTAATAAAAATTTTATCCTCAAAATTTACACAATCATCGCAACTAGGCATAACTCATGAAGAAGAAGAGACATAACATCACTATATAAAACCAGAGATAGTATACAAAACACATCACATGATCACCATAAAAAAGATGAGGATAACGCTTTCGAATCTCGGCCTCACGCTCCCAAGAAGCCTCCTCTACAGAATGGTGACCCCACTGAACCTTCACCAACGGAATGACCTTGGTTCTGAGGACCCGCTCCTTCCGATCAAGGATATGGACTGGCTGCTCAATGTAAGAAGCATCCTCACGAACCTCCAGCGGCTGCCAATCAATAACGGGAACAATGTCTGATCCACACTTCCTCAACATGGAGACGTGGAAAACGTTGTGAACGCTAGACAACTGCGATAGCAAGACAAGCCGATAGGCCACGACGCCAACGGGCCCGGTGATCTCAAAAGGTCCTATGAATCTCTGGGCAAGCTTGTCCTTCGCCCCAAATCGAACTACGCCCTTCATGGGCCAGGCCTTGAGATACATATGGTCCCCTACATAAAACTCCAAGGGACGACGCCGACGATCAGCAAAACTCTTCTGTCGGCCCTGAGCTGTGCGCATCCTCTGCCTGATGATATCAATAGACTCTGACGTCTCCTGCATAAGCTCGGGACCTAGGAGACGACGCTCTCCAACCTCGGTCTAACAACTCGGTGATCTGCATGGTTTGTCATATAATGCCTCAAAAGGAGCCATACCAATGGTCGCCTGATAGCTGTTATTATATGCGAACTCAGCCAATCGCAGATGCTCATCCCAGCTACCCCCAAAATCAATCGCGCAAGCCCGAAGCATATCCTCAAGGATCTGGTTGACCCTCTCGGTCTAGCCATCGGTTTGCGGATGGTACGCGGTGCTGAGCTGCAAATCAGTCCCCATCGCTCACTGGAAGCTCCCCTAAAACTAAGACGTGAACCTCGAGTCTTGGTCAGAAATGATCGAGACTGGAACGCCATGCAGTCTCACGATCTCCTCAATGAATAATCTCGCAAGCTGGTCTATAGACCAAGTCACACGCATCGCAAGGAAATGTGCCGACTTTGTCAGACGATCCACAACGACCCAAATGGCGTTATGACCACGCTGAGTCCTCGGCAAACCCATAATGAAATCAGTCGATACGTGCTCCCACTTCCACATCGGGACACTCAACGGCTGCAATAGACCAGGAGGTCTCTGATGATCGGCCTTGACACGCTGGCACGTGTCACACTCGGCCACAAAACTGGCGATCTGGCGCTTCATCCCCGCCCAAAAATACTGTCGCCTCATGTCACGATACATCTTCGTCGAGCCTGGGTGGATAGAAAATCGTGATCGATGTGCCTCAGTCATAAGATCTCTGCATAACTATGGAATATCCGGGACACATAATCGGCCTCTGAAGCGAAGTCCACCGTCTGTACCAATCTGCCAATCTACCTGACTCTCAGAAGCCGCCTCAGCCATATAACTCTGCAATGACTCATCAGCCTGCTGAGCCTCGATCACCCTAGCGATAAAAGAGGGTTGAATCGACAGGCTCGATAACTGTACGATGGAAGACTGCAGGCCAAACTTAAAATCATACGCTGTGATATCCTCAAGCATCCGCCACTCCTAAATCATCATATGCACCACCAGGCCTCGTGGCTGATGGCTGAGGGCATCTGCCATCACGTTCGCCTTACCCGGGTGGTACTGAAGGTCAAAATCATAGTCTTTCAGGAGTTCCATCCAGTGCCTCTGTCTCATATTCAACTCAGACTGTGAGAAGAGGTACTTCAAGCTCTTGTGATCAGAGAAGAGCTCGAACCTGACCCCATAAAGATAGTGCCTCCACACCTTTAGTGCGAAGACAACTGCAGCCAGCTCCAGATCATGCGTAGGATAGTTCAGCTCATGGACCTTAAGCTGACGAGACGCAAAGGACACTGGTCTCCCATGCTGCATCAGGACAGCACCCAAACCGATATGCGAGGCATCAGTAAATACAATGAATCCGTCACTCTCGGAGGGAAGAGTGAGGACAGGAACGGACGTCAGACGATCCTTCAACTCCATAAATGCTCACTTGCAGGCGTCACTCCAAACAAACTCTGCGCCCTTCTGAGTCAACCTGGTTAGCGAAGCTGTAATATGAGAAAAACCCTCAATGAAACATCGATAATAGCCCGTCAAACCAAGGAAACTACGGATCTCTATTGTAGTCGTGGGCTGGCCCCACTGACGCACTGCCTCGACCTTCGAGGGGTCCACTGCGACACCCTCCCTCGTCACCACGTGACCGAGGAACTTCACCTCATCCTGCCAGAACTCGCACTTCTCCAGCTTCGCATATAGCTGGTGTGCACGGAGGGTCTGTAAAGTAATCTCCAAGTGCTACTCATGCTCCTTACGGGTCCTCGAATAGATCAGAATGTCATCGATGAAGACTACAACAAAATGATCGAGATATGGGCAGAAGATCTCGTTCATTAGCTGCATGAAGACTGCAGGTGCATTGGTCAGTCCAAAGGACATGACCTGAAACTTAAAATGATCGTAATGCGTCCTAAATGCTGTCTTCGGAATGTCTTCATCTCGGACCCGAATCTGATGATAACCGGAACGCAGGTCGATCTTCGAAAAGAACTATGCACCCTGCAGCTGATCGAACAAATCATCAATCCTAGGGAGCGGGTATCTGTTCTTGATCGTGACTTTATCGAGCTCGCGATAGTCAACGCAGAGCCTCAACGAACCATCCTTCTTCTTCACGAAGAGTACTGGCACTCCCCACGGTGAACTGCTCGGATGGATAAAACCCAACTCTCGCAACTCGTCCAACTGGTTCTACAGTTTCCGCAACTCCAACGATGCCATACGATACGGGGCCTTAGAAATAGGCACGGTACCGGGTACGAGATCAATCTGAAACTTGGTGAGTCGACGAGGCGGTAATCCCGGAATCTTCTGAAACACATCGAAAAAATTACAAACCACGGGCAGCTGGTCGATGCTCACAACTATAGGCTCCTCTATGGCACAGGACATCAAACAAGACAACCGCTCTCCTCTGGGCTCTACAAAGAACTGGAACTGCGGCACGCCGGGTATACAAAACGTGACTGTTCTCGCGGCGCAGTCCAAAATGGCATAGTACTCAGCGAGCCAATCCATGCCCAGGATGACATCAAACTCGGACATTGGTAATACGAACAAATCGACAGGTAAAAAGATATCCCCAACTAGAATGGGGCAAGACGAGCAAAATCGGCCCAACACTGCAGTCCTCCCTAAGGGCGTCGATACTGATAGGCTCTCATAAGAAGACTCCAATGGTAAGCCGGTCGATCGGTAGAAGCTCTAGCCACAAAAGAGTGCGATGCACTAGAATCAAATAGCACACGCACAATGCATGCAGAGACTGGAAGTATACCGTCAACGACTCCTCCAGATGACTGCGGATCCTGCTGAGCAGCATAGAATCTAGGCTGAGTCGGCTGGGGAGGTGTCTGTCCCCTCTGATTGTGCTGTTGCTGCTGATGGGGTCACTGAGGCGGTCGAAACTGCTGCCTCTGCTGCTGCGGCCTCGGAGGCTGGTGCTGATGCTACTGCTGAGGTGACCTCAGAGGTGGGGGCTGCTTTCGATGCTGTTGTGCGGGTCTCTGTTACGGCTGTGGTGGAGGCTATTGTGGACCTCTCTGCTGCTGCTGGGGGTTGGGACACTCCCATGAAAGTTGTCCCGTCGCACCGCACCTAAAACAAGTGCCGGTGAACTGTCTCGGAGGTGGTGCTAGAGGTGCTGCTGGTGCTCGGAAGGCTGGACGACCTATACGTCTCTGTTGCTGAGGTCGATGCTGCTGAGAGTCACTAGGAGGAGCCTACCTGTTCCGGTCTCTCCTCTGACCGCGATCAGACTGAGAACCGGCCCACTCAGCCTCAAAAATCTGAGCCTTCCGCACCACTTCCTCAAAAGTCGGAAGCTCATGCCCAATAACGCGGCTGCGAAGACCATAACGTAGGCCGTCCTCGAAGCGGCGGGCTCTCCGCTCCTCTTCATCAACTAGATAGGGTGCAAATCTAGACAGTGCAACAAAATGAGCTGCATACTGAGCCACTGTCATATCACCCTGCACCAGGGCCTCGAACTCCAACGCTCACTGTCGTCGGATGTGATCAAGAAAGTACTGTCGGTCAAACCGATCCATAAAATCCTCCCATGTCGATACAAAATCGGCACCTGCTGCTCGAGAGACTGATGTCCACCAATGCTCAGCCTCACCGTGGAGAAGAAATACGGCTAATTTGACTCGCCGCTCAGTCGTACATCCCATAGTCTCAAATATCTTCTCCAAATCGGCGCGCCATCTCTCAGCTACCATCGGGTCTGGCTCACCCTTGAAACGCGGAGGATTGAGCCATCGAAACTCTCAAAGGAGAGCACTCGCATGATCCTGCTTTGCCTGTGCTGGTGAAACAACTGGCTGCCTGCCCTATCCCTGAAGTGCAGCCGTCACAGCCTGTAACATCTGCTGCAACTGTGAGGCACTCACGGATATGGTCGGGTCCTCACCGGTCTCTGGTGGAGAAGCAGCATACTCAGGATGGGCAGTAAGAATCTCTGGTGGTGGAACAGGCATCATAGGTGGTAATGCGGGAGCCGTAGGTGGTGGTGCGGGATCCTCAGGTGGTGGTACGGGAGTCGATCGGGTCACTCTCCCACGCGTCATGTCCTATAGGAAAGAGCGAAGGCACCTATCAACTTCAAAACTCTCGAAGGCACAAACATTAAGGGTCTATAACGGGAGATCGCTAAGCTATCCAAACTTCGAGACTTAGCTATTCAATACTCATAGCAAATATGTAATGTTGTTCTCGGTTATTCCCAAGTTATGCTCTGATACCAACTTCTGTCACTCCCCAAACTCCGAAACCGGGCTCACAAAATTTTCGATCGCCGAATCTGGCACCGACAGCCTCCCTAGAACCCCATTCTCTGCTCCCAGCTCCCATTCGCCAGGTTCCGATCCTGAGATGCTACGAGGAGGATTTTTAAGGTCAGTTTGAATCGTGATAAGCATAACCAAAGGCATAACTCACAACAACAACCAAAAACTCTATTACATTTCCACTATGATCAAAAACTTAACAAGTACAATGAGCATAAAGGAAAATACAATGATGAAGAATAAAAACTTCAAAATGATCTGCAAAGCGCTCCTGCCTCAGCGCAGCTGCGACCCAACGTCACATGCACGCAACGGTCGTGCATAAGCTTATAGAAAGCTTAGAGGGTGGTGAAAGTGTGTGCGCAAAGTAGTAGTATGATCATGCAATATCAGAGTAATGCGGAATATGCAGATGGATCCATAGTATCATGAGCCATACCAAGGCTATGCGATGCAAGATGCAAGTCAAGCATACAATCCTCATCTAAGTTCACATGTTAATACAGCTCAACTCTAGGATATCACTGAGGTCTAGTATACTCTAAACCAGATCGCCGCCACATCGCCCGCAACAAGGTAAGTGGAAGAGACCTCACTATCCGTCTGTCAATATCGGGTGTGACTCGTCGATAGCAGACCCATTCCTCGAGCTGGTCAAACTCAGCCTAGCGTTGCCCCCTACACTCGGGCGGGTAAAGCCGCACCCCCTTCCAACTGACCACGACACAGTGGAGAGCACAACTGTCTGATAATCGGCACTCAACGCTCATCTACCCACTCGGTCTAGACGTTAGAGGAACCTCTTGGTACCATAAGGGTTTAAGGACTTTCACCCAGGGATATCTATAACACCCCATGTAAAATAAAATTTCTGGTATCCAATCCTGCCAACCACGATGCGTCTATGGAGGCTACGACCCCGATGTCGCTAGGGCGTACAATAACCATAACACACAATGTGAAATGTATGAATCACACTACCCAATCATGCAGTAAATCTTGCTTGTATCATGCGCTCATGTAGGGCAACACCGCCTAATCGGGGTCCCATAAACAACCTGCTCGAAGGCATATGCTATGATCAGTCACTTCTCTTATCAAGCATACATATGATGCGTATGATCATGAGTCATGGAACTATACTAAACATATTATAATGAAATGAACTATCCTTACAATGCAGATGGGCCAGGACGTCCTATACACAATAAGTACGGGCCTAATAATGGGCCCTAAGGAGAGTCGTAATGTGGACATCCAACCAGCATTACACTCATAATGTGGACGTCAAACCAACGTTGCTCCCAAGGGACGATCGTCGTAAACATCGTTACATAATTCGAGTTGGATTTACACATTGCAATGGACCTTAGGTTCATCCTATTGGGCTTTACATATATATCAGATGGGCCATATTATATGGGCCTTTTATTCATCAAATGGGCCACATAAATGGGCCGCACCAATGAGCCTTATGTGCATTTCAATGGGTCATAACCCATGGGCCTTAGATTGCATCAAATGGGCCTAATCTCATGAGCCTTATACATATCAAATGGGCCTAATCCTGTAGGCCTTATATAAATCAAATGGACCTAAATCCCTAGGCCTTAAATACATCAAATGGGCCTAAACCCCTGGGCCTTATATAAATCAAATGGGCCTTACCCATAGGCCTTATACAAATCAAATGGGCCTAACCCATAAGCCTTATACAAATTAAATGGGCCTAACCCATAGGCCTTATACAAATCAAATGGGCCTAACGCATATGCTTTATACAAATCAAATGGTCCTAACCCATACATAGGTGGCCCACTTGATCATTTATCGGGCTCATCCTTCAACTCATACCTTAAAATGATAATTTCAAGTGGATGGACGGTCTGGATGCATCACATACATCATGGCGGGGTCCACTGAGGTTGGACGGTGCACATGCATCACCGTGGGCCCAACACAACTGTCCACTGGACGGATAAAACACAAACATCATGGTGGGCTTCCACCGTCTGCCTGGACGGTGGATATAAAACACATACATCAATGGGGGTCTCATGTGGGGCCCACTGTTATGTTTAAATGCCATCCAAACCGTCCATAAGGTTACTCTGACTTGGATGAAGAGAAAATAAAAATCTCATTTTGATCTGAAACTTCTGTGGACCCAATTTTGGGTTTCAATGGTAGAGGTTCAATCTCACAGTTTCCTGTAGTGTGGGCCATCCAAGTCATGGATGGACCTGATTTTTGGCAGGGGCCCACTTCAGGAGGTGGACCACAGTGTGGACTGGTTGGATGACAAAAGAACATCATGGTGGGGCCCACGGCTGGAGCCGTGGGTGGCTGTCCGCCCGCCCGCCGTTTACACCCAGCAGCGTGCTGCTGCGGCCGCTGTCAGAGAGGCAGAGGCTCTGCCTCTCGCTTGTTTTATTTATTTTTTTGAAAAAAATGCTGATTTGAGGATTTTTGGGTGTGGGGCCCATATCGCATAAATCCACTCCGTCCACTGGCTTCCCTGACTCGAAACAAGCCCAACGAGTCCGCTAACGGCCCACTTTCGACGTGTAGAAGAAATCTAAATAGATTTTTAATAGTAACAATGTTATTTTCAACACTATGGCCCACTAAATACTCCAATCAACCCCATCTTTTGGCTCAACGCCTAAAATGATCCAAGGAATAGGATGAACGGTATGGATTGGATACAAACATCAAGGTGGGGCCTATGCACGTGACTCACCCCAAAAGCTCCCTTCCTTTTTTTTCTCTTTACAGGGACGTCTAGCGCCCCAGACGCTGGACAATTTGGTCCTTGAGGAAGATACATTGTGGTGGGCCCTGATTAGGTGGGCCACCACTGATGGATGATGTGGGTACAACATATAAGGTGGGCCCCACTTGAAGAAAGCTTGTACAACATAAATACTTCAAGGTAGGGTCCATTCAAGTGGGCCATACAAACATAGTATGATCTAAGAAAAAAAAGAAAATGAAGTAGAGAGAGAGATAGAGGGATAGAGGGTGGGACACGCTTGTGATGGAGGGCTCCGCCACTATGAGCCCTCCCTTGTAAAACAAATCATACATCAAATGAATCCCTTAATCACATGGGACCACCAAAATTAAAAATCAACGGTGGGGATCATTTCCCCACCAATATGGATGGTCTAGATGACCTTCATAATGTCATGAGATAAACATCATGATGGGGTCTATGGAGAATGGCCCCATTATGGAATGATCATGATGATCAAAGTGGGCCATCGGCCATAATTTAGGATCCCAAGTGAGATCCAAATCATTGATCAGTTAGCCTCACTTGGCCCATCTCAAAAATATGAAAAACTAGTATTAACTAGTACCCACCGTTCGATCTTCTTGCTCCTATGGGTTCCTTTGCACCTTAGCTTCAACTTCAATGGATGAGATGAGGTTTGGATGGTTGGGATGGAAGATTTTGGGATGGAGAGGTGGGCCACACTTGGAGTTGGAAGACTTGGAGAAATTCTCATACATATGGGATTTTTGTTGCTTGAGAGAAATGAGATGAGAAATGAGAAAGAGAGAGTTATAAGGGAGAAAAAGTGATGGGTGATGGAGTGATGGATGTAGTGGTGATGGGTGTGTAAGACCTTTTTGACTTTTGTGGCCCTTTTGTGTAAGAAAAGCATGGGCTTGTAAGAGATTCTTGACTTTTGAGGTTGCTTGGGTATGGGTGAAAGGTGATGTGTACTTGACATGTACATGACATGTGATGGATTGATTGATGGGATTGATGTGACATCTCGTAGAGATTCTCTTGAGTTTCGCAACGCGCGGCATTTTTCTCACACCGAACGTTGGCCCACATCTCTTGACCAGGGTATCACCTCGGCGCGCAAGTCGGGGCATCAGAACAGCAGCAATGGCACGGTCCCTATGGTAATGGTTTTAGGTTGAGTTGATACAGGTTGACGGCATATGAATCAGGGTGGTGTGTAAATATCGGTTAAGGGTCGAAGGTTGCAGGAATTCGACCGGTAAGACGGCGGAAGTCTACGGAACTGTATGGATTAAAATACGGGTCTTACAGTAGTCGAGTTGTCGGCCTACGCTGGGACCACGAGCCTTCCCCTAGTGACCAGTGAGCAACCCAGATTAGTGAACTAATTATGCTAGTATGAGACACTATATTTGAGCTGTCGGCCTACACTGATAAGGTGATGGGGGAGCGATGCAACGAGTGCGTGCAACAGCCCTGACAGCCCTTTGTAGTGACCTCGAGCGTACTCTGAGTCTACATGAGGCGACGACCCTTTCGTAGCAACAAGAGTACAACTAGGCCTGTATTGATAAGGTGATGGGGGAGAGGTGTAACGAGTGCATGCAACAGCCCTTGCAGTGACCTAGAACCATATCATCGTATGAGACTACTAGGAGTGACGACCCTAGACAGGATCCTTGTTGGGAATGATATAATGGAAGTACCCTAGTTTTTCAATCCTGCTGTACGAAAAGGACTAATAATAACTCGGCAATCATATTCATATCGCACTGCATGTGCCTGGAAGATGTGGAGCACTGAGGGAAGAAAGTATGTCGCGGACTTAAGATGGTGTCATATGAGGGAGTATGTGACGAGGGCATCCATCATGTCTTTTCATTCTTGCATTAATTATAGTATTAAGGAATGTTTGATTTGTTTGCTCTATCATTATCGCTTGATTAATTTGATAACATGTTAACCTTTGCTCTATGATTTCACTGAGTTGGCCACTCACTCCCACATAACGGGACGGTGTTGTACACACCAACCAGTCCGTATTTTAGTTTCAGATGATGGCGCTGCTTGTGAAGCAGAGCCGGACTTATTTGATGATGAGGAGGATTTCTCCTATAGGTGGTTATCAGGCGAGTCTAGGTAGACCGTGTTTTGATCGACGGGATTACAGGGAGGTTAATTTGATGTCATGACACTTGTCATTTTATATTTTTGGATCACTCATGTATATTCTTTTTGATCATTTTTGGAGTATACATGTATATGTTTAATCTGGTAACATGTTCACACTCTGGAGACCTACAACAGTTCATATATTTTATATATCTATCACATTCTTTCGCTTGCTAATTTAACTGTCTCTGGAGTATGATATGTTATTTTATCTTAATCCACTTCATGTTTTATGCACTATTACAGCCGACATTCATCCATCATTGAAAATATTGCATAAGTAATGTTCTGGAACTCGGGAGTGGAGTTTATGCTCGACCCCTGATTTTTGAGATGTTACAGATGGTATCAGAACATGATTTGGATTAAACCGGACCTGGATTATGGTAACACAACGCACACCGACGCACTCTGACTTAGGAAGGGGGCGATGGAATCTAGAAACCATATTAAAATCCCAAGTGTCATCGATTGACGAGATTAACTACCGTAGAACACCCCATACGTAACCAAGACCGTGTAAAATGATCTCATATCTCCACTTCTATTCACTCAAGTTTCCATCTTCTTCTACATCCTACACTCATCCACCACTATTCTTTACAACTCTTTAACTTCCTTATACCCTCTCATATGGGCACAAAACTTACATTTTTGTGTCCCAAAACCTGCACAACTTCCAAATGATGGGACATTTAAGGTCGTTCAACCAACTGCATTAGGTAAGATTAGGGCATATGGAAATGTAAAAGTAATAAGAAATGTATTGTCCCTAAATTGGGTGTATCCCATGGTTGAAATCTATGCAATTAAAAGTAAATCCCGAGTTCTCTTTTCATATTACCCTTGAAAATTCATTATCATGGGATTTGGAAATCCCATCTCACATTCTCCAACACAAGGCTCATTTTCCAAAGCCTATGAAATTGATTTTTATCACATCCCACCCTCCTTCCAAACATGTCATTCCCAATCCCGAGGTGGGATTAGCGATGCAATTCATTTAATACAGCCTTATACCACTAGCCAAACAGGCCCTTAGAGTTTTGGACCTAGAGTGGGTATTCTTAGATTTAAAAAGATCTGATGGTATAAGAAAGCTAGTAAATTAAAAATGTAAACCCTAAGACCTCCTTAGCTAGTATAGACATATGTGAAGTGCTTGAGCGTCGTTGAAATTATTAAGACTAGGCTACTGGTTTTGTTAAGGAATGTAAAAGACTGATTTTGCTAAGATAATTGGAATATAGACGTAGTTAGTTGTCTTAATTTAGTTAGAGTGAGATCTCGTTCTTTTATTGGATTCCCTTGATACTTATAGGCTCCTTTATTAACTCTTAGGAAGCTTGCTTGACTCAGAACTAGTTACGCTTAGAGAAAACTTATATACCCCTCAGATAAAATGCTAGGATAAACCAGCACGCCCCTTAGATTTGCCCTCCCAAGGACTTAGTACAATTGGGAACACGGAGTAGAGAAATTATATATAAACGAGGTATTCGCGGTTTGAATCGACTTCTTAATCCTGGTAGTTACCAATGAACTCGATGCTCTGATAAAGCAAAAGATCGAGACCAACTAGGATTAAGAACTGATACGACAAGTTTTCTATCCTAGCTAGACAAAAAGTCTATGTATCCGGCTCAGACCCACTACACCACTTTTCTTTCATGTTGCCCAGACTACCTATAACCAAAAGTTATTATTTTACCCTTGGGAAATGTTAAGGACATATAACCAGTAGAGTAGCCAGTAGAGAATTAGATATCTTACCACCAAGTCACACCCGCCCCTGAAATCAACCGTAATAGAGACTAAGCTCATTTCTATAGCCATAGGTGTCAATGCCATAGTATACATCGTCAATGAAAGAAAGACTAATGTATTGGGAGATTGTATCCCATATCATGTCAAGGATAGATCCTAAATTATACCTCGTTCCGACATACGGAACGAGACATAGAATCTTGAGCTTTGAGAGTAGAAATAATTTTTCAAGGGGGTAGAACCTTATGAGCCCAATCTAGTAAGTTAGCTAATACAACAGTTGAGTTAAAACTGCGCAACGAAGCGTGGTTGGCCCTTTCCCCATTGGCCCAGGATCGAAGAAAGTGATTCAGGTTATACGTAAGGTTAGGTTATTAAATTAGGATTCTGAATCTTCCTTAGATTGTCAATAGTGAAGTCTTTATAGGAAAACAATTAGGGCTTTAGTGTTGAACCCATTCATATTAAATCATAGGCCTAACAGTGGGAGTGAGGGAAGGTTAGTGTTTCCATAAACTTACTCGTTAAATACGAACATAATAGAAGCCTTGACCAACTCTATACGATTTGAAATCTTTTTAGGATGATCTATTAGGGTGCATATTAACCCCTACCTTGGACATAGATTCAGACGAGGACTCCCTTAGACTAAGACCCAAAGAGCAACCTTATAAATAGAAAATTGGAACCTTTTAATGATGGGCATTTCCTAAGCTTTGGAGTAATCAGATTATACGGAGTTACTGAAATATACAATGGCGAAGCATTCACGGCTTGACTCATTTCTCAATCCTGGGAGATTACCAATGGACTCACTGCTTTGACCGGGCAGAAGACCAGGATCTACTAGGACTATGAAGGGATACGATGAGCCCTCTACCCTGGTCAGGTAGATGTTCAACATATCAAGATCGAGCCCACTACAACCATCTCTCCGTACTGGTCAACCACTGAAAATATATATATTACTCTAAGTAGTTGGAACTCATCGTCGAGATTCCAAATAGATAAAGAAATCAATTGTAGCCAGCCATCAGGGTATAAGCAAGAGATAAAGAGTGAATTTTTAAGGAGGATAGATAAAAATGTGCCAGACTAGTATAGATGTATTATCCCACCACGCATATAAACTTAAAATCAGTACAGTTTAGGCAAAAGGCATAATAGAATCATTACTCATTACCCTTCGCCAATTTCGGGGACGAAATTATTTTTAAGGGGAGTAGATTGTAACACCCTGGATTTTTACCAACCTGGAATTAGATGTCCTTAGGCAATGGGTCAACCATATCACTCTTAGAGATCAATCCTAAAGTCTAGAAATCGTTTTTCAACCCATTTCCTTCAAAATCTCACCTTTCACCACCCCATTCTTCAAATTTCTTCAAGTACTTTCATATTAGAGACAAACCTAAAGTTTAAAAGGTGAGAAACTATACTTAAACTAAAACTTAATATAAATGGTAAATACATGCGTAAAATAGGATTTTGACTAGTTAATATTTATAATTTCATGATGTAGATAGGTTATTTGGATGATTAGCTTCTTATACTCCAAAATAATATATTGTATGTCATATAACTCATTCCGGTTTGCAAATGAGACTCGATAAATGCCTTGATGAACTTGTGGGCCAAAACGACTCAATTCGAGGGGATCAAAGGTGGGCCCCATATGTTTTCGGCATCCTTGGGGGGTGAGGACCTCACCCATGGGGCGATCCCTCACCAAATAAGTCAGTGACCTACGAGGTCCTCGCGGCATCGGCAAGGCCTCGTCCGTACAGCGGACAGGCAGCCTGGTTCCTGCATTTTTTCTATGCATTTTATCAAACGTTGAAAATTAATATATCCTTCGTTATAACTCCGATTAAGGTGATTCAAAAACCATATTGAATATAAATGAGCCTAGTTTTATATGAAAATATGTAAAAAATATAATAAAATATTTAAAATAGTTTAAAGTAGGTCATTGTGAGGAACTATCCGATAATCACTTGTTGGACAGCTGCTGCTTCTGGAATTTTTAGAATTTTTTTACAACTTAAAATATTATGAAATTTGGTGGAGTCAGGGTAAAATTAATGATGAACCACTATTAAAATAATTAAAATAATATGATACCTAGACGTTCCCAAAATGGGACATAGAATTGCCCTAGGACCGTATTCTACCATAATTAGGGTAGAATTTGGTTAAGTACCAAACTGAATACTCAGTAGAATTAACTTGAATCACTTTAAATATGAACTACAAGACCCAAAATGAGTAGGACTACTAATGCTATGTTACCTAGAAACCTAGGATCAATCTCTAAACCTAGTTGCTCTCGAGAGCATTTAGAAACTTCGTATCAGACCTGGACCGCCCGTCAAAAGTCCGATAGCGATGAACTTAGACCATTATGACCGCCTAGTTGGACTTGACTATCAACTCGAAAACCATGCCCAAACGATGTCCTGAGACCATTTTATTACGTCTGGAGTGAAGAGAGTGAGAAAAGGAAGATATTTAGAAAATTAATTATAATTTTAAGAAATCTGGCACATTTCACTTGCGTGTTATTTTTAAGCATTCTGACCATTAGATTTCAACCCAAATTTACCCTTGGATCAGGATAGGTGGCCCTTACATGTCAAGGTACTTGTGGCCTTGATCAAAGTTCAGTAATCGTTGAATTGAAACTGGTCCGCCATGGACGATCTGGAAATTCGATCGGATTAAAAAGTTAACTTACTAAAGATCCGTTGCTAGTGAGCTTAAGTCTGACCGCATTTGATAAGACGACCTCCAGAAGTACTCCGTTGGATCGGAACAGACCCAATTTGGTTATAACTTAAGTATACCTTGACTTCAAGTCTGTTTTCGTTGTGTTTGGGCTTATAAAAAGGCCTTAAACCCTCTCTCACAAATCTCATACGAATTTCAAATCCTACCCAAATCAAGAGAGAAAAAAGAGATAAATTGGGAGAGAAGTTGGTGATTCTTCATGGGATTCTTTCCAGCTTTGCTACGTGCCTAATCCACCCCTCTGTATCGCTTTTTCGGTGACTCCGGCTTCGTTCTTAGGTAAGAAAGCCTAACCCCAACCTATTGTAGGGATTCAATTGGTGCAAGTGGTGAAGCAGCTAACCTAAATCATACTGTAGGTTATTAATCAGTCGTTGATAAAGACTTAGAGTCTCTATTAAATTCGTTACACTTCTACGGCGTAAGGTGCGGATTTTAGATGCTTAGGTTACCTGTTTTCAAAGCTTTCAATGCCGTTTAATGGTAGATTGTTAACAACGATGTTGTTTGACATGTAGAACATGTTATCCGTTTTTCATTTCGA
The DNA here is from genome assembly GCA_037074715.1 of Magnolia kwangsiensis. Classification (NCBI taxonomy): domain Eukaryota; kingdom Viridiplantae; phylum Streptophyta; class Magnoliopsida; order Magnoliales; family Magnoliaceae; genus Magnolia; species Magnolia kwangsiensis. The sequence goes on along the minus strand of CM073589.1, from coordinate 83,233,356 downwards.
ATACGTACGAAAAATATGAGATTTAAGATATTTTAGGTATTTATAGGAAATACTGTATACGTACGTATTTTGCTGATATGATTGCCATGAGTATTTATCGTGTACCTATACTAGTTATGCGTGTATGATCTGTTTGGTAAAGAGATTCTTCCTAATGTAGATTATTGGCCGACATATGCTATGTAACTAATGTGTGTAGACTAAATGTTTGTATAAATGTATGTATTATTAAGTATTGAGTAAATGGTGTTGTAGATTAGCGTTGAGATTGGATTCTCAACTAATTTGATGATGTACATGAATTCCTCCATTCTTGTTGTATTGAATTGATTACCTTATGTGTGAAATACTCGTGTATGGTTAACTTCTTATGATGTACGTTATAACATGTTGGAATTACTTGTATTTCAATTCTGTCTCTCTCATGTGATTATTGATTTAGATTACAAGTGTTTGGGGCTATACTCTAGTCCAGGAAGTCGGTAACAGATTCGAATTTCTGGTTAGAATCTATTCTCCACGAAGGACGCATTGACGAACCCGAGTCGTTCTTTGGTTGATAGCAGTGGTTAGGCCACACGAGGTGTTTATACACTTCATGTCATTTAGCTTGAGGTGCGCTCGTACTGGTTGAGCTCGTCAAGCAACCCGACTGACCACTGTATGTTCACCTTGTATTGGTCATAACTGCTTGAACCTAGGGTACTGAACTTACTAGTGATAACCCTGATAACCGTGATACCTTGATCCATTAAGACTCATGAGCCGGGCATGGTGGTATGGGACACCGTAGTCGAGCTGTCGGCCTACGCTGGAGCCACGAGCCTCCCCGTAGTGACCAGTGAGCAACTCAGACTCGTGAGGGGATTATGGTGGTATGAGACACTATATTCGAGTTGTCGGCCTACACTGATAAGGTGATGGGGGAGCGGTGCAACGAGTGCATGCAACGGCCCTGACAATCCTTTGTAGTGACCTCGAGCGTACTCTGAGTCTATGTGAGGTGACGACCCTTCCGTTGCAACAAGAGTACCACTAGGCCTGTATTGATAAAGTGATGGGGGAGAGGTACATCGAGTGCGTGCAACAACCCTGACAGCCCTTGTAGTGACCTAGAACCATATCATTGTATGAGACTACTAGGAGTGACGACCCTAAACAAGATCCTTGTTGGGAATGATATAAGGGAAGTACCCTAGTTTTCCAATCCTGTTGTACGAAAAGGACTAACAATAACTCGGTAATCATATTCATATAGCACTGCATATGCCTGGAAGATGTGGAGCACTGAGGGAAGAAAGCATGCCATGGACTTAAGATGGTGTCGCATGAGGGAGTATGTTGGCGAGGGCATCCATCATGTCATTTCATTCTTGCATTAATTACAGTATTTAGGAATGTTTATTTTTCTTGCTTTATCATTATCGCTTGATTGATTTGATAACATGTTAACCTTTGCTCTATGATTCCACTGAGTTGGCCACTCACTCCCATGTTACAGAACGGCGTTGTACACACCAACCAGTCCCTGTTTTAGTTTCAGATGATGGTGCTGCTTGTGAAGCGAAGCCAGACTTATTTGATGATGAGGAGGATTTCTCCTATAAGCGGTTATCAGGCAGGTCTAGGTAGACCGTGTTCTAATCGATGGGATTACAGGGAGGTTGATTTGATGCCATGACACTTGTCATTTTATATTTTTGGAGCACTCATGTATATTCTTTTTGATCATTTTTGGAGTATACATGTATATGTTTAACCTGGTAACATGTTCACACTCTGGAGACCTACAACAGTTCATATATTTTATATATCTATCACATTCTTCCTCTTACTAATTTAACTGTCTCTGGAGTATGATATGTTGTTTTGGCTTAATCCACTTCATGTTTTATGCACTATTACAGCCGAAATTCATCCATCATTGAAAATGTTGCATAAGTGATGTTCTGAAACTCGGGAGTGGAGTTTATGTTCAACCCCCGATTTTCAGGATGTTACATAAGAAAAGAATAGATTTTTGAAAACCATTTGATAAAGGAAAAAGAAATTAAATATTTGAAAATCTAAAACAAAAGACACCTAATGTTTCAACTATTTTGAATATGGGCATCTAGCTTTTAAATGTCCTAAAAATGATAAATCTAGAAGAAAGGGCATGATAACTACATGAGATGAATCATCAAAGTCTGAAACTAATTTAGAAACTAATGAATCAGACCAGGAAAATGTAAATGAATTGAAATCCTTTATGATTATAGATAGAATCACTTCTTCAGATGACTGTTATATGTCTAATTATGAAATTACAAGAAGTGACTCTAAAAACGAAGATGATCTTCAAGATGCATATTGAAAGTACCTTTGTTTGTTAATTAGCGTGACGGTTGAGTCTGTAAGTTGGGTGAGCCTCATATGAAGATAATATAAGATGCTTACTCAACTGGATGGGTGAATCAAGATCGTCAAAGGTATAATAAACCTCACATCCCATGTCTAAAACCCTCAAGTTTATAATTCCCTTTAAAAATTATACAACAACATAGTAATTCTATATTAGAAAGCTTGGTGCAAATAGCTAAATTTTTAAAGCTTTCTACAGGTCACTTTGAGCCATTAAGCGTGGGTCGATGACATCGAAAAGTGAACCTCATATGTCCAGCAACCACATACATATATATATATGGACTGAAAATTAGATTCATCGAACATACCTTCAATGACATTGGACATGTGTATTCGATGTCATCGATGGTGATTTAAGGAAATGAAGAACTTAGAGTTTCTGTCTAGCAAGCTTCTTAAAAAATCCTCTAGAAAATTTCAGGAATCGAACTAGTTTCGATATCATCGAGATTCAAACTCCAATGACATCGAACATGGTTCGATGACAATGAAAAAGGTCAAGAAAATGTCCAACGTGCTTCGAAGGAAAATCTGTCTGAAAGATTGAGGAATCGAACCAAGTTCGATGACATCAAGATTCAACTCTCGATGACATAGAATTAGGACAAAATCGTCTAGCGAACTCTGAAGTAAAATCATGGATAAATTCAAGGAATCGAACTATATCGATGACATCAAAATTCTAATTTCAATGACATCGAATTAAGTTCGATGACATTGAACGTAAACAGGTTCTGACGATTATGTTGTCATTGGATATTTTTCCTTTATAAACAGAAGCTTGATTCTAGTGTAAGTATTGAGAAAAGGGAGAGTTCCAAGGGGGTAACTTCTTACCTACCATCATTAAGCCATCTTCGCATGGAAGTTCATTCCCCAACCCCTTTCCCATTCATTAAATACTCAATAGATTGGATTAGAGAATGAACTTCAGCACTTAAGGATCTTTCAGCAGCTACCTAATGGCAAATCATTACGTTGGATCATCTTGAATGCTTGGAATCACTTTGTCTCTTAATGACTCGCATTTAATAAAGTAGATTCCACCAAAAACCTTGACCCAAGCCCAACTACTTACATTGGAGGATCTTAAAGTGTTGTGATTTAAGGGAGCTGAAGAATCTCCATCATCAAAAGAGATCATCTTCATCATGTGCTAAATGGGGCTCAGCTACTTACAGGTAAGTATTTAAGAGTCCATAGAATCTGGGGATCCTTCCTTGTGTAGGACTGATCTTTAGGTTGTGTTTTGAAAACACACTAAGTCCTTTTAGAGGCCTCCAACAAGAGAATATGTTTGGGTTCTTAGGTAGAACCTTGGCCTGTGTGGCCTAAACTTAGGTTCTTGTGTAGAACCTTGGCTTGTGTGGCCTAAACTTAGATTTTAGGTTGAACCTTTTCTCTTTTATAGGGCATAAATTGTTGAGTCCTTGTGTAGGATGGTTTGCCTTATGTAGGTTTCCTTAGGAACCTTGTGTAGGTCCTAGTGTCAAACTTGTGTAAGTTGTAATGGTTTGAGGTGAACCTGATTTAAAACCTCCGTTAGTGAAATCCAGTACACTCAAAGGTTGAGTGCGTTCACTGGGAGTGGAGTAGGCACATAGTCGAACCACTATACATGCTTGTGTTTGGGACTATCATTTGCGCATTTATTTAATCATGCTTATATATACTAAAATGATTAAATTCTTATATATGATCGAATGAATATTATTTGATTGATAGGAAGTTCTTCCGACACACAAGCTCACTATGATAGAGGCTAGTTGCTCTATTAAAATATCTTTAGCTACCTATGTAATTGGACCCTCTAACTGGCTTGGAAGCCATTAGAGTTACATTGCCTTACAAAGTTTAGATGTAAATCATTTGAGTTAGGCAATAGAAGTTTTTATTTGGTACAATCACTTATAAAGTCCTATTCACCCCCCTCTAGGACATTTTGACCAATTTCATACTTCTACTACAGCGGTTTAAACCAAAATTTCACATATGATGCCCTATATAGAGAAAGTTGTAAGATTGTGGCTAAATTAAAAATTCAAAAAGAGAATTATGCTAAGTTACAGTTTGAACTTCAAAAAACTATTTTAGAAAAATCTCATTTTTCTGACTGTTTTGAAAAAAAAAAAGAGAAGAAGTTAAATTTGAGTTAAAAATTTTTTGAATTGCAAAAACTTAAATCTAAAAATGATAAATTAATACTTGAAGTTTTCTCCCTTCAGAGTTCAAAGGAAACTTAAAAATATACCTATGGTGACCAGAAACTTAAAAAATTGTTAACCACAAATATCAAAGGAATAATAATAGAAATCCTCCTTTAGCTAATAAAATTGTGGACTTGCTTAAAGAGCTATTGAAATCCAACTATCGTAAGAATGAAGTATATAAAAAATAGGAGAAATCCTAACTTCCAAACACAACAAAAAGCAAGAGATCCTCCTAAACCTATAACCGTAATGAAATGGGTTCCGAGGGTTAAGTGTCTTGTAATCCACACAACTCTCAAAGTAAGTAGCCATTCAAGATGGTACTAGAATAGTGGATGTTTGAGAAACATGATAGGTGATAAACCTATACTCTCATGCATTAATCAAATAAATGGCAGATCGGTTACATTTGGAGATGGAAGCAACTACAATATTGTTGGCCAAGGTAATGTACAACTTCCCAACTTACCTCTCTCTGAAAATATTTTATATGTTGAAGGGCTAAAATATAATCTTCTAAGCATATCTCAAATATGTGATAACAAACATAGTGTAAAATTTTTAGATCGCAGAAGTGAGGTAATTAATGAGAAATGACATGTAATACTAAATGGTCGCAGAACATTTGAAAACTGTTATATAATTGATGACTCTTTCTCAACAAATCATTCATGTTACTTGGTCTAAACAAACGAGACCCAATTATGACATCAATGTCTTAGACATGTAAACTATAGAGATCTATATAAATTGAGTAAATGAGATCACTTACATGGCCTACCCAAATTGAAAAAGATATAAAAAATATGTGGCGCTTGTCAGATAGGCAAGTAGGTTAAGAGTAATAATATGAAAGTGAACTCCTTAGCTATGGCAAGACCTCTTGAACTACTCCATATGGATCTAGTAGGACCAGCTAGAATGGAGAGTAAAGGTGGAAAGAAATACTTTCGGGTTATAGTTGATGACTACAGTAGATATTCTTGGGTAGCCTTTCTAAGAGAAAAGTCAGATGCTCTAGACACCGTCAGAAAACTTATAAAATGCATCCAGACTAAAAAAGAGTTATCTATGGTCAGAATTAGAAGTGATCATGGAACTAAATTCAAAAATAGTAATTTTGAGAAATATTGCAATGACCATGGAATGCTACATGAATTTTTTACTCCAAAAACACATCAACAAAATGGGGTTATTGAAAGAAGAAACAGAATTTTAAAAGAAATGGCTAGTGTAATGCTAAATAGCATGAATTTACCTAAATATTTATGGGTTAAAGATGTTAGTATTGCGTGTTATATAATTAATCATGTTTACATTAGAATAGCTAAAAATAAAACAACTTATAACTATGGTTTAACAATGTAACGCCCTAAAAATCGGGGGTCGGGTAGAAATCCAACTCCCATGTTCCAAAACGTCACTTATGCAACATAGATAATGATGAATGCATGTTGTCTGTAGAATGACATTAAATAAGATTGGGAGTAAGCCAAAACAACATATCATACTCCAGAGACAGTTAAATTAGCAAGCGGAAGACTGTGATAAATACATAAAATATATAAATGATTGTAAGTCTCCAGAGTGTGAACATGTTACCAGGTTAAACATATACATGTATACTCCAAAAATGATTAAAAAGAATATACATGAGTGCTCCAAAAATATAAAATGACAAGTGTCATGGCGTCTAATCAACCTCTCTGTAATCCCATCGATCAGAACCTGCATATTGGAGGAATCCTCCTCTTGATCATAAATTTCGGCTCCGCTTCGCAAGCATCGCCATCATCTAAAACTAAAATAGGGACTGGTGGGTGTCCGGAACACCGTCCCGTAACGTGGGAGTGAGTAGCTAACTCAGTGGAATCATAGAGAAAAGGTTAACATGTTATCAAATCCATCACGCGATAATGGTAAAGCAAGCAATCAAACATTCCTAAACACTGTGATTAATGCAAGCATGAAATGACATGATGGATGCCCTCACCGACATACTCCTTTATGCGACACCATCTTACGTCCGCGGTATGCTTTCTTCCCTCAGTGCTCCACATCTTCCAGGCACATGCAGTGCGATATGAATATGATTACCGAGTTGTTATTAGTCCTTTTCATACTGCAGGATTGGGAAACTAGGGTATCTCCCTTATATCAATACCCAAACAATGATCCATTCTAGGGTCGTCAGTCCTAGCATATCTCATACGAAGTACGGATCTATGTCACTGCAAGGGCTGTCAGGGCTGTTTCTCACACTCGTTGCACCACATCCCCATCACCTTATCAATATAGGCCTAGTTTATATCCTTAAGACTACATCAGGACTCGTCGCCCCCATGCGATGTCAGGATAAACTCAAGGTCACTACAAAGGACTGTCAGGGCTATTGCTCGCACTTGTTGCTCCATTACCCATCACCTTATCAATGTAGGCCGACAACAAGAATATAGTGTCCCATACCACCATAATCTGCTCAGAGTAGGGTGCTCCCTGGTCACTACGGGGAGATTTGTGGCCCCAGCGTAGGCCGACAGCTCGACCATGGTGTCCCATATCGTATGGACTTAATTTTTTAGGTGATTGTTAAGTCCAACTAGGCGGTCAGGATTGTCTAAGTTCGGGACAATCAGAATTCTGATGTTCGGTCCAGGTCTGATACAAAGTTTCTGAATGCTCCCGTGAGCAACTGGGTCTAGAGTTTGATCCTAGGTTTTAGGGTAATATAGCGTTAGTGGTCCTACTAATATTGGGTCTTGTATTTTATATTTAAAGTGATTCAAGTTAATTCTACTGAGTATTCAGTTTGGTACTTAACCAAATTCTACCCTAATAGGGAAGAATACGGTCCTAGGGCCATTCTATGCCCCATTTTGGGCACTTCTATTTATCATATTATTTTTATTATTTTTTTGGTGGTTCATCATCAAGTTTAACTTTTCTCCACCAAATTTCATGAGATTTCAAGTAGTATAAAAATTCTAAAAATTCTCGAAGCAGCAGCTGTCCAACAAGTGATTTTCAGACAGTTTGTCACAAAGTCCTACTTTAAACTATATTATGTATTTTATTATATTTTTCACATATTTTTATATAAAATTATACTCATTTATATTCAATATAGTTTTTAAATCACATAAATCAGAGTTATAACGAAGGAGATAATTTTTTAAAGTTGGATAAAATGTGCAACAAAAAGTGCAGAAACCGGCTTGCCAGACCGTTGTACGGACGAGGTCGGCGAGGCCTCGCCAAACCGGCGTGGTCCTCACTGGTCACTAACCTATTTGGTGAGGAATTTCCCTATGAGTGAGGTCCTCACCCGCCATGGATGTCGGAAACATGTGGGGCCCACCTTGGATCCCTCCAAATTGAGTCGTTTGGGCCCACGAGTCCATCAAGGCATTTATCGAGTCTCATTTGTAAACTGAAATAAGTTACATAATGTACAATATATGATTTTGGGGTAGAAGAAGCTAATCCATCCAAATAACCTATCTACATCATGAAATTATAAATATTAACTAGTCAAAATCTCATTTTACTCATGTATTTACTATTTATAGTAAGTTTTAGTTTAAGTATAGTTCCTCACCTTTTAAACTTTAGGTTTATGTCTAATATGAAAGTAATTATAGAAATTTGAAGAATGGGGTGGTGAAAGGTGAAATTTTGAAGGAAATAGGTTGAAAAGCGATTTATAGACTTTAGGATTGATCTCTAAGAGTGATATGGTTGACCCATTGCCTAAGGACATCTAATTCTAGGTTAGTAAAAATTTGGGGTGTTACAATCTACTCCCCTTAAAAATAATTTCATCCCTGAAATTGGTGAAGGGTAATGAGTAATGATTCTATTATGCCTTTTGCCTAAACTGTGCTGATTTCAAGTTTGTATGTGTGGTGGGATAATACATCTATACTAGTCTGGCGCATTTTTGTCTATCTTCCTTAAAAATTTACTCTTTATCTCTTTCTTATACCCTGATGGCTGGCTACAATTGATTTTTTTATCTATTTGGAATCTCAACGATGATTCCTAACTACTTAGAGTAATATATATATTTTCAGTGGTTGACCAGTACGGAGAGATGGTTGTAGTGGGCTCGATTCTGATACGTTAAACATCTACTTGACCAGGGTAGAAGGCTCATCTTATCCCTTCCTAGTCCTGGTAGATGCTGGTCTTCTACCCGGTCAAAGCAGTGAGTCCATTGGTAATCTCCTAGGATTGAGAAATGAGTCAAGCCGCGAATGCTTCGCCATTGTATATTTCAGTAACTCCATATAATCCGATTACTCCAAAGCTTAGGGAATGCCCATCATTGAAAGGTTCCAATTTCCTATTTATAAGGTTGCTCTTTAGGTCTTGGTCTAAAGGAGTCATCGTCTGAATCTATTCCAAGGTAGGGGTTAATAAATACTTTAATAGATCATCCTAAGGGGTTTCTAATCATATAGAGTCGGCCAAGGCTTCTATTATGTTTTTATTTAATGAGTAGGTTTATGGATACACTGACCTTTGCTCACTCCCACTATTAGGGCTATGATTTAATATGAATGGGTTCAACACTTAAGCCCTAATTGTCTCCCTATAAAGACTTCAGTATTGACATTCTAAGGAAGGTCCAAGTCTCATATACTAACCTAACCTTACGTATAACCTAAATCTCTTTCTTCGATCCTGGGCCAGTGGGGAAAGGTCTAACCAGGCTTCCGCTGTACAGTTCTAACTCAACTGTTGTATTAGATGACCTTATTAGATTGAGCTCATAAGGTTCTACCCCCCTTAAAAATTATTTCTACTCTCAAAGCTCAAGATTCTACGTCTCGATCCGTTTGTCGGAACGAGGTGTAAATTAGGACCTATCTTTGACATGGAATGGGAAACAACCTCTCACTACATTAGTCTTCCATTGCTAATGATGCGTTCTATGACATTGATACCTATGGTTGTAGAAATGAGCCTACTCTCTATTGTGATTCTAGGGACGGGTGTGCGCTTGGGGCAAGATGTCTAATCTCTATTGGCTATATATCCTTAACACTTCCTAAAGGCAAAGTTATAGCTTTTGGTTGTAGGTGGTCAGGCGAACATAGAAGTGGGTCTGAACCGGATACATAGACCTTCCGCCTCGCGATGACAGAAAATTTGTCGTATCAGTTCTTAATACTAGTCGATGCCGATCTTCTGCTTGATCAGAGCATTGGATATATTGGTAACTACTAGGATTAAGAATTCAGTTCAAACCGTGAATACATTGCTTATATACAGTTCCTTTACTCCGCGTTCCCGATTGCAATAAGTCCTTGGGAGGGCACTTCTAAGGGGCGTGCTGGTTTATCCTAGCGTTCAATCTGAGGGATATATAAGTTTTCTCTAAGCGTAACTAGTTCTGAGTCAAGCAAGCTTCCTAAGAGTTAATAAAAGAGCCTATAAGTATCAAGGGAATCCAATAAAAGAACGAGATCTCACTCTAACTAAATCAAAACAACTAACTACTTCTATATTCCAATTACCTTAGCAAAATCAATCTTTTACATTCCTTAACTAAACCAGTAGCCTAGTCTTAATAAATTTAACGATGCTCAAACACTTTACATATGTCTATACTAGCTAAGGAGGTACTAGGGTTTACGTTTTTAATTTACTAGCTTTCCTATACCGTCAGATCTTTCTAAATCTAAGAATACCCACTCTAGGTCCAAACTCTAAGGGCCTATTTGGCTAGTGGTATAAGGCTGTATTAAATGGATTGCGTCGCTAATCCCACCTCGGGATTGGGAATGACATGTTTGGAAGGAGGGTAGGATGTAATAAAAATCAATTTCATAGACTTTGGAAAATGAGCCTTGCGGTGGAAAGTATGAGATGGGATTTCCAAATCCCATGATAATGAATTTTCAAGGGTAATATGAAAAGAGAACCCGGGATTTACTTTTAATTGCATACATTCCAACCATGGCATTAGAAACCATGAGATACACCCAATTTAGGGACAATACATTACACATACATTTCTTATTACTTTTACATTTCCATCTACCCTAATCTTACCTAATGCAGTTGGTCGAACGACCCTAAATGTCCCATCATTTGGAAGTTGTGCAGGTTTCGGGACACAAAAATGTGAGTTTTGTGCCCATATGAGAGGGTATAAAGAAGGTGAAGAGTTGTAAAGAATAGTGGTGGAGAATATAGAAGAAGATGAAAGCTTGAGTGAATAAAAGTGGGGATATGAGATCATTTTACATGGTCTCGGTTACGTATGGGGTGTTTTACGGTAGTTAATCTCGTCAATCGACGACACTTGAGATTCTAATGTGGTTTTTAGATTCCATCACCCCCTTCCTAAGTCAGAGTGCGTCAGTGTGCGTTGTGTTACCATAACCTAGGTCCAGTTTAATCCAAATCATGCTTTGATACCATCTGTAACGCCCCGAAAATCAGGGGTCGGGTAGAAACCCAACTCCCGAGTTTCAAAACGTCACTTATGCAGCACAGATAATGATGAATGCATGTTGTCTGTAAAATGACATTAAACAAGATTGAGACTAAGCCAAAACATCATATCATACTCCAGAGACAGTTAAATTAGTAAGCGGAAGACTGTGATAAATATATAAAATATATAAATGATTGTAAGTCTCCAGAGTGTGAACATATTACCAGGTTAACTAATTACATGTATACTCTAAAATAGAAAGAAAAGAATATCCATGGGTGTGTAAATAAAAGGCAAACCACCAAGTGTATTGGCATCTAATCAATAACCCTGTAAACCCGTCGATTAGAACCAGCATATAGGAGAAATCCTCCTCATCATCAAACAAGTCCGGCTCCACTTCACAAGCAGCGCCATCACCTAAAACTAAAATAGGGACTGGTTGGTGTGCGTAACATCGTCCCGTAACGTGGGAGTGAGTAGCTAACTCAGTGGAATCATAGAGCAAAGGTTAACATGTTATCAAATCAATTACGCGATAATGGTAAAGAAAGCAATCAAACATTCCTAAACACTGTGATTAATGCAAGAATGAAATGACATGATGGATGCCCTCACCGACATACTCTCTCATACGACACCATCTTACGTCGCGGTATGCTTTCTTCCCTCAGTACTCCACATCTTCCAGGCACATGCAGTGCGATATGAATATGATTACCGAGTTGTTATTAGTCCTTTTTATACAGAAGGATTGGGAATCTAGGGTACTTTCCTAATATCATTCTCAAAAAGGATCCTGTCTAGGGTCGTCACTCCTAGTAATCTCATACGATGATATATTTCTAAGTCGCTACAAGGGCTGTCAGGGCTGTTGCACACACTCGTTGCTCCGCTCCCCCATCACCTTATCAATACAGGCCTAGTTTATATCCTTAAGTCTGCATCAGGACTCGTCGCCCCCATGCAGTGTCAGGATAAACTCAAGGTCACTACAAAGGGCTATCAGGGCTGTTGCTCGCACTCGTTGCTCCACTCCCCCATCACCTTATCAATGTAGGCCGATAGCAAGAATATAGTGTCTCATACCACCATAATCTGCTCAGAGTAGGGTGCTCACTGATCACTACGGGGAGGTTTGTGGCCCTAACGTAGGCCGACAGCTCGACCACGGTGTCCCATACCACCATGCTCGGCTCATGAGTCTTAGTGGATCAAGGTACCACGGTTATCAGGGTTATCACTGGTAAGTTCAGTACCCTAGGTTCAAGTAGTTATGACGAATACAAGGTGAACATACAATGGTCAGTCGGGTTACTTGATGAGTCCGACTAGCATGAGTGCACGTTGAATCGACCGACATGAAGTGTACAAGCACTTCGTGTGGCTTAACCACTGCCGACGACTCTAGTACGACTCGGGTTCATCATACACATCCTTCATGGCAAATAGAATCTAACCACAAATTCTAAACTATTACCGACTGCCTGGACTAGAGTATAACCCCAAGCACATGTAATCTAAATCAATAATCATATGAGAGACAGAATTGAAATACAAGAAATTCCAGCATGTTATCAGCATGTTATAACGTACATCATAAGCAGTTAACCATACACGAGTATTTCACGCCCAAGGTAATCAATTCAAATACAACAAGCATAGAGGAAATCATGTGCATCATCAAAGTAGTTGAGAATCCAGTCTCAACGCTAATCTACAATACCATTTACTCAATACTTACTAATACATACATTTATACAAACACTTAGACTACTCAACTCTAACGTACTTGACGTATGTTGATTCCAACGCATAATATGACAGATCCTTATATCAAGGAGTTGTCTAATACACTACAATCATATTCTTACATTCAAAACATATGGCAGGCATAAATCATATTGATTTAGGCATTTCAACAAACACTTAGTCTACACACATTAGTCTACATAGCATATGTCAGCCAATATGTGCATTAGGGCGAATCTCTTCTCCAAACAGATCATACACGTATAACTAGTATAGGTACATGGTAAATAATCATGGCAATTATACCAGAAAAATACGTACATATACAGTATTTCCTTCAAATACCCAAAATACCCTAAATCTCATATTTTACGTACGTATTCGAAATGAAAAATGGACAACATGTCAAATAGCATCCTTATCAGCAATCTACCATTAAACAGCATTGAAAGCTTTGAAAAATGGTAAACCAAGCGTCTAAAATCTTCACCTTACGCCGTAGAATCGCAACGAACTCGACAGAGACTCTAAGTCTTTGTCAACGACTGATTGGCAACCTAATACACAAGGTAAGTCAGCTACTTCGCTACTTGGATCGATAGAATCCCTAAAACTGGTTAAGGTTAGGGTTTACTTACCTAGAACGAAACTGGAATCTCCAGAATAGCGATGCAGATGGACGGCTTTGCCACGTGGAGCAGCAGGGAAGAATCCCATGGGAAACCCCCAATTTCTCCCTCACTTTCTCTCTCTTTTCTCTCTTCTCTCTCCTAGGTTTTCTAAATTCGTATGGAATTTGTGAGAGAGGGCTTAAGGCCTTTTTATAAGCCCAAAATCAATGGAAATAGCCTTAAGGCCAAGGGATACCTATTTTATAACCAAAACGGGCTTGTTCTGATTCAACGGAGCACTTTTGGCGGTCCTGTTACTAAATGCGGTTGGACTTAAGCTCCTTGATATTGGATCTAGGTCAGGCAGAGTTTTCAGTCCGATCGGACATCCAGATCGACCGTGGCGGACCAGTTTCAGTTCAGCAGTCACCGAAACTTGATCAGAGCTACAAGTACCTGGACATGTAAGGGCTAACTATCCTGATCTGAGGGTGAAATTTGGTCAAATTCTAACGGTCAGAATGCTTAAAAAATATCGTGCTATTGACATGTGCCAGATTTCATAAATTATATTTAATTTCTAAATAAATTTACTTTTCTCACACTCTTCACTCCGGACGCAAGGAAATGGTCTCAGGACATCGTATGGACTTAATTTTTGACATGATTTTCAAGTCCAATTAGGCGGTCAGGATTGTCTAAGTTCGGGACAATCGGACTTCCGATGTGCGGTCTAGGTCCGATACAAAGTTTCTGAATGCTCCCGTGAGCAACTGGGTTTAGAGTTTGATCCTAGGTTTTAGGGTAATGTAGCGTTAGCGGTCCTACTAATCTTGGGTCTTGTAGTTTATATTTAAAGTGATTCAAGTTAATTCTACTGAGTATTCAGTTTGGTACTTAACCAAATTCTACCCTAATAGGGCAGAATACGGTCCTAGGGCCATTCTATGCCCCATTTTGGGCACTTCTAGTTATCATATTATTTTTATTAATTTTTTTATGGTTCATCATCATGTTTACCCTATCTCCACCAAATTTCATGAGATTTCAAGTTGTATAAAAATTCTAAAAGTTCCCGAAGCTGCAACTGTCCAACAAGTGATTTTTGGACAGTTTGTCACAACGTCCTACTTTAAACTATATTAAGTATTTTATTATATTTTTCATATATTTTTATATATAATTATACTCATTTATCTTCAATATAGTTTTTGAATCACCTAAATCAGAGTTATAACGAAGGAGATATGATTTTTCAAAGTTGGACAAAATGTGTAGGAAAAAGTGCAGAAACTGGCCTGCCAGACCGCTGTACGTACGAGGTCGGCGAGGTCCTCGCCGGTCATGACCTATTTGGTGAGGAATCACCCCATGAGTGAGGTCCTCACCCCCCAGGGATACCGGAAACATGTGGGGCCCACCTTGGATCCCCCCGAATTGAGTCGTTTGGGCCCACTAGTTCGTCGAGGCGTTTATCGAGTCTCATTTGAAAACTGGAATGAGTTACATAACATACAATATATGATTTTGGGGTAGAAGAAGATAATCCATCCAAATAACCTATCTACGTCATGAAATTATAAATATTAACTAGTCAAAATCCCATTTTACGCATGTATTTACTATTTATAATAAGTTTTAGTTTAAGTATAGTTTCTCACCTTTTAAACTTTAGGTTTGTGTCTAATATGAAAGTACTTAGAGAAATTTAAAGAATGGGGTGGTGAAAGGTGAGATTTTGAAGGAAATGGGTTGAAAAGCGATTTTTAGACTTTAGGATTGATCTCTAAGAGTGATATGGTTGACCCATTTCCTAAGGACATCTAATTACAGGTTAGTGAAAATTTGGGTTGTTACAAATAAAAGGACCGCTGTTATATATTTTTAAACTTTTAGAAGTAAATGTTTTATTTTACGTGACCATGAAAATTTGAGAAATTTTGAAGACAAAAGCGATGAGGGAATGTTTCTAAGTTATGATCTAAATAGTCGGACATACCGAGTACTTAACAAAAGAACTAGGGTTATACAAGAATTGATAAATGTAGTAATAGATGATTGACCGATCACACCCAGTCATGATCAAGACGATGATGATATCAACTTGGTTAATCAACCTAAATCCTCATCTAAATTTGATAATACTGAGTTAAGATTAGTCAAAGACCATAGATTAATTAAATACTTAGTAACCCTCATACTGGTGTTTAGACTAGAAGACAGCTTGAAAATATAAGTAATAATGTCTCCTTTACTTCCCAAATTGAAGTGGGTAATGTAAATGAGGCACTTGCTGATGAAAGTTGGATAATGACCATGTAAGATGAATTAAATCAATTTGTTAAAAATAATGTATGGTATCTGATTTCCAGACCTTCCCACAAACATGTGATTAGAACCAAGTGGATTTCCAAAGATAAAACTGATGAAATGAGAAATATTATAAGAAATCAGGCACGACCGGTTGTACAAGGTTATACTTAGATTGAAGGTATTGATTATGATGAAACCTTTGCACCAGTTATGCGTCGTGCATTAATCAGATTATTTATTTTCATTGCATGTCATAAAAAATTTAAAATATATCAAATAGATGTAGAAAGTTCTTTTCTAAATGGTGATCTAATGAGGAAGTTTATGCTGAAAAACCAAAGGGTTTTGAAGATCCTAAACTTCCCGATCATGTTTATCGTCTTATAAAGGCTCTTTATGGTTTAAAACAAGCCCCTAGAGCATGGTATAAAAAGTTAATTAAATTCTTACTTAGTCATAATTTTGTTATGGGTAGTGTTGACAAAATCCTATTTATCAATAAATATAATGATGATATTTTGATTATTCAAATCTATGTTGATGATATTATTTATGGATCTACGTGTGCTAATCTATCTACTGAGTTTGTAGATCTTAAAAAATCCAAGTTTGAAATGAGTATGGTTGGCCAGCGAAACTATTTCCTTGGATTACAAGTGAAATAACTTGAAGATGGTATATTCATCTCTTAGATCAAATATGCATTGAACATTGTAAAGATGTTTGGTTTTGAAAATGATAAGAATTTTAACACTCTTATGAGTAAAATTTTTAAACTCTTAAAAGATGAATCAAGTAAAAGCGTTGACTCTCGACTATATCGTAGTATGATTAGTAGTCTTCTTTATTTAATTGCTAGTAGACCTGATATTTCATTCAGTGTTGGCATTTGTGCTAGACATCAATCTGACGCTAAAGAATCTCACTTATCTATTGTTAAATAGACAACTAGATATGTTACAAGTTCTGCGAACTTAGGCTTATGGTATCTGAAAAGGCCGAGCTAAGAGTCCTATAAATAAAGATAACAATTAAACAATCCCACAATGCAGAAATGAATAACAACCTCAAATGTACAAGTATTAAGAGGTTGATACAGATGTTATTCTAAGGACAACCTTACACCAAAAACCAATGGCTTATGGTAGGACAACCTGATTCCTAGAACGGTCTGTGTATCAAAATCTCACACCGATACAGAGGAATAAAGAATAAAATAGCAAAGAAGGAAACTAAGCTATTACAACATTCCCACACTTGTATAAAAAGAATTACAATATTCTTCACAATTGCATAAACAGAAATTACAACATCCACAAAATGAAATAATCAATCAATCACCACAATACTAGAAATTATAGTGGTATACTTGTGTGTACACCAACTATTTAGAAAAATAGCCACATAACTACTCTGCTCTCAATATCCTCACACAGTGGATATTAGCGTTCACTATGAAATAGGTTTTTCAAGGTTCACCTAAAACCTTCACAATTGTGTCTTTCTAAATCACCTCAAACAAACCAAAAGAAAGAGTTTTTCTAGCACAATCTCAAAGAAATAAAAAGAATGAATTTATAAAAATTATAAAATACTTATCTGGATATTCTCTTTTGTTGCAGCCCAGAAGAACCAATTCAGAGTAGAAGTTCAACGTAGATGTTCAATGTTCACACTCACTTATGAAATAGTTCTAAGTTCTAAATTGATTCTATATTAAATCACCTTGGGCTAGCTTGATTTGATTTTGATTCCAAGAAATGAAAAAACTTTAATCCCTTCTTCAAATAAGATTGGAATGTAGAATACAAAATCAAATACAAAAAGTAAATTAAAGAGAATATAAAATGAGCACTAAATAGCTTAAGAATATCACTAACTTATCTCTCAAAGCGGTGTCTTGATTTCGCTTGAATTGGATATTAAACTCTCAAAGTCGTGCTCTATTTATAAGTGGAGGAATCATTCTTTGACTGGCTCAGAGGATAGCTCGACTGGTCGAAGGACTAACAAACTTTTGAAAATTTGGGCACGATAAGATCAGGCCATTTTACGACTGGTCAAAGGGCCTGATCGACCGGTCGAGTGGCCTCCATGACCGGTCGAGTCCTGTCCACGACTAGTCGTGTGGGACTTATTTTAGTTATTGGACTTTGAGTCGAGCCTGCTGGAATGGTCGAGCACTGTTCACTCAACTGGTCGAGTAGTCTCCAAGACTGGTCGATGCTTTAATAAAAAAAATTAAAAATTAGTAACAAACTTAGGACTAGTCGAGGAATTTCTTGGACTGGTTGAGCCAGTACTAGGAATAGTCAAAAAATAAACTATGCACTTATAAAGTGACCCAATTAAATTATGTATTCAAAATGACTTATCCTATGCTCAATCTAGGGTCATTCATACCTTATAAGCGATATATGAACATTGAATCTTCTTTTTGCTTCAGTTGATAATTATTCTTTGAAGTTTACGAAGCTTGAGATCTTGGATATGATGAAGCTTGAACTTGAGACATTTTAAAGCTTGAATTTGAAATACATTAAAGCTTTAGCTTGTGGTACTTGAGTTGTACTTCACCTTGAGCTTTGAGTACCAAAGTAAAGAGTATTGTCTTGCCTTGGATGAAGCTTTGAAAGCTTGAACTTTGAAGCTTAAAGGAGTGAATTATCCCATGGTATTATACTTGAGCATGTATATCTCTTGATCTTGCATTTGAAGTTCTTGAGGTAAAGACCTTTGTTCTTGTACATGAGATGCACAGTCTTAAAAATGTAGATGAGTTACATAAGACACAGATTCCAAGAGGTTTTGGCACTACAAAATTTGACAATCATAGGAGCTAGAAACCATAGCACCTATAATCTCCCCCTTTGTCAAATTTGTGACAAAACACACTTTATTAAAATAAGATAAGCATAACATTCACAATAAAGAATCATGCACCATATATGCAAAATAATGAATTATGTATCGGCTACAACAACTAGATTAAACTAATAACCATCAGCATCAATACTCTCCCCCTTACTTACTCTCCCTTACAATTGCAATCACAAAAAATGTGACCTATCCACAATTCCACAATTCACATTTCACAAGCATGATAATATTCTCCCCCTTTCTATCACAACATGACAAAGGAAGGAACCAATAAATGAGAATGGAAGTAGATAAACAAGGAAGTAAATAAAGGAGTAATGAAAAGGAAGTTCATATAAGATCAAGAATACCAAGAAACTAGAACAATAAGAGAGAATGTTCAAGCATGTCCAACCCATAAGACAAAAGAAATTCAAGTATCTTAAAAGCTATTAGAAGCCACATAATCAAATACTAGTCTGAATCCCATGAAGGAGCAGGTATGGTAAGATCAATTTGATGAAGTCCCTTGTTAATGCGCCTAAGATATTTTTGTATATATTTAAATTACAAATCATGGGACACATTCATGTTTTCAACCTTCTCCTCAAGTAAGCGCAAACGTGCATCAAAGTCAGATGGCTGATAATCAGGATCATTTGCTGAATCAGATTCGATTTCGTAAAAAATATTATCCATATTGATGTCATCTGGAAGAAAATCACCTTCCTCTTCATTTGCGACATCAGCTCCACTAGAACCCACATTAACTTGGCTTGGGGCCAACTTCAAATTCATCTTATTAATAATGGAGTTGTTGAATGGTAGGTAGTGAATGAGAGCTTCTCAGTTTTAGATGGTTTTTCCACTAGAGTGCTAATGGGAATACCTTCATCATTGATAGGTAAATCCATTAATTCAGAGATAATATGACGATTTACATTAATTGGACGTTCTCTAGTCTCAGCAATAAATGTCAAATTTTCAGTAGAAAAATCAATAATGTAAGCATACATAGCTTGCGTAATGGAGCGGTATGCTGGCCCACCCCAATGTAGTATGTTATCCCCTCCTACAGACTGAAGGAGAGGAAGGATATCAAATGGAGCCAAATGATCAACATTAGCAGCCATATGTGGGATCATCTTCGGGTGACCGAAGGTGGCGCACTGTGATAGGATTCGATCAAGATGAAGAGAGACCTCGAGATCTTTTCTTCTTGGTTCTACCTTCCATTTTCAACAAAGATATCAAGGAATAAAGAGATTGCAAAAGAGGGAAAATGGGTTTCTAGTGAAGAGTAGAGAACCCCAAAAACTAACATAAAACATGAAATAAATCACATAAATGATGAAAAGGAAGTGCAAAGGACTAGAATCTACAAGAAAATTAAAAATAATGCACTAACCATGGAGGAATCGAAGATGGGTTCGACCAGTCGACGTAGGAACCATTGGAGAAGACAACCCAAATGAGGAAAAAGTGATTTTTCTCCAAATAGAGTGTCAAACTCGCGGTTCACTGCTGGTCAAGTACATGCTCGACTGGTCGTTCCACGACTGGTCGAGTATGTACTCGACTGGTCATGCACAGTCCAAAATATGTAATTTTACATAAAATTTAAAAATTAAAAATTTTAAATAACAAATATATACATTATGATACAGAAATACATGAATCAATGATTCATATTGCACATACCAAGATGAAATTTCAATTTAGCAAACCTGCTTCTGTCAACCAGTTTTGTGAATATGTCAGCAAGTTGAGTCTCAGTCGGAATATATTCCAAAGAAATTGTCTTTTCTTCCACTAATTCATGAATGTAGTGATATCTAATGTCAATGTGCTTAGTTCGTGAATGTTGGATTAGATTTTTAGAGATATTAATTATGCTTGAATTATCACAATATAAAACCATAGAATCTTGCACAATTCTGTAATCGCTTAGCATTATTTTCATCCATACAAGCTAAGTACATGCATTACCTGCCGTAATGTGTTCAGCCTCAACAATTAAGAGCAATACAGAACTTTGTTTCTTACTTTACCAAGAAACTAAGTAGTTTCCAACATAGAAACAATCACCACTGGTTGATTTTTGATCATTAATGTTACCAACCTAATCAACATCCGTATAACCAGCTAATTTCACACTAGTATCATGTGGATACCAGAGACCAAGATTAGCTGAACTAGCGACATATCGCAAAATATGTTTAACAAAAATTAAATGTGACTCTTTAGGGTTAGATTGACATCTAGCGCAAATTCCTACGCTAAATGCAATATCAGGTCACTTCGCTGTTAAATAAAGTAAACTTCCTATCATACTGCGATATATCTTAGGATCCACACTCTTGCCGATATAGTCTTTTGAGAGTTTTAAAGTAGTACTCATTGGAGTATCAAAAATTTTCTCATTCTCAAATATGAACTTTTTAACTAAGTTCAGAGCATATTTGGTTTGAGAGATAAAGAAACCATCAGGTTACTATTTAACTTGCAACCCTAGAAAATAATTCAATTCTCCAACCATGCTCATTTCAAATTCACACTTTATAAAATATGCAAACTCAATAGTCATGTTAGCACAGGTAGATCCATAAATAATATCATCAACATAAATTTACACTATTAAAATGTGATCATTATGTTTCTTTACAAATAATATCTTATCAACACTTTCCATTATAGAGTTATGACTTAGTAGAAACTTAGTCAACTTTTTATACCATGCCCTGGGAGCTTGTTTCAAACTGTAAAATGTATTTTTCAGGGAGTAGACATGATTAGTATTCTTAGGGTCTTCAAAACCCGTTGGTTGTTCAACATACACTTCTTCATGCAAATCTCCATTTAAAAATGCACTCTTTATATTCATTTGGTATATTTTGAACTTTCTAAAGCATGCAATGGATATAAATAGTCTAATTGATTCAGGATGAGCTACTGGGGTAAAGGTTTCATCATAATCAATTCCTTCAATTTAAGTGTACCCTTATACAACTGGCCTTATCCTGTTTTTAATAATATTACCAAATTCATCAGAATTATTTTTGAAAATCCATTTTTTTTTATAATATGTTTATCTTTTGGTCTTGGAACTAAGTACCAAACAACATTTCTGACAAATTGATTGAGCTCTTTTTTCATTGCAACAATTCAATTTTCATCAGAAAGGGCTTCTTTTACGTTAGCCGGTTCTATCTGAGATGTAAAGCACACGTAATTACACATATCTTCTAGTTGTTTACAAGTGCGCACATCAGTGAGAGGTTTTCTAAGAATCTGATTAGTTGGATGGTCTTTAATAGTCCTCAGTTCAGAGTTATTTTAACTTGATGAAGTATCTGGTTTATCAATTAGAAGAACTTCATCATTTTTTGAACTTAAGACAGGCGTATTCAAGTGATCGTCAATAACCGCATTAATGTACTCTTGGATTACACCGGTCCTCTTATTAAGAACCCGATAAGCTTGACTATTTAGAGCATACCCCAAAAATACCCTTTCATCACTTTTTCTTTCAAACTTACCCAGATTTTCTAGGTCACGTAAAATGTAGCACTTGCTACCAAAAACTCAAAAATATTTGACAGTAGGCTTCTTATCAACCACATTTCATAAGATGTTTTACCATTTAATTTTCTAGTATAAACATGGTTAATTATATACTACGACTGACACGGATTCTAGATATGAAGGAGCAGGTGTTACACAGTAAAGTGATTCCACTTGTGAAGGTGCTATGGACGCATCACACTGAAGAAGAGGCTACTTGGAAAATAGAAACCGAGGTCTGTAAGAACTATCCTTAGATTCTCAAGGAGTATGAAAAGGTACTAATTTTGAGGATGATATTTTTTCTTGAGGGTAAATTGTAACGCCTCGAGAAAATCTGTACAAAGACCCGAGTACCACCTCAGGCAGAAATCACTAAAGATGAAATCCCTTAGAAATTAGATGAAGATTAATTAAGTACTAAACTAAATCACCTATCGAATTAGTTTGGACAGCTTTTAATACGAACTACAAGACCCAAAATTAGTAGGATCACCGATGCTACATTGCCTAAAAACTTAGGATCCACCTCAAAACCTAGTTTCTCTTGGGAGCATCACGAAACTCCATATCGGACGTGGACCGCGCGTCGAAAGTTTGATTATCACGAAACTATACGGTTATGACCGTCTTACTAGACTTAACAATCACCTCAAAAATTAAGTCCTAATAGTATCCCGAAATGCACAACCGGAGCCTGGAGCAAAGTGTATGAGAAATGCGAATATCTTTAGAAAATGAACTGAAACTTAAGTGAATTGAGTCGTTCACTTACATGCCAAGTGTAAGCTTTTAGACCGTTAGATTATAACCTAATTATACTCTCGGATTAAGAAAAATTTCCAACGTATGTCAGTATACTTGTCTCCCTGTTCGAGTACCGGTAACCGGTGAACTAAAACAGGTCCCCCAGGATCGATCCACTGATTTGATCAGACTGATATCTTAACTTGGCATAGATCCATCGTTAGGGGACTTACTCCAGACTGTATACAGAAAAGGAGCGTCTAGATATGCTCCATTGGACCGAAACAACCACTCTTTGGCTATAACCTATGTATATCGTGGCCCTGGGGCCATAGAGGTCAATTATGGGCCTATATAAGCACCTAAACCCACCCCTCTATCATTCCATACGAATTTGTAAACCCTAGGAGAGAGAAGAGAGCAAAGAGAGAAGGAAAGAGAGAGAGATGGTGAGAGAGAAAGTTGGAGATCGTTGCTGGCCTTCGATCCCATCACTCCACGTACCGAATCAGCCTTTCCATGTCACTATTCAGGTGATTCCAGTTCCGTTCTTAGGTAAGAAATCCTAACCCTAATCTATTTTAAGGATCCAAATAGATAAAGTGATGAAATAGATAACCTATTTCATACTATAGGTTGTCATTATGCCGTAGACGAAGAGTTAGTGTTCGAACTGAGTTCGTTACGAGTCTACCGGTGAAAGGTGTGGACTATAAATGTTTAGGTTATGGTTTTCAAGGCTTTCAATGTCAGTAATGATTTATGACTGACTTAATTGCAATCACATGTGCTTAGATACGACATTTTCCATATATTACATATATATATATATAAACCATGTTGAATATAATGCATTCTGTATGTTTATTTAAATGTTTGGATGAAAATGAGATTATGATTAGTGTTTGTTATGATTGATGTTTGAGAATATTTGATTATTGTATGTGTGGCAACTCCTATGTGGAAGGATTTGTTATAATACGCATTTTAACTAATTTATTACATATATGCGATTTGTGTAGTCTAAGTGTTTGATAAAATGCATGGATGAGAAAATGCTTGTTGTAATGTAGTTAATGAGGGTGTTGAGATAGGTTTCTCAATTTTCTTATTATAATTACAGTTTTCTTTATGTAACGTAACTTACTACTATTCGATTTATGGATGGAATGTAGATGTATGATAACATGTGTACTACGTGTTCGTTGAAATGCTTAAACAAGATTGATACTGAAATTAGTTGTCATATGCTGTCTTTGACTATCACATACGAATGCTATTGTTTGGAGTGTGATTGGGGCTACGATGTAGTCCAGGCAATCAGTAATGGTTTATGATCGGTGGTTGAACTGTTTAGTCACGATGAATACGTTTGAGGAATCCAAGTTGTATGGTGATTATTGGCAGTGGTTAGGCCACGAGGAGTGCGTATGCACTCCTTGTCGATTAATTTAATGTACACTCATACCAATCGAGCTTGTCAAGTAACCCGATTGACCTAGTATATGTTTACAATGTATAGACGCTACTATTTGAATATAAGGTACCAACTTACCTGTGCCAAGCCTGTTTAACCTTGGTACATCGATTTGTAACGTCCTTGAAGAATCCATATGAAGACCCGAGTACCACCTCAAGTAGAAAACTCTTAAGACCAAATGCTTTAGAAATTTATCGAGACTTAACTAGTGCTAAACTAGATTACCTATAAAATTAGCACCAATCACTTTAAATACGATCTGTAAGACCTAAAACTTGTAGAATTAGTAACGCTACATTACCCCGAAGTGTAGGATCCAACTTTAAACCCCGTTGCTCTCGTGAGCATTCAAAAACTCTGAAACGGACCTGGACCGCACGTCGAAAGTCCGATAGCGATGAACTTAGACAATTATGATCGCCTAGTTGGACTTGACTATCACCTCAAAAATCAAGTTCAGATGAGGTCCTGAGACTATTTTCTTGAGTCCAGAGTGAAGAGTGAGACCGTAAAGGTCTTTATGAAATTAAATATGAATTTAAGTAATCTGAGTCATGACACTTGCAGATCGATTATAAGCATTCAGACCGTTGAAATTTGACCCAAAGTCACCCTCGGATCAGGGAAGATGGCCCACATATGCCAATATACTTGTGGTCCTGATCGAGTATCAATGACCGTTGAACTGAAACTGGTCTGCCACGGTCGATCTGGAAACCCGATCGGACTGAAAACTTAACTTGATCAAGATCCAATAATTGTGAGCTTAAGTTCGACCGCATTCAGTAAAGGGACCTCCAAAAATGCTCTGTTAGATTGGAATAGACCTGATTTTGTTATAACCTAAGTATACCTTGGCCCTGGGGCTATTTTCGTTAGTTTTGAGCCTATATAAGGGTCTTAAACCCTCTCTCACATATTCCATACGAATTCTCAAACCCTAGCTAAGATAAGAGAGAGACAAGAGAGAGAAAGTGAGAGAAGTTGGTGAGTCATCTTGGGATTCTTTCCTGCTATTCTACGTGCCTAATCCATCGCATCTGAATCGTTATTCCGGTGATTCTAATTCCATATTTGGGTAAGACAATCAAACCCTCACTTGTTTTGGAACTTAGAATAGTTTAAGTGTTGATGTAGCTAACTTAATTCATGCCTTAGGTTGCCTATTCGCTGTTGACGAGGACTTATCATCTAAATCATATCCGTTACACATTTTTTAGTTTAAGGTGCGGAATATATACGTATAGGTTATGGTTTTCAAGACTTTCAATGTCTGATAATTATTTATTATTGATGTGGACGCTATTACGTATGCTAAATGCGCTATCTATTTTGTTTTACGTATATGTATAACCTATGTTGTAAATAGAGTATTTTATGTATTTGTTGAAATGTTTGTATGTATAAGGAATTTGATGTTATGATTGTCATGATTAATTGTCGTAGGTATATGTTTGTTATGTATGTGATGACTCCTTGGCAAAAGGATTTTCCCTAATACGTAATACGGCCGACATACGTGATGTATGTTGAAAAGTGTAGACTAAGTGTTTGTGGAAATGTCTGAATGAGTTAGTAGTTAGTAAAGTGTGATTTATGAGGGAGTTGAGATATGAAATCCCAACTATCTTACTTGTGTGTATGATTTTCTCCATGAACTATTTAGCCTAATTATTCATGTTAATTATGTGTATGATTTCCTCCATGTATTGTGTATTCATGTTTACGTTATATTCTATAATATGTTATATGATTGTAGGAATTGAGTTAAATATTCATTATTATGATTGTACATGGTTGGGACTATATCTCAGTCTAGGTAATCGGTAACAATTCTCAAACTGGTGGTTAAGATCATTTTCACCACGCAGGATGTGTTCGACGAATCTGAGCCGTACTTGGGATGTTCAGTAGTGGTTAGGCCAAATGAAGTACTTATGTATTTCATGTCGATCAACTCACGTGCGATCGTCCTAGTCGAGCTCATCATTTAACTTGATTGATCGATATATGTTCACTATGTTTAGACGCTACTGTTTGAATCTAAGGTACCAAACTCACTAGTGAAACCCTATTAACCTCGATACCTCGATCCGCTAAGACTCATGAGCCAGACATGGTGGTATGGGATACCGTGGTCGTGCTGTCGGCCTACGCTGGGGCGACGAGCCTCCCTGTAGTGACCAATGAGTGACTTAGACTCATGAGCTGAATACGGTGGTATGGGACATGGTATTCGTGTTGTCGGCTTACTCTGATTGGTAATGAGTCCTTTGTAGTGACCTCAAGTATATCCTGAAACCGCATTGTGGTGACGAGCCTTATTGTAGTATCTAGGATATAACTAGACCTATATTGATTGGTGACGATCCCTTTACAGTGATCTAGAACTATAATGTCATATGAGATTATCTAGGACTGACGACCCTAGAATGGATAATTGTTTGGATATTGATATGTGGGAGGTACCTTAACTTTCCAATCCTGTTGTATGAAAAGGACTGATAAGAACTTGGTAATCATGTACATGCATCGCACTGCATGTGCCGTTTGATGTTTGATTGTATTGCTTTATCATTATTACTTGATTGAATTGATAACATGTTAACCTTTGCGGTATAGTTCTACTGAGTTGATCACTCACTCCCATGTTCTGGGATGGTGCTTAAACACCAACCAGACTCTGACTTAGCTGCAGGTGATGATGAGACACTCAAGGAAGAGCCAGAGTTTGATGACGACGACGAGGCATTCTCGTTTATACAGTTCTCGTATGGGTTCATGTGAGCCATGTCCTAATTAACAGGGATTCAGGGCTATGTTTGTAGTGGTCTATTACATTTTAATATTTATATTTTGAGATAAGAATTGTACTTATTGACCTGGCAGAGCACTTATATTTTAGGGACTTGTACTGGTTTATATATTTATTTCAGACTTCCGCTTACGTATTCTAACTGTCCCTGAATTATGTTTGCTGATTTAGCTTAATCTACTTCATGTTTTATGTACTAATACAAACAATATATATCCATCATTAAATATGTTGCATAAGTCATGTTTTGAAACTCGGGAGTTGAGTTATGCTTGACCCCCGATTTTTAAGGCATTACAAGTTGGTATCAGAGCATGATTTGGATTAAACTGGACTTGGGTTATAGTCACACGATGCACTTTGACACCACTTTAGCGTAGGAGGGTGTGAGAAACTATTTTAGGACTCCCAGTTTCGCCAATTGGCAAAGGATTATTGTAAATGATCACCGAGATCGAGTCCATGCACACTCCTGATCACACACAATGATCCCAAACCACTTCTAGACTGTCAATCGATAAGTTTATACTGTGTTTCATCCCATTCTAGCCATTAAAAACTGGTAAATTTGAATATGTATCAGGTTCTATTCAAAATGACCTAAAAACGAGTCGAAACAGAGTAAGGGCCAAATCGGGGCATTTCTCGGGGGACCTAGGGTGCGAACCACATGAATTTTATACCTGTGGGAGGGGAGGACCTCGCCCAACCAGTGATCCATCGTCGGACAGTCCAGAGACCGGTGAGGCCCTCGCCGGTTCGGTGAGGCCTCATTGCCCGATGGGCCCGGATGAGCTGGGTCGGTCGGGCCGACGTCCCTAGGGCGTTATATGGCCCACTGACATGGGTTTGGTCAATTTTAAACATCCCCAAATCATCTTCCCTTCATAAACTATCACTCCAAGCTTTCCTTTTCTAAAGAAACCCCCAAAAACTTCATAAAAATCCCTCTCCAAACTCTTTCTTCTTCCATTTTCGTGCACCCTCTCTATACTTATTTTAAAACCCACCTCCATTGTTGATTTCCCTTTCTTGTCTTTCCATTTGAGCACTCAAATCCCTACTTTGAGTCTCAAATTCATGGGAACCTTCTATCTCATCCCATTCTTCTTGTTTCTTTCATTTTTCATGGCCTTATTCGAGCTTATTACGGCTATATTTTCTATTTCTACCATTTTCTCTTTCATGGGAAAGAAGAGAACTCCCATAGATGAAGTTGGGCCTAGTTGCCCCACTTGTTCAAGAAGGTCGAGAGGTGTCGCCGCGAGTTTAAGCGCCACCCGAGAGTTACAGACGAAGCGGGATCTAGATCCCCATGCTCCCATAGGAATGGCTTTGTTGGCGGAGCTGTCTCATGGAGTTTATGAGGGCCGTAGGGTCCTCCTTGAAGCTTATGTAGATGCATGACTATTTGGAGAATTCTTATTTTTTGAGCGCCTAGTAGAAGCCAAGTGGGGTTCGCTATTTAAGGGTGAGTATCGTGCAAATGTGGGTACATTCTGAGCTTTCTATGCCCACATTCGAGAGCCAACATTGGAGCCCTTGCAGTTTAAGATACCATTTGGAAGAGACTGGGAGGCCACAATCAACGTTGCTTTGATATCTCGACTTCTGAACATACGACTTGGTGAGGTTCATGCCAGTGAGAAGAATCTGAGTAGTGCACGTGAAAGGGATCGTCGCATACGGTTGCTTTGTGGTCGTCTAGTTGAATGGCAGCATAAAAAAAGCCTTTTAGCAACTAATATGACGGACGATTTCCATCTGCTTCACCATATTTACACATTCAATGTCTATCCTAGGTGGAGCAATGTATCAGGTAGGACAGGGAGAGAAGCTATGTGTGCCTACATATGTCTTGCGACAGATAGTCCTTATCGCACATTCTAATAGAAGGACTGAATCACTCTCATTCGGCCAACTCATATGCAGGATTGCACTCGAGTTTGGCTACAGACTCGGGGCGAAATTACCAGCGTCGATCCATTACATCATCAAGACTACTCTCAATCAGATGGATATCGGGCCTCGGTAACGACAAGCCTAACTCGAGGAGAGTGAGGATGAGACCGAGAGTGATGAGGAAGAGAGCAATGAAGAAGGTGGAGCCGACATAGAAGAAGAAGAAGAGCAGAGTGAAGAAGAAGAGGAGGCCCGGGATACGGATGAGAGCCCTCCTCCTGTGACTCAGGAGCATGATCCTGATTGGGATGATAGGGAAGCCCATTTAGCTAGACTTGAGGAGGGCTAAGCCACCCTACGACATGATATCATCGATCTGCGGGGCCTTGTAAAGCATAAGTTCTAGAAAGTAACTCGCACTTTGAAGTCTATCCTGTGTTGCCTGCAAGATAAGGGTGCCCCTCCTCCATCACCATATTTCGACGAATAGTCCTATATGTAGTCCTTGTTTGTTTATTTTGTTGCTTGTTCTTGTGTGTAGCCTTTATAGGCGTAGTAGTTTGATAGTTGTTTTAGTGTTGAAGCTTAGTGTTTGAAGCTTAATTGTAATAGTTCACATACTTTCTCTGTCGCGATCCATGTAATGCTGCACTTCGTGTATTATGACAATTTTGTTAAATGAAATGCATGTTTTTTCTTTAAGTTGAGATGTGAATGTTGTGTGGATGGATTGTGTGAATGCTTAATCTCACTGGTTGTACCCTCTGTTGTATGTAGGGTATGCCACCTAAGGGCACGAGGACTTCTGCCCGTCTGTCTTTGGGTGAGTCGCTTGACGGGGCCCCTCCCCTGAGCGATAACTATACGGACCCCCGTTCGGGCCCGTCTCACTCAGATCCTATGCCGGATTCTCAGTCGACTTCTAGCCCCGCTGCTGGGCCGACTCCGGTGACACCATCTATGGTCCCTCCTGTCACACCTTTGGTTCCTGAGCAGAACCGTGCATCTACATTGACGCCTCATGCATCACAGTCTGCTCCGCCTCCTGATAGGCTAGAGCAGATGATGTTGTTAATGTAGTAACAACATATACAACAACAGTAGCAGCAGTAGCAGCAACAACAGTTCTTGACCTCCATGGCTGGTATCTTTGCTCAGTCGATGGGGGCGACTCCACTTGCTTCACTTATGCACCCATTTGGGAACGCTAGTGCCAGCGGCACATTTGAACGATTCCATCGCTTACAGCCTCCCACTTTTGTGGGTACTCACAGACCCGAGGAGGCTGATTACTAGATTGACCGCGTCTCTAAGATGCAGAGGCCGCTACACTATTTCGAGGCGGAGCAGGTTGTGCTTGCCACTTCATGTTTGAGAAGGAGGCCAGTTTATGGTGGGATAGTGTTCTCCGCACAGTTGCAGAGGGTTTTGTGTGGACGTGGGACGCTTTTGAGGCTCGCTTCCATGAGAAGTATTTTTCGGTCACTTACCGACACGAGAAGGAGAGTGAGTTCCTTCACCTCCATCAGGGAGGGATGTCGGTGACGGAGTATGAGAACCCGTTTAAGGAGCTGGGCAGGTATGCTCCTTTACTTTTGGGTGATCAACCGTTGTGGATGGATCATTTTTTTAAGGGTCTATAGCTTAAGATCCGGTCGAAGATGTTCTGCGCTAGCATATCTTCTTATGCTGAGTTAGTGAGCATGTCCCTACGAGCTGAGCAGGATGGGTCAGGATGTCCCGTATGCGAGCACCTATGGCTCCCAGGCCTCGACTTGACTTTCTAAGTAGGCCTTTCCTCTGTAAGAGGCCTCGTATAGACTCACCACCGAGGTTCATGGCATCTCCTACCCCTGTGAGGCGACGAGATGTGTGGTGTGCTTATTGCAAGAAGCCAGGCCACACTGAGATAAATTGTTTCATGAAGATGCGAGACAGTGGTTTTTCACTACCTCAGAGGATCAACCGTCCGATGCCTCAGGCCATATCAATACCACCCCTTTGATCAGTACCAGCTCACCCATCCTTCATGCCACCCGTACCTCGCTTCAGGTCGCCACAACGGCCCATGGTACCTCTACCGAACCGTCGACAGTAGGCTTGGATTCATGCGCTTATAGCTGAGGCGCCCAAGGCAGATTCAGCACCGAGATCTTTCGAGGTTCCAGCTCATATCCAAGGTATGCCTGTCTTCTTATTGGTGGACACCGAGTCCACTATTTCGATCATCTCTTGCGTTGCGGTCAAGCGGCTAGGATTGGTTACTACTCCTACGAAGGGAGTGAGACTCACTATAGCTACAGGGACCTTTTCAGATATTTCATGGACTTGTGAGTCTTGCCCAGTGGATTTGGGTAGAAGGACAGTGGTTATTGACTTAATTGTCGCCCCACTATGTCATTACGATGTTATTCTCAAGATGGATTGCTCACCAAGATGAGAGCAGAGATTGAATGCGAGGCCAAAGTCGTGACAGCCTACGAACCTGAGGGCACGGTCTTTACATTTCTAGTTTAGGTTAGTTGGTCCTGTCGAGTTGATAGCTACGCTTCTTTGTTAGAGAGTCTTGATGATTCGACATTGGGGGATATGCCAGTGGTTCAAGATTTCCCCGATGTATTTGAGAAGATCCCGGGACTACCTCCTAGGCGTGAGATTTACTTTACTATCAATCTTGTGCCCGGTGTGACACTCATTTCCTTGCCGACGTATCGTATGCCTTCATGTGAGATGGAGGAATTGAGGAGATAGATTGATGCATTGATAGACGTGGGCTTCATACGACCGAGTGTGTCAACTTGGGGAGCACTTGTTTTGTTTGTGAAGAAGAAGGACAGTTCCCTGCGATTATGTATTGACTATCGCAGGTTGAACTAGGTGACAATGAAGAACAAGTATCCCTTGCAAATGATAGATGATCTGTTTGATCAGTTGAAGGGGGAACGATATTTTTTGAAGATAGATTTACAGTCTGGGCATCATCAGTTGTGCGTCAGGGATGAGGACATGCAGAAGACAACCTTCAGGACTAGCTTCGGTCATTATAAGTTCCTTCTGATGTCGTTTGGACTCACAAACGCTCTGGTTATGTTCATGGATTTGATGAACAGAGTGTTTCAACTGTTTCTGTTCTGATTCGTCATCGTGTTTATTGACGATATTTTGATATTTTTCAAGAGTCGGGAGGAGCATGAAGAGCATCTCCGAGCTATCCCGACACTCTAAGGAAGAACCAGTTGTTCGTACAGTACAAGAAATGTAACTTCTGGAAGGAGGAAATCAAGTTCCTGGGATATGTGGTGTCCAAGGAAGTTATAGCAGTCGACCTCGCTAAGGTAGCCTCGGTTCAGGATTGGAAGCAACCTGGTTCAGCTATTGAGGCGAGGAGTTTTCTTGGTTTGGTAGGGTACTATCGATGATTCATTTGGGACTTTTCCAAGATTGCCAGATCATTGTCACAGTTGACATGCAAGGACTTGAAGTTTGCCTGGAATAAGAAGGCCGAAGCGCTTTTCAGGAGCCGAAGGACAAGTTGACGTCTGCCCCTATGCTAGTATTACCAGAGCAAGGGGTTAAGTATACGATATATACTGACGCCTCTCGCATTGGTCTGGGTTGTGTCCTTATGCAGAAGGACAGGGTGATTGCATACGCCTAGAGACAGTTGAGGAAACATGAGAAAAATTACCCTACACACGACCTAGAGTTGACAGCTGTCATTTTCACACTAAAACTCTGGAGACATTACCTCTACGGAGAGGAGTTCGAGCTCTTTTGCGACCTCAAGAGCCTTAGATACATATTCTCACAGTGAGACTTGAATATGAGGCAGCGCTGATGGATGGAAACCTTGAAGGACTTTAAGTTCGAGGTCTCCTACCATCCAAGAAAAGCAAACCTTGTGGCAGATGCGTTGAGTCACAAGAAGACTATAGAATTTATGGCTTCGCTAATGATAGCAGAATGGGACATGGTGGAGTTTGTGTGAGACTTTGAGCAGAAACTCACTATAGAGGAACTGTACGAGGTTATCGCACATGTTCGTGTACAGCCCCTCATTGACGGCAGGATTATCGAGGCTCAGGCAGACGATGAGTTATTGGCAAAGATGAGAAAGTGGGTTGGTACAGATGAGGACTTCGAGTGGAGTGTTGGTATGAATGAGGGCTTACGTTATCGTGGTTGCCTATGTATCTTAGACATTCCTGACTTAAGACGAAAGGTTCTCGAGTCAGCCCACAGTTCGAGGCTTGCGATGCATACAGGTAGCACGAAGATGTATCAAGACATGAAGAGATTATACTGGTGGGATAATATGAAGGTTCACATTGCTGAGTTTGTATCCCATTGTCTCACGTGTCAGCAGGTCAAGGCAGAGCATCGCCGACCTCCTGGACTACTTCAACCCATGCCCATAGCTGAATGAAAGTGGGATTTCATCTCTATGGATTTCATATCAGGCTACGAAGATGAGGAAGGGACATGACTCCATTTGGGTAATCGTCGATCAATTAATAAAATCAGCTCATTTCCTACCGATCAGAGTTACGAACTCTGTAGACGAGTTGACCAGATTGTACATCAAGGAGATTGTACGTCTGAATGGAGTTCCTTTGGAGATTGTATCAGATCTAGATGTACGATTCACATCTATCTTCTGGACTCGTATCCAGGAAGTGATGGGTGTGAAGTTGAATTTCAGTATCTCGTTCCATCCATAGACAGATGGGCAGACGGAACGTGTGAATCAGGTGCTAGAAGATATGTTGCGGGCTTGTGTGTTGGATTTCAAGGACAGTTGGGATGACTATCTTCCTTATGCAGAGTTCGTATATAACAACAGTTTTCAGGTGAATATCAGCATGACTCCCTATGAGGCACTGTATGCTCGCCCGTGTAGAGCACCGCATTGCTGGGCAGAAGTGGGCGAGAAGAGCCTGATTGACCCAGAGTTGGTTAAGGCGACCTCAGAGAAAATTGATATTATTAGACGCCGACTTCTAGCAGCATAGAGCAAGAAGAATAGCTAGGCCAATACGAGGCGGTGACCGCTTGAGTTTGAAGTTGGGGACCATGTATTCCTTAAGGTTTCCCCCATGAAGGGAGTTCTTCGGTTTGGAAAGAAAGGGAAGCTCACGCTGAGATTCATTGGCCCATTTCAGATACATGATAGAGTGGGGGCAGTAGCATATCGCCTTGCTTTGCCCACGCCACTCACAAACGTGTATAACGTATTTCATGTGTCCATGTTGAAGAAATATGTTCCTGATCCTTAACACATTATCAGTTGGGAGTAGGTACAGTTGAGCGAGGATGCCACCTATGTACTGCGACCGACATGTATCCTGGATAGGAAGGAGCAGGTATTGCTTAGCAAGGTCATCCCTCTTGTGAAGGTACTGTGGATGCATCACAGTGAAGAAGAGGCTAATTGGGAGACTGAAGCTCAAGTCAGAAAGAACTACCCTCAGATCCTCGAGGAGTACAAAAAAGTATAAATTTTGAGGATGAAATTTTTCTTTAAGGGGGGTAGATTTTAACATCCTGAAAAAATCTGTACGAAGACCCGAGTACCACCTCAAGAAAAAAACTCTTAAGACCAAATCCTTTAGAAATTTATCGAGACTTAACTAGTGCTAAACTAGATTACCTATGAAATTAGCACCAATCACTTTAAATACGGTCTACAAGACCCAAAACTCGTAGAATTAGTAACACTACATTACCCTAAAATCTAGGATCCAACTCTAAACCCCGTTGCTCTCAGGAGCATTCAAAAACTCCGTAACGGACCTAGACTGCACGTCGAAAGTTCGATAGCAATGAACTTAAAAAATTATGACCGCCTAGTTGGACTTGACTATCACCTTAAAAATCAAGTCCAGATGAGGTCCTGAGACTATTTTCTTGAGTCTAGAGTAAAGAGTGTGAGAACGTAAAGGTCTTTATGAAATTAAATATGAATTTAAGTAATTTGAGTCGTGTCGCTTGTGGAGCGATTATAAGCATTCAGACCGTTGGAATTTGACCCAAAATCACCCTCAGATCAGGGAAGATGGCCCACGTAAGCCAATATACTTATGGCCCTAATCAAGTATCGATGACCGTTGAACTGAAACTGGTCCGCCACGATCGATCTGAAAACCCGATCGGACTGAAAACTTAACTTGATCAAGATCCAATAATTGTGAACTTAAGTCCGACCGCATTCAGTAAAGGGACCTCTAGAAATACTCCATTGGATTGGAATAGACCCGATTTGGTTATAACCTAAGTATATCTTGACCCTGGGACTATTTTCGTTAGTTTTGGGCCTATATAAGGGTCTTAAACCTTCTCTCACATATTCCATACGAATTCTCAAACCCTAGATAAGGTAAGAGAGTGAAAAGAGAGAAAGTGAGAGAGAAAATGATGATTCATCTTGTGATTCTTCCCAGCTACTCTACGTGCCTAATTCATCGCATTTGAATCATTATTCCGGCGATTCTAATTCCATATTTGGGTAATACAATCAAACCCTAACCTATTTTGGAACTTAGAATAGTCTAAGTGTTGATGTACCTAGCCTAATTCATGCCTATTTTGGGTAATACAATCAAACCCTAACCTATTTTGGAACTTAGAATAGTCTAAGTGTTGATGTACCTAGCCTAATTCATGCCTTAGGTTGCCTACCCACCGTTGACAAAGACTTATCGTCTAAATCAAATCCGTTACACATTTTTCGATTTAAGGTGCGGACTATACACATAAAGGTTATGATTTTCAAGACTTTCAATGTCTGATAATGATTTATTATTGACGTGGATGCTATTACACATGCCAAATGCGCTATCTGTTTTTCTTTACGTATATGTATAACCTATGTTGCAAATAGAGTATTTCATGTGCTTGTTGAAATATTTGTATGCATAAGGAATTTGATTTTATGATTGCTATGATTAATTGTTGTAGGCATATGTTTGTTATGTATGCGATGACTCCTTGGCAAAAGGATTTTCCCTAATACGTAATACGGCCGACATATGTGATGTATGTTCAAAAGTGTAGTCTAAGTGTTTGTGAAAATGTCTAAAAGAGTTAGTAGTTAGTAAAGTGTGATTTATGAGGGAGTTGAGATATGAAATCCCAACTATCTTACTTATGTGTATGATTTCCTCCATGAACTGTTTAGCCTAATTATTCCTGTTAATTATGTGTATGATTTCCTCTATGTACTGTGTATTCATGTTTAAGTTGTATTCCATAACATGTTATATGATTTTAGGAATTGAGTTAAATATTCATTATTATGATTGTCCATGGTTGGGACTATATCTCAGTCCAGGTAATCGGTAATTGTTCTCGAATTGGTGGTTGAGATCGTTTTCACCACGCAGGATGTGTTCGACGAATCCGAGCCGTACTTGGGATGTTCGGCAGTGGTTAGGCCAAACGAAGAACTTATGCATTTCATGTCGATCCACTCAACGTGTGATCGTCCTAGTCGAGCTCGTCAATTAACCTAATTGACCGATGTATGATCACCATATTTGGATGCTATTGTTTAAATCTAAGGTACCAAACTCACCAGTGAAACCCTATTAACCTCGGTACCTCGATCCACTAAGACGCATGAGCCGGACATGGTGGTATGGGACACCGTGGTCATGTTGTCGGCCTACGTTGGGGCGACGAGCCTCCCCGTAGTGACCAGTGAGTAACTCAGACTCGTGAGCCAAATACGGTGGTATGGGACACGGTATTCGTTCTATCGACCTACTCTGATTGGTGACGTGCCCTTTGTAGTGACCTCGAGCATATCCTGAAACCACATTTGGGCGACGAGCCTTATTGTAGTATCTAGGATATACCTAGACCTGTATTGATTGGTGACGAGCCCTTTACAGTGATCTAGAACTATAATATCGTATGAGATTGTCTAGGACTGACGACCTTAGAATGGATCATTTTTTGGGTATTGATATAAGGGAGGTACCTTAGCTTCCCAATCTTGATGTATGAAAAGGACTAATAAGAACTTGGTATTCATATACATGCACCGCACTACATGTGCCGTTTGGCGTTGGGTAGAGCACCGAGGAAGTGACTGACTAAAATAGCGGTGAAGATCGCTTGAGTTGAAGTAGGAATATGTCAATATGTCCTAGAGGGGGGTGAATAGGACTTTTTAAATATTTATGAATTCTATTAAAAATCCTATCACTCTAATCCTAACAGGTATGCAATGTTCAGGATTACTCAAATGTAACTCTACTTGCTTCCAAGCCCAGTAGAGGATCTAATCACAAAACTATTCAATTTAATGAGCATGAAACAGTTATAGTCTATGATGGATGTGACTGTGTGTGTGAAGTATGAGCAGATATGAATTTAAATAATATAATCACACAAATGATCAAGCACAAGAATCAATCACAGACACAGTCATTTTTATAGTGGTTCGACTACTTGTCTACTCCACTCCCGGCTGCCACACCTAACCCTTGAGTGTACCGGATTTCACTAAGAAGGTTTTCCATGGTTCACCTCAAAATTAAGGTTTTAAATCAGGTTCACCTTAAACCTTTACAGAGGTTTCTACTCGGTTCACCTCAAACCCAGGAGTTTTGCTGGCGCACTCCTAACCAGATGTTTATGCCCACATAGAGCAAGGGTCCACACAATGCACCCAGATGTTTATGCTCTTCACAGACTAAGGGTCCACACAACGGACCCCGCACATACACTCCCGTCGGAAGCCTCCTTTGAGGACTTCAAAGGGTGAGTAACACTTAAGACCCAATCCTAAAAAGGAATGATCACAAGTGTCCTTTGGAATTTAAATACTTACAAATAAGGTGATGAGTCCCATTCAGCGCGATGTCAAAAATCTCCTCCTTATTGTTGAAGGGTCTTCGGCTCCCTTGATCCACAACAAAAAAGGTATACCAGTACTAGGCTTCGAGTTGGGTCAAGGTTATGATGAATTCTACTCTTTAAAGGTTTTCCTATTAGGAAGATAGAGTGATTCCAATCATCTATGCATTCAAGGCATCCCAGCTTAATGATTTTCCATTAAGGTAGTAGCTGAAGGATCCTTGAATGTGGAAGTTCATTCCCTAATCCACTCTATTAAATATCAATGTTGAGGGTGGATTGGAGGATGAACTCCCTAAGAGAAAGGGCTTAAGATAAATGATATGAAGTTTAAAACACTCAGAAGCACTCTCTTCTTTCTCTACCAGCAATAAAGACTAACCTCCCTATATATAGGTAAAAGGTTCCAACGGCTATAAAACTATCACATTTATGATAGAGTTCGATATCATCGAGCAAGAGTCGATATGATCGAGAGTATACTCTCGATTGTATCGATGATCCGCTCGATGATACAAACTCAAATGTCATTTTTTCTT
The DNA here is from genome assembly GCA_037074715.1 of Magnolia kwangsiensis. Taxonomy (NCBI): domain Eukaryota; kingdom Viridiplantae; phylum Streptophyta; class Magnoliopsida; order Magnoliales; family Magnoliaceae; genus Magnolia; species Magnolia kwangsiensis. Next base: position 83,194,848 of record CM073589.1, on the reverse strand, counting down.
TTGAAAACCTTTTTCCAACTGATTGATGGGATCAAGACACACATCAATGTTATCAGATTTTGAACTCTGATTCCATTGATATATGGATCGATCTATCGACAGGTGAAAATAAGAGAGACAAGGCTTGAAGAATTTCAGGTTCTAAAGATATGATCGGGGAACAGTCGATGTCATCAGAATTTGTATATCGATGATATCAGAGTCCTTGTCGATGAGATCGATAAATCGTATAGATTTACCTATAAGCCTGCTGGACGGTTTGTGTCCGATCTCGATCCAATCGACTAGGTTTTGATATGATCGACATATGAATATCAATTTCTTGACTGACCCCCAATCAACGTTTAAAACATCTTGAAATTTATGCTGGAGGAAACATGCGCCCACTATCGATATGATCGATTGACTTCTGATATGATCGATATTTGAATTCAGATTGAATCGGACAGTCATCGATATATCGAAGCTCATAGAAGTTTTCTTTAGAAAAACAGGGGCACCGTAAAACTGTCTGTCGATATTATCGATCGACTTTCGATGGGATCGATATTCGAATATCGATGATATCGATTGAGAATCCAATTTATCGATAAATCATCCAGATGAATGTTTGATTGCTGGACGCTTTTTGTCCTCACTCGATTGTATCGATTGATATGCCGAGGACATCGACAGACCAGGTCGATCATATCGAAAGGGGAATCAATATAATCGATAGGGTAAGAAAAACTTGAAGATTTTTCTATTTGGTAAAAAGTTTTCTTACACTAAAACCCTAAGATGTTCTACTTAGTTTTAAGGGTTTTAATCATCTGGTGTTTTGGGACATGGGATGTGAGGCTATGATTTACTTATGATGAGCTTCCACATATCCAGTTGAGGTAGACACTTGACTTGATCTTCCTGTTAAGCGCTGTTGTCCGACTGACTCAACTTATACCGTAATTGACAAACCAGGGCACTAGTAGGTGCACTTTCACTAACATGTTGGACCGTAACATAAAGATTACAAAGGGAGTGTAGGCGAGGGCATGCTCATTACTTCATACATATTTGCATTAATCAGAGTAATTAGGGATGTTTGATTGTATTGCTTTATCGTTATTAATTGATTGAATTAATAACATGTTAACCTTTACGGTATAGTTCCACTGAGTTGATCACTCATTCCCACGTTCTAAGATGGTGCTTAAACACCAACCAGACTCTGACTTAGCTACAGGTGATGATGAGACACTCGGGGCAGAGCTGGAGTTTGATGATGACGAGGAGGCATTCTCGTTCATGCAATTCTCAGGCGAGTTCATGTGAGCCATGTCCTGATTGACAGGGATTCAGGGCTATGTTTGTAGTGTTCTATTACATTTTGATATTTATATTTTGAGACAAGACTTGTACTTATTTACCTGGCAGAGCACTCATATTTGACGGACTTATACTGGTTTATATATTTATTTCAGACTTCCGTTTGCGTATTCTAACTGTCCCTGGATTATGTTTGCTGATTTGGCTTAATCTACTTCATATTTTATGCACTAATACATACAACATACATCCATCATTAAATATGTTGTATAAGTGATGTTTTAGAACTCAGGAGTTGAGCTATACTCGACCCTCGATTTTCAGGCGCTACACGATTTGCTAAGACTCATGAGCCAGGCATAGTGGTATGGGACACCATGGTCAAACTATCAGCCTACGCTAGGGTGATGAGCCTCCTCATAGTGTCCAATGAGCAACCCAGACTCGTGAGCTGAATACAGTGGTATGAGACACTGTATTTGTGCTGTCAGTCTACAATCAGGTGACGAGCCTCTCGTAGTGATGTTGAGCATGCTTTAGGTCTGCGTTGAGGTGATGAGCCTTTCCGTAGTAAACTAGAGTATAAAGCAGGCCTGCACTGAGATGATGAGCCTCTCCGTAACAACCTGGAACTATCTATCGTATGTGACTAATTAGGATTGACGACCTTAGATCGATCATTATTTGGGTAAATGATATAAAAGGAGGTACCTTAGCTTCCTGAACCTGTTGTATGAATAAGTCTAATTAAAAACTTGCCTAATCATGTACATGCACTGCATTACATGTGCCTTTGGCGTTAGAGTTGAGCATAGAGGAAGGGGTGTATGCTGCGATCATGAGATGATGTTGCAGAGGGAGTGTAGGTGAGGGCATACATCATTAATGCATATAATCCTTGCATTAATCAGAGTACTTAGGAATGCTTGCTGTATTTCTTTATCATTACTACTTGACTAGATTGATAATATGTTAACCTTTACCTTATGTCTCCACTGAGTTGATCACTCACTCCCACTCTGGGACAGTGTTTTAAAACACCAACTAGACCCTGTTGTAGTTGCAGATGATGACGAGACCTTCTTGATGGAGCCCGACTTCTATGATGACAAAGAGGAGTTCTCCTATATGCAGTTATCAGGCGGGTCTATGTAGACCATGTTCTGATCGATAGGGGTACAGGGATGCAGACTAGATGCCATTAAACTTGTCATTTTGTATTTTGGAACACACATGTATATTCATTTTGTTCTTTTTTGGAAGTATATATATATATATATATACCTGGTAACATTTTCACACTCTAGAGACCTACAATAGTTTATAGGTTTTATATATCTATCATAGTCTTCCGCTTGCTTAAATTTAATTATCTCTGAAGTATAATTTGTTGATTTGGTATAATCTCATTCATGCTTAGTGCACTAATAGAGACAACATTTAATCATCATTATCTATGTTGCATAAGTGATGTGTCGAAACTCGAGAGTTGAGCTATGCTCAACCCTCGATTTTTGGGACATTACAAATTGGTATCAGAGCATCATTTGGATTAAACTAGACCTGGTTTATGCTAACTCAATGCACACTGACGTACTTTGATTTAGGAGGGAGAGATGAAATGCAGAACAGTGGTAGGATTCCAAGTTTCGTCCGTTGGCGGTCATATGACTGTCAAGGCGAAACTGACTGTAGAGATCGGACACGTAGGCACCTGTGGTCATGCGAGATGATCCCAATCCTACTCTAGGCCATCTATCAATGGGTTTAGACCATTATTCAGCCCATTCCACACTTAAACAAAGTAAAAAGGTGTGAATACATGCGAAAGGGGACTCGAAATGACTCAAGAAATTGAGGGGGCCCACAACCAGCAATCAGTGGGACCCAGGGGGTCCCCTGTACACGTTTGGCACCCCAAGAGGGGGGTGGCCACCACCTAACTTTGGCAGCATCGCGTCGGGTCCAGCGGACCGCAGCGGCGCCACACCGCCCGGGGCGCACCCCGGTCTGGTTCGTTCGGGCCGGTCGGGCCGACGCACGTACACAACTATGGGGCCCACAAAAATGTGTGGGGACCCCTATTTCTTCCCCATTTATTTCTTTCCTTTCATTTCTACCCTTCTAAGCTTCCCAAATCTCCCAAAACTTCACATTCCTCTCTCAAATCTCCCTCCATTTCACTATCTTCTTCATTTTTTTCACTACATATTCTCTTTCCCTCATCCTCCTCAAAAACCTATCTTCTACAATTCCCTTTTTCCCTTTTTCCTACTCATTTGGGCATAAAGTCCATAGGTTTGTGTCTCATCTTTCAAAAACTTCCAAATCCACCTTCATTATAAGGTTATTTGGTTCTAATGGCTCTTTTCGAGTTTCTGACGGTGATTTTCTCCATTTCCACAATTCTTTCCCTTATGGGAAAGAAGAGAGCTCCTACAAATGAAGCTGGGCCTAGCTGCCCTACCCGTCCAAGGAAGAAGGCAGGTTCCGAGGCTAGCACAAGCATTGCCCAAGAGTGAAGTTCGAAGTAGGATCTTGATCCCCAAATCCCCCTCGAGAGAGTTCTACCGGTGGGCATCGAACACGGTTGGTTTGGTGGCCATAGGGTTGTGTTTGAAGCTCATGTAGAAGAAATGCTATCTGGTAGATGCCGGGTAGGATCCCATATTTGAAGGTAAGTCTCATGCATGTGAGAACACTAATCAATCCTTTTATGCCCATATACAGGACCCAACGCCAGAGCCTATACAGTTTAAGATTTTCATGGGAAGGCGGGAAGCAGTAGTCAGTGTAGATTTGGTGGCCTAGATCATGGGAGTCCAGCGTGGAGAGGTACACGCCAGTGAGAAGAATCTCAAGAACTTTCAAGAAAGAGATCTTCGAACGCGTTAACTTTACGGTGGATTAGCTCACTGGAAGCTAGGCAGATGCCTCCCGTCGACGGCTTTGATAGATGACTTCCACCTACTTCACCACATATTCACATATAACGTGTATCTTAGGTGGGTCAACCGTACAGAATGCACTCGCTTAATGGTGGACTTTCTGTATAGAGCTGGGCAAGGAGACGAGTTGTGTTTGCTTATGTTCTTCCTGCTACAGATAGTCCAGACTGCGTGCTTTGTTAGGAATGATGTCTCCCTTCCATTTGGCAGACTTGTGTGCAAGATTGCTTGAAAGTTCACCTACAGACTTAATATGGATGACCTTATGCCGATCCATTTCATTAATGAGACTACGCTCAACAATATGAGGATTGGCCCTCGACAAGGTCAAGCCCAACTTGACGAGTATGGGGATGAGATAGAAAGTGAAGAGGAAGAAGGTAATGACATAGAAGAAGAAGATGAGTTAGAGGAAGGAAGTGAAGAAGAAGAGAGTGAGGAAGAAGAAGAGGAGGCCCAAGGCGTTGATGCGGGCTTTCCTCCCACTACACAGGGCCGCGATCATGATAGGGCTGCCTAGGAAGCCCGCTTGGCTCAACTTGAGGAGGGCCAAGTTGCTCTGTGATAGTAGGTCCAGGAGACCCAGGTCGAAGTGATGCAAAAGCTTGAGGAGAATCAAGCCTTCATGAAGAGAAAATTCAGTAAAGTATCTCGCACCCTGAGAGCTATCCTGTGATGTCTGCATGACAAGGGTGCACCTCTTCCATCGCCAGATTCGGTCGACTAGTCGTACATGTAGTCATCTTTTATTTTCTTTGTTGCTTTTTTTCTTGTTTCTAGGTATAACCTTGATAGGCTTAGTAATGTAGCAAAGTGGTTTGTAGATTTTAATATGTGGAACCTTGCTTAGATTAGCTCTCGTGCATCTTCTGTCATGATCCATGTAATACTACATCTCATGTATTGTGACAATTTTGGTAAATGAAATGCATGAAGCTTCTTTAGATTTGAAATGCGAATGATGTATGGATGCATTTATGATCTTATGTTAAATCTTACGGGTTACGCCCTATGTTGTATATAGGAAATGTCACCTAAGGCCACACGGAGTATGGTACATCTCACACTTGACGACTCGATTGACTGGGAACCTTCCCTAAGTGATAGCTATACGAACACTAATTCGGGCCCGATTCACTAGACTATGCCAGATTCTCAGCCGGCCACCGGCCCCACTAATGGGTCGACACCTGTTACACCACCAGTTCAAGAATAGAACTGTGCGTCTACTTCGATGCCTCACGTACCTCAGTCGGCTCCTCCTCCTAATAGGTTGGAGTAGATGATGCTCTTGATGCAGTAGCATCAACAGCAACAGTAACAATTTTTGGCCACCAACATAGGGGTCCTCGCCCATAGCAAGGGTGTGGTTCCACCTGCACCACTTGTGCCGCCTGCTGGAAATATGAGTGCCAGCAGCTTATTCGAGCAATTTCAGTGCTTCCGACCTCCTACTTTAGTGGGTACTCATAGACCCGAGGAGGCCGAGTATTGGCTTAACTGCGTCTCTAAGATGCTGAAGCCGCTGCACTGCACTGAGGTGGATCAGGTGGAGTTAGTCACCTACATGTTTGAGAAGGAGGCCAACCTGTGGTGGGATAGCATCCCGCGGATGGTTCCAGTAGGATATGTGTGGACATGAGAAGCCTTTAAGACGTGCTTCCACGAAAAGTACTTCCCTCTCACTTACCATAATGAGAAGGAGAGTGAATTTCTTTGCCTCCATTAGGGAGGGATGATAGTGGCAGAGTACGAGAACAAGTTTAAAGAGTTGCCCAGATATGCTCCCCTAATATTAGCTGACCAGCTAATGTGGATGCAGCGATTTTTTGAGGGTTTACGACCCGAGATATGCTCGAAGATGTGTTGTGCTTGCATATCTAACTATGCTGAGCTAGTGGGCATGTCTCTATGAGAAGAGAAGGATGGGGACAAGCTGTCCCGTACACGTGGGCCCATAGTTCCTAGGCCTCGGCAAGAGGCCTCGTGCAGACTCGCCTCCCAGACTTACAGCTCCACCAACCCCAATGAGGTGATCAGACTTGTGGTGAACATACTACAAGAGGTCGGGCCACACTAACACTTACTGCTTCACCAAGATGAGGGATATCAGCTTCTTGCCGCTTTAGAGGATCAACCACCAGCTTCCTCAAATGATTGCAGCCCCACCTCTACGGTCAGCACCAGTACATCCATTTTTTCAGCCGCTTGCACCTCGATTTAGGCACCTCAATGACCCATGGTACATCAGCCGAACCATTCTCAATAGGCTCTGGTGCATTCACTTACAACTGAGGCATCCGAGACTATAGACATAGCACCGATGGCATTTGAAGTCACGACCCATATCCAAGGTACTCCCATCTTTTATTGGTGGACACCGGGTCCACTATCTCCATCATATCATGCGTAATAATCAAGTGGCTAGCATTGAATACATCTCCTACGAAGGGAGTGAGGATCCTTATAGCTATAAGAACTTTCTCAGAGGTTAGTAGAATTTGTGGGTTGCTTAATAAATTTAGGAAGCAGGTCGGTACTCGTCGACCTAATTGTTGCCTCGCTATGGCATTATGATTATATTCTTGGTATGGATTGCCTCACCAAGATAAAGGCAGAGATTGATTGCGATGCTGAGTGGTGACAACCCATAGACCTGAGGGCATGACCTTTACTTTTCCAGTTCAGGTCAGTTGGCCCTACCGTGAGAGTTGTTATGCCCTTATTAGGGAATGTTGATAGTCCGACACTTGAAAACATGCCAATCATTCTAGATTTCGAGGATGTGTTTGGAAAGATACCTGGATTGCCTCCTCAGTGTGAGATCAATTTTACCATTAATCTAGTGCTTGGTGTGACACTCATTTCATTACCGACTTATCGCATGCCTCCATGTGAGATGGAGGAATTGAGGAAACAGATCGATGATCTGTTGGATGCTGGCTTTATAAACCTAGTGTGTCTTCTTGGGGAACACCGATGTTATTTATGAAGAAGAAAGACGGATCACTATGATTGTGTATTAAATACCGCAGATTGAACCAAGTGATGGTGAAGAACAAGTACCCTTTGTCCAAGATAAATGATCTATTTGATTAGTTGAAGGGGGTGCAGTATTTCACGAAGATCGACTTACGGTTAGGGTATTACTAGTTGTGCGTCATGGATGAGGACGTGTAGAAGACAGCTTTCAGGACCAGTTTTGGGCACTAAGAGTTCCTTGTGATGTCATTTGGACTCACAAATGCACCGACCATGTTCATAGACTTGATGAACTGGGTGTTTCGGCCGTATCTATTCCAATTCGTCATCATGTTTATAAATGACATCCTAATATACTCCAAGAGTCAGGAGGAACATGAGAAACACCTATGAGTAGTCTTTAATATTCTCAAGGAGAACCAGTTGTTTGACAGTACAAGAAGTGTAACTTCTGAAAGGAAGAAGTCAAGTTCCTGGGACACGTGGTGTTCAAGGAAGGGATAACTATAGACCTTGCTAAGGTAGCCGTGGTTTAGGACTGGGAGCAGCCCGGTTCGGTTACTGCAGCGAGGAGTTTACTTGGCCTGGAAGATTACTACAGTTAATTCATCAGGAATTTTTCTAAGATAGCCAGACCGTTGTCTCAGTTGACTTGAAAGGATCTCAAATTTGCCTAGAATGAGAAGGTAAAAGCAGCCTTCCAGGAACTGAAGGACAAGTTGATGTCCGCCCCTGTGCTAGTATTATCAGCGCAAAGGGTTAAGTATACGATATACACCGACGTATCTCGTGTTGGTTTAGGTTGTGTTCTAATGCAGAAGGATAGAGTTATTGCCTATGCATCACGACAGTTGAGGAAACATGAGAAAAACTACCCTACGCACGACTTGGAGTTAGCGGCCGTCATCTTTGCATTGAAGCTCTGGAGACATTACCTCTATGGATAGGAGTTTGAGCTCTTTTACGACCACAAGAGCCTCAGATACATATTCACATAGAGGGACCTGAATATGAGGCAGCGATGATGGATGGAAACCTTGAAGGACTTCAAGTTCGAGATCTCTTACCATCCTAGCAAGGCTAACCTTGTAGCAGACGCGTTGAGCCGCAAGAAGATGATAGCATTTGCGGCTCCGCTAATGATAGGAGGATGGGATATGATAGAGTTTGTGCGAGACTTTGAACAGAAACTTACAGTAGAGGAGCCCTTCGAGTGCATCGCTCATATTCATATTCAGTCACTTATTGATGAAAGGATCATTGCGGCTCAGAGAGACAATGAATTATTGGCCAAGATGAGAGAGCAGGTTAGTGACAGTGAAGATTCGAAATAGAGAGTTAGTACAGATGGGGGTTTATGTTATCATGGCCACCTGTGCATCCCAAATCTTCATGACTTGAGAAGGGAAGTTCTCGAAGCTGCTTACAATTCGAAGATGGTAATGCATCCTGGCAGTATGAAGATGTACCGAGACATGAAGCGCTCGTACTAGTGGGACAACATGAAGGCCCACATAGTAGATTATGTGTCTTGTTGTCTCACGTGTCTGCACGTTAAGGTAGAGCATCGCCGACCTCCTGGATTGCTTCATCCCATGCCCATAGCTAAATGGAAATGGGACTTTATCTCTATGAATTTTATCTCAGGGTTGCCGAAGATGAGGAAGGGACATGATTCCATATGGGTGATTGTGGACTGGTTGACGAAATCAGCTCACTTCCTCTCTATTAGAGTATCGAACTTAATAGACAAGTTGGTCAAGTTGTACATTATGGAGATTGTGCGCCTTCATGGAGTTCCTATGGTGATCGTATCAGATAGAGACACGTGATTCATATCTATTTTCTGAACTCGAATCCAGGAAGCAATGGGTATGAAACTGAAGTTCAGTACCGCATTCCACCCACAGACTGACGGGCAGACGAAACGAGTAAATCAGGTGTTGGAAGATATGTTGTGAGCTTGTATGCTTGATTTCAAGGACAGCTGGGATGACTGTCTTCCTTATGCAGAGTTTAGTTATAATAACAATTTTCAGGCGAGTATTGGCATGACACCTTATGAGGCCTTATACAGGCGCCCCTGTCGAGCGTCACATTACTGGGCAGAGGTTGGCTAGAAGAGCTTGATTGGCCCAGAGTTAGTACAGGTGACTTCAGAGAAGATTGACATTATCAGGCATCGACTTCTGGTAGTATAAAGTAGACAGAAGAGCTACGCCAATATGAGGAGGCGACAGATAGAGTTCAAGGTTGGGGACCCTGTTTTCCTGAAGGTTTCCCCAATGAAGGGAGTCCTCTGGTTTAGAAAGAAAGAGAAACTCATGCCGAGGTTCATTGGCCCATTTCAGATTATAGACCGAGTGGGTGTGGTAGCGTACCGCCTTGCTTTGCCCACACCACTCACAGGCATGCACAACGTATTTCATGTGTCGATGTTGAAGAAATACGTTCCTAATCCTTCTCATAGTATCAAGTGGGAGCAGGTGTAGTTGAGTGAGGACGCTACTTATGTACTACGACAGACACGGATTCTAGATAGGAAGGAACAGGTGTTGCGCAGTAAAGTGATTCCACTTGTAAAGGTACTATGAACGCATCACTCTAAAGAAGAGGCTACTTGGGAAACAGAAGCCAAAGCCATAATAACTACCCTTAGATTCTCGAGGAGTACGAAAAGGTACTAATTTCGATGATGAAATTTTTTCTTAAGGAGGGTAGATTGTAACGTTTCGAAAAAATCCGCACGAAGACCCGAGTACCACCTCAAGCAGAAATCACTAAAGACCAAATCCCTTAGAAATTAGACGAAGATTAATTAAGTACTAAACTAAATCACTTTTCGAATTAACTTGGACAGCTTTCAATATGAACTGCAAGACCCAAAATCAATAGGAACGCTGACGCTACATCCCCTAAAAACTTAGGATCCATCTTAAAACCCAGGTGCTCTTGGAAGCTTCACGAAACTCCATATCAGACCTGGACCACGCATCGAAAGTCCGATTACCATGAAACTATACAATTATGACCTCCTTATTGGGTTTGATAACCACCTCAGAAATCAAGTCCTAATAGTATCCCGAAATGCACAACTTGAGCCCGGAGCAAAGTGTGTGAGAAACGCGAATATCTTTAGGAAATGAATTGAAACTTAAATGAATTGAGTCATTCGCTTGCATGCCAAATGTAAGCTTTTAGACCGTTAGATTCTGACCCAATTATGCACTCGGATCAAGGAAAATTTCCAACACATGTCAGTATACTTGTGGCCCTGATCGAGTACCGGTGACCATTGAACTAAAACAGGTCCCCCGCGGTCGATCCACTGATCTGATCGGACCGAGATCTTAAGCTAGCGTAGATCCATCGTAAGAGAACTTACTCCAGATCGTATGCAGAAAAGGAGCCTCCAGATGTGATGTGCTCCATTAGACCGAAACAACCACTCTTTGGCTATAACCTAAGTATACCGTGGCCCTGGGGCCATAGAGGTCAGTTCTGGGCCTATATAAACACCTAAACCCACCCCTCTATCATTCCATACGAATTTGTAAACCCTAGGAGAGAGAATAGAGCAAAGAGAGAAGGAAAGAGAGAGATGCTGAGAGAGAAAGTGGGAGATCATTGCTGACCTAACCCTAATCTATTTTAAGGATCCAAATAGAGAAAGTGATGAAATAGCTAACCTATTTCATAATATAGGTTGTCGTTGTGCCGTAGAAATAGAGTTAGTGTTCGAACTGAGTTCGTTACGAGTCTACCGGCGAAAGGTGTGGACTATAAATGTTTGGGTTATGGTTTTTAAGGCTTTCAATGTCAGTAATAATTTATGACTGACTTGATTACTGTCACATGTGATCAGATACGACGTTTTTCATATTTATATATATATAAACCATGTTAAATATAATGTATTTTATATGCTTGTTTAAATGTTTAGATGAGGATGGGATTATGATTAGTGCTTGTTATGATTGATGTTTGAGAATATATGATTATTGTATGTGTGGTAACTCCTATGTGGAAGGATTTGCTATAATACGCGTTTTAACTAATTTATTACATGTATGCGATATGTGTAGTCTAAGTGTTTGATAAAATGCTTGAATGAGAAAATGCTTGTTATAATGTAGTTAATGAGGGTGTTGAGATAGGTTTCTCAATTTTCTTATCTATCACTATAAGAAAAACGGGCAAAGGCTACATCCAAAAACCGTAGCAAAAGCCCTTTTATTACGAATATGATCCGTAGCACGTCTGTCACTATTGGTGGGGTATTTAAAGGTATAGCTACAGATTATATCTGTAGCAATAGATACCAATAACAACGAATTATATCCGTAGCAATACCTTTAGCTACCCCAGCAATAGCGACGGACATGCTACAGATCATATCCGTAGCAAAAGGGATTTTATCTGTAACAATAGATGTCAATAACACCATTAATATCCGTAACAATAGATAACAATCGATACGGACAAAAGCCGTAGTTATAGCTAAAGATTATATTTATAGCTATTTTTAAAAAAATTGTAATAATACGACCTGTTTCTAGTGCAAGAACCTGCTGTGATTAATAACTCATCTAAGCTTAATGCTGATAGAAATAGTACATAAAATGCAATCAGAAAAAAAAAATGATGCATTTATTACAAATAGTAATTAAATCATATAATGCATCCTACATTCACATTTCTAAATAAACAGTACTTCACTTTGCTCAACATATCATAAGAATTACAACTAAGGCATGCCGTCATGTGCAAGAAACAAATACACTCTAACACAGTAAACACCCTCCATATACATTCAATTATGCTCATGTTTTAACAAAAACTTTTTTCTTCAGACAGTCAATTTCAGCAAATGCAGAACATAGAGCATCTTCTTTCCTTGAAACTGCAGATGTAACTTCTATGGACTTCGACACAAGATCACTTTCAAGTTCTGAAACCCTTCCCTTGAGAAAATGAATTTCATCCTCCACTGACTTCTTTAACTTGTTAACCTATATAAAACAGCATTTGTAGACACATCAAACAAGTACGCATTTGTACACATCTCCAAAGGAAGAAAGACAAAAAAAAAATACTTATATATGAAGAGATAAAAAATGTACCTACAAATCTTCTAAACTATGGCGAAATCCAACATGAGTAATCCGTTCAAACCTAGGATGGAATTTTAAACTCAAAACCTAGGTTTAGGTTAAGGTTATAGGTTTAGGTTTAGGTTTAGGTTTAAGTTTTAGGTTTAGGTTAAGGTTATAGGTTTAGGTTAGGTTTAGGTTATAGGTTATAAGTTATAGATTTTGGGAATTGAGAATAGGTTAAGGTTTAGGTTTAGGAAATCGGGTTTGGGTTCGGGATCGGGATCGAGTTTAGGTTTGGGTTTTCAAGTTTAGGTTTAGGTTTAGGTTAGGGAGTTGAGATTAGGATTAGGTGTAGGTTTAGGTTTAGGTTTAGGTTTAGGGATTTGAGAATACATTTAGGTTCTATGTTTAGGTTTAGGTTTTAGGTTTAGGTTTTCAAGTTTAGGTTTTAGGTTTAGGTTAAGGTTAGGTTATAGGTTATAAATTTAGGATATGGGTTATAGGTTAAGGTTTCGATTATAGGTTTAGGTTTAGGTTAAGATTTAGGTTTAGGTTATAGGTTTATGTTTAGGTTATAGGTTATAGGTTAATTAAAGCTTTAGGGAATTGAGAATAGGTTAAGGTTTAGGTTTAGGAAATCAGGTTCGGGTTTGAGATCGGGTTTAGTTTGGGTTTTCAAGTTTAGGTTTAGGTTAAGGAGTTGAGATTAGGATTAGGTGTAGGTTTAGGTTTAAGGATTTGAGAATACATTTAGGTTTTAGGTTTAGTTTTAAGTTTTAGGTTTAAGCTAAGGTTATAGGCTTAAGTTAGGTTTAGGTGTAGATTATAGGTTATAGCTTTAGGGAATTGAGAATAGGTTAAGGTTTAGGTTTAGGAAATCAGGTTCAGGTTTGGGATCGGGTTTAGGTTTGGGTTTTCAAGTTTAGGTTTAGGTTTAGGTTAGGGAGTTGAGATTAGGATTAGGTGTAGGTTTAGGTTTAGGGATTTGAGAATACATTTAGGTTTAGGTTTTAAGTTATAGGTTTAGGTTAAGGTTAGGTTATCGGTTATAAGTTTAGGTTATAGGTTATAGGTTATGGGTTAAGGTTTAGTTTATAGGTTTTGGTTTAGGATAAGGTTTAGGTTTAGGTTATATGTTATAGGTTATAGGTTATAGCTTTAAGGAATTGAGAATAGGTTAAGGTTTAGGTTTAGGAAATCAGGTTCGGGTTCAGGATCGAGTTTAGGTTTGGGTTTTCAAGTTTAGGTTTAGGTTTAGGTTAGGGAGTTGAGATTAGGATTAGGTGTAGGTTTAGGTTTAAGGATTTAAGAATACATTTTGGTTTTAGGTTTAGGTTTAAGTTATAGGTTAAGGTTAGATTATAGGTTAAGTTTTAGGTTATAGGTTTTGGGATTTGAGAATAGGTTTAGGTTAAGGTTATAAGTTTAGGTTTAGGAAATTGTGTTTGGGTTTGGGATCAGGTTTAGGTTTGGGTTTTCAAGTTTAGTTTTAGGTTTAGGTTAGGGAGTTGAGATTAGGATTAGGTGTAGGTTTAAGTTTAGAGATTTGAGAATAAGTTAAGGTTTAGGTATAGGAAATCAGGTTTAAGTTTGAGATCGGGCTTACGTTTGGGTTTTAGGTTTAGGTTAAGGATTTAGGTATTCAGATTCGGGTTTGGGATCGGGTTTAGGTTTAGGTTTAGGTTTTACATTTAGGTTAGGCTTACAGTTTTAGGTTTAGGTTATAAGTGCAAGTCCTAGGTTTAGGTTTAGGTTAGGTTATAGGTTACGGTTTAGGGATTTGAGAATAGGTTAAGGTTTAGGTTTAGGAAATCGGGTTCGGGTTTGGGTTCAGATTTGGGTTTAGGTTTGGGATTTCAAGTTTAGGTTTAGGTTAAGGAGTTAAGATTAGGATTAGGTGTAAGTTTAGGTTTAGCGATTTGAGAATACATTTAGGTTTTAGGTTTAGGTTTAGGTTTAGGTTTAGGTTATAGGTTATATCTTTAGGGAATTGAGAATAAGTTAAGGTTTAGGTTTAGGAAATCGGGATCGGGTTTAGGTTTGGGTTTTCATGTTTAGGTTTAGGTTAAGGAGTTGACATTAAGATTAAGAGTAGGTTTAGGTTTAAGGATTTGAGAATACATTTAGGTTATAGGTTTAGGTTTAGGTTATAAGTGTAGGTTACAGATTTAGGTTTAGGTTAGGTTATAGGTTAAGGTTTAGGGAATTGATCTTAAGTTATAGGTTAAGGTATAGGTTTAGGTTGTAGATTTTGAGATTTGAGAATAGGTTTAGATTAAGGTTATAAGCTTAGGTTTAGGAAATCGGGTTCGGGTTCGGGTATAGGTTTGGGTTTTCAAGTTTAGGTTTAGGTTTAGGTTAGGGAGTTGAGATTAGGATTAGGTGTAGGTTTAGGTTTAGGGATTTGAGAATACATTAAGGTTTAGGTTTAGGAAATCAGATTTGGGTTTGAGATTGGGTTTACGTTTGGGTTTTGGGTTAAGGGTGTGGTCCTTGCAAATACAGATATAAACACGGCCTGTCCAAATGATCAGGCCCCTCCAATGTTGTCCATAGGAAATGGACAGCTTCATCATGGTCATAACAGCAGTTCCTACCTTCTAGGGACCCCACACATCCGGATAGCTCAGACCCACATCCGGGTCTGCTCCATTAATTTCGAGCAAATACATAAACATGGCTTGTCCAAATGGCCAGGTCCCTCCAATGTTGTCCATAGGAAATAGACAGCTTCATCATGGTTATAACAGCAGTTCCCACCTTTCAAAGAGCCTCGCTCATCCAGATAGCTCGACTCACATCCGGGTCTGCTCCATTAATTTCGAGCAATTACATAAACACGGCCTATCCCCGGGATCCACCAAATTCATCTGATCCAAGGATCCAAGGAAGCCAGATACTATAATTTGGCCATAGTTTTAGCCATCTGAAACGCTGAAATCATGTACACTAACATAATCTAGAAAGGAAATTACTTTCGCTGAAAGATACCAACAAAAGTAAATGGCATTCTTGATTTTCAACTAGAAAGCACAATATATGAACTGGAACATGAGAGCAGAGAAGTGTTAACTCACTTGTTCATTTTAACCCAAGTAACTTTTAGTCTTTCCTTCTTTTTTTCATCAAGCTCTTTAATCACCTTCTTGATTTTTGAGTTATCATTTTAAGCAAGAGAAGAATACAGTAAACAAACAACTTTAGACATAAACAAATTCAATTTATAAAAATAAAAAAATAAAAAAATAAAGATGAGATCCTTTACAGGCTGAGAAATATAACAATATACCTCAATGATGTTTTTTTTTTAGATAATAAGTCATTGTATTCATCTTCAACTTTCTTGAACATTGTCATAACTTTTTTGTTGACCCTCTTCTCAAGGCTAAAAGCAATCAATCAGATTAACTGAGATGCATGTCCATTAACCTTCTTCTTTCAAAAAAAATGCAAAACCAAACATCAATTAGGTGTTGAATCATACTATTTCATTGTCATGGAAAAGAAAACAAAGAAGCATAAGAAACAGCACAATAAGTAATCTAATCACACACCCAGATTGTTCAGTTTGAAGTTTCTCAAGCTCCTCCCTTGATTTACGAGGATCACGATATGAGAAGTCATAATCTGTCCCACTTTTTCCAAATAATTGTTTCTCAGCTGCAATCCAACTATGCCTTTCTAGTAGTTTATCTACCTTCAGGGAGCACTCTTTCTGTTCCATCTCCATTCGCATAATCTGTGTGAATGGGAAAGAGTGGGTTTCTATCAAGAACACATACACAATTTCATAGATCAAGCAAGTTAAATAAAATAGGAACAGAATAACCACTCCAAGTACCTCATTTTCCAATTTTTTCCTCTCAACATTTGCATCAATAATTTTATGTTGAAGCTTTTGTTGCTTCTTGACAATGGCACTGATCTCAGCATCACATTCTTTCATCTTTGAACGACTCAAATTGAGCTCAGATTAGGCTTGATCATATTCCTTCTTTATGGAACTAACCTGTAATAGGAAAGGTAATAAAGATGCGTGCATTTTCTGTTCAGTAAAAAGGGTTAGATTGTAAGTTTAAGCACCTTGCTTGTAAGGTTATCTACTTCTGCAGTGAGGCTGTTTATCTGTGCCTGTAAAGAAACCAATTTATTTTCCAGGGAAGCATGCTCTTGAATGACTGCGTCCTTCTCCATAGTGAGCCTCTCTCTTTAATTTTCATTGTCATCAATCCTTTCACAATTGAATGCATCGAGAGTAGGTTTAGGTTTAAGTTTTAAGTTTTAGGTTTAGGTTAAGGTTATAGGTTTAGGTTAGGTTCAGGTTATACATTATATTTTTTTCATATTAAATATATTTTTTGGTAGAATATATTTTGTTTTGGTAGATACTGACAATAAACACAAACACAAGCATATCACATTTATATCTCTTACAACAACAACAGAATCTTTCATGCTCATAGCCAATCCCCTAGGTGTCATCACTCCAGGCATGCCAACTTCATTTTCTATTGCACTAGAAGTGCCAGAAGATACAGAACCACACCACGGATCATCCTGAAATCTCCTCTTTGTAACCATTTAAGTAGCTTGAATGGGCCTGTTTGTATGCCATCCATTTATCATTTCTGCCTAATGGACTGACATGGTCATTAAAATATTTCTCCATCTCCTTTGAGAAAAAAAGAAAAAAATCATTTAGGGAAGTAGTGATTTACAGCCAAACTAAGGATGTGTTGTTCATCCTTCGAAAACTTAATATCTGATATCGAGGTAATAATCTCTGTAAAGAATGACCTTAAACCAGGAGCCTCTTGTTCCTCAAACCTATACATGAATAGAAATCATTAACTAATGCTTTATGAGATTGGGAAGTAAGATCGTTGAACAAATAACTTCTAAGAATTTTGCATTTTTGCATTTTTTAGGACTAAAAGACTTCCAAAATCAATTTGCTGGCAAGAGTTTCCAAATAAAATGCATACACATCTATTCAGCTGAAGTGCAAACAGAGTTCTAAGAAGAGAGTAGAAAATAGACCAAAAATATTCTAAGAATTAGACAAGGAAATTTTTGAATAATTTGGCTATCCAGCAATCCAAATGGAATGCTATAAATAAAATATAAGCTAGTAAGTCCTGTCAGTTGTAAGCTCGAAAACAAAAGATGCTACAGAGGCTGTTGAAAAGCATATGACATCGTTCACATGGGCAACACATTAATCCATGTGGACCTGCCTTAAAATGTACCAATCTAAAATTCCATAAATTGAATAGCCAACCTTGGAGACAAGATCAACATCCAGAACATACTAATCCTCATACCTTGCATCCTACATAACTCATGACTTTGTTAAGTTTCTTTATTTTGACTAAATCATAAATAGAAACTACACCAAGATCTCCATGTTTAAAATGATGAAGCCTTCTACATTGAAGAAATTCTCTAATTGTATTCTAAGCGAAAGAAGTGGTCATATGCATTAGGATGCATTTGGAATGAAAAATCAGGTGAACAAATAACTAACCATTCAACAACTGATTATCATCATCACTAGATACATGAGAAACAACTAAAATACAAGCAATGGAAGAAATACAAAATAAATTCAATTGAATGTTAAATATATAACAACAATGGCCATCCAAAAATCTACCTTTCACCATGTAAGTACCGTCACTATTAACCACATCTTTGTATTAATATGTATAACAGAACATATTGAGATTCAACACATGTGAAATACGAATAGAAACCAATATAAATAACAGAATCCAGAAAAGGAAAGCGACAGAAAATCAGAAAAGTGTACCCTAAGAATACAACATCATTACCATTGCTTTGAGCAGAATATCAATGCCAACAAAATACAATTGGGTATTGAAAATAAAAAAAAAAAACCACAGCAATTACTAAGATTTAGCACAACTAATTCCAACAATGGATAAAACCCAAAAAAGGATATGGATTTAGTTGAATATTACAATTCAAGCTACTAGTTGCTTCTTTTTATTCTTCCTCTTTCCTTTTGCAACCGATGGCATATCTGCACATGTTTCTGGTACATTCACCTCCTTTCTTACATATTAAATATATTACAAAATTATAAATATACTTTCATGCATAAGATTTGTAGAAGTTAATATAGAAGCTTGCCTGAACTCAATAATACATCCAACAATATCAGATAGCTCAAATCTGCAGGCCTTACTGGATTTCAACTCTTCTAGAAAAGAAAATGGCTTTGGGTCATCAAACTTCTCACTTCCTCTTTGTGCCTGCCATCTAGAATTATGCCCCTACATTTTTATAGAACCCAATTTTAAGTGCATACACATACTGATGCTGAAGTGTAGGGTAGGGTAATTCATCCAACTAGCAACTCTAACAGCAAGTTCTACAATTAAGAAGAACAAATAAAGAAACTGCTAAATACAATCAATTGAATAAACAAAAGATGTCATCATCACAGAAAAGCAGATACCTGTATTATAGGCTTATTTGGAGGGTATAATGTTTCTGCTTCTGATGTCAGAATACACAACATCTTCGCAATTTCTTTCATTATAGACAATCTACTGATAGAAGAAGCTAAGGAAGCTGTAAAAGTGTCCACAGCCTAAAGACACAAACTTACATATAAGTAAACAGTTACAACAAAAAGATAGGTGTCAGTCATACAAGATTTAACACTGGAGAAAAAACAAAAGGCAGGAGCAGTAAGAAGAAGCGAATCATATGTAGACCTCTTGATAAATGCTTCTACACTCAGAAGCTAACAAAGCAATTCCAGAAAAGCTAAACCCTAAACCTACAATTCTCTTGCACCATTTCAGAAGATCCATACTGATAACATGTCATAATACACGAAGTAAAAAACATTTAAAAACAAGTTCAAACTTCAAAGGATACAGGCTACTTGAAGGGTTTATACTATCTCAATGTGAAGAAAGTTAGCAAAAATGAAAATAAAAGGGAAAATATCAGAAATTAGTTCAAGATGATAAAAAAGTAGGAAATAAAGAAGGAAATAGAAGAAACAATGTTGAAAGTTAGCATGTGACAAATAAATCAATGGGTTGTGGATTCATGCAGGACACATGTAGCTTATGCTAGTTTCATGGAAATAAGGAATAATAATTAATAAAAATGATATGTGCAAGTATTATTGAGATGACATTTATGCTTAAAAAGATCCAACACAGCTTATCCTCACAATCTTTCTGAAGAAATAGAATCATTACAATTCATGTGGGCATCAACAGAAATCTAATCAACCTCATATTGGTGAAAAACTTAGGAACTTGAAATCCAACTAAATAAGTTACTTGGATACAGCTGCTAACTGTAACATGGTGGCCAAATGCTAAAAGTTCCACTAATGGCAATACGCGTATCGATGCTCTATTTTTTGTTACTACCTATTCAACTTGGCGGTATGGTAGTAATATTAGTACAATTCAGACATCTTTACCCAAAGGAAGAAAGAAAGAAAAGAAAGGAAACGGATTATTTCCATCCGAAATAACACTACCATGAACATTAACATTAAGAGTCTATAGAATATATAAATAATGTCAAGTTGCCTGAGTTGAGTTGAATTTTTTGTTCAGTGTTGCTAAATTTTTACTGTTTTTCTCAAGTTTTAACCAAGGTGTGACTGGATCTAGTTTTTCCAAGTCTTGGTAAATCTGGTCTAGTTAAGTTGACTCGGCCAAATGAGTTGATTTCTTTCGAGTTTTAAAATTATGGTTTTGGCCATTTGAGCCCATTTCTTGTTATATAGAGACATTTCTAGAAGCAACAAAGAATCATGAGAGTGAGTGGAATTCTCATGGCATGCTTGGAAATTGGAAACCCAAGTTTGGTTAGTGAGGTTTGGTTGAAATGGAAACATGAAGTGAAAATCTTCGGCATCAAGGTACTTATACGTACAAGTTGTTGTTTCTTTGTAAGATCCATCCAGGTATAGGCCTAGTCAGCATTTTCCCAGTTAAATACCTAAATGGAGGAAAAAGAAAAAGAAAATAAAAAGAAAGAAAGAAAAAGGAAAAACAAGTTATAGTTTTTGTGTTAGTGTTAGTACTAAGCATCATACAGTTGAGTACTGTCAGTATTACACTGGTAAATTAAAATACAAGCATGATGGATGGATATAACAGGTTTTCCATGTTTACACATGTTAGATATGCTCTCACATGCATCATAGTGATGCATGAATTGATGTAGCTTTGGTTTCGCGGAGCTATAGATAACAACAAGAAAATTTCATTGAATTTTACAAGTATGATATTCAATACAAGCCAAAACAAAGATCATGTTCATTTCTCTTTGAATTCACCTAAAATAATAATAAAAAATGTCAGATAACTCATCAAAAGATAGTACCTGATATTAAAAGATTTTGGTTTAAGATACATCTACGTGAGAGCCCATGATTTGAATTGATTTGGTTTGACTTGCATGCTGAATGTTGAATCAGTGCATGTGGCATTTGGAAATAATGCTTGAGTGACAACAAGACAAGATGAATCAATGGCTAAGACAAATGGGAAATTGTTCCTCAATACATATTAATCATATTTGCCTAAATTTAAATGCATGGAATCCAAACAGTGAGGTCCCATCTAATATGTGTGAGGCAAGTGCACCATTAAAAAGCACTTTAACAAGTACACTTAGCATTTATGCTAGTGCTATTAAAATTACCTTAGTTGGCTGTTCCTAGGCATATAAAAGGTAATTTTACAATGCATCTAATCAAATGAACTCCAGCTGTGTTCACAAATAAACGAAGAGCATCTCTGGCTTAATATGCCTATGACAATATGCGGGAATTGTAAGCAAATAATCCCATGTTGTTGCCACCAAGTAACTGATAAGTCAAGTAGAAGGGCATCTTATTATCACTAATAAAACAATCATTACGTATATAAAACATTTAATCATTACATTCATATAAATAATTGAGAACAACCGATTGAGTGACTAAGCACTTTAATCTTATCACCTGGCTCAAGCTCTGTTCTAACACTTATAGCTAGTTCAGATCCAAAATCTGCTTTTGCATAAAAAAAATTCAGAAATCTGAAACAAAGATGTCATAAAACAAATAAAATTTCAAGTTTCTAAATTATTGCAACCATAGGTGAATAATAAGATCATTCAAACAATAATACCTGCATCGATGCAGAAACACTCCTTCCATTATCTTGTGTGTAATAGTTGGAAACATTTCTCCAATCGACGTGATCACACATGTACCCATCTTGTGTGAAGAAGATGAAATCCCATACATATGGGTTCCATCGAAGGAGGATCTTGCTACCACAGGAGCCACTAAGAGGCCTACATGCTTTGTTTTGGTGCCAACCAAACCTACCAAGGGGGAGTTAGGCCAGGAAGAACTAGAAAAAATGAAGGTAGATTACAACCAAGTTAAATCAAATGTGAATGAACTCGTTCCTTGCCTTTTTTAAGGATAGAGAGAAATAAAGCCAATGGCACTTGTCCTGGCTATTGGCTCTGCCATTTTGAAAGCGTGTGTTCTATACAACAATGTTAGTACTATTTATTCATGCATGTAAAACAGAATCTAGCTGGCCTTTGGTGGAGACATGAAATTGAAAGAGAAGGTTTGGCACTGGCATAACTATGATACATTGTGCCCATTTTTAGGATATTAATCAGGTTTTATACGGTGTGGAGGTGCTGGCTAATCACTAGGGCCATTTTCTCATGGAACTGGTCCACCTTAGCATTGTTAGTGGCTATGCAGATCTTTTTGGGATGGAAGCCTGGGCCTATGGGAGGAGGCATGTGATTTGCAGCCGTTTCTCTTGTATTTCGATTGGTTGAAATTAAAAAAGTAATTGAGAAAAGGAAAACATGGCATGAGAAAAATGGTGGAAAGGAAGAGATTTAATCAACAAGACATTTGCACTAAGGGGGAGGGGGGGAACGAATCTCAGACAGAAAATTTGTGGAAGCAGTCCATCCATCAGGAAACGTTTAGGGAGAACTGGGGGGAAGGTGATTCAAGGGCATCTACATGTGTGGATGTATGGAGCATTAATCTGAACCATTCATATGGACCCTAGTGGTTGGCTGGATCCGTTTAGACCACTCTTTCATGTGATGTGGTCCATTTGAGCTTTGGATCGGCCTCATTTTTTTACTCATGCCTTAAAATGAGCTAGGGGAACCAATGTACAACATGGATATGACATATTCATCATGGTGAGCCTCACGATTTTTATCAGTATAGAAATGCACAAGCTTTCCTGTTTTAAGAGAGATGATTCACACAGTTTTGAGGCAGTAATTCTCCCTCGACCAAACAATGGTAAGAAATAATGGCGGACCATTTGCAGGTATTTATAGCATAATTAGGAAAATCAAACAGCCCCTTAGGTTCATTTCCATGGAAATCAAGCTGAACAACAAATAAGGTACATTGCCACGAGTCCTTGCAACATTTACACTATTTTCTGTGTTGACTGATTTCCATGGGGATTTCTGTATCAACATTTCATCATCACCCTACTCAAACAACCCCTAATCAGCTGAATCAAGTGGTTGCCGATGCGTGTTTTACAGAACCAGGACCGTCATGGTGTTTGAATCTTGCCCAGGTTCTATAACACGGAATGGGGTATTCTGATCATGGAATCGAACAAAGCCCTAACCTAGGTTCTTGGAATGAGGAACACGAAAAAAATCTTGGACTTGAGAAAACGACCATGGACTCTTCAAAATAGAATTGAAAGAGATGGAATGAGGGTTCACCTGTATTCCCAGGTCTAGAATCCAGATTTGAAGAGGAGAAAATGTAGAGGCTTCCAGTAATTGAAGACCTTGTCGCAGTTGTGTATGATGTTTGATGTCACGCTCATGTATCGAAGGATTACCAGTGCGAAGATTTGGAGCTTCTAGCTCATGGATCCGTCATCCGTCTTCTCTCCACCGTCCAATTTCTTCTCTGGTTTGTCCTCCTTGGTGTAGCTCTTCGTAGAAGGTGAAGATGAGGTGGGAGGGCGTTGTTGCCTTGATGTGGCGAGAGCCATGAGAGAGAGAGAGAGAGAGAGAGAGAGAGAGAGAGAGAGAGAGAGAGAGAGAGAGAGAGAGAGAGAGAGAGAGAGAGAAGAGAAGAGAGAGAGAGAGAGAGAGAGAGAGCCTAGGAGATGGAGCGAGGGAGAAAAGGGCGGATATGGGCGGGAGATAAAAAGAGGAATGAAATTTTGGGGAGGGGCGCGTGACGGACGGACCATTAAGACCGGGCATTTTGGGGACGTGGGGCCCACCATGATGTATGCTATTTATCTACTTCGTCCATTAATTTTAAAATATTATTTTATGGGTTGACGCAAAAAATGAGTCAAATCTAAGTTTTAAGAAGACTACACAACATATTAACAATATAAATTTAATTTTTATTATTTCTTATGGTGTGGTCCACTTATATTTTTAATCTACATAATTTTTGGACTAATTCACTCAAATTATATATCTGAATTTATGGATGACATAGATCAAACACATATATTCTAATGGGACCCATGGAGCCCCTTAAGCACAATCAATATCTAATAAGGTCCTGATGAGGAGGTAGGTTTTAGCCACAGATAATTAGGCTTTAGCTACGGATTAAATCTGTAGCAACTATAGCTAAGGTTTATATCTGTATAAAAAAGCTAACGTGGTCTGTATCCTTTGCCCCTTTTTTTGGTAGTGTATAGTTATAGTTTCCTTCATGTAACCTAACTTACTACTATGCGATGTATGGATGGAATGTCTATGTATGATAACATGTGTACTACGTGTTCGTTGAAATGCTTAAACAACATTGATACTGAAATTGGTTTTCATATGTTGTCTTTGACTATCACATGTGAATGCTATTGTTTAGAGTGTGATTAGGGCTACAATGTAGTCCACGCAAATGGTAATGGTTTACGATCGGTGGCCGAACTATTTAGCCACGACAGATGTGTTCGAGGAATCTGAGTCATACGGTGATTATTGGCAGTGGTTAGGCCACTAGGAGTGCGTATGCGCTCCATATCGATTAATTTAACATACGCTCATACCAATCAAGCTTGTCGAGCAACCTAATTGATCCAATGTATGTTCATCATATTTGGACGCTACTATTTGAATCTAAGGCACCAACTTACTTGTGTGAAGCCCATTTAACCTTGGTACCTCGATCCGCTAAGACTAATGAGCCGAGCATGGTGGTATGGGATAGCGTGGTCCAGCTATCGGCCTACACTGGGGCGACGAGCCTCCCTGTAGTGTCCAGTGAGCAACCTAGACTCGTGAACTGAATACGGTGGTATGAGACACTATATTCGTATAGTCGGCCTACGATCAGGTGACAATCCTCTTATAGTGACCTCAAGCATACTCTAGGTATGCGTTGAGGTGACGAGCATTTCCGTAGTAAACTAGAGTATAAACCAGGCCTGCACTTAGGTGACGAGCCTCTCTGTAGCAACCTGGAACTATCTATCGTATGTGACTAATTAGGATTGACAACCCTAGATGTATCATTGTTTAGGTAAATGATATAAAGGGAGGTACATTAGCTTCAAAAACCTATTGTATGAATAAGTCTAATTAAGAACTTGGCTAATCATGTACATACACCGTATTGCATGAGCCTTTGGCGTTGAAGTTAAGCACAGAGGAAAGGGTGCATGCCATGATCATTAATGCATCATTAATGCATATCATCCTTGCATTAATCAAAGTACTTAAGAATGCTTGTTATATTACTTTATCATTACTGCTTGACTGGATTGATAACATGTTAACCTTTGCCTTATAGTTCCACTGAGTTGATCACTCACTCCCACTTTGGGAGTGTATTTTATAACACCAACCAGACCCCGTTGTAGTTGCAGATGATGACGAGACCTTCGTGATGAAGCCCGACTTCTATGATGACGAGGAGTTCTCCTATATACAACTATCAAGCAGGTCTATGTAGACCATGTTCTGATCAACGAGGTTACAGCGATGCAGACCAAATGCCAATACACTTGTCATTTTATATTTTGAAATATATATGTATATTCATCTTATCCATTTGGGAAGTATACATGTATATATTTAACCTAGTAACATTTTCACACTTTGGAGACCTACAACAGTTTATAGGTTTTATATATCTATCACAGTCTTCTGCTTGCTTAAATTTAATTGTCTTTGAAGTATGATTTGTTAATTTGGTATAATCTCATTCATGTTTAGTGCACTAATACAGACAACATTTAATCATCATTATCTATGTTGCATAAGTGATGTGTCGGAACTCGAGAGTTGAGCTTTACTCGACCCTCAATTTTTGGGGCATTACATCAAACTTCAAAAGATCTCAATAACAAGCCTCATCATGTGTCAAGATCGCAAGCTTCATGGACTTTAAAGAATGACTATTAACTAAAAGGAAAAGAAGATCAATATCCATTCTTCACTAACAAGGTTTGGATGACCTTAGATTGACCTTAGGGTAGGTCATTTTGAATACATAATTAAATTTCTCATTTTATAAGTGTTTGGTCTATTTTTGTCACGTCCCAAACTCGGAAACCGGGCTCACAAAATTCTTGATCGCAGAATTTGGCGCCGACAGCCTCCGCAGTATCCCATTCTCGGCTCCCGGCACCTATATACTAGGTTCCGATCATACGATGCTACAAGGAGGATTCCAAACATGATTTAATTTGTAATGAGCATAACCATGAGCATAACCCATGAACAATAACCACAAGAACATCATCACCAAATCCACTATGATCAAAAGATTTGAGTATAAGGCGTACAATATACTGAATGTAATAAAAACTTCAGAAGCTCGACTGCAAACTTCAACCACGACAAGACTATGGCTGCGTCCTGGTGTCACCTGCACGTATCAATCATGCATAAGCTTATAGGAAGCTTAGAGGGTGGTGTAAGTGTGTGTGCAACATGATCGTGCTCGGAATGTAAAGTCAGAGTAATACGGAAACATACTGATGGGTATATGAATGCAATCAGCCGTACTAATGCTATGTGGTACAAAATATAAATGATATCGGCCATATTAAGGCCATGCGATGCATAATGCAAGTCAAGTATGCCAATCCTCATCCCCATATCAATGCAGCTCCTCACTAGAGCATCAAATCAGTATGGTTCTAAGTCTGAAAAATCACCAGGGTCTAGTACACTCTAGCCAGCTTGCCGTCCCTATCCGAACGCACAACCAGGAGAATGGAAGAGACCTCACTATCCACCTGCCAATATCAGGCTCGGCTCGTCGATAGTGGATCGATTCCTCAAGCTGGTCAAATTCAACCTAGAAGTTTCCCCCTTACTCAGGCGGGTAAGGTCACACCCCTTTCCAATCGACCACGACACAGTGGGAGACGCGGCCTACTGGTATACGGCCTTCACGCGCTCGTGTATCCACTCAGTCTCGATATTGGAGTCATCCTCTGGTACCATCGGGTTTAGGGATTTTTACCCAGGGACATCTATGGCGCCCATATCTAGAACTAAACATTTTAGGTATCAAATCCAGCCACCCACGATGTGTTCGCGGAGGCTATCGCCCTAATGTCGTTAAGGCATACAATAATCATAATCACACAAATGTAAGTGCATGAATCACTCTACCAGACATGCAACAATCCTACGCATATCATGCACTCATGTAGGGAAACTCCGCCTATCAGGGAGCTCGTAAATTGTCCACCCAAAGGCATATGCTATGATCAGTCACTCCTCATATCAGGCATACCTATGATGCATATGATCATGAATCATGGATTTATACTGAACATGTTATGTGGTGATGAGCCCTATGCATAACTAAGATGGGCCTAGACGGCCTACACACTATAAGTATGGGCCTATCAGTGGGCTTTAGGGAGAGTGACAATGCAAACATTTAACCAACATCATCCTTACAATGTGGGCATCTAACCATCATTGTTCCCAAGGCCCTACCCATCATAAACATCATTATATACACCACGGAGGAATCACACATGACAATAGACCTAATTGCATCCCATTGGCCTTAAGTACATCAATTGGGCTGTATGATATGGGCCGCACTAACGGGCCTTACGTACATTGCAATGGGCCATAACCCATGGGCCTTGCATACATCACAATGGGCCTCAAAACATGGGTCCCCAATAAGTCAAAGTGGGCCTCAACAACGGGCCACCAATACTTCAATATAGGCCTAGTCACATGAGCCTCATATATATCAAAGTGGGCTCTATATAAGATGGACAACGTGGATATGAAACATATGGACGACATAGATGAAATACATGTATCATGGTGGAGTTACTCACATATCATGGTGAGCCACTGTTCCATCTAGATGGTGGAATAGGAACACATACATCAGCGGTGGGCCTCATGCACGTGGCCCACCCTTCATATATATATATATATATATATATATATATATATATATATATTATACTATAATATAATATAATATATAAAAATCACCAAGGGCCACCGTAATATTTATTTGCTATCTATCTGATGATAAGATCACAGAAATCTGGGAGCTCACCATAATATTTATTTTCCATCCAGCCCATTGATCCATAATATTTATTTTCCATTCAAACTGTTTATAAGGTCACGTGGACCAGGGAGGGGGGCTAGGGCCCACTGTAATGCTTATTTGCCACCCAACCTGTCTATAAGGTCACACGGACCTGGGGCCCACTGGAATGTTTATTTCCATCCAACCTGTACATAAGGTCACGTGGACCAGGGGCCCACGATGATGTTTCTTTGTCATCCAAACGGTTCATGAGGTCACGGTCAGGGGCCCACCATAAGGTGGTTCACAAATCCAGCCCACTCATTATGTGTGTCCCACTTGGCTAAGGATTCAGACAAAGTTTCAAGTAGACCCCACCAAGTGATTTTATATGTTTTAGGCATGTCTTCACATGACTTTAGATGGTATGGCCCACCTGAGTTCCGTATACGACTGATTTTCTTTCTTTGTTTTTTTTTTTTTTTTTTTTTTTGGGGGGGGGGGGGGGGATATCCCATAATTTAAAGGGGACACCTTAAATGCATGGTGTTGATGGCCGAACACATCATGGTGGGGCCCACAACTGGGACCCGTGGGTTAGCCCAGACCGGTCGCCTGCTTGGCCAGGCGTTGCCTGCGGTGTCTGCAGCAGCAACGTCTGACACTGCTGCCTCCTCTTCTTTCTTTCTTTTTTTTTGTTCTCAGGTTTTTTCCCATGTGGGGCCCACATCCAGAAGATCCACTCTAGCCATTGTACTCCATGGATCACGATCGACCTAACAAGACCAATAGTCAGTATATTTTTAGCTCAAGGTGAGCCTTAGACAATCTGACAGAAAAAATCGATATTCACTATGCTAAGGCCCACCAGGAAATCAGATTGGGTTTAGTATTCAGCTCAACGTCTAAAATGATTTGGCAAATGGAATGGACGGCATGGATTGCATACATACATCAAGGTGGGGCCTGCAAGGGTGGCCCATCATTTCTTTTTGTGTTAGGACATTAGTACACTCCCATATTAGTACACGCACTCCATGTTAGCCTCCCCTTCCTGTCCAGCGTCCAGAGACGCTGGACGACTTGGATAAATAGGGACATCATGGTGAGTCCCACATGTACGTGGCCCACCAGTTGGATCAACATGATATTGGTGCTTTCCCTTCAACTGGGTTTGTCTAACTGGCCTGCTATTGAATGGTACAGCAAGATGGGCCTATGGATGGCATGGATGTAATACATCCTTCATGGTAGGCCACACACATCACCAGGTGGACCACACATCTTTACATCATACAAGAGAGAGAGAGAGAGACGATGATAGAGGGGAGGGTCCCCGCCACTATGGGCCCTCAATAATTACAACATATACATCAAGTGGGTCGCACAACAAGTGTGCCATTAAAAATTGAAATGAAGGATGATCACCCACCTCTTGCACTCCTCCTTGCTCCTTAAGGCTTGTATACAACTATGCTCAATATTCAACGGTGGTGATGGAGTTTTGATGGTGAGGATGAGAGATGAGAGGGTTGGCCTCACTTGTGGTTTGGGAGAGAGGAAGCTTGGACGTGTGAGCTTGTTGCTTGGGAGAGGTTTTTTTTTTAGAGATGAGGAAGAGAGAGGTGTGATGGGTGAAAAGGGATGGGGTGAGGTGTGATGGGTGATGGATGGAGTGATGCGTTGTAAGAAGAAGTATGGGTTAGGTTAAAAATGGAGTAAAAGAGGGATGGTGAGAGGAGAGAGAGAGTTGACTTTTGAAAAGGGAAGGGATGGATTGTTGTACTTGAGTATGGCTTGTACTTAACTTGTACTTGACATGAGTGATTAATTGATTGATGAGACATTTCGTAGAGATTCCGTTGTAATTCGTAATGCGGGGCGTTTCGTCGGAACGAACACAGGCCCACATCTTCTAGCCTAGGTATCAGTTCGGTGTGCGAGTCGCAGCGTTAGAACCGCAACCACGGCGCGGTCGCTAAGGTACAAGTTTCGAGTTGAGCCGACTTCTTCATGCAGGTCTCGACTTAAGATCGATCACAAACATCGGATACGGGTCGAGGATTGCCAGAATTCGACTGAAAGGACCACGGAAGTCCACGAAATGGTATGGACTATGATACGGGTCTTACAATTCTTCGACTAGTCTTGGACTTTGTTTGACTAGTCCTAACACTAGCTCAACTAGTCCAAGAAATTTTAAGACCAGTTCTAAGTTTGTTGTAATTTTTCAGAATTTTTTGTTGAGCCACAACTAGTCCTGGAGACTGCTCGACTGGTCATGTGAACAGTGCTTGACTCATCCTCGACCAGTCCTACAACTACGACTCGAACTCCAGCAACTATTCTAAGTTCCACACGACCAGTCGTGGAGGTCCCTCAACCCGTCGTGGATGGACTACAACTAGTCATGGAATGGTTTTATCCAATCGCACTCGAAATTTTAAAAATCCGTTGGTCTTATGACCTGTCGTAGTGTCCACAGGACCAGTTGAAGGTGCGACTTCTGCACTTATAAATAAAGCACGATTTTTAGAGTTTGATATCCAATTCGAGTAAAATCAAGACATCACTCTGAGAGATAAGTTAGTCATTTATTTAAGCTATGTTGTGCTCATTTAATATTCTCTTTATGTAGCTTTCTTTGCATTTAATTTTGAATTTTCGCATTTCAATTATATTTGAAAGAGGAATTGAGGTATTCCGAATCAAAATCAAATCAAGCTAGCCCAAGATGTTTTAAACTCTAAAATCAATTTAAAACCCAGAAATATTTCATAAGTGAGTATTGGACATTTAACTTCTATATTCGAACTTCTACTCCGACTTAGTTCTTCCGGGCTCTAACAAAAGGAGAAATCCAAGTATTTTACATTATTGTAATTTTCATTCAGTTGGTTTCTTTTAAGATTAAGTCAGAAAAATCTCATTCTTTTTGGTTATCTAAGGAGAGCCAGAAAACTCAGAGTGTAGGTTTTTTGAATTGTGTGAGCCCACTTTAAAGAAACAATTGTGAGGGTTTTAAGTGAACCTGAAAAACCTATTTGAATAGTGAACACTAATATCCACTATGTGAGGGTTTAACAGTTGGTGTACACACAGGAGAACCACTATAAATTTTTATGTTTTGTGGATGTGTGATATATTTTCTATATCTTTTATCATTCAATATTATGGGGTGTATATGTGGATGTGAATGTTGTAATATTTACATTTCAAGCATTATCGGGAATGTTGTAATAGTATGAATTTCTATTCTTACTATTTCCTTTTTATTCCTCTTCAGTTTAAGATATTGATACACAAACCGTTCTAGTAAGGCTGTCTTGCCATAAACCCTTGATTTTTATGGTGTAAGGTTGTCCTTAGAACAACATTTGTATCAACCTCTTAATACTAGAAATTTGAGGTTGCTTTATATTTTCATATTGTGGTTTGTTTATAGTGCCATCTTTCCTTTAATTGTTTTAATTTCGTTGTTATCATTTTAATTTGACATAGTCCTATTCACCCCCCCCCCCCCCCCCCCCCCCCCCCCAAGGACATATAGCTTGGCCTTTTCAAGTGGTTTCAGAGCCTAATAGCTCGTTTTAATTATTATATTTTTGGATTTATGTCCTGAGCTAATCGATCTAAGCTATTTATAAGATGTCAAATTTTGATAGCCTTTCAATCACTAGGCCTCCAAAATTTGATGGCACAATTATGCTTATTGAAAAACCAGAATGAGGATTTTCTTAAAATCCATGGATGAGAGTGTGTGACTAGTCATAGTGACTGAATGGACCCCTCATACCACTGAGGTAACTGAAATCGATTGATCCAAATCTATGAGAATTACACCTTACTTCTCTTGGACCACATTTCAGAAAAGTGAGAGTAGTGTAAATAAAAAAGCACTAAATGCAATCACTTACGCACTATCACAGGATGAATTCAAAAGAATTATATCCTGTGATTCTACAAAGCAAGCCTGGGATATTTTAAAAATGACACACGAGGGAACATCAATTGTCAAGAAATCTAAAATTCAAATCCTCACAACCAAATTTGAGGAAATACGTATGGAAGAAAATGAAATATTCATGGACTTTTATACAAGACTAAATGACATTGTGAACTCTATATGGGGTCTTGGTGATAGAATCCTAAAAAGTAAAATTTGTGCAAAAATACTACGCTCACTTCCTGAATGGTTCAATTCTAGGGTAGAAGAATTAGTTGGTTCTCTATAAACTTATGAGTTAACTTTTAAAGCTTTTAAAAGTAAATCTATCGCCCTTAAATCTTCTAAAAGTATTTCTCAAGAAAATAGTTGTAATTTTGATTTGAAAAATTCTGAAGATGATATGGCCCTTTTAGTTAAAAAGTTTTATAAAATTTTCAAAAGTAAAAAGAGGGTTGATTTTCAAAAATCTAATAATAAGAAGAAATCTAAACCTAAAACTCGAAAACCTTTAAAAAACAGTCAGTGTTACAACTGCCATGAATATGGGCATTTAGCAAACAAGTGTCCTAAAAAGGATAAACTTAAAAAGAAATGAACGTTGGCTACTTGAGATGAATCCTCTGACTCTGAAGCTTCTTCTGAATCAGAATATTCTGAAACTGAGTCGGGCAGTGAAGTTAAAGCCCTTATGACTCTAGCCAAATTCACTTTTTCAGATAATGATGATTCTACTAGTGAAGAAAATCTGAATAGTGATCCTGAAAATGAAGATGATCTTCAAGATGCTTATAATGCCCTTTACAAGGAAAGTTGTAAAATTGTTGTTAAATTAAAACTTCAAAAAGAGAATTTTTTAAAACTTAAAGAAAATTTTGACTCTCTTGTTTTAGAAAAATCCCACATTTCAGATTGTTTTGAAAAATCAAAAGGTGATTTAAATTTCAAAACCTCCCTTATTGAAAATCTTAAATCTGAAAATAGAAAACTTAAACTTGAAGTCTCTTCGCTTTTAAGTTTAAAAGATAGATGGAAGTATGCCCAAGGTGATCCAAAGTTAGAAAAGCTTTTGTCTGGATTAAGAAAGTGTGGCGACCGATTCAGTTTGGGCTACGATAGAAATATTTCTTATAAACAAAAAAATACTCCTCCTAAGTTTTTGAATGGAGAGTCCTCAAACTCAAAAGGAAATAGTTCAAATCAAATTTTTTCTAAAAATGCTAAAACTTTTAAATCTTTCAAACCTAAAAGTAATCATATCAACTATAAAAATCAGAATTGAAACCCTTTAGCTGAAAAATAGTTTATTTGCTTAAGGAGCTCTTAAAATCTAACTCAGTAGGTCATTCTTACAACAACTACAAACTTAAGAAGACTAACTATACTCTTAAAATGAAAACAGTTATGAAATGGGTTCCTAAGGTTAATAGCTTGGTTGCCCACACTGCTTTCAAAGCTTTAAGCCATTCAAAGTGGTACCTAGACAGTGGTTGCTTCTAGCATATGACTGGTGACAAAGGACTATTCACCGATCTCAAAGGCATGGCTGATGGTTCAGTCACATTTGGTGATGGTGGCAACTGCACGATTATTGGCCAAGGTACGGTTCAACTCTTTAACCTTCCCTTATTTAAGAATATTTTATACGTTGAAGGGTTAAAACACAATCTGTTAAGCATATCTCAAATATGCGATAACAATTATAGCGTAAAATTTACTAACCAAAGTTGTAAAATTTTAAACAAAAAGGGTTCTGTAATATTAACTGGTCATAGAACTTTTGAAAACTGTTATATTGTTAGTGATTCTAGCTCATATAGTCAATCATGTTACATGTTCCATACCGATGAGATTGAGTTATAGCATAAATGCCTTCAACATGTACACTACCGTAATTTGTATAGATTGAGCAAAAGATAACTGATAAGAGGTCTACCAAAGTTATAAAAAGTAGACAAAATATATGGTGAATGTTAGATTGGAAAGCAAACTAGAAGTACTCACAAAAAGGAAAACTTTAATGCCTCATCAAAACCACTCGAGCTTCTCCATATGGATCTTATAAGACCAACTAGGACGGAGAGTCGAGGTGGTAAAAAATATGTATTAGTACTTGTCACGCCTCAAACTCGGAAACAAGGCTCACAAAATTCTCGATCGTCAAATCATATACCAACGCCTCCGTAGTACCCCATTCTCTATTTTCAGTGTCCATACACCAGATTTCGATCTTCGAATCCTACAAGGAGGATTTTTCAACGTACATTTAACTCGTAATAAGCATAACCATAAGTTTACCCAAATCACAAAGGCAACATCATCATCACATATCCACTAATATAAACATTTGAATACAGTGCTGATAGGGAAACACACATGACAAAATCAAAGCTCCAGACGTCCACTGCATGCTCCAAGCTCAACGCTGCTGCAACCTAATGTCACCTGCACGCATCTATCGTGCATAAGCTTATAGAAAGCTTAGAGGGTGATGAAAGTGTGTGCACAAGGTAAGTGCCAAGTAAGCAATATCAGAGTAATCAGAGTAAGCGGAAACATGTTGATAGGGTCATGAATCATACGATATCAGGGTAAACAATGCAGATCATAATGGGGCAAATATTGAGGGAGTAATGTAGATCAGCTATGCAATGCGGAGTCATAGTAAGCCAAGTATGCCATAAAGTCAAGTATCAGATGTCGAAGATGCAATGAAATATGCGGTGCAAATGAAATGACCAAACTGGAGTGAAGTCGAGATGATAGTATATAGTATTGCAGGCTATGAAGTCCAACACAAGGGAATTCTATCTAAATAAGTCTTATACCTAAATTTGAATAGTCAGACTCAATGTGGTAAACTTCTTATTCAGGTTAATCGCGCGCCCCAACCGAAATGCTAGTCATTACAAAGGTACACATAACAAATGGTTGCATACCACCAGCCCAAGTGGATAGTGAATGAATGAATAAGTATGAAACTCCTGCTCAATAAGTCCACATATCAGTACGGTTCCTCGTTGGAATCATCACAGGGGCCTATTACATTCTACATCAGCTTGCAGCCCCTATCTGAGCGCACAACTAGGTAAGTGGAAGAGATCTTATTAACTATCTGCCAATATCGGCTCCGGCTCGTCGATACAGACTCATTCCTCAAGCTGGTCAAATTTAACCTAGATATTGCTCCCTCACTCAGGCGGGTAAGGTCACACTGGCTCCCAACCGACCACAACACAGTGGGAGACGCGACCTACTGGCATACGGCCCTTATGCGCTCATATAAATCCACTTGGTCTCGACGTTGGGGCGTCCTCTGGTATTAAGAGGGTTTAGGGATTTTCACCCAGGGCAATCTATGGTTGCTAGATGCTCGAACCAAAGATTTTGGTGTCCCATCTGGCCATCCACGATATGCCTGTGGAGGGTATGGCCCTGATGTCACTAGGGTGTACAGTAATCATAACACACAATGCAAGATGCGTGAGTCATACAATCTAGTCATGCATCGATCCTATACATATCGTGCGCTTATGTGAGATATCCTCCGCCTATCAGGGAGTCTCATAACAAATTGTCCAATGACATATGCAATGGTCAACCGCATCTCATAACAAATATGCAGATGATGTGTATGAGCATCACTATCACATGCTAATAATCGGTGCCAATAATCTACATCAACAATCGGCCTCGACAATGTGGACATTTAACCAACTTTGCTCCCAAGGAATGACCCACATAGAGCCAACATATAGTGGACCCATGGCTTCGCTCAAGGGCATAATATACAACACCACAGGTCTTACTCAAGAGCTTCATACACATTACGATGGGCCTCTCACATAGGCTTAAGGTGCATCACAATGGGCTCCATCGCCTGGCCCTCAATTGCACCACAATGGGCCTCATCACATAGGTCTAATATACATTACATTAGGCCTTAAACACAGGCTGCACATACATCACACAGGCCGAATACACACCATAATGAGCCTCAACTACAGGTCACATATACATCATATAGGTCTTGATAATCGACCTTGGTAATCGAAATCAGCCTCGACAATCGAAATCGGCCTTTACAATCAAAATCGGCCTTTACAATTAGCCTCGACAAATCAGAATCGGCCTCGATAATCGGGATCGGCCTTGATACTCGGCC
The DNA here is from genome assembly GCA_037074715.1 of Magnolia kwangsiensis. Classification (NCBI taxonomy): domain Eukaryota; kingdom Viridiplantae; phylum Streptophyta; class Magnoliopsida; order Magnoliales; family Magnoliaceae; genus Magnolia; species Magnolia kwangsiensis. The sequence continues at coordinate 83,158,841 of CM073589.1, read as the reverse complement.
TTGACAATCAAAATCGACATATACAATCAGCCTCGTTAAATCAGAATCAGCCTTGATAATCGGGATCGGCATCGACAAATCGAAATTAACATATACAATCGCCCACTACAAATTGGGATCGGCCTATACAAATGCCCTCGACAAATCAGGATCGACTTATACAGTCGCCCTTGATAAATCGGGATTGACCTATACAATCGCCCTTGACAAATCGGAATCGGCCTTAATACTCGGTCTCGATAATCGAAATCGGTCTATACAATCTGTCTCGAGAAATCGAAATTGATCTTAATGCAAGGCAGGGTCCATAGATGGACGACCGATGGTAGACCAAGTAATATCAATGAAACCCATTCGTTTGGGTTAACGTACTAGAGAATGATGAGAATGGGCCTAACTAGGCTGAAGGAAGGGTCACAATGTGGACATTCAACGAACATTGCTCCCAAGGAGTGGCCCATACAAAGAATTCATATACAACTTAATGGGCGATACATACATCGCACTGGGCCTCAACCATGGGCTTTGAATACATCACAATGGGCCTCAACCCATGGGCCTTGAATATATCATAATGGGCTTTGCCAAATGGGTAAAAAATACATTACAATGGGCCTTACCCAAATGAGCCAGAAATATATCATAATGGGCCTTACCAAATAGGCCGAAAATATATCATAATGGGCCTTACTAAATGGACCAGAAATATATCACAATGGGTCTTGCTCACGGGCCTCGAATACATCACATTGGGCCTTGCCCATGGGCCTCGAATACATCACATTGGGCCTTGCCCATAGGCCCTAATACATTAGAGTGGGCCTCAACCCATGGGCCACAAATACATTACATCAGGCCTCATCAAATAGGCCCCAAATACATTAAATGGGTTGCATCAACGGGCTGCACTAATGGGCCTCATATACGGTCAAGTGGGCTGCATCTATGGGCCACACCAATGGGCCTCATATACGGTCAAGTGGGTTACATTAATGGGCCACACTAATGGGCCTAACACACAACACTATAGGCTACTCACATGGGCTTCAAATACATCACATCGGGCCTCACCATGTGGATTGAAAATATGTCACAATGGGCCACGACATATGGGCCATACATACATTAAGTGGGCCGCACAACTGGATGGCATAGATGAAACATGAAAAACATGGTGGGCCCTGCATTCACAGGGTAAGTGGACCTTGCATCCATGGCCAGACTGTGTGGATATATAACACATTCATCATGAAGTCCCACCATCACGGTGAGGATATACAACACGTTCATCATGGTTGGCCTCATGTCCTAGAAATGGACAGATGGCCTAGATATAAATCACATACCTCACTTGGGTCTCATCCTACGGACGGCGTGGATAAGACCCATACATCATGACCATCCCACATGGCAGAAAACAGATGGATGGCGTGAGTATCTGTATATACATGAAGTGGGGTCCAGCAGTTGGGATGATCCGGATACAACACATACATCAGGTGCATTCCACCATCTGGACAGATACATCACTGTGTGGCGCACAAAACTTGCTGACGCCAGTCAATAGCTATATAGCTGGAGTGGGGCCCATGGAGCTTAATGAAGTCAAATAGCAGCTAAGTGGCTGCACTGTCTAGATGGACGGTTTAGATGTAGAATACATACATTAAAGTGGGCCCCACCCATCATCGTCCAGTAGTGGACAGTGTAAAATACAATGCATACATCTGGTGGGCCCCACCCATCATCGTCCAGTAGTGGACAGTGTAAAATACAATGCATACATCTGGCGGGCCCCACCTCCACACGTGCAGCACGTGTAGGGTGGGTCCCATACGTAAGGACGATAGGGATAAAACCCATATATCATGGTTTGGCCCATATAGCACTGTCCAATATTAGATGGTGTGGATACATAATACATACAGCAAGGTGGGTCCCACCCCCACATGTGCCACACGTGAGGGGTGGCCCAAGTCCAAAGCGAAAGGACGGACTGTATAAAACACATTCATTCCAGAGGGTCCACCATCCAAACTATGGACGGTATGGATACAACTTATACATCATGGGTGGGTCAACGCGCGTGGTCCACCAGAGATTGAATCTATCCCATTTTGGGATGGACAGTGTGGATAAAAGGTGGGTCCACACGTGTGGGACCCTCCATTAATGGATGGACGGTGCTAGCTATAATACATACCTCGTAATCAGCACCTACAGATGGACGGTCTGATGGGTCTGCAACAGATACATCTTGGTGTGGGTCCCACCGTCCAGGGACTGGACGGTGCGGATACACCACATACATCATGAGTGGCCCCATAGCTGGACGGAGTGAATAAAATAATAAAAATTTTATGGTGGAATTCCCATAGCTGCTGGACGTTGTTCCAGCAACATCCGTTGATGGACGGGCTCATGGACATAGGATAAACACATTAAGGTGGGTCCACGCTAATGGACGGTGTGGATATAATATATATCAAGGTCGGCCCCACCCCACAGAAGCAGCACGTGTGGGTAGGTCCCACGTCGTGCGCAAAACAGGCTAACAGGTTGGATGGCAAGTACATCACGGTTGGCCCTTCACAGCACCGTCCGTCAATGGACGGTGCAACCAGAATACGTACAGCAAGGTGGGTCCCATCCCACACGTACAGCACGTATGGGGTGGGACCCATGCGTCTACAAAAGGAAAAATGGATGGGCGGTGTAGGATATCCAGCACATACCGCATGTCAGATCCACCGTCAATCAAAGTAGCACTAGCTGCATGGGACCCACCATCCCTGGTTTGGACGGTTTGAATAAAATCAAGGTGGGTCCCACATGCAGAATAAAATACGTATATCATGGTGTGGCCCACATGGATGGATGGATCAACGCACACCACATGGTAATGGCCCACCGGCGTCTGAATCAAGCTGATATTTATTTCCCCTTCATCTGAGCCTGTCCAAAGCGGATGTAATAGGTGGGTCTCACCGTCCAGATCTACTAGATGGTGTGGATCCACACATTCATTAGGTGGGCCGCAATAGGAGAGAAAGAGAGAGAGAGAGGTAGGATGGTGGAGGGACCCTGCCACTATGATCACCTCTTTATCCAATGCATACATCAAGATAGGTCCCACATCATGTGGAACCTACATCAATATCAAATGAAACGAACACCCACCATTAGATCTTGGACTCTTCTTTCCACTGATGCAATCTAGAGCTCCAAGGGCGCATTTTTCAGTGGTTGAGATGATCTTAGGATGATGTGGATGGGAGGTAGGAAGGTGGGCCACACTAAGCTTTGTCTCATGGAGGTTGGTGTTGGATTGCTCTCATGGAGATTGGGAGAAAAAAATAAGAGAGAGATGAGAGAGAGAGAGAGAGGTGATGTGAGTGATGGAGTGATGGGGAGAGAGATGGGTGAAGTGATATGTACTTGACATGTAAGGTTATGTAAGAGAGAGTTGACTTAGGGGCGGTTGTTGTACTTGAGAATGGAATGGTTGTATTTGACATTTGATGAGATTGATGGGATTGATTTGAAAGGTTGTCTTGGTTTTACAAATGCGCGGTGTTTTCCTCGAACTAAACACGGGCCCACATCTCCTAGTTTAGGTATCGTCTCAGCGCGCGAGACGTGGCATCGGAACTGCGTCGACGGCGCGGTCGTACTGGTATAAGTCTCGGGTCGAGCTGACTCTGATATATGTGACACGACTTAGGGTCAGCGCAAATGCCAATAATAGATCGCGGGTCACCGGAATTCGATCGGGAGTACCGCGGAAGCTTACAGAACGGTACGGTTTATAATACGAGTCTGAAAGTAATCGTGGATGATTGTACTAGATTCACCTGGGCAGCCTTCTTAAGGGATAAATCAGAAACCCTTGATGAAATAAAAAGACTTCTTAAACGAATCCAAACAGAAAAGGTTCTCAAGTTTGTAAGATCCGTAGTGATCATGGATCAGAATTTGAAAATAGTAGTTTTGAGAAATTCTATTACGATCAGGGAATATCACATGAATTCTCTTCACCCAAAACTCCATAACAAAATGGAATTGTTGATAAGACTCTTTTTGTTAAGAAACATAACAATCATATCTTAATAGTGCAGATCTATATTGATGATATTATTTATGGATATACCTGTACTAGCATGACTGTTGAGTTTGTAGATTTAATGAAATCTAAGTTCGAAATGAGCATGGTTGGAGAATTGAATTATTTCCTAGGGTTGCAAGTAAAACAACAACCTAATGTTATTTTTATTTCTCAAACCAAATATGCTTTGAACTTAATTAAAAAGTTCAAATATGAGAATGGGAAAAATTTTGATACTCCTATGAGTGCAACATTAATACTCTCAATAAACTCTACAGGTAAAAGTGTGGATCCTAAATTATATCATAGTATGATTGGCAGTTTACTTTATTTAACCGCAAGTAGACTTGATATTACTTTTAGTGTTGGTATTTGTGCTAGATATCAATCTCACCCGAAAGAGTCACATTTAACGGCCGTTAAGCAGATTATGCGATATGTCGTAAGTTCAGCTAATTTGGGTCTCTGGTATCCATATGATACTAGTGTTCAGTTGGCGGAGTACACTGATGTTGATTAGGCTAGTAATATCGATGATAGGAAATCAAATAGTGGTGGTTGTTTCTATATTATAAATTATTTAGTTTCTTGGTTTACCAAGAAATAAGTTCTGTATCGCTCTCAACAGTTGAGGCTGAATACATCGCTACTGGAAATGTATGTGCTCAACTCATATGGATGAATAGAATGTTAAGCGATTATGGAATTGCACAGAATTCAATGGTTTTATATTGTACTAATTCCAGTGCAATAAATATATCTAAAAATTCAATCCAGTATTCATGAACCAAGCACATTGACATTATATATCACTACATTCGAGAATTAGTAGAAGAAAAGACAATTTCATTGGAATACATTCCGACCGAGACTCAACTTGCTGACATTTTCACTAAACTTCTCGATAAAAGTAGCTTTAATAAATTGAAATTTGATCTTGGAATGTTTAATATAACTTGATTATTCATGCATTTCTGTATTATAGTATATTTATTTGTTAATTTATTTGTTTAAATTTTAAAATTATGGGAAAAATGCATGTTTTTGTCTATGCACAACCAGTCGAGGACGTACTCGACCAGTCATGGCACAACCGATCGACGACGTCCCATGACTAGTCATGTAGCGCGCTGGTGTTTTAATTTGGGAAAAAAACCCCTTTTTCCCTTTATTTGCTCTTCTTCTCCAACAAGCCTACGCCCGACCAATCGTACCCACCTTCATAGAACTTTAAGGTTAGTTCATCATTTGCATTTTTCTTCTAAATTCAAGTCAATACTACTTCATTTTCACACTTGGAGTAATTTATTTTGTGTTTCCTTGGGTTTTTAGGTTTTATTTTTGTAAAATATGATCTAGAAAAACTGTAACATCTCGAAAATCGGGGGGTCGAGTAAAAACCCAACTCCCAAGTTCCAAAATGTTATTTATGCAACATAGTTATATATGATTGAATGTTGTCTGTGATAATGTATTTAACATGAGTGAGATTAAGCTAAAACAGCATATCACGCTCCAGAGACGGTTAAATTTACAAGCGGAAGACTGTGATAGTATGTATAACATATATAAACTGTTTTATGTCTCCAGAGTGTGAATATGTTACCAGGTTATATACATACATGTATACTTCAAAAGCAAACCAAAAGGATATACACGAGTGTTCTAAAAATATAAAATGACATGTGTCAAGGTATCTAATCAACCTCCCTGTAATCCCGTCAATCAAAACACGCATATAGGAGGAATCCTCATCATCATCAAATCCAGCTCCGCCTCGCAGGTCGCGCCATCATCTGCAATCACAAAAAAAGGGACTGGTGGGTGTCCGGAAACACCATCCCGTAACGTGGGAGTGAGTGATCAACTCAGTGGGATAAGAGAGCAGAGATTAGCATGTTATCAAATCAATCATGTGCTAATAGTAAAGCAGTAATTCAAACAATCCTAATACTGTTGTTAATGCAATATGACATGACGTGATGTATGTCCTCACCGACGATCTCCCTCATAAGGCAACATCTTACGACCGCGGCATGCAATCATCCCTCAAGTGCTCCACATCTTCCAGGCACATGCAATGTTATGGTGATATGATTTTCGAGTTCTTATTAGTCCATTCAAACAGCAGGATTGGGAAACTAAGGTACTTCCCTTATATCAATCCCAACACAGATCCTGTCTAGGGTCGTCACTCCTAGTAATCTCATATGATGTACATTTTGTAGGTCGCTACAAGGGCTGTCAGGGCTGTTGCACGCACTCATTGCTTCGCTCCCCCATCACCTTATCAATACAGGCCTACTGTACTCTACTGCTACTGAAGGGTCGTCGCCTCCCGTAGACTCAGAATACACTCGCGGTCACTATAAAGGACTCGTCGCCTGATCAGTGTAGGCCGACAGCAAGAATATAGTGTCCCATACCACCATAATCTGATCACGAGACTAAGTGCTCACTGGTCACTACGGGAAGGTTTGTGGCCCTAGCGTAGGCCGACAGCTCGACCACGGTGTCCCATACCACCATGCCCGGCTCATGAGTCTTCGTGGATCAAGGTACCATGGTTAACAGGGTTTACAATGGTAAGTTCAGTACCCTAGGTTCAAGCAGTTATGACTCATGCAGGGAGAACATACAACGACCAGTCGGGTTACTTGATGGGCTCGACTAGCACGAGCGCATCGCAAGTCGAATGACATGAAGTGCGTGAAACACTTCGCGTGGCCTAACCACTGCCGCCAACTCCAAACACGACTCGCGTTCATCAACACGTCGTTCGTGCCAAAGATAAGCTAACCACGATATTTCTCAGTTACCGACTGCCTGGACTAGGCATAGTCCCAAATATATGGAATCACATCAGAAAATCATGTGAGAGTATTGGAAATGAAATACAACCATGTGAGCATGTTAACACATGTTATAACGTACAACTTAAGTAAATCATCTTACACATGTCTATCACACATATAATGAAACTATGCATATCGCCAACATATAGGACATCATCTCCATCAGCATATTAATTGAGAATTCAATCTCAAATTAGATCATGAGGAAATCATCAAGCACATGTTATAACATACCACTTAAGTGAAACATCAAGCATATGCATTTCATACACATAATGAAATCGTACATATGGCTAACATGTAGGAAATCATTTACATCAGCAATTTAATTAAGAAATCAATCTCAAATTAATTCATAACACCATTTAATTCAATACATACTAATACAAGCATTTATACAAACACTTACACTACACACTTAAGTCTACATATAGTATGTCGACCCGAAGTGCGCATTTAGGCGAATCTTTTCGCCAAACTAATTATGCACATATTCCTAACATTCAAATGCGTCGATAAACCATGTTAATCACATCAGAAAAATGTGAATGCAATCAGTACTTCCTACAAATGACTAAAATGCCCTAAATCTCATATTCTTCGTTAGTTTACGAAACAGGAAACGGACAGCATGTTGTACATGTCAAACGGCGTTGCCGTCGATAATCTACTATTAAACGACATTGAAAGCTTTGGAAACAGTCAATCAAAGCGTCTAAAATCCGCACCTTGTCTCTTATAAACGTGTCGTTTCGAACGGAGCGTATACGCTTCGTCTACGGCGAATAGAGAACCTAATTTACGAGTTATATCAGTTTACATGTTATGGAACGGAACGAATGCCAAATCAAAAACTTATTAGGGTTATTTCTTACCTGAAAACGTGGAGAAATCACCGGCCAGGTGATTAGAGCGCGTGGCTTAACCACTTGCAGCACGTGGCACAAGCAGCAGGGAATTCTCTCCCACCTTCTCTCACAAACTCTCACCTTTTCTCTCTCCCAATCTAGGGCTTTTTGCAAATTCGGATGGGAGAGAGGAGTGAGGGTTTCAACCCCTTTTATAAGCTCAAATGTGCCCAAAATAGGCTCGGGTACAATGTATACTTGATGTATATCCAATTCGGGGCTGTTTCAGTCCAAAAAATGATTTCTGGTGGTCCCTGACCGAACGCGATCGGACTTAAGGTCATGCATACTGGATCTAGCATACATTAAGTTTTCAGTCCGGCAGGGTTCGCAGATCACACGTGGCGGTCCAGTTTCAGTTTAGCGGTCACTGCACGTAGATCAGGTCTGCAAGTCTCATGATATAAAATAGAAATTTTTCCTGATCCGAGGCTGTAATTTGGCTGAATTCTGATGGTCAGAACACTTAATACTGATGCATCAAGTCATGTGCCAGATTTAAATTTTAAATTCCAAATCTGTCCCTATTCGCACTCTCTTCAGTTCGGCCTCAATGAAATAGCCTGTGATAATCAGTTGGACTTGATTTTCGAAATGATTGTCAAGTCCAGCTAGGTGGTCCTAACGGTCTAAGATAGTAGGTATCGGACTTTCGACGTGCAGTCTAGATCCAATACAAAGTTTCAAAGTGGTCCAGAGAACAAACCGGCTTAGAGTTTGATCTGAGGTTTTAGAGTATTATAGCTTCATTGGTTCTACTCGATTTGGGTCTTGTAGAACGCATTTAAAGTGATCGAGGACTATTTCCCAGCTACTCTAGTGTTGCGCTAGCTAACTTACTCTTATTTTCTAAAGGAATTAATCCTAAGTGGTTTCTTTGGCTATGGAATTGGATTCTAAGCGATTTTTCAGGTGTTTTAATTGACCCACTGCCTAAGGACGTCAAATCCCAGATTGGCCAAAATCTGGGGTGTTACAATCTACCCTCCTTAAAACACAATTTCATCCCCGAAATTGGCGAAGGGCAAGAAGAATCTAGTAAGACTTTAGTACTAACATTCTAAGAAAGGGTCAATCGTATTTATTGACCTAACCGTGCGTACATCCTAACTCAAATGTTTCGATCCTGGGCCAGTGGGGAAGAGACTAACCACTTTTCCGCTGCGCCACTCTGGTCGAACGGTAGCGTCGACTAACCTAACTAGATTGGACTCAATATGTTCTACCCCCCTTAAAACTTGGTTTTACTTAAAGTTCAAGAATCTTTGCATCGATCCGTATATCGGAATGAGGCGCAACTTAAGACCTATCCTTGACATGAATTGGGAAACAACCTCTCTACATGGTTTTCCTTGCTAATGATGCGAGCATTGGTACCTATGATCATAGAGATGAGCCTAATCTCTATTGTGGTTAAGTTCAGGGGCAGGTATGAGTTAGTGGCAAGATGTCGAATTCTCTACTGGCTTTAAGTCCTCGCCATTTTCCAAAGACAATGTGATCACATTTGGTTGTATGTGGTCGAGCCAACACGGAAGAAAAGTAGTATAGTGGGTTTGAGCCGGATACATAGACTTTCTGTCTAGCTAGGACAGAAGATTTATTGTATCAATTCTTAATCCAAGTCGATGCCGATCTTCTGCTTGATCAGAGCATTGGATTTATTGGTAACCACTAGGATTAGGAAGTCGATTCAAACCGCGAATACATCGCTTACATGTAGTTCCTTTATTCCGCGTTCCCAAATGTAATAAGCCCTTGGGGAAGGCAATTCTAAGGGGCGTGCTAGTACATTCTAAGTTCATTCTGAGGGATTTATAAATGGTCCCTAAGAGTGAATGACTCCTTCCTATGGGCAACAACAGAAGTCTATAAGTCATAAGGGGATCTATCGAAGGAAGGGAGTCCCATTCCAACCAAATCTAACCTACTATCCCTTAGCATATATAGGCCTTACACTGCTTAAGACAACTAATAGCCTAATCTGTAACTCAGTAGTTATAATTCAAAGCCTAAGTTTATACGTTAAATGGTTCCATACCATTTCTACTACAGGGAGTTGTGCTATTGCTTAGGGTCAAGATTATCTAAATGGAATTGGATTTTTTATGTCGTCAGATCCTTCAAATCTAGGAGTGCTAACTCTAGGTCCAAAACGCCAAGGGTCTATGTGGCCGGTAGCGTTTAGTTGTATTAAATGGAACCGCATTCTTAGTCTCATGGCAGGATTGGAAGTGGTATACTTGGTAGGGGGTGGATTGGGATAAAAATTTAATTTGTAGGCTAAATCCCGGGATTTACAATACTTCCAATCTAGGGACAATACCTTACAATAAATGAAAGGCACGCATTTCATCTAACCAAATTCGGCTATATTAAGCCCAAACCACTAACACAAACACATTTTCTACCTAACAAAAACAAAACACAGAAATCTCAAACGGTAATCAAACATCTACAAGACAACGTCACAGATGCCTAATGCTACCAAAGGACTCTACCACAGTCCCGACTTACCTTCTTTATCACTGTCGAGTCTAATACTGTCTGTTGCTCACTAGAGCTCTCTCAGCCATAACAGCTTAACAATAACCATGGAAAGTGTAGGAAATGCGGAGAAATTGTTGTCCAAATGGATAGAATGAAATCTAGGCATTGTAGAGGGATGCTTCAAGCTCCCCTAGGATGTATTTTCAAGAAGAAAAGAGAATGAAAAAGGGGAATGGAGCACCTCACGATTTCGGCTCGATTTGAGGGTTTTAAGAGCTCCAAATGATGAAATCTACTAGAGGGAGGGCTGCAAACTTCAATGGAGTGGAGGGGTGTGGTCGTTTTAGGCCAGGAATGGATTTGGGGGTGGTTTGGAACCACGGTTTTGGGTTAGGGTAGCTGAAAAATGAAAATAGGGCTAGGGAAGGGGCTGTTTGTGAAGGATGTACCTCCATTTGGATTTTTCTATGGACGAACACTATATAGGGGGTGTACACTATCCAAAATACGGCGTGCGCCCGAAAATCACGCCAAGTGGGCCCCACCGGACGACGATGACATCGTCGACCATCTCTCTAGGTGGCTGGTGGGACCACATGGGTCTGGTCCCCCATGGTCCAGGGACTCCAAAAAGGTATGGTCCCAACCTTGGTTCATTGTATATTGCCCTATATAGGCCCAAACATGCACTCGGGGCTTTTCGGGGCCAATCTGCAATCCCGAATATAAAACCCTATCATGCAACATATGATTTTGGGGTATAAGGAGCTAGTACATCTATCTAGCCCATTATTTTCTAAAGAAAATGAAGTTAGAATGGCCTTATGGCCATTTTTCATGAAATTTTACTATTCACTGTAAAATTTTGTGAAAGTATAATTTTATGTTATTTTCCCATTAGTATTGATGCCTAATATGAAAAGGATAAGAAGGAATTGAAGATTGGAGTGGTGAGAGGTAGAATTTTGAAGATTTTAGGTAAAACAGGGTTTTTAAGCCCTGACGATTGAATACGGGGGTCGTGGTTGTCCCACGGCCCAAGGATTCATATTTACGGGTTTAGAATCGTTCAATAACATCTTAACCTACTTACCTACAATCTAGGAGCTACTCAGGTCACTTCATGCGACCCTAGATGCGTTACGGATTCGATCGCGCGATCGATATGAATATTCTTCGCCTATTGGCGAATCTGCGATCCTAAAAGAGTTTCTAGACCCTTCTCGCACCCACCTAAGTCAAAGAAAGCGACAGCGTATGTCGCTTGACCATAATCCAGGCCCGGTTTAATCCAAATCATGCTCTGATACCATCTGTAACATCCCGAAAATCGGGGGGTCGAGTAAAAACCCAACTCCCGAGTTCCAAAATGTTATTTATGCAACATAGATATGTATGATTGAATGTTGTCTATGATAATGTATTTAACATGAGTGAGATTAAGCTAAAACAGCATATCACGCTCTAGAGACGGTTAAATTTACAAGCGGAAGACTGTGATAGTATGTATAACACATATAAACTGTTGTATGTCTCCAGAGTGTGAATATGTTACCAGGTTATATACATACATGTATACTTCAAAAGTAAACCAAAAGGATATACATGAGTGTTCTAAAAATATAAAATGACAAGTGTCAAGGTATCTAATCAACCTCCCTGTAATCCCGTCAATCAAAACACGCATATAGGAGGAATCCTCATCATCATCAAATCCAGCTCCGCCTCGCAGGCCGCGCCATCATCTGCAATCACAAAAAAAGGGACTGGTGGGTGTTCGGAAACACCATCCTGTAACGTAGGAGTGAGTGATCAACTCAGTGGGATAAGAGAGCAGAGATTAGCATGTTATCAAATCAATCACGTGCTAATAGTAAAGCAGTAATTCAAACAATCCTAATACTGTTGTTAATACAATATGACATGACGTAATGTATGCCCTCACCGATAATCTCCCTCATACGGCACCATCTTACGACCGCGGCATCCAATCGTCCCTCAAGTGCTCCACATCTTCCAGGCACATGCAATGTTATGGTGATATGATTTTCGAGTTGTTATTAGTCCATTTAAACAGCAGGATTGGAAAACTATGGTACTTCCCTTATATCAATCCCAACACAGATCCTGTCTAGGGTCGTCACTCCTAGTAATCTCATACGATGTACATTTTGTAGGTCACTGCAAGGGCTGTCAGGGCTGTTGCACGCACTCGTTGCTCCGCTCCCCCATCACCTTATCAATACAGGCCTACTGTACTCTACTGCTACTGAAGGGTCGTCGCCTCCCGTAGACTCAGAATACGCTCACGGTCACTACAAAGGACTCGTCGCCTGATCAATGTAGGCCGACAGTAAGAATATAGTGTCTCATACCACCATAATCTGCTCACGAGACTAGGTGCTCACTGGTCATTATTGAAAGGTTTGTGGCCCCAACGTAGGCCGACAGCTCGACCACGGTGTCCTATACCACCATGCTCGGCTCATGAGTCTTCGTGGATCAAGGTACCATGGTTAACAGGGTTTACAATGGTAAGTTCAGTACCCTAGGTTCAAGCAGTTATGACTCATGCAGGGTGAACATACAACGGCCAGTCGGGTTACTTGACGGGCTCGACTAGCACGAGCGCATCGCAAGTCGAACGACATGAAGTGCGTGAAACACTTCGCGTGGCCTAACCACTGCCGCCAACTCCAAACACGACCGCGTTCATCAACACGTCGTTTGTGGCAAAGATAAGCTAACCACGATATTTCTCGGTTACCGACTCTTGGACTAGGCATAGTCCCAAACATATGGAATCACATCAGAAAATCATGTGAGAGTATTGGAAATGAAATACAACCATGTGAGCATGTTAACACATGTTATAACGTACAACTTAAGTAAATCATCTTACACATGTCTATCACACATATAATAAAATTATGCATATCGCCAACATATAGGACATCATCTCCATCTGCGTATTAATTGAGAATTCAATCTCAAATTAGATCATGAGGAAATCATCAAGCACATGTTATAACATACCACTTAAGTGAAACATCAAGCATATGCATTTCATACATATAATGAAATCGTACATATGGCTAACATGTAGGAAATCATTTACATCAGCAATTTAATTAAGAAATCAATCTCAAATTAATTCATAACACCATTTAATTCAATACATACTAATACAAGCATTTATACAAACACTTACACTACACACTTAAGTCTACATATAGTATGTCGACCCGAAGTGCGCATTTAGGCGAATCTTTTCGCCAAACTAATTATGCACATATTCCTAACATTCAAATGCGTCGATAAACCATGTTAATCACATCAGAAAAATGTGAATGCAATCAGTACTTCCTACAAATGACTAAAATGCCCTAAATCTCATATTCTTCGTTAGTTTACGAAACAGGAAACGGACAGCATGTTGTACATGTCAAACGGCGTTGCCGTCGATAATCTACTATTAAACGACATTGAAAGCTTTGGAAACAGTCAATCAAAGCGTCTAAAATCCGCACCTTGTCTCTTATAAACGTGTCGTTTCGAACGGAGCGTATACGCTTCGTCTACGGCGAATAGAGAACCTAATTTACGAGTTATATCAGTTTACATGTTATGGAACGGAACGAATGCCAAATCAACAACTTATTAGGATTATTTCTTACCTGAAAATGCGGAGAAATCACCGGCCAGGTGATTAGAGCGCGTGGCTTAACCACTTGCAGCACGTGGCACAAGCAGCAGGGAATTCTCTCCCACCTTCTCTCACAAACTCTCACCTTTTCTCTCTCCCAATCTAGGGCTTTTTGCAAATTCGGATGGGAGAGAGGAGTGAGGGTTTCAACCCCTTTTATAAGCTCAAATGTGCCCAAAATAGGCTCGGGTACAATGTATACTTGATGTATATCCAATTCGGGGCTGTTTCGGTCCAAAAAATGATTTCTGTTGGTCCCCTGACCGAACGCGATCGGACTTAAGCTCATGCATACTGGATCTAGCATACATCAAGTTTTCAGTCCGGTAGGGTTCGCAGATCGCACGTGGCGGTCCAATTTCAGTTCAGCGGTCACTGCACATAGATCAGGTCTGCAAGTCTCATGATATAAAATAGAAATTTTTCCTGATCCGAGGCTGTAATTTGGCTGAATTCTAACGGTCAGAACGCTTAATACTGACGCATCAAGTCGTGTGCCAGATTTAAATTTCAAATTCCAAATCTGTCCCTATTCGCACTCTCTTCAGTCCGGGCTCAATGAAATAGCCTATGATTATCGGTTGGACTTGATTTTCGAAATGATTGTCAAGTCCAGCTAGGCGGTCCTAACGGTCTAAGATAGTAGGTATCGGACTTTCGATGCGCGGTCTAGATCCAACACAAAGTTTCAAAGTGGTCCAGAGAACAAACTGGCTTAGAGTTTGATCCGAGGTTTTAGACTATTATAGCTTCATTGGTTCTACTCGATTTGGGTCTTGTAGAACGCATTTAAAGTGATCAGGGACTATTTCCCAGCTACTCTAGTGTTGCGCTAGCTAACTTACTCTTATTTTCTAAAGGAATTAATCCTAAGTGGTTTCTTTGGCTATGGAATTGGGCTCTAAGCGATTTTTCAGGTGTTTTAATTGACCCACTGCCTAAGGACGTCAAATCCCAGATTGGCCAAAATCCGGGGTGTTACAAAAACTCCACTTTACATCCCTTATAATCTCTTGATTTTTTATATTCTTAATTACAAATTGATGCTAGAGGTAGGAAGATAACTTCTCGTGACGCGTCATCTTCTAGATCGATAGCTATCACGCGCCGCCACCTTCGGTCACCCGAAGATCATCCTCCCTATGTGAGAGATTTGAGGATGCGCAATGTGATTGTTGAGTGACCTATAGATGTTATACATATTGCTCCTTTTGATCTCCTTCCGCTGTTTCAATCTGTAGGATGGGATAACATTCTACATTAGGGTGGGCCGACATATCGGTCTATTGCGCAGTCTATGTTTGTATGCATTTTTTATTTCTCTACAAAAAAATTTAACTTTTACAGTTACTACTAGAGAAGGCCTATTTGAAGTTGATCGTCATTTAGTATCTGGCCTAATGGATTTACCTATCAATGATGAAGGTATTCCTATTAGTTCTCTAGTTGAGAAATCTTCTGAATCAGAAAAACATATGCTTACTAGGGCATTATGCAATGTAGATGTATAATGAAGTCAGAATGGGAATGCGCTTGCTTCAAGGTACTTGTTACCTATATATAGAGTCCTTCACAGGATTTTTATTTCAAATGTCTATCTTCAGTCTGGTAATAAAATCAAACTCACTTTTTTCATGGTTCAGATTTTGTATTTCATCATATTTGGTGTTAATTTCTGTCTTCCTTCGTTAATTTATCATTTTATTATCCAATTCCGTCTCCATCCTAGCCACAATGATATTCCTTTTGCATACCTTATGACTGTGTTGGCTAACAATATGTTAGTAGCTATGCCTGTTGGAGAGGCACCCATTCATCACCTCATCTTCAATAACGAAAATATAAACAAGATGAAGTTGCAATTGGCTGAGGGTCAAGTAAATGAAGGCCATGGTGGAGCTGAAGCAGTGAATGAAGAAGAAGGAAGTTTACCTGATGATGTTAACATGGATGATATATTTGATGAGTTCGAGTCAGATTCTAAGGCTGACCCTGACTATCGACCTTCTGATTTTGCCGAGAGGTTGCATTCTCTTGAGGAATAGGTAGCTTAAATACGTGTAACCCAGGATTCTCAACTTGTTTATATGCATAAATATATGAGACGCATTAACAAGGGTTTACACCAAATTGATCCATCTATTCCTGCTCCCTCTTCTGGATCCGATTAAGTGTTTTCTTTTCATATGGTCTGTAATAACGCTTATGATACTTTACTTTATTTCAGTTTGTATGACTGAATTTGCATGCCTTTGGTTTATGTTAGTTACTTATTTATGCACATTATTTGCTTATGTCTTGACTTGTTTGCTCCCTTATTCCTCTTTTGTATATTTTTCCATATCTTGTTGCCTTCCTTTGTCATGTTGTTATAAAAAGGGGGAGAAGTTTGACATGCCTAATATTTGTAGTATGTGATAATTGTGATATATATTTTGGTATATTGGCATGGATTGTGGATATGTAGTTTTTTTTTTTTAAGTTTTTTTCTTCTTGTGAAAGGGGCAGGAATTAAGTAAGGGGGAGTAGTGTTGATGCAAGTTGATGATAACCGGTGCATGATTCTTTAATCAGACTGTAACTTGTTTCTTTTGATAACTGGTGCATGATTCTCTGTCTATATTAGCT
The DNA here is from genome assembly GCA_037074715.1 of Magnolia kwangsiensis. NCBI lineage: Eukaryota > Viridiplantae > Streptophyta > Magnoliopsida > Magnoliales > Magnoliaceae > Magnolia > Magnolia kwangsiensis. The sequence goes on along the minus strand of CM073589.1, from coordinate 83,142,149 downwards.
ATGTTATTGTAAAATGTGTTTTGTAATAAGTTTGACAAAGGGGGAGATTGTAAGTGTTATGGTCTCTTGCTCCTTTGATTGTCAATTTTTGTAGTGCCAAAACCACTATTTATGTCTTGTATAACACATTAAATTGTTCAAGGCAATGCATCTCAAGTTCAAGGACAATGTTTCAAGATAAGAACAAGATCTACGTCAAAGAATTGCAAGATCATGTATATTGTTCTCTTCTTAAGCTTTAAATCTCAATGCCTCAAAGCAACATCGAAAATCAAGAGAACTGATCGTACTCAAGACTCAAGATGAAGTACAACTCAAGTACTACAAAATCAAGCTTTGAAAGATCTCAAGTATAAGCCTCATCATGTGTCAAGATCGCAAGCTTCATGGATTTCAAAGAATGACTATTAACTAAATGGAAAAGAAGAACAATGTCTATTCTTCACTAACAAGGTTTGGATGACCTTAGATTAACCTTAGGGTAGGTCATTTTGAATACATAATTCAATTGCTCATTTTATAAGTGTTTGGTCTGTTCTTTGACTAGTCCTGGACTCTGTTCCACTAGTCCTAGCACTGGCTCGACCAGTCCAAGAAATTCCAAGAAGTTTGTTGCAATTTTTTAAAATTTTTTGTTGAGCCACGACCAGTCCTGAAGACTGCTCGACCGATCGTGTGAATAGTGAGTGACTTGTCCTCTCCTAGTCCTGCAGCTACGACTCGAACTCCAGCGAATATTTCAGGTTCCACACGACCAGTCGTGGACAGGTCACGACCAGTCGTGGATGGCTACGACTAGTCTTGGAACGGTTTTATCCGATCACGCTCAAAATTTCAAAAATTCGTTGGTCGTCATAGTGTACACAGGACCAGTTGAAGGTGGGACTTGCACTTTTAAATAAAACATGATTTTTAGAGTTTGATATCCAATTCAAGTTAAATTAAGACATCACTCTAAGAGATAAGTTAGTCATTTATTTAAGGTATATTGTGCTCATGTAATATTCTCTTTTTGTAGCTTTCTTTGCATTTGAATTTGAATTTCCACATTCCAATTATATTTGAAAGAGGAATTGAGGTATTCTCATTTCTTAGAATCAAAATCAAATCAAGCTAGCCCAAGGTGCTTTAAACTCTAAAATCAATTTAGAACCTAGAACCATTTCATAAGTGAGTATTGGACATTGAACTTATATATTCGAACTTCTACTCCGACTTGGTTCTTCCAGGCTGCAACAAAAGGAGAAATCTAGGTATTTTACATTATTGTGATTTTCATTCGGTTGATTTCTTTTGAGATTAAGCCAGAAAAATCTCATTCTTTTTGGTTATCTGAGGAGAGTCAGAAAACTCAAAGTGTAGGATTTTTAAATTATGTAAGCCCACTTGAAAGACACAATTGTGAGAATTTTAGGTGAACCTGAAAAACATATTTGAATAGTGAACGCTAATATCCATTGTGTGAGGATATTACGAGTGGAGTAGCTGTGTGGCTATTGTTTAACAGTTGGTGTACACACAGGCGAACCACTATAACTCTTTGTGTTTTGTGGATGTGTGATTTATTTTCTATATCTTTTATCATTCAATATTGTGGGGTGTATATGTGGATGTGAATGTTGTAATATTTACGTTTCAAGCATTGTGGGGAATGTTATAATAGTATAGATTTATATTCTTGCTATTTCCTTTTTATTCCTCTTCAATTTAAGATATTGATACACAAACCGTTCTAGTAAGGTTGTCCTGTCAAAAACTCATGGTATTTATGGTGTAAGGTTGTCCTTAGAACAACATTTGTATCAACCTCTCAATAATAAAATTTTGAGGTTGTTTTACATTTTCGTATCGTGGTTTGTTTATAGTGTTATCTTTCCTATAATTGTTTTAATTCCGTTGTTATCATTTTAATTTGGCATAGTCCTATTCACTCCCCCCCCCCCCCCCTCTAGGACATATAGCTCAACCTTTTCACCTTCTACATACAAAACATTCTCAAATAAAGAGAGGTTAAATAGTTGAACCATACCTTGGCCAACAATCTTTGTAAGACCTGTATCATAGTTCGTACTATTCCATGAACTTCCGCGGTCCTACCGGTCGAATTCCGGCAATCCTCGACCCATATCCGATATTTGCGCATGATCCTAAGCCGAGTCCCGCATACTGAAGTTAGCTTGATCCAAAACTTGTATCATAACGACTACACCATCATCGCGGTTCTAATACCACTACTCGCACACTGAACCGATACCCAGGTTAGAAGTTGTGGGTCCGCGTTCATTTCGAAGAAACGCCGCGCGTTGCGAGTTTTGAGAAAATCTCTACGGCATGTCACATCAAATCAAGTCAAAGTACACCACCTTATCTCCATGCCACCTCACCCAACAACAAGTACAAGTGGCCTCTCTCTCTTTTCCCACAAGTCAACCATCTCTCTTCCCTCACCACTCCTCTTTTACACATTTTCAAACCAAACCATACCCATCCATCTCCTTTCCTTACAACCACCACATCATTCCATCCATATCATCCCATCCCCATTCTCTCTCTCATTTTCCAAACCCCCCAAGCAACACCACACGTCCAAGCTCCTCCCTCCCAAGCTAAGTGTGGCCCACCCTCTCATCTCTCATCCCCACCATCAAAACTCCATCATCCACCATTGAAAGTTGATCATAGGAGCTAAGGAGCCTAAGGGATCAAGGAGAAGGCCTAGAGGTGGGTGATCCATCATTAATTTCTAATTTAATGGCCCACCTATGTTGAGACTCAATTTTATTTATGTAATGTAATCATACGAGGGGCCCATAGTGGCGGGGTTCCCTCCACTCCACCAATCTCTCTCTCTATTTCTCTCATTCACTCACTCTCACTCTCTCTCTCTCTCTCTCTCTCTCTCTCTCTCTCTCTCTCTCTCTCTCTCTCTTCCATTGTGATGGTGTGGATCCCACCAATATGTGTTATATTTACCTCATCCATCAACATCAGACGGTGTGGCCCACCCTATTGCAGGTGATGATCCACACCATCCACTGTTTAGATGGATCCAATACCCCCTTCTTTTTATGGAATATAATATATATATACATATATATTTATGTATATACATGCAAGTGGGCCATCTACATGTGGGACCCACCATGATGCTTGCTTTATGTCCATGCCGTCCAGTGTCTCTGGATGCTGGGACGCTGGACGGGGGTGGTTAACATGGCGTGCGTGTACTGACATGGTGTGTACTAACGGCTAACCAAATATATATATATATGTGGCTTTTTAATGTTTTGGGGTGGGCCACTCATGCAGGCCTCACCTTGATGTATATACATAATCCACGCCATCCATTCCATTGCTCAGCCCATTTTAGGTGTTGAGCCGAAAGATGAGGGTAATCTGATCATCGGGCGGACTATAGTATAGAAAACAATGTCTCTACCATTAAAATACACCCCGATATTTCTATACATCAAAACCCATCCAATATTGGACTTGACGGGTTTGTAGTGAGCCAAAAGAGACCAGTGGGTGGGGCGGATTTCCCTGATGTGGGCCCTAACTAGGAAAACCCCCCCAAAAAATATATTTTATAAAAAAAGCACCAGACGCTACGTATGACGGTGGAGGCAGGGACCCACGGCCCCAGCTATGCTCCCCACCCTGATGTGTGTTGATGATCAACACCGTACATTTGTTGGGTCCCTTCTAACAGTGCCCCCCTCCCAAATATCAACCACATGCGATGCTCAGGTGGCCCACATCACAGAGAACAGTGAAGATTGAACGTCTGCCATTGAAACCCTTTTGGGGCCAGAAGTTTTGGATCAGTATGAAATGTGTTTTTCCTCCTCAACCCAAGTCCACGTGACCTCATCAACGGGTTGGACGACAAATAAACATTACGGTGGGCCCCTGGTCCACGTGACCTTATGAACAGTTTAAATGTCATATAAACAACACGGTGGGCCCTAGGTCTAATTGACCTTATCAACAGTTTGGATGTTATATAAATAGTACGGTGGGCCCCCAGGTCTGAGTGACCTTATCCATGGGTCAGATGGAAAGTAAACATTATGGTGGGCCCCATGTAGGACCCACTGACGTATGCATTGTAATCTACACCTTCCATTCATGTGGACCCCACCATAGGGGTGCACTTCATCTATATCGTCCATCCTTTCCATCCTTATGGGATCCACCATGATGCATGGGTTGCATCCAAGCCGTCCCACCATTTTAAAAGATTATTTTAAGGGTTGAGACTAAGAATAAGACAGATATATGATCAAGTGGACCACCTAGTACAAATGCAGTGGGGGTTGAGCTTCTACCATTGAAATACTTTTGTTGTCACAAAAGTTTGGATTGTTAGGAATTTTTTTTCCCTTAATCCAAGTTTGTGTGGTCCCATGACTAGATTGGATAGAAAATAAATGCTATGGTGGGACTTAAGAAATTTAATGGTGAAAATCATCGTCATCATTGTTATTTGGAGTGTAGTACGATTAATCTTTTGATATGATTCATGTATGTATATGAGGCCCACGTGATTAGGACCATCTTGATGTATTTGTGGCTTGATGTTGAGGTACACTTTGATATATATGAGGCCCATTTGATGAATTGGAGGCCCTTGGGTCGAGGCCTAATAGGACGTATATAAGGCCCATTGTGATGCATGCAAGGCCCATGGGTTATGTCCCATTGCAATGTACGTAAGGCCCATTGGTGCGGCCCACTGATACGACCCACTTGATGAATATAAGGCCCATGTGATATGGCCCATTTGATATACTTAAGGCCCAGTGGGATGAATTTAGGTCCATTGCAATGTGTGATTTCTCCGTGGTATATATATATATATATATATATATATATATATATATATATATATATATATATATATATATATATATATAATGATGTTTATAACGGGACGTGCCTTGGGAACAATGATGGTTAGATGCCCACATTGTAAGGATGATGTCGGTTAAATGTCCAAATTGTCACTCTCCCTAAGGTCATTAGTAGGCCCATGCTTGTAGTGTGTAAGCCGTCTAGGCCCATCTTCATTATGAACAGAGCCCATCACCACATAACTTGTTAAGTGTAGATCCATGATTCATGATCATACGCAACATATGTATGCCCGATATGATGAGTGACTAATCATAGCATATGCCTTCAGGAAGATTGTTTATGGGCTTCCTGACAGGCATAGTTGCCCTTCATTAGCGCGTAGTATGCGTAAAATTGTTGTATGAATAATAGTGTGATTCATGCACTTCGCATCTATATGACATGATTACTATACGCCCTAGCGACATCAGGGCTATGACCTCTATAGGCACATCATGGATGGTAGGATTGGACACCAGAAATATTGTACTACGCATCGGGGTGCCATAGATGTCCCTGGGTGAAAATTCCTAAACCCGATGGTACCAGAAGATGACTCCAACGTCGAGACCGAGTGGATATATGAACGCACAAGGGCCGAATACCAGGAAGCCGTGTCTTCCACTGTGTCTTGGTCGGTTGGAAAGGGGTGTGACCTTACTCACCCGAGGGTAGGGGGCAATACTAGGCTGAGTCTGACTAGCTCGGGAATGGATCCGCTATCGACGTGTTGGATAGGTATTGACAGACTATTGGCCAAGCGGATAGTGAGGTTTCTTACACTCACTTGGATTGTGCGATTGGGAGAGCGACAGTGCCATTTGAAATGTACTAAACCCCAGTGATTATCCAGAATGAGAACTATACTAATATTTGATGAGCTGTATGTGGATTTGGATCATGATTGACATGCTTGAGTTGCATCTCGCATCGCATGGCCTTGTTATGTATGATATCATTCATATACTGCACCGCATAGCCTTGGTACAGCTGATTGCATTCATGTACTCATTAACATGATTTCGCATTACTCTGACCTTACATTCTAAGCACGCTTATATTGCACACACACTTACACCACCCTTTAAACTTTCTATAAGCTTATACACGATCGATGCATGCAGGTGACGCCAGGACACGGTCGTAGTTTTACCGTAGTTGGAGCATACAGTCCGCAATTTGGAGCACACAGTCAAGTTTTTGGAGTTTCTATTATTTTCATTATCCTGCATTTTCGCTTTCATACATATTGTATTCAAAGTTTTTTATCATAGTGGATTTTGTGATGGTGTTCTTGTGGTTATTGTTCGTAGGTTATGTGAAAGGGCTTAATTATATGCCCTAGAGGGGGGTAAATAGGGCAATGCCAAATAAAACTTAAAATAGCGGAATAATAAAAGAAATAAAGCACAATGCCGAATTAAAAATCAATCTCAATAAACTAGATATAAGAGAATGATACTATATCAGTTCTAAGGACAACCTTACACCAAAAACCAAAGGTTTAAGGTAGGACAACCTTATTTCTAGAACGTCCAATGTATCACAAACCAATGGCGAATAAAAAGCAAAGCAACCAAAATAACTTGCAATAAATAAATCCTAAGTTATTCCCCACACTTGCTTGAAATAAAATGATTACAACATTTATCCACAAATACAATCCACAAAACTGAATAAAGGAATGAAAGAAAAAAAGCACATCCACAACACAATGATATATAGTGGTTCGCCAGTGTGTACACCAACTGTTATCCAACAGCCATACAGAATGCTACTCCACTCCTAATATCCTCCCACAGGGGATATTAGCATGTACTATCAAAATAGGTTTCACAGGTTTACCTAAAACCTTTACAATTATGTCTTTTTATCTCGGGCTTACACAATCTAAAAACCCACACAATCTGAGCTTTCTGGCTCTCCTCAGATAACCTAAACAATGAGATTTTCCTGGCAAATCTCAAACAAAACCAAAGAAATTAAATTACACAAATGTAAAATACCTGAATCTCCTTTTGAAGTAGCCCGGCAGAACCAATCGGAGTAGAAGTTCGATTCAACGTTAAAAGTCCAATATTCACTTTAAGCATGGTTCTAAGTCTAATTGATTTTAAATCAAAAGGGCTAGTTCTATTTGATTTTGAATCCAAGAAGAAGGAATATCAAAAATTCCTCTTTTCAAATAAGATTAGAATGTAGATCAAAACCAAATAATAAACAAACTAGCAAAAGGAATATTAAATGAGCACAAAGTAGCTTAAAAATAAATAAAAACTTATGTCAAAGTATAGCCTAAAGATTGCTTGAATTGATTTGAATTGAATTAAAAAACTCTGAAGTTCGTGCTCTATTTATAGCCTGAAAAATCTCATCTACGACTGGTCTCAGGATCATAGGACTGGTCGTAGTTTCAAAGATTTTTAAAAATTTCCATGGGATAAGGATTAGCTGTTTCACGACTGGTCCTGGGTAGCCTATGACCGGTCGTAAGACCCCCAGTTCAGTTGCTGGAGTTTGAGTCGTATGGCTAAGACTGGTCGAAGGACAAGTCGTACAACTCACAGGACTGGTCGTAGGATGTCTAGGACTGGTCGTATGATAACCAGAAAAATTCAAAAATCTTCAACAACCTAGGACTGGTCCTGAAAAACTTAAGACTGGTCGTAGCAGAGCTAGAACTGGTCTTGAAGTCCCTATGACTGGTCTTATAACAGATCTAACAAGCATATTAAAATATACGAATTATGTATCCAGAATGACCTACAGTAAAGCCCATCCTAAGGTCAATCTAAGGTCAAACAAACCTTAAAAGTGAGATGGACATTAAAAGTCTGTACACTTAGATGACACTTAAGAAAAGCTTGAGAATTTACGAATCTTGTTGTAGGCCTTCTCGAGCTTGATCCTTTCTTGAGTTTGACAAAGTCTTCTTCTATACTTGTACTTGTTTGAATCTTGAACATGCATACTTGGAAACTTCTATTCTTGAATTCTTCATCCATGACTTGAAACTTTCTTCATTTAAGTTCTTGTCTTGAAATACGATGTCTTGAAGCAATGAATAGTCATGAAACACAAGATATACAAGACATAAATATAGGTTTTGGCACCACAAATTTTGACAACCAAAGGGATATGAAATCATAGCACTTACAATCTCCCCCTTTGTCAAATTTGTGACAAAACACATATCATACAAATAAGAGCAACATCATACAAATTATTCTACTCCCCCTGAGAGATACGAGTACTGCTCATGTAAATAATAAACAACATGTAAACATCAAGACTCCATATTCTCAATCCACATATCCTTCTCAATCAATTAATCCAAACAAATTACTTCCCCTTTCCATACTACTCCCCTTTACCATACTACTCCCCCTATTTGTCATAAAATGACAAGGGAAAGACACAATAGAAAAGAGAACAACAACATAGAGAGTAATAATAAGCAGATAATGAGAAAGAAATATGGAAGGACATAGCATATTTCAAAATATAAATCCAGAATCATCAAGACATAACCAATTTAATACAATATCCAAAATAAAAGAAAAGATAATGTTATACAATTCAAAAGATAATTCGCCTAATCAGATTCAAAGGAGGGAGCAGGGATAGTAGGATCAATCTGGTGTAAGCCCCTATTGATGTGACGAAGATATTTTCGTATATATTTAAAATGCATATCGTGGGCTATACTCATGTTATCAACCTTCTCCTCCAATGCACGAAGGTGTGCATCATGACTAGATGGATCGTAATCAGGATCATTTGGTGAATCAGATTCTATCTCATCAAATATCTCATCCATATTAAAATCCTGTTGAGGAAGATCGCTAACTTCCTCTTCATTTTCGGCCTCACCACCATCACTACCAACACCACCTTCATCTACTTGGCCAGGAAGCAAATCTAGCTTCATCTTATTAAGATTGGAATTGTTAAAAATAAGATGATAAATTGATGCCTCATTAATAGGTTTATCGACAAGCATATGAGTGGCTAACACAGTCATAAGATAACCAAATGGAATATCACTATGACCCGGATGGAGACGAAACTGTATGATAAAATGACAAATCAAAGAAGGAAGACAGACCATAGTACTAGAAGCAATAGAATGCAATACACGAACCATGAAAGAAGTCAACTTAGTTTTATTACCGGACTGAGGATACAGATTTGAAATGAAAAAATGATGGAACACTCTGTATCTAGGTAACAGATATTTTGAAGGGAGCGCATTCCCTTTGTATGTCCATTGCGCATCAATTTTGCATAAGTCTCTAGTTAACATGTATTTTTATGATTCAGATAGTTTGTCGTATAGAGTATGAATCGGTATACCTTCATCATTAACGAGTATATCCATAATACCCGATATCAAATGATGGTCTACTTCAAATTTTCCTTCTCTAGTATCAATTAAAAAAGTTAAATTGTCAAGGGAGAATTCTGAGATACATGCAACCATTGATTGTGCAAGTGACTGGTATGCAGGCCCACCCTAAAGCAAAATGTTAGCCCAGCCAACAGATTCAAGAAGAGGGACAATACCATATGGAGCAATGTGATTGAGATCAACGGTATGCTCAATGATAACATTATGGACACGCAAATCCTGTACATCTTGAGGATCATCTTCGGGTGACCGAAGGTGCCATTTTTTTATCGGTGTAGATCTAGATGAGGATGGACCACGGGATGTTTTCTTCTTGCCTCTAGCATCCACCTTCAACAAGATATACAAAGAGCAAGAGAAATGCACAAAAAGAAGGATGAGTTTTCTCTAGATCAGTAATATGAGAAGAAACCCTTGAAAAACCTAACAAAAGATGAAATCTAGCTATACAATGATCAAATAAAATCATAGAGAGCATGAATCTTCAAGAAAAATGATGAAATAGGACTAACCTTGAAGAAATACAAGAAATCCTATGACTGGTCGAGCCACGACTCGTCGTAGGTCGGAGTGGAAATGAAGAAGAAGGAGATTTTCCCCAAATTATATCATATTCACGAGCTCCACGACCAGTCGAGTACGGTTCACGACTGGTCGTACCACGACTTGTCGTGTACAGTTACGATGGGTCGAGTATCGACCAAAAATATATTTTTAATGTAAAAAAATAAAATTTAAACATAAATAATACTAAATATAAAACACTATGATATATGCAAGCAAGAATACTCAATGTAAAATGCACATACCAAGATCAAATTTTAATTTATTAAACTTACTTTTATCGAGCGGTTTAGTAAATATATCAGCAAGTTGATTTTTAGTTGATATATATTCCAAGGAAATAACTTTTTCTTTAACCAACTCACGAATGTAATGATACCTAATGTCAATATGCTTAGTACGTGAATGTTGGATTGGATTTTTGAAAATATTTATAGCACTGGAATCATCACAATGTAAGATCATTGAATCTTGATTAATTCCATAATCGCTTAGCATGCGTTTCATCCAAACTAGTTGAGTACACGCATATCCAACTGCAATATACTCAGCCTCAGCAGTGGATAGCGATATTGAGCTTTACTTTTTGCTGAACCAAGAAACTAAGCAATTTTCAATGTTAAAATAACCATCACTGGTTGATTTTCTATCATCGATATTACCGACCCAATCAGCATCTGAGTACCCGGCTAATTGAACACTAGTATCAAAAGATACCAAAGACCCAGATTATAGTACTTGCGACATATCTAATAATCCGTTTAACAGCAGTAAGATGTGATTCCTTAGGATTAGACTGATATCTTGCACAAATACTAACACTTAACGCAATATCACGTCTACTAGCAGTTAGATACAACAAACTACCAATCATACTACGATATAGTTTAAGATCTATATCTTTACATGCAGAGTCCTTTAAAAGTATTAACGTTGTACTCATAGGAGTATCAAAGTTCTTACCATTCTTAAATCCAAACCTTTTAACCAAGTTTGAAGCATATTTGGTCTGGAAAATGAAAATTCCATCAGGTTGTTATTTTACTTGCGACCCTAGGAAATAGTTTAGTTCTCCAACCATGCTCATTTCGAACCTTAATTTCATTAACTCTGCAAACTCAATAGATATATTAGAGCAAGTTGATCCATAAATAATACCATCAACATAAATTTGAACCATCAAAATATCATTGTTATGTTTCTTAACAAAGAGCGTTTTATCAACACTTCCTACTTGAAAGCTATGACTAAGTAAGAATTTAGTTAATTTCTCATACCATGCCCTGTGTGCTTGTTTTAGACCATAGAGGGCCTTTTTGAGATGAAATACATGGTCAGATAACTTGGGGTCTTCAAACCCTTAAGGTTGTTCAACATACACCTCTTCTTGTAAATTGCCATTCAAGAAGGCACTCTTTACATCCATATGATAAATCTTAAAATTTTTAAAGCATGCGATGGAAATAAAAAGTCTGATTGATTCAAGGCGAGTGATTGAAGCAAAGGTTTCATCGTAATCAATGCCTTCAATCCGAGTGTACCTTTGTACAACCAGTCTAGCCTTTTTTCGCATTATATTTCCAAGTTCATTAGACTTATTTTTAAATATCCATTTTGTTCCAATAATGTGTTTATCTTTAGGTCTAAGAACAGACATCATTACGAACAAATTGATTAAGTTCATCCTGCATAGCACTTATCCAATTTTTGTCAAAAAGAGCTTCTTTCACATTGACCGGTTCTATTTGGGATGTAAAACAAACATAATTACATATATTCTCAAGTTCTTTGCGAGTGCGAACTCCAGTGAGAGAGTTTCCAAGAATTTGATTGGTTGGATGATCTTTGACAGTCCTTGGTTCAGACTCTTTTTGACTTGATGAGGTATCTTGATTGTCAATAATAAGAGCTTCATCATCATCTGAACTCGGAGTTAGTGTATTCAAATGATCATCAATGACCACATTGATGGACTCTTGAATCACACTAGTTCTCTTATTTAGAACCCTATAAGCTCAACTGTTCAAAGAATAACCAAGAAAAATACCTTCATCACTCTTCGTATTAAACTTTTTCAAATTTTCATGATCATGTAAAATATAACACTTGCTGCCAAAAACCTGAAAGTATTTGAAAGTAGGTTTCTTTTCAAACCATAATTCATAAGCAGTCTTATTATTGGATTTACTAGTATAAACCCGATTAATAATATAACATGCGTTATTAACTACTTCAGCCCAAATATTTCTAGAGAGTTTCATGCTATTCAACATAACATTAGTCATATCCTGAAGCACTCTATTTTTTCTTTCAACTATACCATTTTGTTGGGGTGTTTTAGGCACAGAGAATTCATGAGATATTCCCTGATCGCTATAAAATTTCTCAAAACTACTGTTTTCAAATTCGGATCCATGATCACTACGGATCTTACTAACATGAGAACCTTTCTCATTTTGGATTCGTTTAATGACCTTTTTCACTTCATCCTGGTTTCAGTTTTTTCTTTTAAGAACGATACCCAATTGAATCTGGTATAGTCATCTATGATAACCAAGATGTATTTTTTGCCTCCTCGACTCTCCGTTCTAGTTGTCCAATAAGATCCATGTAGAGAAGCTTGAGTGGTTTAGATGTGGTATTGGAGTTTACTCTTTTGTGAGAGCTCCTAATCTGTTTGCCCAACTGGCATTCACCACATATTTTGTCTACTTTTTGCAATTTGGGTAGACCTCTAATTAGTTCTCTTTTACTCAATCTAAATAAGTTCCGGTAGTGTACATGTCCAAGGCGTTTATGCCATAATTCAGTCTCATTGGTATGGACCATGTAACACGATTGAGTAGATGAGCTTGCATCACTAACGATGTAGCAGTTTTCAGAAGTTTTACGACTAGTTAATAGAACAGAACCCTTTTTATTAAGTATCTCACAACCTAGATTAAAAAACTTTACACTATGGTTGTTATCACATATCTGAGAAATGCTTAGTAGGTTGTGTTTCAAGCCCTCAACATATAAAACATTCTTAAATAAGGGAAGGTTATAAAGTTGAACCGTACCTTGGCCAATGATCTTGTAATTACTTCCATCACCAAATGTGACTGACCCGTCAGTCATATCTTTTAGATCGGTGAATAAAGCCTTGTCACCTGTCATATGCCTGGAGCAACCACTATCTAGGTACCACTTTAAATGACTTGTAGCTTTGAAAGCAGTGTGGGCAACCAAGCAGGCAACTTTAGGAACCCATTTCAGAACTGTTTTGGGTTTAGGAGTATAGATGGTCTTTTTCTGTCTATTGTTATAGGAAAAACCTATAGAGTTAGACTTTAATAGCTCCTTGAGTAGATCAATTATTTTTTCAGCCAATAGATTTCAGCTTTGAAAATTAAAGTTGACATGGCTACCTTTAGGTTTTTGAAAAGTCCTTGAATTTTTGAAAAAACCTTGATAAGTATTCTTTTCTTTTGAGATTTAAGACTCTCCTTTTACAAATTTAGGAGCAATTTTCTTTTGTTTAGGAGATGTATTCTTATCATAGCCCAATCCGGATCGATCGTCACATTTTCTTGATCTGGACAATAATTTTTTCAATTTAGGATTACCTTGGGCATATCTCTATATGTCTTTCAAACTCAGAAGAGAAGCTACCTCATTTTTGAGTTTCTCATTTTCGGATCTCAAATCTTCAATTTTGAAGGTTTTGAAATCTAAATGACATTTGGTCTTTTCAAAATAATAGGAAATATGAGACTTTTCTAAAACGAGAGACTCATAATCTTCCTTAAGCTTAGAAAATTTTTCTTTTTGTAATTTAAGCTTGACGACAATTTTACAACTCTCCTTATAAAGGGCATTATAAGCATCTTGAGATCATCTTCATTATCACAATCACTATTTAGATTTTCTTCACTAGATATATCATCATTATCTGAAAAAGTGATCTTGCCTAGAGTCATAAGGGCTTTAACATCATCGTCTGACTCGATTTCAGAATCTTTTGATTTAGAAGAGGATTCAGAATCAGACGATTCATCCCAAGTAGCCATCATGCTTTTCCTTTTTGATTTGTCCTTTTTAGGATATTTGTTAGCTAAGTGCCCATACTCTTGACAGTTGTAACATTGACTATCTTTCAAAGATTTTCGAGCTCTAGGTTTAGATGGTCTCTTATCATTTGCCTTTTGAAAATCAACTTTTTTCTTGCTTTTGAAAATTTTGTAAAACTTTTTTGCTAAAAGCGCCATATCATCTTTGGAATTTTCTAAATTCGAAGTGCTCTCTTGTGAAACATTTTTAGATGATTTGAGAGAAATTGATTTTCCTTTAGGAGCTTTAAAGGATAACTCGTAGGTTTGAAGTGAACCAACTAGTTCCTCAACCCTCATGGTATCCGTATCACGAAGTTCCTGAATCACGGTCACTTTAGAATTGAACCGTTCAGGAAGTGAGCGTAGTATCTTTGCGCACACTTTACTTTCTGAGATTCTATCACCAAGACCCCACATAGAGTTCACAATGTCATTCAATTTAGTCTAGAAGTCCATAAACATCTCATTCTCCTCCATATGAATTTCTTCAAATTTAGTTGTGAGGAGTTGGACTTTAGATTTCTTGACAATTGATGTACCCTCGTGTGTCATTTCTAATACATCTCATGATTGTTTTGCATTTTCACAAGAGATAATTCTTTTGAATTCATTTGGTGATAATGCACAAGTAATTACATTTAGTGCTTTTGCATTGGCACTACTCTCACTTTTCTGAAGTGTGGTCCAAAGAGAATAAGCTGTTACTTTCATTGATTTTGAACGATCGTCATTAGTTACTTCAGTGATAGGAGGGTTCCATTCATTCACTGTGGCCAGCCATACACTTTCATCCAAGGATTTGAGGAAGATCCTCATCCTGGTTTTCCAATAGGCATAGTTTGTGCCATTAAAGGGTGGTGGCCTAGTGACTGATAGGCTATCAAAATTTGACATCTTAATATAGCTTAGATCATTAGCTTAGGAAATAAATCCAATAAATAAACAATAAGAGAATGATACCACTTGAAAGGGCCTATCTATATGCCCTAGAGGGGGGGTGAATAGGGCAATGCTAAATAAAACTTAAAACAACGGAATAATAAAAGAAATAAAGCACAATGCTGAATTAAAAATCAATCTCAATAAACTAGATATAAGAGAATGATACTATATCAGTTCTAAGGACAACCTTACACCAAAAACCAGAGGTCTAAGGTAGGACAACCTTATTTCTAGAACGTCTAATGTATCACAAACCAATGACGAATAAAAAGCAAAGCAACTAAAATACCTTGCAGAAATAAATCCTAAGTTATTCCCCACACTTGCTTGAAATAAAATGATTACAACATTCATCCACAAATACAATCCACAAAACTGAATAAAGGAATGAAAGAATAAAGCACATCCACAACACAACGATATATAGTGGTTCGCCAGTGTATACACCAACTGTTATCCAATAGCCACACAGAATGCTACTCCACTCCTAATATCGTCCCACAGGGGATATTAGGATGTACTATCAAAATAGGTTTCACAGGTTTACCTAAAATCTTCACAATTGTGTCTTTTTATCTTTGGCTTACACAATCCAAAAACCCACACAATCTAAGTTTTCTGGCTCTCCTCGGATAACCAAAACAATGAGATTTTTCTGGCAAATCTTTAAAAAAAACCAAAGAAAGTTAATTACACAAATGTAAAATACCTGAATCTCCTTTTGAAGTAGCCCGGCAGAACCAATCGGAGTAGAAGTTCGATTCAACGTTCAAAGTCCAATACTCACTTTAAGAATGGTTCTAAGTCTAATTGATTTTAAATCAAAAGGGCTAGTTCTATTTGATTTTGAATCCAAGAAGAAGGAATATAAAAAATTCCTCTTTTCAAATAAGATTGGAATGTAGATCAAAATCAAATAATAAACAAGCTAGCAAAAGGAATATTAAATGAGCACAAAGTAGCTTAAAAATAAATAAAAACTTATCTCAGAGTATAGCCTAAAGGTTGCTTGAATTGATTTGAATTGAATTAAAAAACTCTGAAGTTCGTGATCTATTTATAGCCTGAAAAATCTCATCTACGACTGGTCTTAGGATCCTAGTACTGGTCGTAGCTTCAAAGATTTTCAAAGATTTCCGCGGGATAAGGATTAGCTGTTGCATGACTGGTCGTGTGTAGCCTATGACCGGTCGTGGGCTACCTACGACTGGTCATGGGTCACCTATGAACGGTCGTAGGACCCCCAGTTCAGTTGATGGAGTTTGATTCGTTGGGCTAAGACTGGTCAAAGGAAAAGTCGTACAGCTCAAAGGACTGGTCGTAGGATGTCCAGGATTGGTCGTAAGACAACCAGAAAAATTTAAAAATCTTCAACAACCTATGACTAGTCCTGAAAAACTCAAGACTGTTCATAGTAGAGCTAGGATTGGTCTTGAAGTCCCTAAGACTGGTCTTAAAATAGCCCGAACAAGCATATTAAAATATACGAATTATGTATCCAGAATGACTTACAGTAAAGCCCATTCTAAGGTCAATCTAAGGTCAAACAAACCTTAAAAGTGAGATGGACATTGAAAGTCTGTACACTCAGATGACCCTTAAGAGAAGCTTGAGAATTTACGAATCTTGTTGTAGGCCTTCTCGAGCTTGATCCTTTCTTAAGTTTGATAAAGTCTTCTTCTGTACTTGTACTTGTTTGAATCTTGAACATGCATACTTGGAAACTTCTATTCTTGAATTCTTCATCCATGACTTGAAACTTTCTTCATTTAAGTTCTTGTATTGAAATACGATGTCTTGAAGCAATGAATAGTCATGAAACACAAGATATACAAGACATAGATATAGGTTTTGGCACCATAAATTTTGACAACCAAAGGGATATGAAATCATAGCACTTACATTATGCTTATGGTTGTGCTCATTACGAATCAAATCGATGATTAGAAATTCTCCTTATAGCATCCCAGGATCGGAACCTAGTGTATGAGTGCCGGGAGTCAGGAATGGGGTACTACGGAGGCTGTCGGCGCCGAATTCGGT
The DNA here is from genome assembly GCA_037074715.1 of Magnolia kwangsiensis. Lineage (NCBI taxonomy): Eukaryota > Viridiplantae > Streptophyta > Magnoliopsida > Magnoliales > Magnoliaceae > Magnolia > Magnolia kwangsiensis. The sequence continues at coordinate 83,125,196 of CM073589.1, read as the reverse complement.
GATGTGAGCCTGGTTTTTGAGTTTGGGGCGTGACAATCTTGCAGTTGCTACCATCATCGAATGTAACTAAACCATCAGTTATGTCTTTAAGATTGGTGAACCGACCTTTATCGCCTGTCATATGTCTGAAGCAACCACTATCTAAGTACCACTTTAAATGGCTTGAAGATTTGAAAGCGGTGTGGGCAACCAAGTAAGTAACCTTAAGGACCTATTTCATTACATTCTTGGGTTTAGGAGTATAGTTGGTCTTCTTGTGTTTGTAGTTGTTACAAGACCAACTCACTGAGTTAGATTTTGAGAGCTCCTTAAGTAAGTCAACAATTTTCTCAGCTAAAGGATTACGATTCTAATTATTATGATTGATATGGTTGCTTTTAGGTCTTAAGTTTTGAAAAGTCTAAACATTTTTAGAATAGTTTTGATTCAGACTTTTCCCTTTTGAGTTTAAAGACTCCCCTTTTATAAATTTAGGTGGAGTATTCTTATATTTGGGAGGAATACTTTTGTCGTAGCCCAATTCAGATCGATCCCCACATTTTCTGGATCCAGATAAGAGTTTTTCTAAATTAAGATCACCTTGGGCATACCTCCATGTGTGTTTTAAACCTAAAAGTGAAGAGACTTCAAGTTTTAACTTTTCATTTTCAAATTTTAAGTTTTCAACTTGGGAGTTTTTGAAATCTAAGTCACACTTAGTTTTTTTCAAAACAATCTAAAGTGTGATATTTTTCTAAAACAAGATTATCAAATTTTTCTCTAAGTTTTGAAAACTTTTCTTTTTAAAGTTTTAGTTTTACAACAATTTTGCAACTTTCCTTATTTAGGGCATTATTATAAGCATCTTGAAGGTCTTCTTCATTTTCATGATCACTATTCATATTTTCTTCACTGGTTGATGTTGAGGGTCAAATATTGCATATCAAACCCCAGTTATTGCCTGGATTTACGAACATGGTACTGTTTAATGGCCCAATTTAAATATTTTTGTGTTGCAAGGTGTGTTTAGGAGCTTGGACTGAAACAGGGTGATTAAAGCACATATTTAACACTCAGAATTCACCAAGGTAAGGGACGGACTCTAGGAGACTAAGATCGATGGATGTATATGCCAGAGATCCAAGAAAATTGAGAAACTGAAGCTAAAGTGGCCTAAAATTGGTCCAAAATGCAAGATCACAGGGTTCCCACCATCCGTTTGGTTTGAAACTTCATATATGGCCTAAGGACCATAAATTAACCATACGCGTCGAATTTTAACCACTGGATCTTTATGGAAGTAGCCCAACTGAGAAATTAGCCATTAAATCCTTGATCTAGGGCCCACTCGATGTCTGGATAGGCTTCAAAGTATGTCTCAATGCGTTAAATGAGCTAAAAATATGGATGGATGGAGCAGATTTCTAACGAACATCGCCATGGGACCCTCACATACAGAACATGTACACGGTGCATAAGTGCACCGGCCGTGCATGGCAACAGAGAGTTGGTCAAACCGACTCTTGATCGATCTTCTTCTTCCAATTAAAAAAAGTCCACAACGTCTAACGCTGCCTGACCATTTTTGAGTTGTGTGGCCCACCCATCATCTAATTGGATGATCCGGACCGTCCATACTCTCTAGAGGGCAGGCAAAACCCTCGACTAGTTGTCCTTCTACTCCCATGCGTGCACACGCGTGTAAATCGCAATCAGACAGAGGATGGATAGTGGAACAGAAATATCGGTGGACCACACCTAATCCAATCCAAAAAAATCCTTTCCAAATAGTTTTTCGAGGGAATTTCAATGGACGGTGTGGATTTCCTGCTTGACGTCAATCAGTGGGACACCAGCCATCACAACGTCGACGCACGCCGACTCTGTTCACAAGCAAGGGTGTCGTCAATCGCTAGTGGGCCTCCATCTAAGTTCAAAAGATCAATCTGAATTGTCCATCATGTAGAGGGACTCACCGTTTTCAGCCATACACGCATACATGTCCGCTACAATGATCACAAGAAGACCATTCAAATACCGTTGCAGCAGGAATTCTTCCCTAGTCCGCATCAACAGACTATCAAAATAGACCATCTCTGGTCAAAATTCTGAGGAGAAGCTGATGGACGGCATGGATCTCTCAAATGAAAGCTAAAGTGGGCCCCACCAATCATCCTTACGCAGGAAGCCCTGTTGTTGTGGATTCAGAGTCCGGGCCTGTTGCAAACAGCCTGTGAAAGGCGGGTCGGTGCTCTACACACATCCACCATCTTCAGCATTTATAAATGGGAGAGAGCAAGAGAGAGAGAGAGAGAGAGAGAGAGAGGGGGGGATCTCAGCTTGGGCTGGACATGAAGCACGGAACGAAGGAGAGAGTAGAGTTATTTTTCTTTTTCTTTTTCTTTTTATTTTATCTATTTTATTTTTGTTAAGGGATTTAGCCTAATCATGTTACTAGGCTAAACCTCTTAGCTAGGGATAAGAGGTAAAGCTTGTAGCGTGATGGGGAGACCTTTTGCTTGTGCCTTTTATTTAGACTGAACTGATGTTAATTTTAGTTTAATTAAGGGAATGTTTTTAGTTTTTAATGGTCTGTTATGACTGAAATTATAATCGGTCTATGATAACTTTGAGCATGGTCCTTTCCTTTTTATGTTTATAATGTCAGGACACCCCGTTGTTCACCATTGTCTCCTGGGCATGGTTAGATGACGATACCATTCCTAACCTTCATACATTGTTGATTGGTTGGTAATTAGTTTAATTCTATTGTTTACTTTGTCTCCTGCGCATGGTTTAGTGATGAAATCTATTCTAATTCGTATACCTTTCATCTCTTGAAAACTATATCAAAGGAAGTTCGATTTTGATTTCCATGGTTACACTCTTCAACTGGATGAAGATGGGACTCTAAGTCCAGTTGAGTTCTTAAAGCAGGCACATGATCTCCCTGATCTCTATAAGTGGATCCTTAGCACCTTAGATCCCACCTTTATTTTTAGTAGTTTTAAATTAATTTATTTACAATTATTCCCTCAATATCATTCAGTTGAGATTTCATCTTAGGCTAGTTCTAGTTTTACTTAATTTCAGATTACGTATAGGTTTTAGTCCTTGTGGATTCAACCTCGGTCTTACCGAGTTTATTACTACATCACAACCTTATACTTGGGGTATGAACAGTTGAATCATCATTATCTGAAAAAGTAAACTTGGCTAGAGTCATAAGGGCTTTAACTTCATTACCCGACTCGATTTAAGAATCTTCTGACTGAGAAGAGGCTTCAGAGCAGGAAGATTCATCCCAAGTAGCCAACATACCTTTCCTTTTCGATTTGTCCTTTTTAGGACATTTGTTTGCAAGATGCCCATATTCATGGCAGTTGCAACATTGATCGTCTTTTAAATATTTCCAAGTTTTAGATCTAAATCTTTTCTTTTCATTAGGTTTTTGTAAATCAACCCTCTTTTTACTTTTGAAAATCTTATAAAAAATTTTAGCTAAAAGGGCCATATCATCTTCAGAATTTTTTTAATCAGAATTATTACTATTTTCTTGAGAAATACTTTTAGAAAATTTAAGGGCGTTGGATTTACCTTTAGGATATTTAAAGTTTAGCTCATAGGTCTGTAATGAGCCAACTAATTCTTCTACTCTCATATTATCCGTATTACAAAGTTCCTGGATCGCAGTCACCTTTAAATTGAACCGTTCAGGCAATGAGCGTAGTATCTTTGCACAGACTTTACTTTCTGGGATTTTATCACCTAGACCCCACATAGAGTTGACAATGTCATTCAATCTTATAAAGAAGTCCATGAAAGTTTCACTTTCTTCCATACATATTTCCTCAAATTTGATTGTGAGGATTTGAACTTTAGATTTCCTGACAATTGTTATTCCCTCGTGTACCATTTCTAAAATATCCCAGGCTTTCTTTTCAATATCACAGGATATAATTCTTCTGAATTCATCCGGTGGTAGTGTAACCGCCTGAAATTTCATGGTTAGAGTTTATTCTCGTGTCCAAGAACAGGGTGTTAATAATGTACAAACTGGATACTCTAAAATCGTACCCTATTTTTTTTCATTTGGATTACATCCAGATAAATTCATGAAAGTAACATTCACAAAAATAAAATTAATTGTATTGATTATATTTCATCAGAGTAAAAGAATAATCAACGGCTTTCCTAATGAAAGCTTATTACATTCATCGAGTTTGCAGCGGAAGTATAAAATTAAGTAAATAATCTAACTTTATATTCTTTTGGTGTAGTCTTCTATAGAAAGTCGGTCCTCTAAGTCTTCAATCTGTTCATTACCTACAACATCTGTACGGTTGGGAGAGGTTCAATAGCCCATTCATAATGAAAGTTATCCTTTAAGATTAACAGTAATTTAAGAGATTCATGAAAGCAAGATAAATGTTCTGATACATCGAGTAATCCACACTGCAAGAGATATCAATGCGTAAACAATCTATATAAGGTGCATGCCTAGCAAAGTATATGCAGTATATCACCCTTAGCAATCGCCACAATGTGGAATATGGTTATAGTTATCCGACTCGACCCGCATCCCATACTACGGATATTCGTTGGTGTGTCCCACGCTTAACATGACTTTACGCGGTTGTCCCAAGACAATCACCACACATGACCAGGTGAATCTTGCAACCCGAATTAGAGTGACTAAAGCAACAACTAACCCTCAAAAATTGAAAAAGGAGTGACTAAAGCGACATCCAGTTCCCCAAGAAAAACTGAAAAAGGAGCGACTAAGCGACATCCAGTTCCCCAAACTGATGTGTTACATATATAGAATGATTTACACATAGTACTTGTTACACTCTCACCCAAGAACATGGATTTATGTGCTGTCCCAGGGCCGCTACCGAAAACACATTACTTCCATAATATTTAATCGATCGCTAAAGAGGGATTCCCAACATAGTACTTACATCAAGGGAATATAAACTGAATCATGAAAGATATAATCTGAATCGTGGAGGTTATGGAATAACAAGACACATGCCCAAGCCTTAAAGATAGACGGTATGAGGCCAACATAATAAAAAGAAGAGTGACAATGGTCAACTCAACAAAAGAAGAGTAGCAATGGCTAACTCAATAGATAGAAGAGTGACAAGGGCCAACTCAATAACAAGGAGAGTGGCGAGGGCCATCTCAAGTAAAGGGATGAGTGACAGGGCTATCTTAATAAATTTGATGAGGCAGGGCAAGACTTGTATCCATGGCCTCACTTAAATTCAGAGGAATCACTTGTATTTGGCATCATGCCATAATCTAAAAAGGGCCAATAGTTGATGATAACATATTAAATGAAAACAGAGAGAGTGTAATGATAATTCAAGAATAGATAAAAGGAACAAAAGGGTAGTATAAAAATATACAAATTCAATTAAGGTAAAGTTACATAACAGGCGCAATAAAATATCAACAAGACATGAAAGGCGAAATACATATGTCATCTTAAATTCGTGTAAGCTTAAAGGATGAAACCCTCACCTTTAAATCGAGTCATCCTCAATTGAGGCTAGATGTCCATGTATACACCTATATAACAGCCTATATCCTAAATCACATGGTATGAACAATTATGATTTATCTAGGGTTCGATTTTTGGATGATGTTAGAATCAGATCTAATAGTTGTAACCCTTAAAAGATGGAAATCTTACCTTTATTTGAACTCGACTTTGACTTAGTGAGTCACAATACAATGCCTTCTATCTTTCTTTCTCTTCCTTCTTTTGGATTGCTAAGACTTGAACATCAAGGAGGTGGGTCAGACTCAGATTAACTCAGTCGAGTTGACTCGGTGAGTCGACTCCTCTTCTTCTCTTCTTTCTTTCTTTTCTTTTCTTCTTTCTTTCTTTCTTTTCTTTTCCTCTCTTTTCCTTCCTTCCTTTTTTCCTCCCTTGCTAGACGACAACAGGCCTATCGAATGAGAACTGTTGCTGCCCAATTTCTCTCTCTCATGATTTCTCCTTGTGGGATTAGAGACCTATTTTATAGGTTGTCCGGATCCAACGTCTCTTCTGTGTAACAAGGTTATGCAGTGTGAAGCTCGGCTTAAATCTTACACACTGTTTTGCAGTAAAGTTACGTAACTGATAGATAAGTGGTTTTACACTCAAAATTTCATTATAACCTTTGATCTAATTGATTCTTTGTGGGGATTTTCTTTGATGGAGGCCATCGGATGGACGTTTTGATGGTCAGGATTGGGTTGGGGCAACCTCTAAATTCACAAATTCACTCAAGAAGGATGGCCCTATTTCTGATAGAATTTCTTGCTGCCCACATTCCAAATCTCGATTGACCCTTTGGATAGTTTGGATTTATTGTCTGGTGATCTTGGATTAGGTTGGAAGTGCCCCACCTCAGTTTCGGACGGTTCCGCTAAGAGCCAAGAAGTTTCCTTCGATTTTCAAACGCCGCAGAGTTCGAATCGATGTCTGTTTCTTGGCGTCGCTTACAGATGAGTTTTCAGATGGGAATGCCTTCAGTTTTTACATCGGGTTGGGTGTAGAAAGTTTCGAGGTTTGGTCGGATTTGACCGCGGAATGAGATGGACGGTTTCGATCATTTGGAATGATCATAGAAATGGCCCACAATGTCATTCAAACGGACAGTCCGTCAGTTTCGTAGTGCATGGGTCTTTTTTCGGTCGGGGCTCACAAGCACATTCGTGATCAATATCATAAGAGATTTCTTGGGTTACGATGATTTTATCCTGTCTATGTGATGGACGGTTTGGATTGACTGGATGGGCCATCCTGGTGGGCCACCATTCCATCAAAAGCGGACACCGATCGTCCATTTTACACAGCTAAAAGAAGGGAATCCTTTCCTTTTTCAAATGCAAGTCGGGTCAGCGTGTGCTGACCAACACTCCTGATTCGGTGCACAGCGGGTGTACCACAGGGGTGTACCGCAACTCATGTGTGGGTCCACTATGGTTTCTGCATGCGAGATCTACACTGTCCATTCATTTATCTAGCCAATTTAAGGGGTTGAATCCAAATTTGAAGCACATCCTCAGATCAAGTGGATAATAATTGATGGTTAAGGATGCTTTCCCCATTAAGCCACTTTCATGAGGATCCAGTGGCAGAAAGATGACATGTATGGTTAATTTTGGATTCATAGTCAACTTATGTGATTTCATGTTCATTAGATAGTAGAAACTAGGTGATCTACAATTTGAGGCCTAAACTAATGGCATTTTTGTAATTATTACTAGTTTAATAATTCCGTGAAATAAAATGGTTCTACTAGTCATAGGTGCTTTTCTAAATAATTCCCACCAAAGATCTCACATCCAAATCATTATGTCAGTGCACTATTAGCTAAATTATTTAAGGAAAAACACATAGATCAATCACATAATGGATGGTCTTGTCTTGGAAACAACGGTAGATGGTCAGATCCATTAAATGGAGGTATTTTCCATTGGTTAGATTTGTGTTGGACAGTTGAATTGGTATCATACACGTGTACATACTAAGTAAATTTCTTAATAACGCTCGAGAACTCTCAATACTCGGGTATTGAAAAGTTTGGGGCATTACAGATAGTGCGCAAGTAATTATATTTAAAGCCTTTGCATTGGCACTACCCTACTTTTCTGAAGAGTGGTCCAAGAGAAATAAGGTGTGACTTTCATAGTTTTAGATCTGTCGGTACTAGTATCTTCAGTGGTAGGAGGGGTCCAATTAGTCACTGTGGCTTGCCACATGCTCTCATCCAGGGATTTTACGAAAATCCTAACTCTGGCTTTCTAATACGCATAATTGGAGCCATCAAATGGTGGAGGCCTAGTGATTGAAAGGCTATCAAAATTTAACATCTTAAAAAGCTCAAATAGATTTGCTCAAGAAATAAATCCCAAAAAAAATTTTAAAGCGAACTATTAGCCTCTGATACCACTTGAAAAGGCTGAGTTAAGAGTCCTAGAGGGGGGGGGGGGGGGGGTTGAATAGAACTATGCCAAATTAAAAATTAAATGTGGAATTTAAACAAATATAAATAAATATAGCAATTAAATAATCTCACAATGCAGAAATGAATAACAACCTCAAATGTACAAGTATTGAGAAGTTGATATAGATGTTATTCTAAGGAAAACCTTATACCAAAAACCAATGACTTATGGTAGGACAACATAATTCCTAGAACGATCTATGTATCAAAATCTCAAACCAATATAGAGGAATAAAGAATAAAATAGCAAAGAAGGAAACTAAGCTATTACAGCATTCCCACACTTGCATAAAAAGAATTACAACATTCTTCACAATTACATAAAGAGAAATTACAACATCCACAAAATGAAATAATCAATCAATCACCACAAGACCAGAAATTATAGTGGTTGGCTTGTGTGTACATCAACTGTTCAGAAAAATAGTCACACAACTACTTCACTCTTAATATCCTCACACAGTGGATATTAGCGTTCACTATGAAATAGGTTTTTCAAGGTTCACCTGAAACCTTCACAATTGTGTCTTTTAAGTAAGCTTACACAATTCAAAAACCCCACACTCTAAGTTTTTTGGATCACCTCATACAAACCAAAAGAAAGAGATTTTTCTAGGACAATCTCAAAGAAACCAAAAGAATGAATTTATGAAAACTGTAAAATACTTATCTGAATATTTTCCTTTGTTGCAATCCGAAAGAACTAATTCGGAATAGAAGTTCAACGTAGATGTTCAATGTTCGTACTCACTTATAAAATGGTTCTAAGTTCTAAATTAATTTTAAATTAAATCACCTTGGGCTAGCTTGATTTGATTTTGATTCCAAGAAATGGAAAAACTTCAATCCCTTCTTCAAATAAGATTGGAATGTAGAATACAAAATCAAATGTAAAAAAGTAATTAAAGAGAATATTAAATGAGCACTAAATAGCTTAAGAATATCACTAACTTATCTCTCAAAGTGGTGTCTTGATTTTGGTTGAATTGGATATCAAACTCTGAAAATTATGTTCTATTTATAAGTGCAAAAATCATTCCTTTGACTGGCCCAGAGGACAACTCGATTGGTCGAAGGACCAACAAACTTTTAAAAATTTGGGCGTGATAAGATCAGGCTATTTCACAACTGGCCGAAGGGCCTGCTCGACCGGTCGAATCTTGGCCTTCACAACCGGTCGAATCCTGTCCACGACTGGTTATATGGGACTCATTTTAGTTGTTGGATATTAAGTTAAGCCTGCTGGACTGGTCGAGAACTGTTCACTCAACCAATCGAGCAGTCTACATGACTAGTCGAGGCTTTAACAAAAAATTTTAAAAATTAGTAACAAACTTAGGACTGGTTGAGAAATTTGTTGTACTAGTCGAGCCAGTACTAGGACTAGTCGAACATAGTCTAAGACTAGTCAAAAAATAGACTATGCACTTATAAAGTGACCCAATTAAATTATGTATTCAAAATGACATATCCTATGGTCAATCTAGGGTAATTCATACCTTCTAAGCGATATATGAACATTGAATCTTCTTTTTGCTTCAGTTGATAATTGTTCTTTGAAGTTCACGAAGCTTGAGATCTTAAGATATGATGCAGCTTGAACTTGAGACATTTTGAAGCTTGAATTTGAAATACATTAAAGCTTAAGCTTGAGGTACTTGAGTTGTACTTCACCTTGAGCTTTGGGTACCAAAGTAAAGACTATTGTCTTGCCTTAGATGAAGCTTTGAGACCTTGAACTTTGAAGCTTGAAGGAGTGAACTATCCCATGGTATTATACTTGAGCATGTATATCTCTTGATCTTGCATTTGAAGTTCTTGAGCTAAAGACCTTTGTTCTTATACATGAGATGCACAGTCTTGAAAATGTAGATGAGCTACATAAGACATAGATTTCAAGAGATTTTGGCACTACGAAATTTGACAATCATAGGAGCTAGAAAACATAACACTTATAGTATCCATATGATATGTCTGTACAAATCGTAGGTTATACTGATGCAGACTAGGTAGGTAATGTGGATGGTAAAAAATTTACTAGTGGTAAATGTTTCTGTGTTGGAAATTGCCTAGTATCATGTCTTAGTATGAAACAAAATTCCATATCCCTTTCCACTGTAGAGGCTAAATATATTATTACAGGGATTGCTTGCACTCAGCTAATGTGGATGAAAAGAATGCTAGCTGATATTGAAATTACGTGAGATACGATGACCTTATATTACAATAATTCGAGTGCAATAAATATCTCTAAAAATCTAAATCAACATTCTCGTACAAAGCACATTGACATAAGATATCTCTACATTCAAGAATCAGTTGAAGATAAGACTATCATGCTGGAATACATTCAAAGTGAGAAACAACTTGCAGATATACTGACTAAGCTGCTTGACAGTGTTAAATTCTCTAATTTGAATCATGATATTAGACTGTGTATTGTTAAATAATTATTCTTTTCTTTACATTAATTTTTTATGTTTATTTGTAATTAAGAGATGCATGAAATGAAAAATGAAAAATAAAAATAAATGTTGAAATAAATTAAAAATCAAAATTTTTGGAGATTTTTCAGTCAACCCGTTGTTGACTGAGAAATTCGGCCAGCCGAGCACATACTCGAGCTAGTCGAATTGCGCTTGGATTGAACAAAAAGGGGGGAAAAAGCCCAAAATGTTTCATTCTCCACTTCTTCTTCTTTGGCTTGTTGGTGCTTCATTTGACCAAACAATCATCTCAACTGACTTGTAAGTGGATTTATTTCATTTTGCTTCAAGGTTTAGGTTGTCATTTTCTATTTTTTCAAGTTTATGTAATTTTTTCTACATCTTAAAAACCATTTCTTGTTGGGTTTTCTTCAAAATATGATCTTCATTTCTCCTTGCATTTTTCTTATAATTCTTCTTGTGCTATCAAATGGAACCAATAGTTGGAAGGGATGTACATAAAGTACAAGCCTATCCATCTTCCTGCTTGACCCCTCTTGGTTACAGACCTTACATTCACCAGATGATGACCTGAAAAATGTTCGGGATTTCTGCACAAGAAGTATTATCATAGAAAGATCGGTCAATATAGATCACATTGCACATTTTGGTCTCGTAGAAATTATTTCTAAGGTTAGATAAGAAAATATTTTGCATTGGGGTGGGACAACCTATCAATCCATTATGCAAGGCATGTTTGCATCAATTAGTGAAGTCTATCTTGATGCTCTATTTTTCAAAATTAAATTTCTAGAAGAGACGGTCACCATAAAACCATCCATTTTATCCGCCTTAATGAAAATTAATATGGTAGAAGATAGAATACCTATCGTGACTCTTTCTGAAAAAATGTCTAATTTAGAAAAACAGTTGATTACATGAACTCTAAGTGGATTCAATGTGGAATGGCGGTCCAGTAATGCCTTACCCTCAAACAAACTGTTTCACAAATACTGTGTCTTATATCACATTTTTACATCGAGTGTGTATCTTAGGGTAGGGAATAAGACTGATCTTACTCCCTTTATGCTTCGTGTTGTCCATGCCATTGTCACGGATATGTGTATTTGTTTACCTTCCTTGATATATTATGTCATTATTCAATTCCGTTTACATCCTAAGCATGGTTCAATTTCTTTTGGACACCTTATGTCCTCTCTTGCATTTTAACGACATGTCCCAATTCTTTCATTTGAAGCGCCGGAATCCAAAATCTCCTTTAATAACTTGAATTTAAATATGATGAAGCTCACTCCCTTATCGGAACAAAGAGATGATTATGAAGAACAACAAGAGGCTGACATCAAAATGAATGATATCTTCAATGACCTGGAAGATTCAGAAGATCGCACTGACTCTGACTATAACCCCTCTCAATTTGATGAGAGATTATCTACATTAGAAGAAAAAGTTGATGCTCTGTAAGTATCCCATGCATCATTAGCCCAAACTCAAAAATCTACAATGAAGTACATGAAAAAGTACCTCCATCGATTCAATCGGAGTTTGAGAATTAATGATCATTCGATGCTTGTACCATCCTTATTAGAGTCGGAATGAGCTAGATTTATTTATCTTCCTTGTTTGGATTTGTACTAAACAATATTCTGATGGTTGCTTGGATATTTTTATGGCTTGTATGGATATTTTATACACTGTCCTATATAGTGTTATTTTGATGTTTTATTTTGGATGTTTAGATATTTTATATACACTGTCATGTACAATGTTCTTTATTTTGGTGCTATATCTTACTTGATATACCTCATTATTATTACTCATGACTATTAATATTGCTATTATTTTACCCTGCTTTGTTAAATATGATTATTGATGTATAATATAATTTGCTCTTCCTTTGTCAACTTGTGCAAAAAAGGGAGAGAAATTAGTGTTAGTATGTGGGGTGGAATTATTATGTATGTGGGGAATTATTATTATGGAATGAATGGAGCGAATGTGCTACATATTTTGTGCATAATATATGTTGTATTTCTCTACATATTTTGTGCATAGTATATATTGTATTTCTCAGGGGGAGTATCAGTTAAACATAATTGGCTGCGAGGATTATGAGGATGATTATTAAATCTACACAGGGCAACTTCAATATTGTTGAATCTTATGAATGATTGTCATCATGAATGTTAGTGGATGTATTGTGTATGTTGTGTTTTGTTACGAAATTAACAAAGGTGGAGATTGTAAGTGCTTATTTTTTTATACACATTAATTGTCAAATTTCGTAAGATAAAAGTGTTACAAGTCATATTGCAGGTTTGGAATCACAACTACTCTACATGTCTGAAGAATAACTCAAGATCGGCTTATCGTCTCAAGAAGTCATCGCCCAATTTAAAGATAAGTTCAAGACAAGGTGTCCCATGTATTTGCTAAAACAAAGGTGATATAACTCTAAAAAGACCTTAGATTTTCTACTTTCAAAAGTCTAATTGATTTTGGGTTTTTAATAGTATTTTTGCTTTGGAGTTCAGCCATCCTAACTTCCTTGGCTAACTTAACTTCAAGTTCGGGCTAAATATCAAATTCTTTTGAAAATTCGGGCAACCTAAGTTTTGATTCGACTAGCCTAACTAGAAATTTGACTAGCCCGAGTGAAGTTTGGGTGAAATTCCAATAATGCATTCCTTTAGAAATTGCAAGAAATCGGCCACCCTATTGGCAAATTCGGCTAGCTGAATTTCATCTTGGGCTAGCCAAATTTTGGATAAAACTTATCTCGTACAATCTGATAGTCGTTGGAACAAATCTGGTGGAATCTGGCCAGACAAAGCTATTCTTAGGCTAGCCAAATTTCTAATCCCTTTGCTTGAGGCTTTCTCTCATTCTAAATAACAATGAAAAATCACTCTAAATCTTCTACAAGATGGACCCTCAGGTCCTCAGCAAGCTAATTGTATGGTGTTTATAATTTATTTTGATCTTATTCAATTCCTGATCTCAAGAACATTTCAATCTTATTTTAAAGAGTGATCTATACTCCTCTTTAATATCTAAGATAATTGAATCAAGTAGCATTTGGATTTTTCATTTCTTAAATACTATAGAACCCTATACTCTATGTCACACCCAAACTCAAAAATCAGATTTATAGGAATCCCGATCGCCGAATCTGGTGTCGACAGCCTCCGTAGTGCCCCATTCTCGGTTCCTGGCAAACATATTCTAGATTTTCGATCTTGGGATCCTACAAGGAGGATTTTCAGAATGAATATTTTTTTTATAATGGAGCATAACCACAAGCATAACCAAGTCACAAAACAACATCACCACATATCCACTATATCAAAAACTTTAAGTACAATGCGAAAAGAGAAATACAAGATGATCAAAAGCTCCAAATAGTCAGATGCACACTCCTACCTCAGCGCTGCTACTGTTCAACGCTACCTGCACGCAACTATCCTGCATAAGCTTACAAAAGCTTAGAGGGTGGTGTAAGTGTGTGCGCAAGGCAAGTGCCAAGTATATAATATCAGAGTAATGCAGAAACATACGGTAAGTCCATGAATGCTATCAGCTATACTAAAGCTATATAATACAAGGCAAGAATGCTATCGGCCATAACAAGGCCATGCGATGCGAGGCCTATGTAGCCAAATGTCCTATGCGAGATGCAAAGCAAGCATGTCAGTACTCATTAAGTACACATATCAATACAGTTCCTCTCTAGATATCACCGGGGTCTAATACACTTCGCAATGATTGCCTCCTCCCTAGTTGCACAATCAAGCAAGCGGAATAAACCTCACTATTCGCCTAACTAGTAGTCTGTCAATACCTACCCAGCTCGTTGATAGCGGACTCATTTACGAGCTGGTTAAACTCAACCTAGCTTATAGCCCCCTCACTCAAGCGGATAAGGCCACACCCTCTTTCAACCGACCATGACACAGTGGGAGACGCGGCCTACTGGTATTTGGTACCCGGGTGCTCGTGTATTTACTTGGTCTAGACATTGGAGCATCTCTTGGTACCAAAAAGGTTTTAGGACTTTCACCTAAGGACATCCTAAGTGCCCATAGTGCTAGAACAAAGTATTTTTAGTATCCAATATGGTCATCCACGATGTGCCTGTGGAGTCACGACCCTGATATCGCTAGGGCGTGTAGTGATCAAGTCACACATATACGAGATGCATGAATCACACCGTCAAATCATGCAATAATCCAGTGCGTACTGTTCTATCATGTGGGGCACTCCGTCTCATAACGAGTCCCTTAAATGGTTTCAGCCTAATGGCTTATGCTATGATCAAACATTCTCATATCAAGCATACATATGATGTGTATGGACATGAATCATGGAACTATACTAAACATGTTATAAAATGATGAATTATTAACAAGTATGGGCCTATCAATGGGCCCCAATGAGAGTTACAATGCGGACATTTAACCAACATTGTACTTACAATGTGGATGTCAAACCATCATTATTCTATAGGCACGACTCGCCATAAAGGTCAACACATAAACCACGATGGAATCACATTCAATGAACCTTTATGTACATCCCATTGGGCCTCGACCCATGGGCCCTGAATACATCAAAATGGGCCTCATAATATGGGCCTCTTATATGTCATGGTGGGCCTCAATAACGAGCCTCATACACATCATGGTGGGCCTCAATAACAGGCCTCATACACATCAAGGTGGCCCTAATAATGGGCCTTAACCCATGTGCTCCAAATACAGGATAATGGGCCTCACAGCATGGGCCGCATGTAAATAAAGGTGGGCCTCAACAACATGCCATAAATGCATCAAGGTGGGCCTAATCACATGGGTCCACTATAAAGTCTATTTTCCAACCCATCTAATCATACAATTATAAAGACCTGGGTTAAGAGGGGAAAATAAATATCATATTGATCTAAACCCGGCAGCCTAAGGGTCTTTAATGGTGGGCATTCAAACCCACTATTTCCTATAATATGGTCCACCTGATCCTACATCTGACTCATATTTAATCTCAAGCCTTAAAAATGAGTTTTTTTTATTAAATGGTTGGACGGCTTGGATGCAACACATGCATCATGGTGGGTTCCACATGTACGGCCTCAAGGAAACAGGTGAGACCCACAGTACTTACTAACGTGAACTACAGCAACCAGTTGCGTGCGTCCCACAAAGTTTGCTGACGTGATGCAGCAATTGAAGCTGCTGGCCTACCGTCCTGAAAGATGAACAACAAGGATAAAATACATACAATCAAGGTGGTCCCATTTCCTGTAAAACAGATGGACGAAGTAGGATATAATACATACCTTATGACCAGACCCTAGGCATGTGTGGAATACACACGTGGATGGTTCGGTTATAACAAACACACGAGAAGGTGGGTCTCACCTTGTAACACCCCAAATTTTTGCCAACCTAGGATTAAACGTCCTTAGGCAATGGGTCAACTAAAACACCTGGGAAATCGCTCAGAACCCAATTCCATAGCCAAAGAAATCACTTAGGATTAATTCCTTAAGAAACTAAGTGTAAGTTAGCTAGCGCAACGCTGGAGTAGCTGTGAAATTGTCCCTGACTGCTTTAAATACATTCTACAAGACCCAAACCTTGTAGAATCAATGGTGCTATAATACCCTGAAACCTCGGATCAAACTCTAAACCGGTTTGTTCTCTCGACCTCTTTGAAACTTTGTATTGGATCTAGACCCCACGTCGAAAGTCTGATACCTACAATCTTAGACCGTTAGAATGCCTAGCTGGACTTGACAATCATTTCGAAAATCAAGTCCAACCGACATTTGCAGGCTATTTCATTGAGCCTGGACTAAAGAGAGTGAGAATAGGGTTAGATTTGGAATTTGAAATTTAAATCTGGCACACGACTTGACGCTTTATTATTAAGCGTTCTGACTGTCAGAATTCAGTCAAATTACACCCTCGGATCAGGAAAAATTTCTATTTCATATCATGAGACTTGTAGACCTGATCTACGTGCGGTGACCGCTGAACTGAAACTGGACCGCCACGTGCGATCTACGAACACTGCTGGTCTGAAAATGGGATGAGAGCGACATCCGACATGCATGAACTTAAGTCCGATCGCGTTCGGCCAGGGGACCACCAGAAATGCCTTTTTGGACCGAAACAGCCCCGAATTGGTTAGGTATCAAGTAAACATTGTTCCCAAGCCTGTTTTGGGCATGTTTGGGCTTATAAAAGGGCTTGAAACCCTCACTCCTCTCACCCATCCGAATTTGCTAGAAACCCTAGCAGAGTGAGAGAGAAAGTGAGAGTTTGTGACAAAGAGTGGAAGGAAATTTCCTGCTGCTTGTGCCACCTGTTGCACGTGATTAAGCAACGCGCCTTAATCACTTTCCTGGTGATTTCACCACGTTTCTAGGTAAAAAACATCCCTAATACTTGCTGATTTGAGGTTCCCTTAGTTCCATGGCAAAGTATCTGATGCATCTTATAAATTAGGTTGCCTATTCGCCGTAGACGAAGCATATACGCTCCGTTCGAATTAATACACCTATAGGAGAAAAGGTGTGAATTTTAGACGCTTTGATTGACTATTTTCAATGCTTTCAATGTCGTTTAATAGTAGATTATCGACGACAACGCCGTTTGACATGTACAACATGTTGTCCATTTCCTGTTTCGTAAGCAGACGAAGAATATGAGATTTAGGGCATTTTAGTCATTTGTAGGAAATACTATTTTCATCCATATTTTGCTGATGTGATTGACATGGCTTCTTGTCACTTTAGGATATTAGGAATGCGTGCATAATCAGTTTGGCAAAGAGATTTGCATAAATGCGCACTTTGAGTCGACATACTATATGTAGACTTAAGTGTGTAGTTTAAGTGTTTGTATAAATGCTTGTATTAGTATGTATTGAATTAAATGGTGTTATAAATTAGTTAGAGATTGAATTCTCAATTAATATGCTGATGTAAATGATTTCCTACATGTTAGCTATATGCATGATTTCATTATATGTATGAAATGCATGTGCTTGATGATTTACTTTAGTTGTATGTTATAACATGTGTTAACATGCTCACATTGTTGTATTTCATTTCCAATACTCTTACATGATTGCTGATGTGGATTCATAATTGTTTGGGACTATACCTAGTCCAGGCAGTCGGCAATTAAGCAAGTTCGTGGTTGGCCTATCTTTGTCACGAGCGACTCGTCGATGAACGCGAGTCGTGTTTTGGAGTTGGCGGCAGTGGTTAGGCCACACGGGGTATTTTATGCACTTCATGTCGTTCGACTTGAGATGCGCTCGTGCTAGTCGAGCCCATCAAGTAACTCGACTGGTCGTTGTATGTTCACCCTGTATGAGTCATAACTGCTTGAACCTAGGGTACTGAACTTACCACTGTAAACCCTGTCAACCATGGTACCTTGATCCATAAAGACTCATGAGCTGGGCATGGTGGTATGGGACACCGTGATCGAGCTGTCAGCCTATGCTGGGGCCACAAACCTCCCCGTAGTGACTAGTGAGCACCTATGACTCGTGAGCAGATTATAGTGGTATGGGACACTATATTCTTGCTGTCGGCCTACACTGATCAGGCGACGAGTCCTTTATAGTGACCGCGAGCATATTCTGAGTCTACGGGAGGCGACGACCCTTCCGTAGCAGTGAGAGTACAGTAGGCCTGTATTGATAAGGTGATGGGGGAGCGGTGCAACGAGTGCGAGCAACAGCCCTGGCAGCCCTTGTAGCGACCTACAAAATATACATCGTATGAGATTACTAGGAGTGACGACCCTAGACAGGATCTGTGTTGGGATTGATATAAGGGAAGTACCTTAGTTTCTCAATATTGTTGTATGAAAAGGACTAATAATAACTCGGTAATCATATCACCATCACATTGCATGTGCCTGGAAGATGTGGAGCACTGTGAGATGATTGCATGCCGCAGGCGTAAGATGGTGTCGTATGAGGGAGATCGTTGGTGAGGGCATCCATCACGTCATGTCATATTGCATTAACAACAGTATTAGGATTATTTGATTTACTGCTTTACTATTATCGCATGATTGATTTGAGAACATGTTAATCTTTGCTCTATTATTCCACTGAGTTGGCTACTCACTCCCACGTTACGGGATGGTGTTTATGGACACCCACCAGTCCCTATTTTGGTTGTAGATGATGGCGCTGCTTGAGAAGCGGAGCTGGACTTGATGATGATGAGGAGGATCCCTCCTTTATGAGTGTTCTGATTGACGGGATTACAGAGAGGTTGATTAGATACCTTGACACTTGTCATTTTATATTTTTAGAGCACTCATGTATATTCTTTTTGTTTACTTTTGGAGTATACATGTATCTATATAACCTGATAACATGTTCACACTCTGGAGACATACAATAGTTTATATATGTTATACATACTATCACAGTCTTCCGCTTGTAAATTAAACTGTCTCTGGAGTATGATATGCTGTTCTGGCTTAATCTCACTCATGTTTAATACATTAACACAGACAACATTCAATCATACATATCTATGTTGCATAAATAACATTTTAGAACTCAGGAGTTGGGTTTTTACTCGACCCCCAATTTTCGGGATGTTACACACCTCCACCCATGCAACATGTGGGGAGTGGTCCCCAACTTGCTGACCGAATACATCGGCTCTACAGCTAAGTACGGTACACTAGTCAGCCCATTTTACAATAGGTGGGTCCCAAGATAATGTTATATAATTATTATTAATAATAATATTATTATATTCAATTACTGCCCTGCCCCTGTATGGATAGCCAAGACACAAAACACTTATCCAGGTGGGGTCCGCATGTCGCACCTGATGAATGGATGAGATATAACATATATCTCATGATAGGGGCCATAGAACTTATTGACGTCTGCAGACAGTAGCTATATTACTGGTGTGTGGCGTACACCAGCCAATCCTATAGGAAGACGTGGGTCCCACCAAAATGTTTACTTACCATCCAACCTGTTGATAAGGTCACAAAGTCCTGGATGAATAGGAAAAATAAATATCAGATTGATTCAAAACTTCCCTGGGCCCAAAAAGGGTTTCAATGGTAGAGTTCAATCACCGCTGTTTCTTATGGTGAGGGCCACCTGAGATCTGGATCAAGCTGATTTTTGGGGTGGGTCTGCTTCAGAGAGTGGCCCACCTTATAAAAGGTTTAGATGGAAAATAAACATCAAGGTGGGCCCCATGGCTGGAGCCGTGGGTCCCTGCTGGGACGCTACCTAGCGCAGGCGCTTTTTGCGCCAGCAGCAGCCCTGCTGCTTCCTTTTTTTTAAAATCGGTTTTTTAAAGGTTTTTCGCAGGTGGGGCCCGCATCAGGTAAATCCACCTCACTCAATGGGTTCTACGGCCCATAACCCATCCATCAAGACCAATATCGGGCTTCTTTCAACGTGTAGAAGAATTTTTGTTAGATTTCAACGGTAAAGATATAGTTTTCAATGCATGACCCACCAGATACTCTGATTAACCTCATTTTTTGGCTCAACACCTAAAATGAGTTGGTAAATAGGATAGACGGCGTGGATTGAATATATCATCAAGGTGGGGCCTGCATGGGCAACCCACTCCAAGGCTCGAACCAAGCCATTATAATTTGGTTTCCATCTCGTGTCTAGCATCTCTAGACACTAGACGGCTTGTCCATGATGCATGCATTTAAGGTGGACCTTGGTCAGGTGGGCCACCAAATGCATGGATGATATAGATACAACATAAATATAAACTGGAGGTCACCTCAAATACATGCTGCATAGTAGGGTCTATCCGGTGGGCCACACAACTATACCATTGAAAAGGAAGAGAGAGAGAGAGAGAGAGAGAGAGAGAAAGAGAGAGAGAGAGTAAGAGAGTGGGACACGTGTGATGGAGGGAACCTGGCACTATGGGCTCTCCGATTCAAGCATCCAATCATACATCAAGTGGGTCCCATTGCATGTGGGCCCATCAAATCAAAGATCAACGGTGGAGATCCCTTCTCCACCAAGATATAGGTCTAGATGACCCCTTTTTAAGCTAGAAAAATAAGCATCATGATGGGGTCCATGGAGAATGGCCCCATCATGGAATGATAAAATTAAAGTGGGCCATCGGCCACATCTAGGGTCCCAAGTGAGATCCATACCATCAATCGGTAGGCCTCACTTAGCCCATCATTAAATCATAAAAACTATCCTAATAAGCACCCACCTATCGATCTTCTCGGTCCGTTGGAAAGCCACTCTCCTTATGCTTCACTTTAATGGTGGAGATGAGAAATGGATGGCTTGCATGAGAGCTTTTGGGATGGGTTGGTGGTCCACACAATACACTTTCTCTCTTGAAAATGGCTTGGAGGTGTGAGCTCTCTCCTTGCTTGGAAATGGTGTGAGAAAAGAGGGAGAGAGAGAGTTGTAAGGAGAGAGGGATGGGTAATGGATGTGAGCAATGGGTGAGGTGATAGTGTACTTTGACAAGTAAGGTGGTGTAAGAGAGAGGGTGAGAAAGAGTTGACTTTGGTGGTTGCTTGGGGATGGGGTGAAAGGTGATGTGTACTTGACATGAAGTGATTGATGGATTGATGGGTTGATTGATTGATTGATGGATTGATGGGACATGTTGTAGAGATTCTCTTGAGATTGCAAACACGGGGCGTTTTCTCAAAATAAACGCCGGCTCACATCTCTTAGT
Source organism: Magnolia kwangsiensis (assembly GCA_037074715.1). Taxonomy (NCBI): domain Eukaryota; kingdom Viridiplantae; phylum Streptophyta; class Magnoliopsida; order Magnoliales; family Magnoliaceae; genus Magnolia; species Magnolia kwangsiensis. The sequence goes on along the minus strand of CM073589.1, from coordinate 83,104,020 downwards.
TAGGGTATTGGATCGGTACATGAGTCGCGGCGACCGTGCAGTCGCAATGATATAAGTCTCGGATTAAGCTGACTCAAATGTATAAGATACGATTTACGGTCATGCACAAACGTCGATTACAGGTCGCAAATTGTAAGAATTTGACAGGAAGGATTGCGGGAGTTGACAGAATAGTACGGATTTGGATATGGGTCTTACAGCTCTCCCCACCTAATAAAAATTTTATCCTCAAAATTTGCACTATCATCGCAGCTAAACACAACTCATAAGGGGATAGGAAACTTAACATCATATATGATCAAAACACACCATATCATCAAAATTAAATACCTTAGAGATGGGTATAACACTCACGATTTTCTGGCTCTAACTCTCAGGACGCATCATTCATGAGCAACCTAGCAAGACGGTGTAGGGGCCAAGTTACACGAATCATCGACGACTGCTCCTGATGACTGAGGGTCCCGCTGGATGACATAAAACCTTCCCTGGGCCTGCTGGGGAAGTGCAAATCCCCTCTGAGGTCTCTGCTGCTGCGGTGGAGGTCCCGGAGGCTGCTGCTGAGGTCGTTGCTACTACTATAGGGGCTATCGCGGAGGCTGATATGGTGTCATTGGCTGCTAATGATGTGGTGGCTATCGTGGAGGTTGATACGGTGCTCTCAGCTGTTGTTGCTGCGGATGGGGACACTCATGCACAAGATGTCCTATCCTACCACATCCAAAGTAGGTACCAGTGAATGGTCCTGAAGGTGGTACTGGGGGTGCCACTGGTGGTCGGAATGCTGGGCGGGTCGTGCGTCGTTGCTGTAGACGATATTGCTGCTGCTGAGAGCTACTAGAGGCCTCCTTCCTCTTCTGATCTCCTCTTTGGTCATAGGCTCTCTGCAAACTAGCCCAATCTGACTCATAAATCTGTGCCCTCTCTACGATCTACTCAAACGTCGAAAGCATGTGTCCAATCACATGACTCCTAAGGGCAGGACGCAAACCGTTCTCAAAACGGCGGGCCTTCCACTCCTCATCATCAACAAGATACATTGCAAATCTCGATAGTGCGACGAAACATGCCTCGTACTGGGACACGGTCATGTCCCCCTAGATCAGAGTCTCAAACTCCAACGCACGCTGCTGTCACACATGCTGGGGAAAGAACTTCCGGTTGAACCGGTCTAGAAAGTCCTCCCAAGTCCACTCAAAATCGACCGCTACTGATCGGGCTACAGATGCTCACCAATACTAAACCTCACTCTGCAGAAGAAATACGGCTAATGGGACTCGCTGCTAGGTAGTACATCTCATGGTGTTGAATATCTTCTCCACCTCGGAGCACCATATCTCTGTTGCAAAAGGGTCTGGCTCACCAAGAAAATACGGGGGATCCTGTTGTCAAAAATCCTTGAGAAGGGCGCTCGCACGCTCCTACTCAGTCTCGGCTAGTGTAATAGTGGGACGTCTGCTCTGCCCCTGAAGAATGGCGGTCATTACTTGCAACATCTGCTGAAGCTGGGTGGTACTCACGGGTACGGTCGGATCCGCACCGGTCTTAGGTAAAGGAGTAGCATCCTCAAGCTGGAAAGCAGGAATATCCGGTGGTGGAACCAGAGTAGCAGGTGGTAAAGCGGGAGTCGCAGGTGGTGGAGCGGGACTCGCTTGGGTCGTTCTTCTAGCCATAATGTCCTACAGGAAGGAACAATGACCTATTAGCCTTGAGAATTCTCGAAGGCATAAACGTTAAGGGTCTATGTCGGGAAATCGCCAAGTCATTTAGACTCGGAACCTATTTATAGTAGATATGTGATGTGATCCTCAGGTATTCCCAAGTTTTACTCTGATACCAACTTATGTCACACCCCAAACCCAGAAATCAGATTTACAGGAATCCCGATAGCAGAATCCGGTGCCGACAGCCTCCGTAGTGCCCCATTCTCGGCTCCTGGCAAACATATACTAGATTTCCTATCCTGGGATCATACAAGGAGGATTTTCAGAATGAATTTTGTTTTTATAATGGAGCATAACTGCAAGCATAATAAAGTCACAAAACAACATCACTACATATTCACTATATCAAAAACTTTAAGTACAATGCGAAAAGAGAAATACAAGATGATCAAAAAGCTCCAAAATAGTCAGATGCACACTCCTACCTCAGCTCTGCTACTGTTCAATGCTACCTATGCGCAACTATCGTGCATAAGCTTACAAAAGCTTAGAGGGTTGTGTAAGTGTGTGCGCAAGGTAAGTGTCAAGTATATAATATCAGAGTAATGCAGAAACATACGGTAAGTTCATGAATGCTATCAGCTGTACTAAAGCTATATGATGCAAGACATGAATGTTATCGACAGTACCAAGGCCATGCGATGCGAGGCCTATGTAGCCAAATGTCATATGTGAGATGCAAAGCAAGCATGTCAGTACTCATCAAGTACATATCAATACAGTTCCTCTCTGGATATCACTAGGGTCTAATACACTTCGCAATGACTGCCTCCTCCCTAGTTTCACAGTCAAGCAAGAAGAATAGACCTCACTATTTGCCTGACCAGTAGTCTGCCAATACCTACCCGGCTCATCGATAACAGACTAATTTGTGAGCTGGTCAAACTTAGCCTAGCTTATAGCCCCCTCACTTAGGCGGATAAGGCCACACCCCCTTACAACTGACCACAACACAGTGGGAGACGTGGCCTACTGGTATTCGGCACTCGGGCGCTTTTGTATCTACTCGGTCTAAACGTTGGAGCATCTCCTGGTACCAAAAAGGTTTTGAGACTTTCACCTAAGGACATCCTAAGTGCCCACAGTGCTAAAATAAAGTATTTCTGGTATCCAATACGGTCATCCACGATGTGCCTGTGGAGCCACGACCCTGATGTCGCTAGGGCGTGCAGTGATCAAGTCACACATATGTAAGATGCACGAATCACACCATCAAATCATACAACAATCCAGTGCGTACTACGCGATCATGTGGGGTACTCCATCTCATAACAAGTCTCGTAAATGATCTCAGCTTAATGACTTATGTTATGATCAAACATTCTCATATCAAGCATACATATGATGTGTGTGGGCATGAATCATGGAACTTTACTAAGCATGTTATAAAATGATGAATTATTAACAAGTATGGGCCTACTAATGGGCCCCAAGGAGAGTTACAATGTGAACATTTAACCAACATTGTACTTACAATGTGGACGTCAAACCATTATTGTTCCCTAGGCACGGGTCGCCATCAAGGTCTACACATAAACCACGATGGAATCACATTCAATGGGCCTTTATGTACATCCCATTGGGCCTCGACCCATGGGCCCTGAATACATTAAAATGGGCCTCATAATGTGGGCCTCATACACATCAAGGTGGCCCTAATAACGGGCCTCATACACATCAAGGTGGCCCCAATAACGGGCCTTGAATACATCACAATGGGCCTTAACCCATGTGCTCCAAATACAGGACAATGGGCCTCACAGCATGGGTCTCATGTATATCAAGATGGGCCTCAACAACATGCCACAAATGCATCAAGGTGGGCTTAATCACATGGGTCCACTATAAAGTTTATTTTCCAACCCATCTAATCATAAGGTCATAAAGACCTGTGTTAAGAGGGGAAAATAAATATCATATTAATCTAAACCCGGCAGCCCAAGTGTCATGCCCCAAACCCAGAAATCGGATTCACCGGAATCCCGATCGTCGAATCCGGTGCCGACAGCCTCCATAGTACCCCATTCTCGGCTCCTAGCATTCATATGCCAGATTTTCGATCCTGGGATCGTACAAGGAGGATTTTTTTTTTGTATAATTAACTAGTAATAAGCATAACCACAAGTTTACCCAAATCATAAAGGAAACATCATCATCACATATCCACTAATATAATCATTTGAATACAATGCTGAAAGGAAAATATATATGTCAAAATCAAAGCTCTAGAAAACAGCTACACGCTCCAAGCTCAATGCTGTTGTAACCTAACATCACCTGCACGCATCTATCGTGCATAAGCTTATAGAAAGCTTAGAGGGTGGTGTAAGTGTGTGCACGAGATAAGTGCCAAGTATTCAATACAATATCATAATCATACAATACCGGAAAGTTATTAATCCATAAACCATACAATGACTGAATAAGCAGAAACACTGATAAGAGCAGGAATTATCAGTGTAAACAGAAATACTAACAAGATTATAATCATGCAATAACAGAATAATCGAAAGTATGAACAAGTCCTTAAGTTAATCAATATCAAAATATGCAATATAGGATAGCTATGCAAATGATGAGTCATAGATAATCAAATGTCGAATGACAAGGATATAATGTAATACACAATTCGAAAGAGCTAACAAATATCATCACTCTCATCTAAGTCACAGGAATACAAAAACATAACAACCCACAATGCAACACGCCGAAGATGTAATGGAATATGTAGTATATGGTGCTAATGGAATGACCATGCTGGAGTGTGATGTCGGGATGATAGTATATAGTATTATAAGCTACGGGGTCCACCACAAGGAACCTCTATCCAAACCATTCCCATACCTAAATTTGGATAGTCTGACTCAATGTGGTAAACTCCTGATCTCAGGTTAGTCGCATGCCCAACCGAAATTCTTCCCATAACGAAGATACACAATAATTAGTTATGCACCACTAGCCTGAGTGGATAGTGAATGGATGAATGAATGAGTATGTAACTCCTACTCAGTAGCCTGTCAGCACAGTAGCCTGCCAACCGTTGGTAGCTCACCCAGTGTGGTAGCTTGCCAAGGCCTCAGCCCCACCCACATCAGCGTCCTCCCACTTGCACAACAGTGACGGGGTGTCATAATATCATGTCAGTCCTCATATCACTACGGTTCCTCTCTGAAAAAATCATCGGGATCTACTACACTTCACACCACCTGCCTCCCCAATCAAGTGCACAACTGGGTAAGTGGAAAAGACCTCACTATCCGCTTGTCAGTAGTTTGCCAATACCTACCCGGCTCTCCGATAGCAGATCTATTCCTCGAGTTGGTCAAACTCAGCCTAGCCATGCTTACTCCCTCGGACGGATAAGGCCGCACCCCCTTCCAACCGACCATGACACAGTGGAGAGCGCAGTCATCTGGTAATCGGCACTCAACGCTCATCTACCCACTCGGTCTAGACGTTAGAGCATCCTCTGGAACCAAGAGGGTGTTTAGGGATTTTCACCCAGGGCCATCTATGGCGGCTCGATGCTCGAACAGATTTTCGGTGTCCCATCTGGCCATTCACGATATGTCTGTGGAGGCTACGACCCTGATGTCACTAGGGCGTACAGTAATCACAACACAATGTAAGATGCATGAGTCATACAATCCAATCATGCATCAATCCTGCGCATATCATGCGCTCATGTGAGATAATCTCCACCTATCAGGGAGTTTCACATCATCCTGCCCAATGACATATGTAATGGTCAATCACATCTCATAATAAACATGCAGATGATGCGAATGGGCATGTATCATGATGTTATGATGTCACATACTCATAAACGGTATTAATAACTAGCGTCAACAATGTGGACTTTTAACCAACATTGCCCCCAAGGAATGACTCACATCGAATCAAATATATAATGGGCACATGGCCTCACACAAGGGTTAAATATACGAAACAGGTGGGCCCTGGTCATGGGCCTAACACATATCACAATGGGCCTTGCCATAAGCCTCAAATACATCTGGATGGGTCGCACCCATGGGCCTCAGATATATCATAATGGGCCTCAAATATACTTCGCAGGTGAGTCACATACCTGGGTCTAATACACATCAGTATGGGCTACATCACATAGGCCTAATATACATCACTATGGCCACAACCCATGGGCTTTAAATACACAATAGGTGGGCCCTACACATAGGGCTCAAATATATACCATGGGTGAGCCTCAATGGATGGGTCACCAATACAACAAGATGGGCCTAATGACATGGACCCCATAAATATATCGAATAGGCCGCACCAATTGGGCCTTACATACATTGCAATGGGCTATGACCCATGGGCCTTGCATACATCACAATGGGCCTCATATATATTTAAGGTGGGCCTCAACAACGGGCCTCATACACATCAAGGTGGGCCTCAACAACGGGCCTCATACACATCAAGGTGGGCCTCAACAATGGGCCTCATACACATCAAGGTGGGCCTCAACAATGGGCCTCATACACATCAAGGTGAGCCTCAACAACAGGCTCATACACATCAAGGTGGGCCTCAACAATGGGCCTCATACACATCAAGGTGGGCCTCAACAATAGGCCTCATACACATCAAGGTGGGCCTCAACAACGGACCTCATACACATCAAGGTGGGCCTCAACAATGAGCCTCATACACATCAAGGTGGGCCTCAACAACAGGCCTCATACACATCAAGGTGGGCCTCAACAATAGGCCTCATACACATCAAGGTGGGCATCAACAATAGGCCTCATACACATCAAGGTGGGCCTCAACAACGGGCCTCATACACATCAAGGTGAGCCTCAACAACGGGCCTCATACACATCAAGGTGGGCCTCAACAACGGGCCTCATATATGGCCTTAGCAACGGGCCACAAATATATCAAGATGGGCCTAATCAATCATTTGGGCTAGATCAATCAAATGCCCGATACGAGCAGGCCGATCAAATGGACCGATACAAATGGGTTGTGCGTCATGGAGTTATACTAAGCATGTTATAAAGTAATGTCCTATCCTTACAATGCAGCTGGCCTAGACGGCTTGCATACAACAAGTACGGGCCTACCAATGGGCCCTAGGGAGAGTCGCAATGCGGACATTTAACCAACATTATACTCGCAATGTGGACATCAAACCAACATTTCTCCCAAGTCGCGGTCATCATGAACATCATTACATAATCCGTGTTGGGATCACACATTGCAATGGACCTTAGGTACTTCCCATTGGGCCTTAAATACATCAAATGGGTCATGTCGTATGGGCCTTTTATTCATCAAGTGAGCCACATAAATGGACCACACCAATGAGCCTTATGTGCATTGCAATGGGTCAGAACCCGTGGGCCTTAGATCGCATCAAATGGGCCTAATCTCATGGGTTTTAAAATACATCAAATGGGTCCAATCCCATGGGCCTTGGAACACATCAAATGGGTCCACTCTATGGGCCTTAAATAGTTCAACAACTGGCTACATTCATGGACCCAATTAAATTCAACTATGGTGGGCCTTAAAAGTGCATTCATTAAGCCTAACATTTAAGGAAATAAAGGTATAAATCATTTCCTCTAAGATCTTTATAATATGGTGGGCCCCACTCCTCAAAATTTCAGCCCAAGGCTAGCATAATTATAACATGTTGCTTCCTAAATTTGGACACCCCATTGGAGTGGGTCCAAGGCCTCTAAAACTCTAAAAATTGAGGGCCAAGGTCTCTCATCATACATACAATGAGAGGAAATCCAAAAAGGTGGCCCTCCATCAGAAGAAATATTTTTGAATTATGGTTTTTTTATCAAGGCATATTGCTGGACTGCACAGCAGAAAAAATATGGGAGTCTAACCATCTTGACCCATTCTTTTGGATACCCAAACGGGGTCACTTGAGGCTGAAAATTCACAGAGTGATACTTCCATAGGTGGGCCACACCCCCACAAAATTTCATAATTTTTAGATTTCTCTAAGTATTTTAATTAATTTAAACAAAATAGACTGTCCAGAAAAATCGGACAGACCTGGACGTCCCAACGTGGTGGGCCAATCCGGCCCTCACCACGGTGTGTACAGAGGTCCAATGGCGCTAAAATTTGGTAGGTATGTTATAACATAAGTAAAATATACTCCTAAAAAATTTCAAAATTTTTAGATATCTGTAAATATTTTAATTCATTTACATAAATCAATCTGCCCTGAAAATCGGACTGATCTGGACACCATATTATAATGGGCCGGTCCCGCCATCACCATGGTGTGTACAGGTGTCCATTGGCCCCAAAATTTTGTAGGTGGATCCTACCATAAGTAGGCCACCCTCCTAAAAAATTTTATAATTTTTAAACACCCATAGGTATTTTAATAAATTTTAAAAATCTAACTGTACATGGTGGAATGTTGTTGGAACAGTACAGAAAATCCAGACTGTCCACCTCACTTGGACCACACCTTTAGGACCCCAATGAAGGTCAGTTGGGCCTGAAATTTGGGACACATCAATATGAGATCCCCACCTTTCAGAAAAGTATATTTAATAAGTATGAATAGTCCCCTAAACAGTCCCAAAATCTGGTCCAAAAATAATCAGAAACTGTCCAGAAAATTCTGGACAACATGTACTTAGATAAAATTTATTATATAAGTTAAATAAAAAGGGAAATACATTAATAGGCCACACACATCAGGAAATAAAATGAGGAAAAAGAGAGATAGAAGGATAATCCAGCCATAAGGAAAGGGGCTCCGCCACTACTGAGCCCTCCCAAGATCAATCACACCCGCACATCATAGGATCATGCATGCATAAGGTAGGCCATTAGGCCACAACCATGGGATTGTGTGGGATCTCCACCATTGATTGGTGGGTCTTACACTTTCCTCATGAAAGAAAGAAAACATCTAGGCTATAGAAATCAGATTTTTTACATCTAGAGGAGCACCCACCATTCGATCTTCTTGCTCCTATGAGTTCTTTAGCACCTTATCTTTGTTTCCAATGGAGGAGATGGGGAATGGATGGTTAGGATGGGAGATCATGGGGTAGGAAAGTGGGCCTCACTTGAAGTTTTGAAAGAGAGGGAGAGGCTTGAAGAATTCTCATATGTATGGGATTTCTCTCCTTAGATTTTTTTGAGTTTGAAAATGAGAAAGAGAGAGAGAGAGAGTTGTAAAGGGAGAGAGAGATGGGTGATGGATGTGGTGAGTGATGGGTGTAAGAAAATCTTAACTTTTGTGGCCATTTGTATAAGAAAAGCATGGGTGGTGTAAGAACTTTTTGACTTTGAGGGCTTTTGGTGTAAGAGAGGTATGGGCTTTGTAAGAGATTCTTGACTTTTGTGGTTGCTTGGGAATGGGTGAAAGGTGATGTGTACTTGACATGTACTTGACATGTAATGGATTGATTGATGGGATTGATGTGACATCTCATAGAGATTCTCTTGGGTTTCGCAACTCGTGGCGTTTTTCTCGCACCGAACGTTGGCCCACATCTCTTGACCAGGGCATCGCTTCGGCGCGCAAGTCGCGGCATCGGAATCGCAGCGACGGTGCAGTCGCTATGGTAAAGGTCTTGGGTTGAGTCGATACGGGTTGACGGCATACGAATCAGGGTCGCACGCAAATATTGGTTATGGGTTAAAGGTTGTCGAAATTCCACCGGTAAGACCGCGGAAGTCTATGTAACGGTATGGTCTAGGATACGGGGCTTACACTGAAGGTCTTTAATGGTGGGCATTCAAACCCACTATTTCCTATAATATGGTCCACCTGATCCTAGATCTGACTCATATTTAATCTCAAGCCTTAAAAATGAGTTTTTTTTTTTAAAAAAAAAAATGGTTGGACGACTTGGATGCAACACATGCATCATGGTGGGTTCAACATGTACGGCATCGACGAAATAGGTGAGACCCACTGAACTTACTAACGTGAACTTCAGCAACCAGTTGCGTGGGTCCCACAAAGTTTGATGACGTGATGCAGCAGCTGAAGCTGCTGGCCTACCGTCCCAAAAGATGAACAACTAGGATAAAATACATACAATCAAGGTGGTCTCATTGCTGGTAAAATAGATGGACGAAGTAGGATATAATACATACCTTATAACCAGACCCTAGGCATGTGTGGAATCCACACGTGGATGGTTCGGTTAAAACAAACACACGAGAAGGTGGGTCCCACCTCCACCCGTGCAACATGTGGGGAGTGGTCCCAAACTTGCTGACCGAATACATCAACTCTACAGCTGAGTACGGTACACTAGCCAGCCCGTTTTACAACAGATGGGTCCCAAGATAATGTTATTTTATTATTAATAATAATATTATTATTTTATTCAATTATTGCCCTGCCCCTGGACGGATAGCCAAGACACAAAACACATATCCAGGTGGGATCCGCACGTGATATAACATATATCTCATGATAGGGGCTAAAGAACTTATTGACGTCAGCAGACAACAACTATATTACTAGTGTGTGGCGTACACCAGCCAATCCTCTAGAAAGACGTGGGTCCCATGTGGGGCCCACCAAAATGTTTACTTACCATCCAACCAGTTGATAAGGTCATAAAGACCTGGATGAATAGGAAAAACAAATATCAGATTGATTCAAAACTTCTGTGGGCCCAAAAAGGGTTTCAATGGTAGAGTTCAGTCACCACTGTTTCTTGTGGTGTGGGCCACCTGAGATCTGGATCAAGCTGATTTTTGGGGTGGGTCTTCTTCAGAGAGTGGCCCACCTTATGAACAGTTTAGATGAAAAATACACATCAAGGTGGGGCCCACAACTGGAGTCGTGGGTCCCTGTTGGGACGCTACCTAGCGTAGGTGTTGTCTGCGCCAGCAGCAACCCTGCTGCTTCCTTTTTTTGAAAATGGGTTTTTTGAAGGTTTTTCATAGGTGGGGCCCACATCAGGTAAATTCACCTCACCCAATGGGTTCTACGGCCCTTAACCCATCCATCAAGACCAATATCGGGCTTCTTTCAACGTGTAGAAGAATTTTTGTTAGATTTCAACGGTAAAGATACAGTTTTCAACGCTATGGCCCACCAGGTACTCTGATCAACCTCATTTTTTGGCTCAACACCTAAAATGAGTTGGTAAACAGGATAGACGGAGTGGATTGAATATATACATCAAGGTGGGGCTTACATGGGCAACCCACTCCAAGGCTTGAACCAAGCCATTATAATTTGGTTTCCATCTCACGTCTAGCATCTCTGGACACTGGACGACTTGTCCATGACGCATGCATTTAAGGTGGGCCACCAAATGCATGGATGATATAGATACAACATAAATATAAAGTGGGCCCCACCTTAAATACATGCTTCATAGTAGGGTCCATCCGGTGGGCCACACAACTATACCATTGAAAAGGGAAAGAGAGAGAGAGAGAGAGAGAGAGAGAGAGAGAGAGAGAGAGTAAGAGAGTGGGACACGTGTGATGGAGGGACCCCGGAACTATGGGCTCTCCGATTCAAGCATCAAATCATACATCAAGTGGGTCCCATTGCATGTGGGCCCATCAAATCAAAGATCAACGGTGGAGATCCCTTCTCCACCAAGATGTAGGTCTAGATGACCCCTTTTTAAGCTAGAAAAATAAGCATCATGATGGGGTCCATGGAGAATGGCCCCATCATGGAATGATAAAATTAAAGTGGGCCATCGGCCACATCTAGGGTCCCAAGTGAGATCCATACCATCAATCGGTAGGCCTCACTTAGCCCATCATCAAATCATAAAAACTAGCCTAATAAGCACCCACCTATCGATCTTCTCGGTCCGTTGGAAAGCCACTCTCCTTATGCTTCACTTTAATGGTGGAGGTGAGAAATGGATGGCTTGGATGAGAGTTTTTGGGATGGGTCGGTGGTCCACACAATACACTTTCTCTCTTGAAAATGGCTTGGACGTGTGAGCTCTCTCCTTTCTTGGAAATGGTGTGAGAAAAGAGGGAGAGAGAGAGAGAGAGTTGTAAGGAGAGAGGGATGGGTGATGGATGTGAGTGATGGGTGAGGTGATAGTATACTTTGATAAGTAAGGTGGTGTAAGAGAGAGGGTGAGAAAGAGTTGACTTTGGTGGTTGCTTGGGGATGGGGTGAAAGATGATGTGTACTTGACATGAAGTGATTGATGGATTGATGGGTTGATAGATTAATTGATGGATTGATGGGACATGTTGTAGAGATTCTCTTGGGATTGCAAACGCGCGACGTTTTCTCGAAATAAATGCCGGCACACATCTCTTAGTCAGAGTATCGGATCAGTACATGAGTCGCACCGACAGTATGGTTGCAATGATATAAGTCTCGGATTAAGTTGACTCAAATGTATAGGATACGACTTACAGTTATCCGCAAATGTTGATTATAGGTCACAGATTGCCAGAATTCGACAGGAAGGATCGCGGGAGTTGATGGAATAGTACGGATCAGGATACGGGTCTTACACTCTGCATTCAAGAAAGAAGTTCCTCCACTGCAAGCTTCTACTATGTCTTGGAATCTACATTTCAAGATAAATATTTTAAGGTATTTCATTTTAGGTTTTTTTGAGATATCCTGTGAAAATCTCAGTGGGTTAATTTTTGATAGCCTGTGAAAATCATAAAGTGAGTTTTTGTTTGTGATAGCCCATGAAAATCACAAAAGAGGTTTTATTGTGGTGAGCTTGTAAAACTCACAAGGAACTGTATAAGGTTGTTAAGGTGAACCTATGAAAACCTTGTTATAATAAAGGTAAAAATTACGAGGGTAGTAATTTTAGGAGTTGAGTAAGTGTGGTTGTTATAAGCATCGAACCAGTATAACTCCCTGTGCATCTATGGTGAATGCTTTATTATTTTTGGTGGTGGATGTTATCTATTTCATTGTTATGGTGAATGCTGCATTTATTCTATCTTCTCTTGTTGGTTTGAAAGATTGATTTTAAAGACATTCGTTAAATAAGATTGTCTCGCCTAACATTTTAGGTGAAGGTTGTCCTAAGAATTATTTGAAATCAAGGTTTCAATGCTTAGGCGATTGAGATTTTATATTCTTTATATATTCCGCTTTTATTTTGATTATTTGGCATTGTCATATTCACCCCCCTCTAGGACATCATTAGCTCTCCTTTTTAGATAGGACTTTAATTCCAATTAAGATATACATTAAATCAGTGAATTGGATATTGTGATTGCTATGAGTGGATTTGTAGATCATTAGTCTTTTATTTTTATTATTTTATTACCTTTTACCTAATCCCTGGATTAAAAGCTAAGAAAAACCATTGGATTTAGATTAGCTCTAGGCTATGTAAGGCCCGTATCCTAGTCCGTACCGTTCCTTAGACCCTCACGATTCTCTCCATCAAATTTTGGTGACCCGTGACCTATAAGGCAACATTTACATGCGACCTTAAGTCGCATCGTGAAGATCTGAGTCGACTCGACTCGAAACCTATACCCTAAAAACTGCACCGTCATAATGGTCCCATCACCGCATCTCGCACGCCAATGTGATACCTAGGTTGGGAGTTGTGGGCTTGCGTATTTTTTAAGGAAACATCACTCATTGCGAATTTCTAGGGAATCTCTACCTAATCTATCACATCAATCAATCAAGTACAAGTCAATTACAACCCATACCTAGCCCATGCCTCTCTTACCAACAAGGCATGACACCCATCCCTCTCTCACCCAAAAGTAAACACAACCCATACCTCTCATGTCATTCTTCTTACACCGTCATCCCTCTCATCTCATCCTTCTTACACAACACTATCCCTTTCTCCCATCCTTCACTCCATCCCATCTCATTCTCTATCATTTCCAAGCAACCAAGAGAAAAGACTAAGGAAAGAAAAGAGAACCTAAGTGTGTGGCCCACTTCCTACCCCTAATCTCTCATCTCAACCCTTCAATATTCTTCATCCTCTATCAAAAAAGAAGCCAAGGAGCTTAGGATTCGAAGGAGCTAAAGAAAAGGACCATCGGTGGGTGTTTATAGGAATAGATTTGTGATTTTGATGATGGGTCAAGTGGGGCCTACCGATTGATGGTATGGATCTCACTTGAGACCCTAGGTGTGGCCGATGGCCCACCACGATTCATATGTTCATCCCATGATGGGGCCATTCTCCATGGACCCCATCATGATGTTTATTTTCCTATTGTAAGAAGGTCATCTAGACCTTATGATTGTTAGAGGAAAGGGATTTCCACCATTGATTTATATTAGTGGGCCCAAAAGAATTGGGACCCATCTTGATGTATGTATTGTAATCCTAGGAGGGCTCAGAGTGGCGGAGCCCTTCATCACATGTCTCTCTCTCTCTCTCTCTCTCTCTCTCTCTCTCTCTCTCTCTCTCTCTCTCTCTCTCTCTCTCTCTCTCTCTCTCTCTCTCTCTCTCTCTCTTCCCTGTTTGCAGCTCACCATGATGCATGAGTTTTATCCACGCCGTCCACTAGATGGGCCCACCTTGCTGGACTGTCTAGCGTACGGGCTTGTTGCCTATCCGTCTTAAAGGCCTAGATGAAGGAAATCACAAATATTAGTTTAATCTAAACCTTGGTGGGCCACCACATGGACCCACCTTGATGTACATGATGTATATCCACATCATCCAGACCCTAGACGGTGGGAACCAACCATGATTTATGTGTATCCACACCGTTCGTCCGTCCGTGCATGGGACATGACCCCATCCACGTAACCCACCTTGATGTATGTATTGCTCCCCACCGTCCAAGCTAGGATGGTGGGCCCTGACATGATGTAAGAGTTTTATCCACCATCCCAACGGTGGGTCCCACCATGCACGTGTTGCACGTGTAGGTGGTGGAACCTACCTTGATGTAAGTGCCTTATTCACAACGTTTAAACCCCTAGACGGTGGGACCTACAGTGATGTATGTGTTGTATACACACCGTCCATCCATGGGACTACCATGATGTGTTTCATCCTCAGTATCCAGTGAGGGATGGTAGGGCCTACTGTGATGACACATGGCGTCCACACCATCTAGTAAGGATGTGGGACCCACATAATGTAAGTATTTTATCCCCACAGTCCAAATAGGCAGGACATCGAACCACCTTGATGGATGTGTTTTATTACAAGCTGTCCAAGGGCCGGACGCGGGACCCACTGATGTATTTGTTTTATTTAGGTCATCCATGGATTGGATGTCTAGCAAGCCCACCGTGATGTGTGTGTTGCATACACACTGTCCTTATGATGAGGACTAATGTGATGTATATGAGACCCATGTGATGTGTAAGGCTCGTATCTTAGTCCGTACCATTCCTTAAACTTTCGCAATCCACCCCGTCGAATTTCGGCAACCCACGACCTATTATCGGCGTTTGCCCGTGACCCTAAGTCACATCCTTTATATCATTGTTGACCCAACCTGATACTTGTACCATTACGACTGTGCCTTTGCCACGTCTTGCACACCGATGTGATACCTAGTCCAGGGATTGTGGGCCTACTTTTATCTCAAGGAAAATTCCGCGCATTGCGAATCCAAAGAAAATCTATATCCAATCCATCACATCAATCAATCAGTACTGGTCAAGTACAATTCCCATCACAACCCATCCCTCTCTCACACAAGTCATCCCCAAAGTCAACCCTCATGTCAATCACACCCATCACTTACCCATCCCTTTTCATCTCCCTCTCATTCTCTCTACCATTCTAAGGAACCAAGGAGTGGACGTCTAAGCTCTTCCCAAAGAGAGCTAAGTGTGGCCCACTTCCTACCCCCTCATCTCTCATCCTAGCCCTTCAATATTCATCATCCTCCATCAAAGTTCTAGCCGAAGAGCTTAACATTCCAAGGAGCTAGAAGATTAGTAATTAGTGGGTGTTTTGTAGGAGTAGATTTATATTTTGATGATGGGCAAAGCGAGGCCTACCAATTGATGCTATGGATCTCACTTTAGACCCCAAGTGTTACTGATGGGCCACCATGATTTATATGATCATCCCATGATGGGACCATTCTCCATGGACCCTATCATGATGTTTATTTTCCAATTTATAGGAAGGTCATCTCGACTGTTGATTTAGGTCCCATATGATTTGGGACCCATTTTGATGTATATATTGTATTTACATGGCCCACCTAGGGAGGGCTCATAGTGGTGGAGACCCTCTCCTCCATCACCGTCTCTCTCTCTCTCTCTCTCTTTCTCTCTCTCTCTCTCTCTCTCTCTCTCTCTCTCTCCTCTCTCTCTCTCTCTCTCTCTCTCTCTTTTTCCCATGTGTTGGGGGCCCCACTGTGATGTATGATCCATGTCGTCCCATCCGTGGGGCCCACCTCATTGGCATCCAACGGACAAGCCACTGCTTGTCCTCCTGGACAGACCTGGATGAAGGAAAATACAAATATCGGCTTGATGCGAAACATGGGCCCAACTTGATAACACGTGGGGACCACACACACGTGGGACCTACCTACCATGGAAACGTATTAGCTAGGTACCTTACAGCAACTGTATGTGTTTCATAGATGTCGTCCGTCTGTGGATTCCATCCATGTGGCCCACCATCATGTATGTGTGGATCCACACCGTCCATCCAGGCCTCCCTGACCTGATGAATCAGATTCAAATCTCAGGTGGAGTGCACCATCCACCACGTGGGACCACCTAATGTAGGTGTTGTATCCACCGTCCACACGTGTGGACCCACCTCGATCTACATGATGTATATCCACACCATCCAGATGGTGGGGACCCTAATGATGTATGGGTTTTGTCCTCACCGTCCATCCCTGGACAGTGGGACGCACCTGATGCTTGTGTTATATCCCACCATCCAGCTGGGATGGTGGAACTTGACAGTGATGTATGTGTTATATCTACACCATCCACTAGGGCCTGGACATGGGACCCACTAGATGTAAGTATTTACACCATCCATCTGCAAGCAGTAAGGCCTGCATGTCTATCTAGCGGCAATAGACCCACCTTTGATGTATGTTTTCTATACACACAGTCCAGGCCCTTGGCAGACCCATTTCAATATATATATGAGGCCCACTATGTATGTGTGAGGCCCACATGTTGTGTGTGAAGCCTACTATAGTATTGAGGCCCATTTGTTCTGTGTGAGGCCCACTGTGTATGTGTGTAAGTGTGGAACTCATTGTGATGTATGTATTAACCGTCCATCTTATGAGGTCCATTATAATGTACATGAGGCCATGTTGTGTGGCCCATTGTGATGTATTTAAGACCCATCGGATAGGGCCCATTGATGTATATGCGGCCTGTGTTTGAGGCCTAATGTGATGTATATTCAGCCCATGTAATGAGGCCCATTGTGATGTATACGTGGCCCAAATATGAGGGTCATTTTGATGTATATGCGGCCTTTGTTTGAGGCCTAATGTGATGTATGTACGGCCTATGTAATGAGGCACATTGTGATGTATATGCAGCCCAAATATGAGGCCCATTGTGATGTATATGCGGCCCATGTTTGAGGCCCAATGTGATTATGTGTGGCCCAATGTGATGTATATGCAACCCATGTTTACAGCCCAAGTGATGTATATGTGGCCCTTTATGTGAGGCCCGATGTGATGTATACGAGGCCCATATATGAGGCCCAATTATGATGAGTGAATCCACCACGATGTATGTGTTATATTCATACCATTCATCCATTTCTATAGGGTCGTGGGCCCCATTGCCTTTAGAGGTCCACCTTGATTTATGGGCTATATGCCCCACATGGGGCTGCCTTATGATACCCATCATGATGTATGTGTTACATACACGATGTCCATCCATTTCCCCAATTTGTATAAGGGTCGTGAGCCCTATAGAGAGTTAGATTCAAATCCTAAGTGGACCACACACTAGGAAATAGTAGTGGTTAAATGTCCACCATTGAAATCCTCCCTAGGTCTCGTTGTTAAGCCCATTACCTTGGGAGCAATGATGGTTAAATGTCCACATTGTAATCTCCCTAAGGCCTATTGTTAAGCCCATTTTCATCTCCTCTTATTAGGCTTACCCCAAACTGTTGGGCACCCATTGATGATTATATTACCATCTTTCCCTTGATTAGGCTATCCTAATCCATTGGGCCCCCATTTGATGATGGTGCTTTCCACCATTTCTTGTAGGATTCTCCAAACCTTGGAGCTCACCTTATATTCATACCAGGCCTTTCATAGGAGATGTGGCCCACCTAGATACATGTGACTACCCAAAGTTTAGTGTCTATACCTAAGGCCCACTTAGATGATGGGTGAACTACCGACCCGTTTGTAAGGACACATAGTCCTAGATGTATAGACCCTACCGAGGCCCACCTTGTATTCATATCGAGCCCCATGGGAAAGGAAAGCCCACTTGTTGTATAACCACTTGACTCGCCCCATGATACATATCTTATCCTTGTATCTAGTTAATAGGACCTCGGTGTCACGTATATATCATCCACACTGTCCATTTACTTCTTTGGGACAAGCGTGAGGCCTATCCTTGACGTTAGTACACCATCACCTCTTGCTGTAGATGGGAGAATGTGGTACCGAATTTGGTATATCCACTATGTAGAGCCTATCTCGATATATGGATTAGACCCGCTGTCCTTCCAGTGGACCTCGTCTTGGGATATATGATATATTAGTTCCTTGGGAGGCTAATGTTAGTCTAACATAGGACATACCACATGGACTCCTATAGTTGTAGAAGAGGCATGTCATTTAGCACCTACTCTTTATATGTGATATGCCAGTGATGGTCAATTGTGGATTATTATTGTCTGCCCTATCAGATAATCATGCCTATGTACTTTATTACATCGTGATACATACCCATACGTATCATATGTATGTTTGTTATGAGGAATGATTGATCATAGCATATGCCATTGGGTTGGTTTATTATGGGACTCCTTGTAAGAGGGAGTTGCCCCACATGAAAGCGCGGTATGCGTCGGTTTGATGCATGACTGATGATATGACTCATATATCTTACATTTTGTGATATGACCACTGTACGCCCTAGTGACATTAGCAATGTGGCCTCCATAGACATATCATGGATGGTCAGATGGGATATCAAAAATCTTTTCTTTACATGGGGCACGATAGATGTTGCTGGGTGAAATTCTCTAAACCCTCATGGTACCTGAGAACGCTCTAACATCTAGACTGAGTGGATATCATGAGTGCATGAGGGCCATATACCATTAAGCTGCGTCTCACACTATGTCATGGTCGGTTAGAAGGGGGTGTGGCCTTATCCGCCCAAGTGAGGAGGCTATAAGCTAGGCTAAGTTTGACTAGCTTATGAGTAGGTCTACTACCTACGAGTCGGGGTGATACTGGTACGCGGGTTGTGCGGTCTCTTTCACTCACTTGGTTGCACGGCTAAGGAGATGGCGACCAGTGTGGAGTGTACTAGACCCCAGTGATGATCCCAAAGATGTACGGTATTGATATGTGGACCTATTGAGAAGGAGTTGCATACTCAGTATTTAACTTATTCATTCATTCACTATCAACTCGGGTTGGTGGTGCATAATCAAATCATTGTGTGTACCTTCGTAGTGGCTAGGATTTCAGTTGGGGCACTCGACCAACCTGAGATCAAGAGTTTACCACATTGAGTCTATCTATCCAAATTTAGGTATGGGACTAGTTTGGATAGAAGTCCCTTGTGATGGACCCCACAGCCTGCGATACTACGTACTATCATCCCGACTTCATACTCTAGCTTGGTCATTTCCTTCGCACTGTATTTTACATTGCATCCCCAGCACATGGCATTTGGTTTACCATGACCCCACATTGTATATCCGATCTGCATTGTATACTCTGATATTATATGTGTCACACCCCAGACTCAGAAACCGGACTCACAGTATTCTCGATTGTCAAATCCAGTGCTGACAACCTCCGTAGTACCCAATTCTCGGCTCCTTGCACCCATACATTAAGTTCCGATCCTAGGATCCTATAAGGAGGATTTATATATCATAAGTCTGATTTAGATCAACATACCCAAGATTATAACTATAGGAAATAACTACAGGGACAAAATTATAAAATCCACTAAGAATTAAAACTTTTACATTACAAGGCTCGAAACAAGAAAAGGTACAATGGCAGATAAAAAAAACTCTCAAAATCGGATAGCTCCTCAGCCAACACCTGTTACTGCCTAGCGTTGCCTGCACGCATCAATCATGCATAAGCTTATAGAAAGCTTAAAGGGTAGTGAAAGTGTGTGTGGAACAAGTGTCAAGTATGTAATATTAGAGTATGCATAAAATGCTGGCAAGACCATGAGTATCATCAATATTATCAATCATATCAAGGCGATACAATGAGAGGCCTACATAGACAAATGTCATATGTAAGGTGCAATGCAATCATGCCAGTCCTCATATCAAGTCCACAAATCAATACAGTTCCTCTCTAGATAACCATTGGGGTCAAATACACTGCATGCTGACTGAAGCTCTCCTAGCCACACAGCCTAGCGAGCATAAGAGACCTCACTACCTACATGTGGACAGCCAATACCAACAAGGCACGACGGTAGAAGACCCATTTATGAGCTAGTCAGACTCAGCCTAGTTATTACCCCCTCACTCAGGCAGGTAAGGCCACACCCCCTCCCAACCGACCATGATAAAGTGAGAGACATGGCCTAATGGTGAAGGCATTGACACTCATGTTTTCCACTCGATCTCGTCGTTGGAGCATCTCTTGGTACCATGAAGGTTCTGAGACTTTCACCCAAGGACATCCTACATGCCCATAGTGCTCAAGATAATATTTTTGGTGTCTAAATCTGGTCATCCACGTTATGGCTGTCTAGGCTACAGCCCTGATAAAGCTAGAGCGAATATCTATGTCATACAAATGCAAGATGCATAAATCACGCCAGTCAACCATGCATCAGTCCTGCCCATCCAACGCTCATGTAGGGCACTACATATCTCCGAGAGTCCCATAGAAACAATCTGCCCAATGGCATAAGTCATGATCAATCAATCCATGCTCCAAGCATACATATGACGCACATGGATGAGTCGTGAAGATAACTAAGTATGAGATGATGATGCACTATCCTCTTACCACGGTTAAGTATAGGTATTTATACAAATTCTCAAAATGAAATATACATACTACTAGTGGGGGTCCAATGGTTTGGGATAGCCCACAGGGTCTAAGTAAGCCATACTACAGGCTTAAGGGTTAGGAATGGCCCTAAACAAGGTCTAAGGTGGACTTCCAACCACAAAGGATGAGAATGGACCTAATAAATAGGCCTAAGGTGGACATTCAACCATGAATGAGCCTAGAGGGGTCCACAATGGGGACATTTAACTACCATTATCCCCAAGAAGGTGGCCCAATAAAGATAACTAACTAAACTAAGGCCCAAGGCCCAAAAACTACTATAAAAGTACAATGGGCAGTCATACATTCACATCACAACACATAATGGGCCTCAGGAGAGTGGCCCAAAGTCCTCATGTATATCACAGACTTAATACATAGCCCAAGTAGCATCATTATGGGTAAAATGGAGCACTTATGGCCCACCCTCACATGCCACTGGATCCATGTAATAAACGGATCAAATGGGCAGCCCATAAGCCCAAGGATACAAGGCCAAGGCCTAAATTATGTGGGCCTCACAACATCAGCCCATGACTTGGCAAGGCCTAACCAACAAGTTATAAAGTGGGCCTTGTAAGTTAGCCCTTACTAGGGATTTAAGAGTGGGCATTCAAGGTTCATTTGCTCAATTTGGGCTCATAGATAGCTCATTGGGCCTATAATATGATAAGGTTAGCCCTTGCACAATACTGGGCTTGAATGGAGGATTTTGAGCCCATATGGGCCTATTGGACCATAAAAATCTAGATTATAGTTGGTCCACAATGTACCACTTAGGATGGGCCTTATAAAGCATTAATTAAGCCAAAAAATATGCCTAAAAATAGACTGATTATGTGTGTACTTCAACACTCCATTTGGTGGGCCACACATTCATCAAAACATCCCAACATCAATCATACAATTTCTAGTATATTGCTGGACTTTTAGCCTACCCAACTTCTTGGGGTTGCTCAGGTCCAGCAGGTGGGATTTATAAAAGAAAATAAATCTAGTGGTGGTTCTTAATAATTATAGTGGGCCCCAACAGATAGAGATCATGGATACATGACTCAAAAGAAGGTGGCCCTACTGCTGGACTGCAAGTCCAGCAACACTACCAACAAGCTAAACGTTCAGGTGGGCGTGGGCGTCCCACGGCCTGGACGGCCTAGAACACATACATCAAAGAGGGCTCCATGAGGTGGGCGTCCCTCCAGGGAGTGGTCCACACATCGGTGGGCCACCCCTAGGGAGGACGGCCTAGATAAAACACATACATTAAATGGGCCTCAAGGTGGACGGTCAGCCCACACCCTTGGGCATCCCAAGGGTGGGATAGCTGGCCCATCTAGAGGTCCAAGTGGGCCCCACTTTGGGAAGTCCCCCCCAGGTTTGGTCCCCTACTAAGTGGCCACACAATGGATGGAATGTTAGGATAAAAATAAACCCAAAGGTGGGCTTAAAGTGGGGTGGATGGTCAGCTTATTGTTGGACGTTCAGCCTAGCTAGATGTCCAACAAGGTGCTGCTATCCTAACCCCAAAAACACCCTAAAATATGATCAGGTATGTGGCCCACAAGAACTTGGGGTTATCCCCTACAAGGTGGGCTAGAAATCGGGTGAATGGGAGGGCCACCACTACACAAAAGCCTCTGAAAACATGCATGAATAGCAAGGTAAAATAATTACAATAGAAAATTAAAAACATTGCTGTACCTATTTTGAGCACCCAAAGGGGTGAGCCCAAGTTCTCTAAAAATTGGGAAAAAATATTTTTAACCTCCCCATATATGTGTGCTGTAAGGTAGTGTCCACAAAAGTAGCCCACCATTACAAAAACTATTTTATATTTAAGGATTTCCAAACTGTAATGTTGCTAGACAGTCCAGAAAATCTGGGCTATCCACCCCACTTGGGCCACTCCTTTAGGACCTCAATTAAGGTCAGATGTAGCTAAAATTTGGGGTACATCTAGGTGGGGACACCTTTAAGAAAAGTATATTTAAGGAATAGAAATAGTTCCTTAAACATCCCAAAAATTTGACCTAATAACAACCAAAAACTGTCCAGAAAATTTCTAGACAGTAACATGTATATGAAATAAACTGAGTATATAATTCAAATTAGGGGGAATACACCCCAAGAAACCTAATTTTGGTCCACCTCAGTGGGCCTCACAAACATCTAGACCTATTCCTCATATAAAAATTCATTATATATGCCCCTAAAAGGGTAAACAAGTCATCACTATCCATAGAGTGGACTACGATGGGCGTCCACTCTCTTTGGATGATCTGGATATTTCTAAGCTATATGGTGGGCACAAACCTCAGAAAAATAAGAGATTATTAAGAGAAGAAAGAGAATCGGCCACAAGGGAATTTTAAGGTCATTCCTTTCATCACAAACTACACATATATCACTATATTGATGGAATGACAAAATCTACCCATGCGTGAAACTTCTAATCAAAATTCAATGGTGGAGATGCCATCTCCACCAAGGATCAAGGGTCTAGATGACCCAGGAAATCCTTTTACTAAGAAAAGAAACCATGGTGGGGTCCATGGAGAATGGCCCCACCCATGGGTTATGCATGCACAAAAGGATGGGCCAAAGGCCGCATCCAAGAAGACATGGGGCCTCCACCATCATTTGGTGGGCCCCACATGCTTCAAACATGAGGTGAAGAAGAGAAATGAGAAGAAGAAATGAAAATCCTAGGATTCTAAGTACATGCATACCCACCTACAAGATCTTCAAGCAAACACCTCCAAGATAGTCTTTAAGCTCCAAGGAAAGAGGTTTAATGGTCAAGATGCTAGATTAAGGGTAGGATTATGGGGTAGAAGGGAGGATGAAGGACTAGAAAATGGGTGGAGGGTGGGATGTCCAAGAGCTTAGGGAGGTAGAGGTAGAGATGAGGAAAAGAGAGAGAGAGAGAGAGAGAGAGAGAGAGAGAGAGAGAGAGAGAGAGAGAGAGAGAGAGAGAGAGAGAGGAAAATGAGGTGGATTGCTAGCAACTAGGGGTTTTTACTCAAACTAATGATGGTATTGCTAGAAAAGAGAGGGCATGATGGCCTCTCTCTCTCTCTATAGAAGAGGGAAGTAAAAAATTTCCAGTTTGGGAAGATTAAAAGGTGGTTAATACATGGGATAGAGAAAAAGAAGCTCTCTTGGTATGAGAAATAATCATGACTTGCTAGCTAGGGGGTCTAGCAACCTAGCCTAGTCTAGCTACTCTAATGATGGCCTATGGTGATGAAATCAATGTCGAGGGATTTGTGCAAATCCTAGGTGGGCCTCATAATCGTGATCTACGGCCTAAATCATGCATGACCCACAACTCATGATCTACAACTAGAATTATAGCACGAGACGCAGCGTTGGAACCCCGGTGACGATATGGTCACTATAACACTAATTTCAGGTTGATCTGGGTCTGATTTATATGATGAAACTTAAGGGTCATCGCAGATAAAATTTATAGGTCATGGGTCGTTGGAATTCGATCGGTAGGACCACGGGACCCGACAAAGAGAAATGGACACTAAGGTTAGGGTCTCACAGTATAACTCATGGACTTTTTAGTATTTATGCTTACTCTAATATCGTATGACCTATGAACTTGCTAGTATTTCAAATATTGTATGAATTATGGACTTATATTATATACTTGGCACCTGCGTTGCACACACATGTACACCACCCTATAACCTTTCTATAAGATTATGCACGATGGATTAGTGCAGGTGATGCTAGGATACAGTAGTGTTGAGGAAAGAGTGTGTGGCCGAGCTTTGTGGAGATTTTATTATATACATGTATTTCCTTTTACATTGTAATCAATGATTTATATTAGTGGATATGTGATGATGATGTTGTTCTTGTGATTTGGGGATACTTGTGGTTATGCTCCTTTACAAAAATTTACACTAAAAATCCTCCTTGTAGGGTCCCAGAATCAAAATCTGACATATGGGTGCTGAGAGCTGAGAATGGGGCACTACGGAGGATATCGACGCAGAATTCGGTGATCGAGAATTCTGTGAGCCTAGTTTCTGAGTTTGGGGGGCGACATGGTGAGGCCCAATGTGATGTATATGAGGCCCGTGAGTGAGGCCCATTGAGATGTATATGAGGCCCATGTGGTGAGGCCTAATGTGATGTATATGAGGCCCATGTGGCGAGGCCCAATGTGATGAATATGAGGCCCGTGAGTGAGACCCATTGAGATGTATATGAGGCCCATGTGAGAGACCCATTGTGATGTATATGAGGCCCATGTGGCAAGGCCCATTGTAATGTATATGAGGCCCTTGTGTGAGGCCCATTGTGATGTATATGAGGCCCTTGTGTGAGGCCCATTGTGATGTGTAAGGCCATTGTAATGTGGGAAATCCAATTATGATGTGTGAGGCCCACCATGCATGAGTGATGCGCACACTCTGTCCATCTGTTTTCTAAATATTTGGAGGGTTAAGGGCCCGCTGTGATTCCGATTTCTATCTCAAATGGACTGCACCTTAGGACAATGGTGGTTAAGAGTCCACCATTATAAACTTTCGTAAGGCCATTGTTAATCCCATTTCCACCGATACCCTAGTGGGCTAACCCAAACTATTAGGTCCCCCACTGATGATAGTAATACCCATTTTTCCTTGGGCTGTCTCATGAGGCCTACCATGATGTATGTGCTACAGGCACGCTATCCATCTCTTCTCTAGTTGTTGTCAAGGTCGTGGGTCCCATTGAGAGTCAGATCCAAATCCCAAGTGGACCGCATCATAGGAATAGTGGTGGTTAAATGTCCACCATTGAAAACCATACCTTGTAGGGCCCATTGTAATACCCAATTTTCAACCCATCCTCCCTTATTGGACTGTCTTAAATCATTGGGCCCCATTGATGTTCGTACTACCCGTCTTTCTTTTTGCACTAACCCAAATCATTGGGTCCCCAATGATGTAGAGGTGACCGCCTTCTCTTATTGGGCTAACACAAACTGTTGGGTCTCTATTGATCCTAGTACCTTCCCACCATGCCTTGTAGGATTATCCAAACCTTGGAGCCCACATTGCCATAGAAATGTGACCCACCCAGATTCATGTTTTGCCTAAGTTTAGTGACCATACCCAAGGTTCACTTAGGAGTTGAGCGGGCTACCCAATCCTTTAGAAGGACACATAGTCCTAAATGTAGGAATTCCACTGAGCCCACTTTGTGTATGTATCGGGCCCCATAAGGAAGCCCAATTTATTCATGATAAGAGATTGAGAAAGCCCAATTGTTCACCCGGCTAGCTCACCCTGTGAACTCATCTTATTGTATACCCACTTCACTCCCCACGAGAGATATCCTACCCTTATACCCCATTTGGTAGGACCTCATGACATGTAAATATCATCCACACCATCCATCTCCTTGTTGAGACAAGTGTAAGGTCCATCCTTAACATTAGTGCATCATCATCCCTTACCGTAGACGGAAGAATACGTGGTATCATATTTGGTATATCCACTATGTTGAAACCACCTTAATGCATGGGTTAGACCCACCGTCCTTTCAATGGACCCCGCCTTAGGACATATGATATGCCAGTACCTAGAGTAGGTTGTGATAGTCTAACATGGCCCATTCCATATAGACTTCTATATGTCTAATGGGGTGTATCATTTAGCCCCTACTCTTATAAGTGACACACCAGTTAAGGCTGATCATCGCTTGCTATATTTGATATTCATGTTAGTGTACTTAGTCTAGTAGGACACACTGAGTTTGTGCTAGCATAGCATCGTGATACATGCCCATACACATCATATGTATGCTTGATATGAGGAGTGACTGATCATAGCATATTCCATTGGGTGGATTGTTTAGGGCCTGTTTGGATTTTATGTATAAGGGTATAATGTATTGTATCCAACTACTGTTCATGTATATGTTCAATCAATTTCATAATACATCCAAATCAACATGTCATAAATCAATGTTTGGATAGGAGGTATTGTTCGGGCAAGTATACAAATTCTTCCACTGCTCAATGTTTAAATATGATGTATTAGGGCTGTGTATTATATATACGTATAATATTGATAGCACTTGTACGATGGTGGAGAAGATTACATGTCTCTTATTCTTTCTAAGGATTTTTCTAAAAAAAAAGTGTAGAAGATTACATATACCTCTTTCACGATAATGGATGGTGGAGATGCGAGACTCGGCATCATGGTAGTGGCAGAAACGACCACCGAGATATTTTCTGGAAATCTCTCCATAGCTAGAGAAAGGACAACACCACCGAAGCTGTGGCCCACCAGGATCACCCTTTTGTGGGGTGGAAGAGAAGCCATCAAATCCATCAACGGTTGAGTATAGTCGTGGAATGAGTCGATCTCGTTGATTCACTTCGGGTGGACCCCACAAGTGCAAGATCAATGGCTGTGACTTGGTGATCGGCTGATGTGAGCAATGTCGAGAATTTGTACCAACTTCAAGCTCCATGGCAGCCTCCGTGCACTAGTATGAAATGCTCATTAGTTTTTGTCGTCATCTTTGTTATTGTGTTTTTCCTTGTTTAAGATCATATGCCTAATCAAATGTATAGGTTAGCTTTAGGTGATGCAGACCATTGATTTAATGGCCAAGCTATGATAGGGATGTGATTATCAGTGAGAAATCCACTCTGTGCATTATGTCAAAAGCTATCTGGGCCCCGCAGTGAGAAATCCACTCTGTGCTCTGTGCATCGGTTTCTCAAACTCAAGATAGGATAAGAATAAAAATATCAGGCAGATCCAAAACTCAAGTGGACCACATGACAAGAAATAGAGGGGATAGAGAGAAATCAAGTCGTTTCGCCCGAGAATACTTAGCATTGAAGAGACTACACTACACGATGCAGTGCAATCTGAAATCATATTACCACCCTTCAAAATTTTTGAGTCGGTGATGTATTCACGCACATGGTAAACACCGGATGTGAACTCCTATTCAAACACGGTATAATGGAAAAAACCACCTTTAATACAATTCAATACACCCTTATACGTGAATCCAAACAGGCCCTTATGTGACTCCTTGATAGACGAAGTTGCCCCACATGACCGTGTGGTATACGTAGGATTGATGTATGACTGGATAGTATGACTCATGCATCTTGCATTATGTCATATAATCACTGTAAGCCCTAGTGACATTAGGGTTTTGGCCTCCACAGGCATATCATGAATGGTAGGATTGGATACTCAAAATATTTTGGTTCCATCACTGAGGTGCAAGGGTGTCCCTGAGTGAAAGTCCCTAAACCCTTATGGTACTATGAGGTTGTTCCAATGTCGAGACTGAGTGGATACATGAGTGCACGAGGGCCTTATACCATTAGGTCACGTCTCCCACTATGTCATGGTCGGTTGGAAGGGGGTGTGGCCTTATCCGCCTAAGGGTAGGGGCACAACTAGGCTGAGTTTGACCAGCTCATAAATGGGTCCACTATCGACATGCCGAGTAGATATTGGCCGACTACTGGTCAAACGGATAGTGTGGTCTCTTCCACTTGCATGGTTGCGCATCCAATGGGTAGCGATCTGGTGTAGAGTGTACTAGACCCCTGTGATATTTCAGAGTTGAGTTGTATTGATATGTTGATTCAGATGAGGATTGGTATGCTTGAGTTGCATCTCACATATAACATTGGCCATACAGGCCTTGCATTGCATAGCCTTGGTACGGCTGATAGCATTCATGAATTTACCAACATGTTTCTGCATTACTCTGATACTGTATACTTAACACTTACCTTGCGCACACACTTATACCACCCTCTAAGTTTTTTATAAGCATATGCACGATCGTTGTGTGTAGGTGACACTAGGACTCTGTCGATCTGAGGTAGGAGCATGCGGCTAAGCTTTTGGAGCTTTGATATCTGTCTTGTATTCCCCCTTTATGCATTGTACTCTAAAGTTTTTTATTATAGTGGATATGTGGTGATGTTGTCGTGTGTGACTTGGTTATGCTTGTGGTTATGCTCCTTTATATATAAAAAATTTACACTGAAAATCCTCCTTGTAGGATCGAAGGATTGGAATCTGGCATATGGGCACTAGAAGCTGAGAATGGGGTATTATAGAGGCTGCCGGCGTTGGATTCGGCAATTGGGAATTCTGTGAGCCTGGTTTTTGAGTTTGGTGTGTGACAAGCTGTGTTCCCCATTCCTTGTGGATTTGACATTGGTCTCACCTAGTTATTACTACATCACAACCCCACACTTGGGGTTATCAACCATTAGCTTCAAGCAGTTTTTTGGCGTCATTGTCGGGGAGTGCCATGAACACACTTAGGTTTAGGTTTTCTAAGTTTAATTTCTATTTTAATATTTTCTAAAAAATTTTATCCACATTTTCCTTTTTCTAGAATTTGGAAATTTTGTTCTTAGTTTATACTATTTTAAAATTTCTAACATTACTAAGATTTTTTATTTGTTTTTTCTTTTTAGGATCTTCTAGTTCTAATTCTTCCTTATGGATAACATCCTTTGTCTCTCCCTTTATTTGCTTTCATAATTATTATTGCACTTAGGACCTAGGGTTAAAATTAGGGTTTTGTGTGGTTCATCCCAAATGGGTAACGGACCATACATTTGGACTTCTAAGTGAAGGAAGTTTAGTCGACGGGCTAGCGATCTATCGACGAGTTAGAAAAAACCTAAATACTCCTGAAACACCATCCGAAACTATGGCTGAAACTTAATAAATTTTTTTATGAGAATCCTATGCATAACATACCCTCGGTTAGGATTGTCTATGATAAGAACAAGGTACACCAAGTTCCATTGGTTTGGACTTTATGTGATTACTTACAACCAACAAGAACAAGTACACCTTCCTGCATGATTTTCCCAACCAACGCAGGAAACTTGGACTTTAAACTAGGGATGATCCAATTACTTTCTAAATTCCATGGACTTGATTCAGAAAGTCCATATTTGCACATGAAAGAATTTGAAGAGATTGTCACAACAGTATACTTTAACAATACCCGTTTTGACATGATTAGACTAAAATTATTTCCATTCTCTCTAAAGGAGAAGGCTAAATCATGCCTTCACTCCTTCAAGCCGAGATCCATTGGCATGTGAGTTAAGATGACCTGGAAGTTCTTTAAAAAGTTCTTCCCAACTCATAAAACTAACACTCTCGGACGAGACATAATGAACTTCTCATCAAAAGGAGATCAAAATTTCTCCAATATTGGGAATGGTTCAAGAACTTCTCACTTGCCCACACCATAGATATGGGATTTGGAGGACAATTAACTTTTTTTATGATGCACTGAATCCAAATATGTGCCAATTCGTAAAGATGATGTGCAGTGGAGAATTTATGAGGAAGGAATCGGAAGATGCCTGGGATTACCTGGACATACTAGACAAAAATGACCAATCATGGAACACATCTAACCAAGCTAGAAATCCGAAGACAATACCAAGAGAGAGGGGAGTACATGTGCTCAAAGAGGAGGAAGATATTAGTGTCAGATTAGTGGATCTCACAAGGAAGATTGAGGCCTTCAAATCTAGGAAGGAAGCAATCTGACCCAAAATAGTCGTTGAAACCGTATGTGGTATTTGTGAAAGCATTTCTCACCTAACAAAGGATTATCCTACAATCCTCGCATCTCAAAAGGTGTTGCATGCTCAAGAAAATGCTATGAATACGTATTAACACCCCTTCATTTCAACAAATTCCAACACGTACACTCCCAATTAGCGGAACCATCCAAATTTCTGTTGGAGGAACATACCAACTTTGAATGAAACCATTAATCTCCAAGGGCCATCTCTTGGACCCTCATCCAGCATAACTCTTGAGGATATGTTGAATGCATTCATGCAAGGGCAACTGTAGCCCATAAATGAACTCGAAACTTCATTTGTAATAATTAAGATAACTAAGTGTTAGGCAGAAGGTGTAAGTTCTTATATATTTAACACACATAAGATTGACAAATTTCGTGAGATAAAGTGAAACTTGTCATATCACAATTATGGTTAGATCGCAGCGGCTCTACATGTCTGAAGATTAGCTCAAGATCAGCTTATCATCTTAAGAAGACATCACTCGGTTTCAAGATTAGATTATCTCTATATTTGTTAACCAACAGGTGATATAATCCTAGAAAGACCTTAGGTTAGGTTCTTTTTAAAATTTATTTATTTAGGGTTATCTTTAGTATATTTACTCTATAGTTCGGCCAGCCTAACTTCCTTGGCTAACTTAACTTCAGGTTTAGGCTAAAATTCAAAATATGTTGAAAATTCATTGAGCCTAAGTTTTGGTTTAACTAACCTAACTTGAAATTCGGCCAGCCCGAGTGAAGTTTGGGTTAAATTCCAACATTGTAATTTTTTGAATTTTGTGAGAATTCAGCTAGTCGAATTAGACATTTAGCCAGCTGAATCTCACCTTGGGCCTTCCGAATTTTGGATAAATCTTATCGCATGCAATCCGATAGCCGTTGGAACGAATTTAGTGGAATCCGGCCAATCGAACCTATTCTTAGTCTAGCCGAATTTTTAAACTCTTTGGTTGTAAATAGACACCTTCTCTCATTCTAAACCACAATGAAAAATTACTTTAAACCTTCTGTAAGTGAGAAAGAAGTTCTTGTCCTTGGTAAGTATATTGTGCGGTATGTATAAATTCCGTTTAAACTTATTCAATTTTCTTTCTCAAGATTATCTCAATTTCATTTTTAGATATTAGTCTATACTCCTCTTAAGATTTAAGATAATTGAATTAGTAGCATTAGGGTTTTCATTTTCCAAAATACTTTAGAACCCTATACTCTTTCTTTTGTCGAACGAATACTGTCACCTCTACATACAGGAAAGAAGATCTCTGTTACAAGCTTCTACTACATCTTTAAATTTATGTTTAAAGATAAGTATTTTACTTTATTTCATTTTAGGTTATTCTGGCATGTAAAAATCCTAGTGGGTTGATTTTTGATAGCCCATGAAAATCATAAAAGAGGTTTTTTTAATTATGGTGAGCTTGTGAAAATCATAAGGAATTGTATAAGGCTATTAAGGTGAATTTGTGAAAACCTTGAATTAGTGAAAACCAAAATTACAATGGTAGTAATTTTGGATGTGGAGTAGGTGTGGTTTTTAAAGCACCGAACCACTATAACTCTTTGTGCCTCTGTGGTGAATGCTTTATTCTTTTTGGTGGTGAATGTTAATTTTATTTCATTCTTTGTGGTGAATGTTGTATCTTCTCTTGATAGTTTTAAAGATTAATTTTAAAGACGTTCGTGAAATAAGGTTGTTCTGCCTAATATTTTAGGCAAAGGTTATCATACAATTTATTTGGAATCAAGGTTTTAATACTTGGGCGATTGAGATTTTATATTCTTTATATATTCCACTTTTATTTCAATTATTTGTCATTGTCCTATTAACCCCCCTCTAGGACATTGACAGCTTGTCTTTTCAAGTGGTATCAGAGCGAGATTGCTCTTTTTTTTTTAGGATTTACCTCCTAGAGCTAGATCCAGAGCTATAAGAGGTCAAATTTCAAAAGTTTATCCATTACTAAACTACCTCCCTTTGATGGCTCAAACCATTCATATTGGAATGCCAAGATGAGTATTTGTTAAGGCTCAAATATTAGATATTATCCCCCATTTATATCTTAGTCTTATGAATATTTCACACCCTAAACTCGATAACTGAACTCACAAGGAATCCGATGACCGGTTCTGACCGCAACAACGTCCATAGTACCCCATTCTCAGCTCCTGAGGCAGGTTCCGATCCTGAGATCCTATAAGGAGGATTTTCATAGCAGTATAATCATTCCAATATAAGCATTACCCATGATTATAACAAGTATATCTAAGAATAAAAAAGGGCACATAACACAAAATTCACTAAGAATTTGAACTTTTACAAGCTTACATTAGATCTGAAAGGACATACATAAGATAATGGGAAAAGAGAGAAAAGTCAGTAGCATTGGAGTCCTCAAGCTCAACTCTACTCCACGCTCTACCGCTACGACGCTTTCCTACAATCTCCTGCACACATCAATTGTACATAAGCTTATAGAAGCTTAGACGATGATGTAAGGGTGTGATAATGGTGCACAGAAGAATAGCAGGAGGTACAAGGAAGGAAACATGCTTTATGAGAATATCACTAGCCTTACTAAGGCTTATCATGAATACAATGCAATGAGTATTTGACATCATACCAAGGCAATGCATGAAGGGGGCTTACACAGCCAATGCTAATGCGATGCAAGTAATGTCACTGCTCATATCCAAACCATACGTCAAGCACATTATCAATCATAAGAAAATCACCAGGGTCCATTTCACTATTGAATGACTGCCACTCTACAGACCCCGCACAGTCAAACGAGTATAAGAGACCTCACTACCCGCCTGTGGATAGCCAATCACTACTAAGGCCTGACGGTAGCGAACCCATTTATGAGCTGTTCAAACTTAGCCTAACAATGCCTCCTCACATCAGGCAGGTAAGGCCACACCCCTATCCAACTGACTATACGATAGTAAGAGTCACGGCCCAACGGTATAAGGCCCTTGTGTGCTCATAATTTCCACTCAGTCACGGCATTGAAGCAGATCCTTAGTACTATGAAAGTTTTGAGAATTTCACCCATGGGCATCCTATGCCTCCGGTATGCTCAAGTATCAAAACTCCATCCCTCGATGACCACCACATAATGCAATCAATTCATACAGGTGATGCATATGGGGTAAAAAAATGTAATCATGCTATCGTGGAATATGGAATCCTCCATCCTATGGAGGGTTAAAGTCTAGGCACATAGACATGTGTTCTAAGGAGAAGAAAAATCCTTTAGTGGGGGCCTAGTACTTTGGGATGACCCACAAGCTAAGAGAGTCATAATCTTAAGGAGGAACGGTCTTAGCTAGTCCCATGGTGGGATTTAAACCACCTATAAGGGCCTCTATGAGCCTACCTTAGGGCCACCAAGGAGGACATCCAACCTCAACTAGGTCCTAAAAATGGTAGCCTGCTACGTATGTAAAGAAAGGTCCAAGGCACAATTAATCCATGGCCTAGTGGGCCATACACTAAGCCCAATACATAGGCAACCTGGTGGGCCCTTAAGCAAAGTTAGGGCCCAACCATAAGGGTCATGGGCTCACTCATTGTGGTGGGCTTAATGGACAACCCATTATCCCAACATATGGTAAATCCTTATATTTAACACAAGTAAG
This sequence comes from Magnolia kwangsiensis, assembly GCA_037074715.1. Classification (NCBI taxonomy): domain Eukaryota; kingdom Viridiplantae; phylum Streptophyta; class Magnoliopsida; order Magnoliales; family Magnoliaceae; genus Magnolia; species Magnolia kwangsiensis. Next base: position 83,069,851 of record CM073589.1, on the reverse strand, counting down.
TTGGGCCTCACTTCTCGGCCCAAGTATGGATTTATTATAGTGGGTAAGAAAGGGGCCAAATACTTGAGTATTTGGCCATAAGATCTATTACAATGGCATGGTAAATGTAACATGCCGAAAATCGGGGGGTCGAGCAAAAACTCAACTCCCGAGTTCCAAAATGTTATTTATGCAACATAGATATGTATGATTGAATGTTGTCTGTGATAATGTATTAAACATGAGTGAGATTAAGCTAGAACCGCATATCATACTCCAGAGACAGTTAAATTAACCAGCGGAAGTCTGTAATAGTATGTATAACATATATAAACTGTTGTATGTCTCCAGAGTGTGAACATGTTACCAGGTTATACACATACATGTTTACTCCAAAAGTAGATGAAACGAATATACATGAGTGCGCTAAAAATATGAAATGACAAATGTCAAAGTATCTAATCAACCTCCCTATAATCCCGTCGATCAGAACACGCATAAAGGAGGGATCCTCCTCATCATCATCAAGTCCGGCTCTGCCTCACAGGCCGCGCCATCATCTGCAATCACAAAAAGGTCTGGTGGGTGTCCGGAACACCGTCCCGTAACGTGGGAGTGAGTAGCTAACTCAGTGGAATAATAGAACAAAGATTAACATGTTATCAAATTAATCATGCGATAATAGTAACACAATAAATCAAACAATCCTAATACTGTTGTTAATGCAATTATGATATGACGTGATGTATGCCCTCACCGACGATCACCCTCATACGGCAACATCTTACGACCGCGGCATGCCACACTCCCTAGAGTGCTCCACATCTTCCAGGCACATGCAATGCTATGGTGATATGATTACCAAGTTGTTATTAATCCATTCAAACAGCAGGATTGGGAAACTAAGGTACTTCCCTTGTATCAATCCCAACACGGATCCTGTCTAGGGTCGTCACTCCTAGTAATCTCATACGATGTACATTTCGTAGGTCACTGCAAGGGCTGCCAGGGCTGTTGCTCGCACTCGTTGCACCGCTCCCCCATCACCTTATCAATACAGGCCTACTGTACTCTACTGCACGGAAGGGTCGTCGCCTCCCGTGAACTCAGAATACGCTCGCGGTCACTACAAAGGGCTCGTCGCCTGATCAGTGTAGGCCGACAGCTAGAATATAGTGTCCCATACCACCATAATCTGCTCACGAGTCTAGGTGCTCATTGGTCACTACGGTGAGGTTTGTGGCCCCAGCGTAGGCCGACAGCTCGACCACGGTGTCCCATACCACCATGCCCGGCTCATGAGTCTTTATGGATCAAGGTACCATGGTTAACAGGGTTTACAATGGTAAGTTCAGCACCCTAGGTTCAAGCAGTTATGACTCATACAAGGTGAACATACAACGGCCAGTCGGGTTACTTGACGGGCTCGACTAGCGCAATCGCATCTCGAATTGAACGACATGAAGTGCGTAAAACACTTCGCGTGGCCTAACCACTGCCGCCAACTCTCAACACGAATCACATTCATCGACGCGTCGTTCGTGGCTATGACCAGTCAGCCACGAATTCGCTCGGTTACCGACTGCCTGGACTAAGTCAAGTCCCACACATCTATGGAATTACATTAACACTAAACAAAGGTATTGAAATTGAAATACATCATGTGAGCATGTTAGCACATGTTATAACATTCAACTTAAGCAAATCTTCAAGGCATACTTCCTATGCATGTAATGCGATCATGCATAAGGTCAACATGTAGGAAATCATTTAGGTCAGCATATTAATCATGAAATCAATCTCAAACTACTACATAACATCATTTAATTCAATACATACTAATACAAGCATTTATACAAACACATACACTACACACTTAAATCCACACATAGTATGTCGACCCAAAGTGCGCAACTTGGCGAATCTCTTCGCCAAACTGATTATGCAATCATTCCTAACTCTCTAATGCGGCGACAAACCATGTCAATCACGTCAGCAAAATATGCATGTAGACCGTACTTCCTACAAATGACTAAAATGCCCTAAATCTCATATTCTTCGTTAATTTACAGAACGGGAAACGGAGAGCATTTTGTACATGTCAAATGGCGATGCCGTCAAGAATCTACTATTAAACGACATTGAAAGCGTTGAAAACAGTCAATCAAAGCGTCTAATATCCGCACCTTTTCCCTTTTAGGGATGAGAATTCGAACGGAGCGTATACGCTTCGTCTACGGCGAATAAGGAACCTAATACACGAGATCCATAAGCTACATCGCTATGGAAACAAAGGAAACTCAAATCAGTAACTATTTAGGGTACTTTCTTACCTAGAAAAGCAGAGAAATCACCGGCAACGTGATTGAGTTGCGTTGCTTAGGCACTTGCAACAGGTAGCACAAGCGGCAAGGAATTCTCCTCCAATCTCTCTCACAAACTCTCACCTTTTCTCTCTCCCAATCTAGGGATTTTTGCAAATTCGGATGGGAGAGAGGAGTGAGGGTTTCAACCCCTTTTATAGCCTACAACATGCCCAAAATAGGCTTGGGAACAATGTTTACTTGGTGCCTAACCAAATCGGGGCCGTTTCGGTCCAAAAGGGCATTTCTGAAGGTCCCCTGGCCAAATGCGGTCGGACTTAAGCTCATGCATACTGGATCTAGCACACATCCAGTTTTCAGGCCGGTAGGGTTCCCAGATCGCACGTGGCGGCCCAGTTTCAGTTTAACGGTCACCGCACCAAGATCAGGCCTATAAGTCTCGTGATATGTAATAAAAATTTTTCCTAATCCAAGGGTGTAATTTGGCTGTATTCTGACGGTCAGAATGCTTAATACTGATGCGTCAAATTTGTGTGCCAGATTTGAATTTGAAATTCCAACTATGTCCCTATTCACACTCTCTTCGGTTCGGGCTCAATGAAATAGCCTGTGATCGTCAGTTGGACTTGATATTCGAAACGATTGCCAAGCCCAGCTAAGTGGTCATAACGGTGTAAGATGGTAGGCATCTGACTTACGACGCGCGGTCTAGATCCAATACAAAGTTTCAAGGAGGTCCCGAGAACAAACCGGCTTAGAGTTTGATCCGAGGCTTTAGAGCATTATAGCACCCTTGGTTCCACTCGCTTTGGGCCTTGTAGAACGTATTTAAAGTGATTAGGGACCATTTCCCAGCTATTCTAACGTTGCACTAGCTAACTTAGTCATATTTTCTAAAGGAATTGATTCTAAGTGGTTTCTTTGGCTATGGAATTGGTTTCTAAGCAATTTTCCAGGTGTTTTAATTGACCCATTGCCTACGAACGTCAAATCTCAAATTGGCCAAAATCCGGGGTGTTACAATCTACCCCCCTTAAAACACAATGTCGTCCCCGACATTGGCGAACGGCAAGGAGTACCTAGAGGGACTTTAGTATTGACATTCTAAGGAAGGTTCAAATCCTACTTAATAACCTAATCGTATGTATATCCGAACTCAAAGGTTTCGATCTTGGGCCAGTGGGAAAGAGGCCAACCACTCTTCCGCTGCGCCACTCTGATCAAACGGTAGCGTTGACTAACCTAACTGGATTGGACTCAATACGTTCTACCCCCCTTAAAACTTGGTTTTACTTAAGGTTGAAGAATATTTGCATCGATCCGTATATCAGAACGAGGCGCAACTTAGGGGCTATCCTTAACCTAAAATGGAAACAGCCTTTCTCTATATGGTCTTCCTTGCTAATGATGCGTTCTATGGCATTGGTACCTATGATCATAGAGATGAGCCTAACCTCTATTATGATTGAATTCAGGGGCAGGTATGAGTTGGTGGCAAGATGTCTAATTCTCTACTGGCTTTAAGTCCTCGCCATTTCCCAAAGACAATGTGATCCTGTTTAGTTGTAGATGGTTGGGCCATCACAGAAGAAAGGAAGTGTAGTGGGTCTAAGCCGGATACGTTGAACCTTCTGTCTAATCAGGACAGAAAATGTGTTGTATCAGTTCTTAATCCAAGTCGATGCCGATCCTCTGCTTGATCAGAGCATTGGATTCATTGGTAACCACTCGGAGTAAGAAATCGACTCAAACCGCGAATACATCGCTTACATGTAGTTCCTTTACTCTGCGTTCCCGAATGCAATAAGTCCTTGGGAAAGGCAATTCTAAGGGGCGTGCTAGTTCATTCTAAGTTCAATCTGAGGGAGTTATAAATGTTCCCTGAGAGTGTATGGTTCCTTCCTATGGGCAACAACAGGAGTCTATAAGTCATAAGGGGATCTATCCAAGGAAGGGAGTCTCATTCCAATCAAAACTAATCTATCATTCCTTCACATATACAGGCTTTACCCTACTCTAGGTAACTAGTAGGCTAGTCTGTAACTCAGTAGCTATAATCTAAAGCTTAAGATTATACGGTAAATGGCTTTCCATACCATTTCTACTACAGAGAGTTGTTCTATCGCTTAGGGTCAAGATTGTCTAAATGGAATTGGATTTCTTATGTCGTCAGACTCTTCAAATCTAGGAGTGCTAACTCTAGGACCAAAACGCCAAGGGCCTATGTGGCCAGTAGCATTCAGTTGTATTAAATAGAACCGCGTTCTTAGTCCCATAGTGGGATCGGAAGTGGCATGCTTGGTAGGAGGGTGGGGTGGGATAAAAACTAATTAGTAGGCTGAATCCCGAGAGTTACAATACTCCCGATCCAGGGACAATACCTTACAGTGAAATGAGACAGCATGCACTCCATTCCACAAATTTTGGCTACATTAAGCCCAAACCACAACACAAACATTCACATAACAAGTCGAACAGCATCATGCATTTCATTAAACCAAAATTGTCATAATACAAGGGATATCTCCTTATAAGTATCATGACAAAAATACATGGGAGCTATGTCAGTCAGCTACTACAGCAACATAGGTAAACTACCAGCCTTATCAGGCTTACAAAACACAACTTAAAACAGGAAATGACTAACTACTAATAGTAACATCAAAGATCGCATCGCTAGTCGGAGTCTGGTGATGGAGGAGGAGCACCCTTATCCTGTAAGCAACACAGGATTGCCTTCAAGGTGCGAGTCACCTTGCCAAACTTCTTCTTTGTAACGGCCTTGGCATCAGCGACTTCCGCTTGAAGTTCTTGGACTTCCCTACGCAAAGCGGTCTGACTCTCCTCCATCCGAGCAATGCGGTCGTCGATAGTAGTCTGCGCAGAAGGAGGAGGGCTCTCATCAGTATCCTGAGCCTCCTCTTCTGTTTCTTCCTGAACCTCTTCCTGAACCTTTGCTCTAGGTTCTTCTTCGCTTTGATCTTCCTCTTCATCAAAGTCATCCCCACTATCCCTTTCAAGTTGATTTTCACGGTATTGCGACCCAATCTTCATCTTAACCATTGTCGACTCATCGATGGTGTGAATCGATACCGGCAATTCGGGTCCAAGTCTATAGGCAAACTCAAGCGCAATCTTGCAAATGAGTCGGCCAAAGGGAAGGGATTCGGATGTTCTCCTCGACCTGGCTATGAGAACTATCTGCCGTAAGATGAAAGTGGCCATACATACGTTCTCTCCCTGGGCCACCAGAAATAAGAAATCGACCATAAGACGTGTACATTCAATGCGGTTCGTCGACCTGGGATAGACATTGAACGTGCAGATATGGTGCAGCAGGCGCAAATCCTCAGACATGTACGTCGCCTTGAGGCTATTATTGGGCTGCCATGGAACCAACTTACCGCACAGAAACCTGGTGCGGCGATCTCGTTCGCGTCTAGTCCTCAAATTCTTCTCACTTGGATGCACATCACCTAGAGGCACGTTGAGAAGTCGCGCAATCAACCGAACGTCGATCGTAGCCATCCGATCTCTACCAAAAGGGATTTTGAACTGCAAAGGCTCCAAGGTAGGACTCTGGATGCTAGCATAGAAGGCACGAACAGTGCTCACATTAGCACGAGCGCGAGCTTCAAAGATCGGTCCCCAGTGCGCAGCTTCAATGCGTTCGAACAACAGATACTCGCCGAACAATCGCCCATCTACGTCCGCCTCAAATAACACTCTACGATCAGTGTATTCACCATGAGGCATCTCTGATAGGATGGTTCGTCCAAGATGTGCATGGGGATCCAAATCCCGCTTTGTACGGCACTCCAGGACTGCAGCTGGACCTGCGGCGGCGCTTGAACTTGCGGCACCACCCCGCGGCCTTCTCGATCGAGCAGGGCGGCTCGGCCCAGCCTCGTCTGACGCAGTTTTCCTCTTACCCATCAAAGATATGATGGATGAGAGCGACAAGAGACCCAAAATGGCTTCCACGAAAGCCATGGAAAACGCCGAAAATGCGGAGAAATGGCTGCCCAATCTGACAAAAGGAAATCTAGGCGTCGTAGAGGGATGCTTCAAGCTTCCCAAGGCTGTACTTTCAGGGAAAAATAAGAACAAAAAGATGGAATGGAGCTGCTCACGATTTCAGCACTATTTGGGGGATTTTGGAGCTCCAAATGGGAAAATCTTCAAGGAAAGGGGCTGCCAACACCCAATAATTGATGGGTGGTGGTCGGTTTTGGCCAAGGAAGGGTTTAGGAGGGGTTTGGGTCGCCGGGGTTTGGAATGGAGTGCTGAAAATCGAATCTAGGGTATGCAAGGGGGCTGTTTGTGAAAGAGAGGTGGGTTTTAGGGGTTTTCGTGGGATGGGAGGTAGCTAGGGGTGATGTGGACCCTGTTTAAGGGAGTGCGCCCGAAGGACAGCACCCCCGGAGCTCGCCGGCCGGCGATGCATCGCCCGGCCGACGATGGCATCGCCGGTCAACTTGCAAGTTGACCGGTGGGACCCCATGGGTCTGGTCCCCCATGGTCCCAGGGTCCCAAAAAGTCAGGTCCCACCCCTTGGTTCATTGTATTTTGGTCTCTATGAGCCCAAACATGTGTTCGGGGCTTTCCGGGTCCACATCGCAATCCCGAATACCAAACCATATGATGCAGCATATGAATTTGGGGTAGAAGGAGCCAGTACATCTTTCTAACTCCTTAGTTGCTAAAGAAAGTGAAGTTAGAATGGCCTTATGGCCATTTTTCATAAAATTTTACTATTCACTGTAAAATTTGGTGAATATATTAATTTGTGTTATTTTCACATTAGGTTTGATGCCTAACATGAAATGGATAAGAAAGAACTGAAGGTTGAAGTGTTTAGAGAAGGAATTTTGAGAATTTTTGGCAAAACGGGGTTTTTAAGCCCTGGCGATTGATTACTGGAGTCGTGGTCATTCCACGGCCCAAAGATTCACTTTTGCGGTTTAAAACCGCTCATAGGACGTCTCCACCCGACTTCCTACAGCTTAGAAGTGATTCGGGTCGCTTTACGCGACCCGAGATGCGTTACAGACTCGATCTTGCGATCGATCCTTATAGACTTCGCCTATCGGCGAATCTGTGATCCTAGAAGTGTTTCTAGACCCTTCTCGCACCCACCTAAGTCAAAGGAAGCGACAGCGTACGTCGCAAGACCATAACCCAGGCCCAGTTTAATCCAAATCATGCTCTGATACCATCTGTAACATCCCGAAAATCGGGGGGTCGAGCAAAAACCCAACTCCCGAGTTCCAAAATGTTATTTATACAACATAGATATGTATGATTGAATGTTGTCTGTGATAATGTATTAAACATGAGTGAGATTAAGCTAGAACCGCATATCATACTCCAGAGACAGTTAAATTAACCAGCGGAAGTCTGTAATAGTATGTATAACATATATAAACTGTTGTATGTCTCCAGAGTGTGAACATGTTACCAGGTTATACACATACATGTTTACTCCAAAAGTAGATGAAACGAATATACATGAGTGCGCTAAAAATATGAAATGACAAATGTCAAAGTATCTAATCAACCTCCCTGTAATCCCGTCGATCAGAACACGCATAAAGGAGGGATCCTCCTCATCATCATCAAGTCCGGCTCTGCCTAACAGGCCGCGCCATCATCTGCAATCACAAAAAGGTCTGGTGGGTGTCCGGAACACCGTCCCGTAACGTGGGAGTGAGTAGCTAACTCAGTGGAATAATAGAACAAAGATTAACATGTTATCAAATCAATCATGCGATAATAGTAACACAATAAATCAAACAATCCTAATACTGTTGTTAATGCAATTATGATATGACGTGATGTATGCCCTCACCGACGATCACCCTCATACGGCAACATCTTACGACCGCGGCATGCCACACTCCCTAGAGTGCTCCACACCTTCCAGGCACATACAATGCTATGGTGATATGATTACCAAGTTGTTATTAATCCATTCAAACAGCAGGATTGGGAAACTAAGGTACTTCCCTTGTATCAATCCCAACACGGATCCTGTCTAGGGTCGTCACTCCTAGTAATCTCATACGATGTACATTTCGTAGGTCACTGCAAGGGCTGTCAGGGCTGTTGCTCGCACTCGTTGCACCGCTCCCCCATCACCTTATCAATACAGGCCTACTGTACTCTACTGTACGGAAGGGTCGTCGCCTCCCGTGAACTCAGAATACGCTCGCGGTCACTACAAAGGGCTCGTCGCCTGATCAGTGTAGGCCGACAGCTAGAATATAGTGTCCCATACCACCATAATCTGCTCACGAGTCTAGGTGCTCACTGGTCACTACGGGGAGGTTTGTGGCCCCAGCGTAGGCCGACAGCTCGACCACGGTGTCCCATACTACCATGCCCGGCTCATGAGTCTTTATGGATCAAGGTACCATGGTTAACAGGGTTTACAATGGTAAGTTCAGTACCCTAGGTTCAAGCAGTTATGACTCATACAAGGTGAACATACAACGGCCAGTCGGGTTACTTGACGGGCTCGACTAGCGCAATCGCATCTCGAATTGAACGACATGAAGTGCGTAAAACACTTCGCGTGGCCTAACCACTGCCGCCAACTCTCAACACGAATCACATTCATCGACGCGTCGTTCGTGGCTATGACCAGTCAGCCACGAATTCGCTCGGTTACCGACTGCCTGGACTAAGTCAAGTCCCACACATCTATGGAATTACATTAACACTAAACAAAGGTATTGAAATTGAAATACATCATGTGAGCATGTTAGCACATGTTATAACATTCAACTTAAGCAAATCTTCAAGGCATACTTCTTATGCATGTAATGCGATCATGCATAAGGTCAACATGTAGGAAATCATTTAGGTCAGCATATTAATCATGAAATCAATCTCAAACTACTACATAACATCATTTAATTCAATACATACTAATACAAGCATTTATACAAACACATACACTACACACTTAAATCCACACATAGTATGTCGACCCAAAGTGCGCAACTTGGCGAATCTCTTCGCCAAACTGATTATGCAATCATTCCTAACTCTCTAATGCGGCGACAAACCATGTCAATCACGTCAGCAAAATATGCATGTAGACCGTACTTCCTACAAATGACTAAAATGCCCTAAATCTCATATTCTTCGTTAATTTACAGAACGGGAAACGGAGAGCATTTTGTACATGTCAAACGGCGATGCCGTCAAGAATCTACTATTAAACGACATTGAAAGCGTTGAAAACAGTCAATCAAAGCGTCTAATATCCGCACCTTTTCCCTTTTAGGGATGAGAATTCGAACGGAGCGTATACGCTTCGTCTACGGCGAATAAGGAACCTAATACACGAGATCCATAAGCTACATCGCTATGGAAACAAAGGAAACTCAAATCAGTAACTATTTAGGGTACTTTCTTACCTAGAAAAGCGGAGAAATCACCGGCAACGTGATTGAGTTGCGTTGCTTAGGCACTTGCAACAGGTAGCACAAGCGGCAAGGAATTCTCCTCCAATCTCTCTCACAAACTCTCACCTTTTCTCTCTCCCAATCTAGGGATTTTTGCAAATTCGGATGGGAGAGAGGAGTGAGGGTTTCAACCCCTTTTATAGCCTACAACATGCCCAAAATAGGCTTGGGAACAATGTTTACTTGGTGCCTAACCAAATCGGGGCCGTTTCGGTCCAAAAGGGCATTTCTGAAGGTCCCCTGGCCAAATGCGGTCGGACTTAAGCTCATGCATACTGGATCTAGCACACATCCAGTTTTCAGGCCGGTAGGGTTCCCAGATCGCACGTGGCGGCCCAGTTTCAGTTTAACGGTCACCGCACCAAGATCAGGCCTATAAGTCTCGTGATATGTAATAGAAATTTTTCCTAATCCAAGGGTGTAATTTGGCTGTATTCTGAAGGTCAGAATGCTTAATACTGATGCGTCAAATTTGTGTGCCAGATTTGAATTTGAAATTCCAACTATGTCCCTATTCACACTCTCTTCGGTCCGGGCTCAATGAAATAGCCTGTGATCGTCAGTTGGACTTGATATTCGAAACGATTGCCAAGCCCAGCTAAGTGGTCATAACGGTCTAAGATGGTAGGCATCTGACTTACGACGCGCGGTCTAGATCCAATACAAAGTTTCAAGGAGGTCCCGAGAACAAACCGGCTTAGAGTTTGATCCGAGGCTTTAGAGCATTATAGCACCCTTGGTTCCACTCGCTTTGGGCCTTGTAGAACGTATTTAAAGTGATTAGGGACCATTTCCCAGCTATTCTAACGTTGCACTAGCTAACTTAGTCATATTTTCTAAAGGAATTGATTCTAAGTGGTTTCTTTGGCTATGGAATTGGTTTCTAAGCAATTTTTCAGGTGTTTTAATTGACCCATTGCCTACGAACGTCAAATCTCAAATTGGCCAAAATCCGGGGTGTTACAGTAAATATAGGACCTAAGGATCCAACGGGCCTATCAAAGATTCCAACCCAACCAAGGCTATAAGGCCTATAATTAACTGGGAGAATAGCCCAAGAAGAATCTTAATTTGAATGGGCCTTTAATCATGCACTAATTAAGCCCAAAAAAATAAAATTAAGATGATATGATAACTGACTTAAATCCTCTTCAAATCTAGTAGGCCATACTACCCCAAAAGAACATTTATAGGCAACAATTATTGGGCTCAATGCCAAATTCCAGCCCACTCAAATTTTTAGGTTCGTTGGAGTCCAATAATATAAGTATTTCTTAGTATATTTAATCCCTGATGGCCCACACACATCACTGTAGGCCCCACCAGATAAGAGAGGATATGCAAAACATATATCAAGTGGGCTAGGCCATTGGAATGCAGACCTAGCAGTAGCCTAAGGCTGGGATGTCCAATGTGTAGGCAGCTCTATGGGCCCAGGGTATCTGGCCCAAAAATCAACCCAATAGGCCCCAATTGAATATAAAAAAAAAAGTTAAGGGTGATCATCCCCTAAGGACCCAACATGGATGGATGGTGGGATATACAATACATCAAGGTGGGCCCACGAAGCAGGCTGGACGGCCAACCCAAGTGGGCCACTCCCAGCCACACCATGGTCAGCTCAAATGTTCGTTGGGTCTAAAATTTTTTAAAGTGACACTTTCATGGGTGGGTCACACCCCTAAAAAATTTCATGATTTTTGGACACCTATAAATATTTTAATTAATTTAAATAAAATAGTCTGTCCAGAAAATTGAACTGACTTGGACATCCCAACGTGGTGGGCCAGTTCGACCCTTGCCACAGTGTGCACAGGAGTCCATTGGCCCCAAAAATTTATACGAGGGTCCAAACATAGGTGGGAAACCTCATTGTAAATTTTCATAATTTTTTGATACTCAAAAGTATTTTAATAAATTTTAGAATTACAATCTGTCCAAGGTGAAATATTGTTGGAAATATAACTGTCCTGAATTTAGGTCATCCAAATGGGTTGGTTCTGGGCCTCCAAAATTCTTAAAATTTGAACCCAAGGTCCTTCATCAAGCCTAAAAAAAGTTGGGACCCAAAAATATGACCCACTTTTTGAGAAAATATTTTAATTATTTTTTGTTTGGGGGACTATGTTACTGGACTGCACAATAGAAATTTCTGGTAGTCCACTATGTTGGCCCACCCTTTTGGATGCCCAAATGGGGTCTATTGGGGCTGAAATTTGGTATGATTTTAGGTGGGTCATACATCTATAAGAATAAAATATTAATTTGCATCATTCTTCCCACTAAATTACCAAAAATCAGGCTCCAAGGTGGCCCAAAAATCTATCTATACAGTTTCTAGACAACAACAATACATTGGAATAAAATAATTATAACAGAAAAAAATGGGATTTAATACCAGAAAATTAGAGAATGGACCATCCTAGTAGGCCCCACAAATATCCAAGCCATCTTACCATCCAAAACACCTTTGCATGTGCCCCCAGTTAGTTAGATTTTAGGGTCACATGTCATAGGGTGGAATGTCATGGGCATCCTCCCTTGTTTGTATGGATGGATTTTTGTTAGCCCACAAGGTGGGCTACACACCATGATCAGGGAGGAAAACAACGGAAAAGAAGAGAAAGAAGAGCAATCCGGCCCAAAGGAAGGGCTTCGCCACTATTGAGCCCTCGCAAGAGTAATATAACACACATCATACATAGATTTGCATTTACTACATGGATCTTACACATGCATGGCTAAAAATTAAAATAGATGGTGGGAATACCATTCCCACCATGATCCTAAGGTTTAGATGACCTCATCATGAAAATATATCAAAGGATGCATCATAATGGGGTCCATAAAGGAAAGCCCCATGCATGAGACATGTATGAATAAGGTGGGCCATTTGGCCACACCTATGGGGACGTGTGGGACCTGCACCATTGATTGGTGGGTCTTACACTCCCATCATGAAGAGAAGAAGGGATCTACACAATAATAAAAAAAATCAGATTATACCATAAAGAAGCACCCACCTTAAGATCTCTATCTAAAACTTCACTCTAAGCTTCTAAGGGTCCACGGAAGCAAGATGAAGGGGTGAGATGAGGTTTTGATTGATGGATGGGGAGAGAAATGAGAGAGGAGGGGCTAAAATATTACAATGTTTCTAGGAGAAGAGAGAGAAGAGAGTAGAGAGAAATGAGAGAATGAGAGAGAAAGAGGACTGGGAAAGGTATAACAAAGAAATGATGGGATTTCTAGAAAGAGAAGGAGAATGATGAGTTTTCTCTCTTGAGAAGAGAAAAATCCAGATTTTTACTAGAAAAGAGGACTTGGGTTAGAGCAACACATCATAAGTTTTTAGAAAAGAAGCTATCCTTGCCTAGGTTAGCGAACTTCTATCATTGCTAACTATAGGGAGGTGTAGGGTAGGAGGCTAGGCACATGGAACCTAGGGTGGGCCCACATGGAAAAACATGCACATGGGTAAAGTGGGCCCCACATCATGATCAATGGCCCAAATAATGTGCAGCCTATAACTTTTGATAGACACGTCATATTTACACACAAGACATGGCGTTGGAACTATGGCGATGATGCGGTCGCAATGACATAGTTCTTGGGTTAATCCGAGTCGGGTCTACATGACTGAACCCAAGGATGACCGCAAACACTATTCAAGGGTCGTGGGTTATCAAAATTTGACCAGTAGGACCACGGGACTAAAATAAATGAGATGCATACACACACATGCACACATGTGAACTCGGGTCGTGTCTCACAGAACATGATAATGCTTAATGGTCTATTTTATACATGTTTTTGTTGCAAGGTGAATTTGGGAGCTTTGATTGAAAAGAATGCTAAAAGCATGGATTTAATGCTCAATAATCACCAAGCCAAAGATTGGATATTAGAAGATTAAAAATAAAGAATTTACATGCAAAAGATCTAAGAAAACCAAGTGAGGAATGAAGAAAATTGAAGATTTGACCAGTTTAAGCTCTTCCTCGACTAGTCAAAGAAACTTCGACTCGAACTCCCTCAAGATAGACTTTTAAATTTACACAATCCTCGACCAGTTAAAGACTATCCTTGACCAGTCGAGGGTTGCATAGACAACACATGGACTGTGTAAATTTGAGGCAGTTTCCAGATTTTTCCAAATCGGTGCAAAAGTTGCAGTTGCAAAACTATAAATCGGAGTCCGTAGGATGTTCCTACGAATCTTCTAAGATTTGAAGAGTGGAGCAAAAGGGTGGAGAAGCCATCGTTAAGAGTTTTTCTTCTTCCTTAGTTATTTTCATGTTTTATTTAAAAGACTTTGGTTCAACAATGTCTATAGTAGGATAAACCTGTTAACAAGGGCTAAGAGGTGAAGCTTGTAGCGTGATGGGATGTTTCTATTATTTTGATTCATATTTATGTTGAACTCTTTTTTATTTTAGTTTGATTATAAGGAATGTTTTCAGTTTTTAATGATTTATTGTGACAAATTACAATAGATTTGCGATAGCCTTAAATATTGTCCTTTCCTATTTTGAGATTGATGGATTGGAAAATCCTTTTGATTGCCATCATCCCATGGGCATGGTTAGGTAATGAAATCCCTTCTAATCTTTCCAATTCTCCTTCTTTGATGACTAGATTCATGAGAAGTTCAAATATCTGATAGTTTCTTCTTTCAACTGGATAAGATAGGACTCCGATTCTGTTTGTTCCTTGAATCAAGCATAGTATCACCCTGATTGGCTACGCCAAAATTACGAATTTGCGAGCAAAAATTGCTTGGTTTAACGACGGATTTAATCCGTCGCTAATGGAAAAAGTCCGTCAATCCAGTCTTTTTCGAAAATCTGCAAGTTTTAAAAGTCACAGAATTTTGTGACAGACCAAAATCCGTCGCTAAAATCTGATTTACGACGGATTGTGGTCTGTCATAAATTTGCGACGGATTTTGATTTTGCGATGGAATATGATCAGTTGCAAATTCCCGCCCAAAATACCACTTCGCGACAGCTTTTAGTTGCTTTTGCGAGCCAATTCCCACCCAAAATAGCACTTCGCGATAGTTTTTAGTTACTTTTGCGACAGATCATGGTCCACCATAAAAGGACTTTTGCCTTAACATTTAGTTTTTTCATTTTTTTTAAAGAATATGGTGGAAAATTACGTTTTTTGTAGTTTAAGAATTGTTTTTTAATAGAATTTCAGTGGTTTAATTGTACATATTTGTATCTAAGATTATTTTTTAACAATTGATTGAATGCAAAAAAAAATAAAAATTATATCAAATGAGTCGAAATTATTATTATTATTTAATTTAAAACTAATATTTAAATGATTTGTAATATCACGTGAAAAAGAATATTGAGAAGCTTAAAAAATTTAACAATGTTTGAGAAAATTTGAGATTTTGAAAAAAAAAAAAATCATGATTTAAAAAAAATCTATTTTGGGGGGAAAAAAGAATATTAAATAAAGTTGATAATTTTGAAAAAAAAGAATTTGATTTCGAGAAAAAAATAATCTCTTGCAAAAGAAAATTAAAAAGATTTAAAAAATGTGAAAATTTTGACAACGTTGAAAAATGAAAATATTTTAAAAAAGAAAATGAGAGTTTGTATTTTGAAAAATAAAATAAAATTGAGAAGTTTGATAAAAATTAACAAGTTCGAAAAAAATGAAGAAGTTCAAAAGAATTGAAAATTTTAAAATAAAATGATATTAAAAAATTGATACTTTAACAAAAAATAAACATTTTGAAACAAAAAAGAAAGAAGTTGAAAATTTTTGTGATATTGAAAAATAATTGAAAATGTTCAAAATTTGAAATTAAAAGAAAAAGTTATTTGTAAAAACATTGAGATTTTGAAAAAAAAATAAATGTCATTTAAAAAAGAAAATTAAAAAGTTAAAAAAAAAATGATGCTTTTGAAGAAAAAATAAATCGGCAATATGAATTTTTTGAGAAAAAAATAAAATTTGAAATTTTTTTTGAGATTTTGAAAATAAAAATTTAGAATTTGTATTTTATTTTTTAAAAAATAATTTTTAATAAAAATTGTATTTTGTTAAAAGTTTTCAAAGAAAAATTAAGAGTAAAAAAATATACATTTTGAAAGAGAAAATGTGATTTTTAAATGGAAATTGAAATTTATCTGTGGAAAAAATATTTTTTACTAAATTATTAGGCACATCCACTAATTGAACCTTTAATCATTTTTGGACAATCTAATCAGTCCAGATTGAAGAGTAAATAACTTTAAATGTTTAAATTAAATTTCACTCAAATTGTTGATCAATCTTGTATGCCCAATATCTTTCTCATATATAGCCTGATCGGGGCAAGTAACTTGTCAAATTGAGGGTATTGATCAGTAAAATAGACTGAATGGACTAGACATGTAAAATGGGCCAAATATTCTGGTCAAGATTGTGACCCAACTTATTGACCTTGTGAGAACCTAAGAATTAATGTTAGTAAGTTTTGTGGGCCTCATCATGATGTGTGTCGAACATCAACACCGTGCATTTGATGTGTCCACTTTAGGTTATGAGATATCTCAAAAATCATCCGTATACAAAACTCAGGTGGGCCATACCATCTAAAACTATGCAAAGACATCCTAAAAAATATAAAGCACTTGGTGGAGCCTACATGAGTTTTGGATGCGGCTGAAACTTGATCTGACCCCTCATCCAAGTGGGACACACATAATGAGTGGGTTAGATATGTGAATCATATTTAGGCAGGCCCACTATATGATTCTGAATGTTTTAAGGAAACCCATCTCCACTACATTTAGGTGAGTTACTCATTACCCTTAACAGAGTAAACTCTGTGGGGTCCACCGTTATTTATTTATTTTATCTACTCCGTTCATCCATGTTAACAGATAATTTGAGGTATAAAGAACAAAAAGGAAGCATATCCAAAACTCAAGTGGACGACACCACAGGAAATAGTGTGATTGAACCTCTACCATTGAAAATTTCTTGGAGTCCATAGAAGTTTTGGATCAAGTTGATGTTTGTGTTTTCTCTTCATTCATATCTTTTTCATATCATGAACAGGTTGGATGAAAAATAAACACTACTATGGGCCCAAGGAAGGTATCAACGGTGGAAATCATTATTCCACACTGTTTCGTGTGGCATGGTCGACTTGAGTTTTGGATTTACCAAAAATTTGGGATAAACCCACACCATTCATCTATTTTTTGAGATAATTTTAGAGAATTATCCAAAAAATGAATCATATCCAAAGACTAAATGGATCACACCACAAATACCATCAGGAGTGATGATTTTCATCGATAAAAAATTCGTAGGGCCCACCATAACGTTTATTTTCCATCCAATCTATTCATAAGGTCACAAAGACCTGGATGAAGAGGAAAAAAATTTCATATTGATCCAAAACTTCTGTGACCCCCGAAAGGGTTTCAATGGTAGACGTTCAATCCCCCACATGCTTTCGATCACGTGGTCCACTTGATAGTTAGGTCTATCTTATTTTTTTGTCTCAAGCTTTACGATGAGCTCGCCATATGGATGGACAATTTGGATATAACACATAACTCATGATAGGACCCACAAAACTTGCTGACGTCACCCAGCCCCCTCTCATTCGAGAGTGGGACGCAGACTAGACATTGATAGGTTGAGTAGCGAGACTCGCTACTAAAGTGACATCACTAAGTTCTGTGGACCCCACTATGATGTATGTGTTGTATCCACAACGTCCATTCATTTGGATATATTATTTGAAGGCATGACCCAAAGAACAAGCCAGATCTAAAGCTTTAGTGGACCCCACTGAAAACACTAGGAAGATTGATGCCCAGACCTTCCTAAGGCCCGCCATGATGTTTTGTCACAATCCAACTTGTTCAAAAGTTAACAAAGACATTAAAGAAGGGAAAACACAAATATCAGCTAGATATAAAACTTTTGTGGACACTAGAAGTTTTTAACGATGTGTCACTCTCCCCACTGTTTTCTCTGGTGGGGTCCACCGGAGCTTTGGACATGACTCATTCTTTAGATCTTACCCTAAAATGATCTCTCCAGATGGATGGATGTAGTGGATACAAAACATACATCATGGTGGGGCCCACAGAACTTGGTGATGACACTTCACGAGCAATCTCGCTACTCAACTTGTTAGTAACGCCCGTCTCACCCCCACCCCCCCAATCTCTCTGTTGATGTTGGCCATTACACAGAACGAAGACGATGGAATCTTCCTGATTTACCCTTTTCCTTCTCAGATTTGTAGTAGGTCTCTCTCTCTCTCTCTCTCTCTCTCTCTCTCTCTCTCTCAATCTTGACCCTTAATCTCTACAGATCTATGTCCTCGGATCTCTAGATCAAAACCCTAGGGCCCATTTTACACTTCGTAATTGGAATTCGCTAGTTTTCATGAAATGGGATAATCGGTTTTTGATGTTTGGATGCAGTTTGCAATTTGTTAGGGGTTTGCATTGTCGAAACCCTTTTTACGGTTGGCATGCACTTTTTTGTTTCATAGGAAATCTAAAACTTACTATTACTGTGGATTGAGAAGTTTGTAAACTATTTCTGTATTGATTTCAATTATGCAAACATAGATTTTCAGAATGCCGTCTCAGTAAACCTGCTCATTTGAATGATGTGAACCATTCAAATCCTTTTTTTTTTAACTCAAATGATAAGCGATGGAGACTCACCAGATCAGTAAACATACCCCACTTTAGGAATATTGCTAATAGTACATACATATCATTCCTGACTAGATTATATTAGAAGGTTTTATATCTTCTTTTCTTTGGAAAAATAAAAGATAGCACTCTTTTTTTTCTTCTAAAGTTTGTAGCTGAAAGATCCATTCTCAGTTGCATTTTGTCAATTTTTTTTGCAGTGCAGGTTTGATCATTGCATCATATCATATTGTCATGAGTTTCTAAACACTTGGATCTGCTCTTCTCTTTAGATGGTCTTTCATGAATACATGACAATTGAGCATTCTTATGTATAGCATATAGTTACCAGCATCAACCTGTACCCTCAGACCTTTTTTTGATCTCTTATCTGAAATGATTTCAGAAAATTATATATAAAACAACATGTTTTTCTGAGTGCAAACCTCTAAGCAGATTGCATTGTTCATTTAAATTGTCTTATTTTGAAGTTTGAATCCTGTGACAGAGATTACATTCCACTTTTTTAATGCAATATCTGAAGAGCATTACTTGTTTGCGGTAAGCATTGGAGAAAGAAGAGTTGATGTGGGCCTTGTTAGTTGAGTCATCAAGTGGCTCCAAGCTGAAGGCAATTGAATTCTAGAAAACTCGTTATATTTTAAAGTTGAATTTGACAAGAGCATATTCCACATGCCTGGTGGTCTTCACCCAAACTTACTGGTTGCATTAGAGAAGCTTTCCTTAATCCAACAAGTTTAGGCATGCCTAATGACATTGATTTGGGGTTGGTGTAAGCAACTACTATTAAGAGGTTATGGAAAGAGTTAATGATTTGTTTGTTTTATGATAAGATATGGATGCAATCCCTGAATACCATATTTACTTGAAAAAACCAGGGATCCATTTCAAGGACCACTTCCATCATGCACCCTAGAATCATGCTCACGTGTGTGTGACATTGACGGGGTGGTGGAAACAACTGCTTATAAGAGGTTTATGGAAAGACTTACTGATTTGTTTGTTTACAATGGGATATAGGTGCCTGCCATGAATAATATTGATTTTATTTACTTGTACAAACCAAGGATCGATCTAGTTGAGGACCACTTCCATCATGCACCCTAGAACCATGCTCAAGTGTGTATGTCATAAACAGTTTAACAAGCAACATTTGGAAACTTATTATTTCATGGATGGTTGTGTGGAGTATCATTAACAGTTAATGCATGTAGCAGATATTACATAGAAATCTTCCAAGTAAAAAAGCAGATAAATCTTGTATGCAAACCATGCATTTTAGGTTTGTAGATGGGTTCCACACTTGGTACTGTTTGGGTTCCTTGTGTGTGGGAAAATCCTATCCATGATCTAGTAAGCTTCTTCACACAACAAAAAGGAGCTTGGTAATGTGGATTTTTTATGAATGAATGGGGTTTGGGTCTGTTTGGGTGCTTGGAATTTGTTGTTCATCCCATCAATGTTAATTTGAATGGGGCTAATAATCACGCAGAGAGGATCTGCATGACCATTGATTTGTTCAGATACAGATTATAGCTATACAGTAGATGGCCAACAATTAAAGAGTTTGGATGACAATCTTATTTTATTAGGACTGTTCTAGCATGGCTCTCATGTGGAAAAATGCATGCATGCAAACTAATGTGAATGAGATCCACACTGTCCATTAAGTACACTGCCTCATGCTCACCCTAGAACTCAAAAATTAGGCTGGCCCAAAACTTAGGTATGCCACATCATAGGGAAGGATTCGGATGTGGATGCCCACCAATCAATCTCATCTCTTTATAGGGTTCTCATCATTGATGGATACTTTGCTATTGCACATGTTACCTTTGTAGATATTGATTGATCCATAACTAGTTTTGGGTCTTCTTTCCAACATGCAGATATTGTACCTTGTTGCTGTTTAGTGTCATTCTGGAAGTCTACTTGTTAATTCATGTTATCTCACATAAAAGTTAGTTTTAAGTGACAAATTTTCTATTGACAGGCTGAGAACCCAACTTGAGTACATCAAAAGAAAGGAAAATACAATTAAAATAAATAAATAATAATAATAATAAAAGAAAAGAATAAGAAAGAAGAGAAATGAAACCATCTGTCCTCGATTCTCCTCATTGCACATGTTACCTTTGTAGATATTGATTGATCCATAACTAGTTTTGGGCCTTCTTTCCAACATGCAGATATTGTACCTTGTTGCTGTTTAGTGTCATTCTGGAAGTCTACTTGTTAATTCATGTTATCTCACATAAAAGTCAGTTTTAAGTGACAATTTTTCTATTGACAGGTTGAGAACCCAACTTGAGTACATCAAAAGAAAGGAAAATAAAATTAAAATAAATAAATAACAATAATAATAAAAGAAACGAAAAAGAAAGAAACTGAAGGAAAAAAGAAAGAAAAGAAATGAAACCATCTGTCCTCGATTCTCATCGAACTTTCAAGGAAGACTGAAACAATTTCTCATTGTGTACAACTCAATTGCCAAAAAATTTGACAATATGTTTGTTGATCTATGGCTGGGAATTATAATTTTTGAAGCTTCCTGCATGGTTGATTAGGCAGAAAGAGTGCTTTTGAATTTTAATTTTCTTTTAACTTTCGTTTTTCTTTGCTTTTTGGTTGTTTGAATTCTCTTTCACAGGCACAGATTCATCAACTCAATATTTGCCAATGCATTCATTTTTCTTTCTTTTGATAGTGGTATGACCAATTAATTAGCAGATCTTGGTTTACATGACTATAACAATTATGTAACCATTCTATCTATCTATATATGTAGCTAGCTACCTATCTATCTAACTTCAGAAACAAAACTATTTATGATGACTGCTATTAATGAAATTAGAACTATCTCCTTCGTGACACACAAGTCAGGATTTTTCTCATGTTATGGTATTTGTTCCCATAACTATCATCCAAAACTATTTGCTAAGGTTGCATGTGCCTCTGTATGTGGCCATACGTGCCACCTGGCTTGTGGGATATATGAGCTATTGATCAAGTGATCTTCACCATGCAAATGATCGGGCTCATAAATCAGGCTAGTCCAGTTATCTGGTGAGCCACGTGTGCATTCAATGTTGGTCTTTGGAAATTTTCACTAAACCATCCATTGTGTTCCAGCATGCGTGGCCTCCCTGATTTTCAAACTAGATCATCTGAAGGGTAGAACTCTCTTGCGTGGCTGAGATGTCCCTCACATGGTTACCATGTATGGCCAAGCGTGAGCTTAGCACTGCTACTATGTTCAAACATCTCCTTATCTTTTAGTGACCCACAACTTGTAATAGTTAACAAGGCATGTCGAGGTTTTATTGTCTCTTACGTTTTGATCCTCTACTTTCGAGGTTTTGTCTGGTTAGTCCCTGGCTTGCATTTACATCTTGGCTGTTAACATCTAGTGACTATGGTAAAGGTAAAGATAGGCCCATATGCTTATTTATAGGAAAATGACCAAAACAAACCCAGTTGCTCCCATTGACAGGACAATCTTTCTACCTAAAAAGAATAATTGTACTATGCTTATAAATTGTTAGTGTTATATAGATCAAGATGTATCTGTTGTGTGTATGTATTGTCTTCTCATAGTGGTTGAGTTGAGAATGCATTGTCAGATAGAATGTAATTAGTTTTCATGATATCTCTGTTGATCAATATAGAGTAAATACATCACTAAAATGTTGCTACTTAGTGGGAGAGGTTGTCACATGTATGTGGCTGTTCTATCCTACATGTCTGTAAGTTGCCACTCATGTTTTACTCTAGGAGAACTTCATGGCTGTTGAATTACTCATGTTGTAGGATCTTAAGCTTTGCTGATGTAGATTATTTAAAATGGTACTGTGAAATGTCTTGGATTTCTTCTAAATTCATGTCCTATTCCAAATATGGAAAGAAAAATTTTAAAAAGTCAAATTACAGAAAGTTTCATGACATGTTGTTCAATGCATCTCTTCCATATTTCCATGGCTCTACTTAAAAATACTTTGGACAAGCATTTGTTGCAGTTGGGCATGAGAGAAATCCATTGATAGATTCAAATGCATTCCCCCTATTTGTCAAAGATGTGAAATTTATCAAATTCGAACTAGTAAGAAATCCTAGCATTTCCATGACGTATGTTTTTCTTTTGTGTTTTGCATGATCAAGTTCAGGTGAGATGTAGGAGGGATTGATGTGGTTGGTGAAAATCTTGCACTGAGGAAATATATATAGCACAATACCGATATGTATTATTTGAAATAGCGGTGAAGACCGCTTGATTTGAAGTAGGAATATGCCAATATGTCCTAGAGGGGGGTGAATAGGACTTTTTAAAGTTTTTATGAATTACTAAAGATCCTATCATACAAATCCTATCACAGAGTACAGATTAGGATTACTCAAAAATTAACTCTACTGGCTTCCAAGCCTGGTAGAGGATCCAATCACAGAACTATTTAAATGATAAACAATTCGTATATAAGATTGTGATGGATATGAATATGTGTGTGTATAAGATGTGATTTCAGACGATCAGATATAAAAGCATATAAGGAAATCACATAAATGAAAGACAATTCCAATCTCAAAAACAGTCATTTTATAGTGGTTCGACTACTTGTCTACTCCACTCTCGGCTTCCACACTCAACCCTTAAGTGACCGAATTTCACTAAGGAGGTTTCTCATGGTTCAACTCAAACTTAAGGTTTTAAATCAGGTTCACCTTCAACCTTTACACGGAGGTTTCTACTCGGTTCACCTCTAACCCTGGAGTTTTGCTGGCGCACTTCTAACCAAATGTTTATGCCCACACAGAGCAAGGGTCCATACAACGCATCCAGATGTTTATGCTCTCCACAGAGCAAGGGTCCACACAACGCACCCCGCACATAGACTCCCGTCGGAGGCCTCCTTTGAGGACTTCAAAGGGTGAGCAACACTTAAGACCCAATCCTAGAAAGGAATAATCACAAGTGTCCTCTGGACTCTAGATACTTACAAATGAGTTGATGAGTCTCATTCAGCGCAATGTTAAAGATTTCCTTCTTGTTGATGAAGAGTCTTCAGCCCCCTTGATCCGCAATACAAAAGATATACATATTCGAGGCTTTAGGTTAAGTCAAGGTTGTGATGGAATTCCACTCTCTAAGGAATTTCCTATTAGAAAGATAGAGTGGTTCCGATCATCTATGCATTCAAGGCATCCCAGCTTAATGATTTGCAAATAAGGTAGTAGCTGGAGGATCCTTGAATGCAGAAGTTCATTCCCCAATCCACTCTATTGAATATCAATGATGAGGGTGGATTGGAGGATGAAATCCCTGAGAGAAAGGGCTTAAGGTAAATGATAGGAAAGTTAAAACACTCAAAAGCAATCTCTTCTTTCTCTACCAGCAATAAAGGAAAGATTCTTTATATATAGGCAAAAGGTTCCAACGGGTATAAAACGGTCACATTTATGACAGAGTTCGGTATCATCGAGCAAGTGTCGATATGATCGAGCGTATACTCTTGATTTTATCGATTGTCCTCTCGATGATACAAACTCAAATGTCATTTTCACTTTTGAAAACCTTCTTTCAACTGGTCGATGGGATCGAGACACACATCAATGTTATCGGATTTCGAACTCTGATTCCATCAATAGATGAATCGATTTATTGACAGGTGAAAAATAAGAAAGACAAGCCTTAAAAATTTTCAAGTTCTAACGATATGATCGGGGAACAGTCGATGTCATCGGAATTTGTATGTCGATGATATCGGAGACCGTGTCGATGGGATCGATAAATCGTATAGATTTACCTATAAGCTTGCTGGACGGTTTGTGTCCGGTATCGATCCAATCGACCGGTTCTCGATAAGATCGATATATGAATATCGATTTCTCGACTAGCACCCCGATCACTGATTAAAACATCCTAAAATTTATGCTAGAGGAAACATGCTCTCACTATCGATGTGATCGACTGACTTCCGATATGATCGATATTTGAGTTCAGATTGAATCGGACAGTCATCGATATATTGAAGCTCATAGTGGTTTTCTTTAGAAAAAGACAGGCATCAGAAAATTGTCTGTCGATTATATCAATCTACTTTCGATAGGATCGATATTCGAATATCGATGATATCGACTGATCCATCAATATATCGATAAATCGTCCAGACGAATGTTTGATTGCTGGACGCTTTTTGTCCTCACTCGATTGTATCGATTGAGATGCTGAGGACATCGACAGAGCAGGTCGATCATATCGAGAAATGAATCGATATAATCGACAGTGTAAGAAAAACTTGAAGATTTTCCTATTTGGTAAAAAGTTTTCTTACACAAAAATCCTAAGATGTTTTAAGGGTTTTAAGGGTTTTAATCACCTGGTGTTTTGGGACATGGGATGTGAGGCAATGATTTACCAATGGCGAGCTTCCACACATCCAGTTGAGGCAGACACTTGAGTTGATCTTCCTGTTAGGCGCTGTTGTCCGACTGACTCAACTTACACCGTAATTGACAAACCAGGGCACTAGTAGGTGCACTTTCAATCTCCTCCTTTGTCAATTACGTGACAAAATACTCAAAAATACCTTAGGAAAATATCTAGACAGATATATCCTAAATTGTGTGTACATGCATTAACACAATTTACAAATTTTAATCACCCATGTACACACCCAGTAATTTCTCCCCCTTACTTCAAAAACTCCTCCTTTCTTGTTGCGGCTGCTCCCCCTAACACCTGCAACATATAAGATCACAGATATCCAATTTTCCACAGGGGTGTTTGTAATTTTTCTCTCCCTTTTTGTTAGTCATTGACAAAGATATAGCAAGTGATATTGACTGAATACGTGAAGCATATGGGAGAACCACAGTCAGATAGATATATATAAGTGAAAACAGTGTAAAGCATACATCATTAGACATGAAGGAAAATGGATGAAGCAATCGGCACAGTCATTGTATAAGTAATAGAGATGGTAGTAAAATAGGAATTGTATGCAGCCATATTGATTAAAAATTTCATCATCCAAAAACATTTATCCCAAAAAAAACTATATTGCCCCAGACAGCAGTATCATGAGTTTTGTCCAAAGTAAAATACATAGCACAACATCAAACGCATTGGATTGTCAAGGGACAACTGGATAGATGCTGAATGTCTTCAACGAAGATCATTCGTGAGCAAGTCTACCATTTGCTGAGTAGTTCCCTGGTGGGCATCGAGCTTCTCTTCAATGATAGTGAGATGCCTTTCACAATTTTTCAAACGGTCCTCTATACCAACTATCCCATTGAGTAGGTGACGTTCGAGGTGATGAGCTGGGCAATTTGTAATCGACTCCGGACTGACCAAGGGTGTGCGATTTGATCCTCCATGTGTAGGCCGCATCATGGGTGGAACATGTTGGACGACCCTTGGTAGAGAAGGACTATGCTTGGAGGGAGACAAGGAAAGACAAAATCGTTGTGCTGCCAGTGATGCATCATCATCAAACCAGGCTTCAGGATGCACTTCATCAGATGTAGCAGGAAGCCCAGCATGGTGTGCGAGTTTGCATATGAGCACGGGAAAGGGCAGTGTCTCCCCATGATGTCCTTGAATTACACGAATAATTTACTTAAGGAGGAGAGTTGTCAGGCACACACGATTCTCTTGATATACAACATAGAGGACATTGATCACAGATGGAGAAAGATGATCATTAATGACATCACAGGGATACACATTTGACCAAAAAATGCTATAAAGAATTTTGAAAGTGGGTCCAAGATGGTTGATATGCAGCAAATTTTCATCATTTTACGGAACGGTAGTCCCTTGGCACAATGCACGGGTTACTTCTCCCCATACCCCTAACCCATTGAGATTTCGGTGGGTTACCGAAATTCTAGTGACCTCCAGATTGAGGAGTTTTTCCAAGGTGACTGGAGTGATAAGCTTTGAGTAACGAGCAAAAACAATTCGAATGCTGGGGGGATCTCCACAAATGACATGGCAATGTTTAAAGAATTCATGGATCACACCCAGTTGGTATGATCCTCCAAGGTATAGAATATTTTGCCACCCGATTACTTCAAGAAGGAGGTCAACTCCAAAAGGCTCAATGGCACTATTGAGCACTAAACGTTCAATGACGATAGACGGACCACCTTCCTTTGGAGTAGGTTGATGCCTATTGGAATTTAATTGCATGCTTTTCTCCTCTAAAGATTGAAAGTAAGCCTTGCCTTTCCCCTTGATCATGTTTTGAAGGGGAGAGAAGCTGATAAGAACTGGAAGAGGTATTTAGAAAAAAAATTGAGGTCAAATGGGCCCCCCTTTTTTTTATATAATAGACTTATCGATCATATCGATCAGTTATCGATAGCATCGTCATGACTTTCACCAAAGTTACGCTGAGTTGTTGGAAAACAACAATCCAATTAAAGACAGTTCATCAATTGAATCGATGTACCATCTCGATGGAATCGATTAATTGATACTGCACAGATATTATCAAGGCTATAAGAATTTTGACATTTGTTCATCATTACCATGACCATGAATATCTCATACTTTTAAGATTTTCAGTGTGTACCATAGGTCCTCAGATATTATTAATGTGAACAAATGCCAATTGACTTTTGGAGGTCATAGAACCCGTTTGTGTCAAGAGGCTTTGTAAGAATATCAGCAAGTTATTTCTTAATCGTTACATAATCTAACACAATGATCTTTTCTTCGACTAGTTCTCGGATAAAATGATGATGAATATCAATATGCTTGGTCCAAGAGTGCTAAACTGGGTTCTTTGAGATATTTATAGCACTGGTATTGTCACAGAAGTGACTCATTGTGGATTGTGCAATCCCGTAGTCAAATAACATTTATTTCATTTCTTGCGGCTATATATTCAGCCTCCGCAGTGGATAACGAGATTGAGTTTTATTTCTTGCTTTTCCAGGAAACCAAACAATTTATAATATAAAGCATCCACCGCTTGTTGATTTTCGATCATCCGAATTTTTAGCCCAATTAGCATCTGAATATCCTGCAATAATGGTGGAGGTTTCATATGGATACCATAGTCCAAAGGTGGTAGTCCCTGCAACATACTTGATAATCCTTTTAACTGCTGTTAGGTGAGATTCCTTAGGATCCACTTGATAACGAGCACACACACCAACGCTAAAGGATATATTTAGATGACTAGCAGTGAGATATAGTAGACTTCCGATCATGCTTCGATAGAGATGTTGGTCCACACTTTTGCCGTTAGTATCTTTTGAAAGTTTTAGAGTAGTACTCATAGGCATGTGATAAGTGCGACCAGACTCAAATTCAAATCTTTTTACTAAGTCTTTTGCATACTTGGTTTGATTTATGAAAATTCCATCATCCAGTGCTTGACTTGTAATCCTAAGAAGTAATTCAATTCACCAACCATGCTCATTTCAAATTCTGTATGGTTGGAAAGGGATGGGTATTTGATGGATGATGATGAGGGTTCTGAGGTTCGTCTGTGTTGCTGGTGCGGGTGGGTGTTTTGAAGGTTTTTCAGGTTTGGATGTGTTGCTGATGGCAGTGGCAAATGGTGGTGCTTGAAGTGTTTTATGGACAGGTGAAGTGAGACTTGGGTTCTGGGTGGTAGGAGATGGCGGTTGAACACTGGATTCAGGTGAGTGGTGGATTTTGTGTAGTGGAAGATGGTGGTGACAGAGTTGTTCATGATGGATTTTGGGGGTTTTGGAGTCGAGGGGAAGAGGGTTTGGGGTTTTAGGGGTTTGGAATTTTTGGTAGATGGGTTCAGGTCCGTTTGTTGGATGATGAATGGGAGCTGAGAAACTGTGAGTCTTCGGGTCTGAGACGTAGGTGCATGCAGGCTGATATGGGGAAGATAGGTTATGTGGAAACATAAAAGATGATACACTGAACCTAGTTGTATAACTCTGGTCCCATGAAATCCTCATAATAAAGAAGAGTACAAATGAGATGAACATGTGTTCCACTCAACCGAAGAGGGATCATAGCAAGGTATGTATATTATACACACACACACACATATGTGTATACACACACACACGTGTGTGTGTGTGTGTATTGCGTCTTTACCTCTTGACACACACACACACACACACACACACACGTATATATATATACATATAAAATTTGAGTTTTCTTATGTCAGTTGATGAATTTCCTGTGTTTATTATTGCATCTTTGCCTCTTGATCAGAGATTCAAGTTTTAGTTCTACATTTCATCTCATTTTTACATAATCTCTTGAACTCTTCGGTTTTCTTCCAATTTTTGTAAATCAGATTTTGTTTCTATTATTTTTTTAATTATTTTTTAAAATTATAATTTGAACCCTTTTTTTGGAACTTTTGCCTTTGGTTGATGAACAGGCAAATGTGACACGTACAAATCACATCATGTGGACAATGGGTGATGATTTTTAGTACCAATATGTTGAATCTTGGTTCAAACAAATGGACAAGTTTATCCTTTATGTTTAAAGTAACGCATTAGGACAAAATTCAAACTTCCCTTCAATCTTGGGTGGAAACTTAGAAGTAGTTCTATTCAACTTTAGAATATTGTCACTTTTCTTCTTCTTCTTCTTCTTTTAAAAAAATTTAACTATAAGAGCCAATATATGACCAAAGAATGTAGGTACTGAATAGTCATATAACAGATTAGCATTACATTTGTTATTGTTCTAACTTGGAGTTAATACTATCAATATATACTATTTCTTCTGAAATCATCCCTTCCAAATTGTGTAGATTTGTTGTTGTGCATAGGATCACATCCTTTGACTCATGTCCAATAGGTCATTGGCAATGATTCATAGTTCTAAGAGGAAGATTATAGTACATAGTTTATCGGTGTGTCCATGCTCCTATTAGGCAAGGGAATTCATGAGAACTAGTTTAACTGAGAGAATGGTCCTTGATAGAGTGCAATGGCAGAACATGATTCATGTAGCTGATTTCAGTTGGTCTTTAGATGATGTTGATCTTCTTGGTGAGAACTGCATAGTGAATTTTTTAGGAGTGGTTATTGTATTCATTATTGAAAATGGCATTAAATCCCACCAGCATTTATTTCTTTTAGATTGAATGGCAAATCATTTTTAGCAGTTGAAATTCTGTGATATTTGGTGGAGCTATCCAGAATAGAAAATCATTGTCTACCACTGATTTTTATATAACTATTAACTTGTAGGCAGTTATCTGTTTGGATGGTGATGGTTGCAAGTTAAGAAGTGGATTGGTGAAAATTGAGGAA
This sequence comes from Magnolia kwangsiensis, assembly GCA_037074715.1. Classification (NCBI taxonomy): domain Eukaryota; kingdom Viridiplantae; phylum Streptophyta; class Magnoliopsida; order Magnoliales; family Magnoliaceae; genus Magnolia; species Magnolia kwangsiensis. Next base: position 83,040,106 of record CM073589.1, on the reverse strand, counting down.
GGTTTAACTCTTGACACGTTAATTGCTTGTGATTCACGTGATCTTTGGTAAGTACATTTCTTTGACAAAGCTTCCTAGAAACCAAACTAATGATAATTGCCAACTCTTAAACTCATTAACACATGTGCCCTTAATAGCAAGATGACTCTCATGCACCATCTTTGCAAGGTAACACCTTTCATCCAAAGTGATGCTTTTTCTTCCACTAGGCTATTAGGCATCAGTCTTTGAAATATAATGCCAACAATTAGTCTTTTCTTTCAGTTTCAGTTGGCATGTACATGTACATTTTCACATACATGTCTACTTTTTTGGGTTGTCTATGAAATATAATGCCAACAATTATTATATCATTTTAGTTTCAGCGGGTATATGCTTATTAGATGTTGTGAACAAAAGCAGAGCTTGTCATCATTGTTCTTCTATACTATGATTAGTTTTGTTTTGTTGGCTTTTTTTTTTTTTTTAGGGTGTGGATACATGCAGAAAGAAAGCGAGTCAGTTTTCAATAGTATGCAACAATGCCCACTTTTTCCTATGTTGTGGCCCACTTGAGCTTTAGATCTGCCTTATTTTTTAGGTTGACACTGTAACATAAACCGGATGTGATGCTGTCATCATAGTGGGGCTCACAATGTCTTTGTCGCACGCCCCCCTCATACCTTGCTCATGTGTGGACTACACACAGAGGAAGAGAAGTGGGAAAGGGCTATTCTCATCAATGAATTGAAAGGATAAGCTACCCTTCAATTGAAGGGTCAAAAAAAAAAAAAAAAAAAACTACTTTTTAATGCTACTTGCAACGACTAATTGTAGGGGTACAATTGTCTAAATGCTACTCCCATTATATATGGTAGAGATGTAAGTAACTGATACCAGCAACAATGTCCACCGAAGTGGAATTGAGTCTGTTCAGGCATGCTTTGATTCCTAATGCTATCAAAGCAAAGTGTGGTAGAATTGAGAAAGGTAAAGTCAGAGATCATGGGGTAGAAACATCAGCCATGTCTAGCAAGAACAAATACACACTCATCCATCTTTTAGACGTTGAATAGCAGTTAAAAGTCGCACAATACCTTAAAATTAATGTTGAACGCTCCATTCATGAGGTCCCTTTGACCATTGTTTCTAATATGGTTTTCTAGGCTCCTGAATATGAAAATGGACAAATCTGTTCTTGTCATTATATGATTTTGATGTTCTTGAGAGGATTGCAATGTCTATTTGAATTCCTGCTGCATGTACACATTTCTTTGGTGTATAATCGCTTCCCTTCTGACCATTGTCTTTAATTTGTTTTTGGGTATCAAGGTGGAATTCTACATTCTGTCCACACTGGACTACATGGATAGGTAGGTCACACTTTCAACAAAATGAACGGACGGCACAATTATACAACATATTCATCAAAATGGGTCCCATAATGTGTTTTATCTTGTTCTTTCTATGAATTTGGCTTCTTCTTCTTCTTTTTTTTAAACATGTACCTATTGGGAAAGGAAGCAGTGAATGAAGATGATAGAGTTATCTTGTTGGAGGGCGGTGTCAAACCTGATTCTCCTAACGTTCACACCCCATCTGTTGCATCACAACTTGTCAGGTTTGCTCCATAAAGAAATGGACTTCCTAAAATCATATTTTAAGCTTTTATCTTTTATCCTAGCTATCTAAGTCTCATCTGCTTATGTATTTTGTAGCTGTTTAGATTCTTTCTTATGGATGATTCACACTTTCTTGAGAATCCATTGATACTAAGAGCCCTGTAAGTGAAACCATCTTCAAATTTTAGGACTACAAACACTTATTTACAAGGTTATGTTGGACAATTGAGGTTTTTAACTTTCAGATCCAAATTTGGAGCTATTTTGGCCTACTTCTACATATGCGATCGTACAAATCTCTTTGAAGAGTAAAAAAAGGTGCACTTGTTATCCTCTGCCAAATACAAATGCTAGCCCATTGTTAATTGATAGTAGTCTCTAAACCTTTTTTTTTTTTGTGTGTGTAATATTTGCACATGTATACATTGGCTTTCAATTCTGACACGTTGGGCTTGTGGTCTGGTGGGTTAGACCATTAGTGTATTGCATGTGATCATGGAAGTTTTGTGGTGAGAAAAACAATTGGTCAAGATAAGTATAAGGTATGCCACACCATGAAAAATAGTGCATTTGGTAGACATCTATTGGACAGTAAAAATTGAAAAACATCAATGGTCCTGTTTCAACAAACCATTCTCTACACATACAAAGGTTAGGATTGCTCAACCAATCTTATTTTGGGACACAGAGACTTGGCTACAGTAGGTTCCACAATTTGGTTTTACTGAGTTAATATTTGCCATATGTACAATTTGTAAGTGTCTGGCCCCCAACAAACACACTCTGTAGAAAGAGGGAGAGCTTGGATACATGCACTAGAGTTTTCAGTTTTTTAAAGTGGGGCCCGTTATTCAGTTATCCAAATTGTTGACAGTATGGGCTTCGGGTCCATGCACCAAAAATAGTTTTTTTTTTTTTTTTTTTTTGGGAGGGGGGTGAATGGTAATTCAAAAAAAAAAAAATTCTTAAAAACTGAACTGGCATAGTGACTTTAACGTTGATAAAATTGAAAAGGTGTGCCCCATACCAATCTCTACAATGATTTCTACACAAATGAGAGGTTCTAATGAATTTTTAGTTCAAAAATTTACATTATCTTATCCTTTTCTTATCTATTTGTATCAAAGCTTCAAGGTGACTGCAGTAGCTTTAGTATTTGTTGTGCTAAAAATAAAAAGGTATACTGCAGCCTTTTCTTATGCAACCTTTAGGAGGATTTGGGATTGCAATATTCATATTCAGAGGTTACTTGTCTAGTTGCTTCCATGTGAGAGTTATGGTGATGTTATTGTTACATGGTACAAGTTTCAGCTGATTTTGGACATTCATGGAAGAAGTATGAGTCGATATACATCCAGGATGAACCTTTTAGTGTGATTCAACTAGTTCCTTACCAGACTGCGAATGGGACACTACACATTCTATTGCAATAGTTATGGTGATGTTATTGTTGTAAGGTTTTACTGTTCACAAATTTCATGCAAAATAAGCTTGCACTCTTCATGAAGCTCCTAACTATTTTTTTTTTCTATTTTGTATTCTTTATTATTATTATTATTTTTTGCTTGCATCCAGCTCTTTCATGTTTACAAATGCAGCAGTTTGTTTTGAAGAGCTCATGTCTACTTACCCTGGACCTTTAGTGTTTGTTTCCATCTTGGTGAGTAAATAAAAATTATTGGCTTAGATCTCTTTCACCTGTGAAAAGAACAACATTGGCTTGTTAGATCTCTTAAAGTAGTTTGATGACCTATGGTCTAATTGGTAGTTATGGCACTTAATAGAGTGGATTGGTGGAATAGGATTCATGTACCCAGCCTCAATTAATTGCAATAGACTAGATAAAATATATGAATGTGATCCCCATCAAATGGATATATATAGCTATGCCTTCGAAGGCATGGTCCTATTTTGGCTTAATGTAGACAATTGTTGTATTTCTTTTCTGTTTATTTGTTGGAGACATATAGAATGGTTAAAATCTAAAGATTCTGTGAAATTTGTATGCAAACATCAAATGGATATAGAGTTATGCTTTATCAAGCTCGGTTGGATAGGAAATGTATCTTTGATCTTTGAAGCTCACACCAATTTTCATGTGTGTAAATGTATCAAACAGAGAAACTTGTTTTATGCCAGTGATGAATGTCTCTGTACAAGATCCATGTCAGTAGGTGAATTGTAGCATCTAAGAAGGCTTCACTCTTCCTTATCATTATTATTTATTTTTTTTGTAAATGCATGGTTTACTTCTTTATATTTAGAGTGATATTTTATAGTTAACCTCAATTGTTTGTATCGGGAAAGTATTGTAGGAGAAAATATTGAGAATCCTCTTTGAGGCACATCCATCAAGTAGGAAGCTACTTCTTTGGATTGTATGATATAACCCAATATGCCAAAGTAAGAATTTCAAAAGTACTATGACTAAAGACTCCCTATGATACTTCTACACCCTTTTCTTTTATGTGTAGGCTGAGAGCCTCAACATCAATCGAGATTTATCTGGGGAGGGTGTTCAACAGGCATTGCTAAAAATGTTAGAAGGAACAGTGAGTTCATAAATATGAATTTTATTATATCTCATACTGTGGCATGTCTGTATGCCACACTACTGACTTGTTTCCCTGGCATTAATGCTGTTAATCTTTTAATAGCAAGGAAAATGTTGATCCAAAATATATTTGCAGTTCACTTTCTTGGCTCGCTTTTTTGAAATTCGATCCAACTTTATCCAGGTCGTCAATGTCCCAGAGAAGTGAGGTCGTAAGCATCCTCGAAGTGACAATATTCAGGTATTTTTGCACCAATGTTAAGAAATAAGTGTGAATGATCATGTGCGACACTATATATGGTAGCTCTACTGCCAAGTTTTTAACAAACAGACTTATGAATCTCTTATTTAGATATTTTTAGATAGATTATAATTTTTTTTGAAAATATAATTATTTTTAATTTGGAAATTATAGAAAATGAACCAATAAAACCTATAAGTAATTTAAGGTATTTGTGTCTTTGTGGCAATCAAAATTTCAAGAAATGTAGCCTGAAAAAAAAAATCAGTTCTCTTTTCAAAAAAAAAAGCTCAAGATATTTTCATTAGGCTTCTGAAGACATTACAACTTGGTAGGGGATGTTCATGTCATCAATGAGAAAGTTGTTAAAAAATAAGAAGGTTTCACCAGATTCCATAAACTCCATTCTTTTGGTAGGAATTAGTTTTCAAAGATCTAGCTTTTATTTTTGAAGTTAATTTTTTTTTTTCTTTTTCTTTTATTTTTAGTAAGAATTGGAGCTGCCTTCATAGTTTCAAGGCAGCAGCAAGACAGTGGTACTACTCCCTGACTTGCTGATGTAGACATTCAAGAGCATGCGTTCCTAGAGGAAAGATTGCTCCCTGAAGGTAGATAAATTACTTGAAAGGCATAAATGGATTGCAACTGAGAATATAGAGCCTATATCCAAAGTCTGCAAAAGTCTAGGTCCAATTGGACTGATCCATATGTTTGTATAGAGACTATATCCAACACAAAGATTTGTATGTTAAAGTTAACATTATATAAAAAAAACTATCTACATGCATTCATGTCCATATAAGTGCATTTTACTGCTTCATAGTACATGATGTTAACCTAAGTCCCTATGTAAATGCACTTAAAATGTTCTTAGATGACTTAGATTCAATTAGATGCATTTTGTACATTAATATGAATGTGAAAAGCTTTATATTGGATCTAGCCTCCTTATAACCCTTCAAACTCTCACCTTTTTCTCCATTCAATGTGGGGTCCAACAGGCTAAACATTTCAAGTCTGAGATATTAACTGTTATGCTTATTACAATTAATCAAATGGGTTTTATGTGCTATACTTATGTTCCGGGAATTTATCTGCCATTGTATTTCACTGTTTGGTTTTGTATCACTCCATTTACTTTCTTGTTCAAACTCAAAATTTTACAATGCCAAACAGCTTGTTAGTTAGGTACATAAAAGGCCATCACATTGTGGAGCTCTTCATCTGCTTGATGGACTTCATTGAATTGAGTGTGTCTTAATTTTCCTTTCCTAATTCCGCTATTGTTCCAAAAAGGCAAAAAGGCCATTTATTAGCTGGGATTTATTTTGAACGTGCTGGCCCAAGAAGCAGGGTGGTAGGCAAGATATGTATTCTAAATGCAAGCTATTGGTGGTTATTATTATTATTATTATTCCCAACTGTCCACCTTTTTGTTTGTTAGCATGTGTGGCCTACATGAGCAGTTGTACCCATGAATTAGAATCGTCGAATTCTTGGTAAGTCATCTTTTTTTTTTCTTTTTACTTTTTAAATTTTTCTTTAGTTTTTTTAATATGAGATTCGATTTTCGAATGATAGCTTCATGAACATGGTAGATACAAATGTGGAACTTGCGGCTAGGGTTTGTTACTGTCTAAATAGATTCGATCCATGAGCAATTTGTTCTACGTCTTTCTCAAATAACGCCAGGGAGAAACAAGTTCACAACTAGGACTTTTTATTTGGGCGTTTGATTTCTTTCCAAATCTAAAGTGAGATAAATCAACCCTTAATTTGGGGTGAAAATCAAGACATGGACAGTGTTACTGTTATGCACATTGACATTTAGTTGCCTTCCAAAATCAATACTGAAGCAGATGCTTATCTGTTTTCACTTGCTATTTGGTATATCCATACACTATCCAAGCTTCCATTAAGAGTTCTAGATTAATTTTGTTGTTCTTTGCAACAATTTGATTTTACAGCCCATTCAATTTCTTAGTCAACTTATGCTATTTTTAGGTGAAGGCATCAGATCATTCTTCTGATGTAAATTCAAGAAATTTTTCTGCTAAACATTCAATAGCATGATAATCATGTCTTGATTTCAATGTCAAGATCTTTGGCTTTATGTTGCGTTTGTTTAGATTGATTAATGTTTTTTACTCATCCATGAATTAACTTTCATCACTTACAGTAACTATAATATTTTGGTATTTGCTCTTTATTGTTGTTTCAGTAACTATAGTATTTTGTTTTATGCTGCATTTATTTAGACTGATTATGTATTTTCTCTTCTCAGGCCGCTTAGGTATTGTTGGCAATGATGTCATCGAGCTAAATTATCTACATTGACAAGTGTGTATATGAATTGTGCTTTTAACTTGCAACTTCAGTTTCAATTCTACTTCTTTTAAATCATTAATAGATTTCATTGATGGAAGTGAGAGAACATAAAAGTATAATCATGACACAGGATTTCAATGGTGGAATAGCAACCTTATTGCTATTGACTTTAGGAGTTTTTACTTTTGCAAGAAGTTGCTCAAATCATTTGCTTCCCTGTGTACTTCTTGAAAAGATCACTGATATAGAACACATTACCCAGAGGAAATATGCTATTCTTGGATTGATCATTTTCTTGGTAGAAAAAGATAATTATGCAGACTGCACATCTTCACAATCCAAATTGTTCAAATAATCCCCACGGTGTAGGTCATTGGTTTTACACTAAGCCCAAGGCACCCCTTGGGGGTGATACTCTCTGATTGGGACTCACCTGTGAAATGTAGGCGATTGGTTACTTATAATTGTCCATTTCCATCAGATGGCCATTATCTTTTGATAAAGAATATAATGAGGCATAGTGAGTCCAATAACCAGGCCTGCTGGATCAATGGCTCATGTTAAGGAAATGTGGATCCCACCTGTACTTTAATGTGGATAATGTGCTAAAAAAGTCTCAAAAAAATATGAACATGCCATGTATGAAAAATACTACCCATAAAGAGTGGAAAAACACAATAAATGGTTTTCTTTTGGTTCTTTCAATACAGAATTTTGTTGATCTAACAGGGAGGTACAAAATTTTGTTGATCTACCAGGGAGTGAGCGTGCATCTCAGGCATTATCAGTTGGTACAAGGTTGAAATGGTTATGTTGTAAATTCAAAACCTCCAAATTTCTCTTGGAATAACCTGGGTACTTAGGTTGACCATGAAGGTACCTTTATTCCTTAGAATCTTAACACTCTTACTATTGAGATGAATTAAAATAGGGTTGCCTTCAGATGGCCTAGCAACTTGATTTAAATGCTAACATGTGACTCAAAATTTAATAATTGTAATTCAATGTGATAGTGCATCCAAATGTAATGAAACATCTTCAAGCACATTATTTTCTTATGTTTTTCTTTGGATTAATCTCTATTTTGATGAAATGCAATAAACTTCTGTTAATTTATTTCCCTTGACCCTAAATTTTGTGTGTTTATCTAGGTTTTAAATTGTTCCTAAAATTCTGTCCTAAAATCTGACTCTTGGCAACATTAAGAACCATTCAAAACCGTTCCTAAAATGTGACCTTTAACACTAGAACGGTTTAAAATCGTTCCTAAAATTCCATTTCTAAAATTTGAAATGGTACCCAAAACGGTTCTGAACCGTTCCTGTTTTTTTTTTTTTTTTTTTGTGACACCTCTTTTAGGAACGGTTTTAAACCGTTCCTGAAGCATTTAGGAACAACTTAAAACCGTTCCTAAATGACAATTTTGGTGTAGTGTATCTCTCTCCCTCCCTCTTTCTTTCTCATTTCCTAGCAAGAGAGAGCTCCCAACATCCATGAGAGCTCTCCATTTACAGCCCTTTGCAAGCTCTCCACCCCCAAATTCAACCTCCAAAATCAATCTCAACCATTGAATCTCACCTCTTGGAGCTCTAGAACACATTAGTGGAGGAAGAAGTCCAAGATCTAAGGTGAGTGCTCTCTAGAACTAGATTTCATCCTCTCCCTTAGATTTCTTTCTTGCATTTGCATAAGGACTTGAAGGGCCCACCAATCCATGGTGGAGATCATCCATGATCCCCTTGCATGCATGAGCCTTGGAGGGTTTATTCTCCATGGACCCCACCATGATGGGTTTTTCTCTAATCCATGCTTTCTAAGGGTCATCCCCACCTTAGATTTTTATTTTGTTATGATTGGCCCATGCATGCATGGGACCCATCTTGATGTATGTATTGCTGAATGTATTAGAGGGGCCAATAGTGGCGGGGCCCCTCCATCGCTCGTCTCTCTCTCTCTCTCTCTCTCTCTCTCTCTCTCTCTCTCTCTCTCCCTTCTCATTTCATTTTTTGTGGTGATGATGTATGATGACCCACCTGATGATGCATGCATTATATCCATGTCGTCCATGTGTTGGACCCACCTTGCTGGACTGTCCAGCAGTAGGCCTGCTGATGGACAAGCCCAAACGAAGAGAAAACACAGATATTAGCTTAATCCAAAGCCAGTGGGTCCCACACGTGTGGACCCACCTTAATGTATGTATTTTGTATCTGGGCCATACATTAGTTGGACGGCTAGCAGATATTGCTGATGTATTAATGTCAGTAAGTTCTAGGGGTCTAACGATGTGGTATGTGTTATACCCTTACCGTTCGTCCATTTTTCCTGGGGTGTGACCCACCCCACATGTGCTACACGTGTGGGGGTGGGCTCCACCTTGATATATGTATTCTATAGCCATGTTGTCCATTTGCTAGGGATGGTGGGCCCCTTGATGCATGCGTTCTATATCCAGCCGTCCATCTGTGTTGGTGTTGGGCCCACCCCACACTTGCTGCACGTGTGGGGGTGGGGCCCACCTTGATATATGTATTCTGTATCCCCACCATCCATCTCTGGACAATGCTATGGGACGCACCATGATATATGTGTTTGATCCCAGCCATCCGTCGATCCAGGGATGGGACGTGGGACCCCACCATTGATGTATGTACTGTATATTCACACCTTCCATCTCTGGACGGTGTTCCATGTGGGGTCAACCATGATGTATGGGTCTTATCTACATTATCTAGATCGCTGGACCGTGGGACCCACCTCTGATGTATGTGGTTTATAGCCATGCCATCCACCTATTGTGGTTGCCATGTGGGGCTCAGATGATGTATATCCACCCCATCCGTTTGCTGGACGGGTGGGGCCCACCTTGTGATGTGTTGTATATTCACACCATCCATCCACGCAACCCCCACATGATGTAAGTGTTTTATCAGCCCTGTCCAGACTGTGGACCCCACATGTGATGTATTTAATGCCCATCTTATAGGCCCACCTTGAGGTATATGTTGTACATGTGGCCCATCTATTTTGCTAGATTATAGGCCACCCCATAAGGCCCGTTGTGATGTATATGCTGCCCTTTTGCACGACCCAATATGACATTTGTGTGGCCCATATGTGCGGCCCATTGTAATGTTTGAGAAACCCATATGATGAGGCCCATTATGTGTATATGAGGACTTTGAATGAGGCCCAATGTGATGTATTTATGGCCCATATGGTGAGGCCCACTGTGACGAATATGTGGCCCATGAGTGAGGCCCATTATGATGTATATGAGGCCCTTGAATGAGGGCCAATGTGATGTATTTATGGCCCATCCGGTGAGGCCCAATGTGCTGTATATGTGGCCCATGAGTGAGGCTCATTGTGATGTATATGTTCACAACCCCAAGTGTAGGGTCGCGATGTAGTAATAATCTTGGTAAGACCGAAGTCGAATCCACTAGGACTAATCTCGTGCATTTTCTAAGAGCAACTAGAACTAGAAGAAGATAAAAATCTAATCTAGAATATACGAGAGAATAATTGTGAAAAACTTAATGAAAAAAACTTATGAAGTTCAAAAGTAGGAAACTAGGGTTTCCAAGGATCCACTTGTAAAGATCAAGGAGATCTATGCTTGATTCACGACCACAACTAGAATCAGAGTCCCATCTTCATCCAATTGGAAGATATCTCATTAAAAATTAAATTTGAACTTTCTTTGATCTGGTTCTTAATGGATGAGAGGTATGAGAACTAGAATAGATTCTATCGCAAAACTGTGCCCATGAGACAATGGTGAACAACGGGATTTCCTAAATTCACAATCTCAATAATGAAAAGAATATACTTAAAGCTATCATAGATCCATTGTAATTTAAGTCACAACAAACCATTAAAAACTAAAAGTATTTCTTATAATCAAACTAAAATCAAAGCGAGTTTAGTAACATAAATCAAAGCAATAGAAAACAACCCATCATGCTACAAGCTTCACCTCTTAGCCTTAAGTAAGATGTTTAGCCAATCATAAACATGATTGAATTATAATCTCTTTAAAGAACATAACAGAAATAACTAGGAAAGGGAAGAAAAAGAACTCTTAAAGATGACGGTTGCTCCACGTTCTTTCTTTCTCTCTCCTCTTGCTTATGTCCTTTCTCCCCCTTTTAGCATTGGGCGATGCCTTATTTATTGGTATTTTAGCAAAATCTCTTGCGAAAGGACCTGCGCAAGCTTTGTTCTTGCGTTGTGAAACCGTGGAAACCAACTTGCGCACGATCCAGATTTGGTTGGCTGACCATCCAGATTTTTCAAATCTGACTTCTTAGACAGAGTCAAGACCATCTTTACAAGAGTTTGGATGGTCCGAATCATGGCCTCAATCAAGACCTTGATTATCCAACAACTCACAGTGGCCCGTCCGGCATCCACAATCGTCGTTCACATGCGTTCTGTGAATTTTACTGCGATGTGATGGTTGGTGGGCCCATGATCGGTGCTAGTGAGGAAATCCACTCCGTCCATTGGATTCACCCTAAAATTTTAGTCAAAGATGGATGGTTTTGGCTATCTGTTGATGCAGCCCGTGGGTTCTTTTTTACTGTCATCCATCCTGCATTTGAACAATTGAAAACCGATCTTGTTGTTCTTTCACAAATTCCTCTCATAGGCCTGGATTAAACGGCGTGGTAATGCCTGATGGGCGGTCTGGATCAGTTGTATAGGCCGAGATGGTGGCCCATCTGCAATCATCCACAACTCCTTGTTTGCATTTTTGTAGACGAGAGGAAGGATTTTTTGAATCCTTGCGGGTCAATGGTTGGATGACAGCGTCTGCTGGTTCGGTACACAACGGGTGCACTCCTGTTGTGTACACCAACCACGTGAAGTGGGGCACACCTTGGTATTTTGAGAAAATTTACTCTGTCCATCCTAGTTTCCTACCAGATTTAAGTGGTTGAGTCCAAAATTTGAAGCATATCCAGAGATCAGGTGGCCTAAAATTAACGGTTAATCTGTCCGCTGACTTTGGCAATTCTTGAGCATTAAATCCATGCTTTCAACATCCTTTTCAATCTAAGCTCTTGAATTCACCTTGCAACACAAACATGATTAAAATAGAACATTAAGCATTATCATGTGCATAAAACAAGTAATAACTGGGGTCTGATATGCAATATTTAACCCTCAACACAATCCCCAACTAGCATTTTGCTAGTCCCGAGCAAAGTATGCAAAAAATAAGTTTAATGCGCAATGTTCATACCTTGTTTAGGAAAATAAATCCAGTATGCATGAGTAGACTAAAGATGAGAAAAATTAGTTTTTAAAAACTTGTAGCCGAACCACATAAGTAACTGATCAAATAAATCCTTAATCCATTAGGTCAGAGCATAGTTCACATATTAAGTTTTTCAACGTGCTTAGTGAAAATACTATCTTTTCATAATGTTAGCCATGCTCATCACTTTAAGATTAGTTGAAAACCCAAGTACTGATTCCGAACTTATCCCCTTCTCCTTCTTTTTCTAGTTTTTGATTTTATATCGATGGTCATTTGTATTCATTCAGTCTTTTCATCCTTATTTATTTATTTATTAGACATTACATCCTTTTCGAAGACATTTTTCATTCTCCTCAAAGATGTTATCATTCTTCATTCTTTATGACATTTTTTTTAATCTCCTATTTTTTAACTGGTTCTTTACTTCTTTTAAAGTGGATAAAATTCTTCAAACTCGGTTCTCTCTATCTTTCAATGATTACCATACTAACAATTCGAAAAGCTAATATTATTCATAGAGAATAATTTGGATAAAATAATATTCGGATTTCCTCAAGTGAATATAAGAACTAAAGGTGATACAGTACTTAGTTGCTCCAACTCCAACAATTTAAAACTTGATTTCTATCTTTTTGTCATACTCAAATCAACCGGTAAATACAAAACTTATCATTTTCAAAATAGATAAGCATAGAAATTTTTTCAAAAATTTTACAAATTGTGCTCAAAATTGAGAAAACATTGATTAGGTAACCTAATCTCCCATCCCCAACCTAAAATCTACATTATCCTCAATGTAAATGAAATGCACAAGATTTGCAAAAGAGATAACATAATTGAAAGAAAAGTGATGGATGGATAGTACATGATGAAGAGATTTTGATGCTTTTCCAAAGGATCTTAACGTAGGAGGGTTACCACAAGAGTCATCTAACTAAAACAAACTATCCTAAATAGTGAAAAATAAACTATCCTAAAACGGTATAAAGCAGAAAACCTAACCATACCTCCGTCAGACTCAGAGATCAATCCTGATAAATAGGATCTTTCAGAGGTATGGAAATGTCCTCTAAATCAAATTTCTCAATAAATGGCTTTAATCGATGTTTATTCACTTTAAATTCATTGCCATTGGTTGAATTCTGAATCTTGATAGCCACATGAGGATAAACATTGGTAACAGTGAAGGGGCCGATCCAATGAGAACGGAGCTTACCTGAAAGGAGATGTAACCAAGATTTTTACAAGAGGACCTTCTGACCTGGTGTGAATAATTTATGAAGAATGTGTTTTTCATGAAACGCCAACGTTGTATCCTTGTAGATTGTAGAGTTCTCATGCTCATCATTCCGGATTTCTTCAAGTTCATTCAACTAAAGTTTGCATAGCATGCCAGCGTTGTCCAAATTGAAATTCAAATTTTTTATCACCCAGTAGGCTCTATGTTCCAACTCTATAGGCAAGTGGCAAGTTTTTTCATAGATAAGTCTAAAGGAAGACATTCCAATAGGGGTTTTAAATATCATACGGTAAGCCCATAGGGCATCGGTCAATCTGAGTGACTAATCCTTATGGTCAGGGTTAACCGTCTTTTCCAAGATGTGTTTAATTTTTCTATTGAAAATATGAGCTTGCCCACTTATTTGTGGGTGGTATAGAGTGCTCACTTTGTGGGAGATGCCAAATTTCTTTATTAAATTCACAAATGGTCTATTACAAAAGTGTGAACCCCCATCACTAATGATGGCTCAAAGCATTCTGAACTGGGAAAGGATGTTCTCTTTTAAAAACTTAATTATTGTTTGATGGTCATTATTCTGGCATGAAATCGCTTCGACTCATTTAGTGAATAGTCTACTACTAGAAAAATTTATAGATTTCCAAAGGATTGGGGGAATGGTCCCATGAAATCGATGCCCCAGTAATTGAATGCTTCTCTGATAAGAATGAGGTTTAAGGGCATCATATTTCGACGGGACAAAGCTCCCAACTTCTGACAACTCTTACAAGCATCGTAAAACTCATGAGTGTCCCTAAACATTGTGGACTAGTAAAAGTCATATTATAGAATCTTGGTCGTGGTCTTTTTAGTAGAAAAGTGACCACCACAGGCCTGAAAGTGACAAAAGGAGATAACACTTTATTGTTCATTGTCTAGCACATATCTCCTTAAGATTTTATCTGGGAAATATTTAAACAAATACAGATCATCCCAAAAGAATTTACGAACCTCAATGAAGAATTTTTTCTTATCTTGCACAGTCCAATGTGTTGGCGTGAAACCTGTGGAAAGATAATTAGCAATATCAGCAAGCCAATGTGAATGGGATACTTCGAACAAGTGTTCATCAGGAAACATGTCATTGATATATGTCATCTCAAGGGAATTAGTGAGATCAAGGTGGGAAAGATGGTCAGCCACTACGTTCTCTACTCCCTTTTTACTTTTATTTCCAAATCAAATTCTTAGAGTAGGAGGATCCATCTAATCAAGAGGGGCTTAGCATAATTCTTAAAAAGAAGATACTCAAGCTATGCATGATCTATGTAAATGATGATCTTGGATCCGATTTAGTAGGACTTAAATTTGTCCAAAGCGAATAATACGGCTAAAAGTTCCTTTTCCGTAGTCGAGTAGTTCACTTGGGCAGGATTTAGAGTTCTACTTTCATAATGAATAATGTAGGGCTTCTTTTCTTTTCTCTAGCCTAAAACCACCCTAAGAGCATAGTCGGACGCGTCATACATAAGTTCAAAAGGAAGGCTCCAATTAGGTGGCTACATAATAGGTGCAATGGTTAACATGCCCTTGAGCTTAGTAAAAGCTTCTTGGCATTACTCAATCCACTCGAATGGTGCATCCTTTTGAAGTACATTACATAAAGGATGAGAGAGGTGACTAAAGTTTATGAATCTCCTGTAAAAACCGACGTGTCTTAAGAAGGATCGCATGTCTTGTATGTTCTTAGGTGGAGGTAGGTCAAAGATATGATCAATTTTAACCTTATCTACCTTAATTCCCTTAGACGAGATTATATGTCCAAGGACAATTCCCTTGTGAACCATGAAATGAAACTTCTCCCAATTGCGTACTAAGTTTTTTCCTTACATAGCTTCAACACGTTTTTTAAAATTTTCAAGCATTCGTTGAAGGATGGATTAAAGACTGAGAAGTTGTCCATGAAGACCTCTAAATATTTCCCCACCATGTCAGGAAAAATACTCATCATGCATCGCTGAAAGGTGGCAGGGGAATTACACGGTCCAAATGGCATCCTTTCGTAAGCAAAAGTGTCAAAAGGACATGTAAACGTGGTCCTTTCTTGATCTTTAAGGGCTATCTAGATCTGATTGTAGCACAAATATCCATCAAGGAAACAGTAATAGGAATGACCAGGTAGCCTTTCCAAAATTTGATCAATGAAAGGCAAAGGGAAGTGGTCCTTCTTCATGATGGTATCCAACTTCCTGTAGTCAATGCACATTCTCCAACCAATAGTAACTCTAGTTGACATGAGTTCATTGTTGGAATTAACTATGATGGTGATTCCGGACTTCTTAGGAACCACCTGAGTTGGACTCACTCATTGGCTATTGGATACAGGGTATATGATACATATATCCAACAACTTAAGAACCTCGGCCTTAACCACTTCCTTCATGTTTGGATTTAATCTAGATTGTGGTTTCTGAGAAGTCTTTGCATTATCCTCAAAATAAATGCGATGAGTACAAACCGAAGGGTTAATTCCCTCGAGGTCCGCAATCACCCATCCAAGGGCTCCCTTATGCTCAATGACAGTAGATATGAGCATACTCTCTTGTTCTTACTCAAGGTGGAATGAAATCACCATCGGGTATGTCTCATCTTGACCTAGACATATTTCAAATCAGAGGGCAACGGTTTTAGGTCAAGCTTCAGTGCCTTAAGGTTAGACGGTAGAGGCACTACATTGGTTTGGGGTAATTCTTCAAATTGAGGATGTGTTGGTATAGGTTAACAAATTACTCAGTTTGTGTACCAAGAGGGATAATTGAGGATGTGTTCGTCTAGGTTGACAGATTTACTACCCTGTAGATTTTATTATCCTGAATACAGAACTCATCAGCAACATGAGCACTCAGATTCCCATCATTCTTGGTCGCTCATTCCTTGCCACTTCAAACGCAATCATTAATTACAGGAATTGAGTCATGAGTATATCTTTCGGGAATATGACATTGGAGTTAAATATATTTTTTAACAAAGGAAAATGGTTAAAGGATGATGACGATTTCTACAGCATTAACATGAATGACTCTTTCGTGGAAAATAGAACATTTTTGACCTATTCCTCTGACCCTCTAGAGACGTGCTTGGCCCACTCTAATGATTTAGATGATGATATAATTAGGGAGACAGGTTTCATGCTTGTTACTGTGCCGGTACTTGAAGTTAATCGGTAGAGACCACAATTTGAAGAATTACCCCAAACAGAAGTAGTGCCTCTACCGTCTAGCCCCAAGGCACCGAAGCTTAACCTAAAACCATTTCCCTCAGATTTGAAATACGTTTATTTAGGTCAAGATGAGATATACCGAGTAGTGATTTTATCCCACCTTAAGCAAGAATAAGAGAGTATGCTCATATCTACTCTCATTAAGCATAAGGGAGCCCTTGGATGGGCGATTCCGTACCTCAAGAGAATTGACCCTTCGGTTTGCACTCATCGCATTTATCTTGAGGATAATACAAAGACCTCTTAGCAACTACAACATAGACTAAATCCAAACATGAAGGAAGTGGTTAAAGCTGAGGTTCTTAAACTATTGGATTGGGCATAATATACCCTATATCCGATAGTCAATGGGTGAGCCAAACTCAGGTGGTTTCCAAGAAGTCTGGAATCACCATCGTAGCCAATGCCAACAATGAACTCATGCCAACTAGAGTTACTAATGGTTGAAGAATGTGCATTGACTATAGGAAGTTGAATACCGTCACAAGGTATGACCACTTTCCCTTGCCCTTCATTAATAAAATTTTGAAAAAGCTAGTTGGTCATTCATATTACTGTTTCCTTGATGGATATTTGGGTTGCAATCAGATCAAGATAGCCCTTAAAGATCAGAAAAGACCACATTAACATGTCCTATTGGCACCTTTGCTTAGCAAATGATGTCATTCAGACTATGTAATGCCCCTGCTACTTTTCAGTAATTCATGATGAGTATTTTTTCTTATATGGTGGGATAATATCTAAAGGTTTTCATGGACAATTTCTCAATTTTTGGTCCATCCTTCAGCGAATGCTTGGGAAATTTGAAAAATACGCTGAAGCGATGTGAGGAAAAGAATTTGGTACTCAATTAGGAGAATTGTCATTTCATGGTTCGTAAGGGAATTATCCTTGGACATATCATTTCATCCAAAGGAATCGAGGTAGATAAGATAAAAATTAATATTATCACTAACCTACCTTCACCTAAGAACATAAGAGACGTGTGATCCTTTTTAGGACACGCCAGCTTTTACAGAAGATTCATAAAGGACTTTAGTCTCCTCTCTCTTCTTCTATGTAATCTACTTCAAAGGATGCACCATACGAGTGGACTGAGCAATGCTAAGAAGATTTCACTAAGCTTAAGGGCATGTTAACCACTGTACTTATCATGTAACCACCCAACTAGAGCCTTCTTTTTGAACTTATATGCGATGCGTCAGACTATGCTCTTGGGGCAGTTTTAAGCCAGAGAAAAGAAAGCCTACGTTATTCATTACATAAGTAAAACTCTAAATCCTGCCTAAGTAAACTAATCGACTACTGAAAAGGAACTCTTAGCCGTAGTGTTTGCTTTGGACAAATTTAGGTCCTACTTGATCGAATCTAAGATTGTCATTTACACAGAGCATGCGGCACTCAAGTATCTTCTTTTTAAGAATGATGTTGAGCCCCACTTGATAAGATGGATCCTACTATAAGAATTTAATTTAGAAATAAAAGATAAAAATGGAGCAAAGAACGTAGTGGCTGACCATCTTTCCTACCTTAATCTCTTTGATTCCCTTGAGATGACACATATTAATGACATGTTCCCTGGCGAACAATTGTTTAAAGTCTCCCATTCACCTTGGTTTGCTGATATTACTAATTATCTTGCCACAGGTTTCACACCGACACATTGGATTACGCAAGATAAGAAGAAAATTTTCACCGAGGTGTGCAAATTCTTCTAGGATGATCCGTATTTGTTTAAATATTGCCCAGAATAAATCTTAAGAAGATGTGTGCCAGATGATTAACATCAAAGTGTTATCTCCTTCTGTCACTCTCAGGCCTGTGGTGGTCACTTTTTCGCTAAAAAGACCACAACCAAGATTATGCAGTGTGGTTTTTACTGGCCCACTATGTTCAATAACACTCATGATTTTTGCAAGGCTTGTAAGTGTTGTCAGAAGTTAGGGCCATTATCTCATCGAAATATGATGCCTCTTAACCTCATCCTTATTATAGAAGGATTTAATTATTAGGGCATCCATTTCATGGGACCATTCCCCTAATCTTTTGGACATTTATATATTTTACTCATAGTAGATATATTTTACTCACAGTAGACTATGTCACTGAATGGGTCAAAGCAATCCGATGCCGGAACAATCATTATCAAATAGTCATTAAATTCTTAAAAGAAATCATCCTTTTCCCGTTCGAAACTCCTCGAGTCATCATTAGTGATGGGGGATCACATTTTTATAATAGGCCATTTACGAATTTAATGAAGAAATATAGCATTTTCCATAAGATGAGCACTCCATACCACCCACAAACAAGTGGGAAAATTAAGATTTCAATAGGAAAATTAAACACATCTTGAAAAAGACAATAAACCCTGACCGTAAGGATTGGTCAAATCGATTGACCGATGCTTTATGGGCTTATCATACTACATTTAAGACCCCTATTAGAATGTCTCCATTTAGACTTGTCTATGGGAAAGCTTGGCACTTGCCTATAGAGTTGGAACATAGAGCCTACTAGGAGATCAAAAATCTGAATTTTAATTTGAACAACACTGGCTTGCTATGCAAAATTCAGTTAAATGAATATGAAGAAATCCAGAACGATGCATACGAGAACTTAAGAATTTACAAGGACATGATGAAGGTGTTTCATGACCAACACATTCTTCGAAAATCATTTACACCAAGTCAGAAAGTCCTTTTGTATAATTCTCGATTACATCTCTTCCTGGGTAAACTTCAATCTCGTTGGACCGGCCCTTTCACTGTTATCAATGTTATTCCTCATGGGGCTATCAAGATTCAAAATCCAACCAATGGTAATGAGTTTAAAGTAAATGGACATCGATTAAAGCCATTTGTTGAGAAATTTGATTTAGAGACAATGTTCATGCCTTTGAATGATCTTGTTTATCAGGATTGATCTCCTAGTCTGATGAAAGTGTAGTTAGGTTTTCTTTTTTCTGTTCTAGGATGTTTACTTTATGTCATTTTAAGATAGTCGTCTTTATGCTGTTAGGATAGGTTATTTTCCTTTTGTTTTAGGATAGTTTCTTTTTGTTGGTTTAACTCTTGTGCTGACCCTCCTTCATGCTGAGATCCTTTTGGAAAAGCCTCTTGATTCCTTCCTTAGGTACTACCTTTCCATCCCTTCTTCTCTATTTTCATTATCTCGCGTGCATTGCATGCTTATATGTTTTACATTGAGGACAATGTAGATTTTAGGTTGGGGATGGGAGATTAGGTTACCTAATCAGTGCTTTCTCAATCTTGAGCAAAAATTGTGAAAAATTTTTCTGCAAATTTTGTGAATTCGAGTGATTTTAGACGCCATCATTGATTTAAAAGTATAAGATACTTAATGTTGGTGACTTATGACTCTTGGGTTCAATTACCTATTAAATTCATAGTTAAGTTCGAATTATTAATCCATGACTGGAAGTTTTAAACATTGATTGAGTCATAACTACACATGTCACATCTAGCTTGCACATTAATGTGTCAGTTCGATATTAAATTGTTAACTTGGTGATCATTAAGCATGGAAGGAACCAGCCTGGGGAACTTGTCCATCATGTTCTATATATATATATATATATATATATATATATATATATAAAGAATACCCAGCTAAAAAACAGTTGTCATTGAAAATGGCTGCCTATTAAAGATTTTTAAAAAAGTTAACATAGCATGAAGCCATCGATGAAAAAATCAAAAGATGGAAGAATAAAAAGGATGAACTATAAGGAAAGTTTTGGTTTAGGTTTAGTTTTTCGGAATGCTTTTTTTATTAACAATGTTATCATGAAAATTGAGAATTGGACCTTTAATTGTGATAAGTCAAGGTTACACTCTGCACCCATGGAACTCAATATTTAGAATTGTTCTAATTGATGGATTAATACTATGAACTTGACCATGAAGCTTACTGTGTGCTCGAGTTTAGGACAAAATATGACTCAACATTAATGCATCTTAGAATTCTATTATCTGGATTGTTTCTCAAAAACTAGAGTTTATAAAAATTGTCCTGTAATTCTCAGAATATTTTTCGCATACTTTACTCGGGACTAGCAAAATGATGGTTGAGGATTGTGTTGAGGGTCAAATATTACCTATTAAACCCCAGTTATTACTTAGTTTTATGAACATGATAATTCTTAACATTCTATTTTAATCATATTTGTGTTCCAAGGTGAATTTAGGAGCTTTGATTGAAAAAGGTACTAAAAGCTTAGATTTGATGTTTAAGAATCACCAAGGTAAGGGACAGATCTTAGGAGATCGAGATTGAAGAATTCACATGTCAAAGATCCGAGAAAACCAAGTGATTGAAGATAAGGAAGCTTGACAATCGTCCTGAATGCAAGTAACTATACATATGTCATAGAGTTTCCACCATCCGTTCGGCACGAAACTTTATATTCGGCTTGAGGATCATAAAGTAACTATACATATAAAATTTTAGCCCTTGGATCTTTGTAGAAGTGGTCCAATGGAAAGATCAGCCATAAATCACTGATTTGGGGCCCACTTGATATCTGGATATACCTCAATTTTGGACTTAACCCTTTAAGTTGATGGGAAGGCAGATGGATGGTGTGGATTTATCAGAAATATCATTATGGGGCCCACACGAGTGCTACTTGTGCACCACAGCAAGTGCACTCGCAGTGCACTGGATGCCAGATCAGGTTAAATCGACTTTGACCTGTCTGAATTCAAAAAAAGAGAGAATTTCTCTCTTCTCTTATGTAGGGTGCGGACGGACATTTGTTAGGAGGCATTGTGGCGCACCAACTTTGATCGGATGGATGATCTGAGTTGTCCATTCGAACCGGATGGTGAGGCTGACCACAACCATGGTGATCATGTGCACCCATGCACGATCTCACAAGAAGACTACATTCAAACGTAGGACAGATGACAAAAGCACATATTTGAAATTACGGTAAAGACTGCTTTAGTTGAAGTAGGAATATGCCAATATGTCCTAGAGGGGGGTGAATAGGACTTTTTAATAATTTTATGATAATTTAAAATCCTATCACACTAATCCTATCAACGAGCCTATATTAGGATTACTTCAAGATTAACTCTATTGATTTCCAAGCCCGGTAGAGGATCAATCACAAACTATTTGAGAGATGAATAATATGCAAACTAGTTTATAATGGATATGACTGTGTGCGTGTGAGGTGTGATCCTAAATAATTAGATATAAAAATATTAAAGTAAATCAATCAAACAAATGAATAACAATCTCAAACATAGTCATTTTTATAATGGTTTGACTATTTGTCTACTCCACTCCTGGTAACCGCACTCAACCCTTGAGTGTAACGAATTTCACTAAGGAGGTTTCTCATGGTTCACCCCAAACTCAAGGTTTTAAATCAGGTTCACCTTTAACCTTTATAACCTACACCTAGGCTGACTGTTTATGCTCTCACTAGCAAGGGTCAACACATTGCACCCACTTTTAGGCACAGTGACCAAGGATCTTCCACAAGACCCTAACGGAGGTTTCACACAGTTCACCTCTAACCAAAGATTTTTGACGGGTTCACCTTTAACCGAAAGTTTATGCTCTCCACAGATCAAGGATCAACACTACGTACCCACCATGTAAATCCCGCCAGAGGCATCCTAGAGGACTTACAAGGGTGAGAAACACCTTAGACCCAAACCTATAAAGGAATGATCACAAGGGTCCTCTGGACTCTGATAACCTACAAATTAGTAGATGAGTCTCTTTTAGCTCGTTGTTGAAGATCTCCTCCTTTGTTGATGAAGAGTCTTCTGCTTCCTTGAACCACAACTCAAAAATATACCGATGTATGGCGACGAGTTGGGTCAAGGTTATGATGAAATCCTACTCTCAAATATTTTCCTATAAAGGAGAGAGTGATTTCAATCATCTATGCATTTAAGGCATCCCAGCATAATGATTTGCTGTTAAAGTAGTAGCTAGAGCATCCTTGAATGCAAAAGTTCATTCCCCAATCCACTCTATTGAATTTCAATGATGAGGGTGGATTGGAGGATGAACTCCCTTGAGAGAAAGAGCTTTGGGTAAATGATCTAAGGTTAAATGCTCAAAAGCACTCTCTTCTTTCTCTCACAGAAACTAAAGACAAGCCCTCTATATATAGGCAAAAAGTTCCAATGGATATAAAACGGTTGCATTTATGGCAGAGTTTGATATCATCGAATGTATACTCTCGATTGCATCGACTAGCAGCTCGATGACACAAACTCTAATGTCATACACTTTTGAAACTTTTTACCAGCTGGTCGAGGGCATCGAAGCACGCGTTGATGTCATCGGATTTCGAACTCTGATAATATCGATACGAGGCTCGATTCCTTGATATTTGAAAAATGAGAGAGACTTGCTTTGAAGTATTTCAGGTCAAAAGATGTGATCGAGGCACACTCGATATCTTCAGAATTTGAATGTTGATGATATCGAAGGTCGTGTCGATACATCGATCAATCCATAGATTTTATCAGTGAGCTTGCTGGACAGTTTTATGTTCTTTGTCGATGCAATCAATCCGTCCTCGATATCATTGATATTTGAATATCGATTCTATCGAGCAACCCTCGATCTGAAATAAAAACCACCTGAAAAATGTTACTAGAAAGACTGTGTCCAAGACCGATATCATCGATGGCCTTCTGATCTCATCAGTTTTTGAATTTTGAGGATATCGAGGGGTACATCAATATGTCGAAGGTCTTCATGATTTTCCTATAAGAAATAGGGACACAAATACTCTGCTATTGATTACATTGAGTCTACTTCGATAAACTCAAGATTCAAATATCGATGATATCGATAGGAGTTTCGATATATCGATAATTCCGTCCAGATGTATATGCATTTGCTAGACACTTTATGTCCTCATTCGATATTATCGATTGAGCTTTCGAGGACATCGACAACACATCTCGATTTTATCAAACTTAATATTGATAAAGCGACTGAGGTAGAAAACTTAGAGACTTTCTGATTTTGTAAAAAAATTTTCTAACTCAAAAACCGTATGATATTCTAACCAATTTTAAGGGTTTTATTTACCTGGTGTTTTGGGACATGGGATGTGAGGCTTAGATTTACCTGTGGCGAGTTCAGGCACACATCCAGTTGAGGTAAATAGCTGATTGATCTTCCTATGGAGCTTTTCTTTGTAGTTGACTCAACACTCACGCTAATTGATAAACCAGGGCGCACTTTCAATCTCCCCCTTTGTCAATTACGTGAGAAAATACCAAAACACCCTAGAACATCATCTTGACAACCATATCCTAAATTGTGTGTACATGTAATTTACACAATTTTATAATGTCTAGTGAAACCATACACACAACCAGTAGCTGCTCCTCCTAACAGTATTCTTCTCCTTTCTTGATGCAGTTGCTCCCCCTAACACCTGTATCACAATTCAAGTAGATATACAATTTTCCTTGTGAGGTGTTTGAATTGTTCTCCCCCTTTTTGTCAATCATTGACAAAGATAGATATAGTAGTTGATATTGACTGAAGTTAAAGCAACTTAGGAGAACCAACATTTAGAGAGCATACATATATAAGGTCCAGATGTAAAATGATTGAATCAGTTTAAGCAGACATTATTTTCAGAAACTATGTATGCATATTAGATTAAATAGAGCAGTGATAAAAACAGATAAAATAATTATCAAGAACATCACATGCATCCCATATCAGAAACTAGATAAACCAGGGGATCTTAACTCATAATCATGGCAGTAAAAATGTGAATTATACTCAGCCATAACCATAAATATCCAAAAATATATAGATTTACTACCCAAGTTTGGCAGTAGTATGACAAAAAACCATCAAAGACAAAGTATTCCTCACTCAGAGGATATTACACCAAAAAAAAGAGACTTTTCAACTTTATAAGTTAGTAATGCATCAAAACTATGTATGAGTGAAAAGCATTCAAAAAGATGTGTATGCCCTAAGTATTTTAGGGAGAATCTAGGTATGTGATGCATTGGTCGGACTATAGATAATCAAAGCCTTTACTATGCTGGTAAGACATTCAAAATTTGTTGTGTATCATGTTGCAGAGTCGCCAGCATGGTTTTGATCTCCAATAGACAGGCTTCATAGTCATTCAGCTGTTTCATTATGTAGGATTGTCTATCAAGCAGATCTTATATAGTTTCTTGATCGATGACAGCTTGAATGTTCTCAACAGAGACGGGGCTATGTACAGAATAGCCTTTGTCTGAGCTTAAATCGATTCCACCACGAGACGCATTGGCAATGATATTGCAAATGTCTTCTTGATTAAACTAAGCACGCAGGTGACGGAGATCCTTAGTAGGAGGCAGACCAAATTGTCGTGATAACTTGGACACAAGACATGGGAATGGAAGTGTAGTGACACCGGAATTAATTGTTTTAGAATAAGAGTGGGTGTGTAGACATGAATAATGAGATGAACATCATACAAAATATTTAGAATGTATGGAGAAAGCATGTTGCAAGAGACTTCACAGGGATAGACACTTGTGTTGAAAATGCTATGAAGAATTTTGTATGCAGGATTGAGATATTTAACATGAAGACCATTCTTTGCATTCCTCGGTATAGTAGCACCATTACATAGTGCACGAGTAACTTCTCCCCATACACCAAGACCATTTATATTTCGTTCTGATATAGGTATCCTAGTGATCTCTACTCCAATCAATCGGCTTATCAGTCTAGGGGAGATGTGTTCAGTCCGATTTATGACAGCGACTGAAACGATTGGAGGATTATTTTCAACATTATAGATTAGACTTAAAAACTAATGCACCAGATTATGCTGAAATCCTCCACCAAAATTCATGATATTCCTCCACCCAATTAGTTTTAAAAAACCAGGAATCCCAAAGGGTTCATGCTGAGACCCGATGATTCAGCTTCTCGAGAGTTTATCGATGGTATCAATTTGCGTTTGATGTAATCGAAACGTTTACTCGATGTATCGACGGATATATCAAAGGTGAATATTTTCAATTTTCAGCATTCAGACAATCCTTCATGTATACTTTTAGTATATCTAAAAATCAACAGTATACACAACAAAAATTTTGTACAAGCATTGTACAACTCAAAATTTATAAACATTAGAATGTTTATATATAAAAAGATTGAGGAGAGAGACCTCAGTTGTATCCTTAGGAGCTCCGCAAAATTTGCATCATTTTAGCAAGTATCCAGATCTTGATGCAGAACCTGGACTTATTTTTCTATGCTCGGTATTTCTAAGAATAAGGATCATTCTTTTCTTTACCTTTGATGACATAGCAGTGTTGTGCGAGAACCCTCCATTAATGATTTTCCTTAGAGGTCCATGATTTCACTTTTTTCTTTGCTGAATTTAACCGCATGCTTATTGTCACATATTTGAGAAATGCTTAGAAGATTATGTGTTAATCCTTTT
The DNA here is from genome assembly GCA_037074715.1 of Magnolia kwangsiensis. Classification (NCBI taxonomy): domain Eukaryota; kingdom Viridiplantae; phylum Streptophyta; class Magnoliopsida; order Magnoliales; family Magnoliaceae; genus Magnolia; species Magnolia kwangsiensis. Next base: position 83,014,133 of record CM073589.1, on the reverse strand, counting down.
ATGCAAAAGGCATTCTTATTTTTGAGCAATTGTATTCCTTTAATAATTCCCTATCCAATTACCTTCGCGGTGCTTCCGTCTCCATAGGTGACTATCCCGTTATTAAGGTCTGAATAATTTGTAAGGAGAGATTTGTCACCTGTGACATGTCTTGAACATCCGCTATCTAGGTATCATTTTGTTTCATTGCCTGGTATATGGTTTGAATGAGTAACCAAACAATTCTTCTTTTCTTTTAGAACCCATTTTGTGACAGAATTTTTAACAGTGGTAGATTTGGTTTTCTTGTTTAATTTGACCACTTAATTCAATTGCACTGTGTTAGTCATTTTAGGTAGTGGTGGATGTGAATCTATTTTATGTATATTCCTAGGTGGACTCTTGACATTTTGTATTTCTCTACCTGGTTTGAATTTTCCAATATGTTTTTGACCAGAGTTATGTCGAGTCCTCCTACGTGTCAAACATTCAACCTGATAATGACCCAAATCACCACATAAATGACAAACTAGAGTAGTTCTTCTATTACTACCTGAGGCAACAGATTTTTGAGTTGTTGGTGCTCCATTTCCAGTCTTTGCTTCATATCCTAAGCTGCTCTTTTCTTTTCTAGATTTTCCCATGCCTAAGAGTTTTTCTGACTTCTCACCACTCTGGAAAACTTGTAGTTTAGCTTAGCAATTTTTTTGGATTCCTCTAAATCAAACAGGAGTGTATGATTTTCATTTTGAAGGAGCATGTTTTTATCCTTTAATTACTCAACCTGTTTATTTAGTTTTTCAGAATCGAATTTAAGGAAGGTGTTAATTCTTTCAAGTCTATCATTATCTGAGTGATATTTCTGTAAACCATTGATTAGGTCTGTATTAATTTCAAGAGTTTTATCCAAATATTTTTATGGCAATTCTTTTTTATTTTCAAACATTCTAAGTCTTTTAAGGATGTGGATGCTATGAATTTAGAGTTAATTGTAAGCATCCTGTAGTTTATCCTATTTCTCTTCTTCCTCCTTTATTTCCTCATTATCAGATGAAAATGATTCAGTGGCTTGTGGTTCTTTCTTGTTCTCATCTTTACCGAGAATGATTGGAGCAGTGGAAATCATAAGAATTTTTAATGATTTTTTATCTCCATCTAAGTCACTAGATTCTGAGTTTGACTCTTTTGTATCATCCCATGTAGTAGCCATTTCCTTGCCCTTAGTTTTCTGTTTGGTCATTTAGTAAACAGGTGTCCATACTTTTGACAGGCATAAAATTGTAGTTCTTTGGTCTTTTTACCAAATTTACCTGCATAAGGTTTGTTGCCCACCTTTCTTCCTCTGGAAGGACGACCACAATTCTCCTTAAAGAACTTCCTGAATCATTGCGCTAGCAAAGCCACTTCCTCATCTTCATATTCTTTTTCACTTCCTCATTTGTTGTCTTCTTTGAATTTTTAAGGACATTATTTTTGGATTTTTGGGTTTGTTTGAAGTGCAGTTCAAATGTTTGTAGGGAATCTACTAGTTCTTCTACTTTCATTTTGTCTATGTTCCTACATTCTTCAATGGTTATTACTTTAGGATTGAATCGTTCCGATAGGGATCTTAGAATTTTCCTATAGATTTTAGGTACCGGAACTTTCTCTCCTAATCCACCTATGGAGTTGTAAATGATATTCAACTTTGTGAAAAACTCCATAAAGGTCTCATGCTCTTCCATTCTGAGACTTTCAAACTGTGAAGATAGGAGTTACAGTTTAGATCTTTTCAGAGTGCTTGTTCCTTCATGGGTTGTTTCTAATAAATTCTATGCCTCCTTGGATGTCTCACACATACTGATTTGACTGAAAATATCTTAAGACACTACACAGTAGATAGCATTCATGGCTTTAGCCTCAGCAGTTTGATTTTCCTTATCGAATGCTGTCCACTTCTCTTTAGATTTCAATTTGGTGATAGTTGTTCCATTATCAAGTACTATTTGTTCAGATGGTGGCACATATCCTCTTTCAACTATATCGTAAACATCATGGTCCAAGGATCTCAAAAAGTAGTGCATTCTAGCCTTCCAGTATGCATAATTTGATCCATCAAATACTAGAGGTCTAGAGACTGATGAGCCCACTCCTTTGGCCATATTCCTAACTTCAGTCAAGATCACTCTCTAGGTGGTGAAGCCCTTAAAGAGAAACTCGTTTTGATACCAAATGAAATTGTGGTAAAGACTGCTTTAGTTGAAGTAGGAATATGCCAATATGTCCTAGAGGGGGGTGAATAGGACTTTTTAATAATTTTATGATAATTTAAAATCCTATCATACTAATCCTAACAACAAGCCTATATTAGGATTACTTCAAGAGTAACTCTACTAGCTTCCAAGTCCAGTAGAGGATCCAATCACAAACTATTTGAGAGATGAATAATATGCAAACTAGTTTATGATGGATATGACTGTGTGTGTGAGGAGTGATCTCAGATAATCAGATATGAAAATATTAAAGTAAATCAATCAAACAAATGAATAACAATCTCAAACATAGTCATTTTTATAATGGTTCGACTATTTGTCTACTCCAATCCTGTAACCGCACTCAACCCTTGAGTGTATCGAATTTCACTAAGGAGGTTTCCCATGGTTCACCCCAAACCCAAGGTATTAAATCAGGTTCACCTTTAACCTTTACAACTTACACCTAGGTTAACTGTTTATGGTCTTACGAGTAAGGGTCAACACATCGTACCCACTTTTAGGTACATTGGCCAAGGATCTTCCACAAGACCCTAGCGGAGGTTTCACACGGTTCACCTCTAACCCAAGGTTTTAGACAGGTTCACTTTAACTGAAAGTTTATGCTCTCCACAGAGCAAGAGTCAACACTATGTACCCATTACGTACACTCCCACCGAAGGCCTCTTAGAGGACTTGCAAGGGTGAGAAACACCTTAGACCTAAGCCTATAAAGGAATGATCACAAGGGTCCTCTGGATTCTGATAACTTACAGATAAGCAGATGAGTCCCTTTTAGCTCATTTTGAAGATCTCCTCCTTTGTTGATGAAGAGTCTTCTGCTTCCTTGAACAACAACTTAGAAGATATACCGATGCATGGGGACGGGTTGAGTTAAGGTTATGATGGAATCCTACTCTCAAATATTTTTCTATAAAGGAGATAGAGTGATTCCAATCATCTATGCATTCAAGGCATCCCAACTTAATGATTTTCCATTAAGGTAGTAGCTGGAGGATCCTTGAATGTGGAAGTTCATTCCCCAATCCACTCTATTGAATATCAATGATGAGGGTGGATTGGAGGATGAACTCCCTTAAGAGAAAGGGCTTTGGGTAAATGATCTAAAGTTAAACACTCAAAAGCACTCTCTTCTTTCTCTCACAGCATCTAAAGATAAGCTCACTATATATAGGCAAAAAGTTTCAACAGATATAAAATAGTCGCATTTATGACAAAGTTTAATATCATTAAGCGTATACTCTCGATTGCATCGACTAGCAGCTCGATGACACAAACTGAAATGTCATACGCTTTTGAAAGCTTTTGCCAGCTGGTCGAGGGCATTGAAGCACAAGTTGATGTCATCGGATTTCAAACTCTAATAATATTAATACGAGGCTTAATTCCTCGATATTTGAAAATGAGAGAGACTTGCTTTGAAAGATTTCAGGTCAAAAGATATGAACAAGGTACCCTCGATATCATTGGAATTTGAATGTTGATGATATCGAAGGTCGTGTCGATGCATCGATAAATCCATATATTTTATCAGTGAGCTTGCTGGACAGTTTTATGTCCTTTCTCGATGCAATTGATCCGGCCTTGATATCATCGATATTTAAATATCGATTCTATCGAGTGACCCTCGATCTGAAATAAAAACCACCTGAAAAATGTTTCTGGAAAGACTGTGTCTAAGACAGATATCATCGATGGCCTTCGGATATCAACGGTTTTTAAATTCTAAGGATATTGAGGCGTACATCAGCATATCAAAGGTCTTCATTATTTTCCTATAAGAAACAGGGATATAAATACTCTGCTATTGATCATATTTAGTCTACTTCGATAAACTCGAGATTCAAATAGCGATAGGGGTATCGATACATCGATAATTTCATCCAGATGTATATGCAGTTGCTAGACACTTTATGATCTCATTCAATTTTATCGATTGAGCTTTCGACGACATCGATAGTACATCTCGATTTTATTGAACCTGATATTGATAAATCGACAGAGGTAAAAAACTTAAAGATTTTTTGATTTTGTAAAAAAGTTTTTTAACTCAAAAACCCTATGATATTCTAACCAATTTTAAAGGTTTTATTTGCCTGGTGTTTTGGGACATGGGATGTGAGGCTTAGATTTACCTGTGGCGAGTTTGGGCACACATCCGGTTAAGAGAGATAGCTGATTGATCTTCTTATGAAGATTTTCTGTCTAGTTGACTCAACAATCATGCTTACTGACAAACTAGGGCACTTTCAAGATTTAGTGGGCCACATCAACGACAATTCAAAACCATCCCTTCCTCACTAAAATCTCATTACGAACCCAATGAACAAAATATATTTTTTAGATGACACTGATCATGGCCCCACTGACTCCAACTGCATATGCAATACGCAGGGACATGCGTCCGAGAAGCTGTGGACGTTCATGGCTGTTTTGCAATTGTGGCTAGGATCAGACCAATGATCCTAGCCATCCAAACTTCTCCTAAGGGATGTCTGACAAAGGCCAAGAATGTAGAATGGAACAGATCCCGCAGAAGGATCTTCATTGTGTTAAAATTGGTCGCACTAGATGGATTCGTGACACTGTTGTTGCGTAAACTTCTCACCACTTGATGTACGTAAATTCCCAGCTGACCAACTTATGGATGCCTATAAAGAGAGGTATCTCATGGCTAGAAAAGGGAGGTGAAAGGAAGAGAGGGGGAGATCAGACATGAAACGTGAAGAGAAAATAGAGAGAGAGGGCCGTGGAGCGGCCCAGCTTCAAAGAACTTTTCTTCTCCTTCTTCTTTAGTTTTCTTCCTTGATGTTTTTAAGAGATTCTAGCTTAATTAGTCTATGGTTGGCTAAACCTCTTAGATAGGGCTAAGAGGTGAAGCTTGTACCATGATGGGATATTTAATGTGGCTTTGATTCATGTTTATTGAACTCTCTTTGATTCTAGTTTAATTATAAGAAATTCGTTTAGTTTTTAATGATTTATTGTGACTTAAATTATAATAGATCTGTGATAGTTTTGAGTATGTTCTTTTCATTATAGGATTGTGAACTTGGGAACCCTGTTGTTCACCATCATCTCATAGACGTGGTTGGATGATGAAATCCTTCCTAATGCTCATATTTCTCCCAGATTGGTGGTGGATTGGTACATTCTATTGTTTATTTTTTCTCATGGAGCATCATTTAGTGATGGAGTCGCTTCTAGTTCTTATACCTATCATTCATTGAAAACTAGATCAAAGGAAGTTCATAATTGATTTTTAATGAATTATCTTCCAATTGGAGGAAGATGGGACTCTGACTCCAGTTGTGTTTATGAATCAAGCATAGATCTCCCTGATCTCTACAAGTGGATCCTTGGAAGCCCTAGTTACCCACCTTTGAATTTTACAAGTTTTAATTACATAATTTACAACTATCCTCTTAAATTCTCCCAATTTAGATTACATCTTCTTCTAGTTTTAGTTCTTGTTACTTTCAAAATATGTACAAGGTTTAGTCCGGGTGGATTCAACCTCGGTCTTATCGAGATTATTACTACATCACGACCCTACACTTGGGGTTGTGAACATACACTAAGAACCTAAACATACTCTCCCGTCGGAGGCCTCCTATGAAGGCTTGTAAGGGGTAAGATGCACCTGTGACCCAATCATACTCAAGGAATGATCAACATGGTTTTTGGACTCTATTGACTTACAGATAAGTACATGAGCTCCATTTTGTACTTTGATGAAGACGATCTCCCTTAATGATGGAGATTCTTCAGCTCCCTTGATCCGCAACACTTATGATGCTCTAATGTAAGGTGACAGGTTGGGTCAGGGTTATGTTGGAATCTTCTCTAATGAATGTTACTCATTTGAGAGGTGGAGAGATTCCTAACTCTTAAGCATTTAAGGGATCCCAGCTCAATGATTTACCATTAAGATGGTAGCTGGATGATCCTTGAATGAGGAAGTTCATTCACCAATCTACTCTATTAAATATTAATGATGAGGGTGGATTGAAGGATGAACTCTCATGAGAAAAAGGGCTTAGGGTAGGTGGTATGCAATTACTCTTTCAAAGCTCTCTCTCTTTTTCTCACTGTTAATTAAGAACAAGCTCTCCTTATAAAGGTAAAAAGATCCAATGGAAATAAAACTGTCAGTTTCTGATTGAGTTCGATGTCATCGAACTTGATTCGATGTCATCAAACGTATACTTTCGATGCCATCGAATATTAGTTCGATAATACAAACTCAACGGAAAAACATTCTGCAGACTTTTTGAAAGAAGATTGATGTTATCGAACATGATTCGATGTCATTGAACTTGATTCGATGTCATCAAGATTTGAACTTCGTTGTCTTCGATTTCTTGACTTGGCATTGCACAGGAGCTTGCTGGACATTTCAAAGTTGGCTTCGATGTCATCAAACCTGATTCGATTTCATCGAATTTCAAATTTCAATGTCATCAATTCCCAGTTCGATTCATCGATCTTTTTAGAAGATATTCCTTGAAAGCTCACTGGATACTTTGTCCTTTTTCAATGTCATCGAGGCTCCCTCGATGTCATCGAACTTTGAATATTAATGTCATCAAGGTTATCTCAATTCCTCGAGCATTTCCATTGATTTTCCTATTAAGCTTGCTGGACATAAATTTGTCCGGATTCGATATCATTGAAACCTGCTCGATGTCATCGAAGTTTGAATTTCAATGACATCGAAGCTCGTTCGATTCCTCGAGTAATGTCAAAATATTTTCTAAGAATTTTTGTTGGACAATGCTCTTAAGTTCTTTTTATGTCACTAACTCTCCTTTGATGTCATCGATTACTGATGTTTGATGTTATCGAAGGTATGTTCGATTCATCAAATATTTTGTCCAAATATTATGTGGTTGCTGGACATATAAGGTCTTATTTAGATGTCTTCGAAGCCTATTCGATGTCATCGAAAATAAGTGTTCAATTTCATCGACCAAAGCTCAATATAATCGAACAAATCCGAAGACTTAGAAAATTTTCCTGTTTAAAAATTAAGTTTTTAGACTATTAACTTCTATGTTGTTCTAAGGATTTTAAGGATTTATTTACTTGGGTGTTTTGCAACATGGGATGTGAGGCTAAATTTACTTGTAATGAGCTCAGAACACACATCCAGTTAATGCAATAGCTTGTACGATATTCATATGGGGCTCACTTGACTCATCAACTCAACCCTCACACTAGTTGACAAACCAGGGCACTTTCAAACCTTGCATAAGATGCACCTATAAAGGTGACCAAGGTTATGAGAGTTGGTTGAATCTCCTCTCTAGGATAATGAGTGAATTTCTTAAGGGATTCAACCTATGGACGCTCTAGAGTGTCAAAGAACCAAGTATTTTTCTATTGGTTTGGTCTTTGTACTCTAGAGAAGGCACGAGCTCATGTTCTTCATTAATCGAAGCTTTGAATGCTCATAGGAGTGAAAGATTACAATGAAAAGAACATGAAACTCATATGGATAGTGTCTAAATGGGCTAGGATAAGCTTAGGATACACTAGAGACTCTATGGTACCTATTTCCACTAATTTTGCAAGTTCCTACAAGCCACTTTTATAGATAAAAGCTTCCAAAGAATAGAAAACAACTATAAAATGGCTAGTTTACGGTGCTACCGAAGTGACCTTTGGTACCACGGAACTTGCTTAGGTGGTATCGAATTTTCTATTAGTAATATCGAATTAAATTCCCAGGTTGTTGATTGAAAAGTCTCTTTCGGTGACACTAAACTTTGTTCACCGGTAGTAGTCGAAGTCACCCAAATATCTAGTCAGTGACACCGAATTAACATTGTAAGCTTACTGGACTGTTTTGAGTCCCTTCGGCAACACCGAAGGTATCTTCGATGGTACCTTCGTCCTACCGACAATGGATAAATTTTTCCTATTTTGTCCAATAAATCATTCAAAACATGAGATATGCAAAAGCTAAGTCTATAGGATATAAAATGTGAACTTAGATTGGCTTAGAATAGATGACCTAAGTAGGTATTCCTATTAGAGTTGGGATCATCGATTTGAAAGGTCAAGATCATATAAGCAGTTCTTTGTTTCAATGTAGCTTTGATGCTTCTGATCCAATTGTGTCGTTGGTCTTCACTTGTCAAGAACTCATTCAACTCCAACACACAGCTAGTCACGTAATTGACAAACATGAGTGCAAATAAGTGTACTAACATAATCTATATTTAAATTGGTGGATAATAAATTTTCTACGATGACTATAATCAAACGACAATACTATAAAAGTTTCCAATGACTTAAAATTTGTCTTTATATATTGTTGTTCCAGTCTTATGGCTATTGGTTATGAGTAAACCACACTTTAGTTTCCTTAATTTCGATAGGGAAGGAAGAATTGGAAGTTTTAAAATATTTAAGAGGTTTGGAGGGTTAATGACGCTAAGAATGACGTAAAAAAGGAAAAAAGAAGAACATCATTTCTTATATCTGGTATAAATGTTGAATCAATAAAAGAATAAGCAACTTATAATATTTTAGTGTAGTTCATATTGTATACGAACTTATAGAGTCCTAAACAATGAAACTCAACCCTACTCAAGGGTCCTAATTCAACTCTGTTGGAAACTACTTGAAATAGAAAATTTTATATAAAAAAAATCTAATTTAATCATACAGAACGATTCTTGGAATGATTAGAAGAAATTCTTAAAATGATACCGAATACTAAAACTCTAAGATGAAAAAGATACGTCCCATCCATTGACAACTCATAGTTGCAGAAATTTCCAGTTTCAACACGTCTATTATTCGTTTATCACTTTTAATTTCTAATATATATATATATATATATATATATATATATATATATATATATATATATATATATATATATTTGTAATTCATCATTAATTTAAAATTTTTCCCCATAAAAATTCATTCCATTTTTAAGCTCCTGAAAATTATAAAAATTCCAGAAGTACCAACAGTCCAAAATCAATGTATATTTCTAAAACGTCTTTATTTCTTATGACGTTTCATATACTTTTAATTGCTCAAATAGTTTTATAATTTTTTATAATAATTCATAATTAATTTTACCTTTTTCTCATAAATTTTATTCCATTTTAAGTTCCATAAAAGTTATAAAAATTCCAGAAGTACCAATTATCTTAAACCAACAATTTTATGTATAATTCTAAAATGTCTCTATTGCTTATAACATTTTTTGTACTTTTAGTTACTAAATTATTTTTAAATTTTTTTATGGTAATTTATCATTAATTTTAATCTTATCTCACTAAATTTCATTCTCTTTCAAATTCTATAAAAAATATTAAAATTGTAAAAGTTACGGTTGTCTAAAATTAATGATTTCTATACATTTTTCAAATTATCCTAATATTAACTATATTTTAATTTTTATTATTTTTTATTATATAAAACTATACTCATCAAGCTTTAATCTAGCTTTCGAATCACCCCAATTGGAGTTGCCTTAATGGAGATATAAAGTTTTGAAGTCGTAATTCTAAAATTGAAAATTACTAAATAGGGGTGGCAATGGCATTGCCATTGTCTATCCAAATTCTAGCAATGGTGCCATCGCTATCCGCCACTCTGGCGATGGTGCCGCCGCCATCTAGTGAATTCGGTGGTGGAGCCACCACGTGAGCAGTGGAGCCACCGCCGTTTGTAGAGTTTCAACGATGACAATGTCGCCACTTGGTGGATTCCGACAGTGGTGTTGCCGCTCTGACGGTGGAGCTGCTGATTTTTTTTCCAAAATATTTTCTTTTTTGAATCTCTAATTCATACATATATTTTTTTCTTTTTATTATTATTTTTTCTTTCCTTATTCATTTCATTCATTCATCATATTTTTCTTTTTTCATTCATTTGATTCATTCCTCATTAATCTTTCATCCATTCATTTCATTCATTCGTTCATTATTTATTTTTTTTCATTCGTTCATTTTCCCTTTTTTTCTCACATTTTCTTAACTATCACTTTAAGGCACCAAAACCCCACTGTCCATATTCTGTAAAACTTCAACTTTGCACTTTAACTTTGAACCCCTATGCTAAATCTTACTCCATAAAAGGGTTTACTGAATTTACTCATTCTAAGTTAAAATAACACACACTTTATACATGGTAAAACTGACCAAGGCGGTCCTTATGTTTAGATTTATAGATTTAGATTTGAAAACATAAAAAATTCAGGGATTTGATCCTATTGTTCATCATATCTAAGTTTAAGTTCAGAATCGTAGAAAATCGGGGATTTGGTTCTAAGATTCATCGTCGGTAATTTATTAAATTTTCTACACCGCTAGATACTCCTAAAAGTAGGGAGGTCTCCTTAAGGTTCAAACTTCAAAATTTAAGTGTCTCAACATCTAATTATTGTGGTTTATATAGTCCTCATTCCCAAGGTCCTGGTTATCTCAATACTCCGCTATGATAACAACTTGTCACACCTCAAAAATTGGCACCCGAGCACGGAGACTCTGATCCCGAGTTTTCAAGTGTTAACCTAGCAAAAATGCATGTGGGAAAATTCCCATGTACCCGTGCAGTCCGGTTAACATTCACTAATTAGAGTAGTTTTAAATCAACAACATCAAAAGTTAAGAAGAGATAACAAAGCCCATAAATAGATGGTTAATAATTAAAATGTACAATTCTAAGAGTGGTGTATGCCTGATTGAAAATTATACAAGCCACTATATACATACCTAAAATGATTAAAGTGTAAAATTGTCAGTTTCAGATCAATTCTCTAAAATATAACAATGCCGGTGCAAGATGATCTAAGCCTACCATTCAGAGATCTTGATAGTACCTACATCGCTAAAATCATCTTGTTCGTATTTTAAAACACCGTCATATGTGGGAGTGAGTTGTTAACTTTGTGGTTCCATTAGTTTTAAGTTACACGTGTTATTGACTCAATCAACATAGGTAATAATAACATTACAAAACAAACAATTCATAATTACTTAAATGCATAGATGACATGATGATATACACAATGGTTGGCCCACATCACAACCCAACAATGTTTATCATGCTGAATGATTGCGAATATAACAATCATAAAGTTTCCACATTAATGTTATTGTTAGCAAGGATGTCAACGTATGCACAATGGTTGGCCCACAACACAACCTAATAATGTAATGATATGCATAATTAGACAAGTACTTATTTGTAACATCTTGGAAAAATCTGTACAAAGACCCAAGTTCCACCTCAGGAAAAAATCGCTTAGGACCTAATTCTTTAGAAATTAGATGAAAATTAATCAAGTGTTAAACTAAATTATCTGTAAAATTAGCTTGAACCACTTTAAATATGAACTACAAGACCTAAAACGTATAGAATCATTGACGCTGCATTACCTTGAAACTTAGAATCAATCTAAAAAATTGGTTGCTCTCGGGAGCACACAAAAACTCTAAATTGGACAGGTACCTCACGTCGAAAGATCGATTACCACAAGACTATACGAATATGACCACCTTACTGGGATTGACGACCAGCTCGAAAATAAAGTCATAATAGTACCCAGAAATGCACAACTTGAGCACGGAGTAAAGTGTATGGGAAACAAGAATACCTTTAGGAAATGAATTGAAACTTAAGTAAATTGAGTTGTTCACTTGCAGGATAAATCTAAGGATTCAGACCGTCAGAATCTGACCCAATTACACGCTCGGATTAGGAAAAATGTCCAACACATGTCAAGGTACTTGTGGCCCTGATCGAGTATCGGTGATCGTTGAACTGAAACAAGTCCCCCGCGGCCAATCCACTAATCTGATCAGGCTGAGATCTTAACTTGACCTAGATCCAAGGTTAGGAAGCTTAAGTCCGACCGCATGTAGAAAAGGAGCCTCCAGATGTGCTCCGTTGGACCAAAACAACCACTCTTTGCCTATAACCTAAGTATATCATGGCCTTGGGGCCATTCCCATCATTTTTGGGCCTATATAAGGGCCTTTGCCCACCCCTCTCTCATTCCATACGAATTCTAAACCTTAGGAGAGAAAAGAGAGAGAATGTGAAGGAGAAAGTGGAGAAGCAAGAGAGCGAGTGTAAGATAGTTCCTGGGATTCGATCCCACTAGTCCACATACGTAACTGCCACTTCCGTGTCACTATATCAAAGATTTTGATTTTGTTCTTAGGTTAAAAACCCTAACCCTAACCTTGTAACACCCCGGATTTTGGCCAATCTGGGATTTGACGTCCTTAGGCAATGGGTCAACTAAAACACCTGGAAAATCGCTCAGAACCCAATTTCATAGCCAAAGAAACCACTTAGGATTAATTCCTATGGAAATTTAGCGTAAGTTAGCTAGCGCAACGCTGGAGTAGCTGGGAAACAGTCCCTGATCACTTTAAATACATTCTACAAGACCCAAATCGAGTAGAACGTATGACTCCATAATACTCTATAACCTTGGATCAAACTCTAAGCCAGTTTGTTCTCTGGACCACTTTGAAATTTTGTATTGGATCTAGACCGTGCGTCGAAAGTCCGATACCTCCTATCTTAGACCGTTAGAACCGCCTAGCTGGACTTGACACTCATTTCGAAAACCAAGTCAAACCGATAATCGCAGGCCATTTCATTGAGCCCGGACCGAAGAGAGTGCGAATAGGGACAGAATTGGAATTTCAAATTCAAAACTGGCACACGAATTGACGCGTCAGTATTAAGCATTCTGACCGTCAGAATTCAGCCAGATTACACCCTTGGATCAGGAAAAATTTCTATTTTATATCATGAGACTTTCAGCCCTGATCTACGTGCGGTGACCGCTGAACTGAAACTGGTCCGCCACGCGCGATCTGCGAACCCTGCCGGACTAAAAACTTAATACGTGCTAGATCTGGTACGCATGAGCTTAAGTCCGATCGTAATCGACAAGGGGACCACCAGAAAGCATATTTTGGACCGAAACAGCCCCGAATTGGATAGGCACTAAGTGAACTTTGTTCCTGAGCCTATTTTGGGCATTTTTGGGCTTATAAAAGGGGTTAAAACCCTCTCATATCTCTCCCATCCAAATTTGGGAAAAGCCTTAGATTGAGGGAGAGAAAAGGTGAGAGATTGTGAGAGAGGTGGGAGAGAATTTCCTGCTGCTGGTGCTACCTGCTACACGTGTTTAAGCCACGCGATCCAAGCACTTTCCCGGCGATTCCTCCGCGTTTTCAGGTAAGAAAATACCCTAGAAGTTGCTGATTTGAGGTTCCTTTCGTTTCCTAGCGAAGTAGCTAATAGAACTTGTGTATTAGGTCCTCTATTCGCCGTAGACGAAGCGTATACGCTCCGTTCGAATTTACACATCCATAAGAGACAAGGTGCGGATTTTAGACGCTTTGATTGACTGTTTCCAAAGCTTTCAATGTCGTTTAATAGTAGATTCTCGACGGCAACGCCGTTTGACATGTACAACATGCTGTCCGTTTCTTGTTTCGTAAATCAACGAAGAATATGAGATTTAGGGCATTTTAGTCATTTGTAGGAAGTACTGTTTTCATTCATAGTTTGCTGATGTGATTGACATGAATTGTTGTCGCATTAGAATGTTAGGAATGCGTGCATAATTAGTTTGGCGAAGAGATTCGCCTAAATGCGCATTTCGGGTCGACATACTATATGCAGACTCAAGTGTGTAGTGTAAGTGTTTGTATAAATGCTTGTATTAGTATGTATTGAATTAAATGGTGTTATGAATTAATTTGAGATTGATTTCTCAATTAATATGCTGATGTAAATGATTTCCTACATGTTAGCCGTATGTACGATTTCATTATATGTATGAAATGCATATGTTTGATGTTGCACTTAAGTGGTATGCTATAACATGTACTTGATGATTTCATTATGGTTTAGTTGAGATTGAATTCTCAATTAATAGGCTAATGGAGAGGATTTCCTATATGTTGGCGATATGCATAATTTCATTATATGTGTGAAAGACAAGTGTAGGATGATTTACTTAAGTTGTACGTTATAACAGGTGTTAACATGCTCACATGGTTGTATTTCATTTCCATTACTCTTACATGAATGCTGACATGATTCCATGATTGTTTGGGACTATACTTAGTCCAGGCAGTCGATAACCGAGCGAATTCGTGGTTAGTTTATCTTCGCCACGTACGACGCGTCGATGAACGCGAGCCGTGTTCTGGAGTTGGCGGCAGTGGTTAGGCCACACGAAGTGTTTTACGCACTTCATGTCGTCAACTTGAGATGCGATCGCGCTAGTCGAGCCCGTCAAGTAACCCGACTGGCCATTGTATGTTCACCCTGCATGAGTCATAACTGCTTGAACCTAGGGTACTGAACTTACCATTGTAAACCCTGTTAACCATGGTACCTTGATCCATAAAGACTCATGAGCCGGGCATGGTGGTATGGGACACCGTGGTCGAGCTGTCGGCCTACGCTGGGGCCACAAACCTCCCCGTAATGACCAGTGAGCACCTAGACTCGTGAGCAGATTATGGTGATATGGGACACTATATTCTAGCTGTCGGCCTACACTGATCAGGCGACGAGTCCTTTGTAGTGACCGCGAGCGTATTCTGAGTCTACGGGAGGCGACGACCCTTCAGTAGCAGTAGAGTACAGTAGGCCTGTATTGATAAGGTGATGGGGGAGCGGAGCAACGAGTGCGTGCAACAGCCCTGGCAGCCCTTGCAGCGACCTACAAAATATACATCGTATGAGATTACTAGGAGTGACGACCCTAGACAGGATCTGTGTTGGGATTGATACAAGGGAAGTACCTTAGTTTCCCAATCCTGCTGTTTGAATGGACTAATAACAACTCAGAAATCATATCACCATAGCATTGCATGTGCCTGGAAGATGTGGAGCACTCTAGGGAGTGTGGCATGCCGCGGTCGTAAGATGTTGCCGTATAAGGGAGATCGTCGGTGAGGGCATACATCACGTCATGTCATAATTGCATTAACAACAGTATTAGGAATGTTTGAATTACTGCTTTACTATTATCGCATGATTGATTTGATAACATGTTAATCTTTGCTCTATTATTCCACTGAGTTAGCTACTCACTCCCACGTTACGGGACGGTGTTCCTGGACACCCACCAGACCTTTTTGTAATTGCAGATGATGGCGCGGCCTGTGAGGCGGAGCCGGACTTGATGATGATGAGGAGGATCCCTCCTTTATGCGTGTTCTGATCGACGGGATTACAGGGAGGTTGATTAGATACTTTGACATTTGTCATTTTATATTTTTAGCGCACTCATGTATATTCGTTTCATCTACTTTTAGAGTATACTTGTATGTGTATAACCTGGTAACATGTTCACACTCTGGAGACATACAACAGTTTATATATGTTATACATACTATTACAGACTTCCGCTGGTTAATTTAACTGTCTCTGGAGTATGATATGCTGTTCTGGCTTAATTTCACTTATGTTTAATACATTATCACAGAGAACATTCAATCATACATATCTATGTTGCATAAATAACATTTTGGAACTCGGGAGTTGGGTTTTTGCTCGACCCCCCAATTTTCGGGATGTTACAAACCTGTTTTAGGAATCCAAATGCGTAGATCGGTGAAATATCTAACTTGTTTTTATTGATTAGGTATCCAAAGTCTAGTTTACAAGCCAAGATTGTTCAAACTGAATTCGTTACGAGTTTATCGATGAAAGGTGTGGATTATAAACATTTAGGTTATGGTTTTCAAGGCTTTCAATGTTAGTTAATGATTTATAACTGACTTGGTTGTCATTTCTCATGCTAGATACGATGTTTCCCTCGCTTTACAAATATATATGAACTATGTTGAATATAGTGTAATTCATGTGTTTGTAAAATGTTTGAATGGGTATGGACTTTGGATTTGTGCTTGCCATGATTATCCATCGTGGATATATGATTGTTGTATTTGTGACAACTCTTTGGTGGAAGGATTTGCCCTACTACATGTTATAACCAACATGCATCAAGTATGTTGAAGTGCGTAGTGTAAGTATTTGTAGAAATGTCTGAATGAGTAAATATTTGGTGAATTGTATTTTATATGGGTATTGAGATAAGATTCTCAACTACCTTAGCTATGTGTATAAATCCATTCATGTAACTTAGATTATTTAATGCGATTTACGTATGAAATGTATAGGTGTGAAAGCATGTTTACTTGTACTTCATAAAAATGTTTAAGGGGTTCCTTTGTTTGAATTAATTTTTTATTACTGATACGCCTATCACATATGCTTTTCTGTTATGTTTAAGTATGTTTAGGACTGCTACATAGTCCAAGCTATTGGTAACAACTCCTGATCGAGTGGCAGAGTTAATTTCGCCACCATAGATATGTTCAAGGAATTTAAATCGTACGGAGATTGCCGGCAGTGGTTGGACCACTCAGAGTGCTTACACGCTCTATGTTGACCAATTCAACGTACGCACATTCCACGAACTTATCAAGCCACCGGATCTGCCCATTGTTTGTTTACCATGTATGGACGTAACTTCTTGAACCTAAGGTACCAACTTACCAGTGAAAATCCCGTTTAACCTTGGTAGCTCGATTTGCTAAGACTCATGAGCTGGGCAGCTGGTATAGGACACCGTGGTCATGCTATCAGCCTACGCTGGGGCGACAAGCCTCCCCGTAGTGTCCAACTCGTGAGCCAAAAACAGTGGTATGAGACACTTTATTCGAGCTGTCAGCCTATGTAACACCCAGGATTTTTGCCAACCTAGAATTAGACGTCCTTAGGCAATGGGTTAACCATAACACCTTGGTAACTTTTCATAACTCAATCCCAAAGCCAAAGAAATCACTTTTCAACCCATTTCCTTCAAATCTCACCTTTCACCATCTTATTCTTCAAACTTCTTCAAGTACTTTCATATTATACACAAATCCTCAAGTTTAAGTAGTAAAGAACTATACTTAAACTAAAATTCACTGTAAACGGTCGTCGAAATTGAGTCCGTGCACACTCCTGATCACACACTACGACCCCAAATCACTTCTAGACCGTCAATCGAAGGGTTTAGACTATGTTTCATTCCATTCCAAACCTAGAAATGAATGTCCGTAGGTGGTAGGTCAACCCCAACATCTTACATGCAATCTCAAAGCCTAAAACCTCTTTTTATCCAATTCCTTCAAAAATCTCACCCTCCACCACTTTATTCTTCATTCATTTTTAAGCACATTCATAATACACACCAATCCTAGGGTATAAATGAGGAAGAATAATACTAAAACTAAAACTTACCATAAATAGTAAATAAATGGATAAAATAGGTTTTGAACCTTAACCTTTTGGAATCTAACAAAATAAATAGGTTAGTTTGATAGATTAGCGTCTCTTACCCTAAAATCATATGCTACACATTTCATAAACTCATTCGAGTTTGTAAATTGGCCTCGAAAATGCCTCAAATGGAGTCCAGTGCCTACCCACGCCAATCCAGAGGGATCCAGGGTGGGCCCCACACTTTTTCGGGACCTAGGGGGCAGGAGGGCCTCGCCCAAATGGCGAGACCTCGACAACCAATCCAGTGGTCGGCGAGGCCTCGTCGGTAAACGGGCTAGGCTGGACAGGCCGCTCGGGCCGATCGCATGTGGGGCCTAGTGGGACCCACTGATGTAGGGTTCGACCCCTATTTCTTTCCCATTTTGGTACTTCCTTCACAAACCACCCCTCCAAGATTTCCTTTTCTTGAAAAATCTTTCGAATCTCCCCCAAAATTCTTCTCTAAACACTTCCTTGTTCATTTTCATATATCACTCACTCCACCCTTCAAATCCCACCTTAAGCAGAAATCACTAGAGGCTACATCCTTTAGAAATCAGATGAAATTAACTAAGTGCTAGATTAGACTACCTGTGAAATTATCACCAAGCACTTTAAATACGATCTGCTAGAGCCAAAACGTGTAAAATAGTTGACGCTACAATACCCTAAAACCTATGATCAAACTCTAAACCCGGTTGCTCACGGGAGCATTCGAAAACTTTGTATCGGACCTAGACCGCACATCGGAAGTCTGATTATCCCGAACTTAGACAATCCTGACTGCCTAGTTGGACTTGACAATCACCTAAAAAATTAAGTCTGGATGATGTCCCATGACAATTTCATTGAGTCCAGAGTGAAGAGTGTGAGAAATGTTAGAAATTAAATATAAATTATGAAATCTGGCACGTGTCACTTGCGCACCTTTTCTAAGCGTTCTGACTGTCAGAATCTAATCCAAATTCACCCTCGGATTAGGGATGATGGCCCACTCATGTCAACGCACTTGTGGCCTTGATCGAGTGCTGGTGACCATTGAACTGAAACTTGTCCGCCACGGGCGATCTATAAATCCGATCGGACTGAAAACTCTGCCTGACCTAGATCCAATATCCAGGAGCTTAAGTTCGATCACACGCAGAAAAGGAGCTGCCAGAAGTGCTCCATTGGATCAGCTAAAGCCCATTTTGGATATAAAATAAGTATCCCTTGGCCCTGGGGCCATTTTCGTGGATTTTGAGCCTATATAAGGGCCTTAAACCCTTACTCTCTCATTCCATACGAATTTTCTAAGCCCTAGGAGAGAGAAGAGAGAAGAGAGAGAGAGAGAAAAGGGAGAGAAAGAGAGAGAGATTTGGAGTTTTTCTTTCATGGATTTTTCCCTGCTACCCCTTGTGCTTCAACGCCGCTTCTGCATCACCATTCTGGTGCTTCCAACTCCGTTCTTAGGTAAGAAATCCTAACCCTAACCTATTCTAGGGTTTTAATTGGTGTAAGTGGTGTAGTAGCTAACCTAAATCATATTGTAGGTTGCCAATCAGTCATTGACAAAGACTTAGAGTATCTATTGAATTTGTTACACTTCTACGGTGTAAGGTGTGGATTCTAGATGCTTAGATTACCTGTTTTAAAAGCTTTCAATATCGTTTAATGGTAGATTTTTGACAAGGATGCTGTTTAACATGTAGAACATGTTGTCTGTTTTTCATTTCGAATATGTACGAAGAATATGAGATTTAGGGTATTTTAGGTATTTGTAGGAAATACTGTATATGTACGTATTTTGCTGATATGATTGCCATGGGTATTTGTCATGTACCTATGCTAGTTATGCATGTATGTTCTGTTTGGCGAAGAGATTCGCCCTAATGCACACTTTGGCTGACATATGCTATGTAGACTAATGTGTGTAGACTAAGTGTTTGTATAAATGTATGTATTAGTAAGTATTGAGTAAATAGTGTTGTAGATTAGCGTTGAGATTGGATTCTCAAATAATTTGATGATGTACATGATTTCCTCCATGCTTGTTGTAGTTGAATTGATTACTGTATGTGTGAAATACCCGTGTATGGTTAAATGCTTATGATGTATGTTATAACATGTTGATAACATGCTGGAGTTACTTGTATTTTCAATTCTGTCTCTCTCATATTATTATTGATTTAGATTACAAGTGTTTGGGGCTACACTCTAGTCCAGGCAGTCGGTAACAGATTTGAATTCGTGATTGGATTCTAATCGCCATGAAGGACATGTTGACGAACCCGAGTCGTGCTTTGGTTGACGGAAGTGGTTAGGCCACACGAGGTGTATATACACTTCATGTCGTTCAGCTTGAGGTCCGCTCATACTAGTCGAGCTCGTCAAGTAACCCGACTGACCATTGTATGTTCACCTGGTATTGGTCATAACTGTTTGAACCTAGGGTACTAAACTTACTAGTGATAACCCTGATAATCATGGTACCTTGATCCACTAAGATTCATGAGTCAGGCATGGTGGTATGGGACACCGTGGTCGAGCTGTCGGCCTACGATGGGGCCACGAACCTCCCCGTAGTGACCAGTGAGCAGTCCAGACTCGTGAGCAGATTATGGTGGTATGAGACACTATATTCTTGCTGTCGGCCTACACTGATAAGGTGATGGGGGAGCGGTGCAACGAGTGCATGCAACAGCCCTGACAGCCCTTTGTAGTGACCTCGAGCGTACTCTGAGTCTACGTGAGGCGACGACCCTTCCGTAGTAAGAAGAGTACAAACTAGGCTTGTATTGATAAGGTGATGGGGGAGCAGTGCAACGAGTGCGTGCAACAGCCCTTACAATGACCTAAAAATATATCATCGTATGAGACTACTAGGAGTGACGACCCTAGACAGGATCCTTATTTGGGAATGATATAAGGGAGGTACCCTAGTTTTTCAATCCTGCTATATGAAAAGGACTAATAACAACTCGGTAATCATGATCATATCACACTGCATGTGCCTGGAAGATGTAGAGCACTGTGGGAAGAAAGCATGCCGCGGACGTAAGATGGTGTCGTATGAGGGAGTATGTTGGCGAGGGCATACATCATGTCATTTCATCCTTGCATTAATTATAGTATTTAGGAATGTTTGATTTGCTTGCTTTATCATTATCGCTTGATTGATTTGATAACATGTTAACCTTTGCTCTATAATTCCACTGAGTTGATCACTCACTCCCACGTTACGGGACGGTGTTGTACACACCAACCAGTCCCTATTTTAGTTTCAGATGATGGCGCTGCTTGTGAAGCAGAGCCGGACTTGTATGATGAGGAGGAGGATTTCTCCTATAGGCAGTTATCAGGCGGGTTTATGTAGACCGTGTTCTGATCGACGGGATTGCAGGGATGTTGATTAGACGTCATGACACTTGTCATTTTGTACTTTTGGAGTACTCATGTATATTCTTTTTATTCATTTTTGGAGTATACATGTATATATTGAACCTGGTAACATGTTCACACTCTAGAGACTTAGAACAGTTCATATATTTTATATATCTATCACAGTCTAATGCTTTCTTTTTTAATTACCTCTGGTAATCACTCATGTTTACTGTACTAACAGACAACATTCAATCATCATCATCATATATGTTGCATAAGTGATGTTGGGTTTCTACCCGACCCCCGATTTTTGGGATGTTACAGCCTATGATTAAGGTGACGAGCCTTTCCATAGAAACCTCGACCAAAAACCAGGTTTGCGCTGAGGTGAGGAGCCTCTCCATAGTGACCTGGAACTACCTATTGTATGAGAATAAATAGGATTGACAACCCTAGATGGATCTTGTTTGGGAAATGATATAAGGGAGGTACCTTAGTTTTTCGAACCCGCTATATAAATAAACCTAATTAAGTATTGGCTAACATGATCATGCACTGTACTGCATGTGCTTTGTCGAGGAAGTGCATGTTTCAGGAGGATGTCATGCGCGAACGTGAGATGAAGTCGCTGAGGGAGTGGAGGCGAGGGCATGCATCATTATCACATACCATTCCTGCATTAACAAGAGTAATCTAGGACATGATTGTTGTAGTGCTTTATCATAACTGATTAACTGAATTAATAACATGTTAACCTTTGCCTTATAGTTCCACTAAGTTGATCACTCACTCCCATTCTAGGATGGTGTTTTAAAATACTAACCAGACTCTATCTTAGTTGCAGATGATGGCGCAGCTCAGGAAGTGGAGCCTGATTTTTAGGACGATGAGGAGGAGTTTTTGTATATGAAGTATTCTAGCGAGTTCATGTAGGCCGCATGCTGATCGTCGAGGCTATAGGGATTTCATGATGTAGAAGAACCTACACATTTTGATATTTTATATTTTAAAGTGATACATGTAATTGTTTAACCTGGAACATGAATATACTCTGGAGATGCACCACCACTTATATATTTTATACATATCATAGTCTTTCGCTTGCATAATTTAACTGTCTCTAGGGTTTGATATGCTGATTTAGTATATTTCCACTCATGTTTAGTGTGCTAACACAGACAACATTTAATCATCATTATTCATGTTGCATAGGTGATGCGTTGGAACTTGGGAGTAGAACTTCTACTCAACCTCCCATTTTTAGGGCGTTACA
The DNA here is from genome assembly GCA_037074715.1 of Magnolia kwangsiensis. Classification (NCBI taxonomy): domain Eukaryota; kingdom Viridiplantae; phylum Streptophyta; class Magnoliopsida; order Magnoliales; family Magnoliaceae; genus Magnolia; species Magnolia kwangsiensis. Next base: position 82,991,939 of record CM073589.1, on the reverse strand, counting down.
AGTTGGTATCAGAACATGATTTAGATTAAATTGGACCTGAGTTATGGTCACATGATGCACAATGAAGTACTTTGACTTAGGAGGGTGGCGAGAAAATGTATAAATGATCATAGGATTCCCAGTTTCACCGCTAGGTGAAACTGACCATCAAAATCGGGGCATGTACGCATCCGTGATCATGCGCAGTGATCCCAAATCTTTTCTAGATAGTCAATCGACGGGTTTAGACTAAAATTCTACCCATTCCACATCCAAACAACTCGAAAAGCATGAAAATACGCGAAATGGGACCCAAAACGACTCAAATGGAGTTGGGGACCCAAACAATGCAAATCGGGGTGAATCAAAGTGGACCCCGCACACCTACGACACCCCGGGGACTATCCTGTGCTGTGTGCAGGACAAGGGTGCACCCCCACCATCGTCGGGTTCTGACGACTAGTCATATATGTCTTTTAGTATGCCTTATTGTTGGTTTCTTTTGTTTTTATGTATGGTCTTACTAGGTTTGGTTGTGTGGTAGAGTAGGTTCTATGTTCTAGTGTTTAAAGTTGTTTAGATTAGCTCACACGCATCTTCTGCCATGATCCATGTAAGACATCTCATGTATTGTGACAATTTTGGTTAAATGAATGCATGAAGTTCTTTTGTTATGGGATGTGCAAACCACTTGAGTAATTGGGTGTTGTTATGCTAAATCTAACACATGTTACACCATGTGTTGTATATAGGGCATGCCTCCGAGGACTACTTGGAACACTACACGTCTAGCACTCTATGGATTACTTGAAGGGGTACCTTCCTGAAGCAATAGCCGCACGGACCCCAGCTTGGGCCCCGACACGGACACGATGCTGGACTCACTGCCCCACTACCGGGCCGCCACCTTATACATCCCAAGTTCGTGAGCAGAACCATGCGTCTACCTCGATGCCTCACATGCCACAGTCGGTTCCTCCTCCAGATAGGTTGGAGCAGATGATGCTACTAATGTAGCAATAGCAGTTGTAGCAGCAGCAACAATTTTTGGCAGGCATGATAGGGGCTTTTGCCCAGAATATGCATGAGACCCCTCCTGCACCACCTGTGCACCCTGCTGGGAACATGAGTGCTAGCGGCACATTCGAACGATTCTAGCGCTTATCCTCCTACCTTTGCAGGTACTCACTGACTCGAGGAGGCCAAGTATTGGCTTGACTGCATCTCTAAGATGTTAAAGCCGCTACAGTGCACTGAGGCGAAGTAGGTGGAGTTGGTTACCTTCATGTTTGAGAAGGAGGCCAGTCTCTGGTGGGACAGCGTCCTTAGGACTGTGGCTGCTGGTTATGTGTGGACATGAGATGCATTTAAGATGCGTTTCAATGAGAAGTATTTCCCTCTCACCTACCGTAATGATGAGGGAGAGTTTCTTCACCTCCGACAGGGAGTGATGTCAGTGGCTAAGTATGAGAACAAGTTCACAAAGATGGCTAGGTATGCTCCATTGATATTGGCTAATGAGCCAATGTATATGCGATGATTTTTTGAGGGTCTACGACCCGAGTTACGCTTGAAGATGTGTTGCGCTAGCATACCTAGAGATGCTGAGCTGGTGAGCATGTCTCTACGAGCTGAGTGGGATGAGGATAGTCTATCCTGTACTCATGCACCCTTGGGTCCTCGGCCCCGCCCTGATTTTTTGACCATGCTGTTCTTAGGCAAGAGGCCACGTGCGCATTCACCTCCTAAACTTGCGGCATCACCGACTCAGCTGGAGCGAGCAGACTTATGGTGCGACTACTGTGGGAGGATGGGCCACACAGATAGATATTATTTCAGTAGGATGAGGGACAGCTTCTCGCCGCCTCAGAGAATCAACCTCCAACTTTCTCAGACTAATGCAATTCCACCTCTACGGTTAGCACCTACACCTTCATCTTTTCGGCCACCTGCACCTCGATTCATCCGCCTCAACAGCCTATGGTACCATAGCTGAACCGTCCGCAACTGGCTCATGTGCACTCACTTATAGCTGAGGCATCCGAGACAACAGTTACAACACCGATGGCTTTCAAAGTCACAACACATGTTCAAGGTACTCCAGTTTTTTATTGGTGGATACCGGGTCCACCATCTTTATAGTATCATGCACAACAATTAAGCGACTAGGGTTGGAAGCTAGTCCTATGATTGGGATGAGATTCCTTACCACCACGGGGATCTTCTAAGACTCCACCAAGATGTGTAAGGGTTTCTTGATGGACCTAGGGAGCAGAACAATACTCGTCGACTTGATGGTTGCCCCGCTATGTCATTAAGATGTGATCCTTGGCATGGATTGGCTCACCGAGATAAGGGTAAAGATCGATTAGGATACTCGATTGGTGACTGCCATGGACCGGAGGGCACGGCCTTTACATTCCCAGTGCAGGTTAGTTGGTACTACCGCATCAGTTGCTACGCTGCATTGCTAGAGCATGTTGAGGGTCCGACACTTGGGAACACGACAGTAGTTCAGGATTTCTCGGACGCGTTCAGGGAGATATGTCACGCCCCAAACCCGAAAATCGAATTCATATGAATTTCGATCGCCGAATTCGGTGCCGACAGCCTCCGTAGTACCCCATTCTCGGCTCTTAGCATTCATATGCCAGATTCCGATCCTGGGATCCTACAAGGAGGATTTTTTTTATTAATGTACATTTAACTAGTAATAAGGATAACCACAAGATTACCCAATTCACAAAGGTAACATTATCATCATATATCCACTAATATAATCATTTGATCACAACACTGAAAGGGAAATACATAAATAGAAATTCAAGCTCCAGAAGACCCCTGCACGCTCCAAGCTCAACACTGCTGCAACCTAACATCACCTGCACACATCTACGTGTATAAGCTTATAGAAAGCTTAGAGGGTGGTGTAAGTGTGTGCACAAGGTAAGTGTCAAGTATTCAATACAATGCCATAATTATACAATACCGAAAAACTGCTAATCCACAAACCATACAATGTCTGAATAAGCAGAAATACTAACAAGATATAAATCATACGATAACAGAGTAAGCAGAAGTATGAACAAGTCTATAAGTAAACCAATATCAGAATACGCAATATAAAACAGCTATGCAATAAGGAGTCATTAGAGACCCAAATATCAGATACCGAGGATGTAATGCAATATACAAACCTACTAAGTTTTCTAAGCCATATAAGTGTAGAAACATAGCAACCCAAAATGCCATATGCATGTAGATGTAATGCAATATGCGATGCGAATGAAATGACCATGCTAGAGTGTGAAGTCGGGATGATGGTACGTAGTATCGCAGGCTATGGGGTCCACCACAAGGGACTTCTATCCAAAACAGTCCCATACCTAAATTTGGATAGTCAGACTCAGCGTGGTAAACTCCTGATCTCAGGTTAGTCGCGCGCTCAACCAAAATCCTTGCCATAACGAAGGTACACAATAATTAGTTGCGCACCACCAGCCCCAGTGGATAGTGAATGAATGAATGAATGAATGAACATGTAACTCCTACTCAATAAGTCCACATATCAGTACGGTTCCTCTCTGGGAATCACCGGGGTCTATTACACTCCATACCAGATTGCCGCCCCATCGCGCGCAACAAGGTGAGTGGAAGAGACCTCACTATCCACCTGCCAATATCAGTCCCAACTCATCAATAGCGGACCCATTCCTCGAGCTGGTCGGACTCAGCCTAGCATCGCCCCCTCCTCTCAGGCAGGTAAGGCCGCACCCCCTTCCAACTGACCACGACACAGTGGAGAGCGCAGTCATCTGGTAATCAGCACTCGACGCTCATCTACCCACTCGATCTATACGTTGGAGCAACCTCTGGAACCAAGAGGGTTCTGGGACTTTCACCCAAGGATATCTATAGCACCCCATGTAAAACAGATTTTTGATATCCCATCTGACCATCCACGATATGCCTGTGGAGGCTATAGCCCTGATGTCGCTAGGGCGTACGGTGGTCATGTCACACAAATGCGAGATGCATGAGTCACACAGTTCAATCATGCATCAATCCTGTGCATACCGTGCGCTCATGTGAGCTAATCTCCACCTATCAGGGAGTCTCATAACAACCAGCACTATGACATATGCAATGGTCAATCATATCTCATAACAGACATGCAGATGATGCGTATGGGCATATATCGTGATGCTATGTAGTCACATACTCATAATCGGTATCAGTAGCAAGCATTGACAATCGATATCGACAACGTGGACATTTAACCAACATTGTCCCCCAAGGAACGGCCCACATAAATCCTAACATATAGTGGACTCATAGCCGCACACAAGGGCCAAATATACAACAGCATGGGCCTCACTCAAGAGTTTAATATACATCACGATGGGCCTTTCACATGGGCTAACATACATTATAATGGGTTCTATTGCCTAGCCCTCAAATGCATCACAACGGGCCTCATCACATAAGCCTCATATACATCACATTGGGCCTTAAACACGGGCTGGATACACATCACAACGGGCCTCAAATACGGGCCGCATATACATCACCTTGGGCCTCGACAATCAAAATCGGCGATCAGCCACGATAATCGGAATCGACAATCGGCCACGATAATTGGCCTAGATCGATAATCGGCCTCGATAATCAGAATCGGTCAATCGGCCATAACAAGCAAAATCAGCAATCGGCCACGTCAATCGACGATCGGCCACGATCGATAATCAGTCATGATAATCGGCCTCGATCGGTAATAGGTCAATCGACCACAACAAGTAGAGTCGGCAATCGGGCACGTCAATCGATAATCGGCCACAATCGATAATCGGTCACGATAATCGGCCATGATCAGTAATCTGTCACGATAATCGACCTCGATCGGTAATAGGTCAATTGACCACAACGAACAGAATCGGCAATCGGCCACGTCAATCGACAATCGGCCACGATAAATCAGAATTGTTCAATAATCAGAGTAGGTAAATCGATCACGTCAATCGGAATCAGCAATCGGTCATGACAATCGAAATCGATCGATAATCATAATCGGTAAATCGGTCACGTCAATCGGGATCAAAAATTGGTCACGACAATCAGAATCAGCAATCGGTCATGACAATCGGAATTGATCGATAATCATAATCGGTAAATCGGTCACGTCAATCGGGATTGACAATCAGCAAATAAACAAAATGGGGTCCATAGATGATCAGCCGATCAACTATAGTATAAATATCAACACTCGGTCGTAGTTATATCAAATCCGATAACACGGAGCCACCCATCTATGGTGACTGGGGCCCATTTATTTGGGTTAATCCCACTGTAACGCCTGGGAAAAAATCCATACTTGGACTCGAGTACCAACTCGACCAGAAATCGCGTAGGATTAATTCCTTTAGAAAATAAGAGTAAGTTAGCTAGGGCAACGCTAGAGTAGCTGGGAAATAGTCCCTGATCACTTTAAATACGTTCTACAAGACCCAAATCGAGTAGAACCAATGACTCTATAATACTCTAAAATCTTGGATCAAACTCTAAGCCGGTTTGTTCTCTAGACCACTTTGAAACTTTGTATTGGATCTAAACCGCGCGTCGAAAGTCCGATACCTACTATCTTAGACCGTCAGAACCACCTAGCTGGACTTGACAATCATTTCAAAAATCAAGTCCAACCAACATTCGCAGGCTGTTTCATTGAGCCTGGACCGAAGAGAGTGAGAATAGGGACAGATTTGGAATTTGAAATTCAAATTTGACACACGAATTGACGTGTCAGTATTAAGCGTTCTGACCGTCAGAATTCAGCCAAATTACACCCTCGGATCAGAAAAAGGTGAGAGTTTGTGAGAGAGAGTAGGAGTGAATTTTCCTGCCGTCGTGCCACCTGTTGCACGTGCTTTAGCAACACGCTCCGATCACCTGGCCGGTGATTTCTCCGCATTTTCAGGTAAGAAAATACCCTAGAAGTTGCTGATTTAGTGTTCCTTTGTTTCCGTAGCGAGATAGCTGATACATCTTGTAAATTAGGTTCACAGTTCGTCGTAGACGAAGCGTATACGCTCCGTTCGAATCACTTCACCTATAAGGAAAAAGGTGCAGATTTTAGACACTTTGATTGACTGTTTCCAACACTTTCAATGTAGTTTAAAAGTAGATTATCGATGGCAATGGGGTTTGACATGTACAACATGCTGTCCGTTTCCTATTTCGTAAACCGACGAAGAATATGAGATTTAGGGCATTTTAGTCATTTGTAGGAAGTACTGTTTTCATTTATATTTTGCTTATGTGATTGACATGGTTTATTGTCGCATTAGAATGTTAGGAATAGGTGCATAATTAGTTTGGCAAAGAGATTCGCCTAAATGCGCACTTCGGGTCGACATACTATATGTAGACTTAAGTGTGTAGTGTAAGTGTTTGTATAAATGCTTGTATTAGTATGTATTGAATTAAATGGTGTTATGAATTAGTTTGAGATTGTTTTCTCAATTGATATGCTGATGTAAATGATTTCCTACATGTTAGCTAAATGCATGATTCCATTACATGTATGGAATGCATGTGCTTGAAGATTTGCTTAAGTCGTATGTTATAACATGTGTTAACATGCTCACATGGTTGTATTTCATTTCCAATACTCTAATATGATTGCTGATGTGATTCCATAATTGTTTGGGACTATACTTAGTCCAGGCAGTCGGTAACCGAGGAATTTCGTGGTTGGCTTATCTTTGCCACGAACGACCCGTCGATGAACGCGAGCCGTGTTTTGGAGTTGGCGGCATTGGTTAGGCCACGCGAAGTATTTTATGCACTTCATGTCGTTCGACTTGAGATGCGATCGTGCTAGTCGAGCCGTCAAGTAACCCGACTGGCCGTTATATGTTCACCCAGAATGAGTCATAACTGCATGAACTTAGGGTACTGAACTTACCATTGTAAACCCTGTTAACCATGGTACCTTGATCCACGAATACTCATGAGCCGGGCATGGTGGTATGGGACACCGTGGTCGAGCTGTCGGCCTACGCTGGGGCCACAAACCTCCCCGTAGTGACCAGTGAGCACCTAGTCTCGTGAGCAGATTATGGTGGTATGGGACACTATATTCTTGCTGTCGGCCTACACTGATCAGGCGACGAGTCCTTTGTAGTGACTGCGAGCGTATTCTGAGTCTACGGGAGGCGACGACCCTTCCATAGCAGTGAGAGTACAGTAGGCCTGTATTGATAAGGTGATGGGGGAGCGGTGCAACGAGTGCGAGCAACAGCCCTGGAAGCCCTTGCAGCGACCTACAAAATATACATCGTATGAGATTACTAGGAGTGACGACCCTAGACAGGATCTGTGTTGGGATTGATATAAGGGAAGTACCTTAGTTTCCCAATCTTGCTGTTTGAATGGACTAATAACAACTTGGCAATCATATCACCATTACATTGCATGTGCCTGGAAGATGTGGAGCACTGAGCGGGATGCACGCATGCCGCGGCGTTAGATGGTGCCGTATGAGGGAGAACGTCGGTGAGGGCATCCATCATGTCATGTCATATTGCATTAACAACAGTATTAGGATTTTCTGATTTACTACTTTACTATTATCGCATGATTGATTTGAGAACATGCTAATCTTTGCTCTATGATTCCACTGAGTTGATCACTCATTCCCACGTTACGGGATGGTGTTTGCAACACCCACCAGACCCTGTCTTAGATGCAGGTGATGCAGAGATCCAGGAGGCAGAGCCGGACTATGATGAGGACCAGGACGAGTTCTCACACGTGCAGTATCATGACGGCTTTTCTTAGGTGACCTGGGTTGACGGGACTCTTCAGTGGGATTATTTTAAACATTTTATTTTGTTTATTTACATGTATATGAGACTCAGTGATGTATTCATACTTTAGTGACGGTCGAGATCTACTTTATTTTTTCATACAGTGATATATATTGTTTAGTCTTCCGCTTGCTTTTATCACTGGATCTGGAGTATGAATTGCAGTTTTGGTATACTTTTACTCATGTGAATGCTTTAACTCAGACAACATTGAATCATAATCATTTTTTTTTGCATAAGTGACGGTTTGGAACTCGGGAGTTGAGTTTATACACGACCCCCGATTTTCAGGGTGTTACACCTATGAAGAGAATGGGCCTAATAAGGCTTAAGGGAAGGTCATAATGAGGACATCTAGCCATCATTGGCCCATCAACGTGGACGTCAAATCAACATTACGCTCAAGGAGTGGTTCACATAGGGCCGAGCATATAGTGGGCCCACGCCTCACACAAGGGCCTGATATACATCACCATAAGCCTCACTCGTGGGCCACATTTATATCACAATGGGCCCCATACACGGGCCGTAAATTCATCACAATGGGCCCCAACGCATAGGTCTAGTATACATCACTTTGGGCCTCAAACATGGGACAAGATACATCATGATGGGCCTTACCAAATGGATGGTTTGGATACAATGTGGGTGGACGGCATGGGTATAACATACATAATGAGGGGTCCACATCCGCTGGACGGTGTAGATATAAACCACATAAATCAAGGCAGGCCCCAAAAAATTTGGTGACATCACTGCAAAAGCTATTTAACTGGTAGGGCAAATACAGATGGACAGTCCGGATTTATCACATGGCCGAGATCAGACCCAAGAGCTGCTGAGTAGATACGGCAGCTACGGGTTGGTGTGCTGGCCCACAACGTTACAGATGAACGTTTTGAATACAAAACATGCCTCATGATCATTCCCGGCTTACTGATGTCCTCAAATGGACTGATTGTACATAACATATACATCACACAGACCCACAGAACTTGTGATGTCAATGCATTAGCTACTTATATGGTGGCTGCTGGCCTATCGTCCAAAAGATGGACGACTGGGATTTAACGGATACATCATAATGGGGTACCATCAAATGGATGGTTGGATAAAACACATGCTCCAAGGTGGGCCCCACCATGACGTTTATTTTCCATCCAATCTGTCCATACGGTCACAAAGGCCTAGTTAAAAAGGAAAAATAAATATCACTAATCCAAAACTTCTGCACTCCCAAAGAGTTTCAATGGTGGATGATCAATCCCCACTGATTTCTACAGTGTGGTCCACCTAATGGACGGTAGGATCTAACACACATGAATCAGATGGGTCCATACAGATGGATGGTGGGTACAACACATGAACCAGATGGGACCCACCAAACTTGCTGACGTGGATATAACACGTCCCTCATGGTGGAGGCCCACTTGCTGACGTCCTATATCATGGTCAGGCCCACGTCCTCAACGGACGGATGGTTTGGATACAAACACAACATGGTGGGCCTGTTGGAAATACACATCATGGTGGGCCTGCTGAAATGAAACACAACATGGTGGGCCTACTGAAATGAAACACAACATGGTGGGCCTGCTGAAAATACACATCATGGTGGGCCTGCTGAACGTCCAGCCCACAGATGGCCCGAGTGAAACAGACACGTCAGTGGGCCCCACGTCCGGCCTTTGGATGGCGTTGATGAAACTCATACATTACAGTGGGTCCCACTCTCCAAACGGCTGGACGGGATAGGTACAATAAGTACATCAGGGTATGGCCCATCGTCCATCAAATGGGCAGATGGTGTGGATGCACATATGCACCAAGGTGGCCCCACGTGTGCAGCAGGGTGGAAGGATGGTGTGAATACAATACACGCATCAAGGTAAGTCTCACCGTCCAGACCTGCTGGACGGTGTGGATTATACAAGGTGGGCTACGTCCAGGCAGTTAGACGGCTGGGATCCATCAGGTGGGCTATGTCCAGGAAGCTAGACGGCTGGGATCCATTAGGTGGGTCCACACGTGTGGCCCACCAGCTTCAAAAGTTCAAGCAGACGTGATATTCTGCTGTACAGCGTCTAGGACTGGGCAACGTGGATACAATGCAAATGTCATGTGGGTCGCCACCGCCTAGATGATGGACGGTGCTGATCATGCACTTAACAGGTGGGTCCCAACGTCCACACTGCTGGAGGGTATGGACGGTAAGGATAGAACACATACATCAAGCAGGTTCCACGACTGCTGGACAACATGGATGAAACACATTATGGTGGGTCCTTCGGAGGTTGGACAATGGTCCAGCAGCATCCCACTAATGAACGGCCCTACTGGCCATGCTCTGGGCGGGCAGACTAATGGATGGCGAGGATATAGGAGTATACATCACGGTATGGCCCGCATGTGGGATCCACACAGGTGGCTACAAGGCTGGGATCCAGCTAGAATTTGAATCTTTCCCCCTACCTCAAGTCTTGTGTGATCACTGGACGTCCAACAACTTGGACAGTAGGGGCATCCTTGTTGTTGGACGGTCCAGATCCATCACGCATATTCATCAAGTGGGCCAACAAAACATGGAAAAGAGAGAGAGAGAGAGAGAGAGAGAGAGAGAGAGAGAGAGAGAGAGAGAGAGAGAGAGAGAGAGAGAAGCACCCACCTTTGATTGCCTAATCCTTCTTCTGCTTATGCACTCTAGAGCTCCAAGAGGACATTTTTAATGGTTGATATGATGATCCAAGGGTTGGATTTGATGGTAGGAAGGTGGGTCACACCTAGCTTCTCCATGGAAGCCATGGATGGTTTCTTGCTTGGAGGATGAAAGAGAGAGAATGAAAGAGAGAGACTGAGAGGGAGAGAGAAAGAGGGATAGGTGTGAGTGATGGGTGATGGGTACTTGACATGTAAGGGATGGGTTTGTAAGAGAGAGAGTTGACTTTAGGGGAGGGGTGGTTGTCCTTGACATGATGTGGTAATTGATGGAATTGATTTGACATGTTGTAGAGATTCTCTTGGGATTGCAAATGCGCGGCATTTTCTCGAATTGAACGCAGGCCCACATCTTTTAGCCTAAGTATCGCCTCGGTGCGTAATACACGGTGTCAGAACCGCGGCGACGGTGTGGTCGCTAGGGTATAAGTCTCGGGTCGAGCCGACTCTGGATTACGAAATATGACTCAAGGTCGCGCGCGACTGCCGATTATAAATCGCGAGTTGTCGAAATTCGACCGGGAGGACCGCGGAAGCCTATGGAACAGTACAGGCTAGGATACGGGTCTTATAACTACCTGAATTGCCTCTTTAGTGTGAGATCGATTTTACTATTGATTTGGTGTCGAGTACGATACCCATTTCACTACTGACCTATCGTATGCCTCTATGTGAGATGGAGGAGCTAAGGAAACAGATCGATGATCTATTGGATGCGGGCTTTATATGACCGAGCGTGTCTCCTTGGGAAACACCCATGTTGTTTGTGAAGAAGAAGGACGGGTCACTGCGATTGTGTATTGATTATCGCAGGTTGAGCCAAGTAACAGTGAAGAACAAGTATCCCTTGCCCAGGATAGATGATCTGTTTAATCAGTTGAATGGGGCACAATATTTCTCAAAGATCGACTTACAGTCGGGGTATCACTAGTTACGCGTCAAGGATGAGGGCGTGCAAAAGACAGTGTTCAAAACTAACTTCAGGCATGTTTCATGTGATGTCGTTTGGACTCACAAATGCCCTAGCTGTGTTCATGAACTTGAGGAACCGAGTGTTTTGGCTGTATCTATTCCGATTCATTATTGTGTTTATAGATGACTAACTAATATACTCCAAGAATCAGGAAGATCACGAGTAGCATCTGCGAGTAGTCTTTGATATGCTCAGAAAGAACCAGTTGTTCACTCAGTACAAAAAGTGTGACTTTTGGTAGGAGGAAGTCAAGTTCCTAGGACATGTGGTGTCCAAGGAAAGGATAGTTATGGACCTTGCTAAGGTAGCCGAAGTTCAGGACTGGGAGTAGCCCAGTTTAGTTACTGAAGTGAGGAATTTTTTTGGTCTGGCAGGTTACTACCGTCGATTCATTAGGGACTTTTCCAAGATTGTCAGGCCATTATCACAACTGACTCGGAAGGATCTTAAGTTTTCCTATAATGAGAAGGCAGAAGTAGCTTTTGAGGAGATAAAGGACAAGATGACGTCTGCCCCTATACTAGTATTGCTAGAGCATATATTATATATACGGACGCGTCTCATGTTAGTTTGGGTTGTGTCCTTATGCAGAAGGATAGGGTGATTACCTATGCATCGTGACAATTGAGGAAACATGAGGAGAATTACCCTACGCACGACCTGGAGTTAGTGGTCGTCATCTTTGCATTGAAGTTTTGGAGACATTACCTTTACGGAGAGGAGTTCGAGCTCTTTTGCAACCACAAGAGCCTTCGTTGTATATTCACCCAGAGAGACTTGAATATGAGGCAGCGTCGATAGATGGATACCTTGAAGGACTTCAAGTTCGAAGTCTCCTACCATCCTAGCAAGGCCAACTTTGTGGCAGACGCGTTGAGCCACAAGAAGACAATAACATTTGCAGCTCCGCTAATGGTTGAGGAGTGAAATATGGTGGAGTTCGTATGAGATTTTGAGCAAAATCTCATGGTAGAGGAGCCATTTATAAGTGTCACACACTTTCGTGTGCGGCCACCTATGGATGATAAGATCATAGCGGCTCAGAAAGAGGATGAGCGATTGGTCGAGATGAGAGAGCTAGTGAACGAGAGTGATGACTCTGAATGGAGGGTTAGTTTAGATGGAGGTTTTCGATCTCGTGGCCACCCATGCATCCCGAATCTTCATGACTTAAGGAGAGAAGTTCTGGAAGCCGCTCACAATTCAAAGATAGTGATGCATCCGGATAGTACGAAGATGTATCAAGACATGAAGCGTTCGTACTGGTGGGACAACATGAAGGCCCACATAGCTAACTTCGTATCCCGTTGTCTCACATGCCAGCAAGTCAAGGCTGAGCATCGCCGACCTCCTGGTCTACTTCAGCCTATTCTTATAGCTAAATGGAAGTGGGACTTCATCTCTATGGATTTCATTTCAAGGTTATCGAAGACGAGGAAAGGACATGACTCCATTTGGGTGATTGTGGACTAATTGACGAAATCTACTCATTTCCTCCCGATCAGAGTTACAAACTCTGCAGACGATTTGGCTAAGCTGTACATAAAAGAGATAGTATGTTTGTATGGAGTGCGTATGGAGATCGTGTCAGATCGAGATACGCAATTCACACTTATCTTCTGGACTCGTATCCAGGAAGCAATGGTGTGAAATTGAAGTTCAGTACCACGTTTCACCCACAGAAGGATGGGCAGACAGAACGGGTAAACTAGGTATTAGAGGACATGTTGCGAGCTTGCATGCTTGATTTCAAGGACAGTTGGGATGACTGTCTTCCTTATGCCGAGTTTGCTTACAACAACTGCTTTTAAGTGAATATTGGTATGGCTCCCTACGAAGCACTGTATGGGCGCCCATTTAGAGCACCACATTGCTGGGCAGAAGTTGGCGAGAGAAGTTTGATTGGACCCGATTTAGTACAAGAGACTTCAGAGGAGATCGACATTATCAGGTGTCTACTTCTTGTAGCACAAAGCAGACAGAAGAGTTATGCCTATACGAGACGGTGACCTCTAGAGTTCGAGGTTAGGAACCATGTATTTCTTAGGGTTTTCCTCATGAAGGGAGTCCTTCGATTTGACAAGAAGGGGAAGCTCACGCCGAGATTTATTGGTCCATTCCAGATACTAAATCGAGTGGGTGTGGTCGCGTACTGTTTTGCTTTGCCCACACAACTTGCAGGCGTGCACAACGTATTTCATGTATCTATTCTTAAGAAATATGTTCCTGATCCTTCCCACATCATCAAATGGGAGCAGGTACAGTTAAGTGAGGATGCTACTTATGTACTACGGCCGATGCATATCCTAGACAGGAAGGAGCTGGTGTTGCATAGTAAGGTTATCCCGTTGGTGAAGGTGTTATGGACGCATCACACTGAGGAAGAGGCTACTAGGGAGACAGAAGCCGTGGTTCGTAAGAACTACCCTCAGATTCTTAAGGAGTACGAAAAGGTACTAATTTTAAGGATAAAATTTTTCTTTAAAGGGGGTAGATTGTAATGTCTCGAAAAAATCCGTACAAAGACCTAAGTTCCACCTCAGGCAGAAATCACTCAAGACTAAATCCTTTAGAAATTAGATGAAAATTAATCAAGTGCTAAACTAAATTATCTGTGAAATTATCTTGAACTACTTTAAATACAAACTACAAGACCCAAAACGTGTAGAATCATTGATGCTCATTACTCTGAAACTTAGAATCAATCTCAAAACTCGGTTGCTCTCGAGAGCACACTGAAATTCCCTATCAAACCTCTACCACACGTCGAAAGTCTGATTACCACAAGATTATACGTATATGATTTCCTTACTGGTCTCGACGACCTTCTCGAAAATCAAATCCTAATAGTACCCAAAAATGCACAACTTGAGCTCGGAGTGAAGTGTGTGAGAAACACGAATACCTTTAGGAAATGAACTGAAACTTAAGTGAATTGAGTCATTCTCTTGCAGGCTAAATGATGACGGTCGAATATTGCATATCAAACCCTAGTTATTACCTAATTTTACTTACATGATAATGTTTAATATCACATTTTAATCATGTTTTTGTTGCAGGATGTAATAAGAAATTTGGACTGAAAAAGAGTATTAAAAGCGTAGATTTGATGCTTCGAAGTTATCAGAGTAAGGGACGAACTCCAGAGGGCTAATATTGAAGAATTTACACGCTAGGGATCTGAGAAAATCGAGTCGTTTGCATTAAACAGGCCTAAAATTTGTGCAGAATGCAAGATCACAAGGTTCTCGCCATCTGATTGGCTTGAAACCTCATACATGGGATTAGAGACATAAATTAACCGTACATTTTAAATTTCAGCCCTCAGATCACTATGAAAGTGGCCCAACAGACAAATCAGCCCATAATTCATTTATCGGGGCCCATCTGATCCTTGGATATGCTTTAATTTTGGTCCTAACTGTTTAAAAGATATGAGAAAATAGATGGACGAAACGGATTTCTCAAGAACATTGCAGTGGACCCTACCCAAACAGTGTGTGCATAATACACAAATGCACCGGCCGTGCGCTGCACTTCCACCATGGTCAAACTGACCCTTGACCAACCAAATTCAAAGAAGGAAAATTCCTTCTTCAGCGTCCGCAAACCGATCATCGGTTCGCAGTTGTGGGCCCCACCTATTGTCCATATAGATAATCTAAACCATCCATCAGATTTCCAAGGACCATGTTAACAAGGCCTAGGTGACAATATGTGAAGAAATAAAGAGAATGGGATCCTAGCCGTTCAAACATTAAACGAATGACAGCGAGAAAAGTCCAATGGGCCACACTCAACCTAATCTAAAATTGACCATATTTGAGTGGTTTTTTTACGAGAATCTAGTGGACCGAATGGATCCATCAGTAGAAACAGTTGTGGGCCCCACCGACTTTCACAAAGTAGCATTCGCATGCTCTGTTCCATAACAGAGGCTACAGATGATCTCAGTGGGCCTTCATCATGCACCAAAAAATCAATCAGAGCCGTCCATCATGCAGCGGGGTACGATTTGGTCAAGCTCATGTTGATCTTGTGTACCCATGCATGCACACGTGATGATTTCAATGGTTACAAAAGGACCTTCTGCTGCTATTACAGTGGGATTATTTCCATGGGCCGCAGCAACGGACAACAAAAATAGCACATCTCCAATCAAAATCCCGAGGCAAAGACAATGAACGGAGTAGATTGCACTTTTGATGCTGATCACGGGCCTCACCAAGCTTCAGCGTTCGCAGGCTTTATTTACACAGCGTACGAGAACCGGACGCTGCGAGCCATTTAGCGATCATGGCCAGGATCGGTCCAATGATCCTGGCCATTTAAAATCATTCTAAGGTGGGACCGACCACGCTCAAGGAGACTGAACGGATCAGATCCTGAAAATGGGTCGGCTATTTGTGCCGAGCACAAGTTAAACGCGGTTTGTTCTTGGTTGCTGTGTATTTTCTCTCACCGACTCCAAAAAGGAAGAACTACTCCACCGCCTTCGATCCGGCTATAAAAGGCCAGAGCAAAAGAAAGAAGAGATATCTAGAGCAGCTCGATTTGGAGAGAAGAAAGAGAAGACAGAGAGAGAGAGAGAGAGAGAGAGAGAGAGAGAGAGAGGAAGAAAGAAGAGAGAAGAATGTTCTCCTTTTATCAATTTTATTTTTTTTTCTTCTATTTGAATTTATGAGTGGCTAATTTCTCAGTTAGGGTTGAGATGAAGCCCCTAATTTGATTGACTCTTGTTTACTATTGAATTCATCCTGCTTTGATTTATTTATTTTTTTTCTCTAGTGTGCTTAACTGAAAACTTCATACTTCTCCATTCTATGAGCTTAACCAAAGTCTAGATGTGGATGTGGTTTAGAATCTTATTCTAGGTGCTTGTGTTTGACCATGAACATATTTCCTATAGAGGAAGAAATAGGAATCTACATCTCTCCATGCCTGACCATGGATGGAAAGATGTGATCCATATGCTTTAAAGGATTATACATTCTGTGTGCCCGACCAAGGAAATAGGGTGTACTTTGTTTATTAAATTTATATCAATCTGAATTAGGGTGACTCAACATGTAAAATAAGGGTTAGGATAATTAAGGGTGGATTCAAAAGTCTTAGTCTTCTCTTTGATTGAATTTTCCTTATTGCTCTCGGTTATTCTCCATAGATTTGTGATAGTTTACTTAATAGTTTGTTAAACCATTTGTTGGATTAGTTAAGAAGAGTCATAAATTTTGAATTGTGACAATCAGTCCTCGTTGGAATGATCTCGTAATACGTATCATATCTGCATTTGATTCGTATACTTGCGAGTTTAAATATCATTTAAATTAGGTTGGTTTAAATTAAAACATCACTAAATCTAAGGATTCAGACCATCAGAATCTGACCCAATTACACCCTTAGATTAGGAAAAATGTCCAACACATGTTAGGGTACTTGTGGCCCTAATCAAGTATCGGTGACTGTTGAACTGAAACAGGTCCCTGCGGCCAATCCACTGATTCGATTAGGTCGAGATCTTAACCTAACCTAAATCCAAGGTCAGGAAGCTTAAGTCCGACCGCATGCAGAAAATAGGCCTCTAGATGTGCTCCGTTGGACCAAAACAGTCACTCTTTCGCTATAACCTAAGTATACCATGGCCATGGGGCCATTCCCATCAGTTCTAGGCATACATAAGGGCATTTACCCACCCCTCTCTCATTCCATATGAATTTTAAACCCTAAGAAAGAAAACAGAGAGAAAGTGAAGGAGAAAGTGGAGAAGCGAGAGAGCGAGTGTGAGATAGTTCCTGGGATTCGATCCCACTACTCCACATACGTAACTACTACTTCTGTGTCGCTATACTGGAGATTATGATTCCGTTCTTGGGTAAGAAACCCAACCCTAACCTATTTTAGGAATCCAAATGTGTAGATCGGTGAAATAGGTAACCTGTTTTATTAATTAGGTATCCAAAATCTAGTTTACAAGGTGAGAGTGTTCAAACTGAATCTGTTACGAGTTTTCTGGTGAAAGGTGTGGACCATAAACATTTAGGTTATAGATTTCAAGGCTTTCAATGTCAGTTAATGATTTATATTTGACTTGGTTGCCATTTCTCATGCTAGATACGATGTTTCCCTAACTTTATAGATATATATGAACTATGTTGAATATAGTGTAATTCATGTGTTTGTAAAAATGTTTGAATAGGTATGGAATTTACATTCGTGCTTACCATGATTATCCGTCATAGATATATGATTGTTGTATATGTGACAACTCCTTGGTGGAAGAATTTGCCCTAATACAAGTTATAACCAACATACGTCATGTATGTTGAAGTGTGTAGTCTAAGTGTTTGTAGAAATGTCTGAATGAGTAAATATTTGGTAAATTGTATTTTATATGGGTATTGAGATAAGATTCTCAACTACCTTACCTATGTGTATAAATCCATTCATGTAACTTAGATTATTTGATATAATTTATGTATGAAATCTATAGGTGTGAAAGCATGCTTACTTGTACTTCATAAAAAAGCTTAAGGGGTTCCTTTGTTTGAATTAATTGTTTATTACTGATATGCCTATCACATATGCTTTTCTGTTATGTTTAAGTATGTTTGGGACTGCTACATAGTCCAGGCTATCGGTAACAGCTCTCGATCAAGTGCCAGAGTTAATTTCACCACCACAGATATGTTTGAGGAATCCGAGTCATACGGAGATTGTCGATAGTGGTTGGACCACGCGGAGTGCTTACGCGCTCTATGTCGACCAATTCAACGTTCGTTCATACCAATCAAACTTGTCAAGCAACCCGTTTGCCCATTATATGTTTACCATGTATGGACACAACTGCTTGAATCTAAGGTACTAACTTATCAGTGAAAATCCCGTTTAACCTTGGTACCTCAATCCGCTAAGACTCATGAGTCGGGCATGGTGATAAGGGACACCGTGGTCATGCTGTCGGCCTATGCTAGGGCGATGAGCCTCCCCGTAGTGTCCAATGAGCAACCCAAACTCGTAAACCGAATGCGGTGGTATGGGACACTGTGTTGGAGCTATCAGCTTACGATTAGGTGACGAGTTATTCATAGTGACCTCGAACATACACTTGGTCTACATTAAGGTGACAAGCCTTTCTGTAGAAACCTCAAGTATAAACTAGGTTTACGATGAGGTGACGAGCCTCTCCATAGCGACCTAGAACTGTCTATCGTGTGAGACTAACTAGGATTGATGACCCTAGATGGATCATTGTTTGGGAAATGATATAAGGGAGGTACCTTAGTTTCCCGAACTTACTGTATGAATAAACCTAATTAAGTACAGCATGTGCTTTGGCAAGGAAGCGCACATTTGGGGAGCATGCCATGCGCAAACATGAGATGAAGTCACTGAGGGAGTGTAGGAGAGGGCATGCATCATTATCACATATCATTCTTGCATTAAAAAGAGTAATCTAGGACATGATTGCTGTATTGCTTTATCATTACTGCTTGACTGAATTGATAACATATTAACCTTTGCCTTATAGTTTCACTGAGTTGATCACCCGCTCCCACTTTGGGACGATATTTTAAAACACCAACTAGACTCTGTCTTAATTGCAGATGATGGCGCAGCTTATGAAACGGAGAGCCTGATTTTTACGACGACGAGGAAGAGTTCTCGTATATGCAGTGTGCTAGTGGGTTCATGTAGGCCGCATGCTGATCATCGGGGCTATAGGAATTTCATGATGTGGACGGACCTACACATTTTTGATATTTTATATTTTGAAACAATACATGTAATTGATTAACTTAGAACATGATTATACTCTGGAGATACACCACCACTTATATATTTTATACATACCTATCATGGTCTTCCACTTTCTTAATTTAACTATCTCTAGCTGATTTGGTATAAACTCACTCATGTTTAATGCGCTAACATGGACAACATTTAAACATCATTATTCATGTTGCATAGGTGATGTGTTAGAACTCGGGAGTTGAACTTCTGCTCGACCTCCAATTTTTAGGGCGTTACATTATTATTTTTGGTTTAAACTGTAGGTTGGAAAACCTAATTTACTGACGTTATATCATGCATCCTTATCTGAATCATATGCCTCATTACTGCACATAGCGGCTCCTCACCAATTTCCCCTGATCCAAATTTAGGTATCACCCATTATATATCATAAATTAACAATTTCAAAGGTACAGTATGATACCAAAATATATGAGGATCAACCCGGATTGCATAATCACCTAAACACCAAGTATAATCACTCAGTTTAAAGATGTGAGCTTATCACATAAAACTAAATTACCACAAAAGAAAGGGCTCGTCACCCATTTCCATTCTTCCCAGCGTAGGTCGACAGATTGGATATAGTGTTTGGACATGATGTCTCATACCATCATGCTCGACTCATGAGTCTTTATGGGATCGTATCGCATTAATAGTTATAAATAGACTCATCCATTGGGAATGAAGTATCTTAGATTCAGTTTGATCGTGTCATATATCATGTACATACATGATCAATAGATTCTTAGACTAATTTAATTGACCTAGGAAAACCTCGATGCGACTAACATTGGGTGCAAGTATCTTGCGTAGTGTGGTTGTTATTAGTCTTCTTTATGAAATCAAAGTCGATCGAATAAGGTTAGGGTGGCCAGCTAAACTCGGGCCACACCTTGGTTCAGGCAATTTACTGATTAACCCAACATTGTAAGCAGTTCTAAACATTGGTAATGATTGATAATTCATCAGACAATCATAATAAGATTTCATATGAAGCCTTAATTTAGCAACACAACTACCTAAGCATTTCATCGAACATGTAAGTATTAATAACATAACACCATCACTTAGGCATTTATCGAACATGTGAGCATCAATAAAAAAAAGTAATAGCATATGTTACAATCAAAATTGAAATATGAACATATTAGTATACACTAAGCCATTTACAATAATAAATCATTAAATGAGATCCTCAAGGGTTGATAAATGACAACCCAGGAATAATGGTCTACACCTTGGAGGGATTCACATGACTTAATCGTGCTTAGGGTTAGGGTTTGTGGTTAAACCATTGCTACCTAATTAAATGACAAAGCCATTATGAGATTCATATTGTTTAGCCTAAAAGACTTTAACTAGGAAAAATGGTTCAAACCTTAGTTTCTATTGTCGACAGAAGGGGTGATACATGGGATCTGAAAATTTATGTTTATCTATAATGTTGACTTCATCATCATCTTGTCATGGAGTGGGTGTGATCAGGTGATCGTCAATAACTACATTAATAGATTCCTGAATCACCTATGTTCTTTTGTTAAGAATATAGTATACTCGACTATTTAGAGCATGACCAAAAAATATTCCCTCATCAATCTTAGCTTAGAACTTTTTGAAATTTTCTTGGTCGCATAAAATGAAACGTTTACTTCCAAAAGTCTGAAAATATTTTATGATCGACTTCTTGTTAAACCATAATTCGTAGGCTGTTTTATCTTTAACTTTTCTAATATACACAAGTTATAATGTAGTAAACAGTATTAACAGCTTTAGCCCATAATTTTTTCGGTAACTTCACACTATTGAACATTACATTGCCTATTTCCTATAAAACTCTATTATTTCTTTCAACAAATCTATTCTGTTGAGGTGTTTTAGGAGCAGAGAAATCGTGTGATATACCATGGTCATTACGGTACTTCTCAAAATTGTTATTTTAAAACTCAGTATCATGATTACTTCTAATTTTGATCACAGGTACCTCTTTTTCTATCTAAATTTTTTTAGAATTTTTCTGACTTCATAGAGAGTATCTAATTTATCTCTTAAGAAAGCTACCTGAGTACATCTGGTGAAATTATCAACAATGACCAGAAAATACTTATTTTCACCTCTACTCTTCATTCTCGTTGGTCCCACCAAGTCCATATGTAACACCCTGAAAATCGGGGGTCATTTATAAACCCAACTCCCAAGTTCCAGACCGTCACTTATGCAACAAAAATGATTATGATTCAATGTTGTCTGAGTTAAAACATCCACATGAGTAAAAGTATACCAAAACTGCAATTCATACTCTAGATTCAGTGATAAAAGCAAGCGGAAGACTAAAAGATATACATATCACTGTATGGAAAATAAAATAGATCTCAACTGTCTCCAAAGTATGAATACATCTCCGAGTCTCATATACATGTAAATAAGAAAAATCAAAATGTCAAAAGTAGTCCCACTGAGACGTCCCGCCAATCCAGGCCACCTAAGCAAAGCCGTCGTGGTACTGCATATATGAGAACTCGTCCTGGTCCTCATCATAGTTCGGCTCTGCCTCCTGAATCGCTGCCTCACCTGCATCTAAGACAGGGTCTGGTGGGTGTTGCAAACATCATCCCATAATGTGGGAGTGAGTAGCTAACTTAGTGGAATAATAGAGCAAGGATTAGCACGTTCTCAAATCAATCATGCGAGAATAGTAAAGCAGTAAATCAAACATTCCTAATACTGTTGTTAATGCAATATAACATGACATGATGGATGCCCTCACCGACATTCTCCCTCATACGGCACCATCTGCGTCCGTGGCATGCTTGCGTACCGCTCAGTACTCCACATCTTCCAGCCACATGCAATGTAATGGTGATATGATTACCAAGTTATTATTAGTCCTTTTTATACAGCAATATTGGGAAACTAAGGTACTTCCCTTATATCAATCCCAACACAGATCCTGTCTAGGGTCGTCACTCCTAGTAATCTCATACGATGTATATTTTGTAGGTCGCTGCAAGGGCTGCCAGGGCTGTTGCTCGCACTCATTGCACCGCTGCCCCATCACCTTATCAATACAGGCCTATTGTACTCTCACTGCTACGGAAGGGTTGTCGCCTCCCATAGACTCAGAATACGCTCGCGGTCACTACAAAGGACTCGTCGCCTGATCAGTGTAGGCCGACAGCAAGAATATAGTGTCCCATACCACCATAATCTACTCATGGGTCATAGGTGCTCACTGGTCACTACGGGGAGGTTTGTGGCCCCAGCATAGGCCGACAGCTCGACCACGGTGTCGCATACCACCATGCCCGGCTCATGAGTCTTTATGGATCAAGGTACCATGGTTAATAGGGTTTACAGTGGTAAGTTCAGTACCCTAGGTTCAAGCAGTTATGACTCATACAAGGTGAACATACAATGGCCAGTCGGGTTACTTGGCGGGCTCGACTAGCACGAGCGCATCTCAAGTCGAACGACATGAAGTGCATAAAACACCTCGTGTGGCCTAACCACTGTCGCCAACTCCAAAACACGGCTCGCGTTCATCGACACGTCGTTCGTGGCAAAGATAAGCCAGCCATGAATTCACTAGGTTACCGACTGCCTGGACTAGATATAGTCCCAAACATTTATGAATTCACATCAGCATTTATATAAGAGTAATGGAAATGAAATACAACAACGTGAGCATGTTAACACATGTTATAACATACAACTTAAGTAAAACATCTTACACATGCATTTCATACATATAGTGAAATCATGCATATAGCTAACATGTAGGAAATCATTTACATCAGCATATTATTTTAGAATTCAATTTCAAACTAATTCATAACACCATTTAATTCAATACATACTAATACAAGCATTTATACAAACACTTAAACTACACACTTAAGTCTACATATAGTATGTCGACTCAAAGTTCGCATTTAGGCGAATCTCTTCGCCAAACTAATTATGCACACATTCCTAGTATCCTAATGCGACAAGAAGCCATGTCAATCACATCAGCAAAATATGGATGAAAACAGTATTTCCTACAAATGACTAAAATGCCCTAAATCTCATATTTTTCGTCTGCTTACGAAACAGGAAATGGACAGCATGTTGTACATGTCAAACGGCATTGTCATCGACAATCTACTATTAAACAACATTGAAAGCATTGAAAATAGTTAATCAAGCGTCTAAAATCTGCACCTTTTCTCCTATAAGTGTATTGATTCGAACGGAGCGTGTACGCTTCATCTAGGCGAACCGGGAACCTATTTTACAAGATGTATCAGCTACCATGCTAAGGAACCAAAGGAACCTTAAATCATCAAGTATTTGGGGTATTTGTTTACCTAGAATCACGGTGAAATCGCCGGGAAAGTGATTGAGGCGCGTTGCTTAAGCACGTGCAACACGTAGTGCATGCAGCAGGAAATTCTCTCCCACTCTCTCTCACAATCTCTCACCTTTTCTCTCACACCAGCTAGGGTTTCTAGCAAATTCGGATGGGTGAGAGAAGTGAGGGTTTAAGCCCCTTTTATAACCTAAAACTTGCCCAAAATAGGCTTGGGAACAATGTTTACTTGATGCCTAACCAAATCGGGACTGTTTCGGTCCAAAAAGATATTTCTGGTGGTCCCGTGGCCGAACGCGATCGAACTTTAGTTCATACACGTCGGATGTCGTTCACATCCCATTTTCAGACCAGTAGTATTCGTAGATCGCACGTGGTGGTCCAGTTTCAGTTCAGTAGTCATCGCACGTAGATCAGGTCTACAAGTCTCGTGATATGAAATAGAAATTTTTCCTGATCCGAGGGTATAATTTGGCTGAATTCTGATGGTCAGAATGCTTAATAATAACACGTCAAGTTGTGTGCCAGATTTGAATTTCAAATTCCAAATCTAACCCTATTCTCACTCTCTTCACTCCAGGCTCAATGAAATAGCCTCTGAATATCGGTTGGACTTGATTTTCGAAATGATTGTCAAGTCCAGCTAGGCGGTTATAACGGTCTAAGATTGTAGGTATCGGACTTTCGACACGCGGTCTAGATCCAATACAAAGTTTCAAAGAGGTCCTGAGAATAAACCGGTTTAGAGTTTGATCCGAGGTTTTAAAATATTATAGCGTCATTGGTTCTACTCGCTTTAGGTCTTGTAGAACGTATTTAAAGTGATCAAAGACTATTTCCCAGCTACTCTAGCGTTGCGTTAACTAACTCACACATAATTTTCAAAGGAATTAATCCTTCACAATTTCTGGTCGAGTTGGTACTCGAGTCCAAGTACGGATTTTTTCAGGGCGTTACAATCTACCCCCCTTAACAAAAAAAATTCATCCTCGAAATTTGTACCTTTTCGTACTCCTCGAGAAGCTGTGGGTAGTTCTTTCTGATCTTGGCTTCTGTCTCCCAGGTAGCCTCTTCCTCAGAGTGATGCGTCCACAATACCTTCACAAGGGGAATCACCTTGCTACGCAGTACCTGCTCCTTCCTGTCTAGGATGCGTGTCGGTCGCAGGATATATGTAACATCCTCTCCTAATTGCACCTGCTCCCATCTGATGATATGGGAAGGATCAGAAACGTATTTCTTCAGCATAGAAACATGAAATACGTTGTGAACGGTCGCGAGAGGCGTGGGTAAAGCCAAACGGTATGCCACTGCTCCCACACGATCGAGGATCTGGAACGGACCAATGAATCGTGGTGCTAGCTTGCCCTTCTTCTCGAACCGAAGGACTCCCTTCATAGGGGAAACTCGTAAAAATACATGATCCCCAACTGTAACTCTAGCGGCCGCCATCTCGTATCGGCATAACTCTTCTGTCTGCTCTGCACTGTGAGAAGCCGACGTCTAATAATATCAATCTTCTCCGACGTTGCCTGCACTAACTCAGGGCCAATCAAGCTACGCTCACCGACCTCTGCCCAACAATGCAGTGTGCAACAAGGTCGCCCATACAACACCTCGTAAGGTGCCATACCGATACTCGCCTGGAAACTGTTGCTGTACTCAAACTCCGCATATGTAAGACAGTCATCCCAACTGTCCTTGAAGTCCAATGCGCAAGCTCGCAACATATCCTCTAAGATCTGGTTCACCCGCTCTGTTTGTCCGTCTGTCTGTGGGTGGAAGGCAGTACTGAACTTCAACTTCACACCCATAGCCTCCTGAATGCGAGTCCAGAAAATAGAAGTGAACCGCGTGTCTCTTTCGGACAAGATCTCCAACGGAACTCCATGCAGACGCACGATCTCTCTGATGTATAGTCTAGCCAGCTCGTCTGCAGAGTTCGTGACTCTGATCGGTAGGAAGTGTGCTGACTTCGTCAGACAGTCGACGATCACCCATATGGAATCATGTCCCTTCCTCGTCTTCGGCAGCCCTGAAACGAAATCCATGGAAATGAAGTCCCACTTTGACTTTGCGATCGGCATAGGCTGCAAGAGTCCAGGTGGTCAGCGATGCTCTGCCTTCAGCTGCTGGCAAGTAAGACAACGGGACATGAACTCTGCTATGTGGGTCTTCATACCTTCCCACCAATAGGTCCTCTTCACGTCACGATACATCTTCGTACTGCCGAGATGCATCACGAGTCTGGTACAATGCGCAGCCTCGAGAATCTCTCGTCTCAAGTCAGGGATATCTGGGACGCATAGGCGGCCACGATAACGTAAGCCCCCATCCGTGCCAACTCGCCACTCGGCGTCCGCATCATCACTGGCCTGCCCTCGAAGCTCATTCAGATGCGCATCATCCCTCTATGCCTCGATGACCCGGTCATCAATCTGAGATCGCACCTGCACATGTGCGATGAACTCATACGGCTCCTCTACAGTGAGTTTCTGCTCAAAGTCTCACAAAAACTCAACCATATCCCACTCAGCAACCATCAGCAGAGCCGCAAACTCTATCGCTTTATTGTGGCTCAACGAGTCAGCCACAGGGTTCGCCTTCCCAGGATGGTAAGAGACTTCGAAATTGAAGTCCTTCAAAGTCTCCATCCATCACCGCTGCCTCATATTCAAGTCTCGCTGCGTGAATATGTACTTGAGGCTCTTGTGGTCGCAAAAGAGCTCGAACTCCTCTCCATAGAGGTAATGTCTCCAGAGTCTCAGTGCGAATATGACGGCTGTCAACTCCAGGTCGTGTGTAGGGTAATTCTCCTCGTGCTTCCTTAATTGTCTAGAGGCATACGAAATTACCCTCTACTTCTACATAAGGACACAACCCAAACCAACGCTAGATGCGTCAGTGTATATAGTGTATGTAACCCCTTGCTCTGGCAATACTAGCATAGGGGCGGACGTAAGCATGTCCTTCAGCTCCTGAAAAGCTGACTCCGCCTTGTCATTCCATGCGAACTTCACGTCCTTCCGTGTCAACTGAGATAAAGGTCTCACGATCTATGAGAAATCCCGAATGAAGCGTCGATAATAACCAGCGAGACCCAAGAAACTCCTCACCTCAGTGACAGAACCAGGCTGCTCCCAGTCCTGAACTGCAGCTACCTTAGACAGGTCAACTGCCATGCCATCCTTGGACACCACGTGTCCCAGAAACTTCACTCCTGCTTCCAGAAGTCACACTTCTTGTACTGTACGAACAACTGATGCTGTCTGAGTGTATCCAGGACCAAGCGCAAGTGCTCCTCATGCTCCTCTCGCTCCTGGAGTACACCAAAATGTCGTCAATGAACACAACGATGAATCGATAGAGGAAAGGCCGAAATACCTGTTCATCAGATCCATGAACACGGCTGGTGCGTTCGTGAGACCGAACGACATCACAAGGAACTCGTAGTGGCCAAAGTTGGTCCTGAATGCTGTCTTCTACACGTCCTCATCCCTGACGCGCAACTGATGATATCCTGACTGAAGATCAATCTTCGAGAAGTACCGAGCTCCTCTCAACTGATTAAACAAGTCATCGATCCTGGGTAAAGGGTACTTGTTCTTCACCGTGATCTGGTTCATCCTGCGATAATCAATACACAATCGCATCGAACCATCCTTCTTCCTTACAAACGGGACTGGTGCTCCCCAAGGGGACACACTAGGTCGAATAAGGCCAAGCTCCAATAGACCATTAATCTGGGTCCTCAACTCCTCCATCTCACACGGTGTCATGCGATACGTCGGCAGTGAGACGGGTGTGGCACCAGGCACCAGATCGATAGTGAAATCAATCTCTCGTCGAGGCGACAAACCAGGGATCTTCCTGAACAGATCCCCAAAATCACAAACGACTGGCGTATGCTCAAGCATCTGAGCACCAGCGTCCCGTAGTAAAGTAGCGTAGTTAAATATGTGGAAGGGAAGATTTACCCACACTGGGAATGTAAACGATGCGCCCTCTGGCTCGTAGGCAGTCACTATACGAGTCTCGCAGTCAATCTCGGCCCTCGCTGTAGTCAACCAGTTCATGCCAAGAATGACGTCGAGATAAATAAGAGAGGGGTCGACGACAAGATCAAGAGCCATCGTCCTGCCCCCCAGATCCACCAAGCAACCCTCACACATCAGGGTGGCATCAGAAAAATCCCCATGAGCTAAAAGGACTCGCACTCCATCCATACGAATGGTCGGCAGTCCAAGACGCCTAACTATGGAATGCGATATCAAAGAAAGTGTGGATCCACTATCCACCATCACGAGAATAGGAATACCTCCGATGTGGGCAGTGACCTCAAAGGCCGTATACTGAGACGTCTCTATCTCGGCTGCCTCAGCTGTCAAGGCATGCACCCGCGCCTGTTGTGGCCGGTTCGGCCGCTGTGACGTGGGCCGTAGAGGCGGCCTGAACTGAGATACCGGAGGTCTGAAGGAAGGGTGCGGAGGAGCCAACCGTAAAGGTGGTGCTGATATAGCCTATGGGGGTGTACGGTCGATCTTCTGCGGTGGTGAAAACCCATTGTCCCCCATCCGAGGGAAACAATTCTATGTCGAATGGCCCGATCTCCCACAGTAAGTACATGATAAATCGGGGCACCGCATCGGGGGTACTGGTGCTGTAGCCCTAGAAGAAGGGTCGACGCGAGGCCTCTTGCCCGCAAAGGGCCTGTCCTGCAACTCTGGTCATGGCCTAGGAGCAATAGGTCCACGAAATCACGTAAGTCAATCCACATCATGCTCTGCCTGCATGGACATGTGAATCAGCTCTGCGTAGGAGGGAATGCTCATGCAACACATCTTCGACCGAATATTCGGTCGTAAACCCTCTGAAAAACGCCGTATGTGCATCTGCTCATCTGCCAGTATAGTCAGGACGTATCTGCCCAACTCAGTGAACCGATGCTCATACTCAGTGATCGTCATGCCTCCCTGTCTGAGGCGCAGAAACTCGTTCTCCAGGTCATGCCTATACGTCTGGGGATAATATTTCTCATGGAAGCGAAACTCGAACGCTGCCCAGGTCCACATGTAGTCAGCGGCAACGGTCCGCAACACACTGTCCCACCATAAGCTGGCCTCCCACTCGAACAAGAACGTAGCCAACTCGACCTGCTCAGTCTCTGAACAATGCAGCATCCGTAGTATCTTTGACACACGGTCGAGCCAATACTCGTCCTCCTCAGGTCTATGAGAACCCATAAAAGTGGAAGGTCGTAAGCGCTGAAATCGCTCTAATAAGCTCCGTATGTCTGCGGCATTCCCCGCAGGGTAAGCAGGTGGTACAGGATGAGCCATGCCCTCATCCTGAGCATATGTATCGACATCCTCAGCTGGATGCGCAGGTGGTGCAGGTGGAGTCACAGTCCCATCCTGGGCTAGAGCCCCCACTATAGTAGTCAGGAGCTGCTACTTCTGCTGCATCATGGCCATCATCTGCTCAAATCTATCTGGAGGTGGAGCAGGCTGTGGCATGTACTGCGTCGAAGAAGACGCACGGTACTGCTCTCTGACGGGCGGTGTGAAAGGTGTGTTCCAACTGCAGGACCAGTAGTAGGCTGAGACGCACGTGCTGTCTCAGGAATCGGGCCTACAAAAGGGTCCGCATGAGCATCAGACTAAAAAGGAACCTGATCCATAGGCTCACCCATTGTAAGCCGAGCTGTGCTCCGTGTAGCATTCGGCGGCATTCCATATATTCAAAATAGGGCGCAACCTTGTCAATCTCAATAGCACAAACACACCGCAATCATTCACATAAAGAGTCAAAGGAAATCCATGCATTTCATTTAATCAAAATTGTCACAACACAAGGGATATCTCCTTACAGGCATCATGACAGGAAGTACATGGGAACTAAGACAGTTAAAGCTACAACAGCAACACAAGTAAACTACTAGCCTTAACAGGCTTACAAAACGTAAAGCAAGAAATGACAACTGCTACCAAACAACATCTAAAATCTCATCGCTAGTCTGAGTCAGGTGACTGAGGAGGAGCACCCTTATCCTGCAAGCAGCACAGGATCGCCTTCAAGGTGCGAGTCACCTTGTCGAATTTTCTATTCATGACGGCCTTGGTATCCTCGACCTCAGCCCGAAGTTCCTGAACTTTTCTTCGCAAGGTGACCTGGCTCTCCTCAATTCGGGCAATACGATCATCACTAGTAGCCTGAGCAGAAGGAGGAGGGCTTTCATCTGTATCCTGAGCCTCCTCTTCTACCTCTTCCTGGACTTCTTTCTCTACTTCCGCTCCAGGTTCTCCCTCACTTGGATCCTCTTCATCATCAAAATCATCCTCGCTATCCTCATCAAGTTAAGTCTCATGGTACTGAGACCCGATCTTCATCTTGACCATGGTAGACTCATCAATGCAGTGAATCGGAACTGGGAACTCCGGCCCAAGTCTGTAAGCAAACTCAAGCGCGATCTTGCATATAAGCCGGCCAAAAGGAAGCGACTCAGACGTTCTCCTTGATTTCTCTATGAGGATAATCTGTCGCAACACGAAAGTGGCCATATACACATTTTCTCCCTGGGCCACCTGATACAGGAAATCAATCATAAGGCTTGTACACTCAATGCGATTTGTCAACCTGGGATACACGTTGAACGTACAAATGTGGTGCAGCAGGTGCAAATCATCAGACATATGAGATGCCTTGAGACTATTGTTAGACTGTCATGGAACTATTCTACCACATAGGAACCTGGTACGGTGATCTCACTCATGCCTACTCTTCAAATTCTTTGCACTGGGATGAACATCACCAAGGGTCTCTACCAAAAGGAGTCGCGCTATCAACCGAACATCGATCGTAGCCATCCGGTCTCTACCAAAAGGAAACTTGAACTGCAATGGCTCCAATGTAGGATTCTAAATACGAGCGTAGAAGGCACGAACGGTG
Source organism: Magnolia kwangsiensis (assembly GCA_037074715.1). Taxonomy (NCBI): domain Eukaryota; kingdom Viridiplantae; phylum Streptophyta; class Magnoliopsida; order Magnoliales; family Magnoliaceae; genus Magnolia; species Magnolia kwangsiensis. The sequence goes on along the minus strand of CM073589.1, from coordinate 82,961,317 downwards.
CTAACATTAGCACGAGAACGAGCTTCAAATAGCAGACCCCAATGTGCAGCTTCAATGCGCTCGAACAATAGGAATTCACCGAAGAGTCGCCCTTCCACATCCACCTCAAACAACACCTTACGGTCAGTATATTCACCGTGAGGCATCTCTGCTAATATCACTCTCCCAAGTTGAGCATGGGGATCCAAATCCCGCTTTGTATGGAACTTTTGGGCTGTGCTTGGACTTGCGGCGGTGCTTGAGCTGGCGGCGTCACCCCTCGGTCTTCTTGATTGCGCAGGGTGACTAGGCCCAGCCTTATCCGCTGCGCTCTTTCTCTTTCCCATCAAAGAGAGGATGGTGGAGAGAGAGAAAAACCCCAAAATGGCTTCAACAAAAGCCATGACAAATGTAAAAAATGTAGAGAAATAGCTGCCCAAACTGAAAAAAGGAAATGTAGGTGTTGCAGAGGGATGCTTCAAGCTCCCCTAGGCTGGATTTTTAAAAAGAAAAGAGAAGAAAAAAGGGGAATGGAGCTCCACACGATTTCAGCCACTAATGGAGGTTGTAGGAGCTTCAACGGACGAGATCGGAGAGGGAGAGGGTTGCTAATCATGTTGGAGGTATGGGATAGGGTCGTTTTTAGCAATAAGAGGATTTGGGAATGATTTGGGGTCGCGGTTTTGAGATGGGCAGCAAGAAAACGAGCAAGGGAGCTTGGGAGGGGGCTGTTTGTGAAGGAAGTACCCTTTTTAAGGGTTTTTGACGGACGACCCACACATGGGAGGGGTGCCCTAGCCACATAAGGGCGTGTGCCCAAATTTCACAGCAAGTGGGCCCCACTGTACGGCGATGGCATCGCCGATCGGTGGTGCATCCGGCCGGTCTGGCCTATTGGGCTGGGTCCCCCCTTCCCTGGAGGTCCAAGATACATATGGGCCCCACCTTAGTTCATTGTAGATTGGCCTAGGGAGGTCCAAACATCTATTCAGGGCTTTTTGGGGCTAATCTGTAAATCAGAATACAATCCCCTATCATGCAGCATATGATTTTGGGGTAGAAGGAGCTAATACATCCATCTAGCCCATTATTTGCTAAATATTGCAAACTTAGAATGGCATAATGGCCAGTATTCATGAAATTTTACTATTCACTGTAAAATTTTGTTGAAGTATGATTTTATATCATTTTTACATTAGGATCAATGCCTAACATGAAAATTCAGAGAAATAATTGAAGAATGGAGTGGTGAGAGGAAGAATTTTCAAGAAATTAGGTGAAACAGAATTTTTAAGCCTTAGCGATTAAATGTAAGGGTTGTGGTTGTCCCACAGCCCAAGGATTCACATTTACGGGTTTAAAAGCATTCAAAGAATGTCTTAACTCACCTACTTACAACCTAGGAGCTACTCAGGTCGCTTCACGTGACCCTAGATGCGTTACGGACTCGATCGCGCGATTGATACGAATAGACTTCACCTATTGGCGAATCTGCAATCCTATAAGTGTTTCGAGACCTTTCTCGCACCCACCTAAGTCAAAGAAAGCGATAGCGTACGACGCGTGACCATAACCCAGGCCCGGTATAATCTCATTCATGCTCTGATACCAACTTGTAACACCCTGAAAATCGGGGGTCGTGTATAAACCCAACTCCTGAGTTCCAGACCGTCACTTATGCAATAAAAATGATTATGATTCAATGTTGTCTGAGTTAAAACATCCACATGAGTAAAAGTATACCAAAACTGCAATTCATACTCCTGATTCAGTGATAAAAGCAAACAGAAGACTAAAAGATATACATATCACTGTATGGAAAACAAAATAGATCTCAACTGTCTCCAAAGTATGAATACATCTCTGAGTCTCATATACATGTAAATAAGCAAAATCAAAATGTCAAAAGTAGTCCCACTGAGAAGTCCCACCAATCTAGGCCACCTAAGCAAAGCCGTCGTGGTACTGCATATATGAGAACTCGTCCTGGTCCTCATCATAGTCCGGCTCTGCCTCCTGAATCGCTGCCTCACCTGCATCTAAGACAGGGTCTGGTGGGTGTTGCAAACACCATCCTGTAACGTGGGAGTGAGTAGCTAACTCAGTGGAATAATAGAGTAAGGATTAGCATGTTCTCAAATCAATCATGCGATAATAGTAAAGCAGTAAATCAAACATTCCTAATACTGTTGTTAATGCAATATGACATGACATGATGGATGCCCTCACCGACATTCTCCCTCATACGGCACCATCTGTGTCCGCGGCATGCTTGCGTACCGCTCAGTGCTCCACATCTTCTAGGCACATACAATGTAATGGTGATATGATTATCGAGTTATTATTAGTCCTTTTCATACAATAATATTGGGAAACTAAGGTACTTCCCTTATATCAATCCCAACACAGATACTGTCTAGGGTCGTCACTCCTAGTAATCTCATACGATGTATATTTTGTAGGTCACTGCAAGGGCTGCTAGGGCTGTTGCTCGCACTCGTTGCACCGCTCCCCCATCACCTTATCAATACAGGCCTACTGTACTCTCACTGCTACGGAAGGGTTGTTGTAACACCCTGGATTTTTGCCAACCTGGGGTTAGACGTCCTTAGGCAATGGGTCAACTAAAACACCTGAGAAATCGCTCAGAACCCAATTCCATAGCCAAAGAAATCACTTAGGATTAATTCCTTTAGAAACTAAGCATAAGTTAGCTAGCACTACTGTAACGCTCGTGAAAAATCCGTACTTGAAATCGAGTACCGACTCGACCCGAAATCGCGTAGAATTAATTCTTTTAGAAAATATGACTAAGTTAGCTAGCGCAACGTTAGAGTAGCTGCGAAATAGTCCCTGATCATTTTAAATACGTTCTACAAGACCTAAATCGAGTAGAACCAATGACTCTATAAAACTCTATAACCTCGGATCAAACTCTAAGCAGGTTTGTTCTCTGGACCACTTTGAAATTTTGTATTAGATCTAGACCGTGCGTCGAAAGTCCGATACCTCCTATCTTAGACCGTTAGAACCGCTTAGCTGGACTTGACAATCATTTCGAAAATCAAGTCCAACCGATAATCACAGGCTATTTCATTGAGCCCGGACTGAAGAGAGTGCAAATAGGGACAGATTTGAAATTTGAAATTCAAATCTGGCACACGACTTGACATGTCAGTATTAAGCATTCTGACCTTTAGAATTCAGCCAAATTACACCCTCGGATCAGGAAAAATTTCTATTTCATATCATGAGACTTGCAGCCCTGATCTACGTGCGGTGACCGCTGAACTGAAACCGGTCTGCCACACGTGATCTGCGAACCCTGCCGGACTGAAAACTTAATGCGTGCTAGATCCGGTACGCATGAGCTTAAGTCCGATCGCATTCGGCCAGGGGACAACCAGAAAGCATCTTTTGGACCGAAACAGCTCCGATTTGGTTATGCACTAAGTGAACTTTGTTCCTGAGCCTATTTTGGGCGTTTTAAAGCTTATAAAAGGGGTTGAAACCCTCACTCCTCTCTCCCATCCGAATTTGAGAGAAATCCTAGATTGGGAGAGAGAAAAGGTGAGAGTTTGTGAGAGAGATTAGGGGAGATTTTCCCTGCCTTCATGCCACCTGTTGCACGTGCTTCAGCAACACATCTCAATCACCTGGCCGGTGATTCCTCCACTTTTTCAGGTATGAAATAACCCTAGAAAGTTGCTGATTTGAGGTTTATTAGGATTCATATCATGTTAGCTGACGTAACTCGTAAATTAGGTTCTTTTATTGCCGTAGACGAAGCGTATACGCTCCATTCGAAATCACGCATCCATAAGAGATAAGGTGAGGATTTTAGACGCTTTGATTGACAGTTTCCAATGCTTTCAATGTCGTTTAATAGTAGATTATTTACGACATCGCCGTTTGACATGTACAACATGCTATCCGTTTCCTGTTTCGTAAATCAACGAAGAATATGAGATTTAGGGCATTTTAGTCATTTGTAGGAAGTACTGATTTCATTTATATTTTGCTGATGTGATTGACATGGTTTTTTGTCACATTAGAAAGTTAGGAATACGTGCATAATTAGTTTGGCGAAGAGATTCGCCTAATTGCGCACTTCGGGTCGACATACTATGTGTAGACTTAAGTGTGTAGTGTATGTGTTTGTATAAATGCTTGTATTAGTATGTATTGAATTAAATGATGTTATGAATTAGTTTGAGATTGATTTTACAATTAATATGCTGACATAAATGATTTCCTACATGTTGACTATATGCATGATTTCATTATATGCATGAAACGTATGTGTTTGAAGACTTGCTTAAGTTGTATGTTATAACATGTGTTAACTTGCTCACATGGTTGCATTTCAATTCCAATACTCTCACATGATTTGCTGATGTGATTCCATAAATGTTTGGGACTATACTTAGTGCAGGCAGTTGGTAACCGAGCGAACTCGTGGTTGGGTGGTCTTGGTCACGAACGACGCGTCGATGAATGCGAGCCGTGTTTGGAGTTGGCGGCAGTGGTTAGGCCACGCGAAGTGTTTTACGCACTTCATGTCGTTCGACTTGAGATGCGATCGCGCTAGTCGAGCCCGTTAAGTAACCCGACTGGCCGATGTATGTTCACCCTGTATGAGTCATAACTGCTTGAACCTAGGGTACTGAACTTACCATTGTAAACCCTATTAACCATGTTACCTTGATCCACGAAGACTCATGAGCCGGGCATGGTGGTATGGGACACCGTGGTCGAGCTGTCAGCCTATGCTGGGGCCACAAACCTCCCCGTAGTGACCAGTGAGCACCTAGTCTTGTGAGCAGATTATGGTGGTATGGGACACTATATTCTAGCTGTCAGCCTACACTGATTAGACGACGAGTCCTTTGTAGTGACCGCGAGCGTATTCTGAGCCTACGGGAGGCGATGACCCTTCAGTAGCAGTAGAGTACAGTAGGCCTGTATTAATAAGGTGATGGGGGAGCGCTACAACGAGTGCGAGTAACAGGCCTGGCAGCCCTTGCAGCGACCTACAAAATATACATCGTATGAGATTACTAGGAGTGACGACCCTAGACAGGATCTGTGTTGGGATTGATACAAGGGAAGTACCTTATTTTCCCAATCCTGCTGTTTGAACGGACTAATAACAACTCGAAAATCATATCACCATACCATTGCATGTGCCTGGAAGATGTGGAGCACTTGAGGGTCGATTGCATGCCGCGGTCGAAAGATGGGGCCGTATGAGGGAGATCATCGGTGACGGCATACATCACGTCATGTCATATTGCATTAACAACAGTATTAAGATTATCTGATTTACTACTTTTCTATTATCGCATGATTGATTTGTGAACATGCTAATCTTTGCTCTATGATTCCACTGAGTTGATCACTCACTCACACGTTACGGGATGGTATTTGTAACACCCACCAGACCCTGTTGTAGATGCAGGTGATGCTGAGATCCAGGAGGCAGAGCCAGACTTTGACGAGGACCAGGACGAGTTCTCGTACATGCAGTACCATGATGGCTTTGCATAGGTGACCTAGGTTGACGGGTCTTCAGTGGGACTATTTTGAACATTTAATTTTGTTCATGTATATGTATATGAGACTCAGTGATGTATTCATACTTCAGTGACAGTTGAGATCTACTTTGTTTTTCCATACAGTGATATATATTGTTTAGTCTTCCGCTTGCTTTTATCACTGGATCTGGAGTATGAATTGCAGTTTTGGTATGCTTTTACTCATGTGAATGCTTTAACTCAGACAACATTGAATCATAATCATTTTGTTGCATAAGTGACGGTCTGAAACTCGGGAGTTGAGTTTATACACGACCCCCGATTTTCAGGGTGTTACAACTACGCTGGAGTAGCTGTGAAATAGTCCCTGACCGCTTTAAATACGTTCTAAAAGACCCAAAACTTGTAGAATCAATGGTGGTATAATACTTTAAAACCTCAGATCAAAATCTAAACCGGTTTGTTCTCAAGACCTCTTTGAAACTTTGTATTGGATCTAGACCGCACGTTGAAAGTTCGACACCTACAATCTTAGACCATTATAACCGCCTAGCTGGACCTGACAATCATTTCGAAAATCAAGTCCAACCGACGTTCAGAGGCTATTTCATTGAGCCTAGAGTGAAGAGAGTGAGAATAGGGTTAGATTTGGAATTTGAAATTCAAATCTGGCACATGACTTGGCGCATCGGTATTAAGCGTTATGACCGTCAGAATTCGGCCAAATTACACCCTCGGATCAGGAAAAATTTTTATTTCATATCACGAGACTTGTAGACCTGATCTAGGTACGATGACCGCTGAACTGAAACTGGACCGCCACATGCGATCTGGGAACTCTACTGGTCTGAAAACTTGATGTGTGTTAGATCCAGTATGCATGAGCTTAAGTCCGATCGCGTTCGGCCAGGGGACCACCAAAAATGTCTTCTTGGACCAAAACAGCCCCGATTTGGTTAGGCATCAAGTAAACATTGTTCCCAAGCTTAATCTAGAAAGTTTTTAGGTTATAAAAGGGGTTTAAACCCTCACTTCTCTCACCCATCCGAATTTGCTAGAAACCCTAGCTGGTGTGAGAGAAAAAGTGAGAGATTGTGAGAGAAGGTGCGAGAGATTTTCCTACCACCTGCTGCTGCTGCTGTACGTGCTTAAGCGATGTATTCCAATCACTTTCCCGATGATTCTGACGCTTTTGTAGGTAAGGAAAACTCTGTCCACTTGCTGATTTATCATTCCGTTAAATCAAATAGCAAAGTAGCTGATATAACTTGTGAAATAGGTTGCCTGTTCGTCGTAGACGAAGCGTATACGCTTCGTTCGAACTGATACACATATAAAGCGAAAGGTGCGGATTTTAGACGCTTTGATTGGCTGTTTTCAATGATTTCAATGTCGTTTAATAGTAGATTATCGACGGCAATGCCGTTTGACATGTACAACATGCTGTCCGTTTCCTGTTTCGTAAGCAGACAAAAAATATGAGATTTAGGGCATTTTAGTATTTTGTAGAAATACTGTTTTCATCCACATTTTGCTGATATGATTGACATGGCTTCTTGTCGCATTAGGATATTAGGAATGCGTGCATAATCAGTTTGGCGAAGAGATTCGCCTAAATGCGCACTTTGAGTCCACATACTATATGTAGACTTAAGTGTGTAGTCTAAGTGTTTGTATAAATGTTTGTATTAGTATGTATTGAATTGAATGGTGTTGTGAATTAGTTTGAGATTGAATTCTCAAATAATACGTTGATGTAAATGATTTCCTTCATGTTGGCTATATGTATGATTTCATTATATGTATGAAATGCATGTGTTAGATGATTTACTTAAGTTGTATGACATAACATGTGTTAACATGCGCAGTCGGTAACCGAATCAATTTGTGGTTGGTTTATCTTTGCCACGAACGACGCGTCGATGAACTCGAGTCGTGTTTTGGAGTTGGCGGCAGTGGTTAGGCCACACGAGGTGTTTTACGCACTTCATGTCGTTCGACTTGAGATGCACTCGTGCTAGTCGAGCCCGTCAAGTAACCCGACTGGCCATTGTATGTTCACCATGTATGTGTCATAACTGCTTGAACCTAGGGTACTGAACTTACCATTGAAAACCCTGTCAACCATGGTACCTTGATCCACAAAGACTCATGAGCCGGGCATGGTGGTATGGGACACCGTGGTCGAGCTGTCGGCCTATGCTGGGGCCACAAACTTCCCCGTAGTGACCAGTGAGCACCTATGACTCGTGAGCAGATTATGGTGGTATGGGACACTATATTCTTGCTGTCGACCTACATTGATAAGGTGATGGGGAAGCGGTGCAACGAGTGCAAACAACAGCCCTGACAGCCATTTGTAGTGACCTCGAGCGTATTCTGAGTCTACGGGAGGTGACGACCTTTCCGTAGCGACAAGAGTACAAGTATACCTATATTGATAAGGTGATGGGGGAGCGGTGCAACGAGTACAAGCAACAGCCCTGACAGCCCTTGCAGTGACCTATAAAATATATATCGTATGAGATTATTAGGAGTGACGACCCTAGACAGGATCTGTGTTGGGATTGATATAAGGAAAGTACCTTAGTTTCCCAACCTGCTGTATGAATGGACTAATAATAACTCGGTAATCATATCACCATCACATTGTATGTGCCTGGAAGATGTGGAGTACTGAGTGATATGCAAGTATACCGCGGACGCAGATGGTGCCGTGTGAGGGAGAATGTCGGTGAGGGCATCCATCATGTCATGTCATATTACATTAATAATAGTATTAGGAATGTTTGATTTACTGCTTTACTATTATCGCATGATTGATTTGAGAACATGCTAATCTTTGCTCTATTATTCCACTGAGTTAGCTACTCACTCCCACGTTACGGGATGGTATTTTCGGACACCCACCAGTCCTTATTTTGGTTGCAGATGATGGCGCTGCTTGAGAAGCGAAGCAGTACTTGATGATGATGAGGAGGATCCCTCCTTTATGCGTGTTCTGATTGACGGGATTACAGGGAGGTTGATTAGATACCTTGACACTTGTCATTTTATATTTTTAGAGCACCCATGTATATTCTTTTTGTTTACTTTTGAAGTATATATGTATGTATATAACCTGGTAACATGTTCACACTCTGGAGACATACAACAGTTTATATATGTTATACATATTATCACAGTCTTCCGCTTGTAAATTTAACTGTCTCTAGAGTATGATATGCTGTTCTGGCTTAATATCACTCATGTTTAATACATTAACACAGACAACATTCAATCATGCACATTTATGTTGCATAAGTGATGTTCTGGAACTCGGGAGTGGAGTTCTTACTCGACCCCTAATTTTTTGGGATGTTACAGATGGTATCAGAGCATGATTTGGATTAAACCGGGCCTGGGTTATGGATACGCGACATAAGCTGTCGCTCCTTTAACTTATGTGGGTGCGTGTAGGATCTAGAAACATACGTAGGACTTTAGTTTCGCCAATAGGCTAAGTCTACTCAAGTCGATCATTCGATCGAGTCCGTAACGCATCTAGGGTCGCGTGAAGCACCTAAGTAGCTCCTAGGTTATAAGTAGGTGGGTTGAGAAGTTATTTGAGTGGTTCTAAACCTGTAAATATGAATCCTTGGACTGTGGGGCAACCACAACCCTTACATTCAATCGCTAGGGCTTAAAAACCCCGTTTCACCTAATTTCTTCAAAATTCTTCCTCTCACCACTCCATTCTTCAATTATTTCTTTAAGTTTTTATGTTAGGCATTGATTCTAATGTGATAATAATATAAAATCATACTTCAACAAAATTTTACAGTGAATAGTAAAATTTCATGAAAATTGGCTATTTGGCCATTCTAAATTTGTAATATTTAGCAAATAATGGGCTAGATGGATGTATTAGCTCCTTCTACCCTAAAATAATATGCTACATGATAGGGAAATGTATTCAGGTTTACATATTGGCCCCAGAAAGCCCTGAATGAAAGTTTGGGCCTCCATAGGCCAATCTAGAATGAACTAAGGTGGGGCTCATACATATTTGAGGTCCCTAGGGCAGGGTGGACCCAACCCATGTGGTCCCACCGGCCGGATTGATGATCGGCCGGTGATGCATCGCCGTACGGTGGGCCCCACTTGCATTGAACTTCGGGCGCGTGTGGTTTTAGGGGTAGGGCACCCCTCCCATGTGCGGTCTGTCCGTCGAAACCCCTTAGAAAGGGTGCCTCCATCATAAAAATGCCCCTCCCAAGCTCCATTTTCAATTTTCTTGCTGCCCTCTCTCAAACCGCAGCTCCAAATCCCCTCCAATCCCACCACTTACTGAAAACGACGCCTGTCCATCCTTCTATGGTGATTAGTAATCCTCTCCCTCTCCGATCTCATCTGTTGGAGCTCCTACAACCTCCATTTGTGGCTGAAATCGGGTGGAGCTCCATTCCCCTTTTTCCTTCTCTTTTCTTTTTGAAAATCTAGCCTTAGGGAGCTTGAAGCATCCCTCTACAACGCCTAGATTTCCTTCTGTCCGTTTAGGCAGCCATTTCTCCCCATTTCCCTCACTTTTCATGGCTATTGTTGAAGCCATTTTGAGTTTTTTTCTCTTTCTCCACCATCCTCTCTTTGATGGGAAAGTAAAAGACCACAGCGGATGAGGCTGGGCCTAGTCGCCCTGTGCAATCCAGAAGACCGAGGGGTGGCGCCGCTAGCTCAAGCGCCGCCGCAAGTCCAAATAGAGCCCGAGAGTTCCATACAAAGCGGGATTTGGATCCCCATGCTCAAATTGGGCGAGTAATATTAGCAGAGATGCCTCACAGTGAATATACTGACTGTAAGGTGTTGTTTGAGGCGGACGTGGAAGGGAAAATCTTCGGTGAATTTCTATTATTCGAGCACATTGAAGCTGCACATTGGGGTCTGCTTTTTGAAGCCCGTTCTCATGCTAATGTGAGCACCGTTTGTGCCTTCTACGCTCGTATCCAGAATCCTACATTGGAGCCATTGCAGTTCAAGATTCCCTTTGGTAGAGACCGGATGGCTACGGTCGATGTTCGGTTGATAGCGCGACTTCTGAACGTGCCCCTTGGTGATGCTCATCCCAGTGCAAAGAATTTGAGGAGTAGGCGTGAGCGAGATCGCCGTACCAGGTTCCTATGCGGTAGTCTGCTTCCATGGCAGCCTAACAATAGCCTTAAGGCGTCTCATATGTCTGATGATTTGCGCCTGCTGCACCACATTTGCACGTTCAACGTGTATCCCAGGTCGACAAATCGCATTGAGTGTACGCGTCTTATGGTTGATTTCTTGTATCAGGTGGCCTAGGGAGAAAATGTGTGTATGGCCACTTTTGTGTTGCGACAGATTATCCTCATAGCGAAATCAAGAAGAGCGTCTGAGTCGCTTCCTTTTGGCCGGCTTATATGCAAGATCGCGCTTGAGTTTTCTTAAAGACTTGGGCCAGAATTGCCAGTTCCGATTCACTGCATTGATGAGTCTACCATGGTCAATATGAAGATCGGGTCTCAGTACCATGAGGCTCAGCTTGATGAGGATAGCGAGGGCAATTTTGATGACGAAGAGTATCCAAGTGAAGGAGAACCTGGAGTGGAAGAAGAAGAAGAAGTCCAGGAAGAGGTAGAAGAGGAGGCTCAGGATACCGATGAGAGTCCTCCTCCTGCGACTAGGGCTACTAGAGATGATCACATTGCCCCAATTGAGGAGAGTCAGGTCGCCTTGCGAAGAGAAGTCCAGGAACTTCGGGCCGAGGTTGAGGATACCAAGGTGTCATGAAGAAGAAATTCGGCAAGGTGACTCGTACTTTGAAGGCTATCCTGTGCTGCTTGCAAGATAAGGGTGCTCCTCCTCCATCACCCGACTCAGACTAGTGATGAGATTGTAGATGTTGTTGGTAGCAGTTAGTCGTTTCTTGCTTTATGTTGTGTAAGCCTGATAAGGCTAGTAGTTTGCTTATGTTGCTGTTGTAGCTGACTGGCTTAGCTCCCATGCATTTCTTGTCATGGTACATGTAAGAATATGTCTCCTATATTGTGGTAATTTTGATTTAATGAATTGCATGGCAGTTTTTTTCGTCTTATTATGTGAATGTTTGTGTTGTGGTTTGGGCTTAATATAGCCGAATTTGGTTAGATGGAATGCATGCTGTTTCGTTCGCTGTAAGGTATTGTCCCTAGTTTGGGTGTATCTTATGGTTTCCACTGCCATATTGTAAATCTTGGGATTAAGCCTACAAAATTAGTTTTTATCCCACCCCACCCTCCTACCAAGCATGCCACTTCCAATCTCGACATGGGACTAGGAATGCCGTTCCATTAGGCTGTAGATTACAGACTAGTCTACTAGTTACCTTAAGTAGTGTAAAGCCTGTATATGCTAAGGAATAGTAGGTTAGATTTACTTGGAATGGGACTCCCTTCCTTGGATAGATCCTCATAACATCCATAAACTCCTTTAGTAACTCTTAGGGAGCTTATGTAAGTTAGAACCATTCACTCTTAGGGAAGACTTATAAATCCCTCAGGTCGAACTTAGAATAAACTAACACACCCCTTAGAATTGCCTTCCCCAAGGGCTTATTGCATTCGGAAACGCAGAGTAAAGGAACTGCATGTAAGCGATGTATTCGCGATTTGAATCGACTTCTTAATCTTAGTGGTTACCAATAAATCTAATGCTCTGATCAAGCAGAAGATCGGCATCGACTCGGATTAAGAATTGATACAATAAATCTTCTGTCCTAGCTAGACAGAAAGTCTATGTATCTAGCTCAGACCTACTACACAACCTTTCTTCTGTGATGGCCCAACCACCTACAACCAAACGTGATCACATTGCCTTTGGGAAATGGCGAGGACTTAAAGCCAGTAGAGAATTCGACATCTTGTGACCAACTCATACATGCCCCTGAACTCAACCACAATAGAGATTAGGTTCATCTCTATCACCATAGATACCAATGCCATAGAACGCATCATTAGCAAAGGAAAACCACTGTAATGAGAGGTTGTTTCCTAATTCATGTCAAGGATAACCCCTAAGTTGCACCTCGTTCCGATATACGGAGCGATGCAAAGATTCTTGAACTTTAAATAGAACCAAGTTTTAAGGGGGGTAGAACATATTGAGTCCAATCCAGTTAGGTCAGTCAACGCTACCGTTCGATCAGAGTGGCGCAGCAGAAGCGTGGTTGGCCTCTTCCCCACTGGCCCAGGATCGAAACATTTGAGTTAGGATATACGTACGGTTAGGTCATTAAATAGGATTGACCCTTCCTTAGAATGTCAATACTGAAGTCTTGCTAAATACTCCTTACCCTTCACCAATTTTGGGGATGAAATTATGTTTTAAGGGGGGTAGATTGTAACACTCCGAATTTTTGCCAACCTGGGGTTAGACGTCCTTAAGCAATGGGTCAACTAAAACACCTGGGAAATCGCTCAGAACCCAATTCCATAGCCAAAGAAATCCCTTAGGATTAATTCCTTTAGAAACTAAGCATAAGTTAGCTAGCGCTATGCTGGAGTAGCTGTGAAATAGTCCCTGACCGCTTTAAATATGCTCTACAAGACCCAAAACTTGTAGAATCAATGGTGCTATAATACTCTAAAACCTCGGATCAAACTCTAAACCGGTTTGTCCTCAGGACCTCTTTGAAACTTTGTATTGGATCAAAAAGTCCAACACCTACAATCTTAGACCGTTATAACCGCCTAGCTGGACCTGACAATCATTTCGAAAATCAATTCCAACCGACGTTCAGAGGCTATTTCATTAAGCCTGGAGTGAAGAGAGTGAGAATAGGGTTAGATTTGGAATTTGAAATTCAAATCTGGCACACGACTTGGCGCATCAGTATTAAACGTTCTGACCGTCAGAATTCAGCCAAATTACACCCTCGGATCAGGAAAAATTTCTATTTCATATTACGAGACTTGTAGACCTGATCTAGGTGCGATGACCGCTGAACTGAAACTGGACCGCCACATGTGATCTGGAAACTCTACCGGTCTAAAAACTTAATGTGTGTTAGATCCAGTATGCATGAGCTTAAGTCCGATCGCGTTCGGCCAGGGGACCACCAGAAATGTCTTCTTGGACCGAAACAGCCCCGATTTGGTTAGGCAACAAGTAAACATTGTTCCCAAGCCTAATCTAGAAAGTTTTTAGGTTATAAAAGGGGTTTAAACCCTCACTTCTCTCACCCATCCAAATTTGCTAGAAACCCTAGCTGGTGTGAGAGAAAAAGTGAGAGATTGTGAGAGAAGGTGGGAGAGATTTTCCTACCACCTGCTGCTGCTGCTGTACGTGCTTAAGCGACGTATTCCAATCACTTTCCTGATGATTCTGACGCTTTTGTAGGTAAGAAAAACGCTGTCCACTTGCTGATTTAGTATTCCGTTAAATCAAATAGCAAAGTAGCTGATATAACTTGTGAAATAGGTTGCCTGTTCGCCGTAGACGAAGCGTATACGCTCCGTTCGAAACGATACACATATAAAGCGAAAGGTGCGGATTTTAGACGCTTTGATTGGCTGTTTTCAACGCTTTCAATGTCGTTTAATAGTAGATTATCGACGGCAACGCCGTTTGACATGTACAACATGCTGTCCGTTTCCTGTTTCATAAGCAGACGAAAAATATGAGATTTAGGGCATTTTAGTATTTTATAGGAAATACTGTTTTCATCCACATTTTGCTGATATGATTGACATGGCTTCTTGTCGCATTAAGATATTAGGAATGCGTGCATAATCAGTTTGGAGAAGAGATTCGCCTAAATGTGCACTTTATAGACTTAAGTGTGTAGTCTAAGTGTTTGTATAAGTGTTTGTATTAGTATGTATTGAATTGAATGGTGTTGTGAATTAGTTTGAGATTGAATTCTCAAATAATAAGCTGATGTAAATGATTTCCTTCATGTTGGCTATATGTATGATTTCATTATATGTATGAAATGCATGTATTAGATGATTTACTTAAGTTGTATGTTATAACATGTGTTAACATGCTCATGTTGTTGTATTTCATTTCCATTACTCTGATATGATTGATGAAGTGGATTGACAAATGATTGGGGCTATACTTAGTCCAGGCAGTCGGTAACCGAATCAATTTGTGGTTGGCTTATCTTTTCCATGAACGACGCGTCGATGAACGCGAGTCACGTTTTGGAGTTGGCAGCAGTGGTTAGGCCACACGAGGTGCTTTATGCACTTCATGTCGTTCGACTTGAGATGCGCTCGTGCTAGTCGAGCCCGTCAAGTAACCCGACTGGCCATTGTATGTTCACCATGTATGTGTCATAACTGCTTGAACCTAGGGTACTGAACTTACCATTGAAAACCCTGTCAACCATGGTACCTTGATCCACAAAGACTCATGAGTCGGGCATGGTGGTATGGGACACCGTGGTCGAGCTGTCGGCCTACGCTGGGGCCACAAACCTCACCGTAGTGACCAGTGAGCACCTATGACTTGTGAGCAGATTATGGTGGTATGGGACACTATATTCTTGCTGTCGACCTACATTGATAAGGTGATGGGGGAGCGGTGCAACGAGTGCGAGCAACAACCCTGACAGCCCTTTGTAGTGACCTCGAGCATATTTTGAGTCTACGGGAGGCGACGACCCTTCCGTAGCGACAAGAGTACAAGTAGGCCTGTATTGATAAGGTGATGGGGGAGCGGTGTAACGAGTGCGAGCAACAGCCCTGGCAGCCCTTGCAGCGACCTACAAAATATATATCGTATGAGATTACTAGGAGTGACGACCCTAGACAGGATCTGTGTTGGGATTGATATAAGGAAAGTACCTTAGTTTCTCAATCCTGCTGTATGAATGGACTAATAATAACTTGGTAATCATATCACCATCACATTGCATGTGCCTGAAACATGTGAAGCACTGAGCGGTACCCAAGCATGCCGCGGACGCAGATGGTGCCGTATGAGGGAGAATGTCAGTGAGGGCATCCATCATGTCATGTCATATTGCATTAACAACAGTATTAGGAATGTTTGATTTACTGCTTTACTATTATCGCATGATTGATTTGAGAACATGCTAATCTTTACTATATTATTCCACTGAGTTAGCTACTCACTCCCACGTTACGGGATGGTGTTTCCGGACACCCACCAGTCCCTATTTTGGTTGCAGATGATGGTGCTGCTTGATAAGCGAAGCTAGACTTGATGATGATGAGGAGGATCCCTCCTTTATGCGTGTTCTGATTGACGGGATTACAGGGAGGCTGATTAGATACCTTGACACTTGTCATTTTATATTTTTAGAGCACTCATGTATATTCTTTTTGTTTACTTTTAAAGTATACATGTATGTATATAACCTGGTAACATGTTCACACTCTGGAGACATACAACAGTTTATATATGTTATACATACTATCACAGTCTTCTGCTTGTAAATTTAACTGTCTCTGGAGTATGATATGCTATTCTGG
Organism: Magnolia kwangsiensis; assembly: GCA_037074715.1. Taxonomy (NCBI): domain Eukaryota; kingdom Viridiplantae; phylum Streptophyta; class Magnoliopsida; order Magnoliales; family Magnoliaceae; genus Magnolia; species Magnolia kwangsiensis. Next base: position 82,945,317 of record CM073589.1, on the reverse strand, counting down.
CTTAATCTCACTCATGTTTAATACATTAACACAGACAGCATTCAATCATACACATTTATGTTGCATAAGTGATGTTCTGGAACTCGGGAGTGGAGTTCTTACTCGACCCTCGATTTTTGAGATGTTACAGTCGTCGCCTCCCGTAGACTCAGAATACGCTCGCGGTCAATACAAAGGACTCGTCGCCTAATTAGTGTAGGCCGACAGCAAGAATATAGTGTCCCATACCACCATAATCTACTCACGAGTCATAAGTGCTCACTGATCACTACGGGGAGGTTTGTGGCCCCAGCGTAGGCTGACAACTCGACCACGGTGTCCCATACCACCATGTCCGGCTCATGAGTCTTTATGGATCAAGGTACCATGGTTAATAGGGTTTACAGTGGTAAGTTCAGTACCCTAGGTTCAAGCAGTTATGACTCATACAAGGTGAACATACAATGGCTAGTCGAGTTACTTGGCGGGCTCGACTAGCACGAGCGCATCTCAAGTCGAACGACATGAAGTGCATAAAACACCTCGTGTGGCTTAACCACTGTCGCCAACTCCAAAACACGGCTCGCGTTCATCGACGCGTCGTTCGTGGTAAAGATAAGCCAACCACGAATTCACTCTGTTACCGACTGCCTGGACTAGGTATAGTCCCAAACATTTATGAATTCACATCAGCAATCATATAAGAGTAATGGAAATGAAATACAACAACGTGAGCATGTTAACACATGTTATAACATACAACTTAAGTAAAACATCTTACACATGCATTTCATACATATAATGAAATCACGCATATAGCTAACATGTAGGAAATCATTTACATCAGCATATTATTTGAGAATTCAATCTCAAACTAATTCATAACACCATTTAATTCAATACATACTAATACAAGCATTTATACAAACACTTAAACTACACACTTAAGTCTACATATAGTATGTCGACTCAAAGTGCGCATTTAGGCGAATCTCTTCGCCAAACTAATTATGCACGCATTCCTAGTATCCTAATGTGACAAGAGGCCATGTCAATCACATCAGCAAAATATGGATGAAAACAGTATTTCCTACAAATGACTAAAATGCCCTAAATCTCATATTTTTCATCTGCTTACGAAACAGGAAATGGATAGCATGTTGTACATGTCAAACGGCATTGCCGTCGATAATCTACTATTAAACGACATTGAAAGCGTTGAAAACAGTCAATCAAGCTTCTAAAATCCGCACCTTTTCTCCTATAAGTGTATTGATTCGAACAGAGCGTGTACGCTTCGTCTACGGCGAACCGGGAACCTATTTTACAAGATGTATCAGCTACCATGCTAAGGAACCAAAGGAACCTTAAATCAGCAAGTATTTGGAGTATTTTCTTACCTAGAATCGCGGTGAAATTGCCGAGAAAGTGATTGAGGCGCGTTGCTTAAGCACGTGCAACACGTAGTGCATGCAGCAGGAAATTCTCTCCCACTCTCTCTCACAATCTCTCACCTTTTCTCTCACACCAGCTAGGGTTTCTAGTAAATTTGGATGGGTGAGAGAAGTGAGGGTTTAAGCCCCTTTTATAACCTAAAACTTGCCCAAAACAGGCTTGAAAATAATGTTTACTTGATGCCTAACCAAATCGGGGCTGTTTCGGTCCAAAAAGACATTTTTGGTGGTCCCCTAGCCGAACGCGATCGGACTTGAGTTCATGCACTTCGGATGTCGCTCACATCCTATTTTCAGACCAGTAGTGTTCATAGATCACACGTGGCGGTCCAGTTTTAGTTCAGCGATCATCGCACGTAGATCAGGTCTACAAGTCTCGTGATATGAAATAGAAATTTTTCCTGATCCGAGGGTGTAATTTGGATGAATTCTGACGGTCAGAACGCTTAATAATAACGCGTCAAGTCATGTGCCAGATTTGAATTTCAAATTTCAAATCTAACCCTATTCTCACTCTCTTCACTCCAGGCTCAATGAAATAGCCTCTGAATATCGGTTGGACTTGATTTTCGAAATGATTGTCAAGTCCAGCTAGGCGGTTATAACGGTCTAAGATTGTAGGTATCGGACTTTCGACGCGCGGTCTAGATCCAATATAAAGTTTCAAAGAGGTCATGAGAACAAACCAGTTTAGAGTTTGATCCGAGGTTTTAGAATATTATAGCGTCATTGGTTCTACTCGCTTTAGGTCTTGTAGAACGTATTTAAAGTGATCAGGGACTATTTCCCAGCTACTTTAGCGTTGCGCTAACTAACTCACACATAATTTCCAAAGGAATTAATCCTACGCGATTTCTGGTCGAGTTGGTACTCGAGTCCAAGTACGAATTTTTTCAGGGCGTTACACCATATGGAGTAGTTCTGGAGGTTTGGATGTGGCCAAGGAGTTCACTTTCTTGTGGCTACTCCTAACTTTCTTGCTAATCTGACATGCACCATAAATTTTTTCTACCTTTTTTTTTAAAATTTGGGCAAGCCACGAATGTGATCTTTCTCGCTCAATATATAAAGATCTCTAAAGTTAACATGTCCAAGACTTTTAAGTCATAGTTCAGTCTCGTCTGTTTGGACCATGTAACATAAATAGTTAGATGAGCACAAGTCATCAATAATGTAGCAATTTTCAGAGGTCCTGCGACCATTTAATATCACACAACCCTTCTCATTTATAATCTCACATCTGTGATTTAAAAATTTATAATGTATTTGTTATCGCAGATTTAAGATATGTTTAAAAGGTTTGTTTTAAACCTTCAACATAAAGTACATTTTCAAAGAGAGGAAAGATAGGCAGTTGAACAGTACCTTGGCCTATGATTTTATAGTTGCTTCCATCTCTGAAAGTAACTGAACCATTGTTTACTTCTTTGAAGTTGGTGAATATCACTTTATCACTTGTCATATGACTTAAACATCCACTATCCAGTTACCATTTTGAGTGACTAATGGCTTTGAAAGCTGTGTGGGTAACAAGACATGTAACCTTTGGAACCCATTTCATTATGGTTCTACATTTAGGAGTACCATTGAATTTTTTTTATTTTTGGGAGTTGGAATTTCTCCACTTTCTATTAACTCCAATTCCATCTGAGTTGGATTTTAGAAGCTCTTTGAGTAAGTCCACGATTTTTCCAGCTAAAGGTGATTTATTTTATCTTTGATTTCTATAGTTAATGGCATTAATGTTAATTTTATGAACTTGAAGAGGTTTTGAGTTTTTAAAATCATTTCGATTAAAATTTCTTAAATTCTTACTTTTAGAGTTCGAGGATTCTCCTTTTACAAACGTAGGAGGTGTATTCTTAATTTTTAGGGAATCATTTTTTATATAACCTAGACTTGACTTGTCATCACATTTTTTGGATGAGGTTAACAATTTTTCAAATTTTGAGTCTCCGTGGGCATATCTCCAAGTATACTTAGAACTAAAAAGGAAAGAAACTTTGAGTTTTAGGTTCTCATTTTCAGTTCTGAGTTTTTGTGACTCTGAAGATTTGAAATTTAAATCTAATTTTATTTTTTTAAGATAGTCTAAAAGATGAGATTTTTCTAAAACATTGTTTTCAAGTTCTTCTTTTAATTTATCATATAGACAGTCTAAAAGATGAGATTTTTCTAAAACATTGTTTTCAAGTTCTTCTTTTAATTTATCATATTTCTCTTTTTAAATTTTCAATTTGACAACAATCTTTCAACTTTCTTTGTATAGGGTGTTATAAGCATCTTAAAGGTTGTCTTCATTTTCTTTTTCTTTTTCAGGGTCACTCCTGAAATTTTCATAGTTAGATATATTACAACTATTTGAGGATGTGACTGTGGCTATAGTCATAAGGGCTTTTACATCATTTGTGATTGTATTTTCTTATTTTGATTCATCTGACTCAGAAGTGCTTTCAGAATCAGATGATTCAACTCAAGTAGTTATCCTGCCCTTTCTTCTCTTTTTTTTTACTTATCCTTTTTAGGACATTTATTCGCCAAGTGCCCATATTCATGACATTTGAAACATTGGCTGTCCTTTCTTTTAGTTTTTCAAGACTTAGATTTTCCTTTTCTTTTATTAAAAGGTTTTTGAAATTCTAATATTTTCTTATTTTTAAAATTTTTATAAAATTTCTTAGCTAGCATTAACATATCATCTTCAGTTTCTTCAAAATCAGAACTAGTACAATTTTCATTTGAAATAGATTTAAAAGATTTAAGACCAATAGACTTACCTTTAAGAGCCTTAAAATTCAACTCATCATATGTTTGAAGAGGGCCAACTAACTCCTCAACCTTCATATGATTAGTATCTCTTAATTCATTAATGGTAGTAACCTTAGAATTGAATCTGTCAGGAAGAGATCGTAGTATTTTGGCACAGACCTTGCTTTCTGATATTCCATCTCCTAGACCCCCACATAGAATTTACTATATCATTCAGTTTCGTATAGAAGTCCATGAAAGTTTCATTTTCTTCCACACGAATTTCCTCAAATCTAGTAATGAGGATTTGAACTTTTAATTTCTTGACTATAGTAGTTCCTTGATGTGTCATTTCAAGAATATCACAAGCTTGCTTAGTAGTATCGCATGAAATAATCCTTTTGAATTCATCTGGTGATAGAGCATAAGTTATGGCAGTTAAGGCCTTAACATTAGTATTGCTTGCACTTTTTTGAGTTACAACCCATAAGTAGAATGTAATTTTTCTCATAGACTTGGTTCCATCTTCAGTTACCACCTCAGTCATAGGAGGTTTCTATTTGGTTACAATGGCTTGTCACACACTTTCATCTAAAGATTTTATAAAAATTCTCATTCTGGCTTTCCAGTATGCATAGTTAGATCCATCAAAAGGTGGTAACCTGGTAATAGACAAACTATCGAAATTTGACATGATAAATCTCTAGATCTTTTAACTAAAGGAATTTAATAATAATAAAAAAAGCAACTTAGTTCTGATACTACTTGATGAGGAGAGCTTAAATAGTCTTGGGGGGGGGGGGGGGGGGGGGGGGGGGGGTTGAATAATAAATAAATCAGAGGTCTCAATTGCACTAGTATTCAAACGTTGATTCATACTAATTCGTAGGACAACCTTATTTCACGAAACTTATAAGAATCAAAATTCCAAACCAAGCAAGAGTAAATAAAAGATAAACTATTACAAGCATTCACCACTTTAACTCAAGGAGATTACAACTATTCACCACATAAACAATAAAAGCATTCACCACAACACCGAGAATTATAGTGGTTCGGTGTGTCAACAACTGTTCTCAAACAACCTCACCTACTCCGCTCCTAATAATCACTCTCCATGTGATATTGGCTTTCACTAAAAATAAGGTTTTCATAGGAACACCTTAAAATCTGATACAGTTGTGATTTTAGGAGGTAATCACAAACAAAAAAATCCCTCACTGATATTTTTTTTCTATCTCAGGAAAACCAATAATGATATTTTCTAACTATCTCAATAAAACCAAAATAAGAAAGAATTATATACTTATCTTCACCTTTGAAGACGTATTTGTTGGTGCAACCATAGAACCACTTCTCTTGAATGTAGATCGTTCAATGTTCAGTCATGTAGGCAAGGGTTCAAGGTTGTAGATTGATTTTAAATAGATTCAAACCAATGGCTACTTATTTGAATTCCTTTAAGATCTTAAAAAGAAGAGTATTTACTCTCTTTATAAAATAAAATTAATAAGAGATCAAGGAGTTAAACAAAAAGCTATTAAAAATATTTTATAAATCCGTGTAATAACTTAAATATAACAGGGGCTTCTTTTACTCTTGTAGAAGGATTTGATAGACTTAAATTGTATTTTCTAATTGAGAGAAAGCCTCAATTCATAGGTAAAGAAGTTGTTGCTTTAACTCGTCTAAGATAGTCTTCAACTCATCTAAGAATCGAATTTAATTCCAACAAATTTTTAAATTTGAGCACGATAAAGTCTAATAGATCTTCGACTGGTCGAAGGCTTTGCTCAAATGGTCGAGGGCCCTATTCGACTCATCAGGCATGGTCTTCGACTGGTCGAGGGTGCACAAAATCCAAACTGATTCAGTTATTAGACTTCGAGTCAAGCAACGCTCGACTGGTCGAAGGCGTAACAAAAAATCTATTTTACTTCGATTTGTACTAGGCCTAGTCAAAAAAATTCTTAAACTAGTCGAGCCACAACTTAGGCTAGTCGAACCTTAGCCAAATATAAGCATAAAAACTCATTTAAAATATATTTTGAAAGTACATAAACCTAAGGTCTTTCTAGGGTTTATAATACCTGAAATGACTGAACTTTAAAGTAGATTGGATGCTTGAACTTGAAAGGGCCTAGCTATATGCCCTAGAGGGGGGGTGAATAGGGCAATGCCAAATAAAACTTAAAACAGCGGAATAATAAAAGAAATAAAGCACAATGCTGAATTAAAAATCAATCTCAATAAACTAGATTTAAGAGAATGATACTATATTAGTTCTAAGGACAACCTTACACCAAAAACCAAAGGTTTAAGGTAGGACAACCTTATTTCTAGAACGTCCTTTGTATCATAAACCAATGAGGAATAAAAAGTAAAGCAACCAAAATAACTTGTAAAAATAAATCCTAAGTTATTACAACATTCCCCACACTTGCTCGAAATAAAATGATTACAACATTCATCCACAAATACAATCCACAAAACTGAATAAAGGAATGAAAGAATAAAGCACATCCACAACACAACGATATATAGTGGTTCGCCTGTGTGTACACCAACTGCTATCCAACAGCCACACAGAATGCTACTCCACTCCTAATATCCTCACACAGGGGATATCAGCATGCACTATCAAAATAGGTTTCACAGGTTCACCTAAAACCTTCACAATTGTGTCTTTTTATCTCAGGCTTACACAATCCAAAAACCCACACAATCTGAATTTTCTGGCTCTCCTCAGATAACCAAAACAATGAGATTTTTCTAGAAAATCTCAAACAAAACCAAAGAAAGTAAATTACACAAATGTAAAATACTTGAATCTCCTTTTGAAGTAGCCCAGTAGAACCAATCGGAGTAGACGTTCGATTCAACGTTCAAAGTCCAATACTCACTTTAAGAATGGTTTTAAGTTTAATTGATTTTAAATCAAAAGGGCTAGTTCTATTTGATTTTGAATCCAAGAAGAAGGAATATCAGAAATTCCCCATATCAAATAAGATTGAAATGTAGATCAAAATAAAATAATAAATAAGCTAGCAAAAGGAATATTAAATGAGCACAAAGTAGCTTAAAAATAACACAAACTTATCTCAGAGTATAGCCTAAAGAATGCTTCAATAGAGTTGAATTGAATTGAAAAACTCTGAAGTTCGTGCTCTATTTATAGCCTGAAAAATCCCATCTACGACTGGTCTTAGGAACCTAGGACTAGTCGTAGCATCAAAAATTTTCAAAGATTTCCATGAAATAAGGATTAGCTAGTCCACGACTGGTCTTAGGTAGCGTACGACCGGTCGTGGGCCACCTATGACTGGTCGTGAGTCACCTACAACCGGTCATAGGAACCCCAATTTAGTTGCTGGAGTTTAAGTCGTAGGGCTAAGACTGGTCGAAGGACGAGTCGTATAGCTTACAAGACTGGTCGTAGGACAACTAGAAAAATTTAAAAATCTTCAACAACCTAGGAGTGGTCCTGAAAAACTTAAGACTGATCGTAGCAGAGCTATGACTGGTCTTGAAGTCCCTAGGACTGGTCTTAGAACAGCCCAAACAAGGATATTAAAATATACGAATTATGTATCCAGAATGACCTACAGTAAAGCCCATCTTAAGGTCAATCTAAGGTTAAACAAACCTTAAAAGTGAGATGGACATTGATAGTTTGTACACTCAGATGACCCTTAAGAGAAGCTTGAGAATATACGAATCTTGTAGTAGGCCTTCTCGAGATTGATCCTTTCTTGAGTTGACAAAGTCTTCTACAATACTTGTACTTGGTTGAATCTTGAACATGCATACTTGGAGACTTCTATTCTTGAATTCTTCATCCATGACTTGAAACTTTCTTCATTTAAGTTCTTATCTTGAAATACGATGTTTTGAAGCAATGAATAGTCTCAACCATGAAACACAAGATATACATGACATAGATATAGGTTTTGGCACCACAAAATTTGACAACCAAAGGGATATGAAATCATAGCACTTACAGAACTTTATGGAGCTTGTTCTTCTACTAGATTCTTCAATAGAGCTTAAATTTCTAGATGAAGCTTGATCTTCTACTAGATTCTTCAGTAGAGCTTGAATTTCTAGATGGATCTTGATATTCTACTAGAATACTTTATTATATCTTGAATTTAACTTAAACTTTCTATGTTGATCTTAGTAGAACTTGAACTTTCAATCTTGATCTTCTACTTGACTTTAATTTTAGTCGAGCTTGAACTTTCCATGTTGATCTTAGTAGAACTTGAACTTTTCATCTTGATCCACACTAGAAGGGCACTTCATAAGCTGTTTTGTCTAAATGAAATTTGACAAACAAGGTATTCTTTACACATTATAAAGCTCAAAAAAAAGATAATGAAGAATTCACATACCAAAGATCCAAGGAAACCAACTGAGGAATGAAGAGAAATAAAGATTTGAAGTAAAGAAGAGGAATCTTAGAAATTGTTCTGTAAAAAGATATTTTGAAATATCAGGGCTAGAAAAGCATTGTTGTGAAAAAGTGCTAGAGTAGCCTTCAATGCAATCGAAGACACTTAGATAGCATCTAAGGTGCAATTGAGCTAGTTCGATACAATCGAGAATTTTAAAAATTTTCAAGCCAAACTCACTAGACAGTTCTAGAACAATTTTTGATCAATCAAAGACTGTTCGATGCATCGAAGGTGTTATGTAGATTTTACGCAAACTGCATAAATTTGAGGCGGTTTATGGATTTTTCTAACTCGGTGCCAAAGTTGGATTTCCACAACTACAAATAAGAGTCTCTAGCATGATCCAAAGCATCTTCTAGAATTTGAAAAGGCTTCAAGGAGCATAACAAAAGGGTGGAGCAGCCGCTAAAGAATTTTTCTTCTTCTTTAGTTTTTTTTCATGTTTTATTTAAGAGATTTGGTTTCAATCATGTCTATGGTGAACTGAACCTCTTAGCTAGGGCTAAGAGGTGAAGCTTGTAGATATTTATCTTTCTTTGATTCTTATTTATGTTGAACCTCATTGATTTCTAGTTTGAATTTAAGGAATATTTTTAGTTTTCTATGATTTATTGTGACTCAAATTATAATAGATGATATGATAGCTTTGAATATCTTCTTTTCTTATTTTGAGATTGTGAGATTGAAAAAAATCATGATTCACCATCATCTTCTGGCCATGGTGGATGCATGAATTCCCTTCTAATCATCACAATACTCCTTCTTTGAGGATTAGATCAATTAAAAATCAGAGATTTGGTTTAATTGTTTTATCTTCCAATTGGATAGGATAAGACTCTGATTCCAGTTGTGTCTATTGAATTAAGTAAGGTAATATTCTGATAACTACAAGTGGATCCTTAGTGCTCTAGTTTCCTTTTGATTATTGATATTTTATTCACAATTCCTCTCAACTATTCCAGAATTCAATTTAGGTCATTTTCTAGTTCTAGTTCTAGTTATTTTCAGTATACGTTCAAGTTTAGTCCCTTTGGATTCGACCTTGGTCTCACCGAGTTATTACTACATTGTGACCTTGCACTTGGGGTTGTGAACGAATTTTTAACGCTGTTGCCAGGGAGCTACATTTTTTTAGAATTAATTGGTATTAGAATTAGGTTAAGATTAGGGTTAATTTTGAGGTTAGGATTTTTCTGGATCTGTTTTTAAAATCTAACCTTATTTTCTGTTTTGTAGGATCCTAACATAATAACTTCAATCCAGTAACCTCTTTCCACAACTCTCTCTTATTTCTTTAGATTTCTTTTTTTACTTGTTTAGTTGCTTGAGGGCTGCAAGTGTTTCATGCCCAAGTGGGTTTGTAATAACACTCTGTCTTTTGAGTGAAGTAGGATTGGTCAAAGGGTTGCCTACCATCATCGGATCAAACACCACTTAAGATACTCTAAGTCAATAGAAGTGATGGATGCACATCAACCTTAACACCCAGTTGAGGAAGCCTAGGATGAGAATGAGGTGCATCATGCACCCCCACCTCATACTCTACGTGATTATTTATAACCGACGGGAGTGAGCACACCTTCCCGTATGATTTTTCCAGATAATACAGGAAATATGGATATTAAGCCAGGAGTGATCCAACTCCTTCTGGAGTTCCATGGATTTGAATATGAAAGTCCACATCTACACATGAAAGAATTTGATGAGATTATAGCCACTCTATGCTTTCCTAACGTGTCCGAGGACACAATCAGGCTAAAACTCTTTCCCTTTTCCTTAAAAGAAAAGGTCAACATGTGGTTGTACTCACTACATCCACAATCCATTGGCGTATAGAACGACATGATAAGGGAGTTCATAAAGAAATTCTTCCCATACCATAAGACGGACACCATAAGGAAGTCAATCATAAACTTCACCCAAAAGGAAGATGAGACCTTCTTATAATGTTGGGAACGATTCAAGGATCTTGTCAGTTCATGCCCACAACATGGCTTTGAAACGTGGCCCATAACAAATTTCTTCTATGATGGACTGATATCTCCTATACGCCAATTGGTTGAGATGATATGTAATGGGAAATTCATAAACAAGAATGTCGATGATGTGTGGGATTACTATGAAAACTTGCTGAAAATGCACGATCTTGGGATATCTCCCTAAGACCTAACATCACTTCTAAGCTTACTCAAACAAAGGAGAGGGGCATAATATATGTTTTGAAAGAGGAAGATGATATAAATGCTAAAGTGGCCAATCCATAAGGAAAATCGAGGCCATAGAACTTAAGAAAAGTAAGGCTGTGGAAGTAGTTTGTGGTATTTGTGCTTGCAACATACATACAACTGTAAATTGCCCAACAATTCCCACTTTTCAAGAGATATTGAATGAGCAATTGAATGTTATGAACAACTAACAAAGGCCTTTCAAAGAATCCACCTCAAATACATACAATTCTAGTTGGAGGAATCAACCAAACTTCTGTTGGAGGAACGAACAAATTGTTTGTCATGCCCCAAACTCAGAAACCGGGCTCACAAAATTCCTGATCACCAAATCTGGTGCCGACAGCCTTCGTAGTACCCCATTCACGGCTCTCAGCATCCATACGCCAGATTTTGATCCTGGGATCCTGCAACGAGAATTTTACAATGTATATTTAGCTCATGATAAGTATAATCACAAGTTTATCCAAGTCATAAAGGAAACATCATCATCACATATCCACTAATATAAATAGTCAAATACAGTGCTGAAAGGGAAATACATATGCTAAAAATCAAAGCTCCATAAGTTCGTTGAACACTTCAAGTTCAATGTTGTTGTAACCTGATGTCACTTGCACGCATCTATCGTGCATAAGATTATAGAAAGCTTAGTGAGTGGTGAAAGTTTTTGTATAAGGTAAGTGCCAAGTAAGCAATATCAGAATAATTAGAGTAAGCGAAAGTACTAACAAGTCCATGAGTTATACGATATCAGGGTACACAATGCAAATCAGTTATGCAAATGAGGAGTCAAAGCGAGCCAAATATTAGATGCCGAGGATACAATGCCATAAATCATTTAATATCGAAATAATGCAAAAATTAACTAATAAGTCTATGAGTGCCATCAGTCGTACCAAGGCTATGCGATGCAAGGCATGAGTACTAATGGCCATATCAATACAGAAACATAGCAACCCAAAATGCTAAGTACTGTGGATTGAAAGGGCCTAACTATATGCCCTAGAGGGGGGGTGAATAGGGCAATGCCAAATAAAACTTATTACAGCGGAATAATAAAATAAATAAAGCACAATGCTGAATTGAAATTAATCTCAATAGCCTAAAATAAAGAGAATGATACTATATCAGTTCTAAGGACAACCTTACACCAAAAACTAAAGGTTTAAGGTAGGACAACCTTATTTCTAGAACGTCCTTGTATCACAAACCAATGAGGAAAGAAAAGGAAAAGTAATTAAAATAACTTACAGAAATAAATCCTAAGTTATTACAACATTTCCCACACTTGCTTGGAATAAAAAGATTACAACATTCATCCACGAATATAAACCACAAAACTGAATGAATAAAGATATGAAAGAATAACGCACATCCACAACACAATGATATATAGTGGTTCGCCTGTGTGTACACCAACTGTTATCCAATAGGCACACAAAATGCTACTCCACTCCTAATATCCTCACACAGGAGATATTAGCATGCACTATCAAAATAGGTTTCACAGGTTCACCTAAAACCTTCACAATTGTGTCTTTGATCTCGGGCTTACAAAATCCAAAAACCCAAACAATCTGAGTTTTCTAGCTCTCCTCAGATAACCAATACAATGAGATTTTTCTGGCAAATCTCAAACAAAATAAAAGAAAGTAAATTACAAACATGTAAAATACCAGAATCACCTTTTGAAGTAGCCCGGTAGAACCAATCGGAGTAGAAGTTCGATTTAACGTTCAAAGTCCAATACTCACTTTAAGAAAGGTTCTATGTCTAATTGATTTTAAATCAAAAGGGCTAGTTCTATTTGATTTTGAATCTTAGAAGAAGGAATATCAGAAATTCCCCTTTTCAAATAAGATTGGAATGTAGATCAAAATTAAATAATAAACAAGCTAGCAAAAGGAATATTAAATGAGCGTAATGCAGCTTAAAATAAACATAAACTTATCTCAGAGTATAGCCTAAAGAATGCTTGAAAAGAACTGATTTGAATTGCTAAAACTCTGAAGTTCGTGCTCTATTTATAGCCTAAAACATCTCATCTACGACTGGTCTTAGGATCCTAGGACTGGTCGTAGCTTCAAAGATTTTCAAAAATTTCCGCGGGATAAGGATTTACTGCTCCACGACTGGTCCTGGGTAGCCTACGACTGGTCGTGGGCCACCTACGACTGGTCGTGGGTCACCTACGATCGGTCGAAGGACCCCCAATTTAGTTGCTGGAGTTTGAGTCATAGGGCTAAGACTGGTCGAAGGATGAGTCGTAGAACTCACAAGACTGGTTGTAGGATGTGTAGGACTGGTCGTAGGACAATCAAAAAGATCCAAAAATCTTCAACAACCTAGGACTGGTCCTGAAAAACTCAAGACTGGTCGTAGCAGAGCTAGGACTAGTCTTGAAGTCCCTAGGACTGGTCTTAGAACAGCTCAAAAAAGCATATTAAAATATATGAATTATGTATCCAGAATGACCTGCAGTAAAGCCCATCCTAAGGTCAATCTAAGGTCAAACAAACTTTAAAAGTGAGATGGACATTGAAAGTCTGTACACTTAGATGACCCTTAAGAGAAACTTGAGAATATACGAATCTTATAGTAGGCCTTCTTGAACTTGATCTTGACTTGAACAAAGTCTTCTACTATACTTGAGCTTGATTGTGTCTTGAACATGCATACTTGAAGACTTCTATTCTTGAATTCTTCATCCATGAATTGAAACTTTCTTCATTTAAGATCATGTCTTGAAGCAATGAATAGTCTCAAACAAGAAACACAAGATATAAAAGACATAGATATAGGTTTTGGCACCACAAAACTTGACAACCAAAGGGATATGAAATCATAGCACTTACAATCTCCCCCTTTGTCAAATTTGTGACAAAACACATAAAAGATAATAGGATATCATGAGCACAGATTACTCCACTACTCCCCCTGAGTAATATGAGTATTGCCCATATAAAATAGTAATCAACATGTAAACATCAAGACTTCATATTCTCAATCCACATATCCTTCTCAATCAATCAATCCATACACATTACTACCCCTTTCCATACTACTCCCTTTTACCTTATTACTCTCCCTTTTTGTCACAAAATGACAAGAGAAAATCACAATAGAAAAGAGAACAACAACATAGAGAGTAACAATCAGTAGATAATGAGAAAGAAATATGAAAGGACATAGCATATTTCAAAATATAAACCAGAAGCATCAAGCCATTATTAATCCACAATATCCAAAAGATAATACAAAATTCAAAATAAAAGATAATGTTATACTATCCAGATGATAATTCGCCTAATCAGATAAGATATTTTTGATGCGATGAAGATATTTTTGCATATATTCAAATCTAGTGTAAGCCTCTATTGATGCGATGAAGATATTTTTATATATATTTAAATTGCATATCATGGGCTATACTCATGTTGTTAACCTTCTCCTCCAATACACGAAGGTGTGCATCATGACTAGATGGATCATAATCAGGATCATTTGGCGAATCAGTTTCTATATCATCAAATAAATCATCCATATTAATATCCTGTTGAGGAAGATCGCCAACTTCCCTTTCATTTCCGGCTTCATCACCATCACTACCAACAACACCTTCATCAACTTGGCCAGGAAGCAAATCCAACTTCATCTTGTTAAGATTGGAATTGTTAAAAATAAGATGATGAATTGGTGCCTCATTAATAGGTTTATCGACAAGCATGTGAGTGGCTAAAACAGTCATAAGATAACCAAACGAAATATCACTATGACCCGGATGGAGACGAAACTGAATGATAAAATGACAAATCAATGAAGGAAGACAAACTATGGTACCAGAAACAATAGAATGCAACACACGAACCATGAAAGAAGTCAACTCAGTTTTATTACCGGACCGAGGATACACATTTGAAATGAAAAAATGATGTAATATTCTGTATCTAGGTAACAGATACTTTAAAGGGAGCGCATTCCCTTTGTGTGTCCATTGTGCATTAATTTTGCATAAATCTCTTGTTAACATGTGTTTTTCCGATTCAGAAGATTTGTCGTATAAAGTATGAATCGGTATACCTTCATCATTAACAGGTATATCCATAATACCTGATATCAAATGACGGTCTACTTCAAATTTCCCTTCTCTAGTATCAATTGAAAATGCTAAATTATCAAGAGAAAATTCTGAGATGCAAGCTACCATTGATTGAGCAATGGACTGGTATGCAGGTCCACCCCAAAGCAAAATGTTAGTCCAGCCAATAGATTCAAGGAGAGGGACTATACCAAATGGAGCAATGTGATTGAGATCAGCGGAATGCTCAACGATAACATTACAGACAAGCAAATCCCGTACATCTCGAGAATCATCTTCGGGTGACCGAAGGTGCCGTTTTGTTATCGATGTAGATCTAGATGAGGATGGACCACGGAATGTTTTCTTCTTTCCTCTAGCATCCATATTCAAAAAGATATACAAAGAGTAAGAGAAATGCACAAAAGAAAGGATGAGTTTTCTCTATATCAACAAATTAAGAAGAAACCCTTGTAAAACCCAACAAGAGATGAAATCTAGCTATACAATGATCAAATCAAAGCATAGAGAGCATGAATCTTCAAGAAAAATGATGAAATAGAACTCACCTTGAAGAAAAATAAGAAATCCTATGACTGGTCGAGCCACGACTCGTCGTACGTCGGAGTGGAAATGAAGAAGAAGGGAATTTTTCCCAAATTATATCATGTTCACGAGCTCCACGACTGGTCGAGTGTGGTTCACGATCGGTCGAACCACGACTGGTCGTGTATAGATACGATCGGTCGAGTATCGACCAAAAATATATTTTCAATGTAAAAAATTAAAATTTAAACATAAAAAATACTAAATATAGTACACTATGATACATGCAAGTAAGAATATTCAATGAAAAATGCACATACCAAGATCAAATTTCAATTTATTAAACCTTCTTTTGTCGAGCAGTTTAGTAAATATATCAGCAAGTTGATTTTCGGTTGATATATATTCCAAGGAAATAATTTTTTCTTCAACCAACTCACGAATGTAATGATACCTAATGTCAATGTGCTTAGTACGTGAATGCTGGATTGGATTTTTGGAAATATTTATAGCACTGGAATTATCATAATATAAGATCATTGAATCTTGATTAATTCTATAATCGCTTAGCATGCGTTTCATCCAAACTAGTTGAGTATATGCATATCCAGCTGCAATATACTCAGCCTCAGCAGTGGAGAGTGATATTGAGCTTTACTTCTTGTTGAACTAAGAAACTAAGCAATTTCCAATGTAAAAATAACCACCACTGGTTGATTTTCTATCATCGATATTATCGGCCCAATCAGCATCTGAGTACCCAGCTAATGAACACTAGTATCAAAAGGATACTAAAGACCCAGATTTATAAAACTTGCGATATATCTAATAATCCTTTTAACAGCAGAAAGATGTGATTCCTTAGGATTAGACTGATATCTCGCACAAATACCAACACTTAATGCGATATCAGGTCTACTACAGCTAGATACAACAAACTTCCAATCATACTATGATATAGTTTAGGATCTATATCTTTACCTGCAGAGTTTTTTGAGAGTCTTAACGTTGTACTCATAGGAGTATCAAAGTTCTTACCATTCTCAAATCCAAACCTTTTAACCAAGTTCGTAGCATACTTGGTTTGGAAAATGAAAATTCCGTCAGGTTGTTGTTTTACTTGCAACCCTAGGAAGTAATTTAGTTCACCAACCATGCTCATTTCGAACCTTCGTTTCATTAACTCTGCAAACTCAATAGACATGTTAGAGCAAGTTGATCCATAAATAATATCATCAACATAAATTTGAACCATCAAAATATCATTGTTGTGCTTCTTAACAAAGAGCGTCTTATCGATACTTCCTACTTGAAAGCTATGACTAAGTAAGAATTTAGTCAATTTCTCATACCATGCCCTGGGCACTTGTTTTAGATCATAGAGAGCCTTTTTGAGATGAAATACATGGTCGGATAACTTGGGGTCTTCAAACCCTGAAGGTTGTTCAACATACACTTCCTCATGTAAATCATCATTCAAGAAGGCACTCTTTACATCCATCTGATAAATCTTAAATTTTCTAAAGTATGCGATGGAAATAAAAAGTCTAATTGATTCAAGGTGAGCGACTGGAGCAAAGGTTTCATCGTAATCGATGCCTTCAATCTGAATGTACCCTTGTACAACCAGTCTAGCCTTATTTCGTATTATATTTCCAAGCTCATCAGACTTATTTTTAAAGATCCATTTTGTTCCAATAATGTGTTTATGTTTAGGTCTAGGAACAAGATACCAGACATCATTACGAACAAATTGATTAAGTTCATCCTGCATAGCAACTATCCAATTTTCGTCAGAAAGTGCTTCTTTCACATTGACTGGTTCTATTTGGGATGTAAAACAAACGTAATTACATATATTCTCAAGTTGTTTGTGAGTACGAACTCCAGTAAGAGGGTTTTCAAGAATTTGATCGGTTGGATGATCTTTGACAGTCCTTGGTTTAGATTCTTTTTGACTTGATGAGGTATCTTGATTGTCAATAATAAGAGTTTCATCATCTTCTGAACTTGGAGCTGGTGCTTTCAAATGATCATCAATGACCACATTGATGGACTCTTGAATCACACCAGTTCTCTTGTTTAGAACCCTATAAGCTCGACTGTTCAAAGCATAACCAAAAAAAATACCTTCATCACTCTTCGTATCAAACTTTCCCAAATTTTCACGATCACGTAGAATATAACACTTGCTTCCAAAAACCCAAAAGTATTTGACAATAGGTTTCTTTTCAAACCATAATTCATAAGCAGTCTTATTATCATATTTATTGGTATAAACTCAATTAATAATATAACATGCAGTATTAACTGCTTTAGCCCAAAGATTTCTAGAGAGTTTCATGCTATTCAACATAACATTAGCCATATCCTGAAGCACTTTATTTTTCCTTTCAACTATACCATTTTGTAGTGGTGTTTTGGGCGCAGAGAATTCATGCAATATTCCCTGATCGCTACAGAATTTCTCAAAACTACTGTTTTCGAATTCAGATCCATGATCACTACGGATCTTACAAACATGAGAACCTTTTTCATTTTGAATTCGTTTAATGACCTTTTTCACTTCATCCAGGGTTTCAGTTTTGTCTTTTAAGAATGATAACC
This sequence comes from Magnolia kwangsiensis, assembly GCA_037074715.1. NCBI lineage: Eukaryota > Viridiplantae > Streptophyta > Magnoliopsida > Magnoliales > Magnoliaceae > Magnolia > Magnolia kwangsiensis. Next base: position 82,927,220 of record CM073589.1, on the reverse strand, counting down.
AAGTGAATTTGGTATAGTCATCTACGATAACCAAGATGTATTTTTTGCCTCCTCGTCTCTCCTTTCTGGTTGGTCCAATAAGATCCATGTGGAGAAGCTCGAGTGGTCTAGATGTGGTATTGGAGTTCACTTTCTTGTGAGAGCTCCTAATCTGTTTGCCCAACTGGCATTCACCACATATTTTGTCTACTTTTAGCAATTTGGGCAGACCTCTAATTAGTTCTCTTTTGCTCAATCTAAATAAGTTCCGGTACTGTACATGTCCAATGCGTTTATGCCATAATTCAGTCTCATCGGTATGGACCATGTCACATGATTGAGTAGATGAGCTTGCATCAATAAGATGTAGAAGTTTTCAGAAGTTCTGCGACCAGTTAACATAACAGAACCCTTTTTATTAAATATCTCACAACCTTGATTAGAAAATTTTACATTATGGTTGTTATCGCACATCTGAGAAATACTTAGAAGGTTATGTTTCAAGCCCTCAACATATAAAACATTCTTAAATAAAGGAAGGTTATAAAGTTGAACCGTACCTTGGTCAATGATCTTGTAATTGCTTCCATCACCAAATGTGACTGACCCGTCAGTCATATCTTTTAGATCGGTGAATAAAGCCTTGTCGCCTGTCATATGCCTGGAGCAACCACTATCTAGGTACCACTTTGAATGGCTTGAAGCTTTGAAAGTAGTGTGGGCAATCAAGAAGGCAACTTTAGGAACCCATTTCAGAACTGTTTTGGGTTTATGAGTATAGATGGTCTTTTTCTGACTGTTGTTATAGGAGTGACCTATAGAGTTAGAATTTAATAGCTCCTTGAGTAGATCAATTATTTTTTCAGTTAAAGGATTTCGGTTTTGAAAATTAAAGTTGACATGGCCACCTTTAGTTTTTGAAAAGTCCTTGAATTATTGGAAAAACCTTGATAAGTATTCTTTTCTTTTGAGGTCGAAGACTCTCCTTTTATAAATTTAGGAGAAATATTCTTTTGTTTAGGAGATGTATCTTATCAAAGCCCAAACCGGATCGATCGCCACATTTTCTTGATCCAAATAATAATTTTTCCAATTTTGGATCACCTTGTGCATATCTCCATGTGTCTTTCAAACTCAGAAGAGAAGCTACCTCATTTTTGAGTTTCACATTTTCGGATTTCAAATCTTCAATTTGGAAGGTTTTGAAATCTAAATCACATTTGGTCTTTTCAAAAGAATCGAAAATATGAAACTTTTCTAAAACAAGAGACTCATAATCTTCCTTAAGCATAGAAAATTTTTCTTTTTACAATTTAAGCTTGACGGCAATTTTACAGCTCTCCTTATAAAGGGCATTATAAGCATCCTGAAGATCATCTTCATTATCGTAATCATTATTTATATTTTCTTCACTAGATATATCATTATTATCTGAATAGGTGATCTTGGCTAGAGTCATAAGGGCTTTAACATCATCGCCCGACTCGGTTTCAGAATCTTCTGATTTAGAAGAGGATTTAGAATCAGACGATTCATCCCAAGTAACCATCATGCTTTTCTTTTTTGATTTGTCCTTTTTAAGACATTTGTTAGCTAAGTGCCCATACTCTTGATAGTTGTAACATTAACTATCTTTCAAAGATTTTTGAGTTCTAGGTTTAGATCGTCTCTTATCATTTGACTTTTGAAAATCAACTTTTTTCTTGCTTTTGAAAATTTTATAAAACTTTTTTACTAAAAGCGCCATATCATCTTTAGAATTTTCTAAATCCGAAGTACTCTCTTGTGAAATATTTTTAGATGATTTGAGAGCAATTGATTTTCCTTTAGGAGCTTTAAAGGACAACTCATAGGCTTGAAGTGAACCAACTAATTCCTCAACCCTCATGGTATCTGTATCATGAAGTTCCTGAATCGTGGTTACTTTCGAATTGAACCGTTCAGGAAGTGAGCGTAGTATCTTTGTGCACACTTTACTTTCTGGGATTCTATCACCAAGACCCCACATAGAGTTCACAATGTCATTCAATCTAGTGTAGAAGTCTATAAACATCTCATTCTCCTCCATATGAATTTCTTCAAATTTAGTTGTGAGGAGTTGGACTTTAGATTTCTTGACAATAGATGTACCCTCGTGTGTCATTTCTAATACATCCCATGCTTGTTTTACATTTTCACAAGAGATGATTCTTTTAAATTTATCTGGTGATAATGCACAAGTAATTGCATTTAGTACTTTTGCATTGGCACTACTCTCACTTTTCTGAAGTGTGGTCCAAAGAGAATAAGCCGTTACTTTCATTGATTTTGAACCATTGACATTAGTTACTTCAGTGATAGGAGGGTTCCATTCATTCACTGTGGCCAGCCACACACTTTCATCCAAGGATTTGAGGAAGATCCTCATCTTGGCTTTCCAATAGGCATAGTTTGTGCCATTAAAGGGTGGTGGCCTAGTGACTGGAGAGGCTAGCAAAATTTGACATCTTAATATAGCTTAGATCGTTGACTCAGGAAATAAAACCAATAAATAAACAATAAGCACGAGCTATTAGGCTCTGATACCACTTGAAAGGGCCTAGCTATATGCCCTAGAGGGGGGATGAATAGGGCAATGCCAAATAAAACTTATAACAGCGGAATAATAAAATAAATAAAGCACAATGCTGAATTGAAATTAATCTCAATAGCCTAAAATATAGAGAATGATACTATATCAGTTCTAAGGACAACCTTACACCAAAAACTAAAGGTTTAAGGTACGACAACCTTATTTCTAGAACGTCCTTGTATCACAAACCAATGAGGAAAGAAAAGGCAAAGCAATCAAAATAACTTATAGAAATAAATCCTAAGTTATTACAACATTCCCCACACTTACTTGGAATAAAAAGATTACAACATTCATCCACGAATATAAACCACAAAACTGAATGAATAACGATATGAAAGAATAACGCACATCCACAACACAATGATATATAGTGGTTCGCCTATGTGTACACCAATTGTTATCCAACAGGCACACAGAATGCTACTCTACTCCTAATATCCTCACACAGGGGATATTAGCATGCACTTTCAAAATAGGTTTCACAGGTTCACCTAAAACCTTCACAATTGTGTCTTTGATCTCAGGCTTACACAATCCAAAAACCCACACAATCTGAGTTTTTTGGCTCTCCTCAGATAACCAATACAATAAGATTTTTCTGGCAAATCTCAAACAAAACAAAAGAAAGTAAATTATAAAAATGTAAAATACCTGAATCACCTTTTGAAGTAGCCTGGTAGAACCGATCGGAGTAGAAGTTCGATTCAACGTTCAAAGTCCAATACTCACTTTAAGAATGGTTTTATGTCTAATTGATTTTAAATCAAAAGGGGTAGTTCTATTTGATTTTGAATCTCAGAAGAAGGAATATCAGAAATTCCCCTTTTCAAATAAGATTGGAATGTAGATCAAAATCAAATAATAAACAAGCTAACAAAAGGAATATTAAATAAGCACAATGTAGCTTAAAATAAACACAAACTTATCTCAGAGTATAGCCTAAAGAATGCTTAAAAAGAATTGATTTGAATTGTTAAAACTTTGAAGTTCATGCTCTATTTATAGCCTAAAAAATCCCATCTACGACTGGTCTTAGGATCCTAAGACTAGTCGTAGCTTCAAAGATTTTTAAAGATTTTCGCGGGATAAGGATTTGCTGTTCCAAGACCGGTCCTAGGTAGCCTACGACTGGTCGTGGGCCACCTACGACTGGTCGAAGGACCCCCAATTTAGTTGCTAGAGTTTGAATCGTAAGGCTAAGACTGGTCAAAGGATGAGTCATAGAACTACAGGACTGGTCGTAGGATGTCCATGATTGGTCGTAAGACAACCAGAAAGATCCGAAAATTATCAACAACTTAGGACTGGTCCTGAAAAACTAAAGACTGGTCGTAGCAGAGCTAGGACTAGTCTTGAAGTCCCTAGGACTAGTCTTAAAACAGCTCAAACAAGCATATTAAAATATATGAATTATGTATCTAGAATGACCTACAATAAAGCCCATCCTAAGGTCAATCTAAGGTTAAACAAACCTTAAAAGTGAGATGGGCATTGAAAGTCTGTACACTCAGATGACCCTTAAGAGAAGCTTGAGAATATACGAATCTTGTAGTAGGCCTTCTTGAACTTGATCTTGACTTGAACAAAGTCTTCTTCTATACTTGAGCTTGATTGTATCTTGAACATGCATACATGAAGACTTCTATTCTTGAATTCTTCATTCATGACTTGAAACTTTCTTCATTTAAGATCATGCCCTGAAATACGATGTCTCGAAGCAATGAATAGTCTCAAATAAAAAACACAAGATATACAAGACATAGATATAGGTTTTGGCACCACAAAATTTGACAACCAAAGGGATATAAAATTATAGCACTTATATGGATGCAATGTAATATGCGGTGCGAATGAAATAACTAAGCTGGAATGAAGTCGGGATGATAGTACGTAGTATCGCAAGCTATGGGGTCCATTACAAGGGACTTCTATCCAAACTAGTCCCATACCTAAATTTGAATAGTCAGACTCAATGTGGTAAACTCCTGATCTCAGGTTAGTCGCGCGCCCAACCGAAATTCTAGCCATATGAAGGTACACAACAATTAGTTACGCATCACCAGCCCGAGTGGATAGTGAATGAATGAATGAATGATTATGCAACTCCTGCTCAATAAGTCCACATATCAGTACTGTTCATCTCTGAGATCATCACCGAGGTTTAGTACACTCCAAATGGCATTGCCGCTCTCCCTAGCCGCACAGTCCAAGTGAGCGTAAGAAACCTCACTATCTACCTTGCCAAAAGCCTGTCAATACCTATTCGGCACGTCGATAGCGGACCCATTCACGAGCTGGTCAAACTCAGCCTAGCAATGCCCCCTGCGCTTGGGCAGGTAAGGCCACACCACCTCCCAACCGACCACGGCACAGTGGGAGACACATCCTCCTGGTATTCGGCACTCGGGCACTCATGTATCCACTCGGTCTCGATGTTTGGGAGTCCTTGGTACCAAGAGAGTTTTAGGAATTTTCACCAAGGGCTATCTATGGCAGCCTGATGCTCGAACCAAACATTTTCGGTGTCCCATCTGGCCATCCACGATATACCTGTGAAGGCTACGGCCCTGATGTCGTTAGGACGTACAATAATCACAACACATAATGCAAGATGCATGAGTCATACGATCCAGTCACGTGTCAATCCAGCGCATACCGTACGCTTATGTGAGATATCCTCCGCCTATCAGGGAGTCTCATAACAACCTACCCAATGACATATGCAATGGTCAACCACATCTCATAACAAACATACAGATGATGCGTATGGGCATGTATCATGATGTTATGTGGTCACATACTCATAATCGGTATCAATAACTAGCATCGACAATCAACCTCGACAATGTGGACATTTACCCAACATTGCCCCTAAGGAATGACCCATATAGAGCCTAACATATAGTGGACTCATGGCCTCACACTAGGACTAAATATACAACACCATGGGTCTCACTCAAGAGCTTAATACACATCACGATGGGCCTCACTTATGGGCCACATATACATCAAGTGGGTCGCATCTCACAGGTCTAATATACATTGCAATGGGCGCCCCCATGGGCCTAATATACATCAAGTCGGGCCTCATTATATGGGCCAAAAATATACCACAATGGGCCACGTCCCATGGACCTTAAATACATCACAATGGGTCTCGACAATCAGAATTGACACTCGAAATTGGCCTCGATACTCGGCCTCGACAATCGGAATCGGCATATACCATCGGCCTTGACAATCAAAATCGATAAATCGATTAAGTCAATCGAAATCGGAAATCGGTCACGATAATCGGCCTCGATCGCTAATTAAAATTGGCAAATCGGTCACGACAATCGACACCGATAATCAGCATCAATAATCGGCACCGATAATTAGCATCGATAATCCGCACCGATAATCAGGGTCGATAATTAGCGTTGACCTCGATAATCGGCATCGATAATCAATAGATAAACAAAGTGGGGTCCATAGATGATCAGCCGATCAACCATAGTATAAAGATCGACACTCGGTGGTGGTTATATCAAATTCAATAACATGGAGCCATCCGTCTACGGTGAATGGGGCCCACTTATTTAGGTTAACCCACGAAGAGAATGGGCTTAACAAGGCCTCAGGTAAGGTCACAATGAGGACATCTAACTATTATTGCCCCTCAATGTGGACATCTAACCAACATTGCTCCTAAGGAGTGATCTACATAAGGAATTCATAAACAATTCAACAGCCACACACATACATTACATTGGGTCGCGCTCATGGGCCTCACATACATCGCATCGGGTCTCGAATACTCATCAGGTGGGCCTCGTACCTGGGCCTCAAATGTATCATAATGGGCCTCTTATGTCAAGCGGGCCACATCACATGGGCCGCATTATATGGGCTACACCAACGGGCTTCAGGTATAGCAAATGGGCCACACCGATGGGCCTCATTTATATCAAATCGGGCCCAACCTTATGTATATTTGAGATCCGACCATTTCATAAATTAACACAAGGATAACTGAAGTGAAAACAAATATCAGTTTGAGTGGGAACCACTGTGGTCCTTAGAAGTTTAAACGGTAGATGTCATGGTCCACTATTTGAATGGTGGGGTCTACCTGAACTTTAGATCTAACTCATTCTTTTTCCCATGCTGTAAAGTGATCTCACAAATGGTTGAACAACATGAATACAACACATGCATCATGGTGGGTCCCACCACCCAAATAGTGAGCCATGAAGATAAAACACATCATCCTGGTAGGGCATGCACGTGGAATAACAATGGGACCCACAGTGCTGGATGGTGTGGATTGTATGCACACGTGCAATAGGTCCCATGGACCTAGCTGACATCAAGGGAGCAGCTTGCTACCTTAAAACGAACATAGGGCCCACCACAATATGTAATGTAAAACACATATATTTTATATATATTTTTTAAAAAATCAGCTGCTGTACATGTAGCTTTTCTGTATTAAAAGGAAGAGGTGGTCCTACGAAGGGCCACCCTCATAAATGTACAGAATATATATATATATATATATATATATATATATATATATATATATATATATATATATATATATATATATATATATATATATTACTATTATATTCAATACATCACCACGTCACACATACATCATGGTGGATTATCCACCGTCTAATCCACTAGAAGGTGAATGGGAGGGATAAAATACTTACATATGGTGGGTCCCACATGGGGCCCACCAGCTATAAAGATATAATATATTATATATAATATTATATTATATATATAGCAGTTATGTAGCTGAATCTGCTTTCACCGTAGGAGAGTCCTACGTATTCAAAAGGATGGACGGACGGTGTGAATTCAACTCGTCAAAGCAGATCTCACCGTCCAGACCTACTGGACGGTGTGGATTACACATCGAGGTGGGTCACGTCCTTGCTGGATGCCCTGGCCACAATACCTTCATCAAGTGAGTTCCACACGTGTGGAAAAAAAAATAAGGTGGGCCACGTCCAGACAGTTGGACTGTCTGGATACAACACTTACATGGGCCCACATTATGGTAATGGACGACGTGGATATACTTCAATGTGGGTCCAGCACCGTCCACAGGCTGCTCGATGGTGTGGACTCAACCGCACGCATCAAGTCAGGCCCCACCGTCAAGATGAATGGATGGTGGATAGTACACCCACATTAGTGGGTCCCACCGTCATTACGGACGGTTTACATATAATACATACCTCATGGTGGTTCCCACGTGTGGGGCCATAGCTGCTAGGTAGCGTGGATAAAACACTTCACAGTGAATCCCACCGTCCTTGCTGGATAGTGAGGATGCCACACGTGTGGTCAGGCTCCACCGTCAAGGTATGGATTGAAACATATACATCAACATGGGTCCACTGTACGGACGGCTAGGTGAAACCATACACCTTGGTGACCACTGAAGGCTCCTACCCATCCAGTTAAATGAATGGACGGTGTGAGAATAATATAGACTTTATGGTGGGTTCCACACATGTGGCCCCAGCATATAGATAACACATTATATTATAATACTAAAGGAAGGGGGGTGTCTCCAGAACACTTGCTGATGTTGCAGCATCAGTAGCTATAACTGCGTGTGGTGCTTTAGCCGATCCACTCCTAAGATGGTGGGTCCCACATGCTGATGCAGCACGTCAAGATGGTGGGCTCCACATTAGATCAAGCTACTATTTGTGTTTCCTTTATCCAGGGCTGCTGGACCATCCAACCAATCTCTGGACGCCACCAAGGTGGGATCCATGGGTAGATAGTTTGGATCAAATATTAGGTGGGACATAGGTCATCACAAAAGAGAGGGATAGAGATAGAGAGATAGAGAGACAAGTCAGAGTAGAAGAGGGGCCCCACCACTATGGGCCCCTCTTTAATGCAAATCATACATCAAGATGGGTCCCACCATAAGTGAGCTCTTAAATCACAAAATTAAAACATAAGATCACCCACCGTATTATCCTTGCTTCCTTGGCTTCCTTTGCTCCTTAGCTTCGATCCTAACGGAGGAGATGGAATTTTGATGGTTGAGATGGGAGATGAGAGAGTGAGAAAGTGGGCCACACACAAAGTTCTCTTAAAGGCTAGAAAATGCTTGGATGTGTGATCTTTTGGGGTTGCTTGGAAAAATGGTTTGAGAATGAGAGAGAGAGGGTTGTAAAGAGAGAGAGATGAGTGATAGATGTGGTGAGTGATGGGTGTGTAAGAGCTTTTTAACTTTTGAGATAATTTGTGTAAGAAAGGTATGGGGTGTGTAAGGCTTTATTGACTTATGGGATTTCTTGGGGATGGGTGTGAGGTGATTTGTACTTGACATGTACTTAACCCTTGATGGGATTGATTGATGTGACATATTGTAGAGATTCTCGCAGAATTCGCACGCACGGTGTTTTTCTTGCACCGAACGCTGGCCCACATCTCCTGACCAGGGTATCTGATCGGCGCGCTAGTCACGGCATCGGAACCACGGCGACGGCACGGGTGCAAGGGTACAAGTCTCAGTTTGAGTTGATTCAGGTTGACGATGTGTGACGTAGGGTTACGCGCAAATGCCGATTAAGGGTCGAAGGTTGCCGGAATTCAACTGGGAAGACCGCGGAAACGTACGAAATGGTACGGACTAAGACATGGGTCTTACACTATTACTCCTCAAGGAATTCCTAACCAATTCCTAAATTAATGGAAACCTCAAGAGAAAATGGTTCAAAATTCCACACAAACTCAAGAGCTCATCCAGTAAAGTACACTCAAAGTATTACAAAACCTTACAAAGACTATAAAAAGGCTTGAGTCGCACTTTGCGATTGAGGAGAAAGGGACTTTTTCAGCTCAATCCCTCCCCAATGCAAGACTACAATGTGAAATTAACAACCCCAACTCTTCAAATCAATATGTGGAACAAGATAAGTCTATCACCACTCTTAGAAGTGGAAAGATAATTGACAAAAATATTCCGACGAGGGATGAAAATCCTAAGGACTCGGAAGAAGTTAAGGATGATAAACTTAGTGACAGCCCACATGAGATAGAACTGGAATCTTATTCTAGAGGTGCTAAAATAAGTGAAATTCAACATCCCTCTACTGGACGTTGTGAAATAAATCCCCTCTTACGCTAAATTTCTGAAAGATTTATGTACAACCAAGAGATGACAGAGTATTCAAAAGAAAATTTTTCTAACAAAAAAGGTGAGTGCCATCCTCAAGCAAAATGTGCTACAAAAATATAAAGATCCTGATAGCCCAACTATCACCTATATAATTGGGAATCACCAGATTGAGCACGCACTTCTTGACTTAGGAGCGAGCGTTAATTTGATTCCTTTCTCGGTATATGAATAAGTAAGTCTAAGTGAATTAAAATCCACTCGGACCACATTACAACTTGTTGATCATTCAGTTCGTGTACTAAGAGGGATGATCGAAGAGGTGTTGGTCCAGGTTGATAAATTCTACTATCAAGTAGATTTATCATCCTAGATACTCAGCCCATCGCATATATGACAACTTAGATCCCTGTCATCGTTGGTTGCCCATTCCTTGCTACATCCAATGTCATTATCAATTGTAGGAATGGAGTTATGAATTTGTTTTTTGAGAATATGACGTTAGAGATCAATATCTTTTTCAACATTAGTAAATAATCAGAAGATGTTGACAATATCCACGACATTAACATAATTGACTCTTTCATGGAAGATAGAGAAACCTTGAATCTATACTCTAAGCCTCTAGAGATGTGCTTAGCCCACTCCCTTGATTTCGATGATGACAAGATTAGGGAGATGGGTGTCATGCTTGATGCTGCGCTAGTACATGAAGTTAATCAGTTGAGCTCACATTTTGAGAAATTGCCGCAAACCGTTGAAGTGCCTCTACTGTCTAACATCAAAGTATTAAAGATTAATCTAAAACCCTTGCCCACTGATCTCAAATATTTCTACTTAGGTCAAGATGAGACATACTCGGTGGTGATTTTTTCCCACCTTGAGAAAGAATGAGAGAATATGATTATTTTTACTCTTATTGAGCATAAAGGAGCCCTTTGATGGTCGATTTTGGATCTCAAGGGAATTGATCCTTTGATTTGTATTCACCGCATTCATCTAGAGGATAATGTAAAAAACCTCCCAACAACCACAACATTGATTAAATCCAAACATGAAAGAGGTGGTTAAGGGAGAATTTCTTAAGTTGTTAGATGTGGGTATCATATACCCTATATCCGATAATCAATGGGTGAGTCCAACTCAGGTGGTTCCCAAGAAGTCCCGAATCATCATCGTAGTCAATGCCAACAATGAACTCATGCAAACTAGAGTTACTACTGGTTAGAGAATATGCACTGACTATAGAAAATTGAATACCATCATAAGGAAAGACCACTTTCCTTTGCCCTCATTAATCAAAATTTGAAAAGGCTAGCTAGTCATTCTTACTACTACTTCCTTAATGGGTATTTGGGCTACAATCAAATAGAGATAACCCTTGAAGATCAGGAGAAGAAAATGTTCACATGCCCCTATGGCAACTTTGCTTATCGAAGGAGTCATTCAAACTGTGTAATGCCTCCGCCACCTTTTAGCGATGCATGTTAAGTATATTTTCTGACATGGTGGGGTAATATTTAGAGGTATTCATGGATGCTTTCTCTATTTTTGGTCCATCCTTCAGCGAGTGTTTGGAAAATATTAAAAATGTGCTGAAGCAATGCGAAGAAAAGAATTTGGTTCTGAATTGGGAGAAATTTTATTTCATGGTTCCTAAGGAAATTGTGCTTAGACACATAATTTCATCCAAGGGAATTGAGGTAGACAAGGAAAAAATTAATCTTATCTCTAACTCACATCCACCCAAGAGCGTACATGATGTACGATCCTTCAAAGACACATCAAATTTTATAGACAATTCATAAAGGACTTTAACCACCTCTCTCATCCTTTATGCAATTTACTTCAAAAGGATGCAGCATATGAGTGGACTGAGTAATGCCAAGAAGCCTTTACTAAGCTCAAAGGCATGTTGACTACCGCACCTATCATATAGCCACCTGATTGGAGCATATCTTTTGAGATTATGTGCGATGCATCTGACTATGCTATTGAGGTAGTGTTAGGCCAGAGAAAAGAAAAGAAGAGAAGCCTTATGTGATTCATTATGCCAGTAGAACTCTAAATTTGGCCTAAGTGAACTACTCTACTATGGAAAAAGAACTCTTAGCTGTAGTGTTCGCTTTAGACAAATTTAGGTCCTACTTAATTGGATTTAAGATCATCAATTACACTGATCATGTGGCGCTGAAGTACCTGAAAGTGCCCTGGTTTGTCAATTAGCGTGAGTGTTGAGTCCACTAGACAGAGAAGCTCCATAGGAAGATTAATTAACTGTCTGCCTCAACCAAGTGTGTGCCCGAACTCGCCACAGGTAAATCTAAGCCTCACATACCATGTCCTAAACACCGAGTAAATAAAACCCTGAAAACTGGTTAAGATAGGATTTTTGGGTTAGAAAACTTTTTTACAAAATCAGAAAATCTCTAAGTTTTCTACCTCTGTCAATTTATCGATAGACTTATCGATATAATCGAGTAGTGCTGTCGATGTCCTCGATGATCAATCAATACCATCAAAATGAGGACAAAAGATGTCCAGTAACCACATACTCATTTGGATGGAATTATCGATGTATCGATACCCTTATCGATATAATCGATATTTGAAACTCGAGTCTATCGAAGTTGACTCGATAAAATTAATAGCAGAAAGTTTGTGTCCCTGTTTTTTAATAAAAATTCATGTAGACCTTCAATATATCGAAGTACTCCGCGATATCATTGGAATTCAAAAATCGATGATATCAGAAGGCCTTCGATGATATCAGTCTTGGACACAGTTTTTCCAGTAACATTTTTCAGGTATTTTTTTATCTTGGATCGAGGTTCACTCGATAGAATCAATATTCAAATATTGATGATATCGAGGCCGGATTGATTACATCGAGAAAGGACATAAACTATCCAGCAAGCTCACTGATAAAATCTTTGGATTTATCGATGCATCGACACGACCTTCAATATCATCGACATTCAAATTCTGATGATATCGAGTGTACCTAGATCATATCATTGACCTAAAATATTTCAAAGGCATTGTCTCTTTCATTTTTAAATATTGAGGAATCGATCTTTGTGTCAATGAAATTGGAGTTCAAAATTCGATGACATCAACACAGGTTTAAATCTCCTCGACCAGCTGGCAAAAGGTTTCAAAAGTGTATAACATTTGAGTTTATGTCATAAAGTGACCAGTCGATGCAATCGAGAGTATACGCTCAATGATATCGAACCTGCTCGATGATATCGAACTCTATCATAAATGTGACCATTTTATATCCGTTGGAACTTTTTACCTATATATAGAGAGATTGTCTTTAGTTGCTTTGAGAGAAAGAAGTGAGTGCTTTTAAGTGTTTAACCTTAGATCATTTACCCAAAGCCCTTTTTCTCAAGGAAGTTCATCCTCCAATCCACCGTCATCATTGATATTCAATAGAGTGGATTGGGGAATGAACTTCCGCATTTAAGAATCCTTTAGCTACCACCTTAATGGTAAATCATTGAGCTGGGATGCCTTAAATGCATAGATGATTGAAATCACTCTATTCCTTTATAGGAAAATATTTGAAGGTAGGATTTCATCATAACCTTAACTATGCATTGGTATATCTTCTGAATTGAAGTTCAAGAAAGCAGAAGACTCTTCATCAACAAAGGAGGAGATCTTTAACAGTGAACTAAAAGGGACTCATTTGCTTATCTGTAAGTTATCAGAGTCCAGAGGACCCTTGTGATCATTCCTTTGTAGGATTGGGTCTAAGGTATTTCTCACCCCTTGCAAGTCCTCTAAAAGGCCTCTGATGGAGTGTACGTGGTGGGTGCATTGTGTTGACCCTTTCTTTGTGGAGAGCATAAACAATTAGGGTCTTATGGAAGATCCTTTGCAAGTGTACCAAAAAGTGGGTGCGTTATGTTAACCCTTGCTCGTGAGAGAATAAACAGTCAGCCTAGGTGTAGGTTAAAAAGGTTAAAGGTGAACCTGATTTAAAATCTTAGGTTTGGGGTGAACCGTGTGAAACCTCCTTAGTGAAATCTGGTACACTCAAGGGTTGAGTGCGGTTACTAGGAGTGGAGTAGACAAGTAGTCTAACCACTATAAAAATGATTGTGTTTGAGACTGTTATTATCGTTCATTTATGTGATTTCCTTAAGTACTTTCATATATGATTATCTGAGGTCACATCTCAGACACATGCATAGTCATATCCATCATAAACTAGTTTGCATATTATTCATCTCTCAAATAGTTTATGATTGGATCCTCTACCAGGCTTGGAAGCCAGTAGAGTTACTCTTGAGTAATCCTAATATATGCTTATTATTAGAATTAGAGTGATAGGATTTAAAATTGTTATAAAATTATTAAAAAGTCTTATTCACCCCCCTCTAGGATATATTGGCATATTCCTACTTCAACTAAAGCGGTCTTTACCGTAATTTCAATACCTTCTTTCTAAAAAGGATATCAAGCCTCATTTGATGTTCACAAACCTAAGTGTAGGGTCACAATGTAGTAATAATCTCGGTGAGAGCGAGGTCGAATCCATAGGGACTAATGTTGTACATTTCTGAAAGTAATTAAAACTAGAGCTAGAAAAAAATCTAAATTAAAAGTCTGGAATAAAGGGAGTAATTGTGATATTGTAGATTGAAACTTGTGAATTTAAAGGTGGGAACTAGGGTGTCTAGGATCCACTTGTAGCTATCAAGATGCTACCTTACTTGATTCAAGAGACACAAGTGGAATCAGAGTCCTATCTTGTCTAGTAGGAAGAAGGGATGATCAAATTTCTAAACTTTCACTAAATCAGTCTCAAGAGATGAGAATTGTCAAGATTTGGAAGAGATTCCATCACCCAACCATGCCTAGGAGACTATGACAAACAACAGGATTTACCAATCCCATAATATCAAATAAGAAAAGAATATATTCAAAGCTATCGCAGCGTCTATTGTAATTTGAGTCACAACAAACCATAGAAAATTGAAAATATTTCTTAAAATCAACTAGAAATCAATAGAATTCAATATAAATATGAATCAAAGTAAAGAAAATATCTCAATCACGCTACAAGATTCACCTCTTAGCCCTAAGAGTTTTAGTTAACCATAGACATGATTAAACAAAAATCTCTTAAGGAAAGCATAAAAACAAACTAAGGAAAAAGAAGAAAACTCTTGGTGGTGGCTCTCTACCCTTTTTCTCAACTCCTTAAACCCTAGAATATGCTTTGTAGCATCTTAAGAACTCCTATTTATAGTTGGAGAACTCTAACTTTCACATCGAGTTGGAAAAGTCCGGAAACCGCATCAAATTCACGCAGTCTACACAAATTTTGCGTAATCTCTGACTAGTCGACCAAAGCTCGGGCTAGTCGAAGGACAAGTTCGACTAGTCAAGTGTAAACTTTAACTAGTCAAATTTCACGTAAATTTAAAAGATAATGTTGTTGGAGTTCGAGCCCAATTTTCTCGGGCTAGTTGAATTTCACTTGGATTTTTAGGATTCCTTTTCTTCACTTCAAGTCGTCGATTCTCTTCATTCCTCACTTGATTTCTTAAGATCTTTACTATGAGAATTCTTCAATCTTATTCTCATAAGATCCATCCCTTGCCTTGGTGTTTTGTAAGCATCAAATCCATATTTTTAACATTCTTTTCAATCCAAACTCTCAAATTCACCATGCAACACAAACACGTATAAAATATACAATTAAGCATTATCATGTTCATAAAACTAAGATATAAATAGGGGAGAATATGCAATATTTAACACTAAACATTTAATGAGATGGATCCTTCTACTCCAAGAATTAGATATAGAAATACGAGACAAAAAAGGAGTAGAGAACGTAGTGGCTGACCATCTTTCAAGACTCAACCTCCCTGATTCCCTGATGAACAATTGTTTAAACTCTCCCAATTACCTTGGCTTGCTGACATTGCAAATTATCTTGCCATAGGTTTCACGCCGACATATTGGACCAGACAAGATAAGAAAAAATTCTTCTCTGAGGTACGTAAGTTCTTTTAGGTTAATCTTATTTATTTAAATATCACCTAAACCAAATTCTAAAGAGATGTGTGCCAGATAATGAACATCATAGTGTTATCTTCTTTTGTCACTCTCAAGCCTGTAGTGGTCACTTTTCTACTAAAAATACCACGACCAAAAATTCTGCAGTGTGGCTTTTACTTGCCCACTATGTTCAGAGATACTCATGAGTTTTACAAAGCTTATGAGCATTGTCAGAAATAGGGAGGATTGTCCTATCGAAATATGATGCAATTGATTGTTGGGGCATCGATTTAATGAGACCATTCCCCTAATCCTTTAGAAATAATTAAATTCTACTGGTGGTAGATTATGTCACTAAGTGGATCAAAGTGATCCCATGCTGGAATAATAGTCATTGAATGGTCATTCGATTCTTAAAAGAAATATCATTTCCCAGTTTTGAACGCCTCGGGCTATCATTAGTGATGGAGATTCACACTTTTGTAATAGATTATTTAAGAACTTAATGAAGAAATATGACATCTCTCATAAGGTGAGCACTCCATACCACCCGCAGACAAGTGGGAAAGCTGAGATTTTTAACAAGGAAATTAAACAAATTCTATAAAAAACAGTTAACCCTAACCGTAAGGATTGGTCAATCTGTTTGACCGATACTTTATGGTATTATCGTGCAGTTTTTAAGACCCCCATTGGAATGTCTCCCTTTATACTCGTCTATGGGAAAGCTTACTACTTATCTATTGTAACACCCCGAATTTTTGCCAACCTAGAGTTAGACGTGTCACGCCCCAAACTCGGAAACCGGTCTCATAAAATTCCCGATTGCCGAATCCGGCGCCGACAGCCTCCGTAGAACCCCATTCTCGGCTCCCAGCTCCCATTCGCCAGGTTTCGATCCTGGGATGCTATGAGGAGGATTTTTCAACGTCAGTTTGATTTGTAATAAGCATAACCAAAGGCATAACCCACAAACAACAACCAAGAATTCCATTACATTTCCACTATGATCTAAAACTTTACAAGTACAATGAGCATAAAGGGAAATACAATGATGATAGACCAAAAACTCCAGAGTAATCTGACACGTGCTTAAGCCTTAGCGCTGCTGTGATCCAACGTCACCTGCACGCAACGGTCGTGCATAAACTTATAGAAAAGCTTAGAGGATGGTGAAAGTATGTGTGCAAGGTAGTAATATGATCATACAGTATCAGAGCAATGCGTAATATGCAGATGAATCCATAAATATCATGAGCCGTACCAAGGCTATGCGATACAAGATGCAAGTCAAGCATGCAATCCTCATCTAAGTCCACATGTCAATACAGCTCAACTCTGGGATATCACCGGGGTCTAGTACACTCTAAACCAGATTGTCGCCACATCGCGCACAATAAGGTAAGTGGAAGAGACTTCACTATCCGTCTGTCAATATCGGGCTCGACTCGTCGATAGCAGACCCATTCCTCGAGCTGGTCAAACTCAGCCTAGCATTGCCCCCTATACTCGGGCGGGTAAGGCCGCACCCCCTTCCAACCGACCACGACACAGTGGAGAGCGCAACCGTCTGATAATCGGCACTCAATGCTCATCTACCCACTTGGTCTAGACGTTGGAGCAACCTCTTGGTACCATATGGGTTTAGGGACTTTCACCCAGGAATATCTATAGCACCCCATGCAGAATGAAATTTTCAGTATCCAATCCTGTCAACCATGATCTGTTTGTGGAGGCTACGGCCCCGATGTTGCTAGGGCGTACAGTAACCATATCACACAATGCGAGATGCATGAATCACACTATCCAATCATGTAGCAAATCCTTACACATATCGTGCGCTCATACAGGGCAACACCGCCTAATCGGGCTCCCATAAACAATCTGCCCGAAGGCATATGCTATGATCAGTCAATTCTCATATCAAGTATACATATGATACGTATGATCATGAGCCATGAAACTATACTAAACATGTAAATAAATGATGAACCGTTCTTACAACGCAGATGGTCCTAGACGGCCTATACACAACAAGTACTGCCTATCAAAGGGGCCCTAGGGAGAGTCATAACGTGGACATCTAACCAACATTAAACTTGCAATGTGGACGTCAAACCAACATTTCTCCCAAGGTACGATCGTCACAAACATCGTTACATAAATCGTGTTGGGCTCACACATTGCAATGGACCTTACGTACATCCCATTAGGCCTTAAATACATCAAATGAGCTACATCATATGGGCCTTTTATTTATCAAATGGGCCACGTCGATGGGCCACACCAATGGGCCTTATGTGCATTGCAATGGGTCATAACCCGTGGGCCTTATATTGCATCAAATGGGCCAAATCTCATGAGCCTTATACATATCGAATGGGCCTAATCCTATAGGCCTTATATAAATCAAATGGGCCTAGTCCCAAGGGCCTTGGGATATATCATATGGTTCAATCCCATGGGCCTTACATCCACATTAAAGTGGGCCCCAATAACTGTCACAAATACATTAAGATGAGCCTCAAATCATGACAAGATGGGGTCCACTTGGACTGTGGATCTGGCTCATGCTTTGACTCATTCCATAACATGATCTTTAAAATGGATGGACAGATTAGATGCAGCACCAACATCAATGGTGGGGGCCCACATGAAGGTCCACCATCATATATATTATAAATAGTATAATATATATATACATTACATATAGTATATATATATGTGTATATATAGATATAAAATATTATATATAATATAATATATATATATATATATATATATATATATATATATATATATACACACACACACACAAGCGCGCTGCACACAGCGTGCCACAGGGGGTGGGCCCCACTGTCCAGTGAGGACGGTGGGATGGAATACATAAATCACGGTGGCCGTCACCGTCCACGGACCGTGGACGGTGTGAATAAAATACATAAATCACTGTGGGTCCCATGTGGGGCCCACACTAATATTTAAATGCCATCCAAACCGTTCGTAAGGTCACTCAGACCTGGATGAAGGGTAAATACAAATTTCAACCTGATCCAAAACTTCTGTGGGCCCAAAAAGAATTTCGAGGGCATCCACTAAATCTCCACTATTTCCTGTGTTGTGGGCCACCTAAGCTTTGGAAACGGTTGAAACTTGGAGGGGGCCCACTTGAGGAGGGGACCCACCTCATGGATGGATTGGATAGCATATAATCATCAGGTGGGGCCCACAGCTGGAGGCCGTGGGACGGTTGCTCGCCCGCTGCCCGCTCACTGCACAAAGCAGCGTGCTGCTGCTGCAGCACGTCAGAGGCAGAGGTAAGCCTCTGCACCTATTTTCTTTAAAAATTGGGAAATCCATTTTTTTCATGGTTTTTGGCATCTAGGGCCCGCAACAAGAAGATCCATTCCATCCATTGGCTTCCTTGGCTCGAAACAAGCCCAACGAGTCGAAAGCTTAAATTTTTTTGTGATTAGAAAATGAAATAAAATAAAAAAAGGATCCTTGAATGGTAATGATGCATTCTTCGATGCTATTGCCCACCAGATCTTCCAATCAACCCCAACTCTTGGCTCAACGCCTAAAAAGAGATGGGTAAGAGGATGGACGGCTTGGATTGGATATATACATCAAGGTAGGGCCTACACCGATGGTCCACCTACAAAGCTTGAACAAAGCTTATATTTGTGTTTCCATTTCACGTCCAGGGACGTCCCTGGACATGGACTGTCTTGAATAAATACAAGGTGGACCTTGCTCGGGTGGGCCACCACGGATGGATGATCACATATAAGGTGGGCCCCACTGTAAATGGCTTGGAGTAGAAATACATGCCTCATGATGGGTCTATTCAAGTGGGCCACACAACCATATCAAAATAAAAAAAGAACATGAAAGAGAGAGATAAGAGTGGGACTCGCTTGTGATGGAGGGACCCCAACACTATGGGCCCTCCCTTGAAGAAATCATACAATCGAATGGGTCCTTTAACACATGGGACCACTAAAATATAAAATCAATGGTAGGGATCCTTTCCCCACCAATATGGACGGTCTAGATGACCTTCATAATGAAATAAACATCATGATGGGGTCCATGTAGAATGGTCCCATCATGGAATGATCATGATGATCCTAGTGAGCCATCAGCCACATCTTAGGGTCCCAAGTGAGATCCAAACTATTGATCGGTTGGCCTCACTTGGTCCATCTCAAAAATAGGAAAAACTACTATGATCATGCACCCATCGTCCGATCTTCTTACTCCTAGGGGTCCCTTAGCACCTTAGTTTGGATTTTAATGGAGAAGATGAGAAATGGAGGGTTGAGATGAGGGATGATGGGGTAGGAAAGTGGGCCACACTTGGAGCTTTGGAAGGAGAGGGAGAATTCCATACGTATGGGGGTGTTTCTCTCTTGGATTCTTTTGAAAATGAGAAAGAAAGAAGGAGTTGTAAAGGGAGAGAGAGAGAGTGATGGATGGATGTGGTGATGGGTGTGTAAGACACCTTTGTTGACTTTGGTGGCCTTTGTGTAAAAAAGGCATGACATTGAAAGACTTTTGAGGCATTTGTGTAAGAAAAGTATGGGCATGGAAGACTTTTGTGGCTTGCTTGGGAAAATGGGTGAAGTGACATGTACTTACATGTGATTGATTGATGGGATTGATGTGATTAATGTGACATAGCGTAGAGATTCCCTTGGGTTTCGCAACGCGCGGCGTTTTTCTCGCACCGAACGTTGGCCCACATCTCTTGACTAGGGTATCACCTCGGCGCGCGAGTCGCGACATCGGAACCGCAGTGACGGCACGGTCGCTAGGGTACGAGTCTTAGGTTAAGTCGACTCAGGTTGACGGCGTATGAATCAAGGTAGCGCGTGACTATCGGTTAAGGGTCGAAGGTTGCCGGAATTCAATCGGTAAGACCGTGAAAGTCTACGGAACGGTACAGACCAAGATACGGGTCTTACAGCTCTCCCCTCCTAATAAAAATTACCCTCCAAATTTACACAATCATCGCAACTAGGCATAACTCGCGAGGAATAAGAAACATAACGTCATCATATAGAATCAGATACAACATACAAAATACAATACATGATCAACCATTAAAGAGATGAGGATAACGCTCTCGAATCTCGGCCTCACGCTCCCAAGAAGCCTCCTCCACGGAATGGTGACCCCACTGAACCTTCTCCATTGGAATGACCTTGGTTCTGAGGACCTACTCCTTCCGATCAAGGATACAGACTGGCTGCTCAATGTAAGAAGCATCCTCACGAACCTCCAGCGGCTGCCAATCAACAACGGAAACTATGTCTGATCCACACTTACTCAACATAGAGACATGAAAAATGTTGTGGACATCAGACAACTGTGATGGCAAGGCAAGCCGATAGGCCACGGCGCCAATGCACCTAGTGATCTCAAAAGGTCCTATAAATCTCGGGGCAAGCTTTCCCTTCGCTCCAAATCGAACTACGCCCTTCATGGGCGAGACCTTGAGATACACATGGTCCCCTACATCAAACTCAAAGGGACGACGCCGATGATCAGCAAAACTCTTCTGTTTTCTTTGAGCTGTGCGCATCCTCTTCTTGATGACATCAATAGCCTCTGACATCTCTTGCACAAGCTCGGGACCTAGGAGACGACGCTCTCCAACCTCGGTCTAACAACTCGGTGATCTGCATGGTCTGGCATATAATGCCTCAAAAGGAGCCATACCGATGGTCGCTTGATAGCTGTTATTGTATACGAACTCAGCCAATCGCAGATGCTCATCCTAGCTACCCCCAAAATCAATCGCGCAGGCCCGAAGCATATCCTCAAGGATCTGGTTGACCCTCTCGGTCTGGCCATTGGTCTGCGGATGGTACGCGGTGCTGAGCTGTATATCAGTCCCCATCACTCGCTGGAATCTCCCGCAAAACTGAGATGTGAACCTCGAGTCTCGGTCAGAAATGATCGAGACTGCAATGCCATACAGTCTCACGATCTCCTCGATGAATAATCTCGCAAGCCGATCCAAAGGCCAAGTCACACGCATCGTAAGAAAATGTGCCGACTTCGTCAGATGATCCATAACAACCCAAATGGCATCATGACCGTGCTGAGTCCTCGGCAAACTCATAATGAAATTAGTCGACACGTGCTCCCACTTCCACATCGGGATGCTCAACGGCTGCAATAGACCAGGAGGTCTCTAATGATCGGCTTTGACACGCTGGCACGTGTCACACTCGGCCACAAAACTAGGGATCTGGCGCTTCATCCCTGCCCAAAAATACTGTCACCTCATGTCACGGTACATCTTCGTCGAGCCCGGGTGGATAGAAAACCATGATTGATGTGCCTCGGTCATAAGATCTCTGCGTAACTCTGGAATATCCGGGACACATAATCGGCCTCTGAAGCGAAGTCCACCGTCTGTACCAATCTGCCAATCTGCCTGACTCTCAGATGCCGCCTCAGTCATATAACTCTGTAACGACTCATCAGCCTCCTGAGCCTTGATCACCCTAGCGACAAGAGAGGTTTGAATCGATAAGCTCGATAATTGCACGATAGAAGACTGCAGGCAAAACTCAAAATCATACGCTGCAATATCCTCAAGCATCCGCCACTCCTAAATCATCATATGCGCCACTAGGCCTCGTGGCTGACGGCTAAGGGCATCTGCCACCATGTTCGCCTTACCTGGGTGGTACTGGAGGTCAAAATCGTAGTCTTTCAGGAGCTCCATCCAGCGCCTGTGTCTCATATTCAACTCAGACTGCGAGAAGAGGTACTTCAAGCTCTTGTGATCAGAGAAAAGCTCGAACCTGACCCCATAAAGATAGTGCCTCCACACCTTCAGTGCGAAGATAACTGCAGCCAGCTTCAGATCATGCGTAGGATAGTTCAGCTTATGAAACTTGAGCTAACGAGACGCAAAGGCCACTGGTCTCTAGTGCTGCATCAGGACAGCACCTAACCCAATATGCGAGGCATCAGTGAATACAATGAATCCATCACTCCCAAAGGGAAGTGTGAGGACAAGAGCGGACGTCAGACGGTCCTTCAACTTCATAAATGCTCGCTCGCAGGTGTCGCTCCAAATAAACTCTGCTCCCTTCCGAGTCAACCTAGTCAGCGGGACTGCAATACGAGAAAAACCCTCAATAAAACGCCGGTAATAGCCCGCCAAACCAAGAAAACTACGGATCTCTATCGCAGTCGTGGGCTGGCCCCACTGACGCACTGCCTTGACCTTCGAGGTGTCCATTGCGAACCCACCCTCGTCACTACGTGAAGGAGAAACTTCACCTCCTCCTGCCAGAACTCGCACTTCTCTAAATTCGCATACAGCTGGTGTGCGCAGAGGGTCTGCAAAGTAATCTCCAAGTGCTGCTCGTGCTCCTCACGGGTCCTCGAATAGATCAGAATGTCGTCGATGAAGACTGCAACAAACTGATCTAGATAAGGGCGGAAGACCTCGTTCATCAACTGCATGAAGATCGCGGGTACATTGGTCAGTCCGAAGGACATGACCTGGAACTCAAAATGACCGTAAAGCGTCCTAAATGCTGTCTTCAAAATGTCCTCATCTCGGACCCGAATCTGATGATAACCGGAACACAGGTCGATCTTCGAAAAGAACTGTGCACCCTGCAGCTGGTCAAACAAATCATAAATCCTAGGGAGTGGGTACTTATTCTTGATCATGACTTTGTTGAGCTCGTGATAGTCAACGCAGAGCCTCAACGAACCATCCTTCTTCTTCACGAAGAGTACTGGCGCTCCCCACGGTGAACTGCTTAGACGGATAAAATCCAACTCTCACAACTCGTCCAACTACTTCTGCAGCTCCCATAACTCCAATGGTTCCATACGATACGGGGTCTTCGAAATAGGCGCGGTACCGGGCACAAGATCAATCTGAAACTCGGTGAGTCGACGAGGCGGTAATCCCGAAATCTCCTAAAACACATCGGGAAAATCACAAAGTGCGAGCAAATGATCGATACAAGTGGCAACAGGCTCCTCTATGGGGCAGGACATCAAACAAGACAACTACTCTCCTCTGGCCTCTGCAACGAACTGAAACTGTGGCACGTCGGGTATACAGAACGTGACTGTCCTCGCGACGCAGTCCAAAATGGTATAATACTCAATGAGCCAATCCATGCCCAGGAGGACGTCGAACTCAGACATCGGCAATGCAAATAGATCTGCAGGCAGAAAGGTATCCCCAACTAGAACGGGGTAAGATGAGCAAAATCGGCCCAAGGGAGTCGATACTGATAGGCTCTCACCAGCAGACTCCAACGGTAAGCTAGTCGATCGACAGAAGCTCTCGTCCACAAAAGAGTGCGATGCACCGGAATCAAACAACACACGTGCAATGCATGCAGGAACTGGAAGTATACCCTCAACGACTCCTCCAGAAGACTGAGGATCCTGCTGAGCTGCATAGAATCTAGCCTGAGCCGGCTAGGGAGGTGCCTGTCCCCTCTGAGCGTGTTGCTGCTGCTACTGGGGTCGTTGAGGCGGTCGAAACTACTGTCTCTGCTGTTACGGCCTCTGAGGCTGATGCTGATGCTGATGCTGCCGCTGAGGTGGCCTCGGTGGTGGGGGCCACTGTCGCTGCTGCTGTGGGGGTCTCTGCTGCTGTGGCCCTCTACTGCTATGGACCTCTTTGCTGCTGCTGGGGGCTGGGACACTCCCATGAACGGTGTCCCGTCGCACCGCACCTAAAGCAAGTGCCGGTGAACTGCCTCTGAGGTGGTGCTGAAGGTGCTGCTGGTGCCGCTGGTGCTCGGAAGGCTGGGCTACTTGTGCGCCTCCACTGCTGTGGTCGATGCTGATGGGAATCACTGCAGGAGCCTTCCTCTTCCAGTCTCTCCTCTGACCGTGATCATACTGAGAACGGGCCCACTCAGTCTCGAAAATCTGAGCCTTCCGCACCACTTCCTCCAAAGTTGAAAGCTCATGCCCAATAACACGACTGCGAAGACCGTAACGCAAGCCATCCTCGAATCGATGGGCTCTCCGCTGCTCATCATCTACTAGGTATGGTGCAAACCTAGACAGTGCTACAAAATGAGCTGCATACTGAGCCACTGTCATATCGCCCTGCACCAGGGCCTCAAAATCCAACGCTCGCTGTCGTCGGATGTGATCAGGGAAGTACTGTCGGTCAAACTGATCCAAAAAATCCTCCCAAGTCTACACAAAATCAGTGCCTGCTGCTCGAGAGACTGATGTCCACCAATGCTCAGCCTCACCGTGGAGAAGAAATACGGTTAGTCGAACTCGCCGCTCTGTCATACATCCCATCGTCTCAAATACCTTATCTACATCGATGCGCCATCTCTCATCTGCCGTCGGGTCTGGCTCACCCTGAAAACGCGGGGGATCGAGCCGCTGAAACTCACGAAGGAGAGCACTCGCACGATCCTGCTCTGCTTGTGCTGGTAAAACAACTGGCTGCCTGCCCTGTCCCTGAAGTGCAGCCGTCACAGCCTATAACATCTGCTACAACTGTGAGGCACTCACGGATACGGTCGGCTCCGCACCGGTCTCTGGTGGAGGAGCAGCATACTCAGGATGGTCAGTAGGAATCTCTGGTGGTGGAACGGGCATCGCAGGTGGTAATGCAGGAGCCGCAGGTGGTGGAGCGGGATCCTCAGGTGGTGGTGCGGGAGTCGAACGGGTCACTCTCCCACGCGCCATGTCCTACAGGAAAGAGTGAAGGCGCCTATCAACTTTAAAACTCTCGAAGGCACGCACGCTAAAGTTCTGTAACGGGAGATCGCTAAGCTATCCAAACTTTGGGACTTAGCCATTTCACACTCATAGCAAATATGTAATGTTGTTCTCAGTTATTCCCAAGTTATGCTCTGATACCAACTTCTGTCACGCCCCAAACTCAGAAACTGGGCTCACAGAATTTTTGATTGCTGAATTCAGCATCGACAGCCTCCGTAGAACCCCATTCTCAGCTCCCAGGTTCCGATCCTGGGATGCTACGAGGAAGATTTTTCAACGTCAGTTTGATTTGTAATAAGCATAACCAAAGGAATAACCCACAAATAACAACCAAGAATTCTATTGCATTTTCACTATGATCAAAAACTTTTCAAGTACAATGAGCATAAAGGGAAATACAATGATGATAGACCAAAAACTCCAGAGTAATCTGCCACGTGCTCAAGCCTCAGTGCTGCTGCGATCCAACGTCACCTGCACGCAATGGTCATGCATAAGCTTATAGAAAAGCTTAGAGGGTGGTGAAAGTGTGTGCGCAAGGTAGTAATATGATCATGCAGTATCAGAGTAATGCGGAATATGCAGATGGATCCATAAATATCATGAGCCGTACCAAGGCTATGCGATGTAAGATGCAAGTCAAGCATGCAATCCTCATCTAAGTCCACATGCCAATACAGCTCAACTCTGGGATATCACCAGGGTCTAGTACACTCTAAACCATATTGCCGCCACATCACGCTCAATAAAGTAAGTGAAAGACACCTCACTATCCGTCTGCCAATATCGTGCTCGACTCGTCGATAGCGGACCCATTCCTCGAGCTGGTCAAACTCAGTCTAGCATTGCCCCCTACACTCGGGCGGGTAAGGCCGCACCCCCTTCCAACCGACCATGACACAGTGGAGAGCGCAACCGTCTGGTAATCAGCACTCAACGCTCATCTACCCAGTCGGTCTAGACATTGGAGTAACCTCTTGGTACCATAAGAGTTTAGGGACTTTCACCCAGAGATATATATAACACCCCATGTAGAATAAAATTTTTGGTATCCAATCCTGTCAACCACGATCTATCTGTGGAGGCTATGACCTCAATGTCGCTAGGGTGTACAGTAACCATTTCACACAATGCGAGATGCATGAATCACACTATCCAATCATGCAGCAAATCCTTGCACGTATCGTGCACTCATGTAGGGCAACTTCGCCTAATCGGGGTCCCATAAACAATCTGCCTGAAGGCATATGCTATGATCAGTCAATTCTCATATCAAGCGTACATATGATGCGTATGATAATGAGCCATGAAACTATACTAAACATGTAAATAAATGATGAACTGTTCTTACAACGCAGGTGGGCCTAGACGGCCTATACACAACAAGTACTGCCTATCAAAGGGGCCCTAGGGAGAGTCATAATGTGGACATCCAACCAACATTACACTTGCAATGTGGACATCAAACCAACATTGCTCCCAAGGTACGATTGTCACAAACATCGTTACATAAACCGTGTTGGGCTCACACATTGCAATGGACCTTAGGTACATCCCATTGGGCATTAAATACATCAAATGGGCTACATCATATGGGCCTTTTATTTATCAAATGGGCCACGTCGATGGGTCGCACCAATGGGCCTTATGTGCATTGCAATGGGTCATAACCCGTGAGCCTTAGATTGCATCAAATGGGCCAAATCTCATGAGCCTTATACATATCGAATGGGCCTAATCTTGTAGGCCTTATATAAATCAAATGGGCCTAGTCCCAAGGGCCTTGGGATATATCAAATGGTTCAATCCCATGGGCCTTACATCCACATCAAAGTGGGCCCCAATAACTGTCACAGATACATTAAGATGAGCCTCAAATCATGCCAAGATGGGGTCCACTTGGACTCTGGATCTGACTCATGCTTTGACTCATTCCATAACATGATCTTTAAAATGGATAGACAGATTAGATGCAGCACCTACATCAATGGTGGGGGCCCACATGAAGGTCCACCATCATATATATTATAAATAGTATAATATATATATACATTACATATAGTATATATATATATATGTATATATAGATATAAAATATTATATAATATATATATATATATCTATACACACACGCGAGCTGCACACAGCGTGCCACAGGGGGTGAGCCCCACCGTCCAGTGAGGACGGTGGGATGGAATACATAAATCACGGTGCCCGTCACCGTCCACGGACCGTGGACGGTGTGAATAAAATACATAAATCACTGTGGGTCCCATGAGGGGCCCACAATAATATTTAAATGCCATCCAAACCGTTCGTAAGGTCACTCAGACCTGGATGAAGGGTAAATACAAATTTCAACCTGATCCAAAACTTCTGTGGGCCCAAAAAGAATTTCGAGGGCATCCACTAAATCTCCACTGTTTCCTGTGTTGTGGGCCACCTAAGCTTTGGAAACGGTTGAAACTTGGAGGGGGCCCACCTGAGGAGGGGACCCACCTCATGGATGGATTGGATAGCATATAATCATCAGGTGGGGCCCACGACTGGAGGCCGTGGGACGGTCGCTCGCCCGCTGCCCGCTCGCTGCACAAAGCGGCGTGATGCTGCAGCAGCACGTCAGAGGCAGAGGTAAGACTCTGCACCTATTTTCTTTAAAAATTGGGAAATCCATTTTTTTCATGGTTTTTGGCATCTAGGGCCCGCAACAAGAAGATCCATTCCATCCATTGGCTTCCCTGGCTCGAAACAAGCCCAACGAGTCTAAAGTTTAAATTTTTTTGTGATTAGAAAATGAAATAAAATAAGAAAAGGATCCTTGAGTGGCAATGATGCATTCTTCGATGCTATTGCCCACCAGATCTTCCAATCAACCCCAACTCTTGGCTCAACGCCTAAAAAGAGATGGGTAAGAGGATGGACGGCTTGGATTGGATATATACATCAAGGTAGGGCCTACACCGATGGTCCACCTACAAAGCTTGAACAAAGCTTATATTTTTGTTTCCATTTCATGTCCAGGGACGTCCCTGGACATGGATAGTCTTGAATAAATACAAGGTGGGCCTTGCTCGGGTGGGCCACCACGGATGGATGATCACATATAAGGTGGGCCCCACTGTAAATGGCTTGGAGTGAAAATACATGCCTCATGATGGGTCTATTCAAGTGGGCCACACAACCATATCAAAATAAAAAAAGAACATGAAAGAGAGAGATAAGAGTGGGACCCGCTTGTGATGGAGGGACCCCGACACTATGGGCCCTCCCTTGAAGAAATCATACAAACGAATGGGTCCTTTAACACATGGGACCACTAAAATATAAAATCAATGGTAGGGATCCTTTCCCCACCAATATGGAGGTCTAGATGACCTTCATAATGAAATAAACATCATGATGGGGTCCATGGAGAATGGCCCCATCATGGAATGATCATGATGATCCTAGTGGGCCATCGGCTACATCTTAGGGTCCCAAGTGAGATCCAAACCATTGATCGGTTGGCCTCACTTGGCCCATCTCAAAAATAGAAAAAACTACTATGATCATGCTCCCATCGTCCGATCTTCTTGCTCCTTGGGGTCCCTTAGCACCTTAGCTTGGATTTCAATGGAGGAGATGAGAAATGGAGGGTTGAGATGAGGGATGATGGGGTAGGAAAGTGGGCCACACTTGGAGCTTTGGAAGGAGAGGGAGAATTCCATACGTATGGGGCTGTTTCTCTCTTGGATTCTTTTGAAAATGAGAAAGAAAGGAGTTGTAAAGGGAGAGAGAGAGAGAGTGATGGATGGATGTGGTAATAGGTGTGTAAGACACCTTTGTTGACTTTGATGGCCTTTGTGTAAGAAAGGCATGGCATTGGAAGACTTTTGAGGCATTTGTGTAAGAAAAGTATGGGCATGGAAGACTTTTGTGGCTTGCTTGGGAAAAGGGGTGAAAGTGATGTGTACTTGACATGTACTTGACATGTGATTGATTGATGGGATTGATGTGATTGATGTGACATAGCATAGAATTCTCTTGGGTTTCGCAACGCGCGGCGTTTTCCTCGCCCCGAACGTTGGCCCACATCTCTTGACCACGGTATCGCCTCGGCGCGCGAGTCGCGGCATCGGAACCGTAGCGACGGCGCGGTCGCTAGGGTATGGATCTTGGGTTGAGTCGACTCGGGTTGACGGCGTATGAATCAGGGTCGTGTGTGACTATCAGTTAAGGGTGGAAGGTTGCCGGAATTCGACCGGTAAGACCACGAAAGTCTACGGAATGGTACGGACCAAGATACGGGTCTTATAAGACGTCCTTAGGCCATGGGTCAACCATAACACCTTGGTAACCTCTCAAAACTGAATTCCAAAGCCAAATAAATCATTTAGAATCTAATTCTTTAGAAATTTAACGTGAATTGGCTAGCGCTACACTAGATTTCCTGTAAAATTAGCACTAACCACTTTAAATGCGATCTGTAAGACCCAAAACCTATGGAATCATTGACGCTACGTTACCCTAAAACCTAGGATCAAACTCTAAACCTGTTTATTCTTAGGAACCCTTTGAAACTTCGTATCAGATCTATACCGCACGTCCAAAGTCCGATAGCAATGAACTTAGACCATTATGACCCCATAGTTGGACTTGACAATCATTTCAAAAATCACGCCCAACCGATATCCTAAGACCATTTTACTGAGTCCCGAGTGAAGAGAGTGAGAAAAGGAAAATATTTAGAAAATTAATTTAATTTAAATAAATCTGGCACATGTCACTTGCGCGACATTTTTTAAGCATTCAGACCGTCGAAATCTGACCCAAATACACCCTCGGATCAGGAAACATTTCCTACTCAGGTAAGTGTACTTGGAATCCTCGATTGAGTCTCAGTGACCGCTGAACTGAAACTGGTCCGTCACATGCGATCTAGGAACTCTATCGAACTGAAAACTTAATGTGATCAGGATTTGACATCCATGAGCTTAAGTCCGACCGCATTCAGTCAGGGGACCTCCAGAAACGTTCTTTTGGATAGGGAAAGACCCGATTTGGCTGTAACCCAAGTATACCTTGACTTAAAGTTTGTTTTGGTTATGTTTGGGCTTATAAAAAGGCCTTAACCTCTCTCTCAGAAATCCCATACGAATTTGTAAAAAACTTAGGAAAGAGAAGAGAGAAAAAAGAGAGAAAGTGAGGGAGAAGTTGGGGTTTTCTCCTGGAATTCTTCCTTGCTATTCCACGTGCCAAATCCTTCCACCTGCATCATTATTTTGGTGATTGTAGTCTCTTTCTAGGTAAGAAAAACCTAACCCTAACCTGTTTTAAGGCTCTTATGGGTACAAGTAGCTAAGTAGCTGACTCACCTTGTGTTGTAGGTTGCTAATCAGTCGTTGACGATGACGTAGAGTTCCTATTCGATTCATTACGCTCCTACGGCGTTAGGTGTGGATTTTAGACGCTTTAGTTATCATTTTTCAAAGCTTTCAATGCCGTTTAATGGTAGATTTTTAACAAGAATGCTATTTGACATGTAGAACATGCTATCTGTTTTTCATTTCGAATACGTACGAAGAATATGAGATTTAGGGTATTTTGGGTATTTGTAGGAAATACTGTATATGTATGTATTTTGCCGATATGATTGCCATGAGTATTTACCGTGTACCTATACTAGTTATGTGTGTATGATCTGTTTGGCGAAGAGATTCGCCCTAATGCACATATTGGACGACATATGCTATGTAGACTAATGTGTGTAGACTAAGTGTTTGTTGAAATTCCTAAATCAATATGATTTATGCCTGCCATATGTTTTGAATGTAAGAACATGATTGTTGTGTATTAGACATCTCTTTGATATAAGGATCTGTCATATTATATGCGGAAATCAACATACGTCAAGTACGTTGGAGTTGTGTAGTCTAAGTGTTTGTATAAATGTACGTATTAGTAAGTATTGAGTAAATGGTGCCATAGATTAGCGTTGAGACTGGATTCTCAACTAATTTGATGATGTACATGATTCCTCCATGCTTGTTGTATTTCAATTGATTACCTTATGTGTGAAGTACTCATGTATGGTTAACTATTTATGATGTATGTTATAATATGCTGATAACATGCTGAAATTTCTTGTATTTCAATTCTTCTCTCTCATATGATTATTGATTTAGATTACATGTTCTTGGGGCTATACTCTAGTCCAGGCAGTCGGTAATAATTTAGAATTCGTGGTTGAATTCTATTCACCACGAAGGATGTGTATGACGAACCCGAGTCGTACTAGAGTCGTCGGCAGTGGTTAGGCCACACGAAGTGCTTGTGCACTTCATGTAGGTCGATTCAACGTGCGCTCGTGCTAGTCGGACTCATCAAGTAACCCGACTGACCATTGTGTGTTCACCTTGTATTCGTCATAACTGTTTGAACCTAGGGTACTGAACTTACTAGTGATAACCCTATTAACCTTGGTACCTCGATCCCCTAAGACTCATGAGCCGGGCATGGTGGTATGGGACATCGTGGTCAAGCTGTTGGCCTACGCTGGGGCCACAAACCTCCCCGTAGTGACCAGTGAGCACTCTACTCTGAGAAGATTATGGTGGTATGGGACACTATATTCTTACTATCATCCTACATTGATAAGGTGATGGAGGAGTGGAGCAACGAGTGCGAGCAACAGCCCTGGTAGCCCTTTATAGTGACCTTGAGTTTATCCTGACACCGCATGGGGGTGATGAGTCCTGATGCAGTCTTAAGGATATAAACTAGGCCTATATTGATAAGGTGATGGGGTAGCGGTGCTACGAGTGCGTGCAATAGCCCTGGAAGCCCTTGCAGTGACCTAGAACCGTACTTTGTATGAGATATACTAGGACTGACGACCCTAGAATGGATCATTGTTTGGGTATTGATATAAGGGAGGTACCCTAGTTTCCCAATCCTGCTGTATGAAAAGGACTAATAACAACTTGGTAATCATATTCATATCGCACTGCATGTGCTTGGAATATGTGGAGCACTGAGGGAAGAAAGCATGCCGCGGATGTAAGATGGTGTCGCATGAGGGAGTATGTCGGTGAGGGCATCCATCATGTCATTTCATCCTTGCATTAATCTTTGTATTTAGGAATGTTTGATTGCTTGTTTTATCATTATCACGTAATTTCTTTGAGAACATGTTAACCTTTGCTCTATGATTTCATTGAGTTAGCTACTCACTCACACGTTGCGGGATGGTGTTGCACACACCAACCAGTCCCTATTTTAGTTTCAGATGATGGCGATGCTTGCGAAGAAGAGCCAGACTTGATGATGATGAGGAGGATCCCTCCTATATGCAGTTTCTGATCGACAGGTTTACAGGGTTACTGATTAGATGCCAATACACTTGGTATTTTGCCTTTTATTTTCACACCCATGTATATTCTTTTCTTTCTATTTTGGAGTATACATGTATTTAGTTAACCTAGTAACATGTTCACACTCTAGAGACTTACAATCATTTATATATTTTATATATTTATCACATTCTTTCGCTTACTAATTTAACTGTCTCTGGAGATGATATGCTGTTTTGGCTTAATCTACTTCATGTTTTATGCACTATCACGGCCTACATTCATCCATCATTAAAAATATTGCATAAGTGATGTTTTGAAACTCGGGAGTGGAGTTTATGCTCGACCCCCAATTTTTATGGCATTACAAATGGTATCAGAGCATGCTTTGGATTAAATCAGACCTGGGTTATGGTAACACCATGCACACTGACGCACTCTGACCTAGGAAGGGGGCGATGGAACTTAGAAACCACATTAGAATCTCAAGTTTCACCGACAGGTGAGACTATGTGGTAATTTAGTCCATAACGCATCTTTGGTCGCGTGAAGCGACCTAAGTCGCCTCTAGGCCATCAGTCGACGGGTTTGAGTCATTCCCTGAAGAATTCCAAACCTAGAAATGAATGTCCTTGGGTTTTGGGTCAACCACAACCCTTGCACTCAATCTCAAGGCCTAAAACCCCTTTTTATCCAATTCTTTCAAAACCTCTCCTTTCACCACCTCATTTTTCAACTTTTTTGAAATCCTTTCATACTAGACATAAATCCTAACATATAAATGATGGAGAATAATACTTAAATAAAAATTTACTATAAATAGTAAATATATGTATAAATTGGACTCTTGACCATTCAAACTATGGAATCTCATGGAATAAATGGGTTAGTTGGATGGATTAGCCTCTCCTACCCCAAAATCATATGCTACACAATGTATAAACTAATTTCTTCTTGCAAATTGGCCCCGAAACACCTCAAACGGAGTCGTGGGCCTACCCACATCATTTTAGACCCAAGGTGGGGGGGAGGACCTCGTCGGAATGGCGAGCCCTCGCCGGACAGTCCAGAGACCGGCGAGGCCTCGCCGATCGATGGGCCCCATTCGGTCGGCCCTTCGGGTCGATGATGTTTGGGGGTTAGGGTAAGCCCCCTAGGTATGGGCCATCCCTTAAAACCCTCCCAAACCATGACCTCCTTCACAAAAGACACCCCCAAGCTCTCCTTTTCACTCCCATTTGCAGTTCCTCTCTCAAATCCCATTTTCAATCACTCCTATTGTCATTTTCTGCCTCAATCCATGTCCCTTCATCGGTTGTAGTGGTATACACTCCCCTCTCTCTCCATTCTCTCACATTTTGAGCCTTTACATCCTCCATTTGAAGCTCAACTCGTGTGAGCTTCTAACCCAACCCATTTCATCCTTTTCCCTTTGCAATCCTAGCCTTTTGGGACCTGTTTCACTCCTCTCTCAGACCTAGATTCATGACAACCCATTAGGTCAGCCCTTTTTCTTCATTTCCTTCACTTTCCATGGCTCTTTTGAGCTAGTTATACCCATCTTCTCGACCCCTACGCTTCTACCGACGAGTGAGACCAAATGCAGTAGCTTAGTCCATAGATAGTGACCATCTAGTGCTAGGACATTTAAAGTTTTGGACCTAGAGTTAGTACTCCTAGATTTGAAAGATCCGACGATATAGGGAATCCAATTCCAATTAGATACTCTTAACTCTAAGCGATAGAACAATTCCCTGTAATAGTAATGATATGAAACCATTTAGTGTATAAGCTTAGGCTTTGGATTACAGCTAGTGAGTTACAGACTAGTCTACTAGTTATATTAAGTAAAGCCTATATATGCTAAGGAATAGTAGGTTAGATTTAGTTGGAGTAGAACCTCATTCCTTCGATAGATCCCCTTAATACTTATAGACTT
Source organism: Magnolia kwangsiensis (assembly GCA_037074715.1). Classification (NCBI taxonomy): domain Eukaryota; kingdom Viridiplantae; phylum Streptophyta; class Magnoliopsida; order Magnoliales; family Magnoliaceae; genus Magnolia; species Magnolia kwangsiensis. The sequence continues at coordinate 82,892,436 of CM073589.1, read as the reverse complement.
CTGTTATAACCCTTAGGAAAGTTGTTTTAACTTAGAACCATTCACTCTTAGGGAAAACTTATAAATCCCTCAGATTGAAGTTAGAATAAACCAGCACGCCCCTTATAATTTCCCTTAGAATTAGCTTCCTAAGGGCCTATTGCATTCAGGAACACGGAGTAAAGGAACTGTATATATAAGCGAAGTATTCGCGGTTTGAATTGAATTCTCAATCTTAGTAGTTACCAATGAATCCAATGCTCTGATCAAGCAGAAGATCGGCATCGACTCGGATTAAGAACCGATACAGAAAATTTTTTATCCTACCTAGATAGAAAGTCCATGTATCTAGCTCAGAACCACTACACAACCTTTCTTCCGTGTTGGCCCGACCATCTACAAGCAAAAGTTATTGCTTTGCCTTTGGAAAATGTTAAGGACATACAGCCAATAGAGATTAAACCTCTTGCCACAAATTCACATCCGTCCTTGAAATTAACTACAACACCCATCATTTCAACTCGTTTCTACAACCATAGGTACCAATGTCATATAACGCATCATTAGCAAAGGAAGACCAATGTAGCGAGAGGTTGTTTTCCATTTCATGTTAAGAATAGGTTCTAAGTTATACCTCGTTCCGATATACGGATCGAGACATAGATTCTTGAACCTTAAGTAGAACTAAGTTTTAAGGGGGGTAGAATGTACCGAGCCTAATCTAGTTAGCATTAGCTTACGCAACCGTTGGATCAGAGTAGCGCAGTGGAAGCATAGTTAGCCCTCTCCCCACTGGCCCAAGATCGAAGGAAATTTAGGGAAAAATTAAGGCTTAAGTGTTGGACCCATTCATATTAAATCATAGGCCTAGTAGTGTGAGCTAGCGAAGGTCAGTGTAACCATAAACCTACTCGTTAAATACGAGCATAATAGAAGCCTTGGATGATTCTGTACGATTAGGAATCCTTTAGGATGATCTATTATAGTGTTTATTAATTCCTACCTTGGACATAGATTCAGGAAAGAACTCTTCTAGATCAAGATCCAAAGCACAACCTTATAGATAGGACTTTTGAATCTTTTAGTGATTAACATTCTCTAAGCTTTTAGAGTGATCGGACTACGAAGTTACTGAAATGAACAAATACGAAACATTCGCAGCTTGACCCAAATTCTCAACCCTAGATGACTACCAATGGGCTCACGGCTTAGCCGAGAAGAAGACCAGGATCCACCAGGATTAGGAAGAGATACAACGTTGTCTACCCTGGCCAGGCGGACATTCGACGTATCGGGATCAAGCCCACTATAACTGTATCTTTGTACAGGTCAACCACTGAAAACATATAACTACTTTAAGTAGATGGGAATTGTCGTCAAGACGCCAAATAGGTAAAGAAATAAATTGTAGCAAACTGTTAGGGTGTAAGGAATGCATAGAAAAGAAGTAAGCTTTAAGGGGGGTAGACCAAAAGGAACCAGACTTATATAGATCGTATACACCCTACCACGTATAGAAACATGAAATTAACAAAACTTAGGTAAAGGAAATGATTAATCTTTTCTTATTACCCTTAGACAATTTCGAGGGTGAAATTTTAGTTTAAAGGGGGTAGATTGTAACACCCCAGATTTTTGCCAACCTGGAGTTAGACGTCCTTTAGCCATGGGTCAACCATAACACCTTGGTAACCTCTCAGAACCCAATTCCAAAGCCAAATAAATCATTTAGAACCTAATTCTTTAGAAATTTAACGTGAATTAGACAGCGCTACACTAGATTTCTTGCAAAATTAGCACCAACCACTTTAAATACGATCTATAAGACACAAAACCTATAGAATCATTGACGCTACGTTACCCTAAAACCTAAGATCAAACTCTAAACCTGTTTGTTCTCAGGAACCCTTTGAAACTTCATATCGAATCTAGACCGCACGTCAAAAGTCTGATAGCAATGAACTTAGACCATTATGACCGCGTAGTTGGACTTGACAATCATTATGAAAATCAAGCCCAACTGATATCCTGAGACCATTTTACTGAGTCCCGAGTGAAGAGAGTGAGAAAAGAAAAATATTTAGAAAATTAATTCAATTTAAATAAATCTGGCACATGTCGCTTGCGCGACATTTTTTAAGCATTCAGACCGTCGGAATCTGACCCAAATACACCCTCGGATCAGGGAACATTTCCCATTTAGGTCAGTGTACTTGGAATCCTCGTTCGAGTCTCAGTGACCGCTAAACTGAAACTGGTCCGCAACGTACGATCTGGGAACTCTATCAAACTGAAAACTTAATGTGATCAGGATCCGACATCCATGAGCTTAATTCTGACTGCATTCAGTCAGGGGACCTCCAGAAACGTTCTTTTGGATCAGGAAAGACCCGATTTGGCTGTAACCCAAGTATACCTTGACATAAAGTCTATTTTGGTTATTTTTGATCTTATAAAAAGGCCCTAACCTCTCTCTTAGAAATCCCATGCGAATTTACAAAAAACCTAGGAAAGAGAAGAGAGAAAAGAGAGAGAAAGTGAGGGAGAAGTTGGGGTTTTCTCCTGAGATTATTCCATGCTGCTCCACGTGCCAAATCCATCCACCTACATCATTTTTCCAGCAATTCTGGTTTCTTTTTAGGTAAGAAAACCATAACCCTAACCTATTTTAAGGCTCCTATGGGTACAAGTAGCTAAGTAACTGACTCACCTTGTGTTGTAGGTTGTCAATCAGTCGTTGACGACAACGTAGAGTTCCTATTCGATTCATTACGCTCCTACAGCGTAAGGTGCGGATTTTAGACGCTTTGGTTACCATTTTTTAAAGCTTTCAATGCCGTTTAATGGTAGATTGTTGACAAGAATGCTATTTGACATGTAGAACATGCTGTCTGTTTTTTATTTCGAATACGTATGAAGAATATGAGATTTAGGGTATTTTAGATATTTGTAGGAAATACTGTATACGTACATATTTTACCGATATGATTGCCATGAGTATTTTCCGTGTACCTATACTAGTTATGCGTGTATGATCTGTTTGGCGAAGAGATTCTCCCTAATGCACATATTAGCCGACATATGCTATGTAGACTAAGTGTTTGTTGAAACGCTTAAATCAATATGATTTATGCCTGCCATATGTTTTGAATGTAAGAACATGATTGTTGCGTATTAGACATCTCCTTGATATAAGGATCTGTCATATTATATGCGAAAATCAACATACGTCAAGTACGTTAGAGTTGTGTAGTCTAAGTGTTTGTATAAATGTACGTATTAGTAAGTATTGAGTAAATGGTGCCGTAGATTAGCGTTGAGACTGGATTATCAACTAATTTGATGATGTACATGATTCCTCCATGCTTGTTGTATTTCAATAGATTACCTTATGTGTGATGTACTCGTGTATGGTTAACTGCTTATGATGTATGTTATAATATGCTAATAACATGCTGAAATTTCTTGTATTTCAATTCTGTCTCTCTCATATGATTATTGATTTAGATTACATGTGCTTGGGGCTATACTCTAGTCCAGGTAGTCGGTAACAGTTTAGAATTCGTGGTTGGATTCTATTCACCATGAAGGATGTGTATGACGAACCCGAGTCGTACTTGAAAGGGCCTAGCTATATGCCCTAGAGGGAGGGTGAATAGGGCAATGCCAAATAAAACTAAAAACAGTGGAATAATAAAAGATTTAAAGCAAAATGCTGAATATAAAACAATCATAATAGCCTAAAATAAAGAGATTGATACTATATCAGTTCTAAGGACAACCTTACACCAAAAACCATAGGTTTAAGGTAGGACAACCTTATTTCTAGAACGTCCTTTGTATCACAAACCAAAGAGGAATAATAAGCAATGAAATCAAAATAACTTGTGAAAAATAAATCCTAAGTTATTACAACATTCATCCATACTTGCTTGAAGTGATTACAACATTCATCCACAAACACAAACCACTAAATTGAATGAATAAAGGAATGAAAGAATAAAGTACATCCACAACACAACGATATATAGTGGTTCGCCTGTGTGTACACCAACTGTTATCCAACAGCCACACAGATTGCTACTCCACTCCTAATATCCTCACACAGGGGATATTAGTATGCACTATGAAAATAGGTTTCACAGGTTCACCTAAAACCTTCACAATTGTGTCTTTGATCTCGGGCTTACACAATCCAAAAACCCCATAATCTGAGTTTTAGATAACCACTGCAATGAGATTTTTCTGACGAATCTCAAACAAAAATCAGAGAAAGTAAATTACAAAACATGTAAAATACCTGAATCACCTTTTGAAGAAGCCCGGTAGAACCAATCGGAGTAGAAGTTTGATTCGACGGTCAAAGTCCATTACTCACTTAAAGAATTGTTCTAAGTCTAATTGATTTTAGATCAAACGGGCTAGATCTATTTAATTTTGAATCCAAGAAGAAGGAATATCAGAAATTTCTCTTTTCTAATAAGATTGGAATGTAGATCAAAATCAAATAAGAATAAGCTAGCAAAAGGAATATTAAATAAGCACAAAGTAGCTTAAAATAATCACAAACTTATCTCAGAGAATAGCCTAAAGAATGTTCGAATAGAATTGATTTGAAGTGCTAAAACTCTGAAGTTCGTGCTCAATTTATAGACTGAAAAATCCCATCTACGACTGGTCTTAAGATCCTAGGACTGGTCGTAGCTTCAAATATTTTTGAAATATTTCCGCGGGATAAGATTTTTAGTTCCACGACCGGTCCTGGGTGGTCTACAACCGGTCGTGGGCCACTGTAACGCCCGTGAAAAATCCGTACTTGGGCTCGAGTACCAACTCGACCCGAAATTGTGTAGAATCTATTCCTTTAGAAAAATATGACTAAGTTAGCTAGTGCAACGTTAGAATAGCTGGGAAATGGTCCCTGATCACTTTAAATACGTTCTACAAGGCTCAAGGCGAGTGGAACCAATGGTGTTATAATGCTCTAAAGCCTCGGATTAAACTCTAAACCGGTTTATTCTCGGGACCTCCTTGAAACTTTGTATTGGATCTAGACCGCGTGTCGAAAGTCCGATACCTACCATCTTAGACCATTATGACCACTTAGCTGGGCTTAGCAATCGTTTCAAAAATCAAGTCCAACTGACATTCACAGGCTATTTCATTGAGCCTGGAGTGAAGAGAGTGAGAATAGGGTTAGAATTGGAATTTGAAATTCAAATCTGGCACACAATTTGACGCATCAGTATTAAGCGTTCTGACCGTCAGAATTTAGCCAAATTATACCCTTGGATCAGAAAAAATTTCTATTACATATCACGAGACTTATAGGCCTGTTCTTGGTGCGGTGACCGTTGAACTGAAACTGGACCGCCACGTGCGATCTGGGAACCCTACCGGTCTGAAAACTGGATGTGTGCTAGATCCGATATGCATGAGCTTAAGTCCGACCGCATTTGGCCAGGGGACCTTCAAAAATGCTCATTTGGACCAAACGGCCCCGATTTGGTTAGGCACCAAGTAAACATTGTTCCCAAGACTATTTTGGGCATGTTTTAGGCTATAAAAGGGGTCGAAACCCTCACTCCTCTCTCCCATCCGAATTTGAGAGAAACCCTAACTTGGGAGAGAGAAAAAGGTGAGAGATTGTGAGAGAGAGTGGGAGAGTTCTTCCTGCCACTTGTGCTACGTGTTGCACGTGCTTAAGCAACGCACCTCTATCGCTTTCCCGGCAATTGCACCGCGATTCTAGGTAAGCAAATACCCTAAATAGTTGCTGATTTGAGGTTCCTTTGTTTCCATAGCGATGTAGCTTATGGATCTTGTGTATTAGGCTCCCTATTCGCCGTAGACGAAGCCTATACGCTCCGTTTCAATTCACGAGTCTACAAGACATAAGGTGAGGATTTTAGACGCTTTGATTAACGGTTCCCAACGCTTTCAATGTCGTTTAATAGTAGATTATTGACGGCATCGCCGTTTGACATGTACAATATGCTCTCCGTTTCCTGTTTTGTAAATTAACGAAGAATATGAGATTTAGGGCATTTTAGTCATTTGTAGGAAGTACTGTTTACATTCATATTTTGCTGATGTGATTGACATGGTCTGTTGTCGCATTAGGAAGTTAGGAATACGTGCATAATAAGTTTGGCAAAGAGATCCGCCTAATTGCGCACTTTGGGTCGACATGCTATATGTAGACTTAAGTGTGTAGTGTATGTGTTTGTATAAATGCTTGTATTAGTATGTATCGAATTAAATGATGTTATGTGATAGTTTAAGATTGATTTCTCAATTAATGTGCTGACCTAAATGATTTCCTACATGTTGACTATATGCATGATTTCATTACATGCATGGAATATATGTACTTGAAGATTTGCTTAAGTTGAATGTTATAACATGTGTTAACATGCCCACATGATTGTATTTCAATTCCAATACCCTTACATAAATTGCTGATGTGATTCCATAAGTGTTTGGGACTAGACTTAGTCCAGGAAGTCGGTAACCGAGCGAATTCGTGGCTGACCGGTCTTAACCACGAACGACGCGTCGATGAACGCGGCTCGGGTTTGAAGTTGGCGGCAGTGGTTAGGCCACGCGAAGTGTTTTACGCACTTCATGTCGTTCGACTTGAGATGCGAACGCACTAGTCGAGCTCGTCAAGTAACCCGACTGGCCGATGTATGTTCACCTTGTATGAGTCATAACTGTTTGAACCTAGGGTACTGAACTTACCATTGTAAAACCTGTTAACCATGGTACCTTGATCCACGAAGACTGATGAGCCGGGCATGGTGGTATGGGACACCGTGGTGGAGCTGTCGGCCTACGCTGGGGCCACAAACCTCCCCGTAGTGACCAGTGAGCACCTAGACTCGTGAGCAGATTATGGTGTTATGGGACACTATATTCTAGCTGTCGGCCTACACTGATCAGGCGACGAGTCCTTTGTAGTGACCGCAGCGTATTCTGAGTCCACGGGAGGCGACGACCCTTCCGTTGAAGTAGAGTACGGTAGGCCTGTATTGATAAGGTGATGGGGGAGCGGTGCAACGAGTGCGAGCAACAGCCTTGGCAGCCCTTGCAGTGACCTACGAAATATACATCGTATGAGATTACTATGAGTGACGACCCTAGACAGGATCTGTGTTGGGATTGATACAAGGGAAGTACCTTAGTTTCCCAATCCTGCTGTTTGAATGGACTAATAACAACTTGGAAATCATATCACCATAGCATTGCATGTGCCTAGAAGATGTGGACCACTCTAGGGAGTATGGCATGCCGCGGTCGTAAGATGTTGCCCTATGAGGGAGATTGTCGGTGAGGGCATACATCACGTCATGTCATCTTGCATTAACAACAGTATTAGGATTGTCTGATTTACTGCTTTACTATTATCGCATGATTGAATTGTGAACATGCTAATCCTTGCTCTATGATTCCACTGAGTTGATCACTCACTCCCACGTTACGGGATGGTGTTTGCAACACCCACCAGACCCTGTTGTAGATGCAGGTGAGGCTGAGATCCAGGAGGTGGAGCCAGACTTTGACGAGGACCAGGACGAGTTCTCGTACATGCAGTATCACGATGGCTTCGCGTAGGCGACCTGGATCGATGGGACTTCAGTGGGACCATTTTGGATATTTATTTTTGTTCATGTATATGTATATGAGACTCAGAGATGTATTCATACTTTAGAGACAGATGAGGTTTACTTTGTTTTTCCATATAGTGATATATATATTGTTTAGTCTTCCGCTTGCTTTTATCACTGGATCTGAAGTATGAATTGCAGTTTTGGTATACTTTTACTCATGTGAATGCTTTAAATCAGACAACATTGAATCATAATCATTTTTGTTGCATAAGTGACGATCTGGAACTCGGGAGTTGAGTTTATACACGACCCCCGATTTTCAGGTTGTTACAAGTTGGTATCAGAGCCTGAATAAGAGTATACTGGGCCTGGGTTATGGTCTCGTGATGTACGCTGTCGCTTCTTTTGACTTAGGAGGGTACGAGAAGGGTATAGAAACACTTCTAGGATCGCAAATTCGCCGATATGTGAAGTCTATTTGAATCGATCGCATGATCGAGTCTGTAACACAACTCGGGTCGCGTAAAGTAACCCGAATAGCTCCTAAGTCGTAGGAAGTCGGGTTGAGACGTCCTATGAACGATTTTAAACCCGTAAAAGTAAATTCTTAGGCCGTGGGATGACCACGACTCCTGTAATCAATCGCCAGGGCTTAAAAACCCCGTTTCACCAAAAATCTTCAAAATTCTTCCTCTCACCACTCCAATCTTCATTTATTTCTTATCCAATTCATGATAGGCATCAAACCTAATGTGAAAATAACACAAAATAATACTTTCACAAAATTTTACAGTGAATAGTAAAATTTCATGAAAAATGGCCATAAGGCCATTCTAACTTCACTTTATTTAGTAACTAAGGATCTAGATGGATGTACTAGCTCCTTATACCCCAAATTCATATGCTACATCATAGGGTTTGGTATTCGGAATTACAGAATGGTCCCGGAAAGCCCCGAACACATGTTTGGGCTCACATAGGCCAAAATACTATGAACCAGGGGTCGAACCATATATATCTGGGGCCCTTGGACCATGGGGGACCGAACCCATCTGGCCCCACTGGCCGGATGCGTCACCGGTCGACGATGCCATCGCCGATCCGGCGATGCATCGCCATACAGGTGGGCCAGTTGGATGTGGTTTTCGGGCGCATGCCCTTAAATCCCAAGTACACCCTCCCCATATAGGTCCCGTCCCACGAAAACCCCCAAAACACACCCCTCCTTCACAAACAACCCTCCTCATAGCCCTATTTTCATTTTTCAGCAACCATCCCCAAATTTCATGGTTCCAAATTGCCTCTAGATCCCTCCTTGGCCAAAAATGACCATCATCCATCACTTCTTTGGAGTTGGCAGCCCTTCTTCTTGAAGATTTCATCATTTGGAGCTCCAAAAATCCCCAAATCGAGCTGAAATCGTGAGGTCTCCATTCCACTTTTCCATTTCCATTTCTCCTTGAAAATACATCCTTGGGAAGCTTGAAGCATCCCTCTACGATGCCTAGATCTCCTTTTTCCAGATTGGACAGCCACTTCTCTGCATTTTCTCCATTTTTCATGGCTTTCGTGGAAGCCATTTTAGGCCTTTTATCACTCTCATCCATCATATCTTTGATGGGTAAAAGGAAAATCGCAACAGACGAGGCTGGGCCAAGCCGCCCCGCTCAATCGAGGAGACCGCGGGGTGGTGCCGCAAGTTCAAGCGCCGCTGCAGGTCCAGCTGCAGCCCTAGAGTGCCATACAAAGCAGGATTTGGATCCCCAAGCTCACCTTGGGTGAGTAATTCTATCAGAGATGCCTCATGGCCAATACACTGATCGCAAAGTGTTATTTAAGGCAGACGTGGAAGGGTGACTGTTCGGTGAATTTTTGTTGTTCGAGCACATTGAAGCTGCGCATTGGGGTCCGATCTTTGAAGCTCACGCTTGTACTAATGTGAGCACCGTTCGTGCCTTCTACGCTAGTATCCAGAATCCTACCTTGGAGCCATTGCAGTTCAAAATCCCTTTTGGTAGAGATCGGATGGCTACGATTGATGTGCGACTGATTGCGCGACTTCTGAACGTACCTCTTGGTGATGTTCATCCTAGTGAGAAGAATCTGAGGAGTAGACGTGAACGAGATCGCCGCACCAGGTTTATATGCGGTAAGTTGGTTCCATGGCAGCCTAATAATAGCCTTAAAACGACGTATATGTCTGATGATTTGCGCCTGCTGCACCATATCTGCACGTTCAATGTTCATCCCAGGTCGATGAATCGCATTGAATGTACACGCCTTATGGTTGATTTCCTGTATCTGGTGGCCCAGGGAGAGAACGTATGTATGGCTACTTTCATCTTACGATAAATAATCCTCATAGCCAAGTCAAGAAGAACATCCGAATCGCTTCCTTTTGGCCGACTGATTTGCAAGATTGCGCTTGAGTTTGCCTATAGACTTGGGCCGAAATTTCCAGTTTCGATTCATACCATTGATGAGTCGACTATGGTCAAGATGAAGATTGGGTCACAGTACCGTAAAAATCAGCTTGAGGAGGACAGTGAGGATGACTTTGATGATGAGGAAGATCAAAGTGAAGAAGAACCTGGAGCAGAGGTTCAGGAAGAAGTTCAGGAAGAGGCAGAAGAGGAGGCTCAGGATACAGATGAGAGCCCTCCTCCTTCTGCACAGGCTACTAGCGACGATCGTATTGCTCGGATGGAGGAGAGTCAGATCGCTTTACGAAGGAAAGTTCAAGAACTTCGCGCTGAAGTCGAGGATGCCAAGGCCGTTACAAAGAAGAAATTAGGCAAGGTGACTCGCACCTTGAAGGCGATCCTGTGTTGCTTGCAGGATAAGGGTGCTCCTCCTCCGTCCCCAGACTCAGACTAGCGATGCAACCCTTGATGTTGTTATTAGTAGTTAGTCATTTCCTGCTTTATGTGTGTAAGCCTGTTAGGGCTAGTGCTTTGCTTATGTTGCTGTTGCAATTTTAATTGTCTTAGTTCCCATGTATTTCTAGTCATGATGCCTGTAAGGATATATCCCTTGTATTGTGACAATTTTGATTAAATGAAATGCATGGAATACCTTTGACTCCTTGTGTAAATGATTGCGGTGTGATTGTGCTATTAAGACTGACAAGGTTGCGCCCTATTTTGAATATAGGGAATGCCGCCTAAGGCTACGCGGAGCACGGCTCGGCTTGCACTGACCGAGCATATGGATCAAACTCCTTCACAGTCTGACACCCATGCGGACCCTGCTGTGGGCCCGATTCCTCAGATTGTTTGAGCGTCTCAGCCTGCCGCTGGTCCTACAGTTGGACCACCGCCATTTACGCCGTCAGTCCGAGAGCCTGATCGCGCATCTATGTCCACACAGCATCTGCCACAGCCTACTCCACCTCCTGACAGATTTGAGCAGATGTTGGCTATGATGCAGCAGCAGCAGCAGCAACTTCTGACTACCATCGTGGGGACATTAACACAGGGTGGGGGTGTGGCTCCACCTACACCACCTGCGCATCCAGTTGGGGATGCTTATACATACGCCCAGGATGAGGCCATGGCTCATCCTGCGCCACCTGCTTACCTTGTGGGGAATCCCGCCGATACACGGGGCCTATTAGAGCGATTTCAGCGCTTACGACCTCCCACTTTCACGAGTTCTCACAGACCCGAGAAGGCTGAGTACTGGCTCGACCGTGTGTCGAAGATTTTGCGGATGCTACATTGCACTGAGGCCGAGCAGGTAGAGCTGGCTACATTCCTGTTTGAGCGAGAGGCCAGCCTGTGGTGGGATAGCGTACTGCGGACCGTTGCCGCCGATTTTGTATGGACATGGGCCGCGTTTGAGTTCCGCTTCCATGAGAAGTATTATCCCCAGACTTACAGGCACGACAGGGAGAATGAGTTTCTCCGCCTCAGACAGACAGCCATGACAGTTACAGAGTATGAGCATCGGTTCACGGAGTTAGGCAGATACGTCCCGACGATTTTGGCTGATGAGCAGATGCGCATACGGCGCTTTTTGGAGGGTTTGCGACCGGATATTCGGTCGAAGATGTGCTGTTTGAGCATTCCCTCTTATGCGGAGTTGATTCACATGTCTATGCGGGCAGAGCAGGATGTGGATCGACTTGCGCGATCTCGTGACCCTGTTACTTCTAGGCCACTACCAGACATGCAGGACAGGGCCCTCGCGGGCAAGAGGCCTCGCATTGATCCTCCTACTAGGACTACAGCGCCTGTACCACCGTTTCGGCGCCCTGATTTGACATGTACATACTGTGGGAGGATAGGCCACTTGGCGCAGAGCTGCTTCTCTCGGATGCGGGACAGCGGGTTCTCGCCACCGCGGAAGATTGACCGTGCTCGTTCATAGGCGATATCAGCACCGCCTCTACGGTTAGCTCCTGTGTACCCTTCTTTTAGACCTCCGGTATCGCAGATCAGACAGCCTCCACGGCCCTTGACACAGCGGCCGAACCGGCTACAGAAGGCTCGGGTTCATGCATTGACAGCTGAGGCTGCTGCGACACCGACTCTTCAGCATTCATCCTTCGAGGTCACAGCTCATATTGGAGGTACTCCTATTCTTGTGATGGTGGACACTGGTTTCACGATTTCTTTGATATCGCGTGCTGTAGTCAGGCGTCTTGGGTTACAGACTATCACTATGGATAGCGTGCGGGTCTTTGCAGCTCATGGGGATTATTCGGATGTTACCCAGATGTGTGAGGGTTGTTTAGTTGATCTGGGAGGCAGGACGATGGCTCTTGATCTTGTCGTCGATCCCTCGCTCGTTTATCTCGACATCATTCTTAGCATGGACTGGCTGACTGCTGGGAGGGCCGAGATTGACTGCGAGGCTCGTATGGTGACGGTGTACGAGCCTGAGGGCACGCCTTTCACATTTTCAGTGCGGGTAAATCTCCCTTTCCGCATACTTAGTTACGCCACTTTATTGCGCGACGTTGGTGCCCAGATACTCGAGCATGTGCCAGTCGTTTCCGAGTTCGGGGATCTGTTCAGGAAGACCCCTGGTTTGCCGCCCCGACGTGAGATCGATTTCACTATCGACCTGGTTCCTAGTTCTACACCCGTCTCACTGCCGACGTATCGCATGGCACCATGTGAGATGGAGGAGTTGAGGATGCAGATTGATGGTCTGCTAGAGCTTGGCCTTATACGGCCTAGTGTGTCTCCTTGGGGAGCACCGGTCCTATTCGTGAGGAAGAAGGACGGTTCGATGCGATTATGTATTGATTATCGCAGGCTGAACCAGGTTACGGTGAAGAACAAGTATCCTTTACCCAGGATCGATGACTTGTTTGATCAGTTGAGAGGAGCGCAGTACTTCTCGAGGATTGATCTTCAGTCAGGATATCATCAGTTGCGCGTCAGAGATGAGGACGTGCAGAAGACAGCATTCAGGATCAGTTTTGGCCACTACGAGTTCCTCGTGATGTCGTTCGGTCTCACGAATGCACCAGCCGTGTTCATGGATCTGATGAACCGCGTATTTCGACCTTTCCTCTATCGATTCGTCGTTGTATTCATTGACGATATTTTGGTGTACTCCAGGAGTCGAGAGGAGCACGAGGAGCACTTACGTTTAGTCCTGGATACGCTCAGACAGCATCAGTTATTCGCACAGTACAAGAAGTGCAACTTCTGGAAGCAGGAGGTGGGGTGTCCAAGGATGGCATGGCAGTTGACCTGTCTAAGGTAGCTGCGGTGCAGGACTGGGAGCAGCCTGGTTCTGTCACTGAGGTGAGAAGTTTCTTGGGTCTCGTTGGCTACTATCGGCGCTTCATTCAGGACTTCTCGAAGATCGCGAGACCCTTATCTCAGTTGACATGGAAGGATGTGAAGTTCGTCTGGAATGACAAGGTGGAGTCAGCTTTTCAGGAGCTGAAGGACAGACTTACGTCCGTCCCTGTGCTAGTATTGCCAGAGCAAGGGGTTAGATACACTATATATACTGACGCGTCTAGCGTTGGTTTAGGTTGTGTCCTTATGCAGAGGGACAGGGTAATTTCGTATGCCTCGAGACAATTAAGGAAGCACGAGGAGAATTACCCTACACACGACCTAGAGTTGGCAGCCGTTATATTCGCACTGAGACTTTGGAGACATTACCTCTACGGAGAGGAGTTCGAGCTCTTTTGCGACCACAAGAGCCTCAAGTACATATTCACGCAACGAGACTTGAATATGAGGCAGCGGCGATGGATGGAGACGTTGAAGGACTTCAAGTTTGAAGTCTCTTACCATCCTGGGAAGGCGAACCTTGTGGCTGATGCGTTGAGCCGCAAGAAGGCAATAGAGTTTGCGGCTCCGCTGATGGTTGCCGAGTGGGATATGGTTGAGTTTTTGCGAGACTTTGAGCAGAAACTCACCGTAGAGGAGCCGTTTGAGTTCATCGCACATGTACAAGTGCGATCTCAGATCGATGACCGAGTCATCGAGGCGCAGAGGGACGATGCGCATCTTACTGAGCTTCGAGAGCAGGCCAGTGATGATGCTGACGCCGACTGGTGAGTTGGTATGGATGGGGGCTTACGTTATCGTGGCCGCCTATGCATCCCAGATGTCCCTGACTTGAGACGAGAGATTCTCGAGGCTGCGCATTCTACTAGACTCGCGATGCATCCAGGCAGCACAAAGATGTATCGTGACGTGAAGAGGATGTATTGGTGGGAAGGTATGAAAACCCACGTAGCTGAGTTCGTGTCTCGTTGTCTCACTTGTCAGCAGGTGAAGGCAGAGCATCGCCGACCACCTGGACTTTTGCAGCCTATGCCGATCGCAGAGTGGAAGTGGGATTTCATTTCTATGGACTTCATTTCTGGGTTGCCGAAGACGAGAAAGGGACATGATTCCATTTGGGTGATCGTCGACCGTATGACGAAGTCGGCGCACTTCCTACCGATCAGAGTTACGAACTCTGCAGACGAGCTGGCTAGATTGTACATCAGAGAGATTGTGCGTCTGTATGGAGTTCCGCTAGAGATCGTGTCGGATAGAGACACGCGGTTCACTTCTATTTTCTGGACTCGCATTCAGGAGGCTATGGGTGTGAAGTTGAAGTTCAGTACTGCCTTCCACCCATAGACAGACGGACAGACAGAGTGGGTGAACCAGATCTTAGAGGACATATTGCGAGCTTGCGCATTGGACTTCAAGGACAGTTGGGATGATTTTTTTGCATATGCGGAGTTTGCATACAACAATAGTTTTCAGGCGAGTATCGGTATGGCACCTATGAGGCGTTATATGGGCGACCTTATCGCGCACCACATTGCTGGTTAGAGGTCAGTGAGCGTAGCTTGATTGGCCCAGAGTTAGTGCAGGCGACGTCAGAGAAGATTAATATTATTCGACGTCGGCTCCTTACAGCGCAGAGCAGACAGAAGAGCTACGCCGATACGAGACGGAGGCCACTAGAGTTTACAGTTGGGGATCATGTGTTTTTGAGAGTTTTCCCTATGAAGGGAGTCCTTCGGTTCGGGAAGAAGGGGAAGCTGGCACCGCGATTCATTGGTCCATTCCAGATCCTCGATCGTGTGGGAACGGTGGCTTACCGATTGGCTTTACCCACGCCTCTCGTGAGCGTTCACAACGTATTTCATGTTTCTATGCTGAAGAAGTACGTTGCTGATCCTTCCCATATCATCAGATGGGAGCAGGTGCAGTTAGGAGAGGATGTTACATATATCCTGCGACCGACACGTATCCTAGACAGGAAGGAGCAGGTACTGCGTAGCAAGGTGATTTCCCTTGTGAAGGTATTATGGACGCATCACTCTGAGGAGGAGGCTACCTGGGAGACAGAAGCCGAGATCAGAAAGAACTACCCACAGCTTCTCGAGGAGTATGAAAAGGTACAAAATTTTGAGGACGAAATTATTTGTTAAGGGGGGTAGATTGTAACGCCCGTGAAAAATCCGTACTTGGGCTCGAGTACCAACTCGACTCGAAATTGTGTAGAATTTATTCCTTTAGAAAAATATGACTAAGTTAGCTAGTGCAATGTTAGAATAGCTGGGAAATGGTCCTTGATCACTTTAAATACATTCTACAAGGCTCAAGGCGAGTGGAACCAATGGTGCTATAATGCTCTAAAGCCTCGGATCAAACTCTAAACCGGTTTATTCTCGGGACCTCCTTGAAACTTTGTATTGGATCTAGACCGCGCGTCGAAAGTCCGATACCTACCATCTTAGACCGTTATGACCACTTAGCTGGGCTTGGCAATCGTTTCGAAAATCAAGTCCAGCTGACATTCAGAGGCTATTTCATTGAGCATGGAGTGAAGAGAGTGAGAATTGGAATTTGAAATTCAAATCTGGCACACAATTTGACGCATCAGTATTAAGCGTTCTGACCGTCAGAATTCAGCCAAATTACAGCCTTGGATCAGGAAAAATTTCTATTACATATCACGAGACTTATAGGCCTGATCTTGGTGCGGTGACCGTTGAACTGAAACTGGACCGCCACGTGCGATCTGGGAACCCTACCGGTCTGAAAACTGGATGTGTGCTAGATCCGATATGCATGAGCTTAAGTCCGACCGCATTTGGCCAGGGGACCTTCAGAAATGCTCATTTGGACCAAACGGCCCCGATTTGGTTAGGCACCAAGTAAACATTGTTCCCAAGACTATTTTGGGCATGTTTTAGGCTATAAAAGGGGTTGAAACCCTCACTCCTCTCTCCCATCCGAATTTGAGAGAAACCCTAACTTGGGAGAGAGAAAAAGGTGAGAGATTGTGAGAGAGAGTGGGAGAGTTCTTCCTGCCACTTGTGCTACGTGTTGCACGTGCTTAAGCAACGCACCTCTATCGCTTTCCCGGCAATTGCACCGCGATTCTAGGTAAGCAAATACCCTAAATAGTTGCTGATTTGAGGTTCCTTTGTTTCCATAGCGATGTAGCTTATGGATCTTGTGTATTAGGCTCCCTATTCGCCGTAGACGAAGCCTATACGCTCCGTTTCAATTCACGAGTCTACAAGACATAAGGTGAGGATTTTAGACGCTTTGATTGACGATTCCCAACGCTTTCAATGTCGTTTAATAGTAGATTATTGACGGCATCGCCGTTTGACATGTACAATATGCTCTCCGTTTCCTGTTTTGTAAATTAACGAAGAATATGAGATTTAGGGCATTTTAGTCATTTGTAGGAAGTACTGTTTACATTCATATTTTGCTGATGTGATTGACATGGTCTGTTGTCGCATTAGGAAGTTAGGAATACGTGCATAATAAGTTTGGCAAAGAGATCCGCCTAATTGCGCACTTTGGGTCGACATGCTATATGTAGACTTAAGTGTGTAGTGTATGTGTTTGTATAAATGCTTGTATTAGTATGTATCGAATTAAATGATGTTATGTGATAGTTTAAGATTGATTTCTCAATTAATATGCTGACCTAAATGATTTCCTACATGTTGACTATATGCATGATTTCATTACATGCATGGAATATATGTGCTTGAAGATTTGCTTAAGTTGAATGTTATAACATGTGTTAACATGCTCACATGATTGTATTTCAATTCCAATACCCTTACATAAATTGCTGATGTAATTCCATAAGTGTTTGGGACTAGACTTAGTCCAGGAAGTCGGTAACCGAGCGAATTCGTGGCTGACCGGTCTTAGCCACGAACGACGCGTCGATGAACGCGGTTTGGGTTTGAAGTTGGAGGCAGTGGTTAGGCCACGCGAAGTGTTTTACGCACTTCATGTCGTTCGACTTGAGATGCGAACTCGCTAGTCGAGCTCGTCAAGTAACCCGACTGGCCAATGTATGTTCACCTTGTATGAGTCATAACTGTTTGAACCTAGGGTACTGAACTTACCATTGTAAACCCTGTTAACCATGGTACCTTGATCCACGAAGACTGATGAGCCGGGCATGGTGGTATGGGACACCGTGGTGGAGCTGTCGGCCTACGCTGGGGCCACAAACCTCCCCGTAGTGACCAGTGAGCACCTAGACTCGTGAGCAGATTATGGTGTTATGGGACACTATATTCTAGCTGTCGGCCTACACTGATCAGGCGACGAGTCCTTTGTAGTGACCGCGAGTGTATTCTGAGTCCACGGGAGGCGACGACCCTTCCGTTGCAGTAGATTACGGTAGGCCTGTATTGATAAGGTGATGGGGGAGTGGTGCAACGAGTGCGAGCAACAGCCTTGGCAGCCCTTGCAGTGACCTACGAAATATACATCGTATGAGATTACTATGAGTGATGACCCTAGACAGGATCTGTGTTGGGATTGATACAAGGGAAGTACCTTAGTTTCCCAATCCTGCTGTTTGAATGGACTAATAACAACTTGGAAATCATATCACCATAGCATTGCATGTGCCTGGAAGATTTGGAGCACTCTAGGGAGTATGACATGCCGCGGTCGTAAGATGTTGCCCTATGAGGGAGATTGTCAGTGAGGGCATACATCACGTCATGTCATCTTGCATTAACAACAGTATTAGGATTATCTGATTTACTGCTTTACTATTATCGCATGATTGAATTGTGAACATGCTAATCCTTGCTCTATGATTCCACTGAGTTGATCACTCACTCTCACGTTACGGGATGGTGTTTGCAACACCCACCAGACCCTGTTGTAGATGCAGGTGAGGCTGAGATCCAGGAGGTGGAGCCAGACTTTGACGAGGACCAGGACGAGTTCTCGTACATGCAGTATCACGATGGCTTCGCGTAGGCGACCTGGATCGATGAGACTTCAGTGGGACCATTTTGGATATTTATTTTTGTTCATGTATATGTATATGAGACTCAGAGATGTATTCATACTTTAGAGACAGATGAGGTTTACTTTGTTTTTCCATACAGTGATATATATATTGTTTAGTCTTCCGCTTGCTTTTATCACTGGATCTGAAGTATGAATTGCAGTTTTGGTATACTTTTACTCATGTGAATGCTTTAAATCAGACAACATTGAATCATAATCATTTTTGTTGCATAAGTGACGGTCTGGAACTCGGGAGTTGAGTTTATACACGACCCTCGATTTTCAGGGTGTTACAGCCACCTACGACTGGTCGTGAGACACCTACGACCGGTCGTATGACACCAAAAATGGTTGCTGGAGTTTGAGTCGTAGGGCTACGACTGGTCGAAGGATGAGTCATAGAACTCACAGGACTGGTCGTAGGATGTCCAGGATTGGTAGTAGGACAGCTAGAAAGATCCTAAAATCTTTAACTACCTAGGACTGGTCCTGAAAAACTTAAGACTGGTCGTAGCAAAGCTAGGACTGGTCTTGAAGTCCCTAGGACTGGTCTTAGAACACTCAAAACAAGCATATAAAAATATATGAGTTATGTATCCGGAATGACCTACAGTAAAGCCCATCCTAAGGTTAATCTAAGGTCAAACAAACCTTAAAAGTGAGATGGACATTGAAAGTCTGTACACTCAGATGACCCTTAAGAGAAGCTTGTGAATATTCAAAACTTGTGGTAGGCCTTCATGAGCTTGATCTTGACTTGATAAGGTCTTCTAGTAAACTTGAACTTGATCAAACCTTTAACATGCAACCTTGAAAACTTCTATTCTTGATTTCTTCATCCAAGACTTGAAAACTTTCTTCTTTTAAGATCTTGTCTTGAAATGCGATGTCTTGATATGTCTTGATTGTAATGACTTATCATAAAACACAAGATATACAAGATATAGATATAGGTTTTAGCACCATAAAATTTGACAACTAAAGGGAATGAAATCATAGCACTTACAACTCCCCCTTTGTCAAATTTGTGACAAAACGCATAGTATCAAAGATAATAAGAAATAATAAGTCATGAAACCACATAATACTCTACTCCCCCTGAGTAATACGAGTATTGCTCAATATAATCAATACATAACATGAAAACCTCAAGACTTCAATCCACATATCCAACAATCCACATATCCTTCTCAATCAATACAAACAAATTTACTCCCCCTATTCGTATTACTCCCCTTTTAGCAATGCTGCAATGCTTACTACTCCCCCTTTTTGTCACAAAATGATAAGGGAAAGGAACAATAGAAAGGAGAACATAGAGAGAAAATAATGAGAAGTTGATATGAAAGGACATAAAATAAACCTTAAGCATCAAGTCATAATCCATACTACAAAGTACAAATCCAAAAGGCAATGTTATGAAACCATAATTCATAATACATACCCAAAATAACAGAAATGTTATACTATTCAGAAGATAATTCACTTAATCTGATCCAGCGGAGGGAGCAGGAATAGATGGATCAATCTGGTGTAAGCCCTTATTGATGCGACGAAGATATTTTCACATGTACTTGAATCTCATATCATGGGCTATATTCATATTATCAAGTTTTTCCTCCAATGCACGAAGGCGTGCATCAAAACCAAAAGGATCATAATCTGGATCATTAGGTGAATCAATTTCTATATCATCAAATAAGTCATCCATATTAACATCTTGTTGTGGAAGATCGCCAGC
This sequence comes from Magnolia kwangsiensis, assembly GCA_037074715.1. Lineage (NCBI taxonomy): Eukaryota > Viridiplantae > Streptophyta > Magnoliopsida > Magnoliales > Magnoliaceae > Magnolia > Magnolia kwangsiensis. Next base: position 82,872,334 of record CM073589.1, on the reverse strand, counting down.
TTCCTCTTCGTTTCCAGCATCACCACCAACACCACTAACACCAGCTTCATCAAATTGGCCAGGGAGCAGATCCAATTTCATCTTATTAAGATTGGCATTGTTGAAAATGAGATAAAGAATTGGTGCCTCATTAACAGGTTTATCGACGAGCATGTGAGTGGCTAAAACATTCATAAGATAACCGAATGGAATATCACTATGACCCGGATGGAAACGAAATTGTATAATGGAATGACAAATCAAAGAAGGAAGACAGACCGTGGTTCCAGAAGCAATAGAATGCAACACACGAACCATAAAAGAAGTTAACTCGGTTTTATTACCGGACCGAGGATATACATTGGAAATGAAGAACCGATGTAATATTTTGTATTTGGGTAACAGATACTTTGCAGGGAGCGTATTCCTTTTGTGAGTCCAATGCACATCAATTTTGCATAAATCTCTGGTTAACATGTATTTTTCTGATTCAGAAGGTTTGTCGTATAAAGTATGAATCGGTATTCCTTCATCATTAACAGGTATATCCATAATACCTGATATCAAATGACGGTCTACTTCAAATTTTCCTTCTCTAGTATCAATTGAAAATGTTAAATTATCAAGGGAAAAATCTGAAATGCATTCAACCATTGATTGAGCAATGGACTGGTATGCAGACCCACCCTAAAGAAAAATGTTAGTCCAGCCTACAGACTCAAGAAGGGGAATGACACCATATGGAGCAATGTGATTTAGATCAGCGGTATGCTCAACGAAAATGTTACGGGCACGCAAATCCCGTACATCTTAAGTATCATCTTCGGGAAATCGAAGGTGCCGTTTAGTTATCGGTGCAGATCTGGATGAAGATGGACCACGGGATGTCTTTTTTTTTCCTCTAGCATCTATATTCAAAAAGATATACAAAGAATAAGCAAGATGCACAAATGAAAGATGAGTTTTCTCTAGATCAGTAAATAGAGAGGAAACCCTTGAAAAACTCAACAAGAGATGAAATCAAACTGTACTATGAACAAATCAAAGCATAAAGATCATGAAACTTCAAGAAAAAAGATGAAATAGGACTTACTTTGAAGAAAAATAGGAAATCTTATGACTGGTCGAGCCACGACTCGTCGTAGGTAGGTGTGGAAATGAAGAAGAAGCGGATTTTCTCCAAATTATATGATGTTCACAAGATCCACGACCAGTCGAGTGTGTTTCACGACCGGTCGTAACACGACTGGTCGTGTACATCCACAACCGGTCGAGCATCGACCAAAAATGTATTTTTAATGAAAAAATTTAAAATTTAAACAATTATAATATGAAATATAATACATTATGATACATGCAAGTAAGAATATTCAATGTAAAATGCACATACCAAGATCAAATTTTAATTTATAAAACCTGCTTTTGTCGAGCGGTTTAGTAAATATATCAGCAAGTTGAGTTTCGGTTGGTATATATTCTAATGAAATAACTTTTTTTTCAACCAACTCACAAATGTAATGATACCTAATGTCAATATGCTTAGTACGTGAATGCTGGATTGGGTTTTTGAAAATATTTATAGCATTGGAAATATCACAATGTAAGATCATTGAATCTTGATTAATTCCATAATCGCTAAGCATGTGTTTCATCCAAACTAGTTGAGTACATGCATATCCAGCTGCAATATATTCAGCCTCAGCAGTAGAGAGCGATATTGAGCTTTGCTTCTTGATGAACCAAGAAACTAACCAATTTCCAATGTAAAAACAACCACCACTGGTTGATTTTCTATCATCAATATTTTCGGCCCAATCAGCATCTGAATACCTGGCTAATTGAACATTAATATCAAAAGGATACCAAAGTCACAAATTTATAGAACTTGCGACATATCTAATAATCCGTTTAACAGCAGTAAGATGTGATTCCTTAGGATTAGACAGATATCTCACACAAATACCAACACTAAATGCGATATCAGGTCTACTAGCAGTAAGATATAACAAACTACCAATCATACTTCGATATAATTTAGGATCTATATCTTTACCTGAAGAGTCTTTTAAGAGTCTTAATGTTGTACTCATAGGAGTATTAAAGTTCTTACCATTCTCAAATCCAAACCTTTTAACCAAGTTTGAAGCATATTTGGTCTGGAAAATGAAAATTCCATCAGGTTGTTGTTTTACTTGTAACCCTAGGAAATAGTTAAGTTCGCCAACCATGCTCATTTCGAACCTTGATTTCATTAACTTTGCAAACTCAGTAGACATGTTAGAACAACTAGATCCATAAATAATATCATCAACATATATTTGAACCATCAAAATATCATTGTTATTCTTTTTAACAAAAAGCGTCTTATCGACACTACCTACTTGAAAGCTATGACTAAGTAAGAATTTAGTCAATTTTTCATATCATGCACTGGGTGCTTGTTTTAAACCATAGAGAGCCTTTTTGAGACGAAATACATGGTCAAATAACTTAGGGTCTTCAAACCCTGAAAGTTGTTCAACATACACTTGTTCATGTAAATCGCCATTCAAGAAAGCACTCTTTGCATGCATCTGATAGATTTTAAATTTTCTAAAACATGCGATGGAAATAAAAAGTCTGATTGATTCAAGGCGAGTGACTGGAGCAAAGGTTTCATCGTAATCGATGCCTTCAATCTGAGTGTACCCTTGTGCAACCAGTCTAGCCTTGTTTCGTATAATATTTATGAGTTCATCAGACTTATTTTTAAAGATCCACTTTATTCTAATAATGTTTTTATCTTTAGGTCTAGGAACAAGATACCAGACATCATTACGAACAAATTCATTAAGTTCATCCTGCATAGCAACTATCCAATTTTTGTCAGAAAGTACTTCTTTTACGTTGATCGGTTCTATTTAGGATGTAAAACAAACATAATTACATATGTTCTCAAGTTGTTTGCGAGTACGAACTCCAGTGAGAGGATTTTCAAGTATTTGATTGGTTGGATGATCTTTAACAGTCCTTGGTTCAGATTCTTTTTGACTTGATGAGATATCTGGATTGTCAATAATAAGAGCTTCATTATCATCTGAACTTGGGGCCGGTGTATTCAAATGATCATCAATGACCACATTGATGGACTCTTGAATCACACCAGTTCTCTTATATAGAACCCTATAAGCTCGACTGTTCAAAGAATAACCAAGAAAAATTCCTTCGTCACTCTTAGTATCAAACTTACCCAAATTTTCACGATCCCGTAAAATATAACACTTGCTGCCAAAAACTCGAAAGTATTTGATAGTAAGTTTCTTTTCAAACCAAAATTCATAAGTAGTCTTATTATTAGATTTACTAGTATAAACCCGATTAATAATATAACATGCGGTATTAACTGCTTCAGCCCAAAGATTTCTAGAGAGCTTCATGCTATTCAACATAACATTAGCCATATCCTGAAGCACTCTATTTTTCCTTTCAACTATACCATTTTGTTGCGGTGTTTTGGGCGCTGAGAATTCATGTGATATTCCCTGATCGCTACAGAATTTCTCAAAACTACTGTTTTCAAATTCAGATCCATGATCACTACGGATCTTGCTAACATGAGAACTTTTCTCATTTTGGATTCGTTTGATGATCTTTTTTACTTCATCCAGGATTTCAGTTTTATCTTTTAAGAATGATACCCAAGTGAATCTTGTATAGTCATCTACGATAACCAAAATGTATTTTTTGCCTCCTCAACTCTCCGATCTGGTAGGTCCAATAAGATCCATGTGGTGAAGCTCGAGTGGTCTAGATGTGGTGTTAGAGTTCACTTTCTTATGAGAACTCCTAATTTGTTTGCCTAGCTGGCATTCACCACATATTTTGTCTACTTTTTGCAATTTGGGTAGACCTCTAATTTGTTCTCTTTTGGTCAATCTAAATAAGTTTCGATAGTGCACATGTCCAAGGCGTTTATGTCATAATTCAGTCTCATCAGTATGGACCATGTAGCATGATTGAGTAGATGAGCTAGCATCACTAACGATGTAGCAGTTTTTAGAAGTTCTGCGACCAGATAATATAACAGAACCCCTTTTATTAACTATCTCACAACCTTGATTAGAAAAATTTACACTATGGTTGTTATTACATATCTGAGAAATGCTTAATAGGTTGTGTTTTAAACCCTCAACATATAAGACATTCTTAAATAAGGGAAGGTTATAAAGTTGAACCGTACCTTGGCCAATAATCTTGCAATTGCTTCCATCACCAAATGTGACTGACCCGTCAGTCATATCTATAAGATCAGTGAATAAAGCTTTGTCACCTGTCATATGCCTGGAGCAACCACTATCTAGGTACCACTTTGAATGGCTTGTTACTTTGAAAGCAATGTGGGCAACCAAGTTGGCAACTTTAGGAACCCATTTCATAACTGTTTTGGGTTTAAGAGTATAGATGGTCTTTTTCTGTCTATTGTTGTAGGAACGACCTATAGAGTTTGACTTTAATGGCTCCTTGAGAAGATCAATAATTTTTTCAGCTAATTGATTTCGGTTTTGAAAATTAAAGTTGACATGACCACCTTTAGGTTTTTGGAAAGACCTAGAATTTTTGGAAAAACCTTGATAGGTATTCTTTTCTTTTGAGGTCGAAGACTCTCCTTTAACAATTTTAGGAGCAATGTTCTTTTGTTTAGGAGATGTATTTTTATCATAACCCAACCCGGATCGATCGCCACATTTTCTTGATCCGGACAATAATTTTTCCAATTTTGGATCACCTTGGGCATATCTTCATGTGTCTTTCAAACTCAAAAGAGAAGCTACCTCATTTTTGAGTTTCTCTTTTTCGAATTTTAAATATTCAATTTGAGAGGTTTTGAAATCTAAATCATTTTTGATTTTTTCAAAAGAATCAGAAATATGAGACTTTTCTAAGACAAGAGACTCATAATCTTCCTTAAGCTTAGAAAATTTTTCTTTTTATAATTTAAGCTTGATAACAATTTTACAACTCTCTTTATAAAGGGCATTATAAGCATCTTGAAGATCATCTTCATTATCGCAATCACTATTCAGATTTTCTTCACTAGATGTATCATCATGATCTGAATAGGTGATCTTGGCTAGAGTCATAAGGGCTTTAACACCATCGCCCGACTCAGTTTTAGAATCTTCTGATTTAGAAGAGGATTCAGAATCAGATGATTCATCCCAAGTAGCCATCATGCTTTTCCTTTTTGATTTGTCCTTTTTAGGACATTTGTTAGATAAGTGCCCATACTCTTGACAGTTGTAACATTGACTATCTTTCAAGGATTTACGAGTTCTATGTTTAGATCGTCTCTTATCATTTGATTTTTGAAAATCAACCTTTTTCTTATTTTTGAAAATTTTGTAAAACCTTTTTGCTAAAAGTGCTATATCATCTTCGGTATTTTCTGAATCCGAAGTACTCTCTTGTAAAACATTTTTAGATGATTTGAGAGCAATTGATTTTCCTTTAGGAGCCTTAAAGGATAACTCATAGGTTTGAAGTGAACCAACTAATTCCTCAACCCTCATGATATCCGTATCACAAAGTTCCTGAATCGCGGTCACTTTAGAATTGAACCATTCAGGAAGTGAACGTAGTATTTTTGCGCACACTATACTTTCAGGGATTCTATCACCAAGACCCCACATAGAGTTCACAATGTCATTCAATCTAGTGTAGAAGTCCATAAACATCTCATTCTCCTCCATATGAATTTCTTCAAGTTTAGTTGTGAGGAGTTGGACTTTAGATTTCTTGACAATAGATGTACCCTCGTGTGTCATTTCTAATAAATTCCATGCTTGTTTTGTATTTTCACAAGAGATGATTCTTTTGAATTCATCGGTGATAATGCACAAGTAATTGCATTTAGTGCTTTTGCATTTGCACTACTTTCACTTTTCTAAAGTGTGGTCCAAAGCGAATAAGCCATTACTTTCATAGATTTTAAACCATCGCCATTAGTTACTTCAGTGATAGGAGGGTTCCATTCATACATTGTGGCCAGCCACACACTTTCATCCAAGGATTTGAGAGGATCCATTAGTTTGTGCCATTAAAGGGTGGTGGCCTAGTGACTGATAGGCTATCAAAATTTGACATCTTAATATAGCTTAGATCATTAGCTCAGGAAATAAATCAAATAAATAAACAATAAGCACGATCTATTAGGCTCTGATACCACTTGAAAGAGCCTAGCTATATGCCCTAGAGGGGGGGTGAATAGGGCAATGCCAAATAAAACTAATAACAGCGGAATAATAAAAGATTTAAAGCACAATGCTGAATATAAAACAATCACAATAGCCTAAAATAAAGAGATTGATACTATATCAGTTCTAAGGACAACCTTACACCAAAAACTAGAGGTTTAAGGTAGGACAACCTTATTTCTAGAACATCCTTTGTATCACAAACCAAAGAGGAATAATAAGCAATGAAATCAAAATAACTTGCGGAAAATAAATCCTAAGTGCTTAGAACACTCATCCACACTTTCTTGAAGTGATTACAACATTCATCCACAAACACAAACCACTAAACTAAATGAATAAAGGAATGAAAGAATAAAGTACATCCACAACACAACGATATATAGTGGTTCGCCTGTGTGTACACCAACTGTTATCCAACAACCACACAGATTGCTACTCCACTCCTAATATCCTCACACAAGGGATATTAGCATGCACTATCAAAATAAGTTTCACAGGTTCACCTAAAACCTTCACAATTATGTCTTTGATCTCGGGCTTACACAATCCAAAAACTCCACAATTTGAGTTTTCTGGCTCTCCTCAGATAACCACTACAATGAGATTTTTCTGGTGAATCTCAAACAAAATCAGAGAAAGTAAATTACAAAACATGTAAAATACCTGAATCACCTTTTGAAGAAGCCCGGTAGAACCAATCGGAGTAGAAGTTAGATTCGACGTTCAAAGTCCAATACTCACTTAAAGAATGGTTCTAAGTCTAATTGATTTTAGATCAAACGGGCTAGATCTATTTGATTTTGAATCCAAGAAGAAGGAATATCAGAAATTCTCCTTTTCTAATAAGATTGGAATGTAGATCAAAATCAAATAAGAATAAGATAGCAAAAGGAATATTAAATAAGCACAAAGTAGCTTAAAATAATCACAAACTTATCTCAGAGAATAGCCTAAAGAATGCTCGAATAGAATTGATTTGAAGTGCTAAAACTCTGAAGTTCGTGCTCAATTTATAGACTGAAAAATCCCATCTACGACTGGTCTTAGGATCCTAGGACTGGTCGTAGCCTCAAAGATTTTTGAAATATTTCCGCGGGATAAGATTTTCAGTTCCACGAGCGGTCTTGGGTGGTCTACGACCGGTTGTGGGCCACCTACGACTGGTCGTGAGACACCTACGACCGGTCGTACGACCCTAAAAATGGTTGCTAAAGTTTGAGTCGTAAGGCTATGACTGGTCGAAGGATGAGTCGTAGAACTCACAGGACTGGTCGTAGGATGTCCAGGATTGGTCGTAGGACAGCTAGAAAGATCCAAAAATCTTCAACTACCTAGGACTGGTCCTGAAAAACTTAAGACTAGTCGTATCAAAGTTAGGACTGGTCTTGAAGTCCCTAGGACTGGTCTTAGAACACTCGAAATAATCATATAAAAATATATGAATTATGTATCCGGAATGACCTATACTAAAGCCCATCCTAAGGTCAATCTAAGGTCAAACAAATCTTAAAAGTGAGAACATGTTAAAAGTGAGTTATGTATATTCTTTTCTTTCTATTTTGGTGTATACATGTATTTAGTTAACTGGGTAACATGTTCACACTCTGGAGACTTACAATTATTTATATATTTTATATATCTTTCACATTCTTCCGCTTACTAATTTAACTGTCTCTGGAGTATGATATGTTGTTTTGGCTTAATCCACTTCATGCTTTATGCACTATCACAGCCAACATTCATCCATCATTTAAAATGTTGCATAAGTGATGTTCTGAAACTCGGGAGTGGAGTTTATGCTCGACCCCCAATTTTCAGTGCGTTACACCTATAGAGCTGAAGCATAGAGCCTACCAAGCTATAAAAAATTTGAACTTTAACTTGGACAACACTATCTCCCTATGCACGCTTCAACTAAATGAACTTGAGGAAATCCAAAATGATGCTTATGAGAACTCGAGAATTTACAAGGACAGGATGAAAGTGTTCCATGACAGGAGCATCCTTCGGAAATCATTCATAACGAATCAAAAATTCCTTCTGTACAATTCCCGGTTACATCTTTTTCTGAAAAAACTTTGATCTTGTTCTACCAACCCTTTCACTGTTACTAATGGCTATCCTCATGGGGCCATTGAGATAAAGAATCTGATAAATGGTAATGTTTTCAAAGTAAATGGACATCATCTAAAGCCATTTATTAAGAACTTTGATTCAAAGGATATGTCATACCTTTGATTGATCCTGTGTATCAGGATTAACCTCCTAGTCTGATGAAGGTGTAGTTAGGTTTATTGCTTTCATAAAATTTAGGATTTGGATAGTTTTCTTTCAATTTATTTAGTCTTCATGCTAACCCATTTGATGTTTAAGAACTATGGAAAAGCTTTAATTCTCTTTCTTTAGGTACTACCTTTCTATCACTTCTCCTTTCTTTTCGTTGTCTCATGTGCATTGTATGCTTATATCTTTTACATTGAGGACAATGTAGATTTTAGGTTGGATTGTGGATTAGATAAACTAATCGATGTTTTCTTAGTCTTTGGGCAAAAATTTTAAAAATTTTCAATTTTGCAAATTAAAAATCTGCTCAAAAAATGATAGTTTGGGTAATTTAGAATGCCTTGAGTATGATAATAAGATGGAGATTAAACTTTAAATTTTTAGAGTTTAATCAACTAATTAAACTATCATCTAAGTTCTTGTATTTAATTAATTAAGAGGAAGTTTGAATATCATGTTAATCTAAGTCACAAGTCACATTCAAATTATTTTCTCTGATTTGTACTAAAACTTCTCATTGTTAGTATGTGTATCATTGATAGATATTGAGAATTGAGTCTGGAGAGTTTTATCCACCTTAAAAAGATGAAAAAAACTAATTAAAAAACAGTGAGATTGATAAAAAGGTCGTGTACAATGAAGAGAATGAAAAGAATGCAAAGTTTAAAAAGAAAGAACAAAAAAAGGATTGTCGATATAAAATAAAAAACTAGAAAAAGAAGAAAAATGGGATAAGTTCAAAATCAGCACTTGTTTATTCAATTAATCTCGAGGTGATGAGCACGGCTAACATTATGAAATGATAGTATTTTTATGAAAAGTAAGTTGAAATTCACTAAGCACATTGGAAAAACTTGATATATGAACTTATGCTCTTAAGTGATTGATGAAGAACATATTTAATTAATTGCTTGCTTGATTTGGCTTTAGGTTTTTAAATTTTTACCCTCGCTTCTTTGGATTATATGCATTAATACTTGTTTACACAAAAGATTATTTTTTGGAAGTGATTTGAACATTGAGATTTAAAGATTATGTCACATGTATTTTGCTCGGGATTAGTAAAATGCTGGTTGGTGGCATGTTGAGACTCAAATATTGAATATTTAACCCTTAATTACATTAGTTTTCTTAGCATTTAATTAATAATTTGATTTAATTATATACATTTTTATTATGCGAGGTAATTCAGAAGCTTATGATAAATATGCGCTTAAAAGGATAGATTTAGAGCTCAAAAGAAGATAATGAAGAATTGAAGATTCAGAAGTAATTAATGAAGAATTCACATGCCAAAGATCCAAGAAAATCAAGTGAGGAATGAAGAGAATCAAAAATTTGAAGTGATGAAGAGGAATCCTGGAAATTGTCTTGAAAAAAGATATTATGAAATTACGGGGCCGAAAAAACATAGTTATGAAAAAGTGTCAGAATAGACTTTGATACAATCGAAGACACTTAGATAGCATCGAAGGTGCAACTAGTTCGATGCAATTAAGAATTTCAGGATTTTTCAAGCTAAACTAGCTGGATAGTTCTGGACCAATTTTTGATCAATTGAAGATTGTTTGACGCATCGAAGGCGTTACGTAGATTTTACACGAACTATGTAAAGTTGGAGTTCCACAACTATAAATAGGAGTCCCTAGTATGCTCCAAAACATCTTATAGGGTTTGGAAAGGTTTCAATGAGTATAGTAGAAGGGTGAAGAAACTGCCAAAGAGTTTTTCTTCTTTCCTATTTTATTTTTCATGTTTTGTTTAAGAGATTTGGTTTCAATCATGTTTATGTTGAACTAAATCTCTCAGCTAAGGCTAAGAGGTGAAACATGTAACGTGTTGGGATATTTATCTTACTTTAATTATTATTTATGTTGAACTTCATTGATTTCTAGTTTGAATTTAAGGAATATTTTCAGTTTTTTATGATTTATTATGACTCAAATTACACTAGATGATGTGATAGCTTTGAATATCTTCTTTTCTTGTTTTGATATTGTGAGATTTGTAAAACTCATGATTCACCATCGTCTCCTGGGCATGGTGGATGCATGAATTCCATTCCAATCATCACAATACTCTTTTGAGGACTAGATCAATGAAAAATCAAATATTTGATTTAATTGCTTCATCTTCCAATTGGATAGGATAAGACTCTAATTCTAATTGTGTTTATTGAATTAAGTAAGGTAACATCCTAATAGCTACAATTGAATCCTTGGCACTCTAGTTTCCCTTTGATTATTGATACTTTATTCATAATTCCTCTCAATTATTCTAGAATTCAATTTAGGTCTTTTTCTAGTTCTAGTTCTAATTATTTTCAGATTATGTGTAAGTTTAGTCCCTGTGGATTCGACCTCGGTGTCATAGAGTTATTACTACATCGTGAACCTGCACTTGGGGTTGTGAACAGTGAGTGATTTGACTTGTTTACTGATTAGAAGAGCCTTCGTTATTTGTTCTCACAGAATTATTTAAATATGAGGCAGAGAAGATGGGTGTAATTCTTAATGGACCATGACTTTGAACTATCCTATCATCCTAGCAAGAAAATTTATTGGAATATGCTCTAAGCAGGAAGCGATATGAATAACAAAGTATAGCCAGGCTAATTATTTAAGAATTGAAAATGTTAGACTTCATAAAAGAGTTTGAGGTAAAGTTACAATTTTAGGAACAACGCATTCATCTTAGTAATATAATGATAAGATTACAGAAGTTCAAGGAAGTGATGAGTAGTTAATAAAGTAATGGTTAAAAATATAGATAACGATGATTCAAAATGGTAGATTCAAGAAGATAAAGGAATTTAACATTGCAATCGTTTATGTGCCCCTAATTATTAGGAGTTAAGGGAAGAAATTTTGAAGAAAGTGCACCATCTGGAAATAAGATGTATCAGAATGGGAAGTGGTCATTTTGGTGGATGATTATGAAGAATGAGATAGTTGAGTATGTATCCTGATGTTTTATTTGTCAGTAAGTGAAGGTTAATAATAAAAAACCCTCTAATTTATTGCAGCCTCTGAAGGTACCAGAATGGAAATGGGATTGTATTTTGATAAACTTTATAGTTGGACTCTCGTTTGCTCAGAAGAAGCATGATTCAACATGGGTAATCATTGATTGACTAACAAAGTCAACACATTTTATCCTTATTCACATTAATTATTCTATGGACGTGCTTGCAAAGTTATATATCAAGGAAGTTGTATGAATGTATGGAGTGTCGAGCTCTATCATGTCGGATCATGACAAGCATTTCACTTTGCATTTTTGGACGAGTTTGTAGTAAGCTATGGGCAATACTTTAGACTATAGTACGTCATATCATCCATAGTCAAATGGGCAGACGGAGTGTGTGAACCAGATACTCGAAGATCTTTTGCGTACATGTGCCCTAGATATAAAAAGAAGTTGGGATGACAATCTACATTTTGCAGAGTTTGCATATAAGAATACTTAACAGACAAGTATTGGAATGACTCCTTTTGAAGAACTTTATGGGCTTCCGTGTCATGTGTCAAATTGTTGGGTTAAAGTAGGAGAGAAATGGTTAGTTGGACCTTGTACTGTTCAAGAGGCTATGGAAAAGGTGGAAATTATCAAGAAGCAATTGCTAGTAGCCCAGAGAAGGCAGAAGATTCATGCAGATAATCATAAGAGAGATTTAGAGCTCTCGATTAGAGACCATGTGTTTCTAAAAGTCTTATCGTTGGAGGGGTTAATGTGTTTTAGTACTAAAGAGAAATTGGCTCCTCAATTTATAGAACATTTTGAGATTTTGAATCAAGTTGAAGATGTGGCTTATTGTCTTGTGTTGCCACATCAATTAGTTGGTGTTCATAATGTATTACATGTATTGATGCTTCAGAAATATGAAAGAGATGCTTCGACATCATCTATTGTCAAGATCTTGAGCATTAGGAAGATACAATTTACATCGAGAAACTGATTCGCATTTTGGATCGAAAGGAACATGTTTTGTGGATCAAGACCATGCCTCTGGTTAAGGTGTTATAGACTCATCAAGGAGTTGACGAAGCATCTTATGAGCAAGAAGCGGAGTTCAAGAAAAGTATCCCCAATTGTTTAACTATTAGATCAAGTAAATTTCAAGGATGATTTTTTTTCTTTTAAGGGAGTAAAATGTAACGACCCTGAATTTTCAAACCATATGAGAACCAAACTAATTCAAATTAATAAATTAATTTTGTGAATATTAACAAAACCAAGAACTTATCCTAATTGATATAGGCACTCTCAGTAGAAGGATAGGTTAGTGGATCAATTCTTAACACAACAATAATTAACTTTTCCATGAAAAAGCTTATAGAGAAGAAGCTTCTATTGGTAAGACTCAATCGTTCTCCTTTGATTTATTATTATTATTATTTTAAATTCCATCTAAAAATCTTAGATGTAAACAATGAATGATGCAGATCAACCTTACGCCCATAGTTTTGATCTATGGAGAAGTTTTTTAGGTAAGAAAATAGCTTTGCACGAGATCTCATATTGTAGGAGATTAGTTTTGAGAAAATCTTGCCATACTAGTCCAAAACGATTCGAATCAAAGGATCTTAAGGATGAATTGTGTCAGGGCCTTGAATCATGGAGTGATTTGTCTTGTGGATTTCCCATTGCAATGCACAAATAGTATGGATGATGATAGTCGATGCTATAAAATAGTTTTAACAAATGATTGTAGTCTGATAATCTAGATCCGGGCAATCCTCTGGTTTTTTCCAAACATTGAGAGGAAAATATCATTAGATGACTTGGACTTAACCCTTTAATTAATGGAATTCATATAAGCTAAGGAGTGAAGGAAAAACTCTAAAAAATTTTAAAATCAGATTGTGTAATAGAACCTAGTCGATTTCGGTCGATCGATTGACGTTAGTGTTCAATCAACTGAATGGGTCAATTTTTTTCTAGCAAACAAAGTAGAAAAATCATAACATGGTCCGATTGATCGAAATCCTATTTCGATCAATCAAGGCTTTCCTCAAGCGATCTCAATTGATTAAGGGTACCACTTGAGAATATATATATATATATATATATATATATATATATATATATATATATATATATATATATATATATATTTATTTATTTATTTATTTATTTACAATGAGCAAACTAAATTAAATCTGACCTATTTCGATTGATCGAATGTTAGCAAATTTGTCTAAAGACTTAAGATGTAAAAAATCATACTTTCATTGATCTTTAGTCAATTGAAGTCCCTCAAGCTGGCACGATCAATCAACTATTTTGATCAACAGTTCCCTATTGATCTTCAAATTGCGTAATGCATTAATAAGACAAGTCGGTTGTAAGACCTGACCCGAGTTCATGTGTGTGCATGTGTGTGTGTAAGTATGCATTTTGTTTCTCTCAGTCAGGTGGTCCTACCAGTCGAATCCCGGTGACCCATGACCCTTGGATAGTGTTTGTATTCATCCTTAAGTCCGGTCATGTAGACCTGACTCGAATTGAGCCGAAACCTATGCCATCATATTTGCATCGTCCTTGTGGTTCCGACGATGTGTCTTATACATTCATCCAACGTATAGATCATAAGTTGTGTGCGTTTCAATTTTTTAGCCCTTAATCATGGTCATGTGGCCTACCTAAGGATGGTGTGCACAGGTTTCTAGGTTGGTCTCATCTCTTAGCACCAATTTCCAACACACACTACACACACACTACCTAAAACCCTATTCCTACACCACCTATCACTAAAACACCACCCAATGACGTAGAAAGCTTATTAACCCTACAACATTGTTTTTAACTCCCTATTTCAATCAAGACTTTTCTCTACCCAAGACAAGAAATAAATGATTGCTAGGCTTAAAACCTCTCTCTCTCTCTCTCTCTCTCTCTCTCTCTTCTCTCCCTCTCATTCCTCCTTAGCAAGAGAGGGTGGGACATCCTGTCACGCCCCAAACCCGAAAATTGGATTCACAGGAATCCAGATTGTCGAATCCGATGCCGACAGCCTCCATAATACCCCATTCTTGATTCCTAGCATTCACACGCCAGATTCCGATCCTGGGATCCTACAAGGAGGATATTTTTTTTTATTTTTGCATTTAAATCGTAATAAGTATAACCACAAGATTACCCAAATCATAAAAGAAACATCATCATCACATATCCACTAATAATCATTTGAGTACAATACTGAAAGGAAAATACATAAATAAAAAATCAAGCTCCAGAAGACCACTGCACGCTCCAAGCTCAACACTGCTGCAACCTAACATCACTTGCACGCATCTATCGTGCATAAGCTTATAGAAAGCTTAGAGGGTAGTGTAAGTGTGTGCACAAGATAAGTATCAAATGTTAAATACAATGCCATCATCATACAATACTGAAATTACTGGTCATCCATAAATCATATAATATCGGAATAAGCAGAAATACTGACAAGATCATGAATTATCAAAGTAAGCAGAAATACTAGCAAGATCGTAAATCATGCGATAACAGAGTAAGCGGAAGTACGGACAAATCCATAAGTAAATCAATAGTAGAATACACAATATAGAACAGTTATGCAACAAGGAGTCATGAAGAGCCAATTATGAGATGCCGAGGATACAACGCAATATGCAAATCTTGTTAAGTCTGTCTAGACCATATAAGTGCAGAAATATAGAAACCCAAAATGCCATAAGCCTACGGATGTAATGCAATATGCGATGCGAATGAAATGACCATGCTGGAGTGTGAAGTCGGGATGATAGTACGTAGTATCGCAGGCTACGGGGTCCACCACAAGGGACTTCTATCCAAACCAGTCCCATACCTAAATTTGGATAGTCAGACTCAACGTGGTAAACTCCTGATCTCAGGTTAGTCACGTACCTAATCGAAATTCTTACCATAACGAAAGTACATAACGATTAGTTGTGTACCACCAGCCCGAGTGGATAGTGAATGAATGAATGAGCATGCAACTCCTACTCAATAAGTCCACATATCAGTACGGTTCCTCTCTGAGAAATTACCGGGGTCTATTACACTCCAAACCAGATTGCCGCCCCATCGCGCGCAACAAGGTGAGTGGAAGAGACCTCACTATCCGCCTGCTAATATCGGGCCCGGCTCATCAATAGTGGACCCATTCCTCGAGCTGGTCAGACTCAGCCTAGCATTACCCTCTCAGGTAAGTAAGGCCGCACCCCCGCCCAACCGACCACGACACAGTGGGAGACGCGGCCTAACAGTGTATGGCCCTCATGCGCTCATGCATCCACTAGGTCTAGATGTTAAAGCAACTTCTGGAACCAAGAGGGTTTAGAGACTTTCACCCAGGAATATCTATAACACCCCATGTAGAATAAATTTTCGGTGTTCCATCTGGCCATCTAAGATATGCCTGTGGAGTCTGCGGCCCTGATGTCTCTAGGGCATAAAATAATCACAACAAACAATACAAGATGCATAAGTCATACAATCCAATCATGCATCAATCCTGTGCATATCGTGTGCTTATGTGAGACAATCTCCGCCTATTAGGAAGTCTCAAAACAACCAGCACTATGACATATGCAATGGTCAATCATATCTCATAACAGACATACAGATGATGCGTATGGGAATGTATCATGATGCTATGCAGTCACATACTCATAATCGGTATCAATAGCAAGCATTAAAAATCGACATGGACAACGTGGACATTTAACCAACATTGTCCCTCAAGGAATGGCCCACATAAAGCCTAACATATAGTGGACTTATAGCCTCACACAAGGGTCAAATATACAACACCATGGGCCTCACTCAAGAGTTTAATACACATCACAATGGGCCTTTCACATGGGCCTAATATACATTACAATGGGTTCCATCTTCTAGCCCTCAAATGCATCACAGTGGGCCTCATCACATAAGCCTCATATACATCATGTTGGGCCTTAAGCACGGGCTGGATACACATCACAACGGACCTCAAATATGGCTCACGTATACATCATATTGGGCCTCGACAATCGGAATCGACGATCAGCCACGACAATTGGAATCGACAATCGGCCACGATAATTGGCCTCGATCGATAATCGGCCTCGATAATCAGAATCGATCAATCGGCCATGACAAGCAGAATCGACAATCGGCCACGTCAATCGACAATCGGCCACGATCGGTAATCGATCATGATAATCGGCCTCGATCGATAATCGGTCAATCGGTCACGATAAACAGAGTTGGCAATCGGCCACGTCAATTGATAATCGGCCACGATCGGTAATTGGTCACGATAATCGGCCTCGATTGATAATCGGTAATCGGCCATCAGAATCGGTACTCGGCCTCGATCGATAATCGGCAATTGGCTACGACAAATCAGGATCGGTCGGTAATCGACCTCGATAATCGACCGAACTAGGCCTAAGGGAAGGTCACAATGTGGACATTCAACCATCATCACCCATCAATGTGGACATTTAACCAACATTGCTCCCTAGGAGTGGCCCACATGGAGGTGAACATAAAGTGGGCCCATGGCCTCGTACAAAGGTCTAATACATATCATTATGGGCCACATCGCATGGCCTCGAATACATCATATGGGCCACAACATATGGGTTAGAATTACATTACAATGGGCCTCGCTAATGGGCCATAAATACACAATAGGTGAGCCCCATCACTTGGGCCAAAGATACAAATAGGTGGGCCCCGCATATGAGAAAAAAAATACATCATGCTGGGCCGTATCAATGGGCCGCACCAATGGGCCATCATATACATCAAGTGGGCCTTAACCCATGGGCCTGAGACACATCTCAATGGGCTTTAACCCATGGGCCACAAACACATCAAATGGGTCATATCACACGGGCCTCAATGGATGGCCACAAATACATCATAATGGACCTCGCCCATGGGCCTTGAATACATCACAATGAGCCTCATACTCATCAAGTGAGCTACATCAATGGGCCACACTAATGGGCCTCATACACATTAAATGGGCCGCATCCACGGGTCGCACCGCTTGCCAAAGATAAATCATATCAAAAGATCATCTGGAGCGGACTCCAAATAGCGGCGGAGATAATGATTTCGCCGTTTAAATTTCTCAGGGGCACCATAACATTTATTTTCCATCCATTCTGTCTGTATGATCACAAGACCTGGTTGAAGAGGAAAAATAAATATCGTTCAAATTCAAAACTTCTGTGACCTAAAAAGGATTGTTATGGTGGATGTTCAATCTCCACAGTTTTCTGCAGTGTGGTACACCTGATATATCTGCCTCATTTTGCCTCAAGCCTAAAGACGAGCTTGCCAATTGGATAGATGATTTGGATATAACACATCTCTCTGATCAGACCCACATAACTTGCTGACATCAAGCAACGTGGGACCCACTGTCCAGGTGGACGGTATATACACCAGTGGGACCGACAGAACTTGCTGACGTCAAGACCAGTAGTAAACTGCTGCTGGTGGGGCTACCGGTGAAGGGTGTGGAGGTAAAAATACATACATCACTGGTGGGTATCCACCGTCCAGACCTGTTGGACGGCTGGGATAAAACACTCATATCAAGTGGGGTCCACTGCAAGGATAGTACAGATAAAACCCATAAATCACGGTGGATCCCACCGTCCCTGGTGGACGGTGAGGATACAATAAATACATCAAGGTGGCGCTGCGTGCATCAGGGCCCACCGTCCCATGCACATGGACAGTGCAGAAATGTATATGAAGGTGGCTCTCCACACGTAGCTACGACAGCTAAATAACTGGTTTAAACCAGCCAACTACGTCCAAAAGAATGGACGGTGGGGATATAACATACTTATCATGGGTGGGTGCATGTGGTGGCCCACCAGTAAAAATGGATGGACGGTTTAGATATAACACATACCTCGTGATCAGCCCACCATGGTGTGGATTAGAGGCACATAAATCACGTTGGAGCCCACTGCACCGTCCTGGACGGTGGGGATACATAGCACATGTATCAAGGTGGGTCCCATCGTCAAGACAGGTGGACGGTGTGGACAAGACCCATACATCTATGGTGGGTCCATGCAAATGGACGGTGTGGATCATACCCACACCAATTGTTTTCGTTAACAGCACAGCAATGGCTGTGCAATGCCAGCCAATCCCCTTTCCTCTTAGGTGGGTCCCATGTAGGGCCTACCAGCATGAATTATATATTATAGTATATATGTGTCTATGTATATATTTATATTTATATTATTATTATTATTTTTTTAAAATCAGAGCTGCAACGTCCAGCGTCCAGATGGACTGCTGGATGAAATGCATACCTCAATGGGCCCACCGTCCCATCCCTGCTGGATGGATGGCTGGATGTAGAACACGTACATCAGGTGGGCCCCACCCTCACACATGTCACACGTGTGGGGTGGGTCCCATGCAAATGGATGGACGGCTTGATAAAACACACATATATTTCATGGTGGGGCCCAGAGCTTGGACGGTAACACTGCCGCAACCACCTTGGTGCTGTAAGATGGATGGACGGTATGAATGTACACTGTCCAAGTATGGACGGTGCTTACATGGCACGTGTGGGCCCCACAGTATAGCTGACGCTAATCCAGCAACCATCTACTGCTGGATGAACTGAAGAGGTAAACACAAATATCAGGGCAGGGCCCCACCAGCAAAATCGATGGACGGTAGGTGATGAAACACATACATCACGTGGCCCCCAGATATGGACGGTGTGGATGAATTCCACACACACATGTGTGGTCATGCCTACTGCTACCCGTGCAGCAGCAGCACATCAGGAATCCACCGTCCAGGGCTAATGGATGGCTGGATGAAACCATACGTCGTGGTGGTCCACGGAGCTGTGTGCGGTGCTCCAGCCGATCCACTCCACAACAGGTGGGTCCCGCATGGGGCCAGCATAATATAATATTATATTTTAATATATAGAAAAAGGGGGAGGAAGGCTTCAACGTCTAACGTCTAATCTGGATGGACGATTGGATGAAACACCAACATCAGTGGGGCCCACGGTTGCTGACGCAATACACCAGCTACATGGCTACGTGGGTCCCACACCGTGGATGGTGCGGATCAACACCAAGGTGGGCCACAAAATGGAAAAGAGAGAGATAGAGAGAGAGGGAGATCGGTAAGAAAGGGGGAACCTCCCTAAATACGAAGCATACATTAAGATGGGTCCCACCATGTGTGGGCCCTTAAACAAAAAAATCGACGGTTAGATCACCCACCTTTGATTTTTCTTGGACCTTTCTTCCATCCATGCGTCCTAGAGTTTCGAGAGATGCATTTCAAAGGTGGAGATGATCATTGGATGGTGGAGATGGGAGATAGGGAGGTGGGCCACACTAGCTCTCTCATGGGAGCCATGGACGTGGGTTGCTCCATGGAGGGATTGTTTTGAGAAAAAGAGATGAGAGAGAGTGATGAAAGGAGAGAGAGAGAGATGGGTGAGAGGTGATGGGATGATGGGAAGTGATGGGTGTGTACCTTGTTGTAAGAGGAAGTTGACTTTTGAAGAGGGTAGTTGTACTTGGGGATGGGTGTGAGTGATGGGAATGATGTGTACTTGATTGATGTGACTGAAGTGACGTGTCATTGAGATTCCATCGATATTTGCAATGCACGGTGTTTACCTCAAACTGAACGCAGGCCCACATCTCCTGACCTGGGTATCTATAACATCTCAAAAATCGGGGGTCGAGCATAAACTCCACTCCCAAGTTCCAAAACGTCACTTATGCAACATAGATAATGATGAATGCATGTTGTCTGTAGAATGACATTAAACAAGATTGGTCCTAAGTCAAAACAACATATCATACTCCACAGACAGTTAAATTAACAAGCGGAAGACTGTGATAAATATATAAAATATATAAATGATTATAAGTCTCCAGAGTGTGAACATGTTACTAGGTTAACTAATTACATGTATACTCCAAAATAGAAAGAAAAGAATATACATGGGTGTGTAAATAAAAGGCAAACCGGCAAGTGTATTGACATCTAATCAGTAACCCTGTAAATCCGTTGATCAGAACCAACATATAGGAGAAATCCTCCTCATCATCAAACAAGTCCGGCTCCGCTTCACAAGCAGCGCCATCACCTGAAACTAAAATAGGGACTGGTTGGTGTGCGCAACACCGTCCCGTAACGTGGGAGTGAGTAGCTAACTCAGTGGAATCATAGAGTAAAGATTAGCATGTTATCAAATCAATCACGCGATAATAGTAAAGCAGTCAATCAGACATTCCTAGATATTATTGTTAATGCAAGCATGAAATGATATGATGGATGCCCTCACTGACGTACTCCCTCATGCGACACTATCTTACGTCCGCGGCATGCTTTCTTCCCTCAGCGCTCCACATCTTCTAGGCATATGCAGTGCGATATGAATATGATTACCGAGTTGTTATTAGTCCTTTTCATACAGCAGGATTGAGAAACTAGGGTACTTTCCTTATATCATTCCCAACAAGGATCCTGTTTAGGGTCGTCACTCCTAGTAATCTCATACGATGATATATTTCTAGGTCATTGCAAGGGCTGTCAGGGTTGTCGCACACACTCGTTGCTCCACTCCCCCATCACCTTATCAATACAGGCCTAGTTTATATCCTTAAGACTGCATCAGAACTCGTCACGCCCATGCGGTGTCATGATAAACTCAAGGTCACTACAAAGGGCTGTCAGGGATGTTGCTCGCACTCGTTGCTCCGCTCCCCCATCACCTTATCAATGTAGGCCGACAACAAGAATATAGTGTTCCATACGACCATAATCTGCTCAGAGTAGGGTGCCCACTGGTCACTACGAGGAGGTTTGTGGCCCGAGCGTAGGCCGACAGCTCGACCACGGTGTCCCATACCACTATGCCAGGCTCATGAGTCTTAGTGGATCAAGGCACCACGGTTATCAGGGTTATCACTAGTAACTTCAGTACCCTAGGTTCAAGCAGATATGACGAATATAAGGTGAACATACAATGGTCAGTCGGGTTACTTAATGAGTCCGACTAACACGAGCACACGTTGAATCGACCGACATGAACTGCACAAGCACTTCACGTGGCCTAACCACTGCCGACGACTCTAGTATGACTCAGATTCGTTAAACTCATCCTTCGTGGCAAATAGAATCCAACCACGAATTCTGAATTGTTACCGACTGCCTGAACTAGAGTATAGCCCCAAGCACATGTAATGTGAATCAATAATCATATGAGAGACATAATTGAAATACAAGTAATTCCAGCATGTTATCAGCATGTTATAACATACATCATAAGCAATCAACCATACACGAGTACACTCAAGGTAATCAATTCAAATACAACAAACGTGGAGGAAATCATCTACATTATTAAAGTAGTTGAGAATCCAGTCTCAATGCTAATCTACAACACCATTTACTCAATACTTACTAATACATAAATTTATACAAACACTTAAACTACTCAACTCCAACGTACTTGACGTATGTTGATTTCAACATATAATATGACAGATCATTATATCAAGGAGTTGTCTAATACACAACAATCATGTTCTTACATTCAAAACATATAGCAGGCATAAATCGTCTTGATTTAGGCATTTCAACAAACACTTAGTCTACACACATTAGTTTACATAGCATATGTCAGCCAATACGTGCATTAGGGCAAATCTCTTCACCAAACAGATCATACACGCATAACTAACATAGGTACACGACAAATACTCATGGCAATCATACCGGCAAAATACGTACGTATACAGTATTTCCTACAAATACCCAAAATACCCTAAATCTCATATTCTACGTACGTATTCGAAATGAAAAATGGACAGCATGTTCTACATGTCAAACAACATCCTTATCAGCAATCTACCATTAAACGGCATTGAAAGCTTTGATAAATGGTAAACCAAGTGTCTAAAATCCACACCTTTCGCCGTAGAAGTGTATCGAATCGAATAGGAACTCTACGCTTCGTCACCGCTTGTATGACGACTTATATCACAAGATAAATTAGTTACTTTACTAATTGTATCGATGGAATCCCTAAAACAGGTTAGGGTTAGGGTTTTCTTACCTAGAACGGAGTTAGAATCGCCGGAAAAGCGATACAGGCAGGTGGATGTTGCACGTGGAGCAGCAGGGAAGAATCCCAGGAGAAAGCTCCAACTTCTCCCTCACTTTCTCTCTCTTTTCTCTCCTCTCTCCTAGGATTTTTCCCAAATTCGTATGGGTTAGAAGGCTAAGGGTTTAAGCTCCTTATATAGGCCCAGAATTGCTGAAAATAGGCTTGGGGCCAAGGTATACTTGGGTTACAGCCAAAGCGGGTCTTTTTCGATCCAAAAGGATGTTTCTGGAGGTCCCCTGATTAAATGCGATTAGACTTAAGCTCATGAATGATGGATCCTGATCACAGTAAGTTTTCAGCCCGATAGTGTTCCCAGATCGCACGTGGCAGACCAGTTTCAGTTCAGCGGTCACCGAAACTCAATTAGGGCCGCAAGTGCTATGACATATAAGGGCCACCTATCCTGATCCGAGGGTGAAATTTGGTCGAATTCCAATGGCCAGAACGCTTATAAAATGTCACGCAAGTGACATGTGCCAGATTTATTTAAATTGAATTAATTTTCTAAATAAATTCAATTTTCTCACACTCTTCACTCCGGACGCAAGGAAATGGTCTTAGGACATCGTATGGACTTGATTTTTGAAATGATTGTCAAGTCCAACTAAGCAGTCATAATGGTCTGAGATTGTAGATATCGGACTTTCGACGCGCGGTCTAGATCCAATACAAAATGTCAAAGGGTTCCTAAGAGCAAACGGGTTTAGAGTTTGATCCTAGGTTTTACGGTAACGTATCGTCAATGATTCTATAGGTTTTGGATCTTACAGATCGTATTTAAAGTGGTTGGTGCTAATTTTACAGGAAATCTAGTGTAGCGCTGGCTAATTCACGTTAAATTTCTAAAGGATTTGGTTCTAAATGAGTTCTTTGGCTTTGGAATTGGTTTCAGGGAGGTTACCAAGGTGTTATGGTTAACCCATTTCCTAAGGATGTCTAATCCCAAGTTGGCAAAAATTCAGAGTGTTACAATCTACCCCACTTAAAATAAAATTTCATCTCCAGAATTTGCCTAAGGGTAATGAGTCCCTAGAGAGACTTTTGTATTGACATTCTAAGGAAGGTTCAAATCGTATTTAATGACCTAACCTTACGTATAACCTAAATCAACTTCTTCGATCCTGGGCCAGTGGGGAAGAGGCCAACTACGCTTCTGCTGTGCTACTCTGATCCAACGGTTGTGTTAACTAATGCTAACTAGATTAGGCTCAGTACGTTCTACCCCCCTTAAAACTTAGTTCTACTTAAGGTTCAAGAATCTATGTCTCGATCCATATATCGGAACGAGGTGTAACTTAGGGCCTATTCTTGACATGAAATGGGGAACAGCCTCTCAATACATTAGTCTTTCTTTGCTAATGATGCGTTCTATGACATTGGTACCTATGGAGCCTAATCTCTATTGTAATTCTAGGGACGGGTGTGCGTTGATGGCAAGATGTCTAATTCTCTACTGGCTATAAGTCCTCGCCATTTCCCAAAGACAAAGAAAGAACTTTTGGTTGTAGGTGGTTGGGCCAACACAGAAGAAAATTTATGCAGTGGGTCTGAGCCGGATACATAGACTTTCTGTCTAGCTAGGACAGAAAATTTGTTGTATCAATTCTTAATCCGAGTCGATGCCTATCTTCTGCTTGATCAGAGCATTGGATTTATTAGCAACTACCAGGATTGAGAAGTCAATTCAAACCGTGAATACTTCGCTTATATATACAGTTCCTTTACTCCGCATTCCCGAATGCAATAAGCCCTTAGGGAAGGCAATTATAAAAGGCATGCTGTTTTATTCTAAGTTCAATCTTAGGGATGTATAAGTTTTCCCTAAGAATGAATGATTCTAAGTGAAAACAACCTTCCTAAGGGTTATAACAGAAGTCTATAAGTATGAAGGGGATCTATCGAAAGAATGAAGTTCTACTTCAACCAAATCTAACCTACTATTCCTTAGCATGTACAGGCTTTACACTGCCTAATACAACTAGTAGCCTAGTCTGTAACTCGCTAGCTGTAATCCAAAGTCTAGGCTTATACGCTAAATGGTTTCATACCATATCTACTACAGGGAATTGTTCTATCGCTTAGAGTCAAGATTGTCTAATTGGAATTAGATTTCCTATATTGTCAGATCCTTCAAAAATCTAGGAGTACTAACTCTAGGTCCAAAACTCTAGATGTCCTAGCACTAGATGGTCATTATGTGTGGACTAAGCTACCTATTTGGTCTCGCCCGATGGTAAAGTGGAGAGATCGAGAAAATAACTATAACTAACTCAAGAAGAGCCTCGAAAAAGTGGTGAAATGGAAAAAAAAGGCTGACCTAATGGGTTGCCACAAATCTAGGTCTGAGAGAGGAGGAAAATGGGTCCCAAAAGGCTGGGATTTGAAAGGAAAAAGAAGAAAATGTGAGGGGTTAGAAGCTCACCTGATTTTGAGCCTCAAATGGGAGCTTGGGAGCTCCAATCTCAGAAAATGGAGAGTGCAGGTGCATGAGGTTGGCTATAAATGATAGAGGGGCGTGGATTATAGCAGAAAATGTTGGAATGGGTGATTGGAGGGACGGTTTGAGAGGGAAAACAGCAATTATGAAGGAAAGGGAGAGCTTGGAGGGTCAATTTGTGAAGGAGGTAGGGGATTTTGAATGAACAGACGGGCAAACTGTGGACCAAGGGGTCCCATTTAACCCCAAAGTGGATCGGCCCAGGCGGCCCGGCCCAAAAAGCCCGCTGACCGGCGAGGCCCTCGCCGAACTCTGGACTATTTGGCGAGGGATCGCCCATGGGGTGAGGTCCTCCTGCCCCCTAGGTCCCAAAAAGGTGTGGGGCCCACTCTGGATCCTCTCAGAACTTAATCGTTTGCCCCCCAACTCCATTCGAGGCATTTCGGAGCCAATATACAAAATAGAATGATTTTATGCATTGTGTAGCATATGATTCTAGGGTAGAAGACACTAATCTATCCAACTAACATATTTATTCCACGAGATTCTATAATTAAAATGGTTAAAAGTCCAATATACACATATATTTATAATTCATAGTAAATTTTTGTTTAAGTATAATTCTCCATTATTTTTACATTAGTATTTATATGTAGTATGAAAGGACTTAGAAAAAGTTAAAGAATGGGGTGGTGGAAGGAGAGTTTTGAAGGAATTTGATAAAAAGGGGTTTTAGGCCTTGAGATTGAGTGTAAGGTGTTGTGGTTGCCCCACAACCCATGGACATTCATTCCTAGGTTTAAAATTATCCAGGGAATGACTCAAACCCATCGACCAACGACCTAGAGGTGACTTAGGTCGCTTCACGCGACCAAAGATACGTTATGACCTAAATTATTGTATAGTCTCACCTGTCGGCGAAACTTGGGATTCTAATGTGGTTTCTAAGTTCCATCGCCCCCTTCCTAAGTCAGAGTACGTCAGTGTGCATTGTGTTATCATAACCCAGGTCTGGTTTAATCCAAATCATGCTCTGATACCATCTGTAACATCCCAAAAATTGGGGGTCGAGCATAAACTCCATTCCCGAATTCCAAAACGTCACTTATACAACATAGATAATGATGAATGCATGTTGTCTGTAGAATGGCATTAAACAAGATTGGGACTAAGCCAAAACAACATATCATACTCCAAAGACAGTTAAATTAGCAAGCGGAAGACTATGATAAATATATAAAATATATAAATGATTGTAAGTCTCCAGAGTGTGAACATGTTACCAGGTTAACTAATTACATGTATACTTCAAAATAGATAGAAAAGAATATACATGGGTGTGTAAATATAAGGCAAACCAGAAAGTGTATTGGCATCTAATCAGTAACCCTATAAACCCATCGATCAGAACCAGCATATAGGAGAAATCCTCCTCATCATCAAATAAGTCCGGCTCCGCTTCACAAGCAGCGCTATCACCTGAAACTAAAATAGGGACCGGTTGGTGTGCGCAACACCGTCCCGTAACGTGGGAGTGAGTAGGTAACTTAGTGGAATCATAAAGTAAAGATTAGCATGTTATCAAATCAATCACGCGATAATAGTAAAGCAGTCAATCAGACATTCCTAGATATTGTTGTTAATGCAAGCATGAAATGACATGATGGATGCCCTCACCGACGTACTCCCTCATGCGACACCATCTTACGTCCGCGGCATGCTTTCTTCCCTCAGTGCTGCACATCTTCCAGGCACATGCAGTGCGATATGAATATGATTACCGAGTTGTTATTAGTCCTTTTCATACAGCAGGATTTGGAAACTAGGGTACTTCCCTTATATCATTCTCAATAAGGATCCTGTTTAGGGTCGTCACTCCTAGTAATCTCATACGATGATATATTTCTAGGTCGCTGCAAGGGCTGTCAAGGCTGTCGCACGCACTCGTTGCTCCACTCCCCCATCACCTTATCAATACAGGCCTAATTTATATCATTAAGACTGCATCAGAACTCATCGCCCCCATGCGGTGTCAGGATAAACTCAAGGTCACTACAAAGAGCTGTCAGGGCTGTTGCTCACACTTGTTGCTCCGCTCCCCCATTACCTTATCAATGTAGGCCGACAGCAAGAATATAGTATCTCATACCACCATAACTACTTAAAGTAGGGTTCTCACTGGTTACTACGGGGAGGTTTGTGGCCCCAGCGTAGGTCGACAACTCGACCACGGTGTCCCATACCACCATGCCCGGCTCATGAGTCTAAGTGGATCAAGGTACCACGGTTATCAGGGTTATCACTAGTAAGTTCAGTACCCTGGGTTCAAGTAGTTATGACGAATACAAGGTGAACATACAATGGTCAGTCGGGTTACTTGATGAGTCCGACTAGCACGAGCGCATGTTGAATCGACCGACATGAAGTGCACAAGCACTTCGGGTGGCCTAACCACTGCCGATGACTCTAGTACGACTCAGATTCGTTAAACTCATCCTTCTGAAATTGTGGTGAAGATCGCTTTAGTTGAAGTAGAAATATGTCAGTATATCCTAGAGGGGGGTGAATAGGACTTTTTAAAGATTTATACGTTATTTTTTAGTCCTATCCCACTAATCCTATCACAGAGTATAAATTAGGATTACTCAAGAATTAACTCTATTGGTTTCCAAGCCTAATAGAGGATCCAATCACAAACTATTTAAAAGACAAACAATGTAGATGAAACTGTGATGGATATGACTGTGTGTGTATAGAATGTGATCATATATAAAGACATGCAAGGTAATCACATAAATGAAAGACAATATCAACCTCAAACACAGTCATTTTATAGTAGTTCAACGACTTGTCTACTCTACTCCCGGCTTCCACACTCAACCCTTGAGTGACCGAATTTCACTAAGGTGGTTTCTAATGGTTCACCTCAAACCTAAGGTTTTAAATCAGGTTCACCTTCAACCTTTACAGAGGTTTCTACTTGGTTCACCTCAAACTCTGAAATTTTTCTGGCGTACTCATAACCAGATGTTTATGCCCACACAGGACAAGGGTCCACATAATGCACCCTAAGGTTTCTACTCGGTTCACCTCTAACCCTGGAGTTTTTCTGGCATACTCCTAACCAGATGTTTATGCTCTACACAGAGCAAGGGTCCACACAACTCACCCCGCACGTACAGTCCCGTCGGAGGCCTCCTTCGAGGACTTCAAATGGTGAGCAACACTTAAAACCCAAACCTAAAAAGGAATGATCGCAAGTGTCCTCTGGACTCTTAGTACTTACAGATAAGTTGATGACTCCCTTTCAGCACAGTGATGAAGACCTTCTACTTGTTGATGAAGAGTCTTTAGCTCCCTTGATCCGCAACATGAAGATGTATATATGCTAGGCTTAGGTTGGGTCAAGGTTATGATGGAGTACCACTCTCTAAAGGTTTTCCTATAAGGAAGATAGAGAGGTTCCCATCATCTATGCATTCAAGGCATCCCAGCTTAATGATATGTCATTAAAGCAGTAGCTGAAGGATCCTTGAATGCGAAAGTTCATTCCCCAATCCACTCTATGAGATATCAATGATGAGGGTGGATTGGAGGATAAACTTCCTGAGAGAAAGGGCTGAAGGTAAATGATAGGAAGGTTAAAACTCTCAAAAGCACTCTCTACTTTCTCTACCAGCAATGAAGACAACTCTCTCTATTTATAGGCAAAAGGTTCCAACGGATATAAACGGTCATATTTATGACAGAGTTCGATATCATTGATCAGTCGTCGATATGATCGAGCGTATACTCTCGATTGTATCGGCCGACCTCTCGATGATACAAACTCAATTGTCATTTCGTTTTTGGAAACCTTCCACCGACTGGTCGATGGGATCGAGACATACATCGATGTTATCGGATTTCGAACTCCGTTTCCATCGAGTGATGGTTCGATCTATCGACAGGTGAAAAATAAGAGGGAAGCCTTAAAGAATTTCAGTATCACAGATATGATCGGGAAAATAGTCGAAGTCATCGAAATTTGTACATCGCATATCGGCGACCTTTTCGATGGGATCGATGAATCGTATAGATTTACATGTAAGCTTGCTGGAAGAATTATGTCCTGACTCGATCCAATCGACTTGGTATCGATATGATCGGTATATGAATATCGATTTATCGACAGGCACCTTGATCAACATTAAAAGCAACCTGAAATTGTCGCTGGAGAGAACATGTGCCCCACAGTCGATATGATTGACTGACTCCCGATATGATAGATATTTGAGTTCAGATTGAATCGGACAGTCATCGATATATCGAAGAATTTGTTATTTTTCTTTAGAAAAATAGGGGCGCCGTAAAGCAGTCTGTCGATATGATCGATCCACTTCAGATATGATCGATTTTCGAATATCGATGATATCGACTCGAGGGTTGATATATTGATAAATCGTCCAGAAGATTGTTTGATTGCTGGACGCTTTTTGTCCTCACTCGATTGTATCGATTGATATGCCGAGGACATCGACAGAGCTGGTCGATCATATCGAAAGGGGAATCGATATAATCAACAGTGTAAGAAAAACTTAGAAGATTTTCTTTTTGATAATAAGTTTTCTTACACATAAACCCTAAGATGTTCTAGTTCTTTTTAAGGGTTTAATCACCTGGTGTTTTGGGATAAGGGATGTGAGGCTATGATTTACCTTTTGGCGAGCTTCCACACATCCAGATGAGGAAGACACTTGACTTGATCTTCTTGTTAGGTGTTGTCGTCCGACTGACTCAACATAAAAAGTAATTGACAAATCAAGGCTCGTAATAGGTGCACTTTCAATCTCCCTCTTTGTCAATTACGTGACAAAATCCCTAAAATACCCTAGGAACATATCTAGATAGATATATCCTAAATTGTGTGTACATGTATTAACATAATTTTATAAATTCTAAACACCCATGTACATAACAAATAAATTCTCTCCCTTAATTCAAAAACTCCCCCTTTCTTGTTCCGGCTGCTCCCCCTAACACCTGCAACAAAGACATACAATTTTCGCTCGGGGTGTTTTGAATTGTTCTCCCCCTTTTTGTCCGTCATTGGCAAAGGTATAAGACGTAATATTGACTGAAGATTGAAGCATATGGGAGAACCAGAGAGAGATAGATGTATATAAATAAAAACATTGTAAAGCATACATCAATGATACCACAAAACATAAATCCATGAAGCAGTCAGCACAAGCATTGTATAAGAAAATGGGAATCTCAGTAAAATGATAATTAAGTTCAGCCATATCAACAAAAAGATTTCATTGTCTAGAAATGTAGGGATATCCAAAACAAGTAAGCAAAGATGTATGCAAGATCAAATATTTTTGATTAGACACATGGCTCTACCAAAACTATCTCTTTCTAACACATAGAAGGCCCGCCAGACATTAATAGCTTAAGAATCTGCTCCACAGAGTGTTGGAGGACTTCCATCCTGTTTTCTATTCCTGATAGTCGTTGTTCGCAGTGTTGGAGTCGCTCATCAATTCTAGTGAGATTGTTTAAAAGTTGACGCTTAAACACATGATGTTGATGATTTGTGACTGAAGCAGGACTATAATCAGGAGTTCGATTGGATCCCCAAAGAATTTCTTCATTAAGTATGGGACCACTATCTTCAACAGGTGGAAGGATCTTTGGATCCGATGAGACAGAAGCATACACTTGTTGCACTGCTTCATGGTCAAACCATTCTTCAGGATATACCTTATCAGTTATTTTCGGCAGACCTGCCCAGTGTGCGATCTTGCAGATAAGGGATGGAAAAGGAAGAAATTCAAGATGGTCACTTCTGATTTCCTTTATTAGCTGGTCTAATATGAAAGTCGGTAAGCATACAGGGATTTCTTGATAGACATCATGCAGAATGTTGAGTGCAATGGGACTCAGATATGTGTCATTTGCATCACATGGGTACACATTCATACTGAAGATATTGTGAAGGAGTCGGAACGAGATTCCCAAGAATTTTACTGGAAGAATATTGCTATCATCTATAGGAATTGTCCTACCTTGGCACAGTGCTTGTGTAATTTCCTCCCATCTACCCAGATCATTTAGATTTATACCAGTGACAGGGATTTGTTTCACTTCAATGTTTAGAGCGTGACCAAGAACTGATGGAGTAATGTGCTTGGTGTGCTGCATGAATTTCAGACATATGCAAGGTGGGTAATCTTGGACAACATGAAAATAGTTGAAGAACTGCTGGATCATTTCAAACTGATATGGCCCGCCCATATTAAACATATTCTGCCATCCAATGGTTTCCATCATGAGATCCACCCCATAGAGTTTGACAGTACTAATAGTACGATCGAATATTGTGACTTGTTCCCAATCTGATTGGTTTTGAGAGGGTCTAAAATATTTCTCTTTCTTGTTCTTGAAAGATTTTGCAGATGAGAGAGCCTTACCTTTTCCTTTAATCATCTCCCTTGTGTCACTTGGGTGCTGAGATTTCAGTTGGACTTCAAGAACATTAATCAGAGGAACCGATCAGGGCAGAGAGCTGGCCCTTTAAAATTTTCAATCAGCTTTTTATTTTGGGCGCCATATGTCGATCGTATCGTCCAACCTATCGATTGTATCGAGTCTATCGAGACTACAGTCGATGTTATCTATGGTCACATGACTCTTCACTTTCTGAACAGCCGTCGATTGTATCGATCTTCAGTCGATGAAATCGAAAGAGATAATCACTTGTACTAAGAGTACGCGCTATTCATATTTTTCTTTAATTTTAACACGCTATTGTATATTTCCCAAAAAAAATTGCACCAGTTCTGTACAAATACAAACATGATAATATTTATATACAAAATTTAGAGGTCTCCAAACTTAGATGTAACATTGAAGATTTAGCAAAAATTACATCATTTCACCAAATATCCAGGTTTTGATGCATAACCTAGACTAATTTCTTTTTTTTTTTCAGAGTTTCTCAATATCATTCCTTCCTTTTCCTACAATAATGTAGCAGTGGTTATTTGTGCGAAGACCTTTCATAATTGATTTCCCTGATTGATCTAGAATCTCGCATTCTTCTTTGTTGAAATTTACCACATGCCCATTATCACAGATTTGAGAGATGCTCAGTAAGTTATGTGTCAATTCTTTTATGCAAAAAGCATTCTCATCTTTAAACAGACTAATTCCTTCTATAATTCCCTGACCAATTACTTCAGCAGTGGTTCCATCTCCGCAGGTGACTATTCCTTTGTGAAGATCCTTATAGTTTGAAAGAAGAGATTTGTCACCAGTGACGTGTCTTGAGCAACCACTGTCCAGGTACCATTTAGCCATATTGCCTGATAAATGATCTGATTGAGTAACAAGGCAATTAATCTTTTCCTTAATCACTCACTTTGTGACAGGAGTTTTACTTGTGGTAGATTTGTTCTTCTTTTTTGATTTGTCCACATGACTTAACTGCATCTCCATCCTGTCAACTATCTCAAGTGGTGATGATTACATACTCCTTTTATTTAGCTTACAAACTAACTCCTTATTTTTGTAATGAGCTGGGATAGGTTTGGTGTTACTATTGGATGCAACAATTTTCATAATGGTTGTGCATCAGTTTTTGTTCTAACCTTTCCATAACCTAATCCCTTTTTGTCCTCTCCATATTTTTCCATTCATAACAGTTTTTCTAATTTTTCACCACTCAGAGAAAATTTACAGTTTATTTTGAAAATTTTTCTAGATTCTTCTAGATCATTTTGAAGTTTATGATTTCTATTTTGAAGGATCAGATATTCCTCATTTAGAACTTTGACTTACTTTTTTAATTTTTCTGACTCATATTTCAACGAGTTGTTAGTTCTTTTAAGTCTATCATTGTCTGAGTGGCATTGCTGCAAATCAGTGATTAGATGAGTATTACTGTTTGAAGCTTTATCCAAATCTATTAGCAGCATTTCCTTTTTATTTTCAACTATTCCAAGTCTTTTGACGATATTAACGCTATGGATGTAGAGTTGATTGTAAGCGTTTTGTAATTCATTTTGCTCTCTATCTTCTTCTTTTTCAATTTCCTCATTGTCAGATGAAAATGATTCAGTGGCTTGTTGTTCTTCTTCTCTTTCAGATTCCATGGGAATAATTGGAGTGGCGGAGATCATAAGAATTTTTAAAGATTGCTAATCTCCATCACTTTCTGAGTCATTATTTTCTGAATTTGACTCTTCCGTATCATCCCATGTGGTGGCCATCACCTTGCCCTTGGTTTTTCTGTTTGGGCATTCGGTAGATAGGTGTTCATACTCATGACAGGTATAATATTATGGTTCTCTGTTTCTTTTCCCAAATTTTTCTGCTAAAGGTTTGTCATCCACCTTTCTACCTTTAGAGGGGCGGCCGTGATTCCTTTGAAAGAATCTTCTGAATCTTTGTGCTAGCAGAGCCACTTCCTCATCTTCATCTTCCTTTTCACTCTCACTGTCCTCATGTTTTGGTTTCTTGGAGGTTTTTAGGACAGTGTTTTTGGATTTTTGGGGTTGTGCGAAGTGTAGTTCAAAAGTTTGTAGGGAACCTACCAATTCTTCTACTTTCATCTCATCAATATTCCTACACTCCTTAATTGTTGTTAGCTTGGGATTGAAGCGTTCCGATAAGGATCTTAAGATTTTTCTACATATTTTAGGTGCCGGAACCTTCTCTCCCAATCCACCCATGGAGTTACAAATGATGTTTAATTTTGTGAAAAACTCCATAAATGTCTCATGTTCTTCCATCCTGAGATTTTTAAACTGTGAAGTTAAGAGTTATAGTTTAGACCTCTTCACAATGCTTGTGCCTTCATGGATTATTTCCAGTAAATCCCATGCTTCCTTAGACGTCCCACACATACTTATTTCATTGAATATATCTTGGGACACGGCACAGTAGATGGCGTTCATTACTTTTGCTTCAGCATTTCGCTGTTCTTTGTCAAACGTCGTCCACTTCTCATTCGGTTTGGGTTTAATGATTGTGGTTCCATCTTCAAGTACAATTTGCTCGGATGGTACCACATATTCTTTTGCAACTGTATCCCAAACTTCATGATCCAAAGATCTCAGGAAGTAGTGCATTCTAGCCTTCCAGTAAGCATAATTTGATCCATCAAATACTGGAGGTCTAGTGACAGATGAGCCCTCTCCTTTGGCCATATTTCTACTTCAGTCAAGATCACTCTCTAGACGGTAAAGCCCTTAAAGAGAGACCCGCTCTGATACCAATTGAAATTACGGTGAAGACCGCTTTAGTTGAAGTAGAAATAGGTCAGTATATCTTAGAGGGGGGTGAATAGGACTTTTTAAAGATTTATACGTTATTTTTTAGTCCTATTCCACTAATCCTATCACAGAGTATAAATTAGGATTACTCAAGAATTAACTCTATTGGCTTCCAAGCCTAATAGAGGATCCAATCACGAACTATTTAAAAGAAAAACAATATAGATGAGATTGTGATGGATATAACGGTGTGTGCATAGAATGTGATCATATATAAAGACATGCAAGGCAATCACATAAATGAAAGACAATATCAACCTCAAACATAGTTAGTTTATAGTGGTTCGACGACTTGTCTACTCCACTCCCGGCTTCCACACTCAACCCTTGAGTGACCGGATTTCACTAAGGAGGTTTCCCATGGTTCACCTCAAACCTAAGGTTTTAAATCAGGTTCACCTTCAACCTTTACAGAGGTTTCTACTCGGTTCACCTAAAACCCTGGAGTTTTACTGGCGTACTCCTAACCAGATGTTTATGCCCACACAGACAAGGGTCCACACAACGCACCCTGAGGTTTCTACTCGGTTCACCTCTAACCCTGGAGTTTTGCTGGCGTACTTCTAACCCAGAACAAGGGTCCACACAACGCACCCCACACATACACTCCCATCGGAGGCCTCCTTCAAGGACTTGAAATGGTGAGCAACACTTAAAACCCAATCCTAAAAAGGAATGATCGCAAGTGTCCTCTGGACTCTTAGTACTTACAGATAAGTTGATGAGTCCTTTTCAGCACAGTGATGAAGACCTTCTACTTGTTGATGAAGAGTCTTCAGCTCCCTTGATCTGCAACATGAAGATGTATATATGCTAGGCTTAGGTTGGGTCAAGGTTATGATGGACTACCACTCTCTAAAGGTTTTCCTATAAGGAAGATAGAGAGGTTCCCATCATCTATGTATTCAAGGCATCCCAGCTTAATGATATGTCATTAAAGCAGTAGCTGAAGGATCCTTGAATGCGAAAGTTCATTCCCCAATCCACTCTATGAGATATCAATGCTGAGGGTGGATTGGAGGATGAACTTCCTGAGAGAAAGGGCTTAAGCTAAATGATAGGAAGGTTAAAACTCTCAAAAGCACTCTCTACTTTCTCTACCAGCAATGAAGACAACTCTTTCTACTTATAGGAAAAAGGTTCCAACGGATATAAACGGTCATATTTATGACAGAGTTCGATATCATCGATCAGTCGTCGATATGATCGAGCGTATACTCTCGATTGTATCGGCCAACCTCTCGATGATACAAACTCAATTGTCATTTCGCTTTTGGAAACCTTCCGCCGACTGGTTAATGGGATCGAGACACACATCGATGTTATCGGATTTCGAACTCCGATTCCATCGAGTGATGGTTCGATCTATTGACGGGTGAAAAATAAGAGAGAAGCCTTAAAGAATTTCAGGATCACAGATATGATCGGGGAAACAGTCGAAGTCATCGGAATTTGTACATCGCATATCGGCGACCTTTTCGATGGGATCGATGAATCGTATAGATTTACATGTAAGCTTGCTGGACGAATTATGTCCTGACTCGATCCAATCGACTTGGTCTCGATATGATCGGTATATGAATATCGATTTATCGACAGGCACCCCGATCAACATTAAAAGGAACCTAAAATTCTCGCTGGAGAGAACATGCGCCCCACAGTCGATATGATCGACCGACTCTCGATATGATCGATATTTGAATTCAGATTGAATCGGACAGTCATCGATACATCGAAGCATTTGTTATTTTTCTTTAGAAAAATAGGGGCGTCGTAAAGCAGTCTGTCGATATGATCGATCCACTTCAGATATGATCGATTTTCGAATATCGATGATATCGACTCGAAGGTCGATATATCGATAAATCGTCCAGAAGATTGTTTGATTGTTGGATGCTTTTTTTCCTCACTCAATTGTATCGATTAATATGCCGAGGACATCGATAGAGCTAGTCGATCATATCGAAAGGGGAATCGATATAATCGACAGTGTAAGAAAAACTTAGAAGATTTTCTTTTTGATAAAAAGTTTTCTTACACATAAACCCTAAGATGTTCTAGTTCTTTTTAAGGGTTTAATCACCTGGTGTTTTGGGATAAGGGATGTGAGGCTATGATTTACCTTTTGGCGAGCTTCCACACATCCAGATGAGGAAGACTCTTGACCTGATCTTCTTGTTAGGTGCTGTCGTCCGACTGACTCAACATACAAAGTAATTGACAAATCAGGGCACGTAATAGGTGCACTTTCAATCTCCCCCTTTGTCAATTACGTGACAAAATTCCCAAAACACCCTAGGAACATATCTAGACAGATATATCCAAAATTGTGTGTACATGTATTAACATAATTTTACAAATTCTAAACACCCATGTACACAGCAAACAAATTCTCCCCCTTAATTTAAAAACTCTCCCTTTCTTGTTGCGGCTGCTCCCCCTAACACCTGCAATAAAGATATACAATTTTCACTCGGGGTGTTTTGAATTGTTCTCCCCGTTTTTGTCAGTCATTGGCAAAGGTATAAGACGTGATATTGACTGAAGATTGAAGAATATGGGAGAACCAGAGAGAGATAGATGTATATAAATAAAAACATTGTAAAGCATACATCAATGATACCACAAAACATAAATCCATGAAGCAGTCAGCACACGCATTGTATAAGCAAATGGGAATCTCAGTAAAATGAGAATTAAGTTCAGCCATATCAAGTATAAGTAGGGTTCTCACTGGTCACTACGGGGAGGTTTATGGCCCCAGCGTAGACCGACAGCTCGACCACAGCGTCCCATACCACCATGCCCAGCTCATGAGTCTAAGTGGATCAAGGTACCACGGTTATCAGGGTTATCACTTGTAAGTTCAGTACCCTGGGTTCAAGCAGTTATGACGAATACAAGGTGAACATACAATGGTCAGTCAGGTTACTTGATGAGTCCGACTAGCACGAGCGCATGCTGAATCGACCGACATGAAGTGCACAAGCACTTCGTGTGGCCTAACCACTGTCGATGACTCTAGTACGACTCAGATTCGTTAAACTCATCCTTCTGAAATTGTGGTGAAGATCGTTTTAGTTGAAGTAGAAATATGTCAGTATATCCTAGAGGGGGGTGAATAGGTCTTTTTAAAGATTTATACGTTATTTTTTAGTCCTATCCCACTAATCCTATCACAGAGTATAAATTAGGATTACTCAAGAATTAACTCTATTGGCTTCCAAGCCTAATAGAGGATCCAATCACAAACTATTTAAAAGACAAGTAATGTAGATGAGATTGTGATGGATATGACTGTGTGTGTATAGAATGTGATCATATATAAAGACATGCAAGGCAATCACATAAATGAAAGACAATATCAACCTCAAACACAGTCATTTTATATTGGTTCGACGACTTGTCTACTCCACTCTCGGCTTCCACACTCAAACCTTGAGTGACCGAATTTCACTAAGGTGGTTTCCCATGGTTCACCTCAAACCTAAGGTATTAAATCAGGTTCACCTTCAACCTTTACAGAGGTTTTTACTCGGTTCACCTCAAACCCTGGAGTTTTTCTGGCGTACTCCTAACCAGATGTTTATGCCCACATAGGATAAGGGTCCACACAACGCACCCTGAGGTTTCTACTCGGTTCACCTCTAACCCTAGAGTTTTTCTGGCATACTCCTAACCAGATGTTTATGCTCTACACAGAGCAAGGGCCCACACAACGCACCCCGCACGTATACTCCCGTCGGAGGCCTCCTTCGAGGACTTCAAATGGTGAGCAACACTTAAAACCCAATCCTGAAAAGGAATGATCGCAAGTGTCCTCTGGACTCTTAGTACTTACAAATAAGTTGATGAGTCCCTTTCAGCACAGTGATGAAGACCTTCTACTTGTTGATGAAGAGTCTTCAGCTCCCTTGATCCGCAACATGAAGATGTATATATGCTAGGCTTAGGTTGGGTCAAGGTTATGATGGACTACCAATCTCTAAAGGTTTTCCTATAAGGAAGATAGAGAGGTTCCCATCATCTATGTATTCAAGGCATCCCAGCTTAATAATATGTCATTAAAGCAGTAGCTGAAGGATCCTTGAATGCGAAAGTTCATTCCCCAATCCACTCTATGAGATATCAATGATAAGGGTGGATTGGAGGATGAACTTCCTGAGAGAAAGGGCTTAAGGTAAATGATAGGAAGGTTAAAACTCTCAAAAGCACTCTCTACTTTCTCTACCAACAATGAAGACAACTCTCTCTACTTATAGGCAAAAGGTTCCAACGGATATAAACGGTCATATTTATGACAGAGTTCGATATCATTGATCAGTCGTCGATATGATCGAGCGTATACTCTCGATTGTATCGGCCGACCTCTCGATGATACAAACTCAATTGTCATTTCGCTTTTAGAAACCTTCCGCCGACTGGTCGATGGGATCGAGACACACATCGATGTTATCGAATTTCGAACTCCGATTTCATTGACTGATGGTTCGATCTATCGACAGGTAAAAAATAAGAGAGAAGCCTTAAAGAATTTCAGGATCACAGATATGATCGGGGAAATAGTCGAAGTCATCGAAATTTGTACATCAATTATATCGGCGACCTTTTCGATGGGATCGATAAATCGTATAGATTTACATGTAAGCTTGCTGGACGAATTATGTCCTGACTCGATCCAATCGACTTGGTCTCGATATGATCGATATATGAATATCGATTTATCGATATGCACCCCGATTAACATTAGAAGCAACCTGAAATTCTCGCTGGAGAGAACATGCGCCTTACAGTCGATATGATCAACTAACTCCCGATATGATCGATATTTGAGTTCAGATTGAATCGGATAGTCATCGATATATCAAAGAATTTTTTAGTTTTCTTTAAAAAAACAGGGACGTCGTAAAGCAGTCTGTCGATATGATCGATCCACTTCAGATATGATTGATTTTCGAATATCATTGATATCGACTCGAAGGTCGATATATCGATAAATCGTCCAGAAGATTATTTGATTGCTAGACACTTTTTATCCTTACTTGATTGTATCAATTGATATGTCGAGGACATCGACAGAGATGGTCGATCATATCGAAAGGGAAATCGATATAATCGACAGTGTAAGAAAAACTTAGAAGATTTTCTTTTTGATAAAAAGTTTTCTTACACATAAACCCTAAGATGTTCTAGTTCTTTTTAAGGGTTTAATCACTTGGTGTTTTGGGACAAGGGATGTGAGGCTATGATTTACCTTTTGGCGAGCTTCCTCACATCCAGATGAGGCAGACGCTTGACTTGATCTTCTTATTAGGTGTTGTCGTCTGACTGACTCAACATACAACGTAATTGACAAACCAGGGCACGTAATAGGTGCACTTTCACCTTCGTGGCCAATAGAATCCAACCATAAATTCTGAACTGTTACCAACTGCCTGGACTAGAGTATAGCCCTAAGCACATGTAATGTGAATCAATAATCATATGAGAGAGACATAATTGAAATACAAGTAATTCCAGCATGTTATAATGTACATCATAAGCAGTTAACCATACACGAGTATTTCACGCCCAAGGTAATCAATTCAAATACAACAAATGTGGAGGAAATCATCTACATCATCAAAGTAGTTAAAAATCCAGTCTCAACACTAATCTACAACACCATTTACTCAATACTTACTAATACATAAATTTATACAAACACTTAGACTACTCAACTCCAATGTACTTGACGTATGTTGATTTCAACATATAATATGATAGATCCTTATATCAAGGAGTTTTCTAATACACAACAATCATGTTTTTACATTCAAAACATATAGCAGGCATAAATCAGCTTGATTTAGGCATTTCAACAAACACTTAGTCTACACACATTAGTTTACATAGCATATGTCAGCCAATACATGCATTAGGGCGAATCTCTTCACCAAACAGATCATATACGCATAACTAACATAGGTACACGATAAATACTCATGGCAATCATACTGGCAAAATATGTACGTATACAGTATTTCCTACAAATACCCAAAATACCCTAAATCTCATATTCTACGTACGTATTCGAAATGAAAAATGGACAGCATGTTCTACATGTCAAACAACATCCTTATCAGCAATCTACCATTAAATGGCATTGAAAGCTTTGATAAATGGTAAACCAAGCGTCTAAAATCCACACTTTTCACCGTAGAAGTGTATCGAATCGAATAAGAACTCTACGCTTCGTCAACGCCTGTATGACGACCTATATCACAAGATAAATTAGCTACTTTGCTAATTGTATCGATGGAATTCCTAAAACAGGTTAGGGTTAGGGTTTTCTTACCTAGATTGGAGTTGGAATCGCCGAAAAACCGATACAGGGAGGTGGATGTGGCTCGTGGAGCAGCAGGGAAGAATCCCAGGAGAAAGCTCCAACTTCTCCCTCACTTTCTCTCTCTTTTCTCTCCTCTCTCCTAGGGTTTTCCCCAAATTCGTATGAGTTAGAAGGCTAAGGGTTTAAGCTCCTTATATAGGCCCGGAATTGCTGAAAATAGACTTAGGGCCAAGGTATACTTGGGTTACAGCCAAATCGAGTCTTTTCCGATCTAAAAGGATGTTTCTGGAGATCCCCTGACTTAATGCGGTCGGATTTAAGCTCATGAATGCTGGATCCTGATCACATTAAGTTTTCTTCCCGATAGTGTTCCCAGATCGCACGTGGTGGACTAGTTTTTCTTCAACGGTCAGCGAAACTCGATCAGGGCCACAAGTGCTATAACATATAAGGGCCACCTATCCTGATCCGAGGGTAAATTTTGGTCAAATTCCAACAACCAAAATGCTTATAAAATGTCGCGCAAGTGACATGTGCCAGATTTATTTAAATTGAATTAATTTTCTAAATAAATTCACTTTTCTCACACTCTTCACTCCGGACGCAAGGAAATGGTCTCAGGATATAGTATGGACTTGATTTTCGAAACGATTGTCAAATCCAACTAAGCGGTCATAATGGTCTGAGATTGTAGATATCGAACTTTCGACACGCGGTCTAGATCTAATACAAAGTTTCAAAGGGTTCCTGAGAGCAAACGGGTTTAGAGTTTGATCCTAGGTTTTAAGGTAATGTAGCGTCAATGATTCTATAGGTTTTGGATCTTACAGATCATATTTAAAGTGGTTTGTGCTAATTTTGTAGGAAATCTAGTGTAGCGCTGGCTAATTCACGTTAAATTTCTAAAGGATTTGGTTCTAAATGAGTTCTTTGGCATTGAAATTGGTTTCAGGGAGGTTACCAAGGTGTTATGGTTGACCCATTGCTTAAGGACGTCTAACCCCAGGTTAGCAAAAATCTGGGGTGTTACAGTATCGCCTCGGTGCGAGAGACGCGGCATCGAAACAGCGGTGACGACGCGGTCGCTAGGGTACAAGTCTCAGGTTGAGTTAACTCGGGTTAACGGCATGTGAATGAGGGTCACGCGCAAATGCCGGTTAAGGGTCGAGGTTGCTGGAATTCGACTGAGAAGACCACGGAAGTCTACCGAACGATACGGTCTAGGATACGGGTCTTACACGTCCCCACCTAGCCATCTCATTCTAGCCCCTTTCACCTCGAATTCCTCTCAATTCAATCATCCATACCCCTTCTCACCCATTAATACATCATCCTTGGAGCACTAGAAGCTAAGTGATACAAGTTTGGAAGAGATCTAAGGTGGGTATAGTTCTAAGATGTAGGATTTTCATTTTCATGTTCTAAAAATATTATTTCTTTCATATGGGAAGTGTAGGACCTACCAATCCATGGTGGAGGTCCTACACCACCCCTTACATGTGGCCAAATGGCCTATTTCATGCATGCATATCCCATGCATGGGGTTTTCCCCTTATGGGCCCCATCATGGAGGACCCCTAGGATTTCATTACATGATAGGTCATCCAGACCTTAGAATCGTTGTTAGGATGGCATCCCAACCATTGATCTTGATTCTAGGACTTGTATGTGGTTGATCTATGTTGTAACATGTGAATCAATGAAATGTGTGGTGTGATTAATCGATGTGGCAGAGCCGCTCCTCTTGTGGTCGATCCTTTATTTTTCTTTGATGTTAGCATTCTGATCATGTGTGTGGGGCTTACCTTTTGGACCAACAAAAAATTGAAACCATCCATGGAGGTTGGACGTCTATTGTAGTCCATCCTTAGACATGTGGCCCCAAAATCCACCTAAATGAGACATGCAAGGGGTCCTTGATGATGGGGAAGGTCTGGACATTTGTGGGGCACACTAGGGTGGTCCACAACATGATTCACTAGGGTTAAATCTGTAAGTGCTATGTTTTCTAGCTCCTATAATTGTCAATTTTTGTAGTGCCAAAACCTCTTGGAATCTGTATCTTGTGTAGCTCATTTACATATTCAAGATCATGCATCTCATGTAGAAGAACAAAGGTCTTTACCTCAAGAACTTTAAATGCAAGATCAAGAGATATACATGCTCAAGTACAATATCATGTGATAGTTTACTCTTTCAAGCTTTAATTGTTCAAGATTTCAAAGCTTCATCTAAGTCAAGACAATAGTCTTTACCTTGAACCTCAAAGCGCAAGGTGAAAAACAAGTCAAGTACTTTAAATTCAAGTTTCATAATGTCTCAAGTTCAAGCTTCATCATATGTCAAGATATCAAGCTTCGTAAACTTCAAAGAACAACTATCAACTGATGCAAAAGAAGATTCAATGTTCATATATCACTTATAAGGTATGAATGACCCTAGATTGACCATAGGTTAGGTCATTATTGATTGTATACTTTAATTGGGTCACTACTTAAGTGTATAGACTATTTCTCGACTAGTCTTTGTAACATCCCGAAAATTGGGGGGTCGAGCAAAAACCCAACTCCCGAGTTCCAAAATGTTATTTATGCAACATAGATATGTATGATTGAATGTTGTCTGTGATAATGTGTTAACATGAGTGAGATTAAGCCAGAACAGCATATCATACTCCAGAGACAGTTAAATTTGCAAGCGGAAGACTGTAATAGTATGTATAACATATATAAACTGTTGTAAGTCTCCAGAGTGTGAATATATAACCAAGTTATACACATACATATATACTTCAAAAGTAAACAAAATGAATATACATGAGGGCGCTAAAAATATAAAATGACAAGTGTCAATGTATCTAATTAACCTCCCTGTAATCCCGTCAATCAGATCACGCATAAAGGAGAGATCCTCCTCATCATCATCAAATCCAGCTCCGCCTCGCAGGCCGCGCCATCATCTGCAATCACAATAGGGACTGGTGGGTGTTCGGAAACACCATCCCGTAACGTGGGAGTGAG
Organism: Magnolia kwangsiensis; assembly: GCA_037074715.1. Classification (NCBI taxonomy): domain Eukaryota; kingdom Viridiplantae; phylum Streptophyta; class Magnoliopsida; order Magnoliales; family Magnoliaceae; genus Magnolia; species Magnolia kwangsiensis. Next base: position 82,828,558 of record CM073589.1, on the reverse strand, counting down.
TAGCTAACTCAGTGGAATAATAGAGCAAGGATTAACATGTTCTCAAATCAATCATGCGATAATAGTAAAGCAATAAATCAAACAATCCTAATACTGTTGTTAATGCAATATGACATGACGTGATGTATGCCCTCACCGATGATCTCCCTCATACGGCAACATCTTACGACCGCGGCATGCCACACTCCCTAGAGTGCTCCACATCTTCCAGGCACATGCAATGTTATGGTGATATGATTTCCAAGTTGTTATTAGTCCATTCAAACAGCAGGATTGGGAAACTAAGGTACCTCCCTTATATCAATCCCAACACAGATCCTGTCTAGGGTCATCACTCCTAGTAATCTCATACGATGTATATTTTGTAGGTCGCTGCAAAGGCTGCCAGGGCTGTTGCTCTCACTCGTTGCACCACTCCCCCATCACCTTATCAATACAGGCCTACTGTACTCTACTGCTACTGAAGGGTCGTCGCCTCCCGTAGACTCAGAATACGCTCGCGGTCACTACAAAGGACTCGTCTCCTGATCAGTGTAGGCCGACAGCTAGAATATAGTGTCCCATACCACCATAATCTGCTCACGAGACTAGGTGCTCACTGGTCACTACGGGGAGGTTTGTGGCCCCAGCGTAGGCCGACAGCTCGACCACGGTGTCCCATACCACCATGCCCGGCTCATGAGTATTTATGGATCAAGGTACCATGGTTAACAGGGTTTACAATGGTAAGTTCAGTACCCTAGGTTCAAACAGTTATGACTCATACAAGGTGAACATACATCGGCCAGTCGGGTTACTTGACGGGCTCGACTAGCGCGATCGCATCTCAAGTCGAACGACATGAAGTGCGTAAAACACTTCGCGTGGCCTAACCACTGCCGTCAACTCCAAACACGACTCACGTTCATCGACGCGTCGTTCGTGGCGAAGATAAGCTAACCACAAATTCGCTCGGTTACCGACTGCCTGGACTAGGCATAGTCCCAAACAGTCATAGAATCACATCAGCAGTTGTGTAAGGGTAATGGAAATGAAATACAACCATGAGAGCATGTTAACACATGTTATTACATACAACTTAAGCAAATCATCGTACACATGTCCGTCACACATATAATGAAATTAAGCATGTCGCCAACATATAGGAAATCCTCTCCATCAACATATTAATTGAGAATTCAATCTCAAAGTAACTCATAAGGAAATCATCAAGCACATGTTATAACATACAGCTTAAGCGAATCGTCAAGCACATGCATTTCATTCATATCATGAAATCATGCATATGGCTAACATGTAGGAAACCATTCACACCAGCATATTAATTGAGAAATCAATCTCAAACTAATCCATAACACCATTTAAGCCAATACATACTAATACAAGCATTTATACAAACACTTACACTACACACTTAAGTCTACATATAGTATGTCGATCCGACGTCCGCATTTAGGCGAATCTCTTCACCAAACTAATTATGCACGCATTCCTAACTTCCTAATGCGACAACAAACCATGTCAATCACATCAGCAAAATAAGAATGTAAACTGTACTTCCTACAAATGACTAAAATGCCCTAAATCTCATATTCTTCGTTAATTTACGAAACAGGAAACGGAGAGCATGTTGTACATGTCAAACGGCGTTGCCGTCAAGAATCTACTATTAGACGACATTGAAAGCTTTGGAAACAGTCAATCAAAGCGTCTAAAATCTGCACCTTTTCCCTTATAGGTGAAGTGATTCGAACGGAGCGTATACGCTTCGTCTACGGCGACTAAGGAACCTGATTTACGAGATTTATCAACTAACAAACTATGGAACTAAAGAAGCATCAAATCAGTAACTTTCTAGGGCATTTTCTTACCTGAAAATGCGGAGAAATCACCGGCAAAGTGATTGGAATACGCCGCTTAAGCACGTGCAGCAGCAGCAGGAAAAGCTCTCCCACCTTCTCTCACAAACTCTCACCTTTTCTCTCTCCCAATCTAGGTTTTTTGCAAATTCGGATGGGAGAGAGGAGTGAGGGTTTCAAGCCCTTTTATAAGCCCAAACTTGCCCGAAATAGACTCGGGAACAAGTTTCACTTGAGGGGTAACCAAATCGGGGCTGTTTCGGTCCAAAAGATGCTTTCTGGTGGTCCCCTGGTCGAATGCGATCGGACTTAAGCTCATGCGTACCAGATCTAGCACGCATTAAGTTTTCAGTCCGGCAGGGTTCGCAGATTGCACGTGGCGGACCAGTTTCAGTTCAGCGGTCACCGCACGTAGATCAGGGCTGGAAGTCTCATAATAATAAATAGAAATTTTTCCTGATCCGAGGGTATAATCTGGATGAATTCTGACGGTCAGAACACTTAATACTGACGTGTCAAGTCGTGTGCCAGATTTGAATTTGAAATTCCAATTCTATCCCTCTTCGCGGTCTCTTCAGTCCGGGTTCAACGAAATAGTCTGTGATTATCGGTTTGACTTGATTTTCGAAATGATTGTCAAGTCCAGCTGGGCAGTTCTAACGGTCTAAGATAGGAAGTATCGGACTTTCGACGCGCGGTCTAAATTCAATACAAGAATTCAAAGTGGTCCAGAGAACAAACCCGCTTAGAGTTTGATCCGAGGTTATAGAGTATTATGGAGTCATACGTTCTACTCGATTTGGGTCTTGTAGAACGTATTTAAAGTGATCAGGGACTGTTTCCCAGCTACTCCAGCGTTACGCTAGCTAACTTACGCTGAATTTCCATAGGAATTAATCCTAAGTGGTTTCTTTAGCTATGAAATTGGGTTCTGAGCGATTTTTCAGGTGTTTTAGTTGACCCATTGCCTAAAGACGTCAAATCCCAGATTGGCCAAAATCCGGGTTGTTACTGTCTTAGACTATGCTCGACCAGTCCTAGTACTGACTCGACCAATCCAAGAAATTCCTCGACCAGTCCTAAGTTTGTTACTAATTTTTAGAATTTTTTATTATTGCCTCGACCAGTCCTGGAGACTAGTCGACCGGTCGAGTGAACAGTGCTCGACTGGTCCAGTAGGTTTGACTCAAAGTCCAGCAACAAAAATGAGTCTCACATGACCAGTCGTGGACAGGACTCAACCGGTCGAGCAGGCCCTTCGACCAGTCTTAGAACGGCTTAATCTTATCACGCCCAAATTTTTAAAAGTTTGTTGGTCCTTCGACCGGTCGAGCTGACCTCTGGGACAGTCGAGTGAGTAGTTTCTATAATTATAAATAGAGAACGATTTTCAGAGTTTGATATCCAATTCAAGCAAAATCAAGACACTACTCTGAGAGATAAGTTAGTGATATTCTTAAGCTATTTAGTGCTCATTTTATATTCTCTTTAATTAGCTTTTAGCATTTGATTTTTTATTCTACATTCCAATCTTATTTGATAAAGGGATTGAAGTTTTCCCATTTCTTAGAATCAAAATCAAATCAAGCTAGCCTAAGGTGATTTATTCTAAAATAAATTTAGAACTTATAACCATTTCATAAGTGAGTGTAAACATTGAACATCTATATTGAACTTCTACTCCGAATTGGTTCTATTGGGCTGCAACAAAGGAGAATATCCAGATAAGTATTTTACAGTTTTATAAATCAATTATTCTTTTGGTTTATTTGAGATTGTGCCAGAAAAATCTCTTTCTTTTGGTTTGTCTGAGGTGATCTAGAAAACTCAGAGTGTGGGATTTTTTGAATTGTGTAAGCCCACTTGAAAGACACAATTGTGAGAGTTTTATGTAAACCTTGAAAAACCTATTTCATAGTGAACGCCGATATCCACTGTGTGAGGATATTGAGAGTGGAGTAGTTGTGTGGTTCTTTTTCTAAACAGTTAGTGTACACACAAGCAAACCATTATAATTTGTGATTATTTGATTGTGGCATTGTGTGGATGTTGTAATTTTCCTTTATGCATTTGTGGAGAATGTTGTAATCCTTTTTATGCAAGTGTGAGAATGTTGTAATAACTTAGTTTCTTTCTTTGTTATTTTATTCTTTATTCCTCTTTATCGATTTGAGATTTTGATACACAAACTGTTCTAGGAATCATGTTGTCCTACCATAAACCATTGGTTTTTGATGTAAGGTTGTCTTTAGAACAACATTTGTATCAACCTCTCAATACTTGTACATTTGAGGTTATTTTTTATTTATGCTTTATGGGACTGTTTAAGTGCTATCTTTATTTATATTTGTTTAAATTCTACATTTAATTTTTAAATTAGCATAGTCCTATTGACCCCCCTCTCTTTCTCTAGGACTTAGCTTGGCCTTTTCAAGTGGTATCAAAGCCTAATAGCTCGCTTAAATTTTTTTTTTAGATTTATTTCTTGAGCTAATCGATCTGATCTTTTTAAGATGTCAAATTTTGATAGCCTTTCAGCCACTAGGCCTCCACCATTTGATGGCTCCAATTATGCCTATTGGAAATCTAGAATGAAGATTTTCTTAAAATCCGTGGATGAGAGCATGTGGCAAGCCACAGTGACCAATTAGACCTCTCCTACCATTGAAGTGATTGGTATCAATGGATCTATAACTGTAAAAGTAACATCTTATTTTACTTGGATCAGTCTTCAAAAAATTAAAAGTATTGCCAATGTAAAGGCTCTAAATGCAATCACTTGCACACTATCACCAGATGAATTTAAGAGAATTATATCCTGTGATACTGCAAAGCAAGCACGGGATGTTTTGAAAATGACACACGAGGGAACAATAATTGTCAAGAAATCTAAAGTCCAAATCCTCACAACCAAATTTGAGAAAATACGTATGGAAGAAAGTGAAACTTTCATGGACTTCTATACAAGATTGAATGACATTGTTAACTCTATGTGAGGTCTCGGTGATAGAATCCCAAAAAGTAAAGTCTATGCAGAGATACTATGCTCACTGCCTAAATGGTTCAATTCAAAGGTGACTGCGATCCAAGAACTTGGTGATACGAATAATATGAGGATAGAAAAATTTGTTGGCTCATTACAGACCTATGAGTTAAACTTTAAAGCTCCTAAAGGTAAATTCATTGCCCTCAAATCTTCTATGAGTATTTCTTAAGAAAATAATAATAATTTTGATTTAGAAAATTCTTAAGATTTAAGGGCGATGGATTTACCTTTAGGAGCTTTAAAGTATTTCTCAAGAAAATAATAATAATTCTAATTTAAAAAATTCTGAAGATGATATGACACTTTTAACTAAAATTTTTTTATAAGATTCACAAAAATAAAAAAGAGGGTAGATTTGCAAAAACCTAATGAAAAGAAAAAATCTAAATGTGAAACTCAGAAATCTTTAGAAGACAATCAATGTTACAACTGCCATGAATATGGTGTCCTAAAAAGGACAAACCTAAAAAGAAAGGTACATTGGCTGCTTGGGATGAATCTTCTGGCTTTAAAGCCTCTTCTGAGTTAAAAGATTCTGAGACCGAGTCTGGTAATGAAGTTAAAGCCCTTATGACTTTAACCAAGTTCACTTTTTTAGATAATGATGATTCAACTAGTAAAGAAAATCTGAATTGTGATCATGAAAATGAAGAAGATCTTCAAGATGCTTATAATGCCCTATATAAGGAAACTTATAAAATTGCTATATAACTAAAACTTTAAAAAGAAAAGTTTTCAAACTTAAAGAAAATTTTGATAATCTAGTCTTAGAAAAATTACACATTTCAGATTATTTTTAAAAAACTAAATGCGATTTAGATTTCAAAAGCTCCCTTGTTGAAAAACTAAAATCTAAAAATGAAAAGCTAAAACTAGAAGTCTCTTCACTTTTGAGTTTAAAAGACACTTAGAGGTATGCCCAAGGTGATCCTAAGTTAGAAAAAATTTTATCCGGATCTAAAAAATGTGGTGATCGATCTAGATTAGGTTACGACAAAAGTATTCCTCCCAAACATAAGAATACTCCACCTAAATTTATGAAAGGGGAGTCTTCAAACTCAAAAGGGAAAAGTCTAAATCAAAACTATTCTAAAAATGCTAAAGACTTTTCAAACCTTAAAACATAAAAGCAACCATATTAACTATAAAAATCAGAATTGTAATCCTTTAGCTGAGAAAATTGTTAACTTACTTAAGGAGCTCTTAAAATTTAAATCTGTGGGTCGGTCTTATAGCAACTATAAACATAAGAAGACCAACTATACTCCTAAACCCACGACTGTATTGAAATGGGTTCCTAAGGTTACTTGTTTGGTTAGCCACACTGCTTTCAAAGCTTCGAGCCATTCAAAGTGGTACTTAGATAGTGGTTTCTCCAGACATATGACAAGTGACAAGGGTCTATTCACCAATCTTAAAGACATAACTGATGGTTCAGTCGCATTCGATGATGGTAACAACTGTAGAATTGTTGGCCAAGGTACGGTTCAAATCTTTAACCTCCCTCTATTTGAGAATGTTTTATATGTAGAAGGGTTAAAACACAATTTATTAAGCATCTCTCAAATATACGATAATAATCATAGTGTAAAATTTACTAAGGTTGTGAAATTCTAAATAAAAATGGTACTGTAATATTAACTGGTTGCAGAACTTCTGAAAATTGCTACATTGTGAGTGATTCAAGCTCATCTAATCTATCATGTTACATGGTCCATACTGATGAGACTGAATTATGGTATAAATGCCTTAGACATGTACATTACCGTAACTTGTATATATTGAGCAAAAGTGAGTTGGTAAGAGGTCTACCTAAATTACAGAAAGTAGATAAAATATGTGGTAAATATCAGATTGGTAAATAAACTAGGAGTACTCACAAAAAGGTGAACTATAATGCCATATTTAAACCACTCAAACTTCTCCACATGGATCTCGTTGGACCAGCTAGAACGGAGAGTTGAGGTGGAAAGAAGTACATTCTAGTAATTGTTGATGACTTTACTAGATATACATGGGCAGTCATCTTAAGGGACAAATTAGAAACTCTAGATGAGGTAAAAAAGGTTACTTAAATGTATCAAAATGGAAAAAGGATCGCAAGTCTGTAAGATCCATAGTGATCATGGATCAAATTTTGAGAATAGCAGTTTTGAGAAATTTTACAGTGATCAGGGAATATCACTTGAATTCTCTACGCCCAAAACACTACAAAAAAATGGTATAATAGGAAGAAAAAATAGAGTGCTTTAAGAAATGACTAATGTTATGCTAAATAGTATGAAGCTTACTAAAAACCTTTGGGCTGAAGCTATAAATACTGCTTGTTATATAATTAACCATGTTTACACTAGAAAATTAAATGGTAAAATGGCTTATGAAATGTGGTTTGATAAGAAGCCTACTGTCAAATACTTTCGTGTTTTTAGGAGCAAGTGCTACATTTTACGTGACCGAAAAAATTTGGGTAAATTTGACACCAAAAGTGATGAAGGGATATTTTTAGGATATGCTCTAAATAGTCGAGCGTATCGGGTTCTTAATAAGATGACTGATGTAATCCAAGAGTCCATTAATGTAGTTATTGATGATCACTTGAATACACATGTCTCAAGTTCAGAAAATGATGAATTTTTTCTAATTGATAAACCAGATACTTCATTAAGTCAAAATAACTCTGAACTGAGGACTATTAAAGACCATCCAACTAATCAAATTCTTGGAAACCCTCTCAATGGTGTGCACACTCGTAAACAACTAGAAGATATGTATAATTACGTGTACTTTACATCTCAGATAGAACCAGCTAATGTAAAAGAAGCCCTTTTTGACAAAAATAGGATTGTTACGATGCAAGAAGAGCTTAATCAATTTGTTAGAAAAGATGTTTGGTACGTAGTTCCAAGATCAAAAGATAAACATATTATTGGAACAAAATAACTTTTCAAAAATAAGTCTGATGAACTTGGTAATATTATTAGAAACAAGGTAAGGCTAGTTGTATAAGCGTACACTCAAATTGAAGGCATTGATTATGATAAAACTTTTGCCCTAGTAGCTCATCTTGAATCAATCTGACTATTTATATCCATTACATGTTTTAGAAAGTTCAAAATATACCAAATAGATGTAAAGAGTGCATTCTTGAATGTTGATTTGTATGAAGAATGCTAATCATTTCTACCACTTGAAAAAGACACTCTACGGTTTGAAACAAGCTCCCAGGGCATGGTATGAAAAGTTGACTAAGGTTTTACTAAGTTATAATTTTATAATGGGAAGTGTTGGTAAGACATTGTTTGTAAAGAAACATAATGGTCACATACTAATAGTGTAAATCTATGTTGATGATATTATCTATGAATCTACCTATGCTAACATGATTGTTGAGTTTGTAGATTTTATGAAGTCTAAGTTTGAAATGAGCATGGTTAGAGAATTGAATTATTTCCTAGGGTTGCAAGTAAAACAGCTACCTGATGGGTTCTTTATTTCTCAAAATAAATATGTACTGAACTTAGTTAAAAAGTTCAGCTTTAGGAGTCAAAAATTTTTTGATACTCCAATGAGTACTAGTTTAAAACTCTCAAAGGACTCTACAGGTAAGAGTGTGGATCCTAAGCTCTAACACAGTATGATAGGAAGTTTTCTTTATTTAACTGCGAGCCGACTTGATATTGTATTTAGCGTAGGTATTTACGCTAGATATCAATCTGACCCTAAAGAGTAACATTTAATTATCGTTAAGCAGATTATATGATATGTTGCTAGTTCAGCAATTCTTGGTCTCTGGTATCCACATGATACTAGTGTGCAATTAGCTGGTTACACGGATGTTGATTGGACTGGTAACATTAATGATCAAAAATCAACTAGTGGTGGTTGTTTCTATGTAGGGAACTGTTTAGTTTCTTGGGAAAGTAAGAAACAAAGTTCCATATCGTTCTCAACTGTTGAGGCTAAATACATTATGGTAGGTAATGTATATACTCAGCTTGTATGGATGAAAAGAATGCTAAACGATTATGGAATTCTGCAAGATTCTATGGTTTTATATTGTGATAATTCCAGCACAATTAATATCTCTAAAAATCCAATCCAACATTCACGAGCCAAGCATATTGACATTAGATATCACTATATTCTTGAATTAGTGGAAGACAAGATGATTTCTTTTGAATATATTCCGACCAAGATTCAACTTGCAGACATATTCACAAAACCGCTCGACAAAAGTAGGTTTTCTAAATTGAATTTGATCTTAGTATGTGCAATATGAATTGTTAATTCATGTATTTCTATATCATAATGTATATAATCGTTAATTTAAATTTTAAATTTTCAAATTTTGTGTAAAATTGCACATTTTGGGCTGTGCACGACCAGTCAAGTACATGCTCGACCAGTTGTGAACCACGGGTTTAGTGCATTATTTAGGCAAAAAAATTAACTTTTCTTCATTTGAGTTTTCTTCTCCAATGAGCCCAACGTTGACGAGTCGAACCCATCTTCGATTCCTCCATGGTTAGTGTATTGTTTTCAAATTTCTTATAGATTCTAGTCCTTCGCACATCCTTTCCATCATTTATGTGATTTATTTTATGTTTTATATTGGTTTTTGGGGTTTTCTACTCAAAATATAATCTTCTAGAAACCCACTTTACCTCTTTTGCAATCTCCACTTTTCTTGATATCTTTGTTGCAAATGGAATGTAGAACCAAAAAGAAAGGATCTCGTGGTTCCTTTTCATCTCGGTCGACTCCATCACAGTGCATCACCTTTAGTCACCCGAAGATGATCTCACTTATGTGCGGGATATTCAGTTGCGCAATGTTATAGTAGAATGACCCATTAATGTTGATCATTTGGCTTCATTTGAAATCCTTCCTCTCCTTAAGTCTGTTGGATGGGATAACAAACTACATTGGGGTGGGCCGACATACTTCTCCATTGCTCTAGATATATATGCTTACATTACTGATTTTTCTACTGAGAATTTGACATTTACTATTACGAATATAGAAGGTCCAATTGATGTGGACCGTCATCTTATCTCTGGATTAATGGATATACTTGTCAATGACGAAGGTATTCCCATTAGTTCTCTAGTGGCAAAACCTTCTGAAACTGAGAAGCGAATTCTTACAAAGGATTTATGCAATATAGATGCGAAATGGAGTCCTGACAATGCGTTTACCTTCAATTTTTTGTTACCTAGATACGAAATTCTTCACAGGATTTTCATTTCGAATGTCTATCTTCAATCTGGTAATAAAACTGAACTTACTATGTTCATGGTTCGTATTCTTCATTCCATCATTTCTGGAGCCTATGTATGTCTTCCTTCCTTTATTTTTCATAGCATCATTCAGTTCCGTCTCCATCCAGGACACAGTGACATTCCCTTTGCTTATCCTATGACTGTGTTGGCCACTCATAATTTAGTGGCTATGCCTGTTGGAGAAGCTCACATTCACTACTTAACCTTCAATAACTCCAATATTAACAAGATGAATTTAAAGTTGGCCCCAAGCTAAGTTAATGTGGGTGATGGTAGGGCTGATGCTGTAAATGAAGAAGAGAGTGATTTACCTCAAGAAGATGTTAATATGGATGACATTTTTGATGAAATCGAATCCGATTCTACCGTTGATCCTGATTATCAGCCATCTGGCTTTAATGCGCATTTGCGCTCACTTGAGGAGAAGGTTGAAAGTATGAATGTGTCTCATGACTTATAATTTAAATATATGAGCAAGTATCTGAAGCGCAATAACAAGAGACTTCATCAAATTGATCCTACCATACCTGCTCCTTCGTCGGGTTCAGATTAGTATTTGAATACGTGGTTTATAATAACGTTTAAGATATTTCAATTTTTTTTGTTTTATGGGCTTGGACATGCTTGAACATGCTTTCTTATGGTTTTAGTTACTTAGTAATCTTGATCTTATATGTACTTCTTTTTCATTACTCTTCTATTTACTTCCTTATTTGTCCACTTTCATTATTATTTATTAGTTTTTTCCTTTGTCATGTTGTGATAAAAAGGGAGAGAAGTTTATCATCCTTGTGAAATGTGGAATTGTGGATAGGTAGCCATTTTTTTATAGTAAGGGGGAGTAAGTAAGGGGGAGAGTAATGATGTGAAGTATTGATGTTGATGTGTATTGGTTTAATTTGGTTATTGTAACCGGTACATAATTCTTTATTCTTCATATATGGTGCATGATTCTTTATTACGCGTGTTATGCTTATCTTATTTTAATGAAGTGTGTTTTGTCACAAATTTGACAAAGGGGGAGATTATAAGTGCTATGTTTTCTACCTCCTATGATTGTCAAATTTTGTAGTGCCAAAACCTCTTGGAATTTATGTCTTGTGTAGCTCATCTACATATTCAAGGTCGTGCATCTCATGTACAAGAACAAAGGTCTTTATCTCAAGAACTTCAAATGCAAGATTAAGAGATATACATGCTCAAGTACAACACCATGTGATAGTTTACTCTTTCAAGCTTCAATTGTTCAAGGTTTTAAAGCTTTATCTAATTAAGACAATACTCTTTACTTTGAACCTCAAAGCTCAAGATGAAATACAAGTCAAGTACTTTAAATTCAAGCTTCATAATGTCTCAAGTTCAAGCTTCATCATATGTCAAGATATCAAGCTTCGTGAACTTCAAAGAACAACTATCAACTGAAGAAAAAGAAGATTCAATGTTCATATATCACTTATAAGGTATGAATGACCCTAGATTGACCATAGGTTAGGTCATTATTGATTGTATACTTTAATTGGGTCACTACTTAAGTGTATAGATTATTTCTTGAATAGTCTTAGATTATGCTTGACCAGTCCTAGTATTGGCTCGACCAGTCCAAGAAATTCCTAGACCAGTCTTAAGTTTGTTACTAAGTTTGATATTTTTTGTTATTGCCTCGACCAATCCTGAAGATTGCTCTACCAGTCGAGTGAACAGTGCTCGACCCATCCAGCAGGCTCGACTTAAAGTCCAGTAACTAAAATAGTTCTCACACAACCAGTTGCAGACAGGACTCAATCAGTCGTGGAGGCTACTCGACCGGTCGAGCAGGCCCTTCGACCAGTCGTGGAACGGCCTGATCTTCTCACGCCCAAAATTTTAAAAGTTTGTTGGTCCTTTGACCAGTCGAATTGACCTTTGGGCCAGTCAAGTAAGCAATTTCTGCACTTATAAATAGAGCAAAAATTTTAAAATATTATTTCCAAGAAAAATCAGGACACCGCTCTGAGAGATAAGTTAGTGATATTCTTAAGTTATTAAATGCTCATTTTATATTCTCTTTAATTAGCTTTTTGTATTTGATTTTGTATTCTACATTCCAATCTTATTTGAAAAAGGGCTTGAAGTTTTTCCATTTCTTAGAATCAAAATCAAATCAAACTATCCCAAGGTGATTTAATCTAAAATCAATTTAGAACTTAGAGCCATTTCATAAGTGAGTGTGAACATTGAACATCTATGTTGAACTTCTACTCCGAATTGGTTCTACCGGGCTGTAATAACAGAGAATATCTAGATAAGTATTTTATAGTTTTGTAAATCAATTATTCTTTTGATTTCTTTGAGATTGTGCTAAAAAAATCTCTTTCTTTTGGTTTGTCTAAGGTGATCTAGAAAACTCAGAGTGTGGAGTTTTTTTAATTGTGTAAGCCCACTTGAAAGACACAATTGTGAGGGTTTTAAGTGAACCATGAAAAACCTATTTTATAGTGAATGCCGATATCCACTGTGTAAGGATACTGGGAGTGGAGTAGTTGTGTGGTTGTTTTTCTAAACAATTGGTTTACACACAAGCAAACCACTATAACTTTTGGTCTTGTGGTGATTATTTAATTGTGGCATTGTGTGAATTTTTTAATTTCCCTTTATGCATTTGTGGAGAATGTTGTAATCCTTTTTATATAAGTGTGGGAATGTTGCAATAGCTTAGTTTCTTTCTTTACTATTTTATTCTTTATTCATCTGTATCGGTTTGAGATTTTGATACACAGACAGTTTTAGGAATCAGGTTGTCCTACTATAAATCATTGGTTTTTTGTGTAAGTTTGTACTTAGAACAACATTTGTATTAACCTCTCAATACTTGTACATTTGAGGTTGTTATTCATTTATGCTTTATGGGATTGTTTAAGTGATATCTTTATTTATATTTATTTAAATTCTGCATTTAATTTTTAATTTAGCATATTCTTATTCACCCCCTAGGACTCTTAGGTCAGCCTTTTCAAAATCACATAGTACATGATGTATATTTTTAATTTCTCTCAATTATATGTTGTTGTCCAGAACTGTTTGAATAGATTTTTGGGTCAACTTAAGGCAAGAATTTGGGGCTTTTGGTGGGGACTTTTGTACTGAGTATTATATTATTTTTAAAGTTGTATGTCCCACTTTTGAGGATGCCAAATTTCTGCCTCAACTGACCTCATTTAGGTCCCCAAAAGAATGGGCCAATATGGGTACCTTGTTAGATTTTCTGTTGTAATTCCAGCAACATTGTAGTCTGGAAACTTAAAAATATAAAATAATTTTTGAATAGGTGGGCTACTTTGGTGGACCCCACCTTGTACAATACATAAGCAGGGATGTTGAAATCAGTTTTCTCCATTTTTTGGAGACCCTGAGCCCACCCCTTTTGGGTGCTCAATCAAGGTCTGTCCAGAATTTTGCACTTGGTAGATTTTCTAGATAGCTTGCATTCCTTGATTTAATTAAAATATTTCTGATTGTCCAAAAATTTTAAAATTTTACAGAGGTTTGTCCCACCCATGATAGGACCTACCTGCCAAGTTTCAGGGTCAAAGGACCCCTATACCTATCATGGTGTGGGCTGGGACGCCCAGGCTAGGGCGTCTGGCCTTGGTTGGCCATCCACACCACCTTGTGGGCCCACCTTGATGCATTTGTTTCTCCCACCATCCATCTAATTATGGTCCATGTGGGACATGGCCATCTCCCTCAGTGGCAGCCATTTTTGGGAGCCAATTGGATGTGTTTTAGGCCAATTTCCTAGGCCCATAACACTTTTCACCCTTGGGACGCATAAGCCTATTGAACCATTGCTGGACTTTCAGTCCAACAGCATGGCCCCCCTTGTTTATGTGTGAAATTCAGTCTTTCCCTTTGGTGGGACCCACAAAGATATATGTGGGCCATCAGGGGACTCATACTTAACCTTTTGTGAATATTATTGGGCTCCAGCAGGCCCAAAATATGGGTGGGCTGGAATTTGAGCAAAAGGTCCAAACTTGCTGCCTATAATTGCCTGTTTTGGGGTAGCATGGCCCACCAGATTTGGAGTTGTTTACACACATATCTTGCCCCATTTCCTATCATGCCTTGGGCTTAATTAATGTGCATTTGAGACCCACCCTAGTTGGGCTTAGTTGGATCAATGTACATATTTAATTGTAAGATTCTATAGGTCCAGTTGGGCTGGAACTTTCCAGATAGGCCCAATGGACCTTTGGGCCTATATTTACTATGCTATTATGATGGGTTTATGGGCCAACATACACTAATAGTTGGGCCCTTAGTTGCCTACTAAGTTGACCACATACTTAGGGTAAGATGTGAGGCCCAATTCACTTGTTTTAAACATGAGAATTTGCCCATATGGTTAGAATACCAGGTTGCCCATTAGGCCCACCACAATATGTGGGTTTGTAACCTTTTTAGTTAGGCCTAAAACTTACTTAGGATGAAATAGCAGTGAAGACCGCTATAGTTGAAGTAGGAATATGCCAATATGTCTTAAAGTGGGGTGAATAGGACTTTTTAAAGTTTTTATAATGCATTTAAAAATCCCATTACACTAATCCTTATAGATATGTAATTATCAGGATTACTCAAATGTAACTCTATTGGCTTCCAAGCCTAGTAGAGGATCCAATCACAAACTTATTCAAGAGACGACAATATATAACTTAGTTTATGATGGATATGACTATGTATGTGTGTGAGGTGTGATCAGATACATAGATATGAAAACATTGACTAAATCACATACACAGAAGAATAACAATCGCAAACACAGTCATTTTTATAGTGGTTCAACTACTTATCTACTCCACTCCCGGTAACTGCACTCAACCCTTGAGTGTACCGGATTTCACTAAGGAGGTTTCACAATGGTTGTAACGCCTTGAAAATCGGAGTTCGAGCATAACTCAGCTCCCGAGTTCCAAAACATCACTTATGTAACATTTTCAATGAAGGATGAATGTTGGCTGTATTAGTGTATAAAACATGAAGTAGATTAAGCCAAATCAGCAAAACATAATCCAAGGACAGTTATAATATGCGAGCGAAAGACTGAAATGAATAGAAAACCAACATAAGTCCCCAGAGTATGTAAGCGTTGCCAGGTCAATATTTACAAGTGTTGTGTCAAGATACAAAATGTCAAAAGGAATGTAATAGTCTTCTACAAGTATAATCCCTGAATCCCCGTTAATCAGGACACGGCTCACATGAACCTGCTTGTGAACTACATGTAGGAGAACACCTCCTCATCATCCTCATACTCCGGCTCCACTTCGCAAGCATCACCATCATCTGAAAGGAAAACAGGGTCTGGTGGGTGTTTAAAACACCGTCCCATAACGTGGGAGTGAGTGATCAACTCGGTGGAGCTATACAGTAGAGGTTAACATGTTATCAATTCAATCAAGCAGTAATGATAAAGCAGTACAATCAAATATGTCCTAATTACTCTTGTTAATGCAAGGATGTATGTAGAAATGATGCATGCCCTCGCCTGCACTCCCTCTTATGACAACATCTAACGATCGTGGCATGAATCACTACCACTGTGCTTTACACCAACGCCAACGGCACATGCAATGTGATGTTATGAGCATGATTACCAAGTGATTATTAGTCCTTTTCATATAGTAGGATTAGGAAGCTAAGGTACCACCCTTTATATCATTTTCCTAACATTGATCCATCTAGGGTCATCAATCTTAGTTAATCACATACGATAGACAAGTTCAGGTCACTACCAGCAATGCCCTACCAACTGGCAGTCTATTTTTGAAGGCTCATCATTAACCCGACTGAGGACCATAGCTAGGCTGCGCCGAGGTTGGTCTATTCATACTCGAGGTCACTCCACTAACCCCCTACCGACTGGTAGTCTATTTTCAAAGGCTCATCACCAACCTAACTAGGGACCACAGCTAGGCTGCGCCAGTGTAGGCCGACAACTCGAATATAGTGTCCCATACCACCATATTTTTCTCACGAGTCTGGATTGCTCACTGGTCACTACGGAGAGGCTCGTCGCACCAGCGTAGGCCGACAACTAGACCACGATGTCCCATACCACCATGCCCGGCTCATGAGTCATAGCGGGTCGTGGTACTAAGGTTAAACGGGCATTTTACTGGTAAGTTTGGTATCTTAGGTTCAAGCAATAGCGTCCATACATGGTGAACATACATTGGGTCAATTGGGTTACTTGACGAGCTCGAGTGATACGAACGCACATCAAGATGATCGACATGAAGTGCGTAAGCACTCCGTGTGGCCTAACCACTGCCGACATCCCAAGTATGGCTAGGATTCATTGAACACATCCTGCGTGGCGAAAAGTAATCTCAGCCACCAGAACAAGGCCTGTTACCGATTGCCTGAACTATGATATAGCCCCAACCGCGTGCATTCACAACAAGTAAGCATATGAGATAAGTAAGCAGTAATGAATACTGAAGTCAAATCCTACATTCATATGAGCATGTTATGAAATATAACTTAAACTTGATTATACAATACATGGAGGAAAATCATACACATAGTTAAACATGAATGAACAGACTCTATCATATACAGGTCATGGAGGAAATCATACACACTATTAAGGTATTTGGGATTCATATCTCAACTCCCTTATAAATCACACTTTACTAACTACTACTCATTCAGACATTTTTTACAAATACTTAGACTACCCCTTCCAACATATATAACATACGTTGGTTATAATACGTATTAGGGCAAATCCTTTCATCAAGGAATTGTCGTCTACACAACAATCATGTACCCACAATAGTTAATTATGGTGAGCACGAATACACATTCTATACTCATTCAGACATTTTCACAAACACCTAGACTTCACAATATAACATACACAACGTATGTTGGCATAACATGTATTAGGGTGAATCCTTTCACCAAGAATTGTTACATATACAACTAGCATATATACACGACAATTAATCATGGAAAACGTAATTCTAAATTTCATACGTATACGATCCTTTCTACAAATACATGAAATACACTAAATGCAACATAGTTCATATATAACTGAAACGCAAAACTAACATTGCATTTGACATGTAAAATAGCATCCACGTCAGTAATAAATCATTAACTGATGTTAAAAGCCTTGAAAACCATAACCTATATGTATATGGTCTGCACCTTAAGCCAATAAACGGGCATCAAACTCAGTTTGATGTCAAGTCACTGCCAGTGACGCGAGGGCCACCTATAGCACACAATAGGTTAGCTACTTTAGCACTTAGACTATTTGAAATCCTAAAACAGATTAGGTTTAGGTTTACTTACCCAAGTACGACGTTGGAGCTACCAGAAGAACTATACGAGATTGGCGTTTTAGCAGGTGGATTAGTAGGGAAGATTCCCACGAATCCACACCAACTTCTCTCTCACTTTCTCTCTGTTTACTCTCTTCTCTCTCCTAGGGTTTTTCCTAAATTCGTATGGAATATGTGAGAGGGGTTTTAAAGCCCTTATATAGGCTTAGAACTGATGCGAATGGCCCCAGGGCCAAGGTATACTTAGGTTATGTCCAAATCGGGTCTGTTCTGATCTAACGGAGCATTTTTGGAGGTCCCTTTACTGAATGAGGTTGGACTTAAGTTCCCTGATATTGGATCTAGGTCAAGCTAAGTTTTCAATCCGATCAAGTTTACAGATCGACCATGGTAGACTAGTTTCAGTTCAACGGTCATCGACACTCGATCAGGGCCACAAGCACAATGGCATGTGTGGGACATTTCTCCTGATCGGAGGGTAAATTTGGGTCAGATTCTGACTATCTGAATGCTTATAATTGTCTCGCAAGCGACCTGACTTAGATTACTTAAATTCGTATTTAATTTCTAAAAATATTCACTTTTCTCACACACTTCGATCTAGACTCAAGAAAATAGTCCCGGGACATCATCTGGACTTGATTTTTGATGTGATTGTTAAGTCCAACTAGGTGGTCATAATTGTCTAAGTTCATCGCTATTGGACTTTCGATGTACAGTCCAGGTCTAATATAGAGTTTCAATGTGCTCCCGAGAGTAACTAAGTTTAAAGATTGATCCTAGATTTTAGGGTAATGTAGCGTTAACGATTCTACAAGTTTTGGGCCTTGCAGATGTATTTAAAGTGATTGGAGCTAATTTCTCAGGCAATCTGGTTTAACACTAGTTAATTCTCATTTAATTTCTAAAGGATTTAGCCCTTAGTGATTTCTGCTTAAGGTGGTACTCGAGTCTTTGTACGGATTTTTCTGGGACGTTACAGCGGTTCACCTCTAACATAAAGTTTTAAGTCAGGTTCACCTTCAACCTTTACAACCTACACTGAGCCTAACTGTTTATGCTCTCATGATCACGGGTCAATACATTGCACCCACTTTTAGGCACACTAGCTAAGGATCTTCCATAAGACCCTAATGGAGGTTTTACACGGTTTACCTCTAACTCGAGGTTTCACAGCAGTTCACCTCAAACCTAAGGTTTTGGTTGGTTCACCTTTAACTAGATGTTTATGCTCTCCACAGAGCAAGGGTCCACACAACGTACCCACCACATACACTCCAACCGGAGCCCTCCTTGAGGACTTCAAAGGGTGGGAAACACCTTAGACCCAATCCTACAAGGGAATGATCAAAGGGTCCTCTGGACTCTAGATACTTACATATAACTGGATGAGTCCTATTTAGCATGCTGATGAAGATCTCCTCCTTGTTGATGAAGAATCTTCTACTCCATTGATCTGCAACACAAATGATGTACCAATATATGGCGACGGGTTGGGTCAAGGTTATGATGAAATTCTACTCTCTAAATGTTTTTCTATTAGGAAGATAGAACGATTCCAATCATATATGCATTCAAGGCATCCCAGCTTAATGATTTGGTAGTAGCTAGAGGATCCTTGAATGCAGAAGTTCATTCCCCAATCCACTCTATTGAATATCAATGATGAGGGTGGATTGGAGGATAAACTCCCTTGAGTGAAAGGGCTTAGGTTAAATGATCTAAGGTTTAAACATTTAAAAGCAGTCTCTTCTTTCTCTATCATCAACTAAAGCCGAACTCCTTTTATATAGGAAAAAGGTTCCAACGGATATAAAACGGTCACATTTATGACGGAGTTCGAAATCATCGAGCGAGGTCGATATCATCAAGCGTATACTCTCAATTGTATCGATGGTTTGCTCGATGACACAAACTCAATGTCATACGCTTTTGGAAAACCTCTTACCAGTTAGTCGAGGGAATCGAGACTCGTGTCAATGCTATCGAATTTCGAACTCCGATATTATCGATGCAAGTTTCGATTCCTCGACATTCGAAAACTAGAGAGACTTGATTTGAAATTTTTTAGGTCATCAGATATGATCGGGGGATACTTGATATCATCGAAATTTGAATACCGATAATATCGAAGGTCGTGTCGATGAATCGATAAATCTAAGAATTTTATCAATGAGCTTGCTGGATGGTTTATGTCCATTCTTGATGCAATTGATCCGGCCTCGATACCATCGATATTTGAATATCGATTTTATCGAGTGACACTCGATCAGAATTGAAAACCACCTGAAAAATATTGTTGAACAACTTTGCACCCATGATCGATATCATCAAGAGACTGCCGATATGATCGAGATTTGAACTCCGATGGTATCAATGATGGCTTTGATATATCGAATCATATATGATATTCTTAAGAAAAAATAGGGGCGCCGGATCTACCTGTCGATAATATTGAGTCTCCTTCGATCGACTCGAGATTTAATTATCGATGCTATCAATATGCATATTGATATATCGGTACTTCCGTCCAGATGAATATGTGGTTGTTGGACACTTTAAGTCCTCATTTGATTTTATCGATTGAGCTTCTGAGGACTTCAACAGCGCAGGTCAATCATATTGAGACATGTATTGATACAATCGACAGAGCAAGAAAACTTAGAGATTTTCTAATTTTTGAAAAAAATTTCTCACTAAAATCTCTATAATGTCGAACTTGTTTTTAAGGGTTTTATTCACATGGTGTTTTGGGACATGGGATGTGAGGCTTAGATTTACCTATGGTGAGCTTCGACACATCCGGTTGAGGCAAACACTTGAATTGATCTTCCTATGAGGCTCTGCAGTCTGACTGACTCAACACACATGCTAATTGACAAACCAGGGCACTAACAAGGGCACTTTCAATCTGTCCCTTTGTCAA
Source organism: Magnolia kwangsiensis (assembly GCA_037074715.1). Taxonomy (NCBI): domain Eukaryota; kingdom Viridiplantae; phylum Streptophyta; class Magnoliopsida; order Magnoliales; family Magnoliaceae; genus Magnolia; species Magnolia kwangsiensis. The sequence goes on along the minus strand of CM073589.1, from coordinate 82,808,111 downwards.
TTACATGATAAAATACCCAAAACACCCTAGGACAATATCTTGACAAACACATCCTAAATTGTGTGTACATGCATTTGACACAATTTTACAATTTCCAGTGGACCATGTACACAACCTAGTATCTGCTCCCCCTAACTTCAGAAACTCTCCCTTTCTTGGTGCGGCTGCTCCCCCTAACACCTGTAACACCATTCTAGTAGATATACAATTTTCCACACAGGGCGTTTGAACTTTTCTCCCCCTTTTTATCAGTCATTGACAAAGATACAGTAGTTGATATTGACTGAAGTTTAAAGACTTGTGGGAGAACCTTCAGATATAGATGTAGAAGGATGAGATAGAATCAGTGTAAGCATACATCTATTCCAGAAGATATGGGTGCATATCAGATTAATCAAAGCAGTTACAGAAGCAGATAGAATAATCATTAAAATCACATGCATTCCATATGTTAGAAAATCCATTAAACCAGGGGATCACATATATTAATATGGCAGGGAATTTGAGAATCACAGTCAGCCATATTTAAACATTCAAAACACGTACTGCCATAGACAGTAGTAGATTGACAGTTATCAAAAAAACTTCATGCCCATGCATAGGCACTATAACCATCAACATTAGCCCAACTGTTGGCATATAAAAAAAACTATGCAAGTTAAAGAGATATCACATACACCCATGAGAGCGTAGAATAACCAAAAAGATACTAATGTTCATATGTGGAAATAGGAGTGAGGTGTGTGTGATAGCATTCAAGAGTCGACATCATGGAGCAGAGTGGGATGGCATCGTGTTGTCCTTACGACAAGTCATCAGATCAACCAATTGTTGGACAGTCTGCTGTACTCATTGGACTAGCCATTCCACGACGGTGAGTCTCTTGCAGCAAGTGGACCTCCCTCTGAATTGTGCCAATCCTATCCAACTTGAACCGTTTGGTATACCTGGGCATTGACGTTGACGGTGTTGGATCGGGTCCAGGGGGTTCATCTCTGGCCATTTTGGTCCCTTCCATGCGAGCGCCACTTTCTCCACCAGCTTCTTTTGCTTGCATATCTTCCTCTGGGTCTTCAGGGTACTTGTGAAATCTTAGATCCATCTTACGAATATTGCTTTTATTAAAAACTTGGAGAGAATGTACTGGATCAGTGGTTGTTAGGAAGCCGATTGCGTTACATACCATGTTTATGATCTAGGGATATGGAAGATGAAGGTCCCTAGATGTATGAATGCCATTCACCAACTGATAGACATGCAGAGTAGGAAGACAAATTTTTATCCCTTTGGCAACTGAGTACACTATCATGGTCATAAAGCCTATGAGGTCGGACCGGTTGGTACTTTTGAAATATATATTTGTGGTGAAGATACCGTGCAGCACCCAAAATCTTGGTTCCATGTACCTTGATTTCAATGCGTTCCCTTGATAACAAGGGATGTCCCTATCATAACAAAGGTACTTAGTTACCATGGACCGAATTTCCATATTGTTGAGGTCCATTTCAGGGATACCTTCTGGGGCCATGGTCAGATTGAGAATATTATCCACTGTAGCAGGCGTGATCAATACATCATCACCATCCAACAAGACCATGAAAGAGGGAGGATCAGATACAGGTGAGTGACACGTGGCAAGGAAGTTGCGTGTTCGTTCGAGTTGGCACAGCCCACCAAAATCTAAAATGGGCAACCAGTCGATTACAACAAATAGGGATTCTAGATTGTATGGGCTTAAACACTCCCTGTCTACCTTTCTCTCATGTATGAGCTTCCTACCCATGTATTTTGGTGGACGTGAAGCTACTCCAGCCGGAGGAGGTGCCGGTGGTTCAGACTGGTACACACCACATTAGGTTTATCGAGATCTTTGAAGGGTGGGAGTCCCACATTCTGGGATTCTTTCTTTTTCTTTTGAGGCAAGAGACTTTCATCGAGGGGCTCTGGACAGCTACCCAGGACCCAACACTGGTCCTTTGTCCTTGCCCATAACGATAGATTTTGGGAAGAATTGACAAAATTCCCCTTTTTATAATACTAAAAATACCTGACCAAACGACAAATAGAATCTGGAATAGATGTAATGGAAGAATAATACTGGTTTTTGAGGAACTTCCAGGACCCACCGATGAACTTGTGTAACACCCTGAAAATCGGGGGTCGTGTATAAACTCAACTCCCGAGTTCCAGACCGTCACTTATGCAACAAAAATGGTTATGATTCAATGTTGTCTGATTTAAAGCATTCACATGAGTAAAAGTATACCAAAACTGCAATTCATACTTTAGATCCAGTGATAAAAGCAAGCGAAAGACTAAACAATGTACATATATCACTGTATGGAAAAACAAAGTAATCTCATCTGTCTCCAAAGTATGACTACATCTCTGAGTCTCATATACATGTAAATAAACAAAAGAATAAAGTTCAAAATAGTCCCACTGGAGTCCCCTCGATCCAGGTCACCTACGGGAAGCCGTCGTGATACTGCATATACGAGAACTCATCCTAATCCTCGTCAATCTCCGGCTCCACCTCCTGGATCTCGTCCTCACCTGCAGCTACAACAGGGTCTAGTGGGTGTTGCAAACACCATCCCGTAACGTGGGAATGAGTGATCAACTCAGTGGAATCATAGAGCAAAGATTAGCATGTTCACAATTCAATCACGCGATAATAGTAAAGCAGTAAATCGGACATTCCTAATACTGTTATTAATGCAAGGTGATATGATGTGATGTATGCCCTCACCGACGATCACCCTCATGCGGCAACATCTTACGACCGCGGCATGCCACACTCCCTAGAGTGCTCCACATCTTCCGGGCACATGCAATGCTATGGTGATATGATTACCAAGTTGTTATTAGTCCATTCAAACAGCAGGATTGGGAAACTAAGGTACTTCCCTTGTATCAATCCCAACACGGATCCTGTCTAGAGTCGTCACTCCTAGTAATCTCATACGATGTATATTTCGTAGGTCACTGCAAGGGCTGCCAGGGCTGTTGCTCGCACTCGTTGCACCGCTCCCCCATCACCTTATCAATACAGGCCTACTGTACTCTACTGCACGGAAGGGTCGTCGCCTCCCGTGGACTCAGAATACGCTCGCGGTCACTACAAAGGGCTCGTCGCCTGATCAGTGTAGGCCGACAGCTAGAATATAGTGTCCCATACCACCATAATCTGCTCACGAGTCAAGGTGCTCATTGGTCACTACGGGGAGGTTTGTGGCCCCAGCGTAGGCCGACAGCTCGACCACGGTGTCCCATACCACCATGCCCGGCTCATGAGTCTTCGTGGATCAAGGTACCACGATTAATAGGGTTTACAATGGTAAGTTCAGTACCCTAGGTTCAAGCAGTTATGATACATACAAGGTGAACAAACATCGGCCAGTCGGGTTACTTGACGGGCTCGACTAGCGCGATCGCATCTCAAGTTGAACGACATGAAGTGCGTAAAACACTTCGCGTGGCCTAACCACTGCGGCCAACTCTCAACCCGAATCACGTTCATCGACGCGTCGTTCGTGGCTATGACCAGTCAGCCACGAATTCGCTCGGTTACCGACTGCCTGGACTAAGTCAAGTCCCACACATCTATGGAATTACATTAACACTATATACCAGGGTATTGGAATTGAAATACATCATGTGAGCATGTTAACACATGTAATAACATTCAACTTAAGCAAATCTTCAAGGCATACCTTCCATGCATATTCAACTTAAGCAAATCTTCAAAGCATACTTCCTATGCATGTAATGCAATCATGCATAAGGTCAACATGTAGAAAATCATTTAGGTCCGCATATTAATTGAGAAATCAATCACAAACTATCGCATAACTTCATTTAATTCAATACATACTATTACAAGCATTTATACAAACACCTACACTACACACTTAAGTCTACATATAGTATGTCGACCCAAAGTGCGTAACTAGGCGAATCTCTTCGCCAAACTAATTATGCACGCATTCCTAACTTCCTAATGCGACAACAAACCATGTCAACCACATCAGCAAAATATGAATGTAAACAGTACTTCCTACAAATGACTAAAATGCCCTAAATCTCATATTCTTCGTTAGTTTACGAAACGGGAAACGGAGAGCATTTTGTACATGTCAAACGGCGATGCCGTCAAGAATCTACTATTAAACGACATTGAAAGCGTTGGGAACCGTCAATCAAAGCGTCTAAAATCCTCACCTTATGTCTTGTAGACTCGGGAATTGAAACGGAGCATATACGCTTCGTCTACGGCGAATAAGGAGCCTAATACACAAGATCCATAAGCTACATCGCTATGGAAATAAGGGAAACTCAAATCAACAACTATTTAGGGTATTTACTTACCTAAGATTGCGGTGGAATCGCCGGGAAGGTGGTAGAGGTGTGTTGCTTAAGCACATGCAACACGTAGCACAAGTGGCAGGAAGAACTCCCCCACTCTCTCACAATCTCTCACTTTTTTCCCCTCTCCCAAGCTAGGGCTTCTCTCAAATTCGGATGGGAGAGAGGAGTGAGGGTTTCAACCCCTTTTATAGCCTACAACATGCCCAAAATAGGCTTGGGAACAATGTTTACTTGGTGCCTAACCAAATCTGGGCCGTTTCGGTCCAAAAGGGCATTTCTGAAGGTCCCCTGGCCAAATGCGGTCGGACTTAAGCTCATGCATACTAGATCTAGCACACATCCAGTTTTCAGACCGGTAGGGTTCCCAGATCGTACGTGGCGGTCCAGTTTCAGTTTAACGGTCATCGCACCAAGATCAGGCCTATAAGTCTCGTGATATATAATAGATATTTTTCCTGATCCAAGGGTGTAATTTGGCTGTATTCTGACGGTCAGAACGCTCAATACTGATGCGTCAAATTGTATGCCAGATTTGAATTTCAAATTCCAATTCTAACCCTATTCTCACTCTCTTCGGTCCGGGCTCAATGAAATAGCCTGTGATTATCGGTTTGACTTGATTTTTGGAATGAGTGTCAAGTCCAGCTAGACGGTTCTAACGGTCTAAGATAGGAGGTATCGGACTTTCGACGTGCGGTCTAAATCCAATACAAAGATTCAAAGTGGTCCAGAGAACAAACCTGCTTAGAGTTTGGTCCGAGGTTTTAGAGCATTATAGCACCATTGGTTCCACTCGCTTTGGGCCTTGTAGAACGTATTTAAAGTGATCAGGGACCATTTCCCAGCTATTCTAACGTTGCACTAGCTAACCTAGTCATATTTTCTAAAGGAATGAATTCTACGTAATATCGGGTCGAGTTGGTACTCGAGCCCAAGTATGGATTTTTCACGGGCGTTACAATCTACCCCCCTTAACAAATAATTTCGTCCTCGAAATTTTGTACCGTTTCGTACTCCTCCAGAAGTTGTGGGTAGTTCTTTCTGATCTCGGCTTCTGTCTCCCAAGTAGCCTCCTCCTCAGAGTGATGCGTCCATAGTACCTTCACAAGGGGAATCACCTTGCTACGCAGTACCTGCTCCTTCCGGTCTAAGATGAGTGTCGGTCGCAGGATATAAGTAACATCCTCTCCTAACTGCACATGCTCCCATCTGATGATATGAGAAGGATCAGCAACGTACTTCTTCAGCATAGAAACATGAAATACGTTGTGGACGCTCGCGAGGGGCGTGGGTAAAGCCAATCGGTAAGCCACTGCTCCCACACGATCGAGGATCTGAAATGGACCAATGAATCGTGGTGCCAGCTTCCCCTTCTTCCCGAACCGAAGGACTCCCTTCATAGGGAAAACTCGCAAAAACACGTGATCCCCGACTGTGAACTCTAGTGGCCGTCGTCTCGTATCGGCGTAGCTCTTCTGTTTGCTCTGCGCTGTAAGAAGCCGACGTCGAATAATATCGATCTTCTCTGACGTCGCCTGCACCAACTCTGGGCTAATCAAGCTGCGCTCACCGACCTCTAACCAGCAATGCGGTGCACGACAAGGTCGCCCATACAGCGCCTCATAAGGTGCCATGCCGATACTCGCCTGGAAGCTATTGTTGTACGCAAACTCCGCATATGCAAGACAGTCATCCCAACTGTCCTTGAAGTCCAATGCGCAAGCCCGCAACATGTCCTCCAGGATCTGGTTCACTCGCTCCGTCTGTCCGTCCGTCTGTGGGTGGAAGGCAGTACTGAACTTCAACTTCACACCCATAGCCTCCTGAATGCGAGTCCAGAAAATAAAAGTGAACCGCGTGTCTCTGTCCGACACGATCTCCAACGGAACTCCATGCAGACGCACGATCTCTCTAATATACAATCTAGCCAACTCGTCTGCAGAGTTCGTAACTCTGATCGGTAGGAAGTGCGCCGACTTCGTCAATCGGTCGACGATCACCCAAATGGAATCATGCCCCTTCCTCGTCTTCGGCAACCCAGAAATGAAGTCCATGGAAATGAAATCCCACTTCCACTCTGCAATCGGCATAGGCTGCAAAAGTCCAGGTGGTCGGCGATGCTCTGCCTTCACCTGCTGACAAGTGAGACAACGGGACACGAACTCAGTAATGTGGGTCTTCATACCTTCCCACCAATACGTCCTCTTCACGTCACGATACATCTTCGTACTGCCTGGATGCATCGCGAGTCTAGTAGAATGCGCAGCCTCGAGAATCTCTCGTCTCAAGTCAGGGACATCTGGGACGCATAGGCGGCCACGGTAACGTAAGCCCCCATCCATACCAACTCGCCAGTCGGCGTCAGCATCATCACTGGCCTGCTCTCGAAGCTCAGTAAGATGCGCGTCGTCCCTCTGCGCCTCGATGACACGGTCATCGATCTGGGATCGCACCTGTACATGTACGATGAACTCAAATGGCTCCTCTACGGTGAGTTTCTGCTCAAAGTCTCGCAAAAACTCAACCATATCCCACTCGGCAACCATCAGCGGAGCCGCAAACTCTATCGCCTTCTTGCGGCTCAACGCATCAGCCACAAGGTTCGCCTTCCCAGGATGGTAAGAGACTTCAAACTTGAAGTCCTTCAGCGTCTCCATCCATCGCCGCTGCCTCATATTCAAGTCCCGCTGCGTGAATATGTACTTGAGGCTCTTGTGGTCGCAAAAGAGCTCGAACTCCTCTCCGTAGAGGTAATGTCTCCAGAGTCTCAGTGCGAATATCACGGCTGCCAACTCCAGGTCGTGTGTAGGGTAATTCTCCTCGTGCTTCCTTAATTGTCTCGAGGCATACGAAATTACCCTGTCCCTCTGCATAAGGACACAACCCAAACCAACGCTAGACGCGTCAGTGTATATAGTGTATTTAACCCCTTGTTCTGGCAATACTAGCACAGGGGCGGACGTAAGTCTGTCCTTCAGCTCCTGAAAAGCCGACTCCGCCTTATCATTCCAGGCGAACTTCACGTCCTTCCGTGTCAACTGAGATAAGGGTCTCGCGATCTTCGAGAAATCCTGAATGAAGCGCCGATAGTAGCCAGCGAGTCCCAAGAAACTCCTCACCTCAGTGACAGAACCAGGCTGCTCCCAGTCCTGCACCGCAGCTACCTTAGACAGGTCAACTGCCATGCCATCCTTGGACACCACGTGTCCCAGAAACTTTACCTCCTGCTTCCAGAAGTCGCACTTCTTGTACTGTGCGAACAACTGATGTCGTCTGAGCGTATCAAGGACCAAACGCAAGTGCTCCTCATGCTCCTCTCGACTCCTAGAGTATACCAAAATGTCGTCGATAAAGACAACGACGAATCGATAGAGGAAAGGCCGCAATACCCGGTTCATCAGATCCATGAACACGGCCGGTGCGTTCGTGAGACCGAACGACATCACGAGGAACTCGTAGTGACCAAAACTGGTCCTGAATGCTGTCTTCTGCATGTCCTCATCTCTGACGCGCAGCTGATGATATCCTGACTGAAGATCAATCTTCGAGAAGTACTGCGCTCCTCTCAACTGATCAAACAAGTCATCGATCCTGGGCAAAGGGTACTTGTTCTTCACCGTGAGCTGGTTCAGCCTGCGATAATCAATACACAATCGCAGCGAACCATCCTTCTTCTTCACGAACAAGACCGGTGCTCCCCAAGGAGACACGCTAGGCCGTATAAAGCCAAGCTCTAGTAGGCCATCAATCTGCGTCCTCAACTCCTCCATCTCACATGGTGCCATGCGATACGTCGGTAGTGAGACGGGTGTAGAACTAGGAACCAGATTGATAGTGAAGTCGATCTCACGTCGGGGCGGCAAACCAGGGATCTTCCTGAACAGATCCCCGAACTCAGAAACAGCTGGCGTCTGCTCAAGTACCTGGGCACCAGCGTCGTGCAATAGAGTGGCGTAGCTAAGAATGCGGAAAGGAAGATTTACCCGCACTGGAAATGTGAAAGGCGTGCCCTCAGGCTCGTACACCGTCACCACACGAGCCTCGCAGTCAATCTCGGCTCTCGCTGCAGTCAACCAGTCCATGCCAAGAATGATGTCGAGATAAACGAGCGAGGGATCGACGACCAGATCAAGAGTCATCGTCCTGCCTTCCAGATCAACTAAACAACCCTCACACATCTGGGTGACATCCGAATAATCTCCATGAGCTGCAAGGACTCGCACGCTATCCATAGTGATAGTCTGCAACCCAAGACGTCTGACCACGGCACGCGATATCAAAGAAAGCGTGGAACCAGTGTCCACCATGACAAGAACGGGAGTACCTCCGATATGGCCCGTGACCTCGAAGGCTGAATGCTGGAAAGTCGGCGTCGTAGCTGCCTCAGCGGTCAGTGCATGAACTCGTGCCTGCTGTGGCCGGTTCGGCCGCTGTGTCAAGGGCCGTGGAGGCTATCGAATCTGCGATACCGTAGGTCGGAAAGAAGGATGCGCAGGAGCTGACCGTATAGGCGGTGCTGATATCGCCTGCGGACGTACACGATCAATCTTCTGCGGCGGCGAGAACCCACTGTCCCGCATCCTGGAAAAGCAACTCTGCGCTAAATGGCCCGTCCTCCCACAGTATGTGCATGATAAATCAGGGCGCCGAAACGGTCCTACTGGCGCCGTGGTCCTGGTAGGAGGATCAATGCGAGGCCTCTTGCCCGCGAAGGGCCTGTCTGACAAATCCGGTCGCGGCCTAGAAGTAGTCGGGCCTCGAGATCGCGCAAGTCGATCCACGTCCTGCTCTGCCCGCATGGACATGTGAACCAACTCCGCATAGGAGGGAAAACTGACACAGCACATCTTCGACCGAATATCCGGTCGCAAGCCCTCCAAAAAGCGCCGTATGCACATCTGCTCATCAGCTATAATCGTCGGGACGTACCTGCCCAACTCTGTGAACCGATGCTCATACTCGGTAACCGTCATCGCTGCCTGCCTGAGACGGAGAAACTCATTCTCCCTCTCGTGCCTGTAGGTCTGGGGATAATACTTCTCATGGAAGCGGAACTCGAATGCTGCCCACGTCCATACGAAATCTGCGGCAACAGTCCGCAATATGCTATCCCACCACATACTGGCCTCTCTCTCAAACAGGAAGGTAGCCAGCTCTACCTGCTCAGCCTCAGTACAGTGCAACATCCGTAGAATCTTCGACAGTCGGTCGAGCCAGAACTCAGCCTCCTCGGGTCTGTGAGAACCCAGAAAAGTAGGAGGCTGCAAGCACTGAAATCGCTCCAGAAGGCCCCGTGTGTCGGCAGGATTCCCCGCAGGGAAAGCAGGCTGCGCAGGATGTGTTATGCCCTCATCCTGGGCGTAAGTATAGGCATCCTCAGCTGGATGCGCAGGTGGTGCAGGCGGAGTAGATGCAGTCGCACCCCCACCCTGGGCTAAAGTCCCAACTATGGTGGTCAGAAGCTGCTGCTGCTGTAGCATCATAGCCATCATCTGCTCGAATCTATCAGGGGGTGGAGCAGGCTGTGGCGGATGAGGTGCGGAAGTAGATGCGCGCTGTGGCTCTCTAACTGATGGTGTAAATGGCTGTGGTCCATCTGTTGGACCAACAGTAGGCTGAGACGATCGAACCGCCTCAGGAATCGGGCCCACAGCAGGGTTTGGACAAGTGCCAGACTGAGAGGGAGTCTGATCCATCTGCTCTGACAATGAAAGCCGAACCGCGCTCCTCGTAGTCTTAGGTGGCATTCCCTATATTCAAAATAGGGCGCAACCTTGTCAGTCTCAATTGCACAAATACACCACAATCATTCACTAAAGAGTCAAAGGCATTCCATACATTTCAATTAATCAAAATTGTCACAATACAAGGGATATATCCTTACAAGCATCATGACTAGAATGACATGGAAATTAAGACAGTTAAGCAACAGCAACATAAGCAAAGCACTAGCCTCAACAGGCTTACACACATAAAACGGGAAATGGCTAACTACTAATAACAACATCAAAGATCGCGTCGCTAGTCGGAGTTTGGTGACGGAGGAGGAGCACCCTTATCCTGTAAGCAACACAGGATTACCTTCAAGGTGCGAGTCACCTTGCCAAACTTCTTCTTTGTAACAGCCTTGGCATCAGCGACTTTCGCTCGAAGTTCTTGGACTTCCCTTCGCAAAGCGGTCTGACTCTCCTCCATCCGAGCAATGCGGTCGTCGATAGTAGTCTGCGCAGAAGGAGGAGGGCTCTCATCAGTATCCTGAGCCTCCTCTTCTGCTTCTTCCTAAACCTCTTCCTGAACCTCTGCTCTAGGTTCTTCTTCGCTTTGATCTTCCTCTTCATCAAAGTCATCCCCACTATCCCTTTCAAGTTGATTTTCACGGTATTGCGACCCAATCTTCATCTTAATCATTGTCGACTCATCGATGGTGTGAATCGATACCGGCAATTCGGGTCCAAGTCTATAGGCAAACTCAAGCGCAATCTTGCAAATGAGTCGGCCAAAGGGAAGGGATTCGGATGTTCTCCTCGACCTGGCTATGAGAACTATCTGCCGTAAGATGAAAGTGGCCATACATACGTTCTCTCCCTGGGCCACCAGAAATAAGAAATCGACCATAAGACGTGTACATTCAATGCGGTTCGTCGACCTAGGATAAACATTGAACGTGCAGATATGATGCAGCAGACCCAAATCCTTAGACATGTACATCGCCTTGAGGCTATTATTAGTCTGCCATGGAACCAACTTACCGCACAGAAACCTGGTGCGGTGATCTCGTTCACGTCTAGTCCTCAAATTCTTCTCACTTGGATGCACATCACCTAGAGGCACATTGAGAAGTCGCGCAATCAACCGGACGTCGATCGTAGCCATCCGATCTCTACCAAAAGGGATTTTGAACTGCAAAGGCTCCAAGGTAGGATTCTGGATGTTAGCATAGAAGGCACGAACGGTGCTCACATTAGCACGAGCGCGAGCTTCAAAGATCGGTCCCCAGTGTGCAGCTTCAATGCGTTCGAACAACAGATACTCGCCGAACAATCGCCCATCTACGTCCGCCTCAAATAACACTCTACGATCAGTGTATTCACCATGAGGCATCTCTGATAGAATGGTTCGTCCAAGGTGTGCATGGGGATCCAAATCCCGCTTTGTACGGTACTCCAGGACTGCAGCTGGACCTGCGGCGGCGCTTGAACTTGCGGCACCACCCCGCGGTCTTCTCAATCGAGCAGGGCGGCTCGGCCCAGCCTCATCTGTTGCAGTTTTCCTCTTACCCATCAAAGACAGGATGGATGAGAGTGACAAAAGACCCAAAATGGCTTCCACGAAAGCCATGGAAAACGCTGAAAATGCGGAGAAATGGGTACCCAATCTGATAAAAGGAAATCTAGGCGTCGTAGAGGGATGCTTCAAGCTTCCCAAGGCTGTACTTTCAGGGAAAAATACAAATAAAAAGATGGGATGGAGCACCTCACGATTTCAGCTATATTTAGGGGATTTTGGAGCTCCAAATGGTGATATCTTCAAGGAAAGAGGCTGCCAACACCCAATAAATGATGGGTGGTGGTCGGTTTTGGCCAAGGAAGGTTGTAGAGGTGGTTTGGGACGCCGGGGTTTGGAATGGGTTGCTGAAAATCAAATCTAGGGCTATGTAGGGGGCTGTTTGTGAAGGAGAGATGAGATTTGGGGGTTTTCGTGATGTGGGAGGTACCTAGGGATGATGTGGAGCCTATTTAAGGGGGTGCGCCCGAAGGACGGCACCAACCGACACCGCCGGCCGGCGATGCCTTCAAGTTGGCCAGTGGGACCCCATGGGTCTGGTCCCCCATGGTCCTAGGGTCCCAAAAAGTTAGGTCCCACCCCTTGGTTCACATTAATTTGGTCTGTATGAGCCCAAACATGTGTTTGGGGCTTTCTGGGTTCACATCACAATCCTGAATACCAAACCATATGATGCAGCATATGAATTTGGGGTAGAAGGATCCAGTTCACCTATCTAGCTCCTTATTTTCTAAAGAAAGTGAATTTAGAATGGCCTTATGGCCATTTTTCATGAAATTTTACTATTCACTGAAAAATTTGGTGAATGTACTAATTTGTGTTATTTTCACATTAGGTTTGATGCCTAATATGAATTGGATAAGAAAGAAATAAAGATTGGAGTGTTTAGAGGAGGAATTTTGAAGATTTTTGGTGAAACGGGGTTTTTAAGCCCTGGCGATTGATTACTGGAGTCGTGGTCATCCCACGGCCCAAGAATTCACTTTTGCAGTTTAAAACCGCTCATAGGACGTCTCAACCCGACTTCCTAAAGCTTAGAAGTGATTCGGGTTGCTTTACGCGACCCGAGATGCGTTACAGACTCGATCTTGCGATCGATCCTAATAGACTTCGCCTATCGGCGAATCTGCGATCCTAGAAGTGTTTCTAGACCCTTCTCGCACCCACCTAAGTCAAAGGAAGCGACAGCGTACGTCGCAAGACCATAACCCAGGCCCAGTATACTCTCATTCATGCTCTGATACCAACTTGTAACACCCTGAAAATCGGGGGTCGTGTATAAACTCAACTCCCGAGTTCCAGACCGTCACTTATGCAACAAAAATGGTTATGATTCAATGTTGTCTGATTTAAAGCATTCACATGAGTAAAAGTATACCAAAACTGCAATTCATACTTCAGATCCAGTGATAAAAGCAAGCGGAAGACTAAACAATGTATATATATCACTGTATGGAAAAACAAAGTAATCTCATCTGTCTCCAAAGTATGACTACATCTCTGAGTCTCATATACATGTAAATAAACAAAAGAATAAAGTTCAAAATAGTCCTACTGGAGTCCCCTCGATCCAGGTCACCTACGGGAAGCCGTCGTGATACTGCATATACGAGAACTCATCCTGGTCCTCGTCAATCTCCGGCTCCACCTCCTGGATCTCGTCCTCACCTGCAGCTACAACAGGGTCTGGTGGGTGTTGCAAACACCATCCCGTAACGTGGGAATGAGTGATCAACTCAGTGGAATCATAGAGCAAAGATTAGCATGTTCACAATTCAATCACGCGATAATAGGAAAGCAGTAAATCGGACATTCCTAATACTGTTATTAATGCAAGATGATATGACGTGATGTATGCCCTCACCGACGATCACCCTCATGCAGCAACATCTTACGACCGCGGCATGCCACACTCCCTAGAGTGCTCCACATCTTCCAGGCACATGCAATGCTATGGTGATATGATTACCAAGTTGTTATTAGTCCATTCAAACAGCAGGATTGGGAAACTAAGGTACTTCCCTTGTATCAATCCCAACACGGATCCTGTCTAGGGTCGTCACTCCTAGTAATCTCATACGATGTATATTTCGTAGGTCACTGCAAGGGCTGCCAGGGCTGTTGCTCGCACTCGTTGCACCGCTCCCCCATCACCTTATCAATACAGGCCTACTGTACTCTACTGCACGGAAGGGTCGTCGCCTCCCGTGGACTCAGAATACGCTCGCGGTCACTACAAAGGGCTCGTCGCCTGATCAGTGTAGGCCGACAGCTAGAATATAGTGTCCCATACCACCATAATCTGCTCACGAGTCAAGGTGCTCATTGGTCACTACGGGGAGGTTTGTGGCCCCAGCGTAGGCCGACAGCTCGACCACGGTGTCCCATACCACCATGCCCGGCTCATGAGTCTTCGTGGATCAAGGTACCACGGTTAATAGGGTTTACAATGGTAAGTTCAGTACCCTAGGTTCAAGCAGTTATGATACATACAAGGTGAACAAACATCGGCCAGTCGGGTTACTTGACGGGCTCGACTAGCACGATCGCATCTCAAGTTGAACGACATGAAGTGCGTAAAACACTTCGCGTGGCCTAACCACTGCCGCCAACTCTCAACCCGAATCACGTTCATCGACGCGTCGTTCGTGGCTATGAACAGTCAGCCACGAATTCGCTCGGTTACCGACTGCCTGGACTAAGTCAAGTCCCACACATCTATGGAATTACATTAACACTATATACCAGGGTATTGGAATTGAAATACATCATGTGAGCATGTTAACACATGTTATAACATTCAACTTAAGCAAATCTTCAAGGCATACCTTCCATGCATATTCAACTTAAGCAAATCTTCAAAGCATACTTCCTATGCATGTAATGCAATCATGCATAAGGTCAACATGTAGAAAATCATTTAGGTCAGCATATTAATTGAGAAATCAATCACAAACTATCGCATAACTTCATTTAATTCAATACATACTATTACAAGCATTTATACAAACACCTACACTACACACTTAAGTCTACATATAGTATGTCGACCCAAAGTGCATAACTAGGCGAATCTCTTCGCCAAACTAATTATGCACGCATTCCTAACTTCCTAATGCGACAACAAACCATGTCAACCACATCAGCAAAATATGAATGTAAACAGTACTTCCTACAAATGACTAAAATGCCCTAAATCTCATATTCTTCGTTAGTTTACGAAACGGGAAACGGAGAGCATTTTGTACATGTCAAACGGCGATGCCGTCAAGAATCTACTATTAAACGACATTGAAAGCGTTGGGAACCGTCAATCAAAGCGTCTAAAATCCTCACCTTATGTCTTGTAGACTCGGGAATTGAAACGGAGCGTATACGCTTCGTCTACGGCGAATAAGGAGCCTAATACACAAGATCCATAAGCTACATCGCTATGGAAACAAGGGAAACTCAAATCAACAACTATTTAGGGTATTTACTTACCTAAGATCGCGGTGGAATCGCCGGGAAGGTGGTAGAGGTGTGTTGCTTAAGCACGTGCAACACGTAGCACAAGTGGCAGGAAGAACTCCCCCACTCTCTCACAATCTCTCACTTTTTTTCCCTCTCCCAAGCTAGGGCTTCTCTCAAATTCGGATGGGAGAGAGGAGTGAGGGTTTCAACCCCTTTTATAGCCTACAACATGCCCAAAATAGGCTTGGGAACAATGTTTACTTGGTGCCTAACCAAATCGGGGCCGTTTCGGTCCAAAAGGGCATTTCTGAAGGTTCCCTGGCCAAATGCGGTCGGACTTAAGCTCATGCATACTGGATCTAGCACACATCCAGTTTTCAGACCGGTAGGGTTCTCAGATCGCACGTGGCGGTCCAGTTTCAGTTTAACGGTCATCGCACCAAGATCAGGCCTATAAGTCTCATGATATATAATAGATATTTTTCCTGATCCAAGGGTGTAATTTGGCTGTATTCTGACGGTCAGAACGCTCAATACTGATGCGTCAAATTGTATGCCAGATTTGAATTTCAAATTCCAATTCTAACCCTATTCTCACTCTCTTCGGTCCGGGCTCAATGAAATAGCCTGTGATTATCGGTTTGACTTGATTTTTGGAATGAGTGTCAAGTCCAGCTAGACGGTTCTAACGGTCTAAGATAGGAGGTATCGGACTTTCGACGTGCGGTCTAAATCCAATACAAAGATTCAAAGTGGTCCAGAGAACAAACCTGCTTAGAGTTTGGTCCGAGGTTTTAGAGCATTATAGCACCATTGGTTCCACTCGCTTTGGGCCTTGTAGAACGTATTTAAAGTGATCAGGGACCATTTCCCAGCTATTCTAACGTTGCACTAGCTAACCTAGTCATATTTTCTAAAGGAATGAATTCTACGCAATATCGGGTCGAGTTGGTACTCGAGCCCAAGTATGGATTTTTCACGGGCGTTACAACTTGCGGCCGAGGGTTTAAGAGGAAAAAGAATAAAATTTCATTTTCTGAAAAATAATAAAAATTTTCTGCTTGACTGTCTTTTATCGGGCATCAGTTTTCGATATCATCGATCAGTGTTCTGAGGATATCGACATAACTCCCCCAATGTTATCGAGACTGGCTTCGATATCATCCTTACTTGTGTGCCTTTTCAAATTCTGAAGAGATATCGATGATATCGATTGTTTGTTGATTTGATCGAAAATGCAGGCAACAATCTTATCAAAGTTGAGTATTTTCAATACTTAGCATTCAATCATCCCTTCATGTATACCTTTAGTGTATCTATGAACCAATAGTATATATAAAAAAATTTTGCACAAAAATTGTACAAGATAAAGTTATAAACCTTGAACATGTTTATATACATAAAGGATTGAGATGAGAAATCTCAGATATATCATTTAGAGCTCAGCAAAAATTGCATCATTTCTGCAAATATCCAGGTCTAGATGCATCACCTGGACTTGTCCTTTTAATGCTTGATATTTCAGGATATATGAAAATTAGCTATCCAACAGTTCAGTTTTTCTTTTACTACCCATTTTGAGACAGAATTCATTACTGTGGTAGATTTGATTTTCATGTTTGTCTTATCCACTTGATCTGATGATTTCTTCATTCTGTCTTTTATCTTAGTTGGTGATGGATGTGTGTTACTCCTAGGTAGACCTTTGACATTCTGTATTTCTCTGGCTGGCTTGAATTTACCAATGTGATTTTGACCAGAGTTATATGAAGTCTTTCTAGGAGTTAAGCATTCAAACTCATAATGACCCATATCAACACATAGATGACAAACTAGAGTAGTTCTCATATTACTTCCTGAAGCAGCAGATGTTTCAGTTGTTGGGGTTGCATTTCCAGTTTTCTTTTTAGTTTTCTCATACCCTAAGCCGCTCTTGTCTCTTCCTTGTCTTCCCATCCCTAACATCTTTTCTAGCTTTTCACCACTCTGAGAAAATTTATAATTTATTTCATCATATTTCTAGATTTTTCTAATTCACAATGGAGTGTGTGATTTTCATTTTGGAGTTACTCATTTTCATCTTTTAATAATTCAACTTGTTTAGTGAGCTTTGATGATTTCATTTTTAGGGATAGATTGACTCTTACCAACTTATCATTGTCTGAGTGATATTGCTACAAATCATTGATTAAATGTGTATTAATTTCCAAAGTTTTATCCAAATCTTTTTGCAACAATTCCTTTTTATACTCAGATATTCCAAGTCTTTTAACAACTTTGATGCTATGGATATAGAGCTGATTATAGGCATCTTGCAGTTTATCTTTTTCTACTTCTTCTTCTTATCTAGTTTCTTCATTATCAGACGGGAATGATTCAGTGGCTTGCTGTTCTTCAAATTTCATGGGAATGATTGGAGTGGTGGAGACTATAAGGATTTTTAATGATTTTTTATCTCCATCACTCTCTGAGTCACTATTTTTTGAGTTTGACTCCTCCGTATCATCCCAAGTGGTGGCCATTACCTTGCCCTTAGTTTTTCTGTTGGGGCAATCAGTAGATAGATGATCATACTTCTGACAGGCATAACATTGTGGTTCTCTTTTATCAAATTTTCTTGCAGAAGGTTTGTCATCCACTTTTGTACCTCTAGAGGGACGGTCGCGATTCTTCTGAAAGAATCTTCTGAATTTTGGTGCCAGCAAAGTCACTGCCTCATCTTCATCTTCCTTTTCACTTCCACTGTCCTCATGTTTTGTTTTCTTTGAAGTTTTAAGGACAATGTTTTGAGATTTTTGGGATTATTTAAAGTGTAATTTGAAAGTTTATAGGGAACCTACCAGTTCTTCTACTTTCATCTCTTCAATATTCCTACACTCCTCGATTATTGTTACTTTGGGATTAAATCATTCCAGTAGAGATCTTAGAATTTTCCTACAAATTTTTGGTACCAGAACTTTTTCTCCCAATCCACCCATGAAGTTACAGATGATATTTAATTTAGTGAAAAACTCCATAAATGTCTCATACTCCTCCATCTTGAGACTTTCGAACTGTGAAGTCAGAAGTTATAGTTTAGACCTCTTCACAGTGCTTGTGCCTTCATGGGTTGTTTCTAGTAGATCTCATGCTTCCTTGGATGTCTCACACATACTTATTTGATTGAAGATGTCTTGGGACACGGCACAGTAGATGGCGTTCATAGCTTTTGCTTCAGCAGTTTGTTTTTCCTTATCGAATATCATCCACTTTTCTTTGGATTTGGGTTTTGTGATGGTTGTGCCACTGCAAGTATAATCTATTCAGATGGTAACACATATCCACTTTCTAGTATATCCCAAACATCATGGTACAAAGATCTTAGGAAGTAGTACATCCTAGCCTTCTAGTATGTGTAGTTTGAGTCATCAAATACTGGAGGCCTAGTGACTGATCAGCCCTCACCTTTGGCCATATTCCAAACTTCAGTCAAGATCACTCTCTAGTCTGTGAAGCCCTTAAAGAGAGACCCTCTTTGATACCAATTGAAATAGCGGTGAAGACCGCTTTAGTTAAAGTAGAAATATGTCAATATGTCCTAGAGGGGGGTGAATAGAACTTTTTAAAGTTTTTATAATGTATTTAAAAATTCCATTACACTAATCCTTATAGATATGCAATTATCAGGATTACCCAAATGTAACTCTACTAGCTTCCAAGCCTGGTAGAGGATCCAATCATAAACTTATTTAAGAGATAACAATATATAACTTAGTTTATGATGGATATTGTAAGTGCTATGGAAAATAGATCCTTTCGTTGTCAAATTTTGTGGTGCCAAAACATCAACTTGTGTCTTGTGTAGCATATGTAAATGTTCAAGATGCTACATCGCAATCTTTCAAGACAAGTATGGAGATCTTTCAAGAGCTACAACAAAAGACAAGTTCTGTTTAAGACTCAAGTACAGCTCAAGAGAGTGTACAATTCAAGATGAAGTTTTCAAGCTCTAGAAGATCTCAAGTTCAAGCTACATCATGAAGAGATCTCAAGCTACCTAAACTTCAAAGGTCATACATCATCTAAAGAAATGAAGTTTCAATGTTCATACTTCATGTCCCAGGTATGAAAGACCTTAGATTGACCTTAGGGAAGGTCATTTTGTATACATAATTCGATTTAAATCTTATTATATGTTTTTGGTCTGTTCTAAGACTAGTCATAAGCTCTGTTTAACTAATCCTAGAACTGGCTCAACTAGTCTAAGAAATTTCAGGTCCAGTCTTAAGTTTGTTGTAAATTTTTAGAATTTTTGGGTTGTGCTATGACCAGTCCTGGAGACTCTACGACTAATCATATGAATAGTGTCGATTCGTCCTACGACTAATCCTGAATCTATGACTCAAAGTACAACAACTAAATTTTTTGTCTCACGACTAGTCGTAGGGTGCTTATGACTAGTCGTGGCCAGCCTACGACTAGTCGTAGACTACCTTTGACCAGTTGTGGAACACTTTTATCCAATCGCGCTAAAAATTTTAAAAATTTGTTTCTCCTACGACCAATCGAAGTGTCCACAAGACTAGTCGAAGGTGCGATTTCTGCAGCTATAAATAAACGACGAATTTCAGAGTTTGATAACTCAATTCAAGAATAATCTAGGGAATACTCTGAGATAAGTTTGTGTTTATTTTAAGCTAAATTGTGCACATTTAATATTCTCTTTTGTTAGCTTTATTAATTTGATTTTATTTCTATATTCCAATCTAATTTGAAAAGAGGAATTGTTGTATTCCTTCTTCTTGGTATCAAAATTAAATCTAGGTAGCCCATCTGGTTTAATTTAAAATCAATTTAGAATTAGAACCATTTCAAAGTGAGTATTGGACATTAAACTTCTACATTCGAACTTCTACTCCGATTGGTTCTACTGGGCTACTATAAAAGGAGAATTCCACGTATTTTACTTTATTGTAAATTCCATTCTTTTTTGCTTCTTTTGAGATTAAGCCAGAATAATCTCATTGTATTGGTTATTTAAGGGAAGCCAAAAAACTCAGCAGTGAGGGTTTTTTTAATTGTGTAAGCCCATTAGAAAGACATAATTGTTAAGGTTTTGGGTGAACCTGTGAAAACCTATTTTGATAGTGAACGCTAATATCCCCTGTGTGAGGATATTAGGAGTGGAGTAATAATCTGTGTGGCTGTTATTTAATAGTTGGTGAACACACAGGAGAACCACTATAACTCTCTGTGTATTGTGGATGTATGTTTGATTTTGCCTATCTTTTATCATTCAGAATTGTGGGATGTATATGTGAATTTGAATGTTGTAATATTTACATTTCAAGCACTGTGGGGAATGCAGTAGTAGTTTAGATTTTAATTTTTACAATTTATTTCAATTCCTTGCTATTCTTTTATTCCTCTTCAGTTTGAGTTTTTGATACAAAGACCTTTCTAGAAATAAGGTTTTCCTACCATAAACCCTTAGTTTTTGGTGTAAGGTTGTCCTTAGAACAACATTTGTATCAATCTCTCAATACTTGTTTATTAAGGTTACTTTTTATTTTATCATTGTGAATTAATTTTCTTTATTTGACTATCTCTTTCTTTAATTCCACTGTTATTATTTTAAATTTGACATAGTTTTATTCACCCCCCCTCCCCTCCAGGACTTATAGCTAGGCCTTTTCAAGTGGTATCGAAGCCTAATAGCTCATTTTAATTCTTTTTATTTGGATTTATTTCCTGAGCTAATCGATCTAAGCTATATTTAAGATGTCAAATTTTGATAGCCTTTCAGTCACTAGGCCTCCACCTTTCGATGACACCAATTATGCCTATTGGAAAGCCAGGATGAGGATTTTCCTTAAATCCATGGATGAAAGTGTGTGGCTAGCTACAGTGAATGAATGGACCCCTCCTACTACTGAAGTAACTAGTATCGATGGATCGAAGCC
Source organism: Magnolia kwangsiensis (assembly GCA_037074715.1). NCBI lineage: Eukaryota > Viridiplantae > Streptophyta > Magnoliopsida > Magnoliales > Magnoliaceae > Magnolia > Magnolia kwangsiensis. The sequence continues at coordinate 82,787,061 of CM073589.1, read as the reverse complement.
TATGAGAATTACACCTTATTTTTCTTGGACCACACTTCAAAAAAGTGAGAGTAGTGCAAATGTTAAAGCACCAAATGCAATCACTTGCACACTATCATCGGATGAATTCAAAAGAATTATATCCTGTGATTCTGCAAAGTAAGCGTGGGATATTTTAGAAATGACACACGAGGGAACATCAATTGTCAAAAAAATCTAAGATTGAAATCCTCACAACCAAATTTGAGGAAATACATATGGAAGAAAATGAAATGTTCATGGACTTCTATACAAGATTAAATGACATTGTGAACTCTATATGGGGTCTTGGTGATAAAATACCAGAAAGTAAAATTTGTGAAAAAATACTGTGCTCGCTTCCTGAACGGTTCAACTCTAAGGTAACTGTGATCCAGGAACTTCGTGACACAGACATTATGAGGGTAGAGGAATTAGTTGTCTCTTTACAGACTTATGAGTTGACTTTTAAAGCTCCAAAAGGTAAATCTATTGCCTTAAAATCTTCTAAAAATAGTTTTTAAGAAAAAGATAACAATTCTGATTTAGAAAACTCTGAAGACGATATGGCCCTTTTAGCAAAAAAGTTTTACAAAATTTTTAAAAGTAAAAAGAGGGTTAATTTTTAAAAATCGAATAATAAGAAAAAATATAAACCTAAAACTCGAAAGTCATTAAAAGACAGTCAGTGTTACAACTGCCATGAATATGGGCATTTAGCAAACAAGTGTCCTAAAAAGGATAAACCCAAAAGGAAGGGTATGTTAGCTACTTGGGATGAATCTTCTGATTCTTAAGCCTCTTTTGAATCAGAAGATTCTGAAATCGAGTCGGGCAGTGAAGTTAAAGCCCTTATAACTCTAGCCAAATTCACATTTTCAGATAATGATTCAATAAGTAAAGAAAATATGAATAGTGAATGTGAAAATGAAGATGATCTTCAAAATGCTTACAATGCCCTATACAAGGAAAGTTGTAAAATTGCTATTAAACTTAAACTTCAAAAAGAAAAATTTTCTAAGCTTAAAGAAAATTTTGAGTCTTTTGTTTTAGAAAAATCCCATATTTCAGATTATTTTGAAAAGACTAAATGTGATTTAAAATTGAAAACCTCCCTGATTGAAGATCTTAAATCTGAAAATGATAAACTTAGCGTTGAAGTCTCTTCTCTTCTAAGTTTAAATGATACATGGAAGTATGCCTAAGGAGACCCAAAGTTAGAAAAACTTTTATCTGGATCAAGGAAATGTGATGATTGATCCAGGTTGGGTTATGATAAAAATGTTCCTCTTAAATAGAATAATACGCCTCCTAAGTTTGTAAAAGGAGAGACCTTAAACTCAAAAGGAAAAAGTATAAGTCAAATTTTTTAAAAAAATACTAAAACTTTTTAAAAACCTAAAAGCAACTATATCAATTATAAAAATCAAAACCAAAACCCTTTAGCTAAAAAATTAGTTGATTTGCTTAAGGAGCTTTTAAAATCTAACTCAGTACGTCACTCTTACAACTACTATAAACAAAAGAAGACCAACTATATACCTAAACCCAAAACAGTTATGAAATGGGTTCTTAAGGTTACCTGCTTGGTTGCCCACACTGCTTTTAAAGCTTCAAGCCATTCAAAGTGGTACCTAGACAGCGGAAGCTTAAGGCATATGACTGGTGATAAAGGTTTATTCACTGATCTCAAAGACAGGGTTGATGGTTCAATCACATTTGGTGATGGAAACAACTACAAGATTATTGGCAAAGGTACGGTTCAACTCTATAACCTCCCTTTGTTTAAAAATGTTTTGTATGTTGAAGGGTTGAAACACAATTTGTTAAGCATATCTCAAATATGCGATAACAATCATAGCACAAAATTCTCTAATCAAGGTTGTGAATATCTAAATAACAAGGGTTCAGTAACCTTAATTGGTCGCAGAACGTCTGAAAACTACTATTTTATTAGTGAATCCAGCTCATCTAGTTAAACATGTCACATGGTCCATACTAATGAAACAAATTTGTGGCATAAACGCCTTAGACATGTACATTACCATAATTTGTATAGACTGAGAAAAAGATAACTGATAAGAGGTCTACCTAAATTACAAAAGATAGACAAAATATGTGGTGAATGCCAGATTAGCAAGCAATTAAGGAACTCTCACAAGAAAGTGAACTCCAATGCCACATCAAGACCACTCGAGCTTCTCCATATGGATCTTATAAGACATACTAGGATGAAGAGTCGAGGTGACAAAAAATATATTTTGGTAATCGTGAATGATTCTACCAGATTCACTTGGGTAGCCTTTTTAAAGGATAAATCAGAAACCCTTGATGAAGTGAAAAGAGTTCTCAAATAGATTCAAATGGAAAAAGGTTCTCGAGTTTGTAAGATTCGTAGTAATCATGGATCTGAATTTGAGAATAGCAGTTTTGAGAAATTCTGTAGCGATCAGGAGATATTACATGAATTCTCTGCATCTAAAACTCCACAACAAAAAGGAATTGTTGAAAGAAAAAATAGAGTGCTTCAAGAAATGGCTAATGTAATGTTAAATAGTATGAAGCTATCTAAAAACCTTTGGGTTGAAGCCGTGAATACTTCCTGTTATATAATTAACTGAGTTTATACAAGTAAATCTAATAATAAAACGGCTTATGAAATGTAGTTTGATAAGAAGCCTACTATTAAATACTTTCAAGTTTTTGGCACCAAGTGCTGTATTTTATATGATTGGAAAAATCTGGAAAAGTTTGATTCTAAAAATGATAAAGGGATCTTTTTAGGATACTCTTTAAACAGTCGCACATATCGTGTACTGAACAAAAGGACATGTGTAATTCAAGAATCTATAAATGTGGTCATAGATGATCACTTGAACACACCTACTCCAAGTTCAGATAATGATGAAGTTCTTTTGATTGACAAACTAGATAAACCAGATACTTCATCAAGTCAAAATAATTTTGAATTGAGGACTGTTAAAAATCATCCAACTACTTAGATTCTTAAAAACCCTCTCACTGGTGTACGCACTAGTAGACAGCTAGAAGATATATGTAACTTGTAACACCCCAGATTTTTATCAATCTGGAGTTAGACGTCCTTAGGCAATGGGTCAACCATAATACTCTCAAAGATCAATCCCAAAGTCTAAAAATCAATTTTCAACCCATTTCCTTCGAAATCTCACCTTTCACCACCTCATTCTTCAAATTTCTCCAAGTACTTTCATATTAGACACAAATCCTAAAGTTTAAATGGTGAAGAACTATACTTAAACTAAAACTTAGTATAAATGGTACATACATGATTAAAATGGGATTTTGACTATTAAATTTTTGAAATATCATGATGTAGATAGGTTATTTGGATATATTATTTTCTCCTTCCCAAAAATCATATATTGTATGTCACATAACTCATTCTAGTTTACAAATGAGACCCGATAAATGCCTTGACGGACTTATGGGCCCAAACGGCTCAATTCGGGGGGACCCGAGGTGGGTGCTACATATTTTCGGCATCCCCGAGGGGGGGGGGGGGGGAGGACCTCACCCCTGGGGCGAGCCCTCACAAAAAAGTCCAGTGACCGGAGAGGGGCTCATCGGTTTGGTGAGGCCTCGTCCGTACAGCGGATTAGGCTGCCCGTTTCTGTATTTTTTTATCACATTTTGTCCAATTTTGAAAAATCATATCTCCCTCATTATAACTCAGATTTAGGTGATTCAAAAATTATATTGAAGATAAATGAGTCTAGTTTTATAAAACAAATGTGAAAAATATAATAAAATATTTAATATAGTTTAAAGTAGGTCATTGTGACAATTGTTCAAAAATTAATTGTTAGACAGCTGTTGCTTCTGAAATTTTTAAAATTTTTCTACAACACAAAATCTCATAAAATTTGGTGGAGATAGGTTAAAATTGATGATGAACTACTAAAAAAATAATTAAAATAATATAATAACTATAAGTACCAAAAATGAGGCATAGAATGGCCCTAAGACCGTATTCTGCTATAATTAGGGTAGAATTTGGTTAAGTACTAAACTAAATACTCAGTAGAATTAGCTTGAACCACTTTAAATATGAATTACAAGACCCAAAATGAGTAGGACCACTAATTCTACATTATGTAGAAATCTAGGATCCAACTCTAAACCCAGTTGCTCTCGGGATTACTTTGAAACTTTGTATCGGACCTGGACCCCACGTCGAAAGTCCGATAGCGAAGAACTTAGACAGTTATGACCTCCTAGTTGGACTTGACTTTCAGCTCAAAAATTAAGACCAAACGATGTCCAGAGATGATTTCCTTGAGTCCGGAGTGAAGAGTATGAGAAAGTGAAGATTTTTATAAAATTAAATATGAATTTAAGTAATCAGAGTCATGTCGCTTGCGCGCCTTTTATAAGTGTTCTGACTGTTAGAATCTGACCCAAATTCACCCTCAGATCAGGGAAGGTGGACCGTACATGTCAAAGTACTTGTGACCCTGATCGAGTTTCGGTGACCGTTGAACTGAAACTGGTCCGCCACGGACGATCTGGGAACCCGATCGGACTGAAAAGTTAACTTGCTTAAGATTCAATACTAGTGACCTTAAGTCCGACTACATTTGATAAGAGGACCTCAAGAAGTGTTCCGTTAGATCAGAAAGAGCCCGATTTGGTTATAACCTAAGTATACCTTGGCCTTAGGGTTATTTTTGTCGATTTTAGGCTTATAAAAAGGCCTTAAACGAGGTTCGTATTATGAGATCATTTCCATGAGGACTGGTTGTCACAATTTGAATGTTACGATTCTTCTTAACTAATCCAACAAAGAGTTTAGGTAATGATTAAGAAAACTAAATAAAAATCAATGAAAAAGTAACTAAAAGCAATGAGTAAAATCCAATCGATAAGAAGACTAGGACTTTTGAATCCACCCCTAATTATCCTAACCCTTGTTTTACCTGTTGATTCACCCTAATTCAGATTGATATCAAAATAAACAAAGTATACTCTATGCCTTGGTCGGGCACACAGAATGTATAATCTCTTCAGGCATATGGATCACATCTTTCCATCCATGGTCAGGCATAGAGAGATGTAAATTCCTGTTTCTTTCTCTATAGGAAACCTGTTCATAGTCAGACACAAGAACCTAGATAAGATTCCAAACAACATCCATATCTAAACTTTGGTTAAGCTCATAGAATGGAGAAGTATGGAGATTTCAATCAAACACACTAGAAAAAAAAAATCAATTGAATTAGAAGAATTCAATATAAAAAAAAGTTATTCAAATTAGGGGCTTCATCTCAACCCTGGCTAAGAAGTCTAGCAATCCATAAAATTAATTAGAAAGAAGAACAAATAAGATATGAAAAATATGAACATCTCCCTTCTTCCTTCCTCTCTCTTCTCTTTCTTCTCTTTCTCTCTCTTCTCTTTTTCTTCCCATGGTCTGAATGATTTCTCCCCACATCCAAAACCTCCTTATATAGCTGCTGGAGTGGTGAAAATCGAATTTGAATCGGATTTAAAAAGCTATCATATGCGCAGCGAAAGCCTTATCGCAGCCAAGTTTGGGGCTTCAAAAATCACCACTTTCCTCACTCAAATTCCAAAGAAACACCATCCCTTAGGACTTTCTTGTGTCCTATACATGATGGACGGTTCAGATCTATCATATGATCAAAGATGTGGCCCACAACGGCCTAGAAAACTGGATTTCCTAATATATGCGAAACCTTTCGTACCCTTTCGCTGTTATGATTGGTGGGCCCCACAGAGGTATTTTCGGGGAAATCCACCCCGTCCATTGCATTCAGAACAAAATTTCAGTTAAGAATGAGTGATTTTGAATGTCCATGGACACGGCCCAGAGAATAAATCACAAAAAGATCAGTTTTGAAAGTTGCAAGGCAGTCCACTTGTGGCCCTTGTATCGCACACATGTGCACGTATGAACACCAAAAAATCAGCATGAGTTTGAAGGGTTTTTCTCACTTTACAAGATGGACGGCTTGGATCATCCGTACGTGCCATGGGTGGGCCCCACAGAGGTCCGTAAAAATGGACAGTGTCCGTCGTTACGCTACTTGAAACAGAAATTTCCATTTTTTAAAATGAGAGTCTGTCAGCGGTAGCTTGGACCGACTGGTAGTTGGGGTGCACGGCGCTAGCACGTGCAATGTGTACGTACACACCACATTGTGGGGTCCACTGCGATGTGTTTTTGAAATCTGATCCAGTCATTCATCTTCTCATATTATTTTAGTCGTCAATCCCAAAGTTGAGGCAGTTACAGATATCAGGTGGGCCCCAAATTGGAGATTAATGGGCTGATCTATCCGTTGGCCCACTTCCCAAGATCTTCAGTGGTTGAAATTTAATATGTACAGTTAATTTATGGTCCCCATCACATGTATAAAGTTTTGAGTCAATCGGATGGCAGGAACCATGTGATCTTGCATTATGGACCATTTTCGGGCCCCTTTAACGTGAACGACTTGATTTTCTTGGATCCCTGGCGTGTAAATCCATTGATCTTAGTCCCCTGGGGTCCATCCCTTGCTCTGGTGACTTCAGAGCGTCAAATCCACACTTGCAATGCTCTTTTTCAATCAACTCTCCTTATTACATCCTGCAACAAAAATACGATTAAAATATTCCATTAATCATTATCATGTATGTAAAATCAGGCAATAATCGGGGTCTAATATGTAATATCTGACCCTCATCAAGGTGCCTTAGCTTCCCAATCTTACTGTATGAAAAGGACTAATGAGAACTAAATAATCATGCTCATAACATTGCACTGCATATGCTATTGGCGTTAGTGTAGAGCACTGAGGAAGTGACTGACATATGCGACCGTAAGATGAAGATCGCAGAGGGTGATTGTGGTGAGGGCATGCATCATTCCCTCATATCATTCTTACATTAACAAGAGTATCTAGGATATGTTTGATTGTACTGCTTTATCATTACTGCTTGATTGAATTGATAACATGTTAACCTTTGCTGTATAGTTCCACTGAGTTGATCACTCACTCCCACGTTACGGGATGGTGTTTGAAACACCAACCAGTTCCTATTTTAGTTTTAGATAATGGCGATGCCTGCGAAGTAGAGTAGAACTTTATGATATTGAGGAGAGTTTCTCCTATATGCAGCTATCAGGCGGGTCTATGTAGACCATGTTCTGATCGACGGGGTCATAGGGATGTTGATTAAACGTCATTACACTTATTATTTTGCATTGTTGGGAATGCTCATGTATATTCATTTTGTTCATTTTGGAGTATACATGTATGTATTTAACCTGGTAACATGTTCACACTCTAGAGGCCTACAACAGTTTATATAATTTATATATCTATCAGTCTTCCACTTGTAAAATTTAACTGTCTCTGGAGTATGATATGTTATTTTGGTCTAATCCCACTCATGTTTACTGCACTAATATGAACAACATTCAATCATCATTATCTATGTTGCATAAGTGATGCGTTGAAACTCGGGACCTGAGCTTCTGCTCGACCCTCGATTTTCAGGGTGTTACAAGATGGTATCAGAGCATGATTTGGATTAAACTGGACCTGGGTTATAGTAACACGACACACACTGACGCACTCTGACTTAGGAAGGGGGCGATAGAATCTAAAAACCACATTAGAATCCCAAGTGTCGTCGACGGGCGAGATTAACTACTATAAATAGTCCATACGTAATCGAGACCATGTAAAATGATCTCACATCCCCACTTCTATTCACTCAAGCTTCCATCTTCTTCTACATCTTACACCCATCCACCACTATTCTTTACAACTCTTCACCTTCCTTATACCCCCCTCATTTGGGCACAATACCCATATTTTTGTGTCCCATAACCTGCATAACCTCCAAATGATGGGACATTTAGGGCCCGTTTGACCAACTGCATTAGGTAAGATTAGGGCGGATGGAATTATAATAGTAACAATAAATGCATGTGCAAGGTATTGTCCCTAAATTGGGTGTATCTCATGGTTTCCAATGTCATGGTTGGAATGTATGCAATTAACAGTAAATCTCGGGATTTCCTTGCAAATTATACTTGGAATATCATCATCATGAGATTTGAAAATCCCATCTCACACTTTCCAATACAAGGCTCATTTTTCAAAGCCTATAAAATTAAATTTTAATCCCATCCCACCCTCCTTCCAAACATGTCATTCACAAATCCCAAGGTGGGATTAGCAACGCAATTAGCAAGTATGGTCCCATGTGTAGTACTCGAGCGCAATCACATTTAAGTCCGGGCAAATTTTTTTAAAAAACAGCCATCTAGCATATAAACATCGACTTTAGAATACAACCAGTGGATTACCACTACTCATAAGTTAAGACTAGGCTACTAGTTATACTAAGGAATGTAAAAGACTAATTATGCTAAGGTAATTGAATGATAGACTTAGTTAGTCGGCTCGATTAGCTTGGAGTGGGGCCTCATTCTTTCGATGAAGTCCCTTAATACTTAGGGAAGTTGTTTTGATTTAGAAACTATTCATGCATTGAGAAACTTATATATCCCTCAGATTGAACGTTAGGTCAAATCATCAAACCCCTTAGACTTACCTTCTTAAGGACTTGTTACAATCGAGAATACGGAATAGAGAAACCATATATAAGTGATGAATTCACGATTTGAACTGAATTCTTAATCCTGGTAGTTACCAATGAACTCTATGCTCTGATCAAGCAGAAGATCGGGATTGACTAGGATTAAGAACCGATACGACAAATTTTCTATCCTAGCTAGGCAGAAGGTCAATGTATCCGACTCAGTCCCACTACACAACTTTTCTTCTATGTTGGCCCGACCACTTACAACCAAAAGTTTATTACTTCGTCTTTAAGAAGTGTTAAGAACGTATAGTCAATAAAGATTTTTCTTTTTTAGGCCCACGAAATGTCTCAAATGGGCAATAGATAGTTAGGAATTAGGTCCCGAATCACAGACTAGTCTGGCATTCACATTGTACATATGAACTTAGAGAGATAGTACTAATAATGTATAGATTATATTATAATATTAAACTGGACATGATTAAAGAGGGTAAGTCAGGACCGTAGTAAGAGTCTTTCTTTGGTAGAATTAGGCATCTTGCCACCAACTCACGCCCGTCCCTGGAATCAACCATAATAGAGATTAGGCTCATTTCTATAACCATAAGTACCAATGCCATAGTACACATCATCGATGAAAGGAAGACCAATGTATTAAGAGGTCGTTTCCCATTTCATGTCAAGGATAGGTCCTAAATTATACCTTGTTCCGACATATGGATCAGGACATAGATTCTTGAGCCTTGAGAGTAGAAATAAATTTTTAAAGGGGGTAGAACATTATGAGCCCAATCTAGTTAGGTCAGCTAATACAACCGTTAGATCAGAGTGGCTCAGCAAAAGCGTGGTTGGCCCTTTCCCACTGGCCCAGGATCGAAGGAAATTGATTCAGGTTATACATAAGATTAGGTCATTAAATCTTCCTTAGAATGTCAATAATGAAGTCTTTAAAGGGAAACAAGTAGGGCTTAAGTGTTGAACCCATTCATATTAACTCATAGGCCTAACAATGGGAATGAGTTGAGGTCAGTGTATCCACAATTCTACTTATTAAATACAAACATAATAGATGCCTTAGCCAACTCTATACGATTAGAAACCTTTTTAGGATGACCTGTAAGATGTTTATTAACTCCCACCATGGACGTAAATTAAGAAGAGGACTCTTTTAGACCAAGACCCAAATAGGAAATTGGAACCTTTCAGTGATGGGCATTCCTTAAGCTTTTAGAGTGATCGGACTATACGGAGTTACTGAAATATACAACTGTAAAACATTCGTGGCTTGACCCAAATCTCAATCCTGGCAGATTACCAATGGACTCATTGCTTTGACCGAGCAGAAGACCAAGATCTACCAGGACTAGGAAGGGATACAATGAACCTTCTACCCTGGTCAGGTAGGTGATCGAAGTATCGGGATCAAGCCCACTACAACCGTCTCTCCATATTGGTCGACCATTGAAAACATATATCTTACTCTAAGTAGATGAGAATTGTCGTCAAGACTCCAAATAGATAAAGAAATCAATTATAGCCAACCATCAAGGTATAAACAAGAGATAAAGAGTAAATTTTTAAGGAGGATAGACAAAAAAAATGTGCCAGACTAGTATAGATGTATATACCCCACCATGCATATAAACTTGAATCAAAAAAGTTTAGGCAAAAGGAATAATAGAATCTTTACTCTTTACCCTTAGCCAATTTCGGGGATGAAATTATTTTTTAAGAGGGGTAGATTGTAACACCCCATATTTTTATGAATCTGGAGTTAGACGTCCTTAGGCAATGGGTTAACCATAACACTCTCAAAGATCAATCCCAAAGTCTAAAAATTGATTTTCAACCTATTTCCTTCGAAATCTCACCTTTCACCACCTCATTCTTCAAATTTCTCCAAGTACTTTCATATTAGACATAAATCCTAAAGTTTAAATGGTGAAGAACTATACTTAAACTAAAACTTAGTATAAATGGTACATACATGAATAAAATGGGATTTTGACTATTGAATTTTTAGAATCTCATGATGTAGAAAGGTTATTTGGATAGATTATCTTCCCCTATCCCAAAATCATATATTGTACATCACGTAACTCATTCCAGTTTACAAATGAGACCCGATAAATGCCTCGACGGACTCCTGGGCACAAATGGCTCAATTCGGGGGGACCCGAGATGGGTCCCACATGTTTCCGGCATTCCCGGGGGTGGAGGGGGGGGGGGGGGGGGGAGGACCTCGACCCTGGGGTGAACCCTCGACAAAAAGTCCATTGACCGGCGAGGGGTTCGCCGGTTTGGCGAGGCCTAGTCCGTACAGGGGATTAGGAAGCCCGTTTCTGCATTTTTTAAGTACATTGTGTCCAACTTTGAAAAATCATATCTCCCTCTTTATAACTCCAATTTAGGTGATTCAAAAACTAGATTGAAGATAAATGAGTCTAATTATATATATAAATATGTAAAAATATAATAAAATATTTAATATGTATTAAAGTAGGTGGTTGTGACAACTATCCAAAAATCACTTATTGCACAGTTGCTGCTTCTGAAATTTTTAAAAATTTTTTACAACACAAAATATCATAAATTTGATGAAGATGGGGTAAAATTGACGATGAACTAATAAAAAAATAATTAAAATAATATAATAACTATAAGTACCAAAAATGATGCATAGAATGGCCTTAAGACTGTATTCTGCCATAATTAGGGTAGAATTTGGTTAAGTACTAAACCGAATACTCAGTAGAATTATCTTGAACTACTTTAAATATGAACTACAAGATCTAAAATGAGTAGAACCACTAATGCTACTTTACATAGAAATATAGGATCCAACTCTAAACCCAGTTGCTCTCGGGAGTACTTTGAAACTTCATATCGGACCTGGACCCCACGTCGAAAGTCCGATAGCGATGAACTTAGACAGTTATGACCGCCTAGTTGGACTTGACTATCATCTCAAAAATTAATACCAAATGATATCCAGAGATGATTTCCTTGAATCCGGAGTGAAGAGTGTGAGAAAGTGAAGATTTTTATAAAATTAAATATGAATTTAAGTAATCTGAGTCATGTCGCTTTCGCGCATTTTATAAGCATTCTGACTGTCAGAATATGACCCAAATTCACCCTCGGATCAGGGAAGGTGGCCCATACATGTCAAAGTACTTGTGAACCTGATCGAGTTTCGATGACCGTTGAACTTGAACTGGTCCACCATGGATAATCTGGGAACCCAATCGCACTGAAAACTTAACTTGCTTAAGATCCAATATTAGTGAGCTTAAGTCCAACGCATTTGATAAGAGGACCTCCAGAAGTGTTCCGTTAGATAAGAAAGAGCCCGATTTGGTTATAACCTAAGTATACCTTGGCCTTAGGGCTATTTCCGTCAATTTTAGGCTTATAAAAAGGCCTTAAACCCTCATTCTCAAATCCCATACGAATTCTATACCCTAGCCACTTCAAGAAAGAGAAAAGAGAGAGAAAGTAAGAGAGAACCTATTGTTCCTTCTTGGGATTCTTCCCAGTTCTTCTACACATCAAATCCATCATCTCTGAATTGTTAATCCGGAGATTCTAATTCTGTTCTTGGGTAATTTAATCAAACCCTGGCCTATTTTGAAGCTTAAGATAGTTGAAGTGAAGTTGTAGCTAACCTATTTCGTATGTTAGGTTGCCTATCCACCGTTGACGAGGATTTATCTTCTGAATCATATCTATTACGCATTTTTTGGTTTAAGGTGTGGACTATATATGTTTATGTTATGGTTTTCAAGACTTTCAATGTTAGATAATGATTCATTACTGATATGGATGCTATTTCACATACAAATTACGATGTCTGTTTCGCCTTTCAGTTATACGTGAACTATGTTGAATATATTGTATTCCATGTATTTGTAGAATAGCTCGTATACGTATGGAATATGAATTTGAGTTTTTCATGATTAACTGCCGTCTATGTATGCTAGATGTATGTGTAACAGCTCTTGGGCTAAAGGTTTAGCCTAAATACATGATATACCAACATACGATATGTATGTAGTATGTGTAGCCTATGTGTATGTAAAAATGACTGAATGAGTATAGACCTTGTATTTGTGCTTGCCATGACAAACTGTCATGGATACATGATTTTTGTATGGGCGACAACCCTTTGACGAAAGGATTTTCTCTAATACGTATGCTAATTAATACACAATATGTATGATGTAATGTGTAGACTAAGTGTTTGTAAAAGTGTCTAAATGAGTTAGTAGTTGGTAAGATGTACCTGTATGCGGGTTGAGACATGATTCTCAACTACATTAATGATGTGTATGATTTCCTCCATGTATAACTTATTCTGATGTGTAAGACCCGTATTTTAGTCCATACCATTCCATAGACTTCCGCGGTCTTACCGGTCGAATTTCGGCAACCTTCGACCCTTAACCGATAGTCACGCGCGACCCTGATTCAGACGCCGTTAACTCGAGTCGACTCAACCCAAGATCTGTACCCTAGCGACCTCACCGTCGCCGCGGTTCCAATGCCGTGACTTGGGCGCCGAGGAAATACCCTGGTCGAGAGTTGTTGGCCGACGTTCGGTGTGAGGAAATGCCACGCATTACGAAACCCAAGAGAATCTTTACGATGTGTCACATCAATCCCATCAATCCCATCAATCAATCAATCCATCAATCCATCACATGTCAAGTACACATCACTTTCACCTTCTCCCAAGCAAGCCAAAAAGTCTTCTATGCCCATACCGTTCTTACACAAATGCCTCAAAAGTCTTCCAATGTCATACCTCTCTTACACAAAAGGCCACAAAAGTCAAGGTTTTCTTACACAACCATCACTCACCACATTCATCCATCACTCTCTCTCTTTTCCTTTACAACTCTCTCTTTCTCTTTCTCATTTCAAACTCAAAAAAAGAAAATCTCAAACACCTCCATACGTATGAGCTCTCCAAGCTCTTCCCAAGTAACAAAGGTGGCCCACTTTCCTACCCCATCATCTCCCATCCTAGCCATCCATTCCTCATCTCACCCATTGAAATCAAAGCTAAGGAGCTAAGGAACCCCTAGGAGCAAGAAGATCGGACGGTGGGTGCTTAATACTATTAGATTTTCATGTTTTTAAGATGGGCCAAGTGAGGTGAACCGATCAATGGTTTGGATCTCACTTAGGACCCTAAGATGTGGTCGATGGCCCACTAGGATCATCATGATCATTCCATGATGGGGTCATTCTTCATCGACCCCATCATGATGTTTATTGCATTAGGAAGGTCATCTAGACCGTCCATTTTGGTGGAGAAAGGAACTCCACCATTGATTTGTAAATTTTGGTGGTCCCACATGCTTTAGGGCCCACTTGTTATATGATTCATTGCAAGGGAGGGCCCATAATGTCGGGGTCCCTCCATCAAGCGTGTCCCACCCTCTCTCTCTCTCTCTACTTCATTTTCTCTTTTTTTTAGATCCTATTGTGTTTGCGTGGCCCACTTGAATGGACCCCACCTTGAAGCATTTATTTTGTCCAAGCTTCCTTTATGTGGGGCCCACCTTATATGTTGTACCCACATTACCCATCAGTGGTGGCCCACCTCAACAGGGCCCACCACAATGTTTTCTTTTTTTTGAACCCAAAACGTCTAGCGTCTGGGACGCTGGACGTCCCTATATACAAAAAAAAAAAGGAAAAGAGAAGAGCTTTTGGGGTGGCCCTCTTATAGGCCCCACCTTGATGTTGGGGTAAGATCCAAGCCGTCCATCCTCTTGCCGGTCCCATTTTAACCGTTGAGTAGGAGAATGGGCCTGATTTGAGTATCTGGTGGGCCATAACATTGGGACCATTGGTGGTTACCATTGAGGAACTTTCTGATGTTTCTGTCCATCCAAAAATCACAAACTCTGGACTCATTAGGATGGCCTCGAGCCACTGAACACAATGGGCGGAGTGGATCTATGAGATGCGGTCCCCAGGCGTGAAACACCCCGAAAAATCGAGTTTTCTATTTTTTCTTTTAAAATTTCAAAGAGGCAGAGCCTCTCTCTGGTGTGCTGCAGTAGCTGCATGCTGCTACGTGCAGCGATTGGAGCGAGTGAGCTTCCAGTCCCACGGCTGCTGCCGTGGGCCCCACCATGATGTATATTTTGTGTCCACGCCATTCATGAGGTGGGCCACTCCCAGCAGTGGGCCCCCTCTAATTTTTGACCCCATCCACATATCAGGTGGTCCACACCATAGGAAACAGTGGAATTGAACATCTACCATTAAAAGTCCTTTGTGGGCCCCAGAAGTTTTTAGATCGAGATGAAATTTGTGTTTTACCTTCACCCAGGTCAAGTGACCGTATCAACGGTTTGGATGGAATCTAAACATTTCAGTGGGCCCCACATGGGAGCCACAATGATGTATGTGCTTTATATACACCGTCCAGGCGGATGGTGGAAGTCCACCATGATGTTTGTATTTAATCCATCCGCTCGACGGTGGTGCTGGGGCTCACGGTGATGTTTGTACATCGCCCAAACTCAATGGACCCCGCCATGATGCATGAGATGCATCCAGACCGTCCACTCACTTGAAAATATCATTTAAGGCATGAGTTAAAGTTTGGGTGGGCCGCCTATGTTTGGGTTAGGCCCATTTGATTTACAAAGGCCTATTGGTTAGGCCCATTTGATTTATAAAAGGGCCCGTGGGATTAGGCCCATTTGACTTATAAGAAGGCCTATGGGTTAGGCCCATTTGATTTGAATATGGCCTATGGGTTAGGCCCATTTGATTTGAATAAGGCCTGTGGGTTAGGCCCATTTGATTTGAATATGGCCTATGGGTTAGGCCCATTTGATTTGAATAAGGCCTATGGGTTTAGGCCCATTTTGATGTGTATAAAGTCCATGGAATTAGACCCATTTAATGTATTTAAGGCCCATGGGATTGGACCAGATCGATGTATTCCAAGGCCCATGGGATTAGGTTCATTTGACATTTGGGGGGCCATGGATCAAGGCCCATTGAGATATACTAGGGCTTATGGATCGAGGCCCATTGGATGTACATATGGGGCCCAATTGATGTGGCCTATTTGTTACCTTTGAGACCCATGAGTTTAAGCTCATTTGATGCAATCCAAGGCCCATGGGTTTTGACCCATTGCAATGCACTTAAGGCCTATTGGTGTGGCCCATTGATGTGACCCATTGATGAATAAAAGGCTCATATGATATGGCCCATTTGATATATTTAAGGCCCAATGGGATGTACCTAAGGTCCATTGCAATGTGTGATCCCGACACGGATTGTGTAACGATGTTTACGACGATCGTGCCTTGGGAGCAATGATGGTTTGACGTCCATATTGCGAGTGTAATGCTGGTTGGATGTCCGTATTAAGACTCTCCCTAGGACCTTTGATAGGCGGTACTTGCTGTGTATAGGCCGTCTAGGCCCATCTGTGTTGTAAGAATGGTTCATCACTTATTTACATGTTTAGTATAGTTTCATGACTCATGATCATACGCATCATATGTATGCTTGATATAAGAATTTCCTAATCATAGCATATGCCTTCGGGCAGGTTGTTTATGGGCTCCCGATTAGGCGGTGTTGCCCTACATGCGTGCACGATATGCCCAGGATTTGATGCATGACTGGATAGCGTGAATCATGCATAACGCATTTGTATGACATGGATATTGTACGCCCTAGCGACATCGGGGTCGTAGTTTCCATAGACGTATCGTAGTTGGAAGGATTGGATACCAGAATATTTGTTCTACATGGGGTGCTATAGATATCCCTGGGTGAAAGTCCCTAAACCCTTATGGTACCAAGAGGTTGTTCCAACGTCTAGACCGAGTGGGTAGATAAGCGTTGAATGCCGAATACCAGATGGTTACTCTCTCCACTGTGTCGTGGTCGGTTGGAAGGGGGTGCAGCCTTACCTGCCCGAGTGTAGGGGGCAATGCTAGGCTGAGTCTGACCAGCTCGAGGAATGGGTCCGCTATCGACGAGTCGTGCCCGATATTGGCAGACGGATAGTGAGGTCTCTTCCACTTACCTTATTATGCACGATGAGGCAAAAATCTGGTTCAGAGTGTACTAGACCCCGGTGATATCCTAGATTTGAGTTGTATTGACATGTGGACTTAGACGAGGATTACATGCTTGACTTGCATCTTGCATTGCATAGCCTTGGTACGGCTCGTGATATTTATGGATCCATCTGTATATTCTGCATTACTCTGATACTGTATGATCATACTACTACCTTGTGCACGCACTTTCACCATCCTCTAAGCTTTCTATAAGCTTATGCACGACCGTTACGTGCAGGTGACATTGGATCGCAGTAGCGCTGAGGCTTGAGCACGTGGCAGATTACTCCGGAGTTTTTGTTCATCATCATTGTATTTCCCTTTATGCTCATTGTACTTGTAAAGTTTTTTATCATAGTGGAAATGTAATGGAATTCTTGGTTGTTGTTTGTGGGTTATGCCTTTGGTTATGCTTATTACGAATCAAACTGACGTTGAAAATCCTCCTCGTAGCATCCCAGGATTGGAACCTGGCGAATGGGAGCTCGGAGCCGAGAATGGGGTTCTACGGAGGCTGTCGGCACTGGATTCGGTAATCGAGAATTTTGTAAACCTGGTTTCTGAGTTTGGGGCGTAACAGAAGTTGGTATCAGAGCATAACTTGGGAATAACCGAGAACAACATTACATATTTGCTATGAGTATTGAATGACTAAGTCCCAAAGTTCGGATAGCTTCGTGACCTTCCGTTATAGACTCTTAACGTGCATACCTTCGAGAGTTTTGAAGTTGATAGGCGCCTTCACTCTTTCCTGTAGGATATGCCACCCAGGAGAGTGACCCGATCGACTCCCGCACCACCACCTGAGAATCCCGCACCACCACCTGCGACTCCCGCATTACCACCTACAATGCCTATTCCACCACCAGAGATTCCTACTGCCCATCCTGAGTATCCTGCTCCTCCACCAGAGATCGGTGTAGAGCAGACCGTATCCGTGAGTGCTTCTTAGTTATAGCAGATGTTACAGGCTGTGATAGCTGCACTCCATGGGCAGAGCAGGCAACTAGTTGTTTCACCAGCACAGGCAGAGCAGGATCGTGCGAGTGCTCTCCTTCGTGAGTTTCGACAGCTCGATCCCCCGATTTTCCAGGGTGAGGCAGACCCGATGGTAGCTGAGAGATGGCGCGCCGATGTGGAGAAGGTATTTGAGACGATGGGATGTACGACTAAGCGCCGAGTTCGACTGGCCGTATTCCTTCTTTATGGTGAGGCTGAGCACTGGTGGGCATCAGTCTCTCGAGCAGCAGGCGCTGATTTTGTGTGGACTTGGATGGATTTTGTGGATCGGTTCGACCGACAGTACTTCCCTGATCACATCCGACGACAGCGAGCGTTGGAGTTCGAGGCGCTGGTGCAGGGCGATATGACAGTGGCTCAGTATGTAGCTTGCTTTGTTGTACTGTCCAGATTTGCACCATATCTAGTTGATGATGAGGAGCGGAGAGCCCGCCGCTTCGAGGACGGCTTGCGTTACGGTCTTCGCAGTCGTGTTATTGGGCATGAGCTTTCGACTTTTGAGGAAGTGGTGCAGAAGGCCCAGATTTTTGAGACTGAGTGGGCTGGTTCTCAGTCTGATTACAGTCTGAGGAGAGACCGGAAGAGGCAGGCTTCTTCTAGTGATTTCCAGCAACGTCGACCATAGTAGCAGAGGCGCACAGGTCGCCCAGCCTTCCGAGTACCAGCGGCACCAGCAGCACCTCCAGCACCACCTCAGAGGCAGTTCACCAGCACTTGTTTTAGGTGCAGTGCGACGGGACACCGTTCGTGGGAGTGTCCGAGCCCCCAGTAGCAGCAGAGAGGTCCACAACAGGAGAGGGCTCAGCAGCAGCAGAGACCCCCACAGCAGCAGCGACAGTAGCCCGCACCACCTACACCACCTCAGCAGCAGCATCAGCATCAACACCAGCCTCCGAGGCCGCAACAGGAGAGGCAGCAGTTTTGACCACCTCAGCGACCTCAGCAGCAGCATCAGCACGTTCAGAGGGGACAGGCACCTCCCTAGCCAGCTCAGGCCAGGTTCTATGTGGCACTGTAGGATCCGCAGTTGTCTTGAGGAGTCGTTGAGGGTATACTTCTAGTTTCTGCATGCATTGCACGTGTGTTATTCGATTCTAGTGCATCGTAATCTTTTGTGGCCGAGAGCTTCTGCCGATCGATTGGATTACCATTGGAGTCTTCTGGTGAGAGCCTATCAGTATCGACTCCCTTGGGGAGGACTGTAGTGTTGGGCTGATTTTGTTCGTCTTGCCCAGTTCTAGTTGGGGATACCTTTCTGCCTGCCGATCTGTCTGCATTGCCGATGTCTGAGTTCGACGTCATCCTGGGCATGGATTGGCTCGCCGAGTACTATGCCATATTGGACTGCGCCGTGAGGACAGTCACATTCTATATACCCGGCGTGCCACAGTTTCAGTTCGTTGCAGAGGCCAGAGGAGAGCGGTTGTCTTGTTTGATGTCCTGCGCCATAGAGGAGCCTGTTGCCGCTTGCATCGACCATTTGCCCATGGTTTGTAATTTTTTCGATGTGTTTCAGGAGATTCCGAGATTACCGCCTCGTCGACTCACAGAGTTTCAGATTGATCTTGTGCCCGGTACCGCGCCTATTTCGAAGGCCCTGTATCGCATGGCACCGTTGGAGTTGCGAAAACTGCATAAGCAGTTGGACGAGTTGCGAGAGTTGGATTTTATTCATCCGAGCAGTTTGCCGTGGGGAGCGTCGGTACTCTTCGTGAAGAAGAAGGATGGATCGTTGAGGCTCTGCGTTGACTACCGCAAGCTCAACAAAGTCACGATCAAGAACAAGTACCCGCTCCCTAGGATTTATGATTTGTTCGATCAGTTGCAGGGTGCACAGTTCTTTTCGAAGATCGACCTGAGTTCCGGTTATCATCAGATTCGGGTCCGAGATGAGGACATTCTGAAGACAGCATTCAGGACGCGTTACGGTCATTTTGAGTTTCAGGTCATGTCCTTCAGACTGACCAATACACCCGCGGTCTTCATGCAGTTGATGAACGAGGCCTCCGCCCTTATCTCGATCAGTTTGTTGTATTCTTCATCGACGACATTCTGATCTATTCGAGGACCCTTGAGGAGCATGAGCAGCACTTGGAGATTACCTTGCAGACCCTCCGCGCACACCAGCTATATGCGAAGCTAGAGAAGTTCGAGTCGCAGTGGACCCCACGAAGGTCGAGGCAGTGCGTCAGTGGAGTGAGCCCACGACTGCGACAGAGATCCGTAGTTTTCTTGGCTTGGCGGGCTATTACCGACGTTTCATTGAGAGTTTTTCTCGTATTGCAGCCCCACTGACCAAATTGACTCCGAAGGGCGTAGAGTTTGTTTGGAGTGACGCTTGCGAGTGAGCATTTACAGAGTTGAAGGACCGTCTGACGTCCGCTCCTGTCCTCACTCTTCCCTCTGGGAGTGACAGATTTATTGTATTCACTGATGCCTCGCATATTGGTTTGGGTGCTGTCTTGATGCAGCACGGGAGACCAGTGGCCTTTTCGTCTCGTCAGCTCAAGGTCCATGAGCCGAACTATCCTACGCATGATCTGGAGTTGGATGCAGTTATCTTCGTACTGAAGGTGTGGAGGCACTATCTTTATGGGGTCAAGTTCGAGCTCTTCTCTGATCACAAGAGCTTGAAGTACCTCTTCTCGCAGTTTGAGTTGAATATGAGACAGAGGCACTGGATGGAGCTTCTGAAGGACTATGATTTTGATCTCCAGTTCCATCTGAGTAAGGCGAATGTGGTGGTAGATGCTCTCAGCAGTCAGCCACGAGGCCTAGTGGCGTATATGATGATTCAGGAGTGGCGGATGCTTGAGGATATCACAGCGTATGATTTTGAGTTTGGCCTGTCGTCTTTCATCGTACAGTTATCGAGCCTGTCGATTCAACCCTCTCTTGTCACAAGGGTGATCGAGGCTCAGCAGGCTAATGCGTTGTTGTAGAGTTATATGGCTGAGGCGGCATCTGAGAGTCAAGCTGATTGGCAGATTGGTACAAACGGTGGACTTCGCTTTAGAGGCCGATTATGTGTCCCGGATATCCCAGAGTTACGCAGAGATCTTATGACCGAGGCACATCGATCACGATTTTCTATCCACCCGGGCTCGAAAAAGATGTACCGTGACATGAGGCGACAGTATTTTTGGGCGGGGATGAAGTGTCAGATCACCAATTTTGTGGCCGAGTGTGACACATGCCAGCGTGTCAAGGCCGATCATCAGAGACCTCCTGGTCTTTTGCAGCTGTTGATCGTCCCAATGTGGAAGTGGGAGCACATGTCGATTGATTTCATTATGGGTTTGTCGAGGACTCAGCGCGGTCATGACGCCATTTGAGTTGTTGTGGATCGTCTGAAGAAGTCGGCACATTTCCTTGCGATGCATGCGACTTGGTCTAACCGGCTTACGAGGTTATTCATTGAGGAGGTTGTGAGACTGCATAGCGTTCCGGTCTCGATCATTTTTGATCGAGATTCGAGGTTCACATCTCATTTTTGGAGGAGCTTCCAGAGAGCGATGGGGACTGATTTGCAGCTCAGCACCTCGTACCATCCGCAGACCGATGGCCAGACCGAGAGGGTCAATCAGATACTAGAGGATATGCTTCAGGCCTGCGCAATTGATTTCAGGGGTAGCTGGGATGAGCATCTATGATTGGCTGAGTTTGCATACAATAACAGCTATTAGGGGACCATCGGCATGACTCCTTTCGAGGCACTATATGACAAACCATGCAGATCACCGAATTGTTGGACCGACGTTGGAGAGCATTGTCTCCTAGGTCCCGAGCTTGTGTAGGAGACGTCAGAGGCTATTGACATCATCAGGCAGAGGATTCGCACAGCTCAGAGCCGACAGAAGAGTTTTCCTGATCGTCGACGTTGTCCCTTGGAGTTTGATGTAGGGGATCATGTGTATCTCAAGGTCTCGCCCATGAAGGGCGTAGTTCGATTCGGAGTGAAGGGCAAGCTTGCCCCGAGATTCATAGGACCTTTTGAGATCACTGGGCGCGTTGGCGCCGTAGCCTATCGGCTTGCCTTGCCATCTCAGTTGTCTGGCGTCCACGATGTTTTTCACGTCTCCATGTTGAGGAAGTGTGGGTCAGACATAGTTCCCGTTATTGATTGGCAGCCGTTGGAGGTTCGTGAGGATGCTTCTTACATTGAGCAGCCAGTCCGTATCCTTGATCGGAAGGAGCAGGTCCTCAGAACCAAGGTCATTCCATTGGTGAAGGTACAATGGGGTCACCATTCTGTAGAGGAGGCTTCTTGGGAGCGCGAGGTTGAGATTCGAGAGCGTTATCCTCATCTCTTTGATGATTGGTCTTATATTATATTTTGTATGCTGCCCCTGATTCTATATGATGACGTTATGTCTCTTCTTCCTCATGAGTTATGCTTAGTTGCGTTGATTGTGTAAATTTCAAGGATGAAATTTTTATAAGGAGGGGAGAGCTGTAAGACCCGTATCTTAGTTCGTACCATTACATAGACTTCCACGGTCTTACCGGTCGAATTTCGGCAACCTTTCACCCTTAACCGATAGTCACGCTCGACCCTGATTCATACACCGTCAACCCGAGTCGACTCAATGCAAGATTTGTACCCTAGCGACCGCGCCGTCACCACGGTTTCAATGCCCGACTCGAACGCCGAGGCGGTACCCTGGTCGAGAGTTGTAGGCCGACGTTCGATGCGAGGAAACGCCGCACGTTGCGAAACTCAAGGGAATCTCTACGATGTGTCACATCAATCCCATCAATCCCATCAATCAATCAATCCATCAATCCATCACATGTCAAGTACACACCACTTTCACCTTCTCCTAAGCAAGTGACAAAAGCCTTCCATGCCCATACCTTTCTTACACAAATGCCTCAAAAGTCTTCCAATGCCATACCTCTCTTACACAAAAGGCCACAAAAGTCAAGGTTTTCTTACACAACCATCACTCACCACATCCATCCATCACTCTCTCTCTCTCCCTTTACAACTCTCTCTTTCTCTTTCTCATTTCAAACTCAAAAAAAGAAAATCTCAAACTCTCTCTTTCTCTTTCTCTTTCTCATTTCAAACTCAAAAAAAGAAAATCCCATCAGTGGTGGCCCACCTCAACAGGGCCCACCACAATGTTTTTTTATTTTTTGAACCCAAAACATCCAACGTCTGGGACGCTGGACGTCCCTGTATACAAAAAAAAAAGAAAAAGAGAAGAGCTTTTCGGGTGGTCCCCTTATAGGCCCCACCTTGATGTTGGGGTAAGATCCAAGCTGTCCATCCTCTTGTCGGCCCCATTTTAACCATTGAGTAGGAGAATGGGCCTGATCTAATCATCTGGTGGGCCATAACATTGGGACCATTGGTGGTTACCATTGAGAAACTTTCTGACATTTTTGTACATCCAAAAATCATAAACTTTGGACTCATTGGGACGGCCTCGAGCCACTAAACACAATAGGCAGAGTGGATCTATGGGATGCGGTCCCCGGGCGTGAAACACCTCAAAAAATCGAGTTTTCTATTTTTTCTTTTAAAATTTCAAAGAGGCAGAGCCTCTCTCTGACGTGCTGCAGCAGCTGCACGCTTCTGCGTGCAGCATTTGGAGAGAGCGGACGTTCGGTCCCACAGCTGCTGCCGTGGGCCCCACCATGATGTATATTTTGTGTCCACGCCGTTCATGAGATGGGCCACTCCCAGCAGTGGGCCCCCTCCAATTTTTGACCCCATCCACAGATCAGGTGGCCCACACCATAGGAAACAGTGGAATTGAACATCTACCATTAAAAGTCCTTTATAGGCCCCAGAAGTTCTTGGATCGAGATGAAATTTGTGTTTTACCTTCACCCAGGACAAGTGACCGTATCAACGGTTTGGATGGCATCTAAACATTTCAGTGGGCCCCACATGGGACCCACAATGATGTATGTGCTTTATATCCACCATCCAGGCGGACGGTGGAAGTCCACCATGATGTTTGTATTTAATCCGTCCGCTGGACGGTGGTGCTGGGGCTCACGGTAATGCTTGTGCACCGCCCAAACTCAGTGGACCCCGCCATGATGCATGAGATGCGTCCAGACCGTCCACCCACTTGGAAATATCATTTAAGGCATGAGTTAAAGTTTGGGTGGGCCGCCTATGTTTGGGTTAGGCCCATTTGATTTACAAAGGCCTATGAGTTAGGCCCATTTGATTTATAAATGGGCCCATGGGATTAGGCCAATTTGACTTATAAGAAGGCCTATGGGTTAGGCCCATTTGATTTGAATATGGCCTATGGGTTAGGCCCATCTGATTTGAATAAGGCCTGTGGGTTAGGCCCATTTGATTTGAATATGGCCTATGGGTTAGGCCCATTTGATTTGAATAAGGCCTATGGGTTTAGGCCCATTTTGATGTGTATAAAGTCCAGGGAATTAGACCCATTTAATGTATTTAAGGCCTATGGGATTGGACCAGATCGATATATTTCAAGGCCCATCGGATTAGGTTCATTTGACATTTGGGGGGCCATGGATCAAGGCCCATTGAGATATACTAGGGCTTATGGATTGAGGCTCATTGGATGTACATATGGGGCCCAATTGGTGTGGCCTATTTGTTACCTTTGAGACCCATGAGTTTAAGCTCATTTGATGCAATCCAAGGCCCACGGGTTTTGACCCATTGCAATGCACTTAAGGCCTATTGGTGTGGCCCATTGATGTGACCCATTGATGAATAAAAGGCCCATATGATATGGCCCATTTGATATATTTAAGGCCCAATGAGATGTACCTAAGGTCCATTGCAATGTGTGATCCCGACACGGATTGTGTAACGATGTTTACGACGATCGTGCCTTGGGAGCAATGATGGTTTGACGTCCACATTGCGAGTGTAATGCTGGTTGGATGTCCACATTAAGACTCTCCCTAGGACCTTTGATAGGCTGTACTTACTGTGTATAGGCCGTCTAGGCCCATTTACGTTGTAAGAATGGTTCATCACTTATTTACATGTTTAGTATAGTTTCATGACTCATGATCATACGCATCATATGTATGCTTGATATGAGAATTGCCTAATCATAGCATATGCCTTCGGGCAGGTTGTTTATGGGCTCCCGGTTAGGCGGTGTTGCCCTACATGCGCGCACTATATGTGCAGGATTTGATGCATGACTGGATAGTGTGAATCATGCATAACACATTTGTATGACATGGATATTGTACGCCCTAGCGACATCGGGGTCGTAGTTTCCACAGACATATCGTGGTTGAAAGGATTGGATACCGGAAATCTTGTTCTACATGGGGTGCTATAGATATCCCTGGGTGAAAGTCCCTAAACCCTTATGGTATCAAGAGGTTGTTCCAACGTCTAGACCGAGTGGGTAGATAAGCGTTGAATGCCGAATACCAGATGGTTACGCACTCCACTGTGTTGTGGTCGGTTGGAAGGGGGTGCAGCCTTACCCGCCCGAGTGTAGGGGGCAATGCTAGGTTGAGTCTGACCAGCTCGAGGAATGAGTCCGCTATAGACGAGCCGTGCCCGATATTGGCAGACGGATAGTGAGGTCTCTTCCACTTACCTTATTATGCGCGATGAGGCGACAATCTGGTTCAGAGTGTACTAGACCCCGGTGATATCCCAGATTTGAGCTGTATTGACATGTGGACTTAGACGAGGATTGCATGCTTGACTTGCATCTTGCATTGCATAGCCTTAGTACGGCTCATGATATTTATGGATCCATCTTCATATTCCACATTACTCTGATACTGCATGATCATACTACTACCTTGTGCACACACGTTCACCACCCTCTAAGCTTTCTATAAGCTTATGCATGACCGTTACGTGCAGGTGACGTTGGATCGCAGCAGCGCTGAGGCTTAAGCATGTGGCAGATTACTCCAGAGTTTTTGTTCATCATCATTGTATTTCCCTTTATGCTCATTGTACTTGTAAAGTTTTTGATCATATGGAAATGTAATGGAATTCTTGGTTGTTGTTTGTGGGTTATGCCTTTGATTATGCTTATTACGAATCAAACTGACGTTGAAAATCCTCCTCGTAGCATCCCAGGATCGGAACCTGGTGAATGGGAGCTGGGAACCGAGAATGGGGTTCTACAGAGGCTGTGGCGCCGGATTCGACGATCGAGAATTTTGTGAGGCCGGTTTCTGAGTTTGGGGCGTGACATGATGTTTGCTTGATTATGAATTGAATGTGTGTGAATTAATGTTTACAATGCACTTTACAACATGTTCATTTGATTGTATGATTTGTAATATTGATCCATTACTACTTTGACCATCTCATAGGACATTATATTGTATTTGAATGTGTTTGGGGCTATGACATAGTCCAGGTAATCGGTAATAGCCCTTGAACTGGTGGTTGAGGTTAGTTACGCCACGCAGGACGAATATGAGTCGTACTTGAGAGGTTCGACGGTGGTTAGGCCACACGGAGTGCTTATGCATTCCATGTCAATCAACTCAACGTGAGCTTAGCCTAGTTAAGCTTATCAACTAACCCGATTGACCCGATGTATGTTCACCATATATGGACGCTCCTGTTTGAATCTGAGGCACTGAACTCACTAGTGAAACTCCCGTTAACCTTAGTACCACGATCCCCTAAGAATCATGAGCCAGACATGGTGGTATGGAACACCATGGTCGAGTTGTCGGCCTACGCTGGGGCGATGAGCCTCCCTGTAGTGACCAGTGAGCACCTTACTCTTGTGAGCCGATTATGGTGGTATGAGACACTATATTCCTGCTGTCGGCCTACATTGATTGGTGATGAGCCCTCTCTAGTGACCTCGAGTATACCCTGACACTGCATATGGGCGACAAGCCTTATTGTAGTATCCAGGATACAACTAGACTTGTATTGATTGGTGACGAGCCCTTTACAGCGATTTAGAACTGTAACATCGTATGAGATTTCCTAGGACTGACGACCCTAGAATGGATCATTGTTTGGAAGTTGATATAAGGGAGGTATCTTAGCTTTCCAATCCTACTGTATAAAAAGGACTAATAAGAACTAGACAATCATGCTCATAACATTACACTACATGTGCTGTTGGAGTTGGTGTAGAGCACTGAGGAAGTGACTGACATACTCGACCTTAAGATGAAGATCGCAGAGGGAGATTGTGGTGAGGGCATGCATCATTCTCTCATATCATTCTTGCATTAATAAGAGTATTTAGGACATGTTTGATTATACTGCTTTATCATTACTACTTGATTGAATTGATAACATATTAACCTTTGTTGTATAGTTCCACTGAGTTGATCACTCACTCCCACGTTAGGGGACGACGTTTGAAACACCAACCAGTCCCTGTTTTAGTTTCAGATATTGGTGATGCTTGCAAAGTAGAGCTGAACTTTATGATGTTGAGGAGGGTTTCTCTTATATGCAGCTATCAGGCGGGTCTGTGTAGACCATGTTCTAATCGACGGGGTCATAGGGATGTAGATTAGACGTCATTACACTTGTCATTTTGCATTATTGGGAACACCCATGTATTTTCATTTTGTTCATTTTGGAGTATACATGTATATATTTAACCTGGTAACATGTTCACACTCTGGAGACCTACAACAGTTTATATAATTTATATATCTATCACAGTCTTTCATTTGTAAAATTCAATTGTCTCTGGAGTATGATATGTTGTTTTGGTCTAATCCCACTCATGTTTACTGCACTAATATGAACAACATTCAATCATCATTATCCATGTTGCATAAGTGATGCGTTGGAACTCGGGAGCTGAGCTTCTGCTCAAACCCAATTTTCAGGGTGTTACATAACTACGTATGCTTTACATCCCAAATTGAACCAACTAACGTAAAAGAAGCCCTTACTGACAAAAATTGGATTGGTGCGATGCAAGAAGAGCTTAACCAATTTGTGAGAAATGATCTTTGGTACCTTGTTCCTAGACAGAAAGATAAACATATTATTATAACTAAGTGGATTTTCAAAAATAAGTCTGATGAACTTAGAAATATTATTCGAAACAAGGCTATGCTAGTTATTTAAGAATATACTCAAATTGAGGGTATTGATTATGATGAAAATTTTTCCCCAGTAGCTCATCTTGAGTCAATCAGACTATTCATCTCCATTACTTATTTTAGAAAATTCAAAATTTATCAAATGGATGTGAAGAGTGCATTTTTAAATGGTGATCTACATGAAGAGGTGTATGTAGAATAACCAATGGATTTTGAAGACCCTAAAAACACTGATCAGGTTTATCACCTTAAAAAGGCCCTCTACGGCTTAAAACAAGCTCTTAGGGCATGCTACGAGAAATTGACTAAGTTTTTACTAAGTCATGATTTTCAAATGGGAAGTGTAGATAAGATTCTTTTTGTTAAGAAACTTAATGATCACATCTTAATTATACAAATCTATGTTGATGATATTATTTATGGATTTACCTGTTCTAACATGACTGTTGAGTTTGTAGATTTAATGAAATCTAAGTTCGAAATGAGCATAGTTGGAGAATTGAACTATTTTCTTAGATTTCAAGTAAAATAATAACCTAACGGTATTTTCATTTCTCAGACCAAATATGCTTAGAACTTGATCAAAAAATTCAGATTTGAGAATGGTAAGAATTTTGATACTCATATGAGTACAACCTTAAGACTCTTAAAGGACTCTACAGGTAAAAATATTGATCCTCAATTATATCGTAGTATGATTGACAGTTTACTTTACTTAACTGCTAATAGACTAGATATTTCCTTTAGTGTTGGTATTTGCGTTAGATATCAGTCTAATCCTAGAGAATCACATCTAACTGTTGTTAAGAGGATTATGCGATATGTCACAAGTTCAGCTAATTTGGGTCTTTGGTATCCTCATGAAACTAGTGTTCAACTGGCTGGGTACTTAGATGCAGATTGGGCTGGTAATATCGATGACAGGAAATTAACCAGTGGTGGTTGTTTTTATATTGGATATTGTCTAGTTTCTTGGTTTAGTAAGAAGTAAAGTTCTATATCACTTTCTACTGCTGAGGCTGAATACATCGCAGCAGGAAATGCATGTACTCGGCTTATTTGGATGAAACGTATGTTAAGTGATTATGGAATTGCACAGGATACAATGGTTTTATATTGCAATAATTTCAGTTCAATAAATATTTTGAAAAATCCAATCCAGCATTCACGTACCAAGCATATTGACATTAGGTTTCATTACATTCGTGAATCAGTAGAAGAAAAAATAATATCTTTGGAATCCATTCCTACCGAGACTCAACTTGCTAACATTTTCACTAAACTGCTCGACAAAAGTAGGTTTAATTAATTAAAATTTGATCTTGGTATGTGCAATTTAAATTAATTAATCATGCGTATGTGTATCATAACGTATATATATTTGATAATTTATGTGTTTAAATTTTAAATTTTTATGAAAAATGTATATTTTAATCGGTGCACGACCAGTCGTGGACGTGCTTGACCGGTCATGGTACGACCAGTCATGAACAGCTCAAGACCGGTCGTGGAGCGCATTGGGTCTTTTAAAATTTGGAAAAAATCTCATCTTCCTCATTTCCTATTTCCTCTCCAATAAGCCGATGCTCGACTAGTCGAACCCACCGACCTGTTCCTCAAGGTTAATGCATTTTTTCAGTCAATCTTGTAGATTCATGTTCTATTCTCTTCTTTATTATGATTAGAGTACTTGATTTCAAGCTTTGTTGAGATTTTGGGAATTTTCTTCTCCATTTACTAATCTAGAAGAACACATCTCTATTTCCTTTGTGATTTCTTGTTGCTTTAAGGAAATGGATGCTAGAGGGAAAAAGAAAACTTCTCGTGGTCCATCTTCTTCCAGATCTACTCCAATAACTCTGCGTCACCTTCAGTCACCCGAAGATAATCTCACATATGTGAGGGATTTGCGTTTGCGTAAAGTTATTGTTGGGCGTCCTGTATTTCTTAATCACATTGCTCCATTAGGTATCTTGTCACTCCTTCTAGCTGTAAGATGGGATAACATCTTAGATTGGGGTGGGCCTACATACCAATCTATTGATTAGTCCATGTTTACATGTATCTCTGATTTCTCTACTGAGAACTTGACTTTTAAAATTGATACTAGAGAAGGACAATTTGAAGTTGATTGCTATCTAATTGCAGGATTAATGGATATACCTGTTAATGACGAGGGTATTCCTATTCATACTCTAACTAAAAAACCTTTAGAATCAGAAAAATGAATGCTCACTAGAGATTTATGCAACATGAATATGCAATAGACTCATAAAGGGAATGCACTCCCCTTAAAGTACTTGTTACCCAGATACAAGGTTCTTCATAAAATCTTTATTTCAAATCTGTATCCGCATTCTGGTAATAAAACAGAGATGATTTCTTTTATGGTTCGGGTTTTGCATTATGTTATCTTTGGTACTAAAGTTTGCCTTCCATCTTTAATATGTCATTCTATCATTCAGTTTCGTCTCCATCTAAGTCATAGTGATATTCCATTTGCGTATCTTATGGTTGTTTTAGCTTCTCATATGTTGGTCACTATGCCTATTGGAGAGGCTCCCATCCATCATCTTATTTTTAATAATTTAAATATTAATAAGATGAAATTAGAAATGGCTCCTAGCCAAGTGGATGTTGGTGGTAGAGCTGAAGTAGGGAATGATGAAGAAGCTAATGGTCTTTTGCCAGATGATATAAATATGGATGATATTTTTGATGAAATTGAATCTGATTCTACTAATGATCCTGATTATGAGCCAGCTGAGTTTGATGCACGTCTTTGTGCACTTGAGGAGAAGGTTGAAAGTATGAATGTTGCTCATGATTTACAGTACAAATATATGCGTAAGTATCTTAGGCGCTTAAACAAGGGTATGCATCAACTTGATGCTTCCATACCTTCTCCTTCTTCAGGATCTGATTGAATGATTTACTCTTTAGTCTGTAATAACTTTAAGTCTACTTGTGTTGGTCTGTGAACATTATTTAGGTTACTGACTTTTTTTTAGACTTGTTCATGGTATGTGAACTTTACTATGCCTATATCTTGACCAGTTAATTCTTTATTACTCCTATTACTTATCCTCTTCCATATTTTCATTCTTCCTTTGTCATATTTTGACAAAAAAGGGGGAGAAATATTGTGATTTTGATGATTTTGATAAGTGTGAGAGTAGTAGCATTTTTATTTTTATTTTTTGCATTTTTTGTGTGATTGTGATATATGTGTGCTACTTATTGGGAGTATATGTGTTCATGAGGTTATGTGCCAATTGTTGATAACTGGTGCATGATTCTTTAACCTAGCTATAACTGGTTTTCTCTTATAACTTGTGCATGATGCTTGGGTTATTTTTGTTAAGTGTGTTTTGTCACAAATTTGACAAAGGGGGAGATTGTAAGTGCCATGGCACATAGCTCCTTTGGTTGTCAAATTTCGTGGTGTCAAAACATCAACTTGTGTCTTATGTAGCATAAGTTTATGCAGATGTTCAAGATGCTACATCGCAATGTTTCAAGACAAGTATGGAGATCTTTCAAGAGCTACAACAAAAGACAAGTTTTGTTCAAGACTAAAGTACAGCTCAAGAGAGTATACAACTCCAGATGAAGTTTCCAAGCTCTAGAAGATCTCAAGTTCAAGCTACATCATAAAGACATCTCAAGCTACCTAAACTTCAAAGGTCATACATCATCGGATGAAATGAAGTTTCAATGTTCATACTTCATGTCCCAGGTATGAAAGACCTTAGATTGACCTTAGGTAAGGTCATTTTGTATACATAATTCGATTTAAATCTTATTATATGTTTTTGGTCTATTCAAAGACTAGTCTAAGCTCTGTTCAACTAGTCCTAGAATTGGCTCGACCAGTCCAAGAAATTTCAGGACCAGTCTTAAGTTTGTTGCAAATTTTTAGAATTTTTTGGTTGTTCTACAACCGGTCCTGGAGACTATGATCAGTCGTATGAATAGTGTCGAATCGTCCTATGACCAGTCCTGAATCTACGACTCAAAGTACAGCAACTAAATTTACTGTCTCATGACCAGTCGTAGGGTGCTTACGACTAGTCGTGGCCAACCTACAACCAGTTGTAGACCGCCTTCGACCAGTCATGGAATGGTTTTATCCGATTACGGTAAAAATTTCAAAAATCCATTTCTCCTATGACCAGTCGAAGTGTCCACAGGACCAGTCGAAGGTGTGATTTCTACAGCTATAAATAGACGATGAATTTTAGAGTTTGATAACTCTATTCCAGAAAAATTTAGGGAACACTCTGAGATAAGTTTTTGTTTATTTTAAGCTAAATTGTGCACATTTAATATTCTCTTTTGTTAGCTTTATTGATTTGATTTTATTTCTATATTCCAATGTGATTTGAAAAGAGGAATTGGTGTATTCCTTTTTCTTGGAATCAAAATCAAATCTAGCTAGCCCATCTGGTTTAATTTAAAATCAATTTAGAACTAGAACCATTTCAAAGTGAGTATTGAACATTGAACTTCTACTTCGATTGGTTCTACCGGGCTACTACAAAAGGAGAATTCTAGGTATTTTACTTTATTGTAAATTCCATTCTTTTTTATTTCTTTTGAGATTAAGCCCGAATAATCTCATTGTGTTAGTTATTTGAGGGAAGCCAGAAAAATCAGAAGTGGGGGTTTTTTAATTGTGTAAGCCCATTAGAAAGTCACAATTGTGAAGGTTTTGGGTGAACTTGTGAAAACCTATTTTGATAGTGAACGCTAATATCCCCTGTGTGAGGATATTAGTAGTGGAGTAGCAATTTGTGTGGCTATTGTTTAATAGTTGGTCAACACACTGGTGAACCACTATAACTCTTTATGTATTATGGATGTGTGTTTGATTTTTCATATCTTCTATCATTTAAAATTGTGGGATGTATATGTGAATGTGAATGTTGTAATATTCACATTTCAAGCACTGTGAGGAATGTTGTAATAGTTTAGATTTTAATTTCTGCAATTTATTTCAATTCCTTGCTATTCTTTTATTCCTCTTAAGTTTGAGTTTTTGATACAAAGACCTTTCTAGAAATAATATTGTCCTACCATAAACCCTTGGTTTTGGTGTAAGGTTGTCCTTAGAACAACATTTATATTAATCTCTCAATACTTGTTTATTGAGGTTACTTTTTATTTCAGCATTGTGAATTGATTTTCTTTATTTAGCTATCTCTTTCTTTAATTCCACTATTATTATTTTAAATTTGGCATAGTCCTATTCACCCCCCCTCTAGGACTTATAGTTAGGCCTTTTTAGATATGACTGTATATGTGTGTGATGTGTGATTAGATAAATAGATATGAAGCATTGACATAAATCAGACACATAGAAGAATAGCAATCACAAACATAGTCATTTTTAAAGTGGTTCAACTACTTGTTTACTCCACTCCCGGATACCTCACTCAACCCTTGAGTGTATCGGATTTCACTAAGGAGGTTTCACAGTGGTTCACCTCTAACTTAAGGTTTTAAATCAGGTTCACCTTCAACCTTTACAACCTACATTAAGGCTGATGTTTATGCTCTCACGAGCAAGGGTCAACACATTGCACCCAAGCACACTGGCTAAGGATCTTCCATAAGACCCTAATGGAGGTTTTACATGGTTTACCTCTAACCTGAGGTTTCACAGCAGTTCACCTCAAACCTAAGGTTTTGACTGGTTTACCTTCAACTAGATGTTTATGCTCTCCACAGCAAAGGTTCCACATAACGCACCTACCACATACACTCCCGCCAGAGGTCTCCTTGAGGACTTCAAAGGGTGAAAAACACCTTAGACCCAATCCTACAATGGAATGATCAAAGGGTCCTCTGGACTCTTGTAACACCCCGAAAATCGGGGGTCGGGTAGAAACTAGACTCCCGAGTTCCAGAACGTCACTTATGCAACATAGATAATGATAAATGCATGTTGTCTGTGGAATGACATTAAACAAGATTGAGACTAAGCCAAAATAGCATATCATACTCCAGATACAGTTAAATTAGCAAGCGAAAGACTGTGATAAATACATAAAATATATAATTAATTGTAAGTCTCCAGAGTGTGAACATGTTACCAGGTTAATTAAATACATGTATACTCCAAGAATGGAAAGAAAAGAATATACATGAGTGCTCTAAAAATATAAAATGACAAGTGTCCAGACATTTACTCAACCTCCCTGTAATCTCGTCGATCAGAACACGCATAAAGGAGGGATCCTCCTCATCATCATCAAGTCCGGCTCTGCCTCGCAGGCCGCGCCATCATCTGCAATTACAAAAGGGTCTGGTGGGTGTCTGAAACACCATCCCATAACGTGGGAGTGAGTAATTAACTCAGTGGAATCATAGAGCAAAGATTAGCATGTTATCAAATTAATCACGCGATAATAGTAAAGTAAACAATCAAACATTCTAAGATACTGTTATTAATGCAAGCATGAGATGACATGATGGATGCCCTCACCGACATTCTCCCTCATACGACACCATCTTACGCCCGCGGCATGCTTTCTTCCCACAGTGCTCCACATCTTCCAAGCACATGCAATGTGATGTGGATATGATTACCAAGTTATTATTAATCCTTTCATACAACAGTATTGGGAAACTAAGGTACCTTCCTTATATCAATCCTAACACAGATCTTGTCTAGGGTCGTCACTCCTAGTAATCTCATACAATGTTATATTTGTAGGTCGCTGCAAGAGCTGTCAGGGCTATTGCTCGCACTCGTTGCTCCTCTCCCCCATCACCTTATCAATACAGGCCTATTATATCCTTAAGACTACATCAGGACTCGTCGCCCCCATGCGGTGTCAGGATAAACTCAAGGTCACTACAAAGGGCTCGTCACCTGATCAGTGTAGGCCGACAACAAGAATATAATGTCTCATACCACCATAATCTTCTCAGAGTAGGGTGCTCACTGGTCACTACGGGGAGGTTTGTGGCCCTAGCGTATGCCGACAGCTCAACCACGGTATCCCATACCACCATGCCCGGCTCATGAGTCTTTATGGATCAAGGTACCATGGTTAACAGGGTTTACAATGGTAAGTTCAGTACCCTAGGTACAAGCAGTTATGACTCATACCTGGTGAACATACAATGGCCAGTCGGGTTACTTGACGGGCTCGATTAGTACGATCGCATCTCAAGATGAGCGACATGAAGTGCATAAAACACTTCGCATGGCCTAACCACTGCCATCAACCCAAAATATGACTCGCGTTCATCGACGCGTCCTTTGTGGTACATAGAAACCAACCACGAATTCGATCCATTACCGACTGCCTGGACTAGGTCATAGCCCCAAGCATTTGTAAACTAACGTCAGTAAGCATATGTGAGTAACAGAAATGAAATACAACAATGTAAACATGTTGACACATGTTATAACATACAACTTAAGCAAATCATCCAACACATGCATTTCATACATATAATGAAATTAATACATAAAGCTAACATGATGGAAATCATTTACATCAGTATATTACTTGAGAATTCAGTCTCAAAACTCATTCACAACACCATTTACTCAATACATACTAATACAAACATTTATACAAACACTTAGTCTACACACTTTAGTCTACATAGCGTATGTCGACTCAAAGTGCGCTTTTGGGCGAATCTCTTCGCCAAACAGATCATACACGCATACATAATATCATAACACGATGAATTTACATGTCAAGTATTTCAGCAAAATACGGACGTATACAACATTTTCTATAAATGCCTAAAATACTTTAAATCTGATATTTATCATATGTTTACGAAACAGAAAACGGACAGCATGTTGTACATGTCAAACGGCGTTGCCATCGATAATCTACTATTAAATGACATTGAAAGCTTTGAAATCAGCCAATCAAAGCATCTAAAATCCTCACCTTTTTTTCTAAATGTGTATCGTTTCGAACAGACCGTATACGCTTCGTCAACGGCGTACAGGCGACCTAATGCACAAGATAGATAAGCTATGTTACCATTTGAATCGAAAGAACCCTAAATCAGTAAGTAGTTAGGGTTTTTCTTACCTAGGAGTGCATTGGAATCGCTGGAAAAGTGATTGGAGTGCGGTGCTTTGGCACGTGCAAAAACTGCAGCAAGTGGCGGGAATTCTCTCCCACAACTCTCTCACAAACTCTCACTTTCTCTCTCCCTCAATCTAGGATTTAAAGCAAATTCGTATGGGGGAGATATGAGAGGATTTCAAGCCCTTATATAGGCTAAAACTTCACTTAAACAGACTTGGGTCAAAGGTATACTTGAGTTATAACCAAATCTGGACTGTTTCGATCCAAAAGAGCAGTTCGGGAGGTCCCCTGGCCGAATGCGGTCGGACTTAAGCTCATGGATACTGGATCCTGCTCACATCAAGTTTTTATTCTGGTAGTGTTTGCAGATCACACGTGGCGTTCCAATTTCAGTTCAGTGGTCATCGCACCTAAATCAGGTCCACAGGTCTCATGATATGAAAGAAAAATTTTTCCTGACCCGAGGGTAAAATTTGGCTGAATTCTGACGGTCAGAATGCTTAATAATAACGTGTCAATTCACGTGCCAGATTTGGATTAAAATTTCCAAATCTAACCCATTTCTCACTCTCTTCACTCCAGGCTCAATGAAATAGCCTCTGAACGTCCGTTGGGCTTGATTTTTGAAATGGTTGTCAAGTCCAGCTAAGCGGTCATAACCGTCTAAGATTGTAGGTATCGGACTTTCGACGCGTGGTCTAGATCCAATGCAAAGTTTCAAAGGGTTCCAGAGAACAAACGGGTTTAAAGTTTGATCCTGTATTTTAGGGTATTGTAGCATCCTTGTTTCTACAAGTTTTGGGTCTTGCAGAACCTATTTAAAGCGATCAGGGACAATTTTGCAGCTAATCCAACGTAGCACTAGTTAACTTACACTTATTTTCTAAAAGAATTAATCCTAAGTGATTTCTTTGGCTTTGGAATTGGGTTTTGAGCGGTTACCAAGGTGTTTTGGTTGACCCAATGCCTAAGGACGTCTAATCCCAGGTTATCAAAAATCTGGGGTGTTACAATCTACCCCCCTTAAAAAAAAATTTCATCTCCGAAATTGGTTAAGGTAATGAGTACCTAAAGAGACTTTTGTATTGACGTTCTAAGGAAGGTTCAAATCCTATTTAATGACCTAAATTTAAATCAACTGTTTCGATCCTGGGCCAGTGGGGAAGAGGCTAACCACGCTTCCGCTACGCCACTCTGATCTAACGGTTACATTGGTTGACCTAACTAGATTGGACTCAAAATGTTTTACCCCCCTTAAAACTTAGTTCTACTTAAGGTTCAAGAATCTATGTATCGATCCGTATATCGGAACGAGGTGCCACTTAGGGCCTATCCTTGACATGGAATGAGAGACAACCTCTCGCTACAATGGTCTTCCTTTGTTAGTGATGCGTTCTATGGCATTGGTACCTATGATTGTAGAAATGAGCCTACTCTCTATTGGCTAGATGTCCTCAACATTTCCCAAAGGCAAAGCAATAACTTTTGGTTGTAGATGGTCGAGCCAATACGGAAAAAAAGTTGTGCAGTGGGTTTGAGCTGGATACGTTGAATCTTTTATCTAATCAGGACAGAAAACTTGTTGTATCAGTTCTTAATCCGAGTCGATGCCGATCTTCTGCTTGATTAGAGCATTGGATTCATTGGTAACAACCAGGATTAAGAAGTCAATTCAAACCGCGAATACATCGCTAATATACAATTCCTTTACTCCGCGTTCCCGATTGCAATAAATCCTTAGGAAGGCAATTCTAAGGGGAATTCGAATGGGCGTGCTGGTTTATTCTAAGTTCAATCTGAGGGTTTTATAAGTTTTCCCTGAGAGTGAATGGTTCTAAGTTAAATAAGCTTCCTGAGAGTTACTAAAGGAGCCTATGAATGTTATGAGAATCTACCTAAGGAAGGGAGTCCCACTCCAACCAAATCTAACCTACTATTCCTTAGCATATACAGGCTTTACACTACTTAAGGTAATTAGTAAACTAGTCTATAACTTGCTAGCCATAATCCAAAATCTATACTTATACGTTAGATGGTTTCATATCATTACTAATACAGGGAATTGCTCCATCGCTTAGGGTCAAGATTGTCTAAATGGGATTGGATTTCCTATATCGTCAAACCTTTCAAATCTAGGAGCATTAATCTAGGTCCAAAACGCCAAGGGCCTATATGGCCAGTAGCATTAAGTTGTATGAAATGAAACTGCTTTCCTAATCCTACGTCGGGATTGGGAGTGGCATGCTTGGTAGGAGGATGGGGTGGGGATAAAAAATAATTTTGTAGGCTTAATCCCAAAATTTACAACATGGCAGTGGAAACCATAGGATACACCCAATCTAGGGACAATACCTTTCTGCGAACGAAATGGCATGTACTTCATTTAACAAAATATGTCACAATATATGGAATAAAGTTCCACATGAATTATGACAGGAATGCATTCAGCTATATTAAGCCCAAACCACTAAACACAAACACACTTTCTACCAATGACTTCACTAGACTCAACAACAACAAAACACAGAAATCTCTAAAATGGTAAACAAACAATCTACATGACAACGGCATAGATGCCTAATTCTACCAAAGGACTTCTACCACGGTCCCGATTTACCTTCTTTAATACTGTCTAGTTTAACATTGTCTGTTGCCCATTAGAGCTCTATTGGCCATGTATTTTCGCTACTCCTCAAGCGAAGAAGATGGAGAAAGGGGATTTGAGGTTTGCACGATTTGAGACCAAAAAGAGTGTAAAGGCTCAAATAAAAGGGACATGAGAGGGAAGGTGGTGTAAAAGGAGAAAAAGGCTAAAATATCCTCAACAATAGCCATGGAAAAAGAGGAAAATGGGGAGAAATGGCTGACCTAATGGACTGAAATGAATCTAGGCCCTGTAGAGGGGTAGATCAGGCTCCCAAAGGCTAGATTTTCAAAGGAAAAGGAGAACAATAAATAGGAATGGAGCTCACCCGACTTTCAGCCTTGAATGAAGGTTGTGGGAGCTTCAACGGACGAGATCGGAGAGAGAGAGCTCTGAACAGCTGAAAACGGGTGGGTAGTCGTCGGTTTTAGCAGAAAAGGGGATTGGGAAAGGATTGGCATCGAGATTTGAGGGGAGAGCAGCAAGAAAAGCAAAAAGGAGAGCTTGAAGGGGGCTATTGTGAAGGAGATAGGGTTTTGGGGGGGTTTTGATGTGCGACCCATACATAGGAGGGGTGCCCTAACCCATTTAAGGCGTCCGCCCAACTCACGGCCTAAGTGGGCCCCACCGGTCGGCGATGCCATCACCGGCGAAGTTGCAATCCAGTAACTCCGGCCATGTGGGCTGGGTTCCCCCTGCCCTAGGGGTCCCAAATATGTGTGGGGCCCACCCTAGTTCATTGTATGTTGGCCAAGAGAGGCCCAAAACCCTATTTGGGGCGTTCCGGGGCCAGTTTGTAAACTCGAATAAGTTCATGCATCATGTAGCATATGATTTTAGGGTAGGAGAAGCTAATCCATCCAATTAACTAATTTTTTATAAGAGATTCCATAATTGGAATGGACAAAAGTCCAATTCTTACCTATATTTACTATTTACAGTAAATTTTTGTCTAAGTATGATTTTCTATCTTTTACACATTAGGATTTATGCCTAATGTGAAAAGACTTAGAAAAAGTTAAAGAATGGGGTGGTAAGAGGAAGGATTCTGAAGGAATTGAAGAAAATGGGGTTTTCAAGCCTTGAAATTGAGTGTAAGGGTTGTGGTTGCCCCACAACCCAAGGACTTGCATTTCTAGGTTTGTAATTCTTCTGGAATCATCCCAAACCCACCAACTAACGACCTAAAGGCAACTTAGGTCGCTTCACGTGACCAAAGATACGTCATGGACTCGATCAAAATGATCGATTTGAGTAGACTTCGCCTATTGGCGAAACTGAAGTCCTACTAGTGTTTCTAGATTTTTCTCACACCCACCTAATTCAAAGGAGCGACAACGTACGTCACATGGCCATAACCCAAGTCCAGTTTAATCTTAATCATGCTCTGATACTAACTGTAACACTCCAAAAATCGGGGGTCGGGTAAAAACCCAACTCCCAAGTTCCAGAACGTCACTTATGCAACATAGATAATGATAAATGCATGTTGTCTGTGGAATGGCATTAAACAAGATTGAGACTAAGCCAAAATAGCATATCATACTCCAGAGACAGTTAAATTAGCAAGCGGAAGACTGTGATAAATACATAAAATATATAATTAATTATAAGTCTCCAGAGTGTGAACATGTTACCAGGTTAATTAAATACATGTATACTCCAAGAATGGAAAGAAAAAAATATACATGAGTGCTCCAAAAATATAAAATGACAAGTGTCCAGACATCTACTCAACCTCCCTATAATCCCGTCGATCAGAACACGCATAAAGGAGGGATCTCCTCCTCATCATCAAGTCCGGCTCCACCTCGCAGGCCGCGCCATCATCTGCAATTACAAAAGGGTCTTGTGGGCGTCCGGAACACCGTCCCATAACGTGGGAGTGAGTAATTAACTCAGTAGAATCATAGAGTAAAGATTAGCATGTTATCAAATCAATCACGCGATAATAGTAAAGAAAACAATCAAACATTCCTAGATACTGTTATTAATGCAAGCATGAGATGACATGATGGATTCCCTCACCAATATTCTCCCTCATACGGCACCATCTTACGCCCGCGACATGCTTTCTTCCCACAGTGCTCCACATCTTTCAGGCACATGCAATGCGATGTGGATATGATTACCGAGTTATTATTAATCCTTTCATACAGTAGTATTGGGAAACTAAGGTACCTTCCTTATATCAATCCCAACACAGATCATGTCTAGGGTCGTCACTCCTAGTAATCTCATACGATGTTATATTTGTAGGTCGCTGTAAGGGCTGTCAGGGCTATTGCTCACACTCGTTGCTCCTCTCCCCCATCACCTTATCAATACAGGCCTATTATATCCTTAAGACTACATCAGGACTCGTCGCCCCCATGCGGTGTCAGGATAAAGTCAAGGTCACTACAAAGGGCTCATCACCTGATCAGTGTAGGCCGACAACAAGAATATAGTGTCCCATACCACCATAATCTTCTCAGAGTAGGGTGCTCACTGGTCACTACGGGGAGGTTTGTGGCCCCAGCGTATGCAGACATCTCGACCACGGTGTCCCATACCACCATGCCTGGCTCATGAGTCTTTATGGATCAAGGTACCATGGTTAACAGGGTTTCCAATGGTAAGTTCAGTACCCTAGGTTCAAGCAGTTATGACTCATACATGGTGAACATACAATGGCCAGTCGAGTTACTTGACGGGATCGATTAGTACGATCGTATCTCAATCTGAGTGACATGAAGTGCATAAAACACTTCGCATGGCCTAACCACTGCCGCTAACCCAAAACACGACTCACGTTCATCGACGCATCCTTTGTGGTACATAGAAACCAACCACGAATTCGATCCATTATCGACTGTCTGGACTAGGTCATAGCCCCAAGCATTTGTAAACCAACGTCAGTAAGCATATGTGAGTAACAGAAATGAAATACAACAATGTAAACATGTTTACACATGTTATAACATACAACTTAAGAAAATCATCCAACACATGCATTTCATACATATAATGAAATCAATACATATAGCCAACATGATGGAAATCATTTACATCAGCATATTACTTAAGAATTCAGTCTCAAAACTCATTCAC
Source organism: Magnolia kwangsiensis (assembly GCA_037074715.1). NCBI lineage: Eukaryota > Viridiplantae > Streptophyta > Magnoliopsida > Magnoliales > Magnoliaceae > Magnolia > Magnolia kwangsiensis. The sequence continues at coordinate 82,745,494 of CM073589.1, read as the reverse complement.
AACACCATTTACTCAATACATACTAATACAAACATTTATACAAAAACTTAGTCTACACACTTCAGTCTACATAGCGTATGTCGACTCAAAGTGCGCTTTTGGGAAAATCTCTTCGCCAAACAGATCATACATGCATACATAATATCATAACACGATGAATTTGCATGTCAAGTATTTCAGCAAAATACGGACGTATACAACATTTTCTATAAATGCCTAAAATACCCTAAATCTCATATTTACCGTACGTTTACGAAATGAAAAACGGACAGCATGATGTACATGTCAAACGGCGTTGCCGTTGATAATCTACTATTAAACGACATTGAAAGCTTTGAAATCAGCCAATCAAAGTGTCTAAATTCCTCCCCTTTTGCCCTAGACGTGTATCATTTCGAACGGAACGTATACACTTCGTCAACGGCGTACAGGCGACCTAATGCACAAGATACATAAGCTATGTTTCCATTTGAATCGAAAGAACCCTAAATCAGCAAGTAGTTAGGGTTTTTCTTACCTAGGAGTGCGTTGGATTCGCCGGGAAAGTGATTGGAGTGCGGTGCTTTGGCACGTGCAAAAGCTGCAGCAAGTGGCGGGAATTCTCTCCCACAACTCTCTCACAAACTCTCACTTTCTCTCTCCCTCAATCTAGGGTTTAAAGAAAATTCGGATGGGGGAGATATGAGAGGGTTTCAAGCCCTTATATAGGCTAAAACTTCACAAAAATAGACTTGGGTCAAAGGTATACTTGAGTTATAACCAAATCTGGACTGTTTCGATCCAAAAGAGCAGTTCGGGAGGTCCCTTGGCCGAATGCGGTCGGACTTAAGCTCATGGATACTGGATCCTGCTCACATCAAGTTTTCAGTCTGGTAGTGTTCGCAGATCGCACGTGGCGGTCCAATTTCAGTTCAGCGGTCATCGCACCTAAATCAGGTCCACAAGTCTCATGATATGAAAGAGAAATTTTTCTTGACGCGAGGGTGAAATTTGGCTAAATTCTGACAGTCAGAATGCTTAATAATAACACGCCAAGTCACGTGCCAGATTTGGATTAAAATTTTCAAATCTAATCCATTTCTCACTCTCTTCACTCCAGGCTCAATGAAATAGCATCTGAACGTTGGTTGGGCTTGATTTTCGAAATGATTGTCAAGTCCAGCTAAGCGGTCATAACCATCTAAGATTGTAGGTATCGGACTTTCGACTCGCGGTTTAGATCCAATGCAAAGTTTCAAAGGGTTCCAGAGAATAAACGGGTTTAGAGTTTGATCATGAATTTTAGGGTATTGTAGCGTCCTTGTTTCTATAAGTTTTGGGTCTTGTAGAACGTATTTAAAGCGATCAGGGACAATTTCGTAGCTAATCCAACGTAGCGCTAGTTAACTTACGCTTAGTTTCTAAAGGAATTAATCCTAAGTGATTTCTTTAGCTTTGGAATTGGATTCTGAGCGGTTACCAAGGTGTTTTGGTTGACCCATTTCCTAAGGACGTCTAATCCCAGGTTAGTAAAAATTCGGGGTGTTACAATCTACCCCCCTTAAAATAAAATTTCATCCCCGAAATTGGTTAAGGGTAATGAGTACTTAAAGAGACTTTTGTATTGACGTTCTAAGGAAGGTTCAAATCCTATTTAATGACCTAAACCTAAATCAACTGTTTTGATCCTGGGCCAGTGGGGAAGAGGCTAACCATGCTTCCACTGCGCCACTCTGATCTAACGGTTGCATTAGCTGACTAACTAGATTAGACTCAAAATGTTATACCCCCTTTAAAACTTAGTTCTACTTAAGGTTCAAGAATCTATGTATCGATCCGTATATCGGAACGAGGTGCCACTTAGGGCCTATCCTTGACATGGAATGAGAGACAACCTCTCGCTACAATGGTCTTCCTTTGTTAGTGATGCGTTCTATGACATTGGTACCTATGATTGTAAAAATGAGCCTACTCTATTGGCTAGATGTCCTCAACATTTTCCAAAGGCAAAGCAATAACTTTTGGTTGTAGATGGTCGAGCCAATATGGAAGAAAAGTTGTGTAGTGGGTCTGAGCTGGATACGTTGAATCTTTTGTCTAATCAGGACAGAAAACTCGTTGTATTAGTTCTTAATCCGAGTCGATGCCGATCTTCTGCTTGATCAGAGCATTGGATTCATTAGTAACAACCAGGATTAAGAAGTCAATTCAAACCGCGAATACATCGCTAATATACAATTTCTTTACTCCGCGTTCCTGATTGCAATAAATCCTTGAGAAGGCAATTCTAAGGGGAATTCGAATGGGTCCGCTAACGTAAATGCTGGATCTGACCAACTTGTAAATGGGTCCACTAATGTCGAGCCATGCTGGTTATTGGCTGTCCACAAGTGGGTAGTGTGGTCTCTTACGCTCGCTTGATTGTGCGGCTTGGAGAGCAATAGTCATCCTGCAGTGCATTAGACCCCGGTGGTACTCCTTATGATGGAAACGTATTGGATATGTGGATTGGTTATGAACATTGGCATCTCCTTGCATTTGCATAGCCCTGGTATGGCTTCTTGCATTCCTGGCAGCCATGGTAGGCTTATGGCATTGGCACTGATCATATTTCCTTTTTACATTCCCTATTATTCTTCTGTGCACCATTGTCACAGACTTTCACCACCCTCTAAGCTTTCTATAAGCTTATGCATGATTGATGCGTGCAAGAGATCCTAGGTCGGCATCTTAGCAGCAAACCTTAGATAGGAGTTGAGCCGAGGAACCCAGTGTTGCAGACCTCCTTCTTCTTTTGTCATCAGATGTATTTCCTTTTAGCATTGTATTAAAGCTTAAATTTATAGTGAATTTTGTGATGTGTGCCTTATTATTTCTCAAATATACTTGTTGTGGTCTTGGGTATGCTCGTATTGAAATGGATATATGATTATGAAAATCCTCCTTGTAGGATCCCAAGATCGGTACCTATCTCAGGAGTCAAAAATGAAGTACTACGGAGGTTATTGCAGCCAGAACTAGCTATTAGGTTCCTTATGAGTCCGGTTACCGAGTCGGGGGCATGACATCAGTCATCTTAATTAATCAAAGGTGGACCCCACATGATGGAATAACTTAATTGAATTTGTAATGTGATAAATCATCTTAATAGGGATTCGAATTATAGATTCCCAAGTTTACGACTATTTAATAGATTCTACTCTACCAAAAATAGGTGAGTGAATCCCAACATGTCTCATACCTGTATGGTTAAGATAAATAGTATGATTATTATGATTCTTCTGAATGTTATGATTGATTTACTACTATGTTGTTGCACTAACGTGCTAAGATGATCCCTATTGTGTTGATTCATACTCTGATAATTATTAATGTGAATTGAACGTGTGAACTTGTAGATCATTACGATCATGCATCTATTATTCCCTCTCACACTAAGAGATGCATATACCGATTGTGTATAGTGATACATAGACATTGAGCATGCATTACATGCATCCATAGTGTTCGTGCACTGATTCTTAGAGGCATGGTCTAAATGACTATATACACAGCTTATGATTGAGTTCCTATGGGATCTCCTGGATGGTTTGACTGATAGATTCATTGCCATATGCCCACGTTAGTGGAAGCCTACTCAGAAAGTAGATATAGGCCTTGCCTATGCCTACCTATGGTGTAAGCCTATTAGATGCACATGCAGGTCGACGGACATTTGACCTAACCAAGTGGACTATCATCCAACTTGATATGCATTTCATGACACCTCAGCATACATACTGATGTCGACATACATTCAATTCATTCTTACTTGTAATATCTTATATTGTGTTGTGTATAAACCATGATGGGTTCACACACTAGCTTGGCTAGCTAATGTTGTGGATTAGCAACCATACAGAGGCGAATGAAACAAGAAACTTAAATTAAGTATCAGAGAATGGAGGTAGATTAGTGGAAGAAACACAGGACAAATGGTTGTATCTGGTAGAAGATGAACTTGACCCATTGGATGGATGATTTGTTTATACAACTGATTAATTGGAGATTTAGTTTCCAATCGTTTCAATTACTGATGTTTAGATTAAATTTGAAAATTTTATAGCTATGATTTTGTCAAATAACATTTGATATTTTAGTTGTATAAAGTCCCAAATGAGTGGACAGAGTTTAGTTTTAGATTTCACTAAATGGTTGGGAATGTGATGGTATTAGTATTGGAATGAACATGTGATTATGTGGATATGTGAATGTTAATGTTGTGAAAACCTATAATGAATTAAATTATGTCCCTTATAAACATTATGATAAGTACAATTATGTACACTTGGTGTATGAGTCGTGGACTGTAACTCGAGTTTGAGGGTGCACACTTTGTATCTAAATTATAGGGCATAATAGGGCCAGTCTATGTAGACACCTCACCTAAAACAAGGATATGCCACTCTTTGAGCTTCAACTTGACTTTAATATATTGTTTCCTGTTGACTTGGAATCATTAAAAATTCATATGGATCAAACTGAGAGCATACTTGGCACATGTTGGAGACAACCAATGGACCCGATTGGTTAACACCAAATCCAGTAGCAATTTGGTCACGATCGAGCATCCGAATTCCAAAACCCCTAAAACTCTTTCTATATCACAACTGAAATGCAAAAAAAGGATAAAACGAATCATCTCCACCCATGGGTTTCTCTTTGCACTACTTCGTATTTTCGAATAGCGTTGTGTTGGAGGTCATATCTTCAAAATCGAAGAAAGTACAGCCGTCATTGTATACAAAATGGCCATGGTATTATTAGAGGTAAAATTTAACTGATCAAGATGATTTATGATTCATTAGAAAGGTGGTCAAATGATCGTCTTAACAAACTTAAGTTTCCTCCAATCCAAGCTATGATGAGGAAGATCTGACCCGTTTATCAAAACCACACATTGCCAAGTGACTAAAGTTAGAAAAACTTTAGCCGCACTTTATACTAGTCAAATGGGATACAATTGAAATAACTTCAGTTGTAATGAAAAGATTATCAGACGACGTTTCCAATGATCCTAAGATCATCAAAAGTAGCTCATTGATCAAATTACAAATAATCAAATTTATATATTGGATGGATGTATTTTCACCACATTAAATGAGGTCCAATTAAAGTAATTCTAGTATTGTTAGAAAGCTTATCTGATTATATTTCTAACAAGATAAAGATTATAAAAAATGGACAAATAATGAAGAAGATACAAGCATTTGAATATTTGATAGAAAAAAATAAAAAGTAATAATAACGTTTATATATATATATATATATATATATATATATATATATATATATATATATATATATATATATATATATATATATATATATATATATATATATATATATATTTCGACAAGAAACAAATGCATTCGATTTGGAGAAATATTCAATGACAACAAAGAAAGAATGAGAGAACAGTGATCACAAGATGTTTATTCAATCTGAGTTCATTTACATCCTTACATTCCCTTGATTCTAAGATAGATTACAATAAATGAAAGAGAAGGTAGTTTAATAGGAATTTTAGCAGTATTTCAATGCTTTTGATATTCATCACAAAGGCATATGAGTTACACGAACTCAAAGCCCCTGACTTGATCATGTGATAGTTTCTAATCATCCTTCCAATCGTATGGACGGACTCTCCTTTCTCTTAGGGTTCTCTCTCTGTGCTTCACACTTTCCTTAACTTTCCCTTTGTAAATCTGGTAATTAGCGCACTTGATCAAGGAAGGGACTTTTTAAGCAAGAATAATGGTGCATAATCTAAGAGAATTTGTATACTTCACGAACTTGGGTTGTGTGGGTGCATAATTGAGAAAACTCTGGGGACTCCTCAAACTTAGGTTGTACCATAATTTCATTGTGCCACTTTTCTTATTGTGCCATAAATCCATTGTGTAACTTTTCTCGTTGTGTCATAACTCCATTGTGCAACTTTTCTCATTGTGTCATAATTTCGTTGTGCCACTTTCATTATGCTCCACTTTCCTCTCTCCTCTAGGAGCTCCTTAAGACTCTCCAACTTTTGTCTATCTAAATGAAGATGCAGGAGGGGTATTTATAAGTGTCTCACATGTGTGAAGACTATCTGTGCACAATAGGGTGCATACAACAGCTTCCATCGCACAATGACTTCCAGCACACAACAGCTTCCAGCACACAACATCTTCCAGCGCGCAATAGCTTCTAGTGCCAACAACTTCCAGCGCGCAACAGCTTCCAATGCACAACAGCTTCTAGTGCGCAACAGCTTCCAGCGCATAACATCTTCCAGCGTTCAATAGCTTCCAGCACACAACAGCTTCCAGTGCACAACAGCTTCCAGTGCATAACAACTTCCACCGTGCAATAGCTTCCAGTGCATAACAACTTCCACCGTGCAATAGCTTCCAGTGCATAATAACTTCTAGCGCAAATAGCTTCCAGTGCACAACTAAGGGTGCACAACTCATCAGGTGCACAACCAGGGGCACACAACTCATTAGGCGCACAACCAGGGGCGCACAACTCAAGGGGAGAGAGAATATTTTTGTGCCCTAACAAATTCCCCCTCGATCCTTCTTTAATTAATTTATGAAATCAAATGGAGAATCAATCTTCTTCTGCATAAAAAATTATTTCCCGCCAGAGAAGGATCACTGGAATAGAGATCTTCCTTAGTCGAGCTTGAATAGAAGAGTGAACGATCATGCTTGAACAAAGGACTAAATGATCATGTTTGAATGGAAGACTTTCAAGGCTGCTCCTTTTACGATGATCTCTTCGATCAACTCTAGCAACTCCTTTGAACTCTGTTGCTAAGGAATTGTTCTTTAATGCTACTCTTATTGCAACAATTTCTTCAATTGTCTCTTTTATTCATAGTTTGCATAATGCAAGATTTCGAATGATACTCTTTCCTACTAAATTAATCAAAATTAATATCTCTAGATATCATAATTCTCAAATTTAGTTTCATAAAGTATTGATAATTATGAAATAAGTTGAAAGTTTTTAGAATGATTTGTAATATTTGTAATATGAAAATGATTTAGTCATTCCGTCTTTATGCTTGTTAGCATGCTTTGCATTGCATTTGTCGCATTCTTTGTCATTACATCAAACTTTTGGAGATGTCATTTGTGGCTCTATAAGTTCAATTACTGAGTCTTTTCTAGTTTGTGCTCTTTGGCATTTCTTCACAAACTGGCTAAGAGTATATTTTCCTTGGACATTTGCTAATTTTGGAAAAAAGGTAAGACTTCTTTCATTTTCATTTAATAGTCTTCTGAAGGTCATAAAAGTTATTGACGATGATTCTATCTCTTTTGATAAACATTTGTTCCTTGTCTTCATCAAGTCCAATACTTGGAGTCTTGCGATATCATTACTAGAACAATGAGAAGTTATGGCATTGGACCATATAACTGGGCTTTGATATAGAAGCAACTTTTGAACGTTCACACTGGATCATACTTCATAATTCCTGGTATATGAATTCCTCCACCGTGCATAAGAAATTATCAGAAAGACCGAGGCATAAATTACTTTAAAGACATAGATCATGCCCCCTTTCCAGGCCAATCTTTGTATAAGGATTTCTCTAGAAGGTAATATTCATGAAATAAGATCTGTTGTTATTCTTGAAGGATAGATAATCTTTGCTACTCATTTTAATGAATCTAAAGAATATATCTGAATCTTTAGATCATCCAGAAGAGAATGATAATTCTTCACTAGTTTATTCTCTGTCACCTTTGAGAATTTTGTGAGATAATATTTCTTTATCATCAAGAAGGAAAAAGACCTCGCGGATCTTGTCAGAAGAATAAATATATTGCAATTGAAGACTAATAGTTGATCTTGAAAATTTGAACTTTTGAATAGAGAACTGCCCATATTTTATTTGAATAGAGAATTGCCAATATTTTAAAGGCATTTACTATTGCTGTAATTTGAACTTGATTCAAAAGAAATGCATACACACACACACAATTTTTTTTGCATATTTTTTAATCAATATTTAAGTTTTTTATCAGGCAATTGCATATTTGAGCATATCTAAAGTAAATAGACGATCATGTATTTTTGCAGTATTTTGATACTCGCATAGTTTTAAGCTATTGAGTATTGAAGCTAGCATGCTTAGACTGAACTTGACATCACCAAATTGGACTAAATTGGACACAACTTGACTGGACAAGACTTGGATTCAAAGAGCAATTATAGTTTACTACCAATTTTGGGCTGGGCTCAAAGAGCAAAGGCTCAAGAGAGCATACATAGATTTTATCTTCGCCCGTAAGGTCGGACCCATTCGTGGGAGGGTATTTTCATCCTTCCTCATGACGCTGTCGGATTCTCTACAGGTAGCATTGGTCTCACACGTGACTAGCCGTTGTGGACATTTTGTCATTAGCTTCATCCGTTACCTGTATGGGTATACATGTGATGGCCTATATTGACTTTTAAGGGCCACTGGCTTCTCACTATTGCCCGAATAATATATATAGCGCCAATGATTATAGGTCTTATGCATAGTTGGCTGTTGAGGGCTTGGCTAGGCTGCCTTAAATAATGATAAGCTATCATAGCTATCGTCAATTTTATATGTGGTTGGCCATATAGTTTATTCCACTGCCAACATTGGTGAATCAATAATTGATATTTTGCCACTGCTGATAATGTTTTGAGAACATTCTTATCATGTTTAAAATAGTGTATCAGCTTGGCGATGATAGCAATTTTGATAAAATGAGTTTATATGAGCGATTGATGACAACAGCGATAGTCGCTAATTTTGGCGACAATCATCGACACTTAGCGAATTTAATGAAAATCATCAACGTCAGCGGGACGAAAATCATCAATGTCAGCGGCAATCATCAATGCTTGGTAGGAATCATCAATACTTGACCTTGATATGCTTGATATACTTGAGAAGCTTTGTTTGAACATTTGTGCCTTTTATTCATTCACATGAAGAGGAGCACATGACTCACCTTTTGTGGCCTTTAATCTTTCTACTTGTCATGCCCCCTTTCGATTGGATAAGATTTTCTCTAAGAATCTTTGCAATCTAAACTTCTTTATCTTTAAACTGCAGTATGTCACCCTTCTTGAATATTAAATCTCTTTATGTCTTGAATGACATTATAAGCCTGATAATTGTCAATAATCTAGATATAATTGTCACTTCATAAATCTTTACAGATAAATGGCCAAAAATAATCTTGCGATGGCCTCCTTTTCAAAATATATATAATTTCAAAGCCACTTTCATCAACCGTAGTAATAATCCAATTAAAATAACAATTCTGGGCTTGAGCTTTAATATATAATAATTCAATTGTTGTAATAATCTTTACCCCAATTTTGACCTGTAAAAATTAATATTGACAATTATCATCTCAAGGAATCAACAATTGCCTCATTTGGGATTTGGTATATTGAGAATTTTGTCTTGCTACTCGAAAGTCTATGGATGGATTTTAGAAATTGCATTTATTCAACTCCTTCGTTTGCTAGTCATTCTTCATCTTCGCGTCGTTGAGAAATAAAAACCCATGAAGATATATGACTGAAGATTACTTTATATGACTGAAGATTACTCTGTATCAAGATTAATTGTTTTATTATGTTGTTACATAGTTCTTCTTCTTTTCTTAGTTCTTCTTTTCTTCTTGTGCATAAGTACGATGTACCATATGAACACTAAAATCCCGTTCACTTTTTCGAAATATCATCAATGTTTTGGAATCGTCATTCTTCCTTTTATATCATATTCTTCCATCACAATTTTTTCCTTGTTAATCATCTTTTGTAGCTTTTTCCTGAGGGCTTTATAGTTTTTTGTATGATGTCCAAATCTGCGGTGATAAGGACAATAATCCATTCCTCTTGTATTTTCAATTTCTTCCAGATGTCTTAGCTAAGGTAATTCAATACTCTTCATAGCCAACAATTGTTTTAGCATAGGAAGTATGTCTTTTCTTGCAAATGAATACTTCATATAGTCTTTATTTCGCCTGGACTTTTATATGTCATTATAACCGCACCACCATTTCTATCTTCTTCATCGTTGTCTCTTTCAACATCCTGATAATCTTCTTTATTTTCTTTTTTCTGAGTGATGTTGGTTGATGATGGCTGAAAAGAAGATATTCTTCCAATCATCCTTTCAAGAGCATTGGCCTTCGTAGAAAGATCACGAAAGGTTTTTCAATCTTTACTCATCAGGTGGCATGCTAGTTCTGGTCTTATGCTTTTTAAATAAAGTTTTACTTGTTCTGATTCCTATAGAGGATGTTGACATGATGCCCCCAAGTCCCTCCATCGACTAATGAATTCTTCGACTGATTCATTTTGTTCTTGGCGAATAAAGGTCAGTTGGTCAAACTAACTTCTTTATCAGAAGAGAAAAAGTTTGATATAAAAGCATCCTGCATCTGTTCTCAAGTATGAATAGATCTTGGGATTAAACCTAAATACCATATGAAAACTCTTCCTATCAAAGAAGATCCAAATTATCGTAGACAATATTGAGGAACTTTAAAGAAATTTCCTATGTTTGTTATGAAATACATCATATGCTCTTCTGGTGATCCGTTCCCATTAAATTTATGAAAGTCTGGGTGTTTGAAATCAGTGGTAAATGACATTTCTTTTATTTCAAGGGGATATGGTGTCTGATATTGAAACCTTTTATTCTAGTTTCACTCCTTCTCTAGATGAATGGTTTCGATGACCATCTGTCAGATTTCTTCTTGCATTATATTCTGAGTAATATTAGGCGTCGGTTCTTAAAATCTAATCGCTTGCGGTTGTGGCCTTTCTACTTGTGATTCAATGTTGTTCACAACAGTCATTGTCGGAAAATTAGGGACTCCTTCAGCTACGTGCTTATTTAGTGAAAATTGGTTAGGCTGATTGATGTCTGCCAATGAAAATTTTATTTTGTTATTCTTCAATCGTCTTGATATTGAAGGAGGTAATGAGTGTCACGTTGCTAACGCTGTTGAAGAAGATGAACTATTATTTGGTTTGAAATCAGCGTACCGTCTCTTCGAAGGACTACCTGACTCAAATCGTGGCATTCTTAATGCATGAATTTTCTTGAAATCTTTTGCAGGAGGTGCTATGAGCGAACATTCACTTGTCGCGATGGCCTTCTCTTTATTTTCTTAAACTCTCAATGATTTTGTGGAAGATGTCTTTACGGTTGTAGTTAACGGTACTGGAAGGCTGTTTGGAGTAACAAGCCTTTCTGTCTTTCTTGAATGAGATGATTGTATGACCGAGGCAGGACTGTGTCTCACGACACTTCGCATAATCGACCCTGTACTTAGCGAGATGATGCGTCTTACCGAGGTAATTCAAACTCTTCATCTTTTGTATGTCATTATCCTCCATCCCCCCTCGTCTTGTTGAGCTATTGGTGAAATAGAGATCATTACATCCATTACATGAAATTCACTACCCCTGATCATAACGCATTTTGCTTTCTCTGGTGCTTTCTTCTTACCTTTATTCAAAATATAAATTTACAATTAGTATCCAAATGATAAAATATTCTATCTTAGAGATGAAGGGGAGGATATTCCCATTGAAAGTCATCATTTTGGCATTTATACAATGCCAAAAAGTGAAAATGTTCTCTGAATATTTTTTAATTTATCATTGAAAAGTGTCCCCAGTGAAGTCACCATTTTGTTTTAACAAGAAACAAATGCATTCGATTTGGGGGAATATTCAATGACAACAAAGAAAGAATGAGAGAAAAATGATCATAAGATGTTTATTCAATCTGTGTACATTTACATCCTCATATTCACTTGATTCTAAGATAGATTACAATGAATAGTCACAATGAATGAAAGAGAAGGTAGTTTAATAGGAATTTTAGCAGTACTTCAACGCTTTTGATGTTCATTGCAAAGGCATATGAGTTACGCAAACTCAAAACCCTGACTTGATCGTGCGATAGGTTCTAATCATCCTTCCACTCATCCTTCTAATCGTATGGACGGACTCTCCTTTCTCTTAGGGTTCTCTCTCTGTGCTTCACATTTTCCTTAACTTTCCCTTTATAAATCCGGTAACGGGTGTACTTGATCAAGGAAGGGGCATTTCAGGCAAGAATACTGGTGCACAATCTAAGAGAATTTGTAAACTTCGCAAACTTGGGTTATGAGGGTGCACAATTGAGGAAACACTGAGAACTTCTGAAACTTGGGTTATGCCATAATTTCATTGTGCCACTTTTCTTGTTGTGCCATATAACTCCGTTGTGCCACTTTTCTCGTTGTGTCATAACTCTGTTGTGTCACTTTTCTCGTTGTACCATAATTCCATTGTGCCACTTTCATTATGCTCCACTTTCCTCTCTCTTGTGGGAGCTCCTTGAGACTCTCCAACTTTTGTCTGTCTAAATGAAGATGGGGGATGGGCATTTATAGGTGTCTAGCATGTGTGAAGGCTATCCGTGCACAATAGGGTGCGCACAACAACTTCCAGCACACAACAGTGCACAATAGCTTCCAGTACATAACAGCTTCCAGTGCACAACAACTTTCAGCATGCAACGACTTTCAACGCACAACAGCTTGCAATGCACAACAGCTTCCAGTGCACAACATCTTCTAGCGCACAACAGCTTCTGATGCACAACAACTTCCAGTGCACAACAGCTTCCAGCGCACAACACCTTGTAGGGAAAAACAGCTTCTAGTGCACAACCAAGGGTGCACAACTCATCAGGTGCACAACCAGGGGCGCAAAGCTTAAGGGGAGAGAGAGAGAGATAATATTTTTTTTCCCAACAATATATATATATATATATATATATATAGGGAAAACGTATTTTGCACTTGACCACATGTTACCTTCCCATGAGGTCAAGTGCTGGCGGCATGTTATTCGTTGAATAGTAAAAATTTTAAACAAATGGAGAGATTTTATAGGGAAACTGGAGAAACAAAATTGGTGCAATAGGTTATTAAAATACCCATCCACCTCTCTCTCTCGCTTACATAGTTGAAACCTTCCTAAGGTCCACTATTATGTTTATCTGAGATTCGACTTGTTCATAAGTAAAGACATATATGAGAGAAGGGAAAACACAAATTTCAGCTAGATCGAAAACTTCTGTGGCCCTTAGAAATTTTTAATGGTAGGCGTCACTTTATCCACTGTTTTCTTTAGTGGGTCCATTCGAGCTTTGAATTTGACTCATTCTTTATCTCATGCCTTAAATAAATATCTACAAGTGAATGGACGGTATGGCTATAACACATACATCATGATGGGTTCCATAGAATTGGTGACATAACTTGTCCGTAGTTAATCCACGTCCAACTAGCATTTGAGGGAAGCAGATTGGCTGATGTACCACACACCAGCTATATAGTTGATCTAGATACGTATCATGTGAAGACGAGCACCGATGCTCCTCGAGCTCCGAGTGGTACAAACAGTTTAAAGGAGATTAAAGGTACATGGGCCTCATAATGATGTATTTATTATATTCACACCGTTCATCCATTTTTTGAGATCATTTTAGAGCATTAGACAAAAAATGAATCATATCCAAATCTCAAATGGACCACACCAAAAATAGCAACGAGGATAATGATTTTCTCCATTAAAAAATTCGTAGGACCCCCAAAACGTTTATTTTCCATCCAATCTATTAATAAGGTCAAAAATACACGGATGAAGAGGAAAAACAAATTTCATATTGATCTAAAACTTCTGGGACCCCTAAAAGGGTTTCAATGGTAGACGTTCAATATTCCACTGCTTTTTACAGTGTGGTCTAATTGAGCATTATATTTATCTTATTTTTTAGCTCAAGCTTAAGACAAGCTTGCAAAATGGATGTATGGTTTGGATATAACACATACCTTATGATGGGACCCACGGAACTTCCTAACATCAATACATCAGCTATATAGCTTACGTGTGGTACACCAGCCAATCCGCTTCCATGTTGGAGTCCATTACGCCTTTTAATATGGAAGTTGACGTATACGGATTAGATAAAGATAGGTTGAGTAGCAAGTCGGCTACTGAAGTTGCATCACCAAGTTCTGTGGGCCTCGCTATGAAGTATGTGTTGTATCCACACCGTCCATCCATTTTAAGACATCATTTTAGGGCATGAGACAAAGAATGAGGAAGATAAAAAGCTGTAGTGGACCCCACCATAGAGAACAACTGGGAGAGTGATTCCCGTCATTGAAACTATCCCAAGGACCACCATAATGTTTATTTGAAATCCAACTTGTTCAAAAGTTTAAAAAGACATGAAATAAGAGAAAACAAAAATATCATCTTGATCAAAAACTTTTGTGGCCTTTAGAAGTTTTTAATGGTGGGCATCACTATCCCCACTTCTTTGGGTGCTAGGGTCCCCTGGAGTTTTGGATTTAACTCATTCTTTGCATATTGCCCTTAAATGATCTCCCCAAATGGATGGAAGGTGTGCATACAAAACATACATCATGGTGGGCCCCACAGAACTTGGTGATGTCACTTCAGTAGCGAGTATCACTACTCAACCTATCAATATCTAATATACGCCAAAGTGGATAGAAACAGTGTAATTGAACTTCTATCATTAAGAAATTCTTAGGGGGGTCAGGGTTGCATTGTGTTTGGTAAGGTTCAACCGTAGTGTTTGTGAGAAATCCACCCCGTCCATTAGTTTTTTGAGATCATTTTAGGACATAGTGCCAAAAATGAGTCGGATCCAAGACTCAAGTGGGCCGCACTAAAGGAAAAGGTGGGTAGGGAAATTCCTAACATTGAAACCTCCCTAGGTCAAAAGTGATGTTTTAATTACATCCATATCGTTCATAACAATATTTTTACTAAGATAAACTGAAAAAACAAATATTATCCTGATTTAAAACTTCTGTGGCCCCACGAATATTTCAACTGTCGACGTTTGATCCTCACATTTTTGGCTCATTTGAGTCTTGGATCCAGCTCATTTTTGGTCTCTTATCCTAAAATGATATGGAAAAATGGATGGACAAGGTGGATTTCTAAATAATAAAAAAACCATGGTAAGCCCCATCTAGGTTTCTAGCGCAAGGCTTTTCACAGTAAATACACGTGAGAGAGATAGAGGTGGAAGGGTATTTTAATAACTGGTTTAACCATTTTGTTTATCCAGTTTTCCTATAAAATCTCACCGTTTATTTAAAATTTTTAGCATCTGACGAGTAACGTGTTGCCAACACTCAACTTCATGGGAACGTAACATACGGTCGAGTGCATAGTACCTTTTTCCATATATATAATATAACTTAATCATTAGCTTTTATATTTATATATTTATATATAATATATTATAATATTTTTACGTAAACTGAAGGCGAGAACCCACAACAATGTCCATGATTTAAGGTCATTGGCAGTGAATGCCAATGCCTATATAAGGCATTTGGGAGTCACAGAGGGATACAGATAGAAATATATACTAAAACAAAGAGATGGAGAGATGGAGAGAAAGGAGAGAGAAAAAACAAAGAGTATTAAGAGAGAAAAATACAGGGAGGGTCTGAGGGTTGGAGTTCGCCTATAGATGTGATCCAAAGTGACTCAAGATTTCCAACGTGCCGACATGTTGTGTCATGTCCCAAACTTGAAAATCGGGCTGATAAAATTTTTGATCGTCGAATCTGGCACCAACAGCCTCAATAGTACCCTATTCTTGGCTCTAGTCACCCATATACTAGGTTCCGATTCTGGGATCCGAAAAAAGAGGATTTTTACCATGAATTTGATTGGCAATAAGCATAACCATAAGCATAACCCACGAATAAAACTAAGACACCATCATAAAATCCACTATGATAAAAAACTTTAAGGTATAATGCGCATAAAGGGAAATATAATGTTAATAATAATGGAAACTCCTGAAGCTCGACTGCACGCTCCTGCTCCTACTAAGCTATGGTTGCGACCTGGGGTCACTTACATGCATCAATCGAGCATAAGCTTGTGAAAATCTTAGAGGGTGGTGAGAGTATGTGCACAATATAAGTGTGCTCAGAATGCAATATCAAAGTAGTGTAGAATATACTAGCAAACCCATGAATACTATCAGCCGTACCAAGGCTATATGATGCAAGACATGAATGCTATTGACCATATCAAGGCTTTACAATGCAAGGTATGAATGATGTCGGCCGTACCAAGGCCATGTGATGCGAGATGTAACTCAAGCATGTTAATCCTTATCCGAATTCACACATTAATGCATATCATCACCAGAGCATCAAATATCAGTACAGTTCTCATGCTAGACAATCACTAGGGTCTACTACGCTCTACACCAGCTTGTCGCCTTTATCCCAGCGCACAACTGGGTAAGTGGAAGAGACCTCACTATCCGCCTGCTAATATCGGGCTCAGCTCGTCCATAGCGGACCCATTCCTCAAGCTGGTTAAACTCAACCTAGATATTATCCCCTAACTCAGGCGGATAAGGCCACACCCCTTTCCAACTAACTATGACACAGTGGGAGGCACAGCCTACTAGTATATGACCCTCGTGTGCTCATGTACCCACTTGATCTCGACGTTGGAGTCATCCTCTGGTATCATTGGGTTTAAAAATTTTCACCCAGGGACATCTATGGTGCCTCGATGCTAGTAACAATATTTTTGGTATCCAATCCTACTCTCCACGATGTTCTTGTGGAGGCCATGACCCTAATGTCGCTAAGGCATATAGTAATCATATCACATAATGCAAGATGCATGAGTCATATAATCTAGTCATGCATCAATCTTGCACGTAACGTGCGCTCATGAGGGATGACTCTGACTATTAGGGAGTCCTATAAATAACCTGCCCAAAAGCATATGAAATGGTCAACCACATCTCATCACTAGCATGCAGATGATGCGTATGGGTATGTATCATGATGCTATGGTACCATATACTCCTAGTCGACATCGATAACCAACCTATAGACAAAGCGAGGTCCACAGAAGGACCGCAGATCTAGTCTGAAATGATATAGTCCCCCATATTATGGTTGGGCCTAAGTGGCCTACCTATAACATACAGATCTGGAAAAGGGTTCCTTCACCATACTATTTCATGGCTTGCTAGATGCCCTAGGGGGGCCCAAAATAAGTTGTAGATGGACTCCAAAATAAAGGAATAACCCTACTAATAACTAATAGGGGCCCAACATCTTGGGTTATCCTAATGAATGGATGGATCATGTAATATCAATAGGCCCCAGTGATTTGGGTTGACCCACTTAGAGAATGACGAGAATGGACCTAACAAGGCCTAGGGGAAGGTCACAATATGGACATTCAACCATCATTGCCCATCAATGTGGACCTTTAACCAACATTACTCCTAAGGGATGGTCCACATAGGGTCAAACGTATAGTGGGCCAACGGCCTCACACAAGGGCCAAATTTACTTCACAGTGGGCCTCACTCAAGGGCCTGATATGCATTATGATGGGCCTCACTCATGGGCCACACATGCATCACATTGGGCCTCACTCATGGGCCACATATACATCATATTGGGCCTCACTCATATGAGCCTCATATACTTCATAATGGGCTGCAATACATGGGCCTGATATACATCAAATGGGTCGCAATACATGGGCCTCATATACATTAAATGGGCCATAATACATGGGCCTCATATACATCAAATGAGCCACAATATATGGGCCTCATATTCATCAAATGGGCCACAATACATGGGCCTCATATACATCTGTAATACCCCGGATTTTTACCAACCTAGGGTTAGACGTCCTTAGGCAATGGGTCAACCATAACACCTTCATAACCTCTCAGAACCCAATTCCAAAGCCAAATAAATCATTTAGAACCTAATTCTTTAGAAATTTAACGTGAATTAGCCAGTGCTACACTAGATTTCCTGTAAAATTAGCACCAACCACTTTAAATACGATCTGTAAGACCCAAAACCTATAGAATCATTGACGCTACCTTACCCTGAAATCCAGGATCAAACTCTAAACCTTTTTATTCTCAGGAACCCTTTGAAACCTTGTATTGGATCTAGACCGCACGTCGAAAGTCCGATATCTGCAATCTTAGACCATTATGACCGCTTAGCTGGACTTAACAATTGCTTCGAAAATTAAGCCCAACTGATGTTCTGAGGCTATTTCATTGAGCCTGGAGTAAGGAGTGTGAGAAAGAGTGAAATTCATAAAAAATTAAATGTGATTTAAATAAATTTGGCACGTTTCGCTTGCGGGTTAAGTATAAGCATTCAAACCGTTGGAATCTAACCCAAATACACCCTCGGATCAGGGAACATTTCTCACTCAGGTCAGTGTACTTGAAATCCTTGATCGAATCTCCGTGACTGCTGAATTGAAACTGGTCCGCCATGTGCGATCTGGGAACACTACCGGACTGAAAACTTAATGTGATCAGGATCCAATATCCATGAGCTTAAGTCCAACCGCATTTGGTCAGGGGACCTCCAGAAATGCTCTTTTGGATCCTGAAAGAACCGATTTGGCTATAACCCAAGTATACTTTGGTTTAAAGTCTAAATAGGTGACTTTCTAACCTATTTAAAGACCTAAAACCCTCTCACACCCCTCCCATACGAATTTTACAAAAACCCTAGAAAGGAGAAGAGAGAAAAGAGAGAGATTGTGTGAAAGTGTGAGGGAAAGTCCCTGACATTCGATCCTACTGCTACACGCGCTTAACCACCACGTTCTAATCACTCTCCCAGTGATTCTGACGCCATTCTAGGTAAAAAAACCCTAACCTTAACCTATTTTTGAAATTCTAGTAATACAAGTAGCGAAGTAGCTGATATATCTTCTGAATTAGGTCGTCATATTGACGTTGACGAAGCGTAAACTTTCTATTCGAATTGATACGTGTCTACCGTGAAAGGTGAGGATTATAGATTCTTAGGTTGAATGATTTCAATGCTTTCAATGTCGTTTAATAGTAAATTATCGACGAGAACGCCGTTTGACATGTAGAACATGCTGTCTGTTTTCCATTTCGATCGCGTACAGAGAATATGAGATTTAGGGTATTTTAGGCATTTGTAGAAAATACTATATACGTCTGTATTTTACTAAAATGATTGCCATGTGTATTTGTTGTGTTATGATATTAGTTAGGCGTGCATGATCTGTTTGGCGAAGAGATTCGCCCTAATGTGCACTTTGGGTCGACATACGCTATGTAGACTAAAGTGTGTAGACTAAGTGTTTGTATTAGTATGTATTAAGTAAATGTTGTGGTAGATTAGTCTTGAGATTGAATTATCAATTAATATGATGATGTACATGATTTTCCTCCATGTTGTTATTGAATTGATTTCCTTATATGTATGGAATACTTGTGTTTGGTTGATTTGCTTACGTTGTATGTTATAAAAAGTTGTTAACATGCTTGGATGGTTCGTATTTCATTTTTGTTACTCTCATATGATCACTGATTTTGATTATAAGTTCTTGGGGCTATGCTCTAGTCCAGGAAGTCAGTAATAGATTTAAGTTCGTGGTTGACTTCTATTTGCCACGAAGGACGCGTCGATGAATGCGAGTCGTGCTTTGGGTTGACGGCAGTGGTTAGGCCACACGAGGTGTTTATGCGCTTCATGTCATTCAGCTTGAGGTGCGCTCGTACTAGTTGAGCTCGTCAAGTAACCCAACTGACCATTGTATGTTCATCTTGTATTGGTCATAACTACTTGAACCTAGGGTACTGAACTTACCAGTGAAAACCCTATTAACCATGGTACCTTGATCCATTAAGACTCATGAGCTGTGCATGGTGGTATGGGACACCGTAGTCAAGCTGTCAGCCTATGCTGGGGCCACAAACCTCCCCGTAGTGACCAGTGAGCACCTTAGACTCGTGAGCCGATTGTGGTGGTATGGGACACTACATTCGGGCTGTCGGACTACATTGATTGGTGACGAGCCCTTTGTAGTAACCTCGAACATATTCTGAGCCTATGTGAGGCGACGACCCTTCCATAGCGACAAGAGTACAACTAGGTATATATTGATAAAGTGATGGGGGAGCGGTGCAACGAGTGTGAGCAACAGCCCTGACAGCCCTTGCAGCGACTTAGAAACATAACATCGTATGAGATTACTATGAGTGACGACCCTAGACAGGATCTGTGTTGGGATTGATATAAGGAAAGTACCTTAGTTTTCCAATACTGTTGTATGAAAGGACTAATAACAACCCGGTAATCATATCCACATCACACTGCATGTGCCTGGAAGATTTGGAGCACTAAGGGAAGAAAGCATGCCGCGAACATAAGATGGTGTCGCATGAGGGAGTATGTCGGTGAGGGCATCCATCATATCATTTCATACTTGCATTAACAACAGTATCTAGGAAAGTTCGATTGTTTGCTTTACTATTATCGCGTGATTGATTTGATAACATGCTAATCTTTGCTCTATGATTCCACTGAGTTGATTACTCACTCCCACGTTACGGGACGGTGTTTGTAACACCTACCAGACTCTGTCTTAGATGCAGGTTATGAGGAGATCCAGGAACTGGATCCGGACTATTACGAGGACCAGGATGAGTTCTTGTATATGCAGTTCTCTGACGGCTTCGCATAGGTGGCCTGGATCAGTGGAATTTTTGCTAGTTGGACTATTATATGACATTTGATTTTAGTTTATAATATGTATATGTGACTCAGAGATGTATTCATACTTTGGAGACAGTTCGAGATTATTTTGTTTTTCATACAGTGATATATATATTCTTCAGTCTTTCGCTTACGTTTTATCACTGGATCTGGAGTATGAATTGTAATTTTGGTATAATCATACTCATGTTAATGCTCTAACTTAGACAACATTGAATCATAAGCATATTTGTTGCATAAGTGATGGTCTAGAACTCGAGAGTCGGGTTTCTACACGACCCCCGATTTTCAGGGTGTTACAACATCAAATGGGTCGTAATACATGAGCCTCATATACATCAAATGGGTTGCAATACATAGGCATCATATACATTAAATGGGCCTCAATACAAGGGCGTCATACCAGCAGCAAGTGGGCCTCACATGCATGGCCCACTATCTGATCAGATGGACAGTGAGAGTAAAACATGTACAACACAGTTCCCACCCTCTAGACAACTGGACGGTGTGGATATAGCACATACCTCATGCGTGGGACCCACAGAACTCGCTAACATCAGTACATCAGCTAGATAGCTGGTGGGCTCACAGAACTCGCTGATGTAAACTTTAGCTAACAGCTGCTGGGCCCCACAAAATTTGCTGATTTCAATACAAGACGTATATAACCGTGTAAAGTACACTAGCTAATCAGCTCCCACAGTTCATGGATTGGACAGTGTGGATACAACACATCCATCGTGGTGGGTCCCATGTACACATTACAAAGAGAATACGATAGATCTAAATTTTAGGTGGGACCCACATAGCTTGCTGATGTGCAGTGCAGCAACTAAGGCTGCTGACCATCCAGCAGATGGATGGTCCAGATATAACACGTCGTATGATCAGATCCACAATACTGCTGATGTCTACAATAACTATAGGACTGGAGTAGGGGCCACGTCTAGGTGAATGGATGGTTTGGATAAAATACAAACATTAAGGAGGATGGTGTGGATACCTACATACATCAGCGGTAGGCCCATGAAGCTTGTTGTCTTCAAACAATAGCTATATGGGTGCGTGGGACCCACTGGCCAGATGGACCATTGGATATAACACATGTCATAGTGAGGCCCATAGGACTTCCAGATGCCATCACAGCAGCGTCCACCTGCTGGCCCAGTGTCCAGCAGATGAACGGCTTAGATATGACACGTACATTGAGGTGGGTCTTTGTATTTTCCCTTCACCCGGTACTTTCCAAATGGACAGGCAGCAAGCTCGTCTGCTGGACAATCTAGCAAGGTGGGCTCCACAGTTAGATGTCATGGATATAACACATCCCAGTGGGTGACATATACACACATCAGGTGGGCCACACACCTCTTCATCGTCATCACCATACAAAAAGGAAAAGAGAGAGGGAGCGAGAAAGAGAGAGAATGTGTGTAGTGGAAGGACCCCACCACTATAGGCCCCTCTTTGTTTACAACACATACATCAAAATGGGTCATATAAGTGCTATGATTTCATATCCCTTTAGTTGTTAAATTTTGTGGTGCTAAAACCTATATCTATGTCTTGTATATCTTGTGTTTTATGTTTGAAGACTAGTCATTACAATCAAGACATATCAAGACATTTCATTTCAAGACAAGATCTTAAAAGAAGAAAGCTTTCAAGTCTTGGATGAAGAAATTAAGAATAGAAGTTTTCAAGGTTGCATGTTCAAGGTTTGATCAAGTTCAAGTTTACTAGAAGACTTTGTCAAGTCAAGATCAAGCTCATGAAGGCCTACTACAAGTTTTTAATATTCACAAGCTTCTCTTAAGGGTCATCTGAGTGTACAGACTTTCAATGTCCATCTCACTTTTAAGGTTTGTTTGACCTTAGATTGACCTTAGGATGAGCTTTACTGTAGGTCATTCCGGATACATAACTCATATATTTTTATATGCCTGTTTGGAGTGTTCTAAGACCAATCCTAGGGACTTCAAGACCAGTCCTAGCTTTGCTACAACCAGTCTTAAGTTTTTCAGGACCAGTCCTAGGTAGTTGAAGATTTTTGAATCTTTCTAGCTGTCCTACGACCAGTCATGGAAGTTCTACGACTCATCCTTCGACCGGTCGTAGCCCTACAACTCAAACTTCCAGCAACCATTTTTGGGGTCCTACGACCGGTCGTAAGTGTCCCACAACCAGTCGTAGGTGGCCCACGACCGGTCGTAGACCACCCAGGACCGGTCGTGGAACTGAAAATCTTATCCCGCGGAAATCTTTCAAAAATCTTTGAGGCTACGACCAGTCCTAGGATCCTAAGACCAGTCGTAGACGGGATTTTTCAGGTTATAAATTGAGCACAAACTTCAGAGTTTTAGCACTTCAAATCAATTCTATTCAAGCATTCTTTAGGCTATTGTCTAAGATAAGTTTGTGTTTATTTTAAGCTACATTGTGCTTATTTAATATTCCTTTTGCTAGCTTATTCTTATTTGATTTTGATCTACATTCCAATCTTATTAGAAAAGGGGAATTTCTGATATTCCTTCTTCTTGGATTCAAAATCAAATAGATCTAGCCCGTTTGATCTAAAATCAATTAGTCTTAGAACCATTCTTAAAGTGAGTATTGGACTTTGAACGTCGAATCGAACTTCTACTCCGATTGGTTCTACCGGGCTTCTTCAAGAGGTGATTTAGGTATTTTACATGTTTTGTAATTTACTTTCTCTGATTTTTGTTTGAGATTCACCAGAAAAATCTCATTGTAGTGGTTATCTGAGGAGAGCCAGAAAACTCAGATTGTGGGGTTTTTGGATTGTGTAAGCCTGAGATCAAAGACACAATTATGAAGGTTTTAGGTGAACCTGTGAAACCTATTTTGATAGTGCATGCTAATATCCCCTGTGTGAGGATATTAAGAGTGGAGTAGCAATCTGTGTGGCTGTTGGATAACAGTTGGTGTACACACAGGCGAACCACTATATATCGTTGTGTTGTGGATGTGCTTCATTCTTTTATTCCTTTATTCATTCAGTTTTGTGGTTTGAGTATGTGGATGAATGTTGTAATCACTTCAAGCAAGTGTGGATGAATGTTGTAATAACTTAGGATTTATTTTTCGCAAGTTATTTTGATTTCATTACTTATTATTCCTCTTTGGTTTGTGATACAAAGGATGTTCTATAAATAAGGTTTTCCTACCTTAAACCTCTGGTTTTTGGTGTAAGGTTGTCCTTAGAATTGATAAAGTATCAATCTCTTTATTTTAGGCTATTGTAATTGTTTTATATTTAACATTGTGCTTTAAATCTTTTATTATTCCCCTGTTATTAGTTTTATTTGGCATTGCCCTATTCACCCCCCCTTTAGGGCATATAGCTAGGCCCCTTCAGGTCCCGTCACTAGTGGGCCCTTAAATAAAATCAACAGTGAAAATTCTAGGATCATCCATCGATTGCCTTCTTCTTTAGCTCCTTGGACTCCTTAGCTCCTAGACTATCCCTTTGATGGTGGATGATGAATATTGAAGGGCGGAGATGAGAGTTTTTGTGGTAGGAAGTGAGCCATACACTAGGCTTTCTCTCCTTTAAATTTTTTTCTCTTATGGATGATTGGAAATGGTGGAGAGAATGAGAGAGGACAGGGTATTGTAAGAGAGATGGAATGGGAGGAATGAGTGTGTAAGGAAGGGATGGGTGGTGTAAGAGAGGGGATAAGATAGTTGACTTTGGGGATGGGAGAGAGATGGGTGTCATGCCTTGTTGGTAAGATAGGGATGGGTTGTGTACTTGATTTATGATTGATTGATTGATGTGATGGTTTGTAAAGATTCTATCAGAATTCGCAACACGCGGTGTTTTTCTTGAAATGAAAGCGGGCCCACAACTCCTAGCTTGGGTATCGCATCAGCGTAGGAGACGCGACGTTGGAACTGCGGAGATGGCATGGTGACTAGAGTACAAGTTTCGAGTCGAGCCGACTCAGATCTTCGGGATGTGACTTAGGGTCGCGCACAAATGCTGATTACAATTCACGGGTTGCCAGAATTCGACTGGGAGGATAGCGAAAATTTACGGAATCGTATAGACTAGGATATAAGCCTTATATCTCTCCCCTCCTAATAAAAATTTTATCCTCAAAATTTACACAATCATCGCAACTAAACATAACTCATAAGGAAGAGAAAACATAGTATTATCATATAAAATCTAAGACAGCATACAAGATACAACATATAATCAATCATCAAAGAGACGAGGATAACACTCTTAAATCTTGGTCTGTGCTCCCAAGACGTCTCATCAACAAAGTGGTGATCCCACTTCACTTTCACTAAGGGAATGACCTTAGCCCGGAGGACCTACTCGTTTCGATCAAGGATACGAATTGACTGCTCAATATAAGAAGCGTCCTCATAAATCTCCAATGGCTACCAATCAATAAGAATGATGTCTGACCTATAATTCCTCAACATAAAGACTGGAAAACATTGTCGAAGCTAGACAATTGAGATGGCAAGGTAAGCGGAAAGGCCATAACGCCAATGCGCCCAGTGATCTCGAAAAGTCCTATAAATTTTGGGGTAAGCTTACCCTTCTCTCCAAATCTAATTACGCCCTTCATGGGAGAGATCTTGAAATACACTCTATCCCCATCAGCGAACTCCAAGGGATAACACCGACGATCAGTAAAACTCTTTTGTCGGCTCTGAGTTGTGCGTATCCTCTGCCTGATGATGTCATTAGTCTTGGATATCTACTGCATAAGCTTGAGACCTAGGAGACAATGCTTTCCAACCTTGGTCCAACTCATAGATCTATATGGTCTGCCACATAGTGACTCAAAAGGAGCCATGTCAATGGTCACCTGATAGTTGTTGTTGTATGTGACGCCCCATCACTATGGCCACATGTGGGCGGGCACACGTGGGCAGGCGCACATGTGGGAGGGCCCCAAGGAAGGCTGGCAGGCTACTATGTGCACAGTGAAGGCGGAACCTTGTCCCACATTAGAAGAGTTGTCTGGAGTTGTGGTGGTTATATGTTGGGTTCCTCCCTTAACAGACATGATGTGTTTTAAAGCCGTGAGCCCACCGGGTAAAGCGGACAATATCATGTGCTGTGGGGGTGGGCCTTACAAATGGTATTAGAGCCGAGGACGGCTCTGCCCTCGGTGGGGGATATTGTGACGCCCCGTCACTGTGGCCACATGTGGACGGGCACACGTGGGCAAGCGCACATGTGGTGGGGGCCCAAGGAAGGCTGGCAGGCTACTGTGTGGCTTGCAGGCTACTGTGCTGGCAGGTTATTGTGTGCACAGTGAAGGCGAAACCTTGTCCCACATCAGAAGAGTTGTCTAGAGTTGTGGTGGTTATATGTTAGGTTCCTCCCTTAACAGACATGACGCGTTTTAAAGCCATGAGCCCACCGGGTAAAGCGGACAATATCATGTGCTGTGGGGGTGGGCCTTACATTGTATGCAAACTCAGCCAATCACAGATGCTCATCCCAGCTACCCCCAAAGTCAATCACGTAGGCCCGAAGCATATCCTCAAGGATCTATTTGACCCTCTCAGTCTGTCCATCGGTCTGCGGATGATATGCAGTCCTAAGCTGCAAAACAGACCCCATCGTTCTCTGAAAGCTCCCCCAAAACTGAGACGTGAACCCTGGGTCTTTGTCAGAAATGATCAAGACTGGAATGTCATATAGTCTCACAATCTCCTCGATGAATAACCTCGCAGGCTGGTCTAAAGACCAGGTCGCATGAATCATAAGAAAATGTGCCGACTTCGTCAGACGATCTACAACAACACAGATGGCGTCATGACCGCGTTAAGCCCTTAGCAAGCCCATAATGAAATCTGTCGACACGTGCTCTCACTTCCACGCCGGGACGCTTAATGGCTGCAATGGATCATGGGGTCTCTAATGATTGGCCTTGACTTGCTTGCATGTGTCACACTCGGTCACAAAACTGGGGATTTGACACTTCATCACTGCCCAAAAATACTATTATCGCATATCTCGTTACATCTTCATTGAGCCATGGTAGATAGAAAATAGCAATTGATGTGCATCGGTTATAAGATCTCTTCTCAACTCAGGAATATCCGGGACACATAATCGGCCTTTGAAGCGAAGTCCACCATCAAAACCAATCTTCTAATCTGATTGACTCTCAGATGCTGCCTCTGCTCGGTAACCCTGTAATGACTTGTATGTCTGCTGAGCCTCGATCACCCTTGCAACAAGAGAGGGTTGAATCGACAGGCTCGATAGCTGAACGATAGAAGACTACAGATCGATCTCGAAGTCATATGCTATTATATCCTCTAACATCCTTTACTCCTGAATCATCATGGGTGCCACCATGCCTCGTGGCTTACGGCCGAGGGCATTTGCCACCACGTTTACCTTACCCAGGTGGTATTAAAGATCAAAATCATAATCCTTCAGGAGTTTCATCCAACGTCTCCGCCTCATGTTCAGCTCAGACTGAGAAAATAGATACTTTAAGCTCTTATGGTAGGAGAAGAGCTCGAACCTAACCCCATCGAGATAGTACCTCAACCTTCAATGCGAAGACAATTGCTACCAGCTCTAAATCATGCATAGGGTAGTTCAGCTCATGGACCTTGAGTCGGCAAGATGTATAAGCCACTGGCCTCCCATGCTACATCAGGACAACATCCAAACCAATATGCGAGGCATAGGTAAATACAACAAATCCGTTACTCCCAAAGGGAAGAGTGAGGACATGAGCAGTCATGAGGCGGTCCTTCAATTCTATAAATGCTCACTCATAGGTGTCACTCCAAACAAACTCTGCACTCTTCTGAGTCAACTTGGTCAACATGAACGCAATATGGGAGATTCCCTTAATGAAACGCCGATAATAGTCTTCCAAACTAAGAAAACTACGAATCTCGGATGCGTTCGTGGGCTAGCCCCACTGACGCACTGCATCAACCTTCGAGGGGTCCACTGCGATGCCCTCCCTTGTCACCACATGACTGAGGAATCTCACCTTATCCTGTTGAAACTCTCATTTCTCCAGCTTCGAATATAGTTGGTGGGCATAGAGGGTCTACAATGCAATCTCCAGATTCTGCACATGCTCTTCAAGGTCCTCGAATATATTAAAATGTTTTTGATGAATACCACAACAAACAAATCGAGATATAGACGGAAGACCTCATTTATCAACTGTATGAATACTATGGGCACATTGGTCAGTCCAAAGGACATGACTTGGAACTCAAAATGACCATAGCGCATCCTGAAAGCTATCTTCGGAATGTCCTCCTCTCGGACCCAAATCTAATGATAATATGTAAGACCCGTATCTTGGACCGTATCGTTCCATAGACTTTTGCAATCTTCTCGATCAAATTCTGACAATCTTCGACCCTTAACCGATATTTACGCATGACCCTGATTCGTATGCGTCAACCCGTATTGACTTAACCAAAGACCTCTACCATAGCGACCATGCCGTCGCTGCGGTTCCGATGCCGTAACTCGCGTGCCGAGGCGATACCCTGGTCAAGAGTTGTGGGCCCGCGTTCAGTTCGAGGAAAACGTCGCACGTTGTGAAACCCAAGGGAATCTTTACCCAATGTCCCATCTATCAATCCCACCAATCAAAGTACACATCAACTCACACTCTTTCCCAAGCAACCCCAAAAGTCAACATTTTCTTACACCTAAGTACACCTGTCCATCACTCTCATCTCTCACCTAACCACTCTCTCTGTCTCTCATTTCTCCCAAGCTCCATGGGAACAACTCCCGTCTAAGCTCCATGGGAGAGTAGTGTGGCCCACCTCTACCACCCGATCCCACCATCCTAAGCCCATCTCGGCCGTTGAATCGCACCCTTTGGAACTCTAGGTTGCGTTGATGGAAGAGGGAATCCAAGATGAACAAAGGTGGGTGCTTCTCTCTCTCTTTCTTCATTACTTTTCATATATTTTTGTGTGATGCTTTGGCTGTGTGGCCTACTTGGATGGAACCCGTCATAAAGTATTTTTACCCAAGCCGTCTATGAGTGGGGTCTACCTTATGTGTGTTTTACCCATACCATTCATCTTGTGGTGGCCCACTTGAATATGGCTCACCTTCACTGTGAGGATCGTCCAGCGTCCAGGGACGTTGGACGTCTCTGTGAGAGCCTAGATGTTTGCTTGGTTACAAGCTTGTGGGGTGACCCACTCATACACACCCTACCTTGGAGTATGTGTTAAATCCACACCGTCTATCCTACACACCGACTCATTTTAGGCGTTGAGCCAGAAAATGAGGTTGATTGGAGCATCTGATGGGCCATTCTACCAGTGAAGTGTGATCTGACGTGGGTTCAGCTCCACAGCTACGGTGGTAGACTGAGTGAAAGATACACTGTTTCAATACTGGACCCACTCAGCTCCGCAGCTTAACTGGTAGGCGGAGTGAGAGATGCTTCATTTCAACACTGAGGTCTTGACATCCATCCCTAGTGGGGGCGGCCATCGTGGCCACTCAGCTCCGCAGATCAACTAGTAGGCGGAGTGAGAGATGCCTAATTTTAACACTGGCCTTGACATCCATCCCTGGTGGGGGTGGCTATCATGGATACCCAGCTCTACAGCTCAACTGGTAGGCAGGGTGGAGATACCTCGCTGCAACACTTGAGGCCTTGGTTTCTATCCCTAGCCAGGGTGCTATCGTACACCCAGACCCATTTCTTAACTAGTAAACTGAGTGAAAAGATACATTGTCTCAACTCTGGACGGACTCACCCAGCTCCATGGTTCTGGTAGTAGGCGGAGTGGATGATGTCCTGTACCAACACTTGTATTCTTGATAACGTTCCCTATGGTGGTGGTTAACATGGAGTGTTTACGAACTTGAGTGGACTGACGTGGGTATGGACTGACCATGGGGTCTATGAGAGCCATTCGCTCCCTCCCTCCGTCCGTCCAGATGGCCCACATCATAGTGCATGGGCCCTATCCAAACCGTCCACTACCACGGGACGGTGGGGCCATGTCCGTGCAGACCTTCCATAATGTGTGTTTACACAAAGATTCATAACTCAACGGGTAGGCTGGGCAGAGTTTATCTCATTTCATCACTGGTCTTGGCATCCATTCCTGGTAGCAGTGGTAGCAGTAAAGTGTAATTGGCATGGAGACTATGGAACCCACCCTTGTCTTCCATCCACTTTGGGTAGTACTAGTGTATCTGGGCAAGTTTGATAGGTGCAGGGTTAGGAGGACAATGTTTGAGAAGTGCTAGTCCGCCTTGATGTCTCATGAGCCCCATGGATCTATAGTATATGAGGATTCATGTTATGGGTAAGCATGGTCCAACTAATGAGAAGAGGTTAGCTCGGATCAGCCCACCTGATGTTATTGCTAAGTCAGGTCAGCTCGGATCAGCCCACCTAATGTTTTTGTTCAGTCAGGTCGGCTCGGATCAGCCCACCTGATGTTGTTGTTCAGTCAGGTCGGCTCGGATCAGCCCACCTGATGTTATTGCTAAGTCAGGTCGGCTCGGATCAGCCCACCTGATGTTGCTGTTCAGTCAGGTCGGCTCGGATCAGCCCACCTGATGTTATTGCTAAGTCAGGTCGACTCGGATCAGTCCACCTGATGTTGCTATTCAGTCAGGTCGTTCGGATCAGCCCACCTGATGTTATTGCTAAGTCAGGTCGACTTGGTCATCCCACCTGATGTTATTGCTAAGTCAGGTCGGCTCGGATCAGCCCACCTGATGTTATTACTAAGTCAGGTCGGCTCGAATCAGCCCACCCGATGTTATTGCTGAGTCAGCTCGGCTCGACCCACCTGATAGTGTTGTTCAGTTAGGTTGGGTCGGGTCGGCTCGGCTCCCTATTTGATGGTATTGTTAGACCAAGCAGTGTGGCCTATTTGCTATATATAAGACCCATGGGATTAGGCCCATTTGATGTATTCTAAGGCCACGGGTTAGGTTATGACTCATTGCAATGCACATAAGGCCCATTGATGTGGCCCATTTAATGAGAAAAAGGAACATTGATATGGCCCATTTGAGGTATGTAAGGCCCAATGGGATACACCTAAGGTCCATTGCAATGTGTGATCCCAGCTCGAGTTATATAATAATGTTTATGACGGTCGTGCCTTGGGGGCAACGTTGTTTTGACGTCCACACTTCAAGTATAGTGTTGGTTAAATGTCGGCATTATAATTTTTCCTTGGGCCCATTATTAGGCCCATACTTGTAGGTCGTCTAGGCCCTTCTTCGTTATGAACAACATCCCTCACCTTATAACATGCTTAGTATAACTCCTGGATGCTTAGCCTATTTGGTGTATCTAGGGCCTACTTGGTGAAGCCCGATTCAATGTGTTTAGAGGCCCATTTGACTTGGCTCATTTGGTTCAGCCCATTTGTATAAGTCTATTTGACCGGCCTGTTTGTATCGGCCCATATGATTGATTAGGCCCAACTGGGTGTACTTGTGGCCTGGTGTTGAGGCCCATGTTAGGAGGCCCACTTAGATACACTTGTGACCCATCTAGATGGGTATGTTATGAATGGGCCCACTTCCTGCTTATGCAGAGCCCACCTGTTGTATACGTAGCTCTTGTATAGAATTCACTGTGACGCACATCAAACCCTTATATGAGGCCGTGGGCCCACTGTATGTTCGGCCCTAGGTAGGCCACACCTTAGAGTAATGATGGTTAGATGTTCACATCGTGACCGTCCCTTAGTCATTGTTAGGCCCTTTCTCATCATTCCCTTATTGGGTTAAC
This sequence comes from Magnolia kwangsiensis, assembly GCA_037074715.1. Taxonomy (NCBI): domain Eukaryota; kingdom Viridiplantae; phylum Streptophyta; class Magnoliopsida; order Magnoliales; family Magnoliaceae; genus Magnolia; species Magnolia kwangsiensis. The sequence goes on along the minus strand of CM073589.1, from coordinate 82,714,032 downwards.
CCAAATAAGTGGACCCATTTGCCATAGACGGATGGCTCCGTGTTATCTAATTTGATATAACCACGACCGAGTGCCGATCTTTAGACTATAATTGATCGGCTAATCATTTATGAACCCCGCATTGTTTGTCTACTGAATATCGGTGTCGATTATCGAGGTCGACGCCAATTATCGATCCCGATTATCAATGCCGATTATCGAGGCTGGTTACCGATCGCCGATTTGCGATCGAGGCCAATTATCTTGACAGACTTGTCGATCCTGATTGCTGAGGCCCGTTGTTGAGGCCCACCCGGATGTGTATGAGGCCCATATTAAGGCCCACCTTGAGGTGCATGAGGCCCGTTGTTGAGGCCCACCTGGATGTGTATGAGGCCCGTTGTTGAGGCCCACCCAGATGTGTATGAGGCCAGTATTGAGGCCCACCTTGAGGTGTATGAGGCCTGTTATTGAGGCCCACCTGGATGTGTATGAGGCTCGTTGTTGAGGCCCACCTGGATGTGTATGAGGCCCGTATTGAGGCCCACCTTGAGGTGTATGAGGCCCGTTGTTGAGGCCCACCTAGATGTGTATGAGGCCGGTTGTTGAGGCCCACCTGAATGTGTATGAGGCCCATATTGGGGCCCACCTTGAGGTGTATGAGGCCCGTTGTTGAGGCCCACCTGGATGTGTATGAGGCCCGTTGTTGAGGCCCATATTGATGTGTATAAGGCCCGTTGTTGAGGCCCACCTTAATGTGTATGAGGCCCACCTATTGTGGTGGTGGTTAACCCAGATGTGTTTGAGGCCTATGGGCAAGGCCCATCGTGATATGTGTTAGGCCCATGAGCAGGGCCCACCTGGTTCGTATATTTGGCCCTTGTGTGAGGCCATGTGCCCATTATATGTTTGATTCTATATGGGTCATTCCCTAAGGCAATGTTGGTTAAAAGTCCACATTTTTGAGATTGACGGTTGATACCGAGTATGAGCATGAGAATGTATAGCATCATGATATATATGCCCATATACATCATCTGCATGTTGTTATGAGATGTGGTTGATCATTGCATATTTCATCGAGCATTCTGATATGAGACTCCCTGATAGGTAGAGGTTATCTCACATGAGCGCACGGCATGCGCAAGATTGATGCATGACTGGATTGTATGACTCATGCATCTTGCATTGTGTGCTATATGCCCTAGCGACATCAGGGTTGTGGCCTCCACAGGTATTTCGTGGATGGCCAGATGGGACACCGAAAATCTGTTTGAGCATCAGGCTGCCATAGATGGCCCTGGGTGAAAATCCCTAAACACCCTCTTGGTACCAGAGGATGCTCCAACGTCTAGACCGAGTGGATAGATGGGCATTGAGTGTCGATTACCAGATGGTTGCGCTCTCCACTGTGTCGTGGTCAGTTAGAACGGAGTGCGGCCTTACCTGCCCGAGAGTAGGGGAAAATGCTAGGCTGAGTCTGACCAGCTCGAGGAATGGGTCTGCTATCGACGTGCCGAATAGGTATTGGCAGACTATTGGCTAGGCGGATAGTGAGATTTCTTACGCTCACTTGGACTGTGCGGCTACGGAGAGCGGCAGTGCCATTTGGAGTGTACTAAACCCTGGTGATGATCCCAGAGAGGAACCGTACTGATATGTGGACTTATTGAGTAGGAATTGCATGCTCATTCATTCATTCATTCACTATCCACTTGGGCTGGTGGTGCGCAACTAATTGTTGTGTACCTTCGTTATGGTAAGGATTTCGGTTGGGCGCGCGACTAACTTAAGATCAGGAGTTTACCACGTTGAGTCTGACTATCCAAATTTAGGTATGGGACTGGTTTGGATAGAAGTTATTTGTGGTGGACCCCGTAGCCTGCGATACTATGTACTATCATCCTGACTTCACACTCCAGCATGGTCATATCATTCGCATCGCATATTGCATTACATCTGCATGCATATGGCATTTTGGGTTGATATGTTTCTGCACTTATATGGCCTGGATAGACTTAGCAAGATTTGTATATTACATATTTTGATATTAATTGGCTTATGGACTTATCCATACTTCCGCTTACTCTGTTATCATATGATTTATAATCTTATCAGTATTTCTGCTTACCCTGAAAGTTCCTGCTCTTGTCAATGTTTCGGCTTATTCAGACATTGTATGGTTTATGGTTTTTAGTTTTTCGATATTGTATGATTATGGTATTGTATTAAATCCTTGACACTTACCATGGGCACACACTTACACCACCCTCTAAGCTTTCTATAAGCTTATGCACGATAGATGCGTGTAGGTGATGTTAGGTTGCAGCAGCATTGACTTGGAGCGTGCAGCTGTTTCTGGAGTTTTGATTTTGACATATGTGTTTCCCTTTCAGCATTGTATTCAAATGATTATATTAGTGGATATATGATGATGATGTTGCCGTTTTGATTCGGGTAAACTTGTGTTTATGCTTATTACTAGTTAAACGTACAAAAAAAATCCTCTTTGTAGGATCCCAGGATCGGAATCTGGCATGTGAATGTTAGGAGCCGAGATTGGGGTACTACGGAGGCTGTTGGCACCGGATTCGACGATCGGTATTCCTGTGAATCCGATCTCCGGGTTGGGATGTGACATAATCAGAATGCAAGTCAATCTTCGAAAAGAATGTGCACTCTGCAGATGATGAAATAAATCATCGATCCTCATAAGTAGATACTTGTTCTTGATCGTGACACTATTAATTTGTGGTAATCCACGCAGAGCCTCAATGAGCCATCCTTCTTCCTGACGAAGAGTACCAGCGCTCCCCAAGGTGAACTGCTCAGACGAATAAAACATAACTTACACAACTCTTCTAACTACCGTTGCAGCTCCCTCAACTCCATCGGTGCCATATGATACGGGGCCTTTGAGATAGGCGAGGTACCAGGCATAAGATCAATTTGGAACTCAATATACCGACACGGCGGCAATCTCAAAATCTCCTGAAATACATTGAGAAAATCACGAACCACTAACAACTGATCAATACTCGCTACTATGGGCTCCTCTCCTACACACGACATGAGATAAGATAACGGCTCTCCTTTAGGCTCGATAATGAACTGGAACTGAGGCTAGCCTGGTATATAGAATGTGACAGTCCTTGTACAGCAGTCCAATATGGTGTGGTAGTTGGTAAGCCAATCCATGCCCAGGATGACGTCAAAATATGACATCGGCAACACAAACAAGTCGATGGGCAAGACAATCTCTCCCACCAACACGGGGTAAGATGAACAGAAGCGGCCTAACACTGTAGTCTTCCCCAAGGGCATCGATACTGTCAACCCCTCGCGAGCAGACTCTTTCAGCAATTTAGTCGAACGACAAAAATCCTTAGCCACGAAGGAATGCAATGCACCGGAATTAAACAATACACATGTGATGCATACGAAGACGGAAAGAATACCCTCAACGACTCCTCCAGATGACTGCGGGTCTTGCTGAGCTGCATAAAATCTGGCCTGAGCTAGGTGGGGAGGTTCTTATTCCCTCTGAGGGTGCTGCTGCTACTGATGTCACTGAGGTGGTCGAATCTTCTACCTCTGCTGTTGTAGTCTCAGAGGTTGGTGCTGATACTATTGATGAGTGGGCCTTGGTGGTGGGAGTTGTTATCACTGCTGCTATTTAGGCTCTGTGGTGCTCTCAGCTACTGATGTGGAGGCTGCTATAGTGCTCTCGACTGCTGCTGCTGCGGTTAGGGAGACTCTCACCCACGATATCCTATCCCACTACATCCATAATAGGCATCAAGAAGTTTCCTCTAAGGTGGTGCCTGGGGTGCCACTGGTGTTGATGGTGCTCTAGCGGCTGGGTGGCCTGTGCGCCTATACTACTGATGATGTTGGCGCTGCTAGGAGCTATCGGAGGGGGCCTGCCTCTTCTCATCTCTCCTCTAATTACAGTCACTCTGCACGTCGGCTCATTCATCCTCATAAATCTAAGCCCTCCATACTATCTCCTAAAAAGTTGGGAGCTCATGCCTAACAACATGGTCTCGGAGACCGTAACGTAAGCCGTTCTCGAAACAGCAGGCCTTTCACTCATCATTATTAACCAAATACGGCGTAAACCTCAATAACACCACAAAATGAGCCGCACACTCCTCCACATACATGTCTCCCTAAACTAAGGTCTCGAAATCTAACACTCGTTACCGACGAATGTGGTCAGGGAAGTACTATTGGTTGAATCGTTCTATAAAATCCTCTCATGTCCAGAAAAAATTAGGCCCTTCGACATGGATAAAGGAAGTCCACTAGTGCTTGGCCTCACCCTGTAGAAGAAATACAGCTAACCAGACCCGCTGATGGGTTGTACATGCCATCATATAAAAAATCTTCTCCACCTCGGAGTCTCATCTCTCGACTGCTGATGGGTCTAGTTCACCCTGGAACCGCAAGGGATCGAGCTGTCAGAACTCTCGAAGAAGGGTGCTCATACGCTCTTGCTCTGCCTGGGATGGAAAAACAACAGAGTGTTTGCCCTGCCCCTTAAGGGGGGCCATCACAGCCTGTAATATCTGTTGTAATTGGGAGGCACTCATGGGTACGGTCGGGTCCGTACCGATCTCGAGTGGAGGAATGACATTCTTAGGCTGAGGAGCAGGGATCTTTGATCGTGGAGTGAGAGTCGTAGGTGGTGGAGCAGGGGTCATAAGGTGGTGGAGCGAGTGTCACTCGGGTCGCTATCCTAGGTGGCATGTCCTATAGGGGAGAACAAAGGCACCTATCAACCTTGAGAACTCTCAAAGGCACGCACATTAAGGGTCTATAACAGAAAATCGCTAGGTTATTCAAACTCGGGACCTAATTGTCCTAAGCTCATAGCAGACATCTGATGTTGTTCTTAGTTATTCCCAAGTTATGTTCTGATACCAACTACTGTCACGCCCCAAACTCAGAAACTGGGCTCACAAAATTCTTGATCACTGAATCTGAAGTCAATAGCCTCTGTAGTACCCCATTCTCGGCTCCCAGCACCCATATATCAAGTTCCGATCCTAGGATCCTACAAGAAGAATTTTCAACATGAATTTGATTCGTAATAAGCATAACTATAAGCATAACTAATGGACAATAACCATGACACCATCACAAAAAGCTTATGGTTATGGTTATTGTTCGCAGGTTATGCTTATAGTTATGCTTATTGTGAATCAAATTCATGATAAAATCCTGATAGGATCCTAGGATCGGAACCTGGTATATAGGTGCAACAGTATCAATACTAGCCTCCAAGACTTCAGTAGCAGATGTAGCAGATTTGACCGCCTCATCAACAGCAACAGCAGCAGCACCCTAAGAGGGGACAAGCACCTCCCCAACCAGCTTAGGTCAAATTATATGTGGTTCAGTAGGACCCACAGTTATCTGGAGGAGTCATTGAGGGTATTCTTCCTGTCTTCGCATGCATCGCTCATGTATTGTTTGATTTCGGTGCATCACATTCTTTCATGGCTGAGGATTTCTATCATTCGACTGGATTGTCGATAGATTCTACTCACGAGGGGTTGACCGTATCGAAACCCGTGGGGAAGACTACAGTGTTGGTGGGAGAGATTTTCTTGCTCGCTGACTTTTTTATTCTACCGATGTTAGATTTTGACATCATCATGGGCATGGATTGGCTTGCTGATTACCATACCATCTTAGACTGCTCTGTGAGAACAGTCACATTCTGTATACCAGGATTACTTCAGTTTCGGTTCATTATCGAGCCTAGAGGAGAGTCGTTATCTTGTCTCATGTCGTGCGCAGTAGAGGAGACCATAGTAGCAAGTATTGATCATTTGTTAGTGGTTCGTGATTTTCCTGGTGTATTTTAAGAGATTCTGGGATTGTCGTCGTACTGACATATTGAGTTCCAAATTGATCTTGTGCCTAATACTGTGCCTATCTCAAAAGCTCCATATCGTATGACACCAATGGAGTTGAGGGAGCTGTAGTGGCAGTTGGATGAGTTACGTGTGTTGGGTTTTATTCATCTGAACAGTTTTCCTTGGGGAGCGCCATTACTCTTTGTCAAGAAGAAAGATAGCTCGTTGAGGCTTTGCATGTATTACCGTAAGCTCAACTGTGTTACGATTAAGAACAAGTATCGCTTCTAAGGATCGATGATTTATTTGATCAGCTGCAGGGTACACACTTCTTTTCGAAGATTGACTTATATTTTGGTTATCATCAAATTCAGGTCTAAGAGGAGGAAATTTCGAAGACAACTTTCAGGACACGCTATGGTCATTTTGAGCTTCAGCCATGTCCTTCGGACTGACCAATGCGCCCGCAATATTCATGCAGTTGATGAACGAGGTCTTTCGTCTGTATCTAGATCATTTTATTATGGTATTCATCGATGACATTCTGATATATTTGGGGACCCATGAGGAGCATGTGTAACATTTAGAGATTGAGCTACAGACCCTCCATGCCCACCGTTGTATGAGAAGCTAGAGAAATGTGAGTTTTTGTAGGAGGAGGTGAGGTTCCTCAGTCACTTGGTGATGAGGGAGGGCATCGTAGTGGACCCCTCAAAGGTTGATGCAGTGCGTCAGTGGGGCCAGCCCACGAATGCATTCGAGATTCACAGTTTTCTTGGTTCGGTGGGCTATTCCGGTGTTTCATTGAGGGCTTCTCGTATATTGTGGCCCCATTGACCAGGTTGACTCGGAAGGGTGTAGAGTTTCTTTCGAGTGATGCCTGTAAGCGAACATTTATAGAGTTGAAGGACTGCCTCACGACTGCGCCTATCCTCACTCTTCCCTCTGAGAGTGAAGGATTTGTTGCATTTACCGATGCTTCGTATATTGGTTTGGGTGTTGTCCTGATGCAGCATGGGAGGGTAGTGGCTTATCCATCTCATCATCTCAAGGTCCATGAGCTGAACTTCCCCACGCACGATTTAAAGCTGGCAGCAGTTGTCTTTACACTAAAGGTGTGGAGGCACTATCTATATGGGGTTAGGTTCGAGCTCTTCTCCGATAACAAGAGCTTAAAGTACCTATTCTCTTAGTCTGAGCTGAACATGAGGTGGAGGTGTTGGACGGAGCTCTTAAAGGATTATGATTTTAATCTTCAGTACCACCCAGGCAAGGTGAACATGGTGGTGGATGCCCTCGGTCGTCAGCCACGAGGCCTGATGGCACACATGATGATTCGTGAGTGGAGGATGCTAGAGGATATAGCAGCATATGACTTCATGATTGGTTTGAGTCTATCGATTCAACCCTCTCTTGTCGCAAGTGTGATCGAGGCTCAGCAGACAGACGAGTCGTTATAGGGTTATCGAGCAGAGGCAGCATCTGAGAGTCAATCAAATTGGCAGATTGGTTTTGATGGTGGACTTTGCTTCAGAGGCCGATTTCGTATCCTAGAAATTTTTGAGTTGTGCAGAGATCTTATAACTGAGGCACATCGATCGCAGTTTTCTAACCAAATTGGCTTGACGAAGATTTATCGAGATATGAGGCGACAATATTTTTGTGCAGGGATGAAGTGTCAGATCACTAGTTTTGTGGCTGAGTGTGGCACATGCCAACATATCAAGGATGATCATTTGAGACCCCCTGGTCCATTGCAGCCGTTGAGCATCCGGACATGGAAGTGGGAGCATGTGTCGATGAATTTCATTATACGCTTACCAAGGACTCAGCATGGTCTTTATGTCATCTGGATTGTTGTAGATCGCTTGACGAAGTCGGCACATTTTCTTGTGATTCATGCGACCTAGTCTTTAGACTTCCCTGCGAGGTTATTCATCGAGGAGATTGTGAGACTGCACGACATTTTAGTCTCAATCGTTTCTGACCGAGACCTGAGGTTCACGTCTCAGTTTTAGGGAAGCTTTTAGAGATCGATGGAGTCTGTTTTGCAGCTCTGCACTGTGTATCATCTGCAGACCGATGAACAGACCGAGAGGGTCAACCAGATCCTTGAAGATATACTTCGGCCCTACGTGATTGACTTTAGAAGTAGCTGGGATGAGTATTTGTAATTGGCTAAGTTCGCATACAACAACTATCAGGAGACCATTGACATCTCCTTTTGAGGCACTATATGGTAAAACTATGCATCTCCGAGTCGTTGGACTGAGGTTAGAGAGTGTCATCTCTTAGGTCCGAGGTTATGCAGCAGACATCAGAGGCTATCGATATCATGAGGCAAAGAATGTGCACAGCTCAGAGTCGGAAGAAGAATTTTGGTGATCGTCTGCATCGTCCCTTGGAGTTTGCTATTGGGGACAGAGTGTATCTCAGGGTCTCACCCATGAAGGATGTAATTCGATTTGGAGTAAAGAGCAATCTTGCCCCTAGATTTATAGGACCTTTCGAGATCACTGGACATGTTGGTGCCGTGACCTATCGGCTTACCTTGCCATCTCAGTTGTCTGACGTCCACAACATTTTTCATGTCTTTATATTAAGAAAATGCGGGTCAGACATCATTACTATTATTGATTGGCAGCCGTTGGAGGTTCATGAGGACGCTTCTTACATTGAGCAGCCAATTCGTATCCTTGATTGAAAGGAGCAGGTCCTCTAGACCAAGGTCATTCCCTTAGTGAAGGTGCAGTTGGGTCACCATTCTGTTGATGAGGCGTCTTGGGAGCGCTAGGCAGAGATTCGAGAGCATTATCCCTATCTCTTTAATAATTAATTATATGTTATATCTTGTATGCTGTCTTCGATTTTATATGATGATGTTATGTTTCCTCTTCCTTATTAGTTATGTCTAGTTGCGATGATTGTGTAAATTTTGAGAATAAAATTTTTATTAGGAGGGGAGAGTTGTAAGGCCTGTATCCTACTCCGTACCATTCCATAGAGTCCTCCCTTCTTGGTCAAATTTCAGCAACCTGCGACTTGTAATCGGCGTTTGTGTGTGACCCTAAGTCACATCTCAAAGATTTGAGTCGGCTCGACTTGAAACTTATACCCTAGCGACTGCACCGTCGCTGCAGTTCCAACGCAGCATCTTATGCATCAATGCGATACCTAGGTTAGGAGTTGTGGGCCCATGTTCATTTCGAAAAAAATCATGAGCGTTGCGAATTCTGAGAGAATCTCTACAACTCATCACATTAATCAATCAATCACAAGTCAAGTACATAACCCATCCCTCTCTTACCAACAAGGCATGACGCCCATATCTCTCTCATCCTCAAAGTCAACTCTCATGTCCCCTCTCTTACACCACTCATCCCTTCCTTACACAATTATTGTAGGATTCCAATATCAAAACCTGGCATATGGGTGCCAGGAGCCGAGAATGGGGTACTGCGGAGGTTGTCGACACCGGATTCAGCGATTGAGAATTTTGTAAGCCCAACTTTTTAGTTTGGGACATGAGAGGAAATTGTCCAATTTGAACAACATATTTGATGTCCCATGGCTGCGAAGATGGACTACTGATTTTACATCTAGTAATGTCCATTTCAGACCATTAATTGAACATCCAACACTGGACCTTCCCTTTATTCCAAAATATAAAAATTAATGGAGGGACGAAGGGATGCAAAAATTTGTATAGATCCAGTCTCTTTGAAGGAGAGCATTATAGTTTGAAGTTGACAACACTACGAAAATAGTCATTAATGCTTTCTTGCTTCTTACTATTAATTTATTCGATAGAATTTCTTTGGCATCTGTTATGCCACTAATAAAATTAATAACAGTTACTTCCATAGTAATCAAGTCAAAATAAGTCTTTCCCAACTTCTTCAACATTTTTCTCATAACGACATTAATTATAGCCCCATTGTCTACCCATATGTGGGGAACAAGATACCCATTCATATGTGTTGACATAATCAAAGGTTTGAGATGTTACAGAATTACATATGAAGGTTGGTCGAAAAGTATATTTTCTTCAATTCATCAGTTGTTGGTTCATTAGCTCGTCTTTGACCTGTGTTGCCCATGTTTCTTCAACATTGCCTCAATGCTACTCAAGTGTTCTAGATTAGCCAAGAAAATAAGTGGATGTGTGAATACCATATTGCAATTCACTCTTAATGGTTGTAATGTTTTGAATGTGATAGTCATTGTTCCTTATCCGTCGGATTTTCGACATTCTTTGGGTTTGTTGCTTGCTGAAAATCAGCATTCTCTTATAAAATCTTTACATTCGTCAATATTTCTTCGATTAACAATCCTTCTTCCAGGTACCTAGGGTCACTTAAACCTTCTTCCAAATGGCCAATTTGTTTGATTTTAACAACTGGTCCTTGCTCATCTTAATCAATTCGCATGCCTTCACATGGTGTGACTACTTAGGCTTTCTGTTTCTTGTTGAAATTAATCGTCTATGTCTAATTCTAACCAAAAACTTATCGACCATGTATATTTGGTCTTTTTAGTCTGTTATATATTTGATTTTTTCCTTTCCATGACTCTCATCGCCACCCTTTGTTGTTGCCAACGACATTTTTGAGTTCTTGTCGTTTCCTGTGGATCGTGCAGTAATTTAGGATGGATAGCTCTAACCCATTGATTGACCATAGTTATGGCTAGTTTAACCATTTTTTTTTAATTTTCCATTATAACTTTTGAAAAAGTTCCTTGCTTCAATCATGGGAAAGTCCTCTTTGGATGAATAACTCGATATGTTTGAACAATACTGTTTACATGCACATTCACCTTTTTCTTTGCAGCATAATACACCTCTGTCGATTGTTACCATTGAATATCCTCATGACATCTCTTACATGGTTTGTTTTCTTCAACTAACGATTTATTACTAGAATAACACTGCTCCCTAGTGTTTATTTTGGGCTTCACTCTTATTAGCATAGTTTGGTCGATGACCATGTTGCTCCTTTACCGATGCAAGTTCCACCTTCTTTCTCAGGGCATTCATGTTTCTCAAGTTTGGTAACCATGTTGATTCCTTTGTCAATGGAAATGGGTTGATATCGACTCACATGACCTCGTTCTCTCTTTTTGGGAATTTAAGCATCCTAGAATATATATTGTCTTGGATCACATTCTATAAAGCAATATACGTTCTAGTTGAATAAGATTGTGATCCATGTCATTTACAATATTCCTTTTTCTTTAACTCTTCTACTAAAGGAATCTTTGCTCTGGCATAAATTTAATGAGCTTGGCAGCCAACAAGAGATCGAATATCTTTGGCCTTTGTAGTATTAAAGGAAATCGCATATTTTTTTTCTGCAATCCTCTTGCTGGCATTGAAATTTTGATGGGATGATTCATCATCGGACTTTGTTAGGGCCATAGAAACAAACGGTTTATTGAGGTTTATTTCGGCTAAGGCCATCTAATAGTTTAGATCACGGTAACAGGTTTCTGATAATTAATTATTATTTTTTGTTAATTATCTTCAGGTAGAAGCCATTCATATTTGATTACTCTATTTGACGAATTGATCAAATCTTTGAAGTTCATCCCTTAAAACTTCTTCTGAAGTTTAATTTCTAGACCTTCCAAAGCGATTTTAACAAAATGAGCTTATAGAAGAAATACTTGACATTTATTCTTCACTTTTTAAAATCTTGATACATCTCTCAGCCGGTTTGCCAGATAGTTGTCTCAAGCGTGACAAGTCGACTAAAAAAAATCAAGTTCAGTCCAATAGAACCGAGCATGAAACATTTCTACCATATCTTACTAGGTTTGGTATGAATTTACTGGAAAATTAATATACCACGTTAGTGTTATATTTATTAATGAATTTATGAACCATTTTAACATCACATATTCATTGATTGAGAATTAGCTGCATTGTACCATGGAACGACCAATGTGATCAACTGTTGATTGGCCTATATTCTATAAATTAGTTAAGTTTTTGATATTTTAGTACCCCTCGATACTTCATCATACCAATCAACCCAATATCGAAAAGGTTTACGATGAATAGGTCAATTAGTATGATGACCATGACATTGATCAACTACATCATTTATTAAGTTAACAAGTTCATCTTGAGCCACTAGTGATAGAACTGCTGCTCTTTGATCTTTAGTCCTTAGTTAACTACATGAGGTCCTTAGTTAACTACATGAGGAAGTTATACACCCTGGGCAGGTTGTGCTACTGGAACATGCCCTCTAAGTTCTTTATAATTCGGCATGAATTGTCCCAGAGCAGGTAAGTCATGGTTCATAACATTTTCATTTTGATCATTAAATCGGTCATTTCGTCCATTCCTTCTAATGACCACTTGAGGTTACATGTTTCGGCCTACCAAACCTAGGTCTGGTTGAACGTTACGTGGAGGAATAATCGACATTTTTGGATGAACATTGCCAAATTAATGTGCTTCCATGTAATAGCTCACACCTACACCGTATGATATTTTCTGCTTTGGGCTTGCGCCCGCACGATTTTGTTCTCAAAGTTCTCCCCAAAAAGGCCTCATACATTATAGGGTGAATCTCTACATATAACCACCACAACTTCGGATAGCACTTCTGATGTAGGACATTGTTCCACTCCATTTCATACAAAGTAGCCTGCAAACCACTGGTAGCTAGCCCAGGTCCTTGGACCCCTCCCACACAGCATCCACAAACATGTGTAACAATATGGAGTCACAGTATCCCCCACCAAGGGAAGAGCCATCCTTGACTTTGATACCATTTGTAACAGCCCACACTTACACCGTATGACTTGCACGGCTTTGTTCTCAGGGTTCTCCCCTAAAAGTGCTCATACATTATATGGTGAATCTCCACATATAACCACTATAAATTTGGATAGTGCTTCTGATGTGGGACACCATTCCACTCCACTGCATATACAGTAGCCTGCCAACCACTGGTAGCTAGCTCAGGTTCATAGACCCCGCCCACACATCCACCCACGTGTGTGATAGTATTGTTTCACATTATCCCTCACAGAGGGCAGATCTGTCCTCGGCTCTGATACCATTTGTAACAGCCCACACCCACACAGTATGATATTGTCTGCTTTGGACTTGCGCCTGCATGGTTTTGTTCTCAAGGTTCTCCCCCAAAAGGACCTATATGGGTGTGGTCTAAGGACTAGGGCTAGCTATGTGGGTGGGGTCTAAGGACCTGAGCTAGCTACCAGTGGTTGGCAGGCTATTGTGTATGCAGTTGAGTGGAATGATGTCCCACATCGGAAGCGTTGTCCGAAGTTGTGGTGGTTATATGTGGAGATTCTCCCTATAATGTATGATACCTTATGGGGGAGAACCCTGAGAATAAAACCGTGCAGGTGTAAGCCCAAAGAGGACAATATCATAAGGTGTAGGTGTAGGCTATTACAAATGGTATCAGAGCTGAGGACGGCTCTGCCCTCGGTGGGGGATAATGTGACACAAAACTATCACACATGTGGGCAGATGCTGTGTGGGCAAGGTCTAAGGACCTAGGCTAGCTACCAATGGTTGACAGGCTACTGTGTATACAGTGGAGTGGAATGGTGTCCCATATCGGAAGCGTTGTCTGAAATTGTGGTGGTTATATGTGGAGATTCACCTCATAATGTATGAGGCCTTTTTAGGGAGAACACTGAGAACAAAACCGTGCGGGCGCAAGCCCAAAGTGGACAATATCATATGGTGTAGGTATGGGCTATTACAAATGCTATCAGAGCTGAGGACGGCTCTGCCCTCAGCAGGGGATAATGTATGAGGCCTTTTGGGAGAGAACCCTAAGAACAAAACTGTGTGGGTGAAATCCCAAAGTGACAATATCATACGGTGTAGGTGTGGGCTGTTACAAATGGTATCAAAGCCGAGGATGGCCCTGCCCTTGGTGGGGGATAATGTGACACAATACTATCACACATGTGGGCAGACTTTGTGTGGGCGAGGTCTAAGGACTTGGGCTAGCTACCAGTGGTTGGTAGGCTACTGTATGCACTGGAGTGGAATGGTGTCTCACATCGGAAGCACTATCCGAAGTTGTGGTGGTTATATGCGGAGATTCACCGTATAATGTATGAGGCCTTTCGGGGGAGAACCTAGAGAACAAAACTGTGTGGGCACAAGCCTAAAGTGGACAATATCATACGGTGTAGGTGTGGGTTATTATATTCCATACTATAATGACAGTTATTCGGCATCCTGTCATGAAGGAATGCAATCAGTTTATTGATAGCCTCAGTTTGAGCCTTTGAGTCTTAAGCTTATACCCTTCATTATTTTGTTAACTCTCTTATGCTAATGTTTATGCTACCCAAAACTCCATTTACCTTTGTGAAATGATTTTGGGATGACGATCCTACTTTTGGAACTACTAAAAGTGGGGGATTTCAGACCACTGTTTTAATCTGCATTTGAAATGCTTCAAAAGCCTTATTAAGATCTTGTTCTTAAATATTTCCATTAATTTAAGTATATCGCTTACCCATATTATTATAAATTTCAATTAGCAATTGCACACCATTCCCAACGAACGTGCCACAAATGATATTGGTGCAATTTTTAGCCATGTGAGGTATGAGTGCTCTTTACGGACATGCCAGAACCAATTGGGTCCAATTCAAACTATGATCACCATTGACCCCTAATGTCAAGATCAAGTGGTGCTTTTGATCACACGACCAACAAGTTAGTCATTTATTTAGCCAATAATGTGCTTGTTAATTAGATGACTTGTAGATGTTAGCGATATTACTCCTATGAGCTCTTCTTGCCTTGACAAATAAGGACTTCACAAAGGTGCAACAATTGTGTGGTCAAAATGAATAGAGATTGAGATATGGATGTGAAAATGCACGTAATCTTACCACTGAAATGGGATCACCAATCTAACTAAGAACAGGAGGGTGCATCTTGAAGCATTGTGTTGATGAGTAGGGAAAAGTAGATTCCAATGATTATAACCACAACCTAGCATAAGAATGTAGGAGGATAGATTACAAGACTAAGATCTTACTTCAGATCTAGCACACATGCATGGATTAAAGAAAATTTTGACTATTGTCTACAACTACAAGTTGGTTTAGCTTGCTCACGAGGATGAACTGAAATTAGGGTCCACAACAGATGAGCAGTGGAGGAGCTAATCCTAAACTAAGATAAATAACATCGTGCTTGATTAATTCTACTCCTTTTGCAATATAAGGAGCCTCGAGTTAACATCCTCTTTGAGTAACCACTTAGAAAAAAGCAATTATATATATATATATAGCTTCATAAAACATTGCCTGACATATCTTTAACCGTAGTTCACCCTTATTCGAGGATTGCTTTACCATTTCTCGTAATATTTAGTGCATAATATGCCACTCTCCTAATATTTGGTGCATAATATCCACATGTCATTAGGCACCATTGATCTAATTTGCAAAACTAGTATTCTCGCATCATTTTTCATCTTACAGGTGCGCAAGAATTGATACACAACCAAGCTTCGTTAAGGTGCCGCCCTCCCCTTATATAACGTATTATTGAAATTTTGTGGTTTTTAAAAAAAAATCAAAATTTCAAAATTTTGGGATTTTACCGTCAAAACGCTTTTTCAGAATTTCAAATCTAAAAGTGCAGTGTGTGCTTTATCCCACTTTGGAAATGATAGAAATCTTTTTGGGGTTTATATGTGGACTTGTGAAGACTATTCTTAATTAGATGTTTTGGAGGTGGAGATGCTCGGTTGCGTGTTCTAGTGCATAGCACTGGAACTCACGCATGCACGGGCTCGGGCTCGGGATGGGGCAAGGGCGTGGGCGTGGGCAGTGTGGATGTAGTGGTGCACTTTTCACAACGGTTTGAAAACGAACAGGCCGTGATGATCTAATGATCAGATCTTTTGATCCGACGACTAGAAATGGCTGGAATTGATGGTCAACAGTCAGAAACATTTTTCAAACATTCTGAACCATTGATAGCCACCTAACAATGGTCCACTACCTGGGGCCTATATAAACTAGACCATTCCAGTCTAATTTTCATCATCTCAACACCATCTCTCCCATCAGATACATTCCAAATCTCCTTATTAGAATACTGTGAACATCTCTACTCTCTGATTCTGCCAAAATAGATCTGCTGCATTAAAACTATTCCATAGTGGACCCATCGTGATTACTGCACACTGGATCTAGTTAAGGCTAGTCTTATCCTAGAAGCAATTCGCTAGTAACCCATCATCAATTGATAAGGGGGAAAATCATGCATTAAAGACAGCGTAACATTTTACGTGATTCAGCCTAGTGAAAAATATTTCAAATTTTATTTATTTCTTTTAATTTTTGTGTATCCAAAGAACATTTTATAATAATCTTAAAGCGTGATTATGAACACCGAAAGTATTGCATCAGTCAAACTGATGAACTAGGATCTGATCCGATTGGACCAATTCGATGGTTCGAATTTCATTAGGTGGCAAGACAAGCTGAAATTCTTGCTAACTGCTCTAAAGATCTTTTGCATCCTGAACCTGTCTCTCCAGCCTCTGCCTGAAGCAAAGGACACCAACACTCTAGAATAGGTCGCTGCAAGGACCAAGCGACAAAAAGATGAACTGTTGTGTCGTGATAATATTCTTAATGCTCTCTCTGATAAGTTGTACGATCTGTACACGGGGACCACGTTAGCTAAAGAAATCTAGAGCGCACTAGAATACAAATACAATGCTGAAGAGGAAGGTACACAAAATTTTCTAATTGCCAAATATTTTGACTTCACGATGGTAGACAATCTGCCGCTAGTGGCCCAAATCCATGAATTATAATTAATTATAAACAAGATAAAGGCTTTAAAAATAGACCTACCTGAATCCTTTCAAGTAAGAGCTATTATCATGAAATTGCATCGAGTTGGAAAGACTATAGGAAGAAGCTACTATATAAATCTGAAGAATTCAGCATGAAACAAATCCAAAAGCATCTTCGTATTGAAGAAGAATCTCGTAATCGAGATAAGAAGTATGACGTTGATGGTGCATCCTCATCCAAGGTGAATGCAGTAGAAAAGTCATCCCAAAATAATAAATATGAGAAAGCTAATTCCCTTAAACCTAACAAAGATCAATGGAAATTAAATTAAAAAAACCTAAGAGAAGAAATACGGTAAACCTAAGGGAGGTTGTTATGTGAGCGGCAAGACCGGGCATTTTTCCCGAGTCTGTAGGGACTAAAAAAACCCTAAGAAAGAGGCTAATGCAGTAGACGATGATATCGTAGCAATGGTTACAGAAGTGAACTGAGTTTAAGAGAAAATTCCTGATTGGTGGTATGATATAGGTACCACAGTCCATGATGCAACGATCAATCTGCCTTTAAAACGTATGAAGACGTGACCAATGGTTAAGAGGTTCAAATGGAGAATGAAGGTCGATCTAAAGTTACAAACAAAGGAACTGTTGAATTACTCTTTACCTCTGGAAAGAAGGTAATCCTGACCAACGTATTGCATGTCCTAGACATAAGAAAGATTCTTGTCTCAGGGGATCTCTTAAGAAAACCTGGGATTAGGGTTGTATTTGAATCAGGAAAGCTGATCTTAACTAAGAATAGAAACTTTATGGGTAAGGATTATGCGTCTAATGGGATGATCAAACTTTCTTCAAATGAAAAAGAATTCTTCTGCTTATATGATTGATTCCGTGACACTATGGCATGGTAGACTAGCCCATATTGCCTACAGTACCATAAAACTCATGGCTAAGAACTGCCTAATATCATATAATGATAATGACAAAGATAAATGTTAAGTATGCATACGGTCTAAAATAATTAATAAATCATTCCCTAGTGTTGAGAGATCATCTCAAATATTAGACCTAGTGCATACTGACATATGTGAACTAAATGACATTCTTACCCATGGAGGTAAAAGGTACTTTATAACATTTATAGATGATTATTCAAGATATGTATATGTGTATCTGTTAAAATCAAAAGATAAAGCATTTAATACATTCAAGATCTATAAAACTGAATTAGAAAATCAATTAGTTAAAAATATTAAAATCCTTCGTAGTGATCGAGGAGAAAAATGTTTCTCTAATGAATTTTCCACATATTGTGAAGAATACTGCATAATATATCAGTGCATATCACCCTATACACCACAACAAAATTGTGTAGTAGAGAGAAAAAATAGGACTTTAGTTAAAATGGTTAGCTCAATGCTAATACAAGCATAGTTGTCATTAAACCCATGTCGAGAAGCACTGTTAGCCGCATGCCATGTTTTAAATAGAATCTCATCTAAGAAAACTAAGACCTCTCCATACGAAATATGGAAAGGAAGAAAACCAAACATATGACATCTTAGAGTGTGGGGGTCTCTTGCATATTGCATAACTCCAAAACCTAAAAGAACTAAGTTAGGACCAAGAGCTATAAGGTGTGTCCTTGTAGGATGTGCACAACATAGTAAAGCCTATAGACTTCTAGACTTAGACTCTAATGTAATTATAAAGTCTAGAGATGTAGAGTTCTTTGAGACTTTGTATTCATGGAGAAAAAGAATACTGAGATTTAATCTCATAATAAAACTATAAAAGAAACACAAGTAGAAGTAAAAACACCAAGTGAACCTTGTAGGAGTCAAACAGTAAGAGTAGAGAAGAGTCTTGACCCTGATTAAATAGACTCTAAGCGACTCTCTTTTCATCTTTTTGAGAGTGATAAAAAGAAAGTCATTAGGAAAATACCTATGATTTTAACTATAGAAGATGAACCTAAAACCTTTAGTGAAGCTATGACTCAAGAGACTTCGCTTTTTGAGAAAAAGGCCATTAATGATGAAATGAATTCGATTATATCTAACTAAGCATGAGAACTAGTAGATCTACCTCCAGGTTCTAAACCAATAGGTTGTAAGTAGGTATTTAAGAAAAAATATCATATTGATAGTACAATTCGAACCTTTAGGGCAAGGTTAGTTGTTAAGGGTTTTCGATAGAAAAAAGGAATCGATTATTTTGACACTTATTCACCATTAGATAGAATAACATCGATTAGGATCTTATTCACTCTAGCATCTATATATCATCTTCATATCCATCAAATGGATGTGTTGACAACATTCTTAAATGGTGATCTTGATGAGGAGGTATACATGGAGCAACCAGAAGAGTTTGTTCTACTAGGCAACGAAAGAAAAGTGTGTACACTTGTTAAGTCTTTGTATGGATTAAAGCAATCACCAAAACATTGGCATGATAAATTTAATTCTAAAATTCTATCTAATAGTTTTGAACATGATATTGCTAATAAATGCATATATTCAAAAGTGTGTAATGATTATGTTATAATTATATGCTTGTATGTAGATGATATGTTAATAATCAGTAACAAAATGGAAGGTGTAACTAAAACAAAGAAGTTTCTCTCTTCAGTTTTTAAAATGAAGGATCTTGGACAAGTGGATATTATATTAGGTATCAAAGTTAAAAAATATAGTGGAGGTTTTGCATTATGTCAGTCTCATTATATTGAGAATATTCTAAACAAGTTTAATCACATGAAAATCAAAGAGGCAAAAAACCTCATTTGATCCAAGTATCAAGTTAAAAGAAAACAGTGGAAGAGCAATTGCACAACTAGAGTATGCTAGTGCTATAGGCAGTCTTATGTATGCAATGCAATGCATAAAATTGAATATACCATACGGTGGGAGTAAACTAAGCAGGTTTACAAGTAATCCAAGTGTTAAACACTGAAAAGCAATAAGTAGAGTTCTAGGTTGTCTAAAAGAAACCAAAGAACTAGGGATATTTACTCAGAATTTCTAGTAGTATTGGAAGGATATACCGATGTAAATTGGATATCGAGTGTATGTGTAATACCCTGAAAATTGGGGGTCGAGCATAACTCAGCTCCTGAGTTCCAGAACATCACTTATGAAATATTTTTTTATGATGGATGAATGTTGTCTGTATTAGTGCATAAAACATGAATTAGATTAAGTCAATTCAGCAAACATAATCTAGGGACAGTTGTAATATGCAAGCGGAAGACTAAAATGAATATAAAAACTAGTATAAGTCCCCAAAGTATGTATGCAATGCCAAGTTAATAATTACAAGTGTTGTGTCAAAATATAAAATGTAAAAAAGAATGTAATAGTCTTCTACAAGTATAATCCTTGAAGCCCCATCGATCCGAACTCGGTTCACATGAATCTGTTTGAAAACTGCATGTAAGAGAATGCCTCCTCATCATCCTCGAACTCCAGCTCTGCCTCGTGGGTCACATCATCATCTGCAACTAAGACAGAATCTGGTTGGTGTTTAATACCATCCCAGAACGTGGGAGTGAGTGATTAACTCAGTTGAGCTATACAACAAAGGTTAACTTGTTATCAATTCAGTCAAGCAGTAATGATAAAGCAGTACAATCAAACAAGTCCTAAATACTCTTGTTAATGCAAGAATAATATTTCATAATGGTGCACGCCCTCGCCTACACTCCCTCAGCGTCTTCATCTTACGGTGCGCATGGCAACCACCCGAAAGTGCTCTTCCTCGCCAAAGCACATGCATGCGGTGCATGAATGTGATTATCGAGTTCATATTAGTCCTTTTCATACAGCAAGATTAGGAAGCTAAGGTACTTCCCTTATATCAATTCCCAAACAATGATCCATTGTAGGGTCATCAATCTTACTAAATCTCATACGATGTTATGGTTCTAGGTCACTGTAAGGGCTCGTCGTCAATCATTACAGGCCTAATTATACCTCAGTTACTACAAAAAGGCTCGTCACCCCCATGCAGTTTCAAGGCATGCTCGCGGCCACTACAAAGGGCTCATCACCAATCAGAGTAGGCCGACAGCACGAATACAGTGTCTCATACCACCATATTTCACTCACGAGTCTGGGTTGCTCACTGATCACTATAGGGAGGCTCATCACCCAAGCATAGGCCGACAGCTCGATCACGGTGTCCCATACCACCATGCCCGGCTCATGAGTCTTAGTAAATCGAGGTACCAAGGTTAACAGGGTTTCACTGGTGAGTTGGGAACCTTAGATTTAAGCAGTAGCATCCAAACATGGTGAACATACATCGGGTCAATCGGGTTAATTGACGAGCTCGACTAGGACAATCATACGTTAAGTTGATCGATATGAAGTGCATAAGCAGTCCGTGTGGCCTATCCACTGTCGACATCCGAAGTATCACTCGGATTCATCGAACACATCCTGCGTGGTGAAAATAAGCTCAACCACCTGAACAAGGCCTATTACCGATTGCTTGGACTACGATATAGTCCCAACCACATGCATTCACAACAAATAAACATATGAGATAGGCAAGCAGTAATGAATACTCAAGTCAAATCCTACAATCATGTAAGCATGTTATGAAATATAACTTAAACATGAATATACTATACATGGAGGAAATCATACGCACAGTTAAATATGAATAAGCAGGCTATACAGTACATGGAGGAAATCATATATACAATTAAACATGAATCAATGGGTTATACAATACATGGAGGAAATCATACACACAGTTAAGGTAGTTGGGATTCATATCTCAACTCCCCTATAATCATACTTTATTAACTACTAACTCATTCAAACATTTTTACAAACACTTAGACTACACTTACCAACATACATCACATATGTTGGTTATATTATGCACTAGGGCAAATCCTTTTGCAAAGGAGTTGTCCCATACATAACAATCATGTACCTACGACAGTTAATCATGGTAATCACAAATTCACATTCCGAATGTATACAAACATTTCAATAAACACATGAATTTCCCTATATACCACATAGTTTATATGTATACATAAAATGAACCGGATATCGCATTTGGCATGTGAAATAGCATCCATGTCAGTAATAAACCATTAACCGTCATTGAAAGCCTTGAAAACCATAACCTATACGTATATAGTCTGCACCTTATGCCGGTAAACGCGTAACAAGTTTGATTTAGATGTAAGTCTTCATCAATGGTGAATTAGCAACCTAGAGCATGAAGTGGGTTAGCTACATCATCACTTATACTATTTGAAGCCCTAAAACGGATTAGGGTTTGGATTTCTTATCCAATATTGGAATTAGGATCACCGGAATAGCGATTCGGTAGCCATGGATAAGCATGTGGAGAGGCAAGGTAGAATCCCACGAACCTTCACCAACTTCTCTCTCACTTTCTCTCTCTTTACTCTCTTCTCTCTCCTAAGGTTTTTCCAAAATTCGTATGGAGTGAATGAGAGAGGGTTTAAGGCCCTTATATAGGCCCAAAACTGATGGAAACAGCCCCAGGGCCATGGTATACTTAGGTTATATCCAAATCGGGTCTATTCCGATCCAACGGAGCATTTCTGGAGGTCCCTTTGCTGAATACGATCGGACTTAAGCTCCCTAATATTAGATCTTGATCAAGCTAAGTTTTCAGTCTGATCGGGTTTACAGATCGACTGTGGCGGACCAGTTTCAGTTCAAGGGTCACCGACACTCGATCGGGGCCATAAGTACATTACATGTGTAGGACATTGCTCCTAATTGGAGGGTGAATTCGGGTAAGATTTTTACGGTCTAAATACTTATAATTAGCCCCCAAGCGACACGACTCAGATTACTTAAATTTGTATTTAATTTCTAAAAATATTCACGTTTCTCACACACTTCGCTCCAGACTCAATTAAATCGTCGTGGGATACCATCTGGACTTGATTTTCGAGGTTATTGTCAAGTCCAACTAGGTGGTCATAATTGTATAGTTTCAGGGTTATCGGACTTTTGACGTGCAGTCCATGTCTGATACGAAGGTTCCGAATGCTCTCCCGAGAGCATCTGGGTTTAGAGATTAATCCTAGATTTTAGGGTAATGTAGCGTTAATAATTCTACAAGTTTTAGGTCTTGCAGATCGTATTTAAAGTAATTGGTATTAATTTCACAGGTAATCTAGTTTAACACTAATTAATTCTCGTTTAATTTCTAAAGGATTCAATCCTTAGTAATTTCTATCAGAGGTGGTACTTAGGTCTTTGTACGAATTTTTTCAGGACGTTACAATCTAACTCACTTAAAGAAAAATTTCATCCTCGAAATTAGTACCTTTTCCTACTCCTCAAGAATCTGAGGGTAGTTCTTTCTGACCTCCACTTCCGTCTCCTTAGTAGCCTCCTCCTCACTATGATGCGTCCACGGTACCTTCACAAGTGGGATGACCTTGCTATGTAAGACTTGCTGCTTCCTATCTAGGATACGCATCGGTCGCAGTATATATGTAGTATCCTCGTTCAATTGCACTTTCTCCCAACTGATAATGTGTGAAGGATCAGGACGTACTTCTTCAATATGGACACATGAAATACATTATGCATGCCTACAAGTGACGTGGGTAAATCAAGGCGATATGTTACTGCCCCCACCCGATCCAGTATCTGGAATGGGTCAATGAATCTTGGCGTGAGCTTCCCTTTCTTACCGAACCGAAGGACTCCCTTCATGGGGGAAACCCTAAGGAATACATGGTCCCCAACCTCAAACTCAAGCGGTTGCCGTCTCGTATCGGTGTAGCTCTTTTGCCTGATCTGTGCTATTAGAAGTTGACGCCTGATAATGTCTATCTTCTTTGAGGTTACCTGCACTAACTCTAGGCCAATAAGACTCTTCTCACCCACTTCTGCCCAACAATGCGGTGCTCTACACGGTCAACCATACAGTGCCTTATAGGGAGCCACGCCAATACTACTTGGAAGCTGTTGTTATACGCGAACTCTGCATAAGGAAAACAGTTATCCCAACTATCCTTGAAATACAGCATGTAAGCTCGCGACATATCTTCTAGCACCTGATTCACTCGTTCCGTCTGCCCGTCTATCTGTGGATGGAACACTGTGCTAAACTTCAACTTCACACCCATCGCTTCCTGGATACGTGTCCAGAAGATAGATGTGAATCGCGTGTCTCAGTCCGACACAATCTTCAAAGGAACTCCATGCAGACGTACAATTTCCTCGATCTATAACCTGGCCAAGTTGTCTGTAGAGTTCGTAACTCTGATCGGTAGGAAATGAGATGACTTGGTCAACTGGTCTACGATCACCCAAATGGAGTCATGTCCCTTCCTCATCTTAGGCAGCCCTGATATGAAATCCATAGAGATAAAATCTCACTTCCATTCAGCTATGGGCATGGGTTGAAGTAGTCCAGGAGGTCGGCGATGCTCTGCCTTGACCTACTGGCACGTGAGACAACGGGACAAAATCTATAATGTGAACCTTCATGTTGTCCCACTAGTATGATCTCTTCATGTCTTAATACATCTTGGTGCTACCAGGATGCATCGCAAGTTTCAAACTATGGGCTGCCTCGAGAACTTCCCATCTCAAGTCATAAACGTCTGGGATGCATAGGCGGCCACAATAATGTAAGCCCCCATCCGTACCAATGCTCTACTTTGAGTCCTCATCTACTTTAACCCTCTCTTTCATCTTCGCTAATAGCTCATCGTCTGCCTGAGCTACGATAATCCTATCGTCAATGAGGGGTTGTACTCGAATATGTGCGATGACTTCATACGACTCCTCCACCATGAGTTTCTGCATAAAGTCTCACACAAACTCCATCATGTCCCACTCTACTTTCATTAGGTGAGCTGCAAACTCTATGGCCTTCTTGTTGCCCAACACGTCTGCCACAAGGTTCGCCTTGCCTGGATGATAGGAAACCTTGAACTTAAAGTCCTTCAAGGTTTCCATCCATCACCGCTACTAATATTCAGGTCCCGCTGAGTGAATATGTATCTAAGGCTCTTGTGGTCACAAAAGAGCTCAAACTCCTCTCTGTAGAGGTAATGTCTCCAAAGCTTCAGTGCAAAGATGATGGCTGTCAACTCTAGGTCATGTGTAGGGTAATTCTCCTTGTGTTTCCTCAACTATCTCGAGGCATAAGCAATCACCCTATCCTTCTGCATAAGGACATAACCCAGACCAATGCGATATGCGTCGATATATATAGTGTACTTGACCCCTTGCTCTGGCAAAACTAGTACAGGGGCGGACGCCAACTTGTCCTTCAGCTCTTGAAAAGCTGCTTCTGCCTTCTCGTTCTAGGCGAACTTCAGATCCTTCCGTGTCAACTAAGATAATAGTCTGGCAATCTTGGAGAAATCCCGAATGAATCGTCGATAATAACCAGCAAGTCCCAGAAAACTTGTAACACCCCAGATTTTGGCCAATCTTGGATTTGACGTCCTTAAGCAATGGGTCAAGTAAAACATCTGGAAAATCGCTTATAACCCAATTCCATAGCTAAAGAAATTACTTAGGATTAATTCCTTTAAAAACTAAGCACAAGTTAGCTAGCGCAATGCTAGAGTAGCTGGAAAATAGTCCCTGATCACTTTAAATATGTTCTACAAGATCCAAATCGAGTAGAACCAATGACTCTATAAAACTCTATAACCTCGGATCAAACTATAAGCAGGTTTGTTCTCTGGACCACTTTGAAACTTTGTATTGGATCTAGACCGCGCGTCGAAAGTCCGATACCTACTATCTTAGACTGTTAGAAGCGCCTAGCTGGACTTGACAATCATTTCGAAAATCAAGCCCAACCGATAATCACAGGCTATTTCATTGAGCCCGGACTGAAGAGAGTGCGAATAGGGACAGATTTGGAATTTGAAATTCAAATCTGGCACATGACTTGACGCGTCAGTATTAAGCGTTCTGACCGTCAGAATTCAGCCAAATTACACCCTCGGATCAGGAAAAATTTCTATTTCATATCATGAGACTTGCAACCCTGATCTACGTGCGGTGACCGCTGAACTGAAACTGGATCGCTACTTGCGATCTGCGAACCCTGCTGGACTGAAAACGGGATGAGAGAAACATCCGACAAGTACGAACTTCAGTCCGATCGCGTTTGGCCAGGGGACCACCAGAAATTATCTTTTGGACCGAAACAGCCCCGCTTTGGATAAACATCAAGTGAACTAGCCTATTTTGGGCATTTTTAGGCTTATAAAAAGGGTTGAAACCCTCATTTCTCTCTCCCATTCGAATTTGAGAAAAACCCTAGATTGGGAGAGAGAAAAGGTGAGAGTTTGTGAGAGAAGGTGGGAGGGATTTTTCTGCCACCTGCTGCTGCTGCTGCACTGCTTAGGCGACGCACTCCAATCACTTTCCCGGCGATTCCAATGCACTTCTAGGTAAGAAAAACCCTAACCACTTGTTGATTTAAGCTTCCGTCAATTTCATTAGCGATGTAGCTTATGTAGCTTGTGTATTAGGTCGCCTGATTGCCGTAGACGAAGCGTATACGCTCCGTTCGAATTCACACGTTTATAAGAGATAAGGTGCGGATATTAGACGCTTTCATTGACTGTTTTCAACGCTTTTAATGTCGTTTAATAGTAGATTATCGATGGAAACGCCGTTTGACATGTACAACATGTTGTCTGTTTCCTGTTTCATAAATAGACGAAGAATATGAGATTTAGGGCATTTTAGTCATTTTTAGGAAATACTGTTTTCATCCATAATTTGCTGATGTGATTGACATGGCTTCTTATCGCATTAGAATACTAGGAATGCGTGCATAATTAGTTTGGCGAAGAGATTCGCCTAAATGCGCACTTTGAGTCGACATACTATATGTAGACTTAAGTGTGTAGTTTAAGTGTTTGTATAAATGCTTGTATTAGTATGTATTGAATTAAATAGTGTTATGAATTAATTTGAGATTGATTTCTCAATTATTATGCTGGTGTAAATGGTTTCCTACAGGTTAGCCATATGTATGATTTCATTATATGTATGAAATGCATATGCTTGATGTTTCACTTAAGTGGTATGTTATAACATGTGCTTGATGATTTCATTATGATTTAGTTTGAGATTGAATTCTCAATTAGTATGCTGATGGAAATGATTTCCTATATGTTGGCGATATGCATAACTTTATTATATGTATGAAAGGCATGTGTTAGATGATTTACTTAAGTTGTATGTTATAACATGTGTTAACATGCTCACATGGTTGTATTTCAATTTCAATACTCTTACATGAATTGCTGATGTGGATTCATAATTGTTTGGGACTATACTTAGTCCAGGCAGTCGGTAACAGAGAAAATTCGTGGCTAGCTGGTATTTGCCACGAAGAACGCGTCGATGAACGCGAGTCGTGTTTGGAGTTGGCGGCAGTGGTTAGGCCACACGAAGTGTTTTACGCACTTCATGTCGTTCGACTTGCGATGCGCTCTTACTAGTCGAGCCCGTCGAGTAACCCGACTGGCCGTTGTATGTTCACCCTGCATGAGTCATAACTGCTTGAACCTAGGGTACTGAACTTACCATTGTAAACCCTGTTAACCATGGTACCTCGATGCACGAAGACTCATGAGCCGGGCATGGTGGTATGGGACACCGTGGTCGAGCTGTCGGCCTACGTTGGGGCCACAAACCTCCCTATAGTGACCAGTGGGCACATAGTCTCGTGAGCAGATTATGGTGGTATGGGACACTATATTCTTACTGTCGGCCTACACTGATCAGGCGACGAGTCCTTTGTAGTGACCACGAGCGTATTCTGAGTCTACGGGAGGCGACGACCCTTCAGTAGCAGTAGAGTACAGTAGGCCTGTATTGATAAGGTGATAGGGGAGCGAAGCAACGAGTGCGTGCAACAGCCCTGACAGCCCTTGCAGTGACCTACAAAATATACCTCGTATGAGATTACTAGAAGTGACGACCCTAGACAGGATCTGTGTTGGGATTGATACAAGGGAAGTACCTTAGTTTCCCAATCCTGCTGTTTGAATGGACTAATAACAACTCAGAAATCATATCACCATTACATTGCATGTGCCTGGAAGATGTGGACCACTTAAGGGAGTGTGGCATGCTGCGGTCGTAAGATGGTGCCGTATGAGGGAGATCGTTGGTGAGGGCATACATCATGTCATGTCATATTGCATTAACAACAGTATTAGGATTGTTTGATTTACTGCTTTACTATTAGCGCATGATTGATTTGATAACATGATAATCTCTGCTCTCTTATCCCACTGAGTTGATCACTCACTCCCACGTTACGGGATGGTGTTTTCGGACACCCACCATTCCCTATTATGATTGCAGATGATGGCGCGGCCTGTGAGGCGGAGCTGGACTTGATGATGAGGAGGAGGATCTCTCCTTTATGCATGATCTGATTGATGGGATTACAGGGAGGTTGATTAGATACCTTGACACTTGTCATTTTATATTTTTAGAAAACTCATGTATATCCTTTTGGTTTACTTTTGGAGCATACATGTATGTATATAACCTGGTAACATGTTCACACTCTGGAGACATACGACAGTTTATATATGTTATACATACTATCATAGTCTTCCGCTTGTTAATTTAACTGTCTCTGGAGTATGATATGCTGTTCTAGCTTAATCTCACTCATGTTTAATACATTATCACAGACAACATTCAATCATACATATCTATGTTGCAT
Source organism: Magnolia kwangsiensis (assembly GCA_037074715.1). NCBI lineage: Eukaryota > Viridiplantae > Streptophyta > Magnoliopsida > Magnoliales > Magnoliaceae > Magnolia > Magnolia kwangsiensis. Next base: position 82,685,612 of record CM073589.1, on the reverse strand, counting down.
AAATAATATTTTGGAACTCGAGAGTTGGGTTTTTGCTCGACCCCCCGATTTTTGGGATGTTACAAAACTCCTCACTTCAGTAACTGAACCAGGCTGCTCCCAGTCCTGAATCGTGGCTACTTTAGCAAGATCAACCACTATACCTTCCTTGGACACCACATGTCCCTGGAACTTGACTTCCTCCTTCCAGAAATCTCACTTCTAGTACTGCGCGAACAACTGGTTCTTCTTCAGAGTATCCAAGACTGCTCTTAGGTGCTCCTCGTGCTCTTTCCGACTCTTGAAGTATATCAGGATGTCATCAATAAATACGATGATGAATCGAAAAAGAAATGGTCGAAACACCCTGTTCATCAGGTCCATGAACATAGCCAGTGCATTCGTAAGGGCAAACGACATCACGAGGAACTCGTAGTGACCAAAACTAGTCCTGAAGGCTATCTTCCACACGTCCTCATCCTTGACGCGTAACTGATGATGATACCCTGACTGTAAATATATCTTCAAAAAGTACTATGTCTCCTTCAATTGATCAAACAGATCATCGATCCTAGGCAAGGGATACTTGTTCTTCACTGTCACCTGGTTCGACTTATAGTAATCAATATATTATCGCAGGGAACTGTCATTCTTCTTCACAAACAATACAGGCGCTCCCCAAGGGGACACACTCGGTCGTATGAAACCAACCCCTAATAGGTCATCAATCTGCTTCCTCAACTCCTCCATCTCACATGGAGGCATGCAATAGGTCGGCAATGAGATAGGAGTCGCACTAGGCGTAAGATCAATGGTAAAATCGATCTCCCACCGCGGAGGCAAACCAGGAATCGTCTCGAACACCTCCTCATATTCCTGAACTATAGGTGTTTTTTCCATTGCTGGGCCATCAACATTCTTCAGTAAGGAAGCGTAACAAAGAACTTGAAAAGGATAACTAACCTGCACGATAAATATAAAGGCCAAACCCTCAGGCCGGTAAGCTATCACTAAACGGGTCTCATAGTCAATATCAACCCTCACTTCCATTAGCCAATCCATGCCAAGGATGACGTCGAAATGGTATATCACAGTAACAATCAGGTTAATGCATATTGTTCTGCTTCCTAGATGTATCAAGAAGCCCTCACACATTTTCGTAGCATCTGTAAAAGTTCCTAGTGTTGTGATAACTCACACCCCGCTCATCGGAGTCATATTCAACCCTAAACTATTGACTATAGAACATGAAATCACTAAGACAGTGGATCCCGTATCCACCAATAGAAATATAGGGGTACCTTTGACATGGGTGGTGAGCTCGAAGGCCAAAGGTATTGTAGCTGTAGAGGTAGGCGCTTCCGCTGTGAACGCATGAACTCGCGCTTGCTGAGATCGGTTAGGTTGAGGCGCCATAAGTCGCTGAGGTGGCCTAAATCGAGGAGCAGGTGGTCTGAAGGATGGATGTGCTAGTGCTGACCGTGGGGTGGAACGAAAATGGCCTGAGGCATCGAACGGTCGATCCTCTGAAGTGACGAGAAACCGCGATCCCTCATCCTGGTGAAATAAGTCATCTCTGTGTGGCCCGATTTCTTGCAGTAGTTACACCACACGTCTGGTCGTCTCAGGTGAGTCAGTGGAGCCGTAAGCCTGGGCGGTGAGTCTGCACATGGCCTCTTACCAAGGAATGGCCTGCTCAAAAAATCAAGTCGTGGCCTGGGAGCCATAGGTGCTCACATATAGGACAACCTATCCCCATCCTTCTCAGCTCGCAGGGACATGCCTACTAACTCGGCAAAAGTAGATATGCTAGCACAACACATCTTCAACCGGATCTCAGGTCATAACTCCTCAGAAAAGTGTCGCATCCACATCGACTGATCACCCAATAATAATGGAGCATACTTGCCCAGCCCCGTGAACCGGTTCTCTTATTCAGTCACCGATATCCCTCCCTGACAGGCGAAGGAACTCGCTCTCCTTCTCATGTCAGTAAGTGATGGGATAGTACTTCTCATGGAAGCAGGTTTCAAATGCCTCCCACATCCATACATATCCTTCCGCAACAGTGCAGAGTATACTGTCCCACCACAAAATGGCCTCTTTCTCAAACATGAAGGTGGCAAGCTCGACCTGCTCCGCCTTAAAACAGTGTAGCGGCCTCAACATCTTAGAGATGCGGTCAATCCAGTACTCGGCCTCCTCGGGTCTATGAGTACCCGAAAAAATGGGAGGCCGTAAGTGCTAAAATTGCTCAAATGTGCTGCTAGCACTCGCGTTCCCAGCTGGGTGCATAGGTGAGGTAGGTGGAGCCACTCTCATCGTCTAAGCAAAGATACCAGCCATAGAGGTCAAAAACTGTTGCTTCTGTTGTTGTTGTTGTATCTGATGCTATTGTTGCTATTGCTACTGTTGTATCTATTGTTGTTGCATCAACAACATCATTTGCTCTAGCATATCAGGAGGCAGAGTGGACTGAGATGCATGTGGCATCGACGTAGATGCATGGTTCTGCTCAAGAACCAAAGGTGTGATAGGTGGTACCAGAGGTGGTGCCACAGGCGGTGTCATATGTGTCGGCCCAGCAGCGGGGCCAGTGACTGGATGAGAATTCGGCATAGGATCAAAGTGAAACGGTCCCGAACGGGGGTCCGTATGGCTATCACTCGGGGGAGAGGCCCCTTCAAGCAACTCGCCCAAAGAAAGACACGTTGAAGTCCTCGTGCCCTTACATGGCATACCCTACACACGACAAAGGGCGCAACGCGTGAGATTTAGTATACACACAATCCATCCACACAACATTTAACATCATGCATTTCATTTAACAAAATTGTCATAATACGCGAAGTGCAGCATTACATGGATTGGAACAGAGAATACATGTGAGCTAATACAACTAAGGGTTCAAACACTAAAATAACTACCAAACTACTACGCCTAAAAAGGTCACACAAAAAACCAACAACAAAGCAAAACAAGTGACAACTACATATTGGACTATTCGTCAGAATCTGGCGATGGAGGAGGGGCACCCTTATCCTATAGGTAGCACATGATTGACTTTAAAGTAAGAGTCACTTTCTTAAACTTGTGCTTCACGAGGGCCCGAATATCGATGATATCCTATCGTAGAGCAACCTGGCCCTCCTCAAGTCGAGCTAAGCGGGTCTCCCTATCACCCTGATCAGGATCATGCTCTCGTGTCACAGGAGGAGAGCTCTCATCTGTATCCTGAGCCTCCTCTTTTTCTTTTTGTTCCTCTTCTTCTTCTATTTCAACTCCACCTTCTTCTTCACTCTCTTTCTCTTCGCTTTCTGTCTCATCCTCACTCTCCTCAAGTTGGGCTTATCGTTACCGTCGCCCAATATCCATTTGATTGAGAGTAGTCTCGTTGATGTTGTGGATTGGTACTGGCAATTTCACCCCAAGTCTATAGCCAAACTCATGTGTAATCTTGCATATGAGTCGGCCGAATAGGAGTGAGTCAGTCCTTCTATTTGAACGTGCAGTAAGGACTATTTGTCGCAGGACATGCGTAGGCACACACAGCTTCTCTCCCTATCCCACTTGGTACAGGAAATCCACCATCAGGCGCATGCACTCACTGCGATTGCTCCACCTGGGGTAGACATTGAACGTGAAGATATGGTGAAGCAACCAGAAGTCGTCCGTCATATTGATCCCTAAAAGGCTATTATTTGGCTATCATTAAACCAGACGACCATAAAGGAATTGTGTGCGGCGAACCCTTTCACGTGCACTCCTCAGATTATTCTCACTTGCATGCACCTTGCCAAGAGGCACATTCATTAGCCGAGATATCAAAGCAACGTTGATTGTGGCCTCCCGATCTCTTCCAAACAGAATTTTAAACTGCAAGGGCTCCAATGTTGGCTCTCGAATGTGAGCATAAAAAGCTCGAATAGTGCTCACATTTGCACGGTACTCGCCCTTAAATAGCGGACCCCACCTGGCTTCTTCCAAGCGTTCAAACAACATGTACTTCCCAAATAGCCGTGCATCCACATGAGCTTCAAAAAGGACCCTACGGCCCTCATAAACTTCGTGCGACATCTCCGCCAACAGAGTCGTTCCCAAGGGAGCCTGGGGATCTAGATCTCGCTTAGTCTGTAACTCTCGATTGGCACTTGTACTTGTGGTGGCACCTCTCGGTCTCCTTGAATGAGTGGGGCGACTAGGCCCGGCTTTATCCACGGAAGCTCTTTTCTTTCCCATGAAAGAAAGAATGGTGGAAAGCGAGAATACGGCCATAACTAGCTCAAACAAAGCCATGGAAGGAAAGAAAAGAGGAAAATAGGAAGTTTATGGGGTTTTCATGAATTTGAGACTCAAAATGGGATTTGAGTGCCCAAATGGAAGGAAAAGAAAGGGGAAATCAGCAATGGAGATGGGTTTTAAAGGGGTGGTGTAGATGGTTCATGAAAATGGAAGAAAAAAGTGCTTGGAGGGTGGTTTTTGTAGAGATTTAGGAAATTTTTTGAAGAAAGGAGAGCTTAGAGGGGTGGTTTGTGAAGATAGGACATGTTGAGGGTCTTTAAAATTGACTCAACATAGATTAGTGCACCACATAATGCCCTAAAGGCATCGGCCCGAGCCAGCCCGCCTGATATGGCCCGACCGACGGCGAGGCCTCGCCAAACCGGCGAGGTCCTCGTCTGTCTCTGGACAGTCCAGCGAGGGCTTGTTGGTGGGGAGATGTCCTCCTGCCCCTGGGTCCAAAAAAGTGTGGATCCCACCCTGGGTCCCCATGAAGATGTTCCGTTAGGCCCCCTACTCTATTTCAAATCGTTTCGAGTCATTCCGAATAGATTCTGATGTATATTCATGCTTACTAATTTTAAAAGGCTGGGATGGGATAAAAGATGACCTAAACCCATTGATTAATGGTCTAGAAGTGGATTGGGATCATTTTACGTGATCACGGGTGTGTACAGACTCGATCTCGGCGATCGTTTTCAGTAATATTTCGCTAATTAGCGAAACTAGGAAACCTTAACTTGTTTCTAGATTTTTCTTGCACCCCCCTACATCAAATTTGCATCAGCGTGCATCAAGTGATCATAATCCAAGTCCAGTTTCATCCAAATCATGCTCTGATACCAACTTGTAACGCCATGAAAATCGGGGGTCAAGCATAACTCAGCTCCCAAGTTCCAAAACATCACTTATGCAACATTTTTTTATGATGGATGAATGTTGTCTGTATTAGTGCATAAAATATGAATTAGATTAAACCAAATCAGCAAACATAATCTATGGACAGTTGTAATACGCAAGCGGAAGACTGAAATGAATATAAAAACTAATATAAGTCCCCAAAGTATGTATGTAATGCCAGGTAAATAATTACAAGTGTTGTGTCAAAATATAAAATTTCAAAAAGAATGTAATAGTCCTCTGCAAGTATAATCCCTGAAGCCCCGTCGATCCGGACTTGGTTCACGTGAATCCGTCCAAAAACTACATGTAAGAGAATGCCTCCTCATCATCCTCAAACTCCAGCTCTGCCTTATGGGTCGCATCATCATCTGCAACTAAGACAGATTCTGGTTGGTGCTTAACACCGTCCTAGAACGTGGGAGTGAGTGATCAACTCAGTGGAGTCATACAACAAAGGTTAACATGTTATCAATTTAGTCAAGCAGTAATGATAGAGAAGTACAATCAAATAAGTCCTAGATACTCTTGTTAATGTAAGAATGATATGCCATAATGATACATTCCCTCGCCTGCACTCCCTCAGCATCTTCATCTTACGGTGCACATGAAAACCACCTGAAAGTTCTCTTCCTCAGCAAAGCACATGCAATGCAGTGTATGAACGTGATTATCGAGGTCATATTAGTCCTTTTCATATAACAGGATTGGGAAGCTAAGGTACCTCCCTTATATCAATTCTCAAACAATGATCCATTCTAGGGTCGTCAATCCTAGTAAATCTCATATGATATTATGGTTCTAGGTTGTTGTAAAGGGCTTCTCACCAATCAATACAGGCTTAGTTATACCCCAATTACTACAAAAAGGCTCGTCGCCCCCATGCAGTTTCAAGGTATGATCACGGTCACTACAAAGGGCTCATCACCAATCAGAGTAGGCCGACAGCATGAATATAGTGTCCCATACAACCATGTTCAGCTCACAAGTCTGGGTTGCTCACTGGTCACTACGGGGTGGCTTGTCGCCCTAGCGTAGGTTGACGACTTGACCACGGTATCCCATACCACCATGCCCGGCTCATGAGTCATAGCGGATCGAGGTACCAAGGTTAACAGGGTTTCATTGGTGAGTTGGTTACCTTAAATTTAAGTAGTAGCATCCAAATATGGTGAACATACATCGGGTCAATCGGGTTAATTGATGAGCTCGACTAGGACGATCGCACGTTGAGTTGATCGACATGACGGCATAAGCAGTCCGTGTGACCTATCCACTGTCGACATCCCAAGTACGACTCGGATTCATCGAACATATCCTTTGTGGTGAAAACAACCTCAACCACCAGAACAAGGCCTATTACCGATTTCCTGGACTACGATATAGTCTCAACCACGTGCATTCACAACAAATAAACATATGAGATAGGAAAGAAGTAATGAATACTCAAGTTAAATCCTACAATCATGTGAGCATGTTATGGAATATAACTTAAACATGAATATACCTTACATGGAGGAAATCATACACATAGTTAAACATGAATACGCAGGTTATACAGTACATGGAGGAAATCATACACACAATTAAACATGAATCAACGGGTTGTACAATACATGGAGGAAATCATACACATAGATAAGGTAGTTGGGTTCATATCTCAACTTCCCTATAATCACACTTCATTAAGTACTAACTCATTCAAATATTTTTACAAACACTTAGACTACACTTACCAACATACATCACATATGTTGGTTATATTACATATTAGGGCAAATCCTTTTGCTAAGGAGTTGTCACATACATAATAATCATGTATCTATGACAGTTAATCATGGCAATCATAAATTCAGATTCCAAATGTATACAAACATTTCAACAAACACATGAATTTCCATATATACCACATAGTTCATATGTATACATAAAACGAAACGGATATCACATTTGGCATGTGAAATAGCATCCATGTCAGTAATAAACCATTAACCGACATTGAAAGCCTTGAAATCAATAACCTATATGTATATAGTACACACCTTACACCGGTAAATGCGTAATGGGTTTGATTTATATGTTAAGTCTTCGTCAACGGCAAATTAACAACCTAGAGCATAAAGTAGGTTAGCTACATCATCACTTATACTATTTGAAGCCCGAAAATGGATTAGGGTTATGATTTCTTACCCAATATTAGTATTAGAATCACCGGAATAACATTTGGTAGCGATGGATAAGAACGTGGAGAGGCAGGGTAGAATCCCATGAAGCTTCACCAACTTCTCTCTCACTTTCTCTCTCTTTACTCTCTTCTCTCTCCTAGGGTTTTTCCAAAATTCGTATGGAGTGAATGAGAGAGGGTTTAAGATCCTTATATAGGCCCAGAACTGATGGAAACAGCCTCAGGGCCATCGTATACTTAGGTTATAGCCAAATCGGGTCTATTCCGATCCAACGGAGCATTTTTGGAGGTCCCTTTTACTGAATGTGATTGGACTTAAGCTCCCTGATATTGGATCTTGATCAAGCTAAGTTTTCAATCCAATCAGATTTACAGATCGACCGTGACAGACCAGTTTCAGTTCAACGGACACTGACACTAAATCAGGGCCACTAGTACATTGGCATGTGTGGGACATTTCTCCTGATCTGAGGGTGAATTTGGGTCAGATTCTAACGATTTAAATGCTTATAATCATCCCACAAGTGACACAACTCAGTTTACTTAAAGTTGTATTTAATTTCTAAAAACATTCATGCTTCTCACACACTTCACTCCAGACTCAATTAAATTGTCGTGGGATACCATTTGGACTTGACTTTCGAGGTGATTGTTAAGTCCAACTAGGCAGTCATAATTGTATAGTTTCGGGGTTATTGGACTTTCGACATGTGGTGCAGGTCCGATACGAAGGTTCCAAATGCTCCCGAGAGCATCTGGGTTTAGAGATTGATCCTAGATTTTAGGGTAATGTAGCATTACTAATTATATAAGTTTTGGGTCTTGTAGATCGTATTTAAAGTGATTGGTGCTAATTTCACAGGTATCTAGTTTAGTACTAATTAATTCTCGTTTAATTTCTAAATGATTTAGTCCTTAGTGATTTCTGCCAGAGGTGGTACTCGGGTCTTTGTACAGATTTTTTCAAGATGTTACAGTATGGTACAACAAGTCCACTACAAGGTAGATATTCACCTTAGGAGGTGCAGCTGTATTTAGGGATCCAAGAAACAAACTTGCATAACAACTCAACTATGGAATCTGAGTTCATAGCCTTGGTTGCTACAGGTAAAGAAGCTGAGTGGTGAAGGGATCTTCTATTAGAAATCTCATTTTATGCGAAGCCTATATCGGCTGTTTCACTTCATTGTTATAGTGAAGCCACTCTAGGAAGAGCCTACAATGGTACCTATAATGGAAAGTCCAGACACATAAGTTTGAAGCATGATTATATAAGAAAATTGATTCAAGATGGAATCATTGTGATCTCTTTTGTTAAGTCAAGTAATAACTTGGCTGATTCTTTTACTAAACCTCCGATGAGAGAGGTAGTAAGGAAAACATTTAAAGGGATGTAGTTGAAACTCTTCAATTATAGTTCCACTAGTGAAAGAAACCCAACCCAAAATTAGAAAATCTCTAAAGATTAGGTTCAATAGGTAACAACAATTCACTGATAAATAGAAAGTTTCAGCATTAAAATCAAAAGGCCAAATACAGGATGAAAGTGTTGGTCGTTATAAAGAGGGTTGAGTATTAAACATTCTTAATCAAATCCAATCAAATATAACAAGTGTCTTAAGTAACGGAAACACTGGAAGGATTTCACATATGTGAAAGTAGAAGTGCCGCTTTTTATGAGAGTTAGAGTTATCTCGGGATCATTCATGAAACAGGACAAACACATGGCTATTAAAAGTGTTAAGCGAGTTATATGGAGGAACACATAATGCATGAGCTATTATATGTGTAGTATTTTCGATTATGTCCTATAGAAATAACTGGTTCAATGTTGTATCAACTAGAAATTTTAAAATATCTTTAAAATACTTACACTAAGGAAATATTCAAATCACAAAATATCTTTTTTTATGCATAATAATATTATTCTGGCAGAGTATTTTCTCCTGTTTTAAAAAACCAGTGGGGAATTGTTGAAATTTTGTGGTTTTTTTTTTATTATTTTTCAAAATTTTAAATTTTCAAGATTTTACTGCCAAAACACTTTTTCATAATTTCAAATAGAAAAGTGCGGTGTGTGCTTTATCCCACATTGGAAATGGTAGAAATATTTTTGGGTTTTATTTGTGGACTTGTGAAGAGTATTCTTACTGAGATGTTTTAGAGGTGGAGATGCTCAGTTGCGTGTTCCAGTGTGTAGCACTGGAGCATACGCATGCATGCCCATGCACTAAGGCTCGGGCTTAGGCACAGGCGTGGGCACAGGCAGTGTGGCTGTAGTGGCGCTAGTTGACACACTTTGTACTTCACACGTGCCCTACTATGAACATCTCTACTGTCTGATTTTTTCATAATAGATCTGCTGTGTTAAAATTGTTCCATAGTGGACCCATCATGATTGCTGCACACCGAGTCTAGATAAGGCTTGTCTTATCCTAGAAGCAATTCGCTAGTAACCCATCGACAATTGATAAGGGGGCGAATCATGCTTTAAGAGCAGTGTAACATTTTATGTGATTCAGCCTAGTGAAAAAATATTTCACATTTTATTTATTTCTTTGATTTTTGGTGTATCCAAAGAACATTTTCTAACACTAATTACATGAGAAGCATGTGGAGGTAATTCTTGCAATGAAATGTCTAGACCTATCTATTTATTACAAGCGAATTGCTGTCGTAAGGCACACATAGCCCAATCAAAAAAGTTGCGCATGCACATATCCCGATCCCAATGGAAATAATGGACTTGCAATGAGAGAAGAAGCGAAGATTATACTACTGATTGTTAAAAATTACAAATTTATATTTTTTGTAAAATATGAAAACCGAAAATTCAAGATGGGATATAACAAGGATAGGCAGAAGGACGTTTGGAACACTATCCTTAAAGCATTACTTACCCCTACTCAAGTGAATTGAGTATGCTGGAAGGCTACAAACAAACCGCTTCTAGTATACGATGAGCCTGATGTGGGTTTGCGTTCAGCAAACATGAAGGCCCACTAATGGAACTCTGTTACACAGTCTAACAGAAATAAGGAAAAGGAAAAATCTCAGAAAAGAGAGAAGAAGAATTCTGATATTAGACCACCGCATTGGTTTTTTCTTCAGATGTTAGTTCAAATGAACTGTTCTTAGACCACTCTGTTGGTCTGATCTTCAGCCAATGGTTCAGAAGAACCTTGCTGTATTATTGAAGTATATGGTCAATGGGCTTTGATTCGTATGGGTTTGCTGGAGTGAGTTGAGATGGATTGGAAACCCATCCAGTCTCTATATATATAGGCTATGGTGGTTGGGGGTTTATGGTCCTGAGACATAAATTCCATTAAGCCATTTCTAGCCATGGGAAAACTAGCCATTTTCTGATTGTTGTGCATGAATCATAACAGTAGTTGCATGATGACTGTTATGAGAGCTGACAAGTCATTTTTTAGTTGTTGGGCTAAACATGAAGCAGTTACAACATGGCTCTGCAGCTGCCTCACATGCCTACGCCCTCGCACTAAGCCCATGACCGAGACTGAGCCCGTGCTCGTGCCCGAGCCCGAGCCCAAGCCCAAGCGCACATGCGGGTTTTAGTGCTATGCACTGGAACACGTAAGCTCCATAGTCTTTGGACTAGGTAAGAAAATATTATAGTACTCCACTGTTTTTATTTAAACTCAAAAAGCTTCTCCTCTTTTTACAATGTGGGAATAATCCCAAAACCCATAAAAAAGGTGTTTTTTCAAAAAACATTTATAATATATATATATATATATATATATATATATATATTATATTTTATTATTAAAATATATATTTTAAAATCAACATTATCCAATAATCCCCCACTTGATTTTTAAAAATATATTTTTTCTCGAAGAAAAATTTCTACCAGAATAATCAGCTTATATGCATAAAGAAAGATATCTTTCAATTTTAATCTTTCCTCATTGTAAGTATCTCAAAACTTTTTCGAAATGACTAGTAACCGTAGTGTTGAACCAGTTATTCGTAGATAACAGAGTTAGAGAAATCACACATATATTCGTTATGTGTTAAAAAGAGTTCCCATAATCTTGCTCAACACAATTACTGACCATGTGCTTATCCTATTTTGTGAACGATCCAGAGAGAAAACTCCTAACTCTCATGATAGACGACACCATCTCTATGTTCATATAGGTGAAATCATTCCAGTGTCTTTATTACTTTAAGACACTTATCCTTTAGACTGGATTTCATTAAGAGTTCTAAGACTCAACCCTCTTTTGTAATGCTTAGCACTTATCTATTATTAATGAGGTTTTATTATTTATTGTTGAAAGCTTTTCACATATCAGTGACTTATTTTTACCCATTAAACCCGAAATTAGAGATTTTGTACTTTAAGCTGGGTTACCATCATTGGTGGAAATTTGGTTGAAGAGTTTCAACCCTATCCCTCTAGATGTAGCCTTTACTACCTCTCTCGGTATAGGTTTAGTGAAAGGGTGTCCCAGGTTATTACTTGATTTCACATAGGAAATATTAATAATTTCATCTAAAATTAATTGTCTGACATAATCATGTTGAAGACTGATATGTCTAGACTTACCATTATATGTGCCGTTATACGCCTTAACTAATGTGGCTTCATTATCATAATGTAGTGACAAAAATGATATGGGCTTTACACATAAAGAAATTTCTAATAAGATATCCCTTAGCCACTCGACCTCTTTGCCTGTTGCGGCCAGGGCTATGAATTCAGACTCCATAGTTGAGTGCGTTAAGCAAGTCTATTTCTTGGATCCCCAAGATACAAATGCACCTCGTAGGGTAAACACCCACCTCGTGGTAGAATTGTTATCCCCTGCACTTGATATCCAGCTCCCATTGGTATATCCTTCCAACACGGTAGGAAACTCTGAATAAAATAGTCTTAAGTCTTTGGTTGCTTTTAAGTAACCAAGGACTCTGCCGATAGCATTCCAATGTTCAATACTAGGGTTACTAGTAAACCTACTAAGTTTACTCACATCATATGTGATATCAGGTCTAGTGCATTGCATAGTATATATAAGACTCCTTATAGCACTCGCATATTCTAATTATGCAACTGTTCTTCCGTTATTCTCTTTTAACTTGATACTTGAATTAAATGAGGTTTTTACTTCTTTTATATTTAGATGGTTAAACTTATTTTGTATCTTCTCAATATAATTAGATTGACACAAAGCATAACTCTCAAAATATTTTTTAAATTTGATACCTATGATGGTATCAACTTGTCCAAGATCCTTCATTTTAAATACGAAAGATAAAAAATTCATCGTTTTACTCACACATTCCATTTTATTACTTATTATTAACATGTCATCAACGTACAGATAAATAATAATCATGTAGTTACCATTTACTTTAGAATATATGCATTTATCAGCTACTTATGCATGAAACCATGAGATAGTATTTTAGAATCAAACTTCGCATGCCATTGTTTTGGTGCTTGTTTTAATTCATACAAAGATTTGATTAATCTACATACTTTATTTTTATTTCCTGGTAGAATGAATCCTTCAGGTTGTTCCATGTATTCCTCCTCATTGAGGTTACCATTTAGAAATACGGTCTTTACAACCATTTGGTGGATGTAAAGATGATGTATGAAAGCTAGCATAAATAATATCCTAATAGATGTTATCCTAGCTATGGGAGAGTATGTGCCAAAATAATCTATTCCTTCTTTTTATCTAAAATCCATAGCTACTAGTCAAGATTTAAAGGTTTGGATAGTCCCGTCAGCGTGATATTTCTTCCTAAATACCCACTCGCAACCTATGGGTCTAGAACCTGGAGGTAAGTTTACTAGTTTTCATGTTTAATTTGACATTATAAATTCCATTTCATCGTTTATAGCTTCTTTCTAAGAAGCTGAGTCTCTAGAGGATACAACCTCTTTATATATTTTAGAATCATCTTTTATAGTCATTACTATAGGTATTTTTCTTATAACATTTTCTCTATCTCTTTCTACTATATAGTCATCTCCTAAACTCTTCTCTATTCTTATCTTTTGACTCCTACAGGGTTCAACAGGAGTTTTCACTATTTGTGGAGCTGTGCTATCTAGTTCTCTATCAGGAGTTTAGACTTCATTATTCTTTGACTCCAAGGATAGTGAGTTCTCAAAGAACTCAATGTCTCTTGATTCTATTATGGTATTAGACTCTATGTCTAGAAGTCTATGAGCTTTACTATTTTGTGCATACTCTACGAAGGCACACTTAATAGCTCTAGGTCCTAACTTAGTTCTTTTTGGATCAGGTATTCTGCAATACACGAGACACTCTCACACTTTTAGATATCCTAGGTTAGGTTTTCTTCCTTTCAATGTTTCATATGGAGTTATTTTATATTTTTTTGATGGAATTCTATTTAATATGTGACACGCTGCAAGCAGTGCCTCACCCTATAGACTTAGTGGTAATTTTACTTTGATTAGCATTGAGTTGATCATTTCTACTAATATTTTTTTTTTCTTTCAGCTATTCCATTTTTTTGAGGTGCATATGGCGCAGTACATTGATGTATTAGTCCATTTTCTTCATAGAAGTTATCGAACTCATCAGAGAAGTATTCTCCTCCTCTATCACTACGGAAAAATTTTATCTTCATATTTACTTCATTTTTTACTTCTGCTTTATATATTTTAAACATGTTTAATGCTTCATCTTTGCTCTTTAATAGGTACACATACACATATTTAGAGCAATTATCAATAAAGGTTATGAAATACCTTTTGCCTCCACGAGTAAAAATATCATTAACTCACAGATATCACTATGCACAAGATCCAATACTTGAGTCGATCTTTCAACACTAAGAAAAGATTTTTTCGTCATTTTGGATCATATGCACACTTCATGTTTATCGATTTCATTATCTGTGTATGAGATTAAACTATTCTTAGTCATGAACTTTAAGGTACTATACCCTATATGGGCTAGTCTATCATGCCACAGTCCAACGGATTCAACCATAAACGTAAAAGTGTTACTTTCATTCAGAAAAAACTGGACCATACCATTACAAGCATATCCCTTTCCGACAAAGTTCTCATTCTTAGAGAGAATCAGTTTTTTGGCTCGTACACCACCCTTATTCATGGTTTACCCAGAAGGTCCCCAAAAACTAAGTTTCACCTCATGTTTAGGACGTTCAGGACATTTGTTAGAATCACTTTCTTTCAAGAGCTGAATATTAGTTCGATGGTTCCTTTACCAATAACCTTCGATTGGACTTCATTACCCAATTGGACTTCTTGTCCATCGATCAATTCCTCATAGGTTTTGAAGGCTGATCTATCGTAGCACACATGTACGGTAGTAAAAGTATCATACCACCAACCACGAATGGATAGTATTCACCTCAATGATCATGGTCACAATATCGCCTTCGTCTACTACACTTGCCTCTTTTTAGATTTGCGATATCGGCATACTCGAGTATAGTGCCTATTTTTCCTGCAGACATGGAATGGGCCTTTGAACTTTACGTTCTTCTTTGGGACATTTTTCTTGAATTTCTCTTTATTGGGTTTTATGGAATCATCCTTCTTATGATTCTTGTTATTAGTATTTTCAACTATGTGTACCTTGGACGAGGAGTTCCCGTTGTCATTCTTTTTATCATGATTACGGGATTCTTCCTCAATTCTAAGATATTTCTGGATTTGTTCCAGTGTGTAATCCTCAGTCTTATGCAGTAACTTCTTTCTATAGTCTTTCCACATCGATGGCAGTTTAGCGATTATAGCCCCGACTTGGAATGATTCAGGAAGATCAATCTTTATGGCTTTAATTTTGTTTACTATTATCTGTAGTTCTTGGATTTGGGATAGCAACAGTTTGTTATCTACCATGTTAAAGTCGAAATACCTGGCAATGAGAAACTTATTGGTACATTCTTCTTCAGCCTTGTACTTGAACTCAAGAGTGGTCCAAATCTCTTTCACTAATGAAGTTTGTATGTACATATTGTACAGATGGTCGGAGAGAGCATTCATAATGTGTCCATGACACAGTAGTTCTTCTTCAGCTCATTTGGTGCGAGCAACCACTTGTTCAGGAGTGTCCTTATCAATTGCTTCAGGCAACAGCTGCAAGTTTGGATCTAGGATATAGTAGATCTTCAGTGCTGTCAGAAGAAATTTGAGCTTGTCTTGCCACCTTGTAAAATTGGTTCCATCGAATCGGTCAAGACGAATCAAGTCCTCATTCATCAACTTAATTGACAATATACTATAGGCTTCCATCAGAAAAATAGCGCTTTAAGATTATTGAAAATTACCGATTTGTATTTTTTGTAAAATATGAAAATAAAAAATTCAAGATGGAATAAAACAAGGACAGGCTGAAGCACGTTTTGAACGCTGTCCTTAAAGTATTATTTTTCCCTCCTTAAGTGAATTGAGTATACTGAAAGGTTATAGGCAAACCACTTCTAGGATACGATGAGCCTGATCTGGGTTTGCGTTCAGTAAACAAGAAAGCCCACTAATAGAACTCTGTTACACAGTCTGGTAGAAATAAAGAAAAGGAAAAATCCCAGAAAAGAGAGAAGAAGAATTCTGATATCAAACCACTGCACTAGTCTGTTCTTCAGATGTCTGTTCCGATGAACTGTTCTTAGACCACTCTGTTGGTCTGATCTCTAGGCAATGGTTCAGAAGAACCTTGCTATATTGCTGGAGTATATGGTCAATGGGCTTTGATTCGTATAGGTCTACTGGAGTGAGTTGAGATGGATTTGAAACCTTCCAAGCTCTCTCTATATATAGGCTATGGTGGTTAGGGGTTATGGTCCAAAGACATAAATTTCATTAAGCCATTTCTAACTGTTGGAAAACTAGCCGTTTTCTGACTGTTGTACAAACAGCAGCTGCATGCTGACATTTGTGAGAGCTGGCTAGCTATTTTCTAGCTATTGGGCTAGCCATGCAGCAGGTACAGCATGACTCTGCAATGAATTGCATAGCTGTTACACATCTGCTGCAATAGTCATCTCTAGCCTCTTTATATATACTGAGGGATCTCTCTCTCTCTCTTAGTCCTCTAGTTTCTCTTCCAACCAGCAACTCACTTTAGCCACTTAGTCGCACCATGACTCGCACACGTATCACTCTGGGTCACCACGAAGTGCAAAGTGCGCCACTAGCGCCTCTACAGCCACACTACCTCACATGCCCACACCCTCGCACTAAGCCTATGCCCGAACCTGAGCCCGAGGGCGGGTGTTCCAGTGCATGCAAGTTCCATAATCCTTGGACTAGGTAAGCAAATATTATAGTACTCTAATGTTTTCATTTAAACTCAAAAAGCTTTTCTTTTTCCAACATGGGACTATTCCCAAAACCCACAAAAAAGGTGTTTTTTCAAACTTTTTTTTATATATAATATATATATTATATTATTTTATTATTAAAATAATTATACAACGAGGAATACACACCACAAAGAAAGCGAAGCATTAAAAAATTTTTTACTACAAAACGAAGGATATTATCATGACACATGGACAAACTGACCGAAACAAAGAGTGGAACTATAGCTAGCTGTCTATTACAAAGACATAGAACAGAACACCTCAACATTAATGCATGCATACATGCATCTACATACGTATACAACAATGCATTACCATGGATTCTTAATTTTTACTTGTTGTGGTTGAGCCGACAAGTGACTACAACATAGGCAGCCACACCGCCAGGATGGATGGCCAAACTAGGATTGTTTCGGAGCTCCAACGCATCTGTCAGCACAAATGCCTCCAACGCCTACCCGATGGTTATGGCATCATTTTCTAAAGGTGATGTTGGGGACGTCATGGCCAAGGGTGTAGGCTTCACACACCTTCTCATGACTTACCCAGTGACGGACTCAAAAATGATCCTCTGGCTCGGGACATCAGTCTCAATGACGGTCATGCCCTGTTCCGCAGTAGAATCAGTGATGTTGGTGTAGCTCACAACATCAATCTGCCCATTATGTGCAGCCGCAGGCTACATGTTGGCAGTAGGACCACCTTTCTAGGTCTATCCTAGCACGACATTCCCAGCCGTCAGCATCATAGAAGCATCTTGAGGGGTAACGAGCTGGCAAGCAAGGTCCCCCAAGATGGAGAAAACGTCTCCATACTTCAAGGGTTCTTGTTCTTGTTCTTGGGTTTGTTAGGAAAGTAAGTGATTCTTGTACACAATGGATGATAGAAAAAAGATAACTAGATGATCAGATCTATCGGGTTCAAGGCTTAACTTGAATAGTTAATTTCTTAAGATATATTTGCTGCCTTTTTTCTATAAGTTCCAGCAAGTGCAAACGAAGGTAATCTACAACTTGTCTTTAGGATACAATGAACTCACAATTCAAATTTCAACACGAAAAGTTACACATTTAAGTGTTAAACAAATCTCTAGTTTTGACATCGATATGCCTTTAAGATGTTTAGAAAAAACTTAGCAAGAAGTCAGATAGAGAGTAATTGTACAGAAGATAATATAATCTTAAGAATTAAAAGTATTTTTTTTTTTAGATTATACTATCCAGGATTTATATCAATCGAAAGGTTATGTATTTCTTCCTGAAGAGATGTTAAGGTGTCTCTTCAAGAAATCCATACCCATTCACAACAAACAATATCCCTTCATGAAAGGAAATGACTATTTATCCTATGACAGTTATTTCCATACCCATTCTGACAGAAAAAGTTATCTAACAGTAAAAACTGTATCCACATAAGCGACATGTGGCATAGGTGCCACACTTAACAATCATGTCATAATTACTCTTAATCAACAAAAGGTAATAAATCATCAGGGTAAACCCTAGTCCAATTCCAGTTGTACCATGACCCAAAAAGTTTGAGCCATGTGCCAAAAAGACTAAGGCTCTTTTTGCTCCTTGCGACAATAGGCACGTACGAAGTGCTAAGTGCACCTAATAAATCACCAAAAAGTGCCTAAACAGCCCTACAACCCATGTCGCGCATGCATGCGCAGACAATGCTTCACACGATCCTCGAGGAGATTTGAACCTGGTTGCATAAGCAAAAACCCGTTCTCTTACCGACTGGCTATGCACACTATTTATGAAAAGTTTAAATAATTAATATATTTATTTACTTTCTAAAAATAACTTTAATTTTGAAATTTAATTTTATTCTAAAAAACACAATAATCCCCCACAATTTTAAAAATAAAATCAGATTCTAGAACAAATGGCATATCAGTATAAATAAGTGCATAAGTAAAGGTATCTTTTGGATTTGAACTTTT
This sequence comes from Magnolia kwangsiensis, assembly GCA_037074715.1. NCBI lineage: Eukaryota > Viridiplantae > Streptophyta > Magnoliopsida > Magnoliales > Magnoliaceae > Magnolia > Magnolia kwangsiensis. The sequence goes on along the minus strand of CM073589.1, from coordinate 82,666,962 downwards.
ATCTTAGCGTACACGTATCAAAGTTATGCCAGGTACTTAATGACCCATTAGTCTTGAACTAAAGACCTTATATGACTTACCGGATACATAACACACATATCTATTCATATATAACTGGAAATATAAAGGTTCACACATTTGTAGCCTTGTGCGTATCCTTATTTCATGAGTATTCTAGAGATGTCCCAATCTCTTTAAAAGCGGCCTCACTTCTCTACTCATATAGGTAGATCTATCAAAATTGATTCTTCTTTGTCTCAATAAATTCTACTTATAGATCTATTAAGAGTTAGTACTCAGCCTCTTATGAAATGTAGAAACTAAACACTAGACTTTTTAGGAATGAGACTCAAATTTTTCTTTTCTATGTAGGGTTGTCATCAAGAGTAAAAGTTACATATTTATGGATCTTAGTCTCATTCCTTTAGTGGCTCTTCCTATTTGATCTCTTGATAAACCTTTTATCAAGGGATCTACTAAGTTCATGATGAATTTAACATATTCCACTGTGATTACTCTATCTCCGAGCAATCCTGTAACAAAGTTATGCCTTAAACATACATTTCTAGACTTACCATTATAAGTCTTACTCATAGCATGACAAAGAGTAGCCTGATTATCACAAAAGATAGATATAGCAGGAGTAGGTTTTGGCCAATACGGGATTTTCAACAATAGGTATTTTAACCATTCACCTTCTTTACAAGCAGCGCCATGTGCAATAAACTCACTTTCCATTATAGAGTGAGATATGCACGTTTATTTCTCAGATCCCCATGATATTTCTCCTCCTCCAAGAGTGAATATCCACCCACTTGTATATTTAGATTCTATGTTACCTGCATTCCAGCTTGTATTACTATATCCTTCAAGTACAGTGAGATATGATTTATAATGCAGTCCATAGTTTATGGTTCCTCTTAGATACTTTGAAACTCTCGAAATCACATTCCAGTGTACTTATCCTGGATTACTGGTATACTTGCTTAGCATTCCTACTATGAATGCTATATCGAGACTAATGCAATTCATTGCATACATTAAATTCTTAATAGCACTCGCATATTCGTGTTGTGCTTTACATCTACCAGTATTTTTAATCAATTTAATACTTGGATCAAATGGAGTTGAAACCAGTTTACTATCATAATGATAAAACTTCTTTAACACTTTCTCTGAGTAATGAGATTGTATTAAGGCTATTCTATCATTAAGATTATAAATCTTAATACCCAATATTACATCGGCTTTACCCATATCCTTCATGTCGAAGTTGGTACTTAGAAACTTTTTTATTTCTTTCACATAGTCCTCATTTGATCCAAATATTAACATTCATCTACATATAGACAGATAATTATTTGACCTTTAATATATATGCACTTATCTGCTTGGTTTACTCTAAAATCATTAGATTATACTACTGGATCAAACTTCTCATGCCATTGCTTACGAGCTTGCTTGAGCCCATAGTGAGATTTAACCAGTTTACAAACTTTCTTCTCTTACCCAGGTTGAACAAACCCTTCAGGTTGTTCCATATAAACTTCCTCATCTAGATCACTATTTAAGAATATTGTTTTGACATCCATTTGATGAATTACTAGGTGGTGAATTGTTGCAAGAGCAATTAAAGTCCTAATGGTATATATACGAGCAACAGGAGCATATGTATCGAAACAATCGATACCTTCCTTTTGTCTAAATCCTTTGCTACCAATCGAGCTTTAAGCTTATTTATGATTCCATCAAGATTGAACTTTCTTTTAAAGATTCATTTACATCCTATAGGCTTTGAACCTAGCGGAATATCAATCAAACACAAAGTATTATTTGAGACTAAGGAATTCATTTCATCGTATATGGCTTCCCTCCAAAACTATGCATCAGGAGATGAAAGAGCTTCACTAAGTGTTGATGGATCACTTTCAATACTTAGTGGTAAAGTAATCTCCTTTCATATTTTATTTTTATCCCCTTCTATAAGGAACATATAGAAATTCAGGTCAAAAGATGTTTCTTTTTTTGCCCTTTTCGATCTCCTTGGTTCATTTTCTTCTAGATCAATGTTAAATTTATCATGAAAGCTGTTACGTTCATCATTCATTAGTTTTATTATATTTTCATCTATTGCCTTTTTGTATGATTATTCATATAGTCTTTGTATACTGTATTTTCAAAAAATATAGTATCCCTAGACTTTATAATCATATTTTTATCAAAAAAAGTAGATTGTTCCAAAACGAAAAATCTATATACAAGACTATTAATCTCATAACCCACAAAGGCACACCTAATTCCTCTAGGACCTAATTTTACTATCTTAGAATCAATAATCCTGACTTCTGCTATACTTCCTCATACTCAGTAGTAATGGAGATATGGTTTCTTCTTTTTCCACAATTTATATGGGGAGATATCTAATTTTTTATGTGGGATAACATTTAAAATATGGTTTGCTGTTAATAATGCTCCCCCTACAAATTCAGTGGTAATCCAGAATTTAATATCATATAATTGATCATTTCAACTAATGTCGTATTTTTGCATTCTACTAGGCTATTTTATTGAAGTGTGTAAGGTGCCGTAAATTCATGGATTATTCCGTTTGATTCACGTAATTCATTGAATTCATTAGAAGAGTACTCACCCCCTCTATCACTTCTGAGGGATTTAATTTTTACGTTCAACTGATTTTCCACTTCGGCCTTATAAAGCGTAAACTTTTCAAAGGCTTCATCTTTAGATTTTATCAAGTATATATAAGAAAATCTAGTGAAGTCATCAATAAATGTGATAAAATATATTTTTTTTTCATGATTTAAGGTATTATTTAAATCACAAATATCATAATGAGTTAACTCCAAGGGTTATGATTTTCTCATGCCAGTCCTAAATGGTTTTCTGGTTATTTTAGAAAAAGTACACACATCACATTTTTCTTCTTGTTGAATTTCATATTTTGGTATAAGTCCTAAGACCATCATTCTTTTCATTGAATGATAATTAACATGACCTAGTCTAACATGCCATAAAGATATAAAATCCACTATATAAATGGAAACATTATTATTATTATTATTTAGTTTAATTATATCATTACATGAATATCATTTGCCTATAAACATACCATTCTTGGTGATAACTAACTTATCAGACTCAATCACTATTTTGAATCCTCTCTTATTGAGAAGATCATCTGACAATAGATTTTTAGACATGTTAGGTACATGCAATACATTTGTTAGTATCAGTCTTTTGCTTGATGTAAACTGAAGCTCGATTATTCCTTTTCCAACAACGCTCGCACAAATGTTATTACCCATCTTCACTTCTTGTCTAGTTGTAATATCTTCATAGGTTTTGAAGATGCTTCGGTCCTTCAATATGTGAATGGTTATACCAGTATCTAGCCACCATCTATCATCGGATATTACTATGTTAGTTTCAATAACCATTTCTACAAGTTGGTCTTCTGCCATGTTAGACTAAGCTTTCTGTTGTTTCTTCTTATGTCGACATTTCTTTATGTAATGTCCAGGCTTATTGTAGAAGTGACACTTGCCTTTTTTCTTTTCTTTTTTCTTAAACTCTATATCTTTTTTTAGGGGAATAGATTTGAAGTTCTGAAATTTTGGCTTGTCATCTTCTACTATATTTTCTTTGGAATGATTTTCCAAAGCACTTTCTTTCTTATCCGGTTTCTGGACTCTTCTTCTATACAAGATGTCGTTAAAGCTCATCAAGATTATGCTTCCTCTCATCATGTTTCAATTCTTTTTATAATCAAACCATGATGAGGGTAATTTTACAATTACTACACCGATCAGGAATTCTTCAAGAAGATCTATACTACAAATCTTCAATTCATCAATCAAGTTCTATAGTTGGGTTACTTGGGAGAGACTTGGCTAATCATTTTTAAACTTGAAGTGAACATAATTGTCGATAAAAAATTTCTGAGTACTGATCTCTTTAGTTTTATATTTTCAATCCAATTTTGTCCATAGATCTTGAGTAAAGGATATTTTACGGTACGAATTATAGATAGAATTAGAGATGGTGTTTAGGATATGACATTTGCATAGAAAATCATCCTCCTTCCTTTTTTTTTTTTGTTCTTCCTTCACTTGATCTGAGTCGTCTGCTTTTAGCTTGGGTAGAGAAGACAAATCATCATTTATAATGTACGATAACTTAAGAGTAGTCAGAAAGAAAAGCATCTCGTTCTGCCATTTTGAGAAGAATTGACCGTCAAAACAATCCAGTCGTACAAAGTCTTGGTTCATAACTTGAATGGAATGAATTGCCTCCATTGTGAAAAGATAAAGAAATTTCATCTTTAATGTTAGAAAAGTTAGTGATTCTTGTACACAATGGAGGATAGGAAAAAGATAACTAGATGATAAGATCTATCAGGTTCAAGGCTTAACTTGAATAGTTAATTTCTTAAGACAGATTTACTATCCTTTTTCTGGAAGTTCCAGCAAGTACAAGCGAAGGTAATCTGCAAATTGTCTTCAGGATACAATAAACTCATAATCTGAATTTCAACACAAAAATTTGTACATTTAAGTGTTAAACAGATCTCTAGTTTTGACACTAATATACCTTTATAAGATGTTCAGAAAAAACTTAGTAAGAAGTCAGATTGAGAGTAATTGCACAGAAGATGATATAATCTTAAGAATTAAGAGTAATTTTATTTTTTTTGGGATTATAATATGTAGGATTTATATCAATTGAAATTTTATGGATTTCTTTCTGAAGAGATGTTAAGGTGTCTCTTCAAGAAATCCATACCCATTCACAGCAAACAATATCCCTTCATGAAAGGACATGACTCTTTGTCCTATGACAGTTATTTCTATACTATTCAGACAAAAATAGTTATCCAACAGTAAAAATTGCATCCACATAAGTAACACGTGACATAAGTGCCACATGTACAATCATATCATAATTACTCTCAATCAACAAAAGGTAACAAATCATCAACGTAAACCTTAGTCTAATTCCAATTGTATCATGGTCCAAAAAGTTTGAGCCATGTGCCAAAAAGTTAAGGCTCTTTTCTTTCCTTACAAGGATGCGCACGTGCTAAGTGTGCCTAATAGAGCACCAAAACTGCCCAAGTAGCCCTACAGCCCACACCGCGCGCGAACGTTACTTCGCACCATCCTCGAGGAGATTTGAACCCTGGTTGCATAAGCAAAAATCCCTTCTCTTACCGATTGGCTATACACATTATTTATGAAAAGTTTAAATAATTAATATTTATTTACTTTCTAAAAATAACTTTATTTTTGAAATTTAATTTTATTCTAAAAAACACAACAGGTTTTGATTCCTCGATGGTTGTTGTTTGCTCATCTCGTGCTATGAAAAAAAATAAAAAAAAATGGATGGATGAATAGGGAGGGGCAATCGTAATCTTCTAGTAGACCACGATGGTCGGTTGAATTGAGTACCGCACCCTTTAGTACATATAAAGAGAATAGCGCATGAGACGGCAGATCCTTGGACACGTTAAGGGCCTGTTTGGATTCCCGTATTGGGATGTATTGTATCGTATTAGAAGGTATGATATGACGTTTATGGTGTTTGGATTGGAGTGGATAGGAGTTGAATCCCATGTGCGTGAATACAATCTCTAGCTAAATTTTCGAACCGACGGTAGAGTATTGTAAGACGGATCTGTTGCCATCAGTACTGAGTATTCATTGCGCTGTATTTGACAATGAGAAGGTTTTAAATTTGCAGAGATTTATCTCCAACGAGAGAAGGAGAGATCTCTACACCAGCACCCCAAGAAGTCATTCAAGGTTCCCGAGAATCCAAACCCCAATAGGAAGAAATACATCGACTGTAAGCACCAAGTTCTCATCATCTTCAACTAAGACAACTTTCGAAGGATGATAAACTTCCTAAGCCATCCGTAGAAAACAAATCATCATCATATCAATCTCATCTCTCCACGACAAAAGAATCAAAGAGGGGAGAAGAAAAAAAGAGCTTTTATTTTTTCAGCACTTCCCTTGTCAAATTGTCGAGTCTTGAGCCAGACCGATCCATCATCGATGGAGAGATCGACAGCATTGAGAATGATGAATCTGGTCTCAGTAGTGCCGTCGACATCGATATCAATAGTTCTGGTAAATTTGCAGGCAGAGAGATTGGGTCTGAGCTTGAGGTCGTAATGTTTCGGGGCTACGAATTTTGGCAGCCGAGACTAGCCTTTAACCTGTTGCGGCTCGGATTTCCGAGTCTCCATCATCGTTCGCTTTGCGTCCTTTGTACAATACGTAGACATAATGTCTTATCCAAACATTGATCTGTATAACGTATTTTATACTATGCCAAACAATACCTCCTATTCAAATATTGATTAATATCTGATTGATTTGGATGTATTTTGAAAACCGTCCAATGTACACATAAACAGTACCCAAATACAATACAATATACATCCTAATACGTGAATCCAAACAGCCCCTAATATGCGAGTTGACACCTGTCACAAGAGCTGCTGCGATTTGCTTGAATCTTAACGTGTTCACACCCTCAGCGACAGGGGTGGTGTCGTCGGGTCCTTTTCTAGGTTTTCTAATTCCGCGTCCCAGTTCCGTTGCTCGAATCCGTGCGACCGGTGGTGGTGACTTGCTTATGAGCCAATACGTCATCTAACGCCACGTGGCACGCATGCACTATGCTTGTTGTAGGCCATATCTTAAACGGTACTTTGACACGTGCTAAGCGGCCCTGTCCCAATTTAAACGGGTCTGTGAACAATTTGGGACCAGTGGATAGGCTCCGATCCTGTTCGCTTTATGGAATCTTCAAATTTCAGTTTATCAAGTGTCTTGAATGATATTCCATCAATTTATATGAGACCGGCGTGTTCATATATATTGAAACGTTGTTGATGCATGTCTTTGAGAATGTTTCATGTCATTCAATAAATATGGCTTTAAAATTTTATAATATATCAAGTGATTAGTGGGTTGGGTCTTAAAATGCTTGTTTGCAATTGTGATTAGACATCACATCATCATGGGACATCTTATCGTACATCGTGTAGTTTTTCCATTCCATGATTGATGCCATGTGTTTGAACTATTTGATATACGTGCATGGAGGGCGTACCAAAGCCGAATTCGGCTCGAATTGAACGGCACGCCCCCTAACCACAAGTGGTTAAATAGATTGATGAAGGTTGAATATGTGCATGCCAGTGGTGGAATCGGGTAATTCAAAGAAGTGATTTCATCCTTCTAATGAGGCTTATTTTTTAAAAAAATTTTTAAATACCATTGAAAAAAGACTTCTAATTATGCACTTTTACATTGCTTTCTATTAAAGGTAAAAAACAAGGTCGAAGTCAATAATATAAATATCCTTACATGCATAACTATAATAAGTTGAAAGGTAAATAAATGCGAAGAAAAAAAATGATGAGTAACAAATAAAATGATAACTAACAATAATTTGTTTATTGCGTAATAATTATACCATCGCACAATTGGCCTTGGTAGGGAGATGGTCATTAGAAATGATAATCTAAAGGTGGATATTTGATAATCTATTCATCGCACAATTGGGCTTGGTAGGGAGATGGTCATTAGAAATGACAATATATTAAATACCCCCACACAGTCATGGTTAAACAATCCGCTATTTGTTAATCAGTTACGTACTTTGTAGGTGAGAAGGTCGATGAGATGATAATTTGTTCGTCTCTTGGAACCAAACTTCGCAGGTAGGATAATTGTAGGATGACTTATCTATTTGTTGCTTGGAATCTCATTTTGTAAGCAAGACCGTTGTGATTTGACAACTTTCACGCACATAAGGTGGCACGTTAACTAATTCTAATCTAATTAATCCGAGCTTATTTACAACACTGCATCGGCTAATAGTGGAGGAAATAGATTGAGTAAAAATTGATATAAGTATCCATGGTGGACAAAGGATAAGTAGCGTTGCACTAAAAGACTAGTGTTAAGTTGGAGTGGTGTGGGTCTAGAGCTCTTTGTTCTTTACTTTATCTATATACGTGAGGCAATGGCTAAGAATGATCTTCGACATCGAGGAGGAGTTTGCCTTCAACGTCATGAGCGATCCTCCATAATTTTTATGAAATTAGTTGGTCATCATGCAAACATGAACAATTACAATCCACCATGTGCAATGGGAGATTATCTTCTAACCGGCCATGTGATCTTACATATATCTCTTAAGGCTTAACGTAAGTGTGGTCTTTAACATTCTGTCACATGTACAAAAATTTTTTATTAACTCTAACAACTTACATGATTATATATGATCATTATTTTAAGCCATTACATAACTGTGATCGGTTTGTGCACTTGGTTTATCAATTACGTGATTCTGTGTATCATGCAATCAATTGAGCCCTTTGAAGCTAAAGACCAAAGACATGAGATGATATGGAGTATCAAGGAGTAAAGAACAAGTAAATGAGATGCCTTGATGACCCTAACCTTAACTCAAAACAGTCGTAAATATTTAGATGATTATGACTTAATATGTAAACCTTATTTTGACCATCCCTTAACATTAAAAGCCTTAGGAAAATATGATAAGATAGGCTATAAACGTCCCAAGCTTATGGAAATCAAACTGCCCAAACCAACAGTATTAAACGTGTACTCGAGTGAAACTCGATAGATCGAGTCGATCAATCGAACATGCTTAAAAACGTCCAGCAAGCATCTAGCCCAAATATGAATTAGTTCGAGCACTCGAGACACAAGCTCAATTGATCAAGGAATCTTCAATTCCTCTTGAGTAATTGAGCTTGGTTAATCAAACATGGCAAAAATATTCCAACGAATTTAGTAGACCATTTTTGTCCAAAATTGATCGATCGAATGTCTTTTTGTTATAAATATTGCATTCAGATATTTATGCAATTAATAGATTTTGGCATTTTAAATACCCTAGTGCATTCCAAGCTCTACCAAACCTTTTAAGATCTATCTCATTGATATTCAAGTTTTATTCTTAGTGATTATTTACTCTAATGAGCATTCCACACTCCTCTACAAGAATATCATGATCTCAAGCCTTCTCTAGAGTTTATACACCATTTTTATTGACAAATCTCAATGTCTATCAACCTTTAGAGTGTCCATCAAGGAGAATCTCCTAAGATTTTAAATCTCCATTAGTTGTAGGAGATTCACCCACCTCTCATCACCTTAGTTACTTTAAAGGAGCATTACGTGCAACGTGTTTGATCTTGGAGTTGAAGTATTGGCAGCGCATCGACATCAACGATCAGGGGAGAAATTGATGAAATAATTCAATTATGGGAGAGCTTTGAAGAAGCAATTAAAACATGAAGCGTCAACTAGGCTCAATCCAAAGTGTCATTTAGTGAGTCCATACTCTCTTTCTTGTGTAGGATTGAGGGTAAGAGTTTGTAACCCGAACTTGATAGGTTTTTGTGTAGAACCTAGTCTCTTGTGTATGACTAAATTAACCAGACACGAGTGTGTACGTGGTAGTATATGTGGGAGCCTCTGGTGGGAGTAAACATAGGTCCTTAGACGAGAACTAAGGTTGTTTAGCATATTAAAAACTAATTAAAGTTTCTTGTGAGAGTATACGCAACGTAGGTCATTGTGTAAGATTACGGTCCTTATGTAGGGCTGTAAAGGTTAGAGGTGAACCTAATTTAAAACCTCTGATAGTGAAATTTGATACACTTATGATTTGAGTGTGTTTGCCGGGAATGGAGTAGGAAAATCGAACCACTATACATACTTGTCTTTAGGATTGTTATTTGAATACTTGTTTAATTTTTTTTATGTGATTTATTGATGAAGTATATATGTGCATGATTACATGAATGCTAGGATTTGATAGTTAGCACATTTCACACACACATGTACACTGTCATATATATAGACCAGTTGCTTCATTAGAATATAATGTCTAGTTTATGTGATTAGAAGCACTATTGGCTTGGAATCCTTAGTGTTAAATTGCTTTACTTAGTTTAATTTGTATATTAGTTTAAGTATGTAATTGTAGTGCCCTAGTTTTCCAGACTCAAGTATACAACTCACTTCCTAAAAACCCGGGAGTTAACAGATAATCATGTGGCAATTAATATAAGATCAAAGTGCAAATAACAAAAATCAAGCGTAGTATAAGCCGTAACTAAAATAAGAACAATAGCTTGCCCCACTCAGCAGGGGGCCCAATACAAAACCCCAAGTCATAAAATGTACTAGAATGAACGTTAACAGCTAAATCTACTGATTCAACCTAAAGTATGCAGCCGCTTCCTGGTGCGGCCCATCCTCATACATCTCTTCCTCCGTTGCAACCACAACCATCCTAAGATCCGCTGTGTATTCATCCATCCCTGCACCTGTATCCTCTATACAAATGAACATTAATGAATGAGTGGCTAGGTCAATGTGATTTTTCTTCAAGATTATACACTGCCACCATAAACAAGAAATAACATAAAACATCCAGACAAACAAAACATAGTAAATGTAGTCTTATTATATGCATGGATGCGTGAATAAATCATTAACCCGGGGATGCTCATCCTTTTGGAAGTTGGGCTCATCACCCATGCAAAGGCTGGCCATTAGCGAAGCACATCACATGAATATATCACGTACTGCATAACGACTTCCTATCATACATCATGTATGTAAATCGATCGTTGATGGTCTGACAACTAGCGAAATAATACCCCAATAACTTGGAGGCACGTGCTACAACATTCAGAAACATCCACCCATCATTGCAAATTTGTCATGTATGCATGATTAGCCAAACTATTATTAGTCCAATTACAATCAGTCGATTTAGTAAAACTCAAGGTCACTACAGTGGCTCGTCACCAGCATAGGCCGACAGCCCGGGTATAGTGTCCCATGACCACCATCCCCAGCCCATGATTCTACCACCTTAGGGTGTGGGTAGAACCCATCAATACATGGCCAATCAACTTTCAATGCATGGGAAACTACCATCATATACTGACTAGGAATGAAGTGTTGAAGACATTAAATACTGTGCCTAAAATGAGACGGTATGTATGATTCAAATGCGAGTAAACAATGGCGATAATAAATGCTGAAAGGGTCATTCCCTAGTCAGATAGGTATCCATAGGTGGTTGGTCCCATGAATTAACTACCACTAATTATAACCTCCATGTTGAGGGTCTAATCTCACCACCATTAGTTCGGTTACACCCTTAGTACGGACTCTCCTTAAATGGAGTTTTCCCCTAAAGAGATTTCAAGTTATATGTGCCTTGTAGCCAATACAATCATATGAGGGTATGACATGGAAATTCAGGTGTGATTCAATAGGCAAAGTAAAACTCATGTATACATATAATTCAAAAGTCGTGTGCTCATAACTTATAAAGTCTAAAGCATGTATCTCAAGGGAGCCAATCAAGTGATTCATGTACTTAAGCATCTAGTCAATCAACTCTTAAACATATGCTTAAGCAAACTAATCAAGCATTTTAATAAATATAAGACAAGTAATTGAGTAAAGTTAATCAAGTATCTAAATCAACTCTAAGACATTTCTTTAGGTAACTAATCAAGTATCCTAATCAATTCTAAGACATGTGTTTAAGTGAACTAAATAGAAGATTTAACCATTTCTAAGACATGAATTCAAGTATGCTGACCAATAATCAAACCTCTCATAAGGCATGCATTCAAGTAAACTATCGAATGATTAACCATTTGTAGGTCATCACAATAAAAGCTACCCTTAATCTAGTTTAGAGATGGAAAGCTCTAGGGGAGAAGTCATCACTTGAAGAATTGTGGTCCTATCCTTGATCTAAATTCCCATGGGTATCTTGCGGTCTAAAGTCATGCAAGTAGTTTCCTAGAGGACTAGTTTGCATTAGTCAAGTGCTCCTAAGGTTTTCATCTACTAGCATATTGAAAATTTTGTGGGGTTTTAAAGGGCCCATAAGTAGGGTTCTTTTGCCTACTTTATAGTGGCTAGGCCCACCAGATTTTTATCCCAACAATGGCCTAGACCGGGCCTGGACTTTTCCCTTAACTAAGGCCAAAATTGGGCCTGGTTTGGCCCAACATTTGCTTCCCACCTATGGTCCAGAAACTAGGCTAGACTGGGCATAGTTCGGCCCAGCCGTTGTTCCCTAGTGATGGCCCAAAGACTGGGTAAGGTTGCCCCCATTTTGGCCTAGCTGATGTTATCCCAACTATGGTCTAAAGGTGGCCCATAGTCTAGCTTGGTGAGGCCCATTGTGGCTTATGGCGAGGCCCACTAAGAGTAGCCTAAGTGTGACCCACTTGTTGTGTGGCTCAAGGTGAGGCTGGGCTGTCTTCCTAGCCTAGCCTAGCCTAGCTTGTGCGGCCCACTGAGCTTACTCAGGTGCTGCCCATGGGGATTTAAGGTGGGGCCCACAGGGATTTAAGGTGAGGCCCACAGAGATTTAAGATGAGACCCACAGAGCTGGTTTCGGCCCAGTTCTATGTTGGTTTCCAACTTGACCCAGAGCCTAGTTGAAGCCTGATTTCAGCATGATTCAAGACCCAACTTAGGCCTGATTTTAGCCCCATTTATGGCCCACTAAAAGCCCATTTTCAACTCCCTTTTATTTCCCATTAAAGGTCTATTTTCAGCACTTTCACGGCCCATCTAAGAGGTGTTACAACTCAGCTTGTGGCCCAACTGAAGGTCTGATTTTCAATTCAAATCAAGGCCCTATTGAGGGCTGTTTTTAGCTTGGTTTGAATCCAACCTTGGCCCAGCTAGAGGCCTGGTTGAAGGACATTTTCAACCCCCCCACATGGCCCGATGAAGGCCTTATTCCATCCTTGAACATGGCCTGATGAAGGCTTGGTTTCAGCCCTGTGCATGGTCTGATGAAGGCTGGGTTTCGGCCCTGTGCACGACCCACAATACCAGTGCAGGGTGTGGCCCACTGAGCTTGAACTCAGATGCCAGAGTTCGACCCAACGCTTGTAACAAGTTAGAGTTTTATCTATTACCTATTGGAGATGGGTCTCGATTCTGGCTCCTGAATTTGGAGGGATGAATGGCTGTGAGAGGCCCACGGCTACCTCCTTGGCTACCCTTGGTCCTCAATGACCCGACTAAACCCTAGACAGATGGGTTGACTCAATGTAGTGCAGCCCCGAGTCGCACAGCCACCAACTACTCGTTCTCTCTCTCTCCTTTCTCTCCCTCTATTCTTCTCTCTCTCTCTGGTGCGAATCCAGAGAGCAACATTAGCTCCTTATATAGGAAGGAGAGAGATTCATCCAATGGTTGGGAGGAAAACTCTTTTTGCAACCCCATGATTGGAGATCCGCTATGCATGGGGTCCATCCGTTCTCAGTGATGGATTGTTGTTGCCCTGGCCAGCCAGAAAAGTACATTTTTAGCCCTGGTGGGGCCCATCTCATGATCATGGATCGGATGGGTTAATGGAGAGGATAGAGTGTCCATCAATGGAAAATCACTACCTAAGATATTTTAACGTGATCTGGTCCGTTTGAACAGACTAGATGAAACGTCTGATCAGCGTGGGGCCCACTTTTTGGGTCTTTAGCGTGCGTTTCAGTTCATCTCATGAGATATTCCAGTTTTCACCATTTTCTCGTGAGAGGGGGCGTTTTTCTTCTCCATCTCATACCGCCCTAAGGTGACGGGCTAGGATGGATCCACGTGGCCTAGGGGATGACTAGAACTGTGCCAACACTCATTTTTAAAGGAAAAAAAAAACCTTTTTTGCTTTTCTTGCTGTAAATTGCCACCTGGCCATTTTTGGCAGTGAGAGAACGTGCTCTCGAATGACGAATGGATAGCTGGGATCACTTGGTCAAACTGACCTTGGATCATTCGTGTGGCCTCCTGATGGTCCACCATCTGAGGATCTTAACCATTTATGCAATCATGGTCGGTTTCGATCCCAAATCCATGTCTCTATGCATGGGCCCGCTAGATCTATAGGGTTTTGGTCGGCCGGGCCCCATAAATTTGATGGACGGTCCGAATCATCCAGGTAGTGGCCAGGGTGGCCCACCTTGGGAGCTGACATTCGTCAAATTCAAATCCTCGAGTGGGTGGGAGAAATCCACTTTTTATGAATAGGCTTGGTCAAAGCTGGTTTGACCCCTTTGATCCATTCGGTGCACTTCACGTACTGGTGCACTCGCACTTCATGTGGGGTCCACTATAATGGTTGTGATAAATCCACTCCATCTAATCATCTTGGGAATCCCACTTATGGGTCTTGGCCAAGTTTGGGGCGAAACTGAGCCCTAGGTGGGCTGTATCACATGTCCTAGGTCTTTTTACGGTCAATACAGCTTAATCTAATAGCTGGATTGATTTAATACTTGATTTTAATAGTTAAATAAGAATTTGAGAGGTAGTGAGTACTTGGTTGGCCATTCACTACCCCTCGAAGGTCAATCACTATAGCATTGTTATGTTAAGATTCGATCAGGTGATTGTAAGTTGTTTTAACTTAAGGTGTTTAGTTAGGATTACCCTCCTAACTGATATAGGGTCCAACTCAGATCCTAGGGCCTCTGATGGATGGCTTTGGTGATGACTGGAAGCCCCATCCTGCATTCGTTGGATTCAAGTTGTCTATTTTTTGAGTTTGAAATCCCCTGTTACAGTTTAAGTGGTAACACCCACGTACCAGAAGTGCAGGGTGTTACAGTCTACCCCCCTAAAAAAAAGTCACCCTCGAAATTGCCTAGGGTGTGTTGCTAAACACATGAGGGTACTTTTTCATTACTTCTACTTCCCTTTCCCAAGTTGCTTCTTCCCCGCCATGGTGCAACCAGAGAACCTTGACTAGTGGTATTGTTTTCGTCTGCAAGACCTGCTCATTGCAATCTAGGATGCAGATAGGTTCGATGTAGGAAGTATCCTCAGTGAGCTCAACCTGCTCCCAGCTGACGATATGCGACTCATCTGGTGTATACTTCTTCAGCATAGATATGTGGAAGACATTGTGAATTTTAGCTAATGCAGTAGGCAGTGCCAAGTGGTACGCCATGGTTGCCACATGATCCTAAATCTCGAACGACCCAATAAATCGTGGTGTCAACTTTTCCTTCTGTCCAAATCTCATCAATCCCTTCATAGGTTGAATCTTCAAAAATACATGATCGCCCACCACGAATTCTAAGTCACGAAGTCGATTGTCCACAAAGCTCTTTTATCTGCTTTGAGCAGTGAGTAGTCATTTCTGAACAACGTGAATGACCTAAGTAGTAGCTTGGACAAGCTTGGGCCCTAACAAACTCCTCTTTCTGACTCTGCCTAACACTGAGGGGCTCGGCAAGGACAACCATAGAGATCCTCATATGGTGTCATGCATATGCTGGACTGAAGACTGTTGTTGTACACGAAGTCTGCCAGAGCTAAATGGTCTTCCCAGTTGCCATGAAAGTCCATAAGTCTAATTCCGATCTACATACCTAAGATCATACACCAGGTTCCGATCCTGAGATCCAACAAGGATGATTTATATATCACAAGTCTAATTCCGATCAACATACCTAAGATCATAACCATAGGAAATAACTACAGGAACAATATTACAAAATCCACTAAAGGTACAAGGCTCAAAATAAGAAAAGGTACAATGGTAGATAATAAAAACTCCCAAAATTGGATAGCTCCTCCGCAAGCTCCTACTTTAGCACCTGCTACTTCTTGGCGTCGCCCGCGTGCATCAATTGTGCATAAGCTTATAGAAAGCTTTGAGGGTGGTGAAAGTGTGTACAGAACAGGTGCCAAGTACATAATATCAGAGTATGCGAAAAATGCTTACAAGACCATGAGTATAATCAATATTATCAGCCATACCAAGGCGATGCAATGAGAGGCCTACATAGCCAAATGTCATATGCAAGGTGCACTGCAATCATGTCAGTTCTCATATCAAGTCCACATCAATACAGTTCCTCTCTGGGAAACCACTGGGGTCAAATACACTGCATGCTGTCTACAGCCTCCCTAGTCGTGCAAACCAGCCAGAGTAAGAGACCTCACTACCTGCCTGTGGACAGCCAATCACCAACAAGGCTCGATGATAGTAGACCCATTTACAAGCTGATCAAACTTAGCCTAGCTTAAATGCCCTCTCACTCGAGTGAATAAGGCCACACCCCTTTCCAACCGACCATGTTACAGTGGGAGACTCGGCCTTAAGTATAGGCATCGGTGCTCATATTTCCACTCGGTCTAGACGTTAGAACGTCTCTTGGTACCATGAAGGTTTTGGGACTTTCACCCAAGGACATCTTAAGTGCTCAAAGTGTTAAGATAATATTTTCGGTGTCTAAATTTGGCCATCCACATTTTGCTTGTGGAGGCTACAACCCTGATAAAGCTAGGGCGAATATCTATGCCATACAAATGCAAGATGCATGAATCATGCGAGTGAACCATGCATCATTTCTTCGCATCCAACGCTCATGTAGGGCAGTCCATATCTCTAGGAGTCCCATAGAAACAATCTGCCCAACAACATAAGTCATGATCAGTCAATCCATGCTCTAAGCATACATATGATGGACATGGATGAGTCATGAAGATAACTAAGTATGAGATGATGATGTACTCTCCTCTTATCACGGTTAAGTCTAGGTACTTAGAAAAATCCTCAAAATGAAAGATACATACTACTAGTGGGGGCCCAATGGTTTGGGACAGCCTATAAGGTCTAAGTAAGCAATACTACGAGCGTAAGGGTTAGGAACGGGTCCAAACAAGGTCTAAGGTGGACCTCCAACTACCAAGGATGAGAATGGACCTAATAAATAAGCCTAAGGTGGACATTCAACCACCAATGAGCTTAGAGGGGCCCACAATGGGGACATTTAACCACCATTGTCCCAAAGAAGGTGGCCCAATCAAGATAGCTAACTAAACTAAGGCCCAAGGCACAAAAACTACTATAAAAGTACAATGGGTAGTCATACATTCACATGACAACACATAATGGGCCTCAAGAGAATGGCCCAAAGTCCTCATGTATTTCACGGACTTAATACATAGCCCAAGTACCATCATTATGGGCAAAATGGAGCATTTATGGCCCATCCCTCATATGCCACTAGATCCATGTATTAAATAGATTAAATGGGCAGCCCATAAGCCCAAGGATACAAGGCCATGACCTAAATAATGTAGTCCTCACAACATCAGCCCATGACTTGGCAAGGCCTAACCAACAAGTTATAAAGTGGGCCTTGCAAGTCAGCCGACACCAGGGATTTAAGAGTGGGCATTCAAGGTTCATTTGCTCAAGTTAGGTTCATAAATAGCTCATTGTGCCCATAATATGATAAGGTCAGCCTTGGCACAATACTGGGCTTGTATGGATGTAATACCCCAGATTTTGGCCAATCTGGGATTTGACGTCCTTAGGCAGTGGGTCAACTAAAACATCTGGAAAATCGCTCAGAACCCAATTCCATAGCCAAAGAAACCACTTAGGATTAATTCCTATGAAAATTAAGCGTAAGTTAGCTAGCGCAACGTTAGAGTAGCTGGGAAATAGTCCCTGATCACTTTAAATACGTTCTACAAGACCCAAATCAAGTAGAACCAATGGCTCTATAATACACTATAACCTCGGATCAAACTCTAAGCAGGTTTGTTCCCTGGACCACTTTGAAATTTTGTATTGGATCTAGACCGCGCGTCGAAAGTTCGATACCTCCTATCTTAGACCGTTAGAACCGCCTAGCTGGACTTGACAATCATTTCGAAAATCAAGTCCAACCGATAATCACAGGCTATTTCATTGAGCCCGGACTGAAGCGAGTGCGAATAGGGACATAATTGGAATTTGAAATTCAAATCTGGCTCACGACTTGACGTGTCAGTATTAAGCGTTCTGACCGTCAGAATTCAGCCAGATTACACCCTCGGATCAGGAAAATTTTTTATTTTATATCATGAGACTTTCAGCCATGATCTACGTGCGGTGACCGCTGAACTGAAACTGGTCCGCCACGTGCGATCTACGAACCCTGCCGGACTGAAAACTTAATACGTGCTAAATCTGGTACGCATGAGCTTAAGTCCGATCGCATTCGACCAGGGGACCGCCAGAAAGCATCTTTTGGACCGAAACAGCCCCGAATTGGATATGCACTAAGTAAACTTCGTTCCGGAGCCTGTTTTCGACGTTTTTAAGCTTATAAAAGGGGTTGAAACCCTCATTCCTCTCTCCCATCCGAAATTGCAAAACCCTAGATTTGGGAGAGAGAAAAGGTGAGAGTTTGAGAGAGAGAGTAGAGGGATTTTTTCCCGCTTTCGTGCCGCTAGTTGCACGTGCTTCAGCAGCTTATCCCAATCACCTGGCCGGTGATTCTTCCACTTTTTCAGGTATGAAACAACCCTATAAGTTGCTGATTTAAGGTCTACTTAGATTCATAGCGTGTTAGCTAACGTAACTCGTAAATCAGGTTCTCTTACCGCCGTAGACGAAGCGTATACGCTCCGTTCGAAATCACGAGTCTACAAGAGATTAGGTGAGGATTTTAGACGCTTTGATTGACGGTTTACAACGCTTTTAATGTCGTTTAATAGTAGATTATCGACGGCATCGCCGTTTGACATGTACAACATGCTATCCGTTTCCCGTTTCGTAAATCAACGAAGAATATGAGATTTAGGGCATTTTAGTCATTTGTAGGAAGTACTGATTACATTCATATTTTGCTGATGTGATTGACATGGTTTGTTGTCGCATTAGAAAGTTAGGAATACGTGCATAATTAGTTTGGTGAAGAGATTCGTTAAATTGTGCACTTCGGGTCGACGTACTATATGTAGACTTAGGTGTGTAGTGTATGTGTTTGTATAAATGCTTGTATTAGTATGTATTGAATTAAATGATGTTATAAATTATTTTGAGATGGATTTCTCAATTTATATGTTGACATAAATGATTTCCTACATGTTGACTATGTACATGATTCCATACTATGCATGAAATGTATGTGCTTGAAGATTTGCTTAAGTTGAATGTTATAACATGTGTTAACATGCTCACATGATTGTATTTTAATTCCAATATTCCTACATAAATTGCTGATGTGAAATCATATGTGTTTGGGACTATACTTAGTCCAGGCAGTCGGTAACCGAGCGAATTCGTGACTGGCCGGTCTTAGCCACGAACGACGCGTCGATGAACGCGAGCTGTGTTCTGGAGTTGGCGGCAGTGGTTAGGCCACGTGAAGTGTTTTACGCACTTCATGTCATTCGACTTGAGATGCGATCGCGCTAGTCGAGCCCGTCAAGTAACCCGACTGGCCGATGTATGTTCACCCTGCATGAGTCATAACTGATTGAACCTAGGGTACTGAACTTACCATTGTAAACCCTGTTAACCATGGTACCTTGATCCACGAAGACTCATGAGCCGGGCATGGTGGTATGGGACACCGTGGTTGAGCTGTCGGCCTACGCTGGGGCCACAAACCTCCCCGTAGTGACCAGTGAGCACCTAGTCTCGTGAGCAGATTATGGTGGTATGGGACACTATATTCTAGCTGTCGGCCTACACTGATCAGGCGACGAGTCCTTTGTAGTGACCGCGATCGTATTCTGAGTCTACGGGAGGCGACGACCCTTCAGTAGCAGTAGAGTATAGTAGGCCTGTATTGATAAGGTGATGGGGGAGCGGTGCAACGAGTGCGTGTAATAGCCCTGGCAGCCCTTGCAGCGACGTACAAAATATACTTCGTATGAGATTACTAGGAGTGACAACCCTAGACAGGATCTATGTTGGGATTGATACAAGGGAAGTACCTTAGTTTCCCAATCCTGCTGGTTGAATAGACTAATAACAACTCAGAAATCATATCACCATAACATTGCATGTGCTTGGAAGATGTGGAGCACTTGAGGGACGATTGCATGCCGCGGTCGTAAGATGGTGCCGTATGAGGGAGATCGTCGGTGAGAGTATACATCACGTCATGTCATCTTGTATTAACAACAGTATTAGGATTGTCTGATTTACTGCTTTACTATTATCGCATGATTGAATTGTGAACAAGTTAATCTTTGCTCTATGATTCCATTGAGTTAGCTACTCATTCCCACGTTACGGGATGGTGTTTGCAACACCCACCAGACCCTGTTGTAGATGCAGGTAATATTGAGATCCAGGAGGCAGAGCCAGACATTGACGAGGACCAGGACGAGTTCTCGTACATGCAGTATCATGATGGCTTTGCGTAGGTGACCTGGGTTGATGGGACTTCAGTGGGACTATTTTGAACATTTTGATTTTTGTTCATGTATATGTTTATGAGGCTCAGAGATGTATTCATACTTTAGAGACAGATGAGATCTACTTTGTTTTTCTATACAATGATATATATATTGTTTAGTCTTCCGTTTGCTTTTATCACTGGATCTGAAGTATGAATTGCATTTTTGGTATACTTTTACTCATATGAATGCTTTAAATCAGACAACATTAAATCATAATCATTTTTGTTGCATAAGTGACGGTCTGGAACTCGGGAGTTGAGTTTATACACGACCCCTGATTTTCAAGGTGTTATAAGTTGGTATCAGAGAATGAATAAGAGTATACTGGGCCTGGGTTATGGTCTCGCGACGTACGTTGTCGCTTCTCCTGACTTAGGTGGGTGCGAGAAGGGTCTAGAAACATTTCTAGGATCGCAGATTCGCCAATAGGCGAAGTCTATTCGAATCGATCGCATGATCGAGTCTGTAACGCATCTCGGGTCACGTGAAGCAACCCGAATAGCTTTAGGTCGTAGGAAGTCAGGTTGAGACGTTCTTTAAACAATTTTAAACCCATGAAAGTGAATCCTTGGGCCGTGGGATGACCACGACTCCTGTATTCAATCGCTAGGGCTTAAAAAACCCCGTTCACCAAAACTCTTCAAAATTCTTCCTCTCACCACTCCAATATTCATTTATTTCTTATCCATTTCATGTTAGGAATCAAACCTAATGTGAAAATAACACAAAATGATACTTTCATAAAATTTTACAGTGAATAGTAAAATTTCATGAAAAATGGCCATAAGGCCATTCTAACTTCACTTTCTTTAGGAAATAAGGGTCTAGATAGATGTAATGGATCCTTCTACCCCAAAATCATATGCTGCATCATAGGGTTTGGTATTCAGGATTGTGAAATAGTCCCAGACATCCCTGAACACATGTTTGGGCTTACATAAGTCAAAATACAATGAACCAGGGGTCGAACCGTACATATCTAGGGTCCTTGGACCATGG
The DNA here is from genome assembly GCA_037074715.1 of Magnolia kwangsiensis. Classification (NCBI taxonomy): domain Eukaryota; kingdom Viridiplantae; phylum Streptophyta; class Magnoliopsida; order Magnoliales; family Magnoliaceae; genus Magnolia; species Magnolia kwangsiensis. The sequence goes on along the minus strand of CM073589.1, from coordinate 82,645,645 downwards.
AGGACCGAACTCATCTGGCCCCACCGACTGGATGCATCACCGGTCGGCGATGCCATCGCCGTACAGGTGGGCCCATTTGAAGTGTTTTTCGGGCGCACACCCTTAAATGACATGTACACCCTCCCCATAGGTGTCCCGTCCAAAAAAAACCCCCAAAACATGCCTCTCCTTCATAAACATCCCTCCCCATAGCCCTATTTTCGTATTTCAGCAACCATCTCCAAAATCTGGGATTCCAAATCATCCCTAGATCCCTCCTTGGCCAAAAACGACCACCATCCATCATTCCTTTGAAGTTGGCAGCCCTTCCTCTTGAAGATTTCATCATTTGGAGCTCTAAAAAAACTTCCAAATCGAGCTGAAATCGTGAGGTGCTCCATTCCACTTTTCCATTTTCATTTCTCCTTGAAAATACATCTTTGGGAAGCTTGAAGCATCCCTCTACGACGCCTAGATCTCCCTTTTCCAGTTTGGACAGTCACTTCTTCGCATTTTCTCCATCTTTCATGGCTTTCGTGGAAGCCATTTTAGGCCTTTTGTCACTCTCAACCATCTTATCTTTGATGGGTAAAAGAAAGACTGCAGTAGACGAGGCTGGGCCAAGTCGCCATGCTCAATCGAGAAGACCACGGGGTGGTGCCGCAAGTTCAAGCGCCGCCACGGGTCCAGCTACAGCCCGAGAGTGCCGTACAAAGCGGGATTTGGATCCTCATGCTCACCTTGGGATAGTAATTCTATCAGAGATGCCTCACGATCAATACACTGATCGCAAAGTGTTGTTTGAGGCGGACGTGTAAGGGCGACTGTTCTGTGAATTTTTATTGTTCGAGCGCATTGAAGCTGCGCATTGGGGTTCGATCTTTGAAGCTCGTGCTCGTGCTAATGTGAACACCGTTCGTGCCTTCTACGCTAGTATCCAGAATCCTACCTTGGAGCCATTGCAGTTTAAAATCCCTTTTGGTAGAGATCGGATGGCTACGATTGATGTGCGACTGATTGTGCGACTTCTGAAATTGCCTCTTGGTGATGTTCATCCTAGTGAGAAGAATCTGAGGAGTAGATGCGAGCGAGATCGCCGCACCAGGTTTCTGTGCCATAATTTGGTTCCATGGCAGCCTAATAATAGCCTCAAGGCGACGTATATGTCTGATGATTTGTGTCTGTTGCACCATATCTGTACGTATAATGTTTATCCTAGGTCGATGAATCGCATTGAATGTACACGCCTTATGGTTGATTTCTTATATCTGGTGGCCCAGGGAGAGAATGTATGCATGGTCACTTTCATCTTACGATAGATAATCCTCATAGCCAAGTCAAGAAGAACATCCGAATCGCTTCCTTTTGGCCGACTGATTTGCAAGATTACGCTTGAGTTTGCCTACAGACTTGGGCCTAAATTACCAGTTTCGATTCATACCATTGATGAGTCGACTATGGTCAAGATGAAGATTGGGTCGCAGTACCGTGAAAATCAGCTTCAGGAGGACAGGCAGGATGACTTCGATGATGAGGAAGATCAAAGTGAGGGAGAACCTGGAGCAGAAGTTCAGGAAGAAGTTCAGGAAGAGGCAGAAGAGGAGGCTCAGGATACAGATGAGAGCTCTCTTCCTTCTGCGCAGGCTACTAGCGATGATCGCATTGCTCGGATTGAGGAGAGTCAGATCGCCTTGCGAAGGGAAGTTCAGGAACTTCGCGCTGAAGTCGAGGATGCCAAGGCCATTACAAAGAAGAAATTCGGCAAGGTGACTCACACCTTGAAGGCGATCCTGTGTTGCTTGCAGGATAAGGGTGCTCCTCCTCCGTCACCCGACTCAGACTAGCGATGCGACCTTTGATGTTGTTGTTAGTAGTTAGTCATTTTCTGCTTTCTGTGTGTAAGCCTGTTAGGGCTAGTGCCTTGCTTATGTTGCTGTTGTAATTTTAACTGTCTTAGTTCCCATGTATTTCTCATCATGATGCTTGTAAGGATATATCCCTTGTATTGTGACAATTTTAATTAAATGAAATGCATGGAATGCCTTTGACTCCTTGTGTGAATGATTGAGGTGTATTTGTGCTATTGAGACTGACAAGGTTACGCCCTATTTTGAATATAGGGAATGCCGCCTAAGGCTACGCGGAGCACGGTTCGGCTTGCGTTGAGTGAGCATATGGATCAGACTCCTTCGCAGTCTGACACTCATGCGGACCCTGCTGTGGGCCCGATTCCTGAGACAATTCGTGCGTCTCAGCCTGCTGCTAGTCCTACAGTTGGACCACCGCCGTTCACACCGTCAGTCAGAGAGCCTCATCGTGCATCTACTTCGACACAGCATCCGCCACAGCCTGCTCCACCTCCTAAAAGATTTGAGCAGATGTTGGCTATGATGCAGCAGCAGCAGCAGCTTCTGACTACCATCGTTGGGACACTAGCCCAGGGCGGGGGTGTGACTCCACCTGCGCATCCAGCTGAGGATGCTTATACATATTCCCATGATGAGGGCATGACTCATCCTACACCACCTGCTTACCCTGCGGGGAATGCCGTAGATACACGGGGCCTATTAGAGCGATTTCAGCGCTTACGGCCTCCCACATTTACGGGTTCTCACAGACCCGAGGAGGCTGAGTACTGGCTCGACCGTGTGTCGAAGATATTGCGGATGCTTCATTGCACAGAGGCCGAGCAGGTAGAGCTGGCTATATTCCTGTTTGAGAGAGAGGCCAGCTTGTGGTGGGACAGCATATTGCGGACCGTTGCCGCCGATTATGTATGGACATGTGCAACATTTGAGTTCTGCTTCCACGAGAAGTATTATCCCCAGACATACAGGCATGACCAGGAGAATGAGTTTCTCCACCTCAGACAGGGAGCCATGACAGTCACGGAGTATGAGCATCGGTTCATGGAGTTGGCCAGATACGTCCCGACTATTTTGGCTGATGAACAGATGCGCATACGGCGCTTTTTGGAGGGTTTGCGACCGGATATTCGGTCGAAGATGTGCTGTGTGAGCATTCCTTCTTATGCGGAGTTGATTCACATGTCCATGCGGGCAGAGCAGGATGTGGATCAACTTGCGCGATCTCGTGGTCCCGTTGCTCCTAGCCCACGACCAGAGATGCAGGACAGGCCCTCTGTGGGCAAGAGGCCTCGTGTCGACCCTTCTACTAGGGCTACCATGCCAGTACCCCCGATGCGGCGCTCTGATTTACTATGCACATATTGTGGGAGAAAGGGCCACTTAGCGTAGAGTTGTTTTTCTAGGATGCGGGACAGTGGGTTCTCGCCACCGCAGAAGATCGACCGTACACGTCCACAGGCGATGTCGGCACCGCCTATACGGTTGGCTCCTGCACACCCTTCCTTCAGACCTCTGGTATCGCAGATCAGGCAGCCTTCACGGCCCATGGTGCAGCGGCCGAACAGGCCACAGCAGGCATGGGTACATGCCTTGACAGCAGAGGCAACAGCAACACAGACTTCTCAGCATTCAGCCTTCGAGGTCACTGCCCATATTGGAGGTACTCCTATTCTCGTGATGGTGGACACTGGTTCCACGATTTCTTTGATATCACGTGCTATAGTTGGGCGTCTTGGGCTACAGACCATTACTATGGACGGGGTGCGAGTTTATGCAGCTCACGGGTCCTTTATAGATGCCACCCAGATGTGTGAGGGTTGTTTGGTGGATCTGGGGGGCAAGACGATGGCTTTAGATCTCGTCGTCGATCCCGCCCTAGTTTATCTCGATGTTATTCTTAGCATGGACTGGTTGACTGCAGCGAGGGCCGAGATTGACTGCGAGACTCGTATAGTGACAGCCTACGAGCCAGAGGGTACATCCTTCACGTTTCCAGTGTGGGTAAATCTCCCTTTCCGCATACTTAGTTACGCCACCTTATTGCGAGGCACTGGTGCTCATATGCTTGAGCATACGCCAGTCGTTTGCGAGTTTGAGGATTTGTTTAGGAAGATCCCTGGCTTGCCGCCCCGACGAGTGATCGATTTCACTATCGATCTGGTTCCTGGTTCCTCGCCCGTCTCACTGCCGACGTATCGCATGGCACCATGTGAGATGGGGGAGTTGAGGACGCCGATTGAAGGGTCTGACGACATAAGAAATCCAATTCCATTTAGACAATCTTGACCCTAAGCAATAGAAGAATTCCCTGTAGTAGAAATGGTATGGAACCGTTTCACGTATTATCTTAGGCTTTAGATTATAGCTACTGAGTTACAGACTAGCCTACTAGTTACTTTAAGTAGTGTAAAGCCTGTATATGCTAAGGAATTGTAGGTTAGATTTGGTTGAAGTAGAACATTATCCCTTCGATAAATCCCTCAGATTGAACTTAGAATGTACAAGTACGCCCCTTAGAATTGCCTTCCCCAAAGGGCTTATTGCATTCGGGAACGCGGAGTAAAGGAAATGTAATTATCTGCGAAGTATTCGCGGTTTGAATTGACTTCTCAATCCTGGTAGTTTCCAATAAATCCAATGATCTGATCAAGCAGAAGATCGGCATCGTTTAGGATTAAGAACTGATACAATAAATTTCTGTTCTAGGCAGAAAGTCAATGTATCCGGCTCAGACCCACTACACAACTTTTCTTCCACGTTGGCTCGACCACATATAACCAAATGTTATTGCTTTGTCTTTGGGAAATGGCGAGGACTTAAAGCCAGTAGAGAATTCGATATCTTGCCACTAACTCATACCTACCCCTAAACTTAACCACAATAGAGATTAGGCTCATCTCTAAGATCATAGGTACCAATGCCATAGAACGCATCATTAGTAAGGAAAACCCTGTAGAGAAAGGTTGTTTCCATTTTAGGTTAAGGATAGCCCCAAGTTGCGCCTCGTTCCGATATACGGATCGATGCGAAGATTCTTCAACCCTAAGTAAAACTAAGTTTTAAGGGGGGTAGAACGTAATGAGTCCAATCCAGTTAGGTTAGTCAACGCTGCCGTTCGATCAGAGTAGCGCAGTGGAAGAGTGCTTGGCCTCTTTCCCACTGGCCCAGGATCGAAACATTTGAGTTAGGATGTATGTACGGTTAGGTCATTAAATAGGATTTGAACCTTCCTTAGAAAAAGTACTCCTTGTCCTTCGCTAATTTCGGGGACGAAATTGTATTTTAAGGGGGGTAGATTGTAATACCCCGAATTTTGGCCAATCTGGGATTTGACGTCCTTAGGCAGTGGGTCAACTAAAACATCTGGAAAATCGCTCAGAACCCAATTCCATAGCCAAAGAAACCACTTAGGATTAATTCCTATGAAAATTAAGCGTAAGTTAGCTAGCGCAACGTTAGAGTAGCTGGGAAATAGTCCCTGATCACTTTAAATACGTTCTACAAGACCCAAATCAAGTAGAACCAATGGCTCTATAATACACTATAACCTCGGATCAAACTCTAAGCAGGTTTGTTCCCTGGACCACTTTGAAATTTTGTATTGGATCTAGACCGCGCGTCGAAAGTTCGATACCTCCTATCTTAGACCGTTAGAACCGCCTAGCTGGACTTGACAATCATTTCGAAAATCAAGTCCAACCGATAATCACAGGCTATTTCATTGAGCCCGGACTGAAGCGAGTGCGAATAGGGACATAATTGGAATTTGAAATTCAAATCTGGCTCACGACTTGACGTGTCAGTATTAAGCGTTCTGACCGTCAGAATTCAGCCAGATTACACCCTCGGATCAGGAAAATTTTTTATTTTATATCATGAGACTTTCAGCCATGATCTACGTGCGGTGACCGCTGAACTGAAACTGGTCCGCTACGTGCGATCTGCGAACCCTGCCGGACTGAAAACTTAATACGTGCTAAATCTGGTACGCATGAGCTTAAGTCCGATCGCATTCGACCAGGGGACCGCCAGAAAGCATCTTTTGGACCGAAACAGCCCCGAATTGGATATGCACTAAGTAAACTTCGTTCCGGAGCCTGTTTTCGACGTTTTTAAGCTTATAAAAGGGGTTGAAACCCTCATTCCTCTCTCCCATCCGAAATTGCAAAACCCTAGATTTGGGAGAGAGAAAAGGTGAGAGTTTGAGAGAGAGAGTAGAGGGATTTTTTCCCGCTTTCGTGCCGCTAGTTGCACGTGCTTCAGCAGCTTATCCCAATCACCTGGCCGGTGATTCTTCCACTTTTTCAGGTATGAAACAACCCTATAAGTTGCTGATTTAAGGTCTACTTAGATTCATAGCGTGTTAGCTAACGTAACTCGTAAATCAGGTTCTCTTACCGCCGTAGACGAAGCGTATACGCTCCGTTCGAAATCACGAGTCTACAAGAGATTAGGTGAGGATTTTAGACGCTTTTATTGACGGTTTACAACGCTTTTAATGTCGTTTAATAGTAGATTATCGACGGCATCGCCGTTTGACATGTACAACATGCTATCCGTTTCCCGTTTCGTAAATCAACGAAGAATATGAGATTTAGGGCATTTTAGTCATTTGTAGGAAGTACTGATTACATTCATATTTTGCTAATGTGATTGACATGGTTTGTTGTCGCATTAGAAAGTTAGGAATACGTGCATAATTAGTTTGGCGAAGAGATTCGCCAAATTGTGCACTTCGGGTCAACGTACTATATGTAGACTTAAGTGTGTAGTGTATGTGTTTGTATAAATGCTTGTATTAGTATGTATTGAATTAAATGATGTTATAAATTAGTTTGAGATGGATTTCTCAATTTATATGTTAACATAAATGATTTCCTACATGTTGACTATGTACATGATTCCATACTATGCATGAAATGTATGTGCTTGAAGATTTGCTTAAGTTGAATGTTATAACATGTGTTAACATGCTCACATGATTGTATTTTAATTCCAATATTCCTACATAAATTGCTGATGTGAAATCATATGTGTTTGGGACTATACTTAGTCCAGGCAGTCGGTAACCGAGCGAATTCATGACTGGCCGGTCTTAGCCACGAACGACGCGTCGATGAACGCGAGCCGTGTTCTGGAGTTGGCGGTAGTGGTTAGGCCACGCGAAGTGTTTTACGCACTTCATGTCGTTCGACTTGAGATGCGATCGCGCTAGTTCAGCCCGTCAAGTAACCCGACTGGCCGATGTATGTTCACCCTGCATGAGTCATAACTGCTTGAACCTAGGGTACTGAACTTACCATTGTAAACCCTGTTAATCATGGTATCTTGATACACGAAGACTCATGAGCCGGGCATGTTGGTATGGGACACCGTGGTCGAGCTGTCGACCTACGCTGGGGCCACAAACCTCCCCGTAGTGACCAGTGAGCACATGGTCTCGTGAGCAGATTATGGTGGTATGGGACACTATATTCTAGCTGTCGGCCTACACTGATCAGGCGAAGAGTCCTTTGTAGTGACCGCGAGCGTATTCTGAGTCTATGGGAGGCGACGACCCTTCAGTAGCAGTAGAGTACAGTAGGCCTGTATTGATAAGGTGATGGGGGAGCGGTGCAACTAGTGCGTGCAACAGCCCTGACAGCCCTTACAGCGACCTACTAAATATACTTCGTATGAGATTACTAGGAGTGACGACCCTAGACAGGATCTATGTTGGGATTGATATAAGGGAAGTACCTTAGTTTCCCAATCCTGCTGTTTGAATGGACTAATAACAACTCAGAAATCATATCACCATAACATTGCATGTGCCTGGAAGATGTGGAGCACTTGAGGGACGATTGCATGCCGCGGTCGTAAGATGGTGTCGCATGAGGGAGATCGTCGGTGAGGGCATACATCACGTCATGTCATCTTGTATTAACAACAGTATTAGGATTGTCTGATTTACTGCTTTACTATTATCGCATGATTGAATTGTGAACATGTTAATCTTTGCTCTATGATTCCACTGAGTTAGCTACTCATTCCCACGTTACGGGATGGTGTTTGCAACACCCACCAGACCCTGTTGTAGATGCAGGTGATGCTGAGATTCAGGAGGCAGAGCCAGACATCGACGAGGACCAGGACGAGTTCTCGTACATGCAGTATCATGATGGCTTTGCGTAGGTGACCTGGGTTGATGGGACTTCAGTGGGACTATTTTGAACACTTTAATTTTGTTCATGTATATGTTTATGAGGCTCAGAGATGTATTCATACTTTAGAGACAGATGAGATCTACTTTGTTTTTCCATACAGTGAAATATATATTGTTTAGTCTTCCGTTTTCTTTTATCACTGGATCTGAAGTATGAATTGCAGTTTTGGTATACTTTTACTCATGTGAATGGTTTAAATCAGACAACATTGAATCATAATCATTTTTGTTGCATAAGTGACGGTCTGGAACTCGGGAGTTGAGTTTATACACGACCCCCGATTTTCAGGGTGTTACAATGTAGGATTTCTAGTCCATCTAGGCCTATTGGACCATAAAAATCTGGATTATAGTTGGTCCATAACATACCACTTAGGATGGACCTTACAAAGCATTAATTAAACCCAAAAATATGCCTAAAAAATAGACTGATTATGTGTGTACTTCAACACTCCCTTTGATGGGCTACACATCCCTCAAAACATCCTAACATGAATCATCGAACTTCTAGTATATTGCTAGATTTTAGCCCACCTAGCTTCCTAGGCTTGCTGAGGTCTAGCAGGTGGGATTTATAGAAGAAAATAAATCTAGTGGTAGTTCTAAATAATCATAGTGGGCCCCAACAAGTGGAGAACATAGATACGTCACTCAAAAGAAGGTGGGCCTACTACCGGACTACAAGTCCAACGACACCACCATATAGGTTGGTCGTCTAGGTGGGCCTAAGCGACCCAAGGGCCTGGACGACCTAGAATAACATACATCAAGGTGTCTCCTGAGTGGGCATCCCTTAAGGGAGTGTTCCACACATCAGTGGGCCACCCCAGGGGAGGACGACCTGGATAAAACACATTCATCAAGTGGGCCTCAAGGTGGGATGGCCGGCCACCCCTTGGACGTCTCGAGGGTGGGACAACTGGCCCCTTTCAAGGTCCAGGTGGGCCCCACTTTGGGACGTCCCTCTAGGGACTAGTCCCCTACTAAGTGGGCCGCATCTCAATGGTGGATGGATGAGAAAAACATGTACATTGATGGGCCTGAGGTGGGGTAAATGGCCAACCCATTGATGGACATTTAGCCTAGCCGGATGTCCTGCAATGTGCTGCTATCCTAGCCCCTAAATGCCCCAAAATATGATCAAATATGTGGCCCACAAGCACTTAGGGTTGTCCTATACAAGGTGGACCACAAATTAGGTGAATGGGAAGGCCACCAGCACACAAAGGCCTGGATAAACATGCATGGACAACAAGGTAAAAGAAAATACAGCAGAAAATTAAAGTAGTGTTGTCCCTGTTTTGAGCACCCCAAAAGCATGGGCCTAAGTTCTCCAAAAATTGGGGAAAAATAATTCTAACCTCCCCATACAACTGTACTACAAGGTAAAGTCCACAAAAGTGGCCCACCATTACCAAAACTATTTTATATTTATAGATTTCTAAACTGTGATGTTGTTGGACAGTCCAGAAAATCTGGACTGTCCACCCCACTTGGGTCACTCCTTTGGGACGTCAATCAAGGTCAGATGGAGGTAAATTTTGGGGTACTTCTAGGTGGGGTCCACACCTTCAAGAAAAGTATATCAAATGAGTAGAAATATTCCCCTCAATCAATCCAAAAATCTGACCCAAAACCAACCAGAAACTATCTAGAAAATTTCTGGACAACAACATGCACATTAAATAAAATGAGCATAGGAACCAAAATAAAGGAAAAATCACTCCATGGAATCTGATTTGTGGTCCACCTTAGTGGGCTCCACAAATATTCATACCTAATCTATATCTTAAAATCCATTGCATGTGTCCAAAAAGGGCCAAATGAGACACCTATGTTCATAGAGTGGACAACCATGAGCGTCCAATCTCTTTGGATGGTCTGGATACTTCCAGGACACAAGGTGGGCCATGCACATCTGAGAATAATAGATCAACAAAATAAGAGTAAGAATTGGTGACAAGGGAAGGGGCTTCACCACATTGAGGCCCTTCCCTTCATCACAAACCATACATATCACTATATAAATGGGATTACAAGATCTACCCATGCATGCATCTTCTAATCAAAATCCAATAGTGGAGATGCCATCTAAAAAACTAACCAAGAGGATGGGCGGTTTGGATTCATCATACTAAACAAGGTGGGTCCCAAAAGAGATGGACAGTGGGGAGGGTACCCACGCATGACAGCGGGTTTCACCGTCCACAGTTGTGGACGGTGAAAATATAACACATGAATCATGGTGGATGCCACCGTCACACACACATCACTGTGGGTCCCATGTGGGGCCCACCATGTGATGTTTAAACGCCATCCGACCTGTTCATAAGGTTGCTCGGACCTGGATGAAGGGGAAACATAAATTTCAGCTCGATCCAAAACTTCTGTGGGCCCTAGAAATTTTTCAACGGTAGAATTTAATTCACAATGTTTTACGGGGTGTGGACCACCTGAGTTTTGGATCTGACTCATTTTTGGAGGGGGGGCCCACCACTGGGGTGGCCCACCTCATAAATAGGCCGGATGACAAATAAACATTATGGTGGGGCCCACACGCAGGGCCGTGGGCCCCCTTACGTCCGTCCGTCCAGCGTGCGCAGGCAGCGTCTGCTGCCTTCAAAAGTTGGCAGCGCTGCTGCCTTCTTTTTTTTTTTTTTGTATACTTAAAGAAAACACAGGTGGGGTCCACTGATGAGAAAATCCGCTCCGCCCACTTGATTCTAGGCCCCAAACAGGCCACACAAACCTCATCTCTGGCACTGATTTGGAATGTAGAAACCACAAAATGGGCATTAACAGGCTTGGAAGTGTAAAAGTATCATTGTCTCTGGTACGGCCCGCCTGATCATTGGATTGAGATCATTCCTTAGCTCAACGCCTAAAATATCCCAGGAAAAGTGGTGGATGGCGTGGATTTAACATAAACATCAGGGTAGGGCCTATACGAGGGGACCACCCCTAAACACTTCTTTTCTTCTTTTTCTTTTTCCTACTTCCCTTTACAACGTCCAGCGTCCCAGACGCTGGACGGTTCCTTTTACATTTATTTTTATTTTTATTTTTATTTTATTGATAGGTGGACCCTGATGAAGTGGGCCACCACATGATGGGCGGCATGGGAATAACGTCTAAGGTGGGCCCCGCTTGAATAAAATAAATACATCAAGATGTGATCCATTCAAGTGGGCCACACCATCCTATTCCAATAAAATAAAATAAAATAAAATAAAATAAAATAAAAGAGAGAGAGAGAGAGACATGGAGAGTGGGACACGGCTAGTGATGGAGGGACCCCGTCACTATGGGCCCTCCCATGCATGAAATCATACATCAATTGGGTCATTTTGTACATGTGACCCTCAAAATTAAAGATCAACGGTGGGGATCCCTTCCCCACCAATATGAATGGTCTAGATGACCTTTCCAAATGAAAATAAACTTCATGATGGGGTCCATGGAGAATGGCCCCATCATGGAATGATCATGATGATCCAAGTGGTCCATCGGCCACAAATAAGGGTCCCAAGTGAGATCCACACCATGGATCGGTGGGCCTCACTTGGTCCACTATAAAATCAAGAAAATCTACCCTATAGAAGCATCCACCGTCCGATCTTCTCGCTCCTAGGGGTTCCTTGGCACCTTGTCTTCAACTTCAATGGCTAAGATGAAGAATGGAGGGTTGAGATGGGAGATTTTGGGATAGGAAGGTGGGCCACTTGGAGCTTAGGAGGCTTTGCAAAACTCCATACGTATGGAGCTTGGAAGTTGTTTGGAGATTGAAATGAGAAAGAGAGAAAGAGAGAGAGTGATGTAAAGGGAGAGAGAGAGAGTGATGGATGGATGGGTGAGTGATGGTTGTGTAAGAAAAGCTTGACTTTTGAGGCTTTGGTGTAAGAGAGGTATGGGTTGTGAAGACTTTTGAGGCTTTTTGTGTAAGAGAGGTATGGGATATGAAGACTTTTGTGGTTGCTTGGGAAAATGGGTGAGAGTGATGTGTACTTGACATGTGATGGGTTGATGGGTGATTGATTGATGGGATTGATGTGATTGATGTGACACATCGTTGAGATTCCCTTAGTTTTCGCAACGCGCGGCGTTTTCTCGCACCGAACGTTGGCCCATAACTCTTGATCAGGGTATCGCCTCGGCGCACGAGTCGCGGTATCGGAACCGCAACGACGACGCGGTCGCTATGGTATAGGTCTCTAGTTGAGTCGACTCGGGTTGTCGGCACATGAATTCGGGTCGCGCGTCGATATCGGTTAAGGGTCGAAAGTTGCCGGAATTCGACCGGTAAGACCGCGGAAGTGTACGGAAAGGTACGGACCAAGATACGGGTCTTACAGCTCTCCCCTCCTTATAAAAATTTCGTCCTCGAAATTTACACAAGCGTCGCAACTAAGCATAACTCGCGAGGAATAAGAAACATAACGTCATCATATAGAATCAGGGACAGCGTACAAAATACAATACATGATCATCAACCATCAAAGAGATGAGGATATCGCTCTCGAATCTCAGCCTCACGCTCCCAAGAAGCCTCCTCTACAGAATGGTGACCCCACTGCACCTTCACCAACGGAATGACCTTGGTTCGGAGGACCTGCTCCTTCCGATCAAGGATACGAACTGGCTGCTCAATGTAAGAAGCGTCCTCACGAACCTCCAACGGCTGCCAATCAATGACGGGAACTATATCTGACCCACACTTCCTCAACATGGAGACGTGAAACACGTTGTGGACGCCAGACAACTGTGATGGTAAGGCAAGCCGATAGGCCACGGCGCCAACGCGCCCAGTGATCTCAAAAGGTCCTATGAATCTCGGGGCAAGCTTGCCCTTCGCTCCAAATCGAATTACGCCCTTCATGGGTGAGACCTTGAGATACACATGGTCCCCTACATCAAACTCCAAGGGACGACGCTGACGATCAGCAGAACTCTTCTGTCGGCTCTGAGCTGTGCGCATTCTCTGCCTGATGATGTCAATAGCCTCTGAAGTCTCCTGCACAAGCTCGGGACCTAGGAGACGACGCTCTCCAACCTCAATCCAACAACTCGGTGATCTGCATGGTCTGCCATATAGTGCCTCAAAAGGAGCCATGCCGATAGTCGCCTGATAGCTGTTATTGTACGCGAACTCAGCCAATCACAGATGCTCATCCCAGCTACCCCCGAAGTCAATCGCGCAGGCCCGAAGCATGTCCTCAAGTATCTGATTGACCCTCTCGGTCTGGCCATCGGTCTGCGGATGGTACGCGGTGCTGAGCTGCAAATTAGTCCCCATCGCACGCTGGAAGCTCCCCCAAAACTGAGACGTGAACCTCAAGTCTCGGTCAGAAACGATCGAGACTGGAACGCCATGTAGTCTCACAATCTCCTTAATGAATAGTCTCGCAAGCCGGTCCATAGACCAAGTCGCACGCATCGCAAGGAAATGTGCCGACTTCGTCAGACGATCCACAACAACCCAAATGGCATCATGACCGCGCTGAGTCCTCGGCAAACCCATAATGAAATCAGTCGACACGTGCTCCCACTTCCACATCGGGACACTCAACGGCTGTAAAAGACAAGGAGGTCTCTGATGATCGGCCTTGACACGCTGGCACGTGTCACACTCGGCCACAAAACTGGTGATCTGGCGCTTCATCCCCGCCCAAAAATACTGTCGCCTCATGTCACGGTACATCTTCGTCGAGCCCGGGTGGATAGAAAACCGCGATCGATGTGCCTCGGTCATAAGATCTCTGCGTAACTCTGGAATATCCGGGACACATAATCGGCCTCTGAAACGAAGTCCACCGTCTGTACCGATCTTCCAATCAACCTGACCCTCAGATGCCGCCTCAGCCATATAACCCTGCAACGACTCATCAGCCTGCTGAGCCTCGATCACCCTAGCGACAAGAGAGGGTTGAATCGACAAGCTCGATAACTGTACGATGGAAGACTGCAAGCCGAACTCAAAGTCATACGCTGCGATATCCTCAAGCATCCGCCACTCCTGAATCATCATATGTGCCACTAGGCCTCATGGCTGACGGCTGAGGGCATCTGCCACCACGTTCGCCTTACCCGGGTGGTACTGGAGGTCGAAATCACAGTCCTTCAGGAGCTCCATCCAGCGCCTCTGTCTCATATTCAATTCAGACTGTGAGAAGAGGTACTTCAAGCTCTTGTGATCAGAGAAGAGCTCGAACCTAACCCCGTAAAGATAGTGCCTCCACACCTTCAGTGCGAAGACAACTGCAGCTAGCTCTAAGTCATGCGTAGGATAGTTCAGCTCATGGACCTTGAGCTGACGAGACGCAAAGGCCACTGGTCTCCCGTACTGCATCAGGACAGCACCTAAACCGATATGCGAGGCATCGGTGAATACAATAAAGCCGTCACTCCCAGATGGAAGAGTGAGGATAGGAACGGACGTCAGACGGTCCTTCAACTTCGTAAATGCTCGCTCGCAAGCTTCACTCCAAATAAACTCTACGCCCTTCCGAGTCAACCTGGTCAGCGGGGCTGCAATACGAGAAAAACCCTCGATGAAACGTCGGTAATAGCCCGCCAAGCCAAGGAAACTACGGATCTCTGTCGCAGTCGTGGACTGGCCCCACTGACGCACTGCCTCGACCTTCGAGGGGTCCACTGCGACACCCTCCCTCGTTACCACATGACCGAGGAACTTCACCTCCTCCTGCCAGAACTCGCACTTCTCCAGCTTCGCATACAACTGGTGTGCGCGGAGGGTCTGTAAAGTAATCTCCAAGTGCTGCTCATGCTCCTCACGGGTCCTCGAGTAGATCAGAATGTCGTCGATGAAGACCACAACAAACTGATCTAGATATGGGCGGAATACCTCGTTCATCAGCTGCATGAAGACCGCGGGTGCATTGGTCAGTCAGAAGGACATGACCTGAAACTCAAAATGACCGTAACGCGTCCTAAATGCCGTCTTCGGAATGTCCTCATCTCGGACCCGAATCTGATGATAACCAGAACGCAGGTCAATCTTCGAAAAGAACTGTGCACCCTGCAGCTGGTCGAACAAATCATCAATCCTAGGGAGCGGGTACTTGTTCTTGATCGTGACTTTGTTGAGCTCGCGATAGTCAACGTAGAGCCTCAACGAGCCATCTTTCTTCTTCACGAAGAGTAGCGGTGCTCCCCACGGTGAACTGCTTGGACGAATAAAGCCCAGCTCACGTAACTCGTCCAACTGCTTCTGCAGTTCCCGTAACTCTAACGGTGCCATACGATACGGGGCCTTTGAAATAGGCGCGGTACCAGGCATGAGATCGATCTGGAACTCGGTGAGTCGACGAGGCGGTAATCCCGAAATCTCCTGGAACACATCGGGAAAATCGCAAACTATCGACAAATGGTCGATGCAAACGGTGACATGCTCCTCTATGGCGCATGACATCAAACAAGACAACTGCTCTCCTCTGGCCTCTGTAACGAACTGGAACTGTGGCACACCGGGTATACAAAACGTGACGGTCCTCGCGGCGCAGTCCAAAATGGCATAATACTCAGCGAGCCAATCCATGCCCAAGATAACGTCGAACTCGGACATCGGCAAAACAAACAAATCAGCAGGCAGGAAGGTATCCCCAACTAGGACGGGGCATGACGAGAAAAATCGTCCTAACGCTGCAGTCCTCCCCAAGGGAGTAGATACTGATAGGCTCTCACCAGCAGACTCCAACGGTAAGCCAGCCGATCGATAAAAGCTCTTTGCCACAAAAGAATGTGATGCACCAGAATCAAACAATACACGTGCAATGCATGCAGAAACTGGCAGTATACCCTCAACGACTCCTCCAGATGACTGCGGATCCTGCTGAGCCGCATAAAACCTAGCCTGAGCTGGCTGGGGAGGTGCATGTCCCCTCTGAACGTGCTGCTGCTGCTGCTGGGGTCGTTGAGGTGGTCGAAACTACTGCCTCTGCTGCTGCGGCCTCTGAGGCTGGTGCTGATACTGATGCTGCTGCTGAGGTGGCCTCGGTGGTAGAGGCTGCTGTCGCTGCTGCTGTCGCTGCTGCTGTCGCTGCTGCTGTGGGGGTCTCTACTGCTGCGGTGGAGGTCTCTGCTGCTGTGGACCTCTCTGCTGCTGCTGGGGACTGGGACACTCCCATGAACGGTGTCCCGTCACACCGCACCTGAAGCAAGTGCCGGTGAACTGTCTCTGAGGTGGTGGTGGAGGTGCTGATGGTGCTGATGGTGCACGAAAAGCTGGGCGACCAGTGCGCCTCTGCTGCTGTGGTCGATCCTGCTGGGAATGACTGGAAGAAGCCTGCCTCTTCCGGTCTCCCCTCTGACCACGATCAGACTGAGAACCGGCCCACTCAGTCTCGTATATCTGAGCTTTCCGCACTACTGCCTGGAAAGTAGGAAGCTCATGCCCAATAACACGACCTCGAAGGCCGTAACGTAAGCCGTGCTCGAAACGGCGGGCCTTCCGCCCCTCATCATCAACTATGTATGGTGCGAATCTCGATAGTGCCATGAAACGGGCCGCGTACTGCGCCACAGTCATATCTCCCTGCACCAGAGTCTCGAACTCTAAGGCTCGCTGACGACGGATGTGGTCAGGGAAGTACTGCTCCTCGAATCGGTCCACAAAGTCCTCCCATGTCCAGACATAATCAGGTCCAGTGACACGGGCGACAGAGGTCCACCAATGCTCGGCCTCACCGTGGAAGAGAAATACTGCTAACCGGACGCGCTGCTCGGTCGTGCATAACATGGTATCGAATATCTTCTCCACATCGGAGCGCCATCTCTCGGCGGTCGGATCTGGCTCACCCTGGAAACGAGGGGGATCATGCCGTCTAAACTCACGAAGTACAGCACTCGCGCGCTCCTGCTCTGCCTGAGCTGGCGAAACAGCTGGGCGTCTGCCCTGTCCCTGGAGTGCGGCGGTCACAGCCTGTAACATCTGCTGTAACTGAGAGGCACTCACAGTCACCGTCGGCTCCTCATCGGTCTCAGGTGGAGGAATGTCATCCTCATGGGAAGAAGCAGGAATCTCTGAGGGTGGAATGGGAGACGCAGGTGGTAGAGGTGAAATCTCCGATGGTGAAGTAGAATCCTCAGGTGGTGGTGCGGGAGTCGATCGAGTAACAGGCGCCATACCCTACAGGAAAGAGCGAAAGCGCCTATCAACTTCAAAACTCTCGAATGTACGCACGTTAACGGTCTGTATTGGAAGGTCGCGAAGTTATCCGAACTTTGGAACTTAGTCATTCTTCACTCATAGCAAACATGTAATGTTGTTCTCGGTTATTCCCAAGTTATGCTCTGATACCAACTTCTGTCACGCCCCAAACTCAGAAATCGGGCTCACAAAATTCTCGATCGCCGAATCCGGCGCCGACAGCCTCCGTAGAACCCCATTCTCGGCACCTAGCTCCCATTCGCCAGGTTCCGATCCTGGGATGCTACGAGGAGGATTTTAAATACCAGTTTGATTCGTAATAAGCATAACCAAAGGCATAACCCACAAACAACAACCAAGAAACTCCATTACATTTCCACTATGATCAAAAACTTTACAAGTACAATGAGCATAAAGGAAAATACAAAGGTAAAGTACAAGAACTCCAAAATGCTCAGCAACGTGCTCCTGTCTCAATGCTGCTGCGATCCAACGTCACCTGCACGCAACGGTCGTGCATAAGCTTACAGAAATCTTAGAGGGTGGTGAAGGTGTGTGCTCAAGGTAGTAATATGTACATGCAATGTCAGTGTGATGCGGAATATGCAAATGGAAACATAATATCATGAGCCGTACCAAGGCTTATGCGATGCAAGACACGAATGGTATCGACCATCCCAAGGCCATGCAATGTACAATGCAACTCAAGCATACAGATACTCATCAATGTCCACACATCAATACAAAGTATGGAATATCACCGGGGTCTAGTACACTCTAAACCAGATTGCCGCCACATCGCGCGCAATAAGGTAAGTGGAAGAGACCTCACTATCCGTCTGCCAATATCGGGCGCGACTCGTCGATAGCGGACCCATTCCTCGAGCTGGTCAGACTCAGCCTAGCATTGCCCCCTACACTCGGGCGGGTAAGGCCGCACCCCCTTCCAACCGACCACGACACAGTGGAGAGCGTAACCGTCTGGTAATCGGCACTCAACGCTCATCTACCCACTCGGTCTAGACGTTGGAGCAACCTCTTGGTACCATAAGGGTTTAGGAACTTTCACCCAGGGATATCTATAGTACCCCATGTAAAATAAGTATTTCCGGGATCCAATCCTGCCAACCACGATGCGTCTGTGGAGGCTACGGCCCTGATGTCGCTAGGGCGTGTAATAACCATGTCACACAAGTGCGGAATGCATGAATCACGCTATCCAGTCATGCAACCAATCCTGCGCATATCGTGCGCTCATGTAGGGCAACACCGCCTAACCGGGAGCCCATAGACAACCTGCCCGAAGGCATATGCTATGATCAGTCAATCCTCATATCAAGCATACATATGATGCGTATGATCATGGGTCATGAAACTATACTAAACATGTTATAATAAAATGAATTATCTTACTATGCAGATGGGCCTGGACGACCGAAATACAACAAGTACGGCCCAGTAATGGGCCCTAAAGAGAGTCGTAATGTGGACGTCCAACCATCATTACACTCGCAATGTGGACGTCAAACCAACATTGCTTCCCAGGCACAATCTTCTTAACGTCGCTACATAACCTGTATTGGGATTACACATTGCAATGGACCTTAGGTTCATCCCATTGGCCTTACACATGTATCAAATGGGCCATATCTTATGGGCCTTTTATTCATCAGATGGGCCATATAAATGGGCCACACCAATGGGTCTTATGTGCATTGCAATGGGTCAAAACCCGAGGGCCTTGGATTACATCAAATTCTTAGTCTCATGGGTCTTATATAAGACCAATGGGCCACACCAATTGGTCCCTACATGTAGATCAAGTGGGCCTCAACCCATAGACCTAATCATAAATTCAAATGGGCCTAAACCCGTAGGCCTTACATGTATCAAATGGCCTACCTCCATGGGCTTTAAATTTTAACAAAAAAAAAGGAGTCCAATTACCTGGGCCTAGAAGTACATCAAATGAGCCTAGCCCCATGGACTTGAGACATAACAAGTGGCCTACACCCATAGACCTTTTTCAAAGAAAATGGGCCTAGCCCATAGGCCTTAAATAGTCCAAATGGGCCTAACCCATAGACCTTACATGTATATCAAAGTGGGCCTAAACCCCTAGGCCTTAAATGAATCAAATGGGCCTAGCCCATAGGCTTTTCATAAATCAAGTGGGCCTAACTCATAGGCCTTTTATAAATCAAGTGAGCCTAACCCATAGGCCTGTTACACATCAAATGGGCCTAACCCATAGGTACGTGGCCCACCCAATCTACACTCATGCCAAAGATGGTCTAACCAAGAGGATGGGCGGTTTGGATTCATCATACTAAACAAGGTGGGTCCCAAAAGAGATGGACAGTGGGGAGGGTACCCACGCATAACAGCGGGTTTCACCGTCCACAGTTGTGGACGGTGAAAATATAACACATGAATCATGGTGGATGCCACCGTCACACACACATCACTGTGGGTCCCATGTGGGGCCCACCATGTGATGTTTAAACGCCATCCAACCTGTTCATAAGGTCGCTGGTACCTGGATGAAGGGGAAACATAAATTTCAGCTCGATCCAAAACTTCTGTGGGCCCCAGAAATTTTTCAACGGTAGAATTTAATTCACAATGTTTTACGGGGTGTGGACCACCTGAGTTTTGGATCTGACTCATTTTTGGAGGGGGGGCCCACCACTGGGGTGGTCCACCTCATAAATAGGCCGGATGACAAATAAACATTATGGTGGGGCCCACATGCAGGGCCGTGGGCCCCCTTACGTCCGTTCGTCCAGCGTGCACAGGCAGCGCCTGCTGCCTTCAAAAGGTGGCAGCGCTGCTGCCTTCTTTTTCTTTTTTTTTTTGTATACTTAAAGAAAACACAGGTGGGGTCCACTGATGAGAAAATCTGCTCCGCCCACTTGATTCTAGGCCCCAAACAGGCCACACAAACCTCATCTCTGGCACTGATTTGGAGTGTAGAAACCACAAAATGGGCATTAGCAGGCTTGGAAGTGTAAAAGTATCATTGTCTCTGGTACGGCCTGCCTGATCATTGGATTGAGATCATTCCTTGGCTCAACGCCTAAAATATCCCAGGAAAAGTGGTGGATGGCGTGGATTTAACATAAACATCAGGGTAGGGCCTATACGAGGGGACCACCCCCAAACACTTCTTTTCTTCTTTTTCTTTTTCCTACTTCCCTTTACAACGTCCAGCGTCCCAGACGCTGGACGGTTCCTTTTACATTTATTTTTATTTTTATTTTTTTTTATTGATAGGTGGGCCCTGATGAAGTGGGCCACCACATGATGGGCGGCATGGGAATAACGTCTAAGGTGGGCCCCGCTTGAATAAAATAAATACATCAAGATGTGATCCATTCAAGTGGGCCACACCATCCTATTCCAATAAAATAAAATAAAATAAAATAAAATAAAAGAGAGAGAGAGAGAGAGAGACATGGAGAGTGGGACACGGCTAGTGATGGAGGGACCCCGTCACTATGGGCCCTCCCATGCATGAAATCATACATCAATTGGGTCATTTTGTACATGTGACCCTCAAAATTAAAGATCAACGGTGGGGATCCCTTCCCCACCAATATGAATGGTCTAGATGACCTTTCCAAATGAAAATAAACTTCATGATGGGGTCCATGGAGAATGGCCCCATTATGGAATGATCATGATGATCCAAGTGGTCCATCGGCCACAAATAAGGGTCCCAAGTGAGATCCACACCATGGATCGGTGGGCCTCACTTGGTCCACCATAAAATCAAGAAAATCTACCCTATAGAAGCACCCACCGTCCGATCTTCTCGCTCCTAGGGGTTCCTTGGCACCTTGTCTTCAACTTCAATGGCTAAGATGAAGAATGGAGGGTTGAGATGGGGGATTTTGGGATAGGAAGGTGGGCCACTTGGAGCTTAGGAGGCTTTGCAAAAATTCATACGTATGGAGCTTGGAAGTTGTTTGGAGATTGAAATGAGAAAGAGAGAAAGAGAGAGAGTGATGTAAAGGGAGAGAGAGAGAGTGATGGATGGATGGGTGAGTGATGGTTGTGTAAGAAAAGCTTGAATTTTGAGGCTTTGGTGTAAGAGAGGTATGGGTTGTGAAGACTTTTGAGGCTTTTTGTGTAAGAGAGGTATGGGATGTGAAGACTTTTATGGTTGCTTAGGAAAATGGGTGAGAGTGATGTGTACTTGACATGTGATGGGTTGATGGGTGATTGATTGATGGGATTGATGTGATTGATGTGACACATCGTTGAGATTCCCTTGGTTTTCGCAACGCGCGACGTTTTCTCGCACCGAACGTTGGCCCATAACTCTTGATCAGGGTATCGCCTCGGCGCACGAGTCGCGGTATCGGAACCGCAACGACAGCGCGGTCGCTATGGTATAGGTCTCGAGTTGAGTCGACTCGGGTTGTCGGCACATGAATTCGGGTCGCGCGTCGATATCGGTTCAGGGTCGAAAGTTGCCGGAATTCGACCGGTAAGACCGCGGAAGTGTATGGAAAGGTACGGACCAAGATACGGGTCTTACACATGTTCTATGTGTTTGATAAAATGGCTGAATGAGTAATTGTTTGATGAATTGTATTTATTAAGAGTATTGTCAAGCCCCAAACTCGAAAACTGGGCTCACGAAATTTTCGATCCCTGAATCTTACGCCGACAGCCTTCGTAGAACCCCATTCTCGGCTCCCAGCACCCATTTGCCAATTTTCGATCCGGGATGCTACGAGGAGAATTTTCAACGTCAGTTTGATTCGTAATAAGCATAACCAAAGGCATAACCCACAAACGACAACCAAAAACTCCATTACATTTCCACCATGATAAAAAAACTTTACAAGTACAATGAGCATAAAAGGAAATACAATGATGATGAATAAAAACTCCAAGATGATCTGCAAAGCGCTCCTGCCTCAGCGCTGTTGTGCCCTAACGTCACCTACACGCAATGATCTTGCATAAGCTTATACAAAGCTTAGAGGGTGGTAAAAGTGTGTGCACAAGGTAGTAATATGATCATGCAATATCAAAGTAATACGAAATATGTAGGTGGATCCATGAATACCATTAGCCATACCAAGTCCATGCAGTGCAAGGCATGAATGATGTCGGTCATAGCAAGGCCATGCAATGAAAAGTGCAACTCAAGCATGTGAATCCTCTTCTAAGTCCACATATCAATACAACTCAAATCTGGGATATCACCGGGGTCTAGTACACTCTAAACTAGATCTCCGCCCCATCGAGCGCAATAAGGTAAGTGGAAGAGACCCCACTATCCATCTACCAATATCGGGCTCGACTCATTGATAGCAGACCCACTCCTCGAGATGGTCAGACTCAGCTTAGCTTTGCCCCCTACTCTCGGGTGGGTAAGGCCGCACCCCCTTCCAACCGACTACGACATAGTGAAAAGCACAACCGTCTGCTAATCGACACTCGGCGCTCATGTACCCACTCGGTCTAGATGTTGGAGCAACCTCTTGGTACCATAAAAGTTTAGGGACTTTCACCAAGGGATATCTATAGCATCCCATGTAGAATAAAAATTTTAGTATCCAATCCTGCCAACCATGATGCGTCTATGGAGGCTACGGCCCTGATGTTGCTAGGGCGTACCGTAACCATATCACATAATGTGAATGCATGAATCACACTATCCAGTCACGCAGCAATCCTGCGCGTAACGTGTGCTCATGTAGGGAAACACCGCCTATCCGAGAGCCCCTAAACAATCTGCCCGAAGGCACATGCTATGATCAGTCACTTCTCATATCAAGCATATATATGATGCGTATGATCATGAATCATGGAACTATACTATTCATGTGATGAAATAATGCACTATCCTTACAATGTAGATGGCCTAGACGACCTACACATAACAAGTACAGGCCTAATGATGGGCCCTAAGGAGAGTCGTGATGCGGACATTTAACCAACATTATACTTGCAATGTGGACATCAAACCAACACTACTCCCAAGGCGTAGCCCATCTTGAAACATCCTTGCACAAACCATGTTGGGATCACACATTGCAATGGACCTTAGGTACATCCCATTGGGCCTTAAATACATCAAATGGGCCATATCATATAGGCCTTTTATTCATCAAATGGGCCACATCAATGGGCCGTACCAATGGGCCTTATGTGCAATGCAATGGGTCATAACCCGTGGGCCTTAGATTGCATAAAATGGGCCTAATCTCATGGGTCTTATATGTAAGAAATGGGCCATACCAATTGGGCCCCATATGTACAACAAATGGGCCTCAACCCATAGGCCTTAGTACATCTAAATGGGCCTTAACCCATGGGCTCCTAAAACATCAAATGGGCCTAATCCCATGGGCCTCAGAATACATCAAAATGGCCTAATTCCATGGGCCTTAGAATTCATTAAATGGCCTAATTCCATGGGCCTTAGAATACATCAAATGGGCCTCGACCCATGGGCCTTACATATATATCAAAGTGGGTCTCAACCATGGGCCGTAAATACGTCGAATGACCCCATGACATGGGCCTTACATCCACATCAAAGTGGGCCCCAATGAACTACCACAAATACATTAAAATGGTCCTCATAACATGCCAACGTGGGGTCCACTTAGACTATGGATCTGACTCATTCTTTATGCCCATGCCATAAAATGGGCTTTCCAAATGGATGGATGGATTGGATGCAACCCATACATCATGGTGGGGGCCCACATGAAGGCCCACTATCATGCATATCATATATAATATAATATATAAACTATATATAGTATATATACACAATATTACATATAATATAATATTATACACACACACACACACACATACACTATCCCACACGTGGGGGTAGGTCCCACCATCCGATCACACATGCCTCAAGGTGGGACCCACAACTCCGTGGACGTTAAGAGAGAGATTTTGAGAAAGATATATAGAGAGAGAGAGAGAGATAGAGAGAAAAATATAGAGAAAGAGAGGGCACGTGGTCCCTACCTTTTTCTTTGTTTTTCTTTTTTTTCTTTTCCTTTTTCTTTTCTTTTCTTTTCTTTTTTCTTTTTCCTTGCCGACACAATAGAGGTGGGTCTTACGTAGGGCCCACCATACATATGTATATGGAAAAAGGGGAAGCGAGCTCGCACATGCTCAGCTCCCCACTAGGTCGAGCTGTGTGGGCCCCACTGTTGAGGTTGCCATACATCTGACCCACCAGTCAGATGCACTGTTCCAGCATGGGCCTAGGTCTCAAAAAAATAAAGTTAGACTGTGACTTGTGTGGGCCACTCCAGATACAACGATTGAGAGGGCTTCCCCCCATTAAAACATTCAAAATCACATATTAGGCCCACCGAGATGGGGTCCACAAATTCAGCCCACCCATCGTGGGTGTCCCACTTGAATGAACAGTCAGGCCAAGTTCCAGCCACATCCAAAACTTAGGTGGGTCCCACGTAGGCCACCCTCACAGGGAGGGCCGTAGCACGACCTCAGTGTTGAAATGAGATATCTCTACTCAGTCTGCCAGTTGAGCTGTGGCGCTGGGTGTGTGATCACGCCAAGGTGGGCCCCACACGTGGGATGGAGGGTGGGGATGGGTCCCATGGACCCCACGGTCAGCACACACACCCCATGTCAGTGCACCCATGTTAGTACACACACATGCCAGCCACCACCACAGGGATCGGTACCAAGGCCTCAAGTGTTGAAACAAGGCATCTTTCACTCAATCTGCCCGTTGAGCTATGGAGCTGGGTGTAGAAGTGGGCCCCACGGGGACATGGCCCACCATCCAGAATGGTGGACGGTTTGGATAAGGCACATACATCAGGGTGTGGCCCATTTGGATGGGTGGAGGATGGGAGTGAGTCCCATGGACCCCATTGTTAGCTTACACCCATTGCAACACACCCACTCCAGTTCACACTCCACTGTTAGCACATCCAGCGTCCCAGGGACGCTAGATAGGGTGGATATAACACGAGCCTCGTGGTGGGTTCCACAGGGGCGTGGCCCACCTAATATTTGGATCCGGCTAATATTTATGTTTCCCTTTCATCTGGGTGGCCCACTATTTGAACGACCCATACCAAAAACAACAAAAAAAAAAAATATTAAGGTGGCCCACTATTGGTATGGATGAGATACATACATCAAATGGGCCACAAGCCATCATACACAAAGGAAAAAGGGAGAGAGAGAGAGAGAGATCGGTGCGGATGGAGGGGTCCCGCCACTATGGGCCCCTCTTGCATATAAATATACATCAAGGTGGGTCCTACACATATGGACCCTTAATCAAACAAAATGAATGAAAAACAAGGATCTAAGATCACCCACCGGCTTCTTCTTACACCATAGGCTTCCTTTGCTCCTTAACTTTGATTCCAACGGAGGAGATGAGGTTTGGATGGTTGAGGTGGGAGATGAACGGTAGAAAAGTGGGCCACCTTTGTTGCTTGGGAAGGCTTGGAGAGGCTCATACGTATGGAGGTTTTTCTTTCTTGGAAATGAGCTTGGAAAAGAGATAGAGAGAGACTAGTAAAGGGAAAGGAGTGATGGGTGATGGAGTGATGGATGTGTTGGTGATGGGTGTAAGAACTTTTTTGACTTTTGTGGCCATTTGTGTAAGAAAGGCATGGGCTTTGTAAGAACTTTTTTACTTTTGTGGTTGCTTGGGGATGGGTGTGAGGTGATGTGTACTTAACATGTACTTAACATGTTGAGATTGATTGATTGATGGATTAATGGATTGATTTGACAAGTCATAGAGATTCTCTTGGGTTTCACAACGCGCGGTGTTTTCCTCGCACCAAACGCTGGCCCATATCTCCTGACCAGGGTATCACCTCAGAGCGTGAGTCACGGCATCGGAACCACGGTGACGGTGCAGTCACTATGGTAAAGGCCTTGAGTTAAGTAGACTCAGGTTGACGCAGTGTGACTCAAGGTCACACACAAATATCGGTTAAGGGTTGAAGGTTGCCAGAATTCGACCGAGAAGACCGTGAAAGTCTATGGAACGGTACAGACTAAGATACGGGTCTTACAGGTGTTGAGATGGAATCCTCAAATACCTTATCTATACGTATCAATTCGTTCACTTAACCTAAATTGTTACCACATGATTTATGTATGAAGTGAATATGTATGATAACATGTTCAATGTGTTTGTTAAAATGCTTGAATGGGATTTATTTTTGAAATGTTTGTTCAATGCTTATATGATTATCACATGTATATATATGCTACATTTGATTATGATTGGGACTACTACGTACTCCAAGTAATTGGTAACAATTCCTGTTTAAGTAGCTGAATTAGTCTCTCCACATTTGATGTGTTCGGTGAATCTGAGTCGTACGATGATTGTCGACTGTGGTAACATGTCGATTAATTCAGCATACGGTCATACCAGTCAAACTTGTCTAATAAACCGATTGACCTATTGTGTGTTTACCATATATGGACGTTACTGCTTAAATCTAAGGTACCACTTACTAATATAAAACCCGCTCCAACCTTAGTACCATGATCCACTAAGACTCATGAGCCAGACATGGTGGTATGGGACACCGTGGTCGAGATGTCGGCCTACATTGGGGCGACGAGCCTCCTCGTAATGACCAGTGAGTAACCCAAACTCATGAGCTAAATATGGTAGTATGTGACACTGTATTCGAGCTGTCAGCCTACACTGGTGTAGCTTGGCTATGGTCCCTAATCAGGTTGGTGACAAACCTTTGAAAATAGACTTCCAGTTGGTAGGGCATTGCTGGAGTGACCTCGAGTATACACTAGGACTACGCTAAGGTAACGAGCCTTTCCGTAGTGATCTAGAGTATAAACTAGGCCTACGCTGAGTGACGAGCCTCTCCATAGTGACCTAAAACTTCCCATCGTATGTGATTAATTAGGATTAATGACCCTAAATGGATCTTTGTTTGGGTAGATGATATAAAGAGAGGTACCTTAACTTCTCATATCTGCTATATGAATAAGTCTAATTAAGAACTTAGCTAACACACACATGCATTGCATTGCATGTGCCTTTAGCGTTAGAGTTGAGCACAGTGGGAGTGTTGCATGCACAACTATGAGATGAAGTCGCTGAGGGAGTATAGGTGAGGGCATGCATCATTATAGCATATCATCCCTACATTAATAAGAGTAGCTAAGACTGTTTGATATATTGCTTTATCATTACTTCTTAACTGAATTGATAACATGTTAACCTATGCTTTATAGTTCCACTGAATTAGCTCTTCATTCCCACCTGTGATGGTGTTTTAAAACACCAACCAGACTCTGATTTAGATGCAGGTTCTGGTAAGGTCTGTGCGATGGAGCCAGTTTTCATAGACAAGGAGGAGTTCTCCTACGTGCAGCTCTCAGGAAAGTCTATGTAGACCTCGTGCTGCTTCGATGAGATTACAAGGATACTGAATTAGTTGAACATTTACATTTTTTACATTTATTAGTTGAAACAACAATTTTATATATATTCAGTCCAGCTTCATGATCATACTCTAGAGGCTATGAAACATGTACCTATACATTCAATCTTTCGTTTTCTTAATTACATTAACTCTGGAGTATGATATGATGTTTTGGTGTAATCTCACTCATGTTTAATGCACTAATATGGATAACATTTAATCATCGTTATCTATGTTGCATAAGTGAATCATTGGAACTTGGGAGCTGAGCTTCTGCTCAACCCCTGATTTTCAGGGCGTTACACAAAAAAAAAATAGTGGAGATTAGACGTCTACCATTGAAACTCTTTTAGGCCACAGAAGTTTTGGACCAATATGAAATTTGTTTCTCAGGTTAGTTCAGGACCTTATGACTTACGAACAGACTAGATGGAAAATACATGTTATGATGGCCCCTATGAAATTTTGTAAAGTGGAAATCACTGTCTCCACTGCTATTTGTGATGTGGTCCAACCGATCCTTGATCACTATTACCACTGTTATTTGTGGTATGGTCCAGATGATCTTTTGATATGATTCATTGATAATGCTATAAAATGATCTCTATAGATGGATGAATGGTGTAGTTGTTGTGGTCCATTGACATGTATTATTGGCCCATTGGTGAGGCCCAAAGAAATGTATCTTTTGCCCAAATGGCATGGCCATTGTGATATTTCTTTGGCCCATTTAATGAGGCCCATTATAGTGTGTATTAGGCCCATGGGTTGTGGCCCGTATGATGTATCTAAGGCCCATGTGCAGGGCCCACCTGTTGTGTATATGAGGTCCTTAAGTAAGGTCCATCGTGATGTACATTAGGCCTTTGTATGAGGCCATGGGCCCACTATATGTTTGGCTATATGCGAGCCACTCCTTGGGGGTAATGTTGGTTAAATGGCCACATTGCTGGTTAATGACGGTTTAATGTCCACATTGTAACCTTCCCCTAGGCCTTGTTCGGCTGATTCTAATTGTTAAGGCCGATTGTCGAGGTTAATTCTGATTGTCGATTCTAATTGTTAATTCCAATTATAGATGCCAATTTTGATTGTTGATTCCATTTGGTCAAGGCCGATTACGTTTGTTAAGGCTTATTCCTTTTGGCCCAGGCCAATTCCATTTGTCGAGAACAATTCCTTTTGGCCGAGGCCTATTCCGTTTGTCGAAGCTGAAAGTACCCTTGCAACTGCCCTGGTTTGTCAATTAGCATGAGTGTTGAATCAGTCAGACTGCAGAGCCTCATAGGAAGTTCAATTCAAATGTCTGCCTCAACCAGATGTGTGGAAGCTCACCATAGGTAAATCTAAACCTCACATCCCATGTCCTAAAACACCAAGTGAATAAAACCCTTAAAACAAGTTAGACATCATAGGGTTTTTAAGTGAGAAAACTTTTTAAAAAATCAAAAAATCTCTAAGTTTTTCTTACTTTCTCAATTGCATCGATCCATGTCTCGATATGATTGACCAGCGTTGTCGATGTACTCGATAACTGTAACGCCCTGAAAATCGGAGGTCATGTAGAAACCCAACTCCCGAGTTCCAGACCATCACTTATGCAGCAAATATGCTTATGATTAAATGTTGTCTGAGTTAGTGCATTAACATGAGTGAGATTTTATCAAACTGCATTTCATACTCCAGATCCAGTGATAAAATGCAAGCGGAAGACTGAAAGATATATATATCACTGTATGAAAAACAAAACAATCTCGATCTGTCTCCAAAGTATGAATATAACTCTGAGTCACAAATACATATAACAAACCAAAATCAAAGGTCACATGATAGTCCAACTAGCAAAAATCCCGTTGATCCAGGCCACCTATGCGAAGCTGTCAGAAAACTGCATGTACGAAAACTCGTCCAGGTCCTCATAGTAGTCCAGCTCCAGCTCCTGAATCGCCTCACTATCTGCATCTAAGACAGAGTCTGGAAGGTGTTGCAAACACCGTCCCGTAATGTGGGAGTGAGTGATCAACTCAGTGGAATTATAGAGCAAAGATTAGCATGTTATCAAATCAATTAAGCGATAATAGTAAAGCAAACAATCAGACATTCCTAGATACTGTTATTAATGCAAGTATGAGAAGTAGTAATGATGCGTGCCCTCACCGACATACTCCCTCATGTGACACCATCTTACGTCCGTGACACACTTTCTTCCCTCAGTGCTCCACATATTTCAGGCACATGCAGTACGATATGAATATGATTACCGAGTTGTTATTAATCCTTTCAAAAAGTAAGCTTGGAAAACTAAAGTACTTCCCTTATATCATTCCTAACACAGATCGTGTCTAAGGTCGTCACTCCTAGTAGTCTCATACGATGATATATTTCTAGGTCACTGCAAGGGATGTCTGGGGTGTTGTTCGTACCCGTTGCATCGCTCCCCCATCACCTTATCAATACAGGCCTAGTTGTACTCTTGTTGCTACGGAAGGGTCGTCGCCTCACGTAGACTCAGAATTCGCTCGAGGTCACTACAAAGGGCTCGTCACCAATCAGAGTAGGCCGACAGCTCAAATGTAGTGTCCCATACTACCACAATCGGCTCATGAGTCTGAGGTAGTCACTGGTCACTACGGGGAGGTTTGTGGCCCCAGCGTAGGCCGACAGCTCGACCACAGTGTCTCATACCACCATGCCCGGCTCATGAGTCTTAATGGATCAAGGTACCATGGTTATCAGGGTTATCACTGGTAAGTTCAGTACCCTAGGTTTAAGCAGTTATGACCAATACAAGGTGAACATACAATGGTCAGTTGGGTTACTTGACGAGCTCGACTAGTACGAGTGTACCTCAAGCTGAATGACATGAAGTGCATAAAACATCTCGTGTGGCCAAACCACTGCCGTCAACCAAAGCACAACTCGGGTTCATCGACGCGTCCTTCGTGGCGAATAAAATCTAAACACAATTTTGAATCTGTTACCGACTGCCTGGACTAGATCATAGTCCCAAGCACTTGTAATCTAATTCAATGATTATATGAGAGTGATAGAAATGAAACACAAATAATCCAAGCATGTTAACATCATGTTATAACATACAACATAAACAATTCAACCAAACACAAGCATTTCATATACATAAGGAAACCAATTCAATATAACAAACATGGAGGAAATCATGTACATCATCATATTAGTTGAGAATCTAATCTCCAAACTAATCTACAACACTATTCACTCAATACTTACTAATACATACTCTTATACAAACACTTAATCTACACACATTTGTGTACATAACATATGTCGACCCAACGTGTGCATTATGGCGAATCTCTTCGCCAAACAGATCATACACGCCTAACTAGTATAATAACACGAGAAATACACATGGCAATCATTTTGGAAAAATACGTACATATACAGTATTTCCTTTAAATACCTAAAATACCCTAAATCTCATATTCTCCGTACGTAATCGAAATGAAAAACAGACAGCATGTTCTACATGTCAAACAACATTCTTGTCGATGATCTACTATTAAACGACATTAAAAGCTTTGAAAATATGTAACCTAAGCATCTAAAATCCTCACCTTACGCCGTAGAAGCGTATCGAATCGAATAGGAACTCTGCGCTTCGTCAACATTGATATGACGACCTATACCACAAGATAAATCAGCTACTTCATTACTTGTATTGATGGAATTCCTAAAACAGGTTAAGGTTAGGGTTTTCTTACTTAGAATGAAGTCAGAATCACCAGAAGAGTGATTAGAACATGATGGCTAAGCACGTGTAGAAGCAGGATCGACTGGCAGGAACTTTCCCTCACAACTTCCACACAATCTCTCTCTTTTCTCTCTTCTCTTTCCTAGGATTTCTTGCAAATTCGTATGGGAGGGATGTGAGAGGGTTTAAGGTCCTTAAATATGTTAGAAACTCACCTATTTAGAATTTAAACTAAGGTATACTTGGGAGGGGTGTACTAGCCACATAAGGGCGTGCGCCCGATTTGTATAGCAAGTGGGCCCCACTATACGACGATGCACCGCCGGATCGGCGATGCCATCGCCGTCCGGACACCAATTCGGCTGGTGGGACCACATGGGTTGGGTCCCCCCTGCCCTAGGGACCCCAAATATATATGGGCCCCACCCCAGATCATTGTATTTTGACCTAGGGAGGCCCAAACTTCCATTCAGGGAATTTCGGGGCCAGTCTGTAAAGAAGAATACATTTACCCATAATATAGAATATGATTTTGGGGTAGGAGGAGCTAATCCATCCATCTAGCCCATTAGTTGCTAAATATTGCAAAGTTAGAATGGCCAAATGGCCAATTTTCGTGTATTTTTACTATTCATTGGAAAAATTTACCTAAGTATGATTTTATATCATTTTCACATTAGGATCAATGCCTAACATGAAAATACTGAGAAATAATTGAAGAATAGAGTGGTGAGAGGAAGAATTTTGAAGGAATTAGGTGAAACGGGGTTTTTAGCCCTAACGATTGAATGTAAGGGTTGTGGTTGCCCCATAGCCCAAGGATTCACATTTTTGGGTTTAGAACCTTCTAGAGAACGTCTCAACCCGCCTACTTACAACCTAGGAGCTACTTAGGTCACTTCACGTGACCCTAGATGCGTTACAGACTCGATCTAAATGATCGATTCAAGTAAACTTCGCCTATTAGCGAAACTGGAGTCCTACGAGTTTTTCTAAGCTTTCCTCGTACCCACCTAAGTCAAAGGAGCGACAACGTACGTCGCGTGACCATAACCCAGGGCCGGTTTAATCCAAATCATGCTCTGATACCATCTGTAATATCCCAAAAATCGGGGGTCGAGTAAAAACTCCACTCCCGAGTTCCAGAACATCACTTATGCAACATAAATGTGTATGATTGAATGTTGTCTGTGTTAATGTATTAAACATGAGTGGGATTAAGCCAGAACAACATATCATACTCCAGAGACAGTTAAATTAACAAGCGAAAGACTGTGATACATACATATAATATATAATTGATTGTAAGTCTCCAGAGTGTGAATATGTTACCAGGTTAAACATATACATGTATACCTCAAAATAGAAAGAAAGAATATACATGAGTGCTCTGAAAATATAAAATGAAAAGTGTTATGGCATCTAATGAATCTCCCTGTAATCCCGTCATTCAGAACACGCATAAAGGAGGGATCCTCCTCATCATCATCAAGTCCGGCTCCGCCTCGCAGGCCGCACCATCATCTGCAATCACAATAGGGACTGATGGATGTCCGGAAACACCGTCCCGTAACGTGGGAGTGAGTGATCAACTCAGTGGAATAATATAGCAGAGATTAGCATGTTCTCAAATCAATCATGCGATAATAGTAAATCAATTAATCAAACATTCCTAAATACTGTTATTAATGCAATATGACATGACATGATGGATGCCCTCACCGATGATCTCCCTCATACGGCACCATCTTACGCCCGCGACATGCTTTCTTTCCACAATGCTCCACATCTTCCAGGCACATGCAATGTGATGGTGATATGATTATCGAGTTATTATTAGTCCTTTTCATACAGCAGGATTGGGAAACTAAGGTACCTTCCTTATATCAATCTCAACACAATCTTGTCTAGAGTCGTCACTCCTAGTAATCTCATACGATGTTATATTTATAGGTTGCTGCAAGGGCTGCCAGGGCTGTTGCACGCACTCGTTGCTCCTCTCCCCCATCGCCTTATCAATATAGGCCTATTATATCCTTAAGACTACATCAGGACTCGTCACCCCCATGCGGTGTCAGGATAAACTCAAGGTCACTACAAAGGGCTCGTCACCTAATCAGTGCAAGCTGACAACAAGAATATAGTGTCTCATACCACCATAATCTGCTCAGAGTAGGGTTCTCACTAGTCACTATGGGGAGGTTGGTGGCCCCAGCGTAGGCCGATAGCTCGACCACGGTGTCCCATACCACCATGTCCGGCTCATGAGTCTTTGTGGATCAAGGTACCATGGTTGACAGGGTTTTCAATGGTAAGTTCAGTACCCTAGGTTCAAGCAGTTATGACTCATACATGATGAACATACAATGGCCAGTCAGGTTACTTGACGGGCTCGACTAGCACGAGCGCATCTCAAGCTGAACGACATGAAGTGCATCAAACACTTCGTGTGGCCTAACCACTGCCGCCAACTCAAAACACGACTCGCGTTCATCGACGCGTCCTTCGTGGCAAAGATAAGACAACCACGAATTTACTCGTTTACTGACTGCCTGGACTAAGTATAGTCCCAAACATTTATGAATCCACATCAGTAATCATATTAAAGTAATGGAAATGCATTACAACAATGTGAACATGTTAACACATGTTATAACATACAACTTAAGTAAATCATCTAGCACATGCATTTCTTACATATGATGAAATCATACATATAGCCAACATGAAGGAAATCATTTACATTAGCATATTATTTGAGAATTCAATCTTAAAACTATTTCACAACACCATTTAATTCAATAAATACTAATATAAACATTTATACAAACACTTAGTCTACATAGTGTATGTCGACTCAAAGTGCGCATTTGGACGAATCTCTTCGCCAAACAGATTATGCACGCATTCCTAGTATCCTAAGGCAACAAAAAGCCATGTCAACCATTTCAGCAAAATATGGATGTTTACAGTATTTCCTACAAATGACTAAAATGCCCTAAATCTCATATTTTTCATACGTTTACGAAACAGGAAACGGACAGCATGTTGTACATGTCAAACGGTGTTGCCGTCGATAATCTACTATTAAAAGACATTGAAAGCGTTGAAATTAGCCAATCAAAGCGTCTAAAATCCGCACCTTTTACCCTAGATGTGTATTGATTCGAACGGAGCGTATACGCTTCGTCAACGGCGTACAGGCGACCTAATGCACACGTGCATCTGCTACTTTGCTATTTGAATCGAAGAAATCCCCAAATCAGCAAGTGGTTAGGGTTTTTCTTACCTATAAGTGCGTTGGAATCACCAACAAAGTGATTGGAATACGTCACTCAAGCACGTGCAGCAGCAGCAACAGGTGGCAGGAAAATCTCTCCCACCTTCTCTCACAAACTCTCACTTTCTCTCTCACTCTTGCTAGGCTTTCTAGCAAATTCGGATGGGTGAGAGAAGTGAGGGTTTAAAGCCCTTATATAACCTAATTTCTTCCCAAATTAGGCTTGGGAACAATATTTACTTGAGGTCTAACCAATTCGGGGCTGTTCTGGTCCAAAAGAGCATTTCTGGAGGTCCCCTGGCCGAACGCGGTCGGACTTAAGCTCATGCATACTGTATCTAGCACACATCAAGTTCTCAGACTGGAAGAGTTCGCAGATCGCACGTGGAGGTTCAATTTCAGTTCAGCGGTCACCGCACCTAGATCAGGTCTACAAGTCTCATGATATGAAAGAGAAAGTTTTCCTGATCCGAGGGTGTAATTTGGCTGAATTCTGACGGTTAGAATGTTTAATAATAACGCGCCCAGTCACGTTCCAGATTTGAATTAAAATTTCCAAATCTAATCCTATTCTCACTCTCTTCACTCCAGGCTCAATGAAATAGCCTTTGAACGTCGGTTGGCCTTGGTTTTCGAAAAGGTTGTCAAGTCCAGTTAAGCGGTCATAACAGTCTAAGATTGTAGGTATCAGACTTTCAATGCGCGGTCTAGATCCAATACAAAGTTTCAAAGAGTTCCTGAGAGCAAACGGGTTTAGAGTTTGATCCTAGGTTTCAGGGTATTATAGCACCATTGATTCTACAAGTTTTGGGTCTTATGGAACATATTTAAAGTGGTCAGGGACAATTTCACAGCTACTCCAGCGTAGAGCTAGCTAACTTACGCTTAATTTCTAAAGGAATTAATCCTAAGTGATTTCTTTGGCTATGGAATTGGGTTCTGAGCAGTTACCCAGGTGTTTGGTTGACCCATTGCCTAAGGACGTCTAATCCCAGGTTAGCAAAAATTCAGGGTGTTACAATATATGTAACATCCTCACCTAACTGCACCTGCTCCCATCTAATGATATGGGAAGGATCAGGAACGTATTTCTTCAGTATAGAAATATGAAATACGTTGTGTACGCTCGTGAGAGGCGTAGGCAATGCCAGACTATATGCCACTGCAACCACATGGTCAAGAATCTAGAACGGACCAATAAATCCCGGTGCTATCTTCCCCTTCTTTCCGAACCGAAAGACTCCCTTTATAGGGAAACTCTCAAAAATACGTGATCCCCAACTGCGAACTCTAGCAGACGCCATCTCGTATCGGCATAACTCTTCTGTCTACTCTGCGCTGTAAGAAGTCGGCATCTGATGATGTCAATCTTTTTCGAGGTCGCTGCACTATCTCTGGGCCAATCAATCTGTGCTCACCGACCTCGCCCAACAATGCGGTGCTCTGCAAGGATGCCCATACAAGGCCTCATAAGGTACCATACCGATACTAGCCTGAAAACTGTTATTGTACGTGAACTCCGTATATGGAAGACAATCATCCCAACTGTCTTTGAAGTCCAGCACGCAAGCTTGTAGCATGTCCTCTAGAATCTGGTTCACCCGCTCTGTCTGTCCGTCCGTCTGTGCGTGAAAAACAGTACTGAACTTCAACTTCACACCCATAGCTTCCTGGATGCGAGTCCAGAAAATAGAAGTGAATCGTGTGTCTCTATCCGATATGATCTCTAAGGGAACTCCATCAGACGCACTATCTCCCTAATGTATAGTCAAGCCAACTCGTCTACAGAGTTCGTAACTCTGATCGGTAGGAAGTGTGCTGACTTCGTCAAACGTTCGACGATCACCAAAATAGAATCATGTCCCTTCCTTATCTTCGGCAGCCCCGAGATAAAATCCATAGAAATAAAGTCCCACTTCCACTCAGCTATAGGCATAGGTTGAAGGAGACCAGGATGTCGGTGATGCTCTGCCTTCACCTGCTGGCAAGTGAGACAACGGGATACGAAATCTGCGATGTGGGTCTTCATACCATGTCACCAATAGGTCCTCTTCACGTCACGATACATCTTTG
Source organism: Magnolia kwangsiensis (assembly GCA_037074715.1). Lineage (NCBI taxonomy): Eukaryota > Viridiplantae > Streptophyta > Magnoliopsida > Magnoliales > Magnoliaceae > Magnolia > Magnolia kwangsiensis. Next base: position 82,608,887 of record CM073589.1, on the reverse strand, counting down.
TGCTACCCAGATGCATCACAAGTCTAGAACTGTGCGCAACCTCGAGAATCTCTCGTCTCAAGTCAGGGACATCTGGGACGCATAGGCGACCACGATAACGTAAGCCCCCATCCATTCCAACTCGCCACTCGGCGTCTACATCATCAATGGCCTGCTCTCAAAGCTCAGTCAGACGCTCGTCGTCCCTCTGCACCGCGATGACCCTGTCATCGATAGGAGGTCACACCTGAACATGTGCGATAAACTCAAATGGCTCCTCCACAGTGAGTTTCTGCTCAAAGTCTCGTAAAAACTCAACCATGTCCCACTCAGCTACCATCAGTGGAGCCGCAAACTCTATCACCTTCTTGCGGCTCAACGCGTCAGCCACAAGGTTCTCCTTGCCCGGATGGTAGGAAACTTCGAACTTAAAGTCCTTCAAAGTCTCCATCCATCGCTGCTGCCTCATATTCAGGTCCCGCTACGTGAATATATACTTGAGGCTCTTGTGGTCGCAAAAGGGCTCGAACTCCTCTCCATAGAGGTAATGTCTCCAGAGCTTCAGTGCAAAAATGACCGCAACCAACTCAAGGTCATGTGTAGGGTAATTCTCCTCGTGCTTCCTTAATTGTCTCGAGGCATATGAAAACACCCTGTCCTTCTGCATAAGGACACAACCCAGACCAACGTTAGATGCATTGGTGTATATCGTGTACTTAACCCCTTGCTCTGGCAATACTAGCACAGGAGTGGACGTCAACTTGTCCTTCAGCTCCTGAAAAGCTGTCTCCACCTTCTCATTCCAGGCGAACTTCAGATCCTTAAGTGTCAACTGAGTTAGGGGTCTGGCTATCTTGGAGAAGTCCCGAATGAATCGTCGATAGTAGCCAGCAAGTCTTAGGAAACTCCTCACCTCGGTAACTGAACCAGGCTACTTCCAGTCCTACACCGCGGCTACCTTAGCAAGGTCCACCGCCATCCCATCCTTGGACACCGCATGTCTCAGGAACTTGACTTCCTCCTTCTAGAAGTCACAATTCTTATACTGTGTGAACAACTAGTGCTGTCTCAGAGTATCCAAGACTGATCGTAAGTGCTCCTCATGCTCCTCCCGACTCCTGGAGTATACCAAAATGTCATCTATAAACACGATGACGAATCGATAGAGGAACGGCTGAAATACCCTGTTCATCAGGTCCATGAATACGGCTGGTGCGTTTGAAAGACCAAATGACATCTCGAGGAACTCATAATGGCCAAAGCTAGTCCTGAAAGCTGTCTTCTACACGTCTTCATCCCTAACACGCAACTGATGATACCCTGAATGCAGATCAATCTTCGAGAAGTACTGCGCTCCTCTCAGTTGATCAAACAAGTCATCAATCCTGGGCAAATAGTACTTGTTCTTCACCGTAATCTGATTTAGCCTGCGATAATCAATACATAACGTAGTGAACCATCCTTCTTTGTCACAAATAGCACCGGTGTTCCCCAAGGAGACACACTCGGTCGTATGAAGCCAGTCTCCAGCAGATCATCGATCTGTTTTCTCAACTCCTCCATCTCACACGGGGCCATGCGATACGTCGGTAGTGAGATGGGTGTCGAACCGGGTACCAGATCGATAGAAAAATCGATCTCACGCTAAGGTGACAACTCAGGAATCTTCCTTAACAGATCCTCATAATCACGGACTACTGGCATGCTTTCAAGTGTAGGGGCATCAACATCCCTCAATAAGGAAGCGTAGAAAAGTACTCGAAAGGGGAGATTAACCTGCACTGAAAATGTAAAGGACGTGCCCTCCGGCTCGTAGACTGTCACTATACGGGTCTCGCAGTCAATCTCGGCCCTCCTTGCAGTTAGCCAATCCATGCCAAGAATGACGTCTAAATAATAGAGAGAGGGGTTGGCGACAAGGTCAATAGCCATCGTCCTGTTCCCTAGATCCAGTAAACAACCCTCACACAGCATAGTGGCATCAAAAAAGGTCCCGTGGGTTATAAGAACTCGCACCACATCCATTCGAGTAGTCGGTAGCCCAAGGCACTTGACTACTGAATGCGATATCAATGAAATCGTGGATCCTGTATCCACCATCACGAATATAGGAGTACCTCCAATGTGGGTTGTGACCTCAAAGGCCAAGGGTGGGGCAGTCTCTATCCAGGATGCCTCTGCTATCAATGCATGTGCCCAAGCCTACTGTGGATGGTTCAGCCACGGTATCATGGGCCGTTGAGGCGGTCGGACTGAGGTATGGAAGGTCTGAAAGAAGGATGCGAAGGAGCCGATCGTAACGGTGGAGCGGATAATGCCTGTGGGCAAGGACGATCGATCTTCTGCGGTGGTGAAAACCCACTATCTCTCATCCGAGTAAAACAGCTCTCTGCAGTGTAACCCGTTCTCTCGCAGTATGTACAAGTCACACCTGGGTGCCTCATTGGAAGTACTGGCGCTATGGTCCTAGGAGGAGAGTTGATGCGAGGCCTCTTGCCAAGCAATGGCCTGCTCTGGGTGTCTGGTCGTGGCCTAGCAACCATAGGGCCACGAGAACGTGTCAATCGATCTACATCCTGCTCTGCCCACATAGACATGTGTATCAGCTCGGCATAAGAGGGTCTGCTGATACAACACATCTTTGACCGAATATCGGGTCACAAACCCTCAAAGAAACGTCGTATTCGCATCTGCTCATCTGCAAGTATCGTAGGGACATATCTGCCCAACTCTGTAAATCGATGCTCGTACTCCGTAACTGACATGCCTCCCTGCATGAGGCACAAAAATTCATTCTCCCTCTCGTGTCGATAGGTTTGCGGATAGTATTTCTCATGAAAATGGAACTCGAATGCTACCCAAGTCCATACATAGCCAACTGCAACTGTCCGTAATACGTTATCCCACCATAAGCTGGCCTATCTCTCTCGAACATGAAAGTGGCTAACTCGACCTACTCAGACTCCGAGCAGTGCAACATCCTCAACATCTTCGAGACGTGGTTGAGCCAATACTCGGCCTCCTCGGGTCTGTGAGAACCCATAAAAGTAGGAGGTCACGAGCACTGGAATCGCTCAAGTAGGCCTCTGATATCAGCAGCACTCCCTGTAGTGTAAGCGGAAGGTGCAGGATAAGCCATACCCTCATCCTGAGTCGAAGTCCCAGCATCCTCAGCTGGATGCACAGATAGCGCAGGTGGAGTCGCACTCCCACCCTGGGCTAAGGCCCCTGCAATAGTAGTCAAAAGCTGCTGATGCTATTGGTGCATCATGCTGATGCTATTGGTGCATCATGGTCATCAATTGATCAAACCTATCAGGAGGTGGAGCAGGCTGAGGCACATACTGCGTCGAGGAAGACGCGTGGTACTGCTCTCTAACTAGCGGTGTGAAAGATGGTGGTCTGACTGTAGGACCTGCAGAAGGCTGAGACTCAGGTGCAATCTCACGAATCAGGCCCATAGCAGGGTCCATATGATCATCACTCTGGGGAGGGACCGGATCTATCGGCTCACCCAGCGTAAGACGTGTCGTGCTCCGAGTAACCTTAGGTGGCATTCCCTATATTCAAAATAGGGTGCAAGCCAGTCAGTTTCAGCAATAGCACAAACACACCACACAATCATTCACATAACAAAATGAAGAAACTCCATGCATTTCATTTAATCAAAATTTATCACAATACAAGAGATATATCCTTACATGCATCATGACAAGAAACACATGAAAAACTAAGTTATCCAAGGCTACAACTGCAACATAAACTAACTACTAAGCCTTCTCAGGCTCACACACAGAAAACATAAAACAACCTATATACGACCGACAAACATTTGAAATCTAATCACTCGTGCAAGTCTGCGATGGAGGAGGGGTACCCTTATCCTGCAGACAATACAGGATAGATTTCAAGGTGCGAGTCACCTTCTTGAACTTGTGCTTCATAAAGCCCCACAGGTTCATAATGTCCTGTCGCAAGGCAACCTGGCCCTGTCGTAGGGCAGCATGATCCTCCTCTAAGCGAGCTATACGAGTATCCCAAGGAGCCTGACCAGAAGCCTGCCCTGGTAACGCAGGAGGGGAGCTCTCATCTGTGCTCTGGGCCTATGGTTCTTCTTCTTCTTGGATCTCGGCCCCAGCTTCTTCTTCACTCTCTTCTTCTTTACTCTCAGTCTCATCTTCGCTCTCCTCAAGTCGAGTTTGGCGTTGCTGTGGCCCGATCTCCATCTGATTGAGGGTAGCTTCATTAATATGATGAATCGGCACCAGCATCTCTCCACCAAGGCCATAACCAAACTCACGTGCAATCCTGCATTTGATTCGGCCATATGGGAGTGACTCAGTCCTCCTCCTCGAGAGTACAACCTGAACTATCTATCACAACATGAACGAAGGCACACACAGGTTTGCCCTTTGCCCCACCTGACACAAGAAGTCCACTATAAGGCGCGTATCCTCACTACGATTGCTCCACCTAGGGTAGACGTTGAATGTGAAAATGTGGTGGAGCAAGCGGAAGTCGTCTGTCATATGGGACGCAAGAAGACTCCGATTCGGCTACCACTCAACCAGTCGACCACAAAGGGAACGTGTGCGGCGGTCCCTTTCACGCATACTATTCAGATTCTTAACGTTCGCATGTACCTCACCAAGGGGCACATTCAGAAGCCGAGATATCAATCTGATGTCAATTGTGGCCCATAAATCCACTCCACATAAGACCCAAAACTGTAAGGTTTCCAACGTAGCCTCGTGAATGTTGGCATAGAAAGCTTGGACCATGCTTGCATTGGCGCATTGCCTAGCATCAAATAGCGGACCGCACTGTGCCTGTTCCAGGAGCTCGAGCAACTGATATTCCCCAAAGAGTCGCCCATCCTCCTAAGCTTCAAAAAGGACCCGACAGCCCTCATAAATTCCATGGGGCCGTTCCGCCAACCAAGCCCTTCCAGTAGGAGATCGAGGATCAAGATCCCACTTCGTCTGAAACTCATGAGTGGCACTTGGACTAGCGACGGTGCTTGAGCTAGCGGCGCCACCTCTTGGCTTCCTTGAACGTCAGGGGCGACTAGGCCCAGCTTCATTAGCGGCAGTCTTCCTCTTTCCCATGAGAGAGAGGACGGTGGAAAGGGAGAGAAAAGCTAAAATAGCCTCTATAAAGGCCATGGAAAAGTGATGAAAGGGAGAGAAAGGGCTGACCTAATAGGCTGACACTAATCTAGGTCTGAGAGAGGAGGGAAACAGGCCCTCAAAGGCTAGGATTGCAAAGGGAAAAGGATGAAATGGGTTGGGTTAGAAACTCACACGATTTGAGCTTCAAATGGAGGTTGTAAGAGCTCAAACGTGAGAGAATGGAGAGAGAGGGGAATGTGTACCACTACAAATGATGGAGGGGCGTGAGTTGAGGCAGAAAATAGGGATGAGAGTGATTGAAAGTGGGGTTTGAGAGAGAAATCAGCAAATAGGAGAGAAAGGGAGAGCTTGGGGGTGTGTTTTGTGAAGGAGGTAGTAGATTGGAGGTATTTTAACGGACGGCCCACATACCAGGGGGTCACCCTAACGACCAAAGACAATCAGCCTGAAGGCCCGACCGAATTGGGCCCACTGATCGGCGAGGCCTCACCGACTCGGCTAGGTCCTCGCCACTCACTGGACCATTTGGCGAGGCCTCGCCATTTGGGTGAGGTCCTCCTACCCTAAGAACCCTAAATATTTGTGGGTCCCACCTTGGATCATCCTATATTAGCGTGGGTAGGCCCACGACTCCGTTTCCAACTATTTCAGGTCATTTCAGGTACTAATTGTTGCATATTCACATTTAGTGATTTTTAATAGCTGGGATAGGGCCAATAGAGGTCTAGGCTCATCCACACACGAACTACAAGTGGTCCGGGGTCGTTTCATATGACCATGGATGCACACGGACTCGATCAAAATGATCGATTTGAGTGAACTTCACCAATTGGCGAAACTGGGGTCCTATGAGTGTTTCTATGTTCTTCTCGTGCCCACCTAAGTCAAAGGGTGACAGCGTACATCGCGTGACCATAACTCAGGTTCAGTTTAATCCAAATCATGCTCTAATACCAACTTGTAACGCCCTGAAAATTGGAGGTCGTGTAGAAACCCAACTCCAGAGTTCCAGACCATTACTTATGCAATAAATATTCTTATGATCAAATGTTGTCTGAGTTAGTGCATTAACATGAGTGAGATTTTACCAAATTGCATTTCATACTCCAGATCCAGTGATAAAATGCAAGTGAAAGACTGAAAGATATATATATCACTGTATGAAAAATAAAATAATCTCGATCTGTCTCCAAAGTATGAATATAACTCTGAGTCATAAATACATATAACAAACTAAAATCAAAGGTCACATGATAGTCCAACTAGAAAACATCCCGCTGATCCAGGCCACCTATGCGAATCCGTCAGAAAATTGCATGTACGAGAACTCGTCCTGATCCTCATAGTAGTCCGGCTCCAGCTCCTGAATCGCCTCGCTATCTGCATCTAAGACAGAGTCTGGTAGGTGTTGCAAACACCGTCCCGTAATGTGGGAGTGAGTGATCAACTCAGTGGAATTATAGAGCAAAGATTATCATATTATCAAATCAATCATGTGATAATAGTAAAGCAAACAATCAGACATTCCTAGATACTGTTATTAATGCAATTATGAGATGCAGTAATGATGCGTGCCCTCACCGACATACTCCCTCATGCGACACCATCTTACATCCGCGGCATGCTTTCTTCCCTCAGTGCTCCACATCTTTCAGGCACATGTAGTGCGATATGGATATAATTACCGAGTTGTTATTAATCCTTTCAAACAGCAAGGTTGGGAAACTAAGGTACTTCACTTATATCATTCCCAACACAGATCTTGTCTAGGATCGTCACTCCTAGTAGTCTCATACGATGATATATTTCTAGGTCGCTGAAAGGGCTGTCAGGGCTGTTGCTCGCACTCGTTGTACTGCTCCCCCATCACCTTATCAATACAGGCCTAGTTGTACTCTTGTTACTACGGAAGGGTCGTCGCCTCACGTAGACTCAGAATATGCTCGAGGTCACTACAAAGGGCTCGTCACCAATTAGAGTAGGCGGACAGCTCGAATGTAGTGTCCCATACCACCACAATCGGTTCACGAGTCTGAGGTGCTCACTGGTCACTACGGGGATGTTTGTGGCCCCAGCGTAGGCCGACAGCTCGACCACGGTGTCCCATACCACCATGCCCGGCTCATGAGTCTTAATGGATCAAGGTACCATGGTTATCAGGGTTATCACTGGTAAGTTCAGTACCCTAGGTTTAAGCAGTTATGACCAATACAAGGTGAACATACAATGGTCAGTCGGGTTGCTTGACGAGCTCGACTAGTACGAGCGCACCTCAAGCTGAACGACATGAAGTGCATAAAACACCTCGTGTGGCCAAACCACTGCCGTCAACCAAAGTACAACTCGGGTTCGTCAACGCATCCTTCATGGCGAATAGAATCCAAACACAATTTCGAATCTGTTACCGACTACCTAGACTAGATCATAGTCCCAAGCACTTGTAATCTAATTCAATGATCATATGAGAGTGATAGAAATGAAATATAAATAATCCAAGCATGTTAACATTATGTTATAACATACAACATAAACAATTCAACCAAACACAAGCATTTCATATACATAAGGAAACCAATTCAATATAACAAACATGGAGGAAATCATGTACATCATCATATTAGTTGAGAATCTAATCTCCAAACTAATCTACAACACCATTCACTCAATACTTACTAATACATACTCTTATACAAACCCTTAATCTACACACATTTGTCTACATAGCATATGTCGACCCAACGTGTGCATTATGGCGAATCTCTTCGCCAAACAAATCATACACGCCTAACTAGTATAATAACACGAGAAATACACATGGCAATCATTTTAGCAAAATACGTACGTATACAGTATTTTCTATAAATACCTAAAATACCCTAAATCTCATATTCTCCATATGCAATCGAAATAGAAAACAGACAGCATGTTGTACATGTCAAACAGCATTCTTGTCGATAATCTACTATTAAATGACATTGAAAGCTTTGAAAATAGGTAACCTAAGCATCTAAAATCCTCACCTTACGCCGTAGAAGCGTATCGAATCGAATAGGAACTCTATGCTTTGTCAACGTTGATATGACGACCTATACCACAAGATAAATCAGCTACTTCGTTACTTGTATCGATGGAATTCATAAAACAGGTTAAGGTTAGGGTTTTCTTACTTAGAATGAAGTGAGAATCACCAAAAGAGTGATTAGAACACGATGGCTAAGCACGTGTAGAAGCAGGATCGAGTGGCAGGAACTTTCCCACACAACTTCCACACAATCTCTCTCTTTTCTCTCTTCTCTTTCCTAGGGTTTCTTGCAAATTCGTATGAGAGGGATGTGAGAGGGTTTAAGGTCCTTAAATAGGTTAGAAACTCACCTATTTAGACTTTAAACCAAGGTATACTTGGGTTATAGCCAAATCGGGTCTTTTTCGATCCAAAAGAACATTTATGGAGGTCCCCTGAGTGAATGCGGTCGGACTTAAGCTTATGGATATTGGATCCTGATCACATTAAGTTTTCAGTTCGATAGGGCTTCCAGATCGCACAAGACGGACCAGTTTCAGTTCAGCGGTCACTAAGACTCGATCAGGGATTCCAAGTACACTGACATGAGTGAGAAATGTTCCCTGATCCAAGGGTGTATTTGGGTCAAATTTCAACGGTCTGAATGCTTATACTTAACCCGCAAGAGACACATGCTAGATTTATTTAAATCACATTTAATTTCTAAAGAATTTCACTCTTTCTCACACTCCTTGCTCCAGGCTCAATGAAATAGCCTCAGAACATCAGTTGGGCTTGATTTCCGGGGTGGTAGTCAAGTCCAACTATACGGTCATAATGGTCTAAGTTCATTGCTACCGGACTCACAACGCGTGGTCAGAATCCATTACAAAGTTTCAAAGAGTTCCTGAGAACAGACGGGTTTAGAGTTTGATCCTAGGTTTCAGGAGGTTATAGCGTTAACGATTCCACAAGTTTTGGGTCTTGCAGAACGTATTTAAAGCGATCAGTGCTAATTTCATAGCTAATCTAACATAGCACTAGTTAACTTACGGTTAATTTCTAAAGGAATTAATCCTAAGTAATTTCTGATCGAGGTGGTACTCGGGTCTTGGTACAAATTTTTTCGAGACTTTACAATAACCAATCGATTCTATCAAAATGAGGACAGAAGTGTCCAGCAACCACATACATATCCAGACAGAATTATCCATGTATCGATATACCTATTGTTATCATCGATATTTGCATCTCGAGTCAATCGAAGGTGACTAAATAATATCGACAAGAAGATCTTCGGCGCCCCTATTTTTACTTAAGAAATTCATATATGCTTCGATACCATTAGAGTTCAAATCTCGATGATATCGGAAGGCTCTCAATGATATCGATCATGGGTGCGAAGTTATCCAGCAACATTTTTCAGGTGGTTTTTAATTCTGATCGGGGGTCACTCGATATAATCGATATTCAAATATCGATAACATCGAGGCCGGATCAATTGCATCGAGAATGGACCCAAACTATCCAGCAAGCTCACTGATAAAATCCTTAGATTTATCGATGCATCGACACGACCTTCGATATCATCGACATTCAAATTCCAAGGATATCAAGTATCCCTTGACATAGCTGATAACCGAAAAAATATCAAGTAACTCTCTCATTTTCAAATGTTAAGGAATCGATCCTTGTATCGATAATATCGAAGTTCAAAATCCGATGGCATCGATATGAGTCTCAATTCCCTCGACCAGCTGGCAAAAGGTTTTTAAAAGCGTATGACATTGAGTTTGTGTCATGGAGCGGACTATCGATACAATCGAGAGTATACGCTCGATGATATTGACCCTACTCGATGATATCGTACTCTGTCATAAATGTGACCGTTTTATATCCATTGGAACCTTTTACCTATTTAAAGAGAGCTTGGCTTTAGTTGCTAGCAGAGAAAGAAGAGAGTGCTTTTGAGTGTTTAACCTTAAATCATTTATCCAAAGCCCTTTCTCTCAAGGGATTTCATCCTCCAATCCACCCTCATCATTGATATTCAATAGAGTGGATTGGGGAATGAACTTCTACATTCAAGAATCCTCAAGCTACTACCTTAATGGTAAATCATAAAGTTGGGATGCCTTGAATGCATAGATGATTGGAATCACTCTATCTTCCTAATAGGAAAACTTTTAGAGAGTAGGATTTCATCATAAACCTTGACCCAACCTTTCTCCATATATTAGTACATCATTTGAGTTATGGATTAAGGGAGCAAAAGATTCTTCATCAATAAGGAGGAGATCTTCGTCAACGTGCTGAATAGGACTCATCCACTTATCTGTAAGTATCTAGAGTTCAGAGGACCATTTGATCATTCCTTTGTAGGATTGGGTCTAAGGTATTTCTCACCCTTATAAGTCCTCAAGGAGGCCTCCAGCGGAGTGTACTTGGTGGTTGCGTTGTGTGGACCCTTGCTCTATGGAGAGTATAAACATCTAGTTAAAGGTGAAGTAGTGAAAACCTTAAGTTTGAGGTGAACCATGTGAAACCTCGGGTTAAAGGTAAACCGCGTAAAACCTCCGTTAGGGTCTTATGGAAGATCCTTGGCCAGTGTATCTAAAAGTAGGTGCGATGTGTTGACCCTTACTAATGAGAGCATAAACAGTCAGCCTTAGTGTTAGTTGTAAAGGTTAAAGGTGAAGCTAATTTAAAACCTTAGGTTTGAGGTGAACCGCTATGAAACCTCCTTAGTGAAATCTGGTACACTCAAGGGTTGAGTGCGGTTACCGAGAGTGGGGTAGACAAGTAGTCAAACCACTTTAAAAATGACCGTGTTTTTTATTCCTATTCTTTTGTGTGATTAACTTCAATAATTTCATATCTATATATCTGAGATCACACCTTACACACATACACAGTTATATCCATCATAAACTAGGTTACATATTGTTATTTCTTGAATAGTTTGTGATTGGATCCTCTACTGAGCTTGGAAGCCAGTAGAGTTATTTTTAAGTAATCCTAATAACTGCATATTGATAGGATTAGTGAAATAGGATTTTTAAATAAATTGTAAAAACTTTGAAAAGTCCTATTCACCCCTCTAAGACATATTGGCATATTTCAACTTCAACTCAAGTAGTCTTCACTGCTATTTTAATTGGTATCAGAGCGGGTTTCTCTTTAAGGGCTTCACCACCTAGAGAGTGATCTTGACTGAAGTTTGGAATATGGCCAAAGGAGAGGGCTCATCAGTCACTAGGCCTCCAGTATTTGATTGTTTAAATTACGCATACTGGAAGGCTAGGATGCACTACTTTCTAAGATCTTTGGATCATGATGTCTAGGATATAGTTGAAAGTGGATATGTACTACCATCTGAAAAAATTGTACTTGATAGTGGCATAACCATCACAAAACCCAAATCTAAAGAAAAGTGGACGACGTTCGACAAAGAAAAGCAGATTGCTGAAGCTAAAGCTATAAACACCATCTACAATGCTGTGTCCCAAGATATATTCAATTAAATAAGTATGTGTGGGACAACCAAGGAAGCATGGGATCTATTGGAAACAACCCATGAAGGTACAAGCACTGTGAAGAAGTTCAAACTACAACTTTTGACTTCACAGTTCGAAAGTCTTAGAATGGAAGAGCATGAGACATTTATGAAATTTTTCACAAAGTTAAATATCATCTGTAACTCCATGAGTGGAATGGGAGAGAAAGTTTCAGTACCTAAAATCTATAGGAAAATACTTAGATCACTGCCGGAACGATTTAATCCCAAGGTTATTACAATCGAAGAGTGTAGGAACATAGACGAAATGAAAGTAGAAGAACTGGTAGGTTCCCTACAAACTTTCGAATTACACTTTAAACAAACCCAAAAATCCAAAGCAACTGTCCTAAAAACTTCAAAGAAGACAATACATGAGGACAGTAGAAGTGAAAAGGAGGATGAAGATGAGGAAGTGGCCTTGCTGGCACAAAGATTCAGAAGAATAGCGGCCGTCCCTCTAGAGGTAGAAAGATGGATGATAAACCTTCTGCAGAAAAATTTGATAAAAGGACCAAAGAACCATAATGTTATGCTTATCAGAAGTATGGACATCTATCTACTGATTGCCCCAACAGAAAAACTAAGGGCAAAGCAATGGCTGCCAAATGGGATGATACAGAGAAGTCAAACTTAGAAAATAGTGACTCAGAAAGCGATGGAGATAAAAAATTCTTAAAAATCCTTATGGTCTCCACCACTCCAATCATTCCCATCGAATCTGAAAACAAGGAAGAACAACAAGCCACTGAATCATTTCCATCTGATAATGAAGAAACTGGAGAAGAGTAAGAAGAAATAGAAAAAGATAAACTGCAAGATGCTTATAATCAACTCTATATTCATAGCATCCACATACTTAAAAGACTAGGGATGTTTGAAAACAAAAAGGAAGTGCTACAAAAAGACTTGGACATAACCTTGGAAATAAATACACATTTGATCAATGATTTACAGGAATATCACTCAGACAATGATAAGATAGAAAGAGCCAATCTATCCCTAAAAATTGAATCATCAAAACTTATGAAACAAGTTGAATTATTAAAAGATGAAAATGAGCAACTCAAGAATGAGAATCACACACTCAATTGTGAATTAGAAAAATTCAGAAAATTTGCTGAAATAAACTACAAATTTTCTCAGAATGGTGAAAAGCTAAAAAAGTTGTTAGGGATAAGAAGACAAGAAAGAGACAAGAGTGGTCTGGGGTACGATAAAACTAAAAGAAAAATTGGAAATGCTGCCCCAACCACTAAAAGACCTACTGCTTCAAGTAGCAATATGAGAGCTTCTCCAGTTTATCATTTATGTGGTGATTTAGGTCATTATGACACCTAGATAGACTTCACATAACTCTGGTCAAAATCACATTGGTAAATTCAAACCAATCAGAGAAACACAAAATGTCAAAAGTCCACATAGGAGAAACATTCATCCATCACCACCTAAAATGAAAGACACGATAAGGGATTCATTAGATCAAGTGGGTAAGATAGACATGAATACTAAATATACCACAGTAAAGAAATCTGTCTCTAAATAGGTAGTAAAAGAAAAACTGAATCATCTGATGACTAATTTTTATATACCCTGAAATATCAAGCATAAAAGGACAAGTCCAGGTCATGCATCTAGATATGGATATTTGCTAAAATGATGCAAATTCTAATGAGTTTCAAATGATATATCTGAGATTCCTTACCTCCATCTTTTGTATATAAATATTCAAATGTTTAGAATTTTGTTGTGTACAGTGATTATACATAATTTTGCTAAGTATACTATTGTCTCATAGAAATTCTACAAGTATACTTGAAGGGTCATATGAATGCTGAAAATGTAAAATCATTCACCTTTGATACGACTCTCGATATGTCATTCTCGATTAATCGATCAAGGGTCGATATAATTGACAACTTTTTAGAATGTGAAAAACTAAATGATCGAGAATGATATCGAAGAGAAGATTGATGAAATCGATTAAGGTTCCTTAATGTAATTGATACAAGGTTCGATGATATCAACAAATGCCGCTCGATATAAGTCAATGGAACGCCAAAAAAAGAAAAGAAGGATTTATTTTGCTCCAGGGTTTCTGGCTCTCTTCTTGGCTCGCTCCTCTCAACCAGGCGGTTCGGTACCTTATCAGACAACCCCAGAAGTTCCAAAAATTTGGTAATATCCTTCTAATCATCAAGATTCCAACTTATTCTTTAGGTATTTCCATTTCAGTTGGGTTGTGTTCCTTCTTCCCAAATACCATTAAGTCCTTTTTTATGACATGGGAAAAGACAAGGGAAAAGTGATGGGTCCCAGTGAATCTTCACGATCTGGTCCCAGTGAATCTTCACGATCTGTTCGACAAAAGGTGCTCACTCCCAAAAAAAGAGCAAGGGCCCTAGAACATGTGACCCCCACTCAGCAACGCATAAGACAGCGTGAGCCCCAGTCTGAGGCACAGGCACCCCCACCAGCACCTCCTTCAACTGAAGTAACTTCACGTCCACCCAAATACATGGCTAGGAAGCTCATCCATGAGAGAAAGGTAGACAAGGAGTGTCTAAGACCATACAATCTGGAATCCCTATATGCTGCAATCGACTGGTTGCCCATTCTAGATTTTGGTGGGTCATGCCAACTCGAACGAACACGCAACTTCCTTGCAGCGTGTCACCCAGCTGTGTCTGATCCTCCCTTGTTCATGGTCTCTTTGGATGGTGATGATGTGTTGATCATGTCTGCTACAATGGCTAATATTCTTGGACTGACCATGGGCCCCGAAGGTCTCCCTGAAATGGACCTCGAAGATATGGAAATTCAGTCCATTGTAACTAAGTACCTTTGTCATGATAGGGATATCCCTTGGTATCAAGGGAATGAATTGAAATCTAGGTACATGGAACGAAGATTTTGGGTTTTGCACGGTATCTTCGCCACAAATATATATCCCAGAAGTACCAACCGGTCCGATCTCACAGGTTTTATGACCATGCTAGTGTACTCAGTTTCCAAAGGGATAAAGATCTATCTTCCCACTCTACTTGTCTATCAGTTGGTGAATGTCATTCATACATCCAGGGACCTTCATCTGACATATCCCTGGATCATAAACATGGTATGCAACGCCATCGGCTTCCCAACAACCACTGATTCAGTACATCCTCTCCAAGTTTATAACAAAAGCAACATTCATAAAATGGACTTGAAGTTTCACAAGTACCCTAAGGACCGAGAGGAAGATATTCAAGCAGAAGAAGATGGAGGTGAAAGTTGCACTCCCATGGAAGGGACTGAAATGGCTAGAGATGAACCCCCAGGACCCGATCCATCACCGTCAACGTCAATGCCTGGGTATGCCAAACGGTTCAATATGGACAGGATTGGTGCAATTCAGAAGGACGTCTACTCCGTGCAAGAGAGGCTTACTGTCCTAGAACGACTGGTCCAAGGAGTACAGTAGACTGTCCAACAACTGGTTGATCTAATGACTTACCATTGGGATGACACGACGCCATCCTACTTTGCTCCATAAGTGCTAGTCCTTGAATGCTATCACACACACCTCACTCCTATTTTCGCGTATGAACATTAGTATCTTTTTGGATGTTCTACGTTCTCATGGGTGTATGTGACAGCTCTCTAACTTGCATAGTTTTTTTTTTAGTTGGTTGTATATGCCCATAGTTGGGCTAATACTGATGGTTATTTTTGGGTGCCCATACATGAGCTTGATGTTTTTGATGGGATAACTATTAATCTACTGTTGTTTGTGGTAGTATGTGGTTTGGATATTTTCTTGATATGGCTGGTTATAATTCAAATCCTTTTTATTATCATGATTATGTCTCATAGGTCCCCTAGTTTATTCAGTGTCTGAGATGGAATGCATGTGATGTCCTTTTACTGGTTATCTATAACTTTAATTAATTTGATATGCATCCGTATCTTCTGAAAATGATGTATGCTTTAAATTGATCTAATCCTTTTGCATCTATATCTGTTAGTTCTTCCACATGCCATTAGCCTTCAGTCAATATAATCTGTTATATCTTTATCAATGACTGACAAAAAGGGAGAGAACAGTTCAAACACCCCAAATGGAAAATTGTATATCTGCTTAAATGGTGTTGTAGGTGTTAGGGGGAGCAGCTGCACCAAGAAAGGGGGAGTTGTGCAGTGAGGGGGAAGCAGATACTGGTTTGTGTACATGGTTCACTAGAATTTGTAAAATTGTGTAAAATGCATGTACACACAATTTAGGATGTGTTTGTCTATATACTATCCTTAGGTGTTTTGGGTATTTTGTCACGTAATTGACAAATGAGGAGATTGAAAGTTCCCTAGTTTGTCAATTAGCGTGAGTGTTGAGTCAGTCAAACTGCAGAGCCTTATAGGAAGATCAATTCAAGCATCTACCTCAACCGGATGTGTGGAAGCTCATCATAGGTAAATCTAAGCCTCACATCCCATGTCCCAAAACACCAGGTGAATAAAACCCTTAAAACAAATTAGACACCATAGGGTTTTTAAGTGGAAAAACTTTTTCAAAAATTAAAAAATCTCTAAGTTTTTCTTATTTTGTCGATTGTATCGATCTATGTCTTGATATGATCGACCAGCACTATCGATGTCCTCGATAACCAATCATTCTATCTGAATGAGGACAAAAGTGTCCAGTAACCACATATGTATCTGGACAGAATTATCGATGTATCGATATACCTATTGATATCATCGATATTTGAATCTCGAATCAATCGAAGGTAACTCGATAATATCGACAGGGAGATCTTCGGTGCCCTTATTTTTACTTAAGAAATTCATATATGCTTCGATATATTGAAGCCATCCTTGATACCATCGGAGTTCAAATCTCGATGATATCGGAAAGCTTTCGATGATATCGGTCATAGGCGCGAAGTTGTCCAACAACATTTTTCAAGTGGTTTTCAATTCTGATCAGGGGCACTCGTTAGAATCGATATTCAAATATCGATGACATCGAGGCTAGATCGATTGCATCGAGAATGGACACAAACTGTCCAGCAAACTCACCAATAAAATCCTTAGATTTATCGATGCATCGACACGACCTTCGATATCACGACATTCAAATTTTGATGATATCGAGTATCCCTCGATCATATCTGATGACCGAAAAAATATCAATCGAGTCTCTCTCATTTTTAAATGTTGAGTAATCGATCCTCGTATCAATAATATCAGAGTTCGAAATCCAATGGCATCAATATAAGTCTCGATTCCCTTGACCAGCAGGAAATAGGCTTTAAAAAGTGTATGACATTGAGTTTGGGTCATCGAGCGGACCATCGATACAGTCGAGAGTATACGATCGATGATATCGACCCTACTCGATGATATCGTACTTTGTCATAGATGTGACCATTTTATATCCATTGAAACCTTTTGCCTATTTAAAGAGAGCTTAGCTTTAGTTGCTGACAGAGAAAGAAGAGAGTGCTTTTGAGTGTTTAACCTTAAATCATTTACCCAAAGCCCTTTCTCTCAAGGGAGTTCATCCTCCAATCCACCCTCTTCATTGATATTCAATAGAGTGAATTGGGGAATGAACTTCCACATTCAAGAATCCTCCAGCTACTACCTTAATGGTAAATCATAAAGCTGGGATGCCTTGAATGCATAGATGATTGGAATCGCTATCTTCCTAATAGGAAAACTTTTAGAGGGTAGGATTTCATCATAAACCTTGACCCAACCTTTCTCCATATATTAGTACATCATTTGAGTTATGGATTAAGGGAGCAAAAGATTCTTTATTAATAAGGAGGAGATCTTTGTCAATGTGTTGAATGGGATCCATCCACTTATCTGTAAGTATCTAGAGTCCAGAGGACCCTTTGATCATTGCTTTGTAAGATTGGGTCTAAGGTGTTTCTCACCCTTGGAAGTCCTCAAGGAGGCTTCCGGCAGGAGTGTACGTGGTGGGTGCATTGTGTGGACCGTTGATCTGTGGAGAACATAAACATCTGATTGAAGGTGAATCAGTCAAAACCTTAGGTTTGAGGTGAACCGTGTGAAACCTCGGGTTATAGGTAAACCGCGTAAAACCTCCGTTAAGGTCTTATGGAAGATCCTAAGCCAGTGTTCCTAAAAGCGAGTGCGATGTGTTGACCCTTGCTCGTTTGAGCATAAACAGTCAGCCTCAGTGTAGGTTGTAAAGGTTGAAGGTGAACCTGGTTTAAAACCTTAAGTTTGAGGTGAACCGTTGTGAAACCTCCTTAGTGAAATCTGGTACACTCAAGGGTTGAGTGCGATTACCAGGAGTGGAGTAGATAAATAGTTGAATCACTATAAAAATAACTATGTTTGCGATTACTATTCATTTGTGTGTGATTTACTTCAATACTTTCATATCTATATATCTGAGATCACACCTTACACACATACACAGTCATATCCATCATAAACTCGGTTACATATTATTATTTCTTGAATAGTTTGTGATTGGATCCTCTATTGGGCTTGGAAGCCAGTAGAGTTATTTTTGAGTAATCCTGATAAAAACATATTAATAGGATTAGTGAAATAGGGTTTTTAAATAAACTGTAAATACTTTAAAAAGTCCTATTCACCCCCCCTTTAGGACATATTGGCATATTCCTACTTCAACTCAAGTGGTCTTCACCACTATTTCAGAGGCCAATTCTGTTTGGTCGAGGTTGATTCCATTTGGTCAAGGCTAATTTCTTTTATTAAGGCCGATTCTGTTTGGTCGAGGCTGATTCCATTACTAAGGCCAATTCCACTTGGTTGAGGCCGATTCCGTTTATCGAAGTCGATTCCATTATTAAAGCTGATTCTGTTTGGTCAAGGTCGATTCCGTTTAGCCGAGGCTGATTCTATTTGTCGAGGCCGATTCCGTTTAGCTAAGGCAGATTCTGATTGTTAAGGCCAATTGTCGAGGCCGATTATTGACCTCAATTCTGATTGTTAAGGCCGATTTCAATTGTCAAGGCCAATTTCAATTGTTAGTTCTAATTGTTGATTCCGATTGTCAAGGTCAATTGTTAAGGCCGATTCTGATTATCGAGATTGATTTTGATTGTCGAGGCCAATTCTGATTGTCGAGGCTGATTACGGAAGCTAATTTAGATTGTCGACGCTAATTGTTGAGACTCATATGATATATATGTGGCCCGTATTTGAGGCCTATTGTGATGTACATTCGGCTTGTGTTTGAGGCCCAATGTGATGTATATGTAGCCCGTGTTTAAGGCCTGATGTGATGAATATGAGGTCTATGTGAGAGGCTCATTATGATGTGTATTAAGCCCTTGAGTGGGGCCCATGGTGTTGTATATTAGGCCCTTTCGAAGGTCATGGGTCCACCATAAGTTAGGCTCTATGTGGGCTACTCCTTAGGGACAATGTTGGTTAAATGTCCACATTTTCGAGGCCTATTGTCGATGTCGATTATCGAGGCCAGTTATTAGTACCGATTATGAGTATGTGACAACATAGCATCATGATACATGCACATATGCATCATCCGCATATTTGTTATAAGATGTGATTAACCATTCCATATGTCATTAGGCAGGTTGTTCTAAGACTCCCTGATGGGCGAAGGTTATCTTACATAGTGCACGGTATGCATAAGATTAATGCATGATTGGATTTAATGACTCATGCATCTTACATTGTGATTACTATACACCCTAGTGACATCAGGGTCGTAGCCTCCATGGGCATATCGTGGATGGCCAGATGGGACACTAGAAATGTTTGGTTCGAACATCGAACTGCCATAGATGGCCCTAGGTAAAAATCCCTAAACCCTCTTGGTACTAGGGGATGCCCCGACATCGAGACCGAGTGGATATACGTAAGTGCTATGATTTCATATCCCTTTGGTTATCAAATTTTGTGGTGTCAAAACCTATATCTATGTCTTGTATATCTTGTTTCATGTTTGAGACTATTCATTACTTCAAGACATCGGACTTCAAGACAAGAACTTAATTGAAGAAAGTTTCAAGTCATGGATGAAGAATTCAGGAATAGAAGTCTTCAAGTATGCATGCTCAAGATACAATCAAGCTCAAGAAGACTTTGTTCAAGTCAAGATCAAGCTCAAGAAGACTTAGTTCAAGTCAAGATCAAGCTCAAGAAGGCCTACTACAAGATTTGTATATTCTCAAGCTTCTCTTTAAGGCCATCTGAGTATACAGACTTTCAATATCCATCTCACTGTTAAGGCTTGTTTGACCTTAGATTGACCTTAGGATGGGCTTTACAATAGGTCATTCTGGATACATAATTCATATATTTTAATATGCTTGTTTGGGCTGTTCTAAGACCAGTCCTAGGGACTTCAAGAACAGTTCAAGCTCTGTTACGATCAGTCTTATATTTTTCAGGACCAGTCTTAGGTTGTTGAAGATTTTTAGATCTTTCTGGCTGTCCTACGACCAGTCCTGGACATCCTATGACCAGTCCTGTGAGTTTTACGACTCATCCTTCGACCGGTCGTAGCCCTACGACTCAAACTCCAGCAACCAAATTAAGGGTCCTACGACCGGTCGTAGGTGACTCACGACCAGTCGTAGGTGGCCCGTGACCAGTCGTAAACTACCCAGGACCAGTCGTGGAACCGTAAAATCTTATCCCGTGAAAATCTTTAAAAATCTTTGAAGCTACGACCAGTCCTAAGATCCTAAGACTAGTTGTAGACGGGATTTTTCAAGCTATAAATAGTGCACGAACTTCAGAGTTTTAGCAATTCAATTCAATTCTATTCAAGTAATCTTTAGGCTATTCTCTGAGATAAGTTTGTGTTTGTTTTAAGCTACTTTGTGCTTATTTAATATTCCTTTTGCTAGCTTATTTTTTATTTGATTTTGATCTACATTCCAATCTTATTAGAAAAGGGGAATTTATGATATTCCTTCTTCTTGGATTCAAAATCAAATAGAACTAGCCCTTTTGATTTAAAATCAATTAGACTTAGAGCCATTCTTAAAGTGAGTATTGGACTTTGAACGTTGAATCAAACTTCTACTCGGATTGGTTCTACCGGGCTACTTCAAAAGGTGATTCAGGTATTTTATATTTTTTTAATTTACTTTCTTTGGTTTTTGTTTGAGATTTGCCAGAAAAATCTCATTGTATTGGTTATCTGAGGAGAGCCAGAAAACTCAGATTGTGGGGGTTTTTGGATTGTGTAAGCCCGAGATCAAAGACACAATTGTGAAGGTTTTAGGTGAACCTGTGAAACCTATTTTAATAGTGCATGCTAATATCCCCTGTGTGAGGATATTAGGAGTGGAGTAGCATTCTGTGTGGCTGTTGGATAACAGTTGGTGTACACACAGGCGAACCACTATATATCGTTGTGTTGTGGATGTGCATTTTTCTTTCATTCTTTTATTCATTCAGTTCTGTGGTTTGTATTCGTGGATGAATGTTATAATCTTTTTATTCTAAGCAAGTGTGGAGAATGTTGTAATAACTTAGGATTTATTTCTATAAGTTATTTTAATTTCCTTGCTTTTTATTCCTCATTGGTTTGTGATTCAAAGGACGTTCTAGAAGTAAGGTTGTCCTACCTTAAACCTTTGGTTTTTGGTGTAAGGTTGTCCTTAGAACTGATAAAGCATCATTCTCTTTATTTTAGGCTATTGAGATTACTTTAAATTAAGCATTGTGCTTTATTTCTTTTATTATTCCGCTGTTATAAGTTTTATTTGGCATTGCCCTATTCACCCCCCCCCCCCTCTAGGGCATATAGCTAGGCCCTTTCAAGTGGTATCAGAGCCTAATAGCTCGTGCTTATTGTTTATTTATTGGATTTATTTCCTGAGCTAACGATCTAAGCTATATTAAGATGTCAAATTTTGATAGCCTATCAATCACTAGGCCACCACCTTTTAATGGCACACACTATGCCTATTGGAAAGCCGGGATGAGAATCTTCCTCAAATCCTTGGATGAAAGTGTGTGGCTGGCCACAGTGAATGAATGGAACCCTCCTATCACTGAAGTAACTAATGGCGATGGTTCAAAATCAATGAAAGTAACGACTTACTCTCTTTAGACCACACTTCAGAAAAGTGAGAGTAGTGCAAATGCAAAAGAACTAAATGCAATTACTTGTGCATTATCACCAGATAAATTCAAAAGAATCATCTCTTGTGAAAATGCAAAACAAGCATGGGATGTATTAGAAATGACACATAGGGGTACATCAATTGTCAAGAAATCTAAAGTCTAACTCCTCATAATTAAATTTGAAGAAATTCATATGGAGGAGAATGAGATGTTTATGGACTTCTACACTAGATTAAATGACATTGTGAACTCTATGTGGGGTCTTGATGATAGAATCCCTGAAAGTAAAGTGTGCACAAAAATACTACGCTCACTTCCTGAACGGTTCAATTCTAAAGTAACCGCGATTCAGGAACTTCGTGAAACGGATACCATGAGGGTTGAGGAATTAGTTGGTTCACTTCAAACCTATGAGTTGTCCTTTAAAGCTCCTAAAGGAAAATTAATTGCTCTCAAATCATCTAAAAATGTTTCACAAGAGAGTACTTCGGATTCTGAAAATACCGAAGATGATATGGCGCTTTTAGCAAAAAAGTTTTACAAAATTTTTAAAAATAAGAAAAAAGCTGATTTTCAAAAGTCAAATGATAAGAGACGATCTAAACCTAGAGCTCGAAAATCATTGAAAGATAGTTAATGTTACAACTATAAAGAGTATGGGCACTTAGCTAACAAATGTCCTAAAAAGGACAAATTAAAAAAGAAAAGCATGATGGCTACTTGGGATGAATCGTCTGATTCTGAATCCTCTTTTAAATCAGAAGATTTTGAAACTGAGTCGGGCGATGATGTTAAAGCCCTTATGACTCTAGCCAAGATCACCTATTCAGATCATGATGATATATCTAGTGAAGAAAATCTGAATAGTGATTGCGATAATGAAGATGATCTTTAAGATGCTTATAATGCCCTTTATAAAGAGATTTGTAAAATTTTCGTTAAGCTTAAATTACAAAAAGAAAAATTTTCTAAGCTTAAGGAAGATTATGAGTCTCTTGTTTTAGAAAAGTCTCATATTTCCGATTCTTTTGAAAAGACCAAATGTGATTTAGATTTCAAAACCTCCCAAATTGAAGATTTGAAATCCGAAAAAGAAAAACTCAAAAATGAGGTAGCTTCACTTCTGAGTTTGAAAGACACATGGAGATAAGCCCAAGGTGATCCAAAATTGGAAAAATTATTCTCCGGATCAAGAAAATGTGCCGATCGATCCGGGTTGGGCAATGATAAGAATACATCTCCTAAACAAAAGAACATTGTTCTTAAATTTATAAAAGGAGAGTCTTCAACTTCAAAAGAAAAGAACACCTATCAAGGTTTTTCTAAAAATTCTAGGTCTTTTCAAAAACCTAGAGGTGGCCATGTCAACTTTAATTTTCAAAACTGAAATCCTTTAGCTGAATAAATAATTGATCTACTCAAGGAGCTATTAAAGTCTAACTCTATAGGTCACTCCTATAACAACAGACAGAAAAAGCCCATCTATACTCCTAAACCCAAAACAGTTCTGAAATGGGTTCCTAAAGTCACCAGCTTGTGTAACGCCCGTGAAAAATCCATACTTGGGCCCGAGCACCAACTCGACCCGAAATCGCGTAGAATTAATTTCTATGGAAATTAAGCGTAAGTTAGCTAGCGCAACGTTAGAGTAGCTGAGAAATAGTCCCTGATCACTTTAAATACGTTCTACAAGACCCAAATCAAGTAGAACAAACGACTCTATAATACTCTATAACCTCGGATCAAACTCTAAGCAGGTTTGGTCTCTAGACCGCTTTGAACTTTTGTATTGGATCTAGACCGCACGTCAAAAGTCCGATACTTCCTATCTTAGACCGTTAGAACCACCTTGTTGGACTTGATACTCATTTCGAAAATCAAGTCCAACCGACAATCGCAGGATATTTCATTGAGCCCGGAGTGAAGAGAGTGCGAATAGGGACAGAATTGAAATTTTAAATTCAAATCTGGCACACGACTTGACGCGTCAGTATTAAGCGTTCTGACCGTCAGAATTCATCCAGATTACACCCTCGGATCAGGAGAAATTTTTATTTTATATCATGAAACTTTCAGCCCTGATCTACGTGCGGTGACCGCTGAACTGAAACTAGTCCGCCACGTGCGATCTGCGAACCCTGCCAGACTGAAAACTTAATACGTGCTATATCTGGTATGCATGAGCTTAAGTCCGATCGCATTCGACCAGGGGACCACCAGAAAGTATCTTTTGGACCGAAACAGCCCCGAAATGGATATGCACTAAGTAAACTTCGTTTTAGAGCCTGTTTTCGGCATTTTTAAGCTTATAAAAGGGGTTGAAACCCTCATTCCTCTCTCCCATCCGAAAATTACAAAAACCTAAATTTGGGAGAGAGAAAAGGAGAGAGTTTGAGAGAGGAAGTGGGAGGATTTTTCCCGCCTTCGTGCCGCTACTTCCACGTGCTACAGAAACTCTTCCCAATCACCTGGCCGGTGATTTCTCTGCTTTATCAGGTATGAAACAACCCTAAAACTTGCTGATTTAGGGGTTACTTAGATTCATAGCGTGTTAGCTAACGTAACTTGTAAAATAGGTTCTCCTACTGCCGTAGACGAAGCGTACACGCTCCGTTCAAAATCACGCATCCGTAAGAGATAAAGTGAGGATTTTGGACGCTTTGATTGACGGTTTACAACGCTTTCAATGTCGTTTAATAGTAGATTATCGACGGCATCGCCGTTTGACATGTACAACATGCTCTCCGTTTCCTGTTTCGTAAATTAACGAAGAATATGAGATTTAGGGCATTTTAGTCATTTGTAGGAAGTACGGTTTATACTCATATTTTGCTGACGTGATTGACATGGTTTGTTGTCACATTAGGAAGTTAGGAATGCGTGCATAATTAGTTTGGCGAAGAGATTAGCCTAATTGCGCACTTTGGGTCGACATACTATATGTAGACTTAAGTGTGTAGTGTATGTGTTTGTATAAATATTTGTATTAGTATGTATTGAATTGAATGATGTTATGAGATAGTTTGAGATTGATTTCTCAATTAATATGCCGACCTAAATGATTTCCTACATGTTGACTATATACACGATTTCATTACATGCATGGAATATATGCGTTTGAAGATTTGCTTAAGTTGAATGTTATAACATGTTTTAACATGCTCACATGATTGTATTTCAATTCCAATACTCTTACATAAATTGCTAATGTGATTCCATAAGTGTTTGGGACTAGACTTAGTCCAGGCAGTCGGTAACCGAGCGAATTCGTGGCTGACTGGTCATAGCCACGAACGACGCGTCGATGAACGCGATTCGTGTTTGGAGTTGGCGGCAGTGGTTAGGCCACGCGAAGTGTTTTACGCACTTCATGTCGTTCGACTTGAGATGCGATCGCGCTAGTTGAGCCCGTCAAGTAACCCGACTGGCCGATATATGTTCACCTTGTATGAGTCATAACTGCTTGAACCTAGGGTACTGAACTTACCATTGTAAACCCTGTTAACCATGGTACCTTGATCCACGAAGACTCATGAGCCGGGCATGGTGGTATGGGACACCGTGGTCGAGCTGTCGGCCTACACTGGGGCCACAAACCTCCCCGTAGTGACTAGTGAGCACCTAGACTCGTGAGCAGATTATGGTAGTATGGGACACTATATTCTAGCTGTCGGCCTACACTGATCAGGCGACGAGTCCTTTGTAGTGACCGCGAGCGTATTCTGAGTCCACGGGAGGCGACGACCCTTCCGTTGCAGTAGAGTACGGTAGACCTGTATTAATAAGGTGATGGGGGAGCAGTGCAACGAGTGCGAGCAATAGCCCTGGCAGCCCTTGCAGTGACCTACGAAATATACATCGTATGAGATTACTAGGAGTGACGACCCTAGATAGGATCTGTGTTGGGATTGATACAAGGGAAGTACCTTAGTTTCCCAATCCTGCTGTTTGAATGGACTAATAACAACTTGGAAATCATATCACCATAGCATTGCATGTGCCTGGAAGATGTGGAGCACTCTAGGGAGTGTGGCATGCCGCGGTCGTAAGATGTTGCCGTATGAGGGAGATCGTCGGTGAGGGCATACATCACGTCATGTCATCTTGCATTAACAACAGTATTAGGATTGCCTGATTTACTGCTTTACTATTATCGCATGATTGAATTGTGAACATGCTAATCTTTGCTCTATGATTCCACTGAGTTGATCACTCACTCCCACGTTAAGGGATGGTGTTTGCAACACCCACCAGACCCTGTTGTAGATGCAGGTGAGGCTGAGATCCAGGAGGCAGAACCAGACTTTGACGAGGACCAGGACGAGTTCTCGTACATGCAGTATCACGATGGCTTTGCGTAGGCGACCTGGATCGATGAGATTTCAGTGGGACCATTTTGGATATTTATTTTGTTCATGTACATGTATATGAGACTCAGAGATGTAGTCATACTTTGGAGACAGATGAGATTTACTTTGTTTTTCCATACAATCATATATATATTGTTTAGTCTTTCGTTTGCTTTTATCACTAGATCTGAAGTATGAATTGCAGTTTTGGTAACTTTTACTCATGTGAATGCTTTAAATCAGACAACATTGAATCATAATCATTTTTGTTGCATAAGTGACGGTCTGGAACTCGGGAGTTGAGTTTATACACGACCCCCGATTTTCAGGGTGTTACAGCTTGGTTGCCCACACTTCTTTCAAAGCTACAAGCCATTCAAAATGGTACTTAGATAGTGGTTGCTCCAGGCATATGACAGGTGACAAGGCTTTATTCACCGATGTAAAAGATATGACTGAAGGGTCAGTCACATTTGGTGATGGAAGCAATTGTAAGATCATTGGCCAAGGTACGGTTCAACTTTATAACCTTCTCTTATTTAAGAATGTTTTATATTTTGAAGGCTTGAAACACAACCTACTAAGTATTTCTCAGATATGCGATAACAACCATAGTGTAAAGTTTTCTAATCAAGGTTGTGAGATACTTAATAAAAAGGGTTCTGTAATATTAACTGGTCGCGGAACTTCTGAAAACTGCTACATCGTTAGTGATGCAAGCTCATCTACTCAATCGTGTTACATGGTCCATACCGATGAGACTGAATTATGGCATAAACGCCTTGGACATGTACACTACTAGAACTTATTTAGATTGAGCAAAAGAGAACTAATTAGAGGTCTACCCAAATTGCAAAAAGTAGACAAAATATGTGGTGAATGCCAGTTGGGCAAACAAACTAGGAGCTCTCACAAGAAAGTGAACTCCAATACCACATCTAGACCACTTGAGCTTCTCCATATGGATCTTATTAGACCAACCAGATTGGAGAGTCGAAGAGGCAAAAACTATATTTTGGTTATCGTAGATGACTATTCCAGATTCACTTGGGTATCTTTCTTAAAAGACAAAACTGAAACCCTGGACGAAGTGAAAAAGGTCATTAAACGAATCCAAAATGAGAAAGGTTCTCATGTTAGTAAGATCCGTAGTGATCATGGATCTGAATTTGAAAATAGTAGTTTTGAGAAATTCTGTAGCGATCAGGGAATATCGCATGAATTCTCTGCGGTCAAAACACCACAACAAAATGGTATAGTTAAAAGGAAAAATAGAGTGCTTCAGGATATGGCTAATGTTATGTTGAATAGCATGAAGCTCTCTAGAAATCTTTGGGCTGAAGCAGTTAATACCGCAGGTTATATTATTAATCGGGTTTATACCAGTAAATCTGATAATAAGACTGCTTATGAATTATGGTTTGAAAAGAAACCTACTGTCAAATACTTTCGAGTTTTTGGCAGCAAGTGTTATATTTTACGTGATCGTGAAAATTTGGGAAAGTTTGAGACGAAGAGTAAAGAAGGTATTTTTCTTGGTTATTCCTTGAACAGTCGAGCTTATAGGGTTCTAAATAAGAGAACTGATGTGATTCAAGAGTCCATCAATGTGGTTATTGATGATCATTTGAATACACCAGCTACGAGTTCAAATGATGATGAAGCTCTTATTATTGACAATCAAGATATCTCATCAAGTCAAAAAGAATCTGAACCAAGGACTGTTAAAGATCATCCAACCAATCAAATACTTAAAAACCCTCTCACTGGAGTTCGTACTTGCAAACAACTTGAGAACATATGTAATTATGTCTGTTTTACATCCCAAATAGAACCGGTCAATGTAAAAGAAGCACTTTCTGATGAAAATTGGATTGTTGTTATGCAGGATGAACTTAATCAATTTGTTCATAATGATGTCTGGTATCTTATTCCTAGACCTAAACATAAACACATTATTGGAAGAAAATAGATCTTTAAAAATAAGTCTGATGAGGTTGGAAATATTATACGAAACAAGGCTAGATTGGTTGTATAAGGGTACACTCAGATTGAGGGCATCGATTACGATGAAACCTTTGCTCCAGTCGCTCGCCTTGAATCTATCAAACTTTTTATTTCTATCGCATGCTTTAGAAAATTTAAGATTTATCAGATGGATGTAAAGAGCGCCTTCTTGAATGGTGATTTACATGAAGAAGTGTATGTTGAACAACCTTCAGGGTTTGAAGACCCCAAGCTATCTGACCATGTATTTCGTCTCAAAAAGGCTCTCTATGGTCTAAAACAAGCATCCAGAGCACGGTATGAGAAATTGACTAAATTCTTACTTAGTCATAGCTTTCAAGTAGGAAGTGTCGATAAGACACTCTTTGTTAAGAAGAATAACAATGACATTTTGATGGTTAAAATTTATGTTGACGATATTATTTATGGATCAACTTGTTCTAACATGTCTATTGAGTTTGAAGATCTTATGAAATTAAGGTTCGAATTGAGCATGGTTGGTGAACTAAATTACTTCCTAGGGTTGCAAGTAAAACAACAACCTGACGGAATTTTCATTTCCCAATCCAAATATGATACGAACTTGGTTAAAAGGTTTGGATTTGAGAATGGTAAGAACTTTGATACTCCTATGAGTACAACGTTAAAACTCTCAAAAGACTCTACAGGTAAAGATATAGATCTTAAACTATATCGTAGTATGATTGGTAGTTTGTTATATTTAACTGTAAGTAGACCTGATATCGCATTTAGTGCTGGTATTTGTGCAAGATATCAGTCTAATCCTAAGGAATCTCATGTTACTGCTGTTAAATGGATTATTAGATATGTCGCAAGTACTATAAATCTGGGTCTATGGTACCCTTTTGATACTAGTGTTCAATTAGAAGGGTACTCAGATGCTGATTGGGCCAGTAATATCGATGATAGAAAATCAACTGATGGTGGTTGTTTTTACATTGGAAATTGCTTAGTTTCTTAGTTTAGTAAGAAGAAAAGTTAAATATCGCTCTCCACTACTGAGGCTGAGTATATTGTAGCTAGATATGCATGTACTCAACTAGTGTGGATGAAACGCATGCTAAGCGATTATGGAATTAATCAAGATTCAATGATCTTACATTGTGATAATTCCAGTGCTATAAATATTTTCAAAAATCCAATCCAGCATTCACATACTAAGCACATTGACATTAGGTATCATTACATTCGTGAGTTGGTTGAAGAAAAAGTAATTTCCTTGGAATATATACTAACTGAATCTCAACTTGCTAATATATTTACTAAACCGCTCGACAAAAGCAGGTTTAAAAAATTGAAATTTGATCCTGGTATGTGCATTTTACATTGAATATTCTTGCTTGCATGTATCATAGTGTACTATATTTTGTATTATTCGTGTTTAAATTTTAATTGTTTTCATTAAAAATGTATTTTTTTTTTTGTCGATACTCGACCAGTCGTGGTTTGACCGGTCATGAACCACAATCGACCAGTCATGGAGCTCTTGAATGTGATATATTTGGAGAAAACCCCTTCTTCTTCATTTCCACTCCGACCTACGACGAGTCATGGCTCGACCAATCATAGGATTTATTATTTTTCTTCAAGGTGAGTCCTATTTCATCATTTTTCTTGAAGATTCATGCTCTCTATGCTTTGATTTGTTGATTGTATAGCTAGATTTCATCTTTTGTTGGGTTTTTCAAGGGTTTCTTCTCAACTTACTGATCTAGAGAAAACCCATCTTTCTTTTGTGCATTTCTCTTGCTCTTTATATATCTTGATTGAAGATGAATGCAAGAGGGAAAAAGAAAACATCTCGTGGTCCATCCTCATCTAGATCTACACCGATTACAAAATGGAACCTTCGATCACCTAAAGATGATACTCAAGATGTACGGGATTTGCGTGTCCGTAATGTAATCGTTGAGTATACTGCTGATCTCAATCATATTGCTCTATATGGTATTGTCCCTCTTCTTGAATATGTTGGCTGGACTAACATTTTGCTTTGGGGTGGGCCTGTATACCTGTCCATTATTCAATCAATGGTAGCATGCATCTCAGAATTTTCTCTTGATAATTTAACATTTTTAATTGATACTAGAGAAGGGAAATTTGAAGTAGACCATCATTTGATATCAGGTATTATGGATATACCTGTTAATGATGAAGGTATACCGATTCATACTTTATATGACAAACCATCTGAATCAGAAAAATGCATGTTAACAAGAGATTTATGCAAAATTGATGCACAATGGACACACAAAGGGAATGTGCTCCCTTCAAAGTATTTGTTACCTAGATACAGACTGTTACATCGTTTCTTCATTTTCAATGTGTATCCTCGGTCCGGTAATAAAACTGAGTTGACTTCTTTCATGGTTCGTGTGTTGCATTCTATTACTTTTGGTACCAAGGTCTGTCTTCCCTCTTCGATTTGTTATTTCATTATTCAGTTTCGTCTTTATCTAGGTCATAGTGATATTCCGTTTGGTTATCTTATGACTGTTTTAGCCACTCACATGCTTGTTGATAAACCTGTTAATGAGGCACCTATTCATCATCTTATCTTCAACAATTCCAATATTAATAAGATGAAGCTGGATTTGCTTCGTGGCCAAGTAGATGAAGGTAGTGTTGGTGGTGATGGTGGTGAAGCTGGAAATGAAGGGGAAACTGGTGATCTTCTACAACAAGATGTTAATATGGATGAGATTTTTGATGAGATAGAATCTGATTCACCAAATGATCCAGATTATGATCCATATGGTTTTGATGTACGCCTTCGTGCATTGGAGGAGAAGATTGATAATATGAATATAGCCCACGATATGCGATTTAAGTACATGCAAAAATATCTTCGTCGCATTAATAAAGGGTTACACAGATTGATCCGACTATCCCTGCTCTCTCCTCTGGATCAGTTTAGGTGAATTATCTTCTGGATAGTATAACATTATCTTTTATTTTGGATATGTATTATGGATTATGGTTTGATAACATTATCTTTTGGATATTGTATTATGGATTGATGACGGCTTGATGCTTCAGGTTTATATTATGTCCTTTCATATCTCTTTCTCATTATTTTCTTATCACTCTCCAAGTTCTCTTTCCTTTTGTGACTTTCTCTTGTCATTTTGTGACAAAAAGGGGGAGTAGTAAGCTAAAAGGGAGTAGTATGGAAGAAAGGGGGAGTAATTTATTTGTTTGAATTGATTAATTGAGAAGGATATGTGGATGAGAATATGTTATTGACTGTTTACATAAGCAGTACTCGTATTACCCAGGGGGAGTACAGTAATAGTAATTTGTCTTCTTTGATATGTGTTTTGTCACAATTTTGACAAAGGGGGAGATTGTAAGTGCTATGATTTCATATCCCTTTGGTTGTCAAATTTTGTGGCAACTAAACTTATATTTATATCTTGTATATCTTGTTTCATGTTTGAGACTATTCATTACTTCAAGACATCGGACTTCAAGATAAGAACTTAATTGAAGAAAGTTTCAAGTCATGGATGAAGAATTAAGGAATAGTAGTCTTCAAGTATGCATGTTCAAGATACAATCAAGCTCAAGAAGATTTTGTTCAAGTCAAGATCAAGCTCAAGAAGACTTTGTTCAAGTCAAGATCAAGCTCAAGAAGGCCTACTACAAGATTCGTATATTCTCAAGCTTCTCTTTAAGGTCATCTGAGTATACAGACTTTCAATGTCCATCTCACTGTTAAGGTTTATTTGACCTTAGATTGACCTTAGGATGAGCTTTACAATAGGTCATTCTGGATACATAATTCATATATTTTAATATGCTTGTTTGGGCTGTTCTAAGACCAGTTATAGGGACTTCAAGACCAGTCCTAGCTCTGCTATGACCAGTCTTATATTTTTCAGGACCAGTCCTAGGTTGTTGAAAATTTTCAGATCTTTCTGGCTATTCTACGACCAGTCCTGGACATCCTATGACCAGTCCTGTGAGTTTTACGACTCATCCTTCGACCTGTCGTAGCCCTACGACTCAAACTCCAGCAACCAAATTAAGGGTCCTACGACCGGTCGTAGGTGACTCACGACCAGTCGTAGGTGGCCCGCGACCGGTCGTAAACTACCGAGGACCAGTCGTGGAACCGTAAAATCTTATCCCGTGAAAATATTTAAAAATCTTTGAAGCTACGACTAGTCCTAAGATCCTAAGACTAGTTGTAGACGGGATTTTTCAAGCTATAAATAGTACACGAACTTCAGAGTTTTAGCAATTCAATTCAATTCTATTCAAGTAATCTTTAGGCTATTCTCTGAGATAAGTTTGTGTTTGTTTTAAGCTACTTTGTGCTTATTTAATATTCCTTTTGCTAGCTTGTTTTTTATTTAATTTTGATCTACATTCCAATCTTATTAGAAAAGGGGAATTTATGATATTCCTTCTTCTTGGATTCAAAATCAAATAGAACTAGCCCTTTTAATTTAAAATCAATTAGACTTAGAGCCATTCTTAAAGTGAGTATTGGACTTTGAACGTTGAATCAAACTTCTACTCGGATTGGTTCTACCGGGCTACTTCAAAAGGTGATTCAGGTATTTTACATTTTTTTAATTTACTTTCTTTGGTTTTTGTTTGAGATTTGCCAGAAAAATCTCATTGTATTGGTTATCTGAGGAGAACCAGAAAAGTCAGATTGTGGGGGTTTTTGGATTGTGTAAGCCCGAGATCAAAGACACAATTGTGAAGGTTTTAGGTGAACCTGTGAAACCTATTTTAATAGTGCATGCTAATATCCCCTGTGTGAGGATATTAGGAGTGGAGTAGCATTCTGTGTGGCTATTGGATAACAGTTGGTGTACACACAGGCGAACCACTATATATCGTTGTGTTGTGGATGTGCATTTTTCTTTCATTCTTTTATTCATTCAGTTCTGTGGTTTGTATTCGTGGATGAATGTTGTAATCTTTTTATTCCAAGCAAGTGTGGAGAATGTTGTAATAACTTAGGATTTATTTCTGTAAGTTATTTTAATTTCCTTGCTTTTTATTCCTCATTGGTTTGTGATTCAAAGGATGTTCTAGAAGTAAGGTTGTCCTACCTTAAACCTTTAGTTTTTGGTGTAAGGTTGTCTTTAGAACTGATAAAGCATCATTCTCTTTATTTTAGGCTATTGAGATTACTTTAAATTAAGCATTGTGCTTTATTTCTTTTATTATTCCGCTGTTATAAGTTTTATTTGGCATTGCCCTATTCACCCCCCCTCGAGGGCATATAGCTAGGCCCTTTCAATATATATGAGCGCATGAGGGCCATATACCTAGAGGCCGCGTCTCCCACTGTGTTGTGGTCTGTTGGGAGGGTGTGTGGCCTTACCTGCTCGATGGTAGGGGGAAAAACTAGGCTGAGTTTGACCAACTCGTAAATGGATCCTTTATCGATGTGTCGGGTAGATATTGGCTAACTACTAGCCAGGTGGATCGTTAGGTCTCCTCCACTTGCATGGTCACGCATCAGTGGGAAAAAATTTGCATGTAGAGTGTATTAGACCCTGATGTTAATCCCAGAGATTAACAGTACTAATATGTGGTCTTATTGGGCAGGAGTTGCATACTCATTCATTCATTCATTCACTATCCACCTGGGCTGATGGTGCACAACTATTTCTTATGTGTGCCTTCGTAATGGCCAAGATTTCGGTTAGGGCGCGCGACCAACCTAAGATCGAGAGTTTACCACATTGAGTCTGACTATCCAAATTTAGGTATGAGATTGATTTAGATAGAAGTCCCTTGTGACGGACCCCATAGCTTGCGATACTACGTACTATCATCCCGACTTCTCACTCCAACATGATCATTTCATTCATACTGCATATTGCATTACACTTGCGGCATATGACATTTTGGGTTACTATGTTTTTACATTTATATGGTCTAGATACGGCTGACAAAATTCGTGAACTTATCAAGAATTGTATATTGCATTGCATCATCGGCATCGAATATTTGGCTCTTTATGACTTCTCATTTGCATAGCTGATCTGCATTGCGTATTCTGATATTGATTGACTCATGGACTTGTTAGTATTTTCTCTTACTCTGATATCGTATGATTCATGATCTTACCAGTATTTTCAATATTGTATGATTATGGCAATGTATTGAATACTTGACACTTACCTTATTGTAACATTCTGAAAATCGGGGGTCGAGCAGAAACCCAACTCCCGAGTTCCAGAACATCACTTATGTAACATTTTCAATGATGGATGAATGTCGGCGGTAATAGTACATAAAACATGAGGTGGATTAAGCCAAAACAGCATATCATACTCAAGAGACAGTTAAATTAGCAAGTGGAAGAATGAAATAGATATATAAAATATATAAATGATTGTAAGTCTCCAGAGTGTGAACATGTTACCAGGTTAACTAAATACATGTATACTCCAAAATAGAAAGAAAAGAATATACATGAGTACTCCAAAAATATAAAATGACTAGTGTCATGGAGTCTAATCAACCTCCCTGTAATCCCGTCGATCAGAACCTGCATATAGGAGGGATCCTCTTTATTATCATTAAGACCGGCTCTGCTTTGCAAGCATCGCCATCATCTGAAACTAGAATAGGGACTAGTTGGTGTGCGCAACACCGTCCCGTAACGTGGGAGTGAGTAGCTAACTCAGTGGAATCATAGAGCAAAGATTAGCATGTTATCAGATCAATCAAGTGATAATGATAAAGCAAGCAATTCAAACATTCCTATATACTGTGATTAATGTAAGAATGAAATGACATGATGGATTTCCTCACCGACATACTCCCTCATGCGACACCATCTTATGTCCGTGACATGCTTTCTTGTAGCACCCCAGATTTTTACAAACGTGGGATTAAACGTCCTTAGGCAATGGGTCAACTAAAACACCTGAGAAATCGCTCAGAACCCAATTCCATAGCCAAAGAAATCACTTAGGATTAATTCCTTTAGAAACTAAGTGTAAGTTAGCTAGCGCAACGCTGGAGTAGCTGTGAAATTGTCCCTGACCACTTTAAATACGTTCTACAAGACCCAAACCTTGTAGAATCAATGGTGCTATAATACCTTGAAACCTCGGATCAAACTCTAAGCCGGTTTGTTCTCTGGACCTCTTTGAAACTTTGTATTTGATCTAGACCACGCGTCGAAAGTCCGATACCTACATGTAACGCCCGTGAAAAATCCATACTTGGGCTCGAGTACTAACTCGACCCGAAATTGCGTAGAATTCATTCCTTTAGAAAATGTGACTAGGTTAGCTAGTGCAACGTTGGAATAGCTGGGAAATGGTCCCTGATCACTTTAAATACGTTCTACGAGGCCCGAAGCGAGTGGAACCAAGGGTGCTATAATGCTCTAAAGCCTCGGATCAAACTCTAAGTCGGTTTGTTCTCGGGACCTCCTTGAAACTTTGTATTGGATCTAGACCGCGCGTCGTAAGTCAGATGCCTACCATCTTAGACCGTTATGACCACTTAGCTGGGCTTGGCAATCGTTTCGAATATCAAGTCCAACTGACGATCACAGGCTATTTCATTGAGCCCGGACCGAAGAGAGTGTGAATAGGGACATAGTTGGAATTTCAAATTCACATCTGGCACACAAATTTGACGCATCAGTATTAAGAATTCTGACCGTCAGAATACAGCCAAATTACACCCTTGGATCAGGAAAAATATCTATTATATATCACGAGACTTATAGGCCTGATCTTAGTGCGGTGACCGTTAAACTGAAATTGGGCCGCCACGTGCGATCTGGGAACCCAACCGGTCTGAAAACTAGATGCGTGCTAGATCCAGTATGCATGAGCTTAAGTCCGACCGCACTTGGCCAGGGGACCTCCAGAAATGCTCTTTTGGACCGAAACGGCCCCGATTTGGTTAGGCACCAAGTAAACATTGTTCCCAAGCCTATTTTGGGAATGTTTTAGGCTATAAAAGGGGTTGAAACCCTCACTCCTCTCTCCCATCCGAATTTGAGAGAAGCCCTAGCTTGGGAGAGAGAAAAAGGTGGGAGATTGTGAGAGTGTGGGAGAGTTCTTCCTGCCACTTGTGCTACGTGTTGCACGTGCTTAAGCAACACTCCTCTACCGCTTTCCCGGCGATTCCACCGCAATCCTAGGTAAGTAAAAATCCTAAATAGTTGGTGATTTGAGTTTTCCTTGTTTCCATAGCGATGTAGCTTATGGATCTTATGTATTAGGCTCCTTACTCGCCGTAGACGAACCATATACACTCCACTTCAATTCCCGAGTCTACAAGACACTAGGTGAGGATTTTAGACGCTTTGATTGACGGTTCCCAAT
The DNA here is from genome assembly GCA_037074715.1 of Magnolia kwangsiensis. Classification (NCBI taxonomy): domain Eukaryota; kingdom Viridiplantae; phylum Streptophyta; class Magnoliopsida; order Magnoliales; family Magnoliaceae; genus Magnolia; species Magnolia kwangsiensis. Next base: position 82,572,423 of record CM073589.1, on the reverse strand, counting down.
GCTTTCAATGTCGTTTAATAGTAGATTCTTGACGGCATCGCCATTTGACATGTACAAAATGCTCTCCGTTTCCCGTTTCGTAAGCTAACGAAGAATATGAGATTTAGGGCATTTTAGTCATTTGTAGGAAGTACTGTTTGCATTCATATTTTGCTGATGTGATTGACATGGTTTGTTGTCGCATTAGGAAGTTAGGAATGCGTGCATAATTAGCTTGGCGAAGAGATTCGCCTAGTTGCACACTTTGGGTCGACATACTATATGTAGACTTAAGTGTGTAGTGTATGTGTTTGTATAAATGCTTGTATTAGTATGTATTGAATTAAATGATGTTACTTGATAGTTTGTGATTGATTTTTCAATTATTATGCTGACCTAAATGATTTTCTACATGTTGACAAAATGCATGATTTCATTACATGCATGGAATGTATGTACTTGAGGATTTGCTTAAGTTGAATATGCATGGGAAGTATGCCTTGAAGATTTGCTTAAGTTGAATGTTATAACATGTGCTAACATGCTCACATGATGTATTTCAATTCCAATACCTTTTTATAGTGTTAATGTAATTCCATAGATGTGTGGGACTTGACTTAGTCCAGGCAGTCGGTAACCGAGCGAATTCGTGGCTGACTGGTCATAGCCACGAACGACGCGTCGATGAATGTGATTCGTGTTGAGAGTTGGCGGCAGTGGTTAGGCCACGCGAAGTGTTTTACGCACTTCATGTCGTTCAATTCGAGATGCGATCGCGCTAGTCGAGCCCGTCAAGTAACCCGACTGGCCGATGTTTGTTCACCTTGTATGTATCATAACTGCTTGAACCTAGGGTACTGAACTTACCATTGTAAACCCTATTAACCGTGGTACCTTGATCCACGAAGACTCATGAGCCGGGCATGGTGGTATGGGACACCGTGGTTGAGCTGTCGGCCTACGCTGGGGCCACAAACCTCCCCGTAGTGACCAATGAGCACCTTGACTCGTGAGCAGATTATGGTGGTATGGGACACTATATTCTAGCTGTCGGCCTACACTGATCAGGCGACGAGCCCTTTGTAGTGACCGCGAGCGTATTCTGAGTTCACGGGAGGCGACGACCCTTCCGTGCAGTAGAGTACAGTAGGCCTGTATTGATAAGGTGATGGGGGAGCGGTGCAACGAGTGCGAGCAACAGCCCTGGCAGCCCTTGCAGTGACCTACGAAATGTACATCGTATGAGATTACTAGGAGTGACGACCCTAGACAGGATCCGTGTTGGGATTGATACAAGGGATGTACCTTAGTTTCCCAATCCTGCTGTTTGAATGGACTAATAACAACTTGGTAATCATATCACCATAGCATTGCATGTGCCTGAAAGATGTGGAGCACTCTAGGGAGTGTGGCATGCCGCGGTCGTAAGATGTTGCCGTATGAGGGTGATCGTCGGTGAGGGCATACATCACGTCATATCATCTTGCATTAACAACAGTATTAGGATTTGTCTGATTTACTGCTTTACTATTATCGCGTGATTGAATTGTGAACATGCTAATCTTTGCTCTATGATTCCACTGAGTTGATCACTCATTCCCACGTTACGGGATGGTGTTTGCAACACCCACCAGACCCTGTTGTAGTTGCAGGTGACGACGAGATCCAGGAGGTGGAGCCGAAGATTGACGAGGACTAGGATGAGTTCTCGTATATGCAGTATCACGACGGCTTCCCGTAGGTGACCTGGATCGAGGGGGACTTCAGTGGGACTATTTTGAACTTATTCTTTTGTCTATTTACATGTATATGAGACTCAGAGATGTAGTCATACTTTGGAGACAGTTGAGATTACTTTGTTTTTCCATACAGTGATATATATATATTGTTTAGTCTTCCGCTTGCTTTTATCACTGGATCTGAAGTATGAATTGCAGTTTTGGTATACTTTTACTCATGTGAATGCTTTAAATCAGACAACATTGAATCATAACCATTTTTGTTGCATAAGTGACGGTCTGGAACTCGGGAGTTGAGTTTATACACGACCCCCGATTTTCAGGGTGTTACACTACAATCTTAGACTGTTAGAACCGCCTAGCTGGACTTGACAATCATTTCGAAAATCAAGTCCAACCGACATTCACAGGTTATTTCATTGAGCCTGGACTGAAGAAAGTGAGAATAGGGTTAGATTTGGAATTTAAAATTTAAATCTAGCACACGACTTGACGCATTAGTATTAAGCGTTCTGACCGTCAGAATTCAGCCAAATTACACCCTCGGATCAAGAAAAATTTCTATTTCATAACATGAGACTTGTAGACCTGATCTACGTGCAGTGACTGCTGAACTGAAACTGGACCGCCACATGCGATCTACGAACACTGATAGTCTGAAAATGGGATGTGAACGACATCCGCTGAGCATGAACTTAAGTCCGATCGCGTTCGGTTAGGGGACCACCAGAAATGTCCTTTTGAACCGAAGCAGCCCCGATTTGGTTAGGCATCAAGTAAACTTTGTTCCCAAGCCTGTTTTGGGCATGTTTGGGCTTATAAAAGGGCTTGAAACCCTCTCATATCTCTCCCATCTGAATTTGGAAAAAACCCTAGGTTGAGAGAGAGAAAAGGTGAGAGATTGTGAGAAAGAGAGGAAGGGAATTTCTTGCTGCTCGTGCCACCTGTTGCACGTGCCTAAGCAACATGCTCCAATCACTTTGCCGGTGATTTCTCCATGTTTCTAGGTAAGAAAATGCCCTAAACTCTTGCTGATTTGCTGATCCTTCATTTCGATAGCATGGTAGCTGATGGATCTTGTGTATTAGGTTGCCTATTCACCGTAGACGAAGCGTGTACGCTCCGTTCGAATTGATACACTTATAAGAGAAAAGGTGCGGATTTTAGACACTTTGATTGACGCTTTCAATGTCGTTTAATAGTAGATTATCGACGGCAACGCCGTTTGACATGTACAACATGCTGTCCGTTTCTTGTTTCGTAAGCAGACGAAGAATATGAGATTTAGGGCATTTTAGTCATTTGTAGGAAATGCCGTTTTCATCCATATTTTACTGATGTGATTGACATGGCTTCTTGTCGCATTAGGATACTAGGAATACATGAATAATTAGTTTGGCGAAGAGATTCGCCTAAATGCGCACTTTGAGTCGACATACTATATGTAGACTTAAGTGTGTAGTGTAAGTGTTTGTATAAATGCTTGTATTAGTATGTATTGAATTAAATGGTGTTATGAATTAGTTTGAGATTGATTTCTCAATCAATATGTTGATGTAAATGATTTCCTACATGTTAGCTATATGTATGATTTCATTATATGTATGAAATGCATGCGTTGGAAGATTTACTTAAGTTGTATGTTATAACATGTGTTAACATGCTCACATGGTTGTATTTCATTTTCATTGCTCTTATATGATGGCTGATGTGAATTCATAATTGTTTGGGACTATACCTAGTCCAGGCAGTCGGCAACTGAGCAAGTTCGTGGTTGGCCTATCTTTGCCACGAACGACGCGTCGATGAACGCGAGCCGTGTTTTGGAGTTGGCGGCAGTGGTTAGGCCACACGAAGTGTTTTACGCACTTCATGTCGTTCGACTTGAGATGCGATCGTGCTAGTCGAGCCCGTCAAGTAACCCGACTGGCCGTTGTATGTTCACCCTGTATGAGTCATAACTGCTTGAACCTAGGGTACTGAACTTACAATTGTAAACCCTATCAACCATGGTACCTTGATCCATGAAGACTCATGAGCCGGGCATGGTGGTATGGGACACCGTGGTCGAGCTGTCGGTCTACGCTGGGGCCACAAACCTCCCCGTAGTGACCAGTGAGCACATATGTCTCGTGAGCAGATTATGGTGGTATGGGACACTATATTCTTGCTGTCGGCCTACACTGATCAGGCGATGAGTCCTTTGTAGTGACCGCGAGCGTATTCTGAGTCTACGGGAGGCGATGACCCTTCCGTAGCAGTGAGAGTACAGTAGGCCTGTATTGATAAGGTGATGGGGGAACGGTGCAACGAATGCGAGCAACAGCCCTGGCAGCCCTTGCAGCGATCTACAAAAATATACATCGTATGAGATTACTAGGAGTGACGACCCTAGACAGGATCTGTGTTGGGATTGATATAAGGGAAGTACCTTAGTTTCCTAATACTGCTGGTTAAATGGACTAATAATAACTCGGCAATCATATCACCATTACATTGCATGTGCCTGTAAGATGTGGAGCACTAAGCGGTACGCAAGCATGCCGCGGTCGTAAGATGGTGCCGTATAAGGGAGAACGTCGGTGAGGGCATCCATCATGTCATGTCATATTGCATTAACAACAGTATTAGGATTGTTTGATTTACTGCTTTACTATTATTGCATGATTGATTTGAGAACATGCTAATCCTTGCTCTATTATTCCACTGAGTTAGCTACTCACTCCCACGTTACGGGATGGTGTTTTCGGACACCCACCAGTCCCTATTTTGGTTGCAGATGATGGCGCTGCTTGAGAAGCGGAGCTGGACTTGATGATGAGGAGGAGGATCCCTCCTTTATGCGTGTTCTGATTGACGGGATTACAGGGAGGTTGATTAGATACCTTGACACTTGTCATTTTATATTTTTAGAGCACTCATGTATATTATTTTTATTTACTTTTGGAGTATACATGTATGTATATAACTTGGTAACATGTTCACACTCTGGAGACATACAACAGTTTATATATGTTATACATACTATCACAGTCTTCCGCTTGTAAATTTAACTATCTCTGGAGTATGATATGCTGTTCTGGCTTAATCTCACTCATGTTTAATACATTAACACAGACAACATTCAATCATACATATCTATGTTGCATAAATAACATTTTGGAACTCGGAAGTTGGGTTTTTACTTGACCCCTGATTTTTAGGATGTTACATTTCTTCCCTCAGTGCTCCACATCTTCCAGGCACATGCAGTGCGATATTGTAACATCCCGAAAATTGGGGGTCGAGGATAAACTCCATTCCCGAGTTCCAGAACATCACTTATGCAACATTTTCAATGATGAATGAATGTCAGCTGTATTAGTGCATAAAACATGAAGTGGATTAAGCCAAAACAGCATATCATACTCTAGAGACAGTTAAATTAACAAGCGGAAGAATGCAATAGATACATAAATATATGAACTGTTGTAAGTCTCCAGAGTGTGAACATGTTACCAGGTTAACTAAATACATGTATACTCCAGAATAGAAAGAAGAGAATATACATGGGTGTGTAAAAAAAAAGGTAAAATACCAAGTGTATTGGCATCTAATCAATAACCCTGTAACCTCGTCAATCAGAACCTGCATATATGAGGGATCCTCCTCATCATCATCAAGTCCGGCTCTACTTCGCAAGCATCGCCACCATCTGAAACTAAAATAGGGACTGGTTGGTGTGCGCGACACCGTCCCGTAACGTGGGAGTGAGTAGCTAACTCAGTGGAATCATAGAGCAAAGATTAGCATGTTATCAAATCAATCACGCGATAATGGTAAAGAAAGCAATCAAACAGGTCCTAGATACTGTGATTAATGCAAGAATGAAATGACATGATGGATGCCCTCACCGACATACTCCCTCATCTGACACCATCTTACGTACGTGGCATGCTTTCTTCCCTCAGTGCTCCACATCTTCCAGGCACATGCAGTGCGATATGAATATGATTACCGAGTTGTTATTAGTCCTTTTCATACAGCAGGATTAGGAAACTAGGGTACTCTTATATCATTCCCAACAAGGATCCTGTCAAGGGTCGTCACTCCTAGTAGTCTCATACGATGATATATTTCTAGATTGCTGCAAGGGCTGTCAGGGCTGTTGCACGCACTCGTTGCACCGCTCCCCCATCACCTTATTAATACAGGCCTAGTTGTACTATTTTTGCTACGGAAGGGTCGTCACCTCACGTAGACTCAGAGTATGCTCGAGGTCTCTACAAAGGGCTGTCAGGGCTGTTGCACGTACTCATTGCTCCGCTCCCCCATCACCTTATCAGTGTAGGCCGACAGCAAGAATATAGTGTCCCATACCACCATAATCTGCTCACGAGTCTGGGTTGCTCACTGGTCACTACGGGAAGGTTTGTGGCCCCAGCGTAGGCCGACAGCTCGACCATGGTGTCTCATACCACCATGCCCGGCTCATGAGTCTTAGTGGATCAACGTACCACAGTTATCAGGGTTATAACTGGTAAGTTCAGTACCCTAGGTTCAAGCAGTTATGACGAATACAAGGTGAAAATACAATACTCAGTCGGGTTACTTGATGAGTCTGACTAGCGCGAGCGCACGTCAAATGGACCGACATGAAGTGCACAAGCACTTCGTGTGGCCTAACCACTCCAGATGATTCTAGTATGACTCGAGTTCATCATACACATCCTTCGTGGCGAATAGAATCTAACCACGAATTCTAAACTGTTACCGACTGCCTGGACTAGAGTATAGTCCCAAGCGCAAAGATGTGAATCAGTAATCATATGAGATAAACAGAATTGAAATAACAAGTAATCCAAGCATGTTAGCAACAAGTTATAAGATACAACATAGGCAATTTAACCATACACAAGTACTTCACACATAAGGAAATCAATTGAAATACAACAAGCGTAGAGGAAATTGTATACATCATCAAATTAGTTGAGAATCCAGTCTCAACGCTAATCTACAACACCATTTACTCAATACTTACTAATACATACATTTATACAAACGCTTAGACTACTCAACTCCAACGTACTTGACGTATGTTGATTTCAACATATAGTATGACAGATCCTTATATCAAGGAGTTGTCTAATACACAACAATCATGTTCTTACATTCAAAACATATAGCAGGCATAAACCATATTGATTTAGGCATTTCAACAAACACTTGGTCTACACACATTAGTCTACATAGCATATGTCGGCCAATATGTGCATTAGGGCGAATCTCTTCGCCAAACAGATTATACATGTATTACTAGTATAGGTACACGGTAAATACTCATGGCAATCATATCAGCAAAATACGTACATATACAGTATTTCCTATAAATACTTAAAATACCCTAAATCTCATATTCTTCGTACGTATTCGAAATGAAAAATGGACAGCATGTTCTACATGTCAAATAGCATCCTTATCAGTAATCTACCATTAAACGGCATTGAAAGCTTTGAAAACAGGCAATCTAAGCGTCTAAAAGCCGCACCTTACACCAGAAATTGTGAAACAGAGTTGATTCAGACAATAAGTCTTCGTCAATGGCTCAACGGCAACCTATACCATGAAATAGGTTAGCTACATCATCACTTATGCTATTTAGAACTCTAGAACAGGTTAGGGTTATGATTTCTTACCTAAGAACGGAGATGGAATCGCCCGAATCGCGATGCAGGTGGATGACTTTGGCACGTAGAGCAACAGGGAAGAATCCCAGGAGAAAGCCCCAACTCTCTCTCACTTTCTCTCTCTTTTCTCTCCTCTCTCTCCTAGGGTTTTCTCCAAATTCGTATGGGTTAGATGTGAGAGGGTTTAAGGCCCTTTTATAAGCCCAAACATAACCAAAACAGACTTCAAGTCAAGGTATACTCGGGTTATAGCCAAATCGGGTCTTTCCCGATCCAAAAGAACATTTCTGGAGGTCCCCTGACTGAATGCGGACGGACTTAAGCTCATGGATGTCAGATCCTGATCACATTAAGTTTTTAGTCCGATAGTGTTCCCAGATCGCACGTGGCGGACCAGTTTCAGTTCAGCGGTCACTGAGACTTGATCGAGGATTCCAAGTACACTGACCTGAGTGAAAAATGTTACCTGATCCGAGGGTGTATTTGGGCCAGATTCCAACGGTCTGAATTCTTATACTTAACCCGTAAGAGAAACGTGCCAGATTTATTTAAATCACATTTAATTTATAAAGAATTTCACTCTTTCTCACACTCCTTGCTCCAGGCTCAATGAAATAGCCTCAGAACATCAATTGGGCATGATTTTTGAAGTGATTGTCAAGTTCAACTAGGCGGTCGTAATTGTCTAAGATTATCGCTATCGGACTTTCAACACGAGGTCTAGATCCAATACAAAGTTTCAAAGGGTTCCTGAGAACAAACAGGTTTAGAGTTTGATCCTGGATTTTAGGATAAGATAACATCAATGATTCTATAGGTTTTGGGTCTTACAGATCGTATTTAAAGTGGTTGGTGCTAATTTTATAGGAAAACTAGTGCAGCGCTGGCTAATTCACATTAAATTTCTAAAGAATTTCGTTCTAAATGATTTCTTTGGCCTTGGAATTGGGTTCTGAGAGGTTACCAAGGTGTTATGGTTGACCCATTGCCTAAGGACGTCTAACCCCAGGCAGGAAAAAATCTGAAGTGTTACAGATACGAATATGATTACCGAGTTGTTATTAGTCCTTTTCATACAGCAAGATTGGAAAACTAGGGTACTTCCCTTATATCATTCCCAACAAGGATCCTGTATAGGGTCGTCACTCCTAGTATTCTCATACAATGATATATTTCTAGGTCGCTGCAAGGGCTGCCAGGGCTGTTGCACGCACTCGTTGCTCTACTCCCCCATCACCTTATCAATACAGGACTAGTTGTACTTTGATTGCTATGGAAGGGTCATCGCCTCACGTAGACTCAGAGTACGCTCGAGGTCACTACAAAGTACTGTCAGGGCTGTTGCTCGCACTCGTTGCACCGCTCCCCCGTCACCTTATTAGTGTAGGCCGACAGCAACAATATAGTGTCCCATACCACCATAATCTGCTCACGAGTCTGGGTTGCTCACTGGTCACTACAGGGAGGTTTGTGGCCCCAGCATAGGCCGACAGCTCTACCACGGTGTCCCATACCACCATGTCCAGCTCATGAGTCTTAGTGGATCAAGGTACTATGGTTATCAGGGTTATCACTGGTAAGTTCAGTACCCTAGGTTCAAGCAGTCATGACGAATACAAGGTGAACATACAATGGTCAGTCGGATTACTTGATGAGTCCCATACCACCTTATTAGTGTAGGCCGACGACTCTAGTACGACTCGAGTTCGTCATATACATCCTTCATGGTGAATAGAATCCAACCACGAATCTCAATCTGTTACCGACTTCCTGGACTAGAGTATAGCCCCACTCACATACAAATCTAACAACTAGCATATGATTCATATCCTGTATCCATATGAACAATCGTGAAGTATAAATTGAATGTAAACAGTACATGCAGAAATTCATCCACACATTTAACATGCTTCAACTAAGTACACAATCCATGGAGGAAATCATACACTCACTTAGCATGGATAATCTAAGTTACACTATTCATGGAGGAGTTCATTGACTTACGTATTGTGATAGAGATCCATATGTCAACCAGCTTAGCAATCATACTTTACTAACTACTAATTCACTTAGGCATTTATTCAAACACTTAGATTACACATTATATCATACATATTTTACATTCATTAGCATACGTATTAGGGCAAATCCTTTCGTCAAAGGGGTATTGCCCATACAACAATCATATATCCATGAAAATTAGTCATGGCGAGCATGAAAGAAAATTCCATGCTCATTCCATCATTTATACAAACACTTAGTCTACACACTTTAGTCTACATAACATATGCCGGTTAAAATGTACATTAGGGCGAATCTCTTCGCCAAACAGATCATACACGCATAACTAGCATAGGTACACGATAAATACTCATGGCAATCATATCGACAAAATACGTACGTATATTGTATTTCGTACAAATACCTAAAATACCCTAAATCTCATATTCTTCGTACGTATTCGAAATGAAAAATAGATAGCATGTTCTACATGTCAAACAATATCTTTATCAGCAATCTACCATTAAACGACATTGAAAGCTTTGAAAACAGGTAATCTAAGCGTCTAAAATCCGTACCTTAAACCAGAAAATGCGTATTCGTTAGGATTCAGACAATGTGTCTTCGTCAACGGCAGATACGCTACCTATGGCAAGAAACAGGTTAGCTAGAACTCTTCTACAGCTAGTCTAAGCTTTAAAACAGGTTAGGGTTAGGGTTTCTTACCTAAGAACGATGCCAGAATCGTCAGAAAAGCGATGCAGATGGACGGCTTTGGCACGTGGAGCAGCAGGGAAGAATCCCAAGGGAAACCCCCAACTTCTCCCTCACTTTCTCTATCTTTTCTCTCTTATCTTTCCTATGGTTTTCCCCAAATTCGTATGGGTTAGAAAGCTAAGGGTTTAAGGCCCTTTTATAAGCCCAAACATAACCAAAACAGACTCCAAGTCAAGGTATACTTGGGTTATTGCCAAATCGGGTCTTTTTCGATCCAAAAGAGCATTTCTGGAGGTCCCCTGACTGAATGCTATCGGACTTAAGCTCATGGATATTGGATCCTAACCACATTAAGTTTTCAGTTCAATAAGGTTCCCAGATCGCACGTGGCGGACCAGTTTCAGTTCAGCGGTCACTGAGACTCGATCGGGGATTCCAAGTACACTGACCAGAGTAGAAAATGTTCCCTGATCCGAGGGTGTATTTGGGTTAGATTCCGACGGTCTGAATGCTTAAAAAATGTCATGCAAGCGACAGGTGCCAGATTTATTTAAATTGAATTAATTTTCTAAATATTTTCCTTGTCTCACTCTCTTCACTCCGGACTCAGTAAAATGGTCTCAGGATATCAGCAGGGCTTGATTTTCTACAAGAATGTCAAGTCCAACTAGGCGGTCGTAATTGTCTAAGATTATCTCTATCGGACTTTCGACGCGCGGTCTAGATCCAATACAAAGTTACAAAGGGTTCCTGAGAACAAACAGGTTTAGAGTTTGATCCTAAGTTTTATGATAACATAGCGTTAGTAGTCTTACTCATTTTGGGTCATGTAGTTCATATTTAAAGTGGTTCAAGTTAATTCTACTGAGTATTCAGTTTGGTACTCAACCAAATTCTAGCCTAATAGGGCAGAATATGGTCCTAGGGCCATTCTATGCCCCATTTTGGAAACTTCTAGTTATCATATTATTTTTATTATTTTTCTGGTGGTTCATCATTACGTTTACCCTATCTCCACCAAATTTTATGAGATTTCAAGTGGTATAAAAATTCTAAAAATTTCTGAAACAGCAGCTGTCCAATAAGTGATTTTCGGACAGTTTATCACAACGTCCTACTTTAAAATATATTAAATATTTTATTATATTTTTTATATATTTTTATATAAAACTATAATCATTTATCTTCAATTTAGTTTTTAAATTACCTAAATCGGAGTTATAACGAATGAAATATGATTTTTCAAAATTGGAAGAAATGTGCAGGAAAAAGTGCAGAAACCGGCCTGCTAAACCACTGTACGGACGAGGTCGGCGAGGCCTCGCCAAACCGGCGAGGTCCTCACCGGTCACTGACCTATTTGGCAAGGAATCGCCCCAGGGGTGAGGTCCTCACCCCCCAGGGATGCCGAAAACATGTGGGGCCCACCTTGGATCCCCCCGAATTGAGTCGTTTGAGCTCATGAGTCCGTCGAGCATTTATCGAGTCTCATTTGCAAACCGGAATGAGTTACGTGAAGTACAATATATGATTTTGGGGTATAAGAAGCTAATCCATCCAAATAACTTATTTATATCATAAAATTCTAAATAATAAATAGTTAAAATCTCATTTTACGCATGTATTTATCATTTATAGTAAGTTTTAGTTTAAGTATAGTTCCTCACCTTTTAAACTTTAAGTTTGTGTCTAATATAAAATTACTTGGAGAAATTTGAAGAATGGGGTAGTGAAAGGTGAGATTTTGAAGGAAATGGGTTAAAAAATGATTTCTAGACTTTAGGATTGATCTCTAAGAGTGATATGGTTGACCCATTGCCTAAGGACGTCTAATTCCAAGTTTAAAAAAATCTGAGGTGTTATAATCTACCCCCCTTAAAAATAATTTTATCCCCGAAATTGGCGAAGGGTAATAAGTAATGATTTTATTATGCCTTTTGCCCAAACTGTACTGATTTCAATTTTATATGCGTGGTGGGATATATACATCTATACTAGTCTGGCGCATTTTTGTCTATCTTCCTTAAAAAATCACTCTTTATCTCTTGCTTATACCCTGATGGCTGGCTACAATTGATTTCTTTATCTATTTGGAATCTCGACGATGAGTCCCAACTACTTAGAGTAATATATATATTTTTAGTGGTTGACCAGTACGGAGAGATGGTTGTAGTGGGCTCGATCCTGATACGTTGAACATCTACCTGACCAGGGTAGAAGGCTCATCGTATCCCTTCCTAGTCCTGGTAGATCCTAGTCTTCTGCCCAATCAAAGCAGTGAGTCCATTGGTAATCTCCCAGGACTGAGAAATGAGTCAAGCCACGAATGGTTCGCCATTGTATATTTCAGTAACTCCGTATAATCTGATTACTCCAAAGGTTAGGGAATGCCAATCATTGAAAGGTTTCAATTTTCTATTTATAAGGTTGCTCTCTGGGTCTTGGTCTAAGGGAGTCCTCGTCTGAATCTATGTCCAAGGTAGGGGTTAATATGCACCCTAATAGATCATCCTAAAAGGATTTCTAATCGTATAGAGTTGGCGAAGGCTTCTATTATGTTCGTATTTAGCGAGTAGATTTGTGGATACTCTGACCTCCGCTCGTTCCCATTGTTAGGCCTATGATTTAATATGTATGAGTTCAACACTTAAGCCCTAATTGTTTCCCTATAAAGACTTCGGTACTGACATTCTAAGGAAGGTTCAAATCCTATTTACTGACCTAACCTTACGTATAACCTAAATCACTTTCTTCGATCCTGGGCCAGTGGGGAAAGGGCCAACCACGCTTCCGCTGCGTAGTTCTAACTCAACTGTTGTATTAGCGGACCTTACTAGATTGGGCTCATAAGGTTCTACCCCTCTTAAAAATTTATTTCTACTCTCAAGGCTCAAGAATCTTTGTCCTGATCCGTATGTCGGAACAAGGTATAATTTAGGACCTATCCTTGACATGATATGGGATACAATCTCCCAATACATTAGTCTTTCTTTCATTGACGATGTATATTATGGCATTGGCACCTATGGTTATAGAAATGAGCCTAGTCTCTATTACGGTTGATTTCAGGGGTAGGTGTGAGTTGGTGGCAAGATATCTAATTCCCTACTGGCTACTCTACTAGCTATATGTCCTTATCATTTCCCAAGGGTAATGCAATAACTTTTGGTTATAGGTAGTCGGGCCAACATGGAAGAAATTTGGTGTAGTGGGTCTGAGCCAGATACAGACTTTCTGTCTAGCTAGGACGAAAAACTTGTCGCATCAGTTCTTAATCCTAGTTGGTCTCGATCTTCTGCTTTATCAGAGCATTGAGTTCATTGCTAACTACCCAGATTAAGAAGTCGATTCAAACCGCGAATACCTCGTGTTCACTCCCCAAGTGCAGGGTTGTGATGTAGTAATAACTCGGTAAGACCGAGGTCGAATCCCAAGGGACTAAAACTCGTACGTTATCTAAAACTAACTAGAACTAGAACTAGGCTAAGATGAAATCTAAACTGAATGTAATTTGAGGAATAATGGTGAAAATATTAATCTAAAATTTATAGAAATTAGAGGAAATGAAACTAGGGATTCAGATGATCCACTTGTAGAGATCAGGGAGGTCATATGCTTGTTTTATAGAAATTAACTGAATTGTCATTAATCTAGTTTTCAAGAGATGAAAGGTATATGAATTAGAATGGATTCCATCACCAAACCATGCCCAGTAGACTATGGTAAACAACAGAATTAAACTAATTACCAACCAATCACATGCTATGAAAGTTAGGAAGGGTACCGTCATCCGACCATGCCCAGGAGATGATGGTGAACAACAGGGCTTCCTGACGTCATAAACATAAAGAAAAAAGGACATTCTCAAAGCCATTGCAAACCCATTATAATTTCAGTCACAACAGACCATTAAAGACTAAAAACATTCCCATTAATTAAACTAACATCAGCATTAATTCAGTACATAAATTAAACAAAAATCATAAAATAAACTCTCCCATCTCACTACAAGCTTCACCTCTTAGCCCTAGCTAAGAGGATTTAGCCCATCATGGATGGACTAATCATCTTAAAGAGAAAAATAAAACAAATTAAATAAGAAAGAAGAAAAACCAAAAGAATCTCTAATCCTCCTCTTTCTCTCTCTCTCTCTCTCGTGGCTGCCTCCCAAATTCCAACCGTAGATGATCCCAATCTCTACTTCTCCCTCTCCTTTTATAGCTGTCACTGATAGTGTAGAGGTCGGTTTTGAGAACCGACCCAAATTGCCGCACAACGCGCGTACCATTTACGCACCTAGAAAATGCCTAACAGTTGCGTCAGACCTGTTTTGGTGCTCATATCCAACCTGTTTTGGCCATCTGACTTCCTCAAACTCCATGGTAGCTATCATTTTTGGCCAGGGATCAACCTGGATGGTTCGAATTTCCCATCCGATCAAAGGTAGTGGACCACCACATCTCCAGAACTTCCATTTTTTTCACGGACGCAGGCTCTATACGCGAGCCAATGCTGAACTCTCGGTGGGGTCCACTTAGGATGAGTTTTAGAGAAATCCATGCCGTCCACTGGATTCCTCTTGGAATTTCAGTCGAGAATGGTCGGTTTTGAATTTCTGTAGATGTGGCCCACTGAAGTGATCTTGCTCCAACGGCTATGACTGAATTTCTTATGATTGGTGTGACTGGCACGTGCGCGTGTATGGATGAAAAAGGTCAGCATGGTTCTGACCAGAACGAGCGCCTCTACATGAGGGATGGTTCAGATCACCGAACCAAATGATGATGGTGGCCCACCGACTTTCAAACAGCGCCCCTGTTTTACGTAGAAGAAACGGAAGTTTTCATTTTTGGTAGCTGTTGCGGGTCAAAGTCGGTTTGACCTGCCTTTGAGATGCAGTGCACAGCTAGAACACATGCGCACTATGCACACTCCACTCAAGGTGGGGTCCACTGTGTTGTTAATGACAGATCTGGTCCGTCCACCCATTTTCTCCTCTTAATTAACCCGTCAAAACCAATTTTAAAGCGTATCCAGAGATTAGGTGGGCCCCATATTGATAATTTATGGGCTGATCTGGCCGTTGGGACACTTCCACGGGGATCAAATGGATGAAATTCAACGTGTACGGTTAATTTATGGTCTTCAGGCCATGTATGAAGTTTCGAGCTGAACGGATGGTGAGAACTCTGTGATCTTGCACTCTATACGTCTTTCGGGCCACTTGAGCTTCAATTTCTCGATTTTCTTGGATCCCTAGTGTGTAAATCCGTTGAGCTTAGTCCTTGGGGGTCTGTCCCTTTCCTTGGCATCATCAGAGCGTTAAATCCATGCTTTTAGTACCGTATTTCGATCCAAGCTCATAAATACACCCTGCATCACAAGAATGATAAAACGGGCCATTAAACAGTATCATGCTTGTAAATTCAGGTAATAACTGGGGTCTAATATGCAATATTTGACCCTCAACATAACTCCCAACTAGTATTTTACTAGTCCCGAGCAAAGTATGCGAAAAATAAGTTGAGAATTACAGGACAATTTCTATGAACTCGAGTGATTTTTGAAAAGCAATCCAAATACGAAAATTCTAGGATTCATGAATGTTGGAAATTACTTTCTCCTGGACTCAAGCACACAAAAAACTTCATAATTGAGTGCAAAGTATTAATCCATCAATTAGAAAAGTTCTAAACATTGAGTTCCATAGGTGTATAGTATAATCTCAGCTTATAAACATTAAGATTCAATTCATTATTCCATGATATCATTGGTAAACAGAAAGAGCATTCAGGATACTCAAAACCTAAATGTGCCTCATAGATCATTCTTTTTCTTTCTTTCAGCCTTTGATTTTTCCATTAAAAGTAATGTCAAGGAGGGGAATTAAGTCCTTACCTATAGGGAGCAAACCTATGGTAAAGACCGTACACCCAACCCTTTTTCACATATCATTCATGTGGAATTAATCTACACCTATAGGGAGCAAACCTATGGTGAAATTTATTCGTCCAACTCTTTCCAAAGGTATCTTTTCTTTTCTTTTTTTTTTTCATATCGATCCTGTTAGGAAAATGTTTCAAACTAGTTCTTTTCATACTTAATGATTACCAAATTAACCCTTCAATATCAAACTGAAATCTTAATGTGGAAGCAAGATGTGACATTTGAAATCATGACTCAATCAATGTTTACAACCTCTAATTTTGGATTAACAATTCAACTTAACTGTGAAATCTAACAGATACTGAATCCAAGAGGCATAAATTACCAACATCACTTATCTTGTAATTCTAAATCCCAAATAGGCATTGAAAATCACTTCGAATTTATAAGAATTTTCAAACAAAATTTAAAAATTTTCACAAATTTTGCTCAAGACCAAGAAAACACTGATTAGGTTTCCGAATCTCCCACTCCCAACCTAAAATCTACATTGTCCTCAATGTAAAAGATATAAATATGCAATGCACATGGGACAACGAAAGTAAATGAGAAGTGAGGGGAGGATAGTACCTGGATAACGAATCGAGAGAGATTTTTTAAGAGGTCGCTGGGAGAGAGCAGGTTAGTACGAGAGAGAAAGTAAAATAAAAATAACAAAAATAAAATCCTACCTATACCATTTTTGCAGGTGCTCTCGATTGCATTTAGCATATGCAACAAGCCTTTAAACCCTTAGGTTACCCCTAGTAGACGAGTTGTAATCTCGTGAGGATTTACAGTAATGTTACCCACAAACATTGAATCGATCATGCCGCAAGGTTCTCCTTTCGACCAATATCTTGATAAGTTTCTCAGTAAGTTCTTCAACAGGATCATCCAAAAGCCCTTTTTGCAATAGGCTTGGGCGCCGTAGAGTATGACTTACCAGAGAGACTTATGTACCTCATAAGAAATCTTCCATTGAATTGCTTGAGGTATCTGTAATATATACGATTCACCTATGACAGAAGAAGTTTCAACGTTAGTATCGCATGGTGAATCAGAGACTACCAGTAAATAAAGTTTAGAAAACTTCTTAAGAAGTGATGTAGTCTCAACACATTCCGAAGCTCCAAACTTTGGTTCAATTTTCCACTCCTCTTCCTTTACTGATAGATGTTTAGGATCAGGGAAAGAGAGGATTTCAGAATAAAGGTTCTCTCGGTCAGTGATGACTACGGAGATGTTGTCTCGCAAGGCATCCGCTTTGTCTCTTAATATGAGATTGTTTGAAACTACAAAGTGTACCAAGTAATCCCAAGAGTTAGGAAGTTCAGCTGAGTGTGACTTAATGTGGCTTGTGATGATCTGCACAAAGAATCCATCATCCTTGAAAGTGGATGGAGGTACGCTTTCTTGCTCCAGTTCTACATAGACAGATTGAAAATCAATAAGTGAAGCATTGATGTGATCACTCTGTTTATTGAAATTACTCAATTGAGGCGTTGAATTGTCAAATGTGTGCAACTCAGATGGTGGCCTCAACTGAGTGGTTTCAAATTTCAGAGTCGTAACGAACAACTCCTCCTCCCAAATCATATCATCATTCAATTCAGGGGAGTGGTCTAAACATGTCTCACAAGAGTTAGAAGAGTCGGTTGTAAGGGGTTCATTCTCCACCTTTAAATCAGACATATCAGGTGAGGGGAGTAGCTCATTATGACCGACCACTTCGCGTACATCTTGATCATTGACCTGGACCACACTTGAGATGGATTCCAGGGGAACTGTGGCTGCACATTCAGGATCATTATCCTGATACGCATCATCATCCAGTTTCGTACACTGCACAGTTGGGATGGGATCGCCTTCCTCACATTCTATTCCTAAATTCAGTTGAGGTTCGAATAAACTAACCTCCTCATCATTGAAATCATGTGTGTCATGTAAGGAAGGTGTGTCATCATCAATGTATTTAAAAGACACCCATGTATCTTCACCATTCTTTCGAATAGTCATCGAGATTGACTCATCGGAAAATTGAACCACATGCTCATTAACAGAATCCAACTCCTCATTCTAAATTTCAGATTCTTTTAAAAGTGAATGCGGATCACTTTCCTTGCATTGTATTTCTGGATTGGGTTGGGGCTGAGACGACCTAGCATCCATTAGCCTATCAATGCATGATTCAAGCGCTTCTACTAATTTCCTCATACCAGCAATATAGTCTGTATAACTCGGAAATAACTCCTCTTGGATCATTTCTGGTGGACATTCGCAAGTGGCGGATCCACGGGAGTTATTACCGTGATGTTTTACTGACTCAACTTCAAAATATTTCTGTTTTCACTTATCAAAATCATACGGGTCATCTGTCGGGAGTTGATATGCGTCATCATTCCAATAATCACGTACTGTTTTCTTAACTCGTGGAATGCAATTATTCTCCCTCAGATAATCACCGAAAGACTTCTTAATCGGTGGAGTATCATATTCCGATTGGTTCTCGAAGGTATTTTCAAAAAAAATTTGAGGCATAGGCTGTTTTCCATAAGCTATCTCAACATACGGACGTGCCCACTCATTCAGATACATGGTGAAACCTTAATTCTGAATCTAAAATAAAAGAAAATTTTCAACAATAATACAGAAAGTAAGAGGAGAAGTTAGAAAGAAGTTACTTGATTAAAGATTCTTAAGTTAAAACCTGAAAAATAAAATAAAATAGGTCAGTTTCTAAAAGTAGAAAGTTTCTAATACAAGAAAGTTCTAAACCTAAAATTTAAAAGTATGTTTGTAACACCCCGGATTTTGGCCAACCTGGGATTAAACGTCCTTAGGCTATGGGTCAATTAAAACACCTGAAAAATCGCTTAGAACCTAATTTCATAGCCAAAGAAATCATGTTGGATTAATTCCTTTGAAAAATAAGTGTAAGTTAGCTAGCGCGACGCTAAAATAGCTGGAAAATAGTCCCTGATCACTTTAAATACGTTCTACAAGACCCAAATCGAGTAGAACAAATGACTCTATAATACTCTATAACCTCGGATCAAACTCTAAGCGGGTTTATTCTCTAGACCACTTTGAATTCTTGTATTGGATTCAGACCGCTCGTCGAAAGTCCAATACCTCCTATCTTAGACCGTTAGAACCGCCTAGCTGGACTTGACACTCATGCCGAAAATCAAGTCAAACCGATAATCACAGGCTATTTCATTGAGCCCAGACCGAAGAGAGTGCGAATAGGGACAGATTTGGAATTTGAAATTCAAATCTGGCACATGACTTGACGCGTCAGTATTGAGCGTTCTGACCATCAGAATTCATCCAGATTACACCCTCGGATCAGGAGAAATTTCTATTTTATATCATGAGACTTTCAGCCCTGATCTACGTGCGGTGACCGTTGAACTGAAACTGGTCCGCCACGTGCGATCTGCGGACCCAGCCGGACTGAAAACTTATTACGTGCTATATCTGGTACGCATGAGCTTAAGTCCAATCGCATTCGACCAAGGGACCACCAGAAAGCATCTTTTGGACCGAAACAGCCCCGAAATGGATATGCAATAAGTGAAACTTGTTCCCGAGCCTATTTCGAGCAAGTTTGGGCTTATAAAAGGGCTTGAAACCCTCACTCCTCTCTCCCATCCGAATTTGCAAAAACCCTAGATTGGGAGAGAGAAAAGGTGAGAGTTTGTGAGAGAAGGTGGGAGAGCTTTTCCTGCTGCTGCTGCACGTGCTTAAGCGGCGTATTCCAATCACTTTGCCGGTGATTTCTCCGCATTTGCAGGTAAGAAAATGACCTAGAAAGTTGCTGATTTGATGCTTCTTTAGTTCCATAGCTTTTTAGTTGATAAATCTTGTAAATCAGGTTCCTTAGTTGCTGTAGACGAAGCGTATACGCTCCGTTCGAATCACTTCACCTATAAGGGAAAAGGTGCGGATTTTAGACGCTTTGATTGACTGTTTCCAAAGCTTTCAATGTCGTTTAATAGTAGATTATCGACGGCAACGCCGTTTGACATGTACAACATGCTGTCCGTTTCCTGTTTCGTAAACTAGCGAAGAATATGAGATTTAGGGCATTTTAGTCATTTGTAGGAAGTATAGATTTCATTCATATTTTGCTGATGTGATTGACATGATATGTTGTCGCATTAGAATGTTAGGAATGCGTGCATAATTAGTTTGGCGAAGAGATTCGCCTAAATGCGCACTTCGGGTCGACATACTATATGTAGACTTAAGTGTGTAGTGTAAGTGTTTGTATAAATGCTCGTATTAGTATGTATTGAATTAAATGGTGTTATGATTCAGTTTGAGATTGATTTCTCAATTAAATTGCTGATGTAAATGATTTCCTACATGTTGGCCATATGTACGATTTCATTATATGTATGAGATGCATATGCTTAATGTTTCACTTAAGCGGTATGTTATAACATGTGCTTGATGGTTTCCTTATGATCTAGTTGAGATCGAATTCTCAATTAATATGCTGATGGAGATGATGTCCTATATGTTGGCGATATGCATAATTTCATTATATGCGTGATAGACATGTGTAAGATGATTTACTTAAGTTGTACGTTATAACATGTGTTAACATGTTCACATGGTTGTATTTCATTTCCAATACTCTCACTTGATTTACTGATGTGATTCCATGTGTTTGGGACTATGCCTAGTCCAGGCAGTCGGTAATCGAGAAATATCGTGGTTAGCTTATCTTTGCCACGAACGACGTGTAGATGAAAGCGAGTCGCGTTTGGAGTTGGCGGCAGTGGTTAGGCCACGCGAAGTGTTTCATGCACTTCATGTCGTTCGACTTGCGATGCGCTCGTGCTAGTCGAACCCGTCAACTAACCCGACTGGCCATTGTATGTTCACCCTGCATGAGTCATAACTGCTTGAACCTAGGGTACTGAACTTACCATTGTAAACCCTATTAACTATGATACCTTGATCCACGAAGACTCATGAGCCGGGCATGGTGGTATGAGACACCGTGGTCGAGCTGTCGGCCTACGCTGGGGCCACAAACCTCCCCGTAGTGACCAGTGAGCACCTAGTCTCGTAAGAAGATTATGGTGGTATGGGACACTATATTCTTGCTGTCGGCCTACACTGATCAGGCGACGAGCCCTTTGTAGTGACCGCGAGCGTATTCTGAGTCTACGGGAGGCGAAGACCCTTCCGTAGCAGTAGAGTACAGTAGGCCTGTATTGATAAGGTGATGGGGGAGCAGAACAACGAATGCGTGCAACAGCCCTGGCAGCCCTTGCAGCGACCTACAAAATATACATCGTATGAGATTACTAGGAGTGACGACCCTAGACAGGATCTGTGTTGGGATTGATACAAGGGAAGTACCTTAGTTTCCCAATCTTGCTGTTTGAATGGACTAATAACAACTCAGAAATCATATCACCATAGCATTGCATGTGCCTGGAAGATGTGGAGCACTCTAGGGAGTGTGGCATGCCGCGGTCGTAAGATGTTGCCGTATGAGGGAGATCGTCGGTGAGGGCATACATCACGTTATGTCATATTGCATTAACAACAGTATTAGGATTGTTTGATTTACTGCTTTACTATTATCGCATGATTGATTTGATAACATGCTAATCTCTGCTCTCTTATCCCACTGAGTTGATCACTCACTCCCACGTTACGGGATGATGTTTCCGGACACCCACCAGTCCCTTTTGTGATTGCAGATGATGGCACGGCTTGCGAGGCGGTGCTGAACTTGATGATGATGAGGAGGATCTCTCCTTTATGCGTGATCTGATTGACGGGATTACAGGGAGGTTGATTAGATACCTTGACACTTGTCATTTTATATTTTGAGAGAACTCATGTATATCCTTTTGGTTCACTTTTGGAGCATACATGTATGTATATAACCTGGTAACATGTTCACACTCTGGAGACATACAACAGTTTATATATGTTATACATACTATCACAGTCTTCCGCTTGCTAATTTAACTGACTCTGGAGTAGGATATGCTGTTCTGGCTTAATCTCACTCATGTTTAATACATTAACACAGACAACATTCAATCATACATATCTATGTTGCATAAATAACATTTTAGAACTCGGGAGTTGGGTTTTTACTCGACCCCCCGATTTTTGGGATGTTACAGATGGTATCAGAGCATAATTTGGATTAAACCGGGCCTGGGTTATGGTCACGCAACGTACGCTGTCGCTTCCTTTGACTTAGGTGGGTGCGAGAAGGGTCTAGAAACACTCATAGGATCCCAGATTCGCCAATAGGCGAAGTCTATTCATTTCGATCGCGTGATCAAGTCCGTATCGCACCTAGGGTCGCGTAAAGCAACCCGAATAGCTCCTAGGTTGTAGGTAAGTGGGTTGAGACGTTCTTTGAATGATTCTAAACCTGTTAATGTGAATCCTTGGGCCGTGGGACAACCACGACCCCTGTATTCAATCGTCAGGGCTTAAAAACCCCATTTCACCGAAAATCTTCGAAATTCTACCTCTCACCACCCCAATCTTCAATTATTTCTTATCCATTTCATGTTAGGCATCAATCCTAATGTGAAAATAACATAAAATCCTACTTTCACAAAATTTTACAGCGAATAGTAAAATTTTATGAAAAATGGTGATAAGGCCATTCTAACTTCACTTTCTTTAAAAACTAATGGGCTAGATGGATGTACTAAATCCTTCTATCCCAAAATCATATGCTGCATGATAGGGTTTTATATTCGGGATTGAAGATTGGCCCCGAAAAGCCTCGAATGGATGTTACAAATGTTTTGGCCTCCCTAGGGCAATCTACAATGAACCAAGTTGGGGACCATACCTTTTTGGAATCCCTAGGGCACGGAGAACCCATCCCATATGGCCTCATTGGATAATTTGAAAGTTCACCGGCGATGCATCGCCGGTCAAACTTGTCAGATGGGTCTGACCTTTGGGCTGGAGGAGTTTGGGGGCTAGGGTAGCCCCCTGGTATGTGGTCCGTACCTTGAAACCCCCTAAAAGATGTACTTCCTTCACAAATGGCCCCCATTTCAAGCTCCATTTTCATTTTTGCTGCCCTATTCCAAAAACTGTGACTTTAAATCACTCCCAAATCCATCCTTAGTTGAAAAAGACCACTCTCCACCATTCTATTTCGGTTTGCAGCCCTTCCTCTTGAAGATTTCATCGTTTGGAGCTCTTACAACGCCCAAATCGAGCTGAAATCGTGAGGTGCTCCATTCCCCTTTTTCATTCTCTTTTCTTTTTGAAAATACATCCTAGGGGAGCTTGAAGCATCCCTCTACAATGCTTAGATCTCCCTTTTCTAGTTTGGTTAGCCATTTCCTTGCATTTCTCCCATTTTCCATGGCTATTGTTAAGCTGTTTTATCCTTTTTCTCTCTTTTCACCATCCTCCCTCTCAATCCTATTTCTCCATTTTCTTTGCTTAAGGGATACTGAAAATATATGGCCGAGAGAGCTCTAGTGAGCAACAGACAGTATTAGACTCGACAGGGATAAAGAAGGTAAGTCGGGACTGTGGTAAAGTCCTTTGGTAGAGTTAGGCATCTATGCCTTTGCCCTGTAGATTGTTTGATTTTTGTTTTAAGGATTTCTGTATTTTGTTGTTATTGGGTCTAGTGATGTCACTGGTAGACAATGTGTTGCATCAGTGGTTGGGGCTTAGCATAGCCGAATGTATCTCTATCATAATCCATGTGGAACTTTATTCCATATATTGTGACGAAATTTGGTTAGATGGAATACATGCCGTTTCATTTCGCTGTCAGGTATGGTCCCTAGATTGGGAGTATTGTAACTCTCGGGATTCAACCTGCAAATTAATTTTATCCCAACCCACCCTCCTACCAAGCATGCCACTCCCTATCCCGCTATGGGACTAGGAATGCGGTTCCATTTAATACAACTAAGCGCTACCGGCCACATAGGCCCTAGACATTTTTGGACCTAGTGTTAGCACTCCTAGATTTGAAGGATCTGACGACATAAGAAATCCAATTCCAGTTAGACAAATCTTGACCCTAATCAATAGAAGAATTCCCTATAGTAGAAATGGTATGGAAAGCCATTTACCGTATAATCTTAGGCTTTAGATTATAGCTACTGAGTTACAGACTAGCCTACTAGTTACCTTGAGTAGGGTAAAGCCTGTATATGTTAAGGAATGATAGGTTAGATTTGATTGGAATGGGACTCCCTTCCTTGGATAGATCCCCTTATGACTTATAGACTCCTGTTGTTGCCCATAGGAAGGAACCATACACTCTCAGGGAACATTTATAACTCCCTCAGATTGAACTTAGAATGAACTCGCACGCCCCTTAGAATTGCCTTCCCCAAGGACTTATTGCATTCGGGAACGCAGAGTAAAGGAACTGCATGTAAGCGATGTATTCGCGGTTTGAGTCGATTTCTTACTCCTAGTGGTTACCAATGAATCCAATGCTCTGATCAAGTAGAGGATCGGCATCGACTCGGATTAAGAACTGATACAACGCATTTTCTGTCCTGATTAGACAGAAGGTTCAACGTATCCGGCTTAGACCTACTACACAACCTTTCTTCTGTGATGGCCCAACCACATACAACCGAACGGGATCACAGTGTCTTTAGGAAATGGCGAGGACTTAAAGCCAGTAGAGAATTCGACATCTTGCCACCAACTCATACCTACCCCTGAACTTAACCACAATAGAGATTAGGCTCATCTCTATGATCATAGGTACCAATGCCATAGAACGCATCATTAGCAAGGAAAACCATGTAGAGAAGTTGTTTCCCAATTTATGTCAAGGATAAGTCTTAAGTTGCACCTCGTTCTGATGTACGGAGCGACGCATAGATTCTTGAACTTAAGTAAAACCCAGTTTTAAGGGGGGTAGAACGTATTAAGTCCAATCCAGTTAGGATTAGTCAACACTGCCGTTCGATCAGTGTGGCGCAGCGGAAGCGTGGTTGGCCTCTTCCCCACTGGCCCAAGATCGAAACCTTTGAGTTAGGTTATACGTAAAGGTTAGGTCGTTAAATAAGATTTGAACCTTCCTTAGAATGTCAATATTAAAGTCTCTCTAGGTACTCCTTGCCTTTCGCCAATGTCGAGGAAGACATTGTGTTTTAAGGGGGGTAGATTGTAACACCCCGGATTTTGGCCAACCTGGGATTAAACGTCCTTAGGCTATGGGTCAATTAAAACACCTGAAAAATCGCTTAGAACCCAATTCCATAGCCAAAGAAATCATGTTGGATTAATTCCTTTGAAAAATAAGTGTAAGTTAGCTAGCGCGACGCTAAAATAGCTGGGAAATAGTCTCTGATCACTTTAAATACGTTCTACAAGACCCAAATCGAGTAGAACAAATGACTCTATAATACTCTATAACCTCGGATCAAACTCTAAGCGGGTTTGTTCTCTGGACCACTTTGAATTCTTGTATTGGATTTAGACCGCTCGTCGAAAGTCCGATACCTCCTATCTTAGACCGTTAGAACCGCCTAGCTGGACTTGACACTCATTCCGAAAATCAAGTCAAACCGATAATCACAGCCTATTTCATTGAGCCCGGACCGAAGAGAGTGCGAATAGAGATAGATTTGGAATTTGAAATTCAAATCTGGCACATGACTTGACGCGTCAGTATTGAGCTTTCTGACCGTCAGAATTCATCCAGATTACACCCTCGGATCAGGAGAAATTTTTATTTTATATCATGAGACTTTCAGCCCTGATCTACGTGCGGTGACCGTTGAACTGAAACTGGTCCGCCACGTGCGATCTGTGGACCCAGCCGGACTGAAAACTTAATACGTGCTATATCTGGTACGCATGAGCTTAAGTCCGATCACATTCGATCAGGGGACCACCAGAAAGCATCTTTTGGACCGAAACAGTCCCGAAATGGATATGTAATAAGTGAAACTTGTTCCCGAGCCTATTTCGGGCAAGTTTGGGCTTATAAAAGGGCTTGAAACCCTCACTCCTCTCTCCCATCCGAATTTGCAAAAACCCTAGATTGGGAGAGAGAAAAGGTGAGAGTTTGTGAGAGAAGGTGGGAGAGCTTTTCCTGCTGCTGCTGCACGTGCTTAAGCGGCGTATTCCAATCACTTTGCCGGTGATTTCTCCGCATTTGCAGGTAAGAAAACGCCCTAGAAAGTTGTTGATTTGATGCTTCTTTAGTTCTATAGCTTTTTAGTTGATAAATCTCGTAAATCAGGTTCCTTAGTTGCCGTAGACGAAGCGTATACGCTCCGTTCGAATCACTTCACCTATAAGGGAAAAGGTGAGGATTTTAGACGCTTTGATTGACTGTTTCCAAAGCTTTCAATGTCGTTTAATAGTAGATTATCGACGGCAACGCCGTTTGACATGTACAACATGCTGTCCGTTTCCTGTTTCGTAAACTAGCGAAGAATATGAGATTTAGGGCATTTTAGTCATTTGTAGGAAGTATAGATTTCATTCATATTTTGCTGATGTGATTGACATGATATGTTGTCGCATTAGAATGTTAGGAATGCGTGCATAATTAGTTTGGCGAAGAGATTCGCCTAAATGCGCACTTCGGGTTGACATACTATATGTAGACTTAAGTGTGTAGTGTAAGTGTTTGTATAAATGCTCGTATTAGTATGTATTGAATTAAATGGTGTTATGATTCAGTTTGAGATTGATTTCTCAATTAAATTGCTGATGTAAATGATTTCCTACATGTTGGCCATATGTACGATTTCATTATATGTATGAGATGCATATGCTTGATGTTTCACTTAAGCGGTATGTTATAACATGTGCTTGATGGTTTCCTTATGATCTAGTTGAGATCGAATTCTCAATTAATATGCTGATGGAGATGATGTCCTATATGTTGGTGATATGCATAATTTCATTATATGCGTGATAGACATGTGTAAGATGATTTACTTAAGTTGTACGTTATAACATGTGTTAACATGCTCACATGGTTGTATTTCATTTCCAATACTCTCACTTGATTTGCTGATGTGATTCCATGCGTTTAGGACTATGCCTAGTCCAGGCAGTCGGTAACCGAGAAATATCGTGGTTAGCTTATCTTTACCACGAACGACGTGTAGATGAACGCAAGTAGCGTTTGGAGTTGGCGGCAGTGGTTAGGCCGCGCGAAGTGTTTCATGCACTTCATGTCGTTTGACTTGCGATGCGCTCGTGCTAGTCGAACCCGTCAACTAACCCGACTGGCCATTGTATGTTCACCCTGCATGAGTCATAACTGCTTGAACCTAGGGTACTGAACTTACCATTGTAAACCCTGTTAACCATGGTACCTTGATCCACGAAGACTCATGAGCCGGGCATGGTGGTATGGGACACCGTGGTCGAGCTGTCGGCCTACGTTGGGGCCACAAACCTCCCCGTAGTGACCAGTGAGCACCTAGTCTCGTAAGAAGATTATGGTGGTATGGGACACTATATTCTTGCTGTCGGCCTACACTGATCAGGCGACGAGCCCTTTGTAGTGACCGCGAGCGTATTCTGAGTCTACGGGAGGCGAAGACCCTTCCGTAGCAGTAGAGTACAGTAGGCCTGTATTGATAAGGTGATGGGGGAGCAGAACAACGAATGCGTGCAACAGCCCTGGCAGCCCTTGCAGCGACCTACAAAATATACATCGTATGAGATTACTAGGAGTGACGACCCTAGACAGGATCTGTGTTGGGATTGATACAAGGGAAGTACCTTAGTTTCCCAATCTTGCTGTTTGAATGGACTAATAACAACTCAGAAATCATATCACCATAGCATTGCATGTGCCTGGAAGATGTGGAGCACTCTAGGGAGTGTGGCATGCCGCGGTCGTAAGATGTTGCCGTATGAGGGAGATCGTCGGTGAGGGCATACATCACGTCATGTCATATTGCATTAACAACAGTATTAGGATTGTTTGATTTACTGCTTTACTATTATCGCATGATTGATTTGATAACATGCTAATCTCTGCTCTCTTATCCCACTGAGTTGATCACTCACTCCCACGTTACGGGATGGTGTTTCCGGACACCCACCAGTCCCTTTTGTGATTGCAGATGATGGCACGGCCTGCGAGGCGGTGCTGGACTTGATGATGATGAGGAGGATCTCTCCTTTATGCGTGATCTGATTGACGGGATTATAGGGAGGTTGATTAGATACCTTGACACTTGTCATTTTATATTTTGAGAGCACTTATGTATATCCTTTTGGTTCACTTTTGGAGCATACATGTATGTATATAACCTGGTAACATGTTCACACTCTGGAGACATACAACAGTTTATATATGTTATATATACTATCACAGTCTTCCGCTTGCTAATTTAACTGACTCTGGAGTAGGATATGCTGTTCTGGCTTAATCTCACTCATGTTTAATACATTAACACAGACAACATTCAATCATACATATCTATGTTGCATAAATAACATTTTGGAACTCGGAAGTTAGGTTTTTACTCGACCCCCCGATTTTAGGGATGTTACAATGTTAGTCGCTAAAAACAGAAGAAATCCTAAAATTAGAAAGTTAATAAACAAATAAAAGAAAGATGAGTTAGTTTCTAAAAAAAGAAAAAATTTCTAAAAACCCTAATTCTAAAAATAGAAAAAGTAGAGAATTTAGAAAGGGATTACCAAATTAGATGTCTATGTCAGGATCCTACAAAACAAGAAAACAGGTTAGTTTCTATAAATCATAAAAACTTAAACTTAAAGTTAGGAAAATTCTAATCTTAAACTAATCCTAAAACTAGTTAATTTCAGAAAACGTAACCATCAGTCCCCGGCAACGGCGCCAAAAACTTGTCCACTCCCCAAGTGCAGGGTTGTGATGTAGTAATAACTCGGTAAGACCGAGGTCGAATCCCAAGGGATTAAAACTCGTACGTTATCTAAAACTAACTAGAACTAGAACTAGGCTAAGATGAAATCTAAACTGAATGTAATTTGAGGAATAATGGTGAAAATATTAATCTAAAATTTATAGAAATCAGAGGAAATGGAACTAGGGATTCAGATGATCCACTTGTAGAGATCAGGGAGGTCTTATGCTTATTTTATAGAAATTAACTGAATTTTCATTAATCTAGTTTTCAAGAGATGAAAGGTATATGAATTAGAATGGATTCCATCACCAAACCATGCCCAGGAGACTATGGCAAACAACAGAATTAAACTAATTACTAACCAATCACATGCTATGAAAGTTAGGAAGGGTACCGTCATCCGACCATGCCCAGGAGATGATGGTGAACAACAGGGCTTCCTGACGTCATAAACATAAAGGGAAAAGGACATGCTCAAAGCCATTGCAGACCCATTATAATTTCAGTCACAACAGACCATTAAAGACTAAAAACATTCCCATTAATTAAACTAACATCAGCATTAATTCAGTACATAAATTAACTAAAAATCATAAAATAAACTCTCCCATCTCACTACAAGCTTCACCTCTTAGCCCTAGCTAAGAGGATTTAGCCCAAGCTAAGAGGATTTAGCCCATCATGGATGGACTAATCATCTTAAAGAGAAAAATAAAACAAATTAAATAAGAAAGACGAAAAACCAAAAGAATCTCTAATCCTCCTCTCTCTCTCTCTCTCTCTCTCTCTCTCTCTCTCTCTCTCTCGTGGCTGCCTCCCAAATTCCAGCCGTAGATGATCCCAATCTCTACTTCTCCCTCTCCTTTTATAGCTGTCACTGATAGTGTAGAGGTCGGTTTTGAGAACCGACCCAAATTGCCGCACAACGCGCGTACCATTTACGCACCCAGAAAATGCCTAACAGTTGCGTCAGGCCTGTTTTGGCGCTCATATCCAACCTGTTTTGGCCATCTGACTTCCTCAAACTCCATGGTAGCTATCATTTTTGGCCAGGGATCAACCTGAATGGTTCGGATTTCCCATCTGATCAAAGGTAGTGGACCACCACATCTCCAGAACTTCCATTTTTTTCACGGACGCAGGCTCTATACGCGAGCCAATGCTGAACTCTCGGTGGGGCCCACTTAGGATGAGTTTTAGAGAAATCCATGCCGTCCACCGGATTCCTCTTGGAATTTCGGTCAAGAATGGTCGGTTTTGAATTTTCGTAGATGTGGCCCACTGAAGTGATCTTGCTCCAACGGCTATGACTGAATTTCTTATGATTCGTGTGACTGGCACGTGCGCGTGTATGGATGAAAAAGGTCAGCATGGTTCTGACCAGAACGAGCGCCTCTACATGAGGGATGGTTCAGATCACCGAACCGAATGATGATGGTGGCCACCGACTTTCAAACGACGCCCCTGTTTTACGTAGAAGAAACGGAAGTTTTCGTTTTTGGTAGCTGTTGCGGGTCAAAGTCAGTTTGACCCGCCTTTGAGTTGCAGTGCACAGCTAGAACACATGCGCACTATGCACACTCCACTCAAGGTGGGGTCCACTATGATGTTAATGAGAGATCTGGTCCGTCCACCCATTTTCTCCTCTTAATTAACCCGTCGAAACCAATTTTAAAGCATATCCAGAGATTAGGTGGGCCTCATATTGATGATTTATGGGCTGATCTGGCCGTTGGGACACTTTCACGGGGATCAAATGGATGAAATTTAACGTGTATGGTTAATTTATGGTCTTCAGGCCATGTATGAAGTTTCGAGCTGAACGGATGGTGAGAACTCTATGATCTTGCACTCTGTACGTCTTTCGGGCCACTTAAGCTTCAATTTCTCAATTTTCTTGGATCCCTGGCGTGTAAATCCGTTGATCTTAGTCATCGGGGGTCTGTCCCTTGCCTTGGCATCATCAGAATGTTAAATCCATGCTTTTAGTACCGTATTTTGATCCAAGCTCGAAAATACACCCTGCATCACAAGAATGATAAGACGGGCCCTTAAATAGTATCATGCTTGTAAATTCAGGTAATAACTGGGGACTAATATGCAATATTTGACCCTCAACACCTTGCTTATATATAATTTCTCTACTCTGTGTTCCCAATTGTACTAAGTCCTTGGAAGGAAAAATCTACGGGGCGTGCTGGTTTATCCTAGCATTTAATCTAAGGGGTATATAAGTTTTCTCTAAGCGTAACTAGTTCTGAGTCAAGCAAGCTTCCTAAGAGTTAATAAAGGAGCTTATAAGTATCAAGGAAATCCAACAAAAGAACGAGATCTCACTCTAACTAAATCAAAACAACTAACTACGTCTATATTCTAATTACCTTAGCAAAATCAGTCTTTTACATTCCTTAACTAAACCAGTAGCCTAGTCTTAATAAATTTAACGATGCTCAAACACTTCACATATGTCTATACTAGCTAAGGAGGTCCTAGGGTTTACGTTTTTAATTTACTAGCTCTCCTATACTGTCAGATCTTTCTAAATCTAAGAATACCCATTCTAGGTCCAAACTCTAAGGGCCTATTTGGCTAGTGGTATAAGGCTGTATTAAATGGATTACGTCGCTAATCCCACCTTGGGATTAGGAAACGACATGTTTGGTAGGAGGGTGGGTTGAGATTAAAAAATCAATTTCATAGGCTTTGGAAAATGGGCCTTGTGTTGGAGAGTATGAGATGGGATTTTCAAATCCCATGATGATGGAATTCCAAGTATAATTTTGAAAAGAAGGTAAAGAGTTTTAAAGAATAGTGATGGATGGGTGTAGAAGACGGAAGCTTGAGTGAATAGAAGTAGAGATATGAAATCATTTTACATGGTCTCGGTTACGTATGGGCTATTCTATGGTAGATAATCTCGCCCGCCGACACTTGGGATTCTAATGTGATTTCTAGATTCCATCGCCCACTTCCTAAGTCGAAGTGCGTCAATGTGCGTGGTGTAACCATAACCCAGGTCTAGTTTAATCCAAATCATGCTCTGATACCATCTGTAACATCTCGAAAATCGGGGGTCGAGCAGAAACCCAACTCCCGAGTTCCAGAACATCACTTATGCAACATTTTCAATGATGGATGAATGTCGGCGGTAATAGTACATAAAACATGAGGTGGATTAAGCCAAAACAGCATATCATACTCCAGAGACAGTTAAATCAGCAAGCGAAACAATGAAATAGATATATAAAATATATAAATGATTATAAGTCTCCAGAGTGTGAACATGTTACCAGGTTAACTAAATACATGTATACTCCAAAATAGAAAGAAAAGAATATACATGAGTGCTCCAAAAATATAAAATGACTAGTGTCATGGCGTCTAATCAACCTCCTTGTAATCCCGTAGATCAGAACCTGCATATAGGAGGGATCCTCTTCATTATCATTAAGACCGGCTCTGCTTCCCAAGCATCACCATCATCTGAAACTATAATAGGGACTGGTTGGTGTGTGCAACACCGTCCCGTAACATGGGAGTGAGTAGCTAACTCAGTGGAATCATAGAGCAAAGATTAGCATGTTATCAGATCAATCAAGTGATAATGATAAAGCAAGCAGTTCAAACATTCCTAAATACTGTGATTAATGCAAGAATGAAATGACATAATGAATGCCCTCACCGACATTGTAACATCCCGAAAATCGGGGGGTCGAGCAAAAACCCAACTCCCGAGTTCCAAAATGTTATTTATGCAACATGGATATGTATGATTGAATGTTGTCTGTGATAATGTATTAAACATGAGTGAGATTAAGCCAGAACAGTATATCATACTTCAGAGACAGTTAAATTTGCAAGCGGAAGACTGTAATAGTATGTATAACGTATATAAACTGTTGTATGTCTCCAAAGTGTGAATACATTACCAGGTTATACACATACATGTATACTTCAAAAGTAAACAAAATGAATATACATGAGGGCACTAAAAATATAAAATGACAAACGTCAAAGTATCTAATCAACCTCCCTGCAATCCCGTCAATCAGAACACGCATAAAGGAGGAATCCTCCTCCTCATCATCAAGTCCAGCTCCGCCTCACAGGCCGCGCCATCATCTGCAATCACAAAAGGGACTGGTGGGTGTCCGGAAACACCATCCCGTAACGTGGGAGTGAGTGATCAACTCAGTGGGATAAGAGAGCAGAGATTAGCATGTTCACAATTCAATCACGCGATAATAGTAAAGCAGTAAATCAGACAATCCTAATACTGTTGTTAATGCAGGATGACATGACGTGATGTATGCCCTCACCGACGATCTCCCTCATGCGGCAACATCTTACGACCGCGGCATGCCACACTCCCTAGAGTGCTCCACATCTTCCAGGCACATGCAATGCTATGGTGATATGATTTCCAAGTTGTTATTAAGTCCATTCAAACAGCAGGATTGGGAAACTAAGGTACTTCCCTTATATCAATCCCAATACAGATCCTGTCTAGGGTCGTCATTCCTAGTAATCTCATACGATGTATATTTCGTAGGTCACTGCAAGGGCTGCCAGGGCTGTTGCTCGCACTCGTTGCACCGCTCCCCCATCACCTTATCAATACAGGCCTACTGTACTCTACTGCACGGAAGGGTCGTCGCCTCCCGTGGACTCAGAATACGCTCGCGGTCACTACAAAGGGCTCGTCGCCTGATCAGTGTAGGCCGACAGCTAGAATATAGTGTCCCATACCACCATAATCTGCTCACGAGTTTAGGTGCTCACTGGTCACTACGGGGAGGTTTGTGGCCCCAGCGTAGGCCGACAGCTCGACCACGGTGTCCCATACCACCATGCCCGGCTCATGAGTCTTCGTGGATCAAGGTACCACGGTTAATAGGGTTTACAATGGTAAGTTCAGTACCCTAGGTTCAAGCAGTTATGATACATACAAGGTGAACAAACATCGGCCAGTCGGGTTACTTGACGGGCTCGACTAGCGCGATCGCATCTCGAATTGAACGACATGAAGTGCGTAAAACACTTCGCGTGGCCTAACCACTGCCGCCAACTCTCAACACGAATCACATTCATCGACGCGTCGTTCGTGGCTATGACCAGTCAGCCACGAATTCGTTCGGTTACCGACTGCCTGGACTAAGTCAAGTCCCACACATCTATTGAATTACATTACGCTATATACCACGGTATTGGAATTGAAACACATCATGTGAGCATGTTAGCACATGTTATAACATTCAACTAAGGCAAATCTTCAAGGCATACTTTCCATGCATATTCAACTTAG
Organism: Magnolia kwangsiensis; assembly: GCA_037074715.1. Taxonomy (NCBI): domain Eukaryota; kingdom Viridiplantae; phylum Streptophyta; class Magnoliopsida; order Magnoliales; family Magnoliaceae; genus Magnolia; species Magnolia kwangsiensis. The sequence goes on along the minus strand of CM073589.1, from coordinate 82,538,222 downwards.
GCAAATCTTCAAGGCATCATTTCTATGCATGTGATGCAATCATGCATAAGGTCAACATATAGGAAATCATTTAGGTCAGCATTTTAAATCATGAAATCAATCTCAAACTACTACATAACATCATTCAATACAATACATACTAATACAAGCATTTATACAGACACATACACTACACACTTAAGTCCACATATAGTATGTCGACCCAAAGTACGCAACTTGGCGAATCTCTTCGCCAAACTGATTATGCAAGCATTCCTAACTCACTAATACGGCGACAAACCATGTCAATCACGTCAGCAAAATATGCATGTAGACCGTACTTCCTACATATGACTAAAATGCCCTAAATCTCATATTCTTCGATAATTTACGAAATAGGAAACAGAGAGCACGTTGTACATGTCAAACGGCGATGCCGTCGATAATCTACTATTAAACGACATTGAAAGCGTTGTAAACCGTCAATCAAAGCGTCTAAAATCCTCACCTAGTCTCTTACGGTCGCGGGATTTTGAACGGAGCGTGTACGCTTCGTCTACGGCAGTAGGAGGACCTGATTTATGGAATACATTAGCTAACATGCCATGAATCTGAGTAAACCCTAAATCAGCAAGTTCTAGGGTTATTTTATACCTGAAAAAGGGGAGAAATCACCAGCCAGGTGATTGGGAAGAGGTGTTGAAGCAGCAGCAATCGGCGGCTCGGATGCGGGGAAAATCTCCTCTTCCCTTTCTCTCAAACTCTCTCTCTCTTTTCTAGGGTTTGTGAATTTCGTATGCAAGGAAGGAATGAGGGTTTCAACCCCTTTTATAAGCTTGGAAACGCCGAATATAGGCTCCGGGACGAAGTTTACTTATTGCCTATCCATTTCGGGGCTGTTTCGGTCCAAAAACTGATTTCTGGTGGTCCCCTGGTCGATTGCGATCAGACTTAAGCTCATGGGTACCAGATGTACCTCGTATTAAGTTTTCAGTCTGGCAGGGTTCGCAGATCGCACGTATCGGACCGGTTTCAGTTCAGCGGTCACCGCACATAGATCAGGGCTGAAAGTCCCATGATAATAAATAGAAATTTTTCCTGATCCGAGGGTGTAATCTGGATGAATTCTGACGGTCAGAACGCTTAATACTGACGCGTCAAGTCGTGTGCCAGATTTGAATTTGAAATTCCAAATTCGTCCCTATTCGCGGTCGCTTCAGTCCGGGTTCAACGAAATACTCTGTGATTATCGGATTGACTTGATTTTCGAGATGATTGTCAAGTCCAGCTGGGCGGTTCTAACGGTCTAAGATAGGAGGTATCGGACCTTCGAAGCGCGGTCTAAATCCAATACAAAAATTCAATGTGGTCCAGAGGACAAACCCGCTTAGAGTTTGATCCGAGGTTATAGAGTATTGTAGAGTTGTTTGTTCTACTCGATTTGGGTCTTGTAGAACGTATTTAAAGTGATCAGGGACTGTTTCCCAACCACTCCAACGTTGCGCTAGCTAACTTATGCTTAGTTTCTAAAGAAATTTATCCTAAGTGGTTTCTTTGGCTATGGAATTGGGTTCTGAACGATTTTTCAGGTGTTTTAATTGACCCATTGCCTAAGGACGTTTAATCCCAGATTAGCCAAAATCCGGGGTGTTACAGACATACTCCTTCATGCGACACCATCTTACATCCGTGGCATGCTTTCTTTTCTCAGTGCTCCACATCTTCAAGGCACATGCAGTACGATATGAATATGATTACTGAGTTGTTATTAGTCCTTTTCATACAGCAGGATTGGGAAAGTACGGTACTTCCCTTATATCATTCCCAACAAGGATCCTGTCTAGGGTCGTCACTCCTAGTATTCTCATACAATGATATATTTCTAGGTCGCTGCAAGGGCTTCCATGGCTATTGCACGCACTCGTTACTCCGCTCCCCCATCACCTTATCAATACAGGCCTAGTTGTACTCTGTTTGCTACGGAAGGGTCGTCGCCTCATGTAGACTTTGAATATGCTCGAGGTCACTACAAAGGGCTCTCAGGGCTGTTGCTCGCACTCGTTGCACCGTTCCCCCATCTCCTTATCAGTGTAGGCCTACAGTAAGAATATAGTGTCCCATACCACAATAATCTGATCACGAGTCTGGGTTCCTCATTGATCACTACAGGGAGGTTTGTGGCCCCAACGTAGGCCGACAAATCCACCATGGTATCCCATACCACCATGCCCGGCTCATGAGTCTTAGTGGATCAAGGTACCATGGTTATCAAGGTTATCACTGGTAAGTTCAGTACCCTGGATTCAAGCAGTTATGACGAATACAAGGTGAACAAACAATGGTCAGTCAGATTACTTGATGAGTCCGACTAGCGCAAGCGCACGTTGAATCGACCGACATGAAGTGCACAAGCACTTCGTGTGGCCTAACCACTGCCGACGACTCTGGTACGACTCGGGTTCGTCATACACATCCTTCGTGGTGAATATAATCGAACCATGAATCCTAATCTGTAACCGACTGCCGAGACTAGAGTATAGCCCCACTCACATACAAATCTAACAACTAGCATATGATTCGTATCATGTATCCATATGAACAATCATGAAGTATAACTTGAATGTAAACAGTACATGCAGAAATTTATCCACACATTTAACATGTTGTTAAATGGATTATTAGATATGTCGCAAGTACTATAAATCTGGGTCTATGGTACCCTTTTGATACCAGTGTTCAATTAGCAGGGTACTCAGATGTTGATTGGGCCGGTAATATCGATGATAGAAAATGAAACAGTGGTGGTTGTTTTTACATTGGAAATTGCTTAGTTTCTTGGTTTAGCAAGAAGCAAAGCTAAATATCACTCTCCACTGCTGAGGCTGAGTATATTGTAGCTGGATATGCATGTACTCAACTAGTGTGGATGAAACGTATGCTAAGCAATTATGGAATTAATCAAGATTCAATGATCTTACATTGTGATAATTCCAGTGCTATAAATATTTCCAAAAATCCAATCTAGCATTCACGTACTAAGTACATTGACATTAGGTATCATTACATTTGTGAGTTGGTTGAAGAAAAAGTAATTTTCTTGGAATATATACCAACTGAATCTCAACTTGCTGATATATTTACTGAACCACTCGACAAAGGCAGGTTTAACAAATTGAAATTTGATCTTGGTATGTGCATTTTACATTGAATATTCTTGCTTGCATGTATCATAGTGTACTATATTTAGTATTATTTGTGTTTAAATTTTAATTTTTTTCATTAAAAATACATTTTTTTTGGTCGGTACTCGACCAGTCGTGGATGTACACGACCAGTCGTGGTTCGACCGGTCGTGAACCACACTCGACCGGTCATGGAGCTCGTGAATGTGATATATTTAGGAAAAATCCTCTTCTTCTTCATTGAAACTCCGACCTACGACGAGTCATGGCTCGACCAGTCATAGGATTTATTATTTTTCTTCATGGTGAGTCCTATTTCATCATTTTTCTTGAAGATTCATGCTCTCTATGCCTTGATTTGTTCATTGTATAGCTAGATTTCATCTTTTGTTAGGTTTTTCAAGGGTTTCTTCTCAACTTGCTGATTTAGAGAAAAAACATCTTTCTTTTGAGCATTTCTCTTGCTCTTTATATATCTTGATTGAAGATGGATGCTAGAGGGAAAAAGAAAACATCTCATGGTCCATCCTCATCTAGATCTACACCGATTACAAAACGGAACCTTCGGTCACCTAAAGATGATACTCAAGATGTACGGGATTTGCGTGTCCGTAATGTAATCGTTGAGTATACTGCTGATCTCAATCATATTGCTCCATATGGTATTTTCCCTCTTCTTGAATATGTTGGCTGGACTAACATTTTACTTTGGGGTAGGCCTGCATACCTGTCCATTGCTCAATCAATGGTAGCATGCATCTCAGAATTTTCTCTTGATAATTTAACATTTTTAATTGATACTAGAGAAGGAAAATTTGAAGTAGACCTTCATTTGATATCAGGTATTATGGACATACCTGTAAATGATGAAGGTGTACTGATTCATACTTTATATGACAAACCATCTAAATCAGAAAAATGCATGTTAGCAAGAGATTTATGCAAAATTGATGCACAATGGACACACAAAGGGAATGCGCTCCCTTCAAAGTATTTGTTACCTAGATACAGACTGTTACATCGTTTCTTCATTTTTAATGTGTATTCTCGGTCCGGTAATAAAATTAAGTTGACTTCTTTCATGGTTCGTTTGTTACATTCTATTACTTCTGGTACCAAGGTGTGTCTTCCCTCTTTGATTTGTTATTTCATTATTCAGTTTCGTCTTCATCCGGGTCATAGTGATATTCCGTTTGGTTATCTTATGACTGTTTTACCCACTCACATGCTTGTTGATAAACCTGTTAATCAGGCACCCATTCATCATCTTATCTTCAACAATTCCAATATTAATAAGATGAAGCTGGATTTGCTTCCTGGCCAAGTAGATGAAGGTGGTGTTGGTGGTGATGGTGGTGAAGCTGGAAATGAAGGGGAAGCTGGTGATCTTCCACAACAAGATGTTAATATGGATGAGATTTTTGATGAGATAGAATCTGATTCACCAAATGATCCAGATTATGATCCATCTGGTTTTGATGCACGCCTTCATGCATTGGAGGAGAAGGTTGATAATATGAATATAGCCCACGATATGCGATTTAAGTATATGCGAAAATATCTTCATCGCATTAATAAAGGGTTACACCAGATTGATCCGACTATCCCTGCTCCCTCCTCTAGATCAGATTAGGTGAATTATCATCTGGATAGTATAACATTATCTTTTATTTTGGATATGTATTATGGATTATGGTTTGATAACATTGTCTTTTGGATATTGTATTATGGATTGATGATGGCTTGATGCTTCAGGTTTATATTATGTCCTTTCATATCTCTTTCTCATTATCTGCTTATCACTCTCCAAGTTCTCTTTCATTTTGTGACTTTCCCTTGTCATTTTGTGACAAAAAGGGGGAGTAGTAAGCTAAAAGGGAGTAAGCTAAAAGGGAGTAGTATGAAAGAAAGGGGGAGTAATTTATTTGTTTGAATTGATTAATTGAGAAGGATATGTGGATGAGAATATTTATTGACTGTTTACATAAGCAGTACTCGTATTACCCAGGGGGAGTAGAGTAATAGTAATTTGTCTTCTTTGCTATGTGTTCTGTCACAAATTTGACAAAGGGGGAGATTGTAAGTGCTATGATTTCATATCCCTTTGGTTGTCAAATTTTGTGGTGCCAAAACCTATATCTATGTCTTGTATATCTTGTTTCATGTTTGAGACTATTCATTAGTTCAAGACATCAGACTTCAAGATAAGAACTTAATTGAAGAAAGTTTCAAGTCATGGATGAAGAATTCAGGAATAGAAGTCTTCAAGTATGCATGTTCAAGATACAATCAAGCTCAAGAAGATTTTGTTCAAGTCAAGATCAAGCTCAAGAAGGCCTACTACAAGATTCATATATTTTCAAGCTTCTCTTTGAGGTCATCTGAGTATACAGACTTTCAATGTCCATCTCACTGTTAAGGTTTGTTTGACCTTAGATTGACCTTAGGATGGGCTTTACAATAGGTCATTTTGGATACATAATTCATATATTTTAATATGCTTGTTTGGGCTGTTCTAAAATCAGTCCTAGGGACCTTAGGATGGGCTTTACAATAAGTCATTCTGGATACAATAGCTCTGCTACGAACAGTCTTATATTTTTTAGGACCAGTCCTAAGTCGTTGAAGATTTTTGAATCTTTCTGGTTGTTCTACGACCAGTCCTGGACATACTACGACCAGTCCTGTGAGTTCTATGACTCATCCTTCGACCGGTCGTAGACCTACGACTCAAACTCCAGCAACCAAATTAAGGGTCCTACGACCAGTCGTAGGTGACTCACGACTAGTCGTAGGTGGCCCACGACTGGTCGTAAACTACCCAGGACCGGTCGTGGAACCTCAAAATCTTATCCTGGGAAAATTTTTAAAAATATTTGAAGCTACGACCAGTCCTAAGATCCTAAGACTAGTCGTAGACGGGATTTTTCAAGCTATAAATAGTGCACGAACTTCAGAGTTTTAGCAATTCAATTCAATTCAATTCAAGCAATCTTTAGGCTATTCTCTGAGATAAGTTTGTGTTTGTTTTAAGTTACTTTGTGCTTATTTAATATTCCTTTTGCTAGCTTGTTTTTTATTTGATATTGATCTACATTCCAATCTTATTAGAAAAGGGAAATTTCTGATATTCCTTCTTCTTAGATTCAAAATCAAATAGAACTAGCCCTTTTGATTTAAAATTAATTAGACTTAGAACCATTCTTAAAGTGAGTATTGGACTTTGAACGTTGAATCAAACTTCTACTCGGATTGGTTCTACCGGGCTACTTCAAAAGGTGATTCAGGTATTTTACATTTTTTTAATTTACTTTCTTTGGTTTTTGTGAGGTTATAGAGTATTATAGAGTCATTTGTTCTACTTAGAGTTTGATCCGAGGTTATAGAGTATTATAGAGTCATTTGTTCTACTTGATTTGGGTCTTGTAGAACGTATTTAAAGTGATCAGGGACTATTTCCCAGCTACTCTAGCGTTGCACTAGCTAACTTACGCTTAATTTCCATGGAAATTAATTCTACGCGATTTCGGGTCGAGTTGGTGCTTGGACCCAAGTACGGAGTTTTCACGGGCGTTACAGTATTCGTGGATGAATGTTGTAATCTTTTTATTCCAAGCAAGTGTGGAGAATATTGTAATAACTTAGGATTCATTTCTACAAGTTATTGTAATTTCCTTGCTTTTTATTCCTCATTGGTTTGTGATTCAAAGGACGTTTTAGAAGTAAGGTTGTCCTACCTTAAACCTTTGATTTTTGGTGTAAGGTTATCCTTAGAACTGATAAAGTATCATTCTCTTTATTTTAGGCTATTGAGATTACTTTAAATTAAGCATTGTGCTTTATTTCTTTTATTATTCCGCTGTTATAAGTTTTATTTGGCATTGCCCTATTCAACCCCCCTCTAGGGCATATAGTTAGGTCCTTTCAATATATTTGAGCGCATGAGGGCCATATACCTGGAGACTGCGTCTCCCACTGTGTTGTGGTCTGTTGGGTGGGGGTGTGGCCTTATCTGCTCGATGGTAGGGGGCATAACTAGGCTGAGTTTGACCAACTTGTAAATGGATCCTCTATCGACGTGTCGGGTAGATATTGACTAACTACTAGCCAGGTGGATAGTGAGGTCTCTTCCACTTACATGGTCGTGCATCAGTGGGCAGCAATTTGCATGTAGAGTGTATTAGACCCTGATGTTAATCCCAGAGATGAACAGTACTAATAAGTGGTCTTATTGGGCAGGAGTTGCATACTCATTCATTCATTCATTCACTATCCACCTAGGCTGATGGTGCACAACTATTTCTTATGTGTGCCTTCGTAATGGCCAAGATTTTGGTTAGGGCACGCGACTAACCTAAGATCGGGAGTTTACCACATTGAGTCTGACTATCCAAATTTAGGTATGGGACTGATTTAGATAAAAGTCCCTTGTGACGGACCCCATAGCTTGCGATGCTACGTACTATCATCCCGACTTCTCACTCCAACATGGTCATTCCATACATACTGCATATTGCATTGCACTCGCGGCATATGGCATTTTGGGTTACTATGTTTTTCCATCGATATGGCCTAGATACGGCTGATGAAATTCATGAACTCATCAAGAATTGTATATTGCATTGCATCATCGGCATCGAATATTTGGCTCTTTATGACTTCTCATTTGCATAGCTGATCTGCATTGCGTATTCTGATATTGATTGACTTATGGACTTGTTAGTATTTCCTCTTACTCTGATATCGTATGATTCATGATCTTACCAGTATTTTCAATATTGTATGATTATGGCAATGTATTGAATACTTGGCACTTACCTTGTTGTAACATTCTGAAAATCGGGAGTCGAGCAGAAACCCAACTCCCGAGTTCCAGAACATCGCTTATGTAACATTTTCAACGATGGATGAATGTCTGTGGTAATAGTACATAAAACATGAGGTGGATTAAGCCAAAACAACATATCATACTCCAGAGACAGTTAAATTAGCAAGTGGAAGAATGAAATAGATATATAAAATATATAAATGATTGTAAGTCTCCAGAGTGTGAACATGTTATCAGGTTAACTAAATACATGTATACTCCAAAATAGAAAGAAAAGAATATACATGAGTGCTCCAAAAATATAAAATGACTAGTGTCATGGCGTCTAATCAACCTCCTTGTAATCCTGTCGATCAGAAACAACATATAGGAGGGATCCTCTTCATCATCATTAAGATCGGCTCTGCTTCACAAGCATTGCCATCATCTGAAACTAGAATAGGGACTGGTTGGTGTGCGCAACACCGTCCCATAACGTGGGAGTGAGTAGGTAACTCAGTGGAATCATAGAGCAAACATTAGCATGTTATCAGATCAATCAAGCGATAATGATAAAGCAAGCAATTCAAACATTCCTAAATACTGTGATTAATGCAAGAATGAAATGACATGATGGATGCCCTCACCGACATACTCCCTCATGCGACACCATCTTATGTCCGTGGCATGCTTTCTTCCGTCAGTGCTCCACATCTTCCAGGCACATGCAGTGCGATAATGTAACATCCCGAAAATCGGGGGTCGAGGATAAACTCCACTCCCGAGTTCCAGAACATCACTTATGCGACATTTTCAATGATGAATGAATGTCGGCTGTATTAGTGCATAAAACTTGAAGTGGATTAAGCCAAAACAGCATATCATACTCTAGAGACAATTAAATTAGAAAGCAGAAGAATGTAATAGATACATAAATATATGAACTGTTGTAAGTCTCCAGAGTGTGAACATGTTACCAGGTTAACTAAATACATGTATACTCCAAAATAGAAAGAAGAGAATATACATGGGTATGTCAAAAAAAGGTAAAATACCAAGTGTATTGGCATCTAATCAGTAACCTTATAACCCCGTCAATCAGAACCTGCATATATGAGGGATCCTCATCATCATCATCAAGTCCGGCTCTACTTCGCAAGCATCGCCACCATCTGAAAATAAAATAGGGACAGGTTGGTGTGCGCAACACCGTCCTATAACGTGGGAGTGAGTAGCTAACTCAGTGGAATCATAGAGCAAAGATTAACATGTTATCAAATCAATCACGCGATAATGGTAAAATAAGAAATCAAAAAGGTCTTAGATACTGTGATTAATGCAAGAATGAAATGACATGATGGATGCCCTCACCGACATACTCCCTCATCCGACACCATCTTACGTCCGTGGCATGTTTTCTTCCCTCAGTGCTCCTGTAACATCCCGAAAATTGGTGGTCGAGTAAAAACTCCACTCCCGAGTTCCAGAACATCACTTATGCAACATAAATGTGTACGATTGAATGTTATCTGTGTTAATGTATTAAACATGAGTGGGATTAAGCCAAAACAGCATATCATACTCCAGAGACAGTTAAATTAACAAGTGGAAGACTGTGATACATACATATAATATATAACTGATTGTAAATCTCCAGAGTGTGAACATATTATCAGGTTAAACGTATACATGTATACCTCAAAATAGAAAGAAAGAATATACATGAGTGCTCAGAGAATATAAAATGACAAGTGTCATGGCATCTAATGAATCTCCCTGTAATCCCGTCATTCAGAACACGCATAAAGGAGGGATCCTCCTCATCATCAAGTCCGGCTCTGCCTCGCAGGCCGCGCCATCATCTGCAATCACAATAGGGACTGGTGGGTGTCCGAAAACACCATCCCGTAACGTGGGAGTGAGTGATCAACTCAGTGGAATAATAGAGCAGAGATTAGCATGTTCTCAAATCAATCATGCGATAATTGTAAAGAAATTAATCGAACATTCCTAAATACTGTTGTTAATGCAATATGACATGACATGATGGATGCCCTCACCGACGATCTCCCTCATACGGCACCATTTTACGCCCGTGGCATACTTTCTTCCCACAGTGCTCCACATCTTCCATGCACATGCAATGTAATGGTGATATGATTACTAAGTTATTATTAGTCCATTCATATAGCAGTATTGGAAAACTAAGGTACCTTGCTTATATCAATCCTAACACAGATCCTGTCTAGGGTCGTCACTCCTAGTAATCTCATACGATGTATATTTTGTAGGTCGCTGCAAGGGCTACCAGGGCTGTTACTCGCACTCGTTGCACCTCTCCCCCATCACCTTATTAATACAGGCCTAAATTATCCTTAAGACTGCATCAGGACTCGTCGCCCCCATGCGATGTCAGGATAAACTCAAGGTCACTGCAAAGGGCTCGTCACCTGATCAGTGTAGGCCGACAACAAGAATATAGTGTCCCATACCACCATAATCTGCTCAGAGTAGGGTGCTCACTGGTCACTATGGGGAGGTTTGTGGCCCCAGCGTAGGCCAACAGCAAGAATATAGTGTCCCATACCACCATAATCTGCTCAGAGTAGGGTACTCACTGGTCACTACGGGGAGGTTTGTGGCCCTAGCGTAGGCCGACAGCTCGACCACGGTGTCCTATACCACCATGCCCAGCTCATGAGTCTTTGTGGATCAAGGTACCATGGTTAAGAGGGTTTCCAACGGTAAGTTCCATACACTAGGTTCAAGAAGTTATGATTCATACAGGGTGAACAATCAACGGCCAGTCGGGTTACTTGACGGGCTCGACTAGCACGAGCGCATCACAAGTCAAACGACATGAAGTGTGTGAAACACTTCACGTGGCCTAACCACTGTCGCCAACTCCAAACACGACTCACATTCATCGACGCGTCCTTCATGGCAGATACAAGCCAGCCACGAATTTTCTCTGTTACCGACTGCCTGGACTAAGTATAGCCCCAAACATTTGTGAATCCACATCATCAATCATATAGGAGTAATGGAAATGAAATACAACAATATAAGCATGTTATCGCATGTTATAACATACCACTTAAGCAATTCATTCAACACATGCATTTCATACATACAATGAAATCCATACTTAGCCAACATGATGAAAATCATTTACATCAGCGTATTACTTGAGAATTTAATCTCAAAACTATTTCACAACACCATATACTCAATACATACTAATACAAACATTTATACAAACACTTAGTCTACACACTTAAGTCTACATAGTGTATGTCGACTCAAAGTGCGCATTTGGGCGAATCTCTTCGCCAAAATGATTATGCACGCATTCCTAATATCCTAATGCGACAAAAAGCCATGTCAACCATTTCAGCAAAATATGGATGTATACAGTATTTCCTACAAATGACTAAAATGCCCTAAATCTCATATTTTTCCTACGTTTACGAAACAGGAAACGGACAGCATGTTGTACATGTCAAACAGCATTGCCGTCGATAATCTACTATTAAACGACATTGAAAGTGTTGAAAACAGCTAATCAAAGCGTCTAAAATTCGCACCTTTCACTTTAGATATGTATCGTTTCGAACGGAGCGTATACACTTCGTCAACGGCGTATAGGCGACCTAATGCACATGTACATCAGCTACTTTACTATTTGAATCAAAGAAATCCCCAAATCAGCAAGTGGTTAGGGTTTTCTTACCTAGAAGTGCGTTGGAATCGCCAGGAAAGTGATTGGAGTGCGCTGCTTTAGCACGTGTAGCAGCAACAGCAAGTGGCAGGAAGATCTCTCCCACAAACTCTCACTTTTTCTCTCTCTCAATCTAGAGTTTTAACCAAATTCAGATGGGAGAGAAATAAGAGGGTTTAAGGCCCTTATATAGCCCAAAACCTTTCCAAAATGGACTTGGGAACAAGGTTTACTTGGGTTAAAACCAAATCGGGGCTGTTCTGGTCCAAAAGAGCATTTCTGGAGGTCTCCTGGCCGAACGCGGTCAGACTTAAGCTCAGGCATACTGGATCTAGCACACATCAAGTTTTCAGACCGAAAAAGTTCACAGATCGCACGTGGCGGTCCAATTTCAGTTCAGCGGTCACCGCACCTAGATTAGGTCTACAAGTCTCATGATATGAAAGAGAAATTTTTCCTGATCCGAGGGGATAATTTGGCTGAATTCTGATGGTCAGAATGCTTAATAATAACGTGCCAAGTCACGTGCCAGATTTGGATTAAAATTTCTAAACTTAACCCTTTTCTCACTCTCTTCACTCCAGGCTCAATGAAATAGTCTCTGAACGTCGGTTGGCCTTGATTTTTGAAACAATTGTCAAGTCTAACAAGGCGGCCATAATTGTCTAAGATTGTAGGTATCGGACTTTCGACGCACGGTCTAGATCTAATACAAAGTTTCAAAGAGTTCCTGAGAGCAAATGGGTTAGAGTTTGATCCTAGGTTTCCGGGTATTACAGCACCATTGATTCTACAAGTTTTGGGTCTTGTAGAACGTATTTAAAGCAGTCAGGGACAATTTCACAGCTACTCCAGCGTAGCGTTAGCTACCTTACGCTTAATTTCTAAAGGAATTAATCCTAAGTGATTTATTTGGCTATGGAATTGGGTTCTGAGCGGTTACCAAGGTGTTTTGGTTGACCCAATGCCTAAGGACGTCTAATCCCAGGTTGGCAAAAAATCTGGGGTGTTACAATCTACCCCCCTTAAAACATAATTTCGTCTCTGAAATTGGTGAAGGGTAAGGAGTATCTAGCAAGACTTTAGTATTGACATTCTAAGGAAGGGTCAATCCTATTTAATGACCTAACCGTACGTATAACATAAATCAAATGTTTCGATCCTGGGCTAGTAGGGAAGAGGCCAACCACACTTCCGCTGCGCCACTCTGATCGAACGGTTGTATTGGCTGACCTAACTGGATTGGACTCAATACATTCTACCCCCCTTAAAACTTGGTTCTACTTAAAGTTCAAGAATCTATGCATCACTCCGTATATCGGAACGAGGTGCAACTTAGGGGCTATACTTGACATGAATTGGGAAACAACCTCTCATTACAGTGGTTTTCCTTTGCTAATGATGCGTTCTATGGCATTGGTATCTATGGTGATAGAGATGAGCCTAATCTCTATTGTGGTTGAGTTCAGGGGCAGGTATGAGTTGGTGGCAAGATGTCTAATTCTCTACTGGCTTTAAGTCCTCGCCATTTCCCAAAGACAATGTGATCACGTTTGGTTGTAGGTGGTTGGGCCATCACAGAAGAAAGGTTGTGTAGTGGGTCTAAGCCAGATACATTGACCTTTTGTCTAATCAGGATAGAAAATGTGTTGTATCAGTTCTTAATCCGACTCGATTCCGATCCTCTGCTTGATCAGAGCATTGGATTCATTGGTAACCACTAGGATTAAGAAGTCGACTCAAACCGCGAATACATCGCTTACATATACAGTTCCTTTACTCCGCGTTCCCGAATGCAATAAGCCCTTGGGAAAGGAAATTCTAAGGGGCGTGCTAGTTCATTCTAAGTTCAATCTGAGGGATTTATAAATTTTCCCTAAGAGTGAATGGTTCTAAGTTAAAACCACTTTCTTATGGGTTACAACAAAAGTCTATAAGTAATAAGGGGATCTATCGAAGGAATAAGGTTTTACTTCAACCAAATCTAACCTACAATTCCTTAGCATATACAGGCTTTACACTACTTAAGGTAACTAGTAGCCTAGTCTGTAACTCAGTAGCTATAATCCAAAGCCTAAGTTTATATGCTAAATAGTTCCATACCATTACTAATACAGGGAATTGCTCTATCGCTTAGGGTCAAGATTATCTAAATGGAATTGGATTTCCTATATCGTCAGATCCTTCAAATCCAGGAGTACTTAACTCTAGGTCCAAAACGTCAAGGGCCTATATGGCCAGTAGCATTAAGTTGCATTAAATGGAACTGCATTCATAATCCCACGTCGGGATTGGGTGTGGCATGCTTGGAAGGAGGGTGGGGTGGGATAAAAACTAATTTTGTAGGCTTAATCCCGAGATTTACAACATGGCAGTGGAAACCATAGGATACACCCAATCTAGGGACAATACCTTACAGCAAACGAAACGGCATGCACTCCATTCAACAAAATTTGTCACAATACATGGAATAAAGTTCCACATGGATTATGACAGGAACGCATTCGGCTATGCTAAGACCAAACCACTAACACGAACACGTTTTCTACCTCTGACTTCACTAAACCTAACAACAACAAAACACAGAAATCTCAAAACGGTAATCAAACAATCTACAAGACAACGGCACAGATGCCTAATTCTACCAAAGGACTCTACCACAGTCCCGACTTACCTTCTTTAACACCGTCGAGTCTAATACTGTCTGTTGCTCACTAGAGCTCTCTCGGCCATATATTTTCAGTATTCCTTAAGCAAAGAAAATGGAGAAATAGGATTGAGTGTTGCACGATTTTGAGACCAAAAGAGTGTAAAGGCTCAAATAACAGGGACATGAGAGGGAGGATGGTGGAAAGAGAGAAAAAAGGCTAAAACAGCCTTAACAATAACCATGGAAAGTGAAGGAAATGTGGAGAAATGGTTGCCCAAATAGACTGAAATGAATCTAGGTCCTTAGAGAGATGCATCAACCTCCCAAAGGCTGAATTTTCAAAGGGAAAAGAGAACTATAAAGGGGAATGGAGCTTCACCCGATTTCAGATTGTAGGAGCTCCAACGGACGAGATTTGCAAGGGAGGGGGTTGCAAATCATGATGGAGGGATGGAGTGGGATCGTTTCTAACAGGGAATGGGATTGGGAGTGATTTGGAGTTGCTGCTTTAGATGGGGCAGCAAGAAAATGAAAATGGAGCTTGGGAGGGGCATTTTTGTGAAGGGGGTACCCTTTCTAAGGGGTTTCGAAGGACGAGCGCTGTATGGGAGGGGTTCCCTACCCTAAAAACACCACGCGCCCGAGTTTTAGCCTGATCAGGGCCCACTGTACGGCGATCCATCGCAGGCCAGTGGTGGATCCGGCCAGTATGGCCTAGTGGTCTGGGTCCCCCCTGCCCTGAAGGTCCCAGATATATATGGGCCCCACCCTAGTTCATTGTATTTTGACCAAGGGAGGCCCAAACTTTCCTCCAGGGCATTCCGGGGCCAATCTGTAAACCTGAATGAACTTATAGGCCATTTAACATATGATTTTGAGGTAGGAGGAGCCAATCCATCCAACTAACCCATTAGTTACAAAATATTTCAAAGTTGGAATGGCCAAAAGGCCAATTTTCATGTATTTTTACTATTCATTGTAAAATTTTGTCTAAGTATGATTTTATATCATTTTCACATTAAGATCAATGCCTAACATGAAAATACTAAAAAAGAATTGAAGAATGGGGTGGTGAGAGGAAGAATTTTGAAGGAATTAGGTGAAACGGAGTTTTTAAGCCCTAGCGGTTGAATGTAAGGGTTGTGGTTGCCCCACAGCCCAAGGGTTCACATTTCTGGGTTTAGAACCTTTCAGAGAATGTCTCAACCCATCTACTTACAACCTATGAGATACTTAGGTCGCTTCACGCGACCCTATATGCATTACGGACTCAATCAAATGATCGACTTGAGAAGACTTCGCTTGTTGGCGAAACTGAAGTCCTACGTATGTTTCTAGATTCCTTTTGCACCCACCTAAGTCAAAGGAGTGACAGCGTATGTCACGTGACCATAACCCAGGCCCGGTTTAATCTCAATCATGCTCTAATACCATCTGTAACATCCCGAAAATTGGGGGTCGAGTAAAAACTCCACTCCCGAGTTCCAGAACATCACTTATGCAACATAAATGTGTATGATTGAATGTTTTCTATGTTAATGTATTAAACATGAGTGAGATTAAGCCAGAACAACATATCATACTCTAGAGACAGTTAAATTAACAAGCGGAAGACTGTGATACATACATATAATATAAAATTGATTGTAAGTCTCCAGAGTGTGAACATGTTACCAGGTTAAACAAATACATATATACCTCAAAATAGAAAGAAAGAATATAGATGAGTGCTCTAAGAATATAAAATGATAAGTTTCATGGCATCTAATGAATCTCCCTGTAATCCTGTCGTTCAGAACATGCATAAAGGAGGGATCCTCCTCCTCATCATCAAGTCCGGCTCTGCTTCGCAGGCCGCGCCATCATCTGCAATCACAATAGGGATTGGTGGGTGTCCGAAAACACCATCCCGTAACGTGAGAGTGAGTGATCAACTCAGTGAAATAATAGAGCAGAGATTAGCAAGTTCTCAAATCAATCATGCAATAATAGTAAAGAAATTAATCAAACATTCATAAATACTATTGTTAATGCAACATGACATGACATGATGGATGCCCTCACCGACGATCTCCCCAATACGGTACCATCTTACGCCCGCGGCATGCTTTCTTTCCACAGTGCTCCACATCTTCCAGGCACATGCAATGTGATGGTGATATGATTATCGAGTTATTATTAGTCCATTCATACAGCAGTATTGGGAAATTAAAGTACCTTTCTTATATCAATCCCAACACAGATCCTGTCAAGGGTCGTCACTCCTAGTAATCTCATACGATGTATATTTTGTAGGTCGCTGCAAGGGCTGTCAGGGCTGTTGCTCGCACTCGTTGCACCTCTCCCCCATCACCTTATCAATACAGGCCTAAATTATCCTTAAGACTGCATCAGGACTTGTCGGCCCCATGCGGTGTCAGGATAAACTCAAGGTCACTGCAAAGGGCTCGTCACCTGATCAGTGTAGGCCGACAGCAAGAATATAGTGTCCCATACTACCATAATCTGCTCAGAGTAGGGTGCTCATTGGTCACTATGGGGAGGTTTGTGGCCCCAGCATAGGCCGATAGCTCGACCACGGTGTCCCATACCACCATGCCCGGCTCATGAGTCTTTGTGGATCAAGGTACCATGGTTAACAGGGTTTCCAACGGTAAGTTCAATACCCTAGGTTCAAGAAGTTATGATTCATACAAGGTGAATAATCAATGGCCAGTCGGGTTACTTGACGGGCTCGACTAGCACGAGCGCATCGCAAGTCAAACGACATGAAGTGTGTGAAACACTTCACGTGGCCTAACCACTGTCGCCAACTCCAAACACGACTCGCGTTCATCGACGCGTCCTTCGTGGCAGATACAAGCCAGCCACGAATTTTCTCTGTTACCGACTGCCTGGACTAAGTATAGCCCCAAACATTTGTGAATCCACATCATCAATCATATAGGAGTAATGGAAATGAAATACAACAATATAAGCATGTTATCGCATGTTATAACATACCACTTAAGCAATTCATTCAACACATGCATTTCATACATACAATGAAATCCATACTTAGCCAACATGATGAAAATCATTTACATCAGCGTATTACTTGAGAATTTAATCTCAAAACTATTTCACAACACCATATACTCAATACATACTAATACAAACATTTATACAAACACTTAGTCTACACACTTAAGTCTACATAGTGTATGTCGACTCAAAGTGCGCATTTGGGCGAATCTCTTCGCCAAAATGATTATGCACGCATTCCTAATATCCTAATGCGACAAAAAGCCATGTCAACCATTTCAGCAAAATATGGATGTATACAGTATTTCCTACAAATGACTAAAATGCCCTAAATCTCATATTTTTCCTACGTTTACGAAACAGGAAACGGACAGCATGTTGTACATGTCAAACAGCGTTGCCGTCGATAATCTACTATTAAACGACATTGAAAGTGTTGAAAACAGCTAATCAAAGCGTCTAAAATTCGCACCTTTCACTTTAGATGTCTATCGTTTCGAACGGAGTGTATACGCTTCGTCAACGGCGTACAGGCGACCTAATGCACACGTACATCAGATACTTTGCTATTTGAATCGAAGAAATCTCCAAATCAGCAAGTGGTTAGGGTTTTTCTTACCTAGAAGTGTGTTGGAATCGCCGGGAAAGTGATTGGAGTGCGCTGCTTTAGCACGTGTAGCAGCAGCAGCAAGTGGCGGGAAGATCTCTCCCACACTCTCTCACAAACTCTCACTTTTTCTCTCTCTCAATCTAGGGTTTTAACCAAATTCGGATGGGAGAGAAATAAGAGAGTTTAAGGCCCTTATATAGCCCAAAACCTTCCCAAAATAGACTTGGGAACAAGGTTTACTTGGATTATAACCAAATCGGGGCTGTTCTGGTCTAAAAGAGCATTTCTGGAGGTCCCCTGGCCGAACGCGGTCGGACTTAAGCTCAGGAATACTGGATCTAGCACACATCAAGTTTTCAGACCGAAAGAGTTCACAGATCACACGTGGCAGTCCAATTTCAGTTCAGTGATCACCGCACCTAGATCAGGTCTACAGGTCTCATGATATGAAAGAGAAATTTTTCCTGATCCGAGGATGTAATTTGGCTAAATTCTGACGATCAGAACGCTTAATAATAACGTGCCAAGTCACGTGCCAGATTTGGATTAAAATTTCCAAACTTAACCCTTTTCTCACTCTCTTCACTCCAGGCTCAATGAAATAGTCTCTGAACGTCGGTTGGCCTTGATTTTTAAAACAATTGTCAAGTCTAACAAGGCGGCCATAATTGTCTAAGATTGTAGGTATCGGACTTTCGACGCGCGGTCTAGATCCAATACAAAGTTTCAAAGGGTTCCTGAGAGCAAACGGGTTAGAGTTTGATCCTAAGTTTCAGGGTATTATAGCACCATTGATTCTACAAGTTTTGGGTCTTGTAGAACATATTTAAAGCGGTTAGGGACAATTTCACAGCTACTCCAGCATAGCGCTAGCTACCTTACGCATAATTTCTAAAGGAATTAATCCTAAGTGATTTATTTGGCTATGGAATTGGGTTCTGAGCGGTTACCAAGGTGTTTTGGTTGACCCAATGCCTAAGGACATCTAATCTCAGGTTGGCAAAAAATCTGGGGTGTTACAGTCCACATCTTCCAGGCGCATGTAGTGTGATATGAATATGATTACCGAGTTGTTATTAATCCTTTTCATAAAGCATGATTGGGAAACTAGGGTACTTCCCTTATATCATTCCCAACAAGGATCCTGTCTAGGGTCGTCACTCCTAGTAGTCTCGTACGATGAGATATTTTTAGGTCGCTTCAAGGGCTACCAAGGCTGTTGCACGCACTCGTTGCACCGCTCCCCCATCACCTTATCAATACAGGCCTAATTGTACTCTTGTTGCTACGGAAGGGTCGTCGCCTCACGTAGACTCAGAGTACGCTCGAGGTCACTACAAATGGATGTCGGGGCTGTTGTAAGCACTCATTGATCTGCTCCCCCATCACCTTATCAGTGTAGGCCGACAGCAAGAATATAGTGTCCCATACCACCATAATTTTCTCACGAGTCTGGGTTGCTCACTGGTCACTATGGGAAGGTTTGTGGCCCCAGCGTAGGCCGACAGCTCGACCACGGTGTCCCATACCACCAAGCCCGACTCATGAGTCTTAGTGGATCAAGGTACCATGGTTATCAGGGTTATCACTGGTAAGTTCAGTACCTTAGGTTCAAGCAGTTATGATGAATACAAGGTGAAAATACAATGGTCAGTCAGGTTACTTGATGAGTCTGACTAGCGCGAGCGCACGTCGAATCGACCGACATGAAGTGCACAAGCACTTCGTGTGGCCTAACCACTCCCGACGATTCTAGTACGACTCGGGTTCATCATACACATCCTTCGTGGTGAATAGAATCCAACCACGAATTCTAAACTGTTACCGACTGCCTGAATTAGAGTATAGTCGTAAGCGCAAAGATGTGAATCAGTAATCATATAAGATAAACAGAATTAAAATAACAAGTAATCTAAGCATGTTAGCAACAAGTTATAAGATACAACATAGGCAATTTAACCATACATAAGTACTTCACACATAAGGAAATCAATTGAAATACAACAAGCGTAAAGGAAATCATATACATCATCAAATTAGTTGAGAATCCAGTCTCAACGCTAATCTACAACACCATTTACTCAATACTTACTAATACATACATTTATACAAACGCATAGACTACTCAACTCCAACGTACTTGACGTATGTTGATTTCAACATATAGTATGACAGATCCTTATATCAAGGAGTTGTCTAATACACAATAATCATGTTCTTACATTCAAAACATATGGCGTACATAAACCATATTGATTTAGGCATTTCAACAAACACTTGGTCTACACACATTAGTCTACATAGCATATGTCGGCCAATATGTGCATTAGGGCGAATCTCTTCGCCAAACAGATCATACACGTATTACTAGTATAGATACACGGTAAATACTCATGGCAATCATATCAGCAAAATACGTACATATACAGTATTTCCTATAAATATCTAAAATACCCTAAATCTCATATTCTTCGCACGTATTCGAAATGAAAAATGGACAGCATGTTCTACATGTCAAACAACATCCTTATCAGCAATCTACCATTAATCGACATTGAAAGCTTTGAAAACAGGCAATCTAAGCGTCTAAAATCCGCACCTTACACCAGAAATTGTGAAACGGAGTTGATTCAGACGATAAGTCTTTGTCAACGGCTCAACGACAACCTATACCACGAAATAGGTTAGCTACATCATCACTTATACTATTTGGAACTCTAAAATAGGTTAGGTTTATGATTTCTTACCTAAGAACGGAGCTGGAATCGCCAAAATTGCAATGCAGGTGGATGGCTTTGGCACGTGGAGCAGCAGGGAAGAATCTCAGGAGAAAGCCCCAACTCTCTCTCACTTTCTCTCTCTTTTCTCTCCTCTCTCCTAGGGTTTTTCCCAAATTCGTATGGGTTAGATGTGAGAGGGTTTAAGGCCCTTTTATAAGCCCAAACATAACCAAGCCAGACTTCAAGTTAAGGTATACTTGGGTTATAGCCAAATCGGGTCTTTCCCGATCCAAAAGAACATTTTTGGAGTCCCCTGACTGAATGCAGTTGGACTTAAGCTCATGGATGTCGGATCCTGATCACATTAAGTTTTCAGTCCGATAGTGTTCCCAGATCGCACGTGGTGGACCAGTTTCAGTTCAGCTGTCACTGAGACTCGATCGAGGATTTCAAGTACACTGACCTGAGTGAAAAATGTTACCTAATCCGAGGGTATATTTGGGTCAGATTCCAACAGTCTGAATGCTTATACTTAACCCGCAAGAGAAACGTGCCAGATTTATTTAAATCACATTTAATTTATAAAGAATTTTACTCTTTCTCACACTTCTTGCTCCAGGCTCAATGAAATAGCCTCAGAACATCAGTTGGTCTTGATTTTCGAAATGATTGTCAAGTCCAACAAGGCGGTCGTAATTGTCTAAGATTATTGCTATCGAACTTTCGACGCGAGGTCTAGATCCAATACAAAGTTTCAAAGGGTTCATGAGAACAAACAGGTTTAGATTTTGATCCTTGATTTTATGATAAGATAGCATCGATGATTCTATAGGTTTTGGGCCTTACAGATCGTATTTAAAGTGGTTGGTGCTAATTTTATAGGAAAACTAGTGCAGCGCTGGCTAATTCACATTAAATTTCTAAAGAATTTCGTTCTAAATGATTTCTTTGGCCTTGGAATTGGGTTCTGAGAGGTTACCAAGGTGTTATGGTTGACCCATTGCCTAAGGACGTCTAACCCCAGGTAGGCAAAAATCTGAAGTGTTACAGATATGAATATGATTACAGAGTTGTTATTAGTCCTTTTCATACAGTAAGATTGGGAAACTAGGGTACTTCCCTAATATCATTCCCAACAAGGATCCTGTATAGGGTCGTCACTCCTAGTATTCTCAAACAATGATATATTTCTAGGTTGCTGCAAGGGCTGTCAGGACTGTTGCACGCACTCGTTGCTCCGCTCCCCCATCACCTTATCAATACAGGACTAGTTGTACTTTGATTGCTATGGAAGGGTCGTCGCCTCACGTAGACTCAGAGTACGCTCGAGGTCACTACAAAGTGCTGTCAGGGCTGTTGCTCGCACTCGTTGCACCGCTTCCCCATCACCTAATTAGTGTAGGCTGACAGCAACAATATAGTGTCTCATACCACCATAATCTGCTCACGAGTCTGGGTTGCTCACTGGTCACTACAGGGAGGTTTGTGGCCCCAACGTAGGCCGACAAATCCATCATGGTGTCCCATACCACCATGCCCGGCTCATGAGTCTTAGTGGATCAAGGTACCACGATTACCAGGGTTATCACTGGTAAGTTCAGTACCCTAGGTTCAATCAGTTATGACGAATACAAGATGAACATACAATGGTTAGTCGGATTACTTGATGAGTCCGACTAGCGCGAGCGCACGTTGAATCGACCGACATGAAGTGCACAAGCACTTCGTGTGGCTTAACCACTGCCGACGACTCTAGTACGACTCGAGTTCGTCATATACATCCTTCATGGTGAATAGAATCCAACCACGAATCCTAATCTGTTACCGACTTCCTAGACAAGAGTATAGCCCCACTCACATACAAATCTAACAACTAGCATATGATTCATATCCTGTATCCATATGAACAATCGTGAAGTATAAATTGAATGTAAACAATACATGCAGAAATTCATCCACACATTTAACATGCTTCAACTAAGTACACAATCCATGGAGGAAATCATACACTCACTTAGCATGGATAATCTAAGTTACACTATTCATGGAGGAGTTCATTGACTTACGTATTGTGATAGAGATCCATATGTCAACCAGCTTAGCAATCATACTTTACTAACTACTAATTCACTTAGGCATTTATTCAAACACTTAGATTACACATTATATCATACATATTTTACATTCATTAGCATACGTATTAGGGCAAATCCTTTCGTCAAAGGGGTATTGCCCATACAACAATCATATATCCATGAAAATTAGTCATGGCGAACATGAAAGCAAATTCCATGCTCATTCCGTCATTTATACAAACACTTAGTCTACACACTTTAGTCTACATAACATATGCCGGCTAAAATGTGCATTAGGGCGAATCTCTTCGCCAAACAGATCAAACACGTGCCGTAGTCATTCAGCCTTTGAGGTCACGGCCCATATCGGAGGTACTCCCGTTCTTGTCATGGTGGACACTGGTTCCACGATTTCTTTGATATCGCGTGCCGTAGTCAGACGTCTTGGGTTACAGACTATCACTATGGATAGCGTGCGAGTCTTTGCAGCTCATGGAGATTATTCGGATGTCACCCAGATGTGTGAGGGTTGTTTGGTTGATCTGGGAGGCAGGACGATGACTCTTGATCTGGTCGTCGATCCCTCGCTCGTCTATCTCGACGTCATTCTTGGCATGGACTGGTTGACTGCAGCGAGAGCCGAGATTGACTGCGAGACTCGTATAGTCACAGCGTACGAGACTGAGGGTGCATCCTTCACATTTCCAGTGCGGGTAAATCTTCCTTTCCGCATTCTTAGCTACGCCACTCTATTGCGCGACGCTGGTGCCCAGGTACTTGAGCAAACGCCAGTTGTTTCTAAGTTCAGAGATCTGTTCAGGAAGATCCCTGGTTTGCCGCCCCGACGTGAGATCGATTTCACTATCGATCTGGTTCCTGGTTCTACACCCGTCTCACTGCCGACGTATCGCATGGCACCATGTGAGATGGAGGAGTTGAGGACGTAGATTGATGGTCTGCTAGAGCTTGGCTTTATACGGCCTAGCGTGTCTCCTTGGGGAGCACCGGTCTTGTTCGTGAAGAAGAAGGATGGTTCGATGCGATTGTGTATTGATTATCGCAGGCTGAACCAGCTCACAGTGAAGAACAAGTACCCTTTGCCCAGGATCGATGACTTGTTTGATCAGTTGAGAGGAACGCAGTACTTCTCGAAGATTGATCTTCAGTCAGGTTATCATCAGCTGCGCGTCAGGGATGAGGACGTGCAGAAGACAGCATTCAGGACCAGTTTTTGCCACTACGAGTTCCTCGTGATGTCGTTCGGTCTCACGAACGCACCGGCCGTGTTCATGGATCTGATGAACCGGGTATTTCTGCCTTTCCTCTATCGATTCGTCGTTGTCTTCATTGACGACATTTTGGTGTACTCTAGGAGTCGAGAGGAGCATGAGGAGCACTTGCGTTTGGTCCTTGATACGCTCAGACGGCATCAGTTGTTCGCACAGTATAAGAAGTGCGACTTCTGGAAGCAGGAGGTGAAGTTTCTAGGACACGTGGTGTCTAAGGATGGCATGGCAGTTGACCTGTCTAAGGTAGCTGCGGTGCAGGACTGGGAGCAGCCTGGTTCTGTCACTGAGGTGAGGAGCTTCTTGGGTCTCGCTGGCTACTATCGGTGCTTCATTCAGGACTTCTCGAAGATCGCGAGACCCTTATCTCAGTTGACACGGAAGGACGTAAAGTTCGCCTGGAATGATAAGGCGGAGTCAGCTTTTCAGGAGCTGAAGGACAGACTTACTTCCGCCCCTGTGCTAGTATTGCCAGAGCAAGGGGTTAGATACACTATATACACTGACGCATCTAGCGTTGGTTTGGGTTGTGTCCTTATGCAGAGGGACAGGGTAATTTCGTATGCCTCGAGACAATTAAGGAAGCACGAGGAGAATTACCCTACACACGACCTAGAGTTGGCAGCCGTTATATTCGCACTGAGACTCTGCAGACATTACCTCTACGGAGAGGAGTTCGAGCTCTTTTGCGACCACAAGAGCCTCAAGTACATATTCACGCAGCAAGACTTGAATATGAGGCAGCGGCGATGGATGGAGACGCTGAAGGACTTCAAGTTTGAAGTCTCTTACCATCCTGGAAAGTCGAACCTTGTGGCTGATGCGTTGAGCCGTAAGAAGGCGATAGAGTTTGCGGCTCCGCTGATGGTTGCCGAGTGGGATATGGTTGAGTTTTTGCGAGACTTTGAGCAGAAACTCACCGTAGAGGAGCCATTTGAGTTTATCGCACATGTACAGGTGCGATCTCAGATCGATGACCGAGTCATCGAGGCGCAGAGGGACGACGCGCATCTTACTGAGCTTCGAGAGCAGGCCAGTGATGATGCTGACGCCGACTGGCGAGTTGGTATGGATGGGGGCTTACGTTACCGTGGCCGCCTATGCGTCCCAGATGTCCCTGACTTGAGACGAGAGATTCTCGAGGCTGCGCATTCTACTAGACTCGCGATGCATCCAGGCAGCATGAAGATGTATCGTGACGTGAAGAGGACGTATTGGTGGGAAGGTATGAAGACCCACATAGCTGAGTTCGTGTCCCGTTGTCTCACTTGTCAGCAGGTGAAGGCAGAGCATCGCCGACCACCTGGACTTTTACAGCCTATGCCGATTGCAGAGTGGAAGTGGGATTTCATTTCCATGGACTTTATTTCTGGGTTGCCGAAGACGAGGAAGGGGCATGATTCCATTTGGGTGATCGTCGACCGATTGACGAAGTCGGCGCACTTCCTATCGATCAGAGTTACGAACTCTGCAGACGAGCTGGCTAGATTGTACATCCGAGAGATTGTGCTTCTGCATGGAGTTTCGTTGGAGATCGTGTCGGACAGAGACACGCGATTCACTTCTATTTTCTGGACTCACATTCAGGAGGCTATGGGTGTGAAGTTGAAGTTCAGTACTGCCTTCCACCCACAGACGGACAGACAGACGGAGCGAGTGAACCAGATCCTGGAGGACATGTTGCGAGCTTGCGCATTGGACTTCAAGGACAGTTGGGATGACTGTCTTGCATATGCAGAGTGTGCGTACAATAATAGCTTCCAGGCGAGTATCGGCATGGCACCTTATGAGGCGCTGTATGGACGACCTTATCGCGCACCGCATTGCTGGTTAGAGTTCGGTGAGCGTAGCTTGATTGGCCCAGAGTTGGTGCAGGCGACGTCAGAGAAGATTGATATTATTCGACGTCGGCTTCTTACAGCGCAGAGCAGACAGAAGAGCTACGCCGATATGAGACGGAGGCCACTAGAGTTCACAGTCGGGGATCACGTGTTTTTGCGAGTTTCCCCTATGAAGGGAGTCCTTCGGTTCGGGAAGAAGGGGAAGCTGGCACCGCGATTCATTGGTCCATTCCAGATCCTCGATCGTGTGAGAGCAGTGGCTTACCGATTGGCTTTACCCACGCCCCTCGCGAGCGTCCACAACGTATTTCATGTTTCTATGCTGAAGAAGTACGTTGTTGATCCTTCCCATATCATCAGATGGGAGCAGGTGCAGTTAGGAGAGGATGTTACTTATATCCTGCGACCGACACGCATCTTAGACAGGAAGGAGCAGGTACTGCGTAGCAAGGTGATTTCCCTTGTGAAGGTACTATGGATGCATCACTCTGAGGAGGAGGCTACTTGGGAGACAGAAGCCGAGATCAGAAAGAACTACCCACAGCTTCTCGAGGAGTACGAAAAGGTACAAATTTCGAGGACGAAATTATTTGTTAAGGGGGGTAGATTGTAACGCCCGTGAAAAATCCGTACTTGGGCTCGAGGACCAACTCGACCCAAAACCGCGTAGAAATAATTTCCATGGAAATTAAGCGTAAGTTAGCTAGCGCAACGTTAGAGTAGCTGGGAAATAGTCCCTGATCACTTTAAATACGTTCTGCAAGACCCAAATCGAGTAGAACAAACAACTCTACAATACTCTATAACCTCGGATCAAACTCTAAGCGGGTTTGTTCTCTGGACCACATTAAAATTTTGTATTGGATTTAGACCGCTCGTCGAAGGTCCGATACCTCCTATCTTAGACCGTTAGAACCGCCCAGCTGGACTTGATAATCATCTTGAAAATCAAGTCAAACCGATAATCACAGACTATTTCGTTGAACCCGGACTGAAGCGACCGCGAATAGGGACGGATTTGGAATTTCAAATTCAAATCTGGCACACGACTTGACGCGTCAGTATTAAGCGTTCTGACCGTCAGAATTCATCCAGATTACACCCTCGGATCAGGAAAAATTTCTATTTATTATCATGAGACTTTCAGCCCTGATCTACGTGCGGTGACCGCTGAACTGAAACTGGTCCGCCACGTGCGATCTGCGAACCCTGCCAGATTGAAAACTTAATACGAGCTACATCTGGTACACATGAGCTTAAGTCCGATCGCAATCGACCAGGGGACCACCAGAAAGCAGCTTTTGGACCGAAACAGCCCCGAAATGGATAGGCATCAAGTAAACTTCGTTCCGGAGCCTATTTCCGACGTTTTTAAGCTTATAAAAGGGGTTGAAACCCTCATTTCTCTCTCCCATCCGAAAATTGCAAACCCTAGGAAAAGGAGAGAGTTTAAGAGAGAGATTGGAAGGGATTTTTCCCGCTTCCGAGCCACCGACTGCTAGTGCTTCACCATCTCTTCCCAATCACCTGGCTGGTGATTTCTCCACTTTTTCAGGTATAAAATAACCCTAGCACTTGCTGATTTAGGGTTTACCTAGATTCATAGCATGTTAGCTAACGTATTCCATAAATCAGGTTCTCCTACTGCCGTAGACGAAGCGTACACGCTCCGTTCAAAATCCCGCAACCGTAAGAGACTAGGTGAGGATTTTAGACGCTTTGATTGACGGTTTACAACGCTTTCAATGTCGTTTAATAGTAGATTATCGACGGCATCGCCGTTTGACATGTACAACATGCTCTCCGTTTCCTATTTCGTAAATTAACGAAGAATATGAGATTTAGGGCATTTTAGTCATTTGTAGGAAGTACGGTCTACATGCATTTTTTGCTGACGTGATTGACATGGTTTGTTGTCGCATTAGGGAGTTAGGAATGCTTGCATAATCAGTTTGGCGAAGAGATTCGCCTAGTTGCGCACTTTGGGTCGACATACTATATGTAGACTTAAGTGTGTAGTGTATGTGTTTGTATAAATGCTTGTATTAGTATGTATTGAATTAAATGATGTTATGTAGTAGTTTGAGATTGATTTCTTGATTAATATGCTGACCTAAATGATTTCCTACATGATGACCTTATGCATGATTGCATTACATTCATGGAAAGTATGCCTTGAAGATTTGCTTAAGTTGAATGTTATAACATGTGTTAACATGCTCACATGATTGTATTTAAATTCTAATACCTTTACATATATTGTTAATGTAATTCCATAGAGGTGTGGTACTTGACTTAGTCCAGGCAGTCGATAACCGAGCGAATTCGTGGCTGACTGGTCATAGCCACGAACGACGCGTCGATGAACGTGATTCGTGTTTAGAGTTGGCGGCAGTGGTTAGGCCATGCGAAGTGTTTTACGCACTTCATGTCGTTCGACTTGAGATGCGATCACGCTAGTCGAGCCCGTCAAGTAACCCGACTGGCCGATGTATGTTCACCTTGTATGTGTCATAACTGCTTGAACCTAGGGTACTGAACATACCATTATAAACCCTGTTAACCATGGTACCTTGATCCACGAAGACTCATGAGCCGGGCATGGTGGTATGGGACACCGTGGTCGAGCTGTCGGCCTACGCTGGGGCCACAAACCTCCCCGTAGTGACCAGTGAGCACCTAAACTCGTGAGCAGATTATGGTGGTATGGGACACTATATTCTAGCTGTCGGCCTACACTGATCAGGCGACGAGCCCTTTGTAGTGACCGCGAGCGTATTCTGAGTCCACGGGAGGCGACGACCCTTCCGTTGCAGTAGAGTACGGTAGGCCTGTATTGATAAGGTGATGGGGGAGCGGTGCAATGAGTGCGAGCAACAGTCCTGGCAGCCCTTGCAGTGACCTATGAAATATACATCGTATGAGATTACTAGGAGTGACGACCCTAGACAGGATCTGTGTTGGGATTGATACAAGGAAAGTACCTTAGTTTCCCAATCCTGCTGTTTGAATGGACTAATAACAACTTGAAAATCATATCACCATAGCATTGCATTTGCCTGGAAGATGTGGAGCACTCTAGGGAGTGTGGCATGTCGCGGTCGTAAGATGTTGCCGCATGAGGGTGATCGTCGGTGAGGGCATACATCACGTCATATCATCTTGCATTAACAACAGTATTAGGATTGTCTAATTTACTGCTTTACTATTATCGCGTGATTGAATTGTGAACATGCTAATCTTTGCTCTATGATTCCACTGAGTTGATCACTCATTCCCAAGTTACGGGATGGTGTTTGCAACACCCACCAGACCCTGTTGTAGATGCAGGTGAGGCCGAGATCCAGGAGGTGGAGCCAGAGATCGACGAGGACCAGGATGAGTTCTCGTATATGCAGTATCACGACGGCTTCCGGTAGGCGACCTGGATCGAGGGGACATCAGTGGAACTTTTTTGAACATTATTCTTTTGTTTATGTATATGTATATGAGACTCAGAGATGTAGTCATACTTTGGAGACAGATGAGATTTACTTTGTTTTTCCATACAGTGATATTTATATATTGTTTAGTCTTCCGCTTGCTTTTATCACTGGATCTGAAGTATGAATTGCAGTTTTGGTATACTTTTACTCATGTGAATGCTTTAAATCAGACAACATTGAATCATAACCATTTTTGTTGCATAAGTGACGGTCTGGAACTCGGGAGTTGAGTTTATACACGACCCCCGATTTTCAGGGTGTTACATGTCATCTGACCATGCCCAAGAGATGATGGTGAACAACAGGGCTTCCTGACGTCATAAACATAAAGGAAAAAGGACATGCTCAAAGCCATTGCAGACCCATTGTAATTTCAGTCACAATAGACCATTAAAGACTAAAAACATTTCCATTAATTAAACTAACATTAGCATTAATTCAGTTCATAAATTAAACAAAAATCATAAAATAAACTCTCCCATCTCACTACAAGCTTCACCTCTTAGCCCTAGCTAAGAGGATTTAGCCCATCATGGATGGACTAATCATCTTAAAGAGAAAAATAAAACAAATTAAATAAGAAAGAAGAAAAACTAAAAGAATCTCTAATCCTCCTCTTTCTCTCTCTCTCTCGTGGCTGCCTCCCAAATTCCAGCCGTAGATGATCCCAATCTCTACTTCTCCCTCTCCTTTTATAGCTGTCACTGATAGTGTAGAGGTCGGTTTTGAGAACCGACCCAAATTGCCGCACAACGCGCGTAACATTTACACTCCCAGAAAATGCCTAACAGTTGTGTCAGACCTGTTTTGGCGCTCATATCCAACCTGTTTTGGCCATCTGACTTCCTCAAACTCCATGGTAGCTATCATTTTTGGCCAGGGATCAACCTAGATGGTTCGGATTTCCCATCCGATCAAAGGTAGTGGACCATCACATCTCCAGACCTTCTATTTTTTTCATGGACGCAGGCTCTGTACGCGAGCCAATGCTGAACTCTCGGTGGGGCCCACTTAGGATGAGTTTTAGAGAAATCCATGCCGTCCACCGGATTTGTAACACCCTGAAAATCGGGGGTCGTGTATAAACTCAACTCCCGAGTTCCAGACCGTCACTTATGCAACAAAAATGGTTATGATTCGATGTTGTCTGATTTAAAGCATCCACATGAGTAAAAGTATACTAAAACTGCAATTCATACTTCAGATCCAGTGATAAAAGCAAGCGGAAGACTAAACAATGTATATATCACTGTATGGAAAAACAAAGTAATCTCATCTGTCTCCAAAGTATGACTACATCACTGAGTCTCATGTACATATACATAACAAAAGAATAATGTTCAAAAAAAGTCCCACTGAAGTCCCCCTCGATCCAGGTCACCTACGGGAAGCCGTCGTGATACTGCATATACGAGAACTCATCCTGGTCCTCGTCAATCTCCGGCTCCACCTCCTGGATCTCGTCCTCACCTGCAGCTACAACAGGGTCTGGTGGGTGTTGCAAACACCATCCCATAACGTGGGAATGAGTGATCAACTCAGTGGAATCATAGAGCAAAGATTAGCATGTTCACAATTCAATCACGCGATAATAGTAAAGCAGTAAATCAGACAATCCTAATACTGTTGTTTAATGCAAGATGATATGACGTGATGTATGCCCTCACCGACGATCACCCTCATGCGGCAACATCTTACGACCGCGGCATGCCACACTCCCTAGAGTGCTCCACATCTTCCAGGCACATGCAATGCTATGGTGATATGATTACCAAGTTGTTATTAGTCCATTCAAACAGTAGGATTGGGAAACTAAGGTACTTCCCTTGTATCAATCCCAACACGGATCCTGTCTAGGGTCGTCACTCCTAGTAATCTCATACGATGTACATTTCGTAGGTCACTGCAAGGGCTGCCAGGGCTGTTGCTCGCACTCGTTGCACCGCTCCCCCATCACCTTATCAATACAGGCCTACTGTACTCTACTGCACGGAAGGGTTGTCGCCTCCCGTGGACTCAGAATACGCTTGCGGTCACTACAAAGGGCTCGTTGCCTGATCAGTGTAGGCCGACAGCTAGAATATAGTGTCCCATACCACCATAATCTGCTCACGAGTCAAGGTGCTCACTGGTCACTACGGGGAGGTTTGTGGCCCCAGCGTAGGCCGACAGCTCGACCACGGTGTCCCATACCACCATGCACGGCTCATGAGTCTTCGTGGATCAAGGTACCACGGTTAATAGGGTTTACAATGGT
Source organism: Magnolia kwangsiensis (assembly GCA_037074715.1). Lineage (NCBI taxonomy): Eukaryota > Viridiplantae > Streptophyta > Magnoliopsida > Magnoliales > Magnoliaceae > Magnolia > Magnolia kwangsiensis. Next base: position 82,506,585 of record CM073589.1, on the reverse strand, counting down.
AAGTTCAGTACCCTAGGTTCAAGCAGTTATGATACATACAAGGTGAACAAACATCGGCTAGTCGGGTTACTTGACGGGATCGACTAGCGCGATCGCATCTCAAGCTGAACGACATGAAGTGCGTAAAACACTTCGCGTTGCCTAACCACTGCCGCCAACTCTCAACACGAATCACGTTCATCGACGCGTCGTTCGTGGCTATGACCAGTCAGCCACGAATTCGCTCGGTTACCGACTGCCCGGACTAAGTCTAGTCCCAAACACTTATGGAATCACATCAACAAGTTATGTAAGAGCATTGGAATTGAAATACAATCATGTGAGCATGTTAACACATGTTATTTCATTCAACTTAAGCAAATCCTCAAGCACATAAATTCCATGCATGTAATGAAATCATGCATTTAGTCAACATGTAGAAAATCATTTAGGTCAGCATAATAATTGAAAAATCAATCACAAACTATCAAATGAATCATCATTTAATTCAATACATACTAATACAAGCATTTATACAAACACATACACTACACACTTAAGTCTACATATAGTATGTCGACCCAAAGTACGCAACTAGGCGAATCTCTTCGCCAAACTAATTATGCACGCATTCCTAACTTCCTAATGCGACAACAAACCATGTCAATCACATCAGCAAAATATGAATGTAAACGGTACTTCCTACAAATGACTAAAATGCCCTAAATCTCATATTCTTCGTTAGCTTACGAAACGGGAAACGGAGAGCATTTTGTACATGTCAAACGGCGATGCCGTCAAGAATCTACTATTAAACGACATTGAAAGCGTTGGGAACCGTCAATCAAAGCGTCTAAAATCCTCACCTTATGTCTTGTAGACTCGGGAATTGAAACGGAGCGTATACGCTTCGTCTACGGCGAGTAAGGAGCCTAATAGACAAGATCCATAAGCTACATCGCTATGGAAACAAGGGAATCTCAAATCAACAACTATTTAGGGTTTTTACTTACCTAGGATCGCGGTGGAATCGCCGGGAAAGCGGTAGAGGTGTGTTGCTTAAGCACGTGCAACGCGTAGTACAAGTGGCAGGAAGAACTCTCCCACACTCACACAATCTCCCACCTTTTTCTCTCTCCCAAGCTAGGGCTTCTCTCAAATTCGGATGGGAGAGAGGAGTGAGGGTTTCAACCCCTTTTATAGCCTAAAACATGCCCAAAATAGGCTTGGGAACAATGTTTACTTAGTGCCTAACCAAATCGGGGCCGTTTCGGTCCAAAAGGGCATTTCTGAAGGTCCCCAGGCCAAATGCGGTCGGACTTAAGCTCATGCATACTGGATCTAGCACACATCCAGTTTTCAGACCGGTTGGGTTCCCAGATCGCACGTGGCGGCCCAGTTTCAGTTTAACGGTCACCGCACCAAGATCAGGCCTATAAGTCTCGTGATATATAATAGATATTTTTCCTGATCCAAGGGTGTAATTTGGCTGTATTCTAACGGTCAGAATGCTCAATACTGATGCGTCAAATTGTGTGCCAGATTTGAATTTCAAATTCCAATTCTAACCCTATTCTCACTCTCTTCGGTCCGGGCTCAATGAAATAGCCTGTGATTATCGGTTTGACTTGATTTTTGGAATGAGTGTCAAGTCCAGCTAGACGGTTCTAACGGTCTAAGATAGGAGGTATCGGACTTTCGACGCGCGGTCTAGATCCAATACAAAGTTTCAAGGAGGTCCCGAGAACAAACCGGTTTAGAGTTTGATCCGAGGCTTTAGAGCATTATAGCACCCTTGGTTCCACTCGCTTCGGGCCTCGTAGAACGTATTTAAAGTGATCAGGGACCATTTCCCAGCTATTCTAACGTTGCACTAGCTAACCTAGTCATATTTCTTAAAGGAATGAATTTTTTGCAATTTCGGGTCGAGTTGGTACTCGAGCCCAAGTATGGATTTTTCATGGGCGTTACAGGATTCCTCTTGGAATTTCGGTCGAGAATGGTCGGTTTTGAATTTTCGTAGATGTGGCCCACTGAAGTGATCTTGCTCCAACGGCTATGAATGAATTTCTTATGATTGGTGTGACCGGCACGTGCGCTTGTATGGATGAAAAAGGTCAGCATGGTTCTGACTAGAACGAGCGCCTCTACATGAGGGATGGTTCAGATCACCGAACCGAATGATGATGGTGGCCCACCGACTTTCAAACGGCACCCCTGTTTTACGTAGAAGAAACGAAAGTTTCCGTTTTTGGTAGTTGTTGCGGGTCAAAGTCAGTTTGACCCGCCTTTGAGTTGCAGTGCATAACTAGAACACATGCGCACTATGCACACTCCACTCAAGGTGGGGTCCACTGTGATGTTAATGAGAGATCTGGTACGTCCACCCATTTTCTCCTCTTAATTAACCCGTCGAAACCAATTTTAAAGCATATCCAGAGATTAGGCGGGCCCCATATTGATGATTTATGGGCTGATCTAGCCATTGGGACACTTCTACGGGGATCAAATGGATGAAATTCAACGTGTACGGTTAATTTATGGTCTTCAGGCCATGTATGAAGTTTCGAGCTGAACGGATGGTGAGAACTCTGTGATCTTGCACTCTGTACGTCTTTCGGGCCACTTGTGCTTCAATTTCTCGATTTTCTTGGATCCCTGGCATGTAAATCCGTTGATCTTAGTCCTCGGGGGTCTGTCCCTTGCCTTGGCATCATCAGAGCATTAAATCCATGCTTTTAGTACCGTATTTCGATCTAAGCTCGTAAATACACCCTGCACACAAGAATAATAAAACGGGCCATTAAACAGTATCATGCTTGTAAATTCAGGTAATAATTGGGGTCTAATATACAATATTTGACCCTCAACACAACCCCCAACCAGCATTTTGCTAGTCCCGAGCAAAGTATGCGAAAAATAAGTTGAGAATTATAGGACAATTTCTATGAACCTGGGTGCTTTTTGAAAAGCAATCCAAATACGAAAATTCTAGGATTCATGAATGTTGGAAATTACTTTCTCCTGGACTCAAGCACACGGAAAACTTCATAATCGAGTGCAAAGTATTAATCCATCAATTAGAAAAGTTCTAAACATTGAGTTCCATAGGTGTATAGTATAATCTCAGCTTATAAACATTAAGATTCAATTCATTATTCCATGATATCATTGGTAAACAGAAAGAGCATTCAGGATACTCAAAACCTAAATGTGCCTCATAGATCATTCTTTTTCTTTCTTTCAGCCTTTGATTTTTCCATTAAAAGTAATGTCAAGGAGGGGAATTAAGTCCTTACCTATAGGGAGCAAACCTATGGTAAAGACCGTACACCCAACCCTTTTTCACATATCATTCATGTGGAATTAATCTACACCTATAGGGAGCAAACCTATGGTAAAATTTATTCGTCCAACTCTTTCCAAAGGTATCTTTTTTTTTTTCTTTTTTTTTTTCATATCGATCCTGTTATGCAAATGTTTCAAACTAGTTCTTTTCATACTTAATGATTACCAAATTAACCTTTCAATATCAAACTGAAATCTTAATGTGGAAGCAAGATGTGACATTTGAAATCATGACTCAATCAATGTTTACAACCTCTAATTCTGGATTAACAATTCAACTTAACTGTGAAATCTAACAGATACTGAATCCAAGAGGCATAAATTACCAACATCACTTATCTTGTAATTCTAAATCCAAAATAGGCATTGAAAATCACTTCGAATTTACAAGAATTTTCAAACAAAATTTAAAAATTTTCACAAATTTTGCTCAAGACCAAGAAAGCACTGATTAGGTTTCCTAATCTCCCACCCCTAACCTAAAATCTACGTTATCCTCAATATAAAAGATATAAATATGCAATGCACATGGGACAATGAAAGTAAATGAGAAGTGAGGGGAGGATAGTACCTGGATAACGAATCAAGAGATATTTTTCAAGAGATCGCTGGGAGAGAGCAGGTTAGTACGAGAGAGAAAGTAAAATAAAAATAACAAAAATAAAATCCTACCTATACCATTTTTGCAGGTGCTCTCGATTGCATTTAGCGTATGCAACAAGCCTTTAAACCCCTAGGTTACCCCTAATGGACGAGTTGTAGTCTCGTGAGGGTTTACAGTAATGTTACCCACAAACATTGAATCGATCATGCCGCAAGGTTCTCCTTCCGGCCAATATCTTGATAAGTTTCTCAGTAAGTTCTTCAATAAGATCATCCAAAAGCCCTTTTTGCAATAGGCTTGGGCGCCCTAGAGCATGACTTTTCAGAGAGACTTATGTACCTCATAAGAAATCTTTCATTGAATTTCTTGAGGTATCTGTAATATATACAATTCACCTATGATAGAAGAAGTTTCAACGTTAGTATCGCATGGTGAATCAGAGACTACCAGTAAATAAAGTTTAGAAAACTTCTTAAGAAGTGATGTAGTCTCAACACATTTCGAAGCTCCAAACTTTGGTTCAATTTTTCACTCCTCTTCCTTTACTGATAGACGTTTAGGATCAGGGAAAGAGAGGATTTCAGAATAAAGGTTCTCTTGGTCAGTGATGACTACCGAGATGTTATCTCGCAAGGCATCTGCTTTGTCTCTTAACATGGGATTGTTTGAAACTACAAAGTGTACCAAGCAATCCCAAGAGTTAGGAAGTTCAGCTAAGTGTGACTTATTATAGCTTGTGATGATCTGCGCAAAGAATCCATCGTCCTTAAAAGTGGATGAAGGTATGCTCTCTTACTCCAGTCCTACACAGACAGATTGAAAATCAATAAGTGAAGCATTAATGTGATCACTCTGTTCATTGAAATTACTCAATTGAGGCGTTGAATTGTCAAATGTGTGCAACTCAGATGGTGGCCTCAACTGAGTGGTTTCAAATTTCAGAGTCGTAGCGAGCAACTCCTCCTTCTCCCAAATCATATCATCATTCAATTAAGGGGAGTGGTCAAAACATGTCTCACAAGAGTTAGAAGAGTCGGTTGTAAGGGGTTAATTCTCCACCTTTAAATCAGACATATCAGGTGAGGGGAGTGGCTCATTATGACCGACCACTTCGTGTACATCTTGATCATTGACCTGGACCACACTTGAGATGGATTCCAGGGGAACTGTGGCTGCACATTCAGGATCATTATCTTGATACGCATCATCATCCAGTTTCGTACAGTGCACAGTTGGGATGGGATCGCCTTCCTCACATTCTATTCCTAAATTCAGTTGAGGTTCGAATAAACTAACCTCCTCATCATTGAAATCATGTGTGTCATGTAAGGAAGGTGTGTCATCATCAATGCATTTAAAAGACACCCATGTATCTTCACCATTCTTTCGAACAGTCATCGAGATTGACTCATCGAAAAATTAAACCACATGCTCATTAACAGAATCCAACTCCTCATTTCAAATTTCAGATTCTTTTAAAAGTGAATGCGGATCACTTTCCTTGCATTGTATTTCTGGATTGGAGTGGGGATGAGACGACCTAGCCTCCATTAGCCTATAAATGCGTGATTCAAGCGCTTCTACTAATTTCCTCATGCTAGCAATATAGTCTGTATAACTCAGAAATAACTCCTCTTGGATCGTTTCTGGTGGATATTCGCAAGTGGCGGATCCACGGGGGTTATTACCGTGATGTTTTACTGACTCAACTTCAAAATATTTTTGTTTCCACTTATCAAAATCATACGGGTCATCTGTCGGGAGTTGATATGCGTCATCATTCCAATAATCACGTACTGTTTTCTTAACTCGTGGAATGCAATTATTCTCCCGCAGATAATCACCGAAAGACTTCTTAATCGGTGGAGTATCATATTCCGATTGGTTCTCGAAGGTATTTTCAGAAAAATTTTGAGGCATAGGCTGTTTTCCATAAGCTATCTCAATATACGGACGTGCCCACTCATTCAGATACATGGTGAAACCTTAATTCTGAATCTAAAATAAAAGAAAATTTCCAACAGTAATACAGAAAGTAAGAGGGGAAGTTAGAAAGAAGTTACTCGATTAAAGATTCTTAAGTTAAAACCTGAAAAATAAAATAAAATAGGTCAGTTTCTAAAAGTAGAAAGTTTCTAATATAAGAAAGTTCTAAACCTAAAATTTAAAAGTATGTTAGTTGCTACAAATAGAAGAAATCCTAAAATTAGAAAGTTAATAAACAAATAAAAGAAAGATGAGTTAGTTTCTAAAAAAAAGAAAAATTCCTAAAAACCCTAATTCTAAAAATAGAAAAAGTAGAGAATTTAGAAAGGGATTACCAAATTAGATGTCTATGTCAGGATCCGACAAAACAAGAAAACAGGCTAGTTTCTATAAATCATAAAAACCTAAACTTAAAGTTAGGAAAATTCTAATCTTAAACTAATCCTATAATTAGTTAATTTTAGAAAATGTAATCATCAGTCCCCGGCAACGGCGCCAAAAACTTGTCCACTCCCCAAGTGCAGGGTTGTGATGTAGTAATAACTCGGTAAGACCGAGGTCGAATCCCAAGGGACTAAAACTCGTACATTATTTAAAACTAACTAGAACTAGAACTAGGCTAAGATGAAATCTAAACTGAATGTAATTTGAGGAATAATGGTGAAAATATTAATCTAAAATTTATAGAAATCAAAGAAAATGAAACTAGGGATTCAGATGATCCACTTGTAGAGATCAGGGAGGTCTTATGCTTGTTTTATAGAAATTAACTGAATTGTCATTAATCTAGTTTTCAAGAGATGAAAGGTATATGAATTAGAATGGATTCCATCACCAAACCATGCCCAGGAGACTATGGAAAACAAAAAAATTAAACTAATTACCAACCAATCACATGCTATGAAAGTTAGGAAGGGTACCGTCATCCGACCATGCCCAAGAGATGATGGTGAACAACAGGGCTTCCTGACGTCATAAACATAAAGGAAAAAGGACATGCTGTAAGACCCGTATCGTAGCTTGTACCATTTCGTAAGCTTCCTCGATCCTTTCAGTCGAATTCCGGCCACCTGCAATCTGTTACCGGCATTGGCGTGTGATCCTGAGTCGTATCCCATATTTTAGAGTCGGCTCGACCCGATACTTGTACCCTAGCGACCGCGCCGTCGCCTCGGTTCCGATATCGCGTCTCGCGCGCTAAGGCGATACCCAAGCCAGGAGATGTGGCCCCGCATTCAGTTCTAGGAGATGCCGCGCATTTGCAAAACTAAGGCAATCTTTCAAATCAATCACATCACATCCCATCCCATCCCCAAAGTACACATCACCTTTTACACATCCCCAAACAATGCTAAAGTCAATACTCTCTTACAACCGAGTACACATCCATCACACATCACCCATCTCTCTCTCTCTCTCTTACAACTCTCTCTCTCTCCCTCACTCTCCAAGCACTCCAACGTCTCATCCTCTCCATGAGAGAAGCCATATGTGGCCCACTTCCCACCTTCTTACCTCCCATCCTCACCCTCCAAAGGCAATCTCGTCCGTTAGATCGCATCCTTTAGAGCTCAGGAGACCAAAGAGGCTAGAAGATTTGCAAAGGTGGGTGCTTTTCTCTATTTTTCATTCATTTTGTATGATGTGTGGCCCACTCGGATGGACCCCACCATTGAAGTATGTATTTTACCTCGACCATCCATCAGGTGGGCCTACATATTTGGTGAAATCCCACTAAAGCGTGAGTGTGATGGGGCACGGAGGACGCTGCTGCCAGTGTCCAGAGAACACTGCAGCAAGCAGCACCAGTTGCTTTATTAGAGAGGAGAGTGGGGCCCACAACAGGCCCCATACATGATGCATGTGTTTAATCCACACCGTCCACCCGGTTTCCCAGCTTATTTCAGGCGTTGAGCCAAAAAATGGGGCCGATCCAAATCTCTAGCGGGCCATGTTATTGAGAATAGTGATATTTATGGCTAAAATCTTTTAGGGCCCATTGCAATCTTTCTATACATCATAAATGTTGAATATTGGCTTATCAGACCCGTCACGAACAAGAGAATCCCTTGGACGGACTGGATTGTCCCGATGTGGGTCCCATATACTAAATAAATAAATAAATAAAGTATAAAATATAAAATAAAAATATGCAGCAGCGTTGCTGCTCTCAGAAGCTGCAGGCAACGCCTACTATGTTTGGGCGGGCGGATAGGGACCACGATCCCGTGTGTGGGCCCCACCGTGATGCATCTTATTCATCCGCACAGTGCATTGGTGGGCCCCTTAGGCCAGTGGGGCCCCCACCAAAAATCATCCCTATACATGGCTCAGGTGGCCCACATCACATGAAACAGTGAGATTGAAAGTTTGCCCTTGAATCCCCTCTTGGGTGACGTAGAAGTTTTGGATTAATATGAAATTTGTTTTTCCTGTTCACCCAGGTCCGTGTGACCTTATGAATGGATTGGATGGCTTATAAACATTATGGTGGGCCCCACGTGGGACCCACAGTGATATATGTGTTTTATTACACCGTCCACCACGTGGGACCCACAGTGATATATGTGTTTTATTACACCGTCCATTGCCGTGGACGGTGGAACCCACCTTGATATGTATTGTATTCCACCGTCCATGAACGGTGGTGACCAGTCAGCCATTGGCTGCTGCTTTTGGCAACGGTGATCTTGAGATATGTGTTGTATACCAACCGTCCATCTGAGTGGCCCATGTGAGGTGAGCATGGTGAGCCACACTGTCCTTGCACGTGGGACCCACAGACGTGATTCATCCAAATCGTTCATCTGTTTTGGCCAGCAGCTGTAGCTGCTGTGCAGCGTCAGTTTGTCACCACGATGTATGTATTTCATCTCATGTCGTCCATCTTCTATGCATGTGGGACCTACTGCACACGTGTGACACGTGTGTAGGTGGGACCCACCTTAGTGTATGTTCTATATATCCACACCGTCTATTCATCTATGTGGGTCCCGCACGTGATGCTTATGTATATCCACCGTCCGTTTTAGACAGCTGGAAATCCACCGTGATGTGAGTGATTATTGCATGGACCCCATGCTACATGCGTTTCATCCAGCTGTCCAACTGTGGGCCCCAGCGATGAATGTGCTATATCCAAACCGTCCCTCCACTTCACATCTAAACTGTCCATCAATTTTGCTGATGGGGCTTGCCCTGCTACATGAGTCCATCCAGTAGCAGATGACTGCTGGGTTAACGTCAGCAAATTCTGTTGGGCCTACCGTGATGTACTATTTTACCTACACTGTTCGTCCATGCAGTGTGGAACCCCCGCCATGTTGTATGTATTATATCCAGCCGTCCATTTGGACAGTGGGGACCCACGGGCTGCATACCTGTTGTATGTATATCAGCAATTCTGTGGGTCCTAATCACGGGACACGTATTATATCTAAACTGTCCATCCAAATGATGAGCTCGACTTAAGGCTTGAGACCAAAAATGAGGATATCAGGTGGACCACACTATAGAAATCAGTGAGGGGTTGAACGTCTACCATTGAATCCCTTTTTGGAGTACACAAGTTTTGGATCAAAATGATATATGTTTTTCCTCTTAATCCAGGTCCTCATGGCCTTATGAAATAGATTGGGTGGAAAACAAACGTTATGGTGGCCCCTAAAAATTTTAAGCGGTGCCGAACATTATCTCTACTGTTATCCGTAGTATGGTTCAGATGATCTTTGGATATGGTTCATTTTTGGCTAATACTCTATAATGATATCAAAAAAATAGACGAGCGGTGTAGATGGTGCAACCCAAGTAGTGCGGTCCATTGGTGTAGCCCACTTGATGTGTATATGGCTCATTTATGCGGCCCATTGATGTAGCCCACTTGGTGCATATTGGCCCATTGGTGCGGCCCATATGATGAGGCCCACCTACTTGAATCTGAGGCCTATGGACAAGGCCCATTATGATTTGTATTAGGCCCATGTGTAGGGCCCACATATTATGTATTTGAGGCCCATGAGCAAGGCCCACCTAAGGTGTATAAGGCCCATTGATGTGGCCCACTTATTGCATTTGAGGCCCGTGGGTTACAGCCTATTATGATGTACTGGGGCCCATGGGTCGCGGCCCATTGAGATGTATACTTGGCCCATATGTCGGGGCCCATTGTGATGTATTTTCGACCTATTTAGTGAGGCTCATTGTGATATATTCCTGCTCATATGATGAGGCTTGTTTCTGGCCCATAGATGTGGCCCATAGCGATGTGCATTAGGCCCATGTGATGCGACCCACTTGATTTATGAAACTATTGTGTGAGGTCATGGGCCCATTATATGTTTGGCCCTATGTGGGCCACTCGTTGGGAGTAAGGTTGGTTAGATGTTCATATTGATGAGTAATGATGGTTATATGTGCTCATTGTGACCTTCCCTTAGGCCTTGTTAGGCCCATTCTTACTGATTTCAATTGTTGTGATCGATTTGTCGATTCTGATTATCGATCGATCCCGATTGTCGTGGCCGATTATTGTGACCGATTACCGACCTCAATTGATGTGACTGATTTATCGATTCTGATTATCGATCGATCCCGATTATCGTGACCGATTACTGACCTCAATTGATGTGACTGATTTTTCAATTCTGATTATCGATCGATCCTGATTGCCGATTACCGACTCTGATTTGTCGTGGCCGATTGTCGATTATCGATCGAGATCGATTACTGATTCTGATGGCCGATTACCGATTATTGATCGAGGCTGATTATCGATCAAGGTCGATTACCGACTCTGATTTGTCGTGACCCATTGTCGATTATTGATCGAGGCCGATTACCGAATTTGATTTGTCATGGTCGATTGCTGATTCTGATTATCGAGGCTAATTATTGTGGTCGATTGTCGTGGCCAATTGTCGATTGCCGATTGTCGAGGCCCAATATGACGTATATGCGGCCCATATTTGAGGCCCATTGTGATGTACATTCAGCTCGTGTTTAAAGCCCAATGTGATGTATATGAGGCTTATGTGATGAGGCCCACTGTGATGCATTTGAGGGCTAGGCGATGGAACCCATTATAATGTATGTTAGGCCCATGTGAAAGGTCCATCGTGATGTATATTAAACTCTTGAGTGAGGCCCATGGTGTTGTATATTTGGCCCTTGTGTCCGGCTATGAGTCCACTATATGTTAGGCTTTATGTGGGTCGTTCCTTGGGGGACAATGTTGGTTAAATGTCCATGTTATCAATCTCGATTGTCAATGCTTGCTATTGATACCGATTATGAGTATATGACTGCATAGCATCATGATACATGCCCATACGCATCATCTGCATGTCTGTTATGAGATATGATTGATCATTGCATATGTCATAGTGCTGGTTGTTATGAGACTCCCTGATAGGTGGAGATTATCTCACATGAGCGCACGATATGCGCAGGATTGATGCATGATTGGATTGTATGACTCATGCATCTTGTATTGTGTGTTGTGATTACTATATGCCCTAGCAACATCAGGGCCATAGCCTCTACAGACATATCGTGGATGGCCAGATGAGATACCGAAAATCTGTTCTACATGGGGTGATATAGATATCCTTAGGTGAAAGTCCCAGAACCCTCTTGGTTCCATAGGTCGCTCCAACGTCTAGACCGAGTGGGTAGATGAGCGCAGAGTGCCGATTACCAAATGACTGCGCTCTCTACTGTGTCATGGTCGATTGGAAGGGGGTACGGCCTTACCTGCCCGAGAGGAGGGGGCAATGCTAGGCTGATTCTGACCAGCTCGAGGAATGGGTTCTCTATTGACGAGCCGAGCCCGATATTAGCAGTCAAATAGTGAGGTCTCTTCCACTCACCTTATTGCGCGTGATGGGGAGACAATCTGGTTTGGAGTGTAATAGACCCCGGTGATTTCCCAGAGAGGAACCGTACTGATATGTGGACTTATTGAGTAGAAGTTGCATGCTTATTCATTCATTCATTCACTATCCACTCGGGCTGGTGGTGCGCAAAAAATTGTTATGTACCTTCGTTATGGTAAGGATTTCGTTTGGGCGCGCGACTAACCTGAGATCAGGAGTTTACCACGTTGAGTCTGACTATCCAAATTTAGGTATGAGACTGGTTTGGATAGAAGTCCCTTGTGGTGGACCCCGTAGCCTACGATACTACGTACTATCATCCCGACTTCACACTCCAGCATAGTCATTTCATTCGCATCGTATATTGCATTACATCTGCATGCATATGGCATTTTAAGTTGCTATGTTTCTGCACTTATATGGCCTAGACAGACTTAGCAGGATTTGTGTATTGCATTACATCCTCGGCATCTGATATTTGGCTCTTTATCACTCTTTATCGCATAGTTTTTCTATATTGCGTATTCTAATATTGATTGACTTATAGACTTGTCCATATTTCTGCTTACTCTGATTATTCCTGCTCTTGTCAGTGTTTCTGCTTATTTAGACATTGTATGATTATGGCATTGTATTGAATACTTGACACTTACCTTGTGCACACACTTACACCACCCTCTAAGCTTTCTATAAGCTTATGCACGATAGATGCGTGCAAGTGATGTTAGGTTGCAGCAATGTTGAGCTTGGAGCGTGCAGTGGTCTTCTGGAGCTTGATTTTCTATTTATGTATTTCCCTTTCAGTGTTGTAATCAAATGATTATATTTGTGGATATGTGATGATGATGTTGTTTTTATGAATTGGGTAATATTGTGGTTATGCTAATTACTAGTTAAATGTATAAAAAAAATCCTCCTTGTAGGATCCCAGAATCAGAATCTGGCATATAAATGCTAGGAGCTGAAAATGGGGTACTATGGAGGCTGTTGGCACCAGATTCGGTGATTGAGATTCTTATGAATTTAATTTTCGAGTTTGGGGCGTGACACATGCTCAAAGCCATTACAAACCCATTGCAGTCACAACAGACCATTAAAGACTAAAAATATTCTCATTAATTAAACTAACATCAACATTCATTCAGTTCATAAATTAAACAAAAATCATAAAATAAACTCTCCCATCTCACTACAAGCTTCACCTCTTAGCCCTAGCTAAGAGGATTTAGCCCATCATGGATGGACTAATCATCTTAAAGAAAAAAATAAAACAAATTAAATAAGAAAAAAGAAAAACCAAAAGAATCTCTAATCCTCCTCTTTCTCTCTCTCTCTCTCGTGGCTGCCTCCCAAATTCCAGCCGTAGATGATCCCAATCTCTACTTCTCCCTCTCCTTTTATAGCTGTCACTGATAGTGTAGAGGTCAGTTTTGAGAACCGACCCAAATTGCCGCACAACGCGCGTAACATTTACACTCCCAAAAAATGCCTAACAGTTGTGTCAGACCTGTTTTGGCGCTCATATCCAACCTGTTTTGGCCATCTGACTTCCTCAAACTCCATGGTAGCTATCATTTTTGGCCAGGGATCAACCTGGATGGTTCGGATTTCCCATCCGATCAAAGGTAGTGGACCATCACATCTCCAGACCTTCTATTTTTTTCATGGACGCAGGCTCTGTACGCGAGCCAATGCTGAACTCTCGGTGGGGCCCACTTAGGATGAGTTTTAGAGAAATCCATGCCGTCCACTGGATTCCTCTTGGAATTTCGGTCGAGAATGGTCGGTTTTGAATTTTCGTAGATGTGGCCCACTGAAGTGATCTTGCTCCAACGGCTATGAATGAATTTCTTATGATTGGTGTGATTGGCACGTGCGCGTGTATGGATGAAAAAGGTCAGCATGGTTCTGACCAGAACGAGCGCCTCTACATGAGGGATGGTTCAGATCACCGAACCGAATGATGATGGTGGCCCACCGACTTTCAAACGGCGCCCCTATTTTACGTAGAAGAAACGAAAGTTTCTGTTTTTGGTAGCTGTTGTGGGTCAAAGTCAGTTTGACCCGCCTTTGAGTTGCAGTGCACAGCTAGAACACATGCGCACTATGCACACTCCACTCAAGGTGGGGTCCACTGTGATGTTAATGAGAGATCTGGTCCGTCCACCCATTTTCTCCTCTTAATTAACCCGTCGAAACCAATTTTAAAGCATATCCAGAGATTAGGTGGGACCCATATTGATGATTTATGGGCTGATCTGGCCGTTGGGACACTTCCACGAGGATCAAATGGATGAAATTTAACGTGTACGGTTAATTTATGGTCTTCAGGCCATGTATGAAGTTTCGAGCTGAACGGATGGTGAGAACTCTGTGATCTTGCACTCTGTACGTCTTTCGGGCCACTTGAGCTTCAATTTCTCGATTTTCTTGGATCCCTGGCGTGTAAATCCGTTGATCTTAGTCATCGGGGGTCTGTCCCTTACCTTGGCATCATCAGAGCGTTAAATCCATGCTTTTAGTACCGTATTTCGATCCGAGCTCGTAAATACACCCTGCATCACATGAATGATAGGACGGGCCATTAAACAGTATCATGCTTGTAAATTCAAGTAATAACTAGGGTCTAGTATGCAATATTTGACCCTCAACACCTTGCTTATATATAATTTCTCTACTCCGTGTTCCCAATTGTACTAAGTCCTTGGAAGGGAAAATCTAAGGGGCGTGCTGGTTTATCCTAGCATTTAATCTCAGGGGTATATAAGTTTTCTCTAAACGTAACTAGTTCTGAGTCAAGCAAGCTTCCTAAGAGTTAATAAAGGAGCCTATAAGTATCAAGGGAATCCAACAAAAGAACGAGATCTCACTCTAACCAAATCAAAACAACTAACTATGTCTATATTCTAATTACCTTAGCAAAATCAGTCTTTTACATTCCTTAACTAAACCAATAGCCTAATCTTAATAAATTTAATTATGCTCAAACACTTCACATATGTCTATACTAGCTAAGGAGGTCCTAGGGTTTACGTTTTTAATTTACTAGCTCTCCTATACCGTCAGATCTTTCTAAATCTAAGAATACCCACTCTAGGTCCAAACTCTAAGGGCCTGTTTGGCTAGTGGTATAAGGCTGTATTAAATGGATTGCATCGCTAATCCCACCTTGGGATTAGGAAACGACATGTTTGGTAGGAGGGTGGGTTGAGATTAAAAAATTAATTTCATAGGCTTTGAAAAATTGGCCTTGTGTTGGAGAGTATGAGATGGGATTTCCAAATCCCATGATGATGGAATTTCAAGTATAATTTTGAAAGGAAGGTACAGAGTTGTAAAGAATAGTGGTGGATGGGAGTAGAAGACGGAAGTTTGAGTGAATAGAAGTAGGGATATGAAATCATTTTACATGGTCTCGGTTACGTATGGTCTATTCTATGGTAGATAATCTCGCCCGCCGGCGACACTTGGGATTCTAATGTGATTTCTAGATTCCATCGCCCACTTCCTAAGTCGAAGTGCGTCAACGTGCGTGGTGTAACCATAACCCAGGTCTAGTTTAATCCAAATCATGCTCTGATACCATCTGTAGCATCTTGAAAATCGGGGGTCGAGCAGAAACCCAACTCCCGAGTTCCAGAACATCACTTATGCAACATTTTCAATTATGGATGAATGTCGGCGGTAATAGTACATAAAACATGAGGTGGATTAAGCCAAAACAGCATATCATACTCCAAAGACAGCTAAATCAGCAAGCAAAAGAATGAAATAGATATATAAAATATATAAATGATTGTAAGTCTCCAGAGTGTGAACATGTTACCAGGTTAACTAAATACATGTATATTCCAAAATAGAAAGAAAAGAATATACATGAGTGCTCCAAAAATATAAAATGACTAGTGTCATGGCGTCTAATCAACCTCCCTGTAATGCCGTCGATCAGAACCTACATATAGGAGGGATCCTCTTCATCATCATTAAGACCGGCTCTGCTTCGCAAGCATCGCCATCATCTGAAACTAGAATAGGGACTTGTTGGTGTGCGCAACATCATCCCGTAACGTGGGAGTGAGTAGCTAACTCAGTGGAATTATAGAGCAAAGATTAGCATGTTATCAGATCAATCAAGCGATAATGATAAAGCAAGCAATTCAAACATTCCTAAATACTGTGATTAATGCAAGAATGAAATGACATGATGGACGCCCTCACCGATATACTCCCTCATGCGACACCATCTTACGTCCGTGGCATGCTTTCTTCCCTCAGTGCTTCACATCTTCAAGGCACATGCAGTGCGATATGAATATGATTACCGAGTTGTTATTAGTCCCTTTCATACAGCAGGATTGGGAAACTAGGGTACTTCCCTTATATCATTCCCAACAAGGATCCTGTCTAGGGTCGTCACTCCTAGTATTCTCATACGATGATATATTTCCAAGTCGCTGCAAGGGCTTCCAGGGCTATTGCATGCACTCGTTACTCCGCTCCCCCATCACCTGATCAATACAGGCCTAGTTGTATTCTGGTTGCTACGGAAGGGTCATCGCCTCACGTAGACTTAGAGTATGCTCGAGGTCACTACAAAGGGCTGTCAGGACTGTTGCTCGCACTCGTTGCACCGCTCTCCCATCACCTTATCAGTGTAGGCCAACAGTAAGAATATAGTGTCCCATACCACAATAATCTGCTCACGAGTTTGGGTTGCTCACTGGTCACTATGGGGAGGTTTGTGGCCCCAGTGTAAGTCGACAGCTAGACCACGGTGTCCCATACCACCATGCCCGGCTCATGAGTCTTAGTGGATCAAGGTACCACGGTTATCAGGGTTATCACTGGTAAGTTCAGTACCCTAGGTTCAAGCAGTTATGAAAAATACAAGGTGAATATACAATGGTCAATCGGGTTACTTGATGAGTTCGACTAGCATGAGCGCACATTGAATCAACCGACATGAAGTGCACAAGCACTTCGTGTGGCCTAACCACTGCCGACGACTCTAGTATGACTCGGGTTTGTCATACACATCCTTCGTGGTGAATAGAATCCAACCACGAATCCTAATCTGTAACCGACTGCCTGGACTAGAGTATACCCTCACTCACATACAAATCTAACAACTAGCATATGATTCATATCCTGTATCCATATGAACAATCGTGAAGTATAACTTGAATGTAAACAGTACATGCAGAAATTCATCCACACATTTAACATGTTATTAAATGGATTATTAGATATGTCACAAGTACTATAAATCTCGGTCTATGGTACCCTTTTGATACTAGTGTTCAATTAGCCGGGTACTCAGATGCTGATTGGGCCGGTAATATCGATGATAGAAAATCAACCAGTGGTGCTTATTTTTACATTAAAAATTACTTAGTTTCTTAGTTTAGCAAGAAGCAAAGCTAAATATCGCTCTCCACTGCTGAGGCTGAGTATGTTGTAGCTGGATATGCATGTACTCAACTAGTGTGGATGAAACGCATGCTAAGCGATTATGGAATTAATCAAGATTCAATGATCTTACATTGTGATAATTCCAGTGCTATAAATATTTTTAAAAATCTAATCCAGCATTCACGTACTAAGCACATTGACATTAGGTATCATTACATTCGTGAGTTGGTTGAAGAAAAAGTAATTTCCTTGGAATATATACCAACTGAATCTCAACTTGCTGATATATTTACTAAACTGATCGACAAAAGCAGGTTTAATAAATTAAAATTTGATCTTGGTATGTGCATTTTACATTGAATATTCTTGCTTGCATGTATCATAGTGTACTATACTTAGTATTATTTGTGTTTAAATTTTAATTTTTTTCATTAAAAATGCATTTTTTTTTTGTCAATACTCGACCAGTCGTGGATGTACACGACCAGTCGTGGTTCGACCGGTCGTGGAGCTCGAAAATGTGATATATTTGGGGAAAATCCCCTTCTTCATTTCCACTCCGACTTACGACGAGTCATGGCTCGACCAGTTATAGGATTTATTGTTTTTCTTCAAGGTGAGTCCTATTTCATCATTTTTCTTGAAGATTGATTCTCTATATGATTTGATTTTTTCATTGTATAGCTAGATTTCATCTTTTGTTGAGTTTTTCAAGGGTTTCTTCTCAACCTGCTGATCTAGAGAAAACCCATCTTTCTTTTGTGCATTTCTCTTGCTCTTTATATATCTTAATTGAAGATGGATGCTAGAGGGAAAAAGTAAACATCTCCTGGTCCATCCTCATATAGATCTACACCGATTACAAAATGGTACCTTCGGTCACCCGAAGATGATACTCAAGATGTACGGGATTTGCATGTCCGTAATGTAATCGTTGAGCATACTGCTGATCTCAATCATATTGCTCTATATGATATTGTCCTTCTTCTTGAATCTCTTGGCTAGGCTAATATTTTACTTTGGGGTGGGCCTGCATACCTGTCCATTGCTCAATCAATGGTAGCATGCATCTCATAATTTTCTCTTAATAATTTAACATTTTTAATTGATACTAGAGAAGGGAAATTTGAAGTAGACCGTCATTTGATATTAGGTATTATGGATATACCTATTAATGATAAAGGTATACCAATTTATACTTTATATGACAAACCATCTGAATCAGAAAAATGCATGTTAACAAGAGATTTATGCAAAATTGATGCACAATGGACACACAAAGGGAATGCGCTCCCTTCAAAGTATTTGTTACCTAGATACAGACTGTTACATCGTTTCTTCATTTTCAATGTGTATCCTCAGCCCGGTAATAAAACCGAGTTGACTTCTTTCATGGTTCGTGTGTTGCATTCTATTGCTTCTAGTACCAAGGTCTGTCTTCCCTCTTTGATTTGTTATTTCATTATTCAGTTTCGTCTCCATCCGGGTCATAGTGATATTCCGTTTGGTTATCTTATGACTGTTTTAGCCACTCACATGCTTGTTGATAAACCTGTTAATGAGGCACCCATTCATCATCTTATCTTCAACAATTCTAATATTAATAAGATGAAGCTGGATTTTCTTCCTAGCCAAGTAGATGAAGGTGGTGTTGGTGGTGATGGTGGTGAAGCTGGAAATGAAGAGGAAGCTGGTGATCTTCCATAATAAGATGTTAATATGGATGAGATTTTTGATGAGATAGAATCTGATTCACCAAATGATCCAGATTATGATCCATCTGGTTTTGATGCACGCCTTCGTGCATTGGAGGAGAAGGTTGATAATATGAATAAGCCCACGATATGCGATTTAAGTACATACGAAAATATCTTGGTCGCATTAATAAAGGGTTACACCAGATTAATCCGACTATCCCTACTCCCTCCTCTGGATCAGATTTGGTGAATTATCTTCTGGATAGTATAACATTATCTATTATTTAGGATACGTATTATGGATTATGGTTTGATAACATTATGTTTTAGATATTGTATTATGGATTGATGATGGCTTGATGCTTCAGGTTTATATTATGTCCTTTCATATCTCTTTCTCATTATCTTCTTATCACTCTCCAAGTTCTCTTTCCTTTTGTGACTTTCACTTGTCATTTTGTGACAAAAAGGGGGAGTAGTAAGCTAAAAGGGAGTAAGTTAAAGGGGAGTTGTATGGAAGAAAGGGGGAGTAATTTATTTGTTTGAATTAATTAATTGAGAAGGATATGTGGATGAGAATATGTTATTGACTGTTTACATAAGCAGTACTCGTATTACTCAGGGGGAGTAGAGTAATAGTAATTTTTTTTTCTTTGTTATGTGTTTTGTCACAAATTTGACAAAGGGGGAGATTGTAAGTGCTATGATTTCATATCCCTTTGGTTGTCAAATTTTGTGGTGCCAAAATTTATATCTATGTCTTGTATATCTTGTTTCATGTTTGATACTATTCATTACTTCAAGACATCGAACTTCAAGATAAGAACTTAATTGAAGAAAGTTTCAAGTCATGGATGAAGAATTCAGGAATAGAAGTCTTCAAGTATGTATGTTCAAGATACAATTAAGCTCAAGAAAACTTTATTCAAGTCAAGATCAAGCTCAAGAAGACTTTGTTCAAGTTAAGATCAAGCTCAAGAAGGCCTACTACAAGATTCGTATATTCTCAAGCTTCTCTTTAAGGTCATCTGAGTATACAGACTTTCAATGTCCATCTCACTGTTAAGGTTTGTTTGACCTTAGATTGACCTTAGGATGGTCATTCTGGATACATAATTCATATATTTCAATATGCTTGTTTGGCCTGTTCTAAGACCAGTCCTAGGGACTTCAAGACCAGTCATAGCTCTGCTATGACCAGTCTTATATTTTTCAGGACCAGTCATAGCTTACGATACTACGTACTATCATCCCGACTTCTCACTCCAACATGGTCATTCCATTCATACTGCATATTGCATTACACTCGCGGCATATGACATTTTGGGTTACTATGTTTTTACATTTATATGGCCTAAATACGGCTGACGGAATTCGTGAACTCATCAAGAATTGTATATTGCATTGCGTCATCGACATCGAATATTTGGCTCTTTATGACTTCTCATTTGCATAGCTGATCTGCATTGTGTATTCTGATATTGATTGACTCATGGACTTGTTAGTATTTCCGCTTACTCTGATATCGTATGATTCATGATCTTACCAGTATTTTCAATATTATATGATTATGGCAATGTATTGAATACTTGGCACTTACCTTGTTGTAACATTCTGAAAATCGGGGGTCGAGCAGAAACCCAACTCCCGAGTTCCAAAACATCACTTATGTAACATTTTCAATGATGGATGAAGGTCGGCGGTAATAGTACATAAAACATGAGGTGGATTAAGCCAAAACAACATATCATACTCCAGAGACAGTTAAATTAGTAAGCGGAAGAATGAAATAGATATATAAAATATATAAATGATTGTAAGTCTCCAGAGTGTGAACATGTTAACGGGTTAACTAAATACATGTATACTCCAAAATAGAAAGAAAAGAATATACATGAGTGCTCCAAAAATATAAAATGACTAGTGTCATGGCGTCTAATCAACCTCCCTGTAATCCCGTCGATCAGAACCTGCATATAGGAGGGATCCTCTTCATTATCATTAAGACCGGCTCTGCTTCGCAAGCATCGTCATCATCTGAAACTAGAATAGGGACTGGTTGGTGTGCGTAACACCGTCCCATAACGTGGGATTGAGTAGCTAACTCAGTGGAATCATAGAGCAAAGATTAGCATGTTATCCGATCAATCAAGCGATAATGATAAAGCAAGCAATTCAAACATTCTTAAATACTGTGATTAATGCAAGAATGAAATGACATGATGGATGCCCTCACCGACATACTCCCTCATGCGACACCATCTTACGTCCATGGCATGCTTTCTTCGCTCAGTGTTCCACATCTTCCAGGCACATGCAGTGCGATATTGTAACATCCCCAAAATCGGGGGTCGAGAATAAACTCCACTCCCGAGTTTCAGAACATCACTTATGCAACATTTTCAATGATGGATGAATGTCGGCGGTAATAGTACATAAAACATGAGGTGGATTAAGCCAAAACAGCATATCATACTCCAGAGACAGTTAAATCAGCAAGCGAAAGAATGAAATAGATATATAAAATATATAAATGATTGTAAGTCTCCAGAGTGTGAACATGTTACCAGGTTAACTAAATACATGTATACTCCAAAATAGAAAGAAGAGAATATACATGGGTGTGTAAAAAAAAGGTAAAATACCAAGTGTATTGGCATCTAATCAGTAACCCTGTAACCCCATCAATCAGAACTTGCAAATATGAGGGATCCTCCTCATCATCATCAAGTCTGACTCTACTTCGCAACCATCGCCACCATCTGAAACTAAAATAGGGACTGGTTGGTGTGCGCAACACCGTCCCGTAACGTGGGAGTGAGTAGCTAACTAAGTGGAATCATAGAGGAAAGATTAGCATGTTATCAAATCAATCACGCGATAATGGTAAAGAAAGTAATCAAACAGGTCCTAGATACTGTGATTAATGCAAGAATCAAAATGACATGATGGATGCCCTCACCGATATACTCCCTCATGCGACACTATCTTACATCCGTGACATGCTTTCTTCCCTCAGTGCTCCACATCTTCCAGGCACATGCAGTGCAATATGAATATGATTACCGAGTTATTATTAGTCCTTTTCATACAGCAGGATTGGAAAACTACGGTACTTCCCTTATATCATTCCCAACAAGGATCCTGTCTAAGGACGTCACTCCTAGTAGTCTCGTACGATGATATATTTCTAGGACGCTGCAAGGGCTGTCAGGGCTGTTGCACGCACTCGTTGCACCGCTCCCCCATCACCTTATCAATACAGGCCTAGTTGTACTCTTGTTGCTACAGAAGGGTTGTCGCCTCACGTAAACTCAGAGTACGCTCGAGGTCACTACAAAGGGCTGTCAGGGCTGTTGCACGCACTCATTGCTCCGCTCCCCCATCACCTTATCAGTGTAGGCCGACAGTAAGAATATAGTGTCCCATACCACCATAATCTGCTCACGAGTCTGGGTTGCTCACTGGTCACTACGGGAAGGTTTGTGGCCCCTGCGTAGGCCGACAGCTCGACCACGGTGTCCCATACCACTATGCCCGGCTCATGAGTCTTAGTGGATCAAGGTACCACGGTTATCAGGGTTATCACTGGTAAGTCCAGTACCATAGGTTCAAGCAGTTATGATGAATACAAGGTGAAAATACAATGGTCAGTCGGGTTACTTGATGAGTCTGACTAGCGCGAGCGTACGTCGAATCGACCGACATGAAGTGCACAAGCACTTCGTGTGGCCTAACCACTCCCGACGATTCTAGTACGACTTGGGTTCATCATACACATCCTTTGTGGCGAATAGAATCCAACCACGAATTCTAAACTGTTACTGACTGCCTGGACTAGAGTATAGTCCCAAGCGCAAAGAAGTGAATCAGTAATCATATGAGATAAACAGAATTGAAATAACAAGTAATCCAAGCATGTTAGCAACAAGTTATAAGATACAACATATGTAATTTAACCATACACAAGTACTTCACACATAAGAAAATCAATTAAAATAGAACAAGCATAGAGGAAATCATATACATCATCAAATTAGTTGAGAATTCAGTCTCAACGCTAATCTGCAACACCATTTACTCAATACTTACTAATACATACATTTATACAAATGCTTAGACTACTCAACTCCAACATACTTGATGTATGTTGATTTCAACATATAGTATGACAGATCCTTATATAAAGGAGTTGTCTAATACACAACAATCATGTTCTTACATTCAAAACATATGGCAGGCATAAACCATATTGATTTAGGCATTTCAACAAACACTTGGTCTACACACATTAGTCTACATAGCATATGTCAGCCAATATGTGCATTAGGGTGAATCTCTTCGCCAAACAGATCATACACGCATTACTAGTATAGGTACGCGGTAAATTCTCATGACAATCATATCAGCAAAATACGTACGTATACAGTATTTCCTACAAATACCTAAAATATCCTAAATCTCATATTCTTCGTACATATTCGAAATGAAAAATGAACAGCATGCTCTACATGTCAAACAGCATCCTTATCCACAATTTACCATTAAACGGCATTGAAATCTTTGAAAACAGGCAATCTAAGCGTCTAAAATCTGTACCTTACACCAGAAATTGCGAAACGGAGTTGATTCAGACGATAATCTTCGTCAATGGCTCAACGGCAACCTATACCACGAAATAGGTTAGCTACATCATCACTTATGCTATTTGGAACTCTAGAACAGGTTAGGGTTATGATTTCTTACCTAAGAACGGAGCTGGAATCGCCAGAATATCGATGCAGGTGGATGACTTTGGCACGTGGAGCAGCAGGGAAGAATCCCAGGCGAAAGCTCCAACTCTCTCTCACTTAGGATTTTCCCCAAATTCGTATGGGTTAGATGTGAGAGGGTTTAACGCCCTTTTATAAGCCCAAACATAACCAAAACAGACTTCAAGTCAAGGTATACTTGGGTTATAGTCAAATCGGGTCTTTCCCGATCCAAAAGAACATTTTTGGAGGTCCCCTGACTGAATGCGGTCGGACTTAAGCTCATGGATGTTGGATCCTGATCACATTAAGTTTTCAGTCCGATAGTGTTCCCAGATTGCACGTGGCGGACCAGTTTCAGTTCAGCGGTCACTGAGACTCGATCGAGGATTCCAAGTACACTGACCCGAGTGAAAAATGTTACCTGATCCGAGGGTGTATTTGGGTCAGATTTCAACTGTCTGAATGCTTATACTTAACCCGCAAGAGAAACGTGCTAGATTTATTTAAATCACATTTAATTTATAAAGAATTTCACTCTTTCTCACACTCCTTGCTCCAGGCTCAATGAAATAGCCTCAGAACATCAGTTGGGCTTGATTTTCGAAATGATTGTCAAGTCTACCTAGGCGGTCATAATTGTCTAAGATTATCGCTATCAGACTTTCGACGCGAGGTCTAGATCCAATACAAAGTTTCAAAGGGTTCCTGAGAACAAACAGGTTTAGAGTTTGATCCTGGATTTTAGGATAAGATAGCATCAATGATTCTATAGATTTTGGGTCTTACAGATCGTATTTAAAGTGGTTGGTGCTAATTTTACAGGAAATCTAGTGCAGCGCTGGCTAATTCACATTAAATTTCTAAAGAATTTCATTCTAAATGATTTCTTTAGCCTTGAAATTGGGTTCTGAGAGGTTACCAAGGTGTTATGGTTGACCCATTGCCTAAGGACGTCTAACCCCAGGTAGGCAAAAACCCAGAGTGTTACAGATATGAATATGATTACCGAGTTGTTATTAGTCCTTTTCATACAACAAGATTGGGAAACTAGGGTACTTCCCTTATATCATTCCCAACAAGGATCCTGTCTAGGGTCGTCACTCCTAGTATTCTCATATGATAATATATTTCTAGGTCGCTGCAAGGGCTGTCAGGACTATTGCACGCACTCGTTGCTCCGCTCCCCCATCACCTTATCAATACAGACCTAGTTGTACTTTGATTGCTACGGAAGGGTCGTCCCCTCATGTAGACTCAGAGTACGCTCGAGGTCACTACAAAGGGTTGCCAGGGCTGTTGCTCGCACTCGTTGCACCGTTCCCACGTCACCTTATTAGTGTAGGCCGACAGCAAGAATATAGTGTCTCATACCACCATAATCTTCTCACGAGTCTGGATTGCTCACTAGTCACTACAGGGAGGTTTGTGGCCCCAGCGTAGGCCGACAGCTCGACCACGGTGTCCCATACCACCATGCCCAGCTCATGAGTCTTAGTGGATCAAGGTACCACGGTTATCAGGGTTATCATCGGTAAGTTCAGTACCCTAGGTTCAAGCAGTTATGACGAATACAAGGTGAACATACAATGGTCAGTCGGATTACTTGATGAATCTGACTAGCGCGAGCGCACGTTGAATGGACCGACATGAAGTGCACAAGCACTTCGTGTGGCCTAACCACTGCCGACGACTCTAGTACGACTCAGGTTCGTCATACACATCCTTCGTGGTGAATAGAATCCAACCACGAATCCTAATCTGTTACCGACTGCCTGGACTAGAGTATAACCCCACTCACATACAAATCTAACAACTAGCATATGATTCATATCCTGTATCCATATGAACAATCGTGAAGTATAAATTGAATGTAAACAGTACATACATAAATTCATCCACACATTTAACATTCTTCAACTAAGTACACAATCCATGGAGGAAATCATACACTCACTTAGCATGGATAATCTAAGTTACACTATTCATGGAGGAGTTCATAGACTTATGTATTGTGATAGAGATCCATATGTCAACCAGCTTAGCAATCATACTTTACTAACTACTAATTCACTTAGGCATTTATTCAAACACTTAGATTACACATTATATCATACATATTTTACATTCATTAGCATACGTATTAGGGAAAATCCTTTCGTCAAAGGGGTATTGCCCATACAACAATCATATATCCATGACAATTAGTCATGGCGAGCATGAAAGAAAATTCCATGCTCATTCCGTCATTTATACAAACACTTAGTCTACACACTTTAGTCTACATAACATATGTCAGCTAAAATGTACATTAAGGTGAATCTCTTCGCCAAACAGATCATACACGCATAACTAGCATAGGTACACGATAAATACTCATGGCAATCATATCGACAAAATACATATGTATACAGTATTTCGTACAAATACCTAAAATATCGTAAATCTCATATTCTTCGTACGTATTCGAAATGAAAAACAGACAGCATGTTCTACATGTCAAACAACATCCTTATCAGCAATCTACCATTAAACGGCATTGAAAGCTTTGAAAACAGGTAATCTAAGCGTCTAAAATCCGCACCTTAAACCAGAAAATGCGTATTCGTTAGGATTCAGACGACGTGTCTTCGTCAACGGCAGATACGCTAACTATGACAAGGAACAGGTTAGCGAGAACTCTTCTACAGCTAGTCTAAGCTTCAAAACAGGTTAGGGTTAAGGTTTCTTACCTAAGAATGATGCCAGAATTGTCGGAAAAGTGATGCAGATGGACGGCTTTGGCACGTAGAGCAGCAAGGAAGAATCCCAGGGGAAACCCCCAACTTCTCCCTCACTTTCTCTCTCTTTTCTCTCTTATCTTTCATAGGATTTTTCCCAAATTCGTATGGGTTAGAAAGCTAATGGTTTAAGGCCCTTTTATAAGCCCAAACATAACCAAAACAGACTCCAAGTCAAGGTATACTTGGGTTATAGCCAAATCGGATCTTTTTCGATCCAAAAGAGCAATTCTGGAGGTCTCCTGACTGAATGCTATTGGACTTAAGCTCATGGATATTGGATCCTAATCACATTAAGTTTTCAGTTCGATAGGGTTCCCAGATCGCACGTGGCGGATCAGTTTCAGTTCAGCGATCACTGAGACTCGATCAGGGATTCCAAGTACACTGACCTGAGTAGGAATGTTCCCTGATCTGAGGTTGTATTTGGGTTAGATTCCGACGGTCTAAATGCTTAAAAAATGTCACGCAAGCGACAGGTGCCAGATTTATTTAAATTGAATTAATTTTCTAAATATTTTCCTTTTCTCACTCTCTTCACTCCGGACTCAGTAAAATGGTCTTAGGATATCGGTTGGGCTTGATTTTTAAAACAATTGTCAAGTCCAACTAGGCGGTCATAATTGTCTAAGATTATCGCTATCGGACTTTCGACGCACGGTCTAGATCCAATACAAAGTTTCAAAGGGTTCCTGAGAATAAACAAGTTTAGAGTTTGATCCTAAGTTTTAGGATAACATAGAGTTAGCAGTCTTACTCATTTTGGGTCATGTAGTTCATATTTAAAGTGGTTCAAGTTAATTCTACTGAGTATTCAGTTTGGTACTCAACCAAATTCTAGCCTAATAGGGCAGAATACGGTCCTAGGGCCAATCTATGCCCCATTTTGGGAACTTCTAGTTATCATATCATTTTTATTATTTTTTTGGGGGTTTATCATCATGTTTGTCCTATCTCCATAGAATTTTATGAGATTTCAAGTGGTATAAAAATTCTAAAAATTTCTGAAGCAGCAACTGTCCAACAAGTGATTTTTGGATATTTTGTCACAACATCCTACTTTAAACTATATTAAATATTTTATTATATTTTTTACATATTTTCATATAAAACTAGACTCATTTATCTTTAATATTGTTTTTTAATCACCTAAATCGGAGTTATAACGAAGGAGGTTTGATTTTTTAAAGTTGGAAGAAATGTGCAGGAAAAAGTGTAGAAACTAGCCTGCCAGACCGCTGTACGGATGAGGTCGGAGAGGTCCTCGCCGGTCACTGACCTATTTGGGTAGGAATCGCCCCAGGGGTGAGGTCCTCACCCCACAGAGATGCCGAAAACATGTGGGGCCCACCTTGGATCCCCCCGAATTAAGTCGTTTACTCATGTATTTATATCATTAAATTCTAAATATTAAATAGTCAAAATCCTATTTTACTCATGTATTTACCATTTATAGTAAGTTTTAGTTTAAGCATAGTTCCTCACCTTTTAAACTTTAGGTTTGTGTCTAATATGAAATTACTTAGAGAAATTTGAAGAATGGGGTAGTGAAAGGTGAGATTTTGAAGGAAATGGGTTGAAAAGAGATTTCTAGACTTTAGGATTGATCTCTAAGAGTGATATGGTTGACCCATTGCCTAAGGACATCTAATTCCAGGTTGGTAAAAATCTGAGGTGTTACACAAATAGAACTAGCCCTTTTGACTTAAAATCTGGGATGTTACGCTTGTCCACACACTTACACCACCTTCTAAGCTTTCTATAAGCTTATGCACGATAGATGCATGCAGGTGATGTTAGGTTGTAGCAGCGTGGAACTTAGAGCATGTAGCTATTTTTTGAAGCTTTGATCTTATTTTAACATATGTATTTCCCCTTTTAGCATTGTATTCAAAGTTTATATTAGTAGATGTGTGATAATGATGTTACCTTTGTGATTTGGGTAAACTTGTGATTATGCTTATTATGAAATAAAAGTACGTTGGAAAATCCTCCTTGTAGGATCCTAGGATCAGAACCTGGCATATGGGCACTTGGAGCTGAGAATGGGGCACTACGGAGGTTGTCGGCACTGGATTCGGCGATCGAGATTCCTGTGAATCGGATTTTAGGGTTTAGGGCGTAAAACTTCCAATCCATTAGAGGGTACAATCACATAGATTAAAAATGATATGTTAATTAATCAACTAGTCTATGAATATGATAGTGTACATGTGTGTGTGAGATGTGTTAACTATCAATTTCTATCATTCATCTAGTCATGCATACATATAATTAAACATTCACCACATAAGTATAATTAAATAAGTGCTCAGATATAATCCCAAACACAAGCACGTATAGTGGTTTGTTTTCCCTACTCCACTCTCGACAGATGTACTCAACTCATGAGTGTACCAGATTTTACTATCGAAGGTTTTAAATTAGGTTCACATCTAACCTTTACAATCCTACACAATGACTGGATCCCACAAGAGACTTTATGTGGTATTTTATGGGCTTGTCACAAACCTTGGTCCTACACAAGAACTCACTAATGTACACTCCGATCGGAGGCTCCCTTAAGAGACTTTAGTTAGATTTATATTGGCTAACCAACAACCATGATCGTAATCAAAGGACCTACGTTTACAGTGTCTAGTGGCCTACACAAGGACTTGAATTTAGGCCCTACACAACAACCAAGGTCCTACACAAGAACCTAATCGAATTTTCTCATTCAAACTCTTACACTCAATCTTACATAAGGAAAGAGTGTATATAGACTCCTACACATAACAACCTACTTGTCGGATTGAGCCCCTTGTATATCGTCTTCTCAAATTGTTTGATTAATACTCTTCTGTACTTCAATCAGCTCCCCTATGCTCCCTCGATCATGATGTCGATGCTTCACCAAGGCTTCAACTCCAAGGTCAAACACCTTACATGTGATGCTTTAAGGCAATGATCAAGGTGATGAGAGTTTGGGTGGAATTTCCTATAACTAATTGAAAGTTGTAAAGTCTAAGAGATTTTACTTAATAGACACTCTAAAGGTTGATAGACACTTGGATTTGCCAAGAGAAATGATGTCTAAACTCTAAAGATGGTTTGAGATCATGTTTTTCATGTAGAGGAGATTAGAATGCTCATAAGATTGAAGAATCACCAAGAAGAGAGCATGGAACTTATTGGGATAAAGCCTAGGAAACTTGATAGAACTTGAGATGCACTAGGGTCTTTAAAATGCCAAAATCAATCATTTCCATAAAGATCTGGATGATAGATTTATAAGAAAATGGCTCCAACGGATCTATAATGACTAGTTTTCAGTTGCACCGAGTGGAGGTTCAGTCTCACTAAAGTATGTTTAGTCACACCGAATTAAAGTTCAGTCGAACCGAATTAGACAAGAAAGTTGTTAGAGAGATGAGGACCCTTTCGGTCGCACCGAGGGGAGGTTCGCTCGCACTAAAGTATGTTCAGTCGCACCGAATTAAAGTTCGGTTGAACCGAATTAGACAAGAAAGTTGTTGGAGAGATTAGGGCCCTTTCAGTCGCACCGAAGTGGTCTTTAGTCTCACCTGTAAGTGCTATGATTTCATATCCCTTTGGTTGTCAAATTTTGTGGTGCTAAAACCTATGTCTATGTCTTGTATATCTTATAGTTCATGTTTGAGACTATTCATTGCTTCAAGACATCGTATTTCAAGACAAGAACTTAAATGAAGAAAGTTTCAAGTTATGGATGAAGAATTCAAGAATAAAAGTCTCCAAGTATGCATGTTCAAGATTCAAACAAGTACAAGTATAGAAGAAGACTTTGTCAAGTGAAGAAAGGATCAAGCTCGAGAAGGCCTACAACAAGATTCGTAAATTCTCAAGCTTCTCTTAAGGGTCATCTGAGTGTACAGACTACAAATGTCCATCTCACTTTTAAGGTTTTTTTGACCTTAGATTGACCTTAGGATGGGCTTTACTGTAGGTCATTCTGGATACATAATTTGTATATTTTAATATGCTTGTTCGGGCTGTTCTAAGACCGGTCCTAGGGACTTCAAGACCATTCCTAGCTCTGCTACGACCAGTCTTAAGTTTTTCAGGACCAGTCCTACGTTGTTGAAGATTTTTAAATTTTTCTGATTATCCTACGACCAGTCCTGGACATCCTTCGACCAGTCCTGTGAGCTGTATGACTTGTCCTTTGACCGGTCTTAGCCCTGCGACTCAAACTCCAGCAACTAATCTGGGGGTCCTACACCAGTCGTAGGTGACCCACGACCAGTCGTAGGTAGCCCACGACCGGTCGTAGGCTACAAAGGACCAGTCGTGAAACAGCTAATCCTTATCCCATGAAAATCTTTGAAAATCTTTGAAGCTACGACCAGTCCTAGGATCCTAAGACCAGTCGTAAATAAGATTTTTCAGGCTATAAATAGAGCACGAACTTCAGAGTTTTTCAATTCAATTCAACTCAATTCAAGCAATCTTTGGGCTATACTCTGAGATAAGTTCGTGTTTGCTTTTAAGCTACTTTGTGCTCATTTAATATTCCTTTTGCTAACTTATTTTTTATTTGATTTTGATCTACATTCCAATCTTATTAGAAAAGGAAAATTTCTGATATTCCTTCATCTTGGATTCAAAATCAAATTGTAACATCCCAAAAATTGGGGGTCGAGCATAAATTCCACTCCCGAGTTCCAGAACATCACTTATGCAACATTTTTAAAGATGGATGAATGTCGGCTGTAATAGTGCATAAAACATGAAGTGGATTAAGCCAAAATAGCATATCATACTCCAGAGACAGTTAAATTAGTAAACGGAAGAATGTGATAGATATACAAAATATATGAACTGTTGTAAGTCTCCAGAGTGTGAACATGTTACCAGGTTAAACATTTACATGTATATTCCAAAAATGATAAAAAAAAATTTTACATGAGTGCTCCAAAAATATAAAATAACAAGTGTCATGGCGTTTAATCAATCTCCCTGTAATCCCGTCGATCAGAACATGGAGGAGAAATCCTGCTCATCATCATACAAGTCCGGCTCCGCTTCACATGCAGCGCCATCATCTGAAACTAAAACAGGGACTGGTTGGTGTGTA
The DNA here is from genome assembly GCA_037074715.1 of Magnolia kwangsiensis. NCBI lineage: Eukaryota > Viridiplantae > Streptophyta > Magnoliopsida > Magnoliales > Magnoliaceae > Magnolia > Magnolia kwangsiensis. The sequence goes on along the minus strand of CM073589.1, from coordinate 82,475,057 downwards.
CAACACCGTCCCATAACATGGGAGTGAGTGGCCAACTCAATAGAATCATAGAGCAAAGGCTAACATGTTATCAAATCAATCAAGCGATAATGATAAAGCAAGTAAATCAAACATTCCTAAATACTGTAATTAATGCAAGAATGAAATGGCATGATGGATGCCCTCGCCAACATACTCCTTCATGTGACACCATCTTAATGCTTTCTTCCCTCAGTGTTCCACATCTTCCAGGCACATGCAGTGCGATATGAATATGATTACCGAGTTGTTATTAGTCCTTTTCATACAGCAGGATTGGAAAACTAGGGTACTTCCCTTATATCATTCCCAATAAGGATCCTGTCTAGGGATGTCACTCCTAGTAGTCTTATACGATGATATGGTTCTAGGTCATTGCAAGGGCTGTCAGGGCTGTTGCACGTACTCATTGTACCGCTCCCCCATCACCTTATCAATATAGGCCTAGTTGTACTCTTGTTGCTACGGAAGGGTCGTCGCCTCACGTAGACTCAAAGTACGCTCGAGGTCACTACAAAGGGCTGTCAGTACTGTTGCACGCACTCGTTGCACCGCTCCCCCATCACCTTATCAATGTAGGCCGACAGCTCGAATATAGTGTCTCATACTACCATAATCGGTTCACGAGTCTGGGTTGGTCACTGGTCACTATGGGAAGGCTCGTGGCCCCAGCGTAGGCCGACAACTCGACCACGGTATCCCATACCACCATGCCTGACTCATGAGTCTTAATGGATCAAGGTACCACGGTTATCAGGGTTATCACTGGTAAGTTCAGTATCCTAGGTTCAAGCAGTTATGACCAATACAAGGTGAACATACAATGGTCAGTCGGGTCACTTGACGAGCTCGACTAGTACGAGCACACCTCAAGCTGAACGACATAAAGTGTATAAACACCTCGTGTGGCCTAACCACTGCCGTCAACCAAAGCACGATTTGGGCTCGTCAACACCTCCTTCGGGGAGGCTCGTGGCCCCAGCATAGGCTCATATGAGAGGATATAATGAAGGTGAAAAGTCATACAGAGTAGTTTTTTTTTTTGGGTAATGGTGGTTTATGGGCGTAAGATGTAGAAGAAGACGGAAGCTTGAGTGAATAGAAGTGGGGATGTGAGATCATTTTACATGGTCTCAGTTACGTATGGACTATACTACGATAGTTAATCTCGCTGGTCGGCGAAACTTGGGATTCTAATGTGATTTCTAGATTCTATCACCCCCTTCCTAAGTCAGAGTGCATCAGTGTGCGCTGAGTTACCATAACCCAAGTCTGGTTTAATCCAAATCATGCTCTGATACCATCTGTAACATCCGAAAAATCGGGGGTCGAGTATAAACTCCACTCCCGAGTTCCGGAACATAACTTATGCAACATTTTTAATGATGGATGAATGTCGGCTGTAATAGTGCATAAAACATGAAGTGGATTAAGCCAAAATAGCATATCATACTCCAGAGACAGTTAAATTAGTAAACGGAAGAATGTGATAGATATACAAAATATATGAACTGTTGTAAGTCTCCAGAGTGTGAACATGTTACCAGGTTAAACATTTACATGTATATTCCAAAAATGATAAAAAAAAATTTTACATGAGTGCTCCAAAAATATAAAATAACAAGTTTCATGGCATCTAATCAATCTCGCTGTAATCCCGTCGATCAGAACATGGAGGAGAAATCCTCCTCATCATCATACAAGTCCAGCTCCACTTCACAAGCAGCGCCATCATCTGAAACTAAAACAGGGACTGGTTGGTGTGTACAACACCGTCCCGTAACGTGGGAGTGAGTGGCCAACTCAGTGGCATCATAGAGCAAAGGCTAACATGTTATCAAATCAATCAAGCAATAATGATAAAGCAAGAAAATCAAACATTCATAAATACTGTAATTAATGCAAGAATGAAATGACATGATGGATGCCCTCGCTAACATACTCCCTCATGCGACACCATCTTAATGCTTTCTTCCCTCAGTTCTCCACATCTTCCAGGCACATGCAGTGCGATATGAATATGATTATCGAGTTGTTATTAGTCCTTTTCATACAGCAGGATTGGAAAACTAGGGTACTTCCCTTATATCATTCCCAACAAGGATCCTATCTAGGGACGTCACTCCTAATAGTCTCATACAATGATATGGTTCTAGGTCACTGTAAGGGCTGTCAGGGCTGTTGCACGCACTCGTTGTACCGCTCCCCCATCACCTTATCAATACTGGCCTAGTTGTACTCTTGTTGCTACGAAAGGGTCGTCACCTCACGTAGACTCGGAATACGCTCGAGGTCACTACAAAGGGTTGTCAGGGCTGTTGCACGCACTCGTTGCACCGCTCCCCCATCACCTTATCAGTGTAGGCCGACAGCTCGAATATAGTGTCTCATACCACCATAATCAGTTCACGAGTCTGGGTTGCTCACTGGTCACTATTGGGAGGCTCGTGGCCCCAGCGTAGGCCGACAGCTCGACCACGGTATCCCATACCACCATGCTCAGCTCATGAGTCTTAATGGATCAAGGTACCACGGTTATTAGGGTTATCACTGGTAAGTTCAGTACCTTAGGTTCAAGCAGTTATGACTAATACAAGGTGAACATACAATGGGTTGTTGAGTTACTTGATGAGCTCAACTAGTACGAGCGCACCTCAAGCTGAACGACATAAAGTGTATAAACACCTCGTGTGGCCTAACCACTGCCGTCAACCAAAGCACGACTCGGGTTCGTCAACACGTCCTTCGTGGCGAATTGAATCCAACCATGAATTCAAATCTGTTACCGACTGCCTGGACTAGAGTATAACCCAAACACTTGTAATATAAATCAATAATCATATGAGAGTGACAGAATTGAAATAACAAGTAATTCAAGCATGTTAGCAACATGTTATAAGATACAACATAAGCAATTTAACCATACACAAGCATTTCATATATATATAAGGTAATCAATTCAAATATAACAAACATGGAGGAAATCATATACATCATTAAAACAGTTGAGAATCTCATCTCAACGCTAATCTACAATTCCATTTACTCAATACTTACTTATACAAACATTTATACAAACACTTAGTCTACACACATTAGCCTACATAGCATATGTTGGCGAAAACGTGTATTAGGGCGAATCTCTTCATCAAACAGATCATACACACATATCTAACATAGGTACACGGTAAATACTCATGGCAATCATATCAGTAAAATTCATACGTATACAGTATTTCTTACAAATACCTAAAATACCCTAAATCTCATATTCTTCGTACGTATTCAAACAGCATGTTCTACATGTCAAACAGCATCCTTATCAACAATCTACCATTAAACGGAATTGAAAGCTTTGAAAAATGGTAACCTAAGCATCTAAAATCATCACCTTATGTCGTAGAAGTGTAATGAATTGAATAAGTACTCTACGCTTCCGTCAACGTCGATATGACGACCTATAACACAAGGTGAGTCAGCTACTTAGCTACTTGTACCCATAGAAACATTAAAACAGGTTAGGGTTAGGGTTTTCTTACCTAGAACGAAACCAGAATCGCCGGAATAACTATATAGAAGGGTGGATGAGGCACGTAGAGAGACTGGGAAGAATCCCAGGGAGCAGCACCAACTTCTCCTTCACTTTCTCTCTCTTTTCTCTCTTCTCACTCTCTAGGGTTTGGGGAATTCGTATGGGTTAGAAAGCTAAGGGTTTAAGGCCCTTTTTAAGCCCAAACATAACGAAAACGGACTCCAAGTTAAGGTATACTTAGATTATAACCAAAGTGGGTCTGTTACGATCCAAAGGAGCATTTCTGGAGGTCCTGTTATCAAATGTGGTCGGACTTAAGCTCACTAATATTGGATCTAGGTCCAGCTAAGTTTTCAGTCCGGTCGGGTTTCCAGATCGATCATGGTGAACCAGTTTCAGTTCAGTGATCACCGAAACTCGATCAGGGCCATCAGTACTATGACATGTAAGGGCCAACTTTTCTGATCCGAGTGTGAAAATTGATCAAATTCTAACGGTCAGAACGCTTAAAAATTTCACGCAAGCGACACGTGCCAGATTTATTAAAAATTGAATTAATTTTCTAAATATTTTCCTTTTCTCACTCTTTTCACTCCGGACTCAGTAAAATGGTCTCAGGATATCGGTTAGGCTTGATTTTTGAAATGATTGTCAAGTCCAACTAGGCAGTCGTAATGGTCTAAGTTCATCGCTATCGGACTTTCGACGGGCGGTCCAGGTCCGATATGAAGTTTCTGAATGCTTCCGAGAGCAACTGGGTTTAGAGATTGATCCTAGGTTTCTAGGTAACATAGCGTTAGCGGTCCTACTAATTTTGGGTCTTGTAGTTTATATTTAAAGTGATTCAAGTTAATTCTACTGAGTATTCAATTTAGTACTTAACCAAATTCTACCCTAATAGGGCAGAATACGGTCCTAGGGCCATTCTATGCCCCATTTTGGGCACTTCTAGTTATCATATTATTTTTGTTATTTTTTTGGTGGTTCATAATCAAGTTTACCCTGTCTCCACCAAATTTCATGAGATTCAGAGTTGGATAAAAATTCTAAAAAAGCCCGAAGTAGCAGCTATCCAACAAGTGATTTTCGGACAGTTTGTCACAACGTCCTACTTTAAACTATATTAAATATTTTATTATATTTTTCACATATTTTTATATAAAATTAGACTCATTCATTTTCAATCTAATTTTTAAATCACCTAAATCAAAGTTATAACGAAGGAGATATAATTTTTCAAAGTTTGAAGAAATGTGCACGAAAAAGTACAGAAACCGGCCTGTCAGACCGCTATACGGACGAGGTAGGCGAGGCCTCGCCAAACCAGCAAGGTCCTCGCTGGTTATTGACCTATTTAGAAAGGAATCGCACCAGGGGTGAGGTCATCACCCCCAGGGATGCTGAAAACATGTGGGGCCCACCTTGGATCCCCTCGAATTGAGTCGTTTGGGCCAATGAGTCCGTCGAGGCGTTTATCGAGTCTCATTTGCAAACTGGAATGAGTTATGCAACATACAATATATGATTTTGGGATAGAAGAAGCTAATCCATCCAAATAACCTATTTACATCATGAAATTCTAAATATTAAATAATCAAAATCTCATTTTACGCACGTATTTATCATTTATAGTAAGTTTTAGTTTAAGTATAGTCCCTCACCTTTTAAACTTTAGGTTTGTGTCTAATATGAAAGTACTTGGAGAAATTTGAAGAATGGGGTAGTGAAAGGTGAGATTTTGAAGGAAATGGGTTGAAAAGTGATTTCTAGACTTTAGGATTGATCTCTAAGAGTGATATGGTTGACCCATTGCCTAAGGACATCTAATTCCAGGTTGGTAAAAATCTGGGGTGTTACATAAATAGAACTAGCCCTTTTGATTTAAAATCAATTAGACTTAGAACCATTCTTAAAGTGAGTATTGGACTTTGAACGTTGAATCGAACTTCTACTCCGATTGGTTCTACCGGGCTACTTCAAAAGGAAATTCAGGTATTTTACATTTGTGTAATTTACATTCTTTGGTTTTGTTTGAGATTTGCCAGAAAAATCTCATTGTTTTGGTTATCTAAGGAGAGCCAGAAAACTCAGATTGTGTGGGTTTTTGGATTGTGTAAGCCCGTGATAAAAAGACACAATTGTGAAACCTGTGAAACCTATTTTGATAGTGCATGCTAATATCCCCTGTATGAGGATATTAGGAGTGGAGTAGCATTCTGTGTGGCTGTTAGATAACAGTTGGTGTACACACAGGTGAACCACTATATATCGCTATGTTGTGGATGTGATTTATTCTTTTATTTCGTTATTCATTCAGTTTTGTGGATTGTATTTGTGGATGAATGTTGTAATCATTTTATTTCAAGCAAGTGTGGGGAACGTTATAATAACTTAGGATTTATTTCTGCAAGTTATTTTGGTTGCTTTGCTTTTTATTCCTCATTGGTTTGTGATACAAAGATCGTTCTAGAAATAAGGTTGTCCTACCTTAAACCTTTGGTTTTTGGTGTAAGGTTGTCCTTAGAACTGATATAGTATCATTATCTTAAATCTAGTTTATTGAGATTGATTTTTAATTCAGCATTGTGCTTTATTTCTTTTATTATTCCGTTGTTTTAAGCTTTATTTGGCATTGCCCTATTCACCCCCCCTCTAAGGCATATAGCTAGGCCCTTTCAAGTAGTATCAGAGCCTAATAGCTCGTGCTAATTGTTTATTTATTGGATTTATTTCCTGAGCTAACGATCTAAGCTATATTAAGATGTCAAATTTTGATAGCCTATCAGTCACTAGGCCACCACCCTTTAATGACACAAACAATGCCTATTGGAAAGCCAGGATGAGGTTCTTCCTTAAATCCATGGATGAAAGTGTGTGGCTGGCCACAGTGAATGAATGGAACCTTCCTATCACTGAAGTAACTAATGACGATGGTTCAAAATCAATGAAAGTAACGGCTTTTTCTCTTTGGACCACACTTCAGAAAAGTGAGAGTAGTGCCAATACAAAAGCACTAAATGCAATTACTTGTGCATTATCACCAGATGAATTCAAAAGAATCATCTCTAGTGAAAATGCAAAACAAGCATGAGATGTATTAGAAATGACACACGAGGGTACATCAATTGTCAAGAAATCTAAAGTCCAACTCCTCACAACTAAATTTGAAGAAATTCATATGGAGGAGAATGAGATGTCTATAGACTTCTACACTAGATTGAATGACATTGTGAACTCTATGTGGGGTCTTGGTAATAGAATCTCAGAAAGTAAAGCGTGCGCAAAGATACTACGCTCACTTCCTGAACGGTTCAATTCTAAAGTGACCGCGATTCAGGAACTTCATGATACGGATACCATGAGGGTTGAGGAACTAGTTGGTTCACTACAAACCTACGAGTTGTCCTTTAAAGCTCTTAAAGGAAAATCAATTTCTCTCAAATCATCAAATGTTTCACAAGAAAGTACTTCGTACTTAGAAAATTCCGAAGATGATATGGCGCTTTTAGCAAAAAAGTTTTACAAAATTTTTAAAAGCAAGAAAAAAGTTAATTTTCAAAAGTCAAATGATAAGAGACAATCTAAACCTAGAGCTCAAAAATCTTTGAAAGATAGTCAATGCTACAACTGTCAAGAGTATGGGCACTTAGCTAACAAATGTCCTAAAAAAGACAAATCAAAAAGGAAAAGCATGATGGCTACTTGGGATGAATCGTCTGATTCTGAATCCTCTTCTAAATCAGAAGATTCTGAAACCGAGTCGGGCGATGATGTTAAAGCCCTTATGACTCTAGCCAAGATCATTTTTTCAGATGATGATATATCTAGTGAAGAAAATCTAAATAGTGATTGCGATAATGAAGATGATCTTCAGGATGCTTATAATGCCCTTTATAAGGAGAGTTGTAAAATTGTCATCAAGCTTAAATTACAAAAAGAAAAATTTTCTAAGCTTAAGGAAGATTATGAGTCTCTCGTTTAAGAAAAGTCTCATATTTTCGATTCTTTTGAAAAGACCAAATGTGATTTAGATTTGTAAACCTCCAAAATTGAAGATTTGAGATCCGAAAATGAGAAACTCAAAAATGAGGTAGCTTCTCTTCTGAGTTTGAAAGACACATGGAGATATGCCCAAGGTGATCCTAAATTGAAAAAAATTTTGTCCGGATCAAGAAAATGTGGCGATCGATCCGGGTTGGGCTATCTCTTAAACAAAAGAATATTGCTCCTAAATTTGTAAAAAGAGAGTCTTCAACCTCAAAAGAAAAGAGTACTTATCAAAGTTTTTCAAAAAATCCAAGGACTTTTCAAAAACCTAAAGGTAGTCATGTCAACTTTTATTTTCAAAACCAAAATTCATTGGCTGAAAAAATAATTGATCTACTCAAGTAGCTATTAAAGTCTAACAATATAGGTCTCTCCTATAATAACAGACAAAAAAAGACCATCTATACTCCTAAACCCAAAACAGTTCTGAAATGGGTTCCTAAAGTTGCCTACTTGGTTGCCCACACTGCTTTCAAAGCTACAAGCCATTCAAAGTGGTACCTAGATAGTGGTTGCTCCAGGCATATGACAGGCGACAAGGCTTTATTCACCGATCTAAAAGATATGACTGACGGGTCAGTCACATTTGGTGATGGAAGCAATTGCAAGATCATTGGCCAAGGTACGGTTCAGCTTTATAACCTTTCCTTATTTAAGAATGTTTTATATGTTGAGGGCTTGAAACACAACCTACTAAGCATTTCTCAGATATGTGATAACAACCATTGTGTGAAGTTTTCTAATCAAGGTTGTGAGATAGTTAATAAAAAGGGTTCTATTATATTAACTGGTCGTAGAATTTCTGAAAACTGCTACATCGTTAGTGATGCAAGCTCATCTAATCAATCGTGTTACATGGTCCATACCGATGGGACTGAATTATGGCATAAACGCCTTGGACATGTACACTACCAGAACTTATTTAGATTGAGCAAAAGAGAACTAATTAGAGGTCTACCCAAATTGTAAAAAGTAGACAAAATATGTGGTGAATGCCAGTTGGGCAAACAGATTAGGAGCTCTCACAAGAAAGTGAACTCCAATACCACATCTAGACCACTAGAACTTCTCCACATGGATCTTATTGGACCAACCAGAACGGAGAGTCGAGGAGGTAAAAAATACATCTTGGTTATCGTAGATGAATATACCAGATTCACTTGGGTATCGTTCTTAAAAGATAAAACTAAAACCCTGGATGAAGTAAAAAAGGTCATTAAACGAATCCAAAATGAGAAAGGTTCTCATGTTAGTAAGATCCGTAGTGATCATGGATCCGAATTCGAAAACAGTAGTTTTGATAAATTCTATAGCGATCAAGGAATACCGCATGAATTCTCTACGCCCAAAACACCGCAACAAAATGGTATAGTTAAAAGAAAAAATAGAGTGCTTAAGGATATGGCTAATTTTATGTTGAATAGCATGAAGCTCTTTAGAAATCTTTGGGCTGAAGCAGTTAATACCGCATGTTATATTATTAATCAGGTTTATACCAGTAAATCTGATAATAAGACTGCTTATGAATTATGGTTTGAAAAGAAACCTACTATCAAATACTTTCAGGTTTTTGGCAGCAAGTGTTATATTTTGCGTGATCGTGAAAATTTGGAAAAGTTTGAAATAAAGAGTAATGAAGGTATTTTTCTTAGATATTCTTTAAACAGCCGAGCTTATAGGGTTCTAAATAAGAGAACTGGTGTGATTCAAGAATCCATCAATGTGGTCATTGATGATCATTTGAATACACCAGCTCTGAGTTCAGATGATGATGAAGTTCTTATTATCAACAATCAAGAATACTCATCAAGTCAAAAGGAATCTGAACCAAGGACTGTCAAAGATCATCCAACCAATCAAATTCTTGAAAAGCCTCTCACTAGAGTTCGTACTCGCAAATAACTTGAGAACATATGTAATTATGTTTGTTTTACATCCCAAATAGAACCGGTCAATGTGAAAGAAGCACTTTCTGACGAAAATTGGATAGTTGCTATGCAGGATGAACTTAATCAATTTATTCGTAATGATGTCTGGTATCTTGTTCCTAGACCTAAAGATAAACACATTATTGGAACAAAATGGATCTTTAAAAATAAGTCTGATGAACTTGGAAATATAATACGAAACAAGGCTAGACTAGTTGTACAAGGCTACACTCAGATTGAAGGCATCGATTACGATGAAACCTTTGCTCCAGTCGCTCACCTTGAATTAATCAGACTTTTTATGTCCATCACATGCTTTAGAAAATTTAAGATTTATCAGATGGATGTAAAGAGTGCCTTCTTGAATGGCGATTTACATGAAGAGGTGTATGTTAAACAACCTTCAGGGTTTGAAGACCCCAAGTTATCTGACCATATATTTCGTCTCAAAAAAGCTCTCTATGATCTAAAACAAGTGCCTAGGGTTTGGTATGAGAAATTGACTAAATTTTTACTTAGTCATAGCTTTTAAGTAGGAAGTGTTGATAAGACGCTCTTTGTTAAGAAACATAACAATGATATTTTGATGGTTCAAATTTATGTTGATGATATTATTTATGGATCAACTTGCACTAACATGTCTATTGAGTTTGCAAAGTTAATGAAATCAAAGTTTAAAATGAGCATGGTTGGTGAACTAAATTATTTTCTAGGATTACAAGTAAAACAACAACCTAATGGAATTTTCATTTCCCAAACCAGGTATGCTACGAACTTAGTTAAAAGGTTTGGATTTGAGAATGGTAAGAACTTTGATACTCCTATGAGTACAACGTTAAGACTTTCAAAGGACTCTGCAGGTAAAGATATAGATCCTAAACTATATCATAGTATGATCGGTAGTATGTTGTATCTAACTGCAAGTAGACCTGATATCGCGTTTAGTGTTGGTATTTATGCAAGATATCAGTTTAATCCTAAGGAATCTCATTTTACTGCTGTTAAACGGATTATTAGATATGTCGCAAGTACTACAAATCTGAGTCTTTGGTATCCTTTTGATATTAGTGTTCAATTAGCCGGGTACTCAGATGCTAATTGGGCCGGTAATATCGATGATAGAAAATCAACCAGTGGTGGTTGTTTTTACATTGGAAATTTCTTAGTTTCTTGGTTCAGTAAGAAGTAAATCTCAATATCGCTCTCCACTGCTGAGGCTGAGTATATTACAGCTGGATATGTATGTACTCAACTAGTTTGGATGAAACGCATGCTAAGCGATTATGGAATTAATCAAGATTCAATGATCTTACATTGTGATAATTTCAGTGCTATAAATATTTCCAAAAATCCAATCCAGCATCACGTACTAAGCACATTGACATTAGGTATCATTAGATTCGTGAGTTGGTTGAAGAAAAAGTTATTTCCTTGGAATATATATCAACTAAAAATCAACTTGCTGATATATTTACTAAACCGCTTGACAAAAGTAAGTTTAATAAATTGAAATTTGATCTTGGTATGTGCATTTTACATTGAGTATTCTTGCTTTCATGTATCATAGTGCATTATATTTGGTATTATATGCGTTGAAATTTTAATTTTTTACATTAAAAAGATATTTTTGGTCGATACTCGACCGATCATAGCCGTACACGACCAGTCGTGGTACGACCAGTCGTGCACCGCACTCAACCGGTCGTAGAGCTCGTGAACATGATATATTTTGGGGAAAACCTCCTTCTTCATTTTCACTCCGACCTACGACGAGCCGTGGCTCGACCAGTCATAAGATTTCTTGTATTTCTTCAAGGTTAGTCCTATTTCTTCATTTTTCATGAAGATTCATGCTCTCTATGCTTTGATTTGATCATTGTGTAGATAGATTTCATCTTTTGTTAGTTTTTTAAGGGTTTCCTTTCAAATTGCTGATCTAGAGAAAACTCATCCTTCTTTTTTGTATTTTCCTTGCTCTTTGTATAGCTTGTTGAAGATGGATGGTAGATGGAAGAAGAAAATATCCCTTGGTCCATCCTCATCTAGATCTACATCGATAACTAAACGGCACCTTCGGTCACCCGAAGATGATCCTCAACATGTACGGGATTTGTGTGTCCGTAATATTATCGTTGAGCATCCCGCTGATGTCAATCACATTGCTCCATTTGGTATTGTTCCTCTCCTTGAATCTGTTGGCTGGGCTAACATTTTACTTTGGGCTGGGCATGCATACCAGTCAATTGCACAATCAATGGTTGCATGTATCTCTGAATTCTCTCTTGACAGTTTAACTTTTTCAATTGATACTAGAGAAGAGAAATTTGAAGTAGACCGCCATTTGATATCGGGTATTATGGATATACCCGTTAATGATGAAGGTATACTGATTCATACTCTATACGACAAACCATCTGAATCGAAAAAACGCATGTTAACAAGAGACTTGTGCAAAATTAATGTGCAATGGACACATAAAGGGAATGCGCTCCCTTCAAAGTATCTGTTACCTAGATATAAAGTGTTACATTACTTTTTCATTTCAAATTTGTATCATCGGTCCGGTAATAAAATCGAGTTGACTTCTTTCATGGTTCGTGTATTGCATTCTATTACTTCCGATACCATGGTCTGCCTTCCTTCATTGATCTGTCATTTTATCATACAGTTTCGTCTCTATCCGGGTCATAGTGATATTCCGTTTGGTTATCTTATGACTGTGTTAGCCACTCATATGTTTGTCGATACACCTATTAATGAGGCACCCATTCATCATCTTATTTTCAACAATTCCAATCTTAATAAGATGAAGTTGGATTTGTTTCCTGGTCAAGTTGATGAAGGTGGTGTTGGTGGTGATGGTAGTGAAGCCAGAAATGAAGGGGAAGCTGGCGATCTTCCTCAACAGGATGTTAATATGGATGAGTTATTTGATGATATAGAAACTAATTCGCCAAATGATCCTGATTACGATCCATCTAGTTATGATGCACGCCTTCGTGCATTGGAGGAGAAGGTTGATAACATGAGTGTAGCCCACGATATGCAGTTTAAATATATGCAAAAATATCTTCGTCGCATCAATAGGTACTTACACCAGATTGATCCTACTATCCCTGCTCCCTCCTCTGGATCTGATTAGGAAGATTATGTTTTGGATTGTATAACATTATTCGTCCAGCAATCAATATTCGTATATCGATCATATCGAGACCATGTCGATTGGATCGAGTCAGGACATAATTCGTCCAGCAAGCTTACATGTAAAATCTATACAATTTTTTATCCCATCGAATGGCCACCGATATGATCGATGTACAAATTCCGATGACATCGACTGGTTCCCCGATCATATCTGTGATCCTGAAATTCTTCAAGACTTCTCTCTTATTTTTCAACTATCGACAGAATCGAACCATCACTCGATGGAATCGGAGTTCGAAATCCAATATCATCGATGTGTGTCTCGATCCCATCGACTAGTTGGTAGAAGGTTTCCAAAAGCAAAATGACAATTGAGTTCTTATCATCGAGAGGTCATCCGATACAATCGAGAGTATGCGCTCGATCATATCGATGACTGATCGATGATATCGAACTCTGTCATAAATATGAACGTTTATATCCGTTGGAACCTTTTGCCTATAAATAGAGAGGGTTGTCTTCATTACTGAGAGAGAGAAAAGAAGTGAGTGCTTTAGAGTGTTTTAACCTTCCTATCATTTACCTAAGCCCTTTCTCTCGGGAAGTTCATCCTCCAATCCACCCTCATCATTGATATCTTATAGAGTGGATTGGTGAATGAACTTCCGCATTCAAGGATCCTTCAGCTACTGCTTTAATGACATATCATTGAGCTGGGATGCCTTGAATGCATAGATGATGGGAACCTCTCTATCTTCCTTATAGGAAAACCTTTAGAGAGTGGTAGTCCATCATAACCTTGACCCAACCTAAGCCTAGCATATATACATCTTCATGTTGCGGATCAAGGGAGCTGAAAACTCTTCATCAACAAGTAGAAGGTCTTCATCATTATGCTGAAAGGGACTCATCAACTTATCTGTAAGTACTAAGAGTCCAGAGGACACTTGCGATCATTTCTTTTTAGGATTGAGTTTTAAGTGTTGCTCACCATTTGAAGTCCTCGAAGGAGGCCTCCGACGGGAGTGTACGTGTAGGGTGCGTTGTGTGGACCCTTTCTCTGTGGAGAGCATAAACATCTGGTTAGGAGTACGCCAGTAAAACTCCAGGGTTAGAGGTCAACCGAGTAGAAATCTCAGGGTGCGTTGTGTGGACCCTTATTGTATGTGAGCATAAACATCTGATTAGGAGTACGTCAGTAAAACTCAAGGGTTTGAGGTGAACCGAGTAGAAACCTCTATAAAGGTTGAAGGTGAACCTGATTTAAAACCTTAGGTTTGAGGTAAACCATGGGAAACCTCCTTAGTGAAATCCGATCACTCAAGGGTTGAATGTGGAAGTCGGGAGTGGAGTAGACAAGTCGTCGAACTACTATAAAATGACTGTGTTTGAGTTTGATATTATCTTTCATTTATGTGATTGCCTTGTATGTCTTTATATATGATCACATCCTATGCACACACAGTCATATCCATCACAATCTCATCTATACATTGTTTGTCTTTTAAATAGTTTGTGATTGGATCCTCTATCAAGCTTGGAAGCCAGTAGAGTTAAGGTTGAGTAATCCTAATCAATACTCTGTGATAGGATTAGTGTGATAAGGATCTTTAATAATTTATAAAATTTTTAAAAAGTCCTATTCACCCCTCTCTAGGATATACTGGCCTATTCCTACTTCAACTAGAGCGGTCTTCACCGTAATTTCAATTGGTATCAGAGTGGGTCTCTCTTTAAGGGCTTCACCGCCTAGAGAGTGATCTTGACTGAAGTAGAAATATGGCCAAAGGAGAGGGCTCATCTGTCACTAGACCTCCAGTATTTGATGGATCAAACTATGCTTACTGGAAGGCTAGAATGCACTACTTCCTGAGATCTTTAGATCATGAAGTTTGGGATGTAGTTGAAAAAGGATATGTGGTACTATCAGAACAAATTGTACATGAAAATGAAACCACAATCGCTAAACCCAAACCAAATGAGAACTGGACGGCTGTAACACCCTGAAAATCGGGGGTCGTGTATAAACCCGACTCCCGAGTTCCAGACCGTCACTTATGCAGCAAAAATGTTTATGATTCAATGTTGTCTGAGTTAAAGCATTCACATGAGTAAAATTATACCAAAACTGCAATTCATACTCCAGATTCAGTGATAAAAGCAAGCGGAAGACTAAAGCATATACATATCACTATATGGAAAACAAAATAGATCTCAACTGTCTCCAAAGTATGAATACATCTCTGAGTCTCATATACATGTAAATAAACATAATCAAAATGTTAAAAATAGTCCCACTGAGAAGTCCCGCCAATCCAGGCCACCTAAGCAAAGCCGTCGTGGTACTGCATATATGAGAACTCGTCCTGGTCCTCATCATAATCCTGCTCTGCCTCCTGAATCGCTGCCTCACCTGCATCTAAGATAGGGTCTTGTGGGTGTTGCAAACACCATCCCGTAACGTGGGAGTGAGTAGCTAACTCAGTGGAATAATAGAGCAAAGATTAACATGTTCTCAAATCAATCATGTGATAATAGTAAAGCAGTAAATCAAACATTCCTAATACTGTTGTTAATGCAATATGACGTGACACGATGGATGCCCTCACCGACGATCTCCCTCATACGGCACCATCTTACGCCCGCAGCATACTTTCTTACCACAGTGCTCCACATCTTCCAGGCACATGTAATGTGATGGTGATATGATTACCGAGTTATTATTAGTCCATTCATACAGCAGGATTGGAAAACTAAGGTACTTCCCTTATATCAATCCCAACACAGATCCTGTCTAGGGTCGTCACTCCTAGTAATCTCATATGATGTATATTTTGTAGGTCGCAGCAAGGGCTGTCAGGGCTGTTGCTCGCACTCGTTGCACCGCTCCTCCATCACCTTATCAATATAGGCCTACTGTACTCTCATTGCTACGGAAGGGTCGTCACCTCCCATAGACTCAGAATACGCTCGCGGTCATTACAAAGGGCTCGTCTCCTGATCAGTGTAGGCCGACAGTAAGAATATAGTGTCTCATACCACCATAATCTGCTCACGAGTCATAGGTGCTCACTGGTCACTATGGGGAGGTTTGTGGCCCCAGCGTATGCCGACAGCTCGACCACGGTGTCCCATACCACCATGCCCAGCTCATGAGTCTTTATGGATCAAGGTACCATAGTTAATAGGGTTTACAATAGTAAGTTCAGTACCCTGGGTTCAAGCAGTTATGACTCATACAAGGTGAACATACAATGGCCACTCTGGTTACTTGACGGGCTCGACTAGCAAGAGCGCATCTCAAGCTGAGCGACATGAAGTGCATAAAACACTTCACGTGACCTAACCACTGCCGCCAACTCTAAAACACGACTTGCGTTCATCGACGCGTCGTTCGTGGCAAAGATAAACCAACCACGAATTTGCTCGGTTACCGACTGCCTGGACTAGGTATAGTCCCAAACATTTATGAATCCACATCAACAATCATATAAGAGTAATGAAAATGAAATACAACAATGTGAGCATGTTAACACATGTTATAACATACAACTTAAGTAAATCATCTAACACATGCATTTCATACCTATAATGAAATCATGCATATAGCCAACATGTAGGAAAGCATTTACATCAGCATATTATTTGAGAATTCAATCTCAAACTAATTCATAACACCTTTTAATTCAATATATACTAATACAAACATTTATACAAACACTTAGTCTACACACTTAAGTCTACATATAGTATGTCGACTCAAAGTACGCATTTGGGCGAATCTCTTCGCCAAACTGATTATGCACGCATTCCTAATATCCAAATGCGACAAAGAGCCATGTCAATCATATCAGTAAAATATGGATGAAAACAGTATTTCCTACAAATGACTAAAATGCCCTAAATCTCATATTTTTCGTCTGCTTACGAAACAGGAAATGGACAGCATGTTGTACATGTCAAACGGCGTTGCCATCGATAATCTACTATTAAACGACATTGAAAGCGTTGAAATCAGCCAATCAAAGCGTCTAGAATCCGCACCTTTTCCCTAGAGGTGAACCGATTTGAACGGAACGTATACGCTTCGTCTACGGCGAACCGGGAACCTAATACACAAGATCTGTAAGTTACTTTACTAAGAAATCGACGGAACCTCAAATCAGCAAGCATTTAGGGTATTTTCTTACCTAGAAATGTGGCGGAATCACCGGGAAAGTGATTGAGGTGCGTTGTTTAAGCACGTGCAACAGGTAGTACAAGCAACAGGAAGTTCTCTCCCACTCTCTCTCACAATCTCTCACCTTTTCTCTCACACCAGCTAGGGTTTCTAGCAAATTCGGATGGGTGAGAGAAGTGAGGGTTTAAGGCCCTTTTATAACCTAAAACATTCCCCAAACAGACTTGGAAACAATGTTTACTTGATGCCTAACCAAATCAGGGCTGTTTCGGTACAAAAAGACATTTTGGGAGGTCCCCTGGCCGAACGCGATCAGACTTAAGCTCATGCACGTCGGATGTCGCTCACATCCCATTTTCAAACCAGTAGTGTTCGTAGATCGCACGTGGCGGTCCAGTTTCAGTTCAGCAGTCATCGCAAGTAAATCAGGTCTATAAGTCTCATTATATGAAAGAGAAATTTTTCCTGATCCGAGGGTGTAATTTGGCTGAATTCTGACGGTCAGAACGCTTAATAATAACGCATCAAGTCGTGTGTCAGATTTGAATTTCAAAATTTCAAATCTATCCTATTCTCACTCTCTTCACTCCAGGCTCAATGAAATAGCCTCTGAATGTCGGTTGGACTTGATTTTTGAAATGATTGTCAAGTCCAGCTAAGCAGTCATAACGGTCTAAGATTGTAGGTATCGGACTTTCGACGCGCGGTCTAGATCCAATACAAAGTTTCAAGGGAGTCCTAAGAACAAACCGGTTTAGAGTTTGATCCGAGGTTTCAGAGTATTATAGTGTCATTGGTTCTACTCGTTTTGAGTCTTGTAGAACGTATTTAAAGCGATCAGGGATGATTTCACAGCTACTCTAACGTTGCGCTAGCTAACTTATGCTTATTTTCTAAAGGAATTAATCCTACGCGATTTCTGGTCGAGTTGGTACTCGAGTCCAAGTACGGGTTTTTCCAGGGCGTTACAATCTATCCCCCTTAATAAAAATTCCATCCTCGAAATTTGTACCTTTTCTACTTCTCGAGAAGCTGTGGGTAGTTCTTTCTGATCTCGGCTTCTGTCTCCCAGGTAGCCTCTTCCTCAGAGTGATGTGTCCACAATACCTTCATAAGGGGAATCACCTTGTTACGCAGTACCTGCTCCTTCCTGTCTAGGATACGCGTCGGTCGCAGGATATATGTAACATCCTCTCCTAACTGCACCTGCTCCCATCTGATGATATGGGAAGGATCAGAAACGTATTTCTTCAGCATAGAAACATGAAATATGTTGTGAACGCTCGTGAGAGGCGTGGGTAAAGCCAAACGGTATGCCACTGCTCTCACACGATCGAGGATCTGGAATGGACCAATGAATCGCGGTGCCAGCCTCCCCTTCTTTCCGAACCGAAGGACTCCCTTCATAGGGGAAACTTGCAAAAATACATGATCCCCAACCGTGAACTCTAGCGGCCGCCGTCTCATATCAGCATAACTCTTCTGTCTGCTCTGCGCTGTGAGAAGCCGACGTCTAATAATATCAATCTTCTCCGACGTCGCCTGCACTAACTCTGGGCCAATCAATCTACGCTCACCGACCTCTTCCCAGCAATGCGGTGCTCGACAAGGTCGTCCATACAACGCCTCGTAAGGTGTCATACCGATACTCGCCTGAAAACTGTTATTGTACGCGAACTCCGCATATACAAGACAATCATCCCAACTGTCCTTGAAGTCCAATGCGCAAGCTCGCAACATGTCCTCTAAGATCTGGTTCACCCGCTCTGTCTGTCCGTCTGTCTGTGGGTGGAAGGCAGTACTGAACTTCAACTTCACACCCATAGCCTCCTGTATGCGAGTCCAGAAAATAGAAGTGAACCGCATGTCTCTGTCCGACACGATCTCCAACGGAACTCCATGTAGACGCACGATCTCTCTGATATATAGTCTAGCCAGCTCGTCTGCAGAGTTCGTGACTCTGATCAGTAGGAAGTGCGCCGACTTCGTCAGACGGTCAATGATCACCCATATGGAATCATGTCCCTTTCTCATCTTCGGCAGCCCTGAAACTAAATCCATGGAAATGAAGTCCCACTTCCACTCTGCGATTGGCATAGGCTGAAGAAGTCCAGGTAGTCGGTGATGCTCTGCCTTCACCTGCTGGCAAGTAAGACAACGGGACACGAACTCTACTATGTGGGTCTTCATACCTTCCCACCAATAGGTCCTCCTCACGTCGCGATACATCTTCGTACTGCCTGTATGCATCGCGAGTCTGGTACAATGCGCGGCCTCGAGAATCTCTCGTCTCAAGTCAGGGATATCTGGGATGCATAGGCAGCCACGATAACATAAGCCCCCATCCATGC
Source organism: Magnolia kwangsiensis (assembly GCA_037074715.1). Taxonomy (NCBI): domain Eukaryota; kingdom Viridiplantae; phylum Streptophyta; class Magnoliopsida; order Magnoliales; family Magnoliaceae; genus Magnolia; species Magnolia kwangsiensis. Next base: position 82,455,857 of record CM073589.1, on the reverse strand, counting down.
CAACTCGCCACTCGATGTCTGCATCATCACTGGCCTGCTCTCGAAGCTCAGTCAAACACGCATCATCCCTCTGCGCCTCAATGACCCGGTCATCGATCTGAGATCGCACCTGCACATGTGCGATGAACTCATACGGCTCCTCTACAGTGATTTTCTGCTCAAAGTCTCGTAAAAACTCAACCATATCCCACTCAGCAACCATCAGCGGAGCCGCAAACTCTATCGCCTTCTCGCGGCTTAACGCGTCAGCCACAAGGTTCGCCTTCCCAGGATGGTAAGAGACTTCGAACTTGAAGTCCTTCAAAGTCTCCATCCATCGCCGCTGCCTCATATTCAAGTCTCGCTGCGTGAATATGTACTTGAGGCTCTTGTGGTCGCAAAAGAGCTCAAACTCCTCTCCATAGAAGTAATGTCTCCAGAGCTTCAGTGCGAATATGATGGCTGCCAACTCCAGTTCGTGTGTAGGGTAATTCTCCTCGTGCTTCCTTAATTTTCTCGATGCATACGAAATTACTCTGTCCTTCTGCATAAGGACACAACCCAGACCAACGCTAGACGCGTCAGTGTATATAGTGTATCTAACCCCTTGCTCTGGCAATACTAGCACAAGGGCGGACGTAAGTCTGTCCTTCAGCTCCTGAAAAGCTGACTCCGCCTTGTCATTCCAGGTGAACTTCACGTCCTTCCGTGTCAACTGAGATAAAGGTCTCGTGATCTTCGAGAAATCCCGAATGAAGCGTCGATAATAGCCAGCGAGACCTAAGAAACTCCTCACCTCAGTGACAGAACCAGGCTGCTCCCAGTCCTGAACTGCAGCTACCTTTGTCAGGTCAACTCCCATCCCATCCTTGGACACCTTGTGTCCCATGAACTTTACTTCCTGCTTCCAGAAGTCGCACTTCTTGTACTGTGCGAACAACTGATGCTGTCTGAGTGTATCCAGGACCAAGCGCAAGTGCTCCTCTTGACTCCTGGAGTATAATAAAATGTCGTCAATGAACACAACAATGAATCGATAGAAAAAAGGCTGAAATACCCAGTTCATCAAATCCATGAAAACGGCTGGTGCGTTCGTGAGACCGAACTACATCACAAGGAACTCATAGTGGCCAAAGCTGGTCCTCAATGCTGTCTTCTGCACGTCCTCATTCCTGACGCGCAACTGATGATATCCTGACTGAAAATCAATCTTCGAGAAGTACTGCGCTCCTCTCAACTGATCAAACAAGTCATCGATCCTGGGTAAAGGGTACTTGTTCTTCACCGTGATCTGGTCAGCCTGCGATAATCAATACACAATTGCATCGAACCATCCTTCTTCCTTACAAACAGGACTGGTGCTCTCCAAGGAGACACACTGGGTCGAATAAGGCCAAGCTCCAACAGACCATCAATATGCATCCTCAACTCCTCCATCTCACACGGTGCCATGCGATACGTCGGTATGCAGAAGGGGAAATTTATCCAAACTGAAAATGTAAAAGGCGTGCCCTCTGGCTCGTACACTGTCACCATACGAGTCTCGCAGTCAATCTCGGCCCTCCCAGCAGTTAACCAGTCCATGCCAAGAATGACGTCGAGATAAATAAGAGAGGGGTCGACGATAAGATCAAGAGTCATCGTCCTGCCTCCCAGATCCACCAAGCAACCCTCACACATCAGGGTGGCATCAAAAAAATCTCCATGAGCTGAAATGACTCGCACTCCATCCATACGAATGGTCGGCAGTCCAAGACGCCTGACTATGGAATGCGATATCAAAGAAAGTGTGGATCCAGTATCCACCATCACAAGTATAGAAATACCTCCGATGTGGGTAGTGACCTCAAAGGCCGAATGCTGAGAAGTCTCTGTCTCGGCTGCCTCAGCTGTCAAGGCATGCACTCGCACCTGCTGTGGCCGGTTCGGTCGCTTTACCGTGGGCCGTAGAGGCGGCCTGAACTGAGATACGGGAGGTCTGAAGGAAGGGCGCGCAGGAGCCAACCGTAAAGGCGATGCTGATATAGCCTGTGGACGTGTACGGTCGATCTTCTGAAGCGGTGAGAACCTACTGTCCCGCATCCAAGTGAAATAACTCTATGTTAAATGGCCCGATCTCCCACAATAAGTACATGATAAATTTAGGCACCGCATCATGGGTACTGGCGCTGTAGCCTTAGGAGGAGGGTCGACGCGAGGCCTCTTATCCGCAAAGGGCCTGTCTTACAACTCTGGTCGTGGCCTAGGAGCAATAGGGCCACGAGATCGCGTAAGTCGATCCACATCCTACTCTGCCAGCATGGACATGTGAATCAGCTCTGCGTAGGAGGAAATGCTCACGCAACACATCTTCGACCGAATATCCAGTCGCAAATCCTCAGAAAAGTGTCGTATGCGCATCTGCTCATCAGCCAGTATAGTCGAGACATATCTGCCCAACTCAGTGAACCGATGCTCATACTCAGTCACCGTCATGCCTCCCTGTTTGAGGTGCAGAAACTCGTTCTCCCGGTCATGCCTATATGTTTGGGGATAGTATTTCTCGTGGAAGCGGAACTCGAACGCTACCCAGGTCCAGATGTAATCAGAGGCAACCGTCCGCAACACACTATCCCACCATAAGCTGGCCTCCCGCTCGAATAAGAACGTAGCCAACTCAACCTGCTTGGACTCTGAGCAATGCAACATCCGTAATACCTTCGACACACGGTTAAGTCAATACTCAACCTCTTCGGGTCTATGAGAACCCGTAAAAGTAGGAGGCCGCAAGGGCTGGAATCGCTCGAGTAGGCCCCATGTATCTGCAGCAGTCCCCATAGGATAAGCAGACGATGCAGGATGAGCAATTCCCTCATCCTTAGCATAAGTACCGGCATCCTCAACTGGATACACAGGTGGTGCAGGTGGAGTCACACTCCCACCCTGGGCTAGAGCCCCCACTATAGTAGTTAGGAGCTGCTGCTGCTGCTGCATCATGGCCATCATCTGCTCAAATCTATCTGGAGGTGGACCAGGATATGGCATGTACTGCGTCGAAGAAGACGCACGGTACTGCTCTCTGATGGGTGGTGTGAAAGGCGGGGGTCCAACTACAGGACCAGTAGGAGGCTGAGACTCACGTGCTGTCTTAGGAATCGGGCCCACAGCAGGGTCCGTATGAGCACCAGACTGGAGGGGAACCTGATCCATAGGCTCACCCAATGTAAGCCGAGCTATGCTCCGTGTAACCTTAGGCAGCATTCCCTATATTCAAAATAGGGCGCAACCTTGTCAGTCTCAATAGCACAAACACACCGCAATCATTCACATAAAGAGTCAAAAGCATTCCATGCATTTCATTTAATCAAAATTGTCACAATACAAGAGATATCTCCTTACAGGCATCATAACAATAAGTACATGGAAACTAAGACAGTTAAAGCTACAACAGCAACATAAGTAAACTACTAGCCTTAACAGGCTTACACAACATAAAGCAGGAAACGACTAACTACTACTAACAACATCTAAAATCTCATCGCTAGTCCAAGTCGGGTGATGGAGGAGGAGCACCCTTATCCTGCAAGCAGCACAGGATCGCCTTCAAGGTGCGAGTCACCTTACCGAATTTCCTCTTCATAACGGCTTTGGTATCCTCGACCTCAACCCGAAGTTCCTGAACTTCCCTTCGTAAGGTGACCTGGCTCTCCTCAATTCGGGCAATGCGAGCATCACTAGTAGCCTGAGTAGAAGGAGGAGGGCTCTCATCAGTATCCTGAGCCTCCTCTTCTTCCTCTTCCTGGGCTTCTTCCTCTACTTTCGCCCCAGGTTCTCCTTCGCTTGAATACTCTTCGCCATCAAAATCGCCCTCACTATCCTCATCAAGCTGAGTCTCACGGTACTGAGACCCGATCTTCATCTTGACCATGGTAGACTCATCAATGCAGTGAATCAGAACTGACAACTCTGGCCCAAGTCTGTAAGCAAACTCAAGCGCGATCTTGCATATAAGCCGGCCAAAAGGAAGCGACTCAGACGTTCTTCTTAATTTCTCTATGAGGATAATCTGTCGTAACACGAAAGTGGCCATACACACATTTTCTCCCTGGGCCACCTGATATAAGAAATCGACCATAAGGCGTGTACATTCAATGTGATTTGTCGATCTGGGATACACGTTGAACGTGCAAATGTGGTGCAGCAGGCACAAATCATCAGACATATGAGTCACCTTAAGGCTATTGTTAGGCTGCCATAGAACCAGACTACCGCATAGAAACCTGGTACGGCGATCTCGATCACGCCTACTCCTCAAATTCTTCACACTGGGATGAACATCACTAAGGGGTACGTTCAGAAGTCACGCTATCAACCTAACATCGATCGTAGCCATCCAGTCTCTACCAAAGGGAATCTTGAACTGCAATGGCTCCAATATAGGATTCTAGATACGACCGTAGAAGGCACGAACGGTGCTCACATTAGCACGAGAATGGGCTTCAAAGAGTGGACCCCAATGTGTAGCTTCAATGCGCTCAAACAATAGGAATTCGTCGAAGAGTCGCCCTTACACGTCCGCCTCAAACAACACCTTACGGTCAGTATAATCGCCGCGAGGCATCTCTGCTAACAGCACTCGCCCAATTTGAGCATGGGGATCCAAATCCCGTTTTGTATGAAACTCTCGGGCTGTGCTTGGACCTGCGGCGGCGCTTGAGCTAGCGGCGGCGCTTGAGCTAGCGGCGCCACCCCTCGGCCTTCTTGATTGTTCCGGGCGACTAGGCCCAGCCTCTTCCGCTGCGGTCTTTCTCTTTCCCATCAAAGAGAGGATGGTGGAGAAAGAGAAAAGAGCCAAAATGGCTTCAACAAAAGCCATGAAAAATGTGAGAAATGTAGAGAAATGGCTGCCCAAGTGGACAGAAGGAAATCTTGGCGTTGTTGAGGGATAAATCAAGCTTCCAAGAGCTGGAATTTCAAAGAAAAAAGAGAATGCTAAAGGGGTTTAGAACTCCACACGATTTCAGCCATATTTGGGGGTTGTAGGAGCTCCAACGGATGAGTTTTGAAAGAGGAGTAGCAAACCGTAATGAAAGGATGGAATGGGTTCAGTTTCAGCAAGAAATGGGATTGGGAGGGATTTGGAGCAGTGATTTGAGATGGGCAGCAAGAAAATTGTGAAAGGGAGGGCGTTGGGGTATTTTTTGACGGACGGGCACTGTATGGGAGGGATGCCCGACCCCAAAAACCACACGCGCCAGAAATTCAGCCCACGTGGGGCCCACCGTATGGCGATGGCATCGCCGGCCATCTATAAATCTGGCCAGTCTGGCCTAGTGGGCTGGGTCCCCCCTGCCCTAGGGACCCCAAATATGTAGTTCATTGTATATTGGCCTAGGGAGGCCCAAAACTCCATTCGGGGTGTTCAAGGGCCAATATATAAACCTGAATACATTCCCCTATCATGTAGCATATGATTTTGGGGTAGGAGGAGCTAATCCATCCATCTAGCGCATTATTTACTAAATATTGCAAAGTTAGAATGGCCAAAAGTCCATTTTCATGTATTTTTACTATTCATTATAAAAGTCTAAATAAGTATGATTTTATGTTATTTTCACATTAGAATCAATGTCTAACATGAAAATAATGAGAAAGAATTGAAGAATGGGGTGGTGAGAGGAAGAATTTTGAAGAAATTAGGTGAAACGGGGTTTTTAAGCCCTAGCGATTGAATGTAAGGGTTTTGGTTGCCCCACAGCCCAAGGATTCACATTTCCAGGTTTGAAAAATTTCAAAGAATGTCTCAAACCCACCTACTTACCACCTAGGAGCTACTTAGGTCGCTTCACGTGACCCTAGATGCGTTACGGACTCGATCAAACGATCGATATAAATAGACTTCGCCTATTGGCGAAACTGCGATCCTATAAGTGTTTATAGATTCTTTGCACACCCATCTAAGTCAAAGGTGTGACAGCGTACGTTGCGTGACCATAATCCAGGCCCGGTATAATCTCATTCATGCTCTGATACTAACTTGTAACACCCTGAAAATCGGGGCTCGTGTATAAACCCGACTCCCGAGTTCCAGACCGTCACTTATGCAACAAAAATGTTTATGATTCAATGTTGCCTGAGTTAAAGCATTCACATGAGTAAAATTATACCAAAACCGCAATTCATACTCTAGATTCAGTGATAAAAGCAAGCGGAAGACTAAATGATATACATATCACTGTATGAAAAACAAAATAGATCTCAACTGTCTCCAAAGTATAAATACATCTATGAGTCTCATCTACATGTAAATAAACAAAATCAAAATGTCAAAAATAGTCCCACTGAGAAGTCCCACCAATCCAGGCCACCTAAGCAAAGCCGTCGTGGTACTGCATATATGAGAACTCGTCCTGGTCCTCATCATAATCCGGCTCTGCTCCTGAATCGCTGCCTCACCTGCATCTAAGACAGGGTCTGGTGGGTGTTGCAAACACCATCCTGTAACATGGGAGTGAGTAGCTAACTCAGTGGAATAATAGAGCAAAGATTAACATGTTCTCAAATTAATCATGCGATAATAGTAAAGCAGTAAATCAAACATTCCTAATACTGTTGTTAATGCAATATGACGTGACACGATGGATGCCCTCACCGACGATCTCCCTCATACGGCACCATCTTACGCCCATGACATGCTTTCTTACCACAGTGCTCCACATCTTTCAGGCACATGCAATGTGATGGTGATATGATTACCGAGTTATTATTAGTCCATTCATACAGCAGGATTGGGAAAGTAAGGTACTTCCCTTATATCAATCCCAACACTGATCCTGTCTAGGGTTGTCACTCCTAGTAATCTCATACGATGTATATTTTATAGGTCGTTGCAAGGGGTACCATGGCAGTTGCTCGCACTCATTGCATCTCAATACAAGCCTACTGTACTCTCATTACTACGGAAGGGTCGTCACCTCCTGGAGACTCAGAATACGCTCGCGGTCACTACAAAGGGCTCGTCGCCTGATCAGTGTAGGCCGACAGCAAGAATATAGTGTCCCATACCACCATAATCTGCTCACGAGTCATATGTGCTCACTGGTCACTACGAGGAGGTTTGTGGCCCCAGCGTAGGCCGACAGCTCGACCACGGTGTCCCATACCACCATGCCCGGATCATGAATCTTTATGGATCAAGGTACCATGGTTAATAGGGTTTACAATGGTAAGTTCAGTACCCTAGGTTCAAGCAGTTATGACTCATACAAGGTGAACATACAATGGCCAGTCGGGTTACTTGATGGGCTCGACTAGCACGAGCACATCTCAAGCTGAGCGACATGAAGTGCATAAAACACTTCACGTGACCTAACCACTTCCGCCAACTCTAAAACACGACTCGCGTTCATCGACGCGTCGTTCATGGAAAAGATAAGCTAACCACGAATTTGCTCGGTTACCGACTGCCTGGACTAGGTATAGTCCCAAACATTTATGAATCCACATCAACAATCATATAAGAGTAATGAAAATGAAATACAACAATGCGAGCATGTTAACACATGTTATAACATACAACTTAAGTAAATCATCTAACACATGCATTTCATACCTATAATGAAATCATGCATATAGCCAACATGTAGGAAATCATTTACATCAGCATTTTATTTGAGAATTCAATCTCAAACTAATTCATAACACCTTTTTAATTCAATACATACTAATACAAACATTTATTCAAACACTTAGTCTACACACTTAAGTCTACATATAGTATGTCGACTCAAAGTGCGCATTTGGGCGAATCTCTTTGCCAAACTGATTATGCACACATTCCTAATATCCTAATGGGACAAAGAGCCATGTCAATCATATCAGCAAAATATGGATGAAAACAGTATTTCCTACAAATGACTAAAATGCCCTAAATCTCATATTTTTCGTCTGCTTACAAAACAGGAAACGGACAACATGTTGTACATGTCAAACGGCGTTGCCGTCGATAATCTACTATTAAACGACATTGAAAGCGTTGAAATCAGCCAATCAAAGCGTCTAGAATCCGCACCTTTTTCCTAGAGGTGAACCGATTCGAACGGAGCGTATACACTTCGTCTATGGCGAACCGGGAACCTAATACACAAGATCTGTAAGTTACTTTGTTAAGAAATTGATGGAACCTCAAATCAGCAAGTATTTAGGGTGTTTTCTTACCTAGAAATGCGGCGGAATCACCGGGAAAGTGATTGAGGTGCGTTGCTTAAGAACGTGCAACAGGTAGTGCAAGCAGCAGGAAGTTCTCTCACACTCTCTCTCACAATCACTCACCATTTCTCTCACACTAGCTAGGGTTTCTAGCAAATTCGGATGGGTGAGAGAAGTGAGTGTTTAAGGCCCTTTTATAACCTAAAATATTCCCAAAACAGACTTGAGAACAATGTTTACTTGATGCCTAACCAAATCAGGACTGTTTCGGTCCAAAAAGACATTTCGGGAGGTCCCCTGGCCGAATGCGATCAGACTTAAGCTCACGCACGTCGGATGTCGCTCACATCCCATTTTCAAACCAGTAGTGTTTGTAGATCGCACGTGGCGGTCCAGTTTCAGTTCAGCGGTCATCACACGTAGATCAGGTTTACAAGTCTCATGATATAAAAGAGAAATTTTTCCTGATCCGAGGGTGTAATTTGGCTGAATTCTGATGGTTAGAATGCTTAATAATAACGCGCCAAGTCGTGTGCCAGATTTGAATTTCAAAATTCCAAATCTATCCTATTCTCACTCTCTTCACTCCAGGCTCAATGAAATAGCCTCTGAATGTCGGTTGGACTTGATTTTCGAAACGATTGTCAAGTCCAGCTAAGCGGTCATAATGGTCTAAGATTGTAGGTATCAGACTTTCGACGCGCGGTCTATATCCAATACAAAGTTTCAAAGGGATCCTGAGAACAAACTGGTTTAGAGTTTGATCCGAGGTTTCAGAGTATTATAGTGTCATTGGTTCTACTTGTTTTGGGTCTTGTAGAATGTATTTAAAGCGATCAGGGATGATTTCACAACTACTCTAGCGTTGCGCTAGCTAACTTACGCTTATTTTCTAAAGGAATTAATCCTACGCGATTTCTGGTCGAGTTGGTACTCGAGTCTAAGTACGAATTTTTTCAGGGCGTTTGATAAAGAACAGCGAAATGCTGAAGCAAAAGCAATGAACGCCATCTACTGTGCCGTGTCCCAAGACATTTTTAATCAGATAAGTATGTGTGGGACGTCTAAAGAAGCATGGGACTTATTGGAAACAACTCATGATGGCACAAGCACTGTGAAGAGATCTAAACTACAACTCTTAACTTCACAGTTTAAAAATCTCAGGATGAAAGAGCATGAGACATTTATGGAGTTTTTCACAAAATTAAACATCATTTGTAACTCCATGGGTGGAATGGGAGAGAAGGTTCCAGCACCTAAAATATGTAGAAAAATCTTAATATCCTTACCGGAACGCTTCAATCCCAAGGTAACAACAATTTAGGAGTGTAGGAATATTGATGAGATGAAAGTAAAAGAACTGGTAGGTTCCTTACAAACCTTTGAACTACACTTCACACAACCCCAAAAATCCAAAAATACTGTCCTAAAAACTTCTAAGAAATCAAAACATGAGGACAGTGAGAGCGAAAAAGAAGATGAAGATGAGGAAGTGGCTCTGCTAGTATAAAGATTCAGAAGATTCTTTCAAAGGAATCGCGGCCGCCCCTCTAAAAGTAGAAAGGTGGATGACAAACCTTTAGCAGGAAAATTTGAGAAAAGAAACAGAGAACTACAATGTTATGCCTGTCATGAGTATGGACACCTATCTACTAAATGCCCAAACAGAAAAACCAAGGGTAAGGCGATGGCCGCCACATGGGATGATACAGAAGCGTCAAATTCAGAAAACAGTGATTCTGGAAGTGATGGAGATAGAAAATCCTTAAAAATACTTATGGTCTCCACTACTTCGATCATTCCAACTGAATCTGAGAAAGAACGACAACCCACTGAATCATTCTCATCCGACAATGAGGAAATTAAAGAAGAAGAAGATAAAGAGCAAAATGAATTACAAAACACTTACAATCAACTCTACATCCATCGCGTTAACATTGTCAAAAGACTTGAAATAGTTGAAAACAAAAAAGAAATGCTGCAAATAGATTTGGATAAAGCTTCAAACATTAATACTCATCTAATCACTGATTTGCAGCAATGCCACTTAGACAATGATAAACTTAAAAGAACTAACAACTCATTGAAATCTGAGTCAAAGAAATCAGAGGAACAAGTCAAAGAACTAAATGAGGAAAACCTGATTCTTCAAGATAAAAATTATACACTTCAAAATGATCTTGAAGAATCTAAAAAAATTGCCAAAATAAACTGTAAATTTTCCCAGAGTAGTGAGAAATTAGAAAAACTATTAGGAATGGGAAAATATGGAGAAAATAAAAAGGGATTAGGTTATGGAAAGGGTAGAACAAAAACTGATGCACAACCATTTGGAAAATCTATTGCATTCAGTAGTAACACCAAACCTATCCCAGCTCATTGCAAAAATAAGGAGTTAGTTTATGAGCTAAGTAAGAGAAGTGTGCAATCATCACCACTTGAGATAATTGACAGGATGAAGAAGCGGTTAAGTCATGTGGACAAATCAAATAAGAAGAATAAATTTACCACTAGTAAAAGTCCTGTCACAAAGCGGGTGATTAAAGAAAAGACTAATTGCCTTGTTACTCAATCAGATCATTTATCAGGCAATATGCCTAAATGGTACCTGGATAGTGGTTGCTCAAGACACGTCACTGGCGACAAATCTCTTATTTCAAACTATAAGGATCTTCATAAAGGGATAGTCACCTACGGAGATGGAACCACTGTTGAAGTAATTGGTCAGGGAATTATAGAAGGAATTAATCTGTTTAAGAATGAGAATGCTTTTTGCATAAAAGGATTGGCACATAACTTACTAAGCATCTCTCAAATCTACAATAATGGGCATGTGATAAATTTCAACAAAGAAGAATGCGAGATTCTAGATCAATCAGGGAAGTTAATTATAAAAGGTCTTTGCACAAATAACCACTGCTACATTATTGAAGGAAAAGGAAGGAGTGATATTGAGAAACACTGAGAGAGAAGAAGTTAGTCCAGGTTATGCATCAAAATCTGGAGATTTGCTGAAATGATGCAATTTTGATGAGCATTTAAACAATCTGAGGGATCTCACCTCATCTTTTGCACATAAACATCCACATGTTTATACTCTTTAATGTACAAAAGTTATACAAAATTTTGCTAATATTCTCTGTTGGAAACTTCAATAAGATACTATTTTTTATATGAACAATCGTGAGACTGAAGAAAAATCCAAAAAGACTCACCTTCGATAGGAGTGTCGAGTGAACACTTATAAATGTCGGTCACATCGACTGCTAAATCGATATCATCGACGGCTCTCCGGGTAGCTGAAACGTTGGGACGATTGGTCTTCCCAGAACTCTTAAAATTAGAAGATCCGAAATCTCATTCTAGAACTGTGTCTCTAGTATAATTCTCAGTCAAAATGTCTAAAGGCAAAGGATCACTACGTCCACAATTTGCATCAATTGAAAGGAAGAAAGGTAAGCAGGATGAAATCGCCTCTTCTTCTTTGTTCAACTTAAAATTTGTGGCAGACCGAACGATTCAGACAAAGAGTATTGAAGCATTCAGGATCATCGATCTTCTGAAATAAATCGGATGGGAAAATGTTGTGAATCTTGGGGGATCATTTCAACAGAATCTGGTACATCAGCTTATGAGCGTGATCTTCAATGTTGACATAAATCCTCCAGTCATCTCAGTTGCTGCAGTCAATCGAGTCAAATACATCACGCCCAAACTGATAAGTAGGCTAGTTGACATCGGATTTACTGGAAGATCTGTAACTGATCGCAACTTGAATGGTCTCGGTGTATGGGGGGATGTTACTCGTGCTTTGTGCAATGGTGCCACAATTCCCAGGAATGCTAAAAATATTCTCCACATCAAGTACCTTGATCCTACCTATAGGATTCTTCACAGCATTTTTAGCACTAATGTCTATCCCTGTGAAATCTCCGACAAAAAACTCTCACCATACATTCTGAACATTCTGTATGACATTCATCTAAGAATTCCAATATGCTTACCCACTCTGATTGTACAACGGCTGATCTGTGTGCTTACAGAAGCATCCATCACTACACTACCATTTTCATGTCTTCTCTCTAAGCTTTCATGTCAATTCAGACTACCACCGACTTATGATCTTCCCTATCCTTGTGCGTGGTTCAACCTTGAAGACATACATAAACTAAACATCTTTGAAAATGTGTTTTGTGGTGGAAGAACTGGTTCAATTCCTGGCAATAGTAGATTGGTGCAAAATTTTGATTCTGATATCTCTATGCAAGATAGCATACAAGATCTTTTGAATGAACAAGCTCACATTTTAGAGAAACTAAGTGATTGCAAAGCCTATCTTTCAGACGTCCGACGAAGATTGGGGTCTCTGCAACATGCTATAGGACAGATTCTGAACGATCTATCTTCTCCATAAAGCTTAACTAGGGAATCCTTCCATTTATCACACATTGACAATTCTTCTGGAATACTTTGGCATAAAGTTCTTTTTGAATGCCCTGTGATCATATTTATATGTGTGATAATTTGCTGACTTACAGACTAGGACAAAGTGGCTTCTTGACTGTCCATACCCTGGGTGGGTCGCTAATGTCATAAATTCATATGACTTGAAGTGTCTGTTTCATAATTTCATTTTTGAGATGCTTGTTTCCAAATGGTTTATGAATATATTGATTTTGGCAAGGTATCACATTCTATCTTTTCTGCTCTATCTATTGTAAAATGCATGTGTCTCTATAACTATGATACTTGTCTTTATATGCATCTATCTATCTCTCTATGGTTCTCCCATATACTTCAATCTTCAGTCAATATCACGTCTTATACCTTTGCCAATGACTGACAAAAAGGGGGAGAACAATTCAAAACACCCCAAGCAAAAATTGTATATCTTTGTTGCAGGTGTTAGGGGGAGCAGCTGCAACAAGAAAGGGGGAGTTTTTGAATTATGGGGGAGAATTTTGTTTGTTGTGTACATGGGTGTTTAGAATTTGTAAAATTGTGTTAATACATGTACACACGATTTAGGATATATCTGTCTAGATATGTTTCTAGGGTGTTTTGGGGATTTTGTTACGTAATTGACAAAGGGGGAGATTGAAAGTGCACCTATTACGTGCACTGGTTTGTCAATTACATTGTATATTGAGACAGTCGGACAATAACACCTAACAAGAAGATCATGTCAAGCGTCTGCCTCATCTGGATGTGTGGAAGCTCACCAAAAGGTAAATCATAGCCTCACATCCCATATCCCAAAACACCAGGTGATTAAACCCTTAAAAAAAACTAGAACATCTTAGGGTTTATGTGTAAGAAAACTTTTTATCCAAAGGAAGATTTTCTAAGATTTTCTTACATTGTCGATTATATCGATTCCCCTTTCGATATGATCGACCAGCTCTGTCGATGTCCTCGACATATCAATCGATACAATCGAGTGAGGACAAAAAGCGTCCAGCAATCAAACAATCTTCTGGACGATTTATCGAAATATCGACCTTCGAGTCGATATCATCGATATTCAAAAATCGATCATATCTGAAGTGGATCGATCGTATCGACAGACTGCTTTCCGGCGCCCTGTTTTTCTAAAGAAAACTATCAACTGCTTCGATATATCGATGACTGTCGGATTCAATCTGAACTCAAATATCGATCATATCGGGAGTCAGTCGATCATATCGATTGTGGGGTGCATGTTCTCTCCAGCATGAATTTTAGGTTGTTTTTAATGTTGATCGGGGTGTCTGTCGATAAATCGATATTCATATATCGATCATATCGAGACCATGTCGATTGGATCGAGTCAGGACATAATTCGTCCAGCAAGCTTACATGTAAAATCTATACGATTTTCGATCCCATCGAATGGTCGCCGATATGATCGATGTACAAATTCTGCTGACATCGACTGGTTCCCCGATCATATCTGTGATATTGAAATTCTTCAAGACTTCTCTCCTATTTTTCAACTATCGATAGAATCGAACCATCACTCGATGGAATCGGAGTTCGAAATTCGATATCATCGATGTGTGTCTCGATCCCATCGACCAGTTGGCAGAGGTTTTTAAAAGTGAAATGACAATTGAGTTCTTATCATCGAGAGGTCGGCCGATACAATCATTGTGCTGAAAGGGACTCATCAACTTATCCGTAAGTACTAAGAGTCCAGAGGACACTTGCGATCATTCCTTTTTAGGATTGGGTTTTAAGTGTTGTTCACCATTTGAAGTCCTCGAAGGAGGTCTCCGACGGGAGTGTACGTGCGGGGTGCGTTGTGTGGATCCTTGCTCTATGAAGAGCATAAACATCTGGTTAGGAGTACACCAGTAAAAATCCAGGGTTAGAGGTCAACCGAATAGAAACCTCAGGGGTGCGTTGTGTGGACCCTTGTCCTATGTGGGCATAAACATCTGGTTAGGAGTACGCTAGTAAAACTCCAGGGTTTGAGGTGAACCGAGTAGAAACCTCTGTAAAGGTTGAAGGTGAACCTGATTTAAAACCTTAGGTTTAAGGTGAACCATGGGAAACCTCCTTAGTGAAATCCGGTCACTCAAGGGTTGAGTGTGGAAGCCGGGAGTGGAGTAGATAAGTTGTCGAACCACTATAAAATGACTGTGTTTGAGTTTGATATTATCCTTCATTTATGTGATTGCCTTGCATGTCTTTATATATGATCACATCCTATGCACAGACAGTCATATCCATCACAATCTCATCTATACATTGTTTGTCTTTTAAATAGTTTGTGATTGGATCCTCTATCAGGCTTGGAAGCCAGTAGAGTTAAGGTTGAGTAATCCTAATCAATACTCTGTGATAGGATTAGTGTGATAAGGATCTTTAATAATTTATAAAAATTTTAAAAAGTCCTATTCACCCCCCTCTAGGATATACTGACGTATTCTCCTACTTCAACTAAAGCGGTCTTCACCGCAATTTGACAGCTAATCCTTATCCCGTGGAAATCTTTAAAAATCTTTGAAGCTACGACCAGTCTTAGGATCCTAAGACCAGTCGTAGATGGGATTTTTCAAGCTATAAATATAGCAAGAACTTCAGATTTTTTCAATACAATTCAACTCAATTCAAGTAATCTTTAGGCTATACTCTGAGATAAGTTCGTGTTTGTTTTTAAGCTACTTTGTGCTCATTTAATATTCCTTTTGCTAGCTTATTTTTTTATTTAATTTTGATCTACATTCCAATCTTATTAGAAAAGGGAAATTCTAATATTCCTTCTTCTTGGATTCAAAATCAAATAGAACTAGCCGTTTTGATTTAAAATCAATTAGACTTAGAACCATTCTTAAAGTGAGTATTGGACTTTGAACGTTGAATCGAACTTCTACTCCGATTGGTTCTACCAGGCTACTTCAAAAGGAGATTCAGGTATTTTACATTTGTGTAATTTACATTCTTTGGTTTTGTTTGAGATTTACCAGAAAAATCTCATTGTTTTGGGTTTTTGAATTGTGTAAGCCCATGATAAAAAGACATAATTATGAAGGTTTTAGGTGAACCTGTGAAACCTATTTTGATAGTGCATGTTAATATCCCCTGTGTGAGGATATTAGGAGTGGAGTAGCATTCTGTGTGGCTGTTGGATAACAGTTGGTGTACACACAGGCGAACCACTATATATCGTTGTGTTGTGGATGTGCTTTATTCTTTCATTTCGTTATTCATTCAGTTTTGTGGATGAATGGTGTAATCATTTTATTTCAAGCAAGTGTGGGGAATGTTGTAATAACTTAGGATTTATTTCTGCAAGTTATTTTGGTTGCTTTGCTTTTTATTCCTCATTGGTTTGTGATACAAAGGTCGTTCTAGAAATAAGGTTGTCCTACCTTAAACCTTTGGTTTTTGGTGTAAGGTTGTCCTTAGAACTGATATAGTATCATTCTCTTAAATCTAGTTTATTGAGATTGATTTTTAATTCAGCATTGTGTTTTATTTCTTTTATTATTCCGTTGTTTTAAGTTTTATTTGGCATTGCCCTATTCAACCCTCCCCCCCCCCCCCCCCCCCCCTCTAAGGCATATAGCTAGGCCCTTTCATCACCAAACATGGTTTTCGGTGCGACTGAATATGACACTTAGTTACAACTGAATTATCCAAAATTCTGCCTCAGCTTGTTGTCCTATTTTAGCCATTTCCAGTCGGACCGAAGGTGGGTTTGGTGGGATCGAAATTTGTAAAATTTGTGCAATTTTTCCAGCAACCTAGGACCACTAAAGCTAATTAAATGATGATCAATTTAGGCTCGTATGGCTTAGGAGATGAACAATAAAAGGTTTACTTATTGGATTTAAGATCATCTAGAGGTTTAAGTTGTTTTGGGTCAAAGGTTAGGGTCACCAAGGTACCACATATACTTGTTCTTTGCTCCTTGATGCTCCACCTTCACTAGTGTCTTCGGTCTTCAGCTTCCATGGGCTTAACCAACTACATGATGCAAGGACTCATGTGATTTGACAAATATGGTGCATAAATCAGTGCACTAATAATTTAATCTTCTTATTTAAATATAAAACACAATAATGAGACTGACATCCTCTGATTTTTAATTCAACCCTTAGAGACCTTTTGAGGTCACCTATCTAAGTTAATATGGTGTAACACCCCGTACCTTTAGTACACGGGTGTTACCTTTTAAACCCACACTAAACTAAAACAAATGGGGGTTAACTAAAAACTTGAACTCGATATAAACAGGACGAGGATTCCGGTCAACATTAAAGCCACCCATTAGGGTCTCTAAGAGCCAAAACATGCCTTGTGACAGTCAAGAAGGTAAGGCTATCCAAACACTCTAAATTAAAGCCCTTATGTCAATGGATGTTGCTGCAACACACTTGTCACCAACGCATGAGAACTAGTTAGTGACAAATCACGCCTTCATCGTAACCAGCACCTAATATTAACAGTTAAAAACAAATATCAGGTCCAACCGATCAATAAATCATGTCGCAGGGGCCAAAGGTAGCCTAAAGGTGTATTGTAACACCCTGAAAATTGGGGGTCGTGTAGAAACCCGACTCCCGAGTTCCAGACTATCACTTATGCAACAAATATACTTATGATTTAATGTTGACTGAGTTAGAGCATTAACATGAGTAAGATTATACCAACACTGCAATTCATACTCCAGATCTAGTGATAAAACGCAAGCGGAAGACTGAAAGATATATATATATATATATATATATATATATATATATATATATATATATATATATATATATATATATATATATATATATATATATATATATCACTGTATGAAAATAAAATAATCTCAAACTGTCTCCAAAGTATGAATACATCTCTGAGTCTCAAATACATGTCATAAAGCAAAAATAAATGTCAGGTGATAGTCCAACTAGCACAAGTCCCACTGATCCAGTCCGTCTATGAGAAGCCGTCAGAGAACTGCATATACGAGAACTCATCCTGATCCTCGTAGTAATCTGACTCCGCGTCCTGAATCGCCTCGACGCCTGCATCTAAGACAGAGTCTGGTAGGTGTTGCAAACACCATCCCATAACGTGGGAGTGAGTGATCAACTCAGTGGAATCATAGAGCAAAGATTAGCATGTTATCAAATCAATCACGTGTTAATAGTAAAGCAGACAATCAAGCATTCCTAGATACTGTTGTTAATGCAAGCATGAAATGACATGATGGATGCCCTCACCGACATTCTTCCTCATACGGCACCATCTTACGCCCGCAGCATGCCTTCTTCCCACAGTGCTCCACATCTTCCAGGCACATGCAGTGCGATGTGGATATGATTAGCGAGTTATTATTAATCCTTTCATACAGCGGTATTGAGAAACTAAGGTACTTTCCTTATATGAATCCCAACACAAATCCTGTCTAGGGTCGTCACTCCTAGTAATCTCATACGATGTTATATTTGTAGGTCGCTGCAAGGGCTGCCAGGGCTGTTGCTTGCACTCGTTGCACCGCTCCCCCATCACTTTATCAATACAGGCCTAATGTACTCTTGTTGCTACGGAAGGGTCGTCGCCTCCCGTAGACTCAGAATACGCTCGAGGTCACTACAAAGGGCTCGTCACTAATTAGAGTAGGCCGACTACTCGAATGTAGTGTCCCATACCACCACAATTGGCTCACGAGTCAAATGTGCTCACTGGTCACTACGGGGAGGTTCGTGGCCCCAGCATAGGCCGACAGCTCGACCACGGTGTCCCATACCACCATTCCTGGCTCATGAGTCTTTATGGATCAAGGTACCGTGGTTAACAGGGTTTCCAATGGTAAGTTCAGTACCCTAGGTTCAAGCAGTTATGACTCATACATGGTGAACATACAATAGCCAATCGGGTTACTTGATGAGCTCGACTAGTACGAGCGCATCTCAAGCTGAGCGACATGAAGTGCATAAAATACTTCGTGTGGCCTAACTACTGTCGCCTACTCAAAACACGGCTCGCGTTCATCGATGCATCCTTCGTGACAAATAGAAGTCAACCACGAATTCAATCCATTACCGACTGCCTGGACTAAGTCATAGCCCCAAGAATTTTTATATCAACATCAGTAAGCATATGAGAGTAACAGGAATGAATATAAACAATACAAGTATGTTGTCACATGTTATAACATACAACACAAGCAAATCAAGCAACACATGCATTTCATATATATAATGAAATCAATACGTATAGCTAACATGATGGAAATCATATACATCAGCATATTAATTGCGAATTCAATCCCAAAACTAACTCACAATACCATTTACTCAATACATACTAATACAAACATTTATACAAACACTTTGTCTACACACTTTGGTCTACATAGCGTATGTCGACTTAAAGTGCGCATTAGGGCAAATCTCTTCGCCAAACAGATCATACACACATTCCTAATATCACAACACAACAAATAGCCATGGCAATCATTTCAGGAAAATATGGACGTAAACAGTATTTCCTGTAAATACCTAAAATATCCTAAATCTCATATTTCCCGTACGCAGTCGAAACAGAAAACGGACAACATGTTCTACATGTCAAACGACGTTCTCTTCGATAATCTACTATTAAACGACATTGAAAGCTTTGAAATCAGTCAATCAAAGTGTCTAAAATCCTCACCTTTCACCTTAGACGTGTATCGATTCGAACAGAATTTCTACACTTCGTCAACAGCGTATCGGCGACCTAATGCACACGATACATAAGCTACATCGCTAAAGTATCAAAGGAATCCCTAAAACAGTAAGTGGTTAGGGTTTTTCTTACCTAGAAGTGCGTTAGAATCACCGGAAAAATGATTTGAATGCGGTGATTAATCACGGGTAGCAGCAATAGCAAGTGGCGGGAAAACTCTCCCACACCTCTCTCACAATCTCTCACTTTCTCTCTCTCTCTATCTAGGGTTTTAAGAAAATTTGGATGGGAGAGATATGTGAGGGTTTAAGGCCCTTATATAGCCTAAAATCTAACCTAAATAGACTTAGGACAAATGTATAATTAAGTTATAACCAAATCGGGACTTTTTCGATCCAAAAGGGTGTTTCGGGAGATCCCCTGGCAGAACGCGATCGGACTTAAGCTCATGGTCACTGGGTGTTGTTCACACCAAGTTTTCAGTCCGGTAGAGTTCGCAGATCGCATGTGGCGGTCCAGTTTCAGTTCAGCGGTTATCGTACCTATATCAAGTCTACAAGTCTCATGACATGAAAGAAAATTTTTTCCTGATCCGAGGGTGAAATTTGGCTGAATTCTGACGGTCAGAACGCTTAATAATAACATGCAATGACATGTGCCAGATTTGGAATTAATTTTCTAAACCTTTAGCCATTTCTCACTCTCTTCAGTCCAGGCTCAATGAAATAGCCTCAGAACATCGGTTGGGCTTAATTTTCGAAATGATTGTCAAGTCCAGCTAAGCGGTCACAACGGTCTAAGATTGTAGATATCGGACTTTCGACGCGCGGTATAAATCCAATACGAAGTTTCAGAGGGTTCCTAAGAGCAAACGGGTTTAGAGTTTGATCCTAAGTTTCAGGGTATTATAGCGTCATCGATTCTACAAGTTTTGGGTCTTACAGAACGTATTTAAAGTGATCAGGGATAATTTCACAGCTACTCTAACGTAGCGCTAGTTAACTTACGCTTATTTTCTAAAGGAATTAATCCTAAGTGATTTCTGATCGAGTTGGTACTCGAGTCTCTGTACGGATTTTTTCGAGGCATTACATATATTTAGCGCCCCACCTAGGGATCACCATCAAACCAAAATGGGTCGCGGTTCCTGTGTTAAGTCCCCAATACAAATGAATGGCATGGATTATAACGCTAACATCTCAGTGGGTCCCAGCATGGAGCTTGTACAACAAAAACACTTGTGTGCGAAGTGCACCAAATCCTCTCCTCGGCTAAATAAGTCTTGACCGACTCCTCTTGCAAATAAAAAGATCTCCCGCGATCCTCTCTATTTAAAACCGACCTTACTCGAGCCCCTAAGTGGGCACCATGATCACCTTCCAGACCATCTGGTCCGTTCAAACTATTTATGGGGCCCATACGACCAAAACCGTATAGGCTTTTAGGCCCTTGTAAACGGACGAAGGAGATAAGATACGCGTGGCAGATATCCACTGAGTGAGACCCATCTGTGACCACATGTATAGCTAGTAATCATTCCGGTCTGGGCGTCTCACCCGTTCATTTTCCAGTTAAAGGCAGGCTCCTCCTCTTTTTGTTAAAAATAGCCAAACATGGCATGTAGCAGGAAGAAGAGAGGAAACTGACTTCCTCTTTAGGAAAGGCAAAGCTCAACCGTCCACGATAAGGACGATCACAACCGTCCATCCCTCTCTCTCGCTAACTATAAAAGGGTCACTATAGCCTAAGAATTCGCACCAAAAGAGAAATCAGTGAGTGCTTAGAGTAAGGAAAAACAGAAAATAATCTCCTGTTGTTGTAGCTCGAAAACAGGGTGAAATGGCCAAGTAATATGTCCTACACCAAATTAAAAAAAAGAAACTAATAGCGGAATAAAAGAAAGAGAGATAGCCAAATAAAGAAATCAATTCACAGTGCTAAATTAAAATGCAACCTCAAAATTTAAGTCTTAAGAAGTTGATACAAATGTTGTTCTAAGGACAACCTTACACCAAAAATCAGAGTTTATGGTAGGACAACCTTATTTCTAGAAAGGTCTTTGTATCAAAAACTCAAAATGATGAGGAATAAATAAATAGCAAGGAACTGAAATAACTTGCAGGAATTTAAATCTAAGTTATTACAACATTTCCCACTGTGCTTAAAATGTAAATATTACAACATTCACATCCACATGTACATCCCACAATTCTGAATAATAAAAGATAGAAAATATAATTCACACATCTACAAAGTATAAAGAATTATAGTGGTTCACCTGTGTGTACACCAACTGTTATAAAACAGCCACACAGTAGCTACTCCACTCCTAATATCCTCACACAGGGGATATTAGCGTTCACTATCAAAATAGGTTTTCACAGGTTCACCCAAAACCTTCACAATTGTGCCTTTTAGAAAAGGGCCTACACAATCTAAAAACCCTCACTTCTGAGTTTTCTAGCTCTCTTTAGATAACCAACACAATGAGATTTTTCTAGCTTAATCTCAAATAAAATCAAAATAAAAGGAATTTATAATAAATGTAAAATACCTGGATTTCTCCTTTTGTAGCGGCCCAGATGAACCAATCGGAGTAGATGATTGAATGTAGAATTTCAAGGTCCAATACTCACTTTAAAATGGTTCTAGGTTCGAATTGATTTTAAATTAATCCAGTTAGGCTTAGCTCTATTTGATTTTGATTCCAAGAAGAAGGAATATCACAATTCCTCTATTCAATTAAGATTGGAATGTAGAAACAAAATCGAATTAATAAAGCTAACAAAAGAGAATATGAAATTAGCACAATGTATCTTAAAATAAACACAAACTTATCTCAGAGTAGTCCCTTGATTTTATTTGAATTTTCTTTCTGTTCTCAAACTCTGAAATACGTCGTCTATTTATAGCTACAGAAATCGCAGCTCCGACTGGTCTTGAGGACACTACGACTGGTCGTAGGAGAATGGATTTTTGAATTTTTTAGCACGATTAGATAAAACTATTCAACGACCGATCGTAAGGTGTCTACGACTGGTCGTAGCATTCTCACGACTGGTTGTAGGACCTAGAGTTTGGTTGCTGGAATTTGAGTCGTAGAACCAGGACTGGTCGTAAGACGAGTCGACATTGTTCACACGATCGGTTGAACAAAGTCCAGGACTGGTCATGGATGAATAGAAATTTTTAAAAAATTACAACAAACTTAGGACTGGTAATGGAATCTCTTGGACTGGTCGTGGCAATGCTAGGACTAGTTGAACAAGGTTCAGGACTAGTCTTAGAACAGTCCAATTCCATGTAAAATGATTCAATTGAATTATGTATACAAAATGACCTATCCTAAGGACAATCTAAGGTTAATCTTACCTTGAAAGTAAGATATGAACTTTGAAACTTCTTATCTTCAGATGGTAGATGACCTTTGTGAATAAAACTTGAGATCTTTGAGCATTGTGTAGCACTTGAAACAAAAAATCTTCTAAAGTTTGAATAACTATTCATCTTTGTGTTGTATACTGGCTTGAGTCTTGAACAAGATCACTTCTACTATTGTAGCTAGTACGTGCATTACTCAAAGCAATTTGTACTCACATTCTTCTATAGTAGCTGAAGTAGTTCTTCGTTCTTGACTTGAAGCAAAGTGCTTAAAGCGATGAAGCAATGTCTTGAACATTTATAACAATGAGGTATATAAGACATAGATTAAGGTTTTGGCATCACAAAATTTGACAACCAAATGAGCATAAAACCATAACACTTACAATCTCCCCCTTTGTTATATTTGTGACAAAACACTAATAATATAACCACTATAAGTACAAAGAATTATGCACAGGTTATAAGAGAAAACCAGTTACAACCTGGTTAACGAATCATGCACCAGTTTGTCATGCACCAAATGCATCAACAAACACACATCAAGATGAAGTAGGCAAAACATTTACATTTACATACCACCTCCTTACTCCCCCTGAGTAGCACATATATTAAAAAATATATATACAAAAAAAAAAAATACTGCTTACAATGCAATGATCCAAACCATAAATTCTCCCCCCTTTTTGGCACAATATGACAAAGAAAAAAGAAAACAATATAAAATAAACAGGAGTAATCAAGTAAATAAAAGTTCAGCAAAGCATTAATATTTCAATAATTCAAACCAAAGTCAGTAAAAAATTTAAAGTTCGCAATCCAATAAAAGTAAACTTAAGGTTATTACAGACTAAAGAGAAAACTACTCAATCAGAACCTGAAGATGGAGCAGGTATAGTAGGATCAAGTTGATGCATGCCTTGTTTAAGCACCTAAGATACTTGTGCATATATTTGAATAGTAAATCATGGGCAACATTCATGTTTTCTACTTTAACATTCATATTTTCTACCTTTTTCTCAAGTGCACGTAAACGCACATCAAACTCAGATGGTTCATAATCAGGATCATTAGTAAAATCAGACTCAGTTTCATAAAAAATATCATCCATGTTTATGTCATCGAGAGGAATATCATTAGCTTCTTCTTCATTCCCAACTTCAGCTCCATCACCACCATCCACTTGGCTAGGAGCCAATTCCAACTTCATTTTATTTATATTTGAGTTGTTAAAAATTAGATTATGGATAAGATCCACTCCAACAGGCATAGCGACCAACATATGAGAAGCCAACACAGTCATGAGATAGGAAAACGGTATATCACTATGACCTGGATGGAGACGAAATTGAATGATTGAATGACAAATTAAAGATGAAAGATAAACTTTAGTATCAAAAATAACAAAATGCAAAACACGAACCATAAATGAAGTCAACTCTGTTTTATTACCAGACTGCGGATACAGATTAGAAGTAAAAATTCTGTGAAGGACTCTGTATCTGGGTAACAAATACTTTGAGGGGAGTACATTCCCTCTATGAGTCCATTGCACATTCATGTTACATAATACTTTTTTGAACTGTCATTTTTCTATTTTTGAGGGTTTTTTAGTTAGAACATGAATGGGAATACCCTCATCATTAACAGGTATTTTCATAAGGCCAGATATTAGATGATGATTTACATTAAAAGGGTCTTCTCTAGCATCTATTTTAAATGTTAAATTTTTAGAAGAAAATTCAGAGATACATGCAAACAAGGACTGTGCAATAGATTGGTATACAGGCTCACCCCAATGTAAGATGTTATCCCATCCTACAGCTTGGAGGAGTGGAAAGATACTAAATGGAGAAATGCGGTAAAGATCAACAGCTTTTTCAACAATAACCTTACGCAAATGCAAATCCCATACAAATGAGGGATCATCTTCAGGTGAACGAAGATAGCGCTGAGTTATTGGAGTTGATCTAGAGGATGATGGACCACGGGCTTTTTTCTTTTTCCCTCTAGCATCCATTGCCACAAAGAAATACAAAAGAATAAGAAATCTCAAAGGAAGTAGAGATGGGTTTTTCTAGATCAGCAAATGGAGAAGAAAAACTCCAAGATCTTCACAAAGCTTGAAATTAGGCACTCCAGCGCAAATAAAGAAGAGAATAGAACTTGAATCTGACAGACTGACTAATAAAATGCACTAACCTTGAACATCAGGTCAGTTGGTTTGACTGGTCGGATGTCGGCTCGTTGGAGAGGAAGTTAAAAATGAGGAAGATGAGATTTTTCCCAAATTAAAAACACCCAACGCTCTGCATGACCGGTCTTGAGCTGTCCTCAACCGATCGTACCAGGACCGGTCGTGTACACTCACGACTGGTCGAGTACCGACAAAAAATATGCAATTATCATAAAAATTTATAATTTAAACACATAAATACATAAATATATTTATATTATGATACACAAATGTATGAATAATCAATTTTAAACACACATACCAAGATCAAATTTCAATTTATTAAACCTGCTTTTGTCGAGCAGTTTAGTGAAAATGTCAGCAAGTTGAGTCTCTGTCGGAATGTATTCCAAAGATATTATTTTTTCTTCCACTAATTCACGAATATAATGATACCTAATGTCAATGTGCTTGGTACGTGAATGCTAGATTGGATTTTTTAAAATATTCATAGCACTGGAATTATCACAATGTAAAGCCATTGAATCCTGTGTAATTTCATAATCACTTAACATACGTTTCATCCAAACAAGCTGAGTACATGCATTTCTAGCTACGATTTATTCAGCCTCAGCAGTAGAGAGTGATATAAAACTCTGTTTCTTGCTAAACCAAGAAACCAAGAAATTTCCAATATCAAAACAACCACCACTGGTTGATTTTCTATCATCGATATTTTCAGCCCAATCAGCATCAGCATACCCTGCTAACTGAACACCAATATCATATGGATACTAGAGACCCAAATTAATTGAACTTGTGACATATCGCATAATTCGTTTAACAACAGTTAAATGTGACTCTTTAAGATTAGACTGATATCTTATGCAAATACCAACACAGAAAGTAATATCAGGTCTACTAACAGTTAAATAAAGTAAACTACCAATCATGCTACAATACAATTTAGGATCCATATCTTTACCTATAAAATTCTTTGAGAGTCTCAAAGTTGTACTCATGGGAGTATCAAAATTCTTACCATTCTTAAATCCGAATCTTTTAATCAAGTTTAGAGCATATTTGGTCTGAGAAATAAAAATTTCATCAGGCTGTTTTTTTACTTGCAACCTTAGGAAATAATTTAATTCCCCAACCAAGCTCATTTCGAACTTAGTTTTCATTAAATCTCAACAGTCATGTTAGTATAAGTTGATCCATAAATAATATCATCAACATAAATCTGAACCATTAAGATATCATCATTGTGTTTCTTAACAAAGAGAGACTTATCAACACTACCCATTTAAAAATTATGACTGAGTAAAAACTTAGTCAATTTCATGTACCATTCCCTGGAAGCTTGTTTTAAACCATAGAGATTTTTTTAAGACGGTATAAATGATCATTAAACTTAGGGTCTTCAAACCCTGTAGGTTGTTCAATATATATTTCTTCATGTAAATCGCCATTTAAGAAAGCACTCTTTACATTCTTTTAATAAATTTTAAATTTTCTAAAGCATGCAATGGATATAAAAAGTCTGATTGATTTAAGGCGAGCAACTGGTGCAAAGTTTCATTATAATCAATACCTTCAATTTGAGTGTACCCTTGTACAACCAGTCTTACCTTGTTTCTAATTATATTACCAAGTTTATCAGACTTATTTTTGAATATCTACTTTGTTCCAATAATATATTTATCTTTAGGTCTAGGAAAAAGATACCAGACATCATTTCGAACAAATTGATTAAGTTCTTCCTGCATACCAACTATCCAGTTTTCGTCAGAAAGAGCTTCTTTTACGTTTACCGGTTCTATCTGAGAAGTAAAGCACACATAATTACATGTCTTCTAATTGTCTACGAGTGCGAACATCAGTGAGAGGGTTTCCAAGAATCTGAGTGGTTGAATGATCTTTAACAGTTCTTAATTCATAATTATTTTGACTTGATGAAGTATCTGGTTTGTCAATTAAAAGAACTTCATCATGGTTTGAAATTGGGGTAGGTGTATTCAAGTGATCATTAATGACCACATTAATGGACTCTTGAATCACACCGGTCCTTTTGTTCAATACGCGGTATGCGCGACGACTATTTAAAGAGTATCCTAAAAAGATCCCTTCATCACTTTTAATGTCAAAATTTCTCAAATTTTCATGGTCACGCAAAATATAGCACTTGCTGCCAAAAAATAGATAACATTTGACAATAGGCTTCTTATCGAACCATAGTTCAAAAGCCGTTTTATTATTAGATTTACATGTATAAACTCGGTTATTAATATACCAAGCGGTATTCACTGCTTCAGTCCAAAGATTTTTAGGGAGCTTCATACTATTCGACATTACATTTTCTATTTCTTAAAGCACTCTATTTTTCCTTTCCACAATTCCATTTTGTTGTAGTGTTTTGGGCGTAGAGAATTCATGCAATATTCCCCAATCGCTACAGAACTTCTCGAAACTTCTATTCACAAACTCGGAACCATGATTACTACGGATCTTACTGACTTGAGAACTTTTTTTAGTTTGAATATGTCTAATAATCATTTTCACTTCATCAAGGGTTTCTGTTTTATCCCTTAAAAAAGCTACCCAAGTGAATCTGAAAAACTCATCTACGATTACCAAGATATATTTTTTACCACCTTGACTCTCCGTTCTAGTTGGTCCAATAAGATTCATATGGAGAAGTTCGAGTGGTCTTGATGTGGCCTTGGAGTTCACCTTTTTGTGAGAGCTCCTAGTTTGCTTACCTATCTGGCATTCACCACATATTTTGTCTATCTTTTGTAATTTAGGTAGACCTCTTATTAGTTCTCTTTTGCTCAATCTGTATAAATTACAGTAGTGTACATGTCAAGGCATTTATGTCATAATTCTGTCTCGTCGATATGAACCATGTAGCATGTTTGACTAGAAGAGTTGTCATCGCTTACAATATAGCAGTTTTCAGAAGTTCTGCGACCAGTTAATATTACAGATCCCTTTTTGTTTATGATTTCACAACCTTGATTGGAAAATTTCATACTATGATTGTTATCGTATATTTGAGATATGCTTAACAGGTTGTGTTTTAGAGCCTCAACATATAAAACATTCTTGAATAAGGGAAGGTTATAGAGTTGAACCGTAGCTTGGCCAATAATCTTGCAGTTGCTACCATCACCAAATGTGACTGACCCATCAGTCATATCTTTGAGATCGGTGAATAAAGCCTTGTCACTTGTCATATGCCTGGAACATCCACTATCTAGGTATCACTTTGAATGGCTTGAAGCTTTGAAAGCAGTGTGGGCAACCAAGTAAGTAACCTTAGGAACCCATTTCATAACAGTTTTGGGTTTAGGAGTATAGTGGGGCTTCTTTTGATTGTAGTTATAGTTAGAGTGACCCACTGAGTTAGATTTTAAGAGCTTCTTAAGAAGATCAACTATTTTCTCAGCTAAATGGTTTCAGTTCTGATATTTATAATTGTTTTCAATTTTTGAAAAGTAGTTTTAGAAAAAACTTGATTTGTACTTTTCCCTTTTGAGTTCAAGGTCTCTCCTTTTGTAAACTTAGGAGACGTATTCTTATGTTTAAGAGGAACATTTTTCTCGTAGCCTAAACAGGATCGATCGCCACATTTTCTTAATCCAGATAAAAGTTTTTCTAACTTTGGATCTCCTTGGGCATACTTCCATATATCCTTTAAACTTAAAAGAGAAGAGACTTCAAGTTTAAGATTTTCATTCTCAGATTTCAGACTTTCAATCTGAGAGTTTTTTAAATCCAAATCACATTTGCATTTTTCAAAACAGACTGAAATATGAAATTTTTCTAAAACAAGAGATTCAAAATTTTCTCTATACTTTTAAAATCTTACTTTTAAAATTTTAAGTTTAACAGCAATTTTACAACTTTCCTTATATAAGGCATTGTAAGCATCTTGAAGATCATCTTCATTTTCACATGCATTGTACAGATTTTCTTCACTTGTTGAATCATTATCTGAAAATGTGAATTTGGCTAGAGTAATAAGGGCTTTCACTTCATTACCCAACTCGGTTTCAAAATCTTCTGAATCAAAAGAGGCTTCAGAATCAGAGGATTCATTCAAAGTAGCCAACATACTCTTCTTTTTAGGTTTGTCCTTTTTAGGACACTTGTTTGCTAAATGCTCATATTCTTAACAGTTGTAACATTGACTCTCTTTTAAAGATTTTCAAGGCTTAGATTTTGATTTTGATCTTTTCTTCTCATTAACCTTTTGAAAATCAACCCTCTTTTTGCTTTTAAAAATTTTATAAAAATTTTTTGCTAAAAGGGTCATATTGTCTTAAGAATTTTCTAAATCAGAATTATTTTCTTGAGAAACATCTTTAGAAGACTTAAGAGCAATAAATTTTTCTTTAGGAGCTTTAAAATTTAACTCGTAGGTTTGTAAAGATCCAACTAATTCTTCTACCCGCATAGTATCCGTATCACGAAGTTCCTAAATCGCAGTTACCTTAGAATTAAACCGTTTAGGAAGTGAGCGTAATATTTTTACACACACTTTACTTTATAGGATTTTATCTCCAAGACCCCACATAGAGTTCACAATGTCATTTAATCTAGTGTAGAAGTCCATAAACATTTCATTTTCTTCCATATGTATTTCCTCAAATTTGGTTGTGAGGATTTGGACTTTAGATTTTTTGACAATTGATGTACCCTCGTATGTCATTTATAAAATATCTCACGCTTGCTTTGCAAAATCATAGGATATAATTCTTTTGAATTCATCCAGTGATAGTGCGCAAATGATTGCATTTAGTGCTTTAGCATTTGTACTACTCTCATTTTTCTGAAGTGTAGTCCATGAAAAATAAGGTGTTACTCTCACTGATTTTGAACCATTGATCCTAGTTACTTTAGTGGTGGGAGGGTTCCATTCATTCACTGTGGCTAGCGACACACTTTCATCCATGGATATAAGGAAGATCCTCATCCTGGCTTTCAAATAGGCATAATTGGTGCCATCGAAAGGTGGAGGCCAAGTGACTGAAAGGCTATCATAATTTGACATCTTAAATATAGCTTAGATCGTTAGCTTAGGAAATAAATTCAAATAAAAAGAATTAAAACGAGCTATTAGGCTCGTCCTAAAGGGGGGGGGGGGGCAGTGAATAGGACTATGCCAAATTTTTTTTAAAAAATAACAGTGGAATAAAAGAAAGAGAGATAGTCAAATAAAGAAATCAATTCACAATGTTGAATTAAAATGCAACTTCAAAATTTAACTCTTGAAAAGTTGATACAAATGTTGTTTTAAGGACAACCTTACACTAAAAACTAGAGTTTATGGTATGACAACCTTATTTCTAAAAAGGTCTAAGTATCAAAAACTCAAATTGATGAGAAATAAATAAATAGCAAGGAACTGAAATAAATTGTAGGAATTTAAATCTAAGTTATTGCAACATTCCCCACTGTGCTTAAAATATAAATATTATAACATTCACATCCACATATACATCCTACAATTCTGAATAATAAAAGATAGAAAATATAAATCACACATCCACAAAACACAAAGAATTATAGTGGTTCACCTGTGTGTACACCAACTGTTATAAAACACTCATACAGATTGGTACTCCACTCCTAATATCCTCACACATGGGATATTAGCGTTCACTATCAAATTAAGTTTTCACAGGTTCACCCAAAACCTTCACAATTGTATTTTTTAGAAAAGGGCCTACACAATCCAAAAACCCTCACTTCTGAGTTTTCTGGCTCTCCTCAGATAACCAACACAATGAGATTTTTCTTGCTCAATCTCAAATAAAACCAAAATGAAAGGTACAATAAATGTAAAACACTTAGATTTCTCCTTTTGTAGCGGAGCAGAAGAACCAATCGGAGTAGATGATTGAATGTAGAAGTTCAAGGTCCAATACTCACTTTTAAATGGTTATAGGTTCTAATTAATTTTAAATTAAACCAGTTGGGCTTAGCTCTATTTGATTTTGATTCCAAGAAGAAGGAATATCACAATTCCTCTTTTCAATTAAGATTGGAATGTAGAAACAAAATCAAATTAATAAAGCTAACAAAAGAGAATATTAAATGAGTACAATGTAGCTTAAAATAAACACAAACTTATCTCAGAGTAGTCCCTTGATTTTACTTGAATTTTTTTCTATTCTCAAACTCTGAAATTTTTCATCTATTTATAGTTGTAGAAATCGCACCTTCGACTGGTCTTAAGGACACTACGACTGGTCATAGGAGAACGGATTTTTGAATTTTTTAGCGCGATCGGATAAAACCGTTCTACAACTGGTCATAGGGTGTCTACGACTGGTCGTAGCATTCTCACGACTGGTCGTAGGACCTAGAGTTTGGTTACTGGACTTTGAGTCATAAAACCAGGACTGGTCGTAAGACGAGTCGATACTGTTTACACGATCGGTCGAACAGAGTCCAGGACTAGTCGTAGGATGAGTCGACACTGTTCACATGACCGGTCGAACAGAGTCCAGGACTGGTCGTGGACGAACAGAAATTTCTGAAAATTTGTAACAAACTTAGGACTGGTCTTGGAATCTCTTGGACTGGTCATGGCAATGTTAGAACTAGTCGTACAAGGTTCAGGACTAGTCTTAGAATAGTCCAATTCCATGTAAAATGATTCAATTGAATTATATATACAAAATGACCTATCCTAAGGACAATCTAAGGTCAATCTTATCTTGAAAGTGAGATATGAATTTCGAAACTTCTTATCTTCAGATGGTGGATGACCTTTGTGAAAGAAGCTTGAGATCTTTAAATATCGTGTAGCACTTGAAATAAAAGATCTTCTAAAGTTTGAATAACTATTCATCTTTGTGTTGTATGCTGGTTTGAGTCTTAAACAAGATCACTTCTACTGTTGTACCTAGTACTTTCATTTCTTGAAACAGTTTGTATTCACATTCTTCTGTAGTAGCTGAAGTAGTTCTTCGTTCTTGACTTGAAGAAAAGTTTTTAAAGCGATGAAGCAATGTCTTGAACATTTATAACAATGAGCTATACAAGACATAGATTAAGGTTTTGGCACCACAAAATTTGACAACCAAAGGAGCATAAAACCATAGTACTTACACAGGGGACAACACCCACCCTCCACATGTGACCATTTCTCCTCCATCTCCCTTAAGTTCTAGCAAGGTTGGGAAAGCACTGTTTGGACCGGAACCATGCCAAGTAATAGCTAAGAATCGGTCCAATCGTAGCAGCGTTTGGAGGACTGAAGTCAAGCCAACTGATGGCCTCACTTCAGGCTGCAAAACAGTCAATCAGGGTGCCGTTTCAAGCGCCATTTAAGGTTGGTTGAGCTCTCTGTAGAGCTTCGAGATCAACTCAGAAAAACAAGCCAATAAATCATTGTTAGGCGAACCAAGGAAGAGGTAAACTGGGTCCCTGTTTTTATACTGGAGCTGAGCCGACCCATGGCTCTACTTCGGCGTGAAAACTGACCCTATTGCAGTACCCGTTTCAAGCCAGGACCCAGTCAAACAATGGCTGGGATTTGGGCTGAAACTAGGTGAGGTAGTAACTCCGTTTTGGGTTAGAACCGGACCAATACAATGGCCGTGTTAGGAACCCAAAACGGACTAAAAATTAGGCCCTGTTTTATGCTGACTAATCGGCCAAACAGTGACTGTATGTGGGGTCCAAAAGTAGGTTGAGAGGGTGAAGCAGTGAGAGCTGAAATCAGTTGCATGGTAGCTCGATCTCTAGTGCTGGATCAGGACAATCATGGCAGAAATCTGAGCCGAAGCTGTGGTAGCAAAATGGCCCCTAAGCAAGCTCTATGTTGGGCTGAAAGTGGCCAGTAAGTGGACCATGATTTGGACGAGAAATCGGACCCCAAGTAGGCCCCGGTTCCAGTCCATGCACGGGTCAGGTTGGTGCCAAAAATGGGGACCGGCAGGGGTTTCAAATGGCACCTGCATGGAGACCCTTTTCCCTTCTTTTCTTTTACGTAGAAGGTGGTGGGCTGTTTGCGGACCTGGGCCCTGCAAATTATAGGTGGGCCTCACTCAAATCCTAGGTGGGCTGCGTGCTTTGGCCATCCCACACGATCAGTTGAGTCCATGGACTCCGGTTTACATGCTATTATAGTGGTAGCCGGCAATGTAGGTGCGTGGTGGGTCCCATGAGGGACCCACATTGATATGTATACATGTGTATATATCATGATAATCCTTCATGGGATCCACAAGATTACAAAACCCACCTGGCTCGAGCGTGGGATCTGGACCATCCAAAGTCTACCACGTGGGCACCTTGCTGCAGATCCACACCGTCCACCGTTTTGCCTGCTGGGTGGGGACCCACCCTGCACGTTGTACACGTGTGAAGTATACCATGATGGGTGCAGTGTGCCCTCACTGTCCATGGAGTTGACAGTATGAGGCCGTTTGGCTGGAATAGCCCACTCCAATCAGTCGATTACTGTAATCACGCGCAAAGCTCGGTGAGTCCACCAACTAGCCGACGTCAGCCATACTGTGGGTCCCACGCGCCGTGTGCCTTGTAATCTACACCATCCTATGGTGGACACTGTCCCTGGACTGTCCATCTATGGACAATGGATCTGGACCGTTCATCAACTGACGTCCAGACCTGGACGTTGAAACAAAGGATGTTTGTGTATATAAATATATATATATATATATATATATATATATATATATATATCCACGTGATGGCCCTGCATGGGACTCACGTGTTTGTAATACCCACCTAGTACTGGTGATTGAATCCAGACCGTTCAAGGTCTGGACAGGGACCCACCTGTGAGATAATTCGCCGGTGTACATATCCACCAACTACATGGCTGCAGCACTGAGAGCAGAGCTTAAATCTGGGCCACCCATCAACTAGCGTCCAGATCTGAATGGTGAAGCAAAGGGTATATATATATATATATATATATATATATATATATACATACACGCACACATATGTGTACCATACAGTTAGCATGGTGGGTCCTACACATGTGGACCCACCTCATGGATGCCTGCTACATCTGAGCCGTCTATCTGGTAGGCGGATTCGGCTTAGGGGTCTGAGGAGGAAATTGGGCAGATCTAGTAATCAAGTGGGCCCTGACTAGACCCAGTTTGATTAAAATAGGGACTCATGCTTGAGCTTGGTCACCCTTGATTTCAGCCTAAGACAACCTTGGTGTAGGGTTTTCCCAAACCTCCACCTAACGCCAAGTATTTAACCTTGTGGCTCACTATCTACCAATGAAATTGTACAGGGAGATACGGAGCAGTGTAAACTCACTATGTTCTCACGAAAACTTGCATCTGGAAGCACTCTACAATTCGACTGGTGATGATTTCTTCTCCTTAAGCTTTTCATCCCTAACTAGACTAGAAATAGTAATTTCGTGAAGTTTAACGGATAGTTGGATTAAGGATAAATTGTGTGTAGGAATGGACTGTTTTCACTTGACATATCTGTTTAAATGATTCTCATGCTTACTATTATATATCTCATGAAATGCAGTTAATATGTACTGATGAAAATGCATGCATTTCTTTTCGTTTCCCCAATTATGATAAGATCTATGTTACTGATATGATGGTATGACACATATATTGCTAAAATCTCTCTATAGGAAATCCGGTAGAAGGAGAGTCTGTGCTTGAGGTATAACTAGCCTGGTTGTGATATAAGTAGGCCCCTGACATGGAAGTCTGTCAATTAACCGCCTGCTGGTGGGTCCTACTCACACCCCAAGATGATAGTCTCATGGGCCGGGGATGGTAATCATGGGGTACTATGCCCGAGCCGTCGGCATACGTTGGGCCATGTGCTCCCCATAGTGACCGTGAGCTTATTTAAATTGGCTAGTTGCAATTGGAGTAATAACGAGTTGGCTAATCATGCATGCATAGCACAGACCAACATCTATTGCTTTCATACGTAACATACAAATTCGCTTGTCTAGATGTTTTGCCCAAGGCACCAACCATCATCTATTGTTATCGTACATTGTTGTCATACGTAATATACAGATTCGCCTGTCTGGATGTTTTGTCCGAGGCATCAACCATCATATGTTGTTATCGTACATTTTTACCTATCTGGATGTTTTTCCCGAGGCACAGACCGTCCGAATGTTTTACCTGGGTCAATGATTGCATGGGTGACAACCCCTATGTCCGTCTGGATGTTT
The DNA here is from genome assembly GCA_037074715.1 of Magnolia kwangsiensis. Lineage (NCBI taxonomy): Eukaryota > Viridiplantae > Streptophyta > Magnoliopsida > Magnoliales > Magnoliaceae > Magnolia > Magnolia kwangsiensis. The sequence continues at coordinate 82,420,755 of CM073589.1, read as the reverse complement.
TCCCCAGGACAATGATTACATTCACGTATCCATACATATAATAAGATTGCATTTACTCTGTTTTGAAATGTCTGTATGCTTTTATATTATTCCTTGTTTAGGGTGGTGGTGTGTAATCTTGAGGGGAGATCACACTAAGCTGGCCACTCATTCATCAATATTCAACCATAGAAAGGATGTAAGTACAGGAGCTGACGAGTATTCGGCAGGCTTGCAAGATGTGGCGGTCAAGGAGGAACTTTATGATGAGGAACCGCAGCAAGAGGCGATTGCTTATTTTGGATTAAATTAGTAGATTACTTGCTTATTATCATTTCACTTCATTTAGGAGTTTGAGGTTTTGTTTGTGGGCCCCAGCTAAGTGACCCATAATATTGTTACTACTTGGGTTTTATCTATACTACGCTTGGTTCTGTTAAATCGCACTTTGATTGGGTTGATTATCCTTTTTGTTTATTAGTTAAAACCCGGGTTTTCAAGAAACGAGTGGTATACTCAGGTCTCGAAAACTGGGGCGTTACATATGGTCTCCTAAATCTTTAGGGAGTGACACCGTAGTGGAGGCCATTAAGATGCATAAGTGGTTAAGGTCTTCATTACTAGAGGAGTCTCCTAGAATGGATTCAGACTCCTTTGTATCATCTCATATTGTCACCATAGCTTTTCCTTTGGATCTTATGTTAATAGGGGAATCGGTGGCACGATATTCATAACTCTCATAATTGTAACATTGGACTGGCTTAAGTTGTTTAACATATTTTCATTTTCGTTTCTCAACCGTCTTCTCTATCTTATCTCAACTCTTTCCTCTACTCAATTTGAGGAATTTCTTGAACTTTCTTTCAAAATTCTCATCCCCATCCTCAATATCACTATCACTATGAAATTTAATAGCTTTAAGCGTATGTAAATGCCTATGTGATCTTTTAAAGATGGCTAGTTTCTTCTCTAGATGAGGCCTCAAAGTGTAATTCATATGTTTGTAGGGAATTTAAGAGTTCTTCTACTTTCATATCATCTATGTTTCTACACTTTTCTATTAATATTAGCCTGGGAATGAACCTATTCAGTAGGGATCTAAGTATTTTTCTACATATATACCCTTCCAAGATCTTTTTTCATAAACCACGCAAGGAATTATGTAAGACCCATATCTTAGTCCGTACCGTTCCATAGGCCTCCGCGGTCTTTCCGGTCGAATTTTGATAACCTTCGACTTTTGTCCAATGTTTGCGCGCGACCCTGAGACGCATGGCGTCAACCAGAGTCAGCTCAACCTGAGACTTGTACCTTAGAGACCATGCCATCACCGTGGTTCCGATGCCGTGACTTGTGCACCGAGGTGAGACCCTGGCCAGGAGATGTGGGCCCATGTTCAGTTTGAGGAAAACACTACGCGTTGCAAAACTTAAGAGAATCTCTATAACATGTCAAATCAATCCCATCAATCAATCAACCACATTATATCTCATGTCAAGTACACATCACCTTTTACCCATTCCCAAGAAACCCCAAAGTCAAAAAGTTCTTACACAAGCTCATACCTTTCTTACACAAATTACCTCAAAAGTCAAAAAGTTCTTACACCCATCACTCACCACATCCATCACTCCATCACCCATCTCTCTCTTTACAACCCTCTATGTCTCTCATTTCTCAAACTCACCTTTCCTAAGCAAGAAAAATCACACGTTCAAAGCCCTCCCAAACCTCCACGAGAGAGAGCTTTATGTGTGGCCCACTTCCTACCCCTCATCTTCCATCTCAACCATCCAAACTCCATCTCTTCCATTGGAATTGAAGCTAAGGAGCAAAGGAAGCCAATGAAGCAAGAAGAAGACGGTGGGTGATCTTGGATCTCCATTTCTTTATCTTTTTGTGATGCAAGGGCCCACTTATGATGGGACCCACCTTAATGTAGGCTTTGTATCAAAGAGGGGCCAATAGTGGCGGGGCCCCTCCATCCTCACCGATGTCTCTCTTCCTTCTTCTCTCTCTCTCTCTCTTTCATGATCATGGTCCACCCATGATTTGTGCATTTTACCCAAGCCATTCATTTTAGTGGACCACCTTGACCCCTGTTTGGGGCCTGCATGACCGGACGGTCACACAGGCCCGGATGAAAGGGAACCACAAATATCAAGCTATTCTAAAACAGGTGATCCATGTGGGACCCACCTTGATGAGGTGCATACCCACACCGTCCGTCACCAGTGGAGGTGTACTGACGCAGGGTGTGTGCTAATAGGGAAGTGTGGACTGACATGGGTGTGCTAAACAGTGAAGTGTGTACTGACAGGGGATGTGCTAACTAGTGACGTATTAACTGACGGTGGGGTCCGTGGGATCCACCCACCTTGTCCATCCTTTTATATGGGCCACACCATGGTGTATGTGTTTTATCCAAACCGTCCACCGCCCTGGAGGTGGGGCAAACATCCGTGTGGGGCCCATTTTCCACACCCAGATCTAATAGCTCAACTAGCAGTCTGAGTGGAGATACCTCGTTATAACGCTGAGATCTTGGTTTCCTTGGTGGGGTGGCTAACAGTGAAGTATGAGTGGCAGTGGGATCCGTGGGACCCACCCACATCATCCACCATCTGAATGGGCCCCACTGTGATGCGTGTGGGATCTCCACCATCCCTAGATGGAGCCTCCCTTAGATGCATGTGACCGTCCAAGCCGTCCAAGGCCTGGACGTTATCAATTTTTTTTTATATAATATTAATATATTATACTATATTGATATAATATATAAGATATATATTATATAGTATATTAGAATATAATATAACATTATATTACATGTGGTGGTGGGCCCTACGTGGGACCCACCACTCTTTTTTAAATGCAGAAAAGCTGCATGTACAGCAGCTAATTTTATATTATATATATATATTTTTTTTTATATTGCATTTGAGGGTGGGCCCTACGTGGGACCCACCTCTGCCCCCTTTAATGCATTTAATGCCTAAAAGCTACATTGAGAGATACTATATATATATATATATATATATATATATATATATATATATATATATATATATATATATATATATATATAATGGTGGGGGACCCACCTCTGTTCTCTTTAGAACAGATGTAGTTGCAACGTACAACAGCTATGTAGCTGTTGTGTACGTCCAGCTGGTGGGACTCACTGTCCATTCACGATAGCACACTCCATACGTCCCAAGTGATGTATATATGCCTCTAAACCTTTCTGATGGTGGGACCCATTGCCGGACTGACGTCAGTAAGTTCCATGGGTCCCACGTGATGTATATGATCGTCCTAGTTGTCCTGATAGTGGGACCCACACCTGGGCAATGTATGGATGGTGTTGGCACACCTGGACAAAAATTTAGATGGTGCTGATGTATATGAACAATGTTTGGGCAGTGCTGTCATCATTAATGGGCCATGTGCCCCATGGGTTGATGGTATATAATGATACATGTGTTACACTTACGACTATTGAAATGAGTTTGGTGTGGTCCAAGCCCACTTGAGGACCATGGGTGCGGCCCATCCTTGAGGCCATCATGATGTATTTTGGCCCATGTGTAGGGCCCACCTATTTGTATGGTTAAGTCCATATCGCATGGCCCATTTATTGTATATGAGGCCCACATGTGAGGCCCATGGTGATGCATTGAATCGGCCCATTTGATTCAACCCATTTGGTCGGCCCATTTGATTCGACCTATTTGGATCATCTCATTCGAATCGGCCCATCTGATTGGCCCATTCAAAGCGCTCGATGCGATGTACGTGAGGCCCATGAGCGAGGCCCAATGTGATGTATGTGTGGCTATTACATTGTGTATGGATTCCTTATGTAGGTCGTGCCTTAGGAGCAATGTTGGTTTGACGTCCACATTGTACGAATAATGTCGGTTAAATGTCCACATTATAATTCTCCCTAAGGCCCATTGTTAGGCCCATACTTATAAGTCGTCTAGGCCCATCTATGTTATGAACAGCATCCATCACCATATAACATGTTTAATATAGTTTCATGATTCATGATCATACGCATCATATGTTAGCTTGATATGAGAAGTGATTGATCATAGCATATGCTTTCGGGCAGATTATTTAGGAGCTCTCAGTTAGGCGGTGTTGTCCTACATGAGCGCACGATATATGTAGGATTGTTGCATGACTAGATAGTATTATTCATGCATTTGGCATTGTATGACATGGTTACTGTACACTCTAGTGACATCAGGGCCATAGCCTCCATAGGCGTATCATGGGTAGCAGGATTGGATACTGAAAATCTTATTTTATATGGGGTGTTATAGATATCCCTATGTGTAAGTCCCTAAACCCTTATGGTACCAAGAGGTTGCTCCAACGTCTAGGTCGAGTGAGTGTACGAGCGTTGAGTGCCGATTACCAGGAGGCTACGCTTTCTACTATATCGTGGTCGGTTGAAAGGGGGTGCGGCCTTACCCACTCGAGAGGAGGGGGCAAAGATAGGCTGAGTTTGACCAGCTCGAGGAATGGGTCGACTATCGACGAGTCGGGCCCGATATTAGCAGACGGATAGTGAGGTCTCTTCCATATTGCGCACAATAGGGCGACAGTCTAGCTTGGAGTGTATTAGACCCCGGTGATATTCCAGAGTTGAGCTGTATTGATATGTGAACTTAGATGAGGATTCATATGCTTGATTTACATCTCACATCGCATGGCCTTGGTATGACCGACATCATTCATGCCTTGTATCGCATAGCCTTGTACAGCTAATAGTATTCATGGATTCATCAGCATATTCCGTATTACTTTGATACTGTATAATTATATTACCACCTTGCGCACACGCTTTCACCACCCTCTAACCTTTTCATAAGCTTATGCATGACCGTTGCGTGCAGGTGACGTTAGACCGTAGCAGCGCTGGGGCAGGAGCGCTTAGAAAATCATCTTGGAGCTTTTGTTCATTATCATTGTATTTCTCTTTATGTTCATTGTACTTATAAAGTTTTTTATCATAGTGGAAATGTGATGGAGTTTTTGGTTGTCGTTTATGGGTTATGCCTTTGGTTATGCTTATTACGATTCAAACTGATATTAAAAATCTTCCTCGTAGCATCCCAGGATCGAAACCTGGCGAATGGACACTGAGAGCTGAGAATGGGGTACAATGAAGGCTGTCGATGCTAGATTTGGTGATGGGGAATTTTATGAGCCCTATTTCTGAGTTTGGAGTATGAAAAATTGTAAATATCATTCAATTTAAAGTAGAATTTCATGAAAGTTTTATACTCTTCAATTTTAATATTTTTTAAATGGATCATTAAGAGTAGAAGCTTCAATCTTTTTATTATGCTAGTTCCCTCATAGGGGACTTCAAATATGTAACACGCTTCCTTCCTGATTTCACATGTGCAAATGCGTTTAAATTCATTGGAGGAAACTACAGAATATAGCATTGAGAGCTTTAGTGTCATAGGTATACCGCACTCTCTCATTGACACTCTATTTAAATTTATCATTAGAAGCACTAATGGTTCTACCATCAACCATGACTTGTTCCATAGATATCGTTCATCATTGTTTAAGGGATCTTTAAAAGACAATCATCATACCCTTCCAATAGGCATAGTTAGACCGATCAAAATATGTTAGTAGTGTGACGACACACCCCTCTTGGGTAGACATCATTCTTAAGCCCATGGGATCAACTCAAGGCAGTTAAGCCTTCAAGATATACCCTCTCTGAAAGTGCCCCGGTTTGTTAATTAGCGTGAGTATTGAGTCAGTCAGACTGCAGATCCTCATAGGAAGATCAATTCAAAGCGTCTGCCTCAACCGAATGTGTGCAAGCTCACCATAGGTAAGTCTAAGCCTCACATCCCATGTCCCAAAACACCAAGTGAATAAAACCCTTAAAACAAGTTAGAACATTATAGGGTTTATGAGTGAGAAAAAAATTTTGAAAATAAAAAATCTTTAAGTTCTTAAAACAAGTTAGAACATTATAGGGTTTATGAGTGAGAAAAAAATTTTGAAAATAGAAAATCTTTAAGTTTTTCTTACTTTGTCGATTCTATCGATACATGTATCGATATGGTCGACCTGCGTCATCGATGTCCTCGATACCATATCGATTTTATCAGAATGAGGACAAAATGTGTCTAACAACCACATGAATATTTGGACGAAATTATTAATGTATCAATGTACCTATCAATACCATCGATATTTGTATCTCGAGTCCATCAAATGTGACTCAATAATATCGACAGGCAGATTTCTGGCGCCCCTGTTTTTAGTTAAGAAAATCATATATGCATTAAGGTCACGCCCCAAACTCGGAAACCGGGCTCACAAAATTCTCATTCGCCGAATCTGGCGCCGACAGCCTCCGTAGAACCCCATTCTCGGCTCCCAGTGCCCATTCTCCAAGTTCCGATCCTGGGATGCTACGAGGAGGATTTTCAATATCAGTTTCATTCGTAATAAGCATAACCAAAGGTATAACCCACAAACAACAACCAAAAAATACATTACATTTCCACTATGATCAAAAACTTTACAAGTACAATGAACATAACGGGAAATACAATGATGATAAACCAAAAGATCCAAAATAATCTGCAAAAGCGATCTTGCCTCAGCGTTGCTGCGCCCCAACGTCACCTACACTCAACAGTCGTGCATAAGCTTATAGAAAGCTTAGGGGTGGTGAAAGTGTGTACGCAAGGTAGTATTATGATCATGCAATATCAAAGTAATACGAAATATGCAAGTGGATCCATGAATACCATTAGTCATACCAAGGCCATGCGGTGTGCAAAGCATGAATGATGTCAGCCATACCAAGGCCATGCGATGCGAAGTGCAACTCAAGCATGCGAATCCTCATCTAAGTCCACATATCAATACAACTCAATATCTGGGATATCACCAGGGTCTAGTAGACTCTAAACCAGATCGTCGCCCCATCACGCACAATAAGGTAAGTGAAAGAGACCTCACTATCTGTCTGCCAATATCGGGCTCGACTCGTCAATAGCGGACCCATTCCTTGAGCTGGTTAGACTTAGCCTAGCATTACCCCCTACACTCAGGCGGGTAAGGCCACACCCTCTTCCAACCGACCACGATACAGTGAAAAGTGCAACTGTATGGTAATCGGCACTCGACGCTCTTGTACCCACTCGGTCTAGACATTGGAGCAACCTCTTGGTACCATAAGGGCTTAGGAACTTTCACCCAGGGATATCTATAGCACCCCATGTAGAATAAAATTTTTAGTATCCAATCCTTCCATCCACGATATGCCTGTAGAGGCTATAGCCCTGATGTCGCTAGGGCGTAAAGTAACCATATCACACAATGTGAAATGTATGAATCACACTATCCAATCATGCAGTAAATCCTGCGCGTATCGTGCGCTCATGTAGGGCAACACCGTCTAATCGAGGTCCCATAAATAATCTGTCCGAAGGCATATGCTATGATCAGTCACTTCTCATATCAAGCATACATATGATGCGTATGATCATTAGTCATGGAACTATACTAAACATGTTATAAAGTAATGTACTATCCTTACAACGCAGGTGGCCTAGACAGCCGACACACAACAAGTTCGGTCTATCAATGGGCCCTAGGGAGAGTCGTAATGTGGACATCCAACCAACATTATACTCGCAATGTGGACGTCAAACCAACATTGATCCCAAGGTGTAGCCCGTAGTGAATATCATTACGTAAATCAGGATGGGATCACACATCGCAATGGACCTTAGGTACACCCCATTGGGCCTTAAATACATCAAATGGGCCATATCATATGGGCCTTTTACTCATCTAATGGGTCACATCAATGGGCCACACCAATGGGCCTTATGTGCATTGCAATGGGTCAAAACCCATGGGCCTTAGATTGCATCAAATGGGCCTAATCCTATGGGTCTTATATGTAACAAGTGGGCCACACCAATTCGGCCCCATATGCACATCAAATGGGCCTCAACCCATAGGCCCTAGTACATCTCAATGGACCTTAACCCATGGGCCCCTAAAACATCAAATGGGCCTAATCTCGTGGCCTTAAATGCATAAAAATGGGTCTAATCCCATGGGCCTTAGAATACATTAAATGGGCCTCGACCCATGAGCCTTACATATGTATCAAAGTGGGTCTCAACCATGGGCCGTAAATACGTCGAATGACCCCATGACATGGGCCTTACATCCACATCAAAGTGGGCCCCAATAGACTACCATAAAGGCATTAAGATGGCCTCATAACATGCCAAGGTGGGGTCCACTTAGACTATAGATCTGGCTCATTTTCTAGCTCATACAATAAAATGAGCTTTTAAAATGGATAGACGGATTGGATGCAATACACGTATCACGGTGGGTCCACGTGAGCTAAAGATCTGACTCATTCTTTAACTCAATTATGAGTTTTCAAAATAGGTGGACGGACTGGATGCAACACATGCATCATGGTGGGCCCCACTGTCAATTGGCAGTGTGAATATAACATATACATCAGGGGGCTCCACCGTCCAGGCGGATGGTGTGAATAGAACCCATATATCTTGGTGGGTTCCACCGAATAAAATATATACTTCATCGTGGGTCCCACGTGGGGCCCACCATAATATTTTTTTTCCATCCAATCTGTCCGTACGGTCACTGGATGAAGAGGAAAAACAAATTTCATATTGATTCAAACTGTTGTGACCCAAAAAGAGTTTCAATGGCTGTCGTTCAATCACCGTTGTTTCCACTGATGTGGGCCACCTGAGATTTGGATGTGGCTAATGTTTATAGGAGGGGCCCACTGCTGGAAGTGGGCCACCCTTTGAACAGGTTGGATGACAAATAAACATCATGGTGGGGCCCACATGCAGGCCGTGGCCCATGGCCCGTCAGCCCATACACGCAGCACGCTGCTACTGCTATTGTCAGGGGCAGCAGGCGCTGCCCCTTAAGTATATGATTTTTTTTCTTTTTTTAAAAAATAATGATTTCCTGTGGTTTTTCACAGGTGGGGCCCACGTCAAGTAAATCCAACCCGCCCATTACATTCTGTGGCGCAAGACCATCCAAACGAGTCCAATATCCGGTATTTTTTCGGCGAATAAAAAAGTCAGGGTTACTTTTAACGGTAGAAACCACCATTTTATAGGTTATGGCCCGCCTGAAGATCGGATAAACCTCATTTTTCGGCTCAACGCCTTAAATGTTCCAGGGAATGAGGTGGACGGCGTGAATTGAATACATACCTCAAGGTGGGGCCTATGTGAGTGGGTCACCCAAAAAGTTTGAAAACAAGCCAATATTCATGCTTTTATCCAACCCACGTCCAGCGTCCCTGGACGCTGGAAGTTGCTCACAAATCCATTAGAGGTGGGCCCCACTTGAGGATAGCTTGGATAAAATAAATACTTCATGGTGGGGTCCATCCAAGTGGGCCACACGGCCAAATCATCACACAAAAATGTATAAAAAAAAAAAAAAGAAAAGAAGAGAGAGAGAGAGAGAGAGAGAGAGAGAGTGGGACACGCTTGTGATGGAGGGCTTCGCCACTATGAGCCCTCCCTTGTAAGAAACCATACAACAAATGGATCCCTTTATACATGTGACCATCGAAAACGAAAATCAACGGTGGAGATCCGTTCCCCACCGATATGGACGGTCTAGATGACCTCTCTAATGCAAGGAAATAAACATCATGATGGGATCCATAGAGAATGGCCCCATCATGGAATGATCATGATGATCAAAGTGGGCCATCGGCCACATCTTAGGGTCCCAAGTGAGATCCAAACCATTGATCGGTTGGCCTCACTTGGCCCATCTTCAAAACATGAAAAACTACTATTATCAAGCACCCACCGTTCGATCTTCTTGCTCCTATGGGTTCCTTAGTACCTTAGCTTTGATTCCAATGGATGAGATATGGTTTGGATGGTTGAGATGGGAGATGAAGGGGTAGGAAAGGTGGGCCACACTTGGAGTTTTGAAAGAGAGGGGGAGGTTCATATGTATGAATTTTTTTTGGTTGTTTGGAATGGGTTGAAAATGAGAGAGAGACTTGTAAAGGGAGAGGAGTGATGGGTGATGGAGTGATAGATGTGGTGGTGATGGGTGTAAGAATATTTTGACTTTTGTGGCCATTTGTGTAAGAAAGGCATGGGCTTTGTAAGAACTTTTTGACTTTTGTGGTTGCTTGGGGTTGGGTGTGAGGTGATGTGTACTTGACATGAGATGTGATGGGATTTGATTGATTAATGTGATTGATTTGATAAGTCGTAGAGATTCTCTTGGGTTTCATAATGCGCAGCATTTTCCTCGCACCGAATGCTGACCCATATCTCCAGACCAGGGTATAGCCTCGGCGCGCGAGTCGTGGCATCGAAACCGCAGCGACGATGTGGTCGCTATGGTAAAGGTCTTGGGTTGAGTCAAGACGGTTTGAAGGCATATGAATCAGGGTCGCGCGCAAATATCGCTTAAGGGTCGAAGGTTGTCGAAATTCGATCGGTAAGACCGCGAAAGTCTACAGAACAGTACGGACTAAGATACGGGTCTTATAATTAATATATCGAAGCCCACCACGATACCATTAGAGTTCAAATCTCGATGATATTGGAAGGGTCTCAATGATATCGGTCATGGGCGCGAAGATTTCCAACAATATATTTCAGGATAGTTTTTCTATGATCGAGGGTCACTCAATAGAATCGATATTCAAATATCGATAATATCGATAGGTGGATCAATGCATCGAACAGGGATAAAAACTATCCAGCAAGCTTAAAATGAAAATCCTTTGGATTTACCGATGCCTTGACACATCTATCGATATTATCGACATTCAAATTTTAATGATATCGAAGGTCCCTAGATCATTCTTATAAACCTGAAATATATCAAGCAAGTCTCTCTCATTTTCAAATGTCAAGGAATCGAACCTTGCATCGATAAAATCAGAGTTTAAAATTCGATGGCATCGACACGACTCTCGATTCCCTCAACCAGCTGGCAAGAGGTTTTCAAAAGCGTATGACGTTGAGTTTGTGTCATCAAGCAGACCATCAATACAATCGAGAGTATACGCTCGATGATATCGAACCTGCCTCAATGATATCAAACTCTGTCATAAATGTGACTGCTTCATATCCGTTGGAACCTTTTTCCTATATAAAGAGAACTTGTTTATTGTTACTTGTAGAGAAAGAAGAGAGTGTTTTTGAGAGTTTAACCTTAAATCATTTACCCAAAACCCTTTCTCTCAAGGGAGTTCATCCTCCAATCCACCCTCATCATTGATATTCAATAGAGTGGATTGGGGAATGAACTTCTGTATTCAAGGATCCTTCAGCTACAACCTTAATGGCAATCATTAAGCTGGAATGCCTTGAATGCATAGATGATTGGAATCGCTCTATCTCCTTAATAGGAAAACATTTAGAGAGTAGGATTCCATCATAACCTTGACCCAACTCATCGTCATATATTGGTACATCATTTGAGTTACAAATCAAGAAAGTGGAAGAGTCTTCATCAACAAGGAGGAAATCTTCATCAAGAGCTAAAAAGGGACTCATCCACTTATCTGTAAGTAACTAAAGTCCAGAGGACCCTTTTGATCATTCCTTTGTAGGATTGGGTATAAGGTGTTTCTCATCCTTATAAGTCCTCAAGGAGGCCTCCAGCGGGAGTGTACGTGGTGGGTGCGTGTGTGGACTCTATCTCTATGGAGAGTATAAACATCTGGTATGGGGTGAACCAGTTAAAACCTTGGGTTTGAGGTGAATCGTGTATAACCTCTATTAGGGTCTTCTGGAATATCCTTAGCCAGTGTGCCTAAAAGTGGGTGTGATGTGTTGATCCTTGCTCGTGAGAGCATAAACAGTCAGCCTCAGTGTAGGTTGTAAAGGTTGAAGGTAAACCTGATTGAAAACCTTTAATTTTGAGGTGAACCGCTGCGAAACCTCGTTAGTGAAATCTGGTATACTCAATGGTTGAGTGCGGTTACCAGGAGTGGAGTAGACAAGTAGTTGAACCACTATAAAAATGACTATGTATGTGATTACTATTCTTTTATATGTGTGATTTACTTCAATACTTTCATATTTGTATATCTAAGATCACGCCTCACGCATATACACAGTCATATCCATCATAAACTATGTGATATATTGTTCACTTCTTAAATAATTTGTGATTGGATCCTCTACTGGGCTTGGAAGCCAGTAGAGTTACTTTTGAGTAATCCTGATAAATGCATATTGATAGGATTAGTGTAATAGATTTTTATATAAACTATAAAAACTTTAAAAAGTCCTATTCACACCCTTCCCCCCCCCCAAGGACATATTGGCATATTTCTACTTCAACTTAAGCGGTCTTCACCGCTATCTCACTCTATAATATCAATTAAATTTCAGGGTGAAGGACTCATGGGTTATGCGTGGAAGCTTGGCGGAGTTAAGGAATGATGGAAATATCCTAAAGGGAGTGATCATGACTAAATAATATTTTAGCTAATTAAAACACAATCATCGAACTTGAACTAATATCCAAATTAAACTAAGTGAGGCAATAATTCTAGGCTTCCAAGTTAATTAAGGGTCAAATTACATAAACTACAAATGATATCATTCAAGAAACTACTCTATAAATGATAGTGTACATTTGTGTGTGGGATATGCTACCTATTAACTCATAGCATTCATCTAATCATGCATACATATAATTAAGCATTCATCATATAAGCATAATTAAACAAGTGATTAAAGACAATCTTAAACACAAGCATGTATAGTGGTTCGATTTATCTACTCTACTCATGGCAATGCACTCTACCCAGGATTGTACCAGATTTTACTATCGGAGGTTTTAAATGAAGTTCACCTATAACCTTTACAGCCCTATATAAGGACCCCAGCATACACTCTTGTTGATGGCTCCCACAAGAGATTTGAGTTGGTTTTCTATTGCCTAACCAACAAACTTAGTCTTAATCCAAGGACCTACGTTTACTTCCACTGGAGGCTCCCTCAAAGAATAATACATACACACCTGCGTCCAGTGGCTTATATAAGGACTTTAATTTAGGTCGTATACAAGAACTAAGGTCCTACATAAGAACCTAATCAAGTTTGGCAATTCAAACTCAACACTCAATCCCACATAAGAAAGTAGTGTAGATGGACTTTAACAAATGACAACTTACTTGTCGAATTAAGCCTCTTTGTAGCACCTTCTCGGGTTGCTTGAACGATGCTCTCACATGCTTCAATCCACTCCCCCGATCATAATGTCGATGCGTCGCTAATGTTTCAGCTCCAGGATCAAACACCTTATTGGGATGCTCCTTTCGATGACCAAAATTATGGAAGGTTGGGTAGAATCTCTTACAACTAATAGGAAGTTGTAATGCCTGGGAAAATTTACTAGAATAGTCTCTAGAAGTTTTAAACAAAGGATACTTCAGTAAGGTTGGGTCTAATCTGTAAAAAATGGTAGAGATTGAGTTCATCTTCAATAATGAGGTTAAAATCTTTATTAGAGTAGTAAAGCTCAAGAAGATTAATCAAATCTCATGGAATATGAAGCATAGGATGTGGGATATGATTAGGGATTTAGCTAAGATTCTATTGCACCAAAAACCCTCTACCATGCCCAAAGACTGGATCTTCTTTATAAAGGAATTGAGTTCTAACGGTCATAAAATGGAGAAAAAAAAAACGGCTAGTATTCGGTTGTACTGAATTAGATGGGAAAGCCATTGGACAAACTTGGGCACCTTTGGTCATGTTGAAGGTGTTATTTGGTCGCATCGAACATGATCATCGGTGGGACTAAATGTGGCACTCAATTGCAGCCGAATTATCCAGAATTTTACCTCAACATGTTGTCATGTTTTAGCCATTTTTGGTAAAACCGAAGGTGAGTTTGTGGGACTAAAAGTTTCTAAAATTGTATAGTTTTTCTAGCAACATAGGACCTTTAAAGCCAATCTAAGGATGATCAATTTAGTCTCATTTGACTTAAGGGATGATCAATAAAAGGTTTGCCTAATAGGTTTAAGATCAATTAGAGGTTTAGGTTGTTTTGGGTCAAGGGTTAGGGTCATCAACGCACTTATTCTTTGCACCTTGATGCTCCATCTCCACTTGTCTTCAATCTTCAGCTTCTAAGGGCTCAAATGACTTCATCACATAAGGACTCCTGTGATTGAAAAATAAGGTGTACTCTAACAAAACTTTGTATTAGGACTCTAGATGATGATTTATCTCGTGGCCCTAGGATTTTTTGTGATAATTCAATTGCAGTTTTCCTTAACAACAATAATAATAACTTGACAAACCTAAGTTTAGAGACATTAAGTTTTTCATTGTAAAGGATAAATTCTTTATTATAAAGGAGAGGACAAAAAATCATAAAGTGTGTAGAGAGTTGATTATTACAAAGTCATTAAAGAGTATGTGGTTTTTATCGGTGTGATTAGATCTTGTGATGTATTTGGTCATTGAGAACTACGGTTTTATATGTAGGCACTTATCTCATGTAGTTATGTATTAATGATTTCATCAAATAGTTTATATTCTACTTCTAAATAATGCCTATGCATATTTGTATTAATAAGATGAATAAGATATGCCACATTTTAGAGATAAGGTGTCTCTTAATAGAGATAATTAAATCAATTAGAAATAAACATGTATGATCACATTTTCACCTGTAATGTCCACACTATATTATCTCACTTACCACATTAATATTGCTAGAAGTACTAATATTTCAAACATGCTCATTCCACTTTGATAAATGTTACAAGGACTACCAAGATTTGATATTTAGTCACAAAAGATAAGATGCTAGGGGTGTGGCTTAAAACTAGGTATTACAATATATATATATATATATATATATATATATATATATATATAGAGAGAGAGAGAGAGAGAGAGAGAGAGAGAGAGAGAGAGAGAGAGACACGGTATTTCAAACACATTCATTCCGAGATTTTTGAAATAAAACTATTTCTAAAATAATATTATTCCGTATGCTCCAAGTTCGAGAATGTTGGAATCATCGTGACAAATATTGTTAAGATTTTGGAAATCTTACAATATTTTTATAACAAATAAGTTAAATGGTATTGTTCGGCTCGAAATCCGGTCATGTGTATGTGTATTGTGTCGGGCATGCCAAAGCCTTTTACATCTTGATTCGAACTGAACACCTTTAAACCCAAGCACTAAGATAGACAAAGAGATTGTGGGGGTTGTTTATGCCGAGAACTAAGAGAGTTTAGCCATCTATTTAACTAGTTACATGTGTAATCAAGCAATTTCTGAGGGGGGGATCTTCCTTTAATGAGTTTTTTTGTCTTTCAACATAAACAACTTTTTTCTCACCATGATAGCAGATATAATCCAATTCATACAAGGTATGACCAGAACAAACTCAATTGCATTAATTGAAATAAAAATAAAAACTTACAAAAATATCTCTCAACGATCCAACTTTTATGGAGTAGATGGCGAGGCCATAAATCTAAATATTCCTTGGTCCAATAACTCGATCATAGACAGAAAATTATACTAGTAAAAGAAAAGGAAAAAAATTATTCACGGTGATCCCATGCTGCATAGATGGAAGGGAATTACACTACTCCTAATTTAGGTCGGTCTAGCATAGTAGCGTAGATAGACCGAATCACACACTACCATGCTAAAATCGGTCTAGTATAGTGTTGGAGTTTGTGCCTTGGAAAACTATTTGTGCCTTAATCCACTAGCCATGTGGATGTGATTGGGTAAATCTTAGTTGTTGGTCATGGTGACAATGGTCCTAGACTGGACATCTAACATGCCTTAGATTTAATGTTACTCTCATCTTGTGAGCATTGGGTTTTATTGAGGAGTGATTCATTTGATGGTCATTAGGAACTTGAGATTGGACAAGATAGTCATTGACCTGGGAGAGTCATGATCCATGGATCTCAATACCGTTTTAGACCATAACCATCACAGGTATATGGGACACACTTGTGGATATCAGTTCATGATATGTATGGTTATCTTATGTGAGGGGACTGACTTGGTTTAGGGTGGACAATCTTCACCATTAAGAGCCAACTTGGTGTCGATTTATGCTTTACCTTTACCCTAGACAAGAGTGTGAGTATGACATAAACAATGGATTCAAGTTCAAACCTTTAGTCACTCCAATTGGTAGATCGAGATCAAGTCAATAGTTTGGTAGCCCATTAACTTGGGTTACGATTGTGAGATTAAGGATTGATGATGCATGAAAGATGGTTTAATCCTTAGACTTGAGGATGTGTAAAGGTCACAATCTTAATTAGTCGGCTTTGGCTCTTACTACGAAGTCCATGCAGGGGCCAATAAAGTATATATAACTAGGTACTTCCATTAAGAGTCGTTAATTCTTACACGAGCCAACAATGGATCCATTAATTTTCTTGTGAACATGTTTATACCTTTGATTTGAATAGATCAAGGACTAATCAAATTGGTTTTTCCATTGTGCCTAGTACTCTAAATGTTTTAATCAATTTTTTAAAAGTTTTTATCTAAGTTTTGTGTTAACCATTAAAATTCCATTTAAAACCCAAAGCTTAATACTCTCTAAAGACAAATTGCAAGAGTAAAATTGTCCACGGCTGCCCATGTTACATAGTATGAGTTTTTTAAGTTGGTAACTTCTTAAGATGTGGAGCCATATCTGGACAAGGCCACTCGACCAGTCGAGTGGGCTGTTCAACCGAGTCGAGGGTTCGTTGGACTCAAAGTCCAGTAAGATGCAGTTTTTTGAGTCTAAGGTGCTCAACCGGTCGAGGCCCATGCTCGACCAGTCGAGGAGACTGTTCGACCAGTCGAGGTTACGCAAATTCATTTCACGGATTTGATGCAGACTGCTTGAGGCGGTTTCGCAAGGGTGCGAAAGGGAAATTGCCTAAACTATAAATAGGAGTTCCTAGGGCTTTTCTAGGGTAATAAAAAGTGTGGGCAAAGGGTTTTTCCTATACATCTAAAGGGAAAAGGTTAGTATCTTGCTTGTAATCTCATTTTCTTCATAGTGAAAGTTTTACACCGTAGTTTTTTACCCTTGTTGGGGTTTTTTCATGTATATTCTTTCTTGTGGTTTGTTTAGTATGTTTTGACTCTATTTCTAGATTTATTTCTTCTTGTTTATCATTTGTGGGTGAGACCAGAGATTATATCGCAGTTCACTGCGTTGTTAGCGTGCTGCACAACAACTGGTATCAGACCTGTTGGTTTAGTTCAAGTGGGAACGATGACTGGAGAAGAGAAGATTAAAATTGAGAAGTTTAATGGTTCAAACTTTTCCTTATGGAAGATGCAGATGGAGGATTATCTGTATCAGAAAGACCTCTATATTCTTCTAAAAGGAAAAGAGAAGAAACCAGAGAAGATGACAGATGATGAATGGTCTTTATTGGATTGGAAGGATTTAGGAACGGTCTAATTCTCTTTGTTTAAGAGCGTCACCTTTAATATATTCAAGGTGAAAACTACAAAAGAATTAATGCAAGCCCTAGATACGATGTATGAGAAACTCTCAGTGTCCAAAAAGGTTCATCTTATGAAACGACTATTCAACATGAATATGTTAGATGGTGGAATTTTGACTAAACATTTAAACGAGTTCAATACAATCACAAGTCAATTGGAATCTGTTGGCATCACTTTGAATGACAAGGTCAGGGCATTATTGATCTTGTTCAAGTTACCAGACAGTTGGGATGGTTAAGTGATTGCCGTGAGCAATTTTTCAGGGTCGACAAAGTTAAAATTCGATGATATGGTCAGTCTAATTCTCAACGAAGAATATAGAAGAAGGACATCTAGAGTTTCAGGGGATTCAGGGAATATTCTAAACGTTGAAGGATGAGGAAGATCGCTGAATAGATGAGGCAATAAACACAGGCGTTCTAAGTCAAGGAAGAAGTCCAAGGGACCTAAAGACAAAGACGGGTGTTGGCATTGCGAGAAGAAGGGGACATGAAACGCGATTGCAAGGTGCTTAAGAAACAAAAAAGAAGCTCTCAAGGCGGGAAGGATTCAATGAATCTATCTGAGGAGAGCAACACATAAGCGTTGATCTTGTCTCTTGATGCAAGGAATGAGTCTTGGGTCATAGACTTGTGTGCTCCGTTTCATGCCACATCATGTAAGAAAGTTCTGCGTGATTATGTGTTAGATGACTTCGGGAGAGTCTACCTGTGTGCTGATGAGCCTTACAGTATTGTTGGAAAGAGAGATGTTCATACAAGTCAAAAAGATAGAACGACTTTAAAATTGAAGGATGTCAGACATGTACTAAATTTGAGACGGAACTTGATCATAGTTGGGCAATTGGCCGATATCGGATATGTGACGACATTCACTAGTGATTCCTAGAAGATCACAAAAGGTGATATTGATGATATCTTGAGGTAGGAAGGAAGGTACTTTGTATGTGACTTCAGGATCGTATAGTTCACTCGCAGTCGCATCAACTGGAGTGAATTGGCAGTTATGACATCAGAGGTTGGGACATATGAGTGATAAGGGGATGAAAGTGTTATTGTCAAAAGGGAAGCTACCAGGACTAAAGTCTATCAACTTAGAATTCTTCAAGGACTGCGTATATGGCAAGAAAAAGACGATAAGTTTCAAGAAAACAAAACGCACTCCAAAGACACATTTGTTGAAGCTTGTACACACTGATGTGGGAAGACCAGCACAAGTATCCTCTCTTGGTGGCTTACGTTATTTTATTTCTTTTAGTGATGATGCTAGTAGAAAACTATGGGTCTATTTCTTAAAGTATAAATCTAATATATTTGATGTATTTAGGAAGTGAAAAGTAATGGTAGAAAATGAGACAGATAAAACAGTAAAATGTCTTAGATCAGATAACGGGCAGCATGATTTGGCTACTATTTTTGGAATACAGAGAACAGGAAAATCATCAGAAGCAAAGACATATTCTTCAATGAAAAAGTGATGCATAAGGATAGTGTGCAGGAAAATAAGGAAGATGAGAAAGAATTCGTATTGTTGGAAGAGTTACCGAACATAGGTATTACAACGTCACAGGATAAACATGCACAGGAGCATAATGATGCAGAGCCGCAGACACCGGTTGTGAGGAGGTCTACTTAGGAGAGGAGACCCATGGTCCAATACTCACCATTCATACATTATCTATTGCTGACAGATAATGGTGAACCAGAGTGTTTTGAAAAAGCATTATAGTCAAATACACGGGTTAAGTAGGAGCAGGTCATGGATGATGAGATGGACTCTCTTGAGTCTAATCGTACATGAGAGCTAGTCACTCTACCTAAGGGTAAGAAAGCTCTTCATAAGAAGTGGGTTTACAGACTGAAGGAAGATTATGATGATTCAAAATGGTACAAGGCTAGACTAGTTTTGAAAGGGTTCCAACAAAAGGAATGTATCGACTTCACTGAAATATTTTCACCAGTAGTTAAAATATCTACAATTTGGATTGTCTTGAGTATAGTGGCTACAAAGGGTTTACATCTAGAGTAGCTAGATGTTAAGATAGTCTTTCTTCATGGGGACTTAGAAGAAGAGATATATATGCATCAAGCAACAAGATACGTGGCACCAGGAAAGGAGAACAAGGTATGTAGATAGAAGAAGAGTCTATATGGCCTGAAGCAGGCCCTGAGGCAGTAATATAAGAAGTTCGATAGTTTCATATTGGAAAACGGTTTTATGAGATATCATGCAGACCACTCTTGCTACTTGAAGAAGTTTGATACGTCGTACATCACCCTTCTTCTGTACGTTGATAATATGCTTGTAGCCGAACCAAGCATGAAGGACATCTCAGATCTCAAAAGACAACTGTCTAGAGAATTTGACATGAAGGATTTAAGAGCTACAAAACAAATCCTATGCATGAAGATAAGGCGTAACAGAGAAAATAAGAAATTAATTTTGTCACAGGAAGAGTACATAGCCAAGGTACTTGATCGATTCAGTATGGGAGGTGCTAAGTTAGTTAGCACTCCATTAGCCAATCACTTCAAGCTTTCTAAGGAGCAAGGCGTGAAGACGTAGGAGGAACGAGACTGCATGGCTAAAGTCCCATAAGCGTCAGCTATTGGGAGTCTCATGTATGTTATGGTGAGCACGAAGCCAGACATTGCTCAAGCAGCGGGAGTTGTTGGCAGGTTCATGAACAACCCAGGGAAGGAACATTGAAAAGTTGTGAAGTGGATCCTCAGATATATGGTAGGTACTGTGGATGTAGGGCTGTGTTTTAGAGGATCAAAAATTGTAACGTCCTGAAAAAATCAGTACTTGGACTCGAGTATCAACTCGACCAGAAATCGCGTAGGATTAATTCCTTTAGAAAATAAGTGTAAGTTAGCTAGCGCAACGCTAGAGTAGCTGAAAAATAGTCCCTGATCACTTTAAATACGTTCTACAAACCCAAAGCGAGTAGAACCAATGACGCTATAATACTCTAAAACTTTGAATCAAACTCTAAACCAGTTTGTTCTCTTAACCTCTTTGAAACTTTGTATTGGATCTAGACCGCGCGTCGAAAGTCCAATACCTACAATCTTAGACCATTAGAACCGGCTAGCTGGACTTGACAATTATTTCGAAAATCAAGTCCAACCGACATACATAGGCTATTTCATTGAGCCTGGACTGAAGAGAGTGAGAATAGGGTTAGATTTGAAATTTGAAATTTGAAATTCAAATCTGGCACACGACTTGACGCGTTATTATTAAGCGTTCTGACCATCAGAATTCAGCCAAATTACACCCTCGGATTAGGAAAAATTTCTATTTCATATCATGAGACTTGTAGGCCTGATCTACGTGCGGTGACCGCTGAACTGAAACTGGACCGCCACGTGCGATATACGAACACTACTGGTCTGAAAACGGGATGTGAGCGACATCCGACATGTATGAACTTAAGTTCGATCGCGTTCGGCCAGGGGACCACCAGAAATGCCTTTTTGGACCGAAACAGCCCTGATTTGGTTAGGTATCAAGTAAACCTTGTTTCCAAGCCTATTTTGGGCATGTTTGGGCTTATAAAAGGGCTTGGAACCCTCACTCCTCTCACCCATCTGAATTTGCTAGAAACCCTAGCAAGAGTGAGAAAGAAAGTGAGAGATTCTGAGAGAGAGTGGAAGGGAATTTCCTGCTGCTTGTGCCACCTGTTGCACGTGATTAAGCAACGCACCTCAATCACTTTGCCGGTGATTTCGCCGCGTTTCTAGGTAAGAAAATGCCCCTAACACTTGCTGATTTGAGGTTCCTTAGTTTTCATAGCGAAGTAGCTGATGCATCTTGTAAATTAGGTTGCCTATTCACCGTAGACGAAGCGTATACGCTCCGTTCGAATTGATACACCTATAGGAGAAAAGGTGCGGATTTTAGACGCTTTGATTGACTGTTTCCAACGCTTTCAATGTCGTTTAATAGTAGATTATCAACGGCAACGCCGTTTGACATGTACAACATGCTGTCCGTTTCCTGTTTCGTAAGCAGACGAAGAATATGAGACTTAGGGCATTTTAGTCATTTGTAGGAAATACTGTTTTCATCCATAATTTACTGATGTGATTGACATGGCTTCTTGTCACATTAGGATTCTATGAATGCGTGTAAAATTAGTTTGGCGAAGAGATTCGCCTAAATGCGCACTTTGAGTCGACATACTATATGTAGACTTAAGTGTGTAGTTTAAGTGTTTGTATAAATGTTTGTATTAGTATGTATTGAATTAAATGGTTTTATGAATTAGTTTGAGATTGATTTCTCAATCAATATGCTGATGTAAATGATTTCCTACATGTTAGCTATATGCATGATTTCATTATATGTATGAAATGCATGTGCTTGATGATTTACTTAAGTTATATGTTATAACATGTGATAACATGCTCACAATGTTGTATTTCATTTCCAATACTCTTATATGATTGCTGATGTGGATTCATAATTGTTTGGGATTATACCTAGTCCAGGCAGTCGGCAACCGAGCAAGTTCGTGGTCGGCTTATCTTTCCCACGAACGACGCGCCGATGAACGCGAGTCGTGCTTTGGAGTTGGCGGCAGTGGTTAGGCCACATGAGGTGTTTTACGCACTTCATGTCGTTCGACTTGAGATGCGCTCGTGCTAGTCAAGCCCGTCAAGTAACCCGACTGGCCGTTGTATGTTCACCTTACATGAGTCATAACTTCTTGAACCTAGGGTACTGAACTTACCATTGTAAACCCTGTCAACCATGGTACCTTGATCCACAAAGACTTATGAGCCGGGCATGGTGGTACGGGACACCGTGGTCAAGCTGTCGGCCTACGCTGGGGCCACAAACCTCCCCGTAGTGATCAGTGAGCACCTATGACTCGTGAGCAGATTATGGTGGTATGGGACACTATATTCTTGCTGTCGGCCTACACTGATCAGGCGACGAGTCCTTTGTAGTGACCGCGAGCGTATTCTGAGTCTACGGGAGGCGACGACCCTTCCGTAGCAGTGAGAGTACAGTAGGCCTGTATTGATAAGGTGATGGGGGAACGGTGCAACGAGAGCGAGCAACAGCCCTGGCAGCCCTTGCAGCGACGTACAAAATATACATCGTATGAGATTACTAGGAGTGACGACCCTAAACAGGATCTGTGTTGGGATTGATATAAGGGATGTACCTTAGTTTTCCAATCCTGCTGTTTGAATGGACTAATAATAACTCAGAAATCATATCACCATCACATTGCATGTGCTTGGAAGATGTGGAGCACTATGGGATGATTGCATGCCGCGGTCGTAAGAT
Organism: Magnolia kwangsiensis; assembly: GCA_037074715.1. NCBI lineage: Eukaryota > Viridiplantae > Streptophyta > Magnoliopsida > Magnoliales > Magnoliaceae > Magnolia > Magnolia kwangsiensis. The sequence continues at coordinate 82,397,887 of CM073589.1, read as the reverse complement.
GGTGTCGTATGAGGGAGATCGTCGGTGAGGGCATCCATCACGTCATGTCATATTACATTAACAACAGTATTAGGATTGTTTGATTTACTGCTTTACTATTATCTCATGATTGATTTGAGAACATGTTAATCCTTGCTCTATTATTCCACTGAGTTAGCTACTCATTCCCACGTTTCGGGATGGTATTTGCAACACCCACCAGACCCTGTCTTACATGCAGGTGAGGCAGCGATCCAGGAGGTAGAGCCGGACTATGATGAGGACCAAGACGAGTTCTCATATATGCAGTACCACGACGGCTTTGCTTAGGTGGCCTGGGTTGACGGGACTTCTCAGTGGGATTATTTTTGGACATTTGAATTCTGTTTATTTTCATGTATATGAGACTCAGAGATGTATTCATACTTTGGAGACAGTCGAGATCTACTTTGTTTTTCCATACAGTGATATATTTATTCTTTAATCTTCCACTTGCTTTTATCACTGGATCTGGAGTATGAATTGGTATACTTTTACTCATGTGAATGCTTTAACTCAGACAACATTGAATCATAATCATTTTTTTTACATAAGTGACGGTCTGGAACTCAGGAGTTGAGTTTATACACGACCCCCGATTTTCAGGGTGTTACAAAAATCAAGCTACAAGGCTACGTAGATTCAGATTTGGCAGGAGATATCGACAACAGAAAAAGCACTACAAGTTGTCTTTACTCTGGATAATGCTGCAGTCAGTTGGGTCTCTCAGTTACAGAAGATAGTATCTATTAGTATAACGGAAGAAGAATATGTTACAGCTACAGAAGCGTATAAGGAGATGGTGTGGATGAAAGGTTTTATGGAAGAGTTGGGTAAGAAGCAAGCATATTTCAAGTTATACAGTGACAGTCAGAGTGTAATACCCTTAGCTGAGAATTCAGTCTTTCATTAAAGGACCAAGCATATTGACATCAAATATCACTTCATACGTTTGTTACTGGAAGATAGATCGATTGATCTGGAGAAGATTCATACAAGTGAGAATCCTGCAGATACGCTGACCAAGGTGGTCACACGGGAGAAGCTGAAGCTCTGTTCAACTTTAATTGGTCTTTAGGCTTAAAGACGAGGTGGTGCACTCCAGATGTAGAAGACGAAGGATTACAGTGATGTGTCTCCAAGTAGGAGATTGTTGAGATGTGGAGCCACATCTGGACAGGGATGCTCGACCGGTCGAGTAGCCCACTTGACCAGTCGAGGGTTTGCTCGACTCCAAGTCCTGCGAGTTACAATTTTTTGGGTCGGAGGTGCTCAACCAGTCGAGGGTCCGCTCGACCAGTCGAGGAGACTGCTCGACCAATCGAGGTTATGCAGATTCGTTTTACAGATTTGATACGGGCTAAGGAATTTTGAGGCAGTTTCACAAGGGTGCGAAAAGGAAGTTGTCTAAACTATAAATAGGGGTTCATAGGGCTTTTCTAGGGTATTAAAAAGTATAAGCAAAGGATTTTCTCTATACATCTAAAGGGAAAAGGTTAGTATATTGCTTGTAATATCGTTTTCTTCGTAGTGAAAGTTTTGCACCGTTGTTTTTTTATCCTTGTTGGGGTTTTTCTACGTATATTCTGTCTTGTGATTTATTTGATATGCCTTGATTCTATCTATAGATTATATTTCTTTTTGTTTATCATTTGTGGGTGAGACTGGAGATTAGATCTCAGTTCCCTACATTGTTGGCGTGTTGCGCAACAGAACTTCCATCATGATGGCATGAACAGAGTGTTTTGAGGTCTAGTTGAGCAGAGTGACCATTGTTAGACTCTCAATTAGAGGCTAGATATGGCCCTAGGCAACATATATGGGCCCTATGCAAAAATGTTATCTCCATTTCCCTTTGGGAAGGTTACGACCTGATATCAGGTGTTAGACATTAGTGCCAAATTGTCTCGAGACACGTCTTTGCAAGGTAAGCTAGAATAATTATATACATATATAACTAGAATCGGACCCAATTTTTAACCAGCTCCAAGATGGGAGACCTGGACTTGGACCCGATTAAACCTAGTTTTTCTACTGGGCCCACAAAGTCAAGCCTGACCGAATTACTAAATGGGTCCGAGAAATTGGATCCACACCGGATGTTTACATCGGGTGAGGTCCATCCGTACCTGTGAATCTGGGAAGCCGTTGACAGCTCTATTCCTTGCTCTGTATACAAGGGGATTTTTGTTTCTGACCAGTGGGTCATCATTGGCTAATCCGGACCACTGGTCCATTGCATCTCACAGTTGGTGGGCTATGCCTTAAAAAGCCAACCCGGTATGACAATCTCAAGCTTACCGTTTGTGGCCCATGGGTAGATACATTTTGAAAAGGAATAACACAGTACACTTTCAACTTTAAAAGATCTCCGAATGTTCCACTCTGAGTGGTTTTCCACCATTCTTCATCCCCAGCGAGAGTCCACAGATCATAAATGCCCTGGTTTACAAACCATGTCAGCTTTCTCATATTCTCTACCCACGGTGGGAGTCGATGGGAATTCAAAGCCTGTGAATATCCTCATGTAATTGTGTTTGTGTGCATGTGGGCGCACACATGTCTATTTGTACGGTTATTAAAAATTAAATTCTATGGTTATAGCATACTTTTAAAGGCACCCTGTTTGGTTGCCTTTAAGAAAATGATTTCATCTTATTTTAGGTAAGAGTATTATATATTAGAGATAGTGGTTTGTATAATTATTTTTAGTCCTCACCTAGCTCTCCAGTATATAATTACTGTTAATTAAAGAAAATGAACTCTAGTGACAAGGCCCCGTGTTCGAAAAGAAAAACCGTGGCGGCTGGTTTTGAAACTTTTGTTTTTTTACACATGCGCACTTACAACCACGCACTCACATTACGTAGTGTAATTTCACCACAATGCGTACTCGAACCCATAAGCTCGCGTTGAAACTCATGTGAGTCGACCACTCAGCCATGAGTAAGGACTCAGCTCGTCTTGAAACTTCGCCAAAGTTGACTAAGCTATACGTTCCATGTTGAGTTGTTTTGTTAACTCGAGGCTTGACCTTCAACTTGCCTGACTCGCCCTCAACTCAGTCAACTCAACGCACTTTGCAGTGACTACAGTGGGTTTTTTTTTTTCCTGATTTAAAGAGAGTTGAGAGGGTGCATTAATTAATTAATTAATTTTCTGAATTAAAGAGAGTTGAGAGGGCGCATTAATTAATTAATTAATTTTCTGAATTAAAGAGAGTTGAGAAATCACCATTGCTCGAGCTATGGGAACTGCTCATCCCCGAAATCGCCATTGCTCATGAGAACCAATCGGAGCTGGTTATGTCTGATCTGTACAAATTTGCATGGTGCTTTTGAAGATATGCTGAGATGTATGGAGAAGATTTCTTGATAACATAGCTAGGATGCATTGAGCAGTGCTATGTGGTTGTAAAGATGGTCGATTATGAAGGAGCAGTTATAGGGTAGATATACAGTAGAAAGAGGAGCAAAAGGTTGTAGATAGACAATAGAAAGAGGAGCAAAAGGTTGTAGTGCTGAATGGTTACAACAACTCTCAAGACGTAGGAAGCATCTAGATGGCTAGATTAAGGTTATAAATAGCAAAGGAATGCAGCAGATAGATTTCATCTCATACCAACCCAATCAAATCCAAATATTATCTTTCAATTATCAAATCTATTTTTACATTCTGTAGTGTAATATGTTATTTCTTGCCAAGTAAATTACATTTCTTAGTATAATCATTTATATTCAGCTTGCCATTTGCATTTCGTAGTGTAATATATAGCATTAATCAAGTAGTTGATAATCTTAGTTGTAATTTAAGTCTACACTTGCACGCTGGATTCAATTCTGCTTCAGGAGAAGTATTTTGCAGCTATTCTTCATGATCGACTGTAAGAATCTCTTTCTTGTTTCTCTTTATTTGTATTGAAAAGTCTTTTCGTACGAAAGGCAAAGGTGTAACCCATCATTAGAGGATAAACCTCACCTTTTAAATATCGCCTTATCCAATTTACACATCGAATGAGTGGCTGAATAGGCGACCAATCTCATCAGATCTCAGTCATACACTACGTGTCTGCCTATCTTGGTGCTTGGGGTCATAATTGGTTTGAATTGAGCCACAAATCCAATTCTAGCACACCCACATTCCAACTGCTGAAAACCAGCAGTAACAGTTTTTAGCACGCCCAGTGGGACAGTGTATCTAATTTATTGACGTGTATTTACTGATTAAAATTATGAATAGAAGAAGTACTCGAATTGTTGGGATCAATCCTTCCACACCAACCGCACCACCTCTAGTTGAGGATTTATCGGTTTAAGCAGCCCCTGAAGCATTGAATCTACACAACAGTCCAATGCTCGATACTGGGAATCAGGAAGGAGCACCGAGCTCTCAGACTGTTCTCCCAGACGAGATAGTGGTCATGCTTTAAGATGTACAAATGAGTATTTAGCATGCACAAGAATATGGAATAGCCTAAATTGAGCAATTTTGTATTTAAACTAAGAATACTAACATATATATGGACAACTAGATCAAGGCCATGCATCGAGTAATGGCTATGATGGTCGAACGAACACTGTCGGCAATGCAATATAATGTTGAGAGAAGTTCTATCGGTAATGCAGCTCATATGTGAGCCATGCTGCCTCCACAAAGGAATCCACCACCAGTCCCAGATCAGGAGATGCGAAATACTCCACCTTCGATCGAACTTAAACGACCAGAACAAGAGGCTAGAAATTTTGTACCTGAAAATTAGAATTAATGATTTCTAGGAGGATATAACCTCATCAATTCCCCTGGAATCTTTTGTTCCAAGAGGGACTGAACCGATTCGGTCATGAACCACCACCGGTCCTTGAACCTCAACGAGTGGATCGCAACCAAATCGTACAAATTGTCTAGGAAGTTGCAGGCCAGGTACTTGACTACAATGCTATCCCAATATATCACAAGTCATATCCTGAATGGATTGATTGGCAACATCCATTTCTGTAAAACTATTGACTGGACTTTGCCTTGTTTTCGAGCGATCTCGATCAGTCGACTATCGAACACGTCGGTTGATTCACTATGTAATGCAGAGAGCTAGTGAATGATGACTATCATAATTTATAATTATTTGGTCATTCGCTGACAGCGACGACTTTTACATGGCATTCAAATCTATTGCCAAATTCAATGTGCACTTAACAAGAAATGGAAGAGAAATTCCATAATCAATTTCTCTCTAAGAATAGAGAAATAACTATGGCCAATCTCGTCTATTTTCAGTAGTTACCAGGAGAAACTTGTGAGAGTTATATTACTCGGTTTAAAAGGGAAAAGAACTGATGTAGGATTTTCATAATCGAAGCCGAATTTGTGCAGCTAGCACAAGATGGGCTTGAATATAAACTTCATAAGAAGTTCATTGAAACAAAATTTATGGAGTTATATGATCTGACTATGAAGGTCTCCAGGTACAAGGAACTGTTGTAAGAAGATGTCCGATAGAAAAACTCGTCAATAGAAACTTATTATCATGACCCAAATTACGAGGTCATGATTGCCAAAGTGGTAGCTAAGAAACCACTTATATGTTCAACATTGGTTAAAGTGGCATTAACAACACAAAAAACTCAAAAGTTTACACTTTTGACATCACAAAAGCCGATGAGATATTTGAAATTCTGTTAAATGAAAAGTTTATCAAGGTTCCCATTAATCATAAGATACATTCGGCCGACAAATTACAAAATATCAAATATTGCAAGTGGCATGGAACTCCGTCTCATTCGACTAATAAATGTGTTGTATTCAGGAACGTCGTCACAGATAACATAAGCCACAGGTTGAAGAAGTTCCTGGAAAAAAAAATCGAGAAAGCTATGTTGATCGACACAGATCCATTCCCACCCAATCTTAAACATTAATACAGTCACAACGAATTTAAGAAAGCCTAATTGGCCACGTCGATCTTGGTCTGACTAACCAAGAACACATGCCACAACAACCAATGTGAGGGCGACGTTGATCTCCTCAATTGAGCGTTACTTGGCCGAATACCATTCGATAAGACAAGTAGGGTTCACAACTATGCGACCGATGTGCCAAAAGGACTATTCTCGGATGGGGAGATCCTCCCAAATCAAGGTTGCATGGCCATTGCGCTACTCCTAATCAAGTCAGGAGGAATGGTCATTATCGGCCACAACGAATGACCCATAATTGATACCAATAAGTAAGGTTACCCAGCTAGAGGATGGTCAAGCCCCCAACAACTAGAGGAGTGTAGAAGCGGGTTATGTATCCAAATTTCTGACAGCACCAGAGGCATTGACTCAAACTCAGAAACACCGATGGCAGAGGTGTCAAACAATTATGAGAAGAGAATAAGTCACGGACCTACCTCAGTTGAATGTAGTCCGACCATGACCATTCTGGAGAATTCATGTATCTAAAGAACCAGTGGCTAGAAGCACGGTTGGGGCAGGCCTATCTCCCATTTTACGTGACCAGGACTCTAATGTTTTCAGCCGGTCCGATCGGTCGGCTAGTCCAGAGGAAGATGTTTGCAGCAATCTATCAGAATATCTTAATGACGAATGCTTCCCAGGGGATGAATGGTTAGTAAATGAATTAGCGACGACTGCTGAAGTGCTGTAAGTCATCTAACCAGCAAGCCCCTTGTCCTGCCTTACGGGCGATAAAAGCATTAAGCAAGATGAAGACTTTGATACACAAATGGATGTGAAAACTCTAAGGGGGTAATGTCCAAAGGAAGGGATTGTGTTCGGGACATTGCCACCAGTCGTGTTTCAAATTTCAAGCCATACCATCCCAGCCAAATAGAATGGTAGGTGATATGGAAGAATTCAGTCCCCGAGTGATGATAAAACATGCCTCTTCATTTTTAGAGATGATAAAAAATAAGTCAGAAATATATGAGACCTCACATATAAACACAGTTACATTGGAGTCGGGGGCCACATCTGAAAGAGTGGTCATAATGGACCCACTCATGGCATAATGCAACATCTCATGCCGTTGTACATACCTGCATATATCGAAGGATGCGCAGTCACCAGAATCTTGGTCAATAATGGAGCCACTGTCAACCTGTTACCAATGAGAATGATGTTAAAAATAGGAAAGACAATGGCCGATTTGATCCCTTCGGAGGTTATCATAAGTAATTTTGCTAGTCACGTTACAAACACTCACGGGGTCCTGCTAATTAACTTGACTATTAGGATGAAAACAGTATTGCCTCCATTTTTTGTCGATACTTCGTCCAACTGCAATGCCATGTTGGGTAAAGACCGTATTCATTCATTCGTGTTTATCCCATCATTCCTATATTAGTTCATGATATTTTAGAATCGAGATTTAAACTAGTCTTGGCCGATAATAAACCCTTCTTGTCCACTTCAAATGTGAATGAAGCCTATTATTATGGGGAAGAAGTAGAATCAATTTGATTTACTAGAAGGAAAAAATTTGGCCAACCAACTAGAATATCAGTAAAATAAAATCTAGATAGTGTTGTGCAAGCCATTATGAAAGTAATTCGATCAGGCGATAAACTGTCGAGGGACATTGTTCCTTATCGACCGGTTCCATGTTGTACTATTGAAGAAATTCTATGATCAATACATTAAAAGAGAAGCAACATTACGACGATTTCACAGTCAAAATAAGAAGGCTTGAAGAAAGCTTGGAAGATAAAGACAATGGTTGTCTGGGGAACTTGGACGATATAGATACCTCAACTGGAGGAGAGGACATTGAGCTTAAGGAAGCTCCTGATAAGTTGGAGGATTCTCAGCCACGAATTCAAAATCCTTTAGTAGAGGTCAATTTAGGAACCGTTCAAGACCCAATGCCCACATTCATCAACGATTTGCTAAGACCTTAAAAGAAAGTACGTGGATTAATTTACTTGAAGAGTTCATTGATTGCTTCGCATGAGATTACCATGAGATGCCAGGACTCAATCAAGGCTTAGTTGAGCACAGGTTACCTATAAAAGATGGGTATCGGCCGCATAAGTAACCGCTCCAGTGAAAGATAGCAGAAGTAACCCACAATAAAAGAAAAGATTGAACAGCTTTTGAAGATTGGTTTCATTAGGCCTATCAAATACGCTGAACGGAATTTGAATGTTGTCCCAGTTATAAAAAAGAATAATAAATTACAAGATTACATTGATTTTCAAATTTTGAATCTAGCCACCCCAAAAAATGAATACCCAATGGTGGTTGTTGATCAGCATATTGATAAGGGTGTCAGACATAGAATTGTAATTTTCATGAATGGTCATTCTGGGTATAACCAGATTTATATTACAACGAACGATGTGCCAAAAACGACCTTTAGATGTTCAAGTCCGTTAGGAACTTACTATTAGGTGGTGATGCCTTTCGAACTTAAAAATGAGAGAGCTACAAATCAGAGAGCAATGAACACCATATTCCATGACATGATCGGCCAGTTTATGGAGGTCTATGTGGACAATGTAGTGGTCAAGTCATCCGATGTAGAAGACCATGTCGTTCAATTGTGCAAATCATTTGAGCGAATGAGGCTCCATAAGTTAAAAATGAACCCCCTTAAGTGTGCTTATGGAATTTCACTTGGAAATTTTCTAGGATTCCTTCTGAGATTCCTAATGCATCAGTGAGGAATAAATGTCAACCAGAATAAGGCTTAAGCAATCATTAATACTCACCCACCAAAGAATGAAGCCGAGCTGTAGTGATTCCTAGGCGAAGTTAATTTCATGCAGAGATTCATATCTAATTGTGCAGGTAAAACCAACATATTTTCACCATTTGAGCGAATGAGTCTCCATAAGCTAAAAATGAATCCCCTGAAGTGTGCTTTTGGGGTTTCGCCTGAAAATTTCCTGGGATTCCTAGTGCATTAGTGAGGAATAGAGGTCCACCAGAACAAGGCTCAAGCAATCATTAACACTCAATTGTCGAAGAATGAAGCTGAGTTGTAGCGATTCCTAGGCCAAGTTAATTTCATGCAGAGATTCATATCTAATTGTGCAAGGAAAAGCAACATATTTTTGCCATTGAAAAAATTGAAGCAAGGGGTTTGAGTTCAAATGGTAGGTAGATCATCAACTAGCTTTCGATAAAATTAAGGAGTACCTTATAAAGCCGCCAGTATTAATGCTACCATTCGAAGGTTGACCACTTGAGCTTTACGTCGGAGCATTAACTGAGTTAGCCGGAGCCTTTTTAGCCCAAGATGACGAGAACAGGAAAGAGCTTACAGTTTATTATTTAAGTTAAACATTGCTTGACACGGAGAAACATTACTCAGCTATAGAAAAGTAATGCTTATCATTATATTTCGCAGCCACTAAAGACATTATTTGTTGGTTAAAAGAGTAAATGTAATAACAATAATGACCTAGTGAAATATATGTTGAATCGGCCGATTCTGAATGGCTGACTTGGCAAATGGGTACTGGCTTTATCTAAATTTGATATTTGTTATAATCCACAAAAGGCGGTAAAAGTCCAGTCCATAGCAAATTTCTTGGTTGACCACCCATCAGATTTAAAGGAACAGATTTCTCTAGAAATTAGGGATCTATATTACGTACAATTGACATAATGGAAGATGATTTTTGATGGATCAAAGACACATAAGGCATTAAGAACTGGCATAATTTTAATCCCACCAAATGGAAACAGACAGGAGTTTGACTTCCAGTTGGAATATAACTACACCAATAATTAGGCTGAGTATGAAGTTATAATAATCAACTTAGAATTATTGATAGAGTTAGGTGCAAAAACTGTGATAGTGATAGGAGATTCATAGTTGGTGATCAATCAGATAGCAAGGCTCTTCAAGTGTATGAGTATAGCCTTTTTGCCATATTATGCCTTAGAAACTCAGATGCTGGATTGTTTTTAAGAAGCGAAGCTGATGCACATCACAAGGGATCACAACATGGATGCCAACGAAATGGCGCAGTTAGTTGCAAGGCTAGATATGTCGGGAGGATCGGCCGAGAGGATGATTGTTATGCAGAAAAGATCTCTATCATCTGTTTTCGAAAGAAGAAGTGTTATATAAATAGACCAAGTAGAGTTAGGGGAAGAAGATTGGAGGACTCCTCTCATGGGTTAACTCTAGAGCCTGCACACTAAGGTCGACATGAATGTTAGGAGGTCAGCTGTAAATTACGTCAAGATTGACAGTGAACTCTATCGAAAAGTGGTCGACGAAGTCTTACTCTAATGCCTATCCAAAAAAATAGGCTTTGTTGGTAATGGGTGAAATCCATGAAGGGATATGTGGGGCTCCCCAGGCAGGGAGGAAAATGAGGCTCACGCTTAAGTGCTACAATATTTTTTACTAACAATGATGACCAATTACAAACGGTATGCCAGAGGTTGTGAGGCTTACCAAAAGAACAGGCCAATTCATCATGTACCCGCCACAAAGATATATTCAATCATAAAACCTTGGCCTTTCCAGGGTCGCACGATTGATTTGATAGGCCAGATTCATCCACCTTCATCGCAGATGGATTCATTCATCATTGTGACGACTAATTATTTCACTAAATAGGTAGAAGCGAAGCCTATGAAAGGGGTTAATCATCGGAAAATCATAGAATTCATTAAAAGTGGTATCATCCATCGATTAGGAATTTCAGAATCCATAACAATGGATCGAGGTACAACATTTTTGGCAAAAGAGGTGCAAGCAATGGTGGAAAAATATGGTGTAAAAATCTTACATTCAATTCCATATTATACATATGCTAATGGCCAGGCTGAAGCTAGTTACAAGCTAATAAAAAATATCTTAAAAAAGATTATCGAGTAAAACTCTCGAGAAGGATATACGAAATTATCAGAAGCATTGTGGACTTATAGAAACTCACCATGAACAAGTACTGGGATGAGTCCATTCGGGTTAACTTATGGACATGACGCAGTAGTGCCCCTAGAGGTCACTGTGCCCTCCTTAAGGACCACTTATCAGACCAAGTTGATCCCTCCTAAGTTTACAGAGACCATGCTAATTGAGTTCAAAAGATTGGATGAGGTTTGAATGAAAGCCCTTGATCCGATCATTGCCCATAAAGTGGTCGTTGCTCATGTATATAACAAAAGGGTAAAAGGAAAATCCTTTGGAGAAGGGGATATGGTTAGAAAGTCGTACTATCGATCAGTCATACAAATCGTGCTTTAGCTAAAATGTGGTCCCCCACATGGGATGAACCATACGTTGTCACCTAAGTCCACAAGGGTGGAGCATATATTCTAAAAGATATGGATGGAAAAAATTACAAAGACTCCAATTAACGGCTGATTCCTAAAGCCTCGTTACCCCTTGCTGTAGGAGGTGGTTCAGGAATAGGGCAAACAAGTTTGAAGGATTTATAATTATTGGCAAGAGAATAAAGGAAAGCAGTTTGTATTGTAAGAAAGGAGGCCTTAAAACAGTAGGTCGTTTGATTTTTAAAAAAAAAATATGCATATATGCAAAAAGAGGGGAAACCCTCGGCCAATCGACCAAATTACAAATAATTTGCATTAAGTTCTTCAAATTTCTTAGCGGCTAATTCCTTTGCATCCCTAGCCTGTGCGTGCATACTCCTCCACGACGATCGTTGGCCTGTGGTCTGGTGAAGAAGGTCGATGACTACATCGACGTGTCGGTCGATCGTTGTGAACTCTTGATTGGCCATCAGTTTCTTAGACTTGCTAAAATCTTCACAAGTCTTATAAAGTCCTATCTAGGACTCAATGAAATCTAGGTCTTAAGAGTCCGGCTGATCCCTCTCTAAGTAGAGGTGAGCAGTCTTTGAGAGGTCAGCGAGGAGGTTGCTACGCTAAGCTTCCAATGATCACATCATAATTTTGTTGAAGCAATGTTGTCAAGTTCAGTGTAGTCGGTCTCTCCATACCGCGTCGTATAGGGCCAAGAGATTCACAAACTCGGCATGGATGGTTGACCTGTTCTCCTGGAGAGCAGCGCATTGGTGAAGTTCTAAATTGGCCTTAGAATAGATATCCCCAAGACGTTGTAATTTGGAAAGAGTCTCTATAATTTCTTGTAGATACTCGTCAGTTTTTGTCACCTTGGTAGCATTTGAGAGGAAGGGGTGAAGGTCGCGAAAGAAAGAAGCATGGGAGAAATAGTCAATCCCCTCTTCAAAGATCTCCTTTAAAATTGTTAAGGATTGCTAGAAGAAAATGGAGGAAGCCATGACTGTAAGGCTCGCTATCGAATTCTTGGTTGCGATGTGTTTCAAATCCGAGCAAAGGGTGCTTTTATAAGCATTGTAAGAGGTAATAAATGCATGCATTGGATAAAGTTTGATGGTTGGAATACCCAAGGTAGGCGGCTGAGCGGACGCTTCGATTCCTATAAGGTTGGAATGCAAAACGAAATGAATGAAACCCCTCAGGAACCCATGCGCATTTGTTGTTGCTTAGTTAGCATGGGACTGTATACAAAACAAAGGAAAATTTAACTTAGTGTTAAGTAGCCAAATTATTGTAGATTAATTCGGCCAAGGATGACCATTGGGTAGGTCTCATGGCACAATAATCAATAGATCAGGATAATCAGTCGTCCCGAATAGCTTGGGCGATGGCCGATTGCAAAGAAAGAATCTGAGATCCCATAAGAAAATCTAATATCTTGATATACTATGAAAATCAACCTTGGTGCATTTAGAATTTTGATAAAGAGCAATTCATTCAAAGATGTTGCTATTCATCGACAACGTTACAAAAGTATAAAGGAAATAAAAGAAATAAATCGGACAAATTACTTAGGCCATTTTAGTCGTCATCTCTTCGAATTCTTTGAGAAGAGCCTGCTTCTCAACTTCATTTCATTCGTGTTTAAGCTTCCAATCGGCTCCCTTTTCAATGATGATCGGAAGGAGATGAAGAAGTTAGTCGATACAGATGCTGTTAGAGGAAACTCCATTCTCGGCTTCGCTTTTCGCGCTAAGACTTATCTTCAACCGCATCTGGTAAATAGTAATTTTCTCATCCAAGAAGGAGAGGTCTTCAGGAATGGGCAGATCCTTAGCAAAGAAGGAACACTCTCGTTCCTTGAGTTATTCTAGTAGTTTGGTATGATATGCTTATAATGTATGGAGCATGGTTCGGTTGAACTGGTGAGTCTGAGCCCATCGTTTCACTCGTTCTAAGCTAGTTAATGAGCTTCACTTACCTCCAAAGAATCTTCCCTAGCTGAAGCCTGTTGATGAAGATATCTAGTGAGCTGCTAAGACTCGAAAGTTGAGTTCGAAGTAATGTGCCCGATAAAGTATAGACGCTTTAGCTTTTGAAAAAGTTCTTATAGTGTGACCTCTAATTCGGGGTTGTTGAAGGCTCCTTGACAAAATAATTTACATCAAAGAGCAATGAAAATTGATAGAAGTATGTCAAACCCCAGTAAAAAATTTCTGCAAGTAGTTCTTAGCACCAGTGAGGAATGAAGAAGAGTTGGAAGCCATGGAAATAATGAGTTGCACAATTTCAAGATGAAGCTGATATGAATCCAAATGGAATTTGAAATACTTTAAATAAATGATTCAAGTACCCATGATGGCAGCAGTTACAAGAGGAAAGGCGCTTCATGTTTTGGGAAACTAGGGATGTGTAGCCATCAAGGCTTTTAATTCGGGAAGTAACCCACGATGTCTCAAATTTTAGGAGGCCAGGTCAATAGTTAGTTGAAAGATTAAGAAGAAAAACAAGCTAAGACACTAGGTAGAGAAAATGAGGCTTAATGACCGATTGCATTGATAAATGATTTCTGATTCAAAATTACAATTCAACGGAAGAAAAGCATTGCATCGATGCAACTATCATCTCCAATAGGTCCTTCGCCATGCATAAAGTAGCTTCTATTTGACAACAACACAACAAAGTCGACCGATGGTAGCTGTTTAAGCCCTAACAGACATAGTTAGATTCTCAATCGTTTTCTTCCAGCGACTGTGCTCAGCATGTTTCTCCACATAACTCATTTTCAAAGTTATCAGTTCTACTTCCAGTGTTGTGATTCTGACTTCCATTTCCTCCAACTCGGCCTCAAATGTTTTCAACCCAATAGTCTCGGTTGAAATATTTTGGCGATATCTTTGGCAGAAGCCATTTGAGATTATGTTGTTGAATGCCCTGCCTTAATACGGTCGACAATCGCATGTATATGGTGTTGTTCTTTGGAAAATCCCAAGAATTCTTGGAGAATCGATAGCTTGTCTATAAGACTAGGATCCGACCAAGAGAAGACATGATATGATTCGACCGATTGTTCATGCTTATCAACCATCTCAGCCATCAAAGTTCCAAATGACCCCATTTAAATGAGGATCTTGTGTTCTTCCTTATGGTTTTACAAACTACTTGAGAGGGGCATCGATCGTTGGAGTCTCGTCTCTTGTTGGCTCAGGTACAGTTACCTCACAAGTTGAAGACTCCTCGACCATTGGAGGAAGTTGTTCGCCTAATGAAGAGATCAGTCAGTGAGAGGATATTTTGCCACGACTCTAAGGGGTAGTGCTTTGCAGCCATTCTTCTTCTTATTCTTGGTTAACAGCGGTAAGTGGTGTTTGGGAAAGATCGACCATGTATTCTGAGTAGGAGAAGTATGAGAAGGAAGAGCTTCAGCGCTGACTATTTCTTCAGAGTCGACGTCTGAACATCGGTCACTTCGGGAGCATGAGTCGTTGGTGGGCGCTGTTATAGCGGTTGCACCACCATGATTCTCTTTTCCGCAGCTGATAGCTCTCAGGTAACTACAAAATGAGGTTACAGTTAATCAACAAGAAAGCAAGAGACTCAGAATAATTACACAAGTAAGCAATCTCCACCTAAATCAGAACGGATGGTGTAGGTAATCAATCAATTGTTTACAGGCTGAGGGTTTTTAATAATTACTGTTATCACTTGTGTTGAAGTAGGGAATAGTGGTGGATTATGATGACATAGAGTAAGATATTTTTCAACAAATGGAACATTGAGATTATTTAGCATCTCCTTATCCTACCACCATTTGTTCTAACATTTATTATAATGAGCTTCCTGGTGACGTTTCAAACATTCCTCGATTTCTTTGGAATAATATTTAGTTGTGAGTCATGACTAGAATTTAGTTTTGAAGTATTTTTCAAATGAAGCTACGGCCTCGACCGAGGAAGTACCTGTTTGTCATCATCTTTTCAATGAAATTAACAACATTCAATCTACATTGATCAGTTGGGGAGGAGGATCGATGTACTTAAAGAGTTAGAGTAGTTGGTTGAGGAAATGAACTAAGAGGAGCTCCCAAATCAAGAACTCTCTTTGGACCTTGAGCTAATGGAGATGCGGGAATAATAGGTACCTTCGTTGCAACTTTTTGGCACTTTTTGCGAACAGTTGTTGTTGTCTCGGTCGGTGAAGTTCGTAGAGTGGAGACAGTGGCCGATCTGGTCCCCACCTTATTGGTTTTCTAAGTGGATGTAGTGGCCGATGGGGGTGCAGCTCTTTTCTTCCTTTTAGGCTCCATAGTATAGGAGAGTTGGGCGATGATGTCTTAAGAGGATTTATTTATTAACTTCTGATAATAGTTATCCCACCAAGCAGCGAAGGTGTCCTTTACTTGAAGTTAATTCAAATAACTAGGAAGGATAAGAAGTGGGTTGGACTCTTGAAAAGAAATAAGGAGAGAATGATAGAGCTCAACTTTATCAACAATCGACGGACTAAAAGAAGGCTTATTACAAGTTATATGAGTAAATGGATAGGGAATACATTGGACTAGGCCAAATTGGTGAGCAAGCAAGTTAAGGCAGTATTGTTTGACCCCAGCTTTAACATTTTTACCGAAATCAATAGTGTTGTCATAAGGAAGATCCCTACAGATGAGATAACTTTCTCATGCTCGTTGTAGTTGGGACACCTCTGTTGAGAATGTGGAGCCACGTTTGGGCCGCCTTCGACCGGTCGTAGGACATGCTCGACTGGTCATAGGGGCCTGCTCGACCGGTCGTGGACCGGCTCGACTCAAAGTCCAGCGAGTCCTGTTTTTCATGTTTTGGGTTCTTCGACCAGTCGTAAGAGCTGTTCGACTGATCGAAGTACGACCAGCGTAGCTCTCCTTCGACCAGTCGTAGGTTACGCAGATTCGTTTCCGAATCTGATGCGAACTGCGGATTTTGGTGTCGTCTTTTGCAAGGGTGCAGAAGGGAAGTTACCTAAACTATAAATAGGGGTTCCTAGAATTTTTCTAGTGAGAATAAAAGTTATTCTAAGGTGTGGGCTAAGGATTTTCTATGTGCTTCCAAGGGATAGGTTAGTATTTTTCCTTGAAATCTTTATTTTTCTTCATAGTAGAAGTTTACATTCGTGGTTTTTTACCCTAGTTTGGAATTTTTCCACGTATATCTTGTCTTGTGGTTTGTTTGGATTACTTTGATCTGTTTCTAGTTTATATTTCTTTTTGTTTATCGCTTGTGGGTGAGGCCTGAGATTGGATTTAGGCTCACTGCGTTGTTGGCGTGCTGCGCAACAACTGGTATCAGAGCTATTGGTTTAGTTCTATTGGGAGCGATGGCGGAAGATGGAAAAACTAGAATTGAAAAGTTTGATGGTTCAAACTTTACCTTCTGGAAGATGCAGATGGAAGATTATCTGTATTAGAATGACTTTTATATTCCTCTAGGAGGAAAAGAGAAGAAACCAAAAAAGATGACAGACGATGAATGATTTTTACTAGATAAGAAGGCTTTACGAACAATCCGACTTTCTTTGTCTAAGAGCGTCGCCTGTAACATATCCAAGGTGAAAACGACAAAAGAATTGATGGAAGCCCTAGCCATCATGTATGAAAAACCCTCAGCATCCAACAAGGTTCATCTCATGAAACAGTTATTCAACATAAAGATGTCAGATGGTGGGAGCATGGCTGAACATCTAAACGAGTTCAATACAGTCACGAGCCAATTGGAATCCGTTGGCATCATTTTTGAGGATGAGGTCAGGGCACTATTGATCTTATCTAGTCTACCAGACAGTTGGGATGGTTTGGTGATGGCTGTGAGCAATTCTTCAAGGTCGACAAAGCTGAAATTTGATGATGTGGTCGATCTAATTCTCAGCGAAGAATCTAGAAAGAAGGCATCAGGAGTTTCAGGGGACTCAGGGAATGCTCTAAACGTTGAAGGAAAAGGGAGATCGCTGAACAAATGAGGTAGTAAACACGGGCGTTCTAAGTTAAGGAAGAAGTCCAAGGGACCCAAAGATAAAGACGGGTGTTGACATTGCGGCAAGAAGGGGCACATGAAACGTGATTGCAGGGCGCTCAAGAAATAAGAAGGAAGCTCTCAAGGTGGAAAGGATTCAGTAATCTGTCTGAGGAGAGTGACACAGAGGCATTGATCTTATCTCTTGATACGAGGAATGAGTCTTGGGTTATATACTCAGGTGCTTCGTTTCATGCCACTTTATGTAAGGAAGTTCTGCGTGATTATGTGTCAGGTGACTTTGGGAGAGTCTACCTGGGTGATGATGAGCAGTGCAGTATAGTTGGAAAGGGGGACATTCATGTCAATCAGAAAGACGGAACGGTTTTAAAATTGAAGGATGTCAGACATGTACCGAGTCTGAGAAGGAATCTGATCTCAGTGAGGCAGTTGGCCGACACCGGTTATGTGACGACATTCACCAATGATTCCTAAAAGATTACAAAAGATGTCTTGGTGATATCTCGAGGTAAAAAGGAAGATACTTTGTATGTGACTTCAGGATCGTATAGTTCACTCGCAGTCGCATCAACTGGAGTGAATGGGCAGTTATGGCATCAGAGGTTGGGACATATGAGTGAAAAAGGGATGAAAGTGCTATTGTCAAAGGGAAAGTTACCAGGGCTGAAGTCTATTGACTTGGAATACTGCGAGGACTGCGTGTATGGCAAGCAGAAGAGGGAAAGCTTCAAGAAGACAGGACGCGCTCCAAAGACGCATCTATTAGAGCTTATACACACTAACGTGTGGGGACCGGCATAGGTATCATCTCTTGGTGGCTCACGTTATTTTGTTTCCTTTATTGATGATGCTAGTAGAAAACTGTGGGTTTATTTCTTAAAGCATAAATCTGATGTATTTGATGCGTTTAAGAAGTGAAAAGTTATGGTACAAAACGAGACAGGTAAAACAGTAAAGTGTCTCAGATCTGATAATAGGGGAGAATATTGTGATAAGAGGTTTGAGGAGTATTGTTCAGCAAGTGAAATCAAACATAAGAAAACGATTCCAGGGACACCGCAGCAAAATGGTGTGGTTGAGCGCATTAATAGGACCATTCTTGAGCGCGCCAGGAGTATGAGGTTACATGTAGGATTGCCCAAGACCTTTTGGGCAGATGCTATGAATACTGTCGTATATCTTATCAATAGAAGTCCCTCAGCAGCATTGGATGGTGGGCTACCAGAAGAAACGTGGACTGGGAAAGAAGTGAACCTTACACATCTCAGAGTGTTTGGTTATAGTTCATATGTTCAGATTGATGCAAAGCACAGAAACAAGCTGGATGCAAAGTCCAAGAGGTGCACATTTATATGCTACGGGCAGGATGATTTTGGCTATAGGTTTTAAGATGCAGAAAATAGAAAAATCATCAGAAGCAAGGACGTAGTCTTCAACGAAAAAGTGATACATAAGGACAGTGTGTAAGAAAGTAAGACAGAGGAAAAGGAATTCGTAGAGTTGGAAAAGTTATCGGACATGGGTGTTACAGCATCACAGGATGATCAAGCACAGGAGCATTATGAGGCAGAGCCACAGACACCGGTTGTGAGGTCTACTCGGGAAAGGAGACTTATGGTCCGATACTCACCCTCCTTACATTATCTACTGCTGACAGATAATGATGAGTCAGAATGTTTTGAAGAGGCATTACAGTCAGATACACGGGTTAAGTGAGAGCAAGCCATGGATGAGGAGATGGACTCTCTTGAGTCTAATTGTACATGGGAGCTAGTCACTCTACCTAAGGGTAAGAAATCTCTTCATAGCAAGTGGGTTTACAGACTGAAGGAGGAGCATGATGGTTCGAAATGGTACAAGGTCAGATTGGTTGTGAAAGGGTTTCAACAAAAGGCAGGTATCAATTTCATTGAAATATTTTCACCGGTAGTGAAAATGTCTACGATTCGTATGGTCTTGAGTATAGTGGCTACAAAGGACTTACATATAGAACAGCTAGATGTTAATACAGTCTTTCTTCATGGGGACCTTAAAGAAGAGATATATATGCATCAGCCGACAGGATACATGGCACCAGGAAAGGAGAACAAGGTGTGTAGACTGAAGAAGAGTCTATATGGCCTGAAGCAAGCTCTGAGGCAGTGGTACAAGAAGTTCGATAGTTTCATGTCGAAAAACAGTTTTATGAGATGTCATGCAGACCATTACTGTTATTTGAAGAAGTTTGATACGTTGTACATCATCCTTCTTCTTTACGTTGATGATATGCTTGTGGCCGGTTCAAGCATGAAGGACATCTCAGATCTCAAAAGACAACTGTCTAGAGAATTTTTCAAGAAGGATTTAGGAGCTGTAAAATAAATCCTAGGCATAAAGATAAAACGTGACAGGGAAAATAAGAAACTGATTTTATCACAGGCAGAGTACATAGCAAAGGTACTTGATCGATTCAATATGGGAGGTGCTAAGCCGGTTAGCACTCCATTAGCCAACCACTTCAAGCTATCTAAGGAGAAAGGGGCAAAGACGCAGGAGGAACGGGACTACATAGCCAAAGTTCCATACGCGTCAGCTATTGGCCTCATGTATGTTATGGTGAGCACGAGGCCAGACATTGCTCAAGCAATGGGAGTTGTTAACAGGTTCATGAACAACCCCAGGAAGAAACATTGGGAAGCTGTGAAGTAGATCCTCAGATACTTGGTAGGTACTAAGGATGTAAGGCTGTGCTATGGTGGATCGAAAATCAAGCTACAAGGCTACATGAATTCAGATTTGGCAGAAGATATCGACAGCAAAAGAGGCACTATAGGTTATGTGTTTACTCTGGGTAGTGTTGCAGTTAGTTGGGTCTCTCAGTTACAGAAGATAGTATCTATCAGTACGACAGAAGCATAATATATTCCGACTACAGAAGCATGTAAGGAGATGGTGTGGATGCAAGGTTTTATGAAAGAGTTGTGTAAGAAACAAGTAGATTATAAGTTGTACAGTGACAGTCAGAGTGCAATACACTTGGCTAAGAATTCAGCCTTTCATTTAAGGACCAAGCATATTGTCATCAGATATCACTTCATTCGTTTGTTACTGGAAGATGGATCGATTGTTCTGGAGAAGATTCATACAAATGAGAATCCTACGGATATGCTGACCAAGGCAGGCACAAGGGAGAAGCTGAAGCTCTGTTCAGCTTTGATTGGTCTTCAGGCTTGAAGACGGAGAGGTGGTACAATCCGGATGAAGAAGACGAAGGTTTATGGCAATGTGTCTCCAAGTGGGAGATTGTTGAGAATGTGGAGCCACATCTGGGCTGCCTTCGACCAGTCGTAGGACATGCTCGACCGGTCGTAGGGGCCTGCTCGACCGGTCGTGGACCGGCTTGACTCAAAGTCTAGCGAGTCCTGTTTTTCATGTTTTGGGTCCTTCGACCAGTCGTAAGAGTTGTTCGACTGGTCGTAATATGACCAGTCGTAGCTCTCCTTCGACCAGTCGTAGGTTACACAGATTCATTTCTGAATCTGATGCGGACTGCGGATTTTGGTGTCGCCTTTCCCAAGGGTGCAGAAGGTAAGTTACCTAAACTGTAAATAGGGATTCCTAGGGTTTTTCTAATGAGAATAAAAGTTATTCTAAGGTGTGGGCTAAGGATTTTCTATGTGCTTCCAAAGGAGGTTAGTATTTTGCCTTATAATCTTTGTTTTTCTTCATAGTGGAAGTTTGCATCCGTGATTTTTTATCCTAATTCGGGATTTTTTCACTTATATCTTGTCTTGTGGTTTGTTTGGATGGCTCTGATCTGTTTCTAGTTTATATTTCTTTCTGTTTATTATTTGTAGGTGAGGCCTGAGATTGGATCTAGGCTCACTGCGTTGTTGGCATGCTGCGCAACAACCTCTTCGTTAGTATCCTCTTACTTACTTTGACCGGTAAAGCAAGCAAGAGACGTATTCCCCACCGTGGAATAGGATGAATGACTAATTCTGCTTGCCTTGATCCAGAAGAAAGAATAAATTACTCATATATAAAGAAAACAATTGGACTTCTTGAGGGGAGTTGATGACGCGTTTGTCATATGAAGTATAAGTGATGCCAGAGTGGATGGAATTATGTACAAGGTTAGAACGAAAGTACTCATAAATGCACATCTATAGAAGCCACAACGGCTCTCCTCTATGATATAGAGCCTTGGTGGTGACTTCATGGATGCCTCTATACAAATAACCGAGCATAAAAGGTGCTGGAGCAAGTTTTCAACCTTGAGCGAGTGCCTCAACCAGTGGAATGTACTTGTTTGTAATTTGCAGAGCATTCACACAAAATAAATGTCAGCAAATCCAGAGCATTAGAAAAGCCGCGTTCTCTTCACAATCAACCGATCCACTTTGTTTGCGATAGGCCTGCATGAAATGAGAATAGGCTTTACCGGCCTTATTTGCGAAGGTTCTAGGTGCATTTTGTGTGAAACCTAAAAAAGACCACTTCACCAAAAGGAAGGAGTTAAGTCAGGGTTGTAATATCCAAGATAGTCGGACTCATAGGGCCACAACCAAAGTAGATTGTGTTGGTGAAAGAGCTCTAAAACGTCGAAGCAACAGTGAGAAGGGCAGGATCTGATAGATAATCGAGGATGGATAATTTAATACATTTGAGTGTCCAAATTCCTCCATATCGTCTCATATCGAGAATAAACACGGACAAACCAAATATTCCATTCTGATAGTGGTTTCGGCCATGATCGAGAATTCTTCAAAGCATTGGCAAAATCAAGGATGGAGTCAAATTGAATTGACAAAGTTTCACAGGGACAGATGAGAAATAAGGAATTCATCATGCTAACCTCATTGATCTATTGTTGAAGTAAATGCTAGAACCAAGCAATGATATTCTCCATCAGGTGTATGGAATATTGTTTTATTGATACATTTCTCAGAAAAGGTGTCCACCACGGTAATAAGATCATTTTGATAGAATGAGATAGCCATTGATCGAGAATGGATTCAGAGTTCTGGTTTGAATATTCAGAAAAGAAGAAGAAAGTGTAAGAATGAAGGAGATCTGGAATGACGCTTATATCGGTCGAAGCGGTAGAACATTTATTAGGGCATCATGATGATTTTGTGGGAAACGATGTAAAAACATGTGTTAAAATGGGGTTGACACTTGTTCCGATAAAGGGCAGTTCCTGCTGACGTGTTGCAATAAGTCGGCCAGAGATGGTTATCGGGGTGACAACGCGTGTAAATAATTAATGCTTCATTAATAAGAGGTTGCACGTCACCTTCACCTTTTACCAAAGGCCAAGCGATGTAGGGGACAATGTTCATCCCCATAATCGTCATTTCTCATGAGAACCAATTGAAGTGGGTTACATGTGATCTATATAGATTTACATGGTGTTTTCGAAGATTTGTTAAGATGTATGGAGAAGATTTCTTAATAACATAGCTAGGATGCATCAAGCAATGCCACATCATTGTGAAGATGGTCGATTACAGGGCAGATAGCAAAAATAGGAGCAGAAGTTCGTGGTATTGAACGGTTACAACAACTATCAGGATGTGGGAAGCATCTAAATGGCCAGATTAAGATTATAAATAGCAAAGGAATGCGGCGGGAAGATTTTGTCTCATACCAACCCAATCAAACTCAAACATTATCTTTCAATTATCAAGTCTTTTTTACATTCCATAGTGTAATTCGTTACTTCTTGCCAAGTAAATTACATTTCTTAATATAATCCTTTACATTCAGCTCGTCATTTGCATTCCGTAGTGTAATATGTAGCATTAATCAAATAGTAGATAATCTTAGCTGTAATTTGAGTCTACACTCACACGCTGAATTTAGTTCTGGTTCAGGAGGGGTGTTTCGTAGCTGTTCTTTACAACCGATTGTAAGAATCCATTTCTTATTTCTCTCTATCTGTATTGAAAAGTCATTTCATACGAAAGGCAAATGTGTAACCCATCATCAGAGGATGAACCTCACCTTCTGAATATCGCCTGATCCTATTTACACATCAAGCGAGTGGCTGAATAGGTGTAAGACCCGTATCTTAGTCCGTACCGTTCCGTAGACTTCCGCGGTCTTACCAGTCGAATTCCGGCAACCTTCGACCCTTAACCGATAGTCACGTGCGACCCTGATTCATACGCCGTCAACCCGAGTCGACTCAACCCAAGATCTTTACCTTAGCGACCGCGCCGTCGCCGCTGTTCAAATGCCGCGACTCGCGCGCCGAGGCGATACCCTGGTCGAGAGTTGTAGGCCGACGTTCGGTGCGAGGAAACACCGCGCGTTGCGAAACCCAAGAGAATCTCTACGATGTGTCACATCAATCCCATCAATCTCATCAATCCATCAATCCATCACATGTCAAGTACACGTCAAGTACACATCACTTTCACCTTCTCCCAAGCCAGCCACAAAAGTCTTCCATGCCCATACCTTTCTTACACAAATGCCTCAAAAGTCTTCCAATGTCATACCTCTCTTACACAAAAGGCCACAAAAGTCAAGGTTTTCTTACACAACCATCACTCACCACATCCATCCATCACTCTCTCTCTCTCCCTTCACAACTCTCTTTCTCTTTCTCATTTCAAACTCAAAAAAATCTCAAACACCTCCATACGTATGAGCTCTCCAAGCTCTTCCCAAGCAACAAAGGTGGCCCACTTTCCTACCCCATCATCTCCCATCCTAGCCATCCATTCCTCATCTCACCATTGAAATCAAAGCTAAGGAGCTAAGGAACCCCTAGGAGCAAGATGATCGGACGGTGGGTGCTTAATACTATTAGATTTTCATGTTTTTGAGATGGGCCAAGTGAGGCCAACCGATCAATGGTTTGGATCTCACTTGGGACCCTAAGATGTGGCCGATGGCCCACTTTGATCATCATGATCGTTCCGTGATGGGGGCATTCTCCATGGATCCCCATCATGATGTTTATTTCTTGTATACTTAAGGTCATCTACACCGTCTATTTTAGTGGAGAAAGGATCTCCACCGTTGGATTTTAATTTAACGGGCCCATGTGGAAGGGACCCATTTGATGTATGTTTTAAATCATGCAAGGGAGGGCCCATAGTGGCGAGGTCCCTCCATCACTCAATCGCTCTTTCCTTCTCTCTTTCTCTCCTTCTCTATTTTGTGGTCCACTTAAAAGGTTGTGGGATTGTCTCTACCGTCCATCAAAGGGGCCTTACCTTGATGCGGGCCTCATGCACACTATCCAATCATTAGTGGCCCACCTTGGTAACATTTATGAGAGTGGGGCCCACCTTAAATATGTGTTATATACAACTGGATGCTGGACGTTGCAAATACGTGAGGTGTGTGCGCTGCCAGTGGGTGTACTGACGCAGCAGGTAAAAAAATTTTGATTTTTTTGAAAGGGGTGTACATGTGGGGTCCCACTTTGACGTATGGGAACAATCCAAGCCGTCCATCTTATTCTTTGGACCATTTTAGGCGTTGTGCCAAAGAATTATGACAATACGATGATCAGGCGGGCCATACCATAGAAAATAGTATTTCTTACCCTTCAAAGGCTATTAGGGCCCATCTTGTTGTTTCTACACGCTAAATAAATGCCAAATATCGAATTTTTACGGCATGTTTGGGCCCTAGAATCTAATGGGTGGAGTGGATTTCCTAAGAGTGGGCCCCACATGGGATTTGTTTTAAACAATAAAAAAAAAAAAAACAAACAACAAAACGCTGCAGCAGGCGCTGCAGCAGTCAGCGCTGCCAGCGCCAGGTGGACGGACAGAAGAGTCCCACGGCTCCAGCCATGGGCCCCACCTTGATGTATATGTTATATCCAAGCTGTCCACGAGGTGGGCCACCCCCAGTAGTGGGCCCCCTTCGAATTTCAGCCCCATCCAATAGTCAGGTGGCCCACACCATAGGAAACAGTGTGAATGAACATCTACCATTGAAACGCTTTCTAGGGTCCACTGAAGTTTTGGATCAAGACGAAATTTGTGTTTTCCTTCCATTCAAGTCCGTGAGACCTTACCAACCGGTCGGATGGAAAATATATGTTATGGTGGGCCCCACGTGAAGCCCACAGCGATGTATGCGTTTCATTCCACCGTCCAGGCGGACGGTGGAAGCCCACCTGATGTTTGTGCCTTATCTCCACCATCCAGCAGACAGTGGAGCCCGCTGTATGTGCGTGCGTGCGTGCGTGTGTGTGTGTATATATATATATATACATATATACCTATATTATATTGTATTTTATATATATATATATATATATATATATATATATATATATATATATATATATATATATATATATTGTATATGTATATAATACTGTATATATACTATATACGTTGTTTATATATTATACAATATATAACGTTCACGATGGTGGGCCTTCATGTGGGCCCCCACCATTGATGTAGGCGCTGTATCTAATCTGTCCATCCATTTTAAAGATCATTTTATGGAATGAGTCAAAGCATGAGCCAAATCCAAAGTCCAAGTGGACCCCATCTTGGCATGATTTGAGGCTCATCTTAATGTATTTGTGACAGTTATTGGGGCCCACTTTGATGTAGATGTAAGGCCCATGGGATTGGACCATTTGATATACCCCAAGGCCCTTGGGACCAGACCCACTTGAATTATATAAGGCCTATGGATTTATGCCCATTTGATTTATATAAGGCCTAGTGGTTTAGGCCCATTTGATTTATATAAGGCCTACAAAATTAGGCCCATTTGATATGTATATGGCTCATGAGATTAGGCCCATTTGATGCAATCTAAGGCCCACGAGTTATGACCCATTGCAATGCACATAAGACCCATTGGTGTGGCCCATTTATGTGGCCCATCTGATGAATAAAAGGCCCATAAGATATGGCCTATTTGAAATATATGTAAGGCCCAATGGGATGAACCTAAGGTCCATTGCAATGTGTAATCCCAACACTGATTAAGTAGCGATGTTTACGAAGACCATGCCTTGGGAGCAATGTTGGTTTGACGTCCACATTGCGAGTGTAATGTTAGTTGGATGTCCACATTACGACTCTCCTTAAGGTCCATTGCTAGGCCGTACTTATTGTATATAGGCCGTCCATGCCCATCTGCATTGTAAGGATAGTTCATCTCATTATAACATGTTTAGTATAGTTTCATGACTCATGATCATACGCATCATATGTATGCTTGACATGAGAATTGACTGATCATAGCATATGCCTTCAGGCAGGTTGTTTATGGGCTCCCGGCTAGGCGGTGTTGGCCTACATGAGCGCACGATATGCGCAGGATTTGTTGCATGACTGGATAGCGTGATTCATGCCTTTCGCATTTGTGTGACATGGTTATTATACGCCCTAGCGACATCGGGGCCTTAGCCTCCACAGACGCATCGTGGTTGGCAGGATTGGATACCGAAAATCTTATTCTACATGGGGTGCTATAGATGTCCCTGGGTGAAAGTCCCTAAACTCTTATGGTACCAAGAGGTTGCTCCAACGTCTAAACCGAGTGGGTAGATGAGCGTTGAGTGCTGATTACCAGACGGTTGCGCTCTCCACTGTGTCGTGGTCGGTTGAAAGGGGGTGCGGCCTTACCCGCCCGAGTGTAGGGGGCAATGCTAGGCTGAGTCTGACCAGCTCGAGGAATGGGTCCGCTATCGACGAGTCGAGCCCGATATTGACAGACGGATAATGAGGTCTTTTCCACTTACCTTATTGCGCGCGATGTGGCAGAGATCTAGTTTAGAGTGTACTAGACCCCGGTGATATCCCAGAGTTGAGCTGTATTGATATGTGGACTTAGATGAGGATTGTATGCTTGACTTGCATCTTGCATCGCATAACCTTGGTATGGCCGACATCCTTCATCTTTGCATTGCATAACCTTGGTATGACTTATGATTTTCATGGATCCATCTGCATATTCCGCATTACTCTGATACTGCATGATCATATTACTACCTTGCGCACACACTTTCACCACCCTCTAAGCTTTCTATAAGCTTATGCACGACCATTGCGTGCAGGTGACATTGGATCGCAGCAGCGCTGAGGCTTGAGCACGTGGCAGATTACTCTGGAGTTTTGGGTCTATCATCATTGTATTTCCCTTTATGCTCATTGTACTTGTAAAGTTTTTGATCATAGTGGAAATGTAATGGATTTCTTGGTTGTTGTTTGTGGGTTATGCCTTTGGTTATGCTTATTACGAATCGAACTGATGTTGAAAATCCTTCTCGTAGCATCCCAGGATCGAAACCTGGCGAATGGGCGCTAGGAGCCGAGAATGGGATTCTACGGAGGCTGTCGGTACTGGATTCGGCGATCGAGAATTTTGTGAGCCCGGTTTCCGAGTTTGGGGCCTGACAATAGGTGACCGATTTCATCGTATATCGATCATATACTACGTGTCTTCCTATCTCGATGCTTAGGGTCATAGTTATTCAATTTGAATTGAGCCGCAAATCTAATTCTGGCACGCCCGCATTTCAACTGCTTAGAACCAACATTAATAGGAAGAAGAGCAATATATATATATACACACATCCGTGTGTGTGTGTGGGAAAAGGTTCCCATGAGGTCGAGCTATGTGGGCCCCACCGTGATGCGTGTCGTCCATCAACACCGCGCATGCGTCCCCTTTAAATTATGGGATATCCCAAAAAACAGCTGTATACGAAACTCAAGTGGGCCATACCATCTAAAATCATGTGAAGACATGCCTGAAACATATAAAAGCACTTGATGGGGCCCACTTGAAATTTCAATGCATCTGAAACTTGGTCTGACCCCTCATCCAAGTGAGGCACACATAATGGATGGGATGGATTTGTGAACTACATCTCAGTGTGCCCAAAAAATGATTATGTATGTTTTAATGGGAGGGTAACCCCTCTCAACTTTTGTAAGTGGTGTGGCCCACAAAAGTCATCTATTGACTTGATTTTTAAGCCCGAGACCCACCATGGAATGGTGCATCTGACTGATGGGATAGATGTTCGACACGCATCATGGTGGGGCCCACACAGCTCGAACTCATGGGAAGTTCCCATGAGCTTGACTGCATATATATATATATATATATAGTCCATCGCATAAGACATTTCAACCCGAACCTGAAATCCGGCAAAGCTACAGATTCATTTCATGCCAACTCAGGCCCTGCAGGGGACCTCAGGGAAGGTGGCTAGACATTCTCAATGGATCCCTCTCACAAGGATTTTCTTTCGGAGAAAGCAAGTGTTGTGAAGGATGGATGGGTCCCAGTGCGTAAGAAAAGGAAGGCTGTATCGAGAAACTACTATAAGGGCGATCCACTGGCAGTCCTCCTGACCCTGCTCCGCCGAGATCATGCTATCAGCTAGCCTCGTCATGGCTGGCAATGACGTATCTCAGCCATTGGTCGTGCATGCGAAGAAGGCCTCCGTGTGGAATGTTTAAAAGTTCTTACACATATGCAGGCTAACGTATGGTTTGACCTGTGCGTCGATGTTCAGACCCTGTAGAACCCCTTTGATATATCCTAAGAGGCTTTTATGTTTCCAAAGCGGACGTCTTTAAAGATGATCTCAGCGGAGGCTGATTCCTCTTGTTTGTCCAGCAATGTGGAGTTAGAATCAGAGTGGGGTGTTGTTTCTTCCAAAGCTGATAGACAATCAGCGGATTTGCAGGCAGTGGTTGAGCTATTTCAGGAGAAAGAATTTGCACAAGGGGATCCTCAGAGGCCCGAGGAATGTAATAAAGAAGTGTTGGACATTGCTCCTCTCCAAAGTGGTAGTAGGTGTAGCGCAGGAGAAAGCATTGCTTCTCAAAGACAAGACAGAGCCTAGCTGAGCTGGTCTGGTAGAGGTGGTCAGCGAGAAATGCTAGATTAGGGAGGCATTGGGCAACTTCAGAAGGCTGATAGGAATGCCTTTTGAGATCGACCAGAAGACTATTGTGTTTTGTTCCAAGTCATAGAAGAGCGCAACAAGCCAAGAGATAATCCCAAGTCCCCCAAAGCCCCTATCAGGTCATCTAGTAGCTGCAAGGAACTGGTAAGGTTAGCCTCAAACCTGAATTTTGTTCCTGGTGGTTCGACTGGAGGAAGGAGGAAGCGAAGGAGGTGTAGATTCGTTCTTAAATCAGGTTTCTTTCATGAAACGTGCGGGGTTTAGGAAAAAAATAGAAGAGAAGCCAAATCAATGACATCTGCAAGAGATATAAGGCGCAGCTCATAATGTTGCAGGAAACAAAGGTCCAGGGCTTTAATCAAAAGCTTTTGAGAACTATTTGGGGGATCAATTCTATGGATTGGGTTTCCCTGGACGCTTCTAGGAGATCGGGAGGAGTTATGGTAGTCGAGGATTCCTCTCTTTGGTTGAAAGAGGACTAGTGGCATGGATCTTTCTCCATTTTAGTTCTGTTAGAGGAGAAAGCTTCAGGGCTGGTATGGTTGTTCACTTCAGTTTATGGTTCAAATCGGGAGGATAGTAGGGCTAAGTTCTGGGACGAAATCTCTGCAAATCAAGCAAGGTTTGTTAGTCCCTAGTGCATTGGAGGGAAATTCAACATCACCCGCTCTACGTCAGAGAAATCGAATAGGGGCGAGGTCACAAGTAGCATGGGTACTTTCTCTGATTAGATCCGACTCGCATGAGCAGGCTGATTTGCCATTGGATGGAGGCAAGTTGGCATTGTTTAATGGTAAGTCCAACCCAATTATGTCCAGAATTGATTGGTTCCTAGTGTCACCTAAGTGGTTGGAAAGCCCTCCTTGCATTTTTCAAAGAGCCCTATCTCGGATCACTACCCGCTGATGCTGGAAGTAGATGAAGAGAACTGGGGTCTAATGCCTTTCAGATTTGAGCTTAGCTAGTTGGAGATAGAAGGCTTTCATCCGAAGATTGAGGACTGGTGGCAATCGTTTAAGGTGGAAGGTTTTGTAGGATTTATTGTATCCCACAATTAGTATCTTTTGAGAGGTAAAATCAAATTCAGGAAGAAAGAGGAGCTAGGTAGAAGGGATGAAGATACATATGGTATTCTCCTTAAACTTCAAGCACTAGACATGAAAGCAGAGGTTGAGGTGTTATCCCCAGAAGGATCCTCAATGAGGGTCAGTCGTATGTCAGTCCTCTCTTGCCAATCCTTAGCAAACCGATACGTCGCTGCCATGCAAGATCCCCCTCCACATGAGGTAGACGAACCCTTTTTGGCCCACGTTCTTCCGTGCTCGTAGGTTGACTCCCTTATGCATTCCAATTAAGGTTTCACAAATGTGCATTTCCCTTATGCATCAGACATCGAATTGCTTTGATTTGAATTATCCAGTGACAAGCACAAAAAGAGCATGAAGAGAATGGAACAGACTATGATATAAATGCAATAAAGATAAGAACTACCTGCCTATATGACAGAATGAAAGACCAAGGAAAGGAAGAAAAATGCACCAAAATGCGCTAGAGATTCCCGAATAGGTCAACCTTTCGAGGTGCTACTGAATCCATGGGCAGCCTGAAGGTGGCAGACAGGATAAATGTAAACCTGCTCTGCACCATTCAAACTATTAAATAATGTGAATAAGAGCTAAGAGAGACACTAACGGAGAGGAGTCCAGTGACAAACATAGTCGAACTCCTACTTTTAGTTGCCCAAGCAAGCCAACCCGCTGCAAATTCTGTTTTTAATGAAAGAACCAAGCATGTAGATATGACTGCCACTGCATTCGGTCAAAAGAAGTGGTAGCAACGGGAATTTTTCTTATCGCTCAGCTTCTTCCCCTTTTCACAGTCATACCTTACATAATGAATCTCATTTGGATTCTTTCATCCGAACAGGCGATAGGAAAGTAAGAATGTGAAAGAAAGAAGAAAATAGGAATGAAAGGCGTCCATTGTCTAATGGATAGGACAGAGGTCTTCTAAACCTTTGGTATAGGTTCAAATCCTTACCTTAATAATAAGCTTTGAATCCAGCAAGAAACGGCTTCAAAGTCGTTGCTTGCTAGCTGCTTCAAAGCCGTTGCATGCTAGCATGTCACCCCCAGTAAGGGAAGGGTCATATTCTTTAGTCGTGACGGCTCCCGGCAGCAGGATTGTCATTGGAGGGCTTTCCTTTACTACTTTCATTGAGGGACCAGGCTCTCCAGTGGGTGGTTGTCTTGGTCCTAGGAAGGGGAACAACAGCGTGCCAAACTGACAGGGTAAAAGAAGATGAAATAAAATGGAAACAATGTTCTAGGAGTGTCAAGATTGAGGGAGATAAGAACATAAAGTATTTTCACAGCATTGTGAGCACTCAAGCTAGGATTAAAAAAATCAACAGCATGGTTATCAACGGGTCACGTGTTGAAGGTAAAGATAATATTGCAAAAAATTTCCTCGATTCTGCAAAAGTTTATTGAATGGAGAGGAGTGGGAAAGGCCTAAATTGAACAATCTCTATTTCAAATGCTTCTCAAATTCCCAAGCTATCTCTCTTGAGTCCCCATTTTTGGATGAAGAGGTAAAAGCAGCAATTGATTGGTTAGAAGGAGATAAAGCGTTGGGTCCGGATGGGTTCCCACTGGCATTCTTTTGGATATTTTAGGAGGTGATCAAAGGCGATGTCATGAACTTCATGTCTGAATTCTTTGAGAGGGGCGACATATCATTAAAGCTTGGTGCTTCCTTTATTACCATCATCCCAAAAATCTTAGGTGTGAATTCTTTAAAGGACTTCCGCCCTATCGGTCATATAGGTATCCCCAAAAAAAATTAGCAAAAGTTCTAGCCATGCGGCTTTGGAATATTATTGGAAGTGTCATCGCAACGAATCAAAGTGCTTTTATCCAGCAGCAAATTTTGGTTTGCACCCTTCTTTTTTTCACACGTGCTCACACACCCCACACGCCCACGCACTCACACCACAATGGATTGTGCCCTAATTGCCCATGAATGCCTTCACTCTAGGCATAAAGGGGAAGAGAAGGGGGTAGTGTGCAAGTTAGATATCCAGAAAGCCTATGATCACATTGATTGGAGATTCCTCGAATATACAATGCTTTGGTTGGGATGCAGTTTGAAATGGAGGCACTAGATTTGGGAATGCATAAGCTTGGTCTACTTCTCAATTCTCATCAATGGCTCTCCAAAAAGTTTCTTTATAAGCTCTCAAGGACTTTAGCAACGGGACCCTTTTGTCTCCTTTTCTTTTTGTGGGGAAGGAATTAGGTGGTATGCTTTGGAAAGGTCAAGAGATAGGCTTCACTCAAGGTTTCTTGGTTGAAGGTATGCCCTCTCCCATTTATCATCTTCAATATCTTCAATATGTAGAGGACATTCTTCTTTTTTGCAACGCTTCATCTGTCATGGTGGAAAACCTGTGTACCATTGTTAAATGTTTCGAAGTAGTATTGGGCATCAAAGTCAATTTATCCAAAAGCAAGATGTATGAGGTTTAGATGGAGCCGATGGAAGTGGAGCAGTTGTCTGAGATTTTCAGGTGTGTAGCTGGCACGCTTTCGGCTACTTTTGTGGGTCTTCCACTTTGTGTGGGTAAACTGACAAAGCATTTGTGGGATAAGGTGGTGGAAAGAGTAGAGTGGATGCTAACAAGATGGAGAAGTAGATATTTTTCTCTCCGCAGATGTGTCACTTTGATAAAAGCGGCTCTGTCCAACTTTCTTTTTTATTCGCTCTTCAAATGCCTGGCGTCAGTGATATCTAGAATTGAGAAGCTTAGGCAAGACTTCTTGTGGCAAGGCACAGAGGAAGAGAAGAAATTTCACCTTCTTAGTTGGGATAGGGTTTGCAAGACTTCTTGTGGCAAGGCACAGAGGAAGAGAAGAAATTTCACCTTCTTAGTTGGGATAGGGTTTGCAAGCCTTACGATGGGGGAGGGGCCAAAATCAAGGACCTCAAGTCCATGAATATTGTATTGCTTGGAAAGTGGTTTTGGAGGTTTGCAGAGGAGGATAGGGCCCTTTGGAAAGAGGTTCTTATTTGCAAATACAGCCTATCAGTGGGGGGACGGAGAGTAAGAGAATCGTCTCTATGGGGCTTCAGCTTTGTGGAGAGGCGTATCGTCAGTTAGGGAGGCCTTCTTGCAAGGAATATGGTACTCTTTGGGCAACAACCAAAAAATCAGATTTTGGAAGGACGAGTGGACAGGCTCTCCCGCTGTAAAAAATGAGTTTCCCTTAATCTTTTTTTCTTTCTTTTTTTCAATTTATGGTAGGGATCCCAAGTTTCCCTTCATCTTTAGCTTGGCGCCGGATCCTTCTGTTTTTGTAACAAACTGTTTCTCTTGCACTGGAGGCACGGTAGTGTGGGACCCCACTTGCAAGCGCTTCCTTTACAATAAGAAAGTGGATGACCATGCTGCCCTCTTGGAGTGTATTTATTTTTTCGCCACTAATGAAGCCAAAGTGAACAAATGGGTGTGGAACGTGGACTGTTCGGGTCATCCCTCAATGAAATCTTCTTCTTCTTCTTTTTCTTCTGGGCAGGTTAAGTCATCCTGTTGAGGGATATGCTAGATTTGCGAGGTCCTATTCTGTTTCCCCAAAAACTGCTGCTTTTAGATGGTTAGTGGGTAGGAAAAAGGTCCTAACTATTGACAACTTTACGAAAAGGACCATGATTATCCTGAACATTTGCCGCATGTGCATGCAAGATGGGGAGTCAATGGATCACCTATTCTTGCACTGCCCATTTTTTACTCCGATTTGGTTGGATATCTTAGGCTGCTTCCAAATCTGTTGGATCAATCCGAACTTGGTGAATCGATGCTAGTTTCCTTCGCCCGGCATCCATTTTCCAAACATAAAAAAGGATCCTTTGGGGAAAGGAATGCTCACTATTTGGTAGATAGTTTGGGAGGAAAGTACGGCAAGGTGTTTCAAAAACACCAAAAAGTTGGCAGAAAGTATCTCTCTTAGAAACAGATTGCTAGTTTGTGAATGGGCTATTTCCACCCCCAAGCTCAAGGGTTGTAATTTAGATTTCTTCGAGGTTTGGCTGGGTCACTATCTCCGCATCCTTGCTCCCCTCTTTCTTTCTTGTTTGTTGTTTTTTGTGCCTCACGGTTAATAAAATTTGTCATCTTTCTAAAAAGAAGAAGAAGAATAGTTAAGAGGGTGTTCAAACCCAGACCACTGTTTGGAAATAGGGCTCTCAACTAATGTACCAACACCTTTGAACCGTCAGAAAAAGCTTTTATATATATAACCGGCGATCCATAAAAATTTCAAGATTTATTATTCGGAATAAGACTAATTTAGTTCTGAAGTATTGAGTCAAATCAAACAAAGACTCAGTCGAATCTTAAAGCCACTCAAAGTGGGAGGACATCAATTCAAGAAATTGTTTTGAGCCATGATTTTAGTCATCAAGACATTTCTGTCTTATGATATTCTATTTTACTTTTTCACAGATAAATATAACCTACATTTCCAAGGAGAGATTCAACAGTAATGGTATGATTCCCGGACCATGGGCCACCCTCTTTAGAACTGAAAATCCCTGTATACTACACAAAGGCACACCAATTGCATTATACAATTCCCTCTGGAAATGGAAGTCCGGACATATTGGCAGGTTTGAAAACTCTTTACTCAACTGGAGCAGATTTCATCAAGATTCAAGGGAAAACTCGATTAGGTCACAACTCGATCAAGATGAGAAAAATCTCAATTCGACTTAACAAAAGGAGGAAAAGGTTCAACTCAACAAAATGCTTCTTCACTTTTCAAGACTAGAAGAATTACACATTATGTAATAACTATTGGATATTATAGAAAAACTTCCTCCAGACTTGCTTGATTTGACTCCACAAGCACACCTTTGACTTTGATCAAAGTCTGTGTTCTGGAAAATTTTACCTGATGAGAATATCTGTACTTTCTTGCCAGTCTTACATATCATATTTCCACAGTTTTAGTTTGTTTTCTAGTCATCAAGATACACATATCTATCTCTTAAGCCTTTTTTTTTCCTCTCTTTTTTCATACTTTCCATTGGTAACCAGAATTTATATTGGAGTGAGTGTGAACCACATCAAAAGGGGCTACCTCTTGCAAAGAGAGACATCTTTTTAGCAAGAGTTGCGGCAATTACATGAGCTTCACTAAAAGTCCAGAAAAATACATGAGCTTCACTAAAAGTCCAGAAAAACAAAACACTTAACCTCCATAATAATGGTATGTGCTAGAGTATGTCATGCTTTTATGAACTATAATAATTATATGATAATATTTCAATATTATCATTTAAGTGATGTAGGATCCTACATGGTTTTGTAACGAGTTGTATCTATGTCCCACACCCAAAGAAAGTATGCATGTGTAAGCCACAAATTTGGGGAACAAATGCCTTGAGAGTGATGTAGAAAACAAAGCAAGCAAGAGGTAGCTAGCTCCATAAAGCTTGCCTATTTATAATCACCACAAAGCAGACAGACTCTTGCGGCATAAGTCATAATAGAATTAAGCAAAAGAATAATTGTCAGGGATGCAGCTCTGCAACAAAGTGCTATTGGTGATACATATAAAATTACGAGTGAGGTGTTGAAGGCATGATGATGATTGATATTTGCAAAAAAAAAAAAAAAAAGCCATGGCTAACTATCTAGGATAGAGGGAGGGAGAGATGTGAACATCCTCGAAATGAAAAAGTCAGGCAAAGATGTGCCCGTGAAAACCACACATGACAGGGGTGGCTATAGTACTCCCAAATGAAACCCATAAAGGCTTAGGCCCTGTTTGATAGATGCCAAAAAATGAGTTCATCACATTTTCGTTAACACTTTTTTTTTTTGAAAGATTAGTTAACAGTAATTATGTATCAGGGATCTCTGATACATAATTACTGTTACATGAACTCATTACGCATTAGAGATCAAGTTCTCTAATCATAATTAGTGTGGACAAAATGAGATGAACTCATTTTTTGGCATCTAGAAAACAGGGCCTTGGCGTCAGATTTCTGAGCTTTTCTAAGCCCACATGCTTCTCTGGACTCCACTTAGCATGTGTAGGGTATGTCTGGGAAATGCATTAGGTGGACCACAACAAGTATATAACCTAATGCAAAAGCACAGCTGTTCAAACCATACAAGTATGAAAACTCTGGACAATGTAGGACCAAAAAAAAGGATATTAAGAAAAAAAAAAGGCACTGCCAATGATCTTTCAAATTACAGTTGGTTGGTCTGCTTGATAAGATCAGCTTCATTACTTGTCAGGTCATCTAAATGGTGGGGCCCAATTGGTTCACATCTTGTATAACCCACACATTTGCCAGGTTGGCCATATGGCCATGGGTGAAGGTGTGAGTGGGAAGCAACAAAAATATAAT
The DNA here is from genome assembly GCA_037074715.1 of Magnolia kwangsiensis. Taxonomy (NCBI): domain Eukaryota; kingdom Viridiplantae; phylum Streptophyta; class Magnoliopsida; order Magnoliales; family Magnoliaceae; genus Magnolia; species Magnolia kwangsiensis. The sequence goes on along the minus strand of CM073589.1, from coordinate 82,361,309 downwards.
AGGAAAACCTAACTTAAACATGGATCAGCTTAACAACTGCTAGCAACAACCTTTCACAGGCGCACTTCTGCTGAAACTCAAAAAGATGACATCTACTAGACGACTATACAAATATGACAAGGATCAGGGAAGCAAAGCAGTGCATGGAGATAAAGGGATAAGTAAAGAGGTGTAATGGGAGAACGTTAGTAATCTAACCGGACAGAAAGGAGAGTTCAGTTAGCAAAATGGTTCAACATATGCCAAGTAAAATGTAGAAGAATAATAACAAGCCCAAACTACTCTCCAAGTGAATATTACACAAAGGATAACTAAATAATGACTGACAGTGCAATTACAGAAGTGGAAATAATGCGAGTGTGGACATATGAATCACTCAACCAAGGGATCGAAACTCGCTTTTGGAGTGTGACTCATCCGATACTGAAACCAGCATGACATGTTTTTCATTCTCTGCTGAAACTGGATGCGTACAATTTTTTCATATCCATGAACCCAATTAAACAGAAAAGGAGAGGTCCTCAAAATGTATTGACTAGGGACCTTAACTGGTGCACATACCATATCAGTAGGATATCATACAGAAGAACGGTATAAGATCAAATTACAATTTGAGAAAACACTGAAATGTTTTTTACTCTCCCTCTTTGCTGGAGAAGTATCTGAGGTTTGCTAATGCAAACTTTGCTAAGCACGCACGCATGTACAAATCAGCTAATGCATATAACACCACATGGGCCAGAATGGTAGATAGGGGAAATATCCAAGCAATCCATTCGGTAGGTGTGCCATGATATCTGAAATAAGTTGATGGCTTAGAAGACTTTTGACTAATTCTTGCACAAGTGTATTGTTGTTCAGTTAATTGTAGCCCACCTGACTAGTAGACCAACCTGACTCCTGGGATAGGGAATCTACATAGTAGTACCCTTCTGATGGATGGATATTGCACCTGTTTGCTATGATGCCATATGTTGTCACATGTGCATTAGCTGATTGGTACATGTGTGTGGGGTTAGAAAGCTCTACCAATGCATATCTGAGTATGAAAAAAGTTTGTGCATAGAGTTACCAAATTGAAAGGTTTGGTTGTGCTTCCAACATACTCAATAGACTGACTAGACGGCATGAGATGGAACCCACTAAACCAACCGGAAACACATATGCTCATGTCATGCAACCAAAAAGTAAAGATGGAATTATTCTTTCTAATTCAAAATTCTAAAGTGGCCCTCAGATAAAGGCTTGACTGAACACATACATGGATGACACTCAAACTTCCCTCAGCAGAGCTGGGAATGAACGAACCCATGAAAATGAAAGAAATGATATGGTAGAATCTGAACAAGAGCAGAAACAAGTTTTATTTTGTAGATTCACATAGAGATGGAAAAGAGAAAAGGAGAGAGAGAGAGAGAGAGAGAGAGAAGAAAAGATGAGTTATGTTTACACGGTCCATACCCATAACCATTAACAGTCCCCCTCAAGCTAGAGCATAGATGTCTTGTTTGTTAAACTCGGATTTTCCAGGAGCTTTGGTAACTAAATCAATGATTTGATCATGAGATGAAATATAAGGTGTGTGGAACTATCCCTTAGATAACTAGTCTCGAATGAAATAGCAATCAACTTCTATATGCTTCATTCTCTCATGAAACACAGGGTTATTGACAATATATATCACAACTTGATTTTGGCAGTGTAAAGACATGGGAACCGAACTTCAAATTTCAATTCTTCGAGAAAAGATTTCAACCATACAAGTTGGCAAGTCATATGTGCCATCAACCAATATTCAACTCCTAGAAATGTGCAAAACCCATAGACGAACTTCTATCATGTCTCGTGCATAAGCTATACATCCAAATAACCGGTTGATAACAAGGTGTCTCGTATTGGTATCGATTGGCATAACGGTGACCTCCAAAACTGATACGGATACGAGGGCGTAACGGCGCTTTTTTTTTTTTTGCTAAAAAAATATGAAAAAATATGGATTAAATCCGGAATATTCTAAGCATTCCAAATATGCATTCATTTATAAATTGGAACATGTTTATGGTGGTGTAACGGTCCACTCTTTGGTGAGAAGTTGTATCGGACTGTCTGAAGAATTTATGAACCAGATAACCTGAATTTGACTACAAAATTCATATATTTAATTTTCTAAATATCTAATTTATATATTTAACAACTTGATATCATTTCTCCCAATAGTTCTTTAAAAAAACGAAATTAAATTCAGGTAGATGGCGTTGCCAATTTGGGGCCGACTTGGAGGACCAATCTATGCTCCAAATCAGCCTCAAATTCATGCAATTTATTGTCATTATCCCAATTATGAATTGGTGGACATTTATTGGATAGTGAATCATGAAAAAAAAAATAAAAAAAATCAAAAGGCCCTATTTTAAAAAATAAAAGTCCGCAAATTAACAATTAAAACTATTCGAACAATTTGATTTTGGCATTGTGGGTTAGTAATTGTAGTCCATCATTTAATTGCTAAATTTTAAGTTAATATATGTCTCGTGTACAATTTTTTAAGGCTCGAATTAGGCAGGACTTGGATTGTGAAGTGTAGCACACGTGTCGAAGTTTTTTGGGCCCCACCCGTGATGAATGTGTTATATCCATACCGTCCATCCATTTTGCCAAATGATTTTAGGACATGAGCCCAAAAATGAGGCACATCCAAAGTTCAGGTGGACTGCACCATAAGAAACAACAATAATTAAGCGTTCACTATTAAAAATTTATTGGGGGCTACGAAAGTTTTAGATCAAGCTGAGATGTGTGTTTTCCCTTCATCCACGTCAGTGTGACCCAATTAATAGGTTAGATTGAAAATAAACATTAAACTGGACCTTAAGAAATTTTTAATGGTGAGCATTCTATAACCACTGTTTCCTATGGTGTAATCCACCTGAGATTTGGATATTACTAAATTTTTGGATCCTGACCTAAAATGACGTGGCAAAATGGATGGACGACATGGATAAAATATATACATCATGGTGGGGCCACTCGGATCTGATGAGATTGGATGAAAAATAAACGTTACCGTGGGCCCTACGAATTGTTTAACGGTGAAAATCATTATCTCCGCTGCTATTTTTTGTGTGGTCCAGATGATCTTTGGATATAATTCATTTTTTGGGTAGTGCTCTAAAATTATCTCTGAAAATAGATGAAATTGTGGAGCCCATATAACTTTGATCTCCTTTGAATTGTTCGTACAACTCAGAGCTTGAGGAGTGTCAGCGCTCGTCTTAGCGTGACACGTACGCAGTTAGCTGGTGCAGGGTACACCTGCAAAAAAAATAATAATAATAATAATAATAAAATAAAAAAGAGAGGGAAACCAAAAAGAAAAAAGAGGGAAAGAAGGAAAGAAGAGAAGAGAGAGAGAGAGAGAGAGAGAGAGAGAGAGAGAGAGAGAGAGAGAGAGAGAGAGAGAGGAAGAAGAGGAAGAAGAAAAGAAAGAAAAAAAGGTCAGTTTTTTTTTTTTTCAAGGCCCATAACAACCATTACAGGTTCGTAACGGCCGTTACAGCCCGTAATGGCCGTTAAGGTCACAGAATTCCGTAACGGCGGTTTCGACCCCATATCGCGTAACGGTGTCAGCCGTTACCGTTACGTATCGGCCGTATCGTAACGGACATGGGACACCCCGGTTGGTAAAAATGACTATAAGCTCTATATAGGATATACCCTTCCTAGGGGAACATTTCAAATACAATCCTCATAACTGCTACTAGGTGTATTGTCCTTGAACTTTTCATGACTCACCACACCATCTGAAAAGGCAATATCAGGCCTAGTGACGATCAAGTAGAAGAGTTTGCCAACAACTCTACTACTGTACATATTGGGGTCTTCTAACAATTCTCCTTCTTCAGCTTCTAGTTTGAAATAAGGGTCCATTGGCGTATCAACCAATTTGACACCCAACATCCATGTCTCTTTTAACAAGTCACAAGTATATTTTCTCTAATATAGATTTATTCCAACATTTAATCTTACACTTCAATGCCCAGAAAACATCGAACACCAAGATCTTTGATTTGAAATTGAGTTTGAAGATACGCCTTCAGCTTTTCAATACCCTCCAAGTCATCACCAGCCACTATAATATCATCGGCATACACAGTCGGTAGTACGAAGCCAGAGGTGGAGTACTTTGAGAAGACTTAGTGATCTACTTTATTCCTTTTTAATCCAAATGATACAATCACACTAATGAACTTCTCGAACCAAGCCTGTGGTGATTGCTTTGATCCATATATAAACTTGTTTAACCTACATACCTTAGACGACTCCTCTTGAGCAACATACCCAAGAAGTGTTCCATGTAGACTTCTTCATGTAGGTCTTCATGCAGGAACATGTTCTTCACATCCAACTGAAAGAGACCAATCATGATTTGCAACTAGTGATATAACAACCCAAACCAAATGAAACTTAGCCACTAGGGAAAATGTATCAAGAGAATCTACCCCATAAATTTGAGTAGATCTCTAAGCAACCAACTTGGCTTTGTAACGATCAATTGACCCATCAGGCAAGATCTTAACAGTGTACACCCATCTGCACTTAACTAGAGTCTCACGTGAAGGGAGATTAGTTAGCTTCCACATATCACCGGAGTACATGGCTTCCATCTCTTCATCCATAACTCGTTTCGAATTTTCATTTGACAATGCATCCTGAATTGACTTAAGAATAGATACAGCAAATAAGTTAAGGGCAAACTTATGATTATTCCAGGACAGATGAGTAAAGGTGACAAAGTAGGAAATAAGATGAGTAACGCAGGAACGTTTACCTTTCTAGACCACAATAGGAAGATCATCAGCAACTTCAAGAGACTTAGAAGAACTAAGAACCTCAGTATAGTAGCCAACTGTGTGGACTAAAGAAGACTAGTCTATAATACATGGTCGTTTGTCCTTTTTCTCTAATAAGTCTGTGAAATCCTTCTAAGGTGACAAAGGCATCTCAAGTTCTCAACATCAAATTCTAAAGGGAATGCCTTTGGCAAGGGAGCTTCCATTTCCATAGATGTAGCTTCAACAGTACGCAGATCTTTAACATATAATGGAATATTTCATAGAAGGTTTACATCCGCAGTCACAAAATGCTTCTTAAGAGTAACGGAATAAGATCGATAAACCTTTTTTTTTTTTTTAAGACACACACCCACGCACGCCGTAGTGGGATTTCACCACTTATGGGTCTCGAACCCAAGACTTTGTGTTGAAACTCCTCAGAGTCTACCACTGAGGTAAGGACTTGAACCCACCGATAACCCTTTTGAGTATGAGAAAATTCAAGAAAAGTACACTCAACAGAACGAGGCAAGAGTTTATCTCAATTTGACTGAAATATATAAGCAAAGCAAGTATAACCAAACACTTTGAAACGAACAGGAAAAGTTGGTTGAGTGTCAAACCACTTGTTGGGTGGCACTCAACCAAACACAAAGCGAGTATAAGTACTTGTGATTTATTAAAAGAGACATGGATGTTGGGTGCCAAACTGGTTGGTACTCCAATGAAGAATGTTGATTTTAGAGGAAGATTCACACACAACTACACGTTCAAAATCACATATTGAAATCCCCTAAATTTGAAATCCCCTCAAATCCTCCCAAATCCATGGTGCCAAACAACCCCTTATATTTAAGTAATAAAAAAGAAATTATAACAAAAATGCCCCTGATACAATAAACATTATCTCTAGGCCAGCATATCCCAAGACTATGAACAATAAGAAACAAGTGGATCGTAGGCCCAAAACTAAATCCAAGTGGACCTTAGGCCCATACCTAGTGTTGTCATATGCGATCACATATGCCATTTTCGGACCATAGATCGCATATGCCATAGTGGCATGTGTGGTTTTATGACCATTAGCCACTATGCCATGGCATATGCGATTGTGCGATGGCATATGCGATTGTGCCAGCACTATGCGATGAAAAAATATAATTTTTTTGGAGGGATGTGCGACAGCATATGTGATTATGCGATCGCATATGCGCACAGGTGCCTTGAGTCACATATAATCGCTTATGCTATTTGACAACAATGCCCACACCCATAACCAAAGAAAAAGAAAATTATAACACAAGCTCCAAAGTTTCTCCATTTGCATCAACCACAAGATGAACGCAAGACAATACCTCCATTCATCCAACTGAACATTTTTTTTTCCTTATCAAGCACTTTTTCAACCTAACAAACAGTATATGTGGGGCTAACCTCTGGGCAATCCGAACCATTCATGTGGTGGGCCGATTGTGAATGGGAGATACCACCACAATATGAACTTAACTGTTCGACAAACCCTCTCCATTAAATGTACACCATTGGATTTAGTTGTCCACTAGCAACCCACCAAACAGATCGATAGCATCATCTGATAGAAGAGATATAGGGGCATGGTGCATCCCATGAAGGGTGCCAGCAGATAAACGTCTTATATCACTGAAAGGTGGTTTGAATGAATTTTTCTTTCCATTGGGCATCATAAATAGCATGTAAGACCAAATCAAAAGTGCCCACCATCTCATGGAAGAGGAGTTGTTTAATAATCATGCCCAATTATTGGCAATTACATTCAGGCCACTGTTCCCTAGAGGTATGCCACCTGCACAGTGATCAGGCCATTGATTTAGTGAGCCCACCGAGGATGGCCAATGCCACCACAGAAATGACCACATTGAACAATACTAGGCATCCAACAATCGTCATGGGCAGCAGCTAAACGGCCAATACCAACGGGAAAGGTCCACAAATTTGATAGCTGGGATTGTTTGACAAAAGGGATTCTTGATCCAATAGCCATCTGCAGTTCGACAGATGAGATGAATGATTTCGATCACTAAAAGACAGGCCAGCACCAACGCTAGCACCGACGCAAGTGGAAACCCATATAATTTGGTGATGAAGATCAAGAACACCTCCTCATACAATTACAGCAATAGACTTATCAAACCAACAAACATCTAATCATATTCTATTAAATTAGCATAAGCTTAGAAGAAGAAAACACTAACTTGCAGAGGAGCAGAAATGAAAGGAGGAAATTACTGTACAAAGACAATACGACTGATGCCACCCCCAATAATCTCTTCCCCGCCATTAGAATCATCAGACACTGCACCCTTCGGGACAGTTACGACGAGGTCCCCATCGACATGGGCGGCGCTGGCGAGCTCGGGCCGTGTCGTTGCAGGCAGCCTGTACCTCCACAAATCGAGCTCCAACCCAGCCAATGTCAGATCAAAGACGTTACTCCCCATGATCACGATCTTAGTAGCCCCAGGGCATATACTGATTATGTGGGCCCGGACATCATCGGTGATATCATCAGACGTTACAACGAAGCGGAAAGATTCGGGGGTCTCCTGGACCAAGACGTCGGCGTCGGAGTGGAAAGGCAATTCAAGCACCCGGTTGAAGATGTGAGGGAGCCGACGGAGCTTCTTCTGCCTTGAAGACGAGAGGCTCGGGTCCAGTTCATAACGGATGGTGGAGATGTTGCATTTCTTGGGAGCAGGATAGACCTTCATGATTCCAGATGGTAGGCAGACGACTCAATTGAATTTCAGGAAGAATAAATGGGATTGTAAATGTAAATTCTAAATTGTCTTTCCGAATCGATTTGGGAAAGAATTGGGAAGAATATGGGCTGAAATGCCTTTGGCAAAAAAAATTCCAAAAACTCTGAGAAAGAAACCCTAGCCCAGAAATCCCCAACCTCTCTCTCTCTCTCTCTCTTGGAGTGAGGGATGGAAGAGGTATCAGAGTTGCACAGGTAAGCTCCTGACGGGTGGCTTGGAGTCTCTCACGGAGAATCCCATCAAAAAATAAATAAAGGGAAGAGAATACTTTCGTACTCTGACAGAGTGTGATGGATGATACGCATTCATCTATAAATTTAACACTTGTTATACAAGTAATTAAATTAAACAGTTCAAAATATGTTACGCAGTGTGTATGCATCACAAACCAAAAATTAAGATTATTTAATTTTTGACTATCGGATCGGTGGACATTTATTGGACGGTTAAAAATGAAAACTTCCAACCGCCCTATTTTCACAAACAAGTAAGCACGAATCAGAGGCTAAAACCGTTCAACCAAACTAATTTCGAGAATGTTCGATTGAAACAGTGCGATGAACAATCTCATCGGTTTTATTTTATTAATTATATGCCACCTTTCCCAAGTTATGAGTGAATGTTTATCAAGCGTTTTACGCAGCCCGAGTATCATATAACTCCTATAAGGTGAAAGGATGGTTTATGTTGCCCTGGGTTTCAATCCAAATATCGAAACTGCCTTGCAACCGGTTCGTCTTTGCATCCGCGGACACACAGGTAACAAACGCGTTTGCAGGGAACGTATTCTCTATGCTGTTTGTTTCGACAAGTTTCTTGGCAAATACATTTTTTAATATGCAGTTTTCAGGAAATTTCCTAAATTACTCCGTTGTTCTTCATATGCGGAAAGCGAGGAAAGGAAACAAGGGCGTTCCACTTATAAATTAAGAACATTTACTTGGAACGTAACATACACTTCCTTCATCTGGGCTAGCTTTGTGGGACTTAATCAATATGCAGAATATGCCCACGGATCTATTTGTGCATGGGACATGGCAATCAGGGGTCGGATAGCTTACCTAGCTGAGATGCCGCTATGTGAACCGGATAAGAAAATTAGAATTTCCGTAGAATTTACGATCTTCCTCTCCTTCACACCCTTTCTGCAATACAATTGATGGGGCTCAAATTTTACTGTGGTGTAGGATCAGGGACCCAGCTCTCTTTTATAGAGACTGTGGAGAGAGAGTTTGAAACTCATCAAAACTCTCTCTCCCACGCTTCACATTGTAGTGTCTCAATCCAACTCAAACTGTTATCTACGTAAGATAGTTATAGCATTCCAGTCTTAGTACGCAGAGCTGCACAGATAGACTGCGCGGCGTATTACCTGAAGTAGGGCCCACTGGTCTACTCAATCATCCAGTCCAACTGTATGACAATCCAGACCATTAATCAGTGAGGCCCACTAAATAGAGTTCTTACATTCTCCCACTTGGGCCTCATTGAGCAACGTCAATGATAATCATATAGAATTATTTTGAAAACAAGTTTTGATCTTTTAAGAAAATATCCAAATGGTTAACCAATGAAGACAAGTGGACAATATGAGTCATGTTATTCAATCTGGTCCATCAAGACAGTCAGTATCAAAATGCGGTAGTCATCACAACATTTAATTTAGGCGAAGTGAGTCTAAGCGCGATCACAAATACTTTCAATCTCAATGACATAGATCACGAACTAGGAAATGTGGTATAAGGATTACACACTTTAGTGTGATGATATGTGCCTATCCTTAAGAGTTCCTTAAGCTTTTATATGTCTCCAACGAGGCACGATTGTAGTTCTACTTACTCAAAATTTATACATATATATAGAGAAGCAAAAATAAATTTTTATATCAAAATCATCCAAACAAACTGTATAAAACGAGATCTCTAAGTGTCTGTAAAAATCAAAATACGCTCAACTCCCAATAACTGAAAACATCTGTGGGATCAATAACTCTCATAGATGTCACGTGCTTCTGAAATGGCTTGATAGGGAGCCCTTTAGTGAGCGGATCTGCAACCATCTACTTAGTGCCGATGAATTCCACAGACACTTGATGATTCTGAACCATTTCCTTTACAACAAGTTACTTGATGTCGATATGCCTTGACATTGATGAATGCTTGTTGTTACTAGAGAAGGAAATAACAGCCGAATAATCGTAAAATATTCTTAATAGTTTCGGGATATGCTCCAGTACCCGCAAACCTGAGAAGAAACTTTGTAACCATAGTGCCTGATTAGATGCCTCATGGCAAGCAATAAAATCAACTTTCATAGTGGATAAGGCTGTGGTAGACTGTTTCACGCTTTTTCATGACACAGCTCCTCCCACCATCATAAAGATATATCCTGAAGTAGACTTCTTAGTGTCAACGCAGCCTGCGAAATCTATCCTACCAACTCCAACTGATCAGATCTTTTGTATGTGAGTCCGAAGTCTTTTGTTCTCTAAAGATACCGTAACATTTTCTTTACAACTATCCAATGTTGCATTCCTGTATTAGATAGATATCTTCCCAACATTCCAGTGACAAAGGTAATGTCCGGTAGCATACAGACTTGAGCATACATGATGCTCCCTACTACTGATACATTTGGAAATTCCTTCATTCGATTCTTTTCTAAATCATTCTTTAGACACTGAAATAGACTAATTTTGTTGCCCTTTACAATGGGCGACTTTCCTGAAGCACAATTTTGCATGTCATATCTTTCGAGTACCCTAGTAATATACGCCCTCTATGACAAGCTGAGTAGTCCAAGTGTTCTGTCACAGCGAATCTCAATGTCATTGACATAAGAAGCTTCATCAATGTCTTTCATTTCAAACTTTTGAGATAAGAATTTCTTGTTGTCACTCAACATCCTGGTATCACTGCTAGCCAACAGAATGTCATCAACATACAAAATCATTATAATGAAATTACTCTCACTAGTTTTAATGTAGATGCATTCATCTGCAGTGTTTTCTACAAAGCCGTATGAGGAAATTACTTTATGAAACTTAAGGTACCACTATCGTGATGCCTGCTTCAACTCATAGATGGACTTCTTAAGTTTGCAAACCAAATGTTCTGAGCCAGTAAGTACAAAACTTTCGAGCTACAACATATATACATTCTCATTTAGATCCCCATTGAGAAATGCAGTCTTTACATCCATCTGATGTAACTCTAAATCCATATGAGCTACAAGAGCCATTATGATCCTGAATGAGTCTTTCTTAGATACTGGAGAGAAAGTTTCCTTAAAGTTAATACCCTCACGTTGGTTAAAACCCTTAGCAACAAGTCGGGTTTTATACCTTTCAACATTACGCTTGGAGTCCCTTTTGATTTTAAATATCCATTTAGAACCAATCAGCCTTATTCTAATAGGTAACTCTACAAGATTTCATACTTTATTGTCCTGCATGGATTTCAACTCATCTTTCATGGCATCAAACCAACGAGAAGGATCAACACTTTGTTTGACATGTTTAAAGGATTCAGGATCATTTTCTACCTCTATGTCAAAGTCGTGCTTCTATAAGTATACGATGTAATCGTTTCGATTTACAGGCATTCTCTCTCTTTCAGATCTTCTCAATAGTTCAATTTATTGGGTCTGATCTTGATTTTCTTCATCAGTGGTTTGTATATGAGATTCTACGTGGCGCTCTGTAGTGATTGCAGACTCAATTGCATCATTAATGTCCACGTGATCTGGATTGACTATGACAGGAGTCATAGTCCTTTGTTCATCAAATACAAAATTTCTTATATTCGTGCTCCCACTATTTTCAGTGTCCTCAATGAATCTGGCATTTCCAGTCTCAACAATTTTGATAGAGTGGAAAGGATAGTAGAATCGATAGCCTTTTGATCTTTCTCGGTATCCAATGAAGAAACAACTTACAGTTTTAGAATCAAGCTTCTTTTCATGCGGGTTATAAACTTTCGCCTCAGCAGAACAACCCCAAATATGTAGATATCAGAGACTTGGTTTTCTCCCATTCCACAACTCAAAAGGAGTTTTGGTTACCGCTTTGCTGGGAACCCTGTTTAGTATATGAACTACAGTTTCAATCGCATCACCCCACAGAGATTTTGACAATGTTGAATTGCTGACCATGCTTCTCACCATATCCATAAGGGTGCAATTACATCTCTCAGCCACACCATTCTACTCTAGAGTACCAGGCATAGTGTATTGAGCAATAATGCTACAATCCTGTAAGTATTTAGCGAATGGCCCTGGATTACGTCCTCATTCGTCATATCTGTCATAGTATTCACCACTACGGTCAGATTTGACAACTTTAATTCTCTTATCGAGTTGATTTTTAACCTCGGCTTTATAGATTTTAAAAGCATCCAGGTCATCTGATTTCTCACTGATAAGGTATAGGTACCCGAAGCGAGAATATTCATCTATAAAGGTAATGAAATATTTGTATCCACTCCATAAGGCTATAGGGAATGGTCTACAGATATCTGTATGTATAACCTTTAATAGACCTACACTCCCTGTTTTACCTTTCTTTCTCATTTTAATCTGTTTTCCTTTTATGCAATCAATACATACTTTATAGTCAGAGAAGTCTAGAGAATGTAAAATTCCTTCTCGCACAAGCTTGTCTAATCTCTCACGAGATATATGGCATAGCCGCCTATGCCACAATATGGAGGAATTCTCATAGTCTAGTCTTCTTTTGGATCTCAGTTTATTTCCATGTAAGGAATTAATATTATAGACGTGAGAGACAATCAAGTCTAACTGGTATGAGTTGTTTACTATAAAGCCAGTTCCAACTTTAATGGAATTAAAGTAAATACTAAAACTTTTATTTCCAAAGTGGAATGAATATCCCAACTTATCCAAATAGAAAATTGAAACTAAATTGCGCCTTATGGACGGCACACAAAATGTATCTACTAAATTCAAAAAATGACCAGACTTCAACTTAAGCCTATAGACTCCTATTACCTCCATGTCAACTTTGACACCATTGCCTACGTATACTGAGCACTCCGCTTCAGTTGGTGGCCTGACTTCTAGTAATTCTTACATAGAAGCGCATATGTGAATAGTAGTTCCTGAATCTATCCACCAGGAATCCGCTGACACATCGGTTAGATTAGATTCAAAACAGACAAGAACAGAATAATTACCTTTCTTTATGAGTCAATCCATGTCATGCCCCAAACTCGAAAACCGGGCTCACAAAATTCTCGATCGTCGAATCTGCCGCTGACAGCCTCCGTAGAACTCCATTCTCGGCTCCCAGCGCCCATTCAGCAGGTTCCGATCCTGGGATACTACGATGAGGATTTTCAACGTCAGTTTGATTCGTAATAAGCATAACCAAAGACATAACCCATAAACAACAACCAAAACTCCATTACATTTCCACTATGATAAAAAACTTTACAAGTACAATGAGCATAAAGGGAAATACAATGATGATGAACAAAAACTCCAAGATGATCTGCAAAGCACTCCAACCTCAGCGCTGCTGCGCCCCAACGTCACCTGCACGCAACGGTCATGCATAAGCTTATAGAAAGCTTAGAGGGTGGTGAAAATGTGTGCACAAGGTAGTAATATGATCATGCAATATCAGAGTAATGCGGAATATACAGATGGATCCATAAATATCATTAGTCGTATCAAGGCTATGCGATGCCAAGCATGAATGATGTCGGCCATAGCAGGGCTATGTGATGCAATATGCAAGTCAAGCATACAATCCTCATCTAAGTCCACATATCAATACAGATCAAATCTAGGATATCACCGGGGTTTAGTACACTCTAAACCAGATCGCTACCCCATCGTGCACAATAAGGTAAGTGGAAGAGACCTCACTATCCATATGCCAATATCGGGCTCGACTCATCGATAACAGACCCATTCCTAGAGCTAGTCAGACTCAGCCTAACTTTGCCCCCTACTCTCGGGCGGGTAAGCCCGCAACCCCTTCCAACCGACCACGACACAGTGAAAAGCACAACCATCTAGTAATCGGTACTCGGCGCTCCTTTACCCACTCGGTCTAGACGTTGGAGTAACCTCTTAGTACCATAAGGGTTTAGGAACTTTCATCTAGGGATATCTATAGCCCCCATGTGGAATAAGATTTTCGGTATCCAATCCTGCCAACCACAATACGTCTGTGGAGGTTACGGTCCGGATGTCGCTAGGGCGTATAATAACCATGTCACACAATGCGAAATGCATGAATCACACTATCCAATCATGCAGCAAATCTTGCGCATATCGTGCGCTCATATAGGGCAACACCGCCTAATCGAGGTTATATAAACAATCTGTCTGAAGGCATATGCTATGATCAGTCACTTCTCATATCAAGCATACATATGATGCATGTGATCATGAGTCATGGAACTATACTAAACATGTTATAAAGCAATGCACTATCCTTACAACGCAGGTGGCCTAGACGGCCGACACACAACAAGTACGGCCTATCAATGAGCCCTAAGGAGAGTCATAATGCAGACATTTAACCAACACTATACTTGCAATGTGGACGTCAAACCACCATTGCTCCCAAGGCACGTCCGTCATAAACATTATTACATAATCCGCGCTGGGATCATACATTGCAATAGACCTTAGGTACATACCATTGGGCCTTAAATCTATCAAATGGGCCATATCATATGGGCCTTTTATTCATCAAATGGGCCACATCAATGGGTCGCACCAATGGGCCTTATGTGCATTGCAATGGATCATAACCCGTGGGCCTTAGAATGCATCAAATGGGCCTAATCTCATGAGTCTTATATGTAACAAATGGACCACACCAATTGGGCCCCATATGTACATCAAATGACCCTCAACCTATAGGCCCTAGTACATCTCAATGGGCCTTTACCCATGGGCCCCTAAAACATCAAATGGGCCTTAGAATACATCAAAATGGGTCTAATCCCATGGGCCTTAGAATACATCCAATGGCCTAATTTCCATGGGCCTTAGAATACATTAAATGGGCCTCGACCCATGGGCCTTACATATATATCCCATGGGCCTTACATATATATCAAAGAGGGTTTGCACCACGGGCCATAAGAACGTTAAGATGGGCCTCATGCACATCAAATGGGCCACACCCAAACATAAGTGGTGGTAATGATTGCCACCATTAAAATTCTTAAGGCCCACCATAACATATGTTCCCATCCACCTGATCATTAACATGGTGATGGATGAAGTGGAAGCAAATATCAATTTAGTAGAAAGCTACTATGGTCCCTAGAAAGTTTTGAACGGTGGACATCAGTGACCACAACATAGAATGGTGGGGTCCACTTGAACTTTAGATTTGACTCTTTCTTAAGCTCATGCCCAAAATGAACTTTCAAAATGGATGGGTGGATTGGATGTAGCACATGCATCATGGAGGGTCCCACTGTCTCTGGACAGTGTGAATAAAACACATGCACCAGGGCCTCATCGTCCGTTGGACGGTGGGAATTAAACACATATATCATGTGGGCTACACCGTCCACCTGGACGGTGGGAATAAAACCCAAATATTACTGTAGGTCCCAAGTGAGGCCCACCATAATGTTTATATGCCATCCGACCCGTTGACAAGGTCACTCGGACCTGAGTGAAAGGAAAACACAAATTTCATCTTGATCCAAAACTTCTATGGCCCACAGAAGGGTTTCAATGGGAAAGGTTCAATCCCACTGTTTTCTACAGCGTTGGCCACCTGAGCGTTGGATGGAGCTGAAACTTGGAGGGGGCCCACTTCTAGGAGTGGCCCACCTCGTGAAAGGTGTGGATGCAAAATATACATTATGGTGGGGCCCACAGCTGGAGCCATGGTCCCTGGCCTGTCCGCCCATGGTGCTGGCAGCAGTGCTCGCGCTGACAGTTGCAGCACCCTGTCACCTCTCTTTTTTCTTTTTTTTTGTGAAAACGGGTTTTCCTGTGGTTTTTCACAGGTGGGACCCACATTCAGAAAATCCATCCCAACCATGGGATTCTACGATGCGTAACAGGCAAAATAAGTCCAAAGTTCAAGATTTATGGGTGTATAGAAAACATCAGGTGATTTTCAATGGTAACCACCAAGTCTCCTATGCTATGGCCCACCAGATGCTCAGATCAGCCTCATTCTTCGGTTCAACGCCTAAAATGATCCAGGGAATGAGGTGGACGGCATGGATTGCATACATACATCAAGGTGGGGCCTATGTGAGTGGGCCACCCCAAAAGCTTAAAAAAAACAAGCTAATATTTGTGTTTTTCCAAACCACGTCCAGCGTCCAGGGACACTGGACGTTGCACGTAACAGATTCATTAGAGGTGGGCCCTGCTTAAGTGGGCCACTTCATGGATGATGGTATGAATACAACACACACGAAGTGGGCCCCACTCGTAGATGGTTAGGATAGAATACATGCCTTATGGTGGGGTCCATTTAAGTTGGCCACACAATCATATCATCACACAAAAAAAGGGAGAGAGAGAGAGAGAGAGAGAGAGAGGGACACGCTTGAGATGAAGGGCTCCGCCACTATGAGCCCTCCCTTGTAAGAAATCATACATCAAATGGATCCCTGTACACATGGGACCACCGAAATCGAAATCAACGGTGGAGATCCTTTCCCCACCAACATGGACGGTCTAGATGACCTTTTTAATGCAAGAAAATAAATATCATGATGGGGTCCATGGAGAATAGCCTCATCATGGAATGATCATGATGATCCCAGTGGGCCATCGGCCACATCTTAGGGTCTCAAGTGAGATCCAAGCCATTGATCGGTTGGCCTCACTTGGCCCATCTTAAAAATATGAAAAACTATGATTATCAAGCACCCACCATTCGATCTTCTTGTTCCTATGGGTTCCTTAGCTCCTTAGCTTCGATTTCAACGGATGAGATAAGGTTTGGATGGTTGAGATAAGAGATTTTGAGCTGGAAAGGTGGGCCACACTTGTGGCTCTCTTGGAGAGATGGGAGAGGCTCATACGTATGGAGTTTTGGTTGCTTGGAATGACTTTGAAAATGAGAGAGTGAGATTTGTAAAGGGAGAGAGAGAGAGAGAGTGATGGGTGATGGAGTGATAGATGTAGTGGTGATGGGTGTAAGAGCATCTTTTTGACTTTTAGGGTAAAAGGTGTAAGAAAAGTATGAGTGGTGTAAGAACTTTTTAACTTTGGAGGCATTTTGTATAAGAAAGGTATGGGCTTGTAAGAACTTTTTGACTTTTGGGGCTTGCTTGGAAAAAGGGTGAAAGGTGATGTGTACTTGACATGTTGAGATTGATGGATTGATGGATTAATGTGACAAGTCGTAGAGATTCTCTTGGGTTTCGCAACGCGTGACATTTTTCTCGCACCGAACGTTGGCCCACATCTCCTGACCAGGGTATCGCCTCAGCGCGCGATCACGACATTTGAACCGCAGCGACGGTGCGGTCGCTATACTAAAGGTCTTGGGTTGAGTCGATACGGGTTGACGGCATACGAATCAAGGTCGCGCGCAAATATTGTTTAAGGGTCGAAGGTTGTCGAAATTCGACCGAGAAGACTGCGAGATTCTACGAAACGATACGGACTAAGATACGGGTCTTATAGCTCTCCCCTCCTAATAAAAATTTCATCCTTGAAATTTACGCAATCATCGTAATTAGACATAACTCATGAGGAAGAAGCAACATAACATCACTATAAAATCAAAGATAACATACAAAATACAATACACAATCAACCACCAAAGAGATGAGGATAGCGTTCTCGAATCTCGGCCTCGCGCTCCCAAGAAGCCTCCTCTACAGAATGGTGTCCCCACTGAACCTTCACCAAAAGAAATGACCTTGGTCTGGAGGACCTGATCCTTTCGATCAAGGATACGAACTGGCTGCTCGATGTAAAAAGTGTCCTCATGAACCTCTAACAGCTGTCAATCAATGACAAGAACGATGTCTGACCCACACTTTCTCAACATAGAGACATAAAAAACGTTGTGGACGCCAGACAATTGAGATGGTAAGGCAAGCGGATAGGCCACGGTGCCAACGCGCTCAGTGATATCAAAAGGTCCTATGAATCTCGGGGCAAGCTTGCCTTTCGCTCCAAATTGAACTACGCCTTTCATGGGCTAGACCTTGAGATACACATGGTCCCTTACATCAAACTCTAAGGGACGACGCCGACGATCAACAAAACTCTTCTACCGGCTCTAAGCTATGCGCATCCTTTGCCTGATGATATCAATAGCCTCTGACGTCTCTTGCACAAGCTCGGGACCTAGGAGACGGCGCTCTTCAACCTCGGTCTAACAACTCGGTGATCTGCATGGTCTGCCATATAGTACCACAAAAGGAGCCATGTCGATGGTCGCTTGCTAGCTATTGTTGTATGCGAACTCAGTCAATCGCAGATGCTCATCCCAGCTACCCCCAAAATCAATCGCGCAGGCCCGAAACATATCCTCAAGGATCTAGTTGACCCTCTCGATCTGGCCATCGGTCTACGGATGGTACGCGGTAGTGAGCTGCAAATCAGTCCCCATCGCTCTCTGGAAGCTCCTCCAAAACTGAGACGTGAATATCGAATCTCGGTCAGAAACGATCGAGACAGGAACGCCATGCAGTCTCCCAATCTCCTCGATAAATAACCTCGTAAGCCGGTCCATAGACCAAGTCACACGCATCCCAAGAAAATGTGCCGATTTCGTCAGACGATCCACAACAACTCAATTGGCGTCATGACTGCACTGAGTCTTCGGAAAGCCCATAATGAAATCTGTTGACATGTGCTCCCACTTCCACATCGGGATGCTCAACGACTGCAATAGACCAGGGGATCTCTGATGATCGACCTTGACACGCTGGCAAGTGTCACACTCGGCCACAAAATTGGCAATCTGGCGCTTCATCCTCGCTCAAAAATACTATCACCTCATGTCACGGTACATCTTCGTCGAGCCAGGGTGGATAGAAAATCACGATCGATGTGCCTCGGTCATAAGATCTGTGCGCAGCTCAGGAATATCCAGGACACATAATCGGCCTCTGAAGCGAAGTCCACTGTCTGTACCAATCTGTCAATCCACCTAACTCTCAGATGCCACCTCAGCCATATAACTCTGTAACGACTTATCAGCCTGCTGAGCCTCGATCACCCTTGCGACAAGAGAGGGTTGAATTGACAGGCTCGATAACTGCACGATAGAAGACTGCATGCCGAACTCAAAATCATACTCTGCTACATCCTCAAGCATCCGTCACTCATGAATCATCATATGCGCCACTAGGCCTCGTGGCTGACGGCTGAAGGCATCTACCACCATGTTTGCCTTACCCGGGTGGTATTGAAGATCGAAATCATAGTCTTTCAGGAGTTCCATCTAGTGCCTCTGCCTCATATTCAACTCAGACTGCGAGAAGAGGTACTTCAAGCTCTTGTGGTCAGAGAAGAGCTCGAACCTAACCCCATAAAGATAGTGTCTCCACACCTGCGAAGACAACTGCAGCCAGCTCTAAATCATGCGTAGGAGAGTTCAGCTCATGGACCTTGAGCTGACGAGACGTGAAGGCCACTGGTCTATTGTGCTGCATCAAGACAACACCCAAACCAATATGCGAGGCATCAGTGAATACAATAAATTCGTCACTCCCAGAGGAAAGAGTGAGGACAGGAGCGGACGTCAGACGGTCCTTCAACTCTATAAATACTCGCTCACAGGTATCACTTCAAATAAACTCTACGCCCTTCCTACTCAACCTGGTCAGCGGGGCTGCAATATGAGAGAAGCCCTCAATGAAATGCCGGTAGTAGCCCGCCAAACCAAGAAAACTACAGATCTCTATCGCAGTCGTGGGCTGGCCCCACTGACGCACTGCCTCGACCTTCGAGGGGTCCACTGCGACACCCTCCCTCGTCACCACGTGACCGAAGAACTTCACCTCCTCCTACCAGAACTCGCACTTCTCCAGCTTCACATACAGCTGGTGTGCGCGGAGGGTCTGCAAAGTGATCTCTAAATGTTACTCATGCTCCTCACGGGTCCTCGAATAGATCAGAATGTCGTCGATGAAGACTACAACGAACTGATCGAGATATGGGCGAAAAACCTTGTTCATCAGCTGCATGAAGACCGCAGGTGCATTGGTCAGTCCGAAAGACATGACCTGGAACTCAAAGTGACCGTAACGCGTCCTGAATGCTGTCTTCGAAATGTCTTCCTCTTGGACCCGAATCTGATGATAACCGGAACGCAGGTCGATCTTTGAAAAGAATTGTGCACCCTGCAGCTGATCAAATAAATCATCAACGAACCATCCTTCTTCTTCACGAAGAGTACCGGCGCTCCCTATGGCGAACTGCTCGGACAGATAAAGCCTAACTCGCGCAACTCGTCCAACTGCTTCTACAGTTCTTGCAACTCTAACGGTGCCATGCGATACGGGGCCTTCGAAATAGGCGCGGTACTGGGCACAAGATTAATCTGAAACTCGGTGAGTCAACGAGGCGGTAATCCCGAAATCTCCTAGAACACATCAGAAAAATCGTAAACTACAGGCAAATGGTCGATACAAGCGGCAACAGGCTCCTCAACGGCGCAGGACATCAAACAAGACAACAGCTCTCCTCTGGGCTCTGCAATGAAATGAAACTGTGACACGCCGGGTATACAGAACGTGACTGTCCTCGCGGAGCAGTCCAATATAGCATAGTACTCAGTAAGCCAATCCATGCCGAGGATGACGTCAAAATCTGACATTGGCAGTACGTATAAGTCAGCGGGTAAGAAGGTCTCTCCTACTAACACGGGGTAAGATGGACAGAAGCGACCTAATACTGTAGTCTTCCCCAAGGGCGTCGATCGGTCAACCCATCTCGAGTAGACTCTCTCGGCAATCCAGTCGAATGATAGAATCCCTCAGACATAAACGAGTGCGAAGCACCGGAATTAAATAAAACCCAAGCGATGCATGCAGAGACTGGAAGTATACCCTCAACAACTCCTCTAGATAACTACGGATCCTGCTGAGCTGTATAGAACCTAGCCTGAGCTGGCTGGGGAGGTGCCTGTCCCCTTTGAGTGTGCTGCTACTACTGAGGTCACTGAGGCTATCGAAACTGCTGCTGCGGCCTCGAAGGCTGATGTTGATGCTGCTGCTGAGGTGACCTCGGTGGTGGGGGATGCTGTCGCTGCTACTGTAGTGGTGGAGGCTGCTATGGAGCCCTTTGCTGCTGTGGACCTCTCTGCTGCTGCTGGGGGCTGGGACACTCCCACATATGGTGTCCCGTCGAATCACACCTAAAATAAGTACCAGTGAACTGCCTCAGAGGTGGTGCTATAGGTGCTGCTGGCGCTCGAAAGGCTAGACGACCTGTGCATCTCTGCCGTGGTCAACGCTGCTGGAAATCACTGGAAGGAGCCTGCCTCTCCGGTCTCTCCTCTGACCGCGATCAGACTGAGAACCGGCCCACTCAGCCTCAAAAATCTGGGCCTTCCATACCACTCCCTAAAAAGTCGGGAGCTCATGCCCAATAACACGGCCGCGAAGACCGTAACGTAAGCCGTCCTCGAAGCGACGGGCTCTCCGCTCCTTGTCATCAACCAGATATGGTGCAAATCTGGACAGTACTATAAAGCGAGCTGCATACTGAGCCACTGTCATATCACTTTGCACCAGGGCCTCAAACTCCAATGCTCGTTGTCGTCGAATGTGATCAGGAAAATACTATCGGTCAAACCGATCCACAAAATCTTCCCAAGTCCACACAAAATCAGCACCCTGCTCTAGAGACTGATGTCCACCAATGCTCAGCCTCACCGTGGAGAAGAAACATAGCTAATCGAACTCGCCGCTCAGTCGTACATCCCATCATCTCGAATATCTTCTCCATATCGGCGCGCCATCTCTCAGCTAACGTCGGGTCTGGCTCACCCTTGAAACGCGGGGGATCAAGCCGTCAAAACTCAGGAAGGAAGGCGCTCGCACGCTCCTGCTCTGCCTGGGCCGGTGAAAAAGCTGGGTGCCTGCCCTGTCCCTGAAGTGCAGCCGTCATAGCCTGTAATATCTATTGCAACTAGGAGGCACTCACAGATACGGTCGGGTCCGCACCGGTCTCTGGTGGAGTAGCATCCTCAAGATGGGCGGTAGGAACCTCTGGTGGTGGGGCGAGCATCGTAGGTGGTAGGGCGGGAGCCGCAAGTGGTGGAGCGGGATCCTCAGGTGGTGGTGCGGGAGTCGATCGGGTCACTCTCCCACGCGCCATGTCCTACAGGAAAGAGCGAAGGTGCCTATCAACTTCAAAACTCTCGAAGGCACGCACGTTAAGGGTGGATAATAAAAAATCGCTAGGCTTATCTGAACTTCAGGACCTAGTCAGCCTAAACTCATAGCAGACATGTAATGTTGTTCTCGGCTATTCCCAAGTTATACTCTGATACTAACTTCTGTCATGCCCCAAACTCAAAAATTGGGCTTACAAAATTCTTGATCGCGGAATCTGGTGCTGACAGCCTCCGTAGAACCCCATTCTCGGCTCCCAGTGCCCATTCGGCAGGTTCCGATCCTGAGATGCTACGAGGAGGATTTTCAACGTCAGTTTGATTTCGTAATAAGCATAACTAAAGGCATAACCCACAAACAACAACCAAAAACTCCATTACATTTCCACTATGATTAAAAACTTTACAAGTACAATGACATAAAGGAAAATACAATGATGATGAACAAAAACTCCAAGATGATCTACAAAGCACTCCAGCCTCAGCACTGCTGCGCCCCAACGTCACCTGCACGCAACGGTCATGCATAAGCTTATACAAAGCTTAGAGGGTGGTAAAAGTGTGTGCGCAAGATAGTAATATGATCATGCAATATCAGAATAATGTGAAATATGTAGATGGATTCATAAATATCATTAGTTGTACCAAGGCTATGCGATGCCAAGCATGAATGATGTCGGCCATACCAGGGCTATATGATGCAATGTACAAGTCAAGCATACAATCCTCATCTAAGTCCACATATCAATAGAGCTTAAGGTAAGTGAAAGAGACCTCACTATCTGCCTGGCAATATCGTGCTCGACACGTCGATAGCGGACCCATTCCTCGAGCTGGTCAGACTCAGCCTAGCTTTGCCCCCTACTCTCGGGCGGGTAAGCCCACACCCCCTTTCAACCGACCACGATATAGTGGAAAGCGCAACCGTCTAGTAATCGACACTCGGCGCTCCTGTATCCACTCGGTCTAGACGTTAGAGCAACCTCTTGGTACCATAAGGGTTTAAGAACTTTCACCTAGGGATATATATAGCACCCCATGTGGAATAAGATTTTTGGTATCCAATCATACCAACCACGATACGTCAGTGGAGGCTATGACCCCAATGTCGCTAGGGCGTACAATAACCATGTCACACAATGTGAAATGCATAAATCACACTATCCAATCATGTAGCAAATCCTGCGCATATCGTGCGCTCATGTAGGGCAACATCGCCAAATCAGGGTCCCATAAACAATCTGCCCGAAGGCATATGCTATGATCAGTCACTTCTCATATCAAGCATATATATGATGCGTATGATCATGAGTCATGGAACTATACTAAACATGTTATAAAGTAATGCACTATCCTTACAACGCAGGTGGCCTAGACGGCCGGCACACAACAAGTACGGCCTATCAATGGGCCCTAGGGAGAGTCATAATGCGGACATTTAACTAACACTATACTTGTAATGTGGACGTCAAACCACCATTGCTCCCAAGGCATGTCCGTCATAAACATTATTACATAATCCATGCTGGGATCACACATTGCAATGGACCTTAGGTACATCCCATTGGGCCTTAAATGCATCAAATGGGCCATATCATATGGGCCTTTTATTCATCAAATGGGCCACATCAATGGGCCGCACTAATGGGCCTCATGTGCATTGCAATGGGTCATAACCCGTGCGCCTTATATTGCATTAAATGGGCCTAATCTCATGGGTCTTATATGTTACAAATGAGCCACACCAATTGGGCCCCATATGTACATCAAATGGGCCTCAACCCATAGGCCCTAATACATCTCAATGGGCTTTAACCCATGGGCCCCTAAAACATCAAATGGGCTTTAGAATACATCAAAATGGGTCTAATCCCATGGGCCTTAGAATACATCTAATGGCCTAATTTCTATGGGCCTTAGAATACATTAAATGGGCCTCGACCCATGGGCCTTACATATATATCAAAGTGGGTTTCCACCATGGGCCACAAGTATGTTAAGATGGGCCTCATGCACATCAAATGGACCACACCCAAACATAAGTGGTGGTAATGATTGCCGCCATTAAAATTCCTAAGGCCCACCATAACATATGTTCCCATCCACCCTATCTTTAACATGGTGATGGATGAAGTGGAAGCAAATATCAATTTAGTAGAAAGTTACTATGCTCCCTAGAAAGTTTTGAACGGAGGACATCAGTGACCACAACATAGAATGGTGGGGTCCACTTGAACTTTAGATCTGACTCTTTCTTACGCTCATGCCCAAAATGAACTTTCAAAATGGATGGGCGGATTGGATGTAGCACATGCATCATGGAGGGCCCCACTGTCTCTAGACAGTGTGAATAAAACACATGCACCAGGGCCCCACCGTCCGCTAGATGGTGGGAATTAAACACATATATCATGTGGGCTCCACTGTCCGCCTGGACGGTGGGAATAAAACCCAAATATCACTGTGGGTCCCAAGTGAGGCCCACCACAATGTTTATATGCCATCTGACCCGTTGACAAGGTCACACAGACCTGAGTGAAAGGAAAACACAAATTTCATCTTGATCCAAAACTTCTATGGTCCACAGAAGGGTTTCAATGGCAAAGGTTCAATCCCACTATTTTCTGCAGCGTGGGCCACCTGAGCGTTGGATGGAGGTGAAACTTGGAGGGGGCCCACTTCTAAGAGTGGCCCACCTCGTGAAAGGTATGGATGTAAAATATACATTATGTTGGGGCCCACGGCTGGAGCCGTGGTCCCTGGCCCGTCTGCCCATGGCACTGGCAACAGTGCCTGCGCTGACAGCTGTAGCGCCTGCTGCAGCACCCTGTCACCTCTCTTTTTTCTTTTTTTTTTGAAAACAGGTTTTCCTATGGTTTTTCATAGGTGGGACCCACATTCAGAAAATCCATCCCAACCATGGGATTCTACGACGCGTAACAGGCAAAATGAGTCCAAAGTTTAAGATTTATGGGTGTATAGAAAACATCCGGTGATTTTCAACGGTAATCACTAAGTCTCCTTTGCTATGGCCCACCAGATGCTCAGATTAGCCTCATTCTTCGGCTCAACGCCTAAAATGATCCAGGGAATGAGGTGGACGACATGGATTGCATACATACATCAAGGTGGGGCCTATGTGAGTGGACCACCTCAAAAGCTTAAAAAAAACAAGCTAATATTTGTGTTTTTCCAAACCACGTCCAGCGTCCAGGGACAATGGACGTTGTACGTAACAGATTCATTAAAGGTGAGCCTTGCTTAAGTGGGCCACCTCATGGATGATGGTATGAATACAACACACATGAAGTGGGCCCCACTCGTAGATGGTTAGGATAGAATACATGCCTTATGGTGGGGTCCATTTAAGTTGGCCACACAATCATATCATCACACAAAAAAAAACACAAAAAAAGGGAGAGAGAGAGAGAGATAGAGAGTGGGACACGGTTGAGATGGAGGGCTCCGCCACTATGAGCCCTCCCTTATAAGAAATCGTACATCAAATGGATCTCTTTACACATGGGACCACCGAAATCGAAATCAACGGTGGAGATCCTTTCCCCACCAATATGGATGGTCTAGATGACCTTTTTAATGCAAGAAAATAAACTTCATGATGAGGTCCATAGAGAATGGCCCCATCATGGAATGATCATGATGATCCGAGTGGGCCATCGGCCACATCTTAGGGTCCCAAGTGAGATCCAAACCATTGATCGGTTGACTCACTTGGCCCATCTTAAAAACATGAAAAACTATGATTATAAAGCACCCACTGTTCGATCTTCTTGCTCCTATGGGTTCCTTAGCTCAGCTTGGATTTTAACGGATGAGATAAGGTTTGGATGGTTGAATGAGAGATTTTGAGATGGAAAGTGGGCCACACTTGTGACTTTCTTGGAGAGATGGGAGAGGCTCATACGTATGGAGTTTTGGTTACTTGGAATGAGTTTGAAAATGAGAGAGTGAGACTTGTAAAGGGAGAGAGAAAGAGTGATGGGTGATGGAGTGATAGATGTGGTGGTGATGGGTGTAAGAGCATCTTTTTGACTTTTGGGATAAAAGGTGTAAGAAAAGTATGGGTGGTGTAAGAACTTTTTAACTTTGGAGGTATTTTGTGTAAGAAAGGTATGGGTATGTAAGAACTTTTTGACTTTTGGGGCTTTCTTGAGAAAAAGGGTGAAAGGTGATGTGTACTTGACATGTACTTGACATGTTGAGATTGATGGATTGATGAATTAATGTGACAAGTCGTAAAGATTCTCTTGAGTTTCGCAACGTGCGGCGTTTTTCTGGCACCGAATGTTGGCCCACATCTCCTAACCAGGGTATCGCCTCGATGCGCGAGTCACGACATTGGAACCGCAGTGATGGCGTAGTCGCTATGGTAAAGGTTTTGGGTTGAGTCGATACGGGTTGACGGCATACAAATCAGGGTTGCGGGCAAATATCGGTTAAGGGTCGAAGGTTGCCAAAATTTAACCGAGAAGACCGCGAGAGTCTACGGAATGGTATGGACTAAGATACGTGCCTTACAATCCTTAAAACCTTCGCAATCTTTCTTTAAATGACCCTTCTTTATTTAGAAGAAGCACGGTTTGCCTTTAACCCGTTTGTGTTTAGATCCATTTCCAAATTGATTCTCATGGTTTTCAGATGGAGGACCAGAGAATCCATTATTAGAACCTTGTTTCTTTTTTCTTTTACCTTTATTCCTTTCCCCTTGCCCATGACCTAGGGTCTCCATGTTAACATTTTGAACTCTGCCCATCTGCCTGATCTTGTCTTCCTCTTGGACGCACTGAGTGATGAGTTCATCCAATATCCACATGTCCTTCAGAGTGTTATAGTTTACTAGGAACGTGCCAAATTGGGGATGTAGACTATTCATGATCAAATGAACCAGTTGATCATCAGTGAGTACAAGCCCTAGAGCACGAATCTTAGAAATAACTTCGATCTGCTCTACAATGTATTCACGGATGTTGCCTTTTCCATCGTAGGATGAGCGAGTCAACTTATTCAAAAAAATGCCCACCTCAGACTTATTAGATTTCTTGAACCTTTTTTCCATTTCAGTCAGGAAAGTTTTAGCATTGTCTGTATCAGGCATGATGCCCTTCATAGATTCATAAATCGGCTACTTTCATAGATTCATAAATCGAATACTTAATTACTTTTAGGCAAGTATCATTTGATTTAATCCATGCAACCCATTGATTATATTCAGCTTCAGTGACATCATTAGATGGTGCTAGTGGTTCTGGTGTTATCAGGGCCAGATCTAATTGAAGATAGCCCAGTATAACTTCAATAGCGTTCTTCCATTGAGCATAGTTAGACCCATTTAGGGCATGGACTTGATGTGTATTAGTAAGAATTGAGACTGAAATATAAGAGATACTCGCATTAGTTCATTATTTCACAAAACAATTTCGTGATTAAAAAAAATTATCAGGCAAATTAAATCAATTCAGTTGTTAAGGGAGGTAACAACTGAATTATCTAGGATGATGATGGGCCCAACCATCTCATCCTGGTGAGAATCTGTTACATCATCATCATTCCTCCTGTGGGTGATAATAATAACATGTTAGTGATCTTCCTGAACATGAAGCTAAGTGATGTCAGTCATGTAAATCTGAGACACTCAACACCTGTAGGTGAGATGAGTCTTTCAGCTTTACATCACCAGCACCATTTACTTCACCCATTCACGTGTCTGTCAAATGATAATCGTCTGTGTTTTCGTTACCGTATACATGAAAACGTAAACGCAACTGTATGCAATCCTCCTTATCCCAATGTTATAAGTCTGTACTTGTAAAGTTTTCATTGATTGAGGTCACTATGGTGGCTAACACAACCGAATCCAACATTACAAATATGGACTTAGGATTGCGGTTATAATTCTGCCTCTCAATGGATTATATCTTAATTAGTCTAATATGGCCCACAAGATGGTCGGTATAGATCATTGGAAAATTCATGAACCTTAGAGTGAAACATGTGGATAATATTCACATTATGTATTCCAATGGTCCATATCAACTCCTAAGGATGGGTGATGGGCCAACAATAGGGCCGAATTTGTTTCATCATCAATGAAAATTACAAGTCTAGCCTTTGACACTCACACGATAGACGGTTGGTATAGAACGATTCAAATGAATGGTTAGATCGTTACATCAGTGTCCATAAGATGGACAGGTCATATCTAATACTTAAGATCCACATGTGAAAGTTTCATATTCTTTATCGTCCATTTAGTGAGTGGTCCATATTATTCGTTCATTATAAACTAAACAGATGACTCAGATATAGGAAGTGGATATCAAACTTGGCCCTAAAGGCAAGGCCCAAACATTAGTTGAGTATCCAACATGCGCTAAATATGGGCTAAATCAAAATGGGTATGGGCCTAATATAGGAGCTTCATCTAGTCAACCACTAAGCCTTAATTGAGCCTATGATTAACTGAAGTGGCCCATGAGATGGTTTCCTAGTTGAGTCACTAGACAGACCCAATTGAAGCCCAAGAGGTCAAAATATATATAAAACAAATCTTAAGTGGGTAAAGAGCCAAACATGGGCCATGGATATGGGGCCACTAGAGTTCACGGCCCATGGCCATGGCCCAACCCTTAATCTAGAGTTGGATCAGGCCCACACAATAGTCCAGAAGAGAGGGCCCACAACTGAAACAAGAAAAGCCCAAAATGATGTATTTTGGATATGGGCTACATATGGACAATTTATATGCCTTAATCAAGCCATGATATATCAAATGAATGTGAACTGGATGGTCCGAAAAGATGGGTCCATACGCATGAGGCCCACTAGCGGTATGGGAAATATGGTTGTGTGGCCAGGATATACTTAATGGGCCCATAACAGTGTCAAGCCCAAGATTTGGACATAGGTGATTCCTGTTTGTGGGTCCACAAGCGGATCCAAATAAGCTACAATCGGGTCCACTAACCCGATGGAATTTGGGGTAAGAGAACTCCCGTTTTTTAACTCAAAAGGGTAGAATTCCCTATTTCGAGCTCTCTGCAAGAGAGACAGACAGAGAGAGAAAGCGAGTTGCCCTCGCTGTCCGTCCAACGAACAGAGATGGAGATGGAGCTTGTAACATTCCAAAAATTGGGGATCGGGTAAAAACCTAACTCTCGAGTTCCAAAACGTCACTTATGCAACATAGATAATGATGAATGCATGTTGTCTGTAGAATGACATTAAACAAGATTGGGACTAAGCCAAAACAGCATATCATACTCCAGAGACAGTTAAATTAGCAAGCGGAAGACTGTGATAAATATATAAAATATATAAATGATTATAAGTCTCTAGAGTGAGAACATGTTACTAGGTTAACTAATTACATGTATACTCCAAAATAGAAAGAAAAGAATATACATGGGTGTGTAAATAAAAGGCAAACCGCCAAGTGTATTGGCATCTAATCAGTAACCCTGTAAACCCGTCGATCAGAACCTGTATATAGGAGCGATCCTTCTCATCATCATCAAGTCCGGCTCTGCTTCGCAAGCATCGCCATCATCTAAAACTAAAATAGGGACTGGTTGATGTGCGCAACACCGTCCCGTAACGTTGGAGTGAGTAGCTAACTCAGTGGAATCATAGAGCAAAGGTTAACATGTTCTCAAAGTAATCACGTGATAATGATAAAGCAAGCAATCAAACATTCCTAAATACTGTGATTAATGCAAGGATGAAATGACATGATGGATCCCCTCACCGACATAATCCCTCATGCGACACAATCTTACGTCCGCGGCATGCTTTCTTCCCTCAGTGCTCCACATCTTCCAGGCACATGCAGTGCGATATGAATATGATTACCGAGTTGTTATTAATCCTTTTCATACAGCAGGATTGGGAAACTAAGGTACCTCGCTTATATCAATACCCAAACAATGATCCATTCTAGGGTCGTCAGTCTTAACATATCTCATACGAAGTACCGTTCTAGGTCGCTGCAAGAGCTGTTAGGGCTGTTGCACGAACTTGTTACACCGCTCCCCTATCACCTTATCAATACAGGCCTAGTTTATATCCTTAAGACTGCATCAGGACTCGTCGTCCCCATGCAGTGTCAGGATAAACTCAAGGTCACTACAAAGGGATGCCAGGGCTATTGTTCGCACTCGTTGCTCCACTCCCCCATCACCTTATCAATGTAGGCTGACAGCAAGAATATAGTGTCCCATACCACCATAATCTGCTCAGAGTAGGGTGCTCACTGGTCACTACGGGGAGGTTTGTGGCCCCAGCGTAGGCCGACAGCTCGACCACGGTGTCCCATACCACCATGCCTGGCTCATGAGTGTTAGGGGATCGAGGTACCAAGGTTAGAGAGGCTTTCCAAGGGTAAGTTTAGTACCCTAGGTTCAAGCAGTTATGACAAATACAAGGTGAACATACAATGGTCAGTCGGGTTACTTGATAAGTCCGACTAGCACGAGCGCACGTTGAATCGACCGACATGAAGTGCACAAGCACTTCATGTGGCCTAACCACTGCCGACGACTCTAGTACGACTCGGGTTCGTTATACACATCCTTCGTAGCGAATATAATCCAACCACGAATTCTAAACTGTTACCGACTGCTTGGACTAGAGTATATAGCCCCAAGCACATGTAATGTGAATCAGTAATCATATGAGAGGGACAGAATTGAAATACAAGTAATTTCAGCATGTTATCAGCATGTTATAACGTGCATCATAAGCAGTTAACCATACACGAGTATTTCACACCCAAGGTAATTAATTTAAATACAACAAGCATGGAGGAAATCATGTGCATCATCAAAGTAGTTGAGAATCCAGTCTCAACGCTAATCTACAACACCATTTACTCAATACTTACTAATACATACATTTATACAAACACTTAAACTACTGAACTCCAACGTACTTGACGTATGTTGATTCCAACATATAATATGACAGATCCTTATATCAAGGAGTTGTCTAATATGAAAGGGCCTAGCTATATGCCCTAGAGGGGGGGTGAATAGGGCAATGCCGAATAAAAATAATAACAGCGGAATAATAAAAGAATTAAAGCACAATGCTTAATATAAAACAATTGCAATAGCCTAGAATAAGGAGATTGATACTTTATCAGTTCTAAGGACAACCTTAAAAACCAGAGGTTTAAGGTAGGACAACCTTATTTCTAGAACGTCCTTGTATCACAAACCAAAGAGGAATAATAAGCAATGAAATCAAAATAACTTATGAAAAATAGATCCTAAGTTATTACAACATTCATCTACACTTTGCTTGAAGTGATTACAACATTCATCCACAAACACAAATCACAAAACTGAATGAATAAAGAAATGAAAGAATAAAGCACATCCACAACACAACGATATATAGTGGTTCGCCTGTGTGTACACCAACTGTTATCCAACAGCCACACAGATTGCTACTCCACTCCTAATATCCTCACACAGGGGATATTAGCATGCACTATCAAAATAGGTTTCACAGGTTCACCTAAAACCTTCATAATTGTGTCTTTGATCTCGGGATTACACAATCCAAAAACCCTACAATCTGAGTTTTGTGGCTCTCCTCAGATAACCAATACAATGAGATTTTTCTAGCGAATCTCAAACAAAAACCAGAGAAAGTAAATTACAAAACATGTAAAATACCTGAATCACCTTTTGATGAAGCCCGGTAGAACTAATCGAAGTAGTAGTTTTATTCGACGTTCGAAGTCCAATACTCACTTTAAAAATGGTTCTAAGTCTAATTGATTTTAGATCAAACGGGCTAGATCTATTTGATTTTGAATCCAGAAGAAGGAATAACAGAAATTCCCCTTTTCTAATAAGATTGGAATGTAGATCAAAATCAAATAAGAATAAGCTAGCAAAATGAATATTAAATAAGCATAAAGTAGCTTAAAATAAATATAAACTTATCTCAGAGAATAGCCTAAAGAATGCTTGAATAGAATTGATTTGAAGTACTAAAACTCTGAAGTTCGTGCTCAATTTATAGACTGAAAAATCCCGTCTACGACTGGTCTTAGGATCCTAGGACCGGTCGTAGCTCCAAAGATTTTTAAAAGATTTTCGCGGGATTTGATTTTCAATTCCACGACCGGTCGAGGGTGGTCTACGACCGGTCGTGGGCCATCTACGACTGGTCGTGAGACACTTACGACCGGTCGTAGGACCCCAAAAAGGTTGCTGGAGTTTGAGTCGTAGGGCTACGACCGGTCGAAGGATGAGTCGTAGAACTCACAAGACCGGTCGTAGGATGTCCAGGACTGGTCGTAGGATAGCTAGAAAGATCCAAAAATCTTCAACTGCCTAGGACTGGTCCTGAAAAACCTAAGACTGGTCATAGTAAAGCTAGGACTGGTCTTGAAGTCCCTAGGACTGGTCTTAGAACACTCCAAACAAGCATATAAAGATATATGAGTTATGTATCCGGAATGACCTACAATATAGCCCATCCTAAGGTCAATCTAAGGTCAAACAAACCTTAAAAGTGAGATGGACATTGAAAGTCTGTACACTCAGATGACCCTTAAGAGAAGCTTGTGAATATTCAAAACTTGTAGTAGGTCTTCATAAGCTTGATCTTGACTTCAAAAAATCTTCTAGTAAACTTGAACTTGATCAAACCTTGAACATGCAACCTTGAATACTTCTATTCTTGATTTCTTCATCCAAGACTTGAAAAGTTTCTTCTTTTAAGATCTTGACTTGAAATGCGATGTTGATTACAATGACTAGTCTTCAAACATAAAACACAAGATATACAAGACATAGATATAGGTTTTGGCACCACAAAATTTGACAACTAAAGGGATATGAAATCATAGCACTTACATAATACACAACAATCATGTTTTTACATTCAAAACATATGGCAGGCATAAATCATATTGATTTAGGCATTTCAACAAACACTTAGTCTACACACATTAGTCTACATAGCATATGTCGACTAATATGTGCATTAGAGAGAATCTCTTCGCCAAACAGATCATACACGTATAACTAGCATAGGTACATGATAAATACTCATGGCAATCATACCGAAAAAATACTTACGTATACCGTATTACCTACAAATACCCAAAATACCTTAAATCTCATATTCTTCGTACGTATTCGAATTGAAAATGGACAGCATGTTCTACATGTCAAACAGCATCTTTATCAGCAATCTACCATTAAACAACATTGAAAGCTTTGAAAACAGGTAATCTAAGCATCTAAAATCCGCACCTTACGCCGTAGGAGCGTAATGAATCGAATAGAAACTCTACGTCGTCGTCAACGACTGATTGACAATCTACAACACAAGGTAAGTTAGCTACTTCGCTACTTGGATCGATAGAATCCCTAAACCAAGTTAGGGTTAGGATTTTCTTACCTAGAACGGAGTTGGAATCGCTAGAATAGCGATGCACGTGGATGGATTTGGCACGTGGAGCAGCAGGGAAGAATCCCATGAGAAAGCTCCAACTTCTCCCTCACTTTCTCTCTCTTTTCTCTCCTCTCTCCTAGGGTTTTTTCCAAATTCATATGGGTTAGAAGGCTAAGGGTTTAAGGCCCTTTTATAAGCCCAAACACAACCAAAATACACTCCAAGTCAAGGTATACTTGGGTTACAGCCAAATCGGGTCTTTCCCGATCCAAAAGAATATTTCTGGAGGTCCCTTGACTAAATGTGGTCGGATTTAAGCTCCTAAATGTTGGATCTTGATCACATTAAGTTTTTAGCCCGATAGTGTTCCCAGATCGCACGTAGCGGACCAGTTTCAGTTCAACGGTTACTGAGACTTGATCGAGGATTCCAAGTACACTGACCTGAGTGGGAAATGTTTCCTGATCCGAGGGTGTATTTGGGTCAGATTCTGACGGTCTGAATGCTTATAAAATGTTGCGCAAGCGACATGTGCCAGATTTATTTAAATTGAATTAATTTTCTAAATATTTTTCTTTTCTCACTCTATTCACTCCGAACTCAATAAAATGGTCTCAGGATATTGGTTGAGCTTGATTTTTGAAATGATTGTCAAGTCCAACTAGGCGGTCCTAAATGTCTAAGATTATCGCTATCGGACTTTCGACGCGCGGTTTATATCCAATACAAAGTTTCAAAGGGTTCCTGAGAACAAACAGGTTTAGAGTTTGATCCTGGATTTTAGGGTAAGGTAGTGTCAATGATTCTATAGGTTTTGGGTCTTACAGATCGTATTTAAAGTGGTTGGTACTAATTTTGCAGGAAATCTAGTGTAGCACTGGCTAATTTACGTTAAATTTATAAAGAATTAGGTTCTAAATGATTTCTCTGGCTTTGGAATCGAATTTTGAAAAGCTACCAAGGTGCTATGGTTGACCCATTGCCTAAGGATGTCTAACTCCAGGTGGGCAAAAATCTGAGGTGTTACAATCTACCCCCCTTAAAACATAATTTTGTCCCCAAAATTGGCTATGGGTAATGAGTCCCTAGGAAGACTTTATTATTGACATTCTAAGGAAGGTGCAAATCCTATTTAATGACCTAACCTTACATATAACCGAAATTAACTTCTTCGATCCTGGGCCAGTGGGGAAAGGGCCAACCACGCTTCCGCTGCGCAGTTCTAATCTAACGGTTGTATTAACTAATCCTAACTAGATTGGGCTCAATACGTTCTACCCCCCTTAAAACTTAGTCTTACTTAAGGCTCAAGAATCTATGTCTCGATCCGTGTATCGGAACGAGGTGTAACTTAGGGCCTATCCTTGACATGAAATGGGAAACAACCTCTCAATACATTAGTCTTTCTTTGCTAATGATTTGTTCTATGACATTAGTACCTATGGTTGTAGAAAGAAGCCTAATCTCTATTGTGATTGAGTTCAGGGGCAGGTGTGAGCTTACGACAACATGTTTAATCTCTATTGGCTATATGTCCTCAACATTTCCCAAAGGCAAAGCAATAACTTTTGGCTGTAGGTGGTCGGGCCAACTCAGAAGAAAGTTGTGTAGTGGGTCTAAGCCGGATACATAGACTTTCTGCCTAGGACAAAAAATTTACCGTATCAGTTCTTAATCCTAGACGATGGCGATCTTCTGTTTGATCAGAGCATTGGATTTATTGGTAACTATCAGGATTGAGAAGTCAATTCAAACCGCGAATACTTCGCTTATATATACAGTTCCTTTACTTTGCGTTCTCGAATGCAATAAGCCCTTGGGGAAGGCAATTCTAAGAGGCGTGCTGGTTTATTCTAAGTTCAATCTTAGGGATGTATAAGTTTTCCCTGAGAATGAATGATTCTAAGTGAAAACAACCTTCCTAAGGGTTATAACAGAAGTCTATAAGTATTAAGGGGATCTATTGAAGGAATGAGGTTCTACTTCAACCAAATTTAACCTACTATTCCTTAGCATGTACAGGCTTTACACTACTTAATATAACTAGTAGACTAGTTTGTAACTCACTAGCTGTAATCCAAAGCCTAAGTTTATACGCTAGATGGTTTCATACCCTTTTCTACTACATGGGATTGTTCTATCACTTAGGGTCAAGATTGTCTAATTAAAATTGGATTTCCTATATCGTCAGGTCTTTCGAAATCTAGGAGCACCGCTCTAAGTCCAAAACGCTAAGGGCCTATATGGCCAGTGGTATTAGGTTGTATTAAATGGGACCGCATTACTAATCCCACACCGGGATTGGGAGTGTCATGCTTGATAGGAGGGTGGGGTGGGATAAAAAAAATCAATTCTTAGGCTTTGGAAAGTGGGCCTTGTGTACACAATCCCTTAAGCATTCCACACACTTCATAGCAAAAGAGACTGCAGGCATTTCAGTAACCAAAATTTGTCACACTACTTGGAATATAGTGTTACATGGATCAGGATAAAGGATGCATGTGAGCTAATACGACCAAGACTCCCAACATTTAAAACCTTCTACCAACTACTACACTACTAAGCTCATCGACACAAAATCACAAGGATCCTAACATAGCAACAACCAAGCCACAGGGCGGCGGCACCTCTCGGCATTCTTGAATGGGCGGGGCGACTAGGCCCGACTTCATCAACGAGGGCTCTCTTCTTGCCCATAAGAGAGAGAATGGTGGAAAGCGAGGAAATGACCGTAACAAGTGCGAATAAGGCCATGGAAACGTAAAGGAAAAGTGAAGGAAAGGAGAGAAAGGATTGGGTTCTTTGGTTCTCCATGGATTTGGGCCTCAACAAGGGTTGTAAAGGCCCCAACCACAGAGATTGAAGAAGGAAAAAGGAAGAGATGGGTTGGGTAGGAAGCTTACACGAATTTGGAGCTTCAAGGGAGGATGTAAGAGCTCAAACCCAAGAAAATGAGAAGGTAGGGGAGTGAGGATAGTTGCCAACGATGAAGGGATGTGGCTTGTGGCCGAAAGTGACGAAGTAAGTGATCAGAGGGGGGTTTGAGAGAGAAAACAGCAAGTTGGAGAGAAAGGGAGAGCTTGAGGGTGTGTTTTGTGAAGGAGGTACTAGTTTGAAGGGGTTTTAAGGTGCGGCCCACATACCAGGGGGTTACCCTAACCCTCAAAGGTGATCGGCCCGACGGCCCGCCTGAATGGGGCCCACTGTACGGCGAGGCCCTCGCAGACCGTTTGGGTTTTCGGTGATGCCTCGCCCTTTTGGGCCCCAAATGTATGTGGTTCCCACCTTGGATCATTCTGAAAGTTGATCATTTGGCTCCCCCTCTATTTGAGGCATGTTCGGGGTCAATTTGTAAATCGAAATGAGTTTATGCATTATATAGTATATGATTTTGGGATAGGAGATGTTAATCTATCAAACTAACCCATTTATTCCATGAAATTTCATAATTGGAATGTTTAAAAGTCCAATTCATACATATATTTACTATTTATAGTATATTTTTGTTTAAGTATTATCCTCCGTCATTTATACATTAGGATTTATGTCTAGTATGAAAGTACTTAGAAAAAGTTGAAGAATGAGGTGGTGAAAGGAGAGGTTTTGAAGGAAATGTGTAAAAAAAGGGGTTTAGGCCTTGAGATTGAGTGTAAAGTGCTGTGGTCGACCCACAACCTAAGGACATTCATTTTTAGGTTTGAAATTCTTTAGGAAATGACTCAAACCCGTTGACTGATGGCCTAGAGTCAACTTAGGTCGCTTCATGCGACCAATGATACGTTATGGCCTAAATTACCGTATAGTCTCACTTGTCGGTGAAACTTGGGATTCTAATGTAGTTTCTAAGTTCCATCGCCCCCTTCCTAAGTCAGAGTGTGTCAGTGTGTGTCGTGTTACCATAACCCAGGTCCAGTTTAATCCAAATCATGCTCTGATACCACCTGTAACATCCAAAAAATTGGGGGTCGGGCAGAAACCCAACTCCTGAGTTCCAAAATGTCACTTATGAAACATAGATAATGATGAATGTATGTTGTCTGTAGAATGGCATTAAACAAGATTGGGACTAAGCCAAAATAACATATCATACTCCAGAGACAGTTAAATTAGCAAGCGAAAGACTGTGATAAATATATAAAATATATAAATGATTGTAAGTCTCCAAAGTGAGAACATGTTACCAGGTTAACTAATTACATGTATACTCCAAAATAGAAAGAAAAGAATATACATGGGTGTATAAATAAAAGATAAATCGTCAAGTGTATTGGCATCTAATCAGTAACCCTGTAAACCCGTCGATCAGAACCTGCATATAGGAGGGATCCTCCTCATCATCATCAAGTCCGGCTCTGCTTCGCAAGCATCACCATCATCTGAAACTAAAATGGGGACTGGTTGATGTGCGCAACACCGTCCCGTAATGTGGGAGTGAGTAGCTAACTCAGTGGAATCATAGAGAAAAGGTTAACATGTTCTCAAAGTAATCACGCGATAATGATAAAGCAAGCAATCAAACATTCCTAAATACTGTGATTAATGCAAGAATGAAATGACACGATGGATGCCCTCACCGACATACTCCCTCATGCAACACCATCTTACATCCGCGGCATGCTTTCTTCCCTCAGTGCTCCACATCTTCCAGGCACATGTAGTGCGATATGAATATGATTACCGAGTTATTATTAGTCCTTTTCATACAGTAGGATTGAGAAACTAGGGTACCTCGCTTATATCAATACCCAAACAATGATCTATTCTAGGGTCCTCAATCCTAGTATATCTCATACGAAGTACGGTTCTAGGTCGCTGCAAGGGCTGTTAGGGCTGTTGCATGCACTCGTTGCACCGCTTCCCCATCACCTTATCAATACAGGACTATTTTATATCCTTAAGACCGCATCAGGACTCGTCGCCCCCATGCGGTGTCAGGATAAACTCAAGGTCACTACAAAGGGCTGTCAGGGCTGTTGCTCGCACTCGTTGCTCCACTCCCCCATCACCTTATCAATGTAGGTTGACAACAAGAATATAGTGTCCCATACCACCATAATCTGCTCAGAGTAGGGTGCTCACTGGTCACTACGGGGAGGTTTGTGGCCCCAGCGTAGGCCGACAGCTCGACCACGGTGTCCCATACCACCATGCCCGGCTCATGAGTGTTAGGGGATCGAGGTACCAAGGTTAGAGGGGCTTTCCAATGGTAAGTTTAGTACCCTAGGTTCAAGAAGTTTTGACGAATACAAGGTGAACATACAATGGTCAGTCGGGTTACTTGATGAGTCCGACTAGCACGAGCGCACGTTGAATCGACCGACATGAAGTGTACAAGAACTTCGTGTGGCCTAACCACTGCCGACGACTCTAGTACGACTCGGTTCGTCATACACATCCTTTATGGCGAATAGAATCCAACCACGAATTCTAAACTGTTACCGACTGCCTGGACTAGAGTATATAGCCCCAAGCACATGTAATGTGAATCAGTAATCATATGAGAGAGACAGAATTGAAATACAAGTAATTCCATCATGTTATCAGCATGTTATAACGTCCATCATAAGCAGTTAACCATACACGAGTATTTCACGCCTAAGGTAATCAATTCAAATACAACAAGCATGGAGGAAATCATGTGCATCATCAAAGTAGTTGAGAATCCAGTCTCACCGCTAATCTACAACACCATTTACTCAATACTTACTAATATATACATTTATACAAACACTTAGACTACTCAACTGCAACGTACTTGATGTATGTTGATTCCAACATATAATATGACAGATCCTTATATCAAGGAGTTGTCTAATACACAACAATCATGTTCTTACATTCAAAACATATGGCAGGCATAAATCATATTGATTTAGGCATTTCAACAAACACTTAGTCTACACACATTAGTCTACATAACATATGTCGACCAATATGTGCATTAGGGCGAATCTCTTCGCCAAACAGATCATACACGTATAACTAGTATAGGTACACGGTAAATACTCATGGCAATCATACCGGCAAAATACTTACGTATATCGTATTTCTTACAAATATCCAAAATACCCTAAACCTCATATTCTTCATACGTATTCGAATTGAAAAATGTACAACATGTTCTACATGTCAAACAACATCTGTATCAGCAATCTATCATTAAACGACATTGAAAGCTTTGAAAACAGGTAATCTAAGCGTCTAAAATCCGCACCTTCCGCCGTAGGAGCGTAATGAATCAAATAGGAACTCTACGTCGTCATCAATGACTGATTGACAACCTACAATAAAAGGTAAGTCAGCTACTTCGCTACTTGGATCGATAGAATCCCTAAAACAGGTTAGGGTTAGGGTTTTTTTTATCTAGAACGGAGTTGGAATCGGCAGAATAGCGATGAAGGTGGATGGATTTGGCACGTGGAGCAGCAAAGAAGAATCTCAGGAGAAAGTTCCAACTTCTCCCTCACTTTCTCTCTTTTCTCTCCTCTCTCCTAGGGTTTTCCCCAAATTCGTATGGGTTAGAAGGCTAAGGGTTTAAGGCCCTTTTATAAGCCCAAACATAACCAAAACAGACTCCAAGTCAAGGTATACTTGGGTTACAGTCAAATCGGGTCTTTTCCGATCCAAAAGAACATTTCTGGAGGTCCCCTGACTAAATGTGGTCGGATTTAAGCTCATGAATGTTGGATCCTGATCACATTAAGTTTTTAGCCCGATAGTGTTCCTAGATCGCATGTGGCGGACCAATTTCAGTTCAACGGTCACTGAGACTCGATCGAGGATTCCAAGTACACTTACCTGAGTGGGAAATTTTCCCTAATCCGAGGGTGTATTTGGGTCAGATTCCGATGGTCTGAATACTTATAAAATGTCGCGCAAGAGACATGTGCCAGATTTATTTAAATTGAATTAATTTTCTAAATATTTTCCTTTTCTCACTCTCTTCACTGCGGACTCAGTAAAATGGTCTCAGGATATCGGTTGGGCTTGATTTTTGAAATGATTGTCAAGTCCAACTAGGCGGTCGTAATTGTTTAAGATTATCACTATCGGACTTTCGACGCGCGGTCTAGATCCAATACAAAGTTTCAAAGGGTTCCTAAGAACAAACAGGTTTAGAGTTTGATCCTGGACTTCAGGGTAAGGTAGCGTCAATGATTCTATAGGTTTTGGGTCTTACAGATCTTATTTAAAGTGGTTGGTGCTAATTTTGCAGGAAATCTAGTGTAGCGCTGGCTAATTCACGTTAAATTTCTAAAGAATTAGGTTCTAAATGATTTCTCTGGCTTTGGAATCGAATTTTGAAAAGCTACCATGGTGCTATGGTTGACCCATTGCCTAAGGACGTCTAACTCCAGGTGGGCAAAAATTCGGGATGTTACAGAGCTCCTCTCTAATCCCCAGCCGTTTTCGACTTACTGCATGCAGCGACTGAAGAGATTGGGATGAAATCCCTAGTTGCAACAGATGTATTCATAGTTAGACGAAAGCCGGGCCGCTGACATCTTCCACAGTGCCGATCAAGATGGCACTACCATCTCTGATGAAGGTTATCGTGGCTGACGGTGTTCCTGTATGCGAAAGATGTCGGAGGTGGACTGGAAATCCATGTCTGCATCCACTGAGGATATAGGTAAGGATGCGAACCCTATGCTATAATGATGGAATGAAATCCGAATTGGAATTAGGGTTTATGAGATCCAAATATGGATTTGGGATTCCAACTGCAAATACCCAATCTGACCGAATTTTGGGATGATGGACCTGAAATCCTCAAAGTATATGATTAGGGTTTTGAAATCCATAATCTAGATTTGGGGGATTCGAAAAATCCTAACTCAATGTTTGGATTTGGGGTTCGAATCCAAAATCCCTAATTAAATCTAGATTTGGTTTTCGAATTGGAAAACCCTAATACTGATATGGGTTTTGAATTCGAAAAACTCAATTGCTGATATGAATCTGTAATAGATGAATCTGATCTTCCATGCCTTTGCATAGTGGCTCTGATACCAACTGTGGGACTTAATCAATATGCAGAATAGGCCCACAGATCTGTCTGTGCATGGGACATGGCGATCACAGGTCGGATAGCTTACCTAGCTGAGATGCTGCCATGTGAGCCGGATAAGAAAACCAGAATTCCTGTAGAGCTTAGGATCTTCCTCTCCTTTACACCATTTCTACAATACAATAGATGGAACTCGAATTTTGCCGTGGTGTAGGATCGGGGACCCAGCTCTCTTTTATAGAGACTGTGGAGAGAGAGTTTGAAACCCATCAAAACTCTCCCTCCCATGCTCCACATTGTAGTGTCCCAGTTCAACTCAAACTGATGTCTGCGTAAGATAGCTATAACATTCCAGCCCTAGTATGCAGAGCTGTGCAGATAGACTGCGCAACGTATCACCTGAAGTGGGGCTCACTGGTCTACTCAATCATCCAGTCCAATTGTATGACAATTTAGATCGTTGATCAGTGAGGCCCACTAAATAGAGTTCTTATAAGCTTCCCATGTTTGCTCTACGACTTAAAATGCAGCCCGGTGAAATTTCAGAAAAGGTTACATGGAATATAGACAACATAGTTGTCCCATACACAGACATAAATTTGGCCTCCTCTCACCATTCTTTCCTGTGCTCCCCCACCTAAACAAATGTACATTCCAAAAGCACTTTCGAAAAGGGGAATTATTTGATACTTTGGGCACTGTGTATTATGCTTGATATGGAGGCAGTTGAAAATATTACGTGTGACCTATATTAACTTAAATTAGTCAATAAAATTGTGAAAAACCTTGCTTGAACGATCTAACTTCTTATTTGTGGACACTTGTTTTCTTGGAATAAGGCCATGGGTACTTTTCATTTTTAACCTTTTAATAATTGTCCACCTATCTAATATTTGGATAATCAAATAAGCATAACTTTTCATGATATATATCTTAATTTGGATGGTTTAATTTGTATTACTTGTATGTAAACGCATAGAAGATATATTTTTATTTGTGAATCATCCATCCGATCTCCCAAAGGAGCATGATTTTTCCAAAACTCTCTCGAAGAAAATGTTGATCGAGTGTGTTTAATCCTAGTGCAGAGGAGACCCATGTATTAGTTTGACCAGTGTCACTTTCAGTTAGACTGAATTAGAGGGTAAATTCTTAGTTGCACGTTGTTCACTTTTGTACGTTTTGGTTCAATCGATGTGTGTGAGTTGGTTCTTGTTGGTCCAACTAAAGGTCCCATCGGTCCGATCGACGAAATGCTTAAGTGCAGGTTTTATTTCCTAATTTTGTATAGGAGTATAAATATCCTCCTAATTGCAATTATGGTTAGTAAAACGTAGGGTGCAAAGAGGGTTTTGGAGCCTAGGACGAATACTCAAAGGGTTTTGAGGAGAAAACTAGGGTCTATATTGTAAGTTGTTCTATCTCTTATAACATTCATCTAATTATAGTGAATTAATTATCACTTTGTGCCATGGTTTTTTCCCGCAAGGGTTTTTTTTTTATACGTAAAATCTCATGTGTTCTATGTGTTTTGCTTGAATTTTTCATTTTCTGTTGCTTGTTTGATTTGATCTAAGGCTACTTCTATGCCCACCAAGTGGTATTAGAGATATTGATCCCCAACAACTGGTATCAGACCGTAGGTTGAGATATTAGTTTGAATCTGAAAACATGGCATCGAGGGGATCAAATATGAATTTGAGATAGCGAAGCTCACAGGTGAAACAACTTTGAAATATGGAGGTTTGTAACACCCTGTACTTTTTGTACTTGGGTGTTACTATGAAGAGCTATTTTAGTTTAATGTGTGAGAGAAAATATATAATCTAAAACGTACATCATTGCCTAATAATTCACGAAAGATCATCTTTGTGACCCATGAGTAATTCTAAACAATTATATTAGTTTAAAATTGTCATCGGGTCAAGTTTAAGGGCATTCTAGGAGTCCATTGGCATTTAAGAAGAATCCTACTCATCAACCACTTTATAAAACCAAAAACAATCCATTAATCCCAGTATACATCATATGGTACACATCAACCTAGTAAGATCACAATCCAACCATTAAATTGACAAATGCATCGTGCATCTACATCTTGACGTGTCAAGAAGTCATGTTGGCCATCAAATC
The DNA here is from genome assembly GCA_037074715.1 of Magnolia kwangsiensis. Classification (NCBI taxonomy): domain Eukaryota; kingdom Viridiplantae; phylum Streptophyta; class Magnoliopsida; order Magnoliales; family Magnoliaceae; genus Magnolia; species Magnolia kwangsiensis. The sequence goes on along the minus strand of CM073589.1, from coordinate 82,317,782 downwards.
ATAAAATTTAGGCCCTCTGACCCTTATCTTTGAATCAAAATGAATCTAAACTATCCAACTAGTGGGCCATTAGACCTTAGATCATCTTAAAATCAGGATCCAAATCGTCAAATCCACCATTCATTAGATTTACAACCCTCAACCTAACAGTTCACCACTTGATCATCACCATCGGGTCATATGATTGCAAAATTTACCATCGATTTTCATTTTAAACGGAGCCTACGACATTTGGATTGTTGATGTTCAAATTCGAAATTGATTCGACCGTTGGATCGTTGAAGATTGTAAAATAAATTCAAAATTCATTATGTGTGGCCCACCTGAGTTTTTACTAGCCTCATCATTGAGTTGGGCCCTAGTAGGATTGGTAGAAGCATATGATCGGCGTTGATCTTGCAAAACTTCGCTGCGGAAACCACAATAGAGTGACGTGTCCATCAGCGTGTGCGCACTCGATAAGCACCAAATCAAACTCCCTATCAAATGGGGTTTAACCCGAAACCTTTCAACATAAGAGGATTTTTCCTCTTCTTTCTTTTCCTGCCCAGTCGATATTCGAATGGACAACATCCATTTGATCAATCTATGGCCCATCATCGTCATCTAACTTGATGATCGGAACCATGCATCATGTAAGGGAGACAAGTCTGACCCAAACCCTAACGATTCCACTCGTGGGTGCACATGTCCAAGCGCACAAACACCTACACAATCTGAGTTGCGCATGAGTGTTTCTTGAAAATGGAAATTTCATTTTTAGACCTGTGATTTGGTGATCTATGATAGTTTTTCCTCTCAATCTCAACCATTCGTGAGGTTTATCACAACCGTCCAGATTAGCTTCACTTGGATTGGGGTTTCCTTAACAAGAGAAACATGTGTGGAGGGAATCTCTCCGTTATAGTCTGTTATAAGTTGTTCAATCGAACTTCATCTAGGCTATCCATCCAAGAGCATCTCAACCATGCAGAACCTATATTTTAGGAATGGAAATCCTAATCAGCAGCTAGTATCGCTCTTCTTCTTCATTTCTTATAGCGGCAAGAGAAAAACCTAGCTGCATCCTTCGTTTGTTATACCCACCGACCCAACCTCGTCCAAGCTTTGCTGAGGCATATCTACAAGCTTCCTTACGACCATCCGGAGCATCCAATAGATGCGGAGTGAAGAAAATTCCATCGAGTGGTGATCCGTCATTGATGGCTACATCATCTTCCTCAGCAAGCTACCACAACTGAAGATTTTCATCTAGCAACCAATTCTAGATCTGACTTGTCCATTGAGTAGGCCTTTAATCACCATCTAGCATCCAAAATATATTTGAGATTTGACCTTAGGGAGAGAATCAGAAGGACGATTTAAAGGCAGCGTTGGCATTGTGTTGAATTAAGTGTCACATACGTTGTTTGGCTATCCGAGTTGGCTCAATTCAAAACCCGAACCGATTCCAGCTCACTTTGGGTCTTCGTTGGATGTGGGGCTCGAGAGAGAAAGAAGGAAAATAAGAAGATCATTCATCAGCTGAGGTTTTATTGTCAAGTTCTCCAGTTGAGTCAACTTGTCGTCGAGTCAAGGCAACTCAGGGGGAGTTCTAGTCAAGTCCAAAGTTGTGGGAACACTTCCAAAGGGAGAAGGGAAGCAAGGAAGAAAGAAGAAATTGAAGAAGAAGCTCTTTTCTGCACGCGGGGCTGTTATTGGCTCAGGTTCAGCTATTGTTGTGTCTTGACTCATCGAGCTGAGCAATGCTGGAAATCTGGTTCTTTTCTTATCCCTACTAGTTGTCCAGAAAGAAAGAGAAGGAAAAGGTAGAGGGAGAGATGGTTGTCAGGTTTTGATCAGGTTATTATTGACTCGAGGTAGCCGTGTGGCTATTGCTACTCACTGAGTTGCTGTCTCTTTAGTGAGTTAATGCTGGACAGAGTCCAGATCTTACCGAAGTTCACCAGCAGGAAGAAAAGAAAAGAAGAAAGAAGAGGAAAAAGAAACAGAGAAAAATGAGATAGAGAGAGTGTTGTGGTGTTGTTGATTCACTACTAGGTAGCTCGGGCGATTCTCACCGAGTTGAGTTAAATCAATGACTAGGTGAGTCGATTCTTTAAAGCCTTGTATTAAAATTTTAATTTTATTAACTCTAACTTTTAATTTCATCATAGGGAATTTGATTTCTCCAACCCTACACCCAGATCCACCCTAATCAAGCCGAGTGGGAATTGAGTCAAGCCTAGTTGAATTAGGTAAAACTGAGTTAACTCCGCTAATCTTGGCTGAGTTCCCCCTTTTATCAAAATTTAATTCTGGTTATTTTGAGTTGTTGTATTCTAAACCCCATTTAGTTGATCTAGCTATCTATTATGAAATGCACGAATCTAATGTAGGGTAGGGTTCTCAAATCATCTCTTAAATCCATCTCGATTTAGATTCAAGTTGAAATCGAGTCAATCGATTTTATGTGAGGATTACCTTTCAAGCTTTCCAATATTATGATAGTTAGTTTAGTTATTTTATTATTATTATATGCTTAATGTAGTATTCAATGGAATGAATGATAAATGCTAGTTTCTATTTGAATAATTCTTCAGATAAGATTTATGTGTAGATTTAAATTCAAGTATTCTAATATGTTATGGATCTCAAATCTCTTTATTCTGGTTTAAGATGAGCGCTTTACATATGTAATTGCTATCGATATATTGAATTGATTATGGCTTGTTTTGCCACTTAAAAAATTCTTGGATGGTATTTTTGGAGGTTCCTCATACTAGTGGTCATTTTGTGTATTGGATAAAATAGAATTTTGTTATAGACTTACCATCTTGTGAGTCATTGTACCTGTGTGGCTTTTGGGTTAACCCCCTTTTTAATGTGTCCTTGAATGGACTTTTCTTTTTCCCAATGTGGCTTTGATGAACTATTTTTATATAAACTTATGATGGTAGGTTCTACCTGTTGTATCATAATAGGCCACTAGTTGTGGAGGTTACCATGATCCATTGTATTACAATCACTATCTATAACCATTATAGTATATTAACATCATACTTGTTGAAGCCTCATGAGCCAAGCATGGTGGTATGGGATACTCTGCTAGAGCTGTCGGCCTATGCTGGGTGACAAGCCCCCGAACAATAACCTTTAGCTTCCTTAAAATGGTTGTTCGTAAATCAGACTAATAACGGTTAAGCTAATTATGCATTTCATGACACATAGACTTTACCAGGTGGTTGATATAAGATACGTGGTCTCTTCAGTCACTATGGGTTGTACCTTAGAGTACTTTACTAGGTGAGTTATCATCGTGTGCATTCGAACCACTATGGGTTATCCTTTTCGCATGGACTTTTCCTTGTACCTAGTTCTCCTTGGGCATACCTTAAAGTACTTTTTTTTTGGGTAGCTAGTTCACCTTGGGTGTCCTTGTTACATGGTCTTTTTAAGTGACTAGTTCTCCTTGGGCTCATATTTAAGTATTTTTCTGGGTGACTAGTTTTCTTTAGGCAACCAATTCGCCAGCTAGATGTGCATCCCCCAGGTCTGTGAGCATTTTTATGCATCCATGCATTCAAACAAAAGAGTTTATTATTTAAAAGCATGTATGTCTATCTTAAAAATTTGCCTCATTGTTATAATGGTCATTACGAATTGATTATTGTAGACTTTTCCTAAAAACTATTCATAACTATTATGATTGTATGTAAAATCTTGGGGGCATACTTCACTAGGATAGCCATTGATGTTAGCAAAACATATTCAGTGGTGTAGGAAATGTATATGATGTGCAGGTTGGTGCTCATGTGGAGCATGAGGAGCTAGATGATCCTGCAACTCTAGATTTTAGATTTCATTTATATTAAATTTGTACTTTTATATATTTATAACTCTTGAGACGTTGGTTTGTATAAGCTTATGGGAAGTGTAAGACCCATATCCTAATCCATACTGTTTCGTCACCTCCTACAATCCTTCCTGTCAAATTTCGACAACCTGCGACCGATAATCGACATTTGCGCGCGACCCTAAGTCGTGTCCTGTAGATTTAAATCGGCTTAATCCGAGACTTGTACCATTGTGACCGCATCGTCGCTGCAGTTCCGATGCCGTGACTCGCTCACTGATCCGATACCCTGGCAGGGAGATGCAGACCTGCGTTCAGTTCGAGGAAAACACCCGCGTTGCAAATCCCAAGAGAATCTCTACAACATGTCACATCCATCAATCAATCAATCACCTCATGTCAAGTACAAAGCAACCCACGCTCTCTCCCCAAAGTCAACTCTTTCTCACCCTCTCTCTTACACCACCTTACATGTCAAGTACCACATCCATCACTCACCTCACCCATTACTCCATCACCCATCCCTCTTTCCTTACAACTTTCTCTCTCTCTCTCTCTCTCTCTCTCTCTCTCTCTCTCATTCTCAACACATTTCTAAGCAACATTTCCAAGAGAGAGAGAGAGAGAGAGTGGTGCATGTCCAAGCCCTCCCATATGAGAGAAAAGTGATTTTTGGTGGCCCACCTTTCCATTCCAAAAGCTCTCATTCTAGCCATCCAATTCTCATCTCTATTATCAAAGTGAAGCTCTAAGAGACTGGCTTTCCAATGGACCGAGAAGATCAAGAGGGGGGTGCCCCAAATCTGAAAATCGGATTCACAGGAATCCCGGTTGCCGAATTCGGTGCCGACAGCCTCCATAGTACCCCATTCTCGGCTCCTAGCGTTCACACGTCAGATTCCGATCCTGGGATCCTACAAGGAGGATTTTTTTTCTTACACATTTAACTAGTAATAAGCATAACCACAAGATTACCCAAATCACAAAAGCAACATCATAATCACATATCCACTAATATAATCATTTGAGTACAATGCTGAAGGGAAAATACATAAATCGAAAATCAAGCTCCAGAAGACCGCTGCACGCTCCAAGATCACACGGCTGCAACCTAACATCACCTGCACGCATCTATCGTGCATAAGCTTATAGAAATCTTAGAGGGTGGTGTAAGTGTGTGCACAAAGTAAGTGTCAATTATTCAATACAATACCATCATCATACAATACCGAAATTTATGGTAATTCATAAATCGTACATTATCGAAATAAGCAGAAATACTGACAAGCTCATAAATCATACAGTGACAGAGTAAGCAGAAGTATGGACAAGTTCATAAGTCAATCAATATCAGAATACGTAATATAAAACAACTATGCACTAAGGAGTCATATATCAGATGCCGAGGATGTAATGCAATATACAAATCCTGCTAAATCTTTTTAAGCCATATAAGTGCAGAAACTTAGCAACCCAAAATACCATATGCCCGTGGATGTGATGTGACATGCAGTGTGAATGAAATGACCATGCTTGGAGTGTGAAGTCAGAATGATAGTACGTAATATCGCAGGCTACGGGGTCCACCACAATGGACTTCTATCCAAACCAGTCCCATACCTAAATTTGGATAGTCAGACTCAACGTGGTAAACTCCTGATCTCAGGTTGGTCGCGCGCCCAACCGAATCCTTGCCATAACGAAGGTACATAATAGTTAGTTGGGCACCACCAGCCCGAGTGGATAGTGAATGAATGAATAAATGAGCATGCAACTCCTACTCGATAAGTCCACATATCAATACGGTTCCTCTCTGAAAAATCACTGGGGTCTATTACACTCCAAACCAGATTGCCGCCCCATCGCACGCAACAAGGTGAGTGGAAGAGACCTCACTATCCGCCTGCCAATATCGGGCCCGGCTCGTCAATAGCGGACCCATTCCTCGAGCTAGTCAGACTCAGCCTAGCATTGCCCCCTCCTCTCGGGCAGGTAAGGCCGCACCCCCTTCCAACCGACCACGACACAGTGGAGAGCGCAGCCATCTGGTAATCGGCACTCGGCGCTCATCTACCCACTCGGTCTAGACGTTGGAGCAACCTCTAGAACCAAGAGGGTTCTGGGACTTTCACCCAAGGATATCTATAACACCCCATGTATAACAGATTTTCGGTGTCCCATCTGGCCATCCACGATATGCCTGTGGAGGCTACGACCCTGATGTCGCTGGGGCGTACAGTGGTCATAATGCAAGATGCATGAGTCATACAATCCAGTCATGCATCAATCCTGCGTATACCGTGCGCTCATGTGAGGTAACCTCCGCCTATTAGGGAGTCTCATAATAACATGCTCAATAATATGCAATGATTAACCACATCTCATAACAAACATGCAGATGATGCGTATGGGCATGTATCATGATGCTATGCTGTCACATACTCATAATCGGTGTCCATAACCAGCCTCGACAATCGGCTTCGACAATGTGGATATTTAGCCAACATTGCCCCCAAGGGATGGCCCACTAGAGCCAAACATATAATGGGCCCACGGCCTCACACAAAGGCCTAATATACAACACAGTGGGCCTTACTCGAGGGTCACATACATAATAGGTGGGCCCTGAATACATGACATATGGGCCCTACACATGGGTCTTAAATACATCAAATGGGCCATGCATCATGGCCTAATACATATCACAATGGGCCTTACCCATAGGCCATAAATATATCACAATGGGCCTCAAACACGGGCAGAATGTGCATCACAATCGGAATCCACAATCGGCCACGATGATTGGCCTCGATTGATAGTCAGCCAATCAGCCACGACAATCAAAATCGGTAATCGGCCACGATAATTGGTCTCGATCGATAATCGGCCACAATAATCAGCACCGATAATCAACATTGATAGTCGGCACCGACAACCCACATATATACACGACGAGGTCCATAGATGGATAATAATCAACCACAATGTAAAGATCGGCTCTCAGCCGTGGTTATACTAAATCCAATAGCACAGAGCCATCCGTCTATGTTGATTGGGGCCCACTTATTTGGGTCAAACCACGAAGAGAATGGGCCTAACAAGGTCTAAGGGAAGGTCACAATGAGGACATCTAACCGTCATTGCCCATCAATGTGGACATTTAACCAACATTGCTCCCAAGGAGTGGCCTACATAGGGCCAAACATATAATGGGCCCATGGTCTCGAGTACAATCATGATGGGCCTTATTTACGTCACATAGGCCTCGTCATATTGGGTCAAAATACGTCTCATCGGGCCTCGAATACACAACAGGTGGGCCTCGTACCTAGGCATCAAATACATCTCAATGGGCCTCTTATGTCAAACGGGCCATATCACAGGGCCGCATTGTATGAGCCACGCAACGGGCTTTATGAACATTAAATAGGCCGCATTGATGGGCCTCATGTACACCAAATCGGGCTGCAATTACATCATATTGGGCCTCATCATATGAGTCATATATGCATCACACTAGGCCTTGAATACTTCATAATGGGCCTTGCCAAATGGGTCAAAAATACATCACAATGGGCCATGTCAAATGGGCTAAAAATACATCTCAATGGGTCATGGCCCATGGGCCTCAGTATAAAACATGTAGGCCCTACACATGGGTCTCATAAGCATCAAATGGGCTATATGTCATGGGCTTAATACATATCACAATGGGCCTTGCCCATAGGCCACAAATATATCACAATGGGCATTGTTCATAGGCTTCAAATACATCACAATGGGCTACGATTTGTGGGTCTCAATTTACATTAAGTGGATTGCATTAATGGGTCTCATGTACACGATAGGTGGGCCCTGCACATGGGCCTTAAACACACAGCATGTGGGCCCAACACATGGGTCTTATATACATCTAATGGGCCACGACCATAGGCCTCTCCATCTGGGCCTTACATACATCACACTGAGCCGCACGACAGGTGGGCCTTGTACAACCAGTAGGTGGGCCTGCACCTCCCAAATGGGCCCACTAGATGAACAACATGGATGTATAACACATACATCAAGGTGGATCTCACGTAACATTTATTTCCCATCCAATCTGTTCACAAGGTCACAAAGACCTGCATAAAGAGGAAAATAAATATCATATTGATCCAAACTTCGGCAACCCAAAAAGGGTGTTTAATGGCAGGCGTTCAATCTCCACGATTTTATGCAGTGGTCCTCCTAATAGACAGCGTAGATATAGAATAAATACATCAATGGTGGGTTCCACCGTCTAGGCTACTGGACGGTGTGGCTGGATGGTGTAGATTTAAAACACATACATCATACATCATGTGGACCACATCTACAGAAATTGCTGATGTTGCTGCAGTGGGCCCACCGTCCTGAAATCTGATGGACGGCTGGGATGAAATGCATATATCAAGGTGGATTTCCACCGTCCACCTGGCGGGATTGTGGACGATCCATGCATCCAGTAGGATGATGGATGGAGTGGATGAAACACATGCGTCATGGGGTCCACATGCTGCACTCAGCAGGTCACAAAGGTGGGCCCCATGTCCCCTACATGGATGGGGTGGATATAAATATATCAAGGTGGTGTCCACCACATGGACGAACGGTGTAGGTTAAAACTCATACATCATTGGAGGTGGCCTCACCTGTTCACTGACGTCAGCAGCAGTTGCTGCTGCTGCAAAGGATGCACGACGTGGATGATGCCCACATCATAGTGAGCCACGCCCATCTAGACAGACAACTAGATAAAACCCTTACCTCACATGGGTCCCACAACAAGGATTAAACATATATATTACAGGTGGGTCCCACCGTCCTACCTACTGGATGACTAGGATCAACAGATACCTCATGGTGGCCCCTACGCGCTGCACGTGCAGCAACTGCTGCTGCCCATCATCAAATAGATGGACGGTGGGGATTTAGGACTCATCCATCAAAGTGGGTCCCGTAGGACCTGGTGACGCTAATATCGGTGGGACCCACAAAACTTCTAACGTCATGACAGCAGCAGTATAGCTGCTGTCAACGCCCACTAGCCGATCCATTCTAAACAAGATGGGTCCCATGCAGGGCCCACCGTATATAATTTATATTACTATTATTATTATTACACAACCTGTCCAGTGTCCAGACGCTGGACCTTGGATGGACGGTATAGATATAACACATGCATCATGGTGGGGTCCACACACGTGGCCACCTCACATGCGTCACATAAATCACGGTGGGTCCGTATAAATGGATGGTAGGGATATAATACATACAACATGACAGGACCCACCCTCCTGATGACGTCAATACAACAGCTATTTAGCTGCTGTAGGTACGTCGATCCCATCTACCTTCCCACATCAAGATAGGCCCTACGTGGAAGGTATGTCCCACCTAGATAGATGGACGGATGAACCCATGCATCAATGGTGGCCCATGACCACGTCGAGGAGGCTGGACAGTCAGGATAAGACTCATATATTCTCGAATCCCTCACTGTAAGTGTTGTTATAGGTTAAGCATGTTTTCACCTGATTCATGATGGTGTGGGCCATCTAAGTGCTGTGAACGGATGATTTTTGGGGGTAACCCACTAATTAAAGGGGACCCATCAAATGCACGGTGTTGATGTTCAACTCACACCATGGTGGGGCCTGAGGTGGGGTCCACCATTCCACCTTTAAACCAGCAGCAAGGACGCTGCATACTGCAGCATCCAAAGGACACTTACAGCAACAGGGACATCCCATGCATGTGTTTTGTTTATTTTTACTTTTATTTTTATTTTCTACGGATTCTTATATGTGGGGCCCGCGTTAGAAAAATCCACATAGACTATTGGTCTCCCCGACTTGTAACAGAACTAACAAGTCCAATATGCAATATTTTTGGAGTATAGAAACATCACAGCGAGCCTCAACCGTTTTAATCACCTAAAACCATTATTTCCTACATTATGGCCCGCCAGAGGTTCAGATCGGCTTCACATTTTGGTTCAACAGTTAAAATGAGATGGGAAAAGGGGTGGACAGTGTGGATTAAATCCATACATCAAGGTGGGGCCTACATGAGCAGCCCTTCCAAAAGCATAGACCGAGCACTTTTTTTTTTGTTAGTACACCCACTGTCTGTCCATGCTCACAACGTCTAGCGTCCAGGGACGCTGGACAGGGACGTATTTATCAAAGTGGGTCCCATGTGTGGGGACCACAGCTGGTGGGTCTCACGTGGACATGGCTCACTTGATCAAGTGATATTTATATTTTTCCATCACCCTTAAGTAGGGCCCACATGGCTTGGACGGCTATGAGGTCCATTTGATGGATGATTTGAACATCACATACATCAAGGTGGGGTACATCTGGGTGGGCCACATGACCACATCATCGCACCAACATATTGAAAGAGAGAGTGAGAGAGAGAGAGCGAAAGAAGCACCCACCGTTCGATCTTCTTGCTCCTATGAGTTCCTTAGCTCCTTAGCTTCAACTTCAATGGATGAGATGAGGAATGGATGGCTAGGATGGGAGATGATGGGGTAGGAAAGTGGGCCACCTTAGAGTTTTTAGAAAGCTTGGAGTGCTCCTACGTATAGAATTTTTTATTGCTTGAGGAGAATGAGATGAGAAATGAGAAAGAGAGAGTTGTAAGGGAGAGAGAGTGATGGGTGATGGAGTGATGGATGTAGTGGTGATGGGTGTGTAAGACCTTTTTGACTTTTGTGGCTTATTTGGGAAAAGGTGAAAGGTGATGTGTACTTGACATGTACTTGACATGTTGATTGATGGATTCATTGATTGATGGGATTGATGTGACACATCGTAAAGATTCTCTTGGGTTTCGCAATGCATGGCGTTTTCCTCGCACCAAACGTTGGCCCACATCTCTTGACCAGGGTATCACCTCGGCGCGCAAGTCACGGCATTGGAACCGCAGCGACGGCGCGGTCGCTATGGTAATGGTCTTGGGTTGAGTCAGCTCGGGTTGACGGCATACGAATCAGGGTCGCACGTAAATATCGGTTAAGGGTCGAAGGTTGCCGAAATTCGACCGGTAAGACCGCGGAAGTCTATGAAATAGTACGGACCAAGATACGGGTCTTACACTTCTATAGGCTAGTTTTCATACTTTTACGATGGATCAAGTGAGGCCTACCGATCAATTGTATGGATCTCACTTTGGACCCTAAGATGTAGCCGATGGCCCACCTTGATCATCATAATCACTCCATGATGGGGCCATTCTCCATGGATCCCATCATGATGTTTACTCTCTTAGTTGAATGAGGTCATCTAGACCTTTCAGTTTGGTAGAGGAGGGATCTCCACCATTGATCTTGATTTGGTAAGCCCACAAGTAATGGGACCCGCTTGATGAATGATTAGATGTATGGAAGGGAGGGCTCATAGTGTCGGAGCCCTTCATGCACGTGTGTCCCTCGATCTCTCTTTCTCTCTCTCTCTCTCTCTCTCTCTCTCTCTCTCTCCCTCTCTTTTTCATGTTTTGTGTGATGGAATGGCCATGTGGCCTACCCAAATGGATCCCACCATGGAGTATGTTTTTGATTCAAGCTTATTATAGGTGGGGCCCACTTTATATAGGGGTCGTATCCACCCCACCTATCATTAGGTGGCCCACGTAAGTAGGGCCCACCTTAATATTTCCGTATGTCCAAGCAAAAAAGAAAAAAGAAAAAAAAAAGAGAGTCCAGAGACGCTGTCTCTGGATGTGAAGGTAAAAACACAAATATTAGCCTCGTTAAAGGCATTTCAGGTGGACCCTTGGTGTAGGTCCCACCTTGATGTATATATTCAATCCACGCCGTCTATCCTGTTTACCAACTCATTTTAGGTGTTGAGCCGAAAAATGAGGTTGATCAGAGTATCTGGTGGGCTATAGTGTTGAAAACTGTATCTTTACCGTTGAAATCTAACAAAATTCTTCTACACTCTGAAAGGTGCCCAATATTGGTCTTGATGGATTGCTTATGCAGTATAAGACCCGTTGGATGGGGTGGATGCTTTCCATGCCGGCCCCACACGTGAAAAACCTTTAAAAAAAAAAACAGGTTTTCAAAATTTTTTTAAAAAAATTTATATAAGGCAGCGCCTGTTACTGCATCAGCAGCAGCAAACCGCTGCTGCGTGTAGCGGACGGACGCCAAGGACCCACGGCTCCAGCCGTGGGCTCCACCTTGAAGTTTATTTGCCATCTAACCCGTCCATGAGGTGGCCCACCCCCTGAGGTGGGCCCTCTCTAAATAATGAGCCACATCTAAAGCTCAGGTGGTCACACCTTAGGAAACAGTGGGATTAGACGTATACCATTGAAGCCCTTTCATGGGCCATAGAAGTTTTGGATCAATCTGAAATGTGTATTTCCTCTTCATCCAGGTCTGTACGACCTTATCAATAGATTAGATGGAAAATATATGTTATGGTGGGCCCCACGTGGGAGCCCACAGTGATGTGTGTTGTACTCCCACTGTCCAGGCGGACGGTGGAGTCCACTGTGATGTACACTTTTGTCCACACTTTCCACTGCTTGGACAGTGGGAGCCACCATGATTTATGTGTTCTATCCACTCTGTCCACACTATGTGTGTGTGTGTGTGTATTGTAATATTGTATATATTATATATATTATATATGTATGATGGTGGGCCTTTATGTGGATCCCCACCATGATGCATGTGTTGCATCCAAACCATCCATTTATTTTATAAGCTCATTTTATGGCTTGAGTTAAAAATGAGTCAGATCTATGGTTCAAGTGGGCCCACCTTGGTATGTGTATAGGGCCCATGTTGATTTATTTGTGGCCATTCATTGAGGCCCACCTTGGTGTACATATAAGGTCCATGGGATCAGGCCTATTTTACATATATAAGACCCATGGGATTAGGCCCATTTGACATATATAAGGCCCATCAGATTAGGCCCATTTTGATGTATTCCAAGGCCGTGGGTTAAGGCCCATTGTGATGTACTCTAAGGCCCATAGGTTATAGCCCATTGCAACGTACATCAGGCCCATTAATGCAGCCAACTTGCTTGATAACCAGAAGGCCCATGTGATATGGCTCATTTGATGTATTTAAGGCCCAATGGGAGGTACCTAAGGTCCATTGCAATGTGTGATTCCTCCATGGTTTGTGTAATGATGTTTTATGGAGGGTCGTGCCCTAGGAGCAATGATGGTTTGACGCCCACATTGTAAGTATAATATTGGTTAAATGTCCGCATTGTATCTCTCCTTAGGGCACATTGGTAAGACCATACTAGTTGTGTATAGGCCGTTTAGGCTCATCTGCATCGTAAGAGTAGTCCATTACTTTATAGCATGCTTAGTATAATTCCATGACTCATGCCCATACACATCATATGTATGCTTGATATGAGTAGTGACTGATCATAGCATATGCCATTGGGCAGACCATTTACGGGACTCGTTATGAGACAGAGTGCCCCACATGATCACGCAGTACGCGCTGGATTGCTGCATGATTTGATGGTATGATTCATGCATCTCGCATATGTGTGACTTGATCACTGCACGCCCTAGCGACATTAGGGCCTTGGCCTCCACAGACACATCATGGATGGCCGTATCGGATACCAAAAATACTTTGTTCTAGCATTGTGGGCACTTAGGATGTCCTTGGGTGAAAGTCCTAGAACTTTTTTTGTAACAGGAGATGCTCCAACGTCTAGACCAAGTGGATACACGACTGCTCGAGTGCCGAATATCAGGAAGCCGTGTCTCCCACTGTGTCGTGGTTAGTTGGAAGAGGGTGTGGCTTTATCTGCCCAAGTGAGGGAGCTATAAGCTATGCTGAGTTTGACCAGCTCGTAAATGAGTCCACTATCGATGAGTCGGGTAGGTATTGACAGACTACTGGTCAGGTGGATAGTGAGGTCTATTCCGCTTGCTTAGCTGTACAGCTAGGGAGGAGGCAGTCAGTGTGAGTGTATTAGACCCCGGTGATATCCAGAGAGGAACTGTACTGATATGTGTACTTGATGAGTACCAACTTGCTTGGATTGCATTTCGCATATGACATTCGGCTTTGTAAGCCTTGCATTTGTATCAATGTAGCCGATAACATTCATGTCTCACATCGCATGGCTTTGGTATGGCCGATAGCATTCATACCTTGCATCACATAATATTGGTATGGTTGGTTTTATTCATGGACTTACCGCATACTTTCACATTACTCTGATATTGTACACTTGACGTTTGCCTTGCACACACACTTACAGCACCCTCTAAGCTTTTGTAAGCTTATGTACGATTGTTGCTTGCAGGTAGCATTAGACAGCAGTAGCGCTGAGGCAGGAGTGTGCATTTGACTATTTTAGAGCCTTTAATCACCTTGTATTTCCCTTTTCGCATTGTACTTAAAGTTTTTGATATAGTGGATATGTGGTGATGTTGTTTTGTGACTTTGTTATACTTGTGGTTATGCTCCATTACAAAAAAATTTATTCTGAAAATCCTCCTTGTAGGATCCCAGGATCGGAATCTGGCATATGTTGCCAAGAGCCAAGAATGGAGCATTATGGAGGCTGTCGGCACCGGATTCGGCGATCGGGGTTCCTGTGAATCCAATTTCTGGGTTTGGGGCGTGACAGGTAGCCACTTGTATATCTTGTATATCTAGAATGTATATATGGACTTTCCCTTTACACTTGATTTGTCTTTCTTTTGTTGTGATGCTCACTTTTAAGCATATATATATATATATATATATATATATATATATATATATATATATATATATATATATATATATATATATATATATATATATATATATATATATATATATATATATATATGGTGAAATGTGGGTTATCTTTAAAGGTTAACATAGGTTGAAGATGAAAGCCTTTCTAGTTCAGTAAGGGCTGCAACATGCACTCCTTGGGAAAGTGCATCATCTAAAATCTATAATGGAAAAAGATTGAGATGAACTTGATCAGATAGTGTTGTGCTTAGCTGATGAAGCCCTTTATAATGTCATCGATGAGATAACTATCACAGGCTTATGGATGAAATTTGAGAGTATCTACATAATGAAGTCACTCACCAATCATATATATCTTAATAAACAGTTTTACACTCTGACAATGACAGAAGGGTCGGATCTCTCCGAGCACACTAATATCTTTAACAAGATAGTTTCTAAGTTGACAAGCATGGAGTTGAAGATTGATGAAGAGGACAAAGCCATTATTTTGTCAACGTCTCTCTCGAAGTCCTATGAGTATCCGTTTGATACTCTCTGCCATGGTGGAGATACCTTGGATGTCAAGACTGTAAACTCACCCCTTCAGTTGAAACAATTGAGATAGAAGAGCGAAGTTGAAGATACTTCTACGGATGCATTATTTGCTCGAGGAAGACCATCTAAGCAAGAGAATGAGAAGTCACGATATAAATCCAAGTTGAAAGGAAAAGGCAGGTTAACATTCTGGAATTATCAAAGGATTGGACATATGAATAAGGATTGTCAATATCCCAAAGTCTGGAAGGATGAGATATTAGATGATTTGCCGAAGGAAGCCAATTCAGCAAAATATGGTTTAAGATTAGGTGGTTGTGACATTTTGTTAATGTCCAAGATCGGTTGCTTCTATCATGAGTGGATTTTAGATAGGGGGCATCGTACCATATGTGTCATCATCAAAGTTAGTTCACTACAGATAGCGAATATGATGATGGCTTGGTTCCTATGGGTAATGAGCATGCCTATAAGATAGTGGGAATTGGTTCGGTTCACATCAAGATATTTGATAAGGTGGAGCATACTCTGACCAATGTGAGACATATTCTGGATTTGAAGAATAATCTAATTTCTCTAGGAGCTGCAGATGCACTTGGGTGAGAGTTCACATGTCACGTCCCAAACTCAGAAATTGGACTCAAAAAATTTCCAATCGCCTAATCCGGCGCCGATAGCCTCTGTAGTACCCCATTCTCGACTCCCACCGCCCATACGCCAGATTCCGATCCTGGGATCTTATAAGGATGATTTTTAGCATAAATTTATTCCATAAAAGCATAACCATAAGCATAACCCACAAACAATAATCAGAACATCACCACCACATATCCACTATAATTAAAAAAACCTTGAGTACAATGCATAAAGGGAAATGCGATATAGAGATATCAAAAACTCCAGAAATATCGCCACATGCTCTTGCTCCTTCTCGGCTATATCCTAGCATCATCTGCATGTATTTATCGTGCATAAGCTTATAGAAAGCTTAGATGGTGGTGAAAGTATGTACGCAACGTAGGTGTCAAATATATAATACAAGTCCATAAATTATACAATGTCGAAAATACTAGCAAGATTATGAGTCATACGATATCAGAGTAAGCAAAAATACTGACAAGTCCATGAGTCATACAATATTAGAGTATGCAATGCAGATCAGTTATGCAATGCAGGGTTATGGTAAACCAAATGCCATGTGTTAGGGATGCAATGCAATATGTGGTGCGAAAGAAATGATCAAGCTAGAATGCGAAGTCAGATGATAGTACGTGATATCGTAGGCTATGGGGTCCATCACAAGGGACTTCTATCCAAACTAGTTCCATACCTAAATTTGGATAGCCAGACTCAATGTGGTAAACTCCTAATCTCAAGTTGATCGCGTGCCCTAATCGAAATCCTGGCCATTGCGAAGGTACACATAACAAATTAGTTGGCACCACCAGCCCGAGTGGATAATGAATGAAAGAATGAATGAGTAAAATGCTGAGTATGTAACTCCTGCTCAATAAGTCTATATATCAGTACTGTAGTTCTCTAGAATCATTATCGAGGTCTAGTACACTCTATGCCAGCTTGCCACCCTATCAAGCGCACAACTGGGTAAGTGGAAGAGACCGCATTAACTGCTTACCAATATTGGCCTGACTTGTCGATAGTAGACCCATTTATGAGCTGGTCAAACTCATCGTAACATTGCCTACTCCCTCAGGCGGGTAAGGCCACACCCCATTCCAACCGACTACGACATAGTGGGAAACCCAACCTACTGGTATACAGCTCTCATGCGCTTATATATATGCACTCGGTCTAAACATTAGAGTTACCCCCTGGCCTCAGAGGTTTAGAGAATTTCACCCAGGACATCTATCGAGCCCATATGCTAGAACCAAGTATTTCTGATGTCCCATCTGGCCATCCACGATATGCTTATGGAGGCCACGACCCTGATGTCGCTAGGGCGTACGTGATCATATCACAAAATGTGAGATGCATGAGTCATACCATCTAGTTATGTATCAAACCTACGTGCACCGCGTGCTCATGTGGGGTGACTCTGTCTCTAAGGGAGTCCTATAAACAATTAGCCCAATGACACATGTTATGCTCAATCACTCCTCATAACAAGCATGCAGATGATACGTATGGGTATGTATCATGAAGTATACCATGCATGATTATAATCACATATATCATGGTGGGTCGGTATAAGATGACATGTAAGCCCCGTATCCTAGACTGTACCATTCCATAGACTTCCGTGGTCTTACCAGTCGAATTTCGACAACCTTCGACCCTTAACCGATATTTGCGTGCGACATTGAGTCACACATCGTTAACCTGAGTTGACTCAACCCAAGATCTTTACCATAGCGACTGCGTCATCGCTGCGGTTCCGATGCTATGACTCGCGCACCGAGGTAATACCCTAGTCAGGAGATGTGGGCCAGCGTTCGGTGCGAGGAAAACACCGCGAGTTGTAAAACCCAAGAGAATCTCTATGTAACACCTCAGATTTTTACCAACCTGGGATTAGACATCCTTAGGCAATGGGTCAACCAAAACACCTTGGTCACCGCTTAGAACCCAATTCCATAGCCAAAGAAATCACTTAGGATTAATTCCTTTAGAAATTAAGCATAAGTTAGCTAGCGCTACGCTAGAGTAGCTGTGAAATTGTCCCTGATCGCTTTATATACGTTTTACAAGACCTAAAACTTATAGAATCGTTGATGCTACGTTACCCTAAAATCTAGGATCAAACTCTAAACCGGTTTGTTCTCTGGAACCCTTTGAAACTTTGTATTGGATCTAGACCGCGCGTCGAAAGTCCGATATCTACCATCTTATACCATTACGACTGCTTAGCTGGACTTGACGATCGTTTTGAAAATCAAGGCCAACCGACGTTCAGAGGCTATTTCATTGATCCTGGAGTGAAAAGAGTGAGAAAAGGGTTAGATTTAGAAATTTAAATCCAAATCTGGCACGTGACTTGGCGCATTATTATTAAGCGTTCTGAACGTCAGAATTCAGCCAAATTACACCCTCAGATCAGGAAAAATTTCTCTTTCATATTATGAGACTTGTAGACCTGATATAGGTGTGATGACCGCTGAACTGAAACTGGACCACCACGTGCGATCTGCGAACTTTGCCGGACTGAAAACTGGGTGTGAGCAGGATCCAGCATCCATGAGCTTAAGTCCGACCGCATTCGGCCAGGGGACCTCACGAAACACTCTTTTGGACCAGAACAGACCTGATTTGATTATACCTCAAGTGAACTTTGTTCCCAAGCCTAATTTGGGAAGGTTTTAGCCTATATAAGGGCTTTAAACCCTCTCACAACCCTCCCATCCGAATTTGCTTGAAACCCTAGGAAAAGAGAGAGAGAAAGTGAGAGATTGTGAGAGAGTGTGGGAGAGATTCTCCTGCCACCTGTACCAGCTTTTGCACGTGCCAAAGCACCGCACTCCAATCACTTTTTCGGTGATTCCAACGCACTCTTAGGTAAGAAAAACCCTAACTACTTGCTGTTTTGGGGTTTCCTTCGATTCATTAACGATGTAGCTTATGTATCTTGTGCGTTAGGTCGCCTGTATGCCGTGGACGAAGCGTATGCGTTCGATTCGAATCGATACACTTCTATGACCAAAGGTGAGGATTTTAGATGCTTTGATTGACTGATTTCAAAGCTTTCAATGTCATTTAATAGTAGATTATCGACGGCAACGCCGTTCGACATGTACAACATGCTGTCCATTTTTCATTTCGTAAACGTACGGTAAATATGAGATTTAGGATATTTTAGTCATTTGTAGGAAATACTGCTTACGTCCATATTTTGATAAAATGTTTTCCATGGCTATTTATCGTGTTAGAATATTAGGAATGCGTGCATGATTGGTTTGGCGAAGAGATTCGCCCTTAGGCACACTTTGAGTCGACATACGCTAAGTAGACTAAAGTGTGCAGACTAAGTGTTTGTATAAATGTTTGTATTAGTATGTATTGAGTAAATGGTGTTGTGAATGAGTTTTGAGATTGAATTCTCAAGTAATATGCTGATGTAAATGATTTCCATCATGTTGGCTATATGTATTGATTTCATTATATGTATGAAATGCATGTGTTGGAGGATTTTCTTAAGTTGTATGCTATAACATGTGTCAACATGCTTACAATGTTGTATTTCATGTCTGTTACTCACATATGCTTACTGATGTTGATGCACAAATGCTTGGGGCTATGACCTAGTCCAGGCAGTCGGTAATGGATTGGATTTGTGGTTGGTTTCTATTTGCCACGAAGGACGCGTCGATGAACGCGAGTCGTGTTTTGAGTTGGCGGCAGTGGTTAGGCCACACGAAGTGTTTTATGCACTTCATGTTGTTCAACTTGAGATGCGCTCGTACTAGTCGAGTCCGTTAAGTAACTCGACTGACCATTGTATTTTCACCTTGTATGAGTCATAACTGCTTAAACCTAGGGTACTGAACTTACCATTGGAAACCCTTTTAACCATGATACCTTGATCCATAAAGACTCATGAGCCGGGCATGGTGGTATGAGACACCGTGGTCGAGCTGTCGGCATATGCTGGGGCCACAAACCTTCCCGTAGTGACCAGTGAGCACCCTACTCTGAGAAGATTATGGTGGTATGAGACACTATATTCTTGCTGTCGGCTTACACTGATCAGGCGACGAGCCCTTTGTAGTGACCTTGAGTTATCCTTACACCGCATGGGGGCGACGAGTCCTGATGCAGTCTTAAGGATAATTAGGCCTGTATTGATAAGGTGATGGGGGAAAGGTGCAACGAGTGCGAGCAACAGCCGTGGAAGCCCTTGCAGCGACCTACAAATATAACATCGTATGAGATTACTAGGAGTGATGACCCTAGACAGGATCTGTGTTGGGATTGATATAAGTAAGGTACCCTAGTTTCCCAATCCTGTTGTATGAAAAGGACTAATAACAACTCGAAAATCATTATCCATATCGCATTGCATGTGCCTGGAAGATGTGGAGCACTGTGGAAAGAAAGCATGCCACGGACGCAGATAGTGCCGCATGAGGGAGTATGTCGGTGAGGGCATCCATCATGTCATTTCATGCTTGCATTAACAACAGTATCTAGGAATGTTTGATTATTTGTTTTACTATTAACGCGTGATTGATTTGATAACATGCTAATCTTTGCTCTATGATTTCACTGAGTTAATTACTCACTCCCACGTTATGGGATGGTGTTCCGGACACCCACCAGACCCTTTTGTAATTGCAGATGATGGCGCTGCTTGTGAAGCGGAGCCGGACTTGATGATGAGGAGGAAGATCCCTCCTTTATGCGTGTTCTGATTGACGGGATTACAAGGAGGTTGAGTAGATGCCTTGACACTTGTCATTTTATATTTTTGGAGCACTCATGTATATTCTTTTCTTTCTATTTTGAGGTATACATGTATATGTTTAACCTGGTAACATGTTCACACTCTGGAGACTTAAAATGAATTATATATTTTATACATTTATCACAGTCTTCCGCTTGCTAATTTAACTATCTCTAGAGTATGATATGCTGTTTTGGCTTAGTCTCAATCTTGTTTAATGCCATTCTACAGACAACATGCATTTATCATTATCTATGTTGCATAAGTGACGTTCTGAAACTCGGGAGTTGGGTTTCTACCCGACTCCCAATTTTCAGGGTGTTACACTCTACGACTTGTCAAATCAATCCATCAATCCATCAATCAATCAATCTCAACATGTCAAGTACACATCACTTTTCACCCTTTCCCAAGCAAGCCTCAAAGTCAAAAAGTCTCTTACACACCCATGCCTTTCTTACACAAATGGCCACAAAAGTCAAAAAAGGTCTCTTACACCCATCACCCCCACATCCATCACTCCATCACCCATCATATCTCTCTCCCTTTACAAGTCTCTGTCTCTCATTTCCAAGCTCATTTCCAAGCAAGAAAAACCTCCATACGTATGAGCCTCTTCAAGCTCTTCCAAGCTCCAAGTGTGGCCCACCTTTCCTACCCTTTCATCCCCCATCTCAACCATTCAAACCTCATCTCCTCCGTTGGAATCAAAGCTAAGTAGCAAAGGAAGCTTATGGCGCAAGAAGAAGCCAGTGGGTGATCTTAGATCTTTGTTTTTCATTCATTTTGTTTGATTAAGGGTCCATATGTGTGGGACCCACCTTGATGTATATTTGTATGCAAGAGGGGCCCATAGTGGCGGGGCCCCTCCATCCTCACCGATCTCTCTCTCTCTCTCTCCCTTTTTCCTTTGTGTATGATGGCTTGTGGCCCACTTGATGTATGTATCTCATCCATACTAATAGTGGGCCACCTTGATTTTTGTTGTTGTTGTTGTTTTTGGTATGGGTCGTTCAAATAGTGGGCCACCCGGATGAAAGGAAAACACAAATATCCGTCGGATCCAAAACAAGTGGGCCATGTGGGACCCACCATGACGAGGCATGCCACCTCGTCCATCAGTGGAGGTAGCTAACAGTAAAGTGTTAACTGACAGTGGGTATGCACTGACTTGGGGGTGCTAACATTGAAGTGTGCACTGACAGTGGGAGTAGCTAACAGTGGTGTGTGTATGGACAGTGGGTCCATGGGACCCATCCATGCCCTCCATCCCACATGTGGGGTCACACCAGGGTGTATGTGTTCTATCCAAACCGTTCACTACCTTGGGCAGTGGGACCCACCCCACTTGTGGTTTGGAGCCCACCTTGATGCATGTATCCATGCCCAAAATCCATAGCTCAACTGGTAGACAGAGTGAAAGATACCCCGTTTCAACGGTGGGCCTCCACGGCTCACGTGGTAGACTGTGTGAAAGGTGCCTCGTTTCAACACCTAAGGTCTTGACATCAATTTCCCTAGTGGGGGTGGCTGGCTGTGTGGTGTACGGTGGGGTCCATGGGACCCACCTACGCCGTCCATCCCTTTTATGGGCCACACCATCATGATGTATTTATCCAAGCCGTCCACCATTTTTGGACGGTGGGACCAACCCATGTGTGGGGCCCTCCTTGATGTATGTGGCTGTCCAGTCGTCTAAGGGCCTGGACGTGCTTGAGATATAATATATATATTATATGTTATATATATTGTATATTATATATTATATATATATTACCTTCATGGTGGTGGGCCTTACGTGGGACCCACCTCTATTGTGTCAGGAAGGAAAGAAAAAGAAAAGAAAAGAAAAGAAAAAGAAAGAAAAAGGTAGGGGCCACATGCCCTCTCTCTCTATATATATATCTCTCTCAAAATCTCTCTCTCTTAACGTCCTGGGAGTTGTAGGTCCCACCTTGAGGCACGTGTGATCGGATGGTGGGACCTA
The DNA here is from genome assembly GCA_037074715.1 of Magnolia kwangsiensis. Lineage (NCBI taxonomy): Eukaryota > Viridiplantae > Streptophyta > Magnoliopsida > Magnoliales > Magnoliaceae > Magnolia > Magnolia kwangsiensis. The sequence continues at coordinate 82,295,245 of CM073589.1, read as the reverse complement.
CCCCCACACGTGGGATAGTGTGTGTGTGTGTGTGTGTGTGTGTGTGTGTGTGTGTGTGTGTGTGTGTGTGTATACATATAAAATATTATATTATATGTAATATTGTGTATATATACTATATATAGTTTATATATTATATTATATATGATATACATGATAGTGGGCCTTCATGTGGGCCCCCATCATGATGTATGGGTTACATCCAATCCATCCATCCATTTGGAAAGCCCATTTTATGGCATGGGCATAAAGAATGAGTCAGATCCATAATCTAAGTGGACCCCACCTTGGCATGTTATGAGGACCATCTTAATGTATTTGTGGTAGCTCATTGGGGCCCACTTTGATGTGGGTGTAAGGCCCATGTCATGGAGCCATTCGACGTATTTATGGCCCATAGTTGAGACCCACTTTGATATATATGTAAGGCCCATGGGTCGAGGCCCATTTGATGTATTTTAAGGCCCATGGGATTAGGCTATTTAATGTATTCTAAGGCCCATGGAATTAGGCCATTTTGATGTATTTTAAGGCCCATGGGATTAGGCCCATTTGATGTTTTAGGGGCCCAAGGGTTAAGGCCCATTGAGATGTACTACGGCCTATGGGTTGAGGCCCATTTGATGTACATATGGGGCCCAATTGGTGTGGCCCATTTGTTACATATAAGACCCATGAGATTAGGCCCATTTGATACAATCTAAGGCCCACGGGTTATGACCCATTGCAATGCACATAAGGCTCATTGGTGCGGCCTATTGATGTGGCCCATTTGATGAATAAAAGGCCCATATGATATGGCCCATTTGATGTATTTAAGGCCCAATGGGTTGTACCTAAGGTCCATTACAATGTGTGATCCCAACATGGTTTGTATAAGGATGTTTCACGACGGGCTATGCCTTGGGAGCAGTGTTGGTTTAACGTCCACATTGCAAGTATAATGTTGATTAAATGTTTACATTACGACTCTCCTTAGGGCCCATCATTAGGCCCGTACTTGTTGTGTGTAGGCCGTCTAGGACATCTACATTGTAAAGATAGTCTGTTATTTCATCACATGAATAATATAGTTCCATGATTCATGATCATACGCATCATATGTATGCTTGATATGAGAAGTGAGTGATCATAGCATGTGCCTTTGGGCAGATTGTTTAGGGGCTCCCGGATAGGCGGTGTTGCACTACATGAGCGCATGTTACCCGCAGGATTGCTGCATGATTGGATAGTGTGATTCATGCATTCGCATTATGTGATATGGTTACGGTACGCCCTAGCGACATCGGGGTCGTAGCCTCCACAGATGCATTGTGGTTGGCAGGATTGGATACCAAAAATTTTATTCTACATGGAGTGCTATAGATATCCCTGGGTGAAAGTCCTTAAACCCTTATGGTACCAAGCGGTTGCTCCAACGTCTAGACCGAGTGGGTACATGAGCATCGAGTGCCGATTACCAGACGGTTCCGCTTTCTACTGTGTCGTGGTCGGTTAGAAGGGGGTGCTGCCTTACCCGCCCGAGTGTAGGGGGCAATGCTAGGCTGAGTTTGACCAGCTCAAGGAATGGGTCCGCTATCAACGAGTCAAGTCCGATATTGACAGACGGATAGTGAGGTCTCTTCCACTTACCTTATTGCCTGTGATGGGGGGCGATCTGGTTTAGAGTGTACTAGACCCAGATGATATCCCAAATTTGAGCTGTATTGATATGTGGACTTAGATGAGGATTCATATGCTTGAGTTACACTTCGCATCGCATGGCCTCGGTATGGCCGACATCATTCATGCTTTGTACCGCATGACCTTGGTACGGTCAATAGTATTCATGGATCTATCAACATATTTCGCATTACTCTAATATTGCATGACCATATTACTACCTTGCGCACATACTTTCACCACCCTCTAAGCTTTCCATAAGCTTATGCACCACTGTTGCGTGCAGGTGACGTTGGAGTGTAACAGCGCTGAGGTAGGAGCGCTTTGCAGATCATCTTGGAGTTTTTGTTCATCATCATTGTATTTCCCTTTATGCTCATTGTACTTGTAAAGTTTTTGATCATAGTGGAAATGTAATGGAGTTTTTGGTTGTTGTTTGTGGGTTATGCCTTTGGTTATGCATATCACGAATCAAACTGATGTTAAAAATCCTCCTCGTAGCATTTCAGGATCAGAACCTGGCGAATGGGAGCTGGGAGCTGAGAATGGGGTTCTATGGAGGCTGTCGGTGCTAGATTCGGCGATCGAAAATTTTATGAGCCTGATTTTCGAGTTTAGGGCTTGATACGGCCCATGGCCCGTATAAGTGGATGGGTGGTGTGCACATAATCACCTACACATGATGGGCCTCACACCATCACAATGGGTCTCATACAATCACAATGGGCCTCATATAGTCACATAATGGGCCTTATACAATCACAACGGGCCTCATATAATCACAATGGGCCTCATATAATCACAATGGGCCTCATACAATCCCAATGGGCCCGTACATGGTCATAATGGGCCTCATACAATCCCAATGGGCCTCACATGGTCACAATGGGCCTCATACAATCACAATGGGCCTCATGTAATCACACAATGGGCCTCATACAATCACTATGGGTCTCGCATAATCATAATGGACCTTATACAATCACAACGAGCCTTATATAATCACATAATGGGCTTAATACAATCACAATGGGTCTGATGCAGTCACATAATGGGCCTCATACAATCACACAATGAGCCTCATACAATCACGATGAGCCTCATGTAATTACACAATGGGCCTCATATAATCACAATGGTTCTCAAATAATCACAATGGACCTCATACAATCACATTAGGCCTCATATAATCATACAGTGGGCCTCATACAACCACAATGAGCCTCATGCAATTACACAATGGGCCTCATGCAATCACAACGGGTCTCACATAATCATAATAGACCTCATACAGTCACAATGTGTGAGACTCGTATCCTAGCTCGTACCGTCCTGTATGCTTTCACGATCCTCCTGGTCGAATGTCAGTGACCCACGATTTGTTATTAGCATTTGTGCGTGATCCTGAGTCTTGTCCCATATATCAGAGTCAGCTTGACCCGAGACTTGTATCCCTGTGACCGCACCGTAGTCGCGCTGAGACGATACCGGGCCAAGAGATGTGGGCACGTGTTCAATTTGAGGAAAATGCTGCGCGTTGCTAATCCCAAGAGAATCCATCACATCAATCTCATTAATCATTCAATCAGTATACATCACTCCCATCACTTACACCCATCCCTAAGTACAACTACCCATCCCCAAAGTCAACTCTCTCTCTCTCTCCACCCATTACTTCCCATCACTCCCCATCACTCACCCATCACTCTCTCTTACAACCCTCTCTCTCTCATCTCTCTCCCTCATTCTCTAAGCAACCCACGTCCAACATTTCCATGGGAGAGAGGAGAAGCTAGTGTGGACCACCTCCCTACGACTCAATCCCACCATGCAAAGACCATCTCCACCGTTGAAATGCATCCTTTGGAGCTCTAAGATGCTTTGATGGAAGGAGGAGTCCGAGAAGATCAAAGGTGGGTGTTTCTATAGGCCTAGAATGCATGGTTTTGATGATGGGCCAAGTGGGGCCTACTGATTGATGGTATGGATCTCACTTTGGGTTCTAGGTGTGGTTGATGGCCCACCTTGATTCTCATGATCATTCCATGATGGGGCCATTCTCCATGGACCCCATCATGATGTTTATTTTCCTTGCATGGATAGGGTCATTTAGACCTTGCATTTCGGTAGAGAAAGGATCTCCACCATTGATTTTGATCGGTGGGCCCATACATAATGAGACCTACTTGATGTATGTTGTAAATCATGGAAGGGAGGGCCCATATTGTCGGGGTCCCTCCATCACTCGATCTCTCTCTTTCTCTCCCCCTTTTCTCTTGATTTTGGCCCCTTGATGTATGCAATTCATTATTGTCGTCCACCTTCATGGGACCCACTTGATGGACGTGTTGGATCTACATCGTCCAAGTCATGTGGGCCCTACCTTAATGAAGATGGGAAATACACAAATATCATATTGATCTAAGTGGGCCACGTCCTTGTGGGACTCACCTTAATTGTATGCAAATCATCCAGCGTCCAGGGACACTAGACGTGGTGCAAAATGTAGTGTGAAATGTCATGTGATGTACTGACGAGATGACAATATATATATATAGCTTGATTAAAACCTTAGGTGGACCATTCATACAGGCCTCACCTTGATGTATGGGTCCAATCCACGCTGTTCATCCCGTTTCCCAGATCATTTTAGGCGTTAAGCCTAAAAATGAAGCCAATACGACTATCTGGTGGGCCATAGTATAGAAAAATAGTGTTTTTACCATCAAAATCCACCCTGATGTTTTTGTACATAAAAAAGTTGAATATTTGGCTTAATGGACCTGTCTTGGGCCATAGAAACCAATGGTTGAGTTAGATTTTACTGATGCGGGCCCCACATAGGAAAAACCTTAAGAAAATAATAAAAAAAATAATGCAGGGTAGCAGGCGCTGCCGCTGATGCCAGAGGATGCGTAGCAGCGTCCTGCTGTTGCGTCACGAGTGAGAGGCAGGGATCGTTGGGTCCCAGCCGTGGGCCCCACCGTGATATGTGTTGACATCAAACACCATGCATTTGGTAGGTCTCCTTCTGGGACCCTGAGCCACCCCAAAATTAGCTGTACGTGGTGCTCAGGTGGCCCACATCACATGGAACAGTGTGATTGAACGTCTACCATTGAAACCCTTTTAGGTTGTCACAGAAGTTTTAGATCATTATGAAATTTATTTTTCCTCTTCATTAGGGTCTGTGTGACCTTATCAACGGCTTGGATGGTAGATAAACGTTATGGTGGGCCCCATGTGGGACCCACTATGACGTATGTGTTTTATCTATGTCGTCTAACCATTTTGGCTGGGCTGCTAGAGGGCAAGGGGACCCCACCTTGAGGTATATGTTTATCTATGCTGTCTATCCATCTATGGGACCCACCATGATGCATGTGTTGCATCGAAGCCGTCTAACCATTTTGAAAGCTTGTCTTAAAGCTTGAGACTAAAAATAAGACAGATCTATAATTCAAGTAGACCCACCATTTAAAATAGTGGGGACAGTGACATTCACCATTCAAAACTTCTTAAGGGCCACGATAATTCCGATGAAGCTGATGTTTTTACTTTCACTTCATCTACCTCTATGTTAACTTATGAATGGGTTGGATCTTAAAAATATATTAGGGTGGGTCCGATTCATATACATGAAGCCCATTTGATTCGGTTCGTTCATATGACCCATTGGATGTGTTTGGGGCCCATTTGATGAGGCTTGATGTAATGTATTTGGGGCCCATGGGTTGAGGCCCATTGTGATGTATTAAGGCCCGTGGGTTGAGGCCCATTGTGATATATTTGAGGCCCAGGTATGAGGCCCATTGTGATATATTTAAGACCCATGGGACGTAGCCCAATGTGGTGTATTCGAGACCCATGGGATGTGGCCTATTATGATGTGTTCGAGGCCCATGGGATATGGTCCATTTTAATGTACATGCGACCCATATATGGGGACCATTATGATGTTACATGTGGCCATGTGTGAGGACTAATGTGATGCATGTGAGGCCTATGTGATGAGGCCCACTTTGATATACTTGTGGCCCATCTGTGAGGCCCAGCTTGATATATTTGTAGCCCATCTATGGGGCCCATTAGTGCGGCCCATTGATGCAACCCAATTGATGTGTATGAGGCCCATTAGTGCGGCCCATTGATGCAACCCACTTGATGTGTATAAGGCCCATTAGTGCAGCCCATTGATGCAGCCCACCTGTTGTGTATAAGGCCCATATGTGAGGCCCATATGTGGTGTATATTAGACCCATTGATGAGGCCCACTTGGTTTATCTGAGGCTCATGGGTCGTGACCTATTAAGATGTATTTTTAGCCCAATGTGATGTATTTCTGGTTCATTTGGTAAGGCCCATTAAGATGTATTTCTAGCCTATATGGCGTGGCCATTGTGATGTCTTTGTAACCCATTTAATGAGGCTCATTATGATGTGCATTAGACTCATGGCTTATGGCCCGTGTGATGTATCTGAGGCCCATGTGTAGGGCCCACCTATTGTGTCTATGAGGCTTATGAGCGAGGCCCATCGTGATGTATTCGAGGCCCATGTGATGCGGCCCATAATGATGTATATGTAGCCCTTGTATGAGGCCCATGATATTATATATTAGGCCCTTGTGTGAGGCCATGGGCCTAGTATATGTTCAGCCTATGTCGATCACTCCTTAGGAGCAATGTTAGTTAAATGTCCACATTGATGGGCAATGATGGTTAAAGGTCCACATTGTGACCTTCCCTCAGGCCTTGTTAGGACAATTATCGATGTTGATTATGAGTATGTGACAACATAACATTATAATACATGCCCATAAGCATCCTCTGCATGTTTGTTATGAGATGTAATTGACCATTGTATGTGTCATTGGGCAGATGGTTTATGAGACTCCCTGATAGGTGGAGTTATCCCACATAAGCATATGGTATGCACAGGATTGATGCATGATTGGACTACATGATTCATGCATCTTGCATTGTGTGATTGCGATTACTGTACGCCCTAGCAACATCAGGGTTATGACCTCCATAGGCATGTTGTGGATGGATAGATTGGACACTAGAAATGTTTGGTTTGAGTATTTGGGTATTTTAGATGTCCGTGGGTGAAAGTCCTTAAACCTCCGAGGCCAGGAGATGCCCCAACATCTAGACCAAGTGGATACATGAACGCCCGAGTGCTGAATACCAGTAGGTCGTCTCCCACTGTGTCGTGGTCAGTTAGGAGGGGGTGTAGCCTTATCTGTCCGAGTGAGGGGGCTATAAGCTAGACCGAGTTTGACCAACTCCTAAATGGGTCCATTATTGACGAGTCGGGTAGGCATTGGTATACTACTGGTAGGCGAGTAATGAGGTCTTTTTCACTCGCTGGGCTACGCGGCCGGCTAGGGCGGTAGCCAGCCTAGAGTGTACTAGACCTCGGTGATGATCCCAGAGATTTATAGTATTGATTTGTGGGGCAAGAGTTGTATACTCAGCATTATATTCATTCACTATCCACTCGGGCTAGTGGTGCATAACTATTTGTTATATGTACCTTCGCAATGGCTAGAATTTCAGTTTGGACGCGTGACTAACTTGAGATCAGGAGTCTACCATTTTGAGTCTGACTATCCAAATTTAGGTATGAGACTGATTTGGATAGAAGTCCCTTTTGATGGACCCCATAGCCTACGATACTACGTACTATTATCCTGACTTCACTCTAGCTTAGTCATTTCATTCACACCGCATATTGCATTACATTAACAACACCTAATATTTTGGAATACTATGTTTATGCATTTATATGGCTTGGATGATGTTGAGGGTATTTGTGGCTCATTATGATTTGTATATTGTATTACATACTTGGCATTTGATATTTGACTCATTTTGATCTACATTCCATACTCTGATATTGTATGACTAATGGACTTACCAGTATGTTTCCACTTACTCTGATATTGTATGATTCATAATCTTACCAGTATTTCTGACATTGTATGATTATGATATTATATTTATGTGTTAGACACTTATCTTGCGCACACACTTTCACCACCCTTTAAGATTTTTAGAAGCTTATACACGATAGATGCATGCAGGTAGAATTAGGTCTCAGCAACGTTGAGCTTGGAGCATGCAGCTGTCTTCTAGAGCTTTGATTTCGATATATGTATTTCCCCTTTCAGAATTATATTTAAATGTTTATATTAGTGGATATGTGATGATGATGTTGCCTTTGCGATTCGGGTAAACTTGTGGTTATGCTTGAAATGACCAAGCTATATATCCTAGAAGGGGGGGGGGGGGGGGGGGGAGGGGTGAATAGGACTATGCCAAATTAAAAAATAACAGCGAAAATTTAAAAATAACAGTGAAATATAAGAAATAAGATAGCCAACAAAAGAAAGGAAACAAATCACAATAAAAGAATGTAAAGCAACCTTAAATTCAGGTCTTGAGAGGTTGATACGAAGGTACTTCTAAGGACAACCTTGCACTATAAAAACCAAGGGTTTATGACAGGATAACCTTACTAGAATGATAAGTATCAATATCCCAAACTGAAGAGGAATAATAAAGGAAAAGAGCAGAAAGCAAATAATAAAATATTACAATATTCCCCACTGTGCTTGAAATGAAAATATTACAACACTCACATCCACACATACATCCCACAATCTTGAATAATAAAAGATAAGAAATATAAATCACACAACCATAAAACACAAAGAATTATAGTTGTTCGCCTGTGTGTACACCAACTGTTATAAAATTGCCACACAGATTGCTACTCCACTCCTAATATCCTCACACAGGGGATATTAGTGTTCACTATAAAAATAGGTTTTCACAGGTTCACCCAAAACCTTCACAATTGTGTTTTTTTTTAACTTGGGCTTACACAATCCAAAAACCCACTTTCTGAGTTTTCTGGCTCCCTTCAGATAAACACCACAATGAGATTTTTCTGGCGAATCTCAAAAGAAAATAAAAAATAATAGAAGATTTACACAAATGTAAAATACCTGGATTTCTCCTTTTGTAGCAGCCCGGTAGAACCAATCGGAATAGATGATTGAATGTAGAAGTTCAAAAGTCTAATACTCACTTTAAAATGGTTCTAGTTCTAATTGATTTTAAATTAAACTAGTTGGGCTTAACTCTATTTGATTTTGATTCTAAGAAGAAGGAATATCACAATTCCTCTTTTCAATTAAGATTGGAATGTAGAAACAAAATCAAATTAATAAAGCTAACAAAAGAGAATATTAAATGAGTATAATGTAGCTTAAAATAAACATAAACTTATCTCAGAGTGATCCTTTAATTTTACTTAAATTTCTATTGTCAAACTCTGAAATTTGTCATCTATTTATAGCTGTAGAAATCGCATCTTTGACTGGTTTAGTGGACACTACGACTGGTCATAAGAGAACAGATTTTTAAAATTTTTAGCGTGATCGTATAAAACCGACTCACGACTGGTCGTAGGGTGTCTACGACTGGTCGTAGGCCCTTTACAACTGGTCTTAAGCTTCTCACAACCGGTCATAGGACCATCAGATTAGTTGATGGACTTTAAGTCGTAGAACCAGGACTGGTCGTAGGACGAGTTGACACTGTTCACACAACTAGTCGAGCAGAGTCCAGGATTGGTCGTGGATGAACAGAAATTTTTGAAAAATTGCAACAAACTTAGGACTGGTCTTGGAATCTCTTGGACTAGTCGTGGACATGATTGGACTAGTTCAATAAGGTTCAAGACTAGTATTAGAACAGTCCAATTCCATGTAAAATGATTCAATTGAATTATGTATCCAAAGTTACCTATCCTAAGGACAATCTAAGGTCAATCTTACCTTGAAAGTGAGATATGAACTTCGAAACTTCTTAACTTTAGATGGTAGATGACCTTTGTGAATGAAGCTTGAGATCTTTGAACATAATGTAGCACTTGAAACAAAAGATCTTCTAAAGCTTGAGTAACCATTCATCTTATGTGCTGTATGTTGACTTTAGTCTTGAACATGATCACTTCTACTGTTGTAGCTAGTACTTGCATTTCTTAAAGTAGTTTGTACTTGCATTCTTCTGTAGTATCTGAAGTAGTTCTTCATTTTTGACTTGAAGCAAAGTGCTTAAAGCGATGAAGCAATGTCTTGAACATTTATAATAATGAGCTACATACGACATAGATTAAGGTTTTGACACTACAAAATTTGATAACCAAAGGAGCATAAAATCATAGAACTTACAATCTCCCCCTTTGTCAAATTTGTGACAAAACACTTAATAATAATATAACCAATATGAATACAAAGAATTATGCACAGGTTATAAAAGGAAACCAGGAACAGATTTTTAAAGAATCATGCACCAGTTTGTCATGCACTAGATGCATTAACAAACACACGTCAAGATGAAGTAGGCAAAACATTTACATTTACATTCCACCTCCTTACTCTTACTCACCCTAAGTTACTCCACCTGAGTAGCACATATATTAAAAAACTAAAAAAAATACTCTTACTTTACTTGCAATGCAATCCAAACCATAAATTCTCCTCCCTTTTGTCACAATATGACAAAGGAAGAAGAAAATAATGGAAAATAAATAGGAGTAATCAAGGAGTCAAGATATAAGTAAATAAAAATTCAATAAGGCATTAAGATTTCAATAGTTCAAACCAAAGATAATAAACCATTTAAAGTTCACAATCCAACAAAAGTAAACTTAAAGTTATTACAGACCAAAGAGAAAACTACTCAATCAGAACCTGAAGACGGAGCAGGTACGGTAGGATCAAGTTGATGCATGCCCTTGTTTAAGCGCCTAAGATACTTGTGCATATATGTAAATTGTAAATCATGGGCAACATTCACGTTTTTTACCTTAACATTCATATTTTATACCTTTTCCTTAAGTGCACGTAGACACACATCAAACTCAGATGGTTCATATAATCAGGATCATTAGCAGAATAAGACTCAATTTCATCAAAAATATCATCCATTTTTATATCATCAGGAGAAAGATCATCAGCTTCTTCTTCATTCTCAACTCTCGCTCCATCACCACCATCCACTTAGCTAGGAGCCAATTCCAACTTCATTTTATTTATATTTGAGTTGTTAAAAATCAGATTATGGATATGAGCCTCTGCAACAGGTATATCGACCAACATATGAGAAGCCAACACAGTTATGAGATAGGTAAACAGTACATCATTATGACCTGAATGGAGACGAAACTGAATGATAGAATGACAAATTAAAGATGGAAGATAAACTTTAGTACCAGAAACAACTGAGTGCAAAACACAAACCATAAATGAAGTCAACTCTATTTTATTACCAGACCGCGGATACAGATTTGAAGTAAAGATTTTATGGAGGAATCTGTATCTGGGTAAAAAATACTTTGAGGGGAGCGCATTCCCTTTATGAGTCCATTGCACTTTCATGTTACATAATGTTCTAGTGAGCATTCATTTTTATGTTTATGAGGGTTTTTCAGTTAGAATATGAATGGGGACGCCCTCATCATTAACATGTATTTTCATAAGGCCAGATATTAGATGACGGTCTACATCAAAAGGGTCTTCTGTAACATCTATTTGAAATGTTAAAGTTTCAGTAGAAAAATTAGAGATGCATGCAAAGATGGACTATACAATAGATTGGTATGCAGGCCCTCCCCAATGTAAGATATTATCCTATCCTATACATTGGAGAAGTGAAAAGATACCAAATGGAGCAATGTGGTTAAGATTAACAGCTTTTTCAACAATAACATTACGCAAACGCAAATCCCGTACATATGAAGGATCATTTTCGAAAAAATGAAGATGGCACTGAGTTATTAGAGCTGATCTAGAGGATGATGGACCACGTGCTATTTTCTTTTTCCCTCTAGCATCCATTTCCACAAAGAAATGCAAACGAACAAGAAAACTCAAAGGAAGTAGAGATGAGTTTTCTTAGATCAGCAAATGTAGAAGATAAACCTCAAAATATTCACAAAGCTTGAAATCAAGCACTCTCATGTAAATAAAGAAGAGAATAGAACTTGAATATGACAGATTGACCAATAAAATGCACTAACCTTGAAGATTAGGTCGGTGGGTTCGACTAGTCGGACGTCGGCTCGTTGGAGAAGAAGTTAGAAATGAGGAAGATGAGATTTTCCCCAAATTTAAAACACCTAACGTGCTCCACGACCGGTCTTGAGCTGTCCTTGACCGGTCGTACCAGGACCGGTTGTGTAAACTCACGACTGGTCGAGTACCGACAAAAAAAATCAAGCAATTATCATAAAAAATTTACAATTTAAACACATAAATATACAAATATATTTACACTATGATTCATAAATGCATGAATAATCAATTTTGAATGCACATACCAAGATCAAATTTCAATTTATTAAACCTGATTTTGTCGAGCAGTTTAGTAAAAATGTCAGCAAGTTGAGTCTCTGTCGGAATGTATTCCAAAGATATTATTTTTTCTTCTACTAATTCACGAATATAATGATACCTAATGTCAATGTGCTTGGTACATGAATGCTGAATTGGTTTTTTTAAAATATTTATACCACTGGAATTATCACAATGTAAAGCCATTGAATCATATGTAATTCCATAATCACTTAACATACGTTTCATCCAAACAAGCTGAGTACATGTATTTCCAACTGCGATGTATTCAACCCTAGCAATAGAGAGAGATATAGAACTTTATTTCTTGTTAAAACAAGAAAGCAAGCAATTTCCAATATAAAAATAACCACCGCTAGTTGATTTTCTATCATCGATATTTTCAGCCTAATCAGCACAGTATACCCTGCCAACTGAACACTAGTATCATATGGATTCCAGAGACCCAAATTAACTGAATTTGTGAAATATCGCATAATCCGCTTAACAACAGTTAAATGTGACTCTTTAGGATTAGACTGATATCTTACGCAAATACCAACACTGAATGTAATATCAAGTTTATTAGCAGTTAAATAAAGAAAACTGCTAATCATGCTATGATACAATTTAGGATCCACATCTTTACGTGTAGAATCCTTTGAGAGTCTTAAAGTTATACTCATGGGAGTATTAAAATTCTTACCATTCTCAAATCCGAATCTTTTAATCAAGTTCGAAGCATATTTGGTTTGAGAAATGAAAATTCCATCAGGTTGTTATTTTACTTGCAACCCTAGGAAATAATTTAATTCCCCAACCATGCTCATTTTGAACATAGATTTCATTAAATCTACAAACTCAATAGTCATGTTAGTACAAGTTGTTCCATAAATAATATCATCAACATAGATCTGAACCATTAAAATATTATAGTTATATTTCTTAACAAAGAGTGTCTTATTGACATTGCCCATTTAAAAATTATGATCGAGTAAAAACTTAGTCAATTTCTTGTACCATGCCCGAGGAGCTTGTTTTAGACCATAGAGAGTTTTTTTAAGACGGTATACATGATCAGTAAACTTAGGGTGTTCAAACCTTGTAGGTTGTTCAACATATACGTCTTCATGTAAATCGCCATTTAAGAAGGCACTCTATACATCCAATTGATAAATTTTAAATTTTCTAAAGCATGCAATGGATAACAAAAGTCTGATTGATTCAAAATGAGTAACTGGTGCAAAGGTTTCATCATAATCAATACCTTTAATTTGAGTGTACCCTTGTACAACCAGTCTTGCCTTGTTTCGAATTATATTACCAAGTTCATTAGACTTATTTTTAAATATCTACTTTGTTCCAGTAATATGTTTATCTTTAGGTTTAGGAACAAGATACCAGACATCATTTCGAACAAATTGATGAAGTTCTTCCTGCATAACAACTATCCAGTTTTCATTAGAAAGAGCTTCTTTTATGTTTACCGGTTCTATCTGGGATGTAAAGTACACGTAATTACATGTCTTCTAATTGTCTATGAGTGCACACACCTGTGAGAGAGTTTCCAAGAATCTAAGTGGTTGGATGATCTTTAATAGTCCTTAATTCAGAGTTTACTTGATTTGATGAAGTATCTGGTTTGTCAATTAAAAGAACTTCATCATGGTTTGAACTAGAGGCAGGTGTATTCAAGTGATCGTCTATGACCACATTAATAGATTCTTCAATAACACCGGTCCTTTTGTTCAGTACGCGGTATGCACGACTGTTTAAAGAGTATCTTAAAAAGATCCCTTCATCACTTTTAGTGTCAAACTTTTCCAAATTTTCACAGTCACGCAAAATATAACACTTGCTACCAAAAACTCGAAAGTATTTGATAGTAGGCTTCTTATCGAACCATAGTTCATAAGCTGTTTTGTTATTAGATTTACAAGTATAAACCCGATTAATAATATAACAGGTGGTATTCACTACTTCGGCCCAAAGATTTCTAGGGAGCTTCATACTATTCAACATTACGTTTCCCATTTCTTAAAGTACTCTATTTTTCCTTTCCACAATTTCATTTTGTTGTGGTGTTTTGGGTGCAGAGAATTCATGTGATATTCCCTGGTCACTACAGAATTTCTCAAAACTGCTATTCTCAAACTCAGATCCATGATCACTACGGATCTTACTGACTTGAGAACCTTTTTCAGATTGAATACATCTGATAATCCTTTTCACTTCATCAAGGGTTTCTGATTTATCCCTTAAAAAAGCTACCCAAGTGAATCTGAAAAAATCGTCTACGATTATCAAGATGTATTTTTTGCCACCTCGACTTTCCGTCCTGATAGGTCCAATAAGATCCATATGGAGAAGCTCGAGTGGTCTAGATGTGGCATTGGAGTTTACCTTCTTGTGAGAGCTCCTTGTTTTCTTGCCTATTTAGCATTCACCACATATTTTGTCTATCTTTTGTAATTTAAGTAGACCTCTTATTAGTTCTCTTTTACACAATCTGTATAAATTATGTTAGTGTACATGTCTAAGTTGTTTATACCATAATTCTGTTTCGTCAGTATGGACCATGTAGCACGTTTGACTAGAAGAGCTGCCATCGCTTATAATATAGCAGTTTTCAGAAGTTCTGCGACCAGTTAATATTACAGATCCCTTTTTGTTTATGATTTCACAACCTTGATTGGAAAATTTCACACTATGACTGTTATCGCATATTTGAGATATGCTTAACAGGTTGTGTTTTAGTCTCTCAACATATAAAACATTCATGAATAAGGGAAGGTTATAGAGTTGAACCGTACCTTGGCCAATAATCTTACAATTGCTACCATTACCAAATGTGACTGACCCATCAGCCATATCTTTGAGATCGGTGAATAAAGCCTTGTCGCCTGCCATATGCCTAGAGCATCCACTATCTAGGTACCACTTTGAATGACTTGTAGATTTGAAAGCAGTGTGAGCAACCAAGCAGGTAACCTTAGGAACACATTTCATAATAGTTTTGGGTTTAGGAGTATAGTGGGTCTTCTTTTGATTGTAGTTATAGTTAGAGTGACCCACTGAGTTAGATTTTAAGTGCTCCTTAATAAGATCAACTATTTTCTCAGCTAAAGGGTTTCGGTTCTAATATTTATAAATATTTTTCAGTTTTTGAAAAGTAGTTTTAGAAAAAACTTGATTTGTACTTTTTCCTTTTGAGTTCAAGGTCTCTCCTTTTACAAACTTAGGAGACGTATTCTTATGTTTAAGAGGAACATTTTTCACGTAGCCTAAATCGGATCGATCGGCACATTTCCTTGATCCAAATAAAAGTTTTTCTAACTTTGGATCTCCTTGGGCATACTTCTATGTATCCTTTAAACTTAAAAGAGAAGAGACTTCAAGTTTAAGATTTTCATTCTTAGATTTCGGACTTTCAATCTTAGAGTTTTTGAAATCCAAATCACATTTGTATTTTTCAAAACAGTCTGAAATATGAGATTTTTATAAAAAAAGAGATTCAAAATTTTCTCTAAGCTTTTAAAATCTTTCTTTTTGAAGTTTAAGTTTAACAACAATTTTACAACTTTCCGTATATAAGGCATTGTAAGCATCTTAAAGATCATCTTCATTTTCACATTCACTGTTCATATTTTCTTCACTTGTTGAATCATTATCCAAAAATGTGAATTTGGCTAGAGTCATAAGGGCTTTCACTTCATTACCCGATTTGGTTTCAGAATCTTCTCAATCAGAAGAGGCTTCGGAATTAGAGGATTTATCTCAAGTAGCCAACATACTCTTCTTTTTAGGTTTGTCTTTTTTAAGACACTTGTTTGCTAAATCCCATATTCTTGACAGTTGTAACATTGACTCTCTTTTAAATATTTCCAACGCTTAGATTTAGATTTTGATCTTTTCTTCTTATTAGCCTTTTGAAAATCAACCCTCTTTTTGCTTTTAAAAATTTTATAAAACTTTTTAGCTAAAAGGGCCGTATCGTCTTAAAAATTTTCTAAATCAGAATTGTTTTCTTGAGAAACATCTTTAGAAGACTTAAGGGCAATAGATTTTCCTTTAGGAGCTTTAAAATTTAACTCGTAGGTTTGTAAAGATCCAACTAATTCTTCTACCCTCATAGTATCCGTATTACGAAGTTCCTGGATCGCGGTTACCTTAGAGTTGAACCATTCAGGAAGTGAGCGTAGTATCTTCGCACACACTTTACTTTTTGGGATTTTATCGCCAAGACCCCGCATAAAGTTTACAATGTCATTTAATCTTGTATAAAAGTCCATAAACATTTCATTTTCTTCCATATGAATTTCTTCAAATTTAGTTGTGAGGAATTGGACTTTATATTTTTTTACAATTGATGTACCCCGTGTGTCATTTCTAAAATATCCCAAGCTTGCTTTGTAGAACCACAGGATATAATTCTTTTGAATTCATCCGGTGATAGTGCGTAAGTGATTGCATTTAGTGCTTTAACATTTACACTACTCTCACTTTTCTGAAGTGTGGTCCATGAGAAATAAAGAGTTACTCTCATTATTTTTGAACCATTGATTCCAGTCACTTCAGTAGGAGGGGTCCATTCATTCACTGTGGCCAGCCACACACTTTCATCCATGGATTTTAAGAAGATTCTCATCCTGACTTTCCAATAAGCATAATTAGAGCCATCAAAGGGTAGAGGCCTAGTGACTGATAGGCTATCAAAATTTGACATCTTACATATAACTTAGATCGTTAGCTCAGGAATTAAATCCAAGAATAAAGAATTAAAACGAGCTATTAGGCTCTGATACCACTTGAAATGGCCAAGCTATATGTCCTAGAGGGGTGAATAGGACTATGCCAAATTAAAAAATAACAGTAGAATATAAGAAATAAGATAGCCAACAAAAGAAAGGAAACAAACCACAATAAAGGAATATAAAGAAACCTCAAATTTAAGTCTTAAGAGGCTGATACAATTGTAGTTCTAAGGATAACCTTGCACCATAAAAACCAAGGGTTTATGATAGGAAAACCTTACTAGAACGATAAGTATCAATATCCCAAACTTAAGAGGAATAATAAAAGGAAAATAACAGAAAGTAAATTCTAAACTATTACAACATTCCCTACTATGCTTGAAATGAAAATATTACAACATTCACATCCACACATACATCCCACAATCTTGAATAATAAAATATAAGAAATATAAATCACACAACCACAAAACACAAAGAATTATAATAGTTTGCCTGTGTGTACACCAACTGTTATAAAATATCCACACAGATTACTACTCTACTCCTAATATCCTCACACAGGGGACATTAGCGTTCACTATCAAAATAGGTTTTCACAGATTCACCCAAAACCTTCACAATAGTGTCTTTTTAACTTTGGGCTTACATAATTCAAAAACCCACTTTCTTAGTTTTCTGGCTCTCCTCACATAACCACCACAATGAGATTTTTCTGGCTAATCTCAAAAGAAAATAAAAAAGAATAGAAGATTTACACAAATGTAAAATACCTGGATTTCTCCTTCTGTAACAGCCCGATAGAACCAATCGAAGTAGATGATTGAATGTAGAAGTTCAAAAGTCCAATACTCACTTTAAAATGGTTTTAGGTTCTAATTGATTTTAAATTAAACCAGTTGGGCTTAACTCTATTTGATTTTGATTCCAAGAAGAAGGAATATCACAATTCCTCTTTTCAATTAAGATTGAAATGTAGAAATAAATTCAAATTAATAAAGTAAACAAAAGAGAATATTAAATGAGCACAATGTAGCTTAAAATAAACACAAACTTATCTTAGAGTTATCCCTTGATTTTACTTGAATTTCTATTGTCAAACTCTGAAATTCGTTGTCTATTTATAGCTGCAGAAATCACATCTTCGACTGGTCAAATGGACACTACGACTGGTCATAGGAGAACGAATTTTTGAAATTTTTAGTGCGATCGGATAAAACCGACTCACGACTGGTTGTACGATGTCTAGACTGGTCGTAGGCCCTCTACGACTGGTCGTAGGCTTCTCACAATTGGTCGTAGGACTACCAGATTAGTTGCTGAACTTTAAATCATAGAACCAGGACTGGTCGTAGGACGAGTCGACATTGTTCACATGACCGGTCAAGAAGAGTCCTGGACTGGTCGTGGATGAACAGAAAATTTTAAAAAATTGCAACAAACTTAAGACTTGTCTTAGAATCTCTTGGACTGGTCGTGGACATTTTAGGACTAGTCAAACAAGGTTCAAAACTAGTCTTAGAACAGTCCAATTCCATGTACAATGATTCAATTGAATTATGTATCCAAAGTGACATATCTTAAGGACAATCTAAGTTCAATCTTACCTTGAAAGTGAGATATGAACTTCAAAACTTCTTAACTTCAGATGGAAAATGACCTTTGTGAATGAAGCTTAAGATCTTTAAACATAATGTAGCACTTGAAACAAAAGATCTTTTAAAGATTGAATAACCATTCATCTTATGTGTTGTATGTTGGCTTTAGTCTTGAACATGATCACTTCTACTGTTGTAGCTAGTACTTGCATTTCTTACAGCAGTTTGTACTCACATTCTTCCGTAGTATCTGAAGTAGTTCTTCGTTCTTGACTTGAAGCAAAGTGCTTAAAGTGATGAAGCAATGTCTTGAACATTTATAACAATGAGCTACGCAAGACATGGATTAAGGTTTTGACACCACAAAATTTGATAACCAAAGAAGCATAAAATCATAGTACTGACAATGCTTATTACGAGTTAAATGTACGTTAAAAAATTCTCCTTGTAGGATCCCAATATCAGAATCTAGCGTATACGCGCTAGGAGCTGGGAATGGTGTACTACGGAGGCTGTTGACACCAGATTTAACGATCGAGAATTTTGTGAGCCCAGTTTTTGGGTTTAGGGCGTAACACAATGGGCCTCATACAATCACAATGAGCCTCATATAATCACAATAGGCCTCATACAATCTCAATGGGCCTCCTATAATCACAATGTGCCTCAAATGGTCACAATGGGCTTCATACAATCACAATGAGCCTCATGCAATCACACAATGAGCCTCATGCAATCACGATAGGCCTTATGCAATCACACAATGGGCTTCATACAATCACAATAGGTCTCACATAATGACAATGGACCTCATACAATCACATCAGGCCTCGTATAATCACACAATGGGCCTCATACAATCACAATGGGCCTCATACATTCCCAATGGGCCTCCTACAATCACAACGTGCCTCATACAATCACAATAGGCCTCATGTAATCACACAATGGGCCTCATACAATCACGATGGGCCTCATATAATCACAATAAACCTCACAATGACCTTATATAATCATAATGTTATGCTAACAGATACTCAGTGCGTATACTAGCATAGTCGTAATCAATAATTGGCCTATATATGGTGGGGTCCATAGAAGGATAGCATATCTAATCCGTATCCATATCAGATACTACATATCCTTCCATTTACAGTGATGATGTACTCTCCTCATATCAAGGATGGGCCTAGATGACCTACAATATCAAGAATGGGCCTAGATGACCTACAATATCAAGAATGGGCCTAAAATCAAGGAGTGAGCTTCCTTGCCCGTCCCATCAGTAGTAATCTAGGCTTCCTAAACACCCAATAAGCATAAGATGGGCTCTACAAGTCATGGTGGAAATACAAACCATAATGGGGCCCCAACAATTTGGGGTTCGCCCCATTAGGTGAGATGGGTCATACTAATACTAGTAGGGACCTAACGATTTGGGTTAGCCCACTAAAGGAAGATGAGAATGGGCCTAACAATGGGCCTTAGGGAGGCGTACAACGGGGACATTTAACCACCGCTTACAACATGGACATTTAACCACTATTTCTCCCAGATGTGGCCCATTTAAAACCTATCCTATAATGGACTTCCATAGTCCTTATACTAACTAGGAGATAGATGGGCATCATAAACATTACCACACTCATCATGGTGGACTCGCATATCCCAATTGGGCCTCATATATACAATGCAATGGGCCACACTTCACAATGGGCCTCACATAATAGCTTCATAGGCATCACAATGGGCCTCAAATACATCACAATGCGCCACATCCCATGGGCCTCAAATACAACACAATGAGCCACATCCCATGGGCCTCAAATACATCAAAATGGGCTACATAAGGGGTAGCCCATGGCCCAAAAATATCATGACCAAAGAGAACATCCTATTCATGCATTATGTTGGGGTAAAATACATTAGCACATCCATAATGGTGGCCCTCTTTGGGCAGCCCATAAGCTACAAGAAATAATTAGGCCTGGTGTATAATATATTCATCATAGTTTCTTACAAAATAGCCCACACAGTCCACCATAATGGATGGGTAGGACATACATTGGAGTGCTTCTAAGGCTGGACACCTAGCCCATCTAGGCCTATTGAACGTCCAAAAAATCTGGGAAATCTAGCCCTCATTTAATCGGATGGAGGGTGGGCCTTACAAGGCACTAAAATGGGCCCCCATCCACTAAATAACATGGAGTAAAGTACACATATAAAGATGGGCCTGTTGTTGGATTTTTAGTCTAGCAGTGTCCCAACTATTGCTGGATGTCCAAAAGGGGGGGCTGGATGGCTGGATAAACACTCACACAAGGTGGGCCCCGCCTGCAGACATCCCACTAGAGGGTGGGCCTCGCCCAGGTGGTCCATAAATGGCTGGAAAGGGTGTGGATATAATACAACATCAAGGTGGCCCTACATGTCTGGGTGGTCAGCCCTGCTAGCCGCTGACCCTATTTGGGCGCCAACAGATGAATGGTGTGGATAAAATACACATCATGGTGGGTCCCACTTAGGTGTGGGTTACCCAAGGAGGTGGGCCAACCCTACAAATCCACCCAAACCAGTGGCTTGGATGTTTTAAACACATACATTACAACTGGGCCTGCTACCGCTGGAGAGGCAGTTTCTATTGCTGAACATTGGGATCTACCCAGTCCTCAAATGATTCTCCAGATGGACGGTTTGGATACTCCACAAATACATCAGGGTGGGGTCCACGTTAGTGGGCCACCCTACTCCAAAAGAAGCTCAAGATAAGTATATTTATTTATTATATTACTCGTGCATCTGGGCTTGCTGTTGGACAACAATCTATCCAACAGAAAATGGCCCATCTGACCCATTCTAAATGGCTAGGGGATGGACAGCGAGGATATAGATCACATAAATCATGATGGGGTCCATGCCAGTGGGCCATCCCAGCAAGAAGTAAACTGGAATTTATATTTTCCCTCCATCCAGCCCTGCATGACCGTCCAGTCATGCAGGGCCTAGATTGGGCAGTAAGGTTGGCCCACTGGCTGGACGACGAGGATATCCCCCATACATCATGGTAGGGTCCACCCAGATGGGACGCACAACCCCGAACCAAGATGGTATATGTGTTTTCCTTCAAACAGGCCTGATGGACGGTCAGTCCAGTAGGGTTGGCCTGCCTCGCTGATGGATGGCTTGGAATATAATACATACATCGAGGGGTTCACGCATGTGGCGCACCAGTGTGTGGATCAAACTGATATTTGTATTTTTCTCCATTTAGCAAGTGGGCCAGGAGATCCAAGACGCTATCAGCAGCTCTGCTGCTACTATGGTGCAGCCCACTAGATGGATGGATTTGGACGGTTGGATCTGTTGTAAGGCCTGTATCCTAGATTGTACCATTTCATGGACTCTCACGGTCCTCCTGGTCGAATTCCGGCAAACCACGACCTGTAATCAGTGTTTGCGCGTGACCCTAAGTTGCATCCCGAAGATCAGAGTAGGCTCAACTCGAAACTTGTATCCTAGCGACCACGCCGTCGCCGCATCTCACGTGCTGATGTAATATGTAGGCCAAGAGTTGTGGGCCCACGTTCATTTCAAAGAAACGCCATGCGTTGCGTATTTCGAGAGAATCTCCACAACCCATCACATCAATCAATCATCTCAAGTCAAGTACACATCCCATCACTCCCCTTACAACACCCGTACCTCTCCCATTCCTAAAGTCAACTCTCTCTCTCCACCTATCCCTTCCTTACGCCCATCACCTTTTCATCCCATCACTTGTCTCTCTCTCTCTCTCTCTCATTTCTCTCTTCACTCTCATCTGATCCAAAATCAGTAGGCCATGCCGATGTGGACCCACCGTGATATATGTATTTTATCCCACCGTCCATTTAGACAATGGGGATTACCAGTAGCAGGTAGCTGCCATGTCACCAGCAAGTTCTTTGGGCCTTGATCATGAGGTATGTTATATACCTAAACTGTTCATCCGTGTGGGGCCTACACGGGCTGCATATCCCCACCATCCGTCAAATACATGGACGTGGGTCCCACCCGATGCATGTGTTTTATTCCATGCCACCCATATATTTCATCCACGCAGTCCTCTTTAGGATGTGGGACCCACCCACACGTGCCACACGTGTCGGGTGGGCCCACTTTAATAAATGTATTCTAATCCAGCCGTCCGTCCAGCGTCCAGGTCAGAACGCTGGACCCCTTTTCAAAAAAATATAATATAATAATAAAATGTAATAATAATATTATATTATATTAAATATATATATATATATATATATATATATATATATATATATATATATATATCGTATATATATGGTGGGCCCCATGTGGGACCCACTTTTCTATATATATTTTGCATAGTTCATCTGGATGGTGCTGTGTAACACCCACCAAGATGCATATTTTATATTTGCACCATCCGTCTAGACTGTGCTATGCGGTGCACATCGTGATGTATGTGCTGGTTGAAATAGCGGTGAAAACTGCTTGAGTTGAAGTAGGAATATGCCAATTTGTCCTAGAGGGGGTGAATAGGACTTTTTAAAGTTTTACAATGTATTTAAAAATCCTATTGCACTGATCCTATCAGATAGACAATTAACAGGATTACTCAAATGTAACTATACTGGCTTTTAAACCTTGTAGAGGATCCAATCACAACCTTTTGAAGGATAAACAAATTGCAAACAAGATTGTGATGGACATGACTATGTGTGTGTATGAGGTGTGATCTCAGACAATCAGATATAAAAGCATATAAGAAAATCACATAAATGAAAGACAACAATAATCACAAACACAGTCATTTTTATAGTGGTTCGACTACTTGTCTACTCCACTCCCGGCTGCCGCACTCATACCTTGAGTGTACTGGTTTCACTAAGGAGGTTTCCCAGGGTTCACCTCAAACCAAAGGTTTTAAATCAGGTTCACCTTGAATCTTTACACGAAGGTTTCTACTCGGTTCACCTCTAACCCTAGAGTTTTACTGGTTCACTCCTAACTAGATGTTTATGCTCTTCATATAGTAAGGGTCCACACAATGCACTCGGATGTTTATGCTCTCCACAGAGTAAGGGTCCACACAACGCACCCATTAGTATACTCCCGTCGGAGGCCTCCTATGAGGACTTCAATTTGTGAGCAACACTCAAGACCCAATCCTAGAAAGGAATGATCACAAGTGTCCTCTGGACTCTAGATACTTACAGATAAGTTGATGAGTCTCATTCAGTGCAATGATAAAGATCTCCTCCTTGTTGTTGAAGAATCTTCATCTCCCTTGATTTGTAACACAAAAGATGTACCAGTACTTGGCTTCGGGTTGGGTCAAGGTTAAGACGGAAATCTACTCTCTTAGAATTTTTCTATAAGGAAGATAGAGTGATTCCCGTCATCTATTCATTCAAGGCATCCTAGCTTAAAGATATGCTATTAAGATAGTTGCTGGAGGATCCTTGAATGTGGAAGTTTATTTCCCAATCCACTCTATTGAATGTCAATGAATGAGAGTGGATTAGAAGATGAACTCTCATGAGAGAAAGGGCTTTGGATATATGATCTAAAGGTAAAACACACAAAAGCACTCTCTTCTTTCTCTACCAGCAATATGGACAAGTCTCTCTTTATATAGGCAAAAGGTTCCAACGGATATAAAATGGTCATATTTATGACAGAGTTCGATATCATCGAGCAGGGTCGATATCATCGAGTGTATACTCTCGATGGGATCGACTGTCCACTCAATAACATAAACTTAGAGATTTTTTGATGTTTGAAAAAGTTCACTTACACAAAAATCCTCATATGTTCTAACTTATTTTTAAGGGTTTTAATCACTTGGTGTTTTGGGACATGGGATGTGATACTATGATTTACCTATGACAAGCTTCTACACATCCGGTTGAGGCAGGCACTTGAATTATTCTTCCTGTGAGACTCTGTAGTCCGATTAACTCAACACACACGGTAATTGACAAATCAGGGCACTAGCAGGTGCACTTTTAATCTCCCCCTTTATAAGACCTGTACCCTAGCCCGTACTATTCCGTAGGCTTCCGCGTTCCTTCCGGTTGAATTTCGGTGACCCACTATCTGTTATCGGCAGTTGCACATAAACTTGAATAGTATCTCGTATTCCAGAGACGGCTCAACCATAGACTTGTACCCTAGCGACCGCGCCATCGCCGCGGTTCCGATGATGCGTATTACACGCCAAGGTGATACCCAGGCCAGGAGATGTGGGCCCGTGTTTAGTTCGAGGAAAATGTCACGCATTGCGATCTTAAGAGAATCATGTCCCATCAATCCCATCAATGTCAAGTACAACACATCAATCAACCCATCACCCAATACATCACTCACCCCATCACACACCCATACCTCTCTTACATAACAACCCCAAAAGTCAACCTTCCCATCCCATCTCTTACACACCCCATCACTCATCTCCCATCATCTCTTTCTCTTTCATTCTCTGTCTCATTTTCCTCTCCAAGCAACCCACATCCATGGCTCTCCATGGGAGAAGCTTTGTGTGGCCACTCTCTACCATCCAATCCAATCCTTTAAAGCCGATCTCAGCCGTTGAATCATACCCATTCGAGCTCTAGATCGCATTGGCGGAAGAAGGGAGAGAAGATCAAAGGTGGGTGCTTCTCCCTCTCCCTCTCTTTTTTATTTATTTTGTTTGTGATGACGTGATTGTGTGACCTACTCGGATGGACCCCACCTTGATGTGTATATTATCCACACCACCCAACCTTTTGGTGGCCCATCTAGACAGCACGTCTAGAGGTGGGGCCTACCTTACATATATGTGTTGTGCTCAAGCTGTCCAGCGTGCCTGACGTGAACTGTAAACAAAAATATTAGCTTGGTTTAACAAGTTTTGGAGTGGGCTACTTATGCAGGCCCTACCTTGATGTGTGGGTTTAATCCACGCTGTCCATTATTTGCAAAAAACACATTATATATTGGTCTCATTTGGTCCATCTTGAGGCGTGAAATCCAGTGGCTGGATCGGATTCTTTCGATGCGGGCCCCACCTATGAAAAACTATCAAAAAATCATATATATTTTTTTAAAATAAAATTAATAACAACAGCAGACACTGTTGCTGTTAGCGTCCTGGATGCTGCAGCAAATAGCGCCCGCTGCTCTGATTGGCGCTGGGTTAGTGGCCCCCATCTCAGGCCCCATCATGATGAGAGTTGAACATCAGCACCATCCATTCGGTGGGCCCCACTTCTATCTGTGGTCCACCTAAAAATTAGCCATTTTAGGAGCTTAGGTGGCCCACATCATAGGGAATAGTGTGATTGAAAGTCTACCATTGAAACCCTTTTTGGCCACAGCAGCATGGGACCCACCCTTTTACATGTATTTTCTTTATTTATTCCAGCCATCCATCTTTTCTTGAGGTTGGAGACCTTTTTTTTTAAATTTGGAGGGCCACGTGTGTGGACCCCACCATGATGCATGCGTTGCATCCCACCGGCCATCAGAGGACGTGAGATCCACAGTGATCTAAGTGTTTTATCCACGCTGCTGGCCCCCACGTGGGACCTACCTGTTGAATGAAAGCAGGTTGGCTAGTGTACTTCACACCAGCAGGTAGCTGGCGTGATTGAAGTTAGCAAGTCCTGTTGGGCCACACCTTGATGTACGTGGTGTATCTGCACCGTCCAGCAGATCTGGACGGTGGGCCATATCTTGATGTATTTATTATATCCACAACGTCTATCCCTGGACGGTGGGAACCACCCCCCTTACATGTGGGGTCGTCCCTGATTTGTGTGACCGTCAAGGCCCTGGACGGCCTGGACGTTAAGTATACAATATATACTATATTATATTATATATATTGTATATTATATTATATTATATATAATATATTATATAATATATATATTACATATCATATAGGGTGTTGTGGTGGGCCCACGTGGGACTCACCTAAGTTTTGGGTGCTGCTGAAACTGGGTCTGACCATTCATTCAAGTGGGACACCCACGATGGGTGGGCTGTATTTGTGAACCCCATCTCGGTGGGCCTAATAAGTGATTATGAATGTTTAAATGGAGGGTAGCCGTTCTCAATTGTTGTATCTAGTGCGGCCCACACAAGTCACGGACTGACTTGATTTTGAGATCTAGGCCCACGCTAGAATGGTGCATCTGACTAAGGGGTTAGATGTTTGGAAAACATCAACGGTGGGGCCCACACAACTCGACCTCCTGAGAGCTTAACGTCAGCTCAAGTTCACCGTTCCTTTACCCATATATATATATATATGTCATGCCCCAAACTCAAAAACTGGGCTCACAAAATTTTCGATCGCCGAATCCGGCACCGACAGCCTCCGTAGAACCCCATTCTCGGCTCCTAGTGCCCATTCGCCAAGTTCCGATCCTGGGATGCTACGAGGAGGATTTTCAACGTCAGTTTGATTCGTAATAAGCATAACCAAAGGCATAACCCACAAATGACAACCAGGAACTCCATTACATTTCCACTATGATAAAAAACTTTACAAGTACAATGAGCATAAAGGAAAATACAATGGTAAGGAACAAAAACTCCAAAAATGATCTGCACGTGCTCCTGCCTCAGCGCTGCTACGCCCCAACGTCACCTACACGCAACGGTCGTGCATAAGCTTATAGAAAGCTTGAAGGGTGGTGAAAGTATGTGCGCAAGGTAGTAATATAATCATGCAATATCAGAGTAATGCGGAATATGCAGATGGATCCATGAAAACCATAAGCCATACCAAGGCTATGTGATGCAAAGATGAAGGATGTCGGCCATACTAAGGCTATGCGATGCAAGATGCAAGTCAAGCATACAATCCTCATCTAAGTCCACATATCAATACAGCTCAAATCTGAAATATCACCGGGGTCTAGTACACTCTAAACTAGATCGCCGCCTCATCGCGCGCAATAAGGTAAGTGGAAGTGACCTCACTATCCGTCTACCAATATCGGGCACGACTCGTCGATAGCGGACCCATTCCTCAAGCTGGTCAAACTCAGCCTAACATTGCCTCCTACACTCGGGCGAGTAAGGCCGCACCCCCTTCTAACCGACCACGACACAGTGGAGAGCGTAACCGTCTGGTAATCGGCACTCAACGCTCATCTACCCACTCGGTCTAGACATTGGAGTAACCTCTTGGTACCATAAGGGTTTAAGGACTTTCACCCAGGGATATCTATAGCACCCCATGTAGAATAAGATTTTTGGTATCCAATCCTGCCAACCACGATGCGTCGTGGAGGCTACGGCCCCGATGTCGCTAGGGCGTACAATAACCATGTCACACAAATACGAAATGCATGAATCACGCTATCCAGTCATGTAACAATTTTTACGCATATCGTGCGCTCATGTAGGGCAACACCGCCTAACCGGGAGCCCATAAACAACCTGTCCGAAGGCATATGTTATGATCAGACAATTCTCACGTCAAGCATACATATGATGCGTATGATCATGAGTCATGGAACTATACTAAACATGTTATAATGAGATGAACTATCCTTACAATGCGGATGGGCCTGGACGACCAATACATAATAAGTAAGGGCCTTTCAATGGGGCCCTAGGGAGAGTCAGAATGTGGACATCCAACCAACATTACACTTGCAATGTGGATGTCAAACCAACATTGCTCCCAAGGTACGATCGTCGCAAACCTCGTTACATAAACCGAGTTGGGTATACACATTGCAATGGACCTTAGGTTCATTCCATTGGCTTTATATACATATTAGATGGGCCATATCATATGGGCCTTTTATTCATAAAATGGGCCACATAAATGGACCGCACCAATGGGCCTTATGTGCATTGCAATGGGTCACAATCCATGGGCCTCAGAGTATATTAAAATGGGCCTAATCACATAGGCTTTAAATAAGTCAAATGGGCCTAACCCATAGGCCTTTTGTAAATCAGATGGGCCTAACCCATAGGTCTTAAATAAATCAAATGGGCCTAGCCCACAGGCATTTAAATAAATCAAGTGGGCCTAGCCCATAGGCCTATTATAAATCAGATGGGCCTAACCCATAGGCCTTTAAATAAATCAAATGGGCCTGACCCAAACATAGGTGGCCCACCCAATCATCACTCATACCTAAAATGATCTTACCAAGTGGATGGACGGTCTAGATGCATCACATGCATCAAGGCGGGTCCACAGAGTTTGGACGGTGCACCTGCATCACCGTGGGCCCCAGCTTCACCGTCTGTGGGACGGATGAAATACATACATCGTGATGGGCTTCCATCGGTCGTCCAACGGCTGCTGGACGGCATTAATAAAATGCATACATTAGGGTGGGCTCCACCGTCCGCCTGGACGGTGGAGGCAAAGCACTTGCATCACTGTGGGTCCCATGTGGGCCCCACTGTAATGTTTACTCACCATCCAATCCATTCATAAGGTCGCACGGACCTGAGTGAGGAGGAAAAATAAATTTTAAGTTGATCTGAAACTCTTGTGGGCCCAAAATGGCATTTCAATGGTAGGAGTTCAGCCCACTGTTTTGTCTGGTGTGGGCCACCTAAGTTTTAGATCTGGCTGAAACTTGGAGGGGGCCCACCTGAGGAGGGGACCCACCTTATGAATAGGTTGGATGACAAATAAACATCACAGTGGGGCCCACACGCAGGGCCGTGGGCCCCTGACAATCGTCCGCTCACCACCAAAGGCTACACGCAACAGCGTGCAGCCGCTATCCTTAGTCAGAGGCAGAGGCGCCTCTTGCAAAAATCGGGAAAAAAACCAATTTCCAGGGTTTTTTGCACGTGGGGTCCGCTTTACAGAAATCCACCCCGGTCATTGCGTTCAGTGGCTCGAGGCTGTCCCAATGAGTCTAGAGTTCGAATTTTGTTGATGATTAGAAAATGAAATAAAATAGGAAAAGGATCCTTGAATGGTAATGATTCATTCTTCGATGCTATGGCCCACCAGATCTTTCAATCAGCCCTAAACTTCTACCCAATGGCTAAAATACTGTAGGTAAGAGGATGGACGACTTAGATTGGAAATATACATCAAGGTGGAGCTTATGCAGGTGGCCCACCCCAAAAGCTCCTCTTTCCTTCTCACTTTTTTTTTATACCCAGGGACGTCCAGCGTCCCAGACACTGGACGGTTCATTTTTTTTTTTTTTTTAAAATAAAAATACATTATGGTGGGCCCTGATGAAGTGGGCCACCACGGATGGGTGACGTGGGTACAACATATAAAGTGGGCCACACAAACCTATTACCTAAAATAAAATAAAATAAAATAAAATAAAATAAAATAAAATAAAAAGGGAGAGAGACATGGAGAGTGGGACACGCTTTGTGGTGGAGGGCTCCGCCACTATGAGCCCTCCCTTGAAGAAATTATACAATCGGATGGGTCCTTTAACACATGGGACCACCAAAATTTAAAATCAACGGTGGGGATCCTTTCCCCACCAATATGGATGGTCTAGATGACCTTTCAAAAGAATATAAACATCATGATGGGGTCCATGGAGAATGGCCCCATCATGGAATGATCATGGTGATCCTAGTGGGGCATCGGCCACAACTTAGGGTCCCAAGTGAGATCCAAACCATTGATCGGTTGGCCTCACTTGGCCCATCTCAAAAACATGAAAAACTAGCAAAATCTAGCACCCACTGTCCGATCTTCTTACTCCTAGGGGTTCCTTAGCACCTTAGCTTGGACTTCAATGGAGGAGATGGGGAATGGATGGTTAGGATGGGGTAGGAAAGTGGGCCACTTGGAGCTTTAGAAAGAGGGGGAGAATTCCATACGTGGGATCTCTTTTTGCTTAGAGATTTGAAATGAGAAAGAGAGAAAGAGAGAGAGTTGTAAAGGGAGAGATGGATGGATGGATGAATAATGGTTGTGTAAGAAAGTCTTGACTTTTGTGGCCTTTTGTGTAAGAAAGGCATGGGATTGGAAGACTTTTGAGGCATTTGTGTAAGAAAGGTATGGGCATGGAAGACTTTTGTGGCTTGCTTGGGAAAAGGGGTGAAAGTGATGTGTACTTGACATGTACTTGACATGTGATGGATTGATTGATTGATGGATTGATGTGATTGATGTGACACATCGTAGAGATTCTCTTGGATTTCGCAACGCGCTACATTTTCCTCACACCGAACGTTGGCCCACATCTCTTGACCAGGGTATCGCCTCGACGAGCAAGTCGCGGTATCGAAACCTCAGCGACGGCGCGGTCGCTAGGGTATTGGTCTTAGGTTGAGTCGATACAGGTTGACGGCATATGAATCAGGGCCGCGCGTCGATATCAGTTAAGGGTCGAAGGTTGCGGAATTCGACCGGTAAGACCGCGGAAGTCTACGGAACTGTACGGACCAAGATACGGGTCTTATAATATATATATATATATATATATATGGTGGGGCCTATGTGGACCCACCTCTGTCTGGTGTCAAAGAAGAAAAAGAAAAAAAAAAGAAGAAAGAAAAAGTGAGATGAGAGGAAGCCACGTGCTGCTCTCTCTCTCACTCTCTCTCTATATATATCTCTCTCTCACTCTCTCTCTCTCTCTATATTTCTCTCTCTAGCTCTTTCTCTCTCCCTCTCAATGTCAGCACCTAGTACCGTGTGTCCCATTTGTCTCACCCACACCGTATAGCTATGGGACTCACCATGGTGCGTATGTTGTATCTAAACCGTCCAACCATCGGTGAGACCATTTTAGGACATGGGGTGAATGAGTGAGACTCAAAGTTCAAGTAAACCCCACCATTTGCATTAATAACGGGGTATAATGACATCTAACATTCAAAAACTTCTATGGGCCACCATAGTCCCCAATATTGTTTCTACTTCATTTATCTCTATGTTAACTTGTGAATAGGTCAGATCTCAAATATACATAAGGGTGGGCCCGATTTGATATACATGAGGCCATCGGTGCAACTTATTTGATGTACGTGAAGCCTGATGGTGTGGTCTATATAGTGTAGCCTATGTGATGTGGCCCGCTTGACGAAAGAGGCCCATTGAGATATATTCGAGGCCCTGGTGCGAGGTCCAACTGTTGTGTGTATTCGAGGCCCGATGTGATGTATGTTGGCCCGTGTGACGAGGCCTATGTGACGTAAATGAGGCCCATCATGATTATACGCGAGGCTATAGGCTCACTATATGTCTAGCCGATGTAGGCCACTCCTAGGGAGCAATGTTGGTTTGATGTCCACATTGACGAGCAATGATGGTTAGATGTCCTCATTGTGACCTTCCCTTAGGCCTTGTAGGCCATTCTTTTCATGGGTTAACCCAAATAAATGGGCCCCATTTACTGTAGAAGAATGACTTCATAACCACGGACGACGCCGATTATCGACCCTGATTATTGGTGCCAATTACCGATGCTAATTATCAGTGCCGATTATCGAGGCTGACGCCGATTATCGACTCTGATTAGCGGTGCTGATTACCGATGCTAATTATCAATGTCGATTGTCGAGGCCGACGTTGATTATTGACTCTGATTAACAGTGTCGATTACCAATGCTGATTATCGGTGCCAATTGTCGTGGCCAACTGCCGATTAGCGATTGAGGCCGATTGTCGTGATCGATTGTGAATTTTTGATTGACGTGACCAATTTCTAATTCTGATTATCGATCGATTCCAATTATCGTGACCGATTTGTTGTCTTCAATTGTCGTAGTCGATTGCCAATTTTTGATTGATGTGACCAATTTACTAATTCCGATTATCGATCGATTTTGATTATCGTGACCAATTTGCCGTCTTCGATTGTCATGGCCGATTGCCGATTCAAATTGACTTGACCGATTGCCGATTAGCGATCGAGGCTGTTTATCATGACCGATTGCCGATTCTGATTGACGTGATCGATTTGTCGATTCCGATTATTGACCGAATCTAATTATCGTGGTCGACTGTCGATTTGTGATCGAGTCCGATTGTCGTGACCCATTGTCGATTTTCAATCAACGTGACCGATTTGTTGATTCCGATTGTTGTGACCGATTTGCCATTTTCGATTATTGTGGCCGATTACCGATTTCGATTGACTTGACTGATTGTCGATTAGTGACTGAGGCCGTTTATCATGACCGATTGCTGATTTCGATTGTCGAGGCTGAGTACCAAGGCCGATTCCAAGTGTTGATTCCAATTTTTGGGGCCGATTTCGATTGTCGAGACCCACTGTGATGTATTCAAGGCCCATGAGACATGGCCAATTGTGATATATTTTCGACCTATATGGTGAGGCCTGACTTGATGTATATTAAGCTCGTAGGAGTGGCCCATTGCGATGTATATTAGACTCGTGAGATGCAAACTACTTGATATATATGTGGCCCATGAGTGAGGCCCATCGCGATGCGTATTAAGCTCTTAAGTGAGGCCCATAATGTTGTATATTTGGCCCTGGTGTGAGGCCATGAGTCCACTATATGTTAGGTTCTATATGGGCCATTCCTTGGGGACAATGTTGGTTAAATGTCTACATTGTCGAGGTCAATTGTCAGTGCCGGTTATTGATACCTATTATGAGTATGTGACAGTGTAGCATCATAATACATACGCATCATCTGCATGTTTGTTATGAAATGTGATTGACCATCGCATATGCCATAGGGCAAGTTATCCATGGGGCTCCCTAATAGGTGGGGTTGCCCCACATGAGCGCACGGTATGCATAGGATTTATGCATGAATGCACTATGTGACTCATGCATCTCGCATTTGTGTGACATGACCATTGTAAGCCTTAGCGACATTAGGGCTCTAGCCTCCACAGGCATATTATGGATGGCTAGATGGGATACCGAAAATATTTGGTTCGAGCATCGGACTCCCATAGATGGCCTTGGGTGAAAATTCCTAAAACCCTCTTAGTACCAGAGGACGCCCCAACGTCGAGACCGAGTAGATACATGAGCGCCTGAGTGCCGAATACTAGGAGGCCTCGTCTCCCACTGTGCCTTGGTCGGAGGAGGTGTAGCCTTACTCACCCGAGCGCAGGGCGCATTGCTAGGCTGAGTTTGACCAGCTCGTGAATAGGTCCGCTATCGACGTGCCGTATAGGTATTGACAGACTATTGGTCAGGCGGATAGTGAGGTTTCTTACGCTCACTTGAACTGTGCGGCTGGGGAGAGCGGCAGTGCCATTTGGAGTGTACTAAACCCCGGTGATGATCCCAGATAGGAACCATACTGATATGTGGACTTATTGAGTAGGAGTTGCATGCTCATTCATTCATTCATTCACTATCCACTCGGGCTGGTGGTGCACAACTAATTGTTGTGTACCTTCGTTATGGCAAGGATTTCGGTTGGGCGCGCGACTAACTTGAGATTAGGAGTTTACCACGTTGAGTTTGACTATCCAAATTTAGGTATGAGACTGGTTTGGATATAAGTCCCCTGTGGTGGACCCCGTAGCCTGCTATACTACGTACTATCATCTCGACTTAACACTCTAGCATGGTCATTTCATTCGCATCGCATATTGCATGCATATGGCATTTTGGGTTGCTATGTTTCTGTACTTATATGGCCTAAAAAGACTTAGCAGGATTTATATATTCCATGACATCCTCGGCATCTGATTTTTGGCTCTTTATGGCTCCTTATTGCATAGCAGTTCTATATTGCAAATTCTGATATTGATTGACTTATGGACTTGTCCGTACTTCCACTTACTCTGTCATCGTATGATTTATGATCTAGTTAGTATTTCTGTTCACTCTGATAATTCATGCTCTTGTCAGTATTTCTTCTTACTCTGATAATTCATGATCTTACCAGAGTTTCTGCTTAATCAGACATTGTATGGTTTATGGATTACCGATTTTTCGATATTGTATAATTATGGGATTGTATTGAATACTTGACACTTACCTTGTGCACACACTTACACCATCCTCTAAGATTTCTATAAGTTTATGCATGATAGATGCGTGCAGGCGATGTTAGGTGGCAGCAGTGTTGAGCTTGGAGCGTGCAGTGGTCTTCTGGAGCTTGATTTTCTATTTATGTATTTTCCTTTCAGTGTTGTATGCAAATGATTATATTAGTGGATATGTGATGATGATGTTACCTTTGTGAATTGGGTAGTCTTGTGGTTATGCTTATTACTAGTTAAATGAATAAAAAAAATCCTTCTTGTAGGATCCCGGGATCGGAATCTGGTATATGAATGCTAGGAACCGAGAATGGGGTACTACGGAGGCTGTCGGCACCAGATTCGGCGATCGGGATTCCTGTGAATCCGATTTCCAAATTTGGGGTGTGACACCCTTTGTCAATTACGTGACAAAATACCAAAACACCCTAGGATAATATCTAGACAGACACATCCTAAATTGTGTGTACATTCTTTTACACAATTTTACAAATTCTAATACAGCCATGTGCACAACCAGTATTTGCTCCCCCTTTCTGTAAAACTCCCCCTTTCTTGGTACAGTTGCTCCCCCTAACACCTACAACATATAAGAGAAAATATCTAATTTTCCACACGGGGTGTTTCAACTTTTCTCCCCCCTTTTGTTAGTCATTGACAAAGATAAACCAGTAGATATTGATTGAAGTTTTTAAGGAAGCATATGGGAGAACATACTTACAGATAGATGTATAAAGATTTTCAACAGTGTTAAGCATACATCATTGGCAGGTAGTATGAATGCATGAAATAAAACTTGACAAAATTAGATAACATAATCAGGAAAAACACATGCATTCCATATTAGATACTTCATTCAACTAGGGGAATGAGAGGTAGTAAAAATGAGAGTTAGATTCAGCCATATGTAGCAAAATATCCAAGAAGGATTGCCCCTTAGTTTAGCAGTTGAGAAGCATTCATCCAAAACCATTTATCCCAAAAATATACTGCCCCAGACAACAGTAAGCTATCAATCATCGAACATAAATACCAGGCCTATGTATGGGCACCCAAAAGTATCCATCATTAGCCCAATTGTGGACATAGCCAACCAAAAAAAAATGCATGTTTAGAAAGCTGTCATACACACCAATGATAGCATAGAACATCCAAAAAGATACTGATGTTCAAATGCGAGATATGAGTAAGGTGTGTATGATAGCATGCATGAACCAGCCTTATGGAGTAGAATGAGATGACATCATGTCATCCCATCAGCACGTCATCAGATCCACCAATTGTTGAACCGTGCTCTACACTCCTTGAACCATCTTTTCTAAGACTGTAAGCCTTTCTTGAACTGAGTGGATGTCCTTCTGAATCGCCCCAATTCTGTCCAGCTTGAACCTTTTGCCATACCCAACTGTTGACGTGGATGGAGTTGGATCGGGTCTAGGAGCTGCATCTTCAGCCATTGAAGTCCTTTCCATGAGATCACCACCTTCTCCTTCAACTTCTTCCACTTGGATTTATTCCTTGGGGTTCTCCTTGTACTCGTGAAAGTCCAAATCCATTTTTTGGATATTTCTTTTATTGAAAACTTGGAGCGGGAATACCAGATCAGTAGTCGATGGGAACCCGATTCTGTTGCATATCATGTTGATAATCCAGGGGTACAACAGATGAAGGTCCCTGGATGTGTGGATGGCATTTACCAACTGAGAAACAAGAAGAGTCGAAAGGCAGATCTTTGACCCTTTGGCAAGTGAGTATACGATCATGGTCATAAGGCCGGTGAGATCGGACCGGTTGGTACTTCTGGATAGACGTTAGTAGTAAAGATACCATGCAGAATCTGAAATCTGGGATCCATATACCTGGATTTTAATGCATTTCCTTGATGCCAGGGGATGTCCCTACCATTGCAGAGGTACTGAGTGACCCTGGATCGAATGTTCATGTTATCAAGATCCATTTTTGGGATTCCTTCCGGGACCATGTTGAGTCCAATAGTATCAGCCACTGTAGCCGGCGTGATCAACACGTCATCACCATCCAAGAGCCACCGGGGAATGACATGTAGCAAGGAAGTTGCGTGTCCTCTCATGTTGGCATGGCCCACCAAAGTCCAAAACGGGCAGCCAATCTATTACGACAAACAGGGGTTCCAGGTTGTATGGTTTAAGACACTCCCTGTCTACCTTTCTCTCTTAGATAGGCTTCCTGCCCATATATTTTGGTAGACATGAAGGTGTTCCAGTTAGAGGAGGTGCTGGCGGTGGTATCTGTGCCTCAGATTGGGATCCACGTTCTCTTGTGCGTTGCCAAGTGGGGGTCCCATGTTCCTGGACAAGTGTGCTTCTTCTTGAAGCAACCACTTTTTGTCGAGTAGTTCTTGAAGATTCCCCCAGACCAGATGCTACTCCTTTGTCTTTTCCCATGTGGACTTATAAACTTTTGAAGGATTTGGGAAAAATGACAAAACACCTGAGAAACTAAAAATACCCAAAAAGAGATGGACCCTTAATGTTTTTAGAAGAATATTACCCGATTTGTGGAAGGATTTGAGTAGTCTGACGTGGCTTCTAGTAATTTGGCTAAGAGGATCGTGCAGAGAAGACCGAAAAGCCCTTAAAAAATAAACCCTCGTATATGTAATGATGTTTATGGCTGGCCCATGGGTTGAGGCCCAATCTGATATATATAAGGACCATGAGTAGGGCCCAATGAGACGTATGTGAGGCCTTCGTGTGGGGCCGAATGTGATGTATATGAGGCCCATTGCGATGTGTGATTTCAACATGATATATGTAATGATGTTTATGATGGGTCATGCCTTGGGAGCAATGATGGTTTGACATCCATATTGTAAGAGCAATGATGGTTAAATGTCCGCATTGTAACTCTCCCTAGGGCCCATTGTTAGGCCCAAGCTTGTATGTGTAAGCCGTTTAGGCCCATCTTCGTTATGAAGATAGTTCATCACCATATAACATACTTAGTATAACTCCATGATTCATGCCCATATGCATCATATGTATGCTTGATATGAGGAGTGACTGATCATAGCAAATGCCATTGGGCACATTGTTTATGAGACTCATTGATAGGAGTTGCCCACATGAGGGCGAGGTACGTGAAGGATTGCTGCATAATTGGACAGGGTGATTCATGCATCTCTCATTTATGTGATATGATCACTATATGCCCTAGCGACATCAGGGCTGTGGCCTCCACAGGCATACTATGGATGACATGTTCAGACTTTGAAAATATTATTATTAGCATCGAGGCACTATAGATGTCCCTGGGTGAAAATCCCTAAAC
Source organism: Magnolia kwangsiensis (assembly GCA_037074715.1). Lineage (NCBI taxonomy): Eukaryota > Viridiplantae > Streptophyta > Magnoliopsida > Magnoliales > Magnoliaceae > Magnolia > Magnolia kwangsiensis. The sequence goes on along the minus strand of CM073589.1, from coordinate 82,257,553 downwards.
CCGATGTACTAGAGGATAACTCCAATGTTGATACCGAATGGATACATTAGCGCATGAGGGACGTATACTAGCAGTCCGTGTCTCCCATTGTTTCATGGTTCGTTGGAAAGGGGTGTGATGTTACCCGCCTGAGTGCGGGGGCAATATCTGGGTTGACTAAATTGAGGAATGGGTTCGCTATCGACCAACCGAGCTCGATATTGGAAGGTGGATAGTGAGGTCTCTTCCACCTACCTAGTTGTGCGCTTAGATAGGGGCGGCAAGCTGGTGTAGAGTAAAGTAGACCCCGGTGATTATCCAGATTGAGATCTATACCAATATTGATGCTCTGGTGATGAGCTACATTGTTATATGAATTCGGATGAGGATTAGTATTCTTGAGTTACATCTCACTTTGCACGGTCTTGATGCGGTTGATAGCATTCACACCCTGCATCGCATGGCCTTGATATGGTCGATAGCATTTATGCCTTGCATCGCATAGTCTTAGTATGACTAATAGTATTCATGGATTCACCAACATATTCTGCATTACTCTGATATTGTATTCTGAGCACACTTATATTGGGCACACACTCTCACCACCCTCTAAGCTTTCTATAAGCTTATGCATGATCGTTGCATGCAGGTAATGCCAGGACATAACCATAGCTTAGTAGGAGCAGGAGCATGTAGTCGAGCTTCAAGAATTCTCATTATTATTATCATTATATCTCCCTTTATGAGCATTGTACCTTAAGTTTTTTATCATATTGGATTTTGTGATGGTGTCTTGGTTATTGTTCATGGGTTATGCTTATTACGAATCAAATTGATGTTGAAAATCCTCCTAGTAGGATCCCAGGATAGAAACCTAGTATATGACTACCGGGAGCTGATAATGGGGTACAACGGAAGGTGTCAGCGCCGGATTCGCCGATCAAAAACTTTGTGAACCCAGTTTTCGAGTTTGGGGCGTTACAGAAGTTGGTATCAAAGAATAACTTGGGAATAACTGAGGACAACATGTCTACTATGAGTTTAGAATGATTAGGTCCCGAGTTCGAATAACTTAGTGATTTTTGTATAGACCCTTAATGTACTTGCCTTCGAGAGCTTCCGAGGTTGATAGGCACCTTTGTTCTTTCCTATAGGACATGCTGCCCAGGAGAGCGACCTGAGTGACTCTCGCTCCACCACATGAGGCTCCCGCTCTACCACCTACAACTCTCACTCCATCACCAGAGATCCCTGCTTCCTAGCTTAAGGATGTCGTTCCTCCACCTGATACCGGTATGGATCCGACTGTACCCGTGAGTGCCTCCCATTTATAGTAAATGTTATAGGCTGTCACAGCTGCCCTTTAGGGGTAGGGCAGACACCCCATTGTTTCGCCAGCCTAGGCAGAGCAAGAGTGCACGAGCGCCCTTCTTCGAAAGTTTGATAGCTCGATCTTCCACATTTATAGGGCGAGCCAGATTCGACAGTGGCCGAGAGATGGTGCAAGATTTTTGATACGATGGCATGTACGACCCAGCACTAGGTCCGGTTAGTCGTATTTTTTTTCAGGGTGAGGCCAAGCACTCGTGTTGCAGGGTCTGATTTTGTCTGGACATGGGAGGATTTTGTAGATCGATTCGATCAGTAGTACTTCCCCGATCACATCCGTTGGCAGCGAGCGTTAAAGTTCGAGACCTTGGTTGAGGGAAACAAATTTATAGCGCAATATGTGGCTCGTTTCATAGCATTATCGAGGTTTGCACTGTATTTGGTTGATGATGAGCAGAGGAAGGCCCAGTGTTTCGAGAATGGCTTGCGTTACGATCTTCGAGGTCATGTTGTTGGGTATGAGCTCTTGAATTTTCAAGTGATAGTACAAAGGGCTTGAATTTATGAGGCTCAGTGGACCGATGCACAGAGTCATTGAGATCAGAGGAGAGACAGGAAGAGGCCGGCCCCCTCTGGAAGCTCCCAACAGTAGTATCGTCATCAGTAGTAGAGGCGCAAAAGCCACCTAACCGCTAGAGCACCAGTAGCACCAACGGTATCCCTGACACCACCTTAGAAGCAGCTTCCCGATGCCTGTTATGAATGTGGTTGGATAAGACACTGTAGGTGGGAGTGTCCCTGACCACAACAGCCTCCACAGCAGTAGTTGAGAGCACCATAGAAGCCTCCGCGCAACAGCGACAACAGATCCCACCACCGAGGCCCCCTCAGCAACAACATCAGCACTAGCCTCCAAGACCTCAATAGCAGAGGCAACTGTTTCGACCACCTCAGCAATAACAACACCCTCAGAAGGGATAGGCACCTCCCCAGCTAGCTTATACTAGGTTCTATGCGACTCAACAGGACTCGCAGTCATCTAGAGGAGCCGTTAAGGGTATTCTTCCTGTCTCTACATGTATTGCATGAGTTTTTTAATTCCGATGCTTTGTATTCTTTTATGTCTGAGGGATTCTGCCATTCGACTGGATTGCCGACAAAGTCAGCTCACGAAGGGTTGACCGTATCGATGCCCTTCAGGAAGACTACAGTGTTAGCCCATTTCTGTTCGTCTTGCCTCGTGTTGGTGGGGGAGATTTTCTTACTTATCGACTTATTTGTGCTGCCGATGTCAGATTTCAACGTTATCTTGGGTATGGATTGGCTTACCGAGTACCACGCCATGTTAGACTACTCCACGAGGACAGTCACATTCTGTATGCCAAGTTTGCCATAGTTCCAATTCATTGTTGGGCCTAGAGGAGAGCCGTTGTCTTGTTTGATGTCCTACGCAGTTGAGGAGCCCATTGCCTTGTGTATTGATCAGTTGCCAGTTGTTTATGGTTTCCCCGATGTGTTTCAAGAGATACTGAGGTTGCCTCCATGCCGACATATTGAGTTCCAGATTGATCTTGTGCTCGGTACCGCACCTATCTCGAAGGCCCCATATCGTATGACACTGATGGAGTTGTAAGAGCTGTAACGGCAGTTGTACAAGTTGCATGAGTTGGGATTCATTTGTCTGAGCAGTTCACCTTGGGGAGCACCAGTACTCTTCATTAGGAAGAAGGATGACTCATTGATGCTCTGTGTGGATTATTGCGAGCTCAATCGGGTCACGATCAAGAACGAGTATCCACTTCCAAGGATCGACGACTTATTTAATCAGCTGCAGGGTGCACAGTTCTTTTTGAAGATTGACCTGCATTCTGTTTATCATCAGATTCGGGTTCGAGAGAAAGACATTCCAAAGACATCTTTCAGGATGCGCTATGGTCACTTTGAGTTTCAGGTCATGCCCCTCGGACTGACCAATGCGCCCGCGATCTTCATGCAGTTGATGAACGAGATCTTCTGTCCTTCTCTCGATCAGTTTATTGTGGTATTCTTCGACAACATTCTGATATATTTAAGGACCCATGAGGAGCATGTCTAACATCTGGATATTGCATTGCAGACCCTCCATGCCCACCAGCTGTATGCAAAGCTGGAGAAGTGTGAGTTTTAGCAGGACGAGGTGAAGTTCCTCGGTCATGTGGTGACGAAGAAGGGTGTCGCAGTGTATCCCTCGAAGGTTGATGCAGTATGTTAGTGGGGTCAGCCACGAACGAGTCCGAGATCCGCAGTTTCTTTGATTTGGCGAGCTACTACCAACATTTCATTGAGAGCTTCTCCCTTATTACAGCCCTATTGACCATGTTGATTCGAAAGGGCACAAAGTTTATTTAGAGCGATGTATGTGAGTAGGCATTCGCAAAGCTGAAGGACTATTTGACGTCCATACCTGTCCTCACTCTTCCCTCTGGGAGTGATGGATTCATGATTTTTACCGATGCCTCTTATATTAGTTTAGGTGTTGTCCTAATGCAACACGAGAAACTGGTGGCCTTTGTGTCTATTTAGCTTAACGTCCATGAGTTGAACTACCCCACGCATGATTTGGAGTTGGAAGCAGTCATCTTTGCATTGAAGGTGTGGAGGCATTATCTTTATGGGGTTAGGTTCGAGCTCTTCTCCGACCACAAGAGCTTGAAGTACCTATTCTCTCAGTCCGAGTTGAACGTGAGACAGAGGCGTTAGATGAAGCTTCTGGATGATTATGATTTTGATCTCTAGTATCACCCAGGTAAGGCAAATGTGGTGGTGGATGTCCTCAGCCATCAGCCACGAGGCCTGGTGACACGTATGATGATTCAGGAGTGGAGGATGCTCGAGGATATAGCAGAGTATGACTTCAAGTTTGGTCTACAGTATTCTATTATTCATCTATTGAGCCTATCGATTCAACCCTCTCTTGTTGTAAGGGTGATCGAGGCTCAGCAGACAGACGAGTCGTTACAGGGTTACCGAGCAGAGGCAGCATCTGAGTGTCAGTCGGATTGGAAGATTGGTTCTGATGGTAGACTTTGCTTCAGAGGCCGATTATGTGTCCCGGATATTCCTGAGTTACGCAGAAATCTTATGACCAAGGCACATCAATTGTATTTTTTTATCCACCCTGACTCGACGAAGTTGTATCGAGATATGAGGCGAAAGTATTTTTAGGTGGGGATGAAGCTCCAGATCACCAGTTTTGTGGCTGAGCATGACACATGCCAGTGTGTCAAGGTCGATCATCAAAGACCCCCTGGTCCATTACAGCTGTTGAGCATCCCGATATGAAAGTGGGAGCACGTGTCGACAGATTTTATTATGGGCTTGCCGAGGACTCAGTGCGGTAATGACACCATCTGGGTTGTCGTGGATCACCCGATGAAATTGACACATTTTCTTACGATTTTTGTGACCTGGTCTTTGGACCGGCTTGCCAGATTATTCATTGAGGAGATTGTGAGACTGCATGGTGTTCCATTCTTGATCATTTTTTATCGAGACTCGAGGTTCATGTTTAAATTTTGGGGGAGCTTTCAAAGAGTGATGGGGTCTGTTTTGCAGCTCAGCACTGTGTATCATCCGCAGACCGATGGGCAGACTGAGAGGGTCAACTAGATCCTTGAGAATATGCTTCGGGCTTGCGTGATTAACTTCGGGGGTAACTGGGATGAGTATCTACGATTGGCTGAGTTCGCTTACAACAACAGCTATCAGGCAACCATTGACATGACTCATTTTGAGGCACTATATGGTAGACCGTGTAGATCACCTAGTTGTTAGACCAAGGTTGGAGAGCAGCGTCTCCTATGTCCCAAGCTTGTGTAGAAGATATCAGAAGCTATCGATATCATCTGGTAGAGGATGTGCACAGCTCAGAGTCGACAGAAGAACTTTGCTGATCGTTGGTGTTGTCCCTTGGAGTTTGCTGTAGGGGACAGAGTTTATCTCAAGGTCTCACTTATGAAGGATGTAATTCGATTTGGAGTGAAGGGTAAGCTTACCCCGAGATTCATAAGACGTTTCGAGATCACTGGGAGTGTTGGCGCCGTAGCCTATTGGCTTGCCTTACCATCTCAGTTATTTGGCGTCCACAACGTTTTCCATGTCTTTATGTTGAAGAAGTGTGGGTCAGACACCATTCTAGCCATTGATTGGCAGCCGATGGAGGTTCGTGAGGACGTTTCTTACATTGAGCTGCCAGTTCATATCCTTGATCGGAAGGAGCAGGTCCTATGGACTAAGGTTATTCCCTTGGTAAAGGTGCAGTGGGGTCACCATTCTGTTGATGAGGCATCTTGGGAACACGAGGCTGAGATTCGAGAGCGCTATCCCCATCTCTTTGATGATTGATTGTTGTATCTTGTATGCTGTCTCCAATTATATATGATGCTATATTTCCTCTTCCTTATGAGTTACGTCTAGTTGCGATGATTGTGTAAATTTCAAGGATGAATTTTTTATTAGGAGGGTTGTAACGCCCCTATTTTTTAAAATATGAGTATATGACTCGCATCCTAAAAACCCAGGAGTTAACTGAATAATAATGGTAATTAGTGGAACTTAAAGTGCAAGTAACGAAAAATAACCATAGCATAGATATTATCAAAAGGGAAATAATATCCTAGCCCACTCAGCTAGGGGCCAAATATAAAATCTTCAACTATAATAATTCCAAAAAGACTATCATAAAGGAAATCTACTGGTTAAGGCCATAATATGCAGTCACCTCCTAGTGCGGCTCTTCCTCGTAGGGCTCCTCATCTGTCCAACTTCAGCAGCTTCGAAACCTGCTATGTAGTTTCCTGTCTCTACACCTGTGTCCTCTGTACGGTTGAACATTGATGAATGAGTGACCGACTTAGTGTGATCTTCCCTCAAGATTACACACCGCTGCCCTAGACGAGAATAGCATAAAGCATACAGGCAATCCAAAACATAGCAAATACAGTCTTATTATTTGTATGGATGTGTGAATGCAATCAAGGATGCTCATCCATGTGGACATTGGGCTCGTCACCCATGCAATCATCATCTCAGAAAAAATATTTAGATGGATAAATATATACATCACGTACAATAGAAATAGATGTTGGTTTATACCCCTGGGAAAAATATCAAGTTGGACAAATACGTACATTACGTACGATAACAATAGATGCTGGTCTGTACCTTGTATGCATGATTAGTCAAAACATTATTAGTCCAGTTATAAGCAACCAATTTAAATAAGCACAAAGGTCACTATGGGGGCTAGTTGCTAGCGTAGACCGACAGCTCGGGCATAGGTCCCATACCACCATCTCCGGCTCATGAGGCTACCGCCTTAGGGTGCGTATAAAACCCATCAACATGTGGCCAATCAGTTCTCCAGAAAGGGGACCATCACTGTACACTAACAAGGAAAAGTGTTGAAATCATTTCAATACAACGAATAAATGAGGCGGTATGCATAATTCAAGTACGAGTAAACATCGGTGATGGCAAATGTCGGAAGGTCCATTCCTTAGTCAAGTAACCGGAATCACTCCATAGATGGTGAACCCCATGAGTCACACGTCACAAGTCATAACCTTCATGTTAAGGGTTAAATCTTATTATAATCAATTCGGTTACACCCTAAGCATGGACTCTCTTTAAATAGAAGTTTTCATAGAGAGATTTCAAATAATATATGTTCTACAACCAATACAATCTTATAAAGATTTTAGACTTGCTTTAATAAGTGAAATAAAACTCATGCATGCCAACAGTTCAGGAATCATATAATCTTAACTTACCAAATTCTAAAGCGTGCATCTCAATTAACAAATCAAGTATTCTAGTGAATTCAAGTCATGCATCCAAGATAAATTAATTAGTGATTTAATAGGTTCCAGGAGCATACAATAGATTGATCCTATGACATATGACAATATAGATTAAGGGTTTGACCCATTCTAAAAATATGTATACAATTGTTAACCAATGGTAACTAAACTACGAGGCATGTATCTAATTAAACAAGTTGAATGATCATCCACTCCTGAGGGATCATTAGAAATAATAGAAAAAGGCTATTCCTAATCTAGTTTAGAGATGGAAAGCTCAAGGGAAAGAAAATCATCACCAGACAACTTGTAGTGCGTCCTTGATATGAATTCTCTTGAGAAGTTAGCGGTCCCACGCTGCTCAAATAGTTCCCTAGAGAAGTTTGTTTGCATTAGACAGTAAGTTCATAGAGCTTCAAGTACATGGAAAGTTGGTGAGGTGTGGAAGGTTTCATGTATAAGGCTATTTGGGCCTGGCCGTTTTGCGCAACTCAAGCCTAAGATGGGTCTGATGGCTCTTTGTGATAGGGCCCACAGTAATGTATAGTGACGCCCACTGCTTAGTGCGGCCTGCTGAAACATATAGTGTGGCCCATTGTCATATGTGGTGTAGCCCACCTGCTGGTTATGTAGCCCACGAGTTTCAAATAGGGTGCGGCCCACAGCTTCATGTGGTGAGGCCCACCTGTTTGGCACCTTGAGCAGCCCATGGCTGCGGCTGAGCCTTTTGGCTCAGCCCATCTATACGGCCCATCATCCTAACCATTGATTCGTGGACAAGTGTTTCACACAAGACCATTGGATATCCCTCATTCTTAACTGTCTAATAAAAGCCTAGAAATCTAGAAGCTGGATAACCAGATAATGCTAATGTTTTATGAGTTTCATAGTGAAACGTGTTCTCAAGAGATTTGGACGGTTAATCTGAACTGGGTATATGCTAGGTATGTGATCTCTCAGAAATTTCTAACTGCCTGCGTATCACTCGCTACACTCTTACAGAGTACCAAGGCATTCCTCACCAAAACCTCACATGGTAGCCCATCTACTACATCAGGACTACTTAGTATTCACCATGCCATTGTGCAGCCCATTGTATTCCATGGTGAGGCCCGGCTGAAGTCCATCCCTGGCCCAGCTTTGAGGGCTTTTCTAGCTTGTATTTGGGCTCAACAGAAACTTGATTTTAATCCCATACGTGGCCCACTAAAAGCCTAATTCCAACACCAGATTGTAGACCGGCTGAAAGGGATCCTCAGTTTTAATGTAGAGCCCATCTATGGAGGTTTTGGGTGAGAATGAATGCCCATATTTGGAATTGAAGCCGGGTCTGATCCCTGTCCTGATTGAGGTTTCTCTTAGCCCATCCTTCTGGGCTGATTTCAGTTCAAGTAGTGGTCCTCCTGAAGGACCATTTTTAGTCTAGTGCAGGCCCAGGTTACAGCCCTTCTAAGGCTGGATTTGACCCAGTTCTGTGCTAGTTTTCGACCTAGAAAACAACCCATTACTGGACTAATTTTAGACCCAATCTCAGCTGTTACAAGGGCTGACTCTTACGCTGATTCAAGGCCCAGCTAAGGCTTGATTTCAGGTCAGTTTTCAGCCCAGCTGGAGCCTATTTTTTGGCACAATCCTGGCCCAGAACTCGGTCATTAATTGGCCTGATCTTGGCCTAAAACAGAGTTATATCTTTGGCCTGTTTTCAATTAGAACAGGGTCCATACGCTGGAACCTTCATGACCCAAAGTGCAACTCATTGTGGTCAAATTTGGGGCCCAAAACATAGCCATAGCTTGGCTTGGGTTCAGCCCAGTTGAGACTCCCCTAGAGCTTGGATTATAGCAAGACATTCAGCCCTAACATGGCCATTAATTGGCCTGTTGAAGCCAAATTTTTAGCCTGCTAACATAACCATAAATGCCGGGTTTCAGCCCTGTATACACAGTCATGGAAGGCTGGAGCCGGGCCTTGATTGTTTTGGTTGAAACTTCAATAGCTAGGTGTTGTTGGAAGGAGGGAAGGAAGGAAGGTAAGTTATTACCTAGTTCAGCTTCAAATGCTAGTTGAGTCGTGTCATGCCCCAAACTCAGAAATCGGGCTTACAAAATTCTCGATCTCCAAATCCGGTGCCAACAGCCTTCGTAGTACCCCATTCTCAGCTCCCAGTGGCCATTCGCCAGGTTCCGATCCTGGGATGCTACGAGGAGGATTTTTAACATCAGTTTGATTCGTAATAAGCATAACTAAAGGCATAACCTACAAACAACAACCAAAAACTCCATCACATTTCCACTATGATCAAAACTTTACAAGTACAAAGTGTAAAAAGGAAAATACAATGATGATGAATAAAAACCTCCAAGATGATCTGCTAAGCGCTCCTGCCTCAGCGCTGCTGCAGTCCAATGTCACCTACACGCAACGGTCGTGCATAATCTTATGGAAAGCTTAGAGGGTGGTGAAAGTGTGTGCGCAATATAGTAATGTAATTTTGTAATATCAAAGTAATACGGAATATGCTGATGAGTTCGTGAATACTATTGGTCGTATCAAGGCCATTTGATGCAAGGCATGAATGATGTCGACCATACCAAGGCCATGCGATGTGAGATGCAACTCAAGCATACAAATTCTCATCTACGTCCACATATCAATACAACTCAACTCTGGAATATCATCGGGGTCTAGTACACTCCTACCAGATTGTCGCCCCATCGCTCACAATAAGGTGAGTGGAAGAGACCTCACTATCCACCTCCTAATATTATGCTCGGCTCATCGATAGCAGACCCATTCCTTGATCTGGTCAAAATCAGCCTAGCTTTGTCCCCTCCTTTCAGGCAGGTAAGGCCGCACCCCCTCCCAATCGACCACGGCACAGTGGAAGCGTGACCTTTTGGTAATCGACACTCGACGCTCATACACCCACTCGGTCTAGACGTTGGAACAACCTCCTGGTACCATAAGGGTTTAGGGACTTTCACCCAGGGATATCTATAGCACCCCATGTAGAATAAGATTTCTGGTATCCATTCCTACCAACCACGTTATGCATGTGGAGGCTATGACCCTGATGTTGCTAGGGCGTATAGTATACATGTCACACAATGCGAGATGCATGAATCACACAATCCAGTCATACAATAATCATGCACGTTCTGCATGCTCACATGGGCATCTCCCTTCACCAGGGAGTCCAAAAATAATTTGTGCAATGACATGTGCTATGATCAATCACTCATCTCATCACAAGCATGCAGATGATGCATATGGGCATGTATTATGATGTTATGTTGTCACATACTCATAATCGGTATCGATAGCCAACATCAGCCTCAATAATTGGCCCTGATAATCAGCATCGATAATCGGGGTCGATAATCGGCATCGGCCTCGATAATCAGTACCGATAATCAATATCGATAATCAACACTGATAATCAGCATATATAAGTAAGGTGGGGTCTATAGATGATTAGCTGATCAACCATAGTATAAAGATCGGCACTCGGCCGTGGTTATATTACATCCGATAACATGGAGTCATCTGCCTACGGCGAATGGGGTCCAATAATTTAGTTTAACCTATGAAGAGAATGGGCCTAACAAGGCCTAAGGGAAGGTCACAATGAGGACACCTAACCATCATTGCCCCTCAATGTGGACATCTAACCAACATTGCTCCCAAGGAGTGGCCTACATAAGGAATTCATAAACAATGTAACAGCCACATACATACATTACATTGGGCCTTGCTCATGGGCCTCACATACATCGCATTGGGCTTCTTACAAGGGGCCTCGACTATACCATAATGGGCCACGCCCACAGGACTTGAATACATTACAATGGGCCTCACCCATAGGCCTTGAACACATTTCCACGGTCCTTGCCCATGGGCCTCATATATCAAGTGGGCCGCACTAATGGGCCCAATACACCCCACAAGGGCCGCATGGCATGGGCCTAACCTTCATCAAGTGGGCCACACCATCTACGCCATTCATCTATTCTTAGGGATCATTTTAGAGTATTAAAAAAATATATTTAAATCACATGGACTACACTCCAATTAACAGTGGTGATAATGATTCCTACCATTAGAATTCTCAAGGCCCACCATAACATTTATTTTCCATCCAATCTGCTCATGAGATCACATAAACCTGAATTAAGATGAGAAAATAAATTTCAAATTGATCCAGAACTGCTGTGACCCCAAGAAGGGTTTCAATGGTGGATGTTCACTCAACACCATTTTCTGTAGTGTGGTCCACTTGATATTAGATCTATCTCATTTTGGCCTCAAGCCTTAAAGTGACTCGCCCTTTGGATGGACGGTTTGGATGTAACACATACATCAAACATGCGCTCACCATCAAAATGGATGGACAGCTTGTGTAAACACATACAACATATAGGACCTGCACTTGCTGACGTTAAGAGAGCCGCCATGTAGCCGCTCCACGTGTAGCTTGCTGCTTCCTTTGTAAAGCAGAGTTGAGTCCCACGTAGGGCCCACCCTTATGTATTGTATATAAAATATATAATATATATAATATATATAACTGTTGCTGTGCAGCTTTATACATAACAACGGCCAGAGGTGGGTCCCACGTAGGGCCCACCATCAGGAATATATATAAAATATATAATATATATATGTATATATATAATATAATAATATATACATTATAATAGTGTAACATCCAGGCCTTTGGACAGCCTGGACCGTCACCTACATATCAAGGAGGGCCCCACACATGGGGTGGGTCCCACAGTCCAAGGATGGTGGACACAACACACGACTGATGATGTGGCCATCAAAATGAGTGGAGGCGTGGGTGGGTCCCATGGGCCCCACTGTCACTCAAACTTCACTGGTAGCCACCCTCACTAGGGAATCATACTAGGACCTCAGCGTTGAAACGAGATATATTTCACTTAGCCTACCACTGTAGCTATGGATGGGTGTGGATAAGCACATCAAGGAGGTCCCCACACGGACGTGGGTCCCACTGTCCAAGTGTAGTGAACGGTTTGGAAAAAGCACATGCACTATGGTGTGGCCCATAAAAGGGATGGAGGACGTGGATGGTTCCCATGGACCCCACTGTCAGCCCACACTTCACTGTTTAGCACACCCACGTCAGTCCACACTTCCCTATTAGCACACACCCAACGTCAGTACACCTTCACTGGTGACGGACGATGTGGGTATACACCTCATCAAGGTCGGTTCCACATGGACCCCCAGTTTTGGATCAGTCTAATATTGTGTTTCCCTTTCATCTGGGCTTGTGTGACAGCTGGTCATGCAGGCCCCAAAAAGGGATCAAGGTGGCCCACTATTTGGATGGCATGGGTAAATACATACATCATAGGTGGGCCCTGATCATAGAAAGAGAGAGAGAGAGAGAGAGAGAGAGAGAGAGAGAGAGAGAGAGAGAGAGAGAGAGAGAGAGAGAGAGAGAGATCAGAGATAACGGAGGGGCCCCGCCCCTCTTGGACACGAGTGTACATCAAAGTGGGTCCCACCATTTGTGGCCCTTAAATCACAAAATAAATGGATAACAAAGGGAGAAAATGTGGGTCCAAGATCACCCACCGTCCACTTCTTCTTGCTCCCTAGGCTTCCTTTGCTTCTTAGCTTTGATCCTAATATAAGAGATGGAGTTTGGATGGTTGAGATGGGAGATGAGAGATGAGAGGGTAAGAAGTGGGTCACACACAAAGCTCTCATGCGGTTAGAAATGTTTGGACGTGTGGTGTTTTTGGTTACTTGGAATTGAGCTTGAGAAATGAGAGAGAGAGAGACTTGTAAGGAGAGAGAGAGAGAGAGAGAGAGAGAGAGAGAGAGAGAGAGAGAGAGAGAGAGAGATGGGTGATGGATGTGTAAGAGATTGTTGACTTTAGGTGTAGATGGTGTAAGAAAGGTATGGGGTGTGTAAGAGCTTTTTGACTTTTGAGGTTGCTTGGGGATGGGTGTGAGGTGATGTGTACTTGATATGTACTTGACCCTTGATGGGATTGATTGATTGATTGAGGTGACATGTTGTAGAGATTCTCTTGGGTTTTACTATGCGAGATGTTTTCCTCAAACTGAACGTGGGCCCACATCTCCAAACCTGGGTATCGCCTCGACACGTGAGTCAAGACATTGGAACCGCTGCGACGGCGCGGTCGTTATGGTACAAGTCTTGGATTGAGTTGACTCTGGTTCGTAGAACTCGACTTAGGATCGCACACAAATGTCGAATAAAGGTTGAAGGTTGCCAGAATTTGACCGGAAAGATTGCGGAAGCCTACGAAACAGTACGGTCTAAGGTACGAGTCTTACAGCTCTCCCCTCCTAATAAAAATTTCATCTTCAAAATTTACACAAACATCACAACTAGATATAACACATGAGGAATAATAAACATAATCATCATATAAAATTAAAGACAATACATAATCAATCATTAAAAAGATGGGGATAACGCTCTCGAATCTCAGCTTGTGCTCCCAAGAAGCCTCCTCAACAGAATGGTGACCCCACTGAACCTTCACCAAAGGAATGAACTTGGTCCAGAGGACCTGCTTCTTCTGATTAAGGATACGAATTGGCTGCTCGATGTAAGAAAAGTTCTCAGAACCTCTAGCGGTTGCCAATCAATAATGGGAACTATGTCTGACCCACACTTCCTCAACATGAAGACATGAAAAATATTGTGGACGCCAGATAACTGAGATAGCAAGGCAAGTCAATAGGCCACGACACCAATGCACCTAATGATCTCAAAAGGTCCTATGAATCTCAGGGCAAGCTTGCCCTTTGCTCCAAATCGAATTACGCCCTTCATGGGTGAGACCTTGAGATACACATGGTCCCCTACATCAAACTCCAAGGAGTGATGCCGACAATTAGCAAAACTCTTCTGCAGGTTTTGAGCTATGCGCATCCTTTGCCTGATGATATCGATAGCCTCTGACGTCTACTGCACAAGCTCAAGACCTAGGAGACGACACTCTATAACCTCGGTCCAACAACTCAGTGATCTGCATGGTCTGTCATATAGCGCCTTAAAAGGAGCTATACCGATGGTCGCCTGATAGCTGTTGTTGTACGTGAACTTAGCCAATCGCAGATGCTTATCCCATCTACCGCCGAAAATAATTGTGTAGGCCCAAAGAATTTTCTCAAGGATCTAGTTGACCCTCTCAGCCTGACCATTGGTCTGCGGATGGTACGCGGTGTTGACTGCAAATCAGTCCCCATTGCTCTCTTAAAGATCCCCTAAAACTGAGATATGAACCTCGGGCTCGGTCAGAAACGATCAAGACTAGAACGCCATGCAGTCTCATAATCTCCTCGAAAAATAACCTCGTGAGCTGTTCTATAGACCAAATCGCACGTATCAAAAGGAAATGTGCCGACTTTGTCATACGATCCACAACAACCCAGATGGCGTCATGACTCTGCTGAGTCCTCGGCATGCCCATAATAAAATCTGTCGATACGTGCTCCCACTTTCACATCGGGACACTCAACGACTGTAATAAACTAGGAGGTCTCTGATGATCGTCCTTGACATGCTCGCACATATCACACTCAGCCACAAAACTGGCGATCTGGCGCTTCATCCCCACCCAAAAATACTGTCGCCTCATATCGCGATACATCTTCGTCGAGCTAGGGTGGATAGAAAACCGTGATCGATGTGCATCGATCATAAGATCTCTGTGTAACTCAGGAATATCTATGACACATAAGCGACCTCTGAAGTGAAGTCCACTGTTTAAACTAATTTGCCAATTTGCATGACTATCAGATGCTACCTCAGATATATAACTCTGTAACGACTCATCAGCCTGTTAAGCCTCGATCACCCTTGTGACAAGAGAGGGTTGAATTGACATGCTCGATAACTGCACAATAGAAGACTGCAGGCCGAACTCAAAATCGTACTCTGCGATATCCTCAAGCATCCTCCAATCCTGAACCATCATATGCGCCACTAGGCCATGTGCTTGACAGTTGAGGGCATCTGCCACCACATTCACCTTACTCGAGTGGTATTAAAGATTGAATTCATATCCTTTAGGAGCTCTATCAATCGCCTCTACCTCATGTTCAGCTTAGACTGAGAGAACAGGTACTTCAAGCTCTTGTGGTCAGAGAAGAGCTCGAACCTAACACCATAGAGATAGTGCCTCCACACCTTCAGTGCAAAGACAACTGCAGCTAGCTCCAAATCATGCATGGGGTAGTTTAGCTCATGGACCTTGAGCTGATGAGACACGAAGGCCACTGGTATCCTATGCTGCATCAAGACAACACCCAAACCAATATGCGAAGCATCTGTAAATATAATAAATCCATCATTCCTAGAGGAAAGAGTGAGGACAGGAGCAGACGTGAGGCGGTCCTTCAACTCCATAAATGCTTGCTCGCAGGTGTCGCTCCAAATAAGCTCTGCACCCTTCCGAGTCAACCTAGTTAGCGAGGCTGCAATATGAGAGAAGCCCTTAATGAAATGCTGGTAGTAGCTCACCAAACTAAGGAAACTGCGGATCTCAAATGTGTTCGTGGGTTGGCTCCATTAACGCACTGCCTCAACCTTTGAGGGGTCCACCGCGATACTCTCCCTCATCACTACGTGATTGAGGAACTTCACCTCCTCCTACCAAAACTCACACTTCTCCAGCTTCGCATACAGCTGGTGTGTGTGAAGGGTCTGCAAGGAAATCTCCAGGTACTACTTATGCTACTCACGGGTCCTCGAATAGATCAGAATATTATCGATGAAGACTACAACAAATTGATCGAGATACAGGTGGAAGACCTCGTTCATCAACTGCATGAAGACCACGGGCCCATTGGTCAGTTCGAAAGACATGACTTGAAACTTAAAATGACCATAATGCGTCCTGAAGGCCATCTTCAGGATGTCTTCCTGTTGGACTTGAATCTGATGATAACCGAAATGCAAGTCAATCTTCGAAAAGAACTGTGCACCTTGTTGCTGATCAAATAAATCATCGATCCTCGGGAGCGGGTACTTATTCTTGATCGTGACTTTGTTGAGCTCATGGTAGTCCACGCAAAGCCTCAATGAGCCATCCTTCTTTTTCACGAAGAGTACCGGCGCTCACCACGACGAACTGCTCAGACGGATAAAGCCCAACTCGTGCAACTCGTCCAACTGCTTCTGGAGTTCCCTTAACTCCAAATGTGTCATATGATACGGGGCCTTAGAAATAGGTGTAGTACCGGGCACGAGATCAATCTAAAACTTAGTGAGTCGATGAGGAAGTAATCCTGAAATCTCCTAGAACACATCAAAAAAATTACAAATCACGGGCAACTGGTCGATGCTCACCACTATGGGCTCTTCTATGGCATACAACATTAAACAAGACAACGGCTCTCCTCTGGGCTCTGCAATGAACTAGAACTACGGTAAGCCTGATATACAGAACTTGACTATCCTCACGGAACAGTCCAATATAGCGTAGTACTCGACAAGCCAATTCGTACCCAGGATGACATCGAACTCAGACATTGGCAAAGCAAACAAATCGACAGGCAAAAAGGTATTGCCAACTAAAAAGGGGTAAGACGAGTGAAATCAGCCCAACATTGCAGTCTTCCCCAAGGGAGTCGATACTGACAGGCCCTCACGAGCAGACTCCAACGGCAAACTAGTCGATCGGCAGAAACTCTCGGCCATAAAAGAATGCAATGTACCAGAATCAAATGACACATGTGCAGTGATGCAGAGATTAAAACTATACCCTCGACGACTCCTCCATATGACTGCGGGTCCTGCTGAGCCGCATAGAACCTAGCTTGAGCTGACTGGTGAGGTGCCTGTCCCCTTTGAATGTGCTGCTGCTGCTATCGGTGAGGCAGTAGAAACTGCTGCCTTTGCTACTGTGGTCTCAAAGGCTAGTGCTGATGCTGCTGCTAAGGTGGCCTCAGTGGTGGAGGTTGTTGTCACTGCTGCTGTGGGGGCCTTCAATACATCACAATGGGCCTCACCCATGGGCCTTGAATACATTTCCACGGGCCTTGCCCATGGGCCTCATATATTAAGTGGGTCGCACTAATGGGCCTAATGCACTTGACAAGGGCCGCATGGCATGGATTTAACCTTCATCAAGTGGACCACACCATCTACACCATTCATCTATTCTTAGGGATCATTTTAGAGTATTAAAAAAATATTTAAATCACATGGACTGCACTCCAATTAATAGTGGTGATAATGATTCCCACCATTAGAATTCTCAAGGCCCACCATAACATTAATTTTCCATCCAATTTGTTCATGAGGTCACACAGACCTGAATTAAGATGAGAAAATAAATTTCAAATTGATCCAGAACTGCTGTGACACCAAGAATGGTGGACGTTCACTCAACACTATTTTCTGTAGTGTGGTCCACTTGATATTAGATCTATCTCATTTTGGTCTCAAGCCTTAAAGTGACTCACTCTTTAGATGGACAGTTTGGATGTAACACATATACCAAGCATGGGCCCACTATCAGAATGGATGGACGGCTTGTGTAAACACATACAACATGTGGGACCTGCACTTGCTGACGTTAAGAGAGCCGCCATGTAGTTGCTCCACGTGTAGCTTGCTGCCTCCTTTGTAAAGCAGAGGTGGGTCCCACGTAGGGCCCACCATCAGGAATATATATAATATATAATATATAATATATTTATTATAATATATATATATATATAATATACATTATAATAGTGTAACGTCCAGGCCTTTGGACGGCTTGGATCATCACTTACATATCAAGGAGGGCCCCACACGTGGGGTGGGTCCCACCACCCAAGGACGGTGGACACCACGCACGACTGATGGTGTGGCCATCAAAATGAGGGACGGCGTGGGGGGGGGGGGGGGGGTGGGTCTCACGAGCCCCATTGTCACTCACACTTCACTGGCAACCACCCTCACTAGGGAATCATACCAGGACCTCAGCGTTGAAACAAGGTATATTTCACTCAGCCTACCATTGTAGCTGTGGATGGGTGTGGATAAACACATCAAGGAGGGGCCCACACGGACGCGGGTCCCACTGTCCAGGTGCAGTGGACGGTTTGGATAAAGCACATGCACTATGGTGTGGCCCATAAAAGGGATGGAGGATGTGGATGGGTCCCATGGACCCCACTGTTAGCCCACACTTCACTGTTTAACACACCCACGTTAGTCCACACTTCCCTGTTAGAACACACTCAGCCTCAGTACACCTCCACTAGTGACGGACGATGTGTGTATGCACCTCATCAAGGTGAGTTTCACATGGACTACCTATTTTGGATTAGTCTAATATTTGTGTTTCCCTTTCATCCAGGCCTGTGTGATCGTCGGTCAAGCAGGCCCCAAAGGGATCAGGGTGGCCCACTATTTGGATGGCATGGGTAAAATACACACATCATAGGTGGGCCATGATCATAGAAAGAGAGAGAGAGAGAGAGAGAGAGAGAGAGAGAGAGAGAGAGAGATAATGGAGGGGCCCCGCCACTATGAGCCCCTCTTGGACACAAGTATACATCAAAGTGGGTCCCACCATTTGTGGCCCTTAAATCACAAGACAAATAGATAAGAAAAAGAGAAAATGTGGGTCCAAGATCACCCACTGTCCACTTCTTCTTACTCCCTAGGTTTCCTTTGCTCCTTAGCTTCGATCCTAACGGAAGAGATGGAGTTTGGATGGTTGAGATGAGAGATGAGAGGATTGGAAGTAGGCCACACACAAAGCTCTCATGGGGGTTAGAAATGTTTGGACGTGTAGTGTTTTTGGTCGCTTGGAATTAAGTTTGTGAAATGAGAGACAGACTTGTAAGGAGAGAGAGAGAGAGAGATTGGTGATGGATGTTGTGAGTGATGGATGTGCAAGAGATTGTTGACTTTAGGGGTAAATGGTGTAAGAAAGGTATGGGGTGTGTAAGAGCTTTTTAACTTTTGGAGTTTCTTAGGGATGGGTGTGAGGTGATGTGTACTTGACATGTACTTGACCCTTGATGGGATTGATTGATTGATTAAGGTGACATGTTGTAGAGATTCTTTTGGGTTTTGCAACATGTGACGTTTTCCTAAAACTGAATGCGGGCTCACATCTCCCAGCCTGGGTATCGCCTTGGTGTGTGAGTTGCGGCATCGGAACCGCGACGACGATGCAGTTACTATGGTACAAGTCTCGGGTTGAGTTAACTCTGGTTCGCAGGACTCGACTTAGGATCGTGCACAAATGTCGGATAAAGGTCGAAGATTGTCAGAATTCGATCGGGAAGACCGTGAAAGCCTTCGAAACAGTACGGTCTAAGGTACGGGTCTTACAAGTCGACTCGACTTAGTTATGGTCATGGCTATGGAATCCTACAACATGCACCATGTGTTAGTGAAACATTTAGAAATGAAAGGGATGATCACACAGATTTTGGGCCCTTACCTGATGGATTTCAAAGGGTGTAGTGAGGTAGCGATTTCACTCAGCTGAGTCGCACCTTAGACAGACCGAGTTGACCCACAGGTGAGCTGAGTTGAGCTGACCCATTCACATAACACAAACCTCTCCCTCTCTCTTCTTTCTCTCTCTCTCTCTCTTTCTCTCTTTCCTTTCTCTCTCTTTCTCTCTTATTGGTGTGTATCCCGAGGGCTACAGGGCCCTTTTTATAGCAGTGGGTGAGAGATTCAATGAAAGTAAAAATGACCCACCTTGTAATGGTTGTGATCAAAAGTGGCCCATGCATGGGGTCCATCCATTCCTACAGATGGACTGATGGTTCCTTGGCCCACCTGAAAAGTAATTTTTTGGGTCTGGTGTGGCCCATCTCATGATCAGATTTCGGTGCGTTATTAGGGAAGATGATCGGCCCTTTAATGACAGACCACTACACCACATACTTTGACATGATTCAGTCCATTTGAGCAGACCGGATGGGACCTTTGATCAATGCGGGGCTTACTTCTCGGGCCCTAAATGTCAGTGTCAGTTTATCTCATGAGATCGTCTGATTCTCACCGCTATCTCATGAGATGAGATGTTTCTCACTCCCATCTCATGCTATACTGAGGTGGAGGGCTGAGATGGTTCCAAGTGGCTCTAGGGATGGCCAGGAGCATGCCATCAACCCTTTCCTAAAGAGGGAGATCTGCCTTTCACCTTTTTCCTTTGCCGAGCCATTTTTGGTAGCGGGAGAAAATGGTTCCCAAAGGCAAACAGATGGCCGGGATTATACGTCCGGGCCAATCCTTGGTCGTCCATGCGGTCCCAGATTGGTCCCACATCTCAAATTTTAGCCACTTGTCAGCTTCTGGACGGTTCTGTCCAATCTCTCTTATCCCTATGCATGGGTTCACGAGGCTATATGGTTGTGGCTAGACGTGGCCCATGATATTAATGAACTGTTTGGATTGCTTGGAAAGTGGTCAGGGTGGGCCACTTTGGTGGTTGGAAGCAAACAGATTCAAATCGTGTTGATGGCGGGAAGAGGAATCGGCTTTTGCAGTTTTGGCTCGGTCAAAGGTCTTTTGACAGAGCAGCTTAGTCCGGTACACATCATGCACAGTGGTGCAGGGTGCGCATGCACCATATGTGGGGCCCACTCCAGGTTGTCATGATAAATCCATTCCGTACGATTGGCTTGGGGGGCCCACTCAAGGGTCTTGGCCCTGTTTGGGGCAAACGTGAGTCCCAGGTGGACCGTATTACGTGTCACGGGCCTTTTATTTCGACCAAAACTCTCAATCCATTGGTCAGAATGGCTTAATACTTGATTTCAATGGTTATATAAAGGTTTAGGAGGTGATGAAGGATTGGTTGGCCTTTCACTAGCCCTCGAGGGTTCATTATAAGTGCATTGTGCCGATATCTCTATATTAGGTGTCCTTTGAACGACTTAAACTTGAAGTGTTTAGTTACTCTTACCCTCCTAACTTTGATAGTGTCCTGGTCGGCTGCTGGAGGCTCTGATAGATGACTTCAACGCTGGCTGGAAGTCCACCCTACACAAGTTAAGTTTCAAGTCATCTAGTTAATCGATCTTGTTTATCATATACGTAGGTTTAAGAGGTAACACCCGAGTACTAGAGGTACGGGGTGTTACAAGGGGAGAGCTGTAAGGTCTGTATTGTAGGCCGTACCATTCCTTGGACTCCATCGGTTCTCCTGGTCGAATTTTGGCAAAAAGCAACCTGTAATCAGCGTTTACGCACGACCCTAAGTCACATCCCAAAGATCAGAGTTTGCTTGACTCGAAACTTGTATCCTAGTGACTGCACCGTCGCAACGGTTCCAACACCGTGTCTCACATGCCGATGCGATACCCAGGCTAGGAGTTGTGGGCCCGCGTTCATTTCGAAGAAATGCCGCGCGTTGTAAATTCAGAGAGAATCTCTATAACCGATCTCATCAATCATCACCTCAAGTTAAGTACACATCCCATCACTCCCCTTACAACACCCATACCTCTCCCATTCCTAAAGTCAACTCTCTCTCTCCACCCATCCCTTCCTTACACCCATCACCCATCACTCCATCACCTTTTCATTCCATCACTTCTCTCTCTCTCTCTCTCTCTCTCTCTCTCTCTCTCTCTCATTTCTCTCTTCACTCCTGAGCAAGCAAGAAACTAACGTCCAAGCCATTCCAAAGAGCCAAGTGTGGCCCGCTTTCTACCCCCACATCTCACCATCCAATCATCCAAACTTCACCATCCTCCATCAAAGAAGGAGCTTAGGAGATTAGCATTCCAAGGAGCTAAAGAAGAAGGCCAATTGGTGGGTGATCCACCATTGAATTTCATTTGAGGGCCCACTTATGATGGGACCCACTTTGATGTATGTGTTGTGATATAGGAGGGGCCCATAGTGGCGGGGTCCCTCCACTACACCGTCTCTCTTTATCTCTCTTTCTCTCTCTCTCTCCCTCTCTTTCATTTCTTAATGGTGATGTGGCTGTGTGGCCCACTCGGATGGATCCCACCATGATGAATGTATTTTATCCATGCCGTCCGTTGAGTAGGCCCACCTCGCAGTCCATTTGGACAGACCTGATTGGAAGAAAAACATAAATATCATCTGATCCAAAATCAGTGGGCCATGTCGATGTGGACCCACTGTGATATATGTATTTTATCCCACCGTCCATCTGGATGGTGGGGGATCACCAACAGCAGGCCGCTGCCATGTCACCAGAAAGTTTTGTGGGCCTTGATCACGAGGTATGTTGTATACCCAAACCGTTCATTCGTGTGGGGCCCACATGTACTGCGTATCCCCACCGTTCATCCAATACATGGATGCGGGTCTGACCCGATGTATGTGCCTTATTCCATGCCATCCATCTATTTCATCCACGCCATCCTCTTTAAGACGTGGGACCCACCCACACGTGCCACATGTGTGGGCTGAGCCCACCTTGATGGATGTTTTCTAATCTAGCCATTCGTCTAGCGTCCAGGTTTGGACACTGGACCCCGTTTCAAACAAAAAATATATAATATAACAATAAAATGTAATAATAATAATATTATATTATATTATATATATCATATGTTTATATGGTGGGCCCCATGGGGGACACAAGTTGCTATATATATTCTGCACCGTCCATCTGGACGGTGCTGTGTAACACCCACCATGATGTATATTTTATATCTGCACCGTCCGTCTGGACGGTGCTGTGTAATACCCACCATGATGTAATGTTTTATTCCATGCCATCCATCTATTTCATCCACGCCGTCCTCTTTTGGACGTGGGACCCACCCACATGTGCCACACGTGTGGGGTGGGCCCACCTTGATGGATGTATTCTAATCCAGCTGTCCGTCTAGCGTCCAGGTCTGGACGCTGGACCCATTTTTAAACATAAAAAATATATATAATATAAAAATAAAATATAATATTGATAATTTTATATTATATATATCATATGTATATATGGTGGGCCCCATGTGGGACCCACGTTGTTGTATATATTCTACACCGTCCATCTGGACGGTGCTGTGTAATACCCACCATAATGTATATTTTATATCTGCACCGTCCGTCTGGGTGGTGTTGTGTGGCGCACACCATGATGTATTTGCTGGCGGGGCCCTACCATGATATATGTGTCTATCTAAGCCGTCCATCCAGCAACAATATAGCTGCTGGATTAACGTCAGCAAGTGGGCTGATCATGAGGCCTGTGTTATATCCTCACCGTCCATCTGGATGTGAGGCAGATCCAACTATCTGGTGGGCCACGACATGAAGTGCGTAAAACACTTCGTGTGGCCTAACCACTGCCGCCAACTCCAAAACACGGCTCCCGTTCATCGACGCGTCATTCATGGCAAATATAAGCCAACCATGAATTCGCTCGGTTACCGACTGCCTGGACTAAGTATAGTCCCAAACACATATGAATCCGCATCAGCAATCATGTGAGAGTATTGGAAATGAAACACAATCATGTGAGCATGTTAACACATGTTATATCGTACAACTTAAGTAAATCATCTGACACATGCCTTTCATACATATAATGAAATCGTACATATCGCCAACATATAGGAAATCATTTCCATCAACATATTAATTGAGAATTCAATCTCAATCTAAATCATAACGAAATCATCAAGCACATGTTATAACTTACAACTTAAGCGAATCATCAAGCACATGCATTTCATTCATATCATGAAATCATGCATATGACTAACATGTAGGAAACCATTTACACCAGCATATTAATTGAGAAATCAATCTCAAACTAATTCATAACACCATTTAACTCAATACATACTAATACAAGCATTTATACAAACACTTACACTACACACTTAATTCTACATATAGTATGTTGACCCGAAGTGCGCATTTAGGCGAATCTCTTCGCCAAACTAATTATGCACGTATTCCTAACATTCTAATGCGACAACAAATTATGTCAATTACATCAGCAAAATATGAATGAAATCAGTACTTCCTACAAATGACTAAAATGCCCTAAATCTCATATTCTTTGCCGGTTTACGAAACAGGAAACGGACAGCATGTTGTACATGTTAAACGGCATTGCCGTCGATAATCTACTATTAAACGACATTGAAAGCTTTGAAAACAGTCAATCAAAGTATCTAAAATCCGCACCTTGTCTCTTATAAACGTGTCATTTCGAACGGAGCGTATACGCTTCGTCTACGGCGATTAGAGAACCTAATACACAAGTTCTATTAGATACTTCGCTAGGAAACGAAAGGAACCTCAAATCAGCAACCTCTAGGGTATTTCCTTACCTGAAAATGCGGAGAAATCACCGGTCAGGTGATCGGAGTGTGTTGCTTAGGCACTTGCAGCAGGTGGCACGAGCAGCAAGAAATTCTCTCCTACTCTCTCTCACAAACTCTCACCTTTTCTCTCTCCCAATCTAGGAATTTTTACAAATTCGGATGGGAGAGAGGAGTGAGGGTTTCAACCCCTTTTATAAGCCCAAACTTGCCCGAAATAGGCTCGAAAATAAGGTTCACTTGAGGGGTAACCAAATCGGGGCTGTTTCGGTCCAAAAGGACATTTCTGGAGGTCCCCTGGCCAAATGCGGTCGGACTTAAGCTCATGCATACTGGATCTAGCATACATCAAGTTTTCAGTCTGACAGGGTTCGCAGATCGCACGTGGCGGTGCAGTTTCAGTTCAGTGGTCACCGCACGTAGATCAGGCCTGCAAATCTCATGATATGAAATAGAAATTTTTCCTGATCCGAGGGTGTAATTTGGCTGAATTCTGACGGTCAGAATGCTTAATACTGACACGTCAAGTCGTGTGCCAAATTTGAATTTCAAATTCCAAATCTGTCCCTATTCGCACTCTCTTCAGTCCGGTCTCAATGAAATAGTCTGTGATTATTGGTTGGACTTGATTTTTGAAATGATTGTCAAGTCCAGCTAGACGGTTCTAACGGTCTAAGATAGCAGGCATCGGACTTTCGACGCGCGGTCTAGATCCAATACAAAGATTCAAAGTGGTCTAGAGAATAAACCTGCTTAGAGTTTGATCCGAGGTTATAGAGTATTATAGAGTCATTAGTTCTACTCGATTTGGGTCTTGTAGAACGTATTTAAAGTGATCAGGGACTGTTTCCCAGCTACTCTAACGTTGCGCTAGCTAACTTACGCTTAATTTCTAAAGGAATTAATCCTAAGTGGTTTCTTTGGCTATGGAATTGGGTTCTGAACGATTTTTCAGGTGTTTTAATTGACCCACTGCCTAAGGACGTTAAATCCCAGATTGGCCAAAATTCGGAGTGTTACACCCACCTAGCCCTGCTAGATCTAGCCACTGATTTGGATGAACGTTGTAGATATAAGGTATAATAAGGTGGGGTCCATGCATGTGGCCCACCAGCATTAGATTAAGGTATTATTTGTGTTTTCCTATTAGACAGACCAGCTGGTCGACAACAAGGTGGGCCCACTAGGTGGACGGCATGGATAAAATACATACATCAGAGGGGGGTCCACGTAGGTCGGCCTCCTAGCTTGAGATTAAGCTGATCTTTGTGTTTCCCTCTATCCAAGCCCGTCTTAACGGTCCGGCAAGGTGGTTTGGCTGGTGGACAGCAACACGCCCCAAGGTCTAGGAAGCTCAGATATAACCCATACAATCAAGGTGGGCCACAAGATGGGAAGAGAGAGAGAGAGAGAGAGAGAGAGAGAGAGAGAGAGAGAGAGAGAGAGAGAGAGAGAGAGAGGACTAGAGTGAGGAGGTAAGAGAGAAAAAGAGAGAGAGAAGCACCCACTTAAACTTCTTCTTCTTCCCTATGCTCTAATGCTCCTAGGAAGCTCTTCTAATGGTGGAGATGGCCTCTTAATGGTTGGATTGGTGGGGAAATTAAGTGGAAGAGGGCTAGACTTTGGGAAATTGCTTGGACATCCCAAGCTTTTCCTTTGCTAGGAATTGAAGAAGAAAGAGGGAAGGAGAGAGATAAGAGAGAGAGAGATCATGGCTTTGAAATCATGATTTGGTTTGACTCATGGGAAAGAGGGAAGTTATTATTGTTTGTAGGTAATTATGGCTAGAGTGAGGTGAATAGAGCTAGGATGATGTCATCCTAGTCTAGGCATCATGATTACTTAGGAAATGGTGCCACATGGGATAGGTGGGTCTTGCAACGTGCGGTCCATGGCCATTATAATGCACAGTACACATCTTATGATGTAAGCGTCGCATTGACATATAAGACACGACATTGGAATTGTGGTGACGATGTGGTCGCAATGGCATAGGTCTCGGGTTGAGTCAGTTAAGGGTGACTGAGTACAACTTAGGGTCGCTCACAAATGCTATATATATATTGCGGGTCGCAGAAATTCAACCTGGAGGAATGTGGGATCCTAAGGAACGAAATGGTCACTAGGACACAGGCCTGACATCACTAGTTATGAAGGTGTCCTAAAGGTTTCAAAATGGCCACTCATAGTTATCAAAGCATAGATGAGAGAATCTTTACAAGTTAATCGGTAATATTATATCGGGTGGAACTGCAACATCCGTAGTGGAATCCACATCTACATATTTGTGGCATGCATGCCTAGGCTACAAAAGCAAGCGAGGTATGAAGGTACTACTCGATTATTATTTAATTCCTAAATTTAAAATTTTTGATTTAGATATATGTGAGTATTGCATATATGAGAAACAATCAAGGTTACACTTTAAAACCACAAAGTAGGATAGTAAAGGCTAACTGGATTATGTGCATTTGGATGTGTGGGGATCACTGCCTATTGTTTTTTTGAAAGAAGGTTGTCATTCTTTGTTACATTCATTAATAACTTCTCTAAGAAGGTTTGAATTTACTTTTTGAAGCATAAATATGATGTTTTCTCCACTTTCAAGGCCTAGAAGGTAATAGTTGAAAATCAAATAGGGCGAAAAGTGAATATTCTAAGACAGATAACAACGGTGAATTTACTTTTAAAGAATTTAACCAATACTATAAGAGTGAGTGGATAGTGAGGCATACACCAGAGTAAAA
Organism: Magnolia kwangsiensis; assembly: GCA_037074715.1. Taxonomy (NCBI): domain Eukaryota; kingdom Viridiplantae; phylum Streptophyta; class Magnoliopsida; order Magnoliales; family Magnoliaceae; genus Magnolia; species Magnolia kwangsiensis. Next base: position 82,230,366 of record CM073589.1, on the reverse strand, counting down.
TAGTGTGGCTGAATGTATGAATCATAATCTTTTGGAAAGGGCTTGGAGTATGTTGAGTAGTTATGGGTTGCGGCAAGGAGCTATGGGCTGAAGCCATCTCTACGACTTACGATTTGGTTAATCGATCTTCCTCTACAGCTATTGATTGTTAAATTCCAAATGAAGTATGGAGTTTTCAGGTAGTTGATTACTTGGGACTGCGGATATTTGGTAGTGATACTTACTCTCAGGTAATGTCAGTTGAGAGAGATAAGTTAGACCAAAGGGTAAAGAATTATACTTTTGTCAGCTATGCTGATAGGGTAAAAGGTTACAGATTGTATGATCAGGTTTTATGAAAAAATCATTTTTTTTTGGGACATCAAATTTAATGAAGGTTCCTTGTTTTGGAAGAATGAGTATAAGGAAACATAAAAATTATTTATTAATGTTGAAATAGCCAAGGGTGAAACACTTGGAGAACTTGAGCCGCAGGCAAAGGTACAGGGAGAAGTGAAGTAACCACCAATCATGAGAAACCCACCAAGGGATCATAAGGTGCTGTTGAGATACATGAATGACTCAAACGTTGCATTTGCTCTCATTATATATGAGGGATATCTATCAACTTTTTAGGAAGCATTAAAAGATTGAGATGAAGAGAAGTAGATAACAATGATGCACGATGAAATGGACTCTTTATACAAAAATGAAACATAAGAGTTAGTGGAGTTTCCTGTTAGGCGGAAAGCGATCGGTTGCAGGTGGATTTAGCGAAAGAAATTAGATTGAAGGTTGACAACCTAAAGTGCAGGGCTACGATGTGGTAATAATTCAGTGACACTGAGGTCCTACCCACAAGGCCTTATGATTGTGTAATTTCTAGAACAGTTTTAGAACTAGAACTAGAACTAAACCTAACTTATGGAATTAGATATAAGAAGTAATGATGTAATTGAGAAGGAAATCTATAGAAATAAAACACTAGAGTGTCAAGGCTATACTGATAGACATTCAAATGTTTAATTCACTTGATTCAATCGTTTAATTCAACTAAAATCGAAGTCCTATCCATCCATTTGGATAAATAGAGTCGATAAATTATCATTTATAAACCTAAAACAGATTTGAACTTTAATTGAATTGGTTCTCACATAAAGCACCAAAGTATTGATAGCTGTGAATTTAAAGCATCTATTGTGCCCTTAGTTTACGATAGATCAATGGATTTTGTAAATCAGTCTCTTGCAAAACACATAAGTAATTACTCTTAACTTTCTTAAGCATCCAATGTAACCGAAGTCAATAATGGATCAAAGTAAACAAAAAATATATATTCATTTAAATCAAATATCAATGAATTATTCAACATTCAATCTAATTTCTTGAATTAAGTAGATTAAGACATTAAAAATAACTACAAGCTTTACCTCTTAGATGTACCTAAGAGATTTAACCAATTAAAGACATAATTAAACTAAAAAGAAAAATAAAAAACTGAAGAAGAACCGAAGGATTGGAGGACTCCATAGAAGCTCCACAACTCTTTGCTCTATCTCTTCTACCATAATTTGTACTTAGGAAAGCCTAAAACACTCATTTAAATAGAAAAAATCTTCACTGACTTGGAACTGATTTTAAATTTACACACTTTTATTACTCTTCGATCACACCGACTATGGCCTTCGGTCTCACTGAATATCACTTTGCTCACACCAAATTAGTCTCTCGATTGCAGCTAATTTTTTTTTTTCATATTTATCTGATGTCTCTCTCTCCCTCAGTTCCCACCGAACTCTCCTTTGGTGGCACCGAACATGGCTTCATTTGAACCTAATGTCGAGCCAAATTTCCTCCAAAAATCATATTTTCTCGTTGGACTATTCTGTGCACATTTGGTCTGACCGAACCTACCTTAGGTGGGATCAAACAATCTATAATTTTTGTTGGTGTACTTTCTAATTTTTTCAGTCTTTTTTCTCTTTTGCGCTTAGTTTTCTTAGATATTTGGCACTTGAAATCTTCATTAATCACCTCCTAATATTTAAATATTTATTTCATCATTCTTTGAGCATTAAATCTTTTCTTTAATTGTTCTTTTTCATCTTAGCTCTCTAAATCACCTCGCATGGAAAAAACATACGTAAATAGATTAATTAAATATCTCCATGCTTATAAAACCAATGCAAAATAAGGGAAAAATATATAATATTTCACACTCAATATAGCCCAACCAAGATTTTTCTAATCCTGATCAAAACATGTGAAAAACTAATCTTTAAAGCCAAATTTTTAACTTCTTTATGAAAAATAACATTCTGTGCAATCCTATACATGTAAGTAAAATTCAAAGATATGGGGATGAAATATCATTAGTCTAGAACCTAATATCACCAGTAAACCATTAAACTAAGTTCTCTTTTGTCACGCCCCAAACTCAGAAATCGGGCTCACAAAATTTCCGATCGCCGAATCTGGCGCTGACAGCCTCCATAGAACCTCATTCTCGGCTCCCAGTGCCCATTCGCTTGGTTCTGATCCGGGGATGCTATGATGATGATTTTCAACATCGGTTTGATTCGTGATAATCATAACCAAAGGCATAACCCCAAACAGCAACCAAAAACTCGATTACATTTCCACTATGATTAAAAACTTTACAAGTACAATGAGCATAAAGGGAAATACAATGATGATAGACAAAAGCTCCAAGCTAATATAATATGTACTCTTACCTCAACGCTGCTGCGATCTAACGTCACCTGCACGCAACGGTTGTGCATAAGCTTATAGAAATCTTAGAGGGTTGTGAAAGTGTGTGCGGAAGGTAGTAATATGATTATGTAATTATCAGAGTAATGCGGAATATGTTGATGGATCCATGAATACTATTGGTTGTACCAAGGTCATGCGATGCAAGGCATGAATGGTGTTGGCCGTACAAAGGCCATGCGGTGTGAGGTGCAAATTAAGCATACAAATCCTCATCTAAGTCCACACATCAATACAACTCAAATCTAGGATATCACCAGGGTCTAGTACACTCTAAACCAGATCGTCACCCCATTGTCCATAATATGGTAAGTGGAAAGACCTCACTATTCGCTTGCCAATATCAAGCTCGGTTCGTCGATAGCGAACTCATTCCTCGAGCTGGTCAAACTCAGCCTAACTTTGCCCCCTCCTCTCGGGCGGATAAGGCAGCATCCCCTTCCAACCGACCACGACACAGTGAAAAGCACAGCCTCATGGTAATCGGCACTCGACGCTTATGCACCCACTCGGTCTAGATATTGGAGCAACCTCTTGGTACCATAAGGGTTTAGGGACTTTCACCTAGGGATATCTATAGCACCACATATAGAATAAAATTTTCAGTATCCAATCTTGCCAACCACGATATGCCTGTAGAGGCTACAACCCTGATGTTGCTAGGGCGTACAATACCATATCACACAATGTAAATGCATGAATCACACTCTCCAGTCATGCAGCAGTCCTGCCCGTATCGTGCGCTTATGTAGGGCAACATCGCCTATCCAGGAGCCCCTAAACAATTTACCCGAAGGCATATGCTATGATCAGTCACTTCTCATATCAAGCATACATACGATGCGTATGATCATGAGTCATGAAACTATACTAATCATGTTATGAAGTAATACACTATCCTTACAACGCAGATGGCCTAGACGGCCTACACACAACAAGTACGGGCTTATCAATGGGCCCTAGGGAGAGTCATAATGTGGACATTTAACTAACACTATACTTGCAATGTGGACGTCAAACCATCATTCTTCCCAAGGCATAGCCCGTCGTAAACATCATTACATAAACCATGTTGGGATCACACATTACAATGGACCTTAGGTACATCCCAGTGGGCCTTAAATACATCAAACGGGCTATATCATATGAGCCTTATATTCATCAAGTGGGCCACATCAATGGGCCGCACCAATGGGCCTTATGTATATTGTAATAGGCCATAACCTGTGGGCCTTAGAATGCATCAAAATGGGCCTTACATTCACATCACAGTGGGCCTCATCAACGGCCTCATATACATTAAGGTGAGCCTCAATAATGGGCCATAATAGGACAAGATGGGCCCAATCACTTGGGCCTTATATATACCAAAGTGGGCCTCAATGGATAGCCACAAAAATCAAGATGGGCCCCATACATATACCGAGGTGGGGTCCACCTGAACTATAGATCTGACTCATTCTTTAGCTCATGCCATAAAATGAGCTTTTAAAATAAATAAACAGATTGGATGTAGCACCTACATCAAGGTGGGTCCCACCGTCCAGGTGTGGACGATGTGAATAAGACACATAAATCATGGTAGGTTCCACCGTCCATTGCTGTGGACGGTGTGGCTACGACACATACACCAAGGGTCCCACGTGGGGCCCACCATAATGTTTATACACTATCCAACCTATTGATAAGGTCACGCTGACCTGGATGAAGAAAAAATTAATTTTATATTGAATCCAAAACTTCTTTAATACCCCACAATGGGTTCCAATGGAAGACCTTTAATCACCGCTGTATCTTATGATGTGAGCCACCTGAGTCCTAGATCAGGCTGACTTTTGGAGGGCCCACCACCCTGGAAGGGGCCCACAAGATGCATAGTTTGGATGGTAAATAAGCATCATGGTGGGGCCCACGGCTGGGGCTGTGGGTTCCTGTCTGCCTGCATGCTAGTGTGCAGCAGGAGCTGCCTGTGCCTCTGGTAGCAGCAGCGTCCTGCTGCTTATATATTATTTTATTTTTTTTATTTATTTTTAGGTTTTCTTAGGGATTTTCCCATGTAGGGCCCGCTTCAAGTGGATCCAACCCAAACATTGGTCGCTATGGCTAAGGAGAAGCCAAACGAGCCCAATATGCGATGTGTTTTGGTGTGCAGAAAAATCAGGTGGCTTTTTAACGGTGAAAACCACCGTTTCCTATGTTATGGCCCGCTAGAAGGTCGGATTAGCCCCATTTTTTGGCTCAACACTTAAAATGGTTTGAGGAAAAGGATGGACAACATGGATTGAATACATACATCAAGGTGAGGCATATATGAGTGGGTCACCCCACAAGCTTGGAAACAAGCTAATATTTGTGTTTTCCTAGTTCACGTCCAGCGTCCTAGATGCTGGACAATTGGGCATAAGACATGCATTGAGGTAGGCCACTAAATGATTGATGGTGTGGGTACAACACATATAAGGTGGGCCCCACTTATAGATTTCTTGGATAAAATACATACTTCATGGTGGGGTTCATCCGAGTCAATCACACAACCACATCATCATCACATGAAAAGAAAATGAAAAAGAGATGGAGAGAGAGAGAAAGAGAGTGAGACATGCATGATGGAGGGACCCCGACACTATGGGCCCTCCCTTGAAATCAATCATACTTCAAGTGGGTCCCAATGCATGTGGGCCCATTAAATCAAAATCCAATGGTGAAGATTTCTTCTCCACTAAAATAGGTAGTCTAGATGACCTCTATTCAAGCTAAGAAAGTAAACATCATGATGGGGTCTATGGAGGATGGCCCCATCATGGAATAATATTAATAATCAAGGTGGGCCATCGGCCTCATCTTAGGGTTCCAAGTGTGATCCAAACCATTGATCGACTTGGCCCATCATGAAAACATGAAAAACTACCCTATATAAGCACCCCCATCGTTCGATCTTCTTGCTCCCTTAGCTTCCTTTACTCCTTAACTTTGATTCCAATGGAGGAGATGAGGTTTGGATGGTTAAGATGGGAGATGAAAGGGTAGGAAAGGTGGGCCACACTTGTAGCTTTGGAAGAGATGGGGAGAGGCTTGGATGGATGATGGTCTTAGGTTGCTTGGGAGGTGAGTTTGAAAATGAGAGAGTGATGGTTGTAAAGAGAGAGAGAGAAGGATGGTTGATGGAGTGATGGATGTGTTGATGTGGTGAGTGATGGGTGTAAGAACCTTTTTTTGACTTTTGTGGTAGAATGTGTAAGAAAGGTATGGCCTTGTAAGAAACTTTTTGACTTTGGGGGGTTGCTTGAGGATGGGTGAAAGGTGATGTGTACTTGACATATACTTGACATGATGGGATTAATGGGTTGATTGATTGATCTGACAAGTTGTAGAGATTCTCTCAGAATTCGTACGTGCGACGTTTTCCTTACAGTGAACGCTGGCCCACATCTCCTGACCAGGGTATCGCCTCGGTGCATGAGTCACGGTATTGGAACCGTGGTGACAGTGTAGTCGCTAGGGTACAAGTCTCGGGTTGAGTCGACTCAGGTTGATGGCATGTGACTCAGGGTCGTGGGTAAGTAAAAATAATGGTAAGCCTATGAGTCAAACAATATCAGAGTAGGAAATACAGATCAGCTATGCAAATGAGAAGTCATAAAGAGCCAAATATCATATGTCGATGACGCAATGCAATATATAATTCCTAATGAGTTCATGAATACCGTCAGCTGTATCTAGGCCATATAAATGCAGGAACATAGTAACCCTAAATTCCATATGCCATGGGTGTAATGCAATATGCGGTGCGGATGGAATGACCATGATGGATTGTGAAGTCGGGTGATAGTATGTACTATCGCAGGCTATGGGGTCTATCACAAGGGACTTCTATCCAAATCAGTCTCTTACCTAAGTTTGGATAGTTAGACTCAATGTGGTAAACTCCTGATCTCAAGTTAGTCGCGTGCCCTAACCGAAATCTTGGCCATTGCGAAGGTACACGTAAGAAATAGTTGCGCACAATCAGCCTGAGTGGATAGTGAATGAATGAATAAATTAGTATGCAACTCCTGCCCAATAAGTCCACATATCAGTACTGTTAATCTCTGGGATCATCACCGAGGTCTAGTACACTCTACATGTAAATTGCCGCCGACTGATGCACGACCATGCAAGTGGAAGAGATCTCATTATTTGCTTAGCTAGTAGTTAGCCAATATTTACCTGACATGTCGATAGAGGACCCATTTATGAGCTGGTTAAACTTAGCCTAGCTATGCCCCCTACCCTCAAATGGGTATGGCCACTCCCCCTCCCAAACGACCCCGACACAATGAGAGATGCGGCCTCCTGGTATTCGGCACTCAAGCGCTTATGTATTCACTCGGTCTCGACGTTGGGGCGTCTCCTGGCCTCGGAGGTTTAGGGATTTTCATGCAGGGCAATCTATGGAAGCCTGATATTAATAATAGATTTTTAGTGTCCCATCTGGCCATCCACGATGTGCCTGTGGAGGCCACGTCCCTGATGTCACTAGGGCGTACAGTAGTCACAATGCAAGATGCATGAGTCATACAATCTAGTCATGCATCAATCCTGTGCATACCATGCGCTCATGTGAAATAACCTCTATTGTAACGCTCGTGAAAAATCCATACTTTGGCTCGAGTACCAACTCGACCCGAAATTGCGTAGAATTAATTCGTTTAGAAAATACGACTAAGTTAGCTAGCGCAACGCTGGAGTAGCTGAGAAATAGTCCCTGATCACTTTAAATACGTTCTACAAGACCCAAATCGAGTAGAACCAACGACTCTATAACACTCTATAACCTCGGACCAAACTCTAAGCAGGTTTGTTCTCTGGACCACTTTGAATCTTTGTATTGGATCTAGACCGCGCGTCGAAAGTCCGATACCTCCTATCTTAGACCGTTAGAACCGCCTAGCTGGACTTGACACTCATTTCGAAAATCAAGTCAAACCGATAATCACAGGCTATTTCATTGAGCCCGGACCGAAGAGAGTGCCAATAGGGACAGAATTGGAATTTCAAATTCAAATCTGGCACACGACTTGACGCGTCAGTATTGAGCGTTCTGACCGTCAGAATTCATCCAGATTACACCCTCGGATCAGGAGAAATTTCTATTTTATATCATGAGACTTTCAGCCCTGATCTACGTGCGGTGACCGCTGAACTGAAACTGGTCCGCCACGTGCGATCTGCGAACCCTGCCGGACTGAAAACTTAATACGTGCTGGATCTGGTACGCATGAGCTTAAGTCCGATCGCATTCGACCAGGGGACCACCAGAAAGCATCTTTTGGACCGAAACAGCCCCGAATTGGATATGCACTAAGTAAACTTTGTACCGGAGCCTGTTTTCAGCGTTTTTAAGCTTATAAAAGGGGTTGAAACCCTCACTCCTCTCTCCCATCCGAAATTGCAAGAAACCCTAGATTGGGAGAGAGAAAAGGTGAGAGTTTGTGAGAGAGAGTGGGATAGATTTCTCCAGCCTTCGAGCAGCCTGTTGCTAGTGCCTAAGCAACCCTTCCAGATCACCAAGCCAGTGATTCTTCCACTTTTTCAGGTACGAAACAACCCTAGAAGTTGCTGATTTGGGGATCACTAAGATCCATAGCTTTTTAACCAATAGATCTTGTAAAACAGGTTCTCTTACTGCCGTAGACGAAGCGTATACGCTCCATTCGAAACAACACGTCTATAAGAGACTAGGTGAGGATTTTAGATGCTTTGATTGACGGTTTCCAACGCTTTCAATGTCGTTTAATAGTAGATTATCGACGACATCGCCGTTTGACATGTACAACATGCTCTCCGTTTCCTGTTTCGTAAATTAACGAAGAATATGAGATTTAGGGCATTTTAGTCATTTGTAGGAAGTACAGTTTACATTTATATTTTGCTGATGTGATTGACATAGTTTGTTGTCGCATTAGGAAGTTAGGAATACGTGCATAATTAGTTTGGCGAAGAGATTCGCCTAATTGCGCACTTCGGGTCGACATACTATATGTAGACTTAAGTGTGTAGTGTATGTGTTTGTATAAATGCTTGTATTAGTATGTATTGAATTAAATGATGTTATGAGATAGTTTGAGATTGATTTCTCAATTAATATGCTGACCTAAATGATTTCCTACATGTTGACTATATGCATGATTTCCTTACATGCATGAAATATATGTGCTTGAGGATTTGCCTAAGTTGAATGTTATAACATGTGTTAACATGCTCACATGATTTTATTTCAATTCCAATACTCCTACATAAATTGCTGATCTGATTCCATAATTGTTTGGGACTAGACTTAGTCCAGGCAGTCGATAACCGATTGAATTCGTGGTTGGCTGGTCTTGGCCACGAACGACGCGTCGATGAACGCGAGCCATGTTTGGAGTTGGCGGCAGTGGTTAGGCCACGCGAAGTGTTTTACGTACTTCATGTCGTTCGACTTGAGATGCGATTGCGCTAGTCGAGCCCGTCAAGTAACCCGACTGGCCGATGTATGTTCACCTTGTATGAGTCATAACTGCTTGAACCTAGGGTACTGAACTTACCATTGTAAATCCTGTTAACCATGGTACCTTGATCCACGAAGACTCATGAGCCGGGCATGGTGGTATGGGACACCGTGGTCGAGCTGTTGGCCTACGCTGGGGCCACAAACCTCCCCGTAGTGACCAATGGGCACCTAGTCTCGTGAGCAGATTATGGTGGTATGGGACACTATATTCTAGCTGTCGGCCTATACTGATCAGGCGACGAGTCCTTTGTAGTGACCGCGAGCGTATTCTGAGTCTACGGGAGGCGACGACCCTTCAGTAGTAGTAGAGTACAGTAGGCCTGTATTGATAAGGTGATGGGGGAGCGGTGCAACGAGTGCGAGCAACAGCCCTGACAGCCCTTGCAGCGACCTATGAAATATACATCGTATGAGATTACTAGGAGTGACGACCCTAGACAGGATCTGTGTTGGGATTGATACAAGGGAAGTACCTTAGTTTCCCAATCCTGCTGTTTGAATGGACTAATAACAACTCGAAAATCATATCACCATAGCATTGCATGTGCCTGGAAGATGTGGAGCACTCTAGGGAGTGTGGCATTCCGCGGTCGTAAGATGTTGCCGTATGAGGGAGATCGTCGGTGAGGGCATACATCACGTCATATCATCTTGCATTAACAACAGTATTAGGATTGTCTGATTTACTGCTTTACTATTATCGCATGATTGAATTGTGAACATGCTAATCTTTGCTCTATGATTCCACTGAGTTGATCACTCATTCCGACGTTACGGGATGGTGTTTGCAACACCCACCAGACCCTGTTGTAGATGCAGGTGAGGTTGAGATCTAGGAGGCAGAGCCAGACTTCGACGAGGACCAGGACGAGTTTTCTTACATGCAGTATCATGATGGCTTTGCGTAGGCAACCTGGGTTGATGGGACTTCAGTGGGACTGTTTTCAACATTTCATTTTGTTCATGTATATGTATATGAGACTCAGAGATGTATTCATACCTTAGAGACAGATGAGATCTACTTTGTTTTTCCATACAGTGATATATATATTGTTTAGTCTTCCGCTTGCTTTTATCACTGGATCTGAAGTATGAATTGCAGTTTTGGTATACTTTTACTCATGTGAATGCTTTAAATCAGACAACATTGAATCATAATCATATTTGTTGCATAAGTGACGGTCTGAAACTCGGGAGTTGAGTTTATACACGACCCCCGATTTTCAGGGTGTTACAAGTTGGTATCAGAGCATGAATAAGAGTATACTGGGCCTGGCTTATGGTCTCACGACATACGCTGTCACTTATTTTGACTTAGGTCGGTGCGAGAAGGGTCTAGAAACATTTTTAGAATCGCAGATTTGCCAATAGGCGAAGTCAATTCGAATCGATCGCATGATCGAGTCTATAACACATCTCGGGTCGCGTGAAGCAACCCGAATAGCTCCTAGGTCGTAGGAAGTCAGGTTGAGACACTATTTGAACAATTTTAAACCCATGTGAATCCTTGGGCCGTGGGATGACCACGACTCCTGTATTCAATCGTCAGGGCTTAAAAACCCCGTTTCACCAAAAATCTTCAAAATTCTTCCTCTCCCCACTCCAATCTTCATTTGTTTCTTATCCATTTTATGTTAGGCATGAAACCTAATGTGAAAATAACACAAAATAATATTTTCACAAAATTTTATAGTGAATAGTAAAATTTCATGAAAAATAGCCATAAGGACATTCTAACTTCACTTTATTTAGCAAATAAGGGTCTAGATGGATGTACTAGATCCTTCTACCCCAAAATCATATGCTGCATGATAGGGTTTTGTATTTGGGATTACAGATTGGTCCCGGAAAGCTCTGAACACATGTTTGGGCCTATATAGGTCAAAATGGAATGAACCAGGGCGTGGACCGTACATATCTGGGGTCCTTGGAACATGGGGGACCAAACCCATCTGGTCCCACCGGTCGGATGCATCACCGGTCGGCGATGCCATCGTCGATCCGGCGATGCATCGCCGTACAGGTGGGCCCATTTGAAGTGGGATTCGGGCACACACCCTTAAATACTATGTACACCCTCCCCATAGGTGTCCCGTCCAAAGGAAACCCCTAAAACTTACCTCTCCTTCACAAACAGTCCTCCCCATAGCGTCATTTTCATTTTTCAGCAACCATCTCCAAAATTCGTGGTTCCAAATCACCCCTAGATCCATCCTTGGCCAAAAACGACCACCATCCATCATTCCTTTGGAGTTGGCAGCCCTTCCTCTTGAAGATCTCGTCATTTGGAGCTCCAAAAATCCCCAAATCGAGCTGAAATCGTGAGGTGCTCCATTCCACTTTTTCATTTTCATTTCTCCTTAAAATTACATCTTTGGGAAGCTTGTAGCATCCCTCTACGACGCCTAGATCTTCCTTTTCCAGTTTGGACAGCCACTTCTCCGCATTTTCTTCATTTTTCATGACTTTCGTGGAAGCCATTCTAGGCCTTTTTTCACTCTCCTCCATCATATCTTTGATGGGTAAAAGGAAAACCGCAACAGACGAGGCTGGGCCAAGTCGCCCTGCTCAATTGAGAAGACCGCGGGGTGGTGCCGTAAGTTCAAGCGCCGCCACAGGTTCAGCTACAGCCCTAGAGTGCCGTACAAAGCGGGATTTGGATCCCCATACTCACCTTGGGCGAGTAATTCTATCAGAGATGCCTCACGGCCAATACACTGATCGCAAAGTGTTGTTTGAGGCGGATGTGGAAGGGCAATTGTTCGGTGAATTTTTATTGTTCGAGCGAATTGAAGCTGCGCATTGGGGTCCGATCTTTGAAGCTCACTCTCGTGCTAATGTGAGCACCGTTCGTGCCTTCTACGCTTGTATCCAGAATCCTACCTTGGAGCCATTGCAGTTCAAAATCCCTTTTGGTAGAGATCGGATGGCTACAATTGATGTGCGACTGATTGCGCGACTTCTGAACGTGCCTCTTGGTGATGTTCATCCTAGTGAGAAGAATCTGAGGAGTAGGCGTGAACGAAATCGCCGCACCAGGTTTCTGTGCGGTAAGTTGGTTCCATGGCAGTCTAATAATAGCCTCAAGGTGACATATATGTCTGATGATTTGCGCCTGCTGCACCATATCTGCACGTACAATGTTTATCCCAGGTCGACGAATCGCATTGAATGTACACGCCTTATGGTTGATTTCCTGTATCTGGTGGCCCAGGGAGAGAACGTATGTATGGCCACTTTCATCTTGCGATAGATAATCCTTATAGCCAAGTCAAGAAGAACATCCGAATCGCTTCCTTTTCGCCGACTGATATGCAAGATCGTGCTTGAGTTTGCTTACAAACTTGGGCCGAAATTGCCAGTTTCGATTCATAGCATTGATGAGTCGACTATGCTCAAGATGAAGATTAGGTCTCGGTACCGTGAAAATTAGCTTGAGGAGGATAGCGAGGATGACTTTGATAATGAGGAAGAACAAAGTGAGGAAGAACCTGGAGCAGAAGTTCAGGAAGAAGTTCAGAAAGAGGCAGAAGAGGAGGCTCAGGATACAGATGAGAGCCCTCCTCCTTCTGCACAGGCTACTAGCGATGATCGCATTGCTCGGATTGAGGAGAGTCAGATCGCCTTGCGAAGGGAAGTTCAGAAACTTCGCGCTGAAGTCGAGGATGCCAAGGCCGTTACGAAGAGAAAATTCGGCAAGGTGACTCGCACCTTGAAGGCGATCCTGTGTTGCTTGCAAGATAAGGGTGCTCCTCCTCCGTCACCCGACTCGGACTAGTGATGCGACCTTAGATGTTGTTGTTAGTAGGTAGTCATTTCCTACTTTTATTGTGTAAGCTTGTTAGGGCTAGTGCTTTGCTTATGTTGCTGTTGTAAGTTTAACTGTCTTAGTTCCCATGTATTTCTCGTCATGATGCTTGTAAGGATATATCCCTTGTATTGTGACAATTTTGATTAAATGAAATGCATGGAATGCCTTTGACTCCTTGTGTGAATGATTGCAGTGTATTTGTGCTATTGAGACTGACAAGGTTGCGCCCTATTTTGAATATAGGGAATGCCGCCTAAGGCTACGCGGAGCACGGTTCGGCTTGCGTTGAGTGAGCATATGGATCAGACTCCTTCGCAGTCTGACACCCATGCGGACCCTGCTGTGGGCCCGATTCCTGAGACAGTTCGAGCGTCTCAGCCTACTGCTAGTCCTACAGTTGGACCACCACCGTTCACACCGTCAGTCAGAGAGCCTCATCGTGCATCTACTTCGACACAGCACCCGCCACAGCCTGCTCCACCTCCTGACAGATTTGAGCAGATGTTGGCTATGATGCAGCAGTAGCAGCAGCTTTTGACCACCATTGTGGGGACATTAGCCCAGGGCGGGGGTGTGACTCCACCTGCACCACTTGCACATCCAGCTGAGGATGCTTATACATACGCCCAGGATGAGGGCACGGCTCATCCTGTACCACCTACTTACCCTGCGGGGAATGCCGCAGATACACGGGGCCTATTAGAGCAATTTCAGCGCTTACGGCCTCCCACTTTCATGGGTTCTCACAGACCCGAGGAGGCTGAGTACTGGCTCGACCGTGTGTCAAAGATTTTGTGGATGCTTCATTGCACAGAGGTTGAGCAGGTAGAGCTGGCTACATTCCTGTTTGAGCGAGAGGCCAGCCTGTGGTGGGATAGCGTATTGCGAACCGTTGCCGCCGACTTTGTGTGGACATGGGCAGCATTTGAGTTCCGTTTCCATGAGAAGTATTATCCCCAGACTTACAGGCATGACAGGGAGAATGAGTTTCTCCACCTCAGACAGGCAGCCATGACAGTTACGGAGTATGAGCATCGGTTTACGGAGTTGGGCAGATACGTCCCGACTATTTTGGCTGATGAGCAGATGCGCATACGGTGCTTTTTGGAGGGTTTACGACCGGATATTCGGTCGAAGATGTGCTGTGTGAGCATTCCCTCATATGCGGAGTTGATTCACATGTCTATGCGGGTAGAGCAGGATGTGGATCGACTTGCGCGATCTCGTGGCCCTGTTGCTTCTAGGCCACGACCAGACGTGCAGGACAGGCCCCTCGCGGGTAAGAGGCCTCGCGTTGACCCTCCTACTAGGACTACAGCGCCTGTACTACTGTTTCGGTGCCCTGATTTGACATATACATACTGTGGGAGGACAGACCACTTGGCGCAGAGCTATTTTTCTCGGATGCGGGACAGTGGGTTCTCGCCGTCGCAGAAGATTGACCGTGCTCGTTCACAGGCGATATCAGCACCGCCTATACGGTTAGCTCCTGCGCACCCTTCTTTCAGACCTCCGGTATCACAGATCAGACAGCCTCCACGGCCCTTGACACAGCGGCCGAACTGGCCACAGCAGGCTCGGGTTCATGCATTGACAGCTGAGGCAGCTGCGACACCGACTTTTCAGCATTCAGCCTTTGAGGTCACAGCCCATATTAGAGGTACTCCTATTCTTGTGATAGTGGACACAGGTTCCACGATTTCTTTGATATCACATGCTATAGTCAGGCGTCTTGGGTTACAGACTATTACCATCGATAGGGTGCGAGTACTTGCAGCTCATGGAGATTATTCGGATGTTACCCAGATGTGTGAGGGTTGTTTAGTTGATCTGGGAGGCAGGACGATGGCTCTTGATCTTGTCGTCGATCCCTCTCTCGTTTATCTCGACGTCATTCTTGGCATGGACTAGTTGACTGCTGGGAGGGCCGAGATTAACTGCGAGGCTCGTATGGTGACGGTGTACGAGCCTGAGGGCATGCCTTTCACGTTTTCAGTGCGGATAAATCTCCCTTTCCGCATACTTAGTTACGCCACTTTATTGCGCGACGCTGGTGCCCAGATACTTGAGCATACGCCCGTCGTTTCCAAGTTCAGGGATCTGTTCAGGAAGATCCCTGGTTTGCCGCCCCGACGAGAGATCGATTTCACTATCGATCTGGTTCCTGGTTCTACACCCGTCTCACTGCCGACGTATCGCATGGCACCATGTGAGATGGAGTAGTTGAGGACGTAGATTGATGGTCTGCTAGAGCTTGGCCTTATACGGCCTAGTGTGTCTCCTTGGGGAGCACCAGTCCTATTCGTGAGGAAGAAGGACGGTTCGATGCGATTGTGTATTGATTATCGCAGGCTGAACCAGATCACGGTGAAGAACAAGTACCCTTTACCCAGGATCGACGACTTGTTTGATCAGTTGAGAGGAGCGCAGTACTTCTCGAAGATTGATCTTCAGTAAGGATATCATCAGTTACGCGTCAGGGATGAGGATGTGCAGAAGATAGTATTCAGGACCAGTTTTGGCCACTACGAGTTCCTCGTGATGTCGTTCGGTCTCACGAACGCACCAGCCGTGTTCATGGATCTGATGAACCGGGTATTTTAGCCTTTCCTCTATCGATTCGTCGTTGTTTTCATTAACAACATTTTGGTGTACTCTAGGAGTCGAGAGGAGCATGAGGAGCACTTGCGTTT
Organism: Magnolia kwangsiensis; assembly: GCA_037074715.1. Classification (NCBI taxonomy): domain Eukaryota; kingdom Viridiplantae; phylum Streptophyta; class Magnoliopsida; order Magnoliales; family Magnoliaceae; genus Magnolia; species Magnolia kwangsiensis. The sequence goes on along the minus strand of CM073589.1, from coordinate 82,214,579 downwards.
GGTCCTGGATACGCTCAGACAGCATCAGTTGTTCACACAGTACAAGAAGTACGACTTCTGGAAGTAGGAGGTGAAGTTCCTGGGACACGTGGTGTCCAAGGATGGCATGGCAGTTGACCTGTCTAAGGTAGCTGCGGTGCAGGACTGGGAGCAGCCTGGTTCTGTCATTGAGGTGAGGAGTTTCTTGGGTCTCGCTGGCTACTATCGGCGCTTCATACAGGACTTCTTGAAGATCGCGAGACCCTTATCTCAGTTGACACGGAAGGACGTGAAGTTCGCCTGAAATGACAAGGTGGAGTCAGCTTTTCAGGAGCTGAAGGACAGACTTACGTCCGCCCCTGTGCTAGTATTGCCAGAGCAAGGGGTTAGATACACTATATACACTGAAGCGTCTAGCGTTGGTCTGGGTTGTGTCCTTATGCAGAGGGACAGGGTAATTTCGTATGTCTCGAGACAATTAAGGAAGCACGAGGAGAATTACCCTACATATGACCTAGAGTTGGCAGCCGTTATATTCGCACTGAGACTCTAGAGACATTACCTCTACGGAGAGGAGTTCGAGCTCTTTTGCGACTACAAGAGCCTCAAGTACATATTCACGCAGCGAGACTTGAATATGAGGCAGCGGCGATGGATGGAGACGTTGAAGGACTTCAAGTTTGAAGTCTCTTACCATCCTGGAAAGGCGAACCTTGTGGCTGATGCATTGAGCCGCAAGAAGGCGATAGAGTTTGCGGCTCCGCTGATGGTTGCTGAGTGGGATATGGTTGAGTTTTTGCGAGACTTTGAGCAGAAACTCACCGTAGAGGAGCCGTTTGAGTTCATCGCACATGTACAGGTGCGATCCCAGATCGATGACCGAGTCATCGAGGCGCAGAGGGACGATGCGCATCTAACTGAGCTTCGAGAGCAGGCCAGTGATGATGCAGACTCCGACTGGCGAGTTGGTATGGATGGGGGCTTACGTTATCGTGGCCGCCTATGCGTCCCAGATATTCCTGACTTGAGACGAGAGATTCTCGAGGCTGCGCATTGTACTAGACTCGCGATGCATCCAGGTAGTACGAAGATGTATCGTGACATGAAGAGGACGTATTGGTGGGAAGGTATGAAGACCCACATAGCAGAGTTCGTGTCCCGTTGTCTCACTTGTCAGCAGGTGAAGGCAGAGCATCGCCGACCACCTGGACTTTTGCAGCCTATGCCGATCGCAGAGTGGAAGTGGGATTTCATTTCCATGGACTTCATTTCTGGGTTGCCAAAGACGAGGAAGGGACATGATTCCATTTGGGTGATCGTCGACCGTCTGACGAAGTCGGCGCACTTCCTACCGATTAGAGTTACGAACTCTGCAGACGAGCTGGTTAGATTGTACATCAGAGAGATTGTGCGTCTGCATGGAGTTCCACTGGAGATGGTGTCGGACAGAGACACACGGTTTACTTCTATTTTCTGGACTCGCATTCAGGAGGCTATGGGTGTCAAGTTGAAGTTCAGTACTGCCTTCCACCCATAGACAGACGGACAGACAGAGCGGATGAACCAGATCTTAGAGGATATGTTGCGAGCTTGCGCATTGGACTTCAAGGACAGTTGGGATGATTGTCTTGCATATGCGGAGTTTGCATACAACAACAGTTTTCAGGCGAGTATCGGTATGCCACCTTATGAGGCGCTGTATGGGCGACCTTGTCGCGCACCGCATTGCTGGATAGAGGTCGGTGAGCGTAGCGTGATTGGCCCAGAGTTAGTGCAGGCGACGTCAGAGAAGATTGATATTATTCGACGTCGGCTTCTTATAGCGCAGAGCAGACAGAAGAGTTACGCCGATACGAGACGGAGGCCACTAGAGTTCACAGTTGGGGATCATGTGTTTTTGCGAGTTTTCCCTATGAAGGGAGTCCTTCGGTTCGGGAAGAAGGGGAAGCTGGCACCGCGATTCATTGGTCCATTCCAGATCCTCGATCGTGTGGGAGCAGTGGCTTACTGGTTGGCTTTACCCACACCTCTCCCGAGCGTTCACAACGTATTTCATGTTTCTATGCTGAAGAAGTACGTTGCTGATCCTTCCCATATCATCAGATGGGAGCAGGTGCAGTTAGGAGAGGATGTTACTTATATCCTGTGACCGACACGTATCCTAGACAGGTAGGAGCAGGTACTGCGTAGCAAGGTGATTCCCCTTATGAAGGTATTGTGGACGCATCACTCTGAGGAGGAGGCTACCTGGGAGACAGAAGCCGAAATCAGAAAGAACTACCCACAACTTCTCGAGGAGTACGAAAAGGTATAAATTTCGAGGACGAAATTATTTGTTAAGGGGGGTAGATTGTAACGCCCGTGAAAAATCCATACTTTGGCTCGAGTACCAACTCAACCCGAAATTGCGTAGAATTAATTCTTTTAGAAAATATAACTAAGTTAGCTAGCGCAACACTGGAGTAGCTGGGAAATAGTCCGTTTGACATGTACAAAATGCTCTCCGTTTCCCGTTTCGTAAATTAACGAAGAATATGAGATTTAGGGCATTTTAGTCATTTGTAGGAAGTACAGTTTACATTCATATTTTGCTGATGTGATTGACATAGTTTGTTGTCGCATTAGGAAGTTAGGAATACGTGCATAATTAGTTTGGCGAAGAGATTCGCCTAATTGCGCACTTCGGGTCGACATACTATATGTAGACTTAAGTGTGTAGTGTATGTGTTTGTATAAATGCTTGTATTAGTATGTATTGAATTAAATGATGTTATGAGATAGTTTGAGATTGATTTCTCAATTAATATGCTGACCTAAATGATTTCCTACATGTTGACTATATGCATGATTTCCTTACATGCATGAAATATATGTGCTGGAGGATTTGCCTAAGTTGAATGTTATAACATGTGTTAACATGCTCACATGATTGTATTTCAATTCCAATACTCCTACATAAATTGCTGATTTGATTCCATTATTGTTTGGGACTAGACTTAGTCCAGGCAGTCGATAACCGATTGAATTCGTGGTTGGCTGGTCTTGGCCACGAACGACGCGTCGATGGACGCGAGCCGTGTTTGGAGTTGGCGGCAGTGGTTAGGCCACGCGAAGTGTTTTACGCACTTCATGTCGTTCGACTTGAGATGCGATTGCGCTAGTCGAGCCCGTCAAGTAACCCGACTGGCCGATGTATGTTCACCTTGTATGAGTCATAACTGCTTGAACCTAGGGTACTGAACTTACCATTGTAAACCCTGTTAACCATGGTACCTTGATCCACGAAGACTCATGAGCCGGGCATGGTGGTATGGGACACCGTGGTCGAGCTGTCGGCCTACGCTGGGGCCACAAACCTCCCCGTAGTGACCAATGGGCACTTAGTCTCGTGAGCAGATTATGGTGGTATGGGACACTATATTCTAGCTGTCGGCCTACACTGATCAGGCGACGAGTCCTTTGTAGTGACCGCGAGCGTATTCTGAGTCTACGGGAGGCGACGACCCTTCAGTAGTAGTAGAGTACAGTAGGCCTGTATTGATAAGGTGATGGGGGAGCGGTGCAACGAGTGCGAGCAACAGCCCTGACAGCCCTTGCAGCGACCTATGAAATATACATCGTATGAGATTACTAGGAGTGACGACCCTAGACAGGATCTGTGTTGGGATTGATACAAGGGAAGTACCTTAGTTTTCCAATCCTGCTGTTTGAATGGACTAATAACAACTCGAAAATCATATCACCATAGCATTGCATGTGCCAGGAAGATGTGGAGCACTCTAGGGAGTGTGGCATGCCGCGGTCGTAAGATGTTGCCGTATGAGGGAGATCGTCGGTGAGGGCATACATCACGTCATATCATCTTGCATTAACAACAGTATTAGGATTGTCTGATTTACTGCTTTACTATTATCGCATGATTGAATTGTGAACATGCTAATCTTTGCTCTATGATTCCACTGAGTTGATCACTCATTCCGACGTTACGGGATGGTGTTTGCAACACCCACACCCTGTTGTAGATGCAGGTGAGGCTGAGATCCAGGAGGCAGAGCCAGACTTCGACGAGGACCAGGAGGAGTTCTCTTACATGCAGTATCATGATGGCTTTGCGTAGGCGACCTGGGTTGATGGGACTTCAGTGGGACTATTTTCAACATTTCATTTTGTTCATGTATATGTATATGAGACTCAGAGATGTATTTATACCTTAGAGACAGATGAGATCTACTTTGTTTTTCCATACAGTGATATATATATTGTTTAGTCTTCCGCTTGCTTTTATCACTGGATCTGAAGTATGAATTGCAGTTTTGGTATACTTTTACTCATGTGAATGCTTTAAATCAGACAACATTGAATCATAATCATATTTGTTGCATAAGTGACGGTCTGGAACTCGGGAGTTGAGTTTATACACGACCCCCGATTTTCAGGGTGTTACATCTATCAATTAGGGTGTCTCATAACAACCTGCCCAATGACATATGCAATATTCAACCACATCTCATAAAAATATGCAGATGATGCGTATGGGCATATATCACGATGCTATGCAGTCACATACTCATAATCGGTATCAATAATTGACATTGACAATCGACCTCGACAATGTGGACATTTAACCAACGTTGTCCCCCAAGGAATGACCCACATAGAGCCTAACATATAGTGGACTCATGGCTCGCACAAGGGCTAAATATACAACACCATGGGCCTCACTCAAGAGCTTAATACACATCACGATGGGCCTTTCCCATGGGCTTAATATACATTACAATGGACTCCATCGCCTGGTCCTTAAATGCATTACAATGGGCCTCATCACATAGGCCTAATATACATCACAATGAGCCTTCAACAAAGGCTGAATACTCATCACAATGGGCCTTAAATACGGGCCGCATATACATCACATCGGGTCTCGTCAATTAGCCTTGGCAATCAGAATCGACCTTAAAGGTCAGCCTCGATAGTCAGAATCGGCCTCAACATTCGAAATCGGCCTCGACAATCAGAATCGGCCTCGATGATCAGAATTAGCCTCAACAATCAGCATCAATAATCGCATCGACGTTCAGCATCAATAATTGGTACCGACAACTAGCATATATAAACAAGGTGAGGTCCATAGATGGAAAATCAATAAACCATAATATAAAGATCAACCCTCGGCCATGGCTATATCAAATTCGATAACACGGAGCAATCCGTCTATGGTGAATGGGGCCCACTTATTTGGGTTAACCTACTAAGATAATGAGGAGAATGGGCCTAACAAGGCCTAAAGGAAGTCACAATGAGGACATTTAACCATCATTACCCATTAATGGAGACTTTTAACCATCATTGCTCTCAAGGGGTGGCCCACATAGGGCAGAACATATAGTGGGCCCACGACCTCACAGAAGGGCCTAATATACATCATCATCGGCCTCACTCAAGGGTCCCAAATACATCAGATGGGCAGAATCAAGTGGGCTGGAAAATACATCTTAATGGGCCTCATCATATGGGTAATAAACACATCACATTAAGCCTTGCCCATAGGCCTCGAATACATCACAATGGGCCATAACCCATGGGCTTCAAATACATAATAGGTGGGCCCTACACATGGGCCTAATATACATCACAGGTGGGCCCTGCACATGGACCTCATACACATCAAGTGGACTGCATCAATGAGCCGTACTAATGGGCCTCATACACATCAAGTGGGCTACATTAATGGACCACACTAATGGGCCTCATACAAATCAAGTGGGCTACATCAATGGGCCGCACTAATGGGCCTCATACACATCAAGTGGGCTACATCAATGGGCCACACTAATTGGCCTCATACATGTCCAGTGGGCTACATCAATGGGCCGCAGTAATGTGCCTCATACACATCAAGTGGGCTACATTAATGGGCCGCATGGGCCTCATACACATCAAGTGGGCTACATTAATGAGCTGCATAGATATACCATACATGCATCACGGCAGGCCGCATAAATGAACGGACGGTTTGGATGTAACACAACCTCATGATCAGGCCCACCATCCTAAACCTCGGGACGACAGGGATGTAACATGTACATCAAAGGTGGGTCTCACCATCAGTGGACGGTGTGGATATCACACGGACCCACAAAACTTACTGATGTCGATACACAACCATACAGCTGGTGTGTGGAGAACCGGCCAATCCGCTTCATCTAGTGGGTCTCACATACATAGCCCACCAGATATATAGAATATATATATATATATATATATATATATATATATATATATATATATATATATATATATATATATATATATTATTGATATTATTATTATTTATTCATTATACATATGCAGTTGTCCCCACACGTCCAGTGTCTGGATGTGGAAATACAAAATATACATCATTGTGAGGACCTGATCTGAACGGTCTGATGGCACATCAGGTGGGTCACACGTGATGGACGATCCTGATGAAGCATATACATCATGCTGGTGGATAGTGTTGATGAAACACATAAATCATGGCGAGTCCACCATTCCTGTTGGACGGTGCTAGAATCCACACATGTGGGTCCCACCGTCCAGCCAAGTAGGTGGTGTAGATGAAACACATACATGTGCGGACCCATAGAGCTTCCTGACCTCGTACAGTAACTATATATATAATATAATATATATATATTTTTTTGAAATGTTCAACGTCCACGCCTAGGACATTGGATGGACGAAGTGTATACATAATACATGCATTAAGTGTTGGAAATTCTGGTTAAATTAAATAGACTATTAAAATCGAGAACCAAAAAAGGAAAATAAAATTTTAAGAAAGAAAAACTTATTGAATTGAGTCGAGGTGTGACTGAGTCACTCGGCTTGAAATCAAATTTGCTCCCCTTAGACAGCGTCCCAAGTGCAACAGGTTTTCAGAGCAATCAACCTCTAGGGTATAATGATTATGACCTGGTCCCAGCGATGCACTCACTGTATATGGGCTCGAACCACTTGTGGTTTAATCCGAAAGTGCTAAGTTGACTCAGCAATGAACTCAGTAAAAATGCTTAAAACCATATCAGAGAGAGTTTTATAAGAGAGTATTTTTCATATTTTTGAAATTGGAATCGGTAGTCTTTATATAGACTCCGAAGTGATGTATAAGCACCTTTTATAAAAGGTTAGGTCCGTTGGGTTTAAACCCAATAGGGGCGACCAACCGAAAGGGATGCATCTCTCTGGTTTAAAATGAAAAGGCCCATATGCGAGTACACTCTTGGACATAAAGTCCTGTGAGTACCCATACACACACACCCACGCGAGTACACTAACACCGCACCCACACCAGCACTCACGCCTAGACCAGCCCAGCACATCCCGTCGCGTCGCGACACACACGCGCACATGCACACGGACACGGACTCGGACTTGGTTCGGCTCGGCTTAGCTTGACGTGACGCATGTGGTCAATGTCATAGATTAGAGCTATTGTGTAACGCCCTGGAAAAATCCGTACTTGGACTCGAGTACCAACTCGACCAGAAATCGCGTAGGATTAATTCCTTTGGAAAATATGTGCAAGTTAGCTAGCGCAATGCTAGAGTAGCTGGAAAATAGTCCCTGATCACTTTAAATATGTTCTACAAGACCCAAAGCGAGTAGAACCAATGACGCTATAATACTCTAAAACCTCGGATCAAACTCTAAACCGGTTTGTTCTCAAGACCTCTTTGAAACTTTGTATTGGATCTAGACCGCGCGTCGAAATTTCGATACCTACAATCTTAGGCCGTTATAACCGCCTAGCTGGACTTGACAATCATTTCGAAAATCAAGTCCAACCGACATTCAGAGGCTATTTCATTGAGCCTGGAGTGAAGAGAGTGAGAATAGGGTTAGATTTGGAATTTAAAATTCAAATCTGGCACACGAGTTGATGCGTTATTATTAAGCGTTCTGACCGTCAGAATTCAGCCAAATTACACCCTTGGATCAGGAAAAATTTCTATTTCATATCATGAGACTTGTAGACCTAATCTACATGCGGTGACCGTTGAACTGAAACTAGACCGCCACGTGCGATCTACGAACACTACTGGTCTGAAAATGGGATGTGAGCGACATCCGACGTGCATGAACTTAAGTCTGATCGCGTTTGGCCAGGAGACCTCCAGAAATATCTTTTTAGACCGAAACAGCCCCGATTTGGTTAGGCATCAAGTGAATATTGTTCCCAAGCCTATTTTGGGCAAGTTTTAGGTTATAAAAGGGGCTTAGACCCTCACTTCTCTCACCCATCCGAATTTGCTAGAAACCCTATCTGGTGTGAGAGAAAAGGTGAGAGATTGTGAGAGAGAGTGGGAGAGAATTTCCTGTTGCTTGCACTACTTGTTGCACGTGCTTAAGCAACCCGCCTCAATCACTTTCCCGGTGATTTCGCCACGTTTCTAGGTAAGAAAATACCCCAAACACTTGCTGATCTAAGGTTCCTTAGCATGGTAGCTTATAAATCTTGTGATTAGGTTCCCGGTTCGCCGTAGATGAAGCGTATACGCTCCGTTCGAATCAATACATTTCTAGGATAAAAGGTGCGGATTTTAGACGCTTTGATTGACTGTTTTCAACGCTTTCAATGTCGTTTAATAGTAGATTATCGACGGCAACGCCGTTTGACATGTACAACATGCTATCCGTTTCCTGTTTCGTAAGCAGACGAAAAATATGAGATTTAGGGCATTTTAGTCATTTATAGGAAATACTGTTTCCATCCATATTTTGCTGAGATGATTAACATGGCTTCTTGTCGCATTAGGATATTAGGAATGCGTGCATAATCAGTTTGGCGAAGAGGTTCGCCTAAATGCGCACTTTGAGTCGACATACTATATGTAGACTTAAGTGTGTAGTTTAAGTGTTTGTATAAATGTTTGTATTAGTATGTATGGAATTAAATGGTGTTATGAATTAGTTTGAGATTGAATTCTCAAATGATATGCTGATGTAAATGATTTCCTACATGTTGGCTATATGCATGATTTCATTATATGTATGAAATGCATGTGTTAGATGATTTACTTAAGTTGTATGTTATAACATGTGTTAACATGCTCACATTGTTGTATTTGATTTCCATTACTCTTACATGATTGCTGATGTGAATTCATAAATGTTTGGGACTAATAATAACTCGGTAATCATATCACCATCACATTGCATGTGCCTGGAAGATGTGGAGCACTGAGCGGTACGCAAGCATGCCGTGGACGCAGATGGTGCCATATTAGGGAGAATGTTGGTGAGGGCATCCATCATGTCATGTCATATTGCATTAACAACAATATTAGGAATGTTTGATTTACTGCTTTACTATTATCGCATGATTGATTTGAGAACATGCTAATCTTTGCTCTATTATTCCACTGAGTTAGCTACTCACTTCCACGTTATGGGATGGTGTTTGCAACACCCACCAGACCCTGTCTTAGATGCAGGTGAGGCAACGATTCAGGAGGCAGAGCCGGATTATGATGAGGACCAGGACGAGTTCTCATATATGCAGTACCACGACGGCTTTGCTTAGGTGGCCTAGATTGGCGGGACTTCTCAGTGGGACTATTTTTGACCTTTTGATTCTGTATATTTACATGTATATGAGACTCAGAGATGTATTCATACTTTAGAGACAACTGAGATATATTTTGTTTTCCATACAGTGATATGTATATCTTTTAGTCTTCCGCTTGCTTTTATCACTGAACCTGGAGTATGAATTGCAGTTTTGGTATACTTTTACTGATGTGAATGCTTTAACTCAGACAACATTGAATCATAATCATTTTTGTTGCATAAGTGACAGTCTGAAACTTGGGAGTTGGGTTTATACATGACCCCCGATTTTCAGGGTGTTACAAGTTGGTATCAGAGCATGAATGAGATTATACCGGGCCTGGGTTATGGTCACGCGACGTACACTGTCGCTTCCTTTGACTTAGGTGGGTGTGAGAAAGGTCTAGAAATACTTATTGGATCACAGATTCGCCAATAGGCGAAGTCTATTCGTATCAATAGCGCGATCAAGTCCGTAACGTATCTAGGGTCGCATGAAGCGACCTAAGTAGCTCCTAGGTTATAGGTAGCTGGGTTGAGACGTTCTTTGAATGGTTCTAAACCCGTAAATGTGAATCCTTGGGCTGTGGGGCAACCACAACCCTTACATTCAATCGCTAGTGCTTAAAAACTCCGTTTCACCTAATTTCTTCAAAATTCTTCCTCTCACCACTCCATTCTTCAATTCTTTCTCTGAATTTTCATGTTAGGCATAGATCCTAATGTGAAAATGATATAAAATCATACTTCAACAAAATTTTATAGTGAATAGTAAAATTTCATGAAAACTGGCCATTAGGCCATTCTAAGTTTGCAATATTTAACAACTAATGGGCTAGATGGATGTATTAGCTCCTTCTACCCCAAAATCATATCCTTCATGATAGGAAAATAAATTCAGGTTTATAGATTGGCCCCAAAAAGCCCCGAATAGAAGTTTGGGCCTCCCTAGGCCAATATACAATGAACTAAGGTGGGGCCCATACATATTTGAGGTCCCTGAGGCAGCGGGGACCCAACCCATGTGAAATCTGACGGTGATGCCATTGCCGATGGATGGGCCCCACTTGCCCTGAAATCTGACGCACAGGCTCTTTTGGGTAGGGCATCCCTCCCATGTGTGGTCCGTCCATCGAAAACCCCTAAAAGAGGTACCTCCTTCACAAAAAATGCCCAAACGCCCTCCCTTTCACATTTTTTCTGCTGCCCTCTCTCAAACCGCAGCTCCAAATCCCTTCCAATCCCACCAATTGCTGAAAACGACACCTGTCCATCCTTCTAGGGTGATTAGTAATCCTCTCCCTCTCTGATTTCATCGTTTGGAGCTCCTACAACCCCCATTTATGGCTGAAATCGGGTGGAGCTCCATTCCCCTTTTTCCTTCTCTTTTCTTTTTAAAAATTTGGCCCAAGGGAGCTTGAAGCATCCCTCTACAACGCCTAGATTTCATTCTGTCCGTTTGGGCAGCCATTTCTCTCCATTTCCCTCACTTTTCATGGCTATTGTTGAAGCCATTTTGGATTTTTTCTCTTTCTCCACCATCCTCTCTTTGATGGAAAAGAGAAAGACCGCAGTGGATGAGGCTGGGCCTAGTCGCCTTGCATAATCCAGAAGACCGAGGGGTGGCGCCACTAGCTCAAGCGCCGCCATAAGTCCAAGCACAACCCCAGAGTTCTATACAAAGTGGGATTTGGATCCCTATGCTCAAATTGGGCGAGTGATATTAGTAGAGATGCCTCACGGTGAATATACTGACCGTAAGGTGTTGTTTGAGGGAGACGTGGAAGGGCGACTCTTCGGTGAATTCCTATTATTCGAGCGTATTGAAGCTGCACATTGGGGTCCGCTCTTTGAAGCCCGTTCTCGTGCTAATGTGAGCACCGTTCGTGCCTTCTACGCTCGTATCCAGAGTCCTACATTGGAGCCATTGCAGTTCAAGATTCCCTTTGGTAGAGACCGGATGGCTACGGTCGATGTTCGGTTGATAGCGCGACTTCTGAACGTGCCCCTTGGTGATGTTCATTCCAGTGCAAAGAATTTGAGGAGTAGGCGTGAGCGAGATCGTCGTACCAGGTTCCTATGCGGTAGTCTAGTTCCATGGCAGCCTAACAATAGCCTCAAGGCATCTCATATGTCTGATGATTTGCGCCTGCTGCACCACATTTGCACGTTCAACGTGTATCCCAGGTCGACAAACCGTATTGAATGTACGCGCCTTATGGTTGATTTCTTGTATCAGGTGGCCCAGGGAGAAAATGTGTGTATGGCCACTTTCGTGTTGTGACAGATTATCCTCATAGCGAAATCAAGAAGAACGTCTGAGTCGCTTCCTTTTGGCCGGCTTATATGCAAGATCGCGCTTGAGTTTGTTTACAGACTTGGGCCAGAGTTGCCAGTTTTGATTCACTGCATTGATGAGTCTACCATGGTCAAGATGAAGATCGGGTCTTAGTACCGTGAGACTCAGCTTGATGAGGATAGCGAGGGCGATTTTGATGATGAAGAGTATCCAAGTGAGGGAGAACCTGGAGCAGAAGCAGAGGAAGAAGTCTAGGAAGAGGTAGAAGAGGAGGCTCAGGATACTGATGAGAGCCCTCCTCCTTTTACTCAGGCTACTAGTGATGATCGCATTGCCCGAATTGAGGAGAGCCAGGTCGCCTTGCGAAGGGAAGTTCAGGAACTTCGGGCTGAGGTCGAGGATACCAAGGCCGTTATGAAGAGAAAATTCGGCAAGGTGACTCGCACCTTGAAGGCGATCTTGTGCTGCTTGCAGGATAAAGGTGCTCCGCCTCCATCACCCGACTCAGACTAGCGATGAGATTTTAGTTGATGTTGTTAGTAGTTAGTTGTTTCCTGCTTTATGTTGTGTAAGCCTGTTAAGGCTAGTGGTTTACTTATGTTGCTTTGTAGCTTTAACTGTCTTAGTTCCCATGTACTTCTTGTCATGATGCCTGTAAGGAGATATCCCTTGTATTGTGACAATTTTGATTAAATGACATACATGGAATGCCTTGGACTTTTTATGTGAATGATTGCGGTGTGTTTGTGCTATTGAGACTGACAAGGTTGCGCCATATTTTGAATATAGGGAATGTCGAAGGTTACACGGAGCACAGCTCGGCTTACATTGGGTGAGCCTATGGATCAGCTTCCCTTTCAGTCTGGTGCTCATTCGGACCCTGCTGTGGGCCTGATTCCTGAGACAGCACGTGAGTCTTAGCCTCCTCTTGGTCCTACAGTTGGACCACCGCCTTTCACACCGCCCGTCAGAGAGCAGTACCGTGCGTCTTCTTCGACGCAGTACATGCCACAGCCTGCTCCACCTCCAGATAAATTTGAGCAGATGATGGCCATGATGCAGCAGCAGTAATAGCTCCTGACTACTTTAATGGGGGCTCTAGCCCAGGGTGGGAGTGTGACTCCACCTGCACCACCTGCGCATCCAGCTGAGGATGCCTATACATATGCTCAGGATGAGGGCATGGCTCATCCTGCACCACCTTCTTACCCTGCAGGGAATACCGCAGACACATGGAGCTTACTAGAGCGATTCCAGCGCTTACGGCCTCCCACTTTTATGGGTTCTCATAGACCCGAGGAGGCCGAGTATTGGCTCGAACTTATGTCGAAGATACTACGGATGCTGCATTGCTCAGAGACTGAACAGGTTGAGTTGGCTACGTTCTTATTCGAGCGGGAGGCCAGCTTATGGTGGGACAGTGTGTTGCGGACCGTTGCCGTTGATTACATCTGGACCTGGGCAGCGTTCGAGTTCCGCTTCCACGAGAAATACTATCCCCAGACATATAGGCATGACTGGGAGAACGAGTTTCTTCACCTCTGTAAGACCTGTATCCTAATTCGCACTGTTCCGTTAATTCCCGCGACCCTTCTCGTCAAATTCCGGCAATCCGTGACTTATGGTTGACGTTGCGCACGACCGTAAGTCGTATCCTATTCATTTGAGCCGGCTTAATCCGAGAATTGTATCATTGCGACCGCACCGTCGCCGCGGTTCCAACGCCGCAACTCACGCACCAATCCGATACCCAGACGATGAGATACGGACCCACGTTCAGTTCGAGTAAAAACACCGCGCGTTGTAAATCCCAAGGAATCTCTACAAAGTGTCCCATCAATCACATCAATCAATCCCATCAATCACCTCTCATGTCAAGTACAAGCACCCATACTTCCTTTCTCCACAAGTCAAGCAACCACCCAAGTCAACTAACACATCACTTCACCCATCACTCACTTCACCCATCACTCACCTCACCCATCACTCACCTCACATCACTCCATCTCTCATTAATCACACCTCTCTCTCTCATTCCTCAACACTCCAACTCCAAGCAAGGAAGAGAGAGCTCACGTCCAAGCTCTCTTCCATGAGAAAGAAGTGATTTTAGTGGCCCACTTCCCATCTCCAAATCCCATCATCCTAGCCATCCATTTCCCATCTCCACCATCAAAGTGAAGCTCTAGGTGACCGGCTATCCAACGGACCAAGAAGATCAAGAGGTGGGGTGCTTTGATAGAGTAGTTTTCATGTTTTTAAGGTGGGCCAAGTGAGGCCAACCGATCAATGGTTTGGATCTCACTTGGGACCCTAAGATGTGGCCAATGGCTCATCTTGATCATCAAGATCATCCCATGATGGGGCCATTCTCCATGGACCCCATCGTGATGTTTACTTTCCTTGTATTGAGGAGGTCATCTAGACCGTCCATTTCTAGTGGAGTGGGATCTCCACTGTTGATCTTTTATTGATGGTCCATATGCAAGAGGACCTTTGATGTATGATTGGATGATTGAAACGGAGGGCCCATAGTGCCGGGGTCCCTCCATCACGCGTGTCTCACTCTATTTCTCTCTCCCTCTCTTTCCATTTACTTACTTGTATGCGATGAAATGGCCATATGGCCCACTTGGATGAACCCCACCTTGAAGTAAGTATTTTTACTCAAGTCATCCATGTGTGGGCCCACCTTATATGCAGTGTAACCACACCACCTACTATGTGGTGGCCCACCTAGGTAAGGCCCATTTAACATTTGTATCCAGCCAAAAGAGTCCAGTGACGCTGGATGTCACTGGGATGAGAGCACAAACCATGGCTTACTTCTAAGCCTTTGGAGAAGACTACTTGTTTAGGCCCCTTCTTAATGTAGGTATTCAATCCATGCCGTTCATCCCATTAAGAGCTCCATTTTGAGCGTTGAAATGGAAGATGGGGTTGATCGGAGCTTTTGGTGGGCCATAGTTTTAAAAATGGTATCATTACCATTGAATTGTACCAAAACTCTTCCTACACGCTGAAAAATGACCGATATTGGTCTTGATGGATGCATTTTATGCTTGGGAATACAATGGACGGAGTGGATTTACTTGGTGTGGCCCGCACACCTGAAAATCCTCAGGAAATCGGGTTTCAAAAAAAAAAAAAAAAAAAACAAGAAAGGGAGTGGCGTCTGCAGCAGCAGACGGTGCAGGCAGCGCCTGCGGCTGCTGGCGGGCGGACACCAGGCCGTCCACGGCTCCATGGGCGGGCCCCACCATGACGTATATTTTGTATTCACACCGTTCATCAGGTGGCCCACCCACTGACGTGGCTCCCCTCCAAATTTCAGAGAAATCCAACGCTCAGGTGGCCCACACCGTCTGAAATAGTGTGAATTGAATTTCATCATTGAAATCCTTTTTGGGGTCCACACAAGTTACGGATCAAGCTGAAATTTGTTTTCCCTATTCATTCAGGTCTGCATGACCTTATCAACGCGTTGGATGAAAAATAAATATTATGGTGGGCCCCCCCCATGGGACCCACAGTGATGTATATGCCTGACTCCACCGTCCGCCCGGACGGTGGAGCCCACTGTATATATATATATATATGATATAACCACACCGTCCAGGGGACGGTGTGTGAGGGTATGCGAGTGCGTGTGTGAGTGAGTGTGTGTATACAGGTGTGTGAGTGCACGTGTGTGTGTGTATGCAGGTATGTGTGTGCGTGTGTGTGTGCATATGTGTTGATATATATACATATATATATATATATATGTATATATATATATCTATATATAAATATATTATAGTACATATATATATACTGTATTGTATATGTGTGATGGTGGGCCTCCATGTGGACTCACCCCTCCCCACTATGATGCACATGCTACATCCATACTGACCACCTATTTTTGAGAGCTCATTCCATAATATGAGCTAAAAATGAGGCAGATCTATGTTTCAATGGGCCCACCTTGGTGTGTGATTAGTGCCCAAAAATTTACTTAAATTATGCTCACTCATTGAGACCTACTTTGGTACATATCCAAAGCCTATGGGACTAAGCCCATTTGACATATGCAAGATCCATGGGACTAAGCCCATTTGATACATAAAGAGCCCACGAGATTCAAGCCCATTTGATGTGCATGGGGCGCAAATGGAGCGGCCCCTTTGACATACTTAAAGCTCATGTGTGTAAGCCCATTCGATGTATTTCAAGGCCCATGAATCATGGACCATTGCAATGTACATAAGGCTCATTGGTGAGGCCCACTAATGCAACCCATTTGGTGAACGTGAGGCCTATGTAATACGACCCATTTGATATATCTAAGGCCCAGGGATCGAGGCCTGACGGATGTCCTTAGGGTCCATTGCAATGTACATTTCTCATGGTTCGTGAAAAGATATTTATGGTAGGCCGTGCCTGGGAAGCAATGTTGGTTCGACGTCCACATTGTATGTACAATGTTAGTTAAATGTCCGCATTGTAACTCTCTTTAGGGCCCATCGATAGGTCCATACCTGTTACTATTCATTGCCTAATAACATGTTTAGAATAATCTCATGACTCATGCCCATACGCATCATATGTATGCTTGATATGAGTAATGACTGATCATAACATACGCCATTGGGCAGACCATTTATGGGGCTCGTTATGTGACTGAGCGCCCCACATGATCGCGCAGTACGCGCTGGATTGCTGCATGTCTTGACAGCGTGATTCATGCATCTCGCATACGTATGACTTGATCACTGCACGCCCTAGCGACATCAGGGCCGTGGCTCCACAGGTACATCGTGGATGGCCGTATTGGATACCGAAAATGCATATTCTAGCACTGTGGGCACTTAGGATGTCCTTGGGTGAGAGTCCCAGAACCTTTTTGGTACCAGGAGATGCTCCAACGTCTAGACCGAGTGGATACACGAGCGCCCGAGTGCCAAATACCAGTAAGCCGCGTCTCCCACTGTGTCGTGGTCGGTTGGAAGGGGGTGTAGCCTTACCCGCCTGAGTGAGAGGGCTATAAGCTAGGCTGAGTTTGACTAGCTCGTAAATGAGTCCGCTATCGACGAGCCGGGTAGGTATTGGTATACTACTGGTCAGGCGGATAGTGAGGTCTTATCCACTTGCTTGACTGTGCAGCTAGGGAGGTGGCAGTCTCTGCATGTGTATGGGACCCCGGTGATACCCAGAGAGGAACTGTACTGATATACGCATTTGAGGAGTACCGACTTGCCTGGATTGCATTTTGCATATGACATTTGGCTATATACGCCTTGCATTGCATCGGTGTGGCCGATGGCATCCATATCTCGCATCATGCCTTGCATTACATAGCCTTGGTATTTTCATGGACTTACCACATACTTCCGCATTGTTCTGATACTGTACACTTGGCGTTTGCCTTACGCACACACTTACACCACCCTCTAAGATTTTGTAAGCTTATGCACGATAGTTGCGTGCAGGTAGTGTTGGACGACAGCAGCGCTGAGACAGGAGTACACATCAGGACCCTTTTTGGAGCTTTTTGATCACTTTGTATTTCCCTTTCTGCTTTGTACTTAAAATTTTGTTATAGTGGATATGTGGTGATGTCGTTTTGTGACTTGGTTATGCTTGTGGTTATGCTCCATTACAAAAGAAAAAAAATCATTCTGAAAATCCTCCTTGCGGAACCCCAGGATCGGAATCTGGCATTTGATTGTCAGGAGCCGAGAATGGGGCACTACGGAGGCTGTCGGCACCGGATTCGGCAATCGGGATTCATGTGAATCCGATTTTCGGATTTAGGGCGTGACAGCCTCAGACAGGGAGGCATAACGGTGTCTGAGTATGAGCATCGGTTCACTAAGTTGGGCAGGTACATCCCGACTACACTGACAGATGAGCAGATGCGCATACGGTGCTTTTCTGAGGGTTTACGACCGGATATTCGGTCGAAGATGTGCTGCGTGAGCATTCCCTCTTATGCAGAGCTGATTTACATGTTCATGCGGGCAGAGCAGGATGTGGATCAACTTACGCGATCTCGTGGCCCTATTGCTCTTAGGCCACGACCAAAGTTGCAGGACAGGCCCTTTGCCGGCAAGAGACCTCGCGTCGACCCTTCTCCTAGGGCTACAGCGCCAGTACCCCCGATGCGGCGCCCTGATTTATCATGTACTTATTGTGGGAGAGCGGGCCATTTGGCACAGATTGTTTCACTCGAATGCGGGACAGTGGGTTCTCGCCGCCGCAGAAGATCGACCGTACACGCTCACAGGCTATATCAATGCCGCCTTTACAGTTGGCTCGTGCGCACCCTTCCTTCAGACCTCCGGTATCTCAGTTCAGGCCGTCTCTACGGCCCGTGGCACAGCGGCCGAACTGGCCACAGCAGGCGTGAGTGCATGCCTTGACAGCTGAGGTAGTCGAGACAGAGACTTCTCAGTATACGGCCTTTGAGGTCACTGCCCACATCGGAGGTATTCCTATTCTCATGATGGTGGATACTGGATCCACACTTTCTTTGATATCGCATTCCATAGTCAGGCGTCTTGGACTGCCGACCATTCGTATGGATGAAGTGTGAGTCCTTTCAGCTCATGGGGATTTTTCTGATGCCACCCTGATGTGTGAGTGTTGCTTGGTGGATCTGGGAGGCAGGACGATGGCTCTTGATCTTATTGTCGATCCCTCTCTTGTTTATCTCGAAGTCATTTTTGGCATGGACTGGTTGACTGCTGGGAGGGCCGAGATTGACTGCGAGACTCGTATGGTGACGGTGTACGAGCCAGAGGGTACGCCTTTTACATTTTCAGTTCGGGTAAATCTCCCCTTCTGCATACTTAGCTACGCTTCTTTACTTTGGGACGCTGGTGCTCCGATGCTTGAGCATACGCCAGTCGTTTGTGATTTTGGAGATCTGTTCAGGAAGATCCCTGGTTTGCCGCCTCGACAAGAGATTGATTTCACTATCTATCTGGTGCCTGGTTCCACGCCCGTCTCACTGTCGACGTATCGCATGGCACCGTGTGAGATGGAGGAGTTGAGGATGCAGATTGATGGTCTGTTGGAGCTTGCCCTTATTTGACCTAGTGTGTCTCCTTGGGGAGCACTAGTCCTATTTGTAAGGAAGAAGGATGGTTCGATGTGATTGTGTATTGATTATCGCAGACTGAACCAAATCACGGTGAAGAACAGGTACCCCCTACCCAGGATCGATGACTTGTTTGATCAGCTGAGAGGAGCACAGTACTTCTCGAAGATTGATCTTTAGTCAGGATATCATCAGTTGCGCGTCAGGGATGAGGACGTGCAGAAGACAACGTTCAGGATCAGCTTTGGCCACTACGAGTTCCTTGTGATGTCATTCGGTCTCACGAATGCACCAGCCTTATTCATGGATCTGATGAACCGGGTATTTTGGCCTTTCCTCTATCGATTCGGCGTTGTGTTCATTGACGACATTTTGATAAACTCCAGGAGTCGAGAGGAGCATGAGGAGCACTTGCGCTTGGTCCTGGATACACTCAGATAGCATCAGTTGTTCGCACAGTACAAGAAGTGTGACTTCTGGAAGCAGGAAGTGAAGTTCCTGGGACACGTGGTGTCCAAGGATGGGATGAAAGTTGACCTGTCTAAGGTAGCTACAGTTCAGGACTGGGAGCAGCCTGATTCTGTCACTGAGGTGAGGAGTTTCTTGGGTCTCGCTGGCTATTATAGACGCTTCATTCGGGATTTCTCGAAGATCGGGAGACTCTATCTCAGTTGACACGAAAGGACGTGAAGTTCTCCTGGAATGACAGGGCAGAGTCAGCTTTTCAGGAGCTGAAGGACAGACTTACGTCCGCCCCTGTGCTAGTATTGCCAGAGTAAGGGGTTAGATACACCATATACACTGACGCATCTAGCATTGGTCTGGGTTATGTCCTTATGCAGAAGGATAGGGTAATTTCATATACCTCGAGACAATTAAGGAAGCACGAGGAGAATTACCCTACACACGACCTGGAGTTGGCAGCCGTCATATTCGCACTGAGACTCTGGAGACATTACCTCTATGGAGAGGAGTTCGAGCTCTTTTGCGACCACAAGAGCCTGAAGTACATATTCATGCAGCGAGACTTGAATATGAGGCAACGTCAATGGATGGAGACTTTGAAGGACTTCAAGTTCGAAGTCTGTTACCATCCTGGGAAGGCGAACCTTGTGGCTGACGTGTTGAGCCGTATGAAGGCGATAGAGTTTGCGGCTCCGCTGATGGTTGCTGAGTGGGATATGGTTGAGTTTTTATGAGACTTTGAGCAGAAACTCACTGTAGAGGAGCCATATGAGTTCATCGCACATGTGCAGGTGCGATCTCAGATCGATGACCGGGTCATCGAGGCGCAGAGGAATGATGCGCATTTGACTGAGCTTCGAGAGCAGGCCAGTAATGATGCGGACGTCGAGTGTCGAGTTGGCACAGATGGGGGCTTATGTTATCGTGGCCGCCTATGCGTCCCAGATATCCCTGACTTGAGACGAGAGATTCTCGAGGCTGCGCATTGTACCAGACTCGCGATGCATCCAGGCAGTACGAAGATGTATCGTGACGTGAAGAGGGCCTATTGGTGGGAAGGTATGAAGACCCACATAGCAGAGTTCGTATCCCGTTGTCTTACTTGCCAGCAGGTGAAGGCAGAGCATCGCCGACCACCTAGACTCTTGCAGCCTATGTCGATCGCAGAGTGGAAGTGGGACTTCATTTCCATGGACTTCATTTCAGGGCTGCCGAAGACGAGGAAGGGACATGATTCCATATGGGTGATCGTCGACCGTCTGACAAAGTCGGCGCACTTCCTACCGATCAGAGTCACGAACTCTGCAGACGAGCTGGCTAGACTATACATCAGAGAGATCGTGCGTCTGCATGGAGTTCCATTGGAGATCGTGTCAGACAGAGACACGCGGTTCACTTCTATTTTCTGGACTCGCATTCAGGAGGCTATGGGTGTGAAGTTGAAGTTCAGTACTGCCTTCCACCCACAGACAGACGGACAGACAGAGCGGGTGAACTAGATCTTAGAGGACATGTTTTGAGCTTGCACACTGGACTTCAAGGACAGTTGGGATGACTGTCTTGCATATGCGGAGTTCGCATACAACAACAGCTTCTAGGCGAGTATCGGTATGGCACCTTACAAGGCGTTGTATGGGCGACCTTATCGAGCACCGCATTGCTGGGCAGTGGTCGGTGAGCGCAGATTGATTGGCCCAGAGTTAGTGCAGGCGACGTCGGAGAAGATTGATATTATTAGACGTCGACTTCTTACAGCGCAGAGCAGACAGAAGAGTTATGCCGATACGAGACGGCGGCCGCTAGAGTTCACGGTTGGGGATCATGTATTTTTACGAGTTTCTCCTATGAAGGGAGTCCTTCGGTTCGGGAAGAAGGGGAATCTGGCACCGCAATTCATTGGTCCATTCCAGATCCTCAATCGTGTGGGAGCAGTGGCATACCGTTTGGCTTTACCCACGCCTCTCGCGAGCGTTCACAACGTATTTCATGTTTCTATGCTGAAGAAATACGTTTCTGATCCTTCCCATATAATCAGATGGGAGCAGGTGCAGTTAGGAGAGGATGTTACATATATCCTGCGACCGACGCATATCCTACACAGGAAGGAGCAGGTACTGCGTAGCAAGGTGATTCCCCTTGTGAAGGTATTGTGGACGCATCACTCTGAGGAAGAGGCTACCTGGGAGACAGAAGCCGAGATCAAAAAGAACTACCTACAGCTTCTCGAGGAGTACGAAAAGGTACAAATTTCGAGGATGAAATTTTTTGTTAAGGGGGGTAGATTGTAATGCCTTGGAAAAATCTGTACTTGGACTCGAGTACCAACTCGATCAGAAATCGCGTAGGATTAATTCCTTTGGAAAATATGTGTAAGTTAGCTAGCGCAATGCTAGAGTAGCTAGGAAATAGTCCCTGATCACTTTAAATACGTTCTACAAGACCCAAAGAGAGTAGAACCAATGACGCTATAATACTCTAAAACCTCGGATCAAACTCTAAACCGGTTTGTTCTCAGGACCTCTTTGAAACTTTGTATTGGATCTAGACCGCGCGTCGAAAGTCCGATACCTATAATCTTAGGCCGTTATAACCGCCAAGCTGGACTTGACAATTATTTCGAAAATCAAGTCCAACCGACATTCAGAGGCTATTTCATTGAACCTGGAGTGAAGAGAGTGAGAATAGGGTTAGATTTGAAATTTGAAATTCAAATCTGGCACACGACTTGATGCGTTATTATTAAGCGTTCTGACCGTCAGAATTCAGCCAAATTACACCCTTGAATCAGGAAAAATTTCTATTTCATATCATGAGACTTGTAGACCTGATCTACGTGCGGTGACCGCTGAACTGAAACTGGACCGCCACGTGCGATCTACGAATACTACTGGTCTGAAAATGGGATGTGAGCGACATCCGACGTGCATGAACTTAAGTCCGATCGCGTTCGGCCAGGGGACCTCCAGAAATGTCTTTTTGGACCGAAACAGCACCGATTTGGTTAGGCATCAAGTGAACATTGTTTCCAAGCCTGTTTTGGGCAAGTTTTAGGTTATAAAAGGGGCTTAAACCCTCACTTCTCTCACCCATCCGAATTTGCTAGAAACCCTAGCTGGTGTGAGAGAAAAGGTGAGAGATTGTGAGAGAGAGTGGGAGAGAATTTCCTGCTGCTTGCACTACTTGTTGCACGTACTTAAACAACGCGCCTCAATCACTTTCCCGGCGATTTTGCCACGTTTCTAGGTAAGAAAATACCCCAAACACTTGCTGATCTAAGGTTCCTTAGCATGGTAGCTTATAGATCTTGTGTATTAGGTTCCCGGTTCGCCGTAGACGAAGCGTATACATTCCGTTCGAATCAATACACTTCTAAGATAAAAGGTGTGAATTTTAGACGCTTTGATTGACTGTTTTCAACGCTTTCAATGTCGTTTAATAGTATATTATTGACGGCAACGCCGTTTGACATGTACAACATGGTGTTCGTTTCCTGTTTCGTAAGCAGACGAAAAATATGAGATTTAGGGCATTTTAGTCATTTGTAGAAAATACTGTTTTCATCCATATTTTGCTGAGATGATTAACATGGCTTCTTGTCGCATTAGGATATTAGGAATGCGTGCATAATCAGTTTGGCGAAGAGATTTGCCTAAATGCGCACTTTGAGTCGACATACTATATGTAGACTTAAGTGTGTAGTTTAAGTGTTTGTATAAATGTTTGTATTAGTATGTATGGAATTAAATGGTGTTATGAATTAGTTTGAGATTGAATTCTCAAATAATATGCTGATGTAAATGATTTCCTACATGTTGGCTATATGCATGATTTCATTATATGTATGAAATGCATGTGTTAGATGATTTACTTAAGTTGTATGTTGTAACAAGTGTTAACATGCTCACATTGTTGTATTTCATTTCCATTACTCTTACATGATTGCTGATGTGAATTCATAAATGTTTGGGATTATACTTAGTCTAGGCAGTTGGTAACTGAGTAAATTCGTGATTGGCTTATCCTTGCCACGAACGACGCGTCGATGAAAGCGAGTCGTGTTTTGGAGTTGGCGGCAGTGGTTAGGCCACACGAGGTGTTTTATGCACTTCATGTCATTCGACTTGAGATGCGCTCATGCTAGTCGAGCCCGTCAAGTAACCCGACTAGACATTGTATGTTCACCTTGTATGAGTCATAACTGCTTGAACCTAGGGTACTGAACTTACCACTGTAAACCCTATTAACCATGGTACCTTGATCCATAAAGACTCATGAGCTGGGCATGGTGGTATGGGACACCGTGGTCGAGCTGTCGGCCTACGCTAGGGCCACAAACCTCCCCGTAGTGACCAGTGATCACCTACAACTCGTGAGCAGATTATGGTGGTATGGGACACTATATTCTTACCGTCGGCCTACATTGATAAGGTGATGGGGGAGCGGTGCAACGAGTGCGAGCAACAGCCCTAGCAGCCCTTTGTAGTGACCTCGAGTGTATTCTGAGTCTACGGGAGGCGACGACCCTTCCGTAGCGACGAGAGTACAAGTAGGCTTGTATTGATAAGGTGATGGGGGAGCGGTGCAACGAGTGCGAGCAACAGCCCTGACAGCCCTTGCAGTGACCTACAAAATATACATCATATGAGATTACTAGGAGTGACAACCCTAGACAGGATCTGTGTTGGGATTGATATAAGGGAAGTACCTTAGTTTCCCAATCCTGCTGTTTGAATAGACTAATAATAACTCGGTAATCATATCACCATCACATTGCATGTGCCTAGAAGATGTGGAGCACTGAGCGGTACGCAAGCATGCCGCGGACGCAAATGGTGTCGTATGAGGGAGAATGTCGGTGAGGGCATCCATCATGTCATGTCATATTACATTAACAACAATATTAGGAATGTTTGATTTACTGCTTTACTATTATCGCATGATTGATTTGAGAACATGCTAATCTTTGCTCTATTATTCCACTAAGTTAGCTACTCACTCCCATGTTACGGGATGGTGTTTGCAATACCCACCAGACCCTGTCTTAGATGCAGGTGAGGCAGCGATTCAGGAGGCAGAGCCGGATTATGATGAGGACCAGGACGAGTTCTCATATATGCAGTACCACAACGGCTTTGCTTAGGTGGCCTGGATTGGCGGGACTTCTTAGTGGGACTATTTTTGACCTTTTGATTCTGTATATTTACATGTATATGAGACTCAGAGATGTATTCATACTTTGGAGACAGTTGAGATATATTTTGTTTTCCATACAGTGATATGTATATCTTTTAGTCTTCCGCTTGCTTTTATCACTGAACCTGGAGTATGAATTGTCGTTTTGGTATACTTTTACTCATGTGAATGCTTTAACTCAGACAACATTGAATGATAATCATTTTTGTTTCATAAGTGACGGTCTAGAACTCGGGAGTTGGGTTTATACACGACCCCCACTTTTCAGGGTATTATATATTGACATTGCCCCCCTACAGGACCAAATTCACATGGCCCCTGAAAGGGGCTCAAGCCCTAGGCAAAAAGACTATCTTATATATAAGATAGTTTACTTTGTCAAATCCAATGTGGGACAAAACCCACAACTCAAAAGTACCACAACTTTTTAAATGTGGAGGGAAATCACTGAAAATTTAAAAATTTAAATTTTAATATTATTTTAAAATAAAATATAACAATCCCCCACATGTTTTAAAATAAAACTCTTTTGGATTAAAGCGTAATAGTTGTGCAATGGTGCATGTGTCACCATAGACTTGAACCGACATTAGAGTAAGCAAGATAGGTCTACAGGAATCAGGTGACACAATAGTCTTGAACCTAAATCCTTTTAATGTAGATCGCAAGTACATGTCACTCACACAACTCTTCCTTTGCAAGTGATTCCGCGGTTCGGTGCGTTTTAGCTATACACCATCACCTGGATTTCATGATTGCTCTAGAGAATTCGCTTAGATTCTCATAGGAAGCGGCTCCACCTCCACACCTATATAGGTGAATTCCATCAAGTGTATGCAGTAACTGTATACACAACTAAATATATGGCTATAGATCCATCAAGAGTTCTAAAAAACTCATCCTTATGCGCTGTTGCTCGCACTATACACCATAGAAGGGGCTCATACAACTTAGTGCGATCGTTTATCTCGTGTCTTGTTGTTTACCCATTGAACCTATCTCATGGGATCTCCACTTATTTAGGTTGGGTTGCCAACACTGGCATCTCATATATTAGGCTCAGTGTCACGCCCCAAACTCAGAAACCGGGCTCACAAAATTTCTGATCGCCGAATCCGGCGCTGACAGCCTCCGTAGAACCCCATTCTCGGCTCCTAGCTCCCATTCGCCAGGTTCCGATCCTGGGATGCTACGAGGAGGATTTTCAACGTTAGTTTGATTCGTAATAAGTATAACCAAAGGCATAACCCACAAACAACAACCAAGAACTCCATTACATTTCCACTATGATCAAAAACTTTACAAGTACAATGAACATAAAGAGAAATACAATGGTAAAGAATAAAAACTCCAAAACGCTCAGCAACGTGCTCCTGCCTCAGCGCTGTTGAGATCCAACGTCACCTGCACGCAACGGTCGTGCATAAGCTTACAGAAAGCTTAGAGGGTGGTGAAAGTGTGTGCGCAAGGTAGTAATATGAACATGCAATGTCAGAGTAATGCGGAATATGCAGATGGAACCATGATATCATGAGCCGTACCAAGGCTATGCAATGCAAGACATGAATGGTATCGGCCATCCCAAGGCCATGCGATGTGCAATGCAACTCAAGCATACAGATCCTCATCTATGTCCATACATCAATACAGCTCAAATATGGGATATCATCGGGGTCTAGTACACTTTAAACCAGATTGCCGCCACATCGCGCGCAATAAGGTAAGTGGAAGAGACCTCACTATCCGTCTGCCAATATCGGGCGTGACTCATCGATAACGGACCCATTCCTCGAGCTGTTCAAACTCAGCCTAGCATTGCCCCCTACACTCAGGCGGGTAAGGCCGCACCCCCTTCCAACCGACCACGACACAGTGGAGAGCACAACCAACTGGTATTCGGCACTCAGCGCTCATCTACCCACTCGGTCTAGACGTTGGAGCAAGCTCTTGGTACCATAAGGGTTTAGGGACTTTCACCCAGGGATATCTATAGTACCCCATGTAGAACAAGATTTTCGGTATCCAATCCTGCCAACCACGATGCGTCTGTGGAGGCTATGACCCTGATGTCGCTAGGGCGTATAATAAACATGTCACACGAATGAAAAATGTATGATTCACGCTATCCAGTCATGCAACAAATCCATCACATATCGTGCGCTCATGTAGGGCAACTCCGCCTAACCGGGAGCCCATAAACAACCTGCCCGAAGGCATATGCTATGATCAGCCAATCCCCATATCAAGCATACATATGATGCGTATGATCATGAGTCATGAAACTATACTAACATGTAAATGAGTGATGAACCATCCTTACAATGCAGATGGGCCTGGACGGCCGAAACACAGCAAGTATGGCCCAGTAATGGGCCCTAAGGAGAGTCGTAATGTGGACATCCAACCAACATTACACTCGCAATGTGGACGTCAAACCAAGATTGCTCTCAAGGCACGATCTTTGTAAACATCGGTACTTAGTCTGTAATGGATTTACACATTGCAATGGACCGTTGGTTCTTCCCATTGGACCTTACATATATATCAAATGGGCCATATCTTATGGGCCTTCTATTCATCAGATGGGTCACATAAATGGGTCATACCAATGGGTCACATGTGCATTGCAATGGGTCAAAATCCGTGGGCCTTGGGTTGCATCAAATGAGCTTAGTCTCATACGTCTAACATGTGACCAATGGGCCACACCAATTGGGCCCCCACATGTACATAAAAAGTGACTCAACCCATAGGCCTAACATGAGTCAAATGGGCCTAAACCCCTAGGCCTTAATTTAAATAGAATGAGCCTAACTCATGGGTCTCAAATAAGTCCAGTGGGAGTAATCCCATGGACCCTTTTATAATCAAATGGGTTTAGTCCCATGGGCCTTACAATATATCAAATGGCCTACTTCTATGGGCTTTAAAATTTTAACAAAAAGGGGTCCAATTACATGGGCCTTGAAGTACATCAAATGGGCCTAGTCCCATGGACTTGCAACACATCAAATGGGCCTAAGCTCTTAGGCCTTAAATGAATCCAATGGGCCTAGCCCATAAGCATTTTATAAACCAAATGGGCCTAGCCCATAGCCCTTTTGAAATTCAAATGGGCCTTACAAAATATTTATTTCCATCCAAACCATTCATAGGGACACATGGCCTAGGGTCCACTACAATTTTGTTTGTTTGCAATCCATTATGTTCAAAAGGTCATACGGACCTTGGGCCCACATATATAATATGTATAGCAATATACATATATTATAACTACAACAGTAATTCATACATTAAGGGCTGTCGCACCAGCTCTTTAAGCATTAAAATGGGATTGAGGTGGGTCCCATGTAGGGCCCACCACTAAATTCATAATATAAAATATACATTATAAACTATATAACATATATAAATATATATAATGGTGGGTCCCACAGAAATTACAATGGCAGTTGGCAGTGGGCCCCATCATCAAAGTCAGATGGACGGCGTGTGTAAAACACACGCAACAGGGCCCCACCGTCCGCTGGACGGTGGGTGAAACAATAGAGTTTCACCGTCCATGGGCTGTGGACGGTGTGAATGAAATACATACATTAACATAGGTCCCACAAATGTGGCCCACCGTAATATTTATTTGAAATCCAACCCATTCATAAGGTCACTCAGACCTGGATGAAGAAACTACATAAATTTCATCTTGATCCAAAACTTTTGTGGACCCCAAAAATCTTTGAATGGTAGAATTCAATCCACACTGTTTCACGTGGTGTGGGCCACCTGAGCGCTGGATCGCGCCAAAATTTGGAGGGGGCCCACCTGAGGATGGGACCCACCTCGTGAACAGGTTGGATGACAAGCAAACCTTATGGTGGGGCCCACAGTTAGAGCCATGGGTCCCTCTCTGGACGTCGCCTGCCTGCACGCCAGCACGCTGCTGGTGCAGTTGCTGTCAGAAGCAAGAGGCAAGGCCTCTTGCAATTTTTGGGGAAAAATCATTTTTTGGGGGATTTTTGCACGTGGGGCCCGCTGCGCCAAAATCCGTCCCGGCCATTGCGATCAGTGGCTCGAGGCCATCCAAATGAGTCCAGAGTTCGAATTTTTATAAGCTTAGGAAGTGAAATAAAATAAGAAAACAGTATTTGAATGGTGAGGACGCAATATTTGGCGTTATGGCCTACCAGGTGCTCCGTTCCATCTCATTTTCTAGCTCAACGCCTAAAATGAGATGGTGAAAGGGATGGACGGCTTGGATTAGAATGATACGTCAGGGTGGGGCCTATGCAAGGGGACCACCCAAAAGCCTTTCCTTTTTCTTTCTTCCTTTTTCTCCTTTCTGTTGAAACGTCCAGCGTCCCAGACGCTGGACGATCTTATATTATTTTATTTTATTTTTTAGTGAGGGCCCTGATGGAGTGGGCCACCACTGATGGGTGCCATGGGTTCAACGTCTAAGGTGGGCCCCACTTGAATAAAAATAATTACATCAAGGTGGGATCCATTCAAGTGGGCCACACAATCCTAAAAAAAATAAAATAAAATAAAATAAAATAAAATAAAATAAATAAAAGAGAGAGAGAGAGAGAGAGAGAGAGAGAGACATGGAGAGTGGGACACGGCTTGTGATGGAGGGGCCCCGACACTATGGGCCCTCCCTTGCAATGAATCAAACATCAAGTGGGTCATTTAGCACATGGGACCATCAAAACTTAAAATCAACGGTGGGGATCCTTTCCCCACCAATATGAATGGTCTAGATGACCTTTCAAAAGAAAATAAACATTATGATGGGGTCCATGGAGAATGGCCCCATCATGGAATGATCATGATGATCCAAGTGGTCCATCGGCCACATATTAGGGTCCCAAGTGAGATCCACACCATTGATCGGTGGGCCTCACTTGGTCCATCATAAAAATAAGAAAAAAACTAGAATAATCTAGCACCCACCGTCCGATCTTCTTGCTCCTAGGGGTTCCTTGGCACCTTAGCTTCAACTTCAATGGATGAGATGAAGAATGGAGGGTTGAGATGAGAGATGATGGGGTAGGAAGGTGGGCCACTTGGAGCTTAGGAGGGTTTGAAAAACTCCATACGTATGGGGCTTGAGATTTTTGCTTGGAGATTGAAATGAGAAAGAGAGAAAGAGAGAGAGAGTTGTAAAGGGAGAGAGAGAGAGTGATGGAAGGATGTGGTGAGTGATGTTTGTGTAAGAAAATATTGACTTTTGAGGCTTTTATGCAAGAGAGGTATGGGTGATGAAGACTTTTGTGGCTTTTTGTGTAAGAGAGGTATGGGTTTGGGAGACTTTTGTGGTTGCTTGGGAAAAGGGAATAAAGTGATGTGTACTTGACATGTGATGGATTGATGGGTTGATTGATTGATGGGATTGATGTGATTGATGTGACACATCGTAGAGATTTTCTTAGTTTTCACAACGCGCGGCGTTTTCTCGCACCGAACGTTGGCCCACATCTCTTGACCAGGGTATCGTCTCAGCGCGCGAGTCGCGGTATCGAAACCGCAACGACGGCGCGGTCGCTATGGTATTGGTCGCGGGTTGAGTTGACTTGGGTTGTCGGCATATGAATCAGGGTCGCGCGTCGACATCAGTTAAGGGTCGAAGGTTGCCGGAATTCGACCGGTAAGACCACGAAAGTCTACGGAAAGGTACGGACCAAGATACGGGTCTTACACTCAGCCCCATTCCCTTCGATGTATCATTGACTAACTTTTTAGATAGTCCTTTAGTCAGAGGATCTGATAGATTCTTTTCTGACATCAGAAAGTCAATATATATGACTCCATCATGCAACATGTGTTTCACTATGTTGTGTTTGAGTCTAATTTGCCTGCTTTTTCCATTATATATTCTACTTTTTGCTCTCACCATAGCTGCTTGACAATCACAATGAATAGACATGGTCGATACAGGCTTTGGCCACAATGGTATATTAGCTAAGAGATTTTTAAGCCACTTGACTTCTGATCCAACCTTTTCTAAGGCAATAAACTCAGATTTCATAGTCGACCGAGCGATATATGTCTACTTGGTAGACTTCCAAGAGACTGCTCTTCCACCCAAAGTGAAGACATATTCACTTGTAGATTTTATCTCATCTGAATTACTGATCTAGTTAGCATCACTATATCCTTCTAATACAGCAGGATAACCGGTATAATGTAAACCATAGGCTATACTGCTTTTTAGGTATCTCAAAATCCTAGGCAAGGCATTCCAATGCTCTTTTTCAAGGTTATGTATATATCTACTTAGCCTTCTTACTACAAAAGTTATGTCTGATCTAGTGCAGTTTGTTAGATATATGAGACTACCAATTATTCTGGAATATTCCAATTGAGAAACTATTTTCTATATTTTTCATAAGAGTTACATATAATCATAAAGAGTACTGATAGGTAAATAGTCAAAATGGTTAAACTTTCTCAATATCTTATCAATGTAATGAGATTGTGATAATATAATAATACCATTTTTTTTGGTTACTTCAATACCCAAGATTAAACTAGCCTCTCCTAAGTCTTTCATATTAAACTTATATGACAAGAATTTCTTAGTTGCATTAACTAATTTAATATTAATTTTTAAAATAAGCATGTCATCAACATAAAGGTATATAATAACATAATCATTTTCAGAAATTTTACTATATATACATCTATCTACATCATTTATATGATAACCATTTGATTTTAAAACATCATCAAATTTTTCATGCCATTGTTTAGGAGCTTATTTTAAATCATATAGTGATTTAATTAGTCTACATACTTTATTTTCTTTACCCTCGGGTTACTCCATATATATTTCTTCTTTTAAGTCTTCATTTAGGAAAGTTGTCTTAATGTTCATCTGGTGTACCACTTATTTATATATGGAGGCTATCACTATTAAGACTCTAATAGTTGTAATCCTAATTACAGGAGAATATGTATCAAAGTAATCTATTCCTTCCTTTTGTTTAAAGTCTTTGGCTACCAACCTAACTTTAAACTTATCAATAGTCCCATCTGGTTTTAGTTTCTTTCTAAACACCCATTTACAGCCTATTGGTTTGTTTTCAGGTGGTAGCTCTATAAGTTCCTAAGTGTTATTAGATATAATAGATTCTAACTCATCATTTATTGCTTCCTTCCAAAAGGTTGCATCTGCAGAGTTAATTGTTTATATATAAGTTGTATGATCATCTTCTACTAAGAACGTGAAAAAACTGTCTCCTAGGTTAATTTCTCTTCTAATCCTAGTACTTTTTCTTGGTTGTATCTCTTCTACTACTTTCTCGTATGCATTTTTACTAGTAGATGTAATATCTGATTCATTGACTTCCGCTATTCCTATAGATTTAGATTTCATAGGAAATACATTCTTAAAGAACTCTGCATCCCTAGCTTCTATAATTATATTAGATCTAGAATATTATCCTTAGTTTTTAAAACTAGAAACCTATAGGCCGCACTATTTTGTGTGTACCCTATAAATACACAGTCGATGGTTTTAGGACCTAACTTTCCTTTCTTAATTTCATTCAATCCTACTTTAGCAAGACACTCCCACACTTAAATATATTTATAACTAGAAACATGATTCTTCCAAAGTTCATATGGTGTTTGTTCAGAAGATTTAAAAGGAATCCTATTTAGGATATAACAAGCAGACAGAATTGCTTCTCCCCACATATTTGAAGGTAAGCCTAAACTATTTAACATAACGTTCATCATCTCTTTTAGAGTTCTATTCTTACGTTCTACTATTCCATTCTGTTCTAGTATATAAGGAGCTGTAGTTTCGTGAATTATTCCAAT
This sequence comes from Magnolia kwangsiensis, assembly GCA_037074715.1. NCBI lineage: Eukaryota > Viridiplantae > Streptophyta > Magnoliopsida > Magnoliales > Magnoliaceae > Magnolia > Magnolia kwangsiensis. The sequence goes on along the minus strand of CM073589.1, from coordinate 82,182,135 downwards.
TTTTTCACATAATTCTCTAAATTGAGAAGATTCATATTCACCTCCTCTATCTGTTCTAAGTCTTTTAATTTTTATATTTAACTGATTTTTAACTTCAATTTTGTGTTTAGAAAAAGCATTTAAAGTTTCATCTTTGTTCCTTGACAAATATACTCTAGTGAACCTAGAGTAGTCATCTACAAAAGTTATATAATATCTTTTTTCACCTCTAGATATGTGATTTCTAAAATCACCTAAGTCACTGTGTATCAACTCTAATAGAAAAAATGATCTTTCTATTTATTTAAAGGATTTTCTAATGAATTTTGATTCTACACATGTTTCACATTTTTTAAATTCTTCACTAGATATATTAGGTAATAAACCTAATCTTTTTATTTTCTTTAAAGATGTTACATTCACATGACCTAATCTACTATGCCATTAATAAAAAGGTTCAACATATAAACAGAATTAGATGTCTTTTTATTATTATCATTGGATACATTTACAGTGAATAAACCATTACTACAGTACCCCTTACCTACAAAGGTTCCATTCTTAGTCATTACAAGCTTATCTGAATCAAATACTAACTTGACATTAGCCTTATTGAGGAGCGAACCAGAGACCAAGTTTCTTCTAATGTCAGGCACGTGTACGACATCATTCAACATTAGAGTTTTTCCAGAAGTGAGTTTCAGAAGTACTTTCTCTTTCCCTACAACTGGAGACGTTCTAGCATTACCCATGAACACCTATTCATCATCTCCTGATACTTGGTAGGAGGTAAACATGCTACGATCTTTGCACACGTGCCTAGTTGCACCAGTGTCTAGCACCCACTCCAAGTTGTTTACAAGGAAGACTTCTAACACCACAGCTACTACTATGTCAGACTCATTTCCTGTTTCTATAAGATTAGCCTGTGGCTTATCTTTGTTTTTCTTAAGCCTGCATGTTTTAATATAATGCTCAGGCTTTCCACAGTTGTAACAGTTTTCCTTTTTCCTGAATTGATTGATTGCATTCTTCTTTTTGAGCCTGCATTCATTTGCATAATGTCCAGGTTTGCCACAGTTATGACAGTTGGCCTTTTTCTTATTATTTGCTCGACTTTATTCCACAAGATTCGTCCTTGAATCTATCTCATTTTTATTTTCTTTTTGGTCCCTGATTCTATTGGCCTCCTCTATCCATATGTGTACGATAGTAGTTTCTAAAGAAACACCGTTCTTTTCATGTTTCATTCTACTCTTATATTCTTTCCAGGAGGGCAGTAACTTTTCTATTAGTGCTCTTAACAAAAACGCTTCATCCAATTTAATTCCTTCTGTCAATAGTTCATGAACTAGACTTTGAAATTTGTAAATCTTATTTGTAACAGGTTTATCGTTTGTCATTTCATAATGAAGAAAATTAGCAATTGCATGTTTTTTAACGCCTGCATCTTCTAATATGTATTTCTTTTCCAAAACAATCCATATGTCTTTAGCAGACACATAAGAAGCATACACATTATATAGTTCATTGGATAAAGAGTTTAGAATATAGTTTTTATAATTATTTTCATCTGTTACTTCAGTTTGATTTACCGGATCTATAGTAAATGATTCAGATAAAATGTATGAAACTTTCAGGGTGGTCAAAGAGAACATCAGTTTTTATTTCCATCGTTTAAAGGATTGTTCAGCGAATGGTTCGATTTTGGCTAACTTAGCAGAAGCATTTACTGTTACTGTAGCCATAGTCTATGTAATTCAACAAAATTTTAATTTTAAGATTGTTGGAAAATTCGGTTGAATTAAATAGACTATTAAAATCGAGAACCAAAAAAGGAAAATAAAATTTTGAGAAAGAAAAACTTATTGAATTGAGTCGAGGCGTGACTAAGTCACTCGGCTTGAAATCAAATTTGCTCCCCTTGGACAGTGTCCCAAGTGCAACAGGTTTTTAGAGCAATCGACCTCCAGGATACAATGACTATGACCCGATCCCAATGATGCACTCACTGTACATGGGCTCGAACCACTTGCAGTTTAATCCAAAATTGTTGAGTTGACTCAGCAATGAACTCAGTAAAAATGCTTAAAAGTTTATCAGAGAAAGTTTTATAAGAGAGTATTTTTCATATTTTCGAAATTGAAATCAGTAGCCTTTATATAGACTACGAAGTGGTGTATAAGCACCCTTTATAAAAGGTTAGGTCCATTGGGTTTAAAACCAACAGGGACAACTAACCGGAAGGGATGCATCTCTCTGGTTTAAAATGAAAAGGCGCAAGTGCGAGTACACTCTCACACATAAAGTCCTGCGAGTACCTATACACACACACCCACGTGATTACACTCACATCGCACCCGCACCTGCACCCACACCCAACCTAGCCCAGCCCATCCTGTCACGTCGTGTCGTGACACACACGCGCACACGCACACGAACACGGACTCTAACTCGGACTCAGACTCAGCTCGGCGCGTGCGCGCGTGTGGTCAATTGCATAGATTAGAGCTATTGGCATAGCCCCCCCCACATGACCAAATTCACATGGCCCCTAAAAGGGGCTCAAGCCCTAGGCAAAAAGACTATCTTATATAGAAGATAGTTTACTTTGTCAAATCTAATGTGGGATAAAACGCACAGCTCAAAAATACTACAACTTTTCAAATGTGGAGGGAAATCACTGAAATTTTGAAAATTCAAATTTTAATATTATTTTAAAATAAAATATAACATTAAGTAGGATCCACCATCTAGATCAGATGAACGGACGGTGGATGTAAAATATATACACCAAGATGGGTCCCACCCCCACACGTGCCACACGTGTGGGGTAGGCCCCATGCCCCAAAATAGAGGGACGACGTGTATAAAACACATACGTCACGACTGGCCCCACCCACCATCCCAGGCCTAGACGGTGTGGATGGAGGGCACATTAAGTGAGTCCCACCATCAATGAACGGTAGATAAAGCATATAACAGGTGGCCCCACATACACGTGGTGGGCCTCACTTGAAACTTTAAACCTATCTCATTCTCAATGCAATAAAACGATCTCTAAATTGGCTGGACGGTTTGGATATATCACATACCTCATGCGGTGGGACCCACCGTCAATGGACGGTGTGGATATCACATATATGTGTGATATAGAACCTGTTGATGTCAGCGTATAGCAGTTGTTGCTGTTGACCGTCCAGATGGGCGGCCTAACACTTACTACATCAATGCAACCATATAGTTGCTGTGATGTACACAATCCAATGAACCCCACGATGGGTGGTTGGGATCCTCAAGGTGGAATCCACTGGATGGTGGATTTCCACATACATCAGGTGGGTCCCACGTGGGGACCATCACACACACACATATCAAAATGGTGTCCAACCCTCTAGATGTAAATACATTAAAAATAATAAATTAAATTGAGGTGGGTCACACCCTGCTGTACGGTGTGAACAAATCTCATGCATCATGGTGGCCCCACATCAGTGTGGCCCACCAAAGTTCTGAATCAAGCTGGTATTTGTTTTCCCTTTCATCAAGACATGTCCATACGGAAGGGTAGCAAAGTGGGTCTCGAAATTGGATGATCTAGATCACCATACTATATCATAGGTGGGCCACACATTATTACAAAGAGAGGAAAGGAGAGAGAGAGAGAGAGAGAGAGAGAGAGAGAGAGAGAGAGAGAGAGAGAGAAAATGGTGGAGATGGGAGGGACCCCACCACTATGGGTCCCTCTAAATACAATGCATATATCAAGTGGGTCCCATTACAAGTAGGCCCTAAATAAAAAATTGAGTTGATGAACACCCACCTAAGGATCTTCTTGGACTTCTTCTTCCATCAACGCATCCTATAGCTCTGGGGGACACATTTCAACGGTGGAGATGATCTTTGGGTGGTGGGATTGTGTGGTAGGGAGGTGGGCCACACCTAGCTTTCTCCTCTCCCTTAAACGTGGGTTGCTCTCATGGAGCTTGGGAGAAAAATGAGAGAGAGATGAGAGAGAGAGAGAGAGAGAGGTGATGTGAGTGATGGAGTGATGGGGAGAGGGATGGGTGAAGTGATGTAAGGGTTGACTTTGGGATAACTTATGTAAGAGAGAGGTAAGGGTAGGGTATGGGTTGCTTATACTTGACTTGAGGTGTGATGTGTACTTGATTGATAGGATTGATGGGATTGATGTGATGTTATCCTAGATTTTGCAATTACGTGATATTTTCTTAAACTGAACACGGGCCCACATCTCCTAGCCTGAGTATCGTCTCGGCGCGTAATACGCGGCATAGGAACCGTAGTGACGATGCGGTCGCTAGGGTTTAAGTATTGGGTCGAGCCAACTCTGGAATATGGGATATGACACAGGGTCATGTGCAACTACCAATTACAAATCGCGAGTTGTCGGAATTCGACTGGAGGATCGCGGCAGCCTACAGAATAGTATGGGCTAGGCTACAAGCCTCACAGAACTTGTTCAAAAATCTACTAATTAACTAGACTTTAAATTTTTCAAAAATTACTTTATATCTTATCATTTTACACTAAAAAAAATATTCAGATACATAGAATATTGATATTCAAAAAGAGTTTTAAAATCAGAAAATTGAAAGAAATTTTTTTAAAAAAAATGCTCAAAAACTAAGAAGACTTATTAGTTTCATATAATCTCACCACAACTTAAAATCTACATTGTCCTTGGTGTAAAAAGATATGCAATGCATCATACATGAGACAATGAAAATAAAAGAGGAATGAGTAAGAGAGAGTATCCGAAGAAGACCATTATGATGGCATGAAGTCTCTGTTATCTGCAGGATTAACATTAAATAAACTAAAATAATCTTAATATATTCAAGTCTCCATCAGAGTAGAAGGTCAGTCCTGATAGACAAGATCTTTCAGAGAGATGGATATATCCTCTAAATTAAATTTCTCAACAAACGTCTTAAGGGGATGACCGTTCACTTTGAAAATATTACCATTCACCGGATTTTCTATATCAATAGCTCCATGAGAATAAATTCTAACTTTAAATGGTCCTGTCCAACGAGATCTCAGTTTACCAGGAAAAAGATGAATTCTCGAGTTATACGGTAGAACTTTCTGATTTGATTTAAAAGTTTTTCGAAGAATGTTCATGTCATGTTACACCTTCATCCTATCCTTCTATATCTGAGAGTTCTCATAAGCCTCGTTCCAGATTTCTTCAACTTCATTAAGTTGTCACATGCACAATGTGCTGACTTTATCTAGATTGAAGTTAAATTTTTTTATATCCCAACATGCCTTATCTTCCAACTTACATGCAAGTGGCAAGCCTTCCCATAGAAAAGTCTATATAGGGTGACATACCAATAGGGATTTTGTATGTAGTACAGTAAGCCCACAATGCATTGATCAATCTAAGTGATCATTCCTTGCGATACAAGTTAACCGTTTTCTCTAGAATTTATTTAATATCCCTATTAAAAATTTCAGCTTGGCCATTTGTCTGAGGATGATAGGGGGTGCTCACTTTATGCGAAATACCGTATTTCTTCATTAATGTTTCAAATGGTCAATTGCAAAAGTGAGATCCTATATCACTTATGTTTGCTCGAGGTATTTTGAATCTAGATAAAATATTTTTTTTCAAAAAATTAATGATCGTGCGATGGTCATTATTCCAGCATGGAGTTCTTTTAATCCATTTAAATACAAAATCTATAATGAGTAAGATATATAGAGATTTTCAAAAGATGGAGGGAATAGTGTCATGAAATTGATGCCCCATCCGTCGAATGCTTTAATGATTAGAATGGGGTTCAACAACATCATATTTTGACAAGATAATCCACCCAATATTTGATATCGCTCGCACACTTCGCAAAGTTCGTTTGTATCCTTCAACATAGTGGGCTAATAAAAGGCACACTGTGGAATTTTTGTTATGGTCTTTTTAGGCAAAAAGTGGACACCCCACATGTATTAATGGTAAAAGGAGACGACACTATTTTATTTATGATCAGACACATTTCTCCTAATTATTTGATCTAAGCAATATATGAAAAGATATGGATCATCTCAGAGAACCTGCGTACCTTAGTAAAGAATTTCTTCTTATCTTGTGCAGTCCAATGAGTAGGAATTGTAGATGTGGCAAGATAATTGACAATATTAGTGTATCAAGATAATTAGGAGACTTTAAAAAGTTATTCATAAGGGAACATGTCATTGATAGGTGTCATCTCCATGGAATTAGATAGGACAAGCCGAGAGAGATGGTCAACCACTATGTTTTCTACTCATTTTTTTTTTCTTATTTCAGATTTCAAGGTCGAACCCTTAGAGTAGAATGATCCATATTAGCAAATAAGGCTTGACATCCTTCTTAGAAAGAAGGCACTTAAGCGCCGCATGGTAAATAAATATGATGATCTCAGATCCTTTCAAGTATGACCTAAACTTATCAAAAACGGATAGTACGGCTCGGAGTTCCTTTTCCATAGTGGAGTAGTTCACTTAGGCAGGGTTTAGAGTTCTACTCGCATAATATATAACATAACATTTCTTCTCTTTTCTTTGGGATATCACTGCCCTAATTGTATAATCGCTTGCATCACACATGATTTCCAAATGTAAACTCCAATTGGGTGGTTACATGATGGGAGTGCTTATCAACATACCTTTGAGCTTGTTGAAAGATTTTTGGCACTCTTCGTTCCACTTAAAGGGAATTTCCTATTGAAGATGGTTGCATAAAGGATGAGAGATGAGACTAAAGTTATTTATGAACCTTTAGTAGAATCCAGCGTGTCCTAGGAAGGATCGCATGTCACATATTCTCTTGGGTGGTGGTAGGTTAGAGATTAAGTCGATTTTAGCTTTATCCACCTCAATTCCATTAGATAATATAATGTGTCCAAGAACTATCCCCCTTCTAAACCATAAAATGACATTTCTCCCTATTTAGCACAAGGTTCTTTTGTTCACATCTCTTCAACACCAATTTCATGTGCTCAAGGCACTCACTGAAGGATGAATTGAAGACAAATAAGTCGTTCATGAAGACCTCTAAAAATTGTCCCAGCATGTCAGAAAAATTACTCAACATGCATCGTTGAAATGTGGTGGGGTCATTATAAAATTCAAATGGCATCCTTTGGTAAGCAAACTGCCAAAAGGACATGTGAATGTGGTCTTTTCTTAGTCCTCGAGGGCTATCTCTTTCTAGTTGCAGCCCAAATACCTGTCAAGGAAGTAATAATAGGAATGACTTGCTAACATTTATAAGATCTAATCAACAAAAGGCAAGGAAAAGTGATCCTTCCTCATGACAGTATTCAATTTTCGGTAGTCAATGCACATTCTCCAACTAGTAGTGACTCTGGTTGGTAAGAGTTCATTATTCGCATTGGCTATGATGGTAATCCTAAACTTCTTGGGTACCGCTTGAGTTGGGCTCACCTATTAGCTATCAGATATTGGGTATATGATACCCACATCTAAAAGCTTTAATACTTCAACCTTAACCACTTCTTTCATATTTAAATTTAGACGAAATTTTAGTTGTCTACATGTTTTCGCATTATCCTCAAGGTGAATGCAGTGAGTATAAATTAGGTGGTCTATTCCCTTGAGGTCTACAATCATCCATCTAAGGGAACCTTTATGTTTTTTTAGAGTAGAAATCAATATACTCTCTTGTTCCTCATCCAAGTGGGAAGAAATCACCATGAGATATGTTTCATCTTAACCTAAGTAAGCATATTTAAGATCAATAAGTAATAGTTTTATTTCAAGCATCAGTGCCTTGACACTAAATGGCAGAGGTTTTGAGTCAGTTAAAGGTAATTTTCAAATTCAGGCCTCCACTGGTTAATTTCAAGTACCAACGTATCATCAAGCAAGGCATCCATCTCCTTAATCATGTCATCATTTAAATCAATGAAGTGGGCTAAGCACATCTCTAAAGTATTGGAGTATAAAGTCAAAAGTGACTTATCTTCCACAAATGAATCCATTAAGTTAATTTTGTGGACATCATCACCATCCTCTTATTGTTTTCACATGTTGAACTTGTTTAACTCAAGTGTCATATTCCCAAAGGTTAGTTTCATAATCCTATTAGTGCACTCATTTTTGCACCCTGGTTTGTCAATCACGTGAGCCGTTGTGTCATGAAGTCAGTTGAGCCTTTAAAAAGTGAAGACCAAAGATACAAGCAGAGCAAAAGCATCAAGGAGCATATACAGGTAAAAGAAATGCCTTGGTGACCCTAACCCTTAAACCAAAACAACCATATAACCTCTAGATGATCTTGAGCTAAAAGAAATATTAATTGATCATTCATTAGCTTTAGGAGACTAAGAAAAACATGATAAAGAAGGCTAGAAGAGGTACGAATCTACTGTGAAAAAGATAACCCAAAAACAACATATTTGAGGGCATGCTCAATGGCATCGATAGGACTCCTTGATGGAATCGAAGGACCTTCGATGGAATTGAAGGGGAATCAGAGAAGTCCAACAACCAATCTGGAAATTTTGCTAGAATTCTTTGATGGCATCGACTGGACTCTTTAATGGAAGCGACAAGACCGTTTTTTACCAGTTTTTTTACCATTGGATCTTGAAATTTTTATAAAAGGTAGTTGGTTCTTGGGCATTTTCATGGGTTTTTGGAGCAACTAGAGGTTGGGTGATTCCATATGCATATCCCTCATTCCTAGCCTATACTGTAACATCCCAAAAATTGGGAGTCGAGCATAAACTCCACTCTCGAGTTGCAGAACATTACTTATATAATATTTTTAATGATGGATGAATGTTGTTCATATTAGTGTAGAAAATATGAGTGGGATTAGACCAAAACAACATATCATACTCCAGAGACAGTTAAGTTTTTCAAGCGGAAGATTGTGATAAATATATAAAATGTATAATTGATTATAAGTCTCTAGAGTGTGAACATGTTACCAGGTTAACTAAATACATGTATACTCCAAAAAATAGAAAGAAAAGAATATACATGGGTGTTTAAATAAAGGCAAAATACCAAATGTATTGACATCTAATCAATAACCCTGTAAACCCCGTCGATCAGAACCTGCATATACGAGAAATCCTCCTCAACATCATCAAGTCTGGTTCTGTTTAGCAAGCATCGCCATCATCTGAAACTAAAATAGGGACTGGTCGATGTGGCCAAACCATCCCGTAACATGGGAGTGAGTGATCAACTCAGTGGAAACTATATACAGCAAAGGTTAACATGTTATCAATTCAATCAAGCAGTAATGATAAAGCAGTACAATCAAACATGTCCTAGATACTCTTATTAATGCAAGAATGCTATGAGGTAATGATGCATGCCCTCACCACAAACTCCCTCATGCGACATCATCTAACGATCGCGGCATGAATCACTACTACTGTGCTCTCACACCAACGTCAATGGCACATGCAGTGCTATGTCATGAGTATGATTACCAAGTTCTTATTAGTCCTTTTCATACAGCAGGATTGGGAAGCTAAGGTACCTCCCTTGTATCATTACCCAAACGGTGATCCATTCTCGGGTCGTCAGTCCAAGATAATCTCATACGATATTACGGTTCTAGGTCACTGCAAGGGCTATTGCGCACAATCGTTGCTCCTCTCCCCCATCACCTTATCAATACAGGCCTAGTTATATCCCACATACTGCAACAAGACTCGTCGCCCTTATGCACTATCAGGATATACTCGAGGTCACAACAAAGGGCTTGTCACCAATCAAAGTAGGCCGACAACAAGAATATAGTGTCTCATACCACCATAATCTGCTCACGAGTATAGGTGCACACTGGTCACTACAAAGGGCTGGTCACCAATCAATGTAGGCCGACATCATGAATATAGTGTCCCATACCATCATAATCGGCTCATGAGTCTTAGCGGATCGAGGTACCAAGGTTAGAAGGGCTTTTCATTGGTAAGTTTAGTACCTTAGGTTTAAGCAGTAGCGACCAAACATGGTGAATGAACATCGGTCAATCGGGTTAGTTGATAAGCTTAACTAGGCCAAGCGCACGTTAAGTTGAACGGTATGGGATACATAAGCACTACATGTGGCCTAACCACTGCCGAACATCCAGTGTACGACTCAGATTCGTTAAACTCATCTTGTGTGGTGAAAAAGACCTCAACCACCATTTGGAGTACGGTTACCGATTACCTGGACTGTAGTACAGCCCCATTCACATACAAATCTAATGTCTAGCATATGATTCGTATCCTGCATTCATATGAACAATCATGAAGTATAACTTACATGTAAACAGTACATGCAGGAAATCATACACACATGTAACAGTATTCAACTAAGAACACAATCCATGGAGGAAATCATACACTCATTTTAACATGGATAACCTAAGTTACATGATTCATGGAGGGAATCATACACACGAACACTATGGTTGAAATTCATATCTCAACCATCTTAACATGCACATCATACTAACTATCATCTCATTCAGATGAAGTTATGGCTTAACATGCACATCATACTAACTATCATCTTAACATCATACTAACTATCATCTTAACTTCATCTGAATAAATCATTCATATCTCAACCATCTTAACATGCACATCATACTAGATTTAAAGAATGAGATGATAGTGAGAAAATGAACATTATGACCGCTTAGCTGGACTTGACATTTTTACATGATTGTCAAGTCCAGCTAAGCGGTCATAATGGTATAAGTTCATCGCTATCAGACTTTCGACGTGCAGTCCAGGTCCAATGCGAAGTTTCCAATTGATCTCGAGGGCAACTGGGTTTAGAGATTGATCCTAGGTTTCAGGGTAAGATAACGTCAATGATTTTATAGGTTTTGGGTCTTACAAATTGTATTTAAAGTGGTTGATGTTAATTTGGCAGGAAATCTAGTGTAGCACTAGTTAATACACGATAAATTTCTCAAGAATTTGGTTCTAAATGATTTCTTTGGCTTTGGAATTGGGTTCTGAGAGGTTACCAAGGTGTTACGGTTGACCCATTGCCTAAGGACGTCTAATTCCAAGTAGGCAAAAATCTGGGGTGTTACAATCTACCCCCCTTAAAAATAATTTCATCCCCGAAATTGGCGAAGGGTAATCAGTGAAGATTCTATTAGGCCTTTTGCCTAAACTGTACTGATTCAAGTTTATATACATGGTGGGGTATATGCATCTATACTAGTTAGGCGTATTTTTGTCTATCCTCCTTAAAAATTTACTCTTTATCTCTTGCTTATACCCTGATGGTAGACTATAATTTATTTTCTCATCTATTTGGAGTCTCGATGATGATTTCCAACTACTTAGAGTAAGATATATATTTTCAATGGTTGACCAATACGGAGAGACAGTTGTAGTGGGCTTAATCTCGATACGTCGAATGTCTGCCTAGTCAGGGTAGACAACATTGTATCCCTTCCTAATCCTGGTGGATCCTGGTCTTCTGCCCGGTCAAGCAGAAAGTCCATTGGTAGTCTGCCAGGATTGAGAATTGGGTCAAGTTGTGAATGTTTTGCCATTGTATATTTCAGTAACTCCGTAGTCCGATCACTCTAGAAGCTTAGGGAAAGACAATCACTAAAAGGTTCAAAAGTCCTATTAATAAGGTTGTGATTTGGGTCTTGCTCTAGGAGAGTCCTCGTCTAAATATATGCCCAAGGTAGGGATTAATAAACACTCTAATAGATCATCCTAAGGGGTTTCTAATCGTACAGAATCGGCCAAGGCTTGTATTATGCTCGTATTTAACGAGTTGGTTTATGGATACACTGACATTCGCTCGCTCCCACTGCTAGGCTTATGATTTAATATGAATGGGTTCAACACTTAAACCTTAATTATTTTCCTGAATTTTCTTCGATCCTGGGCCAGTGGGAAAAGGGCTAACCACGCTTTCGCTGTGCCACTCTGATCTAATGGTTGCAATAGCTAACCTAACTTGATTGGGCTCAAAATGTTCTACCCTCCTTAAAAATATTTCTACACAAGGCTCAAGAACCTATGTCTCGATCCGTATGTCGAAATCCTTGACATGAAATGGGAAACAATCTCTCGCTACATTGGTCTTCCTTTGTTAGTGATGCATTCTATGGCATTGGTACCTCTGGTTGTAGAAATGAGCCTAATCTCTATTGTGGTTGAGTTCAGGGGTAGGTGTGAGTTGGTGGTAAGATGTTTAATTCTCTATTGGCTATAAGTCCTCAACATTTTCCAAAGATAAAGCAATAACTTTTGGTTGTAGGTGGTCAGGTCAACACGAAAGAAAAGGTGTGTAGTGGGTCTGAGCCGGATACATACACTTTCTATCTAGCTAGGACAGAAAATTTACCATATCAGTTCTTAATCCGAGTCGATGCCGATCTTTTGCTTGATCAGAGCATTGGATTTATTGGTAACTACTAGGATTAAGAATGTAATTCAAACCGCGAATACATCGCTTACATACAGTTCCCTTACTCTGTGTTCCTGATTATAAGAAGTCCTTGGAAAGGAAATTCTAAGGGGCGTGCTAGTTTATCCTAGTGTTTCATCTGAGGGGTATATAAGTCTTCCCTACACGTGACTAGTTATAAGTTAAACAAGCTTCCTGAGATTTACTAAAAGAGCCCATGAGTATTATGAGGATCTATTAAAGGAATGAAGTCCTACTCTAACCAAATTAACCTACTATTCCTTAGTATACTTAGTCTTCACACTGCTTAATACAACTAGTAGTCTAGTTTGTAACTCACTAGCTGAAATCCAAAGTCTAAGCTTATACGCTAGATGGTTTCATACCATTTCTACTACAGGGAATTGTTCTATCGCTTAGGGTTAAGATTGTCTAATTAGAATCGGACTTCCTATATCGTCAGCTCTTTTAAAATATAGGAGTACTAACTCTAGATGGTCACTGTTTATGGACTAAGCTACTACGTTTGGTCTCGCCCGATGGTAAAGCATAAAGATCGAGAAGATGACTATAACTAGCTCATAAAGAGCCATGGAAAATGAAGGGAAGGGCTGAGATCTTTGGGTCTCCACGGATCTAGGTCCGAAAGAGAAATGAAATGGGTCAAAGAAAGGGAAAATAACAGAAAAAAAGGGTAAGATAGGATAAGTTGGGGGTTGGCACGTTTTGGAGCTTCAAATGAGAGCTTGGGAGTTCCAATCGCAGAAAATGGAGGAAGTAGCTACTGGATATGATTGAGACCAGTGGAGGGATGATGGAAATAATGAAAAATGAAGGAAGGAGTGCTTGGAAGGGAGGTTTAAGAGAGAAGGCAGCAAGTTTGGAGGAAAAAGAAAGCTTGGAGGGTCACTTTGTGAAGGAAGTAGGAGATTTTGAATGAATGGGTAGTCGAACCCTGGACCAAAGGGTCCCATTTAACCCCAAAACTCATCGGCCCGGGCGGCCCAACCCGAAAGGCCCACTGACCGGCGAGGCCTCGCCGAACTGGAGAGGGCCTCGCCACTCCCTGGATAAATTGGTGAGGGCTTGCCAATTGGGCGAGGTCCTCCCACCCCCTGAGTCCAGAAAAATTTGGGTTCCCACTCTGGAACCCCCTAGAAGATGATCTATTGGGCCCCTTCTCCGATTTGAGCCGTTTCGGCTCATTTCGGCACTAACCTGACCTCTATTCCCTCTTAGCGATTTCTAGCGGTTGGAATGGAAAAAAACACAATCTATACCCGTCAATTTACGGTCTAGAAGTGATTTGGGGTCGTTGTGTGTTATCAGGAGTGTGTACGGACTCAATCTCGGCATTCATTTTCAGTAAACTTTCGCCAACAAACAAACTGGGGGTCCTAAACTTGTTTCTAGATTGTTCTCGCACCCTCCTACATTAAATTGGTGTCAGCGTGCGGTGTGTGAACATAACTCAGGTCCAGTTTAATCCAAATTATGCTCTGGTACCATCTGTAACATCCCAAAAATCGGGGGTCGAGCATAAACTCCACTCCCGAGTTCCAGAACATCACTTATGCAACATTTTTAATGATGGATGAATGTTGTTCATATTAGTACAGAAAACATGAGTAGAATTAGACCAAAACAGCATATCATACTCTAGAGACAGTTAAGTTTTTCAAGCGAAAGACTGTGATAAATATATAAAATGTATAATTGATTGTAAGTCTCCAAAGTGTGAACATGTTACCAGGTTAACTAAATACATGTATACTCTAAAAAATGGAAAGAAAAGAATATACATGGGTGTTCAAATAAAAGGTGAAACACCAAATGTATTGGCATCTAATCAATAACCCTGTAAACCCCGTCGATCAGAACCTGCATATAGGAGAAATCTTCCTCAACATCATCAAGTCCGACACTACTTCGCAAGCATCGCCATCATCTGAAACTAAAATAGAGACTGGTTGGTGTGGCCAACATCATCTCGTAATGTGGGAGTGAGTGATCAACTCAGTGGAAACTATATACAGCAAAGGTTAACATGTTATCAATTCAATTAAGCAGTAATGATAAAGCAGTACAATCAAACATGTCCTAGATACTCCTATTAATGCAAGAATGTTATGAGGTAATGATGCATGCCATCACCACAAACTCCCTCATGCAACATCATCTAACGATCGCGACATGAATCACTACCACTGTGCTCTCACACCAACACCAATGGCACATGCAATGCGATGTCATGAGTATGATTACTAAGTTCTTATTAGTCCTTTTCATACAGCAGGATTGGGAAGCTAAGGTACCTCCCTTATATCATTACCCAAACGGTGATCCATTCTCGGGTCGTCAGTCCGAGATAATCTCGTACGATGTTACGGTTCTAGGTCACTGCAAGGGCTATTGCGCACAATCATTGCTCCTCTCCCCCATCACCTTATCAATACAGGCCTAGTTATATCCCACATACTGCAACAAGACTCGTCGCCCTTATGCACTATCAGGATATACTCAAGATCACTACAGAGGGCTCGTCACCAATCAAAGTAGGCTGACAGCAAGAATATAGTGTCCCATACCACCATAATCTGCTCACGAGTATAGGTGCTCATTGGACACTACAAAGGGCTCGTCACCAATCAATGTAGGCCGACAACACGAATATAATGTCCCATACCACCATAATTGGCTCATGAGTCTTAGCGGATCGAGGTACCAAGGTTAGAAGGGCTTTTCATTGGTAATTTGGTACCTTAGGTTCAAGCAGTAGCGACCAAACATCGGTCAATCAGGTTAGTTGATAAGTTCAACTAGGCCAAGCACACGTTGAGTTGAACGACATGGGATGCATAAGCACTACATGTGGCCTAACCACTGCCGAACATCCCGTGTATGACTCAGATTCGTTAAACTCATCTTGTGTGGTGAAAATGACCTCAACCACCATTTGGAGTACGGTTACCAATTACTTGGAATGTAGTATAGCCCCATTCACATACAAATCTAATGTCTAACATATGATTCATATCGTGCATTCATATAAACAGTCATGAAGTATAACTTAAGTGTAAACAGTACATGTAGGAAATCATACACACATGTAACAGGATTCAACTAAGTACACAATCCATGGAGGAAATCATACACTCATTTTAGCATGGATAAACTAAGTTACATGATTCATGAAGGGAATCATATACACGAACACTATGGTTGAAATCCATATCTCAATCATCTTAACATGCACATCATATTAACTACCATCTCATTCAGACATTTAAACAAACACTTAGCTTACACTATCCAACATACCTCACGTATGTCGACACCGTTGTGTACTAGGGTAAGACCTTTCACCTAGGAATTGCCGCATACATATCAAGCATCTAACAACAACAATTTATCATGGCAACTAAAATAACAGATTCCGTATATATACAGGTATTCTAACATATTCATGAAATACGGTATTTACAATATAAAATATACGTATACAAAAAGCAAAATGGATAGCACATTTGGCATGTGTAATTGCATCCACAACATGAATAAATCACTAACTATCATTGAAAGTATTGAAAATCATAACCTAAGCGCATATAGTCCGCACCTTAAACCAGAAAAGACGTAGTTAAGATGATTCAAATGATGTGTCTTCGTCAACGGTGGATACACTACCTATGGCATGAAACAGGCTAGCCATAACTTCATATAAATGATTATAGGCTTCAAAACAGGTTAGGGTTAGGATTTCTTACCTAAGAATGGGATCAGAAATGCCGGAATAGCTATACGGATAGGTGGATTAGGCACGTAGCAAAGCTGGAAAGAATCCCAGGAAGAATCACCAACTTCTCTCTCACTTTCTCTCTCTTTTCTCTCTCTTGATTTGGCTACGGTTTGAAAATTCGTATGGGATTTGGAATGAGGGTTTTAAGCCCTATTTATAAGCTTAAAGTTGATAAAAATAGACTTAAGGCCAAGGTATACTTAAGTTATAACCAAATCGGGTCTGTTCCGATCCAACAGAGTACTTCTGGAGGTCCCGTTACTAAATGCGGTCGGACTTAAGCTCTCTAATATTAGATCTAGGTCAAGCTAAGTTTTTAGTCCAGTCGGGTTTCTAGATTGACCGTGGAGGACCAGTTTCATTTCAACGGTTACAGGAAATCGATTAGAGCTATAAGTACTATGACATGTAAGGGCCACATATCCTGATCCGAGGGTAAATTTGGGTCGAAAGCTAACGGTCAGAACGCTTAAAAATAACGTGCAAGTGAACCGTTCCAGATTTCTTTAAAATATATTTAATTTTCTAAAAATGTTCATTTTCTCACTCTCTTTACTCCGGACTCAAGGAAATGGTCTCAGGACATCGTTTGGGCTTGATTTTCTAGGTGATTGTCAAGTCCAGCTAAGCGGTCATAATGGTATAAGTTCATCGCTATCAGACTTTCGACGTGCAGTCCAGGTCTAATGCGAAGTTTTTAATTAATCTCGAGGGCAACTGGGTTTAGAGATTGATCCTATGTTTCAGGGTAAGATAGCGTCAATGATTTTATATGTTTTGGGTCTTACAAATTGTATTTAAAGTGGATGTTAATTTGGCAGGAAATCTAGTGTAGCGCTAGTTAATACATGATAAATTTTTAAAGAATTTGGTTCTAAATGATTTCTTTGGCTTTGGAATTGGGTTCTGAGACGTTACCAAGGTGTTATGGTTGACCCATTGCCTAAGGACGTCTAATTTCAGGTAGGCAAAAATCTGGGGTGTTACATTTACTCCATTGAGTTTCAAGCCATCTCCTTTGTGATTAGAACTCTAATGAGGATTTCAACCTCAACATCGAGATGCGCTTGAACTCCTCCGTTTCCTAGAGATTAGACTTAAGCATTCTTGATACATCATTGTCCAATGCTTCTAGGAGACCCATCTAGTTGAATCCCCTAGAATAAACAACTACCCATTATTTATAGGAGATTTAACCCACTCCCATCACCTTGGCCATCTTGAAGACACATCAAATGCAAGGAGATAGATTGTGGAGCCGAAGCCTTGGTGAAGCAGCGACAACATGATTGGGGTAGCATTGGGGAGCTAATTGAAGCATGGCAGAATGAAGATTGAGCAACCTAAGAGGAATTATAAAAAGGGACTCAATCCGACAAGTAAGTGTCATTATTAGGAGTCCATAGGTTAACTTCCTTCCTTGTGAAGGATTGAGGCTAAGATTTTTCTATCCACAAACTTGACTAGGTTCTTGTGTAGGACCTTGGCCGATGTGGCCTAAATCCGTGGTTCTTGTGTATAACCTAGGTTGTTGGTTAGTCGAAGGCAAAACCAACTCAAGTCCTTGTGTAAGCTTTCGACGGGAGAATACGTGTCAGCTTCTTGTGTAGGACCTTTGTCCTTGTGTAGGACAAAAACTCAAGTTTCGGATTAAGACCTTGGCTTGTGTAGCTTAAACCTAGGTTATTATGTAGGACCTTTGTCCTTGTGTAGGGCACAAACTTAGGTTCGGGATTAGGACCTTGGCCTGTGTGGCTTAAACCTAAGTTCTTGTTTAGGACCTTTGTCCATATGTGGGACATAAACTGTTAGGTTCTTATGTAGAACCTTGACCTGTGTGGCCTAAATTTTTAGGTTCTAGATTAAGACCCTTGTCCTTGTGTAAGACATGAAGTCTAGGTTCTTGTGTAGGACATTTTCTCTTGTATAGGGCGTAAATTGTAGAGTCCTTGTGTAGGGCTGTAAAGGTTTGAGGTAAACTTGATTTAAAACCTCTCATAGTGAAATTTGGTACACTCTAGGAGAGAGTGAGTCCACAGGGAGTGGAGTAAGCTCGTAGTTAAACCACTATACATGCTTGTGTTTAGGATTATCATTTGCGCATCTGTTTAATTATGCTTATGTGTTTAAATGCTTAATTATGTATGCATGATTAGATGAATGTTTAAGATTGATATGTAACATATTCTGTACACACATGTTCACTATGCTATAAGCTAGTTCCTTAATTTGCATATCTTAAGTAGTTTATATGATTAGACCCTCTATTGGCTTGGAAGCCTTTAGAGTTGAATTGCCTCGATTAGTTTAAGTTAGGCAAATGAGATTTTAAATTGGCATAATTTTTAATTGGTCCTAGTCACTCCTCCTCTGGGACTTAGTCTACATTCTAATAGCTCCGCTAAGCTTCTGCACTTAGACGCATTGCGGCCCATTACCTCAATTTCAAATCTCATTCCTATAATTGATTATTGTGTTCGATGTAGCTAGGAATGATCAATCAAGGATGACGAGAATCTGAGTGCTAGCATCAATGACAAGTTGTGTATCCAAAATAGTAAAATCTACTAGATAGTAGGATTTATCAACTTGGATAAGCACATCCTCTATCATCCCTCCCAGTATACGAATCGAACGATCAACAAGTTAGAGTGTGGTCTTGGTGGGTTTTAATTCACCTGGGCCAAGTTGTTCGTATACCGAGTATTGGACAAAATTCATGCTCACCCTCAAAATAAGTAGTGTATGCTTAATCCGGTGGTCCCCAATCACGCATGAGATGGTTAGGCTACTGGGATCCTCAGGGTGTCTTTTGACACATTATTTTTGGACCGATTCTTGTTTAATGATGATACTCACTTTCTCTGTTAAAAATATTTTTTCCTAGACGTTGTGCCGTCTCTTAGCCATAAAAAAATCTTTTAAGAATTTGACATATGATGGAATTTATTTTATGGCATCTTATAAATCATGTTGATTTTCACCTATTTTAGAACCTCTAAGATATCCTACGTGTTGGGTAGATGTTTTGGTGAGAACAATTGTTGTGGAAATAAAGCAACCGGCTTGTATTCTTATTTTTTCAGTTCTTTCCCATGTGTAGTGTCTCTAGGCCCATTACCTCTCTTAGACTCTTCCAAGTCCTTAGGCTTCTTAGCCCTTATTAAGATGTTTTTGTTGATTGTTTGTCCACTTCTAAGAGTGAAGAATGGTGATAGACTTTTCTTGCTCCACATATTGATTCAAAGAGCTCATGTCACTTATTTCATATTGTGGTTTCAGGTTAGGTAGAGGTTGGGCTGGAAGAGTCCCCTTCTCCCTAATAATAAATTGTGACTCCAATCTTTGAATAGACTATGAAAATACTCCCAAGGATGTTTTAATATCCTAGAGTGCTTTTAACATATTTTGATTGAATTGCTTTTGATTGTGCATAAATCTTTAAACCATGTCCTCTTAGGGTTTTTTTTCAAGTTAATAGAAAAATGAGGCTCGAAGGAAGGGACCCTTGAGGATTTTTTCTGCATTAGTCATTACCATTCCTCCAACTAAAGTTTGGGTGGTTCCACTAACTAGAGTTATACGTGTTTGAGATGGGAGCACTAAATGACCTTTGATAATTTTTTACGGCATTAGATTGTTCAAGTAAAAAATCTTGGAATGTAGGAATTGTAGAACACTCCTACATAAAGTTTATATTACTAATGCAAATGCCACAAACAGTTTCAACGGTCTCATATGGTTTGACTATTTCTACTCCTTTTAATTACATGACCTCGACCTTTCTCGGTTAGCAACCCCAGCGTTGACATCGTCTTCCTCCCTTATGACATATATTCCTCCAATCTCTTTGGACTAAATCGACTTGGGATTGGTGGGTTTAGATGAAGTACCACATCATTGTGTGCTTTCGGCTAGCATGTTAAAATAATCTCATGTGTCATTGGGATCTTTGTTCATGAATTCTCCATTGCACATCATCTATACGAATTAGTGCATGGGTGAAGTTAGTCCATCATAGAAAAATCTTATGACCCATCAAATTTTGAAGCCATGATGTACGCAAAAACTTATAAGCTCCTTGAACATCTCCCAACATTGGAAAAAAGGTTTCTTCCTCTTTTTGTGAAAAATTCATGATGACCCTTCTACGAGTATTGGTCTTATGAACTGGGAAGAAATTTTTAAGGAACTCTCGGATCATCTCAGCTCATATTCCAATTGATCTTGGTCTTAAGGAGTGAAGCCAAGACTTGGCCTTCTCCTTCAATGAGAAGGAGAACAATTTCAATCCTCAAGGTGTCTTCCGACACATTATTAAAGTGTAAGGTCATTAAAATTTCATCAATTTCCTTAAGATGTAGTATGGTCTTTTAAAATCTAGTCCATGGAATTTTGGAAGTAGTTGGATCACTCTCAATTTAAAATCCACGTTTCCTACATTATGTGGAAAGATCATACAAGAAGGTGTTCTCGCCCTAGATGGTTGTAAATAATCATACATGGTTCTAGCTAGAGGACCATTGTGCACATCATTCTCATTTTGTTACTCCTTAATACGATGATGAGGTTGATTCTCGGCCAATTCAGAGGATCTTAGGTGTTAGCCTAATTCGGCAAAGGATAACTAAACCTTCAACTAATCCTCCTTTACTTAAAGAGACAGCGAGTGTTATCACATACTTAATTGGGCATGAAGCACTCTCAACCCTAATACTAAATTGAACCTACTTCTACTAAAATAAAAACTATAGAGAAAAATAAAGAATGTGAAACAACTAAAGCAAGGGGGTTGGAAGGATAGTACCTGATTAACAATTCTATATTAGATTCTACAAAATAGAAGAAGCAATGTTAGTATCTAAAAATATCAAGAAAACCTAATCTAGAAACACAACAAAAACTAATCATAATCCTACACTAATTCTAATATTAAGGTATTTCAGAAAGACATGGACGAAGTCCCCGGCAAAGACACCAAAAACATGATCAAACTCAAGGGTTGACAATCTTAAGTGCAGGGCTGTGACGTAGTAATAACTCGGTGAGACTGAGGACCTACCTGTAGGGACTTATGGTTGTACGATTTTGAGAACACTTTTAAAACTATAACGGGAACTAAAACTAACTTATGGAATTAGATTTAAGAAGTAATGATGTAATTGAGAAGGAAATCAACAAAGATAAAACACTAGAGCGCTAAGTATCCACTTATAGCCATCCTTAATTTTAATTCACTTGATTCAATCATATAACCTAACTAGAATCAAAGTCCTATCCTATCTAGCAAGATAATAGAGCGATTAAATTATTATTCATAAACTTAAAACAAATTTAAACTTCAATTAACATGGTTCCTACATAAAGCACCAGAGTATTGATTACAGGAAATTCAAAGCGTCTATTGTGCCCTTAATCTAGATAAATCAATAGATTTTATAGATCAATCCCTTACAAAATACGTAAGCAATTACTCTTAGCTTTTTCAAGCATCTGTTGTGCCCGAAGTTGATAATGGATCAAAGTAAACTAAAAATATATCTTCATTCAAACCAAGTATCAATGAATTCTTCAATAATCAAACTAATTACTTGAATTAAAGTAGACTGAGATATTAAAAATAACTATAGGCTTCATCTCTTAGCCCTAAGTAAGAGATTTAACCAATCAAAGACATTATTGAACTAAAACAAATATACATACACACACACACATAAATTGAAGAAGAACTGAAGGATTGGAGAAGAAGTACAACTCCATAGAAGCTCCATAACTCTTTATTATAGGATAAATCCATAATGACTTGGAACCGACTTTAAATTTTTGCACTTTTTAATCGCATCGACTATGGCCTTCGTTCTTATCGAATATTACTTTGGTTGCACCGAATTAGTCTCTCAGTTGCTATTGAATTTCTTTTATATTCATCTGAAATCTTTATCTCCCTCAAGTCACACTAAACTCTCCTTTTGTGGCACCCAATATGGTTTCAATTGGAGCTAATGTTGAGCCAAATTTCCTCTGAAAATCACATCTTCTCGTTGGAGTATTTTGTACACATTCGGTTAGACCGAACCAACCTCAGGTGGGATAGAACAGTTTGTTATTTCTGTTGGTGAACTTTGTAATTTTTTCAGTATTTTCTCTCTCTTTTGCGCTTGGTTTTCTTGGATATTTGGTACTAGAAATCTTCATTAATCACCTCAAAATCTCTAAATCTTCAAATCTTTACTTGGTCATTCTTAGAGCATTAAATCTTTTATTTTTATTCTTTTCACTTAGCTCTTCAAATCACCTCGCATAGAAAAACATACTTAAATAGATCAATTAATCATCTCTACCTTTATAAAAATCAATGCATAATAAGAGAAAAATATACAATATTTCACATGCAACATAAGTACATGGGTAGATTGGTAGCGAAGAGTTATGCTCAGAAAAAAGGTGTTAACTTTGGTGAGATATTTCGTCAGTAGTAAAGCAAGTATTTAGCTAATTTTTATTGGGTTTGTTTGTCTAATAGAATATAAAAGTGGAACAATTAAAAGTGAATACTACATTTCTACATGGAGAACTAGAATAACAGATTTACATGAAGCAACCTAAAGGGTTCGAGACGCAGGGAAAGAAGAATTCAGTTTGTAGGTTAATGAGGTTATTTTACAGCCTGAATCAGTCTCTTAGGTAGTGGTACAAGAAATTTGATTCTTTCATGTTCAGTCAGTGGTTTATCAGAAGTGAATTTAATCATTGTATATTTTTAGAGCACCGAGTGTTAGGAAATTCATTATTCTAATATTGTATGTTGATGATATGTTTATCGCCAGAAATAACATATCTGAAATCAATATATTAAAAGTTGAATTATCTAAGACATTTGATATGAAAGATCTAAGGGCCATAAAAAAGATTCTCGACATCGATAGACATAGAGATAGAGAAATGAGCATACTATGGTTGTATCTGGAGGAATATCTTGAGAAGATCTTAGTCAAGTTTAGACTGAAAAAGGTAAAATCAGTTAGCACTTCCCATATTGCTCAATTTTGGCTTTCTTTAGAGTTACATACTATGGCTTTCTTCAAAGTTATGTCCTATGTTAGATGAAGAAAAATGGTATATATTTCGTGTGCCTTACTCGAGCATGGTTGACAGTCTTGTCTCTCTCTCTCTCTCTCTCTCTCTCTCTATATATATATATATATATATATATATATATATCATGGTCTATACTAGATTAGATATTTCACATGCGATTGGTGTTGTGAGTAGATATATGTCAAACCCTGGTAAGCACATTGGGAAGAAATGAAATGGTTGCTTCAGTACATACGAAGTACCACAGACTATGTCTTGGCTTTTAGAAATTATAAGGAGAAACTTGTAGGCTATATAGGTGCAAATTATGTGGGAAACATGGATAATAGGTTGACTTCCGATTACTCATTTGTGTTAGCGAGTCGACAATGATGGAGCCTACATGGCAATGATGGAAGAATTCAAGGAAGTTGTTTATATAGGTGCAAATTAGATGTCAAAGCTTTAGTTTATGGTTTCACTTCCCATAAATGAAGCTGAATACATGGCAATGATGGAAGAATTCAAGGAAGTTGTTTAGTTGAAAGGGATGATGAATGAGTTGGGGCTTCAGCATGAAATCATGCCTGTGCATTGTGACAGAGAGAGTGAAATTAATTTGGTAAAAAACTCAGTGTATCACTCCCAAACTAAACACATTGATGTTCGCCAACACTTTATTCAACAAATGCTAGAGGAATGAGATGTTACTCTTGATAAGATTTACACCAATGAGAATCCGGCAGATATACTTACAAATGCTGTTCCTATAGAGAAGTTCAAGTTTTACTTGACTTCTCTAGGCTTGATAAAGAAGAAATGAAGATAGAGTGTGTATGAAGTGATGATGACATTACTTTAAAGATTATTAAAGATGATGGTAGAAGCTTGGAGTAGTGGAGCTGGAGGATTAAAGCCATGATGGAGATTGTTTATTACTACAACTTTGAAAGTGTAGACCCAAGTGCAGGTAGTGTAGTAAAGTACTTAGTGATATTGATGTCAATCTATAGGGACTGGGGGATTAAGAGCACTAACAAGAGAGAAGAGAAGAAGAAAATAAGAGAGAGAGAGAGAAATTTTATTTTTCAATCCAGTGGATCAAAGTGCATGTAACAATAATATGAGAAATCTAAGGCGTCAATGATTCCCTTTTAATCAGTCCACAATGTTTGATTCATTGATTAAACTATAACTCAATTGGAATAAAATAAGTATTTGTTTCAATTGAAATATGAAATAGTTATATCAAATTTATAATTCCAAAAAACATAGATCTTAATTGATTTATCTAACTATGACAACTAAGTGATCATAGGGAATTTCATGCATCCAATGTATCCGAAGTTAATAGATCAAGGAATTTTACAGATCAATGACTCTCACCAAAATAATAATCAATTCAATCAATTAAAAATTCATCATTCAAAACTATTATTGAATAAAAAATAAACCAAACATTAAGAATCTATCAAAAGCTTCACCCCTTAGCCTTTGCTAAGAGATTAGCCAAAAACTATACTAAGAAAGACTAATCTAAACAAAAAAAAAAAACTAATCTAAAAGAAGATGAAGAAAGAATAAAACATTGAAGAAGGAAGAGGGAGATGTTCAACCCCTATTTTTCTCTCCCTAATGATGCCCTAATTGTGCTTAGATAGGTTTATATATATACTCTCGCTCAAATTAAAAAGTAAGACCCACACTCACGTAACTCCACGTGAACTGTTGATCTGACTGTCGATCGAATCAATAGCCTTGTCAATTAAATCGATAACATCCAAAAATATCCAATGGGAAAATTATTTTTTTGGAAATATTTCAATTGAATCAACATCCTTATCAATCAAATCGAAAACTCTACTTTTGGCATTCGGATTAAAGGCATTTGATCGATAATCTGCACGATGGAAAATGGTCATGCCTTTGATCTTTATAGCTTGAGATTTCAAACATACTTGATCTTGTTCTCTTTTCGGATTTCAATCTTCATGAATGTTTTAGATCATCTTAGGCTTATAATAATCTCCTTTATAATGGAAATTCATCTAATGAGGGCTAATTCATCATTGATATACATGAAGAACTCCTAGGACTTGCATGGATGTATTTTAATATCCCATCTTTATCAGAAAAACATATACTACATAATGGTAAAAAGAGAATTCATCTTTTTATATAAAATATGGGGATGTTCATGGAAAATTAATGATAATTCTCTTAAAATTAAAGATAATCATGCAAAATTAGGCAATTATCATACCCCTAACCAACATTTTCCTAGTCACGAGTCAAAGAATGTGAAAATAATTCAAGGATCCTTAAAAATAATGCAATAAATCCTATCCTGAATAATTTTCACCAATAGAAAGCAATCTCAAGAATTCCTCCCATTTTCCATTGAAACAAAGATAACAGGAATTTTTTAATCTAAGACTAAGATTTTTTAGAAGAATAGATTCAATGTCCTCATATAACCTTTACGTTACCTAAATAGAAAAAAAATTAGGGCACAAAGTTTTAAGAATAATATCAGCCTAAATTCTAGCTTACTCGGTAAACAATCAATTTAAGTTCAAATCACTAATCATCTAGTAGAAAATTTTCAAACATTGAGTACTAGGGTGCTCAACAATTTTTTAAACTTCACACCAATAGGGATTCAACTCTCTACAATAATGCTAACACTGATAATCACCAAAAGTGATTAGTTTAACTAAAGTCACTAAGTCAAAACCTTTCTAGTTGTACAGGATTACGAGAAGTGTGGATGTTCACCTTAATACCTCATGAGCTTTATTTATGATATTCCAATTTACTCCCATTTTTACAGTGATGGCTTTCACACTATTTGCATTCTCTCTCTCTCTCTCTCTCTCTCTCTCTCTCTCTCTCTCTCTCTCTCTCTCTCTCTCTCTCTCTCTCTCTCTCTCGCTCTCTTTTCAATGTCAAAATATCAACTATTCTTCAACTTTAGAAACTCCTCTTTTTCTTCTTCTTTGTAAGTCCCGTATCCTAGACCGTACTTTTCCATAAGCTTCTGCGGTCCTCCCAGTCGAATTCCAACAACTCACGATTTATAATCGGCAGTTGCACACAAACTTGAATCGTGTCTCATATTCCAAAGATAACTCAACCTGAGACTTGTACCCTAGCGACCGCAACGTCACCGCGGTTCCAATGACGCGTATTACACGCCAAGGCGATACCCAGGCCAGGAGATGTGGGCCTGTGTTTAGTTCGAGGAAAATGCCGCGCATTGCGATCTTAAGAGAATCATGTCCCATCAATCCCATCAATGTCAAGTACAACACATCAATCAACCCATCACCCAATACATCACTCACCCCATCACACACCCATACCTCTCTTACACAACAACTCCAAAAGTCAACCTTCCCATCCCATCTCTTACACACCCCATCACTCATCTCCCATCATCTCTTTCTCTTTCATTCTCTCTCTTATTTTCCTCTCTAAGAAACCCACGTCCATGGCTCTCCATGGGAGGAGCTTTGTGTGGCCACTCTCTAACATCCAATCTAATCCTTCAAAGCCGATCTCAGCCGTTGAATCGCACCTATTTGAGCTCTATATTGCATTGGCGGAAGAAGGGAGAGAAGATCAAAGGTGGGTGCTTCTCTCTCCCTGTCTTTTTCATTTATTGTGTGTGATGATGTGATTGTGTGACCTACTCGGATGGACCCCACCTTGATGTGTATATTATCCACACCACCCAGCCTTTTGGTGGCCTATCTAGATAGCACGTCTAGAGGTGGGGCCTACCTTATGTATATGTGTTGTACTCAAGCCGTCCAGCATCCAGGGATGCTGGATGTGAACTGCATACAAAAATATTAGCCAGGTTTAACAAGCTTTGGAGTGGGCTACATATGCAGGCCCTACCTTGATGTGTGGGTTTAATCCACACCTTCCATTCCATTCTCCACATCATTTTAGGCACTGAGACAAAATTTAAGACCAATCCAATTCTCAAGCGGGCCATACCATATGAAATAGTTGAATTACCATTAAAACTCGCCTTGCTTCTTCTATTCACCAAAAACACAATATATATTGGTCTCATTTGGTCCGTCTTGAGGCCTGGAATCCAGTGGCTGGATCAGATTCTTTCGATGTGGGCACATAACCCACAGGTCCCAGGATCAGAATCTGGCATATAAATGCTAGGAGCCGAGAATGGGGTACTAAGGAGGCTGTCGGCACCAGATTCGGCAATCGAAATTCCTGTGAATCCGATTTCCAGGTTTGGGGCGTGACAGAAGTTGGTATCAGAGCATAACTTGTGAATACCTGAAGATAACATCACATATCTGCTGATAGCTACCCTTTCACTCTATGATTGTTGAGAACTTAGAATGGTTAGATCCCCAAGTTCAAATAACTTAGATATTTTCTGATATAGCTCCCTACCATTGAGATTATGAGAATGCATAGTATTCCATTTTTGATAATTTCTAATTCTGGATCTGAAGATCAGTACGGTCACCATAGTGTTGATGAAGCGTCTTGGGAGCAAGAAGCTGAGATTCATGGGTGTTATCCCCATCCCTTAATTGTTTGATTATGTTGGTATGGAGTGTTTTGATTATAACAATATTGAAGGGATTTCCCTCCTATAGTAATCTTTGTATTGGTTGTATTGTGATTTAAATTTCAAGGATGAAATTTTTATTAGGAGGAGAGAGTTGTAAGCCCCGTATCCTAGACCGTACTGTTCCATAAGCTTCTGCGGTCCTCCCAGTCAAATTCCAACAACTCATAATCGGCAGTTGCACACAAACTTGAATCGTGTCTCGTATTCCAAAGATAGCTCAACCCGAGACTTGTACCCTAGCGACCGCGCCGTCACCGCGGTTTCGATGACGCGTATTACGCGCCGTGGCGATACCCAGGCCAGGAGGTGTGGGCCTGTGTTTAGTTCGAGGAAAACGCAGCGCATTACGATCTTAAGAGAATCATGTCCCATCAATCCCATCAATGTCAAGTACAACACATCAATCAACCCATCACCCAATACATCACTCACCCCATCACACACCCATACCTCTCTTACACAACAACCCCAAAAGTCAACCTTCCCATCCCATCTCTTACACACCCCATCACTCATCTCCCATCATCTCTTTCTCTTTCATTCTCTCTCTCATTTTCCTCTCCAAGCAACCCACGTCCATGGCTCTCCATGGGAGGAGCTTTGTGTGGCCACTCTCTAACATCCAATCCAATCCTTCAAAGCCGATCTCAGCCGTTGAATCGCACCCATTCGAGCTCTATATCGCATTGGCGGAAGAAGGGAGAGAAGATCAAAGGTGGGTGCTTCTCTCTCCCTGTCTTTTTCATTTATTTTGTGTGTGATGATGTGATTGTGTGACCTACTAGATGGACCCCACCTTGATGTGTATATTATCCACACCACCCAGCCTTTTGGTGGCCTATCTAGACATCACATCTAGAGGTGGGGCCTACCTTACGTATATGTGTTGTGCTGAAGCCGTCCAGCATCCAGGGACGCTGGACGTGAACTGCATACAAAAATATTAGCCAGGTTTAACAAGCTTTGGAGTGGGCTACATATGCAGGCCCTACCTTGATGTGTGGGTTTAATCCATGTTGTCCATTCCATTCTCCACATCATTTTAGGCACTGAGACAAAATTTGAGACCAATCCGATTCTCAGGTGGGCCATACCATAGGTAATAGTTGAATTACCATTAAAACTTACTTTGCTTCTTCTATTCACCAAAAACACATTATATATTGGTCTCATTTAGTCCATCTTGAGGCTTGAAATCTAGTGGCTGGATCGAATTCTTTTAATGTGGGCCCATAACCCACAGGTCCCAGGATCGAAATCTGGCATATGAATGCTAGGAGCCGAGAATGGGGTACTACGGAGACTGTCGGCACCGGATTTGGCAATCGGGATTCCTGTGAATCTGATTTTTGAGTTTAGGGCGTGACATTCTTCTTCTTCTCTCTTTTTTTTTCTAAACAATAGGCCATGCTTTTTGGTGTACCTAGTTTAATTCACTGGTTCCTTAAAAAAATCTTCATCTTTTTATTCAAGGAACCAAATGAATAAGATAATCAAGGTTTAACAACCTTTGTAGCTCCTAGCACTCTAAGTAATCATTAGGTTAACAATTACAATATTAAACTTAAGCCCTAGAAGTGTCAGGCAGTTATGAAATGTGAAATTCAAGATCCAACAATGTTTGTAAATTTCCAAAAAAAAATTAATAAAAAGAACTCATTTTGAACTTTACAATTCAACCAATTTTTAGGCTTTAAGATTTATCTCATTGAGTGCCTTATCATTCTAGTATTCAGACTACCTTCAGGTTTCACGAGTACGCAAAAATCATATTTCCAATTTTTTAAATCCCAAAACAACAAAAAGACAGAAAATTGGAAGAACTATCCACAAGAATCCCACCCCCATCCTAAGTGAGACATTGTCCTCAATGTTGAAAGAAGATTATGTTAGTGCACTAAATTGTGCACCTGTTTGTCAATCACGTGCGTCTGTGTGTTAATGAGTCAGTTAAGCCATTGGAAGCTAAAGATCAAAGGCTCATGAAGACTTAGAGCATCAAGGAAGTGAAGAGTAGGTAAATGAGGTTCCTTGGTGACCCTAACCTTAGAGCCAAAATAACCTAAACCTCAAGATAATCCTAACCTTAATATGTAAGCCTTCTTTTGATCATCCCATAGCCTTATGATCTTTTTATAATACATGCTTAGATAGTCTTTAGAGGTCCTGAGTTACTAGAAAACAAACTGCTCAAACCAACTAACTCAGCGTGAGTTTGATTGATCGATCGATCAAGCACACCCTCGATTGATCTTGAGCGATCAGGGTCGATCAATTGAACTTGGCCAAAATAGTCCATCGAGTATTTCAACCTTACTTGATCGATCAATGACACTCCATCGATCGATTAAGACTAGCCGTTAGAGATCCATTGGAGCTTTTTCTTTATATATTTTGTAATCGTATATTTTTAAAAAGAATGGATTTTAGCATTTTGGAGACCCTCGTGTATGCCAAGCTCTACCAAACCTCCTAGGCTCTATTCCAAATAGATTCATGATCTCTTATTAGTGATTCTTTACTTTAATAAGCATTCCAAGCTCCCTCACAAGAAGAATATGATCTCGAGTCTTCTCTAGAATTTAGACATCAATAATCAAATAGGTAACTTCTAATGTCTATTAACCTCTAGAGTATCCATCTAGGTGGATCCCTACTAGGAACCAACTCACATCATTATATGTAGGAGATTCAACCCAACTCACATTACCTTGGTAGCCTCATTAGAGCATCAAGTACAACGTAGCCGGTTCAAGGAAGTAAAATAAGATTGACTTCAAAGAATGAGGGAACACAAGAGACGTTGATTGAAGCACGGGAGAGCATCGATTAAGCATCTCAAGAAGGCATTACAAAGGGGCTCAATCTGATAAGTTGTCAAGTGTGAGTTCAGACTGTTGAAAGAAAAGTTTATCAAAGATGTAAGTTGCGCAACCGCACAACAATTATGAGTTGCATGGCCGCATAGAAGATAGAATTCAGGAAGGGAGATGAAAGGGGAATGGTTTATGTCATTGAGAAGTAAATTGTTGCATGACAACATAACTAGGATGAGTTGCGCGACCGTGCAATCTTGGTAGAAGGTTGGTCCACATGCACAACTTGATTAATTTATGCAAAATCAGGGTGTCACACATGTGGATGTCTATAAATACTCCCTTGACCTTATTATTTGGGTATAGTTTAGAGCCCCATCTAAGATCCTATCTAAATGACTGAAAGGTACTAAGGAAGACCCTCATAATAACTCCTCCTCGGGAATTATGCACTGACCATAGTCAGTGTATCTAGGGGGTGGAAGAAGTCAGTGAAAAATTGAAGAAAAAAAGAAAGGTTTTGATGAGTTGCGTGACTGAACAACTCAACAGTCTTGAACAACTGCGTAACTTCTTTGCAGTAAAAGTTGGATTGAAAGCTTAAGGCATTTATTAACTCCAGATGATTCTATTCCTATTTTGGAGCATGTTAGGAGGGGTTTCATACCCGCATAACTCTTCCTTCATTTTGATGGACACTCGACAAAGGTTGAAATGCTGCCAAAACTACTATCTTTAATTATCATTTAATGTTGTACAATTAATTATATCCTATTTTAGAATCTAAGGAAATGTAAGGAATGTAATAAGAACTCAGATTAATAAAATCTTTGATGACAAGCATTCTTTCATTTAATATTTCCTTGTTATGTTTAGAATACAAATATTCCAATCCCCAAAACAATATTTTTTTCATAATAAAATAACAACTCTATTAGAGACCAAACCCAGAATCTCTAGTTGGAATATCCATACCTAATAATAACATTGGAACAATTGGAAGATGTTCGTCATCAAAAGGCATTGCAAAAATGCCAAAATGGTGACTCTCGATAGGAACATTGCTCCCTTCTTCTCTAAATTGGGTTACAATTCAAATTAATAAGGGTAACTAATAATGACTCGTTCAATCTCAAGTACTCTATTATTGTGCAATTGTAATAGCTTCTCTCCTCGCTAATGTGACGTTTTACTTCACATCCAATGAGTTTGTCATAGCCTACATAGTTGAAACTGAAATGTCATCAAAGAAGATATTTAAGAAGGTCAAGTTGACTATAGTGTAGAGCAAGCAACCATGAGCAATGGAGGGGGTGCTTTCTGCTTTATCCACAGTCGAGAAGGTTAACAAGGAATGGACAATGGTGACATCCAAGGTAAGAAATGCTCAATCTCCTCTGGCAAAAAGCTTAGCCTCGTAAAGAGCAATAAGAGGGTCGTTTACATGGAATACCGCAAGGCGCAATCCAACCCTAGCTCCACCTTAACTTTATTCATGTAGGACTGAAGCGCTCTTCACCCCACAAGATTTTTGCACATTATCGATAGTGGCACAAAATAAGTCCATTCTGATATCGGTAGCAACAGACTTAGTGTGACAAACGAGCCTTTGCCCATGATACTAGTAACAACAAACTTAGTGTGAGCTTTCATATTGAATATATTCCGTTCTGAGCCATCTAGTTCCCCGAGACAGCAAAGTGCTAGTTTCTAGTCAAGCAACTCCTCAATGTCACCAATGGCGATGTACCCATCATCACCCTCCATGTCAAGGTAATTAATGAGTAGGAACACAATGATTTTTATGGTATGAACCAGTCAGGGCCATCCGTCTTTGACATATGAACTTCTAGCTAAGATGGGGTGCACGTAGGCCCTCTTGATGGAAGAGTGTAGAAACCTCGGAGAAATGTTAGCGGCGTTAACCCGCAAAATAGCTCAGGCCACTGCTCCTCTAATGGCGGCCACCACAAATGATAATGGATGGGAGGTGGAAGAATTACAACTGCAAAGAGTGGGATCTTATGGGTCCGTACCTGCCGCTACTTGAACAGTAACACAAGATAAAATTCAACAAGTTTTTGCTGAAGCTGTTCGCCTAGACAGGGAGCGAGAATAGGGAGGCAAATTCTAGTTTCAAATGCCATATCCTTATGAAATTTAGGAGATACCATTTCTAGCTAATTTTAAATGTCCAAACTTCCAGAAGTTTAACGAAGATGGTTCACAGGAAGAATAGTTAATGTATTTCATAACGATTATGGAGAATTTCTTTATAGTTCCATGTATGACTCGTATCCTAGCCCGTACTATTCCATAGGCTTCCGTGGTCCTCCCGGTCGAATTTCGACGACCTACGGTCTATTATCGACATTTGTGTACGATCTTAAGTCGTGTCCCATATATCAGAGTCAGCTCGACTCGAGACTTATACCTTAGCGACTGCGCCATTGCTGAGGTTTCAATACTGCGTATTACACGCCGAGGCGATACCCAAGCCAGGAGATGTGGGCTCGCATTTATTTCGAAGAAACACTGCGTGTTTGTAATCTCAAGAGAATCTCTAATCAAATCAATTCCATCAATCTCATCAATCACCACATCATGTCAAGTTCAACACTATCCCCAAAGTCAACTCTCTCTCTTACACACCCTTACATGTCAAGTACACATCACCCATCACTCACCATCCCCCTCTCCCATCACTTCTCTTACATCACACTCTCTCTCATCTCTCTTATCTCTCTCATCTCCCCCATTCTCCCCAAGCAACTTCAACGTCCAACATTTTCATGAGAGAGAGGAGATCTAGTGTGGCCCACCTTCTTATTTCTCATCTCCACCATCCAAGCTTCATCTCGGCCATTGAAATGCATTTTATAGAGCTTTAGAATGCATTGGTGGGAAAATAAGTCCAAAAAGACGATCGGTGGGTGTTTCTATAGGCATCGATTTTATTTTTTTTAATGATGGGCTAAGTGAGGCCTATCGATTGATGGTATGGATCTCACTTTGGATGCTAGATGTAGCCGATGGCCTACCTTGATTCTCATGATCATTCCATGATGGATCCATTCTCCATGGACCCCATCATGATGTTTACTTTTAAATTTTTGAAAGAGGTCATCTAAACCTTCCATTTTGATGGAGAAGGAATCTCCACCGTTGATTTTTTATTTGGTGGGCCCACATGTATTGGGACCCACTTGATTTATGATTGAATGCATGGAACGGATGGCCCATAGTGCCGAGGTCCCTCCATCGCACGTGTCTCCTTCCTTCTCTCTCTCTTTCTCTCGTTCCTTTATTTTGTGGCCCACATGATGAGTGTTTGTGATATCTAGACCGTCCATCCAATGGACCACATGGCCATCCAAACCATGTGGGCCCTACCTTTTGGATGATGGGAAAATGCAAATATCAGGTTAATCCAAACCAGGTGGGCCACGTCTATGTTGGACCCACTTGGATGAGTTGTATTTACACCGTCCAGCGTCCCTGGACTCTGGACGTGTAGTGGAGTGTGAATAGATAGTGGGTGTACTAACAAAAAGAAATATATATATATATATATATATATATATATATATTAGCTTGATTCCAAACTTTAGGTGGACCACTCATGCAGGTCCCACCTTGATGTATGGATTTAATCCATGCTGTCCATCCCATTCCCCTACTCATTTTATGTGTTGAACCGAAAAATGAGGCCAATCCGACTATTTGGTGAGTCATAGCATAAAAAACAATGATTCTTACCTTTAAAATCCGTTAGGGCCTACTTTGATTTTTTACAGGCCAAAACATGCTGAATATTGAGCTCTTTTGGTCTGTTATGAGCCACAGAATCTAATGGGTGGAGTGGATTCTCTTGATAAGGGCCCCACCTAGGAAAATCTTCAGGAAACAATATATATATATATATATATATATATATATATATATATATATATATATATATATATATATATATAAGGCAGCAGGCGCTGCTGACGTTGCAGCAGGGTCTTGCTCCGTAGGACGCCCATGGGTCCCAGCCACGGTGATGCATGTGTTTTATACATGCCGTCCATCCATTCTGTAGGGACGGTGGGTCCCACTGCTATTAACATCAGCAAGGTTTGTGGGACCCACGTATGATGTATGTATACCCACACCGTCAGCCCATTTGGTGGGACCCACCAATGATATATGTGTTCTATCCACACTGTCCACATCACTAGACGGTGGGACCCACCATGATGCATGTGTTGCATCCAAGCTGTCTAACCATTTTGAAAGCTCATTTTAAGGCTTGAGATAAAAAATAAGATAGATCTAGTACCATGTGGACCGCACTATAGAAACGGTAGGATTGAACATCTAACATTGAAACCCTTGGATTCGAGAATTTTGGACCAATAGGGGATTTGTTTTTCCTCTTAATCCAGGTTTTAAGACCTTATAAACAAATTAGATGGAAAATTAATGTTATGGTGGGCCTTGATCTTGAGGCGTGTGTTATATCTACTCCGTCCACCTATGAGGGCCCACCTAGATGTATGTATTTTGTATTCACAGCATCTATTCACGTGGCCCCCATGTGATGTACGTGTTGTACCCAAGTTGTCCATTTGATTAGGCCCGATGTGATATATGAGGCCCGTTGTTGAGGCTCACCTTGATGTGATGTATGAGGCCTGTTGTTGAGGCCCATTTTGATATACACGAGGCCCATGTGATGTGGCCCATTTGATGTATCTGAGGGCCACCGTGATGTATTTGTTTCATGGTCCATTGGTGCAGCCCATTGATGCGGCCCAATTGATGTGTATGAGGCTCATTAGTCTGGCCCATTGAGTGGCCCATTGTCATATATGTTAGGCCTATGTGATGTGGCCCATGTATTATGTATTAGGCCCGATGTGATGTATTTATCGCCCATGTACCGAGGCCCATTGTGACGTATTCAAGGCCCAAGGGTAAGGCCCATTGTGATATATTTGTGGCCTATGGGCAGGGCCCATTGTGATAGGTATTAGGCCCATGTCGCGTAGTCCATTTGTTGTATACTAGGCCTTTGTGTGAGGCCATGTGCCTATTATATATTTGGCTCTATGTGGGTCATTCCTTGGGAGCAATGTTGGTTAAATGACCACATTGATGGGCAATGTTGGTTAAATGTCTACATTGTGACCTTCCCTTAAACCGATCGTCGAGACCGATTCCGATTGTCGAGGCCGATTATCGATACCGTTTATGAGTATGTGATAGCATGACATCATGATACCTACACTTGGAGCCCACCTTGTGTATATCTTGGGCCCCATAAGGAAGTCTAGCTTAAAGCTCGATAAAGAGGGTAAGGAAGCCCACTTATTGCACTTAGACTCGGATCTGCCATCAGTGAGGGATATTGTGACACTCCATCATTGTGATCACATGTGGGCGGGCGCATGTGGATGGACACTGATGTGGGTGGGGCTTGAGGAGCTTGGGCGAGCTACCAGTGATTGGCAGGCTACTATACACACAATGAAGGCAGAACTTTGTCCCATATCGGTTGCATAGTCTGATGTTTTAGTGGCTATAAATTGAATTCTTTCCTTAACTATCGTGACGCATTTTAAATCAGTGAGCTTATCTTGATATTTGGACTAGATCTGTCATCCATATATGGACCCATATCATTTGTATGCATGTTGTGATGGATGATTGATTAAAGCAGATGTCATTGGGTTGAGATGATTATGGGACTCCTTGTGAGATGGAGTTATCCCCACATGATCGCGTGATATGCGCAGGTTTGATGTATGACCTAGATGAGGTTGATGGATTTCATGGCTCTTCAGGATTTTCATATTGCATTTGTATCATCGGCATATGATATTTAGTTCTCTATGATTCCACATTTGTATAGCTAATCCGCATTCCATATTCTGATACCGTATGACTTATGGGCTTACTTACATGTTTCCACATTACTCGAATATTTATATGCTTGACACTTACATTATACACACACTTTCACTACCCTCTAAGCTTTCTATAAGCTTATGCACTACAGATGCGTGCAGGTGGCGTTAGGTTGCAGCAGCGTTGAGCTAGGAGCGTGCAGGTGTCTTCTGGAGCTTTGATTTTTGACATATGTATTTTCCTTTCAGCATTGAATTCAAATATTTATATTAGTAGATATGTGATGATGATGTTACCTTTATGATTTATGTATACTTGTGGTTTGCTTCTTATGAGACAAATGTACATTAGAAAATCCTCCTTGTAAGATCCCAGGATCTGAACCTAGTGTATGGACGTTTGGAGCCAAGAATGGGGTACCACGAAGGCTGTCGGCACTAGACTCGGCAATCGGGAATTTTGTGAGCGCGATTTCTGGGTTTGGGGTATGACATTCCGTAATACTAGTTACGATAGTTTAGGTCGTCCTTAACAGGAAAGGACTTTAGATGGTATTCATGTTACACCCCAAATTTGGGAACTCTTCTCACAAATTTTTCGGTCGTTGAATCTGATGTCGACAACATCCATATTAGGTTCCAATCCTGGGATCCTACAAGGAGGATTTTCATGGTAGTTTTTTCTTTTTTTCTGTAAAGGAGCATAACTAAAAGTGTACCAAGTCACGAAAACCATCACCACATATCCACTAATAAAATCTTTGAGTACAATGTTAAAAGGGAAATACATGATATAACAAAACTCCAAAAGATCAAGCTTAACAGGTGTTCATGAACCATGAGTGCATGGTTGTGAAGTCGTAATAACTACGTGAGACCGAGGTCGTACCAACAGAGACTTGCTTTTGTGCAATTTTTAGAATATGTTAGAACAAAAACTAGAATCTAAATTACCTACAAAATTTGAATTTAAAGAGAAATTGTGTAAGAAACTATTAGCTATAAAAGACTAGAGCACCAAGGATCCACTTATAGCTTCCTTTATGTTACTTTACTCGATTCAATTAGATCACATGACTAGAATCAAAGTTCTATCCTATTTAGTTGGATAATGGAGAAGTTCAATCATCATTCCAAAACACATTTGAACTTCATTGAATTGTTCCCTCATAGCATCAACGTGTTGATCATAAGGAATTCAAAGAATCTATCATGCCCAGAGTCAATGATAGATCAATAGATTTTATAGATCAAACAATTACAAAACATTTAAGAGAATATCAATAGTCTTCCAACGCATCCAAGGTGCTCAGAGTCGATAATGAATCAAAATAAATTAGAAATACTTCTTCATTCAAACCAAAATCAATCAATTGTTCAACATGAAAACCAAATAACTTGAATGAAAATAAAATAAACATTAAGAAAAACTACAAACTTCACATCTTGGCTCTAGCTAAGAGATTAGCCAACCATAGACATGATTGAACTAAAACTCTTAAAGAAAAACATAAAAACTAACTAGAACCGAAGGATTGAAGAGGAGAGAATACTACTTGAATCTCCACAACTCCTTTCTCTACTCCTTTTATCATAATTCGTATTTGGAAACTCCTAAAACATCTCATTATATAGGCTTGGTTCACATTGATTTCAAAAACCAACTTGATTTTATGTAGTTATCGCAGCTTCGATGGCATCGAAGTCCCATCGAAGAGTCCAGGTGAAAACAGGAAGCTGTTCAGTAACTGAGTTTCGAATTTATGGATCTTTCCGATGTCGATGTTATCAAACTGGCTTTGATGGCATCGAACATCTCCTTGATGACACGAAGAATGCTCTAATATGTCCAACAAAAAAATCAGATTTTTCTTATTTTTGTGATGGCATCAAACTGCCTTCGATGTCATCGAACACTTCGATAGCATTGAAGCTCTCATTGATGCCATAAAAGGGTCGAATTTTGTACTTCTAATTTTCTATACTTTGATTCCTCGATTTTCTTCCTTCTTCACTTGGTTTCCTTGGATCTTGGACTTTTGAATTCTTCAATCTTGACCTTCTTAGATCTAATCCTTCACTTAGTAATTTTTTGAGCATTAAATCCATGCTTTAAACATAATTTTCTCCTTAACTCTCAAAATCACCTCTCTCATCCTCACTCTCTTGCAAAACAAATCATTGCATAGCCCACACCTCTTACAAAACATAATTGCATACCACACTCTTTTTACAATAAATCATGGCTCATCTCACTCCTCGTACACCTCTCTCAACTAGTCCACTGCATGTAGAGGATTTGGCCACATCACCCATCCACATCATCATCTTTGCTCCAATCAAACCTCACCAATGTGTCACATAAACATTCCACTTACAACCCTCTCCCTCTCTTACAGGACATCTCAAATGAACCAATTCATGTTAGCCTTTTAGCCATGTCACCCATCCACTCACCAACTTTATTCGATGGAAATTCACTAAAATGCCAACTAGGAATTTCACCCAATCATTTATACAAGGATAAATCCTAGCAAGAGTTTAGAACTTTCTGAAAATTCTAGGTATAAGGTTGACCTCATTGAAACTTTCCATGATGTGGGGCTATTTAGGCCCCACCATGATGTGTGTCAAACGTCAACACCGTGTATTTGATGGGTCCCCTTTAAGGTATGAGATATCCCAAAAATCAATCGTATATGGAACTCAGGTAGGCCATACCATCAAAACTATGTGAAGACTTGCCTAAAACATATAAAAACACTTGGTGGGGCCAATCATACCATCAAAACTATGTGAAGACATGCCTAAAACATATAAAAATGCTTAGTGGGGACAACCTGAGTTTTGGATGCAGCTGAAACTTGGTCTGACCCCTCATCCAAGTGGGACACACACAATGG
This sequence comes from Magnolia kwangsiensis, assembly GCA_037074715.1. NCBI lineage: Eukaryota > Viridiplantae > Streptophyta > Magnoliopsida > Magnoliales > Magnoliaceae > Magnolia > Magnolia kwangsiensis. The sequence continues at coordinate 82,142,620 of CM073589.1, read as the reverse complement.
ATGGGCTGGATTTATGAGCCACATCTTGTGGGCCCAATAAATAATTATAAATGTTTTAATGGGAGGGTAACCCCTCTCAACTGTTGTATGTGGTGTGGCCCACCGAAGTCATGGATTGACTTGATTTTGAAACCCGTGGCCCACCATAGTGTGGTGCATTTGACCAATGGGGTGGACGTTCGAGACACATCACAGTGGGGCTACACAGCTCGACCTAACCCCTCTCAACTGTTGTATGTGGTGTGGCCCACCCAAGTCATGGATTGACTTGATTTTAAAACCCGTGGCCCACCATAGTGTGGTGCATTTGACCAATGGGGTGGACGTTCAAGACACATCACAGTGGGGCTACACAGCTCGACCTCATGATATATGTATATATATGCGTGCATGTTGAACATCTAGGGCCAAAAGAGGAGGCGTTGAGTGGGGCCCCTCATGTGGACCCCACCCGGATGAGTATGGTGACATCCATTATGTCTATCAGTTGGGCCACTTCATTTTAGAGCATGGGCCCCAAGATAAAATAGATCCAAAAATCAGGTGGACTACCCCATTTAAAGTTGTGGTGTTTTAAACACCCTCCCTTGAAAAAGGTGCTAGAAGACAAAGAAAGATTTGCATGCATCCATTGAGATTTTGATTGTACTAGAATTGTGTTATGGTCAAATTCTCTAAATCGAATGGAAGTTCCAAGTATTCTGAAGGTAGTCATCTGACAGGTCTTAATTTTTTTTTAGACCAAATTTCCCTTGTCCTTGTATCATTAATTATACGGTTTTTTAATGAATAAGAAGTTAAGTTGTATTTAATCTTGAGAAAGTGACACGGCGGAAGCCCTTTTTGGGCGTGCGGAAGGCCCAACTCGTGGGGCCCACATTGATACATGTGTATAATCAATGTTGCCCATCCTTTTTTGCCATGTCATTTTAGGGCTAGGGCCCAAATATCAGCCTGATCTAGAGTTAGTGTGGGCCACATAATAGAAAACAGTAGTGACAAGGTCACCCATTGTTAAAACTTTCCAGGCTCACTATTATGTTTGTTGGAAGTGGACCATGCCCAAGTCAAGACTTCTTGGGACCATGGCGAACTGGCTGACAAAGCGGATGGAACGGATCACCCCATTGTAGACCTTAAGATATGGTACCAATGGCTAGCTTTTCATTTGGAAGCAAATGAAATGAACATATGACAACCCAACCCTTAACACATCACAACCCCGACCCTCAACACATCATAACCCCAACCCTCTCAACCCTGACCCTTAACACATGACAATCCCGACCCTCACAACCTCGACCCTTAATACATGACAACCTCGACCCTTACGACATCACAACCCCAATGCTCCCAACCTCGATCCGTAACACATCATAACCTCGACCCTCCCAACCTTAACCCTTAACACATGACAACCTCGACCTTGATAGTCTTTCATCCATTTTTGGTAGTAAAGGAAGTGAACATATGATAACCTCAACCTTGATAGCCTTTCATCCATTTTTGGTAGTAAAGGAAGTGAACATATGATAACCCCGACCCTTAACACATTACAACCTCGACCTTCAAGGTAGAGGTTGTGATGTGTCAAGGGTCGATGTCGTGATGTATTCACTTCATTTATTACCAAAAATGGATGAAAGACTATCAAAGTCGAGGTTGTGGTGTGTTAAGGGACGAGGTTATCATGTCTTAAGGGTCGAGGTTGTGAGGGTCAGGGTTGTTATGTGTTAAGGGTTGGGGTTGGGAGTGTCGGGGTCATCATGTGTTAAGGGTCGGGGTTGTCATGTATTAAGGGTCGAACTTATGATGTGTTAAGGGTCGGGTTTGTCAAATATTCACTTCCTTTACTACTAAATGAAAGGCTAGTCATTGGTACCATAGCCTAAGGCCTACAATGGGGTGATCCGTTCTGTCCACCTTGTTGGCCAGCTCGTCGTGGTCCCAAGAAGTTCTAACTTGGGCATGGTCCACTTTCAACAAACATACTAGTGAGCCTAGAAAGTTTCAACAGTATGTGACATTATCACCATTGTTTTCTATTATGTGGCCCACACTAGCTCTAGATCAAGCTAATATTTGGGCCCTAGCCCTAAAATGACATAATAAAAAGGATGGGTAACATGGATTATACACATACATCAATGTGGGCCCCATGAGTTAGGTCTTCCGCATGCTTAAAAGGGCTTCTGTCGAGTCACTTTCTCTAGATTGAATATGACCTAACTTCTTATTAAGACAAAAACCATACAACTATTAAAAAACTTTTTAAGATCTGTGAGATGAATATCTTTAGAATATTTGAAACTTTCATTCCATTTAGAGATTTTGACCATACCACAATAAAAATAAGGCTTATGGAACGCGCTGTCATACACCCGCTCTTCTCCAACTGGGAATAGGCAGGAGCATTGAGTGGCCATCATGATGTATGAGCCTTATACACACCATTCATCCATTTTTCATATCATTTTACGGTATAAGCCTAAAAATAAGGCATATCCAACGCTGGAGTGGACTACACAATGGGGATTAAACTTTTACCATTGAAAACTTCTTCAAGGCCACATGTTTTGGATGAAGCTCATATTTTTGTTCTCTTCATCCAAGTCTATGCAACTTTGTGAATAGGTTGGATGGCAAATAAACATCACGGTGGGCCATAGAAAAGTTTCAATGGTGAGAATCATTATCACCGCTGCTTCCTATGGTGTGGTCCACTTGAGCCTTGGATCTGCCTCATTTTTGGGCTTAGCCTAAAATGATAGGAAAAAATGGATGGACGGTGCGGATAAGACCCATACATCAAGGTGGCCACTCAAAGCCCCTGCCCGTTCCTAGCTAGAGACCAGAGGGGTAGGACGCAATCCGCGTCCGCTAAGGAGATGGACGGCTTAGATGATATACATGCAACATCGTGGGTCTATAGAGCACCGTACAGTAGTGAGGTGGCTCCATCATACTATTCGTGGGTGACAGATTGTAAATGGCACGTGTGATAAGGTGCATGACACCATGTTGTGTGCTATGCACGTGCGAAGTGATATATGGCATGTGTGATGAGTTGGATTGAATGCATGTATGACACGTATGGGATGCTCACGTGTGATGGGCACAGGATCTAAATCATGGTGGGCACGTGTGAGGTTTGGTCTATGCACGTATGATGCACGGCACTGGTAGAAGGTAGTATTTATTATACCGTGTGGAAATGTAGTGCACATGTGACGGTGCAATGCACATGTGCTGGGTGAATGGCATGGGCATTTGTTTGCTGGACGCATGAGTACACGGTACGATTCACGCATGTGGTGGTGCATGGAGTTCAGTACACGTGTGTAACGGTTTGAATGCCTGGCACGTGGTGGTTGCACGTGCTATATGCATGCGGTGAGTTGCGCTGGACACATGTGATGGCCCACTGGGTCATGTGATGTCTCTCTGGGTGATATTATGTGAAGGCATGCATGCACAAGAGCTCGGCCAATAGTGTGAGTATATGATGTGTATATTGCATGCACCCCGACTGTCCTGATATGATGATGAGCATGTCCCGGAAAATGAATATGGATACCCATGATGGATGAATCACAGCGCAACTTAGATAAGGGGTATACTAGTGGATAGATGGATGGTATGAATGTTGAGTGGCTGTACAGGCAGCGCACGAACGGACCATCCGGTCACTGGCCATAATAAAATTAGAGAATTGAGATTTATTTATTATTATTATTATTTTTTATGTCAACGGTATGCATCGTGTTATTCATATTGCGCGTGGATGTGATGATACGGTGATGTATGTGATGTGATATTTTCTTTTTCTTTTATTCGGCTCTTGCGCGTGGATGTGATGATACGGTGATGCATATGATGTGATTTTATTTTATTTTTTTTTCCTTTTTCTTTTATGGACATTAGGCATTGTAACTGTAATATATTTTCATTTGACGGTATAAGGGGCTGGGTCCACACTTAGTGGATCCTTGATGCATATGAAGGCTTGGCTCATTATCTTAGACCACACCGGCGGTGTGAGCTGTTTGGATGAAGGTCTAGTAAGTTTAGAGGTGGGTAGGATTCGACCCGAACCAAAAGCCAGGGTCGGGTCGGGTCGGATCGAGTCGAGTCATTTGGATCCGACGCCAAACCAATTCGAGTTCGGATATGTAGTAACTTGATCCGATCTGATCCAATCCGGTTGGATCCAGTCCGATTCGATCCTATCTGGGCTGGAATCGGGTAGTCTAAAGTAAAATTTTACTCATTTTTTTTTGTTATAACATTTACCTTTCTTCTACATGAACCCTAACCCTACTTGAGCCCACGCCATTAGAAGAACCTATGCGCCCGAGCCGATTTCCTCTCATTTCCTCCTTTCTCTCCCTATCTCTTTGGATTTCCTTTCTCTCCCTCTTTCTCTCCCAAATTCCCTCTTGTTTCCTTTATAGCACAAGAGTCCCCAACTTGGCTTGACTCAGCCCAGTCCGAATCGACTAGATAGACTTAACTCGATCTGACTTAGTTTCCCTAATTGAGTTGGACTCAATTCAGGTCAGACCAACAAGAGCCCAACCAACATAGTATGATATTGTCCACTCTGGGTCCCACTGGACCCACACAGTTTTGCTCTCAGGGTTTTCCCCAAAAGGCCTCATACTATGAAGGTTCCAACTCCATATATAACCACCACAACTTCAGATAACGCTTCCGATGTAGGACAAGTTCAACCTCTCATTACGTACATAGTAGCCTGTCAGCCACCGGTAGCTCGCCCAGGCCCTTAGGCCCTGCCCATATGAGCGTTCACCCACGTGTGCCGGCCCACAAGTGTAACAGTGACAGGGCATAACAATATCCCCTACCGAGGTGTAAGGCCCATATCATATTCTGTACCATTCCGTAGACTTCCACAATCCTTCCGGTTGAATTCCAGCAACCTTCTACCTGTATCCGACATTTTGGCATGATCCTAAGCCGAGTCCTGCATACCGAAGTCAACTTGACTCGAAACTTGTACCCTAGCGACCACGCCGTTGCCGCGGTTCCAACGCTGCGACTCACGCATCGATCCAATACCCAGGCTAAAAGATATGGGTCCGCGTTCATTTTGAGGAAAACACCGCACGTGCCAATTCCGAGAGAATCTCTACGACCTATTCCGTTAATCAATCAATCAATCTCATCTATCAATTACACATCACACCTTAAGTCAAGTACAAGCAACCCATACCATACCCTAACCTTTCTCTTACACAAGCTATCCCAAAGTCAACCCTTACATCACTTCATCCATCACTCCACCCATCACCCGTCACCTATCACTCCTCTTATCATCCCATCACTTCTCTCTCTCTCCCTCATTTCTAAAAAAATCTCCCAAGCAACAAAAAATTCCAACATCCAAGCACTCTCTCTCCCAAAGCCAAGTGTGACCCACTTTCCTACTTTCTCATCTCCCATCTCAACCATCCATTTATCATCTACCTCCATCAAAATTAAAGGCAAGGAGCATAGGAGTTCAAGGGATCAAGGAGTATAATAGGTGGGTGATCCACCGTTGATTTTCTATTAGAAGGCCCACTTGTGTTGGGACCCATTTTTGATGTATGTTTTGTATTCATAGAGGGCCGATAGTGGCGGGGTCCCTCCATCACCATCCGATCTCTCCTCTTTCTCTTTTTCTCTCTCTCTTTTCTTTTTGTTATGGTGATGATGATGATGAGGCATGTGGCCCACCATGATTTTTACATCCATGCCATCTACTTGTGGACCCCATACATGTGGGACACACCATGATGTTTATATGTCATCCCAACCGTCCATCTAGGAAGTGGCCCACCCCGCACGTGTGGGTGGGGTCCTCCTTGATATATTTATCCTAATCCACTCCCTTCATCCATCCAAAATGGTATGGCCCACCATGATTTATGTATTTTATCAACGTCGTCCATTTGTTTTATTCAGGCCATCTAGTGGGCTAGATGACAAGAAAACACTAATATCAGATCGATCCAAAACAGGTGGGCCATGTGGGACCCACCTTGATGATGTGTACATCTCCACCGTCCGTCCATGGACACAGGACGTAACTGACGATGGGTGTGGCTAACAGTGAAGTATGAACTGGAAGTGGAGGTGGCTAACGATGATGTGTGAGTAGACAGTGGGTGTACTAGCTTGCAAAAAAAAATAATAATAAAATATATTAATATAATACTGATGGGTGTGGCCTGCACGTGGGACCGACCTCTACTTTCAGCTGCAACGCACAACAGCATTTGCTGACAGCAGGGTCTGTGGGACCCATTCACGTCGTCCATCCATTAGATGGGCCACATCTCACACATGTGATGCATCCACCGGTTAAGGATGGTGGGACCTATCCCACGTGTGGGGATACCCCCTAAAGCATGTAACTATCTAGGCCCTGGACGGCCTGTAGATATTATATATATATTGTATTATATTATATTATATTATATTATATTATATTATATTATATATATTATATTATATATTAAATAAATACGTGATATGGTGGGTCCAACATGGGACCCACCGCTGTTCTCTTTAATAGCAACCAAGCTGCACGAACTGCAACTATATAACTGCTCTATTAACGTCAGTAGGTATGTGGGACCTGCTTCAGCTATGTGGACGTCACCACTAGCTGTTGTATAAACGATGGCAAGATCAGTGGGTCTCACCTGTTTCATCCATGTCATTGATTTAGGGGACCCACCATATTGCATGTGTTGTATCCATACCATCCAACCATTTGTGAGATCATTTTATGGCATGAGAAATGAGTGTGTCAGATACAAAGTTCAAGTGGACCCCCACCATTTTAATAGTGGACAATGACACCCACCGTTTAAACTTCTAAGGGCCATAATAGGTCTAATTAAGCTGATATTTTTTTTCACTTCATCTACCTCTATGTTAACTTAAGTATAGGTCGGATCTTAAAAATACATAGGGGTGGGCCCAATTGATATACATGAAGCCCATTTGATTCAACCCGTTGATATGACCCATTCGATGTATTTGGAGCTCATAGGACGCGGCCCATTGTGATGTATTTCCAACCCATTTCATAAGGCCCATTGCGACGTATTCGAGGCCCGTGTGAGTGGCCCATAGTCATGTGTATTAGGCCCATGTGATTCGGCTCATTGAATCGGCCCACTTGATTCGACCCATTTAAATCGGGCAATTGGTGTGGTCCATATGATGTGGCCCGTTTGATGCATGTTGGCCCATTGGACCAGCCCACTTGATGTAGCCCACTTGATGTATATGAGGCCCAATGAGACGTATGTGAGGACTTTGTATGGGCCGAATGTGATGTGATGAGGCCCATTGCGATGTGAGATCCCATCATGATGTATGTAATGATGTTTTTGGTGGCTATGCCTTGAGAGCAATGATGTTTTGACGTCCACATTGTAAGAGCAATGATGGTTAAATGTCCACATTGTAACTCTCCCTAGGGCCCATTGATAGGCTCATACTTGTAATGTGTAGGCCGTCTAGGCCCATCTTCGTTATAAACAGAGTCCATCACCATATAACATGTTTAGTATAATTCCATGATTCATGCTCATAAGCATCATATGTATGCTTGATATGAGGAGTGACTGATCATAGCATATGCTTTCAGAAAGATTGTTTATAGGCTCCCTGATAGGCGGAGTTACCCTACATGAGCTCGTGGTATGCGCAGAATTTCTGCATGATTGGTAGTGTGATTTATGCTCTTCTCATTTGTATGACATGATTACCGCACGCCTTAGGGATATCGGGGATGTGACCTTCCCGGGCACATCGTGGATGGTAGGATCGGATACCGGAAATACTTTTTCTAGCATCGGGGAGCCATAAATGTCCTTGGGTGAAAATTTCTAAACTCGATGGTACTAGAGAATAACTCCAACATCGAGACCGAGTGAAAACATGAGCGCGCGAGTGGCGAATACCAGGAGGCCTCGTCTCCCACTGTGTCATGGTTAGTTGAAAAGGGGAGTGGCCTTACTCGCCTGAGGGTAGGGGGCATTATTAGGTTAAGTTTGACCAGCTCATAAATGGGTACCGAGAGCCGAGAATGGAGTTTTACGGTGGCTGTCGGTGCCAGATTTAGTGATCAAAAATTTTATGAGTGTAGTTTTCGAGTTTGGGGCGTGACAGAAGTTTGTTTCAAAGCATAACTTGAGAACAACTTAAAACAACATCACATATCTAGTTGAGTTTAGGTCAATTAGGTTCCGAGTGAGTAACCTTCTGATTTAGTCTCCTAACATGCCTTCGAGAGTTTTCAACGATTGATAGGAGCCTTTGTTATTTTCTATAAGACATACCACCCAGGAGAGTGACCTGAGTGCTACTGCTTCACCACCTGAGACTCCCACTTTACCACCTACGACTCCCGCTCCACCCCAAAGATCCCTGCTTCTCAGCTTGAGGATGTCATTCCTCCACCTGAGACCAGTGCGGATCTGACTGTACCTGTGAGTGCCTCCCAGTTACAGCAGATGTTGCAGACTGTGACGGCTGCACTTTAGGGACAGGGCAGGCATCTTGTTATTTCGCCAGCCAAGAAAAAGCAGGAGCACACAAGTGCCCTTCTTTGAGAGTTCAGACAGCTCGATCCAACGCATTTTTAGGGTGAGCCAGATCCGCCAGCAGCTGAGAGATGGCGCTCCGATGTGGAGAAGATTTTTGATACTATGGCGTGTATAACCCAGCAGCAAGTTCGGTTGGCCATATTTCTTCTCCAGGGTGAGGCTAAGCATTGGTGGAGCTCCATTACCCATGTTATAGGGCCATATTTCATCTCTGCATGGGAGGATTTCATAGAACGATTTGAGTAGCAGTAGTTTCCCGGCCGCATTCGTCGTCAGAGAGCATTAGAGTTCGAGACTCTAGTGCAAGAGAACATGTTTACGGCATAGTACGCAACTTTTTTCATTTCACTATCGAGGTTCGCGCCATATTTGGTTAATGATAAGGGACGAAAGGCCCGTTGTTTGAGAACGACTTATGTTACAGTCTTCGAATCCATGTTATTGGGCATGAGCTCCCGACTTTTCAAGCGGTAGTACGGAGGACTCAGATTTACGAGACTGAGTGGGCCGGTGGGCAGAGTGATTAATATCAAAGGAGAGGCTGGAAGTGGCAGGCCCCCTCTAGTAGCTCCCAACAGCATCGACGGTCACAAAGGTACAGGAGCTACCTATCTGCCAGAGCACCAGCGACACCTCCAGCGCCACCCTAGCAGCCGTTTATAGGGACTTTTTTTAGATGTGGTGGGATAGGGAACCGCGTGTATGAGTGCCCCCGCTCTCATCTGCAGTAGTCGAGAGGGCCACAGTAACCTCTAACACAGAAGCGATCACAGCGTTAGCAACCCCAGCCGCCGAGGCCCCAGCAGCAGCGACCGTAGCTACCTCAGCCGCCGAGGCCCCAACAGCAGTAGAGACAGCAACACATGCTGTCGTAGAGGCGTCAGCAGCAACAAGGACCTCAGAAGGGACAAGAACCTCCCCATCCAACTCAAGCTAGGTTATACGCGGCTCAGTAAGGTCTGCAGTCTTCTGGAGGAGTTGTTGAGGGCATTCTTTTCGTCTCCGCATGTTCTCACGTGTATTGTTTAATTTTGGTGCATCACATTCATTCATGTCTAAGGATTTTTGTCATTCGACTAGATTACTAACAGAGTCTGCTCGCGAGGGGTTGACCTTATCAACGCCCTTGGGGAAGACCACAGTGTTAGGTTGTTTCTATTCGTCTTTCCCAGTTCTGGTCGGTGATATCTTTTTGCTCGCTGATTTATTTGTGCTGCTGATGTCAGATTTCGACATCATCCTGGGTATGGATTGACTTGCCGAGTACCACGTTGTGTTGGACTGTTTCGTGAGGACCATCACATTCTGTATACCTGGATTACCTCAGTTCTTGTTCGTTGCTGAGCCCAGAGGAGAGTCATTATCTTGTCTTATGTCCTGCGCAATTTAGGAGCCCGTTGCTTTGTGTATCGATCAGGTGCCAGTGGTCTGTGATTTTCCTGATGTATTCCAAGAGATTCTGAGATTGCCGCCTAGCCGGCATATTGAGTTCCAGGGATTCATTCGTTCGAGCAGTTCTCCTTGGGGAGCATCAGTACTCCTCATCAGGAAGAAGGATGGGTCATTGAAGCTCTACGCGGATTACCGCGAGCTCAACCAGGTCACAATTAAGAATAAGTACCCACTCCCGAGGATAGATAATTTTTTTGATCAGCTGTAGGGTGCACATTTCTTTTTGAAGATTGACCAGCATTCCAGTTGTCATCAGATTTGGGTCCGAGAGGAGAACATCCTGAAGACGGCTTTCAGGATGTGTTATAGTCATTTTGAGTTTCAGGTCATGTCCTTCGGACTGACCAATGCACCCACAGTCTTCATGCAGTTGATGAATGAGGTCTTCCGTCCGTATCTCGATCAGTTTGTTGTGGTATTCATCGATGACATTCTAATCTATTCGAGGATCCATGAGGAGCATGTGTAGCATTTGGAGATTACACACAGACCCTTCGTGCCCACTGGCTGTATGCGAAGCTGGATAAGTGCGAATTCTGACAGGAAGAGGTGAAGTTCCTTAGTCACGTGGTGACGAGGGAAGGTGTCGCGGTGGACCCCTCAGAGGTTGAGGCAGTGCGTCAGTGGGACCATCCCACCACTGCTTCCGAGATTCGTAGTTTTCTTGGTTTGGTGGGCTACTCTCGACATTTCATTGAGGGCTTCTCCCGTATCGCAACCACGTTGACCAGATTAACTCGGAAGGGTGCGGAGTTTGTTTGGAGTGACACATGTGAGCGAGCATTTATGGAGCTGAAGGACCGCCTCATGTCTACTCCTGTCCTCACTCTTCTCTCTAGGAGTGATGGATTTATTGTATTTACTGATACTTTGCGTATTGGCTTGGGTGCTGTCCTAATGCTGCACTAGAAACCAGTGGCCTATGTGTCTCGCTAGCTCAAGGTCCATGAGTTGAACTACCCCATGCATGATTTGGAGCTGGCAGCAGTCGTCTTCGCAGTGAAGGTGTGGAGACACTATCTCTATGAGGTTAGGTTTGAGCTCTTCACCGACCAGAAGAGCTTGAAGTATTTATTCTCTCAGTTAGAGTTGAACATGAGGTAGAGGCGTTAGATGGATCTCCTGAAGGACTATGATTTTGATCTCCAGTACCACTTAGGCAAGGAAAACGTGGTGGCAGATGCCCTCAATCGTCAGCTACAGGGCTTAGTGGTACACATGATGATTCAAGAGTGGAGGATGCTCAAGGATATAACAGAGTATGACTTCGATTTTAGTATGCAGTATTCTATCGTTCAATTATCGAGCCTGTTGATTCAATCCTCTCTTATTGCGAGGGTGATCGAGGCTCAGCAGACAGACGAGTCATTACAGGATTACCATGCAGAGGCAGCATCAGAGAGTCAGACAGATTGACAGATTGGTTCTGATGGTGAACTTCGCTTCAGAGGCCAATTATGTGTCCCAGATATTCCTGAGTTGCACAGAGATCTTAATGTCGAGACACATTGATCACAATTCTCTATCCACCCTAGCTCGATGAAGATGTATCATGATATGAGGTGACAGTATTTTTGGGCAGGGATGAAGTGCCAGATCGTCAGTTTTATGGCTGAGTGTAACACATGCCAGCATATCAAGGCCAATCATCAAAGACCACCTGGTCCATTGCAACCGTTGAGTGTCCTGATGTGGAAGTGGGAGCACATGTCTACCGATTTTATCATAGGTTTATCGAGGACTCAGCGCGATCATGAAGCTATCTGGGTTATCGTGGACCGTCTGATGAAGTCGGCACATTTTCTTACGATTCGTGAGACTTGGTATGCGGACCGGCTCGCTAAGCTATTTATTGATGAGATCGTGAGACTACACGGTGTTCCTGTCTCGATTGTTTCAAACAGAGATCCAAAGTTCACGTCTCAGTTTTGGAGGAGCTTTTAGAGAGCGATGGACACTGATTTGCAGCTTAGCATCGCGTATCACTACCAGAACGACGGCCAGACCGAGAGGGTAACCAGATACTTGAAGATATGCTTTAGGCCTGTGCGATTGATTTTGGGGGTAGTCGGGATGAGCATCTGCGATTGGTTAAGTTCACATACAACAACAGCTATTAAGCGACCATTGACATGGCTCCTTTTGAGACATTATATAGTATACCATGCAGATCACCGAGTTGTTAGACCGAGGTTAGAGAGAGGCATCTCCTAGGTTCTGAGCTTGTGTAGCAGACGTCAGAGGCTATCGATATCATCATGTAGGGGATGCACATAGGTTAGAGCCGGTAGAAGAGTTTTGTTGATCGCCGACGTCGCTCCTTAGAGTTCACGGTTTCACAGTTGGGGATAGAGTGTACCTCAAGGGCTCGCCTATGAAGGGCGTAGTTTGATTTGGAGTGAAGGGCAAGCTTGCCCCAAGATTCATAGGACCTTTTGAGATCATTTGGTGTGTAGGCGTTGTGGCCTATTGGCTTGCCTTTCCATCTCAGTTGTCTGGCATCCACAACATTTTTCATATTTTTATGCTGAGGAAGTGTAGGTCAGACATCGTTCCTATTATCGATTGGCAGCCGCTGAAGGTTCGTGAGGACGCTTCTTACATTGAGTAGCCAGTTCATATCCTCGATCGGAAGGAGAAGGTCTTCAGGACCAAGGTCATCCCCTTGATGAAGGTTCAATGGGGTCACCATTCTGTTGATGAGGCACCTTGAGAGCGCGAGGCCGAGATTCAAGAGCGCTATCCCCATCTCTCTCTCTCTCTTTTCTTTTTATTATGGTGATAATGATGATGAGGCGTATGGCCCACCATGATGTTTACATCCATGCCATCTACTGGTGGACCCACACCATGATGTTTATATGTCATCCCAACTGTCCATCTAGGACGTGGCCCACCCCACACGTGTGGGTGTGGTCTTCCTTGATGTATTTATCCTAATCCACTCCCTTCATCCATCCAAAATGGTGTGGCCCACCGTGATTTATGTATTTTATCGATGCCATCCATCTGTTTTATCAAGGACATCTAGTGGGCCTAGATGATGTGAAAACACTAATATCAGACCAATCCAAAACAGGTGGGCCATGTGGGACCCACCTTGATGAGGTGTACATCCACACCGTCCGTCCAGGGACGCTGGACGTAACTGACAATGGGTGTGGCTAACAGTGAAGTATGAACTGGCAGTGGAGGTGGCTAATGGTGATGTGTGAGTAGGTGTACTAGCTTGCAAAAAAAAGATAATAAAATATATTAATATAATATTGATGGGGGTGGCCTGCACATGGGACCCACCTCTACTTTCAGCTGTAACGTGTAGCAGCATTTGCTGAAGAAGGGTTTGTCGGACCCATTCACGCCATCCATCCATTAGATGGGCCATCTCACGCATGTGATGCATCCACCGGCCAAGGATGGTAGAACCCATCTCATGTGCCGGGATACCCCCTAAAGCAAGTAACTATTTGTAATGCCCTGAAAATCGGGGGTTGTGTAGAAACCCAACTCCCGAGTTCCAGACCATCACTTATGCAACAAAAATGCTTATGATTAAATGTTGTCTGAGTTAGTGCATTAACATGAGTGAGATTATACCAAAACTGCAATTCATACTCCAGATTCAGTGATAAAACGCAAGCGAAAAACTGAAAGATATATATATCACTGTATGAAAAATAAAACAATCTCGATCTGTCTCCAAAGTATGAATATAACTCTGAGTCACAAATACATAAACAAACCAAAATCAAAGGTCATATGATAGTCCAACTAGTAAAAATCCCACTGATCCAGGCCACCTATGCGAAGCCGTCGGCAAACTGCATGTACGAGAACTCATCCTGGTCCTCGTAGTAGTCCGGCTCCACCTCCTGAATCGCCTGACAACCTGCATCTAAGACAGAGTCTGGTAGGTGTTGCAAGCACCGTCCTGTAACGTGGGAGTGGGTGATCAACTCAGTGGAATCATAGAGTAAAGATTAGCATGTTATCAAATCAATCACACGATGATAGTAAAGTAAACAATCAGACATTCCTAGATACTGTTATTAATGCAAGTATGAGATGAAGTAATGATACATGCCCTCACCAACACACTCCCTCATGCGAAACCATCTTACGTCCACGGCATGCTTTCTTCCCCCAGTGCTCCACATCTTCCAGGCACATGTAGTGCGATATGGATATAATTATCGAGTTATTATTAGTCCTTTCAAATAGCAGGATTGGGAAACTAAGGTACTTCCCTTATATCATTCCAAACACAGATCCTGTCTAGGGTCGTCACTCCTAGTAGTCTCATACGATGATGTATTTCTAGGTCACTGCAAGGGCTACCAGGGCTGTTGCTCGCACTCGTTGCACCGCTCCCCCTTCACCTTATCAATACAGGCCTAGTTGTATTCTTGTCACTACGGAAGGGTCGTTGCCTCACGTAGGCTTAGAATATGCTCGAGTTCACTACAAAGGGCTCGTCACCAATCAGAGTAGGTCGACAGCTCGAATGTAGTGTCCCATACCACCACAATCGGCTCACGAGTCTAAGGTGTTCATTGGTCACTACGGGGAGGTTTGTGGACCCAGCGTAGGCCGACAGCTCGACCACGGTGTCCCATACCACCATGCCCGGCTCATGAGTCTTAATGGATCAAGGTACTATGGTTATCAGGATTTTCACTAGTAAGTTCAGTACCCTAGGTTCAAACAGTTATGACCAATACAATGTGAACATACAATGGTCAGTCGGGTTACTTGACGAGCTCGACTAGTACGAGCGCACCTCAAGCTGAACAACATGAAGTGCATGAAACACCTCGTGTGGCCTAACCACTGCCGTCAACCAAAGCACGACTCGGGTTCATCGACACGTCCTTCATGGCGAATAGAATCCAACCACGATTTCGAATCTGTTACCGACTGCCTGGACTAACGTATAGCCCCAAGCACTTATAATCTAATTCAATAATCATATGAGAGTGACAGAAACGAAGCACAAATAATCCAAGCATGTTAACAACATGTTATAACATACAACATAAGCAAATCAATCAAACACAAGCATTTCATATACATAAGGAAATCAATTCAATATAACAACATGGAGGAAATCATGTACATCATCATATTAATGGAGAATCCAGTCTCAAAACTAATCTACAACACCATTCACTCAATACTTACTAATACATACTCTTATACAAACACTTAGTCTACACACATTTGTCTACATAGTATATGTCGACCCAACGTGTGCTTTAGGGCGAATCTCTTTGCCAACCAGATCATACACGCTTAACTAGTATAATAACATGAAAAATACACATGGCAATCATTTTAGCAAAATACGGATGTATACAGTATTTCCTACAAATATCTAAAATACCCTAAATCTCATATTCTCCGTACGTAATCGAAATGGAAAACAGACAGCATGTTCTACATGTCAAACAGCATCCTTGTCAATAATCTACTATCAAACGACATTGAAATCTTTGAAAACAGTTAACCTAAGCATATAAAATCCTCACCTTACGCCGTAGAAGCGAAACGAATCGAATAAAAACTCTACACTTCGTCAACGTCAATATGACGACCTATATCACAAGATAAGTCAGCTACTTTGCTACTTGTATTGACGGAATTTCTAAAACAGGCTAAGGTTAGGGTTTTCTTACCTAAAATGAAATCAGAATCACCGGAAGAGTGATTAGAACACGATGGCTAAGCACGTGTAGTAGAGGATCGAGTGACAGGAACCTTTCCTCACAACTTCCACACAATCTCTCTCTTTTCTCTCTTCTCTTTTCTAGGGTTTCTTGCAAATTCATATGGGAGGTATGTGAGAGGGTTTAAGGTCCTTAAATAGGTTAGAAACTCACTTATTTAGACTTTAAACCAAGGTATACTTGGGTTATAGCCAAATCGGATCTTTTCCGATCCAAAAGAACATTTCTTGAGGTCCCCTGACTAAATGCGATTGAACTTAAGCTTATGGATGTTGGATCCTGATCATATTAAGTTTTCAATTCAATAGGGTTTCCAGATCGCACGTGGCGGACCAGTTTCAGTTCAGCGGTCATTAAGACTCGATTAGGGATTCTAAGTACACTGACATGTGTGGGAAATGTTCCCTGATCTGAGGGTGTATTTGGGTCAGATTTCGACTGTATGAATTCTTATAATTAACCTGCAAGCGTCAAGTGCCAGATTTATTTAAATCACATTTAATTTATAAAGAATTCTACTCTTTCTCACACTCCTTGCTCCAGACTCAATGAAATAGCGTCAGGACATCAGTTGGGCTTGATTTCTGAAACGATTGTCAAGTCCAACTAAGCGGTCATAACGGTCTGAGATTGTAGATATCGGACTTTCGACGCACGGTCAGAATCCATTATAAAGTTTCAAAGGGTTCTTGAGAGTAAACGGGTTTAGAGTTTGATCCTAAGTTTTAAGGTGTTATAGCGTTAATGATTCCACAAGTTTTGGGTCTTGCAGAACGTATTTAAAGCGATCAATACTAATTTCACACCTAATCTAACATAGCGCTAGTTAACTTATGCTTAATTTCTAAAGGAATTAATCCTAAGTGATTTCTGTCTGAGGTGGTACTCAGGTCTCTGTACGAATTTTTTCGAGACGTTGCACTATCCAGGCCCTAGACGGCCTGGACGTTAGATATTATATATATATATATATATATATATATATATATATATATATATATATATATATATAATATTAAATAAATATATGATATGGTGGGCCCAACATGGAACCCACCTCTACTATCTTTAATAGTAGCCAAGCTGCACGTATCGTAACTATATAGTTGCTCTATTGACGTCAGTAGGTATGTGGGACCTGCTTCAGCTATGTGGACGTCACCACTAGCTGTTATACAGACGGTAGCAAGATCCGTGGGTCCCACCTGTTTCATCCACGCCATTTATTTAGGGGACCCGCCATATTGCATGTGTTGTATCCATACCGTCTAACCATTTGTGAGATCATTTTATGGCATGGAAAATGAGTGAGTTAGATCCAAAGTTCAAGTGGACCCCCACCATTTTAATAGTGGATAGTGACACCCACCATTCAAAGTTCTAAGGGCAACAATAGTTCAAATTAAGCTGATATTTATTTTCACTTCATCTACCTCTATGTTAACTTATGAATAGGTCAGATCTCAAAAATACATAAGGGTGGGCGCAATTGATATACATGAAGCCCATTTGATTCGGCCCGTTGATACAACCCATTTGATGTATTTGGAACTCATTGGACGTGGCCCATTGTGATGTATTTTTGACTCATTTGGTAAGGCCCATTGCAACGTATTTGAGGCCAGTGTAAGCGGCCCATAGTCATATGTATTAGGCCCATGTGATTTGGCTAATTGAATCGACCCATTTGATGTGGTTCATTGAATCGGCCCATTTGATTCGGCCCATTGGTGCGTTCCATATGATGTGTCCTGTTTGATGCATGTTGGCCCATTGGAGCGGCCCACATGATGTGGCCCACTTGATGTATATGAGGCCCAATGAGATATATGTGAGGATTTTGTGTGGGCCGAATGTGATGTGATGAGGCTCATTGTGATGTGAGATCCCACCATGATGTATGTAATGATGTTTTTGGTGGCCATTCCTTGGGATCAATAACGGTTTGACATCCACATTGTAAGAGCAATGGTGGTTAAATGTCCACATTGTAACTCTCCCTAGGGCTTATTGATAAGCTCATACTTGTAGTGTGTAGGATGTCTACGCCCATCTTCATTATGAACAGAGTCCATCACAATATAACATGTTTAG
The DNA here is from genome assembly GCA_037074715.1 of Magnolia kwangsiensis. Classification (NCBI taxonomy): domain Eukaryota; kingdom Viridiplantae; phylum Streptophyta; class Magnoliopsida; order Magnoliales; family Magnoliaceae; genus Magnolia; species Magnolia kwangsiensis. The sequence continues at coordinate 82,124,718 of CM073589.1, read as the reverse complement.
TATAATTTCATGGTTCATGCTCAAATGCATCATATGTATGCTTGATATGAGGAGTGACTAATCATAGTATATGCCATTGGACAGATTGTTTATGGGCTCCCTGATAGCTGGAGTTGCCCTACATGAGCTCGCAGTAAGTGCAGGATTGTTGCATGATTGGTAGTGTGAGTCATGCACTTCGCATTTGTATAACATGATTACCGCACATCCTAGCGACATTGGGGCTGTGGCCTCCATGGGCACATCGTAGATGGCAGGATCGGACATTGAAAATACTGTTTCTAGCATTGGGGTGCCATAGATGTCCCTAGGTGAAAATCTCTAAACCTGATGGTACTAGAGGATGACTCCAACATCAAGGACGAGTGGAAACATGAGTGCCCGAGTGCCGAATACCAGGAGGCCGCATCTCCCACTGTGTCCTGGTCGGTTGGAAAGGGGTGTGGCCTTACTCGCCCGAGGGTAGGGGCATTACTAGGCTGAGTTTGACCAACTCGTGAATGTGTCCACTATCGACGTGTTAGATAAACATTGGCAGACTATTGGCCAGGCGGATAGTGAGGTTTCTTACGCTCACTTGAACTGTGCACTTACGAAAGGGGCAGTGCATTTGAAGTGCACTAAACCCCGGTGATTATCTAGAATGAGAACTATACTGATATTTGATGCTCTAATGAGGAGCCGCAGTGATATGTGGATGAGGATTGGTATGCATGAGTTACATTTTACATCGCATGGTCTTGATATAGCTGATAGCATTCATGTTTTGTACCGTATAGCCTTGGTATGACTATTTGCATTCATGTACTCATCAACATGATTCTGCATTACTCTGACATTGCATTCTGAGCACGCTCATATTTTGCACACACTTACACCACCCACTAAGCTTTTAATAAGCTTATACACGATTGATGTGTGCAGGTGATGCCAGGATGCAGCCGTAGCTTCGCTGTAATAGGAGTGTGCAGTCGAGCTTCAGGAGTTTCCGTTATCACTATCTTGTATTTTTTTTCTTACGCATTATACATTAAGTTTTTAATCATAGTGAATTTTGTGATGGTGTTCTTGTGGTTATTTATAACACCCTAAAAATCGGAGGTTGTGTATAAACCCGACTCCCGAGTTCCAGACCATCACTTATGCAACAAAAATGTTTATGATTAAATGTTTTCTGAGTTAAAGCATTCACATGAGTAAAATTATACCAAAACTGCAATTCATACTCCAGATTCAGTGATAAAAGCAAGTGGAAGACTAAAGGATATACATATCACTGTATGGAAAACAAAATAGATCTCAACTGTCTCCAAAGTATGAATACATTTCTGAGTCTCATATACATGTAAATAAATAGAATCAAAATGTTAAAAATAGTCCCACTGAGAAGTCCCGCCAATCCAGGCCACCTAAGCAAAGCCGTCGTGGTACTGGATATATGAGAACTCGTCCTAGTCCTCATCATAATCCGGCTCTGCCTCCTGAATCGCTGCCTCACCTGCATCTAAGACAGGGTCTGATGGGTTCTACAAACACCATCCCGTAAGATGGGAGTGAGTAGCTAACTCAGTGCAATAATAGAGCAAAGATTAACATGTTCTCAAATCAATCATGCGATAATAGTAAAGCAGTAAATCAAACATTCCTAATACTGTTGTTAATGCAATATGATGTGACATGATGGATGCCCTCACCGACGATCTCCCTCATACGGCACCATCTTACTCCCGCGGCATGCTTTCTTCCCACAGTACTCCACATCTTTCAGGCACATGCAATGTGATGGTGATATGATTACTGAGTTATTATTAGTCCATTCATACAGCAGGATTGGGAAACTAAGGTACTTCCCTTATATCAATTCCAACACAGATCCTGTCTAGGATCGTCACTCCTAGTAATCTCATACGATGTATATTTTGTAGGTCGCTGCAAGGGCTGCCAAGGCTGTTGCTTGCACTCGTTGCACCGCTCCCCCATCACCTTATCAATACAGGCCTACTGTACTCTCATTGCTACGGAAGGGTTGTCACCTCTCGTAGACTCAAAATACACTCACGGTCACTACAAAGGGCTCGTCGCCTGATCAGTGTAGGCCGACAACAAGAATATAGTGTCCCATGCCACCATAATCTGCTCACGAGTCATAAGTGCTCACTGGTCACTACGGGGAGGTTTGTGGCCCCAGCGTAGGCCGACAGCTCGACCACGGTGTCCCATACCACCATGCCCGGCTCATGAGTCTTTATGGATCAAGGTACCATGGTTAATAGGGTGTACAATGGTAAGTTCAGTACCCTAGGTTCAAGCAGTTATGACTCATACAAGGTGAACATACAATGGCTAGTCAGGTTACTTGACGGGCTTGACTAGTACGAGCGCATCTCAAACTGAGCGACATGAAGTGCATAAAACACTTCGCGTGGCCTAAACACTACCGCCAACTCTAAAACACGACTCGCATTCATCGACGTGTCGTTCGTGACAAAGATAAGCCAACCACGAATTTATTCGGTTACCGACTACCTGGACAAGGTACAGTACCAAACATTTATGAATCCACATCAGTAATCATATAAGAGTAATGGAAATGAAATACAACAATGTGAGCATGTTAACACATGTTATAACATACAACTTAAGTAAATCATCTAACGCATGCATTTCATACATATAATGAAATCATACATATAGCTAACATGTAGGAAATCATTTACATCAGCATATTATTTGAGAATTCAATCTCAAACTAATTCATAATACCATTTAATTCAATACATACTAATACAAACATTTATACAAACACAGTCTACACACTTAAGTCTACATATAGTATGTTGACTCAAAGTGCGCATTTGGGCGAATCTCTTCGCCAAACTAATTATGCATGCATTCCTAATATCCTAATGTGACAAAGAGCCATGTCAATCATATCAGCAAAATATGGATGAAATTAGTATTTCCTACAAATGACTAAAATGCCCTAAATCTCATATTTTTCGTCTGCTTACGAAATAGGAAACGGACAGCATGTTGTACATGTCAAACGGCGTTCCCATCGATAATCTACTATTAAACGACATTGAAAGTATTGAAATCAGCCAATCAAAGCGTCTAAAATCTGCACCTTTTTTCTAGAGGTGAATCGATTCGAACGGAGCGTATACGCTTCGTCTACGGCGAACAGGCTACCTATTTCACAAGATGTATAAGTTACTTTGCTAAGAAATCAATGAAACCTCAAATCAGCAAGTATTTAGGGTGTTTTCTTATCTAGAAATGCGGCGGAATCACCGGAAAAGTGATTGAGGTGCGTTGCCTAAGCACATGTAACAGGTAGTGCAAGCAGCAGGAAGATCTCTCCCACTCTCTCTCACAATCTCTCACTTTTTCTCTCACACCAGCTAGGGTTTCTAGCAAATTCGGATGAGTGAGAGAAGTGAGGGTTAAGGTCCTTTTATAAGCTAATTTCTTCCTAAATTAGGCTTGGGAACAATGTTTACTTGAGGTCTAACCAAATTAGGGCTGTTTCGGTCCAAAAAGACATTTCGGGAGGTTCCCTGGCCGAACGTGATCCTACTTAATTTCATGCACGTCGGATGTTGCTCACATCCCATTTTCAGACCAGTAGTGTTCGTAGATCGCACGTGGCGGTCCAGTTTCAGTTCAGCGGTCATCGCACGTAAATCAGGTCTACAAGTCTCATGATATGAAAGAAAATTTTTTTCTGATCCGAGGGTGTAATTTGGCTGAATTCTGATGGTCAAAACACTTAATAATAACGCGCCAAGTCGTGTGCCAGATTTGAATTTTAAAATTCCAAATCTAACCCTATTCTCACTCTCTTCACTCCATGCTCAATGAAATAGCCTCTGAATATCGGTTGGACTTGATTTTCGAAATGATTGTCAAGTCCAGCTAAGCGGTCATAACGGTCTAAGATTGTAGGTATCAGACTTTCTACGCGCGGTCTAGATCCAATACAAAGTTTCAAAGGGGTCCTGAGAACAAACCGGTTTAGAGTTTGATCCGAGGTTTCAGAGTATTATAATGTCATTGGTTCTACTCGTTTTGGGTCTTTTAGAACGTATTTAAAGCGATCAGGGATGATTTCACAGCTACTCTAGCGTTGCGCTAGCTAACTTACGCTTATTTTCTAAAGGAATTAATCCTACGCGATTTCTGGTCGAGTTGGTACTCGAGTCCTAGTACAGATTTTTCCAGGGCGTTATAATTTACCCCCCTTAACAAAAATTTCATCCTCAAAATTTATTCCTTTTCGTATTCCTTGAGAAGATGTGGATAATTCTTTCTGATCTCGGCTTCTGTCTCCTAGGTAGCCTCTTCCTCAGAATGATGCGTCCACAATACCTTCACAAGGGGAATCACCTTGCTACCTAGTACCTGCTCCTTCCTGTCTAGGATACGTTCGGTCGCAGGATATATGTAACATCCTCTCCTAACTGCACCTGCTCCCATCTGATGATATGGGAAGGATCAGAAACGTATTTCTTCAGCATAGAAACATGAAATACGTTGTGAACGCTCGCGAGAGGCGTGGGTAAAGCCAAACGGTATGCCACTCCTCCCACACAATCGAGGATCTGGAATGGACCAATGAATTGCGGTGCCAGCTTCCCCTTCTTCTCGAACCGAAAGACTCCCTTCATAGGGGAAACTCACAAAAATACATGATCCCCAACCGTGAACTCTAGCGGCCGCCGTCTCGTATCGGCATAACTTTTCTGTCTTCTCTGTACAATGAGAAGCCGACGTCTAGTAATATCAATCTTCTCCGACGTCGCCTGCACTAACTCTGGGCCAATCAATCTATGCTCACTGACCTCTGCCCAACAATGCGGTGCTTGACAAGGTCGCCCATACAATGCCTCATAAGGTTCCATACCGATACTCGCTTGGAAACTGTTGTTGTACGCGAACTCCGCATATGCAAGACAGTCATCCCAATTGTCCTTGAAGTCCAATGTGCAAGCTCGCAACATGTCCTCTAAGATCTGGTTCACCCGCTCTGTCTGTCCGTCTGTCTGTGGGTGGAAGGCAGTACTGAACTTCAACTTCACACCCATAGCCTCCTGAAAGCGAGTCCAGAAAATAGTAGTGAACCGCGTGTCTCTGTCCGAAAGGATCTCCAACGGAACTCCATGCAGACACACGATCTCTCTGATATATAGTCTAGCCAGCTCGTCTGTAAAGTTCGTGACTTTGATCGGTAGGAAGTGCGCCGACTTCGTCAGACGGTCAACGATCACCCATATGGAATCATGTCCATTCCTCGTCTTCGGCAGCCCTGAAACAAAATCCATGGAAATGAAGTCCCACTTCCACTCTGCGATCGGCATAGGCTGAAGAAGTCCAGGTGGTCAGTAATGCTCTGCCTTCACCTGCTGGCAAGTAAGACAACGGGACATGAACTCTGCTATGTGGGTCTTCATACCTTCCCACCAATAGGTCCTCCTCACATTGCGATACATCTTCGTACTTCCTGGATGCATCGCGAGTCTGGTACAATGCGCAACCTCGAAAATCTCTCGTGTCAAGTCAGGGATATCTGGGACGCATAGGCGGCCACGATAACGTAAGCCCCTATCCGTGCCAAATCGCCACTCGGTGTCTGCATCATCACTGGCCTGCTCTCGAAGCTCAGTCAGACCCGCATCATCCCTCTGCGCCTCAATAACCCGGCCATCGATCTGAGATCGCACCTGCACATGTTGGATGAACTCATACGGCTCCTCTACAGTGAGTTTCTTCTCAAAGTCTCACAAAAACTCAACCATATCCCACTCAGCAACCATTAGCGGAGCCACAAACTCTATCGCCTTCTTGCGGCTCAACGAGTCAGCCACAAGGTTCGCCTTCCCCAAATGGTAAGAGACTTCGAACTTGAAGCCCTTCAAAGTCTCCATCCATCGCCGCTGCCTCATATTCAAGTCTCGTTGCGTGAATATGTACTTGAGGCTCTTGTGGTCGCAAAAGAGCTCGAACTCCTCTCCATAGAGGTAATGTCTTCAGAGCCTCAGTACGAATATGACGGCTGCCAACTCCAGGTCGTGTGTAGGGTAATTCTCCTCGTGCTTCCTTAATTTTCTTGAGGCATACGAAATTACCCTTTCCTTCTGCATAAGGACACAACCCAGACCAACGCTAGACGCGTCAGTGTATATAGTGTATCTAACCCCTTGCTCTGGCAATACTAGCACAGGGGCAGACGTAAGTCTATCCTTCAGCTCCTGAAAAGCTGACTTCGCCTTGTCATTCCAGGCGAACTTCACGTCATTCCATGTCAACTGATATAAAAGTCTCGCGATCGTCGAAAAATCCCAAATGAAACGTCGATAATAGCCAGCGAGACCCAAGAAACTCCTCAACTCAGTGACAGAACCAGGCTGTTCCCAGTTCTAAACTGCCCTACCTTCGCCAGGTCAACTGCAAGGAACTTCACTTCCTGCTTCCAGAAGTCGCACTTCTTGTACTGTGCGAATAACTGATACTGTCTGAGTGTATCCAGGACCAAGCACAAGTGCTCCTCATGCTCCTCTCGACTCCTGGAGTATACCAAAATGTCGTCAATGAACACAACGATGAATCGATAGAGGAAAGGCCGAAATACCCGGTTCATCAGATCCATGAACACGGCTAGTGCGTTCATGAGATCGAACGACATCACAAGAAACTCGTAGTGGCCAAAGCTGGTCCTGAATGCTGTCTTTTGCACGTCCTCATTCCTGACGCGCAACTGATGATATCCTGACTGGAGGTCAATCTTCGAGAAGTATTTCGCTCCTCTCAACTGATCAAATAAGTCATTGATCCTGGGTAAAGGGTACTTGTTCTTCACCATGATTAGGTTCAGCCTGCGATAATCAATACACAATCGCAACGAACCATCCTTCTTCCTTACAAATAGGACTGGTGCTCCCCAAGGAGACACACTGGGTCGAATAAGGCCAAGCTCCAACAGACCATCAATCTACATCCTCAACTCCTCCATCTCACACGGTGCCATGCGATACGTCGGTAGTGAGACGGGCGTGAAACCAGGCATCAGATCGATAGTGAAATCAATCTCTCGTCGAGGCGGCAAACTAGGGATCTTTCTGAACAGATCTCCAAAATCATAAACGACTAGCGTATGCTCAAGCATCGAGGCATCAGCGTCCCGAAGTAAAGAAGCGTAGCTAAGTATGCGGAAGGGGAGATTTATCCGAACTGAAAATGTAAAAGGCGTGCCCTCTGGCTCGTACACCGTCACCATACGAGTCTCGCAGTCAATCTCGGCCCTCCCAGCAGTCAACCAGTCTATGCCAAGAATGTCGTCGAGATAAACAAGAGAGGGGTCGACGATAAGATCAAGAGTCATAATCTTGCCTCCCAGATCCACCAAGCAACCCTCACACATCAGGGTGGCATCAGAAAAATCTCCAGGAGCTGAAAGGACTAACACTCTATCCATACGAATGGTCGGTAGTCCATGACGCCTGACTATGGAATGCGATATCAAAGAAAGTGTGGATCCAGTATTCACCATCACAAGTATAGGAGTACCTCCGATATGGGCAGTGACCTCAAAGGTTGAATGCTGAGAAGTCTCTGTCTCGGTTGCCTCAGCGGTCAAGGCATGCACCCACGCCTGCTGTGGTCGATTTGGCCGCTGTACCATGGGTCGTAGAGGTGGCCTGAACTGAGATACGGGAGGTCTGAAGGAAGGGTGCACAGGAGCCAACCGTAAAAGTGGTGCTGATATAGCTTGTGGGCGTGTACGGTCGATCTTCTGCGGCGGCGAGAACCCACTGTCCCGCATCCGAGCGAAACAACTCTGTGCTAAATGGCCCGATCTCCCACAATAAGTACATGATAAATCGAGGCACCGCATCGGGGATACTGGCGCTGTAACCCTAGGAGGAGGGTCGACGCGAGGCCTCTTGCCCGCAAAGGGCCTGTCCTGCAACTCTGGTTGTGGCCTAGGAGCAATAGGGCCACGAGATCGCGTAAGTCGATCCACATCCTGCTCTGCCCGCATGGACATGTGAATCATCTCTGCGTAGGAGGGAATGCTCACGCAACACATCTTCGACCGAATATCTGTCGCAAACCCTCAGAAAAAGTGCCGTATGTGCATCTGCTCATCTGTCAGTATAGTAGGGACGTATCTGCCCAACTCAGTGAACCGATGCTCATACTCAGTCACCGTCATGCCTCCCTGTCTGAGGCGCAGAAACTCGTTCTCCCGGTCATGCCTATATGTCTGGGGATAGTATTTCTTGTGGAAGCGAAAATTGAACGCTGCCCAGGTCTAGATGTAATCAGCGGCAACGGTCTGCAACACACTATACCACCATAAGCTGGCCTCCCGCTCGAATAAGAACGTAACCAACTCAACCTGCTTGGACTCTAAGCAATGCAGCATCCGTAATACCTTCGACATACGGTCGAGCCAATACTCGGCCTCTTCGGGTCTATGAGAACCCTTAAAAGTAGGAGGCCGCAAGCGCTGGAATCGCTCGAGTAGGCCCCGTGTATCAGCAGCAGACCCCATAGGATAAGTACGCGGTGCAGGATGAGCAATGCCCTCATCCTGAGCATAAGTACCGGCATCCTCAGCTGGATGCACAGGTGGTGCAGGTGGAGTCACACTCCCACCCTGGGCTAGAGCCCCCACTATAGTAGTCAGGAGCTGCTGCTGCTGCTGTATCATGGCCATCATTTACTCAAATCTATTTGGAAGTGGACCAGGCTGTGGCATGTACTGCGTTGAAGAAGACGCACGGTACTGTTCTCTGACGGGCGGTGTGAAAGGCGGTGGTCTAACTGCAGGACCAGTAGGAGGCTGAGACTCACGTGCTGTCTCAGGAATCGGGCCCACAGCAAGGTCCGTATGAGCACCAGACTGGAGGAAAACCTAATCCATAGACTCACCCAATGTAAGCCAAGCTGTGCTCCGTGTAGCCTTAGGCAGCATTCCCTATATTCAAAATAGGGCGCAACCTTGTCAGTCTCAATAGCACAAAACCGCAATCATTCATATAAAGAGTCAAATACATTTCATGTATTTTATTTAATCAAAATTGTCATAATACAAGGGATATCTTCTTATAGGCATCATGACAAGAAGTACATGGGAACTAAGACAGTTAAAGCTACAACAGCAACATAAGTAAAATACTAGCCTTAACAGGCTTACACAACATAAAGCAGGAAACGACTAACTACTACCAATAACATCTAAAATATCATCGCTAGTCTGAGTCGGGTGATGGAGGAGGAGCACCCTTATCCTGCAAGCAGCACAGGATCACCTTCAAGGTGCGAGTCACCTTACCGAATTTTCTCTTCATAACGGCCTTGGTATCCTCGACCTCAGCCCGAAGTTCCTGAACTTCCCTTCGCAAGGCGACCTGGCTCTCCTCAATTCGGGCAATGTGAGCATCACTAGTAGCCTGAGTAGAAGGAGGAGGGCTCTCATCAGTATCCTGAGCCTCCTCTTCTTCCTCTTCCTGGGCTTCTTCCTCTACTTCCGGCTCTTCTTCCTCTTCCTGGGCTTCTTCCTCTACTTCCACCCCAGGTTCTCCTTCACTTGGATACTCTTCGCCATCAAAATCGCCCTCGCTATCCTCATCAAGCTGAGTCTCACGGTACTGAGACCCGATCTTTATCTTGACCATGGTAGACTCATCAATGCAGTGAATCAGAACTGGCAACTCCGGCCCAAGTCTATAAGCAAACTCAAGCGTGATCTTGCATATAAACCGGCCAAAAGGAAGCGACTCAGACGTTCTTCTTGATTTCGCTATGAGGATAATCTGTCGCAACATGAAAGTGGCCATACACACATTTTCTCCTTGGGCCACCTGATAAAGAAATCGACCATAAGGCTTGTACATTCAACACGATTTGTCGACCTGGGATACACGTTGAACGTGCAAATGTGGTGCAGGAGGCACAAATCATAAGACATATGAGTCGTGAGGCTATTGTTAGGCTGCCATGGAACCAGATTACCGCATAGGAACCTGGTACGGCGATCTCGCTCATGCCTACTCCTCAAATTCTTTGCACTGGGATGAACATCACCAAGGGGTACGTTTAGAAGTCGCGCTATCAACCGAACATCGATCGTAGCCATCCGGTCTCTACCAAAGGGAATCTTGAACTGCAATGACTCTAATGTCGAATTCTAGATACGAGCGTAGAAGGCACGAACGGTGCTCACATTAGCACGAGAACGGGCTTCACAATGTGCAGCTTCAATGCGCTCAAACAATAGAAATTCGCCGAAGAGTCGCCCTTCCATGTCTGCTTCAAACAACACCTTACGATCAGTATAATTGCTGTGAGGCATCTCTGCTAACAGCACTTGCCCAATTTGAGCATGGGGATCTAAATCCCGCTTTGTATGAAACTCCCGAGCTGTGCTTGGACTTGCGGCGGCGCTTGAGCTAGTGGCGCCACCCCTCGGTCTTCTTGATTGTGCTGGGTGACTAGGCCCAACCTCTTTCACTGCGGTCTTTCTCTTTCCCATCAAAGAGAGGATGGTGGAGAAAGAGAAAAAGCCCAAAATGGCTTCACAATAGCCATGAAAAATGTGGAAAATGTAGAGAAATGGCTTCCCAAACAGATAGAAGGAAATTTAGGCATTGTAGAGGGATGCTTCAAGCTCCCTAGGGCTGGATTTTTAAAAAGAAAAGAGAAGAATAAAGGGGAATGGAGCTCCACCCGATTTCAGCCACAAATGGAGGTTGTAGGAGCTCCAACGGATGAGATTTGTAAGAGGAGGAGTTACAAACAGCAATGGAGGGATGGAATGGGTTCGGTTTTAGTAGGAAATGGGATTGGGAGAGGTTTAGGCCAGCGATTTGAGATGGGGCAGCAAGAAAAATGTGAAAGGAGCTTGGGAGGGGGCTGTTTGTGAAGGAGGTACCCTTTCTAAGGGGTTTCGATGGACGGGCGCTGTATGGAAGGGGTGACCTACCCTAAAAACACCTTGTGCCAAAATTTCAGCCCAAACAGGGCCCACCGTACGGCGATGCATCGCCGGATCGGCGATGGCATCACCAGTCATCTCCAAATTTGACCGGTCTGGCCTGGTGGGATGGGTCCCACCTACCCTAGGGACTCCAAATAAGTATGGGCCCCACCCCAGATCATTGTATTTTGACCTAGGGAGGCCTAAAATTTTATTCATAGATTTTTAGGGCCAATCTGTAAACCAGAATATATTTACCAATCATATAGCATATGATTTTGGGGTAGGAGGAGCTAATCCATCCATCTAAACCATTAGTTGCTAAATATTGCAAAGTTAGAATGGCCAAATGGGCAGTTTTAGTGTATTTTTACTATTCATTATAAAATTTTGCCTAAGTATGATTTCATGTCATTTTTACATTAGGATCATTGCCTAACATGAAAATAATAAGAAAAATTTGAAGAACGGGGTGGTGAGAGGAAGAATTTTGAAGGAATTGGGTGAAACGGGATTTTTAAGCCCTAGCGACTTAAAGTAAGGGTTGTGGTTGCCCCACAGCCCAAGGGTTCACATTTTTGGGTTTAGAACCTTTCAGAGAACGTCTCAACCCACCTACTTACAACCTAAGAGCTACTTAGGTCCCTTCACGCACCCTAGATGTGTTACGGACTCAATCAAACGATCGATACGAATAGACTTCGCCTATTGGCGAAACTACGATCCTATAAGTGTTTCTAGATTCTTTACGCACCCACTTAAGTCAAAGGTGCGATAGAGTACGTCGCCTGACCATAACCCAGGCCCGATATAATCTCATTCATGCTCTGATACCAACTTGTAACACCTTGAAAATCAGGGGTCGTGTATAAACCCGACTCCCGAGTTCCAGACCGTCACTTATGCAACAAAAATGTTTATGATTCAATGTTTTCTGAGTTAAAGCATTCACATGAGTAAAATTATACCAAAACTGCAATTCATACTCCAAATTCAGTGATAAAAGCAAGTGGAAGACTAAAGGATATACATATCACTGTATGAAAAATAAAATAGATCTCAACTGTCTCCAAAGTATGAATACATCTCTGAGTCTCATATACATGTAAATAAACAGAATCAAAATGTTAAAAATAGTCCCACTGAGAAGTCCCGCCAATCCAGGCCACCTAAGCCAAGCTGTCGTGGTACTGCATATATGAGAACTCGTCCTGGTCCTCATCATAATCCGGCTCTGCCTCCTGAATCGCTGCCTCACCTACATCTAAGACAGAGTTTGGTGGGTGTTACAAACACCATCCCGTAACGTGGGAGTGAGTAGCTAACTCAGTGGAATAATAGAGCAAAGATTAATATGTTCTCAAATCAATCATGCGATAATAGTAAAGCAGTAAATTAAACATTCCTAATACTGTTGTTAATGTAATATGACGTGACATGATGAATGCCCTCACCGACGATCTCCCTCATACGGTACCATCTTACGCCCGCGGCATGCTTTCTTCCCACAGTGCTCCACATCTTCCATGCACATGCAATGTGATGGTGATATGATTACCGAGTTATTATTAGTCCATTCATATAGCAGGATTGGGAAACTAAGGTACTTCCCTTATATCAATCCCAACACAGATCCTGTCTAGGGTCGTCACTCCTAGTAATCTCATACGATATATATTTTATAGGTCGCTACAAGGGCTGCCAGGGTTATTGCTCACACTCGTTGCACCGCTCCCCCATCACCTTATCAATACAGGCCTACTGTACACTCATTGCTACGGAAGGGTCGTCACCTCCCGTAGACTCAGAATACGCTCGCGGTCACTACAAAGGGCTCGTCGCCTGATCAGTGTAGGCCGACAGTAAGAATATAGTGTCCCATACCACCATAATCTGTTCACGAGTTATAAGTGCTCACTGGTCACTACGGAGAGGTTTGTGGCCCCAGCGTAGTCCGACAGCTCGACCACGGTGTCCCATACGACCATGCCCGGCTCATGAGTCTTTATGGATCAAGGTACCATGGTTAATAGGGTGTACAATGGTAAGTTCAGTACCCTAGGTTCAAGCAGTTATGACTCATACAAGGTGAACATACAAGGCCAGTCGGGTTACTTGACGGGTTCGAATAGTACGAGTGCATCTCAAGCTGAGTGACATGAAGTGTATAAAATACTTCGCGTGGCCTAACCACCGCCGCCAACTCCAAAACACGACTCGCGTTCATCGACGCGTCGTTCGTGGCAAAGATAAGCCAACCACGAATTTATTCGGTTACCGACTGCCTGGACTAGGTATAGTCCCAAAGATTTATGAATCCACATCAGCAATCATATAAGAGTAATGGAAATGAAATACAACAATGTGAGCATGTTAACACATGTTATAACATACAACTTAAGTAAATCATCTAACGCATGCATTTCATACATATAATGAAATCATGCATATAGCCAACATATAGGAAATCATTTACATCAGCATATTAATTGAGAATTCAATCTCAAACTAATTCCTAACACCATTTAATTCAATACATACTAAGACAAACATTTATACAAACACTTAGTCTACACACTTAAGTCTACATATAGTATGTCGACTCAAAGTGAGCATTTGGGCGAATCTCTTCGCCAAAATGATTATGCACGCATTCCTAATATCCAAATGCGACAAAGAGCCATGTCAATCATATCAGAAAAATATGGATGAAAACAGTATTTCCTACAAATGACTAAAATGCCCTAAATCTCATATTTTTCGTCTGTTTACGAAATAGGAAACGGACAGCATGTTGTCCATGTCAAACGGCGTTGCCGTCGATAACTACTATTAAACGACATTGAAAGCGTTGAAATCAGCCAATCAAAGCGTCTAAAATCTACATCTTTTCCCTAGAGGTGAACCGATTTAAACGGAGCGTATACGCTTCGTCTATGGCAAACAGGCTACCTATTTCACAAGATGTATAAGTTACTTTGCTAAGAAATCGACGGAACCTCAAATTAGCAAGTATTTAGGGTATTTTCTTACCTAGAAATGCGGCGAAATCACCAGGAAAGTGATTGAGGTGCGTTGCCTAAGCACGTGCAACAGGTAGTGCAAGCAGCAGGAAGATCTCTCCCACTCTCTCTCACAATCTCTCACTTTTTCTCTCACACCAGCTAGGGTTTCTAGCAAATTCGGATGGGTGAGAGAAGTGAGGGTTTAAGGTCCTTTTATAAGCTAATTTCTTTCCAAATTAGGCTTGGGAACAATGTTTACTTGAGCTCTAACCAAATCGGGGCTATTTCGGTCCAAAAAGACATTTCGGGAGGTCCCCTGGCCGAACGTAATCAGATTTAAGTTCATACACGTCGGATGTCACTCACATCCCATTTCAGACCAGTAGTGTTCGTAGATCGCACGTTGCGGTCCAGTTTCAGTTCAGCGGTCATCGCACGTAGATCAGGTCTACAAGTCTCATGATATGAAAGAGAAAATTTTCCTAATCCGAGAATGTAATTTGGCTGAATTCTGATGGTCAGAACGCTTAATAATAATGCGCTAAGTCGTGTGCCAGATTTGAATTTCAAAATTTCAATTCTAACCTTATTCTCACTCTCTTCACTCCAGGCTCAATGAAATAGCCTCTGAATGTCGGTTGCACTTGATTTTTGAAATGATTGTCAAGTCCAGCTAAGCGGTCATAACGGTCTAAGATTGTAGGTATCGAACTTTCGACGCGCGGTCTAGATCCAATACAAAGTTTCAAAGGGGTCCCGAGAACAAACCGGTTTAGAGTTTGATCCGAGGTTTCAGAGTATTATAGTGTCATTGGTTCTACTCGTTTTGGGTCTTGTAGAACGTATTTAAAGCAATCAGGGATGATTTCACAGCTACTCTAGCGTTGCGCTAGCTAACTTACGCTTATTTTCTAAAGGAATTAATCCTACGCGATTTCTGGTCGAGTTGGTACTCGAGTCCAAGTACGGATTTTTTCAGGGCGTTATATTATTGTTTATGGGTTGTTCTTATGGTTATGCTTATATTGAATCAAAATCATATTAAAAATCTTCGTTGTAGGATCCTAGGATCGGAACCTGGCGTATGGGTGCCGGGAACCGAGAATGGGGTACTATGGAGGATGTCGGCGCCTGATTTGGCAATCGAAAATTTTGTGAGCCCGGTTTCTAAGTTTAGGGCATGACAGAATCGGTTCGGATCGAGTCAACCTTGCTGGACTCGGTCTCGAATCGGATTGAGTTCGGGTCACGTACTTGCAAAAATCGAATCAAGTTGAGTTGGACCTAATCTAGTCCGACTCGACTCGATGCCCACCTCTAAGTATGTTGTAGATTTGATGATGATAATTGTGATATGCTACGATAATTGGGTAAATTAAGGCATGCTCATGGACTAAATTTATGGGCCTTAGACAGTTCATGGAGAAGGCCCATATATGGCCTTGGGCCTTAAGTGAGCCCACTAGTGGAAAATGGGAATGTAACGTGGAATGCAAACCCAAGGGACAATTATCTGAGCCAAACCATTGACCTTATATGCAACCTTTGTTGAAAGCCCAAGTAGGCCCATGAATCTTGGAATTGGACACTAGAAGATTATAAGAGTGTCATGATTAGGACACATGGACCTTGGTTTGGATTTGGTTTCTTAATAAGGGCTATTAAGGTAAGACTAGAACCATGAATTTCATTTTATTTCTTTACATGTGACTGGTGATATACTAGTATAATTTTGTGAATTGGCTACATGAACATTCATGCATGAGAATGGTAATGCTTACATTGGTGGAATGATTCGTATGATGGTCACGTTATGACAAGATAGATGAGATGGTTTGTGATAAGACCTTGGGATGGCTAAAACTTAGATAGTATTGATTGAGAAGGATGAGAAGGGTGCCCAATTGTCACCTTGATCTTAGATTCCATAATTGGATACGCCCATCCTTCATGAAACCCATTTAAGTTGGTACCAATTGGGTCCTCTTTCATCATAGGTCGGGTGGGGGTGAGCACCATATGTTAAGTGGAAGTTCCTTACACTGTTGGAACTGGAAAGGAAAGAGGTGTGACAAGCTTACCTACCATTGTGCGTCGAGTTGACGATGTTTCATTTTGGTTGCTAAGGTTGGATAGGGTGAAACAAATCTAGGTCCCCCATTATTAAGTTGACAACTACACGGGAAGGGGTTAACACACCCATACTCAATTCCTTGGAAATGCATCCCATACTTGTGTTGAAGATGTTGGTTTAACACTTGTGTGGAGCGATTGAGCTTTTATGAAAGGAAATGATAGGTAGTTTAGATGCATACCTTATGAAGGAAAGGTAAAGTTATCATTGAACCATGCATTCATTCCAATGTTATCCACTTAGGTTGGTGGATGCTAAACTAGGACTCCATGGACTTATTCACAATGGTTAAGATTTTGTTTAGGCATGAAACTAGCATGAGATTAGGAGTTTGCCACATTGTGACTTGCTATCCAAATTAGCTATGTGACTGACTTGGATAGAAGTTCCTTGTGTTAGACCCCACAGTCGCGAAACCACAACCTACTATCTCGATCACGCCATGTGTTGAATTTATTTTATATTTACTATAACATGCCATTGTTCATAACCCCAAGTGTAGGGTCGCGATGTAGTAATAATCTCGGTGAGACCGAGGTCGAATCCATAGGGACTAATCTCGTGAGTATTCTAAAAGCAACTAGAAGAAGAACTAGAAAAAGATAAAAATGTAAATCTAGAATATAAAGAGTAATTTTGAGAGATTTAATGAAAAACTTTAGAAATTCAAAGTTGGAAAACTAGGGTTTCTAAGGATCCACTTGTAGACATTAGGGAGAACTATGCTTGATTCAATGACGCAACTGGAATCAGAGTCTCATTTTATCCAATTAGAAGATATCTTAGTAAAACCAAATTTGAACTTCCTTTGACCTAATTCTCAATGGATGAGAGGTGTGAGAACTGAAAGTGATTCCATCACAAAACTATACCCATGAGATAATCGCTCACAACAGGATTTACCAATCCCACAATCAATCCGAGAGAATTGTGAAAGTTAGGGAGGATTCCATCATCCAACCATGCATAAGGGATGATGGTGAACAATGGGAATTCCTAGATTCACAATCCCAAAACATGAAAAGAACATACTCAAAGCTATCGCAGATCTATTATAATTTAAGTCACAACAAACTATTAAAAACTAAAAGTATTTCTTATAATCAAACTAGAATCAAAGAGAGTTCAATATAAATATAAATCAAAGTAATAAAAACATCCTATCACGCTACAAGCTTCACCTCTTAGCCCTAGTTAAGAGGTTTAACCAACCATAGACATGATTGAACTAGAATCTCTTAAGAAAAGTATAAAAATAACTAAGGAAAGGGAAGAAAAACTCTTGGCGATGACTTCTCCATGCTTTTACTCCACTTCACAAACCCGAAAAGATGCCTAGGAATATCCTAGGGAGTCCTATTTATAGTTGTGGAAGTCTAACTTTCGCACCTAATTGGAAAACTCTAAAAATTACATCAAATTTACGTAGTTATGCAAAATAGGTTTCACTCTGCACAATTTCATAGAATGCCCCAGCGTTTCAGAATATGCTTCTTTAGGACACTTTCAGGAGTGTGTTTGTTTTCAGGACAATTTTAGGATTCATTTTCTTCACTTCAAGTCTTCAATGCTCTTCATTCCTCACTTGGTTTTCTTAGATCTTTAGCATGTGAATTATTCAATCTTGGTCTCCTAAGATGCATCCCTTACCTTGGTGATTCTTGAGCATCAAATATATGCTTTTAGCACCCTTTTCAATCCAAGCTCTTAAATCCACCTTGTAACACAAACATGATTAAAATAGAATATTTAGTATTATCATGTTTATAAACCAAGTAATAAATGGGGGATAATATGAAATATTTGACCCTCAACACAATCCTCAACCAGCATTTTGCTAGTCCTAAGCAAAGTATACGAAAAATATTTCGAGAACCATAAGATAATTTCTATAAGCTCAAGTGGCTTTAAAATAACCTAAATAATAGAGTTTCAAAATACATCAATATGGAGCATTATTTTCTCATGAGCTGTAGCACTCAATAAATTTCATAGTTAAGTTCAAACTATTAATCCAGAAATTAGAACAATTCTAAACATTGAGTTCCATGGGTGCCTAGTGAAATCTGGACTTATCATAATTAAAGGTTCAATTCTTAATTTTCATAATAACATTGATAATCAAAAGAGCATTCAGGACAACCAAAACCTAAACTAAAACTTTCCTTACAGTTCATCTTTTCATTCTTCCAGCTTTTAATTTTTCCATCGATGGCTTTCACGCTATGTTAACCTTTTAAAGATTTTTAATAGGTAGCCATTTTTTATGATAAATGTTTCTTTTAGCTGGGTATTTATTTATTTATTTATTATTATTATTATTGTTGATGCAAAAATCTGGTCGGATCTCCCTCCACGCTTTCAGGATCCTCTACGTGTCGTCCTTGAAGCCTGCACCAAGAGAAGAGGCAAAGGTGACCCTGGCTAAGCCGAGGGACCCTCCGATGCCTAAGTCAGGACAAGAGAATCAGGGTCTATGTCCAGTGTAGAGGAGAGCTTAATTTCATGTACCTGTAGATGTGGCAATGCGTGCTATTTATACTTGCTCGTGAGGCAGTCTGGGAGTCCGATAATCTCGGCACGATCAGAGGGATTTTAGGATCATGTAAATAATGCCCGTAATCTACTGATTGCGCAGCATATCTGGTGGATCGTGCGCACCTGAGAGCGAAGTTATCGGCCATGTTAGGTTATGGCAGTTTCCATATCGAGCGAGTGGGGTATGCGCCTTTGATCATCGCCTCGGCTCGGCCAGTCCGACTATAGCCTTGGCATCCGGCCCGACCCGTCAAGTCTGAGCTCATGTGGTTGGTAAAGGGTGCATTGTGGTCTGATCGGATGGGTCCAGCTTGAATGGATCGTGCCTTAAGACTCGCGCGGTGTTGACACTAGGTCCAGCTTGAATGGATCGCGCCTTAGTCGCAATGGCGCTGAGTCAGCTCGGGGCAACCGGTTCGGATCTTTCCATAACAGAAGCCCCCTACTCTTCGAGCTTGCCCGCGAGCTCGGAGAGTACTTATACAGGAAGTCTTCCGCCCTTGTCGCAATGATGACGGGTCTCGAATCACGCATGCTGGTCGCTTCGGTTAACGCGTGGCGACGGTTACGATCCCGGATCTTCTCCCAACCTATTAGAAGCTGCCACGCAGGCTTGAGGTGGCGTATTTATGATGACTCTGACTGCTGGGGCGTTACTTCTCATATCAAGGTGCACTGCCCGATGTTAGAGCCGTACCGACGGTTCGGTGCTCGTCTAATGTGGTGTCGCCATGTGTGCTGGGGGATCGGCTCGTGCCGATTCGGCTGCTGCCATTAAAGCTCGCCATCAATGTGAAAATCCTTTGCTGCCTATATAAGGTGCCCCGGACGTTCGTTAGTCATTTTACGTTCTGATTTACAAGAGCGCACCGGAGAGGCAATTTTCGATGAGAGGCAATTTCGGCCGTCTTCGAAGTTTCCGTCAATAGGCGATTTTTGGCAATCACCCTATGAATCTCGCTGACTTTCGTCCTTCTTTCTGACATGTCTTCCGATCTTGAAATAGTTCTTGAATACGACGATGACTCCGAGCTGGGGACTACTGAAAGTGAGAGCGGGTCATCCAAAGGCCCTTTCGAGACCACTCTTCTATACCCCCCGCCTCGGAAGTAAAAAACATTGGCTTCTAAGACCAAGCAGCCCAGTAAGAAGACAGCCTCCCGAGCCCGCCGAGTTGAGACCACTGCCATCACCGAGATGCCTGAGAGCCTTCGAACGACAGAGGTAGTTCCCAGGGGTTTTGTCATGTCAGAATCCCAAATGGAGTGGATTTGATCAGAGTTTCAGATCCCAGACTCCGTTCAGATAAGGGCTCCCGGTCCCTTGGACGTCGCTGGCGCTCCAGCTAAGGGAGAGGTGGCCATCTTCCTCTGCACGTTGCAGTGTAGAGTCCGACTCCCACTACATCTCTTTATCCGGAAGGTAGCGACCTACCTCGGATTGGCCCTTGGACAGTTCACTCTGAATGCATGGAGGGTGATGATCTCAGCCTACATAATTTGGAAGTAAGTTGGGAACCCCGAACTGACCCCAGAGGAGCTGCTGAACCTGTACCTAGTCAAGCACGACAGCAATGACCCATGGTACTATTTTACGACTCGGGGGAGCAAAGGGTCGGGGTTGGTGATGCACTTGCCATCTTCCAACAAAGACTAAAAGAATAAGTGGTTCTGGACGACGGGTGATTGGGAGGCACCGGCGGCTGAGCTTAGGACCCCCATGGCTCAGGTTCCGACCCAATTTACCAAACCAGGTCGGATTTAATTTTATATCTGAGCTACTGCTTTGATTTTCATCTGTTCCAGTCGAACTGACATTTCTTTTTCCTTTTACAGCTTTCCAAAAGGGGCTACCGCTCCTCGACTCAGACCAGAAAAATCAAATAACAAAGGCCAGAACGAGGTCGAAGACGCTCCGTTCCTGGGCGGATCTGATCACTGCGGCCAACCTTCACTAGTCCGGGCTTTGTAAATCCCAACCTCTGCTCTCGTCCCTCAGTAAGTTGCCCCGACCTCTTCAATGAACTTTCCTTTGCTTATTTAGTAGCTGACATGGTCTTCTTTTCCGTAGGAATGGCCGAAGCGTCCGGGGCTAGGAAGAGGAAAGCGGCTCCGACGGGGCAGAGTTGCTCAAAGAAACTCCCTGAGTGAAAATCACTCGGAAGAAGCCAGCTCCCCCTCACGCGGGGGAATCTTTCACCGCACCATCTCCAGTAGCCCCAACACCGAGCCCTGCCGACACTTCCTCCGCACAGCCGACCTCGAGGCGCCCTAGCACCGCTGCTGTTCTCCCAGTAGTCCTGCGCCCGGTGGTACGTCTTTCGCCCGAGCTCATTCAGACGACTGTGGTCGGCACCCCTGTCATGCCGAGCACTATTACTCCTCGATCCCCCGCCTCCGCCGTTCCCCCCACAGTGGAGGTGCCTGCCGCGGTCCCTGAGGCCCCCATCGCTGTGCCCTCCTCCGAACGGGAGGAGGCTAATAAAATAGCTGACAATGCGCTCCCCCCCCCCCGAGGTCGGGGGGGGGGGGGGGGGGGGGGGGGGAGATCCGCGTTGAGGGTCAAAACTCTGTCGGAAGTAGGGTAGGGGCCGAGGGGGCTGAGGCTTCAGCCCAGGAGGGCACAAGTGGCTGGAGGTTTGAGCCTGATTATCACATGTCGTGCTTGGCTCCGTGGGTTGCCAAGCACATTAAGGAGGAGGATATCACCCAGAATCTTGACCGGTCGGAGGGAGGCTTCTTGAACGACTTCGCCTCCGTATGCTACATGGTATGTCTCCGAGAAGACCTTTTTTTATCGTTATACATATACAGTAGATTCTGATCTTTGCTTTCTGTTCAGACCGTCCCGGTGCTACTCTCTATTCGGCAGAGAGTGAGGGAGCACAAGGAGAAGGAGGCAAAGTTGGAGGCCCTACAGGCCGAGGCAGCGGCCATGAATGCTGAGCAGATCATCCTGAGCCAACAGCTCTTGGGCGAGAGGGCCAGGGTTAGGCGACTGCAAGGGGTCGTCATTGGCTTAGAGGCCAAGGAGCTGCATCTGCAGGACAAGGTAGATAATTTTAAGAAGAGTAGCGATGCAGCAACCACTAAACTAACCTGTACCAGGGCCTACACGGACTCTTTGGCCATGGAGACTGCTCAGCTCAGAGAAGCTCTGAACGGTGCTAAAGCCGAGGCGACTGAAGAATGGACATGAGTCATGAATCAGGCCGTGGAAGCCCAACGAGCGAAGGACGAGGCTTCTTTAGCCGCAGCGGTTGCTGCTGTAGTTGAAAGCTTCAAGACTTCCAGGGAGAGGGACGCTGAAGCTGCAACGTTCTACAATCGCGGCTTCGATGCTTGCCTCGAGGCAGTCTTGGGTTTATACCCAAATCTTGACCTTGATTCCCTCCTGCCCGACGACTCCGAAGATGTCCCGGCAGAAGTCGTCCGCTCGGATCCAGCTCCTGACGCCCAGGCTCCTGATGCCCAAGCTCCTCCTCCGGCCTGAAGATATTATCATTTTTTTTTAAAACTATCAACGTAGTTTCAAACATGTACTTTTGCCCCTCCGAGGGGATTCAATGAAAAACCTCCTTTCTACATTGTCAATTCATTTGTGAGATGTCGAGCTGATTTCTTAACCGGAGGGTCGGGTCATTATTAGGCTTTTTTCCTTAGAAGGGATGCCGTGTCGATCTTTCGTAAGGTAGGATTTCGATCCCTTAAAGGATCGGGCCATTTAATTCATGTTTGTGTGGATAGGACAATCGGACAAGCGTTCAAAGGTAGAATTGATCTTTTATTAAGAGCCTTAAAGGCTAGTTGCTTGGAGGCGTACATTTTATTATGAGCCTTAAAGTTAGTTCCTCACGGGTAGTAGATCTTCAAGTGCTCAGTGTTCCAAGGATGAGGGAGATGATGGCCTTCGAGGTCTTCCAGGTGGTACGAGCCTGGTTTGACAGATCTGACCACACGATATGGACCTTCCCAATTGGGTCCGAGCACTCCTGCCCCTGGCTCAGCCGTGTTCTGGAAAACCCGTCGGAGGACTAAGTCCCCTGGTCAGAAGTGCCTAACTTTCACTTTAGAATTATAAAAGCGTGCTACCTGCTGGTGTCAAGCCACTGTTCAGAGCTTGAAAACTTCTCTGAGTTCTTCGAGCAAATCCAAATTAGCTGCTATTTGCTCAGAGTTCTGACTTTCTTCGAAGCCCCTAACCCGCGTCGTAGGGAGTCCGATTTCTACTGGCACTATTGCCTTAGAGCCATAGGATAACAAAAATGGGGTTTCGCCCGTCGAAGTCTGGGCTGTGGTCCTGTAAGCCCAGAGGACGAAGGGGAGCTCTTTGGCCCAATTTTCTTTTACTTTTTCAGCTTCGTCTTGAGATGATGTTTGATGATCTTGTTGACAGTCTCTACCTGTCCGTTCGACTATGGGTGCCGAGGCGATGAGTAGGCATTCACAATGCCAAGCCCTTGACACATACTGTGAAACCTATCATTGTCGAATTAGCGGCCGTTATCAGAAACGATGGTTTTCAGAATCCCGAACCGGCAGATGATATTTTTTCACACAAAATTGATTACTTTCTATTCGGTGATCTTTGCGACTGACTCGGCCTCGACCCACTTGGGGAAGTAGTCAACCGCGACTATAGCGAACTTGACCTATCCCATCTTAGTGGGCAAGGGACCGATGACGTCGATCCCCCATTGAGCAAACGGCCATGGCCCACTCGTGGGGGTCATTTCTTCTGCCGGTTGCCTCGGCACAACAACAAAACGCTGGCACTTGTCACACTTCCGAATAAAATCCTTGGAGTCTTGCTTAAGGGTTGGTCAGAAATACCCTTGACGAAGTATCTTCATGGCCAAGGCGCGATTGCTAGAATGGTTTTCACAGATTCCCTCGTGAATCTCCCGAATCACGTATTCGGCTTCATCCGGTCGGAGACATCTAAGGTAAGGCTGAGAATGCCCCTTCTTGTATAGCACTCCGTCCAATATGGCGTACCTATCAACTCAGACCCTAAGTCGCCTCACCTCTAATTTGTCCAAGGGGGCCTCACCGGTTGGTAGATAATTGAAAATCGAGTCCATCCAACTAGGAATGGACTGGACGGGGTTAACTTTCTCCGACTGGCTAATGCTTGGGTGTTTAATGAACTCGACCGAAACAAAACGTGGGACCTTCCCCTCGGAGGCCGAGGCGAGCCTCGCTAGGGCATCGGCCCATGAGTTCTCGGCTCTGGGGATCTGCCGGATGGTGTAACTCTAAAATTTTCGTATTAATTTCCTCTCTTCCTCAAGGTAGGCGAGCATTCTGGCTTCCTTAGCTTTATACTCTGAGGAGATGTGGTTCACTACAAGCTGTGAGTCACAGCAGACTTGCAGAGTTCGAACGCCTAGGCTCACTGCCAACCTGAGCCCGGCTAACAGTGCTGCGTACTTGGCCTCATTGTTTGAAGCTTTGAATCCGAGTCTGATTGCATATTGGATTGTCGTTGAATCAGGGGCGACTAGGACAATCTCGGCTCCTGCCCCTTTGATGTTGGAAGATCCATTGACATAAAGGACCCATCTCGGACCCGACGCTGCCTCTTGGTCGCTCATCGAGGCGGGTGGCGTCATCTCAACTTCCTTACTGATCTGCTCCTCACTCGGAGCGGTGAATTCGGTGATGAAATCAGCTACCGCTTGACCCTTGATTGCCACCCTAGGGAGGAACTGAATGTCGAACTCTCCGAGCTCCACGGCCCACTTGGTGATCCGACCTGACACTTCAGGTCTCTGGAGGACCTGCCTCAGAGGAGAGTCTGTTAGCATAACTATGGAGTGGGCTTGAAAATATGGCCGTAGTCTTCTGGCCGCTACGACGAGGCTGGGCGCCAGTTTCTCCAATGACTGGTACCTTGTTTCAGCTGGTACCATGGTTTTGCTTACATAGTACACGGGGTACTGCTTGCTTCCGACCTCTCTGATCAGAGCCGAACTGACAGCTGAAGTCGAGACTGCAAGGTAGAGGAGAAGAGGCTCCCCTTCTTCAGGCTTGGACAATAGGGGCGGAGAACCCAAGTACTGTTTCGATTGCTGAAAGGCCTGCTCGCACTCTGGCGTCCACTCCGCCTTCTTGTGGCCCTTCAGCTGCTGAAAGAAAGGAAGACATTTATCTGTAGCCCTGGATATGAAGCGTCCGAGTGCGGCAAATCTTCCCGTGAGACACTGTATCTCCTTTAGAGTCTGAGGCGAGTTCATGTCGAGGAGGGCCTTGATTTTATCCATGTTGGCCTCGATCCCTCGCTGGTTGACTTGAAAGCCAAGGAACTTCCCTGACTCAACTCCGAACGCACACTTAGCAGGGTTAAGCTTCATCTGATATTCTCAGAGGACGTTGAATGTTTCTCCGAAGTCAACAAGGTGGTTGGAGGCTTGGGTACTCTTCACTAGAATGTCATCCACGTACACCTCCATGGTGCGCCCGATCTGTTTGACAAATATCTGATTCACCAGCCTCTGATATGTTGCCTCAGTATTTTTCAGGCCAAAAGGCATGACCCGATAACAGTAGAGCCCTCTGTTAGTGACAAAAGTAGTCTTCTGCCTATCTGGGGGATGTATAGTGATCTGGTTGTATCCGGAATAAGCGTCCAGAAATGAGAGCAACTCGTGTCCAGCCGTGCTGTCCACCAGTTGGTCGATCCAAGGTAACGGGAAGTTGTCTTTGGGACACACCTTATTCAGATCGGAATAGTCTACACAGACCCGCCACTTCCCGTTGGACTTCCTGACGAGTACAACATTTGCTATCCAGTCAGGGTAATATACCTCTTCTATGAAGCCCGCATCGAGTAGGACGGAGACCTCCTTGGCAATGGCTTCATATCGTTCGGCATCGAACGACCTTCTCCTTTGCTTGATTGGCTTATGATCTGGGTCCACGTTCAACCTGTGAACCAGTACATTAGGAGAGATTCCCGACATATCCGCATGCGACCATGCGAAAACATCTCGATGCTACCTCAAGAAGGCTAGTAATTCGTTCCTCCGCTCGGTATTCAGTGATGATCCGAGCTGAACAGTGTTTCTCGGGTCTGATTCATCGAGCGGTACTTTCATCAGATCTTCAATGGAGGAGCTTTCCATCGGTCTTCGAGGATCCGAGGCGTCCACCATGAGCGTTTGTTTGGTAGCTCCTTTTCTCACGGCTATAGCATAACATCTTCGAGCCTCGCATTGATCGTCTCGGAGATAGCCGATCCCACCTTCATCTGGGAACTTCATCATCAGATGATAAGTTGAGACGACTACTCTCATTGCGTTGAGGGACGGTCGGCCCAAGATCACATTGTGGACTGATGGAACGTTGACAACTAAAAAGTCCACCAAAAGTGTAACTTGATGTTGCCCTTCTCCCGCTGTTACTGGGAGGGAGATGGCTCCTTCAGAGATGACTCTCTCTCCGGCAAAGCCATGTAAGGGAGTCTTCACCGACCGGAGCTTGGACCGTGGAATTCCCATCTTCTCGAACGCCTAGGAATACATGACATCAGCCGAACTTTCAGTGTTGACTAAGATGCGGTATACTTTGTGGTTGGCTACGGTCATGGTAACCACTAGCGCTTCATCGTGCGGATGCTGGACCCCGTGCGTATCATCTTCCGTGAAGGTTAGGCTGCACGGAGTGACCCGGAGTTCCTTACTGGGATGTTCTGCCAGGTGAACATGGTGTTCCGACTCGGACCTTCGGGAATGGGCTTTTCGAGCCCTATTTGAATCCCCTCCCCCAGCTGATCCTCCAAAGATGGTACGAATTTCGATGGGTTCTTCTGGGGGGTTGTTCAGTTGCTCTCGCGGCTGTTCCTCCCTCTGGGTGGACTTCTCCCTTTTTTGCATAACGACGTAGATGTCCCTTGCGGATGAGGGACTCAATCTCATCTTTCAGATCTACGCAATCGTCCGTGTTGTGACCGTGGTCCCGGTGGAAACAACAGAATTTTTGCTTGTCTCGGTGTTCTGGGTCAGCTTTCATACAAACCGACCAATTGAGTAGCCTGTCTCATCGGATGTCTAGCAGGATCTGCTCGGCGGATGTATTGAGTGGTGTATAGGAATGAAATTTCCCTTTCGACCTGCGGCTTGGTCGGCGATCGCGAGAAGCACTGTCATCCGCCCCTTTGCCAGTTGGCTGGGAGTCTTCGTTCCAAGGTCTCTTCCCTTTGTTCGTCGATTCAGACACCTGCGTGCCCTTTCGAGCGTTAGTGAACTCCTTGGTGTTAGTGTACTTCTGAGCTTTCACCATGAAGTCCTCTAGCGTCTTTGGCGGATTCTTTCTGATGGAGAAGGAAAACTTTCCTTCTTTCAATCCGCTCAGGATGGCAGCGAGAGCCATCTTGTCATCATAGTCTTCGACATGCAACGCCTCTTCATTGAAATGGGCAATGTAGTCTTTCAACGACTCTTTTGATGCCTGCTTGATGGTAAACAGGTGAGTGTTGGGCTTCTGACTTCTCTAACCGCTTATAAACTGCATAAGGAATAGTCGACTCAGCTCCGCGAAAGAGCCCACGGAATTTGGTTTCAGCTGGCGGTACCAAATCCGAGCAGACCCTGTGAGGGTGATTGAGAATCCCCTACACATCATTGCATCCGTTGCAGTCTGGATCTGCATCCACGATCGGTAGGACTCCAGGTGTTCGGATGGATCCCCAGATCCTGAATACTGGATGACGGGAGGCATCCGAAACCTCTGCGGCATCACTTCAGCCATGATGGCTGGGGTGAAGGGAGGCTCGGTCTCTTCCATCATCGCTTGGATCATGGCTAGGACCGTCGATCGCTCCTGCCTTTTCTCCAGTGTAAGGAACTTATCGTTCAACTTTGCAAATCGTGCTTCCCATGGGTCCTTATTTTCTGCGACTACCTCTGGGGTACGCTCGACCTCCGGCGTTCTCCCTTCTCTCCTCCGCTCTAACTGATGTCGGAGGTCTGTGGGCGGCAAGGCAGACGTCGCCGAATGAACGGTTGTCGGAGCCTGAGTACGGGCGTTCCGCGCAGATACCTCGACCCGTACCATATGAGGATTCTGACTTGAATGTGGCACCCCCGAGTGTTGGGGGGCTTCATGTCTAGCACTCCTCGGTATAGAGTGAGTTTTCACGAACAACCCAACCGGCTCAAGAACAAGTTCTTGAGCCGGGTGTAGCTATGGCTCTCTCGATTGTTTCATTCGGTTTATCTCATCGCGCGGGGCCTATATCTCGTTCTGGATGGCATGGTACTTGCTCGACCGATTGCGTGATCGCTGGGAAGGCCCTGGTGCGGACTCGGCATGAAGCGGTGATGATGACCAAGTCTACTCATCAGGTTGCGGTTGTACCACTGCAGCTTTCTTCTTCCTCGCCATTGCTTGGGAAAATGAGAACATGACTTCTAGTTTTAGGTTCCCACAGACGGTGCAAAAAAATATTGATGCAAAAATCTGGTTGGCTCTCCCTCCACGCTTTCAGGATCCTCTGCGTGCCGTCCCTGAAGCCTGCACCAAGAGAAGAGGCAAAGGTGACCCTGGCTAAGCCGGGGAACCCTCTGATGCCTAAGTCAGGACAAGGGAATTAAGGTCTATGTCCAGTGTAGAGGAGAGATTAATTTTGCATACCTGTAGATGTGGCAATGTGTGCTATTTATACTTGTTCGTGAGGCAGTCTAGGAGTCCGATAATCTCGGCATGATCAAAGGGATTCTAGGATCATGAAAATATTACCCGTAATCTACTGATTACGCAGCATATCTGGTGGATCGTGCGCACTTGCGAACGAAGTTATCTGCCACGTTTGGTTATGGCAGTTTCCATATCGAGCGAGTGGGGTATGCGCTTTTGATCATCGCCTCAGCTCGGCCAGTCCGACTATAGCCTAGGCATCCGGCCCGACCCGTCAAGTCTGAGCTTATGTGGTTGGTTAAGGGTGCATTGTGGTCCGATCGGATGGGTCCTGCTTGAATGGATTGCGCCTTAGTCGGAATGGCGTTGAGTCGGCTCGGGGCAACCAGGCTCAGATCTTCCCATAACAATTATTATTATTATTATGATTATTATTATTTTCAATTCTTCTCATTGAACATGATGGACAAATTCCCCAGATTGGTTCCTTTCATGCTTAATAATCACTAAGTTAATAATTTATATCAAACTGACAACTTAATGTTTAAGCTAGATATGAAATGTGAAATCATGACTCAATCAATGTTTAAAACTTCTAATCGTGAATTATTAATTCAAACTTAAATGTGAAATCTAACAAGGAACTGAACCCAAGAGTTATAAATCACCAACATTAAGTAGTTTATACTTCTAAATTATGGATGAACTTCAAAATCGCTTAAATTTACAAAATTTTTACGTTTTTTTGCTCACAGACTAAGAAAACACTGATTAGCTTACCTAATCCACACCCCCAACCTAAAATCTACATTGTCCTCAATGTAAAAGATATAAGCATGCAATGCATATGAGACAACGAAAGTAAAGGAGAAGTGATGGTAAGGTAGTAGCTGAAGAAGGAATTCAGAGGCTTTTCCAATTGTCTTAATGTGAAGATGGGTTAGCATAAGATTTAAACCAACAAAAAGCAAATTGTCCTAAAACAATTGGAAAGTAAGCTATCATAAACAACATAAAGCTGACTATCCTAGACATAACATGAAAGCAATAAACTAATACTAAACTAGAAAAACAAGGGAAAAACTACTTAGTTATGCTGTAAGGTTCCTCCTCCGGCCAATATCTTGATAAATTTCTTAGTAGGTTTCTCAATAAGATCATCCAAAAGCCCTTTTTGCAATAAGTTTAGATGCCCTGGAGCATGAATTTTTAGAGAAATTTATGGACCTCAGCAAAACATTATCATTGAATTGCTTGAGATATCCAAAGTATATATGATTCACCTGTGACCGAAAAAGTTTCAATGTTAATACTATATAGTGAATCAGAGACTACAAGTAGATAAAATTCAGAAAAATTCTCAGCAGATGTAGTCTCAAAACATTCCAAAGTTTCAGACTTTAGTTCAATTGTCAGCTCTCCCTCCTGTGATAGTAAACATTCAGGATCTATGGAGGGAAAGGTTTTAGAATAAGGGTTCTCACGGTCAATAACAACTATCAAGGTGTTATCATGCAAGGCATTCACTATGTCTTATATCATGGGATCATTTGAATCTGCAAAGTGTGTCAAGTAATCATCCGAAGAGTTAGGAAATTCAGCTGAGAGTGACTCATTTTTCTTATTAAAATTTTTGATAATCTGCCCAAGGATTCCATCATATCTAGAAGTGGATGGAAGCATGATCTCTTACTCTTCATCACGATGAGAATAAATCGTCACCAGATGTATCTTGTCTTGTCTTTCATAGGTGGATTGAAAATTAACAGGTGAAGAATTGATGTGAAGAGTTTGTTCATCGATACTACTTAGTAAAGGTATTATATTGTAAAAAATTACAACTTAGATGGTGGCCTTACTAGGTGGTTTCAACTTTCAGAGTCATATCGAGCAACTCGTCCATCTCCCGAATCATGTCATCATTCAATTCAAGGGAGTGGTCTAAATGTCTCATAAGAGTTAGAAGGGTCGGTTGAAAGGGGCTCATCCTCCACATTTAAATTAACCATGTCAGATGAGTGGAGTAGCTCATTATGACCGATTACTTCGTGTATTTCTTAATCATTGACCTGGACCAAACTTGAGATTGATTCCAGGGGAATTTGGGCCGTACATTCATGATTGTCATCCCAATGCTCATCATTTTCTAATTCTGTGCAGTACACACTTGGGATGGGATCACTTTCCTCACATTCTATTCTTAAATTGGGTTGAGGTTCAAATAAACTAACCTCTCCCTCATCATTGAAACCAAGTGTTTCATGTGAGTAAAGTATGTCATTATCATTATATTTGAAAGACACCTACATCTCTTGATCATTCTTTTGGATCGTGATCGAGATCGACTACTCGGGAAATTGAACCATATGCTTATTAACACAATCCAACTCTCCATTCTCAATTTCAGTATTCTCCATAATCACATCACGTGAGCCCTATTATTGTATATCTTTTATAAGTTTTTAAAATCTTTGGAGTGTGTTTTATTGATTGAGCTCTAGAGTTTGTATGAAATTCTGAAGTGAATTCTCTTGGATCGTTTCTTTTTAGATCTCAGAGGTATAGGACCTAAGAGAATTGTCACTATGTTGAATTGTTAATTTAGCTTCCCAATCTTGATGTTTCCACTAATCACAAGTAGGGAGTTGGGAATAAAGAATTGGATTGGGTTGAGGCTGGGGTGAACTAGCCTCCATTAGCTTATCGAGGCATGATTCAAGCGCTTCTATCGCTCTTCTAATGCCAGCAAAATTGTCTATGTAACCCTAAAGTGACTCCTCTTGGATCGTTTCTGATTGGATTTCAAAGGTAGAGGATCCAAGAGAGTGTTCACTATGATGTCTTATTGGTTCAACTTCCCAACATTGATGTTTTCACTGATTATAGTCATACGGGTCATAGGTGGGAGAATCTGATGGTTGTTGGTATATATTATCACCTATAATATAATCTCTCATTATTTTCTTCTTGTCTGATGGGTGATAATAATTCTCACTCCCATAGTTATGATAACTCCAATACTCACGTACTATTTTCTTAATCCGTAGGGTGTAATTGTTCTCTCACATATGATCACATAAGAATTTCTTAACCAGTGGAGCATTGAATTCCGTTCGGTTCTAGATGATGGTTTCATAAAAATTTTGAGACATGGGTTGTTTCCTCATATAATCATCTGATAGCCCTTTACAATTACTCGCATTCTCTAAAATTAGCTTAGCATATTGACGTTCCCACTCTTGCATATACATGGTGAAATCGTAATCCTGAACCTAATCCTAAAAGAAAATAAAAGCGGTGCTTTGTGTAACCCTTGCTCTGTGGAGAGCATAAACTGTTATGTCCTTGTAGTAGGTCCTTGGCCAGTGTCCCTAAAAGTGGGTGCTTTGTGTTGAACCTTACTTGTGGGAGCATAAATGTGTGAGGTTCCTTGAGTGGATCTTTGGCCAGTGTGCCTAAAATTAGGTGTTATGTGTTGACCCTTGTTCGTAACAACATAAACTGTCAGCCTAGATGTAGGTTGTACTAGTTAGAGGTGAACCTGATTTAAAACTTCCGGTTTGAGGTGAACCTGTTGTGAAACCTCCTTAGTGAAATCTGGTACACTTAAGGGTTGAGTGCGTCTGCCGGGTGTGGAGTAGACAAGTAGTCGAACCACTATAAAAATGACTGTGTTTGTGATTGCTACTATTTTTTATTGCTATTGCCTTTCATTCCTTATTTGATTAAATGCTTTCATATTTAACTATTTGAGATCACATTTCAAACACAATCACATCCATCATAACCTCTGATTCGCATCTTGTTTATCTTTCTAGTTTTATGATTGGATCCTCTATCGGGCTTGGAAGCTAGTAGAGTTACTCTTTAGTAATCATAATGTATGCTTGCTGTTAGGATTAGAGTGATAGGATTTTAAATTATTATAAAATATTAAAAAGTCTTATTCACCCCCCCTTTAGGACATATTGACATATTTTTACTTCAACTAAAGCAGTCATTACTGCAATTTCAATTGGTATCAAAGCGGGTCTCTCTTAAGGGCTTCACCGCCTAGAGAGTGATCTTGACTGAAGTTAGAATCATGATCAAAAGTGTCTCAGAGGGTGTGATAGCTCAGAACAATTACCTTATAATCCACACTGCTTTGAAAGTTGGTAATAGTTCAAAATGATACCTTGATAGTGGATGCTCTGGACACATGACTGGTGATCAAACTTGCTTTTGTGAGTATTTAGACTTTGATGGAGGATCAGTCACATTTGGAGATGGTAGCTCTGCCAAAATTGTTGGACAAGGAACAGTAGCTGTACCAGGCCTTTCAAAAATCAAACATGTTCTTTGTGTAGAAGGTCTGAAACATAATCTCCTTAGTATCTCCCAAATCTGTGATAAAGAACATCTGGTCACTTTCTCAAAGGATGTGTGTAGGATTTTAGATCATACAGGAAAATCTCTCATAAAAGGTTTACGCACTTGTGATAACTGTTATGTTATTGAGAGTACAAATGAGAGTGTGTTATCCACAAAGTATAATATGGTTGTAAAGAATGAATCCAAATTATGGCACTAAAGGTTGGGACGTGTTTACTACCAAAATTTAGCTAAGCTCAGTTCAAAAAATTTGGTTAGAGGACTTCCCAAGATTAGAAAAGAAGAAAAAGTTGTCTGTAGAGAATGTCTAAAAGGAAAACGGGTAAAAGTTGTCCATAAAAAGACAACCACCATAGCAACAACAAAACCTTTGCATCTACTGCATATGGATCTGGTTGGTCTAACTAAAGTGGAATGTCATGACAAGAAAATATACTTCATGATGATAGTAGATGACTACACCAGATTTACTTGGGTTGCATTTCGTCGAGAGAAATTGGATGCCTTTGAGGAATTTGTGATCTTGGCAAAGCGACTTCAAAATAAAAAAGGATATTGTATCAATCACATCAGAAGTGATCATGGTGGGAAATTTGAAAATGAAAGATTTAAAAAATATTACAATGAGAAAGGAATTCATCATGTACTCCCAGCCCCAAAAACCCTACGGCAAAATGGATTTGTTAAAAGGAAGTCGTTAAGTATTGTAGGAAATAGGGTCAGTTATGCTACATAGGAAAGATATGGAAAAAAGTTTCTGGACAGAAGCTGTCAATACCGCTTACTACATCATAAATAGAGTATATCTTAGAGCAGGCTTGAACAAAACTCCATACAAACTATGGTATGGGAAACAAACTAGTGTAAAATATTTTCGGGTCTTTGGTAGTAAATGTTATATCTTAAGAGACAGAGATCACCTAGGGAAATTTGAGTTTAAAAGTGAGGAAGGTATTTTTCTGGGGTATGCATGAATAGTCGTGCTTATAGAGTATATAATCTAAGAACCCTCACTATTCAAGAGTTAGTCAATGTGGTAATTGATGATCAACCTCTTGAAGAAGATACCCCTGTGAATGAATTAGAAGATGATGTAGATTCATGCATACTAGATAAATCAGATAAAAAATCTCCATCATCCAATGAACCCCAACCATCATCTAACATACTCATCATTAAGGATCACCCTCGAGAACAAATTATTGGAGATCCTAATGATGGTGTGAGAACTCGACGAAAAATAGAAAATATCTATAGTCATTATGCTTTACCTCAAAGATTGAACCTATGAATATTGTAAAATCTCTTCAAGATGAACACTCGATAAATGCTATGTAAGAAGAACTTCAACAATTTCAGAGAAATGAGGTATGACAATTGGTTTCCAGGCCACTTGATTCAAATGTCATTGGAACTAAATGGGTCTTCAAGAATAAATTCGATGAATCAAGAAATGTGATCAGGAACAAAGCAAGGCTTGTAGCTCAAGGGTATTCACAGATAGAAGACATTTATTTGAATGAGACATTTGCTCCTGTAGCTCGCCTTGAGTCTATTAGAATTCTTATGTCTCTAGCATGTGCATTAAAGTTTAAATTATTTCAAATGGATGTAAAAAGTACTTTTCTTAATGGGGATCTTGCTGAAGAAGTTTATGTAGAACAATCAAAGGGATTTTCAGATCCTAAGTATCCCCATTATGTTTATCTTTTGAACAAAGCTCTCTATGATCTCAAATAAGCACCACGTGCTTGGTATGAACGATTGACAAAATTTCTTTTGGACCATAAGTTCTGCAGAGGAAGTGTAGATAAAACATTGTTTACTCAAACAACAAAGGACTCTCTGCTTATTGCACAAATTTATGTGGATGATATCATCTTTGGCTCAACATGTGAAAATGCTGCTTATAAATTTGTCGACCTCATGAAATCAGAATTTGAAATGAGTATGGTTGGTGAATTAAACTTCTTCCTAAGATTACAAGTCAAGCAACTAAATGATGGAATCTTCATTTGTCAAACCATGTACGCAAACGATTTGGTGAAAAGGTTTGGTCTCGAATCTGGTTGTACTTATCGTACTCCCATGAGCACCACACTCAAACTCTCCAAAGATGTTAATGGAAAGAGTGTGGATCAACATCTCTATCGGAGTATGATAGGAAGCCTAATATATCTCACAGCCAGTTGTCCTGATATATCTTTTACTGTGAGATTGTGTGCTCGATATCAGGCAGATCCCAAGGAATCTCACCTGACATCTGTTAAGAGGATCATTGAATAAATAGCAGGAACTACCTCTTTCGGACTATGCTATCCATTTGAAACATCCACCATCATTGCTGGATACTTCGATGTTGATTGGGCTGGGAATTTGGATGATCCAAAATCAACAAGTGGAGGATGTTTTTATGTTAGAAACTGTCTGGTCTTCTGGCAGAGTAAGAAGCAGAACTCAATATGATTATACACTGTTGAAGCTGAATACATTGCCACAGGAAGTTGTTGTGCACAACTCTTTTAGATGAAACAGATATTGGACTATGGGATTGAACAACCCACAATGAGTCTTTTCTGTGATAACACAAACGCTATCAACATTTCAAAAAATCTCATTCAACATTCTCGGACCAAGCATATTGACATCCGTCATCATTTTATCTGGGAACTTATTGAAGACAAGATTATTGTGTTGGATTATGTATCCACAGAAAAGAAACTTGTAAATATCCTCCCTAAAACTCTTTATACAAATAGGTTTAATGATCTTCAAAAATCCATTAGAGCATGCACTCATTGATGATATCCTAGTGACCATGATCCTCATAGGTAAATCTTCACACTGGGACATTCATGGTTAAGTATCAGCCACAAATCTAAACCTCATAAATTAACCATGTTAGTTTTAGGATGCCAGATTATGACACTCACGATAATATATAGACTGTCGATATCATCGATATTTAAATTTCGATGATATCGATATTCACCATCGATGAAATCGAAGAATCTTGGGAATGCAAGGTTATAACCAGCGGTCCTTCCCAACGGATTGATTGTCGTAATCTCCACTAGATATTAGCATCTTCCCAATGGTCATTAACATGGTCTTTTATGTCATTATGAGCGTGAGATCGATGTCATCAATGAGGGATCGATATGATCGACAACTCTCCTATAATAATGAAGAGTGTATTCGATTTCAAATCCTCAAAGTCTGGTCCTTCTTACCTCTCTTGTTTGGTTGCTTCTTCTTGCCTTTACCTATCTCTCACACTGAAAAATCATGATCAAAGATAAAGTTAAGTCTCTTCCTCAGTCTTTAAAATCAAAGAACAAGAAACCTAGTAAGCATCAATCCATTGCGGGGGAAAGACATCCAGCTATTATTGTTAAACGTCTGGTTCTTAACAGTGCCATCGAGCCTTTTGGAGTGGACCTCCTGTTAGAAGTGATAGGATGGTAGAATATCCTAAATCTTGGTGGATCTTATCAACTAGGTTTGATCCATGAATTCTTCAATAGATGTCATGTCATTCGTGATGATCCCCATTGTATTCAAATTGAATTTTTTCATTACTCAAAAGTCATCATTCCCATCACTTTGGCTCATCTTCTAGATCTCGAGGTCACTCGAATCCCAGTAACCAATAGGAATCTCAATGGTCTAGGTGTTTGGGGAGAGATAACTTGCGCACTATGTTATAGCACCACTATTCCTTGAAATGACGATAATTCGGTTCACATTAATCATCTTGGACCCACTTTTAAAATTCTCCATAGCATTCTAGGGTCTAATGTATATCCATGTGATGTGAATGGTAATCATCTTCCTCCATTTATGCTGAATGTGCTTTGTGATATGCACCAAGAAATTCAACTGTGCCTCCCAACGCTTCTTCTCAAGTAGCTAATTCATATCATCTAAGGCGATCATCGGAATACACTAGCCCTTCCTGCACTCATATGTAAACTCACTCATCATGTTGGCCTCCCTGCCACATCTAATGCCATTCATCCAGAATCATGGTTTGATAATGAAGCAGCCCAGGAGGCTTAACAGTTGTGTCTCACTTCATCTCTTCCCGAGAATAGTGCTCCCATGCAGTCGGTTACCCAACATGCTCAACCTTCATGTCCTCGTACTCCTTTGGGATCCATTCGAACACCACTACTCATTCCAAAGTCTATCACAAATCGTCAAGCTCATCACCTCGAACGTCACATACTTAATGGGAGGGCTAGTATGAAGGAACATCTTTACAATTGTGAAAGGCGCCTCACCGCGATTGAAGAGAAAGTTGATGTCCTCCAGCAAACAAGCTAGCAAGTAGTCGACTTGCTCATGCATGGCGAGCCCCATGGACGTTGAGGCGCAAACTGAGAGGTACAATGTTGCTACTGGTCTACACTATGTTTCTCCTTTTTGACTGTGCTCATCTTTGGGCAAAATTGGATGATTTTGTTGTCTTACATAAAATGATACTCCATTGTCAATCCTAGGCAGTATATATATTTGTGAAAATTTTGGGATATGACAGTTTACCTCTTATATATCTTACTGCCATGTGAATTTGGTTTTCCTTGAATGCTGCTTTATCTAGTTTATATCATCTATTGGATGTGCTGTGTAGGGTGCATGTGATGATTCAATATTATCCGCTTACTATTCTGCTCTATTTGCTCTCCTATGATGCCTATGCATTCTCTAGAATGCAATGCTACTTACATCTATCTTATGCATGTGCCCTCTGAATGATGATTCTCTTAAATACTTCCACTTCAGTCAATATCAACTGTTACATTTTCCTTTGTCAATGACTGACAAAAAGGGGGAGAAAAATCCACACAAATTGTGTGTATCTGCTTGAATGGTGATGCAGGTGTTAGGGGGAGAATCTGCAAGGAGAATGGGGGAGTTTGCAGTTAGGGGGAGCAGCCTCTGAATGGTTTGCTCGTGAGAGTATAAATTGTCAGCCTAGGTGTAGGTTGTACTGGTTAGAGGTAAACCTGATTTAAAATCTTCAGTTTGAGGTGAACTTGTTGTGAAACCTCCTTAGTGAAATCTGATACACTCAAGGGTTGAGTGCGTTTACTGGGAGAGGAGTAGACAAGTAGTCAAACCACTATAAAAATGATTGTGTTTGTGATTGCTACTATTTTTTTTATTGCTAATGTCTTTCATTGCTTATGTGATTATATGCTTTCATATTTGATTATTTGAGATCACATTTCAAACACAGTCACATCCATCACAATCTCTGATTCGCATCTTGTTTATCTTTCTAGTTTTATGATTGGATCCTCTACCGGGCTTGGAAGCCAGTAGAGTTACTCTTTAGTAATCCTAATGTATGCTTGCTTTCAGGATTAGAGTAATAAGATTTTAAATTGTTATAAAATATTAAAAAGTCCTATTCACCCCCTCTAGGACACATTGGCGTATTCCTACTTCAACTAAAGAGGTCATTACCACAATTTCAGTTTCGAACTCAGTTCGAATCCTACGTCCACGTACATAGAACAACGGTACTTAAACATCGAAATATGTTAGTCATTTTGCTGATTCCTCTATTTGAATTCCTAAAATAAGATTAGGTTTAGGATTTCTTACCCAAATCGAAGTTGGAATGGCTCGTATAGCTAGATGTAAAGACGATTCATCGCGTGGAGTAACAGGAAAGAATCACTGTAGCAAACTCCAAGGATCTCCTTTCGCTTCCCACTCTTTTCTCTTCCTTTCTCTCTTCTCTCTCCTAGGGTTAGAGAAAATTCTTATGGGATAAGAATGGAGTGATTTAAGGGTCTTATATAGGCTCAGAAGTGGTGTCAATGGCCCTAGGGCAATGGTATACTTAGGTTATAGCCAAAGGGTGCCTATTTTTGACAAACAGGGCCCTTAGGAAGGTCCATTGCTCACATAAGTCATAGAGCGAGTTCCCTGACAATGGATCTATGCCAGGAATGTGTTATGGTCCGATCTGAAAAATGGATCGGCCGTGAAGGACCTGTATCAGATCAACAGACGTCGTTCCTCGATTAGGGCCACAAGTATACCAATAGGTGCAGGGAAATTTTCTTGATCTATAGGTGTAATTAGGTCAAAAAATGACAATCTGAAGTCCTCAATTTTTCCAACAAGTGAATGGTCTAATTCACTTAAGTTTAAGTTCATTTTCTAAAGATATTTACTCTTGTAATGGAAGGTAGACCGAAGAAGAAACCTACTTGAGTATCTTCTTCTCATTCTATTTTGGTGCATACCCTTCGACCTCCCGAAGAGGACCTGAAATATGTGCAGGATACCGTCACCACAACATTATTATTGAGTGGACCGTCAATTCTAACCATCTTGTTCAATTCAATATTATTCCCCTCCTTGTTGCTATAGGATAGGATAACATTCTGAATTGGGGAGGACCGACATACTGCTCCATTGCGCATGCTATGTATGCGTGCGTAAATGATGTATCTATTGAAGATTTGACTTTCAATATCATGTTTAGAGAAGGTTCATATAAAGTATATCTCACTTAATTTTTGGGTTGATGGACATCCAGTGAATGATGAAGGAATTCCCATTCCAACATTGGTTCAAAAATTGAATGAGTCAGAAAGATGTTTATTAACCAGAAATTTATGCAACATGGACTCGGA
Source organism: Magnolia kwangsiensis (assembly GCA_037074715.1). Classification (NCBI taxonomy): domain Eukaryota; kingdom Viridiplantae; phylum Streptophyta; class Magnoliopsida; order Magnoliales; family Magnoliaceae; genus Magnolia; species Magnolia kwangsiensis. Next base: position 82,085,386 of record CM073589.1, on the reverse strand, counting down.
ATGGAGTTCTGGGAATGCGCTCCGGGCCAATCAGATGTTGCCCAGATACAGAGTATTACATTGTATTTTTATTTCCAATGTATACTCTAGATCTGGTAACAAGTTTGAATTGACTACCTTCATGGTGCGTATTCGTCATTCTGTTGCATCTGGGATTCTAGTGTGTCTTCCTTCATTGATCTGCTATTTCATTATCCAATTTCAACTTCATCCAGGGCATAGTGATATTCATTTTTCTTATTTGACGACCACTCTTGCTTTACACTGTTGTGTGGTCATGCCACCTGGAGAAGCTGCTACTTCTCATCTACCTTTCAACAACTTAAATATCAACAAAATGAATTTTAGGTTAATACCTGGTCAAACTGATAGGGATGTTGGAGAATTTAGAGAAGAAGTTGGAGAAGAAGATGCGCTACCAACTGAAGCCAATATGAAAGATATTTTTAATGAATTAAAATCTGATGATGTTGAGGCTGATCTTGATTTTCAGCTCTCTGGTTTTGATGAGTGCCTTCGCTCACTGGAAGAGAAGGTGGATGGATTGAAAATTTCCCAAGATAAACAAATGAAGTATATGAGCAAATATTTTAGACGCATTAATAAGGGATTACACCAGATTGATCCATCCATTCTAGCTCCCTCTTCATCTAGTTTTGATTAGTTTGTTTACTATTATTAGGCTTGTAATACTTAAGTTAACTTTATTGTGCTTAGTGACTCTGAATTTTGGACATGTTTAAGTTTGTTTGATGTGATTCTCCTTTTATTATGGTTTATATTGTTAACTTTCACACTCTTTCTTTCTCTCTTCACCTATTAGCTACCACATTCACATATTTTTATCTTTTCTTCCTTTGTCATTTCGTGACAAAAAGGGGGAGAAATTGGGTATTTGATTGCTTAATGTGATTATTTGGATGAGATGTAGAGATGTGGATGTATGCATGTACTGTGTGGAAAAAGACTTTTTGGAAATGTATATGTATCTCTTAATATGGGTCTCTACTGAGCTTAAGTTGAAGGGGAGTTGATTGAGGGGGAGTTTTGTTGCTGTTAGATTGTTTTTGAACTGAGTGAATCTGTGTATTAAAATAGGATAATCTCTGTAAGTTGGTTTTGTCACAATTTGACAAAGGGGGAGATTGTTAGTGCTAAGTTGTAAATCTATCACCTTGAGTTGTCAAATTTTATTGTGCCAAAACACTTCAGTATGGTTGACTTGTTTTGATAGATGGAAAGTTCACCGTTAAGTTTAAATTGATGGAAATTTCACCTTCATTCAAAGATGAGCGTGGTGTTATCTACATCGACTTTATATATGCTACAAGTACGCATGTTCAACTACACATCAAGTTGAAGTTCATCAAGTCGAGGTACTCAAGCTCAAGTACATCATTACTTCAGTCCTCAAGCTTAAAGTTCAAGCTGATGTTAAAGCTCAAGATCAAGTCTCTAATTCAAGCTCAAGTACACTACTTCAAGCTTATGTCACAAGAACAAGCTCAAGTCTCAAGAACACAAGTTCAAGACAAGTTCAAGAATTCAAGGTCAAGCTTCATGTGCTTCAAAGTGTCCTATCTACCGAAGCGACTGATGGTTCAATTTCAATTCTCACATTTAAGGTATACATGACCCTAGGAAGACCGTAGGATTAGGTCATTATCATTGCATATTTAATTTGGGTCAATGTACTTAATTTAGGCTTTACTTCGACTAGTCCTAGTCTCAGTTCGACTAGTCCAAGCACTAGCTTGACCAGTCTAGGGTTTTTCTTGACTAGTCCAGATTTGAATTCAAAATTTTGAATTTTTCTATTAGGTCCTTGACAAGTTGAGTACCCTACTCGGCCGGTCATGGAGATTGGTTCGACCAGTGTGACTCGACTCAAACTCCAACAACGCAATTTTTATTCACTTGACTAGTCGAGTTGGCCACTCAACCATTCGAGCAAGCCACTCGACTAGTCAGGAGTCTATTTTATCCAATCACGCAAGAAAATTTGAAATGTTGTTCGGCTAGGACCAGTCAAGCCAAACCCAAGACCAATCGAGGGAACCGATTTGCAGCCTATAAATAGTCAACATTTCTCAGAATTTTTCATTCATTCCAATCCAATTCAAGCCACCACTGTAACATCCTGAAAATCGGGGGTCGTGTATAAACTCAACTCCCGAGTTCCAGACCGTCACTTATGCAACAAAAATGGTTATGATTCAATGTTGTCTGATTTAAAGCATTCACATGAGTAAAAGTATACCAAAACTGCAATTCATACTTCAGATCCAGTGATAAAAGCAAGCGGAAGACTAAACAAGATATATATCACTGTATGGAAAAACAAAGTAATCTCAACTGTCTCCAAAGTATGACTACATCTCTGAGTCTCATATACATGTACATAACAAAAAAATAATGTTCAAAAAGAAAAGTCCCACTGATGTCCCCTCGATCCAGGTCACCTACGGGAAGCCGTCATGATACTGCATATACGAGAACTCATCCTGGTCCTCGTCATCATCTAGCTCCACCTCCTGGATCTCATCGCCACCTGCAACTACAACAGGGTCTGGTGGGTGTTGCAAACACCATCCCGTAACGTGGGAATGAGTGATCAACTCAGTGGAATCATAGAGCAAAGATTAGCATGTTCACAATTCAATCACGCGATAATAGTAAAGCAGTAAATCAGACAAGTCCTAAAACTGTTGTTAATGCAAGATGATATGACGTGATGTATGCCCTCACCGACGATCACCCTCATACGGCAACATCTTACGACCGCGGCATGCCACACTCCCTAGAGTGCTCCACATCTTCCAGGCACATGCAATGCTATGGTGATATGATTACCAAGTTGTTATTAGTCCATTCAAACAGCAGGATTGGGAAACTAAGGTACCTCCCTTGTATCAATCCCAACACGGATCCTGTCTAGGGTCGTCACTCCTAGTAATCTCATACGATGTACATTTCGTAGGTCACTGCAAGGGCTGCCAGGGCTGTTGCTCGCACTCGTTGCACCGCTCCCCCATCACCTTATCAATACAGGCCTACTGTACTCTACTGCACGGAAGGGTCGTCGCCTCCCGTGAACTCAGAATACGCTCGCGGTCACTACAAAGGGCTCGTCGCCTGATCAGTGTAGGCCGACAGCTAGAATATAGTGTCCCATACCACCATAATCTGCTCACGAGTCTAGGTGCTCACTGGTCACTACGGGGAGGTTTGTGGCCCCAGCGTAGGCCGACAGCTCGACCACGGTGTCCCATACCACCATGCCCGGCTCATGAGTCTTCGTGGATCAAGGTACCACGGTTAATAGGGTTTACAATGGTAAGTTCAGTACCCTAGGTTCAAGCAGTTATGATACATACATGGTGAACAAACATCGGCCAGTCGGGTTACTTGACGGGCTCGACTAGCGCGATCGCATCTCGAACTGAACGACATGAAGTGCGTAAAACACTTCGCGTGGCCTAACCACTGCCGCCAACTCTCAACACGAATCACATTCATCGACGCGTCATTCGTGGCTATGACCAGTCAGCCACGAATTTGCTCGGTTACCGACTGCCTGGACTAAGTCAAGTCCCACACATCTATGGAATTACTATACAAGGTATTGGAATTGAAATGCATCATGTGAACATGTTAACACATGTTATAACATTCAACTTAAGCAAATCTTCAAGGCATACTTCCCATGCATATTCAACTTAAGCAAATCCTCAAGCACATACATTCCATGCATGTAATGAAATCATGCATTTTGTCAACATGTAGAAAATCATTTAGGTCGGCATAATAATTGAAAAATCAATCACAAAGTATCAAATAACATCATTTAATTCAATACATACTAATACAAGCATTTATACAAACACATGCACTACACACTTAGGTCTACATGTAGCATGTCGACCCAAAGTGTGCAACTAGGCGAATCTCTTCGCCAAACTAATTATGCACGCATTCCTAACTCCCTAATGCGACAACAAACCATGTCAATCACATCAGCAAAATATGAATGCAAACAGTACTTCCTACAAATGACTAAAATGCCCTAAATCTCATATTCTTCGTTAGCTTACGAAAGGGGAAACGGAGAGCATTTTGTACATGTCAAACGGCGATGCCGTCAAGAATCTACTATTAAACGACATTGGAAGCATTGGGAACCGTCAATCCAAGCGTCTAAAATCCTCACCTAGTGTCTTGTAGACTCGGGAATTGAAGCGGAGTGTATATGCTTCGTCTACGGCGAGTAAGGAGCCTAATACATAAGATCCATAAGCTACATCGCCATGGAAACAAGAAAAACTCAAATCACCAACTATTTAGGGTTTTTACTTACCTAGGATTGCGGTGGAATCGCCGGGAAAGCGGTAGAGGAGTGTCGCTTAAGCACGTGCAACACGTAGCACAAGTGGCGGGAAGAACTCTCCCACTCTCTCACAATCTCTCACTCTTTTTCTCTCTCCCAAGCTAGGGCTTCTCTCAAATTCGGATGTGAGAGAGGAGTGAGGGTTTCAACCCCTTTTATAGCCTAAAACATTCCCAAAATAGGCTTGGGAACAATGTTTACTTGGTGCCTAACCAAATCGGGGCCGTTTCGGTCCAAAAGGGCATTTCTGGAGGTCCCCAGGCCAAATGCGGTCGGACTTAAGCTCATGCATACTGGATCTAGCACACATCCAGTTTTCAGACCGGTTGGGTTCCCAGATCGCACGTGGCGGCCCAGTTTCAGTTTAACGGTCACCGCATCAAGATCAGGCCTATAAGTCCCGTGATATATAATAGATATTTTTCCTGATCCAAGGGTGTAATTTGGCTGTATTCTGACGGTCAGAATGCTTAATACTGATGCGTCAAATTTGTGTGCCAGATTTGAATTTGAAATTCCAACTATGTCCCTATTCACACTCTCTTCGGTCCGGGCTCAATGAAATAGCCTGTAATAATCGGTTTGACTTGATTTTTGGAATGAGTGTCAAGCCCAGCTAGACGGTCCTAACGGTCTAAGATAGGAGGTATCGGACTTTCAACGTGCGGTCTAGATCCAATACAAAGATTCAAAGTGGTCCAGAGAACAAACCGGCTTAGAGTTTGATCCGAGGCTTTAGAGCATTATAGCACCCTTAGTTCCACTCGCTTCGGGCCTTGTAGAACGTATTTAAAGTGATCAGGGACCATTTCCCAGCTATTCTAACGTTGCACTAGCTAACCTAGTCAAATTTTCCAAAGGAATGAATTCTACGCAAATTCGGGTCGAGTTGGTACTCGAGCCCAAGTATGGATTTTTCACGGGCGTTACAATCTACCCCCCTTAACAAATAATTTCGTCCTCGAAATTTTGTACCTTTTCGTACTCCTCGAGAAGCTGTGGGTAGTTCTTTCTGATCTCGGCTTCTGTCTCCCAAGTAGCCTCCTCCTCAGTATGATGCGTCCATAGTACCTTCACAAGGGGAATCACCTTGCTACGTAGTACCTGCTCCTTCCGGTCTAAGATGCGTGTCGGTCGCAGGATATAAGTAACATCCTCTCCTAACTGCACCTGCTCCCATCTGATGATATGAGAAGGATCAGCAACGTACTTCTTCAGCATAGAAACATGAAATACGTTGTGGACGCTCGCGAGGGGCGTGGGTAAAGCCAATCGGTAAGCCACTGCTCCCACACGATCGAGGATCTGAAATGGACCAATGTATCGCGGTGCCAGCTTCCCCTTCTTTCCGAACCGAAGGACTCCCTTCATAGGGGAAACTCGCAAAAACACATGATCCCCGACTGTGAACTCTAGTGGTCTCCGTCTCGTATCGGCGTAGCTCTTCTGTCTGCTCTGCGCTGTAAGAAGCCGACGTCGAATAATATCAATCTTTTCTGACGTCGCCTGCACCAACTCTGGGCCAATCAAGCTGCGCTCACCGACCTCTAACCAGCAATGCGGTGCGCGACAAGGTCGCCCATACAGCGCCTCATAAGGTGCCATGCCGATACTCGCCTGGAAGCTATTGTTGTACTCAAACTCCGCATATGCAAGACAGTCATCCCAACTGTCCTTGAAGTCCAATGCGCAAGCTCGCAACATGTCCTCCAGGATCTGGTTCACTCGCTCTGTCTGTCCGTCCGTCTGTGGGTGGAAGGCAGTACTGAACATCAACTTCACACCCATAGCCTCCTGAATGCGAGTCCAGAAAATAGAAGTGAACCGCGTGTCTCTGTCCGACACGATCTCCAACGGAACTCCATGCAGACGCACGATCTCTCTAATATACAATCTAGCCAGCTCGTCTGCAGAGTTCGTAACTCTGATCGGTAGGAAGTGCGCCGACTTCGTCAATCGGTCGACGATCACCCAAATAGAATCATGCCCCTTCCTCGTCTTCGGCAACCCAGAAATGAAGTCCATGGAAATGAAATCCCACTTCCACTCTGCAATCGGCATAGGCTGCAAAAGTCCAGGTGGTCGGCGATGCTCTGCCTTCACCTGTTGACAAGTGAGACAACGGGACACGAACTCAGCAATGTGGGTCTTCATACCTTCCCACCAGTACGTCCTCTTCACGTCACGATACATCTTCGTGCTGCCAGGATGCATCGCGAGTCTAGTAGAATGCGCAGCCTCGAGAATCTCTCGTCTCAAGTCAGGGACATCAGGAACGCATAGGCGGCCACGGTAACGTAAACCCCCATCCATGCCAACTCGCCAGTCGGCGTCATCATCATCACTGGCCTGCTCTCGAAGCTCAGTAAGATGCGCGTCGTCCCTCTGCGCGTCGATGACACGGTCATCGATCGGGGATCGCACCTGAACATGTGCGATGAACTCAAATGGCTCCTCTACGGTGAGTTTCTGCTCAAAGTCTCGCAGAAACTCAACCATATCCCACTCGGCAACCATCAGCGGAGCCGCAAACTCTATCGCCTTCTTGCGGCTCAACGCATCAGCCACAAGGTTCGCCTTCCCAGGATGGTAAGAGACTTCAAACTTGAAGTCCTTCAGCGTCTCCATCCATCGCCGCTGCCTCATATTCAAGTCCCGCTGCGTGAATATGTACTTGAGGCTCTTGTGGTCGCAAAAGAGCTCGAACTCCTCTCCATAGAGGTAATGTCTCCAGAGTCTCAGTGCGAATATCACGGCTGCCAACTCCAGGTCGTGTGTAGGGTAATTCTCCTCGTGCTTCCTTAATTGTCTCGAGGCATACGAAATTACCCTGTCCCTCTGCATAAGGACACAACCCAAACCAACGCTAGACGCGTCAGTGTATATAGTGTATTTAACCCCTTGCTCTGGCAATACTAGCACAGGGGCGGACGTAAGTCTGTCCTTCAGCTCCTGAAAAGCTGACTCCGCCTTATCATTCCAGGCGAACTTCACGTCCTTCCGTGTCAACTGAGATAAGGGTCTCGCGATCTTCGAGAAATCCTGAATGAAACGCCGATAGTAGCCAGCGAGACCCAAGAAACTCCTCACCTCAGTGACAGAACTAGGCTGCTCCCAGTCCTGCACCGCAGCTACCTTAGACAGGTCAACTGCCATGCCATCCTTGGACACCACGTGTCCCAGAAACTTCACCTCCTGCTTCCAGAAGTCGCACTTCTTATACTGTGCGAACAACTGATGCTGTCTGAGCGTATCAAGGACCAAACGCAAGTGCTCCTCATGCTCCTCTCGACTCCTAGAGTACACCAAAATGTCGTCGATGAAGACAACGACGAATCGATAGAGGAAAGGCCGCAATACTCGGTTCATCAGATCCATGAACACGGCCGGTGCGTTCGTGAGACCGAACGACATCACGAGGAACTCGTAGTGACCAAAACTGGTCCTGAACGCTGTCTTCTGCACGTCCTCATCTCTGACGCGCAGCTGATGATATCCTGACTGAAGGTCAATCTTCGAGAAGTACTGCGCTCCTCTCAACTGATCAAACAAGTCATCGATCCTGGGCAAAGGGTACTTGTTCTTCACTGTGAGTTGGTTCAGCCTGCGATAATCAATACACAATCGCAGCGAACCATCCTTCTTCTTCACGAACAAGACCGGTGCTCCCCAAGGAGATACGCTAGGCCGTATAAGGCCGAGCTCTAGTAGACCGTCAATCTGCGTCCTCAACTCCTCCATCTCACATGGTGCCATGTGATACGTCGGCAGTGAGACGGGTGTAGAACCAGGAATCAGATCGATAGTGAAATCGATCTCACGTCTGGGCGGCAAACCAGGGATCTTCCTGAACAGATCCCCGAACTCAGAAACAACTGGCGTCTGCTCAAGTACCTGGGCACCAGCGTCGCGCAATAGAGTGGCGTAGCTAAGAATGCGGAAAGGAAGATTTACCCGCACTGAAAATGTGAAAGGCGTGCCCTCAGGCTCGTACACCGTCACCACACGAGCCTCGCAGTCAATCTCGGCTCTCGCTGCAGTCAACCAGTCCATGCCAAGAATGACGTCGAGATATACGAGCGAGGGATCGACGACCAAATCAAGAGTCATCGTCCTGCCTCCCAGATCAAGTAAACAACCCTCACACATCTGGGTGACATCCGAATAATCTCCATGAGCTGCAAGGACTCGCACGCTATCCATAGTAATAGTCTGCAACCCAAGACGTCTGACTACGGCACGCGATATCAAAGAAATCGTGGAACCAGTGTCCACCATGACAAGAACGGGAGTACCTCCGATATGGCCCGTGACCTCGAAGGCTGAATGCTGGAAAGTCGGCGTCGTAGCTGCCTCAGCGGTCAGTGCATGAACTCGAGCCTGCTGTGGCCGGTTCGGCCGCTGTGTCAAGGGCCGTGGGGGCTGTCGAATCTGCGATACTGTGGGTCTGAAAGAGGACTGCGCAGGAGCTGACCGTATAGGCGGTGCTGATATCGCCTGTGGACGTACACGATCAATCTTCTGCGGCGGCGAGAACCCACTGTCTCGCATCCTCGTAAAGCAACTCGGCGCTAGGTGGCCCGTCCTCCCACAGTATGTGCATGATAGATCAGGGCGCCGAAACGGTCCTACTGGCGCCGTGGTCCTGGTAGGAGGATCAATGCGAGGCCTCTTGCCCGCGAAGGGCCTATCTGGCAACTCCGGTCGCGGCCTGGAAGTAGTCGGGCCTCGTGATCGCGCAAGTCGATCCACGTCCTGCTCTGCCCGCATGGACATGTGAACCAACTCCGCATAGGAGGAGAAACTGATACAGCACATCTTCGACCGAATATCCGGTCGCAAGCCCTCCAAAAAGCGCCGTATGCGCATCTGCTCATCAGCTAAAATCGTCGGGACGTACCTGCCCAACTCTGTGAACCGATGCTCATACTCGGTGACCGTCATCGCTGCCTGCCTGAGACGGAGAAACTCATTCTCCCTCTCGTGTCTGTAGGTCTGAGGATAATACTTCTCATGGAAGCGAAACTCGAATGCTGCCCATGTCCATACGAAGTCTGCGGTAACAGTCCGCAATACACTATCCCACCACATACTGGCCTCTCTCTCAAACTGGAAGGTAGCCAGCTCTACCTGCTCTGCCTCGGTACAGTGCAACATGCGCAGAATCTTCGACACTCGGTCGAGCCAAAACTCAGCCTCCTCGGGTCTGTGAGAACCCGTGAAAGTAGGAGGCCGCAAGCGCTGAAATCGCTCGAGAAGGCCTCGTGTGTCGGCAGGATTCCCCGCAGGTAAAGCAGGCTGCGCAGGAAGTGCTATGCCCTCATCCTGGGCGTAAGCATAGGCATCCTCAGCTGGATGCGCAGGTGGTGCAGGCGGAGTAGATGCAGTCGCACCCCCACCCTGGGCTAAGGTCCCGACTATAGTAGTCAATAGCTGCTGCTGCTGTAGCATCATAGCCATCATCTGCTCGAATCTATCAGGTGGTGGAGCAGGCTGTGGCGGATGAGGTGCGGAAGTAGATGCGCGCTGTGGCTCTCTAACTGATGGTGTAAATGGCGGTGGTCCATCTGTAGGACCAGTAGCAGGCTGAGACGATCGAACAGTCTCAGGAATCGGGCCCACAGCAGGGTCCGGACGAGTGCCAGACTGAGAAGGAGCCTGATCCATCTGCTCTAACAATGAAAGCCGAACCGCGCTCCTCGTAGTCTTAGGTGGCATTCCCTATTTTCAAAATAGGGCGCAACCTTGTCAGTCTCAATTGCACAAATACACCACAATCATTCACTAAAGAGTCAAAGGCATTCCATGCATTTCAATTAATCAAAATTGTCACAATACAAGGGATATATCCTTACAAGCATCATGACTAGAATGACATGGAAATTAAGACAGTTAAGCAACAGCGACAAAAGCAAAGCACTAGCCCTAATAGGCTTTACACACATGAAACAGAAAATAGCTAACTACTCATAACAACATCAAAGATCGCGTTGCTAGTCGGAGTCTGACGACGGAGGAGGAGCACCCTTATCCTGTAAGCAACACAGGATTGCCTTCAAGGTGCGAGTCACCTTGCCAAATTTCTTCTTCGTAACGGCCTTGGCATCAGCGACCTCTGCTCGAAGTTCTTGGACTTCCCTTCGCAAAGCGGTCTGACTCTCCTCCATCCGGGCAATGCGATCGTCAATAGTAGTCTGCGCAGAAGGAGGAGGACTCTCATCAGTATCCTGAGCCTCCTCTTCTGCTTCTTCCTAAGTCTCTTCCTGAACTTCTGCACTAGGTTCTCCTTCGCTTTGATCTTCCTCTTCATCAAAGTCGTCCCCACTATCCCTTTCAAGTTGATTTTCACGATATTGCGACCCAATCTTCATCTTAACCATCGTCGACTCATCGATGGTGTGAATCGATACCGGCAATTCGGGTCCAAGTCTATAGGCAAACTCAAGCGCAATCTTGCAAATGAGTCGGCCAAAGGGAAGGGATTCGGATGTTCTTCTCGACCTGGCTATGAGAACTATCTGCCGTAAGATGAAAGTGGCCATACATACGTTCTCTCCCTGAGCCACCAGAAATAAGAAATCGACCATAAGACGTGTACATTCAATGCGGTTCGTCGACCTAGGATAAACATTGAACGTGCAGATGTGATGCAGCAGACGCAAATCCTCAGACATGTACGTCGCCTTGAGGCTATTATTAGGCTGCCATGGAACCAACTTACCGCACAGAAACCTGGTGCGGCGATCTCGTTCACGTCTAGTCCTCAAATTCTTCTCACTTGGATGCACATCACCTAGTGGCACGTTGAGAAGTCGCGCAACCAACCGGACGTCGATCGTAGCCATCCGATCTCTACCAAAAGGGATTTTGAACTGCAAGGGCTCCAAGGTAGGACTCTGGATGCTAGCATAGAAGGCACGAACAGTGCTCACATTAGCACGAGCGCGAGCTTCAAAGATCGGTCCCCAGTGCGCAGCTTCAATGCGTTCGAACAACAGATATTCGCCGAACAATCGCCCATCTACGTCCGCCTCAAATAACACTCTACGATCAGTGTATTCACCATGAGGCATCTCTGATAGGATGGTTCGTCCAAGGTGTGCATGGGGATCCAAATCCCGCTTCGTACGGCACTCCAGGACTGCAGCTGGACCTGCGGCGGCGCTTGAACTTGCGGCACCACCCCGCGGTCTTCTCGATTGAGCAGGGCGGCTCGGCCCAGCCTCGTCTGTTGCAGTTTTCCTCTTACCCATCAAAGACAGGATGGATGAGAGTGACAAAAGTCCCAAAATAGCTTCCACGAAAGCCATGGAAAACGCCGAAAATGCGGAGAAATGGCTGCCCAATCTGACAAAAGGAAATCTAAGCGTCGTAGAGGGATGCTTCAAGCTTCCCAAGGCTGTACTTTCAGGGAAAAATAAGAACAAAAAGGTGGAATGGAGCTGCTCACGATTTCGACACTATTTGGGGGATTTTGGAGCTCCAAATGGGAAAATCTTCAAGGAAAGGGGCTGCCAACACCCAATAATCGATGGGTGGTGGTCGGTTTTGGCCAAGGAAGGGATTAGGAGGGGTTTGGGTCGCCGGGATTTGGAATGGAGCGCTGAAAATCAAATCTAGGGCATGCAAGGGGGCTGTTTGTGAAGGAGAGGGGTGTTTTAGGGGTTTTCGTGGGATGGGAGGTACCTAGGGGTGTTGTGGGAGGCATTTAAGTGGGTGCGCCCAAAGGGCAGCACCATCGGAGATGGCCGGCCGGCGATGCATCGCCCGGCCGGCGATGGCATCGCCGGCCAACCTCCAGGTTGGCCAGCGGGACCCCATGGGTCTGGTCTCCCATGGTCCCAGGGTCCCAAAAAGTCTGGTCCCACCCCTTAGTTCATAGTATTTTGGTCCCTATGAGCCCAAACATGTTTTTGGGGCTTTCCGGGTCCACATCACAGTCCCGAATACCAAACCATATGATGCAGCATATGGATTTGGGGTAGAAGGATCCAGTACATCTTTCTAGCTCCTTAGTTGCTAAAGAAAGTGAAGTTAGAATGGCTTTATGGCCATTTTTTATGAAATTTTACTATTCACTGTAAAATTTGGTGAATGAACTAATTTGTGTTATTTTCACATTAGGTTTGATGCCTAACATGAAATGGATACAAAAGAACTGAAGGTTGAAGTGTTTAGAGAAGGAATTTTGAGAATTTTTGGCAAAACGGGTTTTTTTTTAGCCCTGGCGATTGATTACTGGAGTCGTGGTCATTCCACGGCCCAAAGATTCAATTTTGCGGTTTAAAACTGCTCATAGGACGTCCCCACCCGACTTCCTACAGCTTAGAAGTGATTCGGGTCGCTTTACGCGACCCGAGATGCGTTACAGACTCGATCTTGCGATCGATCCTTATAGACTTCGCCTATCGGCGAATCTGTGATCCTAGGAGTGTTTCTAGACCCTTCTCGCACCCACCTAAGTCAAAGGAAGCGACAGCGTACGTCGCAAGACCATAACCCAGGCCCAGTATACTCTCATTCATGCTCTGATACCAACTTGTAACACCCTGAAAATCGGGGGTCGTGTATAAACTCAACTCCCGAGTTCCAGACCGTCACTTATGCAACAAAAATGGTTATGATTCAATGTTGTCTGATTTAAAGCATTCACATGAGTAAAAGTATACCAAAACTGCAATTCATACTTCAGATCCAGTGATAAAAGCAAGCGGAAGACTAAACAAGATATATATCACTGTATGGAAAAACAAAGTAATCTCAACTGTCTCCAAAGTATGACTACATCTCTGAGTCTCATATACATGTACATAACAAAAAAATAATGTTCAAAAAGAAAAGTCCCACTGATGTCCCCTCGATCCAGGTCACCTACGGGAAGCCGTCATGATACTGCATATACGAGAACTCATCCTGGTCCTCGTCATCATCTAACTCCACCTCCTGGATCTCATCGCCACCTGCAACTACAACAGGGTCTGGTGGGTGTTGCAAACACCATCCCGTAACGTGGGAATGAGTGATCAACTCAGTGGAATCATAGAGCAAAGATTAGCATGTTCACAATTCAATCACGCGATAATAGTAAAGCAGTAAATCAGACAAGTCCTAAAACTGTTGTTAATGCAAGATGATATGACGTGATGTATGCCCTCACCGACGATCACCCTCATACGGCAACATCTTACGACCGCGGCATGCCACACTCCCTAGAGTGCTCCACATCTTCCAGGCACATGCAATGCTATGGTGATATGATTACCAAGTTGTTATTAGTCCATTCAAACAGCAGGATTGGGAAACTAAGGTACCTCCCTTGTATCAATCCCAACACGGATCCTGTCTAGGGTCGTCACTCCTAGTAATCTCATACGATGTACATTTCGTAGGTCACTGCAAGGGCTGCCAGGGCTGTTGCTCGCACTCGTTGCACCGCTCCCCCATCACCTTATCAATACAGGCCTACTGTACTCTACTGCACGGAAGGGTCGTCGCCTCCCGTGAACTCAGAATACGCTCGCGGTCACTACAAAGGGCTCGTCGCCTGATCAGTGTAGGCCGACAGCTAGAATATAGTGTCCCATACCACCATAATCTGCTCACGAGTCTAGGTGCTCACTGGTCACTACGGGGAGGTTTGTGGCCCCAGCGTAGGCCGACAGCTCGACCACGGTGTCCCATACCACCATGCCCGGCTCATGAGTCTTCGTGGATCAAGGTACCACGGTTAATAGGGTTTACAATGGTAAGTTCAGTACCCTAGGTTCAAGCAGTTATGATACATACATGGTGAACAAACATCGGCCAGTCGGGTTACTTGACGGGCTCGACTAGCGCGATCGCATCTCGAACTGAACGACATGAAGTGCGTAAAACACTTCGCGTGGCCTAACCACTGCCGCCAACTCTCAACACGAATCACATTCATCGACGCGTCATTCGTGGCTATGACCAGTCAGCCACGAATTTGCTCGGTTACCGACTGCCTGGACTAAGTCAAGTCCCACACATCTATGGAATTACTATACAAGGTATTGGAATTGAAATGCATCATGTGAACATGTTAACACATGTTATAACATTCAACTTAAGCAAATCTTCAAGGCATACTTCCCATGCATATTCAACTTAAGCAAATCCTCAAGCACATACATTCCATGCATGTAATGAAATCATGCATTTTGTCAACATGTAGAAAATCATTTAGGTCGGCATAATAATTGAAAAATCAATCACAAAGTATCAAATAACATCATTTAATTCAATACATACTAATACAAGCATTTATACAAACACATGCACTACACACTTAGGTCTACATGTAGCATGTCGACCCAAAGTGTGCAACTAGGCGAATCTCTTCGCCAAACTAATTATGCACGCATTCCTAACTCCCTAATGCGACAACAAACCATGTCAATCACATCAGCAAAATATGAATGCAAACAGTACTTCCTACAAATGACTAAAATGCCCTAAATCTCATATTCTTCGTTAGCTTACGAAAGGGGAAACGGAGAGCATTTTGTACATGTCAAACGGCGATGCCGTCAAGAATCTACTATTAAACGACATTGGAAGCATTGGGAACCGTCAATCCAAGCGTCTAAAATCCTCACCTAGTGTCTTGTAGACTCGGGAATTGAAGCGGAGTGTATATGCTTCGTCTACGGCGAGTAAGGAGCCTAATACATAAGATCCATAAGCTACATCGCCATGGAAACAAGAAAAACTCAAATCACCAACTATTTAGGGTTTTTACTTACCTAGGATTGCGGTGGAATCGCCGGGAAAGCGGTAGAGGAGTGTCGCTTAAGCACGTGCAACACGTAGCACAAGTGGCGGGAAGAACTCTCCCACTCTCTCACAATCTCTCACTCTTTTTCTCTCTCCCAAGCTAGGGCTTCTCTCAAATTCGGATGTGAGAGAGGAGTGAGGGTTTCAACCCCTTTTATAGCCTAAAACATTCCCAAAATAGGCTTGGGAACAATGTTTACTTGGTGCCTAACCAAATCGGGGCCGTTTCGGTCCAAAAGGGCATTTCTGGAGGTCCCCAGGCCAAATGCGGTCGGACTTAAGCTCATGCATACTGGATCTAGCACACATCCAGTTTTCAGACCGGTTGGGTTCCCAGATCGCACGTGGCGGCCCAGTTTCAGTTTAACGGTCACCGCATCAAGATCAGGCCTATAAGTCCCGTGATATATAATAGATATTTTTCCTGATCCAAGGGTGTAATTTGGCTGTATTCTGACGGTCAGAATGCTTAATACTGATGCGTCAAATTTGTGTGCCAGATTTGAATTTGAAATTCCAACTATGTCCCTATTCACACTCTCTTCGGTCCGGGCTCAATGAAATAGCCTGTAATAATCGGTTTGACTTGATTTTTGGAATGAGTGTCAAGCCCAGCTAGACGGTCCTAACGGTCTAAGATAGGAGGTATCGGACTTTCAACGTGCGGTCTAGATCCAATACAAAGATTCAAAGTGGTCCAGAGAACAAACCGGCTTAGAGTTTGATCCGAGGCTTTAGAGCATTATAGCACCCTTAGTTCCACTCGCTTCGGGCCTTGTAGAACGTATTTAAAGTGATCAGGGACCATTTCCCAGCTATTCTAACGTTGCACTAGCTAACCTAGTCAAATTTTCCAAAGGAATGAATTCTACGCAAATTCGGGTCGAGTTGGTACTCGAGCCCAAGTATGGATTTTTCACGGGCGTTACAACCACTCTAAGAGATAAACCCCCACTATTGTGAAGCTATTTTGAGGTACTTAATATTTATTTTAATATCTTTTTAGTTATTCTTGATCTCTTGCTTCAATTCTATTTAATTTTAAAAGGGGAATTTGATTTAACCCTTTGTGATCCAAGAAATTGAATCCAAGTAGCATAAGGTTGGATTTAATTTAAAATTCATCTAGACCTAGAACCCTTCTTCTGTGAGATTGAACATTGAACATTATCATCTATAAAGAAGAAGTTCTACCAGCTACATCGAAGAGCATTCTCCGGATAAGTATTGATTTTATTTTCTTTATTTGTGGTTTATGAGATTCAACCAGGAAAATCTCTATTTTTGGTTTTGACTGAGATCAGCTAGGAAAATCTCACTGTGGGGTTTATTATTATTATTATGTAAGCCCATTGAAAAACACATCTTTAAAGGTTTTAAGGTGAACCTTGGAAAACCTTCTTTCTTAGTGAAAGCCAATATCCTGTGGGTGTGGATATTGGGAGTGGAGTAGTTGTGTGGTTGTTTTTAAACAGTTAGTGTACACACACGAACCACTATAATTCTTGGAGTTTTGGTGGATGGTTGTATTTGTTCATGTGTGTGAATGATGTAATCTATTTTATGATTTTGTGGTGAATGTTGTAATAGCTAGGATTATTTCTTTTACCTCTGTTTCACTTTGAGTTTTTAATACTCACAAACATTCTAGAAATCAGGTTGTCCTACAATAAGCCATTGGTTTTTGGTGTAAGATTGTCCTTAGAAAAACCTTTGTATCAACCTCTCAATACGTGTGCATTTGAGGTTACTTTATATTTCTACTATCTGTGTTATATTTTCACATTTTATTTTATTTGGCATACTCCTATTCACCCCCCGCCCCCCCTCTAGGACTTGGAGCTCACCCTTTTCAGTTTATCTGTAGGTATGAAAATCAAATACCATACATCATTTCTAACGAATTGATTTAATTCTTCTATCATGACATTAATCCAACTTTCATTAGCGAGTGATTCATTTACATTATCCAGTTCAATTTGGTTAGTAAAGTAGACATGATTAAATATATTTTTTAGTTGTCTTCTTGTTTGAACGCTAGTGTGAGGGTTACCAAGTATTTGATTAGTCGGATGGTCTTTAACTAACCTTAACTCTGTATTGTCTGATTTGGATGAAGAGTGAAGTATATTAATAAAATTGACATCATCATCATTTAGATCAGATCAGGATTGGGTGTGATCTATCGATCATTTATCACTATGTTTATATATTCTTGTATTACCCCAATTCTTTTGTTAAGAACACGATATCATAACTTAGAAATATTCCCTCATCGGTTTTGGCTTCAAAATTTTTCATTTTTTCTCGGTCATGTAAAATAAAGCATTTGCTTATAAAAGTTTGAAATTATTTAACCATGGGCTTTTTATTAAACCATAATTCATAAGCTATTTTATTTTTAGCTATTTTAATATAAACAGGATTAATTATATAACATGTAGTACTAACAACTTCAGCTGATAAATTTTTTGGCAGGTTTATGCTATTAAGTATTACACTTGCTATTTCTTGAAGGATTCTATTTTTTCTTTCAACAACTTCATTTTGTTGTGGTGTCTTTTGAGCTGGAAATTCATGCAATATACCATGGTCATTGCATATTTTTCAAAATTGGTATTTTCAAATTCAGTACCATGATCACTTTTAATTTTGATCACATAACACTTTTTCAATCTGGATACAGTCTAAAATTTTTCTAATTACATCAATAGTATCTGATTTTTCTCTTAGAAAGGCTACCCAAGTATATCTAGTGTAGTCATCAACTATGACAAAAAAATATTATTTCCGCCTTTACTCTCCATTCTAATTGGTCCGACTAAATCCATATCGAGAAGTTCAAGAGGTTTACCCGTGGTTGAGGAATTCACTTTCTTGTGACTACTAATTTTCTTACCTATTTGACATGCGACACAAACTTTTTCTAACTTTTTCAGTTTGGGTAAGCCATGTAAGTGATCTCTTTTGCTCAATTTATATAGATCTATATAATTTATATGTCCAAGATGTTTATGCTATAGTTTTGTCTCGTCTGTTTGGACCATGTAACATGAATGGTTTGTTGAGTAAGTTATCAATTATATAGCAATTTTCTGACGTTGTATGACCATTTAATATTACACTTCCTTTCTCATTTGTAATCTCATATCTGTGATTTGAAAATTTTACACTATGTTTATTATCACATATCTAAGATATACTCAGAAGATTATGTTTTAATCCTTTAATATATAGAACATTTTTGAAAAGAGGTAAGTTAGGAAGTTGTACATTACCTTGGCTAATTATCTTGCAGTTACTTCCATCTTCGAATGTAACTAAGCTACCATTTACTTTGTTGATGTTTGAGAATATAGCCTCATCACTTGTCATGTATCTCTCGAACATCCACTATCCAAGTACCATCTTGAATGACTATTAGCTTTGAAAGTTGTGTGGGCAACAAGGCACTCAACCTTTAGAACCCATTTCATTATGGTTCTAGATTCAGGAGGATCTCTTTCTTTACGCTATGTTTGGGAGTTAAGATTTCTTCTTTTTCTATATACTTCAGTCTTATCAGGATTGGATTTCAATAGCTCTTTAAGAAAGTCCATAATTTTTTCAACTAAAGGAGGTTTATTATTCCTTTGATGTTTATAGCTGATGGCATTATTATTTATTTTAGATACTTGGAAAGGTTTTAAGTTTTTGAAGTCATTACTTTTATAGTTTGAATCTCTTACAGTCTCAGCTTTAGAGTTTGAGGATTCCCCTTTTTACAAAAGTAAGAGCAACTTTTTCAAGCTCTAATTATAGTTTAGCATAATTTTCTTTTTAAATTTTCAATTTAACAACAATTTTAAAACTTTCTCTGTTTAGGGCATTATAAGCATCTTGAATATCATCTTCATTTTTAGGGTCACTTCGTAGAGTCTCATAGTTAGACATATTACAACTATCTGAAGAAGTGACTCTAGCTATCGTCATAAAGGTTTTCAAATCGTTTGCATCTAGTCTGATTCATTAGATTTAGAATTAGTTTCAGACTCTTATGATTAATCCCAAGTAGCTATCATATCTTTTCTTTTAGATTTATCCTTTTTAGGACATTTAGAAGCTAAATGCCCATATTCATAACAGTTGAAACATTGATTGTCTTTTGTTTTATATTTTTAAAATTTTGATTTTCCTTTTCTTTTCTAATGGTTTTTAAAAATCTGTTCTTTTCTTAGTTTTGAAAATGCTATAAAATTTCTTTTGTTAACATTACCATATCATCTTCGTTTTCTTCAAAATCAGAATTTGCATTAGTTTCCTTTGAATTAGATTTAAAAGATTTAAGAGCAATGGACTTGACTTTAAGAGCCTTGAAATTCAACTCATAAGTTTGAAGAGAACCAACTAACTCCTCAATTTTCATAACATATGTATCCCTTAATTCTTGTATAGTAGTTACCTTTGAATTAAACTTATCAAGAAGTGATCGTAACATTTTTATGCAAACCTTGCTTTCAGGGATTCTATCTCCAAGTGTTACACCCTAAACTTTTCAATACCTAAGTATTAAAAGTTCTCGAGTATTACCATAAAATTTAACTTATTATGTACATGTGTACAATACTAATTTAACTATGTTAACCTTACATCTATTCTCCAACACGAATCCGACCATTGGGAATAATCTTCATTCATAGATCAAGCAATCTAACCACTGATTTTAAAATAGGATTATCATATACCTAAATATTTTCAGTTGTCCATCATAACCAACCGCTCAGTTAAATATGAAATGCGAGATAGAGACATCTAACCATTCACTTTAATTTTGGACCACCAGATCGTAGTGAACTAGCAACTTGATTTCTACATTCGCCTGTATACACATCAAGTTGAGATTCCGATCCATTCATCTTGTTCATCACCTATGAATATGCTTCACCCACGATCTGAATAATCTGAGAAACTTACACATGTGAACAAGACACTTGTCACGCCCCAAACTTGGAAACTAGGCTCACAAAATTTTCGATCGCTGAATCCGGCGCCGACAGCCTCCGTAGAACCCCATTCTCAGCTCCTAACTCCCATTCGCCAGGTTCCGATCCTGGGATGCTACAAGGAAGATTTTCAATGTCAGTTTGATTCGTAATAAGCATAACCAAAGGCATAACCCACAAACAACAACCAAGAACTCCATTACATTTCTACTATGATCAAAAACTTTACAAGTACAATGAGCATAAAGGGAAATACAATGGTAAAGCACAAAAACTCCAAAACGCTCAGCAACGTGCTCCTACCTCAGCGCTGTTGCGATCCAACGTCACCTGCACGCAACGGTCATGCATAAGCTTACAGAAAGCTTAGAGGGTGGTGAAAGTGTGTGCGCAAGGTAGTAATATGAACACGCAATGTCTGAGTAATGCGAAATATGCAGATGGATCCATACTATCATGTGCCGTACCAAGGTTATGCGATGCAAGACATGAACAGTATCGGCCATGCTATGTGCAATGCAACTCAAGCATACAGATCCTCATCTAAGTCCACACATCAATACAGCTCAAATATGGAATATCACCAGGGTCTAGTACACTCTAAACCAGATTGCCGCCACATCGCGTGCAATGAGGTAAGTGGAAGAGACCTCACTATCCGTCTGCCAATATCGGGCGCGACTCGTCGATAGCGAAGCCATTCCTCGAGCTGGTCAAACTCAGCCTAGCATTGCCCCCTACACTCGGGCGGGTAAGGCCGCACCTCCTTCCAACCGACCACGACACAGTGGAGAGCACAGCCAATTGGTATTCGACACTCAGCGCTCATCTACCCACTCGGCTTAGACGTTGGAGTAGGGACTTTCACCTAGGGATATCTATAGTACCCCATGTAGAACAATATTTTCGGTATCCAATCCTGCCAACCACGACCTGTCTGTGGAGGCTACGACCCCGATGTCGCTAGGGCATACAATAACCATGTCACACAAATACGAAATGCATGATTCACGCTGTCCAATCATGCAACAATTCATGCGCATATCGTGCGCTCATGTAGGGCAACACTGCCTAACCAGGAGCCCATAAACAATCTGCCCGAAGGCATATGCTATGATCAGTCAATCCTCATTTCAAGAATACATATGATGCGTTTGATCATGAGTCATGAAACTATACTAAACATGTTATAATGAAATGAATTATTTTATAATGCAGATGGACGTGGACGGCCTATACACAAATAGGTACGGGCCTAACAATGGCCCTAAGGAGAGTCGTAATGTGGACATCCAACCAGCATTACACTCGCAATGTGGACGTCAAACCAACATTGCTCCTAAGGCACGATCGTTGTAAACATCGTACTTAGTCTGTAATGGATTTACACATTGCAATGGAACGTAGGTTGTCCCCATTGGACCTTACATATATATCAAATGGGCCATATCCTATGGGCTTTTATTCATTAGATGGGCCACATAAATGGGCCACACTAATGGGTCTTATGTGCATTGCAATGGGTCAAACCCGTGGGCCTTGGATTGCATCAAATGAGCTTAGTCTCATGAGTCTAATATATGACCAATGGGCCACTCCAATTGGGTCTTATATGTAGATCAAGTGGGCCTCAACCCATAGACCTAACGTGAATTCAATGGGCCTAAACCCCTAGGCCTTGCATATATCAAATGGGTCCAATTTTATGGGCCTTGAAGTACATCAAATGGGCCTAGTCTCATGGACTTGCAACACATCAAATGGGCCTAAGCCCATAGGCCTTATATGAATCAAATGGGCCTAACCCATAGGCTTTTCATAAACCAAATGGGCCTAGCCCATAGCCCTTTTGAAATTCGAATGGGCCTAGACCATAGGCTCTTTTATGAATTAAATGGGTCTGGACCCAAGGGCCTTGGAATATATCAAATGGTCCAATCCCATGGGCCGTACATCCACATCAAAGTGGGCCCCAATAAGTGTCACAAATACATTAAGATGAGCTACAAATTATGCTAAGATGGGGTCCACTTGGACTGTGGATTTGTCTCATACTTTGACTCATTCCACAAAATGATCTTTAAAGTGGACGACTAGATTAGATTTAGCACCTGTATTAATGGTGGGGGCCCACAAGAAGACCCACCATCATGTATGAAATCTACAAATGTTATATATATATATATATATATAATATACAATATTATAATATATTATAGTATTATAAATAATATAATATAACATTATATATAGTATAATATATATATACACACACACACGCTGCAAGCGCTCATGCTGCATGCGCACACACACACACACACTCACGCTGTATGCATGCTCACACGCACGCACGCACGCTCATACGCTCACACGCACGCATGCACGCCTAAAGGGCTGCACAATCATCACCCTGGGCTCCACCGTCCGTTGGACGGTGGAGATAAAACGCATACATCACTGTGGGTCCCATGTGGGGCCCACTGAAATGTCTATTAGCCATCCAAGCCGCTCACTAGGTCACTCGGGCCTAGTTGAAGGGAAGACAAAAATTTCAGCTTGATCCAACACGTCTGTGGGCCCTAAAAAGATTTTAATGGAAAAATTCAATTCACACTGTTTCACTTGGTGTGGGCCACCTGAGTTTTGGATCTGTTTCATTTTTAGAGGGGGGCCCGCCACTGGGTGGCCCACCTCATGACCAAGTTGGATGACAAATAAACATTATAGTGGGGCCCACACGCAGGGCCGTGGGCCCCTGCTGGACATCCGCCCGCCGCTGCGTGGCTGCACACAGCAGCGTGCAGCGCTGCACGTTGTCAAGGAGGGGGGGCAACCCCCTTTGCAAAAATCTGGAAAAAAGTAATTTTCTGGGGTTTTTCATGCGCGGGGCCCGTTGCACCAAAATCCGTCCCCGCCATTGCGATCAGTGGCTCGACGCCGTCCAAATGAGTCCAGAGTTCAAATTTTTTTGATGAAAGGAAATGAAATAAATTAAGAAAATGATGTTTGAATGGTGAGGGTGCGATCTTTGACGCTATAGCACACCAGGTGCTCCGTTCAATCTCATTTTCTGGCTCAACGCCTAAAATGAGATCGTGAAAGGGATGGATGGATTGGATTAGAGCAATACATTAGGGTGGGGCCTATGCAAGTGGGCCACCCCAAAAGCTTCCCTTTCTTTCTTCCTTTTTCTTTTTCCTTTACAACGTCCAGCGTCCCAGACGCTGGACGGTTCATTATACATTTTTTTTGAAATGGTGGGCCCTGATGGAGTGGGCCACCACATGATGGGTGACATGGGTTTTAACATTTAAGGTGGGCCCCACTTGAATAAAATAAATACATCAAGGTGGGATCCATTCAAGTGGGCCACACAATCCTATTGCATAAACATAAAATAAAATAAAATAAAATAAAATAAAAAGAAATAAAAGAGAGAGAGAGAGAGAGAGAGAGAGAGAGAGAGAGAGAGACATGGAGAGTGGGACACGCCTTGTGATGGAGGGACCTCGACATTATGGGCCCTTCTTTGCAATGATTCATACAATAAACGGATCCCTTTGAACATGGGACCGTTAAAAATGTAAATCAACGGTGGAGATCCATTCCCCACCGATATGGACTGTCTAGATGACCTATCTAAATGAAATAAACATCATGATGGGGTCCATGGAGAATGGCCCCATCATGGAACGATCATGATGATCCAAATGGGCCATCGGACACATTTTAGGGTCCCAAGTGAGATCCACACCATTGATCGGTGGGCCTTACTTGGTCCACCATAAAAATAAGGAAAACTACCCTATAGAGGCACCCACCATCCGATCTTCTCGCTCTTAGAGGTTCCTTGGCACCTTAGCTTCAACTTCAATGGTTAAGATGAAGAATGGAGGGTTGAGATAGGAGATTTTGGGGTAGGAAGGTGGGCCACTTGGAGCTTAGGAGCTCTTGCAAAATTCCATACGTATGGAGCTCCTTTTGCTTGGAGTTTTGCAAATGAGAAAGAGAGAAAGAGAGAGAGAGTGATGGATGGATGGGTGAGTGATGGTTGTGTAAGAAAATCTTGACTTTTAAGGCTTTTGTGTAAGAGAGGTATGGGAGATGAAGACTTTTGTGGCTTTTTGTGTAAGAGAGGTATGGGTGATGAAGACTTTTGTGGTTGCTTGGGAAAATAGAATAAAGTGATGTGTACTTGACATGTGATGGATTGATGGGTGATTGATTGATGGGATTAATGTGATTGATGTGACATATCGTAGAGATTCTCTTGGGTTTCGCAACGCGCGGCGTTTTCTCGCACCGAACGTTGGCCCATATCTCTTGACCAGGGTATCGCCTCGGCGCGCGAGTCGTGGCATCGGAACCGCAATGACGGCGTGGTCGCTATGGTATTGGTCTCGGGCTGAGTCGACTCGGGTTGTCGGCATATGAATCAGGGTCACGCGTCGATATCGGTTAAGGGTCGAAGGTCACCGGAATTCGACCGGTAAGACCG
This sequence comes from Magnolia kwangsiensis, assembly GCA_037074715.1. Lineage (NCBI taxonomy): Eukaryota > Viridiplantae > Streptophyta > Magnoliopsida > Magnoliales > Magnoliaceae > Magnolia > Magnolia kwangsiensis. The sequence goes on along the minus strand of CM073589.1, from coordinate 82,060,722 downwards.
CAGAAGTCTACGGAAAGGTACGGACCAAGATACGGGTCTTACAGCTCTCCCCTCCTTATAAAAATTTCGTTCTCGAAATTTACACAAGCATCGCAACTAAGCATAACTCGCGAAGAATAAGAAACATAACGTTATTATATAGAATCAGGGATAGCATACAAAATACAATACAGGATCAATCATCAAAGAGATGAGGATAACGCTCTCGAATCTCAGCCTCACGCTCCCAAGAAGCCTCCTCTACAGAATGGTGACCCCACTGCACCTTCACCAATGGAATGACCTTGGTTCTGAGGACCTGCTCCTTCCGATCAAGGATACAGACTAGCTGCTCAATGTAAGAAGCGTCCTCACGAACCTCCAACGGCTGCCAATCAATGACGGGAATTATGTCTGACCCACACTTCCTCAACATGGAGACGTGAAAAATGTCGTGGACGCCAGACAACTGTGATGGCAAGACAAGCCGATAGGCCACGACACCAATGCGCCCAGTGATCTCAAAAGGTCCTATGAATCTCGGGGCAAGCTTGCCCTTCGCTCCAAATCGAACTACGCCCTTCATGGGCGAGACCTTGAGATATACATGGTCCCCTATATCAAACTCCAAGGGACGTCACCGACGATCAACAGAACTCTTCTGTCGGCTCTGAGCTGTGAGCATCCTCTGCCTGATGATGTTAATAGCCTCTGAAGTCTCCTGCACAAGCTCGGGACTTAGGAGACGACGCTCTCCAACCTCGGTCCAACAACTCGGTGATCTGCATGGTCTGCCATATAGTGTCTCAAAAGGAGCCATGCCGATGGTCGCCTGATAGCTGTTATTATATGCGAACTCAGCCAATCGCAGATGCTCATCCCAGCTACCCCCGAAGTCAATCGCGCAGGCCCGAAGCATATCCTCAAGTATCTGATTGACCCTCTCAGTCTGGCCATCGGTCTGTGGATGGTACGTGGTGCTGAGCTGTAAATCAGTCCCCATCGCACGCTGGTAGCTCCCCCAAAACTAAGACATGAACCTTGAGTCTCGATCAGAAATGATCGAGACTGGAACGCCATGCAGAGCTCGCGGTAGTCAACGCAGAGCCTCAACGAGTCATCCTTCTTCTTCATGAAGAGTACTGGTGGTCCCCACGGAGAACTGCTCAGACGGATAAAACCCAACTCTCGCAACTCGTCCAACTGCTTCTGCAGTTCTCGTAACTCTAACGGTGCCATACGATACGGGGCCTTCGAAATAGGCGCGGTATCGGGCACGAGATTGATCTGAAACTCGATGAGTCGACGAGGCGGTAATCCCAAAATCTCCTGGAATACATCGGGAAAATTGTAAACCACGGGTAGATGGTCGATGCAGGCGGCAACAGGCTCCTCTATAGCGCATGACATCAAGCAAGACAACCGCTCTCCTCTGGCCTCTGCAACGAACTGAAACTGTGGCACGCCGGGTATACAGAACGTGACGGTCCTCGCGGCACAGTCCAATATAGCATAGTACTTGGCGAGCCAATCCATGCCTAGGATGACGTCGAACTCGGACATCGGTAAAATGAACAAATCGACAGGCAGAAAGGTATCCCCAACCAGACCAGGGCATGACGAACAAAATCATCCTAACACTGCAGTCCTCCCCAAGGGAGTCGATACTAATAGGCCCTCATCAGCAGACTCCAACGACAAGCCAGCCGATCGACAGAAACTCTCGGCCACAAAAGAATGCGATGCACCAGAATCAAACAGCACTCGTGCAATGCATGCAAAAACTGGAAGTATACCCTCAACAACTCCACCAGATGACTGCGGATCCTACTGAGCCGCATCGAATCTAGCCTGAGTCGGCTGGGGAGGTGCCTGTCCCCTCTGAGAGTGCTGCTGGGGTCGCTGAGGCGATCGAAACTGTTACCTCTACTGCTGCGGCCTCTGAGGCTGGTGCTGATGCTGATGCTGCTGCTGAGGTGGCCTCGGTGGTGGAGGCTGCTGTCGCTGCTGCTGTGGGGGTCTCTGCTGCTGTGGTGGTCTCTGCTGCTGCTAGGGGCTGGGACACTCCCATGAACGGTGTCCCGTCGCACCGCACCTGAAGCAAGTGCCAGTGAACTGCCACTAAGGTTGTGGTGGAGGTGCTGCTGGTGCTGATGGTGCTCGAAAAGCTGGGCGACCTGTGCGCCTCTGCTGCTGTGGTCGACGCTGATGGGAAGGACTGGAAGAAGCCTACCTCTTCCGGTCTCCCCTCTGACCACGCTCAGACTGAGAACCGCCCACTCAGTCTCATAAATCTGAGCTCTCCGCACTACTGCCTGGAAAGTAGGGAGCTCATGCCCAATAACACGACCTCGAAGGCCGTAATGTAAGCCGTGCTCGAAACGCCGTGACCGGGTGAAATATATGAGCGCACGAGGACCTTATACCATTAGGCCGTGACTCCCACTGTTGTGTAGTCGGTTAGGTAGGGATATGGCCTGATCTTCCTGTGAGGGAAGGCATTATTAGGCTGAGTTTAACCAGCTCATAAAATGGGTCCGCTACCGTCAGGCTTTGTTAGTGATTGGCTGACCATAGACAGGTAGTGAGGTTGTTTACGCTCGTTTGCCTGTACAAGTTTGTAGAGCGGCAATCATTCAGCTGTATAATGGACCCCGGTGATTTTCTTATGGTTGAAAATGTATTTGATGTGTGGATTGGATATGAGCACTAGCATTACTTGCATCGCATTAGCATTGGCTGTGTAAGCCCCTTCATACATTGCTTGGTATGGCGTCCAGTACTCATTGCATCGCATACATGATAAGCCTTGGTAAGGATAGTGATATTCTCATTGAGTATGTTCTTTCCTTGTACCTCCTGCAATTCTTTTGTGCATCATTGTCACACACTTACACCACCCTCTAAGCTTTTATAAGCTTCTGCATGATTGATGCATGCAGGAGACTCTAGGCAGGCTACATAGCAACAGAGTATGGAGTAGAGTTGAGCTTGAGGACTCCAGTGTTGCTGACCCTTTCTCTCTTTTCCCATTATCTAATGTATGTCCTTTTGGACATAATATAAACTTGTAAAAGTTCAAATTCATAGTGGATTTTATGATGTGTGCCACTTACTGTGATCTTGGATATGCTTGTCTTGGAATGATTATAGTGCTGTAGAAATCTTCCTTGTAGGATTCCAAGATCGAAACTTGTCTTAAGAGCCGAGAATGGAGTACTACGAAGGTTGTTACAGCCAGAACTAGCCATCTTGTTCCTTGGGAGTCCGATTACCGAGTCTGGGGCATGATAGGATTGACTTCTATTAACACTTATACATTACCTAAATCATACATCATAGTGAACATATAATGAACATAGGCATAACTAGATAAATGTATTCAAAGCAATCCTAAACATAATCATGTATAGTATTTTGGCTACTTGCCTACTCCACTCCCAGTGGACGCGCTCTCTCCTGAGTGTACCAGATTTCACTAACCAATGGTTTTAAATCAGGTTAACCAAGCACCTTTACAACCTACACAAGGTTAAATAAGAGACCTACATAAAGTTTCCTTAAATGCCTACACAAGGCAACTTGTCCTATCTAATGACTCAAAACTGGGAGCCTACATAAGGCAACCTAAGCATGCACAACCTACGCAAGGTTACATGTCCTACACAAAGACACCATGTATTTTCTCGTCAGAGGCCTACAACTAGGACTTCGTAAGTTTGATACTCAAAATCTGAATCTCAATCCTACACAAGGAAAGGTCTTTAGACATAATAGACTCTGAATACTTACAAATAAATGGATGAGTCTCGTTCTCACACAAAGTGAAGATCTTTAATAATGATGAAGAGTCTTCAGTTCCCTTGAACCGCAACTTGCTAATGATGCTTTCGTGAATGCTCCGTGGTTGTGACGTTTAAGGTTTTTAATCTTATCTATTTAAAAAATAAGATTTAAACTAATAGAGAAGGTTCCCATGAGCTATGCGTTCAGGAGTTCTAAAGATAAGTATACTTAGTTAGAAGCTCCATGAATGATAAAGTTCATAATGCAATCCAAGCATATAAGATGGTGAGTTAATGCTTAAGCAAGGGATTGAATGATGAACTCTAATGGGAAAGAGAGAGTGAGTGAGAGGGTATGTAGATCTCAGAATAACAAACTCAAACTCTCTTGGATTCTAACTCATTTTTACAAGAAGCAACACTAGTGTGTATATAGAGTAAAATCCCAGTGGTAAAAAAACGGGCAGAATTTTGAAATCGTCGATGCCATCGAAGAGTATTCAATGTTATCAAAATTTTAATTTCGATACCATTAAACCTGCTTCTATTATATCGACTCTCTACTCAATATATTCATTTAAAAGTAGAATAGATTCTGACTATTTTTAATCAAGCATCTTTCGATGATATCGACGTGCACTTTGATTTATTGAGGGACACTCGATTCTATTGAGATTTATTTTGTTAAAATACACAAAGGTTTCTAGACAGTTTTGTCTCATATTCGATTCTATCAAAGAGCCCTTCGATCCATCGAAGTTTGAATTTGATATCGAACGGTCTTCGATGAACTTGAGGCAAAATAGGTTTTCTTTGAAAAACTTGATGGACAAAACTGAGTAAGTTTCGATGTTATCAAATAGACTTCGATTCTATCGACAACTTACTCTCGATAACATCGAGGAGAACTTAGAGTATAATTTGTTTCTTTGGAAGAATTCCAAGGCCGATGTAATCGAGGGCCATTCGATGTTATCGAAAAGTGAACTTCGATGATATTGAATAACAATCAATACTATGAGATTTATAGCATGTCTTTCATTTTTTTGCTCGACAAAATGGGCGATCGGTTTGATAATATCGAACGAGGTTCGATGTATCGAAGATGCCCTCATTTGTAGCTCGATAGACTCGACTAGGACTTGTGATTTTTCAAGTTTTTTTTCTTTCTTCCATTTACTCTTGGTGCATTATACCAACTATACTAGAAAATTTTTTTAATTCATTTTATAGGGTAAGTTGGGATAATATGGGGTCATATACCTAGTAAGGTTTTGTTCTGGGATGATGAGGCTATGACTGAAAGGTTTAAGCTTGATCATGGCCTTCATCTTTTGATGAGGCTTGGTCTTGATGTCTTCTTTTAAGGACTTACTTAGACAGACAGACTCAACACTCTCGTATATTGACAAATAAGGGCAATTTCAGGTGAAGCACGTCTCTAGACGGTCAAAGTATAGAGGCAAAAGTGCATTATCTTCCATGAAGGAATTGATCATGTTAATACGTGGGTATCATCATCATCCTCTGGCTATTTGCTCATATTGAAAAAGATGTTAAGTTCCAATGTCATATTTTCGAAAGATAAAATGTAACATCCTAAATTTTCGTGGCCCGAGTACATACTCGTGCCTGAGAATTCTAGGTGTTAATAATGTATAAATTGGATGCTTTAAAAATTACAACATATTTTTATTTCATTTAGATCACATTTAGTTACATTCATAAAGGTAATTATTCACGAGAATAAAATTGACTGTATTTATTATTTCATTTGAGTAAAAGAATTTAACAAATTATCAAATGCCCTTTCAATGGAGCTTATTATATAATTGAGTTTGTAGCGAAAATATAAAACTAAATCATAAAACTATCTTCTTATTCATTCAGTATAATATTCCACGGGGAGATGGTCCTCTAACTCTTCGATCTATATCACCTGCATCATCTGTACAGTTGAAGAGGGTTAATGCCCTACTCATAATGATGGTTATCTTTTAAGATTAACAATAATTCAAGAGATTTAAAAAAGTAATGTAATGGTTCTGATACGTCTCGTACTCCACCACTATGAGAGGTATCAACATGCACAACCAATCTATATGAATGCATGCCCAGCAAAGTGTGTGCGGCTCATCATACACAGTGATCATCACAATGTGGAATACAATTTATAGGAAACCAGACTTGTCTCACATCCCATAACTGCGGAGATTTACTAGCGTATCCAACGTTAATGTGGATTTATGCGAACATCTTAGGCGACACAAGAACGCGATTGGGGGATTAACGTAACACGATGTGTTCATAGAGTGACTATTTATAACATCCAATCCCGAGAAGTGATGTACCAAGCATGACGATTTACTTACATCGATTGTCCATAACGTCATCCAACTCACAAAATTATGTGTTGATCAAGAGGGCCACTACCCGAAACGCATCACGTTTATGATAAATATTTGAATCACTCGTTGTGGTGCCTCTAACACATCACTTGCACCGATAGAGAGATAAATTGTTCATGGGTGTTTTAGAATTCCAAGACAAATGCCTAAGCCTTAAAGGGAGGTAGCACAAGGTAAACATAATAAAGGATGAGAGTAGCATTAAACTAACTCAACAAAAGAGACGGTAGAAATGGCTAACTCAACAAAAGAGAAGAATAGTAATGCCTAACTTAACAAAAGAGGAGAGTAGCAAGGGTTAACTCAACAAAATTCGTAAAGGAAAGGGTAAGGCTTGTATTCATTGCCCCACATAAATAATAAGGATCACGCATAATTAAACTCATACTTTAACCATAATTCTCAAAGGATAAATAATTGATGGTGGTAAATTAAACAATTACAGGGAGGATTCATAGTAATATGAAAGCATGTAAAAAGGATAAGACAAATCATATCAACTTAAATTAATGTAAGCTCAAAAGAATCCCTCACCATAGCCTTAGATCTAAACCAGGTAGATATCAATGTAAGAAAGCTTTTACATAAAAAGCTTCCATATGAATCACAACATCGCTTGAGTAAGAGGAAGACATCATACATATGGAGAAGGAAGAGGGCGTCTAGGCTTCTCTCTCTCTCTCTCTCTCTCTCTCTCTCTCTCTCTCTCTCTCTCTCTCTCTCTCTCTCTCTCCCTCCCCTTAGGCATCGGGAGATTAGGCGTGTGAGAGGAGAGGGGAACGTACACTCCTTTTTAAAAGGAGTGGGCGTGTGAGAGGGATGTGTTCCACATCCCACTTGGATTGGATTTCTCCAATTTTTCTCTTTCTGACGATGTTTCTTTAAATTTAATTCGCCCATTGTGTCAGGGTCATCGAATAAATTCGACGTATATGATTTTCTTAGTGATCTAAAAATTAGATTGACCTATCTTGAAAATTCTCCTAATGGGTGTCAAAATGAACTTAATCTCAATTAATACACTTAATGATCAGGGCCCAATTTTTTTTTTAAAAATGTGTAGCTAGGATAGGCAAACGGTTGGACAAAATTTGTTGGTTGATCGATGGTGGAAAAGCCTAAATTAAAATGTAACATCCTAAAAATCGGGGGTCGAGCATAAACTCCACTACCGAGTTCCAAAACATCACTTATGCAACATTTTCAATGATGGATGAATGTCGGCTGTAATAGTGCATAAAACATGAAGTGGATGAATGTGATAGATATATAAAATATATAAATGATTGTAAGTCTCTAGAGTGTGAACATGTTATTAGGTTAACTAAATACATGTATACTCCAAAATAGAAAGAGAAGAATATACATGGGTGTGTAAATAAAAGGCAAAATACCAAGTGTATTGGCATCTAATCAGTAACCTTGTAACCCCGTCAATCAGAACCTGCATATAGGAGGGATCCTCCTTATCATCATCAGGTCTGGCTCTGCTTCGAAAGTAACGCCATCATCTGAATATAAAATAGAGACTGTTTGGTGCATACAATACCGTCCCATAACGTGGGAGTGAGTAGCTAACTTAGTGAAATCATAGAGCAAAGGTTAACATGTTATCAAATCAATCAAGCGATAATAATAAAGCAAGCAATTTAAACATTCCTAAATACTCTGATTAATGCAAGAATGAAATGACATGACGGATGCCCTCGCCAACATACTCCCTCATGCGACACCATCTTACGTCCACGGCATGCTTTCTTCCCTCAGTGCTCCACATCTTCCATGCACATGCAGTGCGATATGAATATTTACCAAGTTGTTATTAGTCCTTTTCATACAGCAGGATTAGGAAACTAGGGTACTTCCCTTATATCATTCCCAACAATGATCCTGGCTAGGGTCGTCACTCCTAGTAGTCTCATATGATGATATATTTTTAGGTCGCTGCAAGGGCTACCAGGGCTGTTGCACACACTCGTTGCTCCGCTCCCCCATCACCTTATCAATACAGGCCTAGTTGTACTCTTGTTGCTACAGAAGGGTCATCGCATCACGTAGACTCAGAGTACGCTCGAGGTCACTACAAAGGGCTGTCAGGGCTCTTGCACGCACTCATTGCACCGCTCCCCCATCACCTTATCAGTGTAGGCCGACAGCTCGAATATAGTGTCTCATACCACCATAATTGGCTCACGAGTCTGGGTTGCTCACTGGTCACTACGGGAAAGTTTGTGGCCTCAGCGTAGGCCGACAGCTCGACCACGGTGTCCCATACCACCATGCCCGGCTCATGAGTCTTAGTAGATCAAGGTACCACGGTTATCAGGGTTATCACTAGTAAGTTTAGTACCCTAGGTTCAAGCAGTTATGACGAATACGAGGTGAATAAACAACGGTCAATCAGGTTACTTGATGAGTCCGACTAGCACGAGTTCACGTTGAATCGACTCACATGAAGTACACAAGCACTTCGTGTGGCCTAACCACTGCCGACGACTTTAGTACGACACGGGTTCGTCATACACATCCTTCGTGGCGAATAGAATCCAACCACGAATTCTAAACTGTTACCGACTGCCTGGACTAGAGCATAGCCCCAAGCACATGTAATGTGAATCAGTAATCATATGAGATAAACAAAATTGAAATAACAATTAATTCAAGAATGTTAGCAACATGTTATAAGATACAACATAGGCAATTTAACCATACACAAGCATTCCATTTTTATAAGATAATCAATTCAAATATAACAAACATGGAGGAAATCATATACATCATCAAAACAGTTGAGAATCCCATCTCAACACCAATCTACAACCTCATTTACGCAATACTTATACAAAATTTATACAAACACTTAGTCTACACACATTAGTCTACATAGCATATGTCGGCCAAAATGTGCATAAGGGAGAATCTCTTTGCCAAACAGATCATACACGCATAACTAGCATAGGTACACGATAAATACTCATGGCAATCATATCAGCAAAATACGTACGTATACAGTATTTCCTACAAATACCTAAAATACCCTAAATCTCAAGTTCTTTGTACGTATTCGAAATGAAAAACGGACAGTATGTTCTACATGTCAAACAACATCCTTGTCAATAATCTACCATTAAACTGTATTGAAAGTTTTGAAAAATGGTAACCTAAATGTCTAAAATCTGTACCTTACGCCGTAGAAGCGTAAAGAAGTCGATGGAATCTCTAAGTCTTCGTATACATGGAATATTAACCTGTAATAAAAGCTAGTTTAGCTATCTAGTTACTAGCATCAATAGAAACCCTTAAACAAGTTAGGGCTAGCTTTTTTTTACCTAAGAATGACGCCAGAATTTCCAGGATATCGATTGTAAAGTGATGGGTAAGCACGTAGATCAGCAGGGAAGAATAGCAGGAAGGTTCTCCCACTTCTCTCACACTTTCTCTCTCTTTTCTCTCTTTTCTCTCCTAGGGTTTCTCTCAAATTCATATGGGATGAATGGGAGAAGGTTTAAGGCCTTTTTATAAGATAAAAACTCACCTATATAGACTTAGGTCCAAGGTATACTTAGGTTATATCCAAATCGGGTCTGTTCCGATCCAACGGAGCACTTCTGGAGGTCCTGTTACTAAATCCGGTCGGAATTAAGCTCTCTAATATTGGATCTAGGTCAAGCTAAGTTTTCAGTCCGGTCGGGTTTCCAAATCGACCGTGGCGGACCAGTTTCAGTTCAGTGGTCACCGAAACTCGATCAGGGCCACAAGTGCTATGACATGTAAGGACCACCTATCCTGATCCGAGGGTGAAATTTGGTCGAATCCTAACAGTCAGAACGATTAAAAATGTCACGCAAGCGACACGTGCCAGATTTATTAAAAATTGAATTAATTTTCTAAATATTTTCCTTTTCTCACTCTCTTCACTCCAAACTCAATAAAATGGTCTCAGGATATCGGTTGGGCTTGATTTTTGAAATGATTGTCAAGTCCAACTAGGCGGTCGTAAATGTCTAAGTTCATCGCTATTGGACTTTCGACGCGCGGTCTAGATCCATTAAAAGGTTTCAAAAGGTTCCTAAGAATAAACAGGTTTAGATTTTGATCCTGGATTTTAGGGTAAGATAGCATCAATGATTCTATAGGTTTTGGGTCTTACAGATCGTATTTAAAGTGGTTGGTGCTAATTTTGCAGAAAATCTAGTGTAGCGCTGGCTAATTCACGTTAAATTTCTAAAGAATCAGGTTCTAAATGATTTGTTTGGCTTTGGAATTGGGTTCTGAGAGGTTACCAAGGTGTTATGGTTGACCCATAGCCTAAGTACGCCTAACTCCAGGTTGGAAAAAATTCAGGGTGTTACAATCTACCCCCCTTAAAACATAATTTCATCCCCGAAATTGGCTAAGGGTAATGAGTCTCTAGAGAGACTTTAGTATTGACATTCTAAGGAAGGTTCAAATTCTATTTAATGACCTAACCTTACGTATAACCTAAACCAACTTCTTTGATCCTGGGCCAGTGGGGAAGAGGTCAATCACGCTTTCGCTGCTCTACTCTGATCCAACGGTTGTATTAGCTAATCCTAACTAGATTGGGCTCAATACGTTCTACCCCCCTTAAAAATATAGTTCTACTTAAGGTTCAAGAATCTATGTCTCGATCCATATATCGAAACAAGATGTAACTTAGGGCCTATCCTTGACATGAAATGAGAAATAACCTCTCGCTACATTAGTCTTCCTTTGTTAATGATGCGTTCTATGGCATTGGTACCTATGGTTTTAGAAAGAAGCCTAATCTCTATTGTGGTTGAGTTCAGGGGCAGGTGTGGGTTGGTGGCAAGCTGCCTAATTCTAACCAATGAGGACTCTTACTACAGTCCCGACTTACCCTCTTTTAGTACATAAGGAAGTTGGACAATATGTATACTAGAATAGTCTATGATTTGGGACCTAATTCTTAACTTTCTATTGCCCATTAAGACATTTATAGAGCCTAAGAAGACAACTTTCTATCGGCTGTAGGTTCCTAACACTCCTTAAGACAAAGTAATAAGCTCTTGGTTGTAGGTGGTCGGGTCAACACGGAAGAAAAGTTGTGTAGTGGGTCTGAGCTGGATACATAGACTTTCTGCCTAGGATAGAAAATTTATCGTATCGGTTCTTAATCCTAGTCGATCCCGATCTTCTGCTTGATCAGAGCATTGGATTTATTGGTAACTACCAGGATTAAGAAGTCAATTCAAACCGTGAATACTTCGCTTATATATAGTTTCTCTACTCCATGTCCCCGATTGTATTAAGTCCTTGGGAGGGCAATTCTAAGGGGCGTGCTGGTTTGACTATGCACGAATAGTCTCTAAGTTAAAACAGCTTTCCTAAGAACTATTAAAGACTCCTCTGGGTATTGCGGGGATCTATCGAAAGAATGTAGTTCTACTTCAATCAAATCTAACCTACTATCCCTTAGCATGTACAGGCTTTACACTGCCTAATACAACTAGTAGCCTAGTCTGTAACTCACTAGCTATAATCCAAAGTTTAGGCTTATACGCTAGATGGTTTCATACTATTTCTACTATAGGGAATCATTCTATCGCTTAGGGTCAAAATTTTCCTGATTATGATTGAGTTGCCCGAACCTGAATCTAAATGCGCTCGAGCACTTCACACAGTCCATCCACACAACAATAACTTTATAAGTCAAAGAAGCAATATGCATCTCATTAACAAATGTCACAATACATGAAGCGTAGCATTACATGAATCGCGACGGAGAAAGCGTGTGAGCAAGACAACTAAGCTTCAAATACTGAACCACTATCAAACTATCAAACAACTACCAAGGCACACACAAGAACAAACAACAAATAGCCAAACAACAATTACATAAAGGACTATTCGTCGAAATTTGACGATGGAGGAGGAGCACCCTTTCTCTTTCCCATGAGAGAGAATGGTGGAAATCAAGAAAACGGTCGTAACAAGTGTGAATAAGGCCATGGAAGCATGAAGAAAAGTGAAGGAAAGGGGAGATAGGATTGGGTTCTTTGGTTCTCAATGGATTTGAGCCTCAACAGAGGTTGTAAAGGCCCAAAAGACAGGGATTGGGGAAGGGAAAATGAAGAAATGGGATGAGTTGAAAGCTTACAAGATTCTGAGCCTCAATGAAGGATGTAAGAGCTCAAATGAGAGAGAATGGAGAGGGCGGGTAGTAATAGTGAAGAGTTTACAGCAGGGTAATGGAGAGGGTGCACAAAGATGGAAGAGGGAACGATTGGTGGGATGATTTTTACCAAAAACCAGAAGTTTGGAAGAGAAAGGAGAGCTTGGAGGGGTAGTTTGTGAAGGAAGTAGGTGATTGGGAGGGTTCTAATCAAGGAACCATGGACCAGTGGGGTCCACAAGTCCCCAAACTCGGTCGGCCCGACCAGCCTGCCCGGACGAGCCGGCTGGTCGGCGAGGTCCTCGCCGGTCTCTAGACTGTCCGGAGAGGGCTTGCCATTCCTGTGTGGCCCTTCCCCCTCCTAGGGTCCCATTGATATGGGTCCCCCTAAAAATGACCCGATTGGGCCCGTGCTCTGATGCGACTCACTTCGGGTCGTTTCAGAACAAAACTGATGCATATTGATATCTACCGATTTCTAACGGCTGTGATGGAATAAAACACAATCTAAACTCATCAATCGACGGTCAAAAAGTGATTTGGGGTCCTTGTGTGTGATCAGGAGTGTGTACGGACTTGATCTTGGCGATGGTTTTCAGTAAAATTTCGCTGACAAACAAACTGGGGGTCCTAAACTTGTTTCTAGATTATTCTGGCACCCTCCTACATTAAATTGGCGTCAGCGTGCGGTGTGTGACCATAACCCAGGTCCAGTTTAATCCAAATCATACTCTGATATCATCTGTAACATCTCAAAAGTCGGGGGTCGAGCATAAACTCCACTCCCGAGTTCCAGAACATCACTTATGCAACATTTTCAATGATGGATGAATGTCGGCTGTAATAGTGCATAAAACATGAAGTAGATTAAGCCAAAACAACATATCATACTCCAGAGACAGTTAAATTAGTAAGCGAAAGAATGTGATAGATATATAAAATATATAAATGATTGTAAGTCTCCAGAGTGTGAACATGTTACTAGGTTAACTAAATACATGTATACTCCAAAATAGAAAGAAAAGAATATACACGGGTGTGTAAATAAAAGAAAAAATATCAAGTGTATTGGCATCTAATCGTAACCCTGTAACCCCATCAATCAGAACCTACATATAGGAGGGATCCTCCTTATCATCATCAAGTCCGGCTCTGCTTTGCAAGCAACGCCATCATCTGAAACTAAAACAGAGACTATTTGGTGCATACAACACCGTCTCGTAACGTGGGAGTGAGTAGTTAACTCAGTGGAATCATAAAGAAAAGGTTAACATATTATCAAATCAATCAAGCGATAATGATAAAGCAAGCAATTCAAACATTCCTAACTACTGTGATTAATGCAAGAATGAAATGACATTATGGATGCCCTCGCCAACATACTCCCTCATGCGACACCATCTTACGTCCGCGACATGCTTTCTTCACTCAGTGCTCCACATCTTCTAGGCACATGCAGTGCGATATGAATATGATTACCGAGTTATTATTAGTCCTTTTCATATAGCAGGAATGAAAAACTAGGGTACTTCCCTTATATCATTCCCAACAATGATCCTGTCTAGGGTCGTCACTCCTAGTAGTCTCATACGATGATATATTTTTAGGTCACTGCAAGGGCTGCCAGGGCTGTTGCACGCACTCGTTGCTCCCCTCCCCCATCACCTTATCAATACAGGCCTAGTTGTACTCTTGTTGCTACGGAAGGGTCGTCGCCTTACGTAGACTTAGAGTACGCTCGAGGTCACTATAAAGGGCTGTCAGGGCTGTTGCACGGACTCGTTGCACCGCTCCCCCATCACCTTATCAATGTAGGCTGACAGCTCGAATATAGTGTCCCATACCACCATAATCGGCTCACGAGTCTGGCTTGCTCACGGGTCACTATGGGGAGGTTTGTGGCCCCAGCGTAGGCTGACAGCTCAACCACAGTGTCCCATACCACCATGCCTAGCTCATGAGTCTTAGTGGATCAAGGTATCACGATGATCAGGGTTATCACTGGTAAGTTCAGTACCCTAGGTTTAAGCAGTTATGACGAATATAAGGTGAACATACAACGGTCAATCGGGTTACTTGATAAGTCTAACTAGTATGAGCGCACGTTGAATCGACCGACATGAAGTGCATAAGCACTTCGTGTGGCCTAACCACTTCCGACGACTCTAGTACGACTAGGGTTCGTCATACACATCTTTCGTGGTGAATAGAATCCAACCACGAATTCTAAACTGTTACCGACTGCCTAGACTAGAGTATAACCTCAAGCACATGTAATGTGAATCAGTAATCATATGAGATAAAAAAAATTGAAATAACAATTAATACAAGCATGTTAGCAACATGTTATAAGATACAACATAGGCAATTTAACTATACACAAGAATTTCATTTATATAAGATAATCAATTCAAATATAACAAACATGGAGGAAATCATATACATCATCAAAACAGTTGAGAATCCCATCTCAACACCAATCTACAACCTCATTTACGCAATACTTACTTATACAAACATTTATACAAACACTTAGTCTACACACATTATCTACATAGCATATGTCGGCCAAAATGTGCATAAGGGAGAATCTCTTCGCCAAACAGATCATACACGCATAACTAGCATAGGTACATGATAAATACTCATGGCAATCGTATCAGCAAAATACGTACGTATACAGTATTTCCTATAAATACCTAAAATACCCTAAATCTCATATTCGAAATGAAAAACGGACAGCATGTTCTACATGTCAAACAACATCCTTATCAGCAATCTACCATTAAACGGCACTGAAAGCTTTGAAAACAGGCAATCTAAGCGTCTAAAATCAGCACCTTACACCGTAGAAGCGTAAAGAAGTCAATGGAATCTCTAAGTCTTCGTATACGTGGAATATTAACCTGTAATACAAGCTAGGTTATCTATCTAACTACTAGCATCAATGGAAACCCTAAAACAAGTTAGAGCTAGGCTTTTCTTACCTAAGAATGATGCCAGAATCGCCAGGATAGCGATTGTAAAGCGATGGGTAAGCACGTAGATCAGCAGGGAAGAATAACAGGAAGGTTCTCCCACTTCTCTCACACTTTCTCTCTCTTTTCTCTCTTCTCTCTCCTAGGGTTTCTCTCAAATTCGTATGGGCTGAATGGGAGAGGGTTTAAGGCCTTTTTATAAGCTAAAAACTCACCTCTATAGACTTAGGTCCAAGGTATACTTAGGTTATATCCAAATCGGGTTTGTTCTGATCCAATGGAGCACTTTTGGAGGTCCTGTTAATAAATCCGGTTGGACTTAAGCTCTCTAATATTGGATCTAGGTCAAGATAAGTTTTCAGTCCGGTCGGGTTTCCAGATCGACCATGACCGACCATTTTCAGTTCAGCGGTCACCGAAACTCGATCAGGGCCACAAGTGCTATGACATGTAAGGGCCACCTATCCTGATCCGAGGGTGAAATTTGGTCGAATCCTAACGGTCAGAATGCTTAAAAATATCACGCAAGTGACACGTTCCATATTTATTAAAAATTGAATTAATGTTCTAAATATTTTTCTTTTCTCACTCTCTTCACTCTGGACTCAGTAAAATGGTCTCAGGATATCGGTTGGGCTTGATTTTGGAAACAATTGTCAAGTCCAACTAGGCGGTCGTAATTTTCTAAGTTCATCGCTATCGGACTTTCGACGCGCGGTCTAGATCCATTACAAAGTTTCAAAGGGTTCATGAGAACAAACAGGTTTAGAGTTTGATCCTGGATTTTAGGGTAAGATAGCATCAATGATTCTATAGGTTTTGGGTCTTACAGATCGTATTTAAAGTGGTTGGTGCTAATTTTGCAGAAAATCTAGTGTAGCGCTGGCTAATTCACGTTAAATTTCTAAACAATCAGGTTCTAAATGATTTATTTGGCTTTGGAAGTGGATTCTGAGAGGTAACCAAGGTGTTATGGTTGACCCATAGCCTAAGGACACTTAACTCCAGGTTGGCAAAAATCTGGGGTGTTACATAAAATTTCTCCCTTTTGTACCAAAAGGAAGGAACTGACTTCAACCTTCAACGGTGTAGGATCATAGATCGGGGCCTAAATTTTTTATATCATCGTAGTCATATGAGATAAAATCGTGGTCCAAATTTGAGTTGTGATGGACAAAAGGAAGTGGTTAAATCGAAAGATCCAGACTTATAAGGAGTTAGTAGGCCTCGAAAGGATAACTTCGCGCTTAAGAAAAAGCATACCAAAGTGGGGTCTTCATATTTCGTACTTGGTCCATATTATGGGCAATCCAAATTGTTTATATGAAGGAAAATATCCTACTATGACTATCCAAAGTGTTTCTTCACTTGATCAACACCAAAATTAACGGTTAAGGGGCTGATTTGTCAATTGGGTCACTTTTACCATAATCTAAGGGCCGAAATTTGACATGTATAGTTAATTTATGATACATAGGCATGGTAAAAAATTTCACACTAAACGGATTATGGAAACAATGTGATATAAAATTTAGGGGTTTAGGTTAATGACATTTTCGTAATTATTGCTAATATGCAATTTATAAGAAATCTAATGATTCTACATGGTTATAAGCATGTTTCTAAGTACTTCTTACAAAAGAACTTATATCTAAATCACTATGAATAAAGAATTATTCTCCAAATTAATTTAGGGAATGTACATATATCAACCAACATAATGGATGGTCAGATAACATGTTAAAGATAGAAAAACTTGATGGTTAGTAATCTGATCATGTATGTAAATTGGTCTATGGTCAGTTTTGTAACCAGATGATCACAAGTGAGTTTTTGGAGTGATCAAGAAATAGAATATATATACTATTAGATTCAAGTGACTTGTTCACATGTATAAGTTTATCAAATTGTAGTTTTGATGATGGGTTAAGCACATTCATAGGTGGTGAACATTATAAACGGATCGGAATCTCAATTTGATGTATACGATTGGATGTTGAGATCAAGTAGGTAGTTTACTATGATCAAGTGGTCCAAACTCAAAGTGGACGGTCAAATATCTTTACTTAGTGGTGAATAGTTAAGTGGATGGTTGGTTATGATAGACAAGTGAGAATACTTGGGTATATAATGATCATATTTCAAAATCAATGGTCAGATGGCTTGATCTATGAATGGAGATTATTCTCAATGGTTAGATTCCTGTTGGAGAATAGATGAAAGGTTAGGATAGCTAGATTGGTATCATACACATGTACATAATAAGTTAAATTTCATGGTAACACTTGAGAAATTTTAATACTTAGGTATTGAAAAGTTCAAGGTGTTACATAAATTTATAATTCCATTCCTACAGTTAATGATGACATTTGATGTGTGACAAGGAATGGGCGACCGAGAATAACAAGTATTTGAGTACTTACATCCACGATGGGTTGAGTATACAGAACAATAAAATCTACTGGATAGTAGAATTTATCAATCTGGACCAACAGATCCTCAATCATCCCTCTCAATATGTGGATCGATCGATCGGCAAGTTGTAATGTAGTCTGAGTGGGTTTTAATGCACCTAGGCCCAATTATTCGTAAATTGAGAAAGGGATCAAATTAACACTTGCCCCCAAGTCAAGAAGTGTGTGATCAATCTGATGGTTTCCGATTACATAAGTGATCGTTAGGCTACCGGGATCTTTGTATTTTTGTGGCACATCTTGCTTGAGGATGACACTTACTTTTTCTATCAAATGATATACATTTTATTGTTTGATATATCAAAAGGTATTGATTGATTCAAGACGTGCTACTGGTGCAAAGGTTTCATCAAAATCAATACCTTCAATTTGAGTGTAACTTTGTACCACTAGCCTAGCTATGTTCCTAATTATATTTCCAAGCTCATCAGACTTATTTTTGAAAATTCATTTTGTTCCAATGATGTGTTTATCTTTAGGTCTAGGTACGAGATACCAAACATCATTTCTTACAAATTGGTTAAGTTGTTCTTGCATCGCAACAATCCAGTTTTCATTAGCAAGAGCTTCTTTTACGCTAGAAGGTTCTATCTGGGATATAAAACATACGTAATTACATATGTCCTCAAGTTGTCTACAAGTACGCACACCGGTGAGAGGGTTTCCAAGAATTTGAGTAGTTGGATGATTTTTAACTGTCCTTAGTTCAGAATCAGTCTGATTAGATGAAGTATTAGGTTTATCAACTACAAAAACTTCATCAGTATCTAAACATGAGACTGGTGTGTTTAAGTAATCATCAATGACCACATTGATAGACTCTTAAATCACACCGGTCCTTTTGTTCAGAACCCTATAAGCAGGACTATTTAAACAGTACCTCTAAAGGATCCCTTCATCACTTTTCATATCAAAATTTCTCAGATTTTCATGATCTCATAAAATATAGCACTTGCTGCCAAAAACTCAAAAGTATTTGACAGTAGGCTTTTTGTCGAACCACATTTCATAACCCGTTTTATTATTGCCTTTAGTAGTGTAAACTCGGTTAATAATATAGTAAGCTGTATTGACCACTTCAGCCCAAAGATTCTTAGAGAGCTTCATGCTATTCAACATGACATTAGCCATTTCTTGTAGCACTCTATTTTTTCTTTCCACTATTCCATTTTGTTGTGGAGTTTTGGGCGCTGAAAATTTATGTAATATTCCTTAGTCGCTACAGAACTTCTCCAAAACTGCTATTCTCAAATTCAGATTCATGATCACTACGAATCATACTGATTTGAAAACCTTTTTTAATTTGAATCCTTTTAAGAACTTTTCTTACTTCTTCAAGGGTTTCTGATTTGTCTCTTAAGAAGACTACCCATGTATATTTAGTAAAGTCATCTACTATTACCAAGATATACCTTTTACCACCTTGACTCTCCGTTCTGGTAGGTCCTATCAGATCCATGTGGAGAAGTTCGAGTGGTCTTGATATGGTATTGGAATTCACCTTTTTGTGTGAGTTCCTTGTTTGTTAGCCAAATTGGCAATCACCACATATCTTATCTAACTTTTGAAGTTTGGGTAGACCTCTTATAAGTTCTTTTTGCTCAATCTAAATAAGTTTCGGTAGTATACATGTCCAAGACGTTTATGCCATAATTCAGTCTCGTCTGTATGGACCATGTAACATGTTTGATTAGATGAGCTGGAATCACTAACAATATAGCAGTTTTCAGACGTTCTACGTCTAGTTAATATTACTGAACCCTTATTGTTTAGAATCTCAAAACTTTGATTAGAAAAACAAACACTATGGTTGTTATCGCATATTTGAGATATGCTCAGCAACTTATGTTTTTGTCCTTCAACATATAAGATATTTTTAAATAACGAAAGGTTATAGAGTTGAATCTACCTTAGCCTATAATTTTGCAGTTACTGCTATCACCAAATGTGACTGAACCATCAGTCATATCTTTTAGATCGGTGAATAGAGCCTTGTCGCCTGTCATATGCCTGGAGCATCCACTATCTAGGTACCACTTTGAATGACTTGTAACTTTAAAGCAGTGTGGGCAACCACGCAAGTGACTCCATTTCATAACCATTTTGGGTGGGTGGATAGTTGGTTTTCTTCTGATTGTAAGAATTATAATTATGACCTATTGAGTTAGACTTTAGAAGCTCCTTAAGTAAATCAACTATCTTTTCAGCCAAAGGGTTTTGGTTATGCTTCCTATAGTTGAAATAATTTCATTTAGGTTTTTGAATAGACTTAGGGTCTTTAGAAAACACTTGTCCTTTCCTTTTTGAGTTTAAGGTCTCTTCTTTTACAAACTTAGGATGTGCATTCTTCAGTTTAAGAGAAATGTTTCTATCATAACCTAGACCAGATCGATCACCACATTTTCTTGATCCAGATAAGAGTTTTTCTAATTTAGAATCACCTTGGGCGTATTTTCAAGTTTCCTTTCAACTCAAGAGAGATGAGACTTCATGTTTTAATTGGTCATTTTCAGACTTAAGATTTTCAACTTGGGCATTCTTAAAATCTAAATCGCATTTTATCTTTTCAAAATAGTCCAAAATATGGGACTTTTCTAAAATAAGAGATTCATAAATTTCTTTGAGTTTAGAAAATTTCTCTTTTTGAAATTTCAGTTTTACCGCAATTTTACAACTCTCCTTGTATAGGGCATTATAAGCATCTTGAAGATCATCTTCATTTTCACATTCACTATTCAGATTTTCTTCACTTATTGAATCATTATCTGAAAATGTGAATTTTACTAGAGTCATAAGGGATTTCACTTCATTGCCCGACTCAGTTTCAGAATCTTCATATTCAAAAGAAGCTTCAAAATTAGAAGATTCATCCCAAGTAGCCAACATACCCTTCATCTTGGGTTTGTCCATTTTAGGACACTTGTTAGCCAAATGCCCATATTCTTGACAGTTGTAACATTGATTATCTTTCAAAGATTTTCTAGTTTTAGATTTTGATTTTGATTTTTTCTTACTATTTCCTTTTTGAAAATCAACTCTCTTTTTACTTTTGAAGATTTTATAGAACTTTTTTGCCAAAAGAGCCATATCATCTTCAGAGTTATCTACATATGAATTTTCTTGAATATTATTTTTAGAAGTTTTAAGAGCAATTGATTTTCATTTTAGAGCTTTAAAAGTTAACTTGTAGGTTTATAAAGAACCAACTAATTCCTCAACCCTCATATTATCCGTATCACAAAGTTCCTGGATCGCAGTTACTTTAGAGTTGAACCGTTCAGGAAGTGAGCGTAGTATTTTTGCACACACATTACTTTCTGGGATTCTATCACCAAGACCCCACATAGAGTTTACAATGTCATTTAATCATATATAAAAGTCCATAAATGTTTCATTTTCCTTCATATGAATTTCTTCAAATTTGGTTGTAAGGAGTTGGACTTTCGATTTCTTGACAATTGAGGTACCCTCGTGTGTCATTTCTAATATATCCTAAGCTTGCTTTGTAGAATCATAGGATATAATTCTTTTGAATTCATCTGGTGATAGTGCGCAAGTGATTACATTTAGTGCTTTAGTATTTGCATTGATCTCACTTTTCTAAAGTGTGGTCCATGAGAAATAAGGTGTTATTCTCATAGATTTTGAACCATCAACTCCAGTTACTTCAGTGGTAGGAGGGTTCTATCCATTCACAGTGGCCAGCCACACACTTTCATCCATGGATTTTAAGAATATTCTCATCCTGGCTTTCCAATAAGCATTGTTGGAGCCATCAAAGGGTGGTGGCTAAGTGACTGATAGGTTATCAAAATTTGACATCTTAAATAGCTTAAATCGTTAGCTCAGGAAATAAATCCAAGAATTAAGAAAAAAGAGCTATTAGGCTCTGATACCACTTAAAAAGGCCCAGCTATATGTCCTAGAGGGGGGGGGGGGGGGGGGGGTGAATAGGACAATGCTAAATAAAATTTGTAACAGCGGAAATTAAACAAATACGATAACTAACAATTAAAGTAAACTAATCTCAATGCAGGAATGTAAAGAATGTAAAGCAACCTTAAAATTCAAATCTTGAGAGGTTGATGCAAATGTTATTCTAAGGACAACCTTATATCAAAAACCAGAGTTTATGGTAGGACAAACTTATTTCTAGAAAGGTCTTTGTATCAAAACTCAAATTGAAGAGGAAAAGAAAATTAAATGCAAGCTGTATTGAAGAATAAACTGCAATCAATTATATACTGTTCTAAGGACAACCATGCACCATAGAAATGTCAGGGCAACCTAACTAGAACAATTAAGAATGCTGAAAAAGGAATCGAAAGAAATAATTACTAAATTATTACAACATTCCCACAATGCTTGAAATAAAATATTACAGCATTCACATCCACATATACATCCCACAAATGAATAATAAAAGATATGAAATATAAACCATTCAACCACGAGACACAAGGGATTATAGTGGTTTTTCTGTGTGTTCACCAACTGTTTAATAACAGCCACAAAGAATGCTACTCCACTCCTAATATCCTCACACAGGGGATAGTAGCGTTCACTATCAATTTAGGTTTTTATAGGTTCACCCAAAACCTTATAATTGTGTCTTTCTATGTGAGCTTACAAAATTAAAAAAACCCCACTTCTGAGTTTTCCTGGCTCTGCTCAGATAACCAATGCAATGAGATTTTTTTGGCAAATCCCAAACAAAATCAAAAATAAAAAGAAATTTACAATTAAATGTAAAATACTTGAATTTCTCCTTTGTTGTAGCAGCCCAGAAGAACCAAGTTAGAGTAGATGATAGAATGTCCAACTTTAATGTTCAAACTCATATTACAATGGTTCTAGTTCTAATTGATTTTAAATTAAATCAAATTGGGCATAACCCTATTTGATTTTAATTCTAAGCAGAAGGAATACAGCAATTCCTCTTTTCAAATTAGATTGAAATTCAGGAACAAAATTAAATAATGAAAGCTAACAAAAGAGAATAGAAATTATGCACAATGTAGCTTAAAATGAACATTAACTTATCTCAGAGTAGAGCTTTGAATATACTTGAATTACTTATCAAATCTCTGAAATTCGTGTTTAATTTATAGGGGAGCAAATCACGTCTTCGACTAGTCTTAAGACCCCTACGACTGGTCTTAGAACCAATAGAAATTTAAAATTTCAAGTAGGATAAGATAAGACGGTTTTATGACCGGTCGTAGAATTTCTTAGACTGGTCGAACCAGTGTCAGGACTAGTCGAACAAGGTCCAGGACTAGTCTTAAAATAGACCAAATTTACTTATAAAACATATATGGATTATGTATCCAAAATGTCCTACTCTAAAGGTCAACCTAAGGTCAGTCTTACCTCGATAGTGAAGCAAGGACATTGAAACTTGAAGACAAGTGGCCATTGAGTATAACAAAACCTGAGATCTTTGAACTTGAAGGCTTCATGAACTTGAACACTTCTGAGATCTTGAAAGCTTCTTGAACTTGAACACTTCTGAGATCTCAAAAGCTTCTTGAATCACATATACAAGCTTTAAAGTAGTGCCTTTGTCACCACAAATTTGACAATAACAAAGGGCTATAAACTATAGCACTTACACTCTCTCTCATCTCTCTCTCTCATTCTCCCAAGAAACCTCAAGGAGAGAACCGTCCAAGATCTCCATGAGAAGAGCTAAAGTGGCCCACCTTCCTACCATCCAATCCCACCCTTTATGATCAATCTCCACCATTAAATCATGTTCCATTAGAGCTAAAGATGAGGAGAAGTCCAAGAAGAAGAAAAAGGTGGGTAATTTTATGTTTTGATTTTTTGATTTAAGGGCCCACTTATGGTGGGACCCACATTGATATATGCATTGTATAGAGGGGCCCATAGTGGCGGGGTCCCTCCTCTATTCCGATCTCCCCCCCCCCCCCCTCTCTCTCTCTCTCTCTCAATGTATGGCCCACCTGATGTTCACAGCACATCCTGACCGTCCAGGGCCAACAGGCCCACCATGATGTATTTTATCCATGATGGCCACCCATGGGGCCCACCCTTCTAAACGTCCAACAGGTGGCTGTATGGTCCAACGCTACTAGCACCGTCTAGTAATCTAGATGAATGGAAAATATTGTAACACCCCAAATTTTTACCAACCTGGAGTTAGGCGTCCTTAGGCAATGGGTCAACCACAACACCTTGGTAATTTCTCAGAACTCAATTCCAAAGCTAAAGAAATCATTTAGAACCTAATTCTTTAGAAATTTAACGTGAATTAGCCAGTGCTACACTAGATTTCCTACAAAATTAGCACCAACCACTTTAAATATGATCTGTAAGACCTAAAACCTATAGAATTGTTGACGGTATGTTACCCTAAAACCTAAGATCAAACTCTAAACTTGTTTGTTCTCAGGAATCCTTTGAAACTTTGTATTGGATCTAGACCGCACGTCGAAAGTCCGATATCTATAATCTTAGACCATTATGACCGGCCTGTTGGACTTGACAATCATTTCTAAAATCAAGCCCAACCGATATCCTGAGACCATTTTACTGAGTCCGGAGTGAAGAGAGTGAGAAAAGGAAATTATTTAGAAAATTAATTCAATTTTTAATAAATCTGGCACGTGTCGCTTGCGCGACATTTTTTAAGCATTCTGACCATTAGGATTCAACCAAATTTCACCCTCGGATTAGGATAGGTGGCCCTTACATGTCATAACACTTGTGGCCCTGATCGAGTTTCGGTGACCGCTGAACTGAAATTGGTTCGCCACGGTCAATCTGGAAACCTGACAGGACTGAAAACTTAGCTTGACCTAGATCCAATATTAGAGAGCTTAAGTCCGACCGGATTTAGTAACTGGACCTCCAGAAGTGCTCCGTTGGATCGAAACAGACCCGATTTGGTTATAACATAAGTATACCTTGGTCCTAAGTTTATATAGGTGAGTTTTTATCCTATATAAGGAGCTTAAACCCTCTCCCATTCAGCCCATACGAATCTGAGAGAAACCCTAGGAGAGAGAAGAGAGAAAAGAGAGAGAAAGTGTGAGAGAAGTGGGAGAACCTTCCTGCTATTCTTCCCTGCTGATCTACGTGCTTAGCCATCGCTTTACAATCGCTATCCTGGCGATTCTGGCATCATTCTTAGGTAAGAAAAGCCTAGCTCTAACTTGTTTTAGGGTTTTCATTGATGCTAGTAGTTAGATAGCTAACCTAGCTTGTATTACAGGTTAATATTCTACATATACGAAGACTTAGAGATTCCATTGACTTCTTTACGCTTCTACGGCGTAAGGTGCTGATTTTAGAGGCTCAGATTACCTGTTTTCAAAGCTTTCAGTGCCGTTTAATGGTAGATTTCTGATAAGGATGTTGTTTGATATGTAGAACATGCTGTTTATTTTTCATTTCGAATACGTATGAAGAATATGAGATTTAAGATATTTTAGGTATTTGTATGAAATACTGTATACGCATGTATTTTGCTGATATGATTGCCATGAGTATTTGTCATGTACCTATACTAGTTATGCGTGTATGATCTATTTGGTGAAGAGATTCTCCCTAATGCACATTTTGGCCGACATATGCTATGTAGACTAAAGTGTGTAGACTAAGTGTTTATATAAATGTTTATATAAGTAAGTATTGCGTAAATGAGGTTGTAGATTAGTGTTGAGATAGGATTCTCAACAAATTTGATGATGCACATGATTTCCTCCATGCTTGTTGTATTTGAATTGATTACCTTATGTGTGAAATACTAGTGTATGGTTAACTGCTTATGATGTACGTTATAACATGCTGATAACATGTTGGAATTACTTGTATTTCAATTCTGTCTCTCTCATATGATTATTGATTCACATGCGCTCGTGCTAGTCGGACTCATCAAGTAACCCAACTGACCATTGTATGTTCACCTTGTATTCGTCATAACTGTTTGAACTTAAGGTACCAAAATTATCATTGGAAAGTCCCTCTAACCTTGGTACCTCGATCCCCTGAGACTCATGAGCCGAGCATGATAGTATGGGACACCGTGGTCGAGCTGTCGGCCTATGCTGGGGCCACAAACCTCCCCGTAGTGACCATTGAGCAAACTAGACTCGTGAACAGATTATGGTGGTTTGGGACATTATATTCTTGATGTCGGCTTACACTGATAAGGTGATGGGGGAGCGGTGCAACGAGTGCGAGCAACAGCCCTGACAGCCCTTTGTAGTGACCTCGAGCATATTCTGAATCTGCGGAGAGGCGACGAGCCTTCCCACAGTAAATAGAGTATAAACTAGGCTTGTATTGATAAGGTGATGGCGGAGCTGAGCAACGAGTGCGTACAACAGCCCTGACAACCCTTGCAGCGACCTAGAAATATATCATCGTATTAGACTACTAGGAGTGACGACCCTAGACAGGATCATTGTTTGGGTATTGATATAAGGGAGGTACCCTAATTTTCCAATCCTGCTGTATGACAAGGACTAATAACAACTCAGTAATCATATTCATATCGCACTACACGTGCCTGGAAGATGTGGAGCATTGAGGGAAGTAAGCATGCCGCAGACGTAAGATGGTGTCGCATGAGGGAGTATGTCGGTGAGGGCATCCATCATGTTATTTCATTCTTGCATTAATCATAGTATTTAGGAATGTTTGATTTCTTATTTTACCATTATCGTGTGATTGATTTGATAACATGTTAACCTTTGTTCTATGATTCTACTGAATTAGCTACTCACTCTCATGTTACGGGACGGTGCTGTACACACCAAACAGTCTCTATTTTAGTTTCAGATGATGGCGTTGCTTGCGAAGCAGAGCCGGACTTGATGATGAGGAGGAGGATCCCTCCTATATGCAAGTTCTGATTGATGGAGTTACAGGGTTACTGATTAGATGCCAATACACTTGGTATTTTTCCTTTTATTTACACACCCATGTATATTCTTTTCTTTCTATTTTGGAGTATACATGTATTTAGTTAACCTGGTAACATGTTCACACTCTGGAGACTCACAATCATTTATATATTATATATCTATCACATTCTTTCGCTTGCTAATTTAACTGTCTCTGGAGTATGATATGTTGTTTTGGCTTAATCCACTTCATGTTTTATGCACTATTATAGCCGACATTCATCCATCATTAAAAATGTTGCATAAGTGATGTTCTGGAACTCAGGATTGGAGTTTATGTTCGACCTCCGATTTTCAAGGCGTTGCAAATATAAATATCAGCTTTATTTAAAACTATGGTGGCCACAAGTGTGGACCCACCTTGATGATGTGTTGGATCCTCACCGTCCAAACAAGGACGGTGGGTCCCAAGTAGCATGCAATTATTACTACATTGCCATCAGCAAGTTCTATCCCATCACGAGGTATGTGATATATTCATACCGTCCATCCACTTTCCTTGGACATGGGGCCCACCTCATACATGTGGCACGTGTGAGGGTGGGGCCACTTTATGCATGTATTCTGCATCCGCACCATCCAGTACTCTGGACGGTAGGACCCTTCTAACCACGATGTATGTATTTTATACATACTGTTCATCCATTCTTCATATGGTGTGGGACCCACCCACACGTGTTTCACGTGTGGGGCCACACCGTCTGTTTTGGACGGTGGGCCAATGCTGAAAGCGTCAGCAAGTTATGAGGGTCTGACCATGGAGCTTGTATTGTATCCACACTACCATTCCGTGTGGGACCCACCTGTGTTGAATGTGTCTTATATCCACACCGTCCAATGATCTGGACAGCAGGGACCACTTAGATGTATGGATCCACGTCGTCCACCTGTTCTGCACTCATGTTGTTCATCTGTTTTACATCCAGCCATCCAATCAGGTGAGACTCTCCTGGTTGTGTTTCATCCTTACCGTCTAAACCACAGGACAATGGGACCCACGAAGCTGGTAACTGCTACGATGTCAGTAAGTTCTTTGGGTCCCATGCATGATGTATGTGTTGTTGATCTACATCGTCCACATGCGTGGACCCCACCATGAGGCATGGTTTTATCCAAGCCATCCCACTATAGGACCTCACCTTGATGCATGTATCGTATTCAAACCGTCCATCTATGTTGGACACACGTGATGTACGTGTTCCATCCACCACATCCACAAGGGCAGTGGGGCCCTGGCCTGATGTATGTATTATATTTACTTCGTCCATCTGTGCTGGGCAATTTGGACGATGATGTGCTTTGGGGCATGACAGGAGGGAATTCATCCATCCACCATGCCTAGGAGATAATGGTGAATCACGAATTTCACCAATCTCACAATCTCAAAATAGAAAAGAAGATATTCAAATCTATTGCGACATCTATGGTAATTTGAGTCATAATAAACTATTAAAAACTGAAAATATTCCTTAAATTCAAACTAAAAATCAATGAAGTTTAACATAAACAAGAATCAAAGCAAGATAAACATCTCAACATGCTACAAGCTTCACCTCTTAACCCTAGCTAATAGACGTAAGACCCGTATCTTAGTTCGTACCGTTCCATAGACTTTTGTGGTCTTACCGGTCGAATTCTGGCAACCTTCAACCCTTAACCGATATCTGCGCGTGACCCTGATTCGTACGCCATCAACCCAAGTCTACTCAACCCAAGACCATTACCATAGCGACCGCACCGTCGATGTGGTTCCGATGCCGCGACTCGCGCCCCGAGGCGATACCCTGGTCAGGAGATGTGGGCCAATGTTCAGTGCGAGAAAAATGTCGCGCGTTGTGAAACTCAAGGGAATCTCTACGACTTGTCACATCAATCCCATCAATCAATCACTCCATCAATTAATCACCTCACATCATGTCAAGTACAACATTATCTCACACCCCATCCCCAAGCAACCCATAAGTCAAAAGTTTCTTCCACACCCCATACCTTTCTTACATCACCCCCTCCCTAAAGTCAACAAAGCCTTACACACCCCTCTCTCCCATCCATCACTCCATCACCCCATCACCTCACATCTCCTTATAATACTCTCTCTCTTTCTCATTTCTCATCTCATTTTCTCAAGCAACCAAAAGCTACACACGTCTAACCATTTCAAGAGAGAAAGTGTGACTTTGTGTGGCCCACTTTCCCATCCCAAGATCTCTCATCCTAACCCTTCACTTCTCATCATCCACCATCAAAGTGAAGCACAAGGAGATAGGCGTTCCAACGGACCAAGAAAATCATTCGATGGGTGCTTGATAATAGTAGTTTTTCATATTTTTAAAATGGACCAAGTGAGGCCAACCGATCAATGGTTTGGATCTCACTTGGGACCCTAAGATGTGGCCGATGACCCACTTTGATCATCATGATCATTCCATGATGAGGCCATTCTCCATGGACCCCATCATGATGTTTATTTTCTTTCTTTAGATAGGTCATCTAGACCGTCTATATTGGTGGGGAAAGGATCTCCACCATTGATTTTGATTTGGTGGTCCCGTGTGTAGGGGGATTCTTTTGATGTATGATTTTTCAAAGGAAGGGCTCATAGTGGTGGAGCCTTCCATCACATGCGTGTCCCACTCTCCATCTCTCTCTCTCCCTCTTTATTTCATTTTTTTTAATGATATTATAATAGGGTTGTGTGGCCTATTTGAATGGACCCCACCATGAGGCTTATAGTCTATCCAAATCATTAAGTGTGGCCCACTTTGTGTGTGATGTATCCACACTATTCTCCATAAGGTGGCCCACCTAATCAGGGCCCACCTCAATGCATATTTTAATGTCCAACCGTCCAGCGTCTAGGACGCTGGACGTATCTGTAAAAGAAAAACACAAATATAAGCTTGATTTTTTAAGCTTTTGGGGTGGTTCACTCTCATTGGCCCCACCCTGATGTATGTATTCAATCCACGTCGTCCACCTTATTCTCTGGAACATTTGAACCGTTGAGCCGAAGAATGAGGCTGACCTGATCATCTGCTGGGCCATAATATAGGAAACTTTGGTGGTTACCATTAAAAGAATCGCCATATGTTTCTAATCATCTAAAAATCTCAAACTTTGGACTCTTTTCGCCCGTTCTAAGCTGTAGAATCCCATGGATGGAGTGGATTCACTTGGAGTGGGCCCCACACTCGAAAAACGTTAAAATCAAAGGTTTTCCCAAAAAAAAATGCATAAGGGGAGCAGGCACTGCCCCCTCTGACATAGCAGCAGTAACGTGCTGTGTCGTTTGGGCGAACAGGCCAGGGGCCACGGTCCTACACGTGGGCCCCACCATGATGTATATTTTGTATCCACCCCATCCATGAGGTGGACCACCCCCTAAGGTGGGTCCCCTCCAAAAATCAGGTCGATCTAGATCTCAGGTGGCCCATCTAGCCATTTTAAAAGCTCATAAATTGAGGCTTAGATGAGCTAAATCCATAGTCCAAGTGGACCCCACCTTGGCCTGTTTTGAGGCCCATCTTAATGTAGTTGTAGTAGTTTATTGGGGCCCACTTTGATGTGGATGTAAGGCCCATGGGTCGAGGCCCATTTAATGTATTCTAAGGCCTATGGAATCAGACCATTTGATGTATTCTAAGGCCCATTTGATGATTTAGGGGTCCATGGGTTAAGGCCCATTGAGATGTACTAGGGCCTATGGGTTGAGGCCCATTTGATGTACATATGGGCCCAATTGGTATGGCCCATTTGTTACATATAAGATCCATGAGATTAGGCCCATTTGATGTAATCCAAGGCCCACGGGTTATGACCCATTGCAATGCACATAAGACCCATTGGTGCGGTCCATTTATGTGGCTCATTTGATGAATAAAAGGCCCATATGATATGGCCCATTTGATGTATTTAAAGCCCAATGGGAAGTACCTAAGGTCCATTGCAATGTGTGATCTCAACACGGATTATGTAACGATGTTTGTGACGATCGTGCCTTAGGAGCAATGTTGGTTTGACGTCCACATTGCGAGTATAATGTTGGTTGGATGTCCACATTACAACTCTCCTTAGGACCCATTGTTAGGCCCGTACTTGTTGTGTATAGGCCGTCTAGGCCCATCTTCTTTGTAAGGACAGTGCATTACTTTATCACATGTTTAGTATAGTTTCATGACTCATGATCATACGCATCATATGTATGCTTGATATGAGAAGTGATTAATCATAGCATATGCCTTCGGATAGATTATTTATGGGATCCTGGTTAGACGGTGTTACCCCACATGAGCGCACGATACGCGTAGGATTTTTTGCATGATTGGATAGTGTGATTCATGCATTTCACATTATATGACATGATTACTGTACGCCCTAGCGACATCGGGGCTGTAGCCTCCACAGGCATATCGTTGTTGGCAGGATTGAATACCGAAATTTCATTCTACATGGGGTGCTATAGATATCCCTGGGTGAAAGTTTCTAAACCCTTATGGTACCAAGAGGTTGCTCCAACGTCTACACCGAGTGGGTACAGGAGCGTCGAGTGTAGATTACCAGACAGTTGCGCTTTCCACTGTGTCGTGCTTGGTTGGAAGGGGCTGCGGCCTTACCCGCCCGAGAGTAGGGAGTAAATCTAGGCTGAGTTTGACCAGCTCGAGGAATGGGTCCACTATCGACGAGTCGAGGCCGATATTAGCAGACGGATAGTGAGGTCTCTTCCACTTACCTTATTACGCGCGATGGGGCGGCGATCTGGTTTAGAGTGTACTAGACCCCAATGATATCCCAGATTTGAGCTCTTTTGATATGTGGACTTAGATGAGGATTTGTATGCTTGAGTTACATTTTGCATCGCATGGCCTTGGTATGGCCGACATCATTCATGCTTTGCACCGCATGACCTTGGTACGACCAATAGTATTCATGGATCCATCAGCATTTTTCACATTACTCTGATATTGCATGATCATATTACTACCTTGCGCACACACTTTCACCACCTTCTAAGCTTTCTATAAGATTATGTACGACCGTTGCATGCAGGTGACGTTGGATCACAGCAGCGCTGAGGCTTGAGTGCATGACAGTTTACTTTAGAGCTTTTGGCCTATCATCATTGCATTTCCCTTTATGCTTATTGTACTTGTAAAATTTTTTATCATAGTGAAAATGTAATAGAGTTTTTTATTGTTGTTTGTGTGTTATGTCTTTGGTTATGCTTATTACGAATCAAACTGACGTTGAAAATCCTCCTCGTAGCATCCTAGGATCAGAACCTGGTGAATGGGCGTTGGGAGCCGAGAATGGGGTTCTACGGAGGCTGTCGGCGCCAGATTCGGTGATCGAGAATTTTGTGAACCCAGTTTCTGAGTTTGGGCCGTGACAATAGATTAGCCAATCAAAGACATGATTGAAACCAAAACCCTTAAAGGAAACATAAAAACTAAATAGAAGAAGAAGATTGGTGAAGAAGGAAGGACTCCTTGAAGTTCTCCAACACTTTGCTCCACTCTTCCAACCCTAATTCGTTCTTAGAGCTCCTTAAAGAACCTATATTTATAAGCTTTGGTCATCCGACTTTGAAAATTGCCTCAAATTTATGCAACAAAGTTACGCTTCGGTTGGACTGAAGTCGAGTTTGAATTGTGATCAGATCCTATCTTTAACGGTTGCTCGATTTCGGTCAAACCAAGCTTGGGTTCGATCAAAATGAACTTACGTTTCAGTCAGATCGAATTATCTTTCAGTCAGATTGAATTAACTCCTTTCAGTGCTAATGCTTTTTTTGCACTTTTGGTCGCACTAAATCCATCCTTCTATCAGACCGAATTATCCTTCGGTCAAACTGAATTTACCCTGAAATTCATCTTTGGTTGCTGGACTGTTTCGTGTGATTTTGGTTGGACCGAACTGACTTGTTTTTTTGTTGATGACTTTGTTGTAACATCCTAAATTTTCACGGACAAAGCTTATACTCACTCCCGAGAAAACTGGGTGTTAATAATGTATAATTTGGATGCTTTAAAAATCATACCTTTTATATTATTTTTTTTCTTTTTCATTTAGATCACATCTAAATACATTCATGAAGGTAACATTCACTAGGATAAAATCGACTGTATTGATTATTTCGTCAAAGTAAAAGAATTCAATAAATAATCAATTGCCCTCTCAATGAGAGCTTATTACATTATCAAGTTCGCAGCTGAGGTATAAAACTAAATCAGAAAACTATCTTCTTATTCTTTTAGTATAATCTTTCATATGAAAATAGTCCTTTAGGTCTTCGATCTATGCATCACCTGCATCATTTGTACGGTTGGAGAGGGTCAACGCCCAACTCATAGTAATGGTTATCCTTTAAGATTAACAATAATTCAAGAGATTCATAAAAAGTAATGTAAAGGTTTTGATACGTCTCATATTCCACTACCGCAATGGGTATCAATATGCGCAACCAATATATATTTGAATGCATGCCTAGCAAAAAGTGTGCGGCTCATCATATAGTAATCATTACAATGTGGAATACGTTTCATAGAAAACTCGGATCACCCCACATTCTCACACTACAGAGATTCACCGACATGTCTGACACTACCATGGATTTACGTGAACACCTCAAGGCATCGCAACACATGAGTCGGATGAATTAGTGACACGATTTGTTCATGGAGCGACTATTTGCGACATCCAATCCCAAAAGCGATGTACCATGCATTGCGAATTACTTACATCGATTTCACTACAATAAAATCAAGCAAAGAATAAGGACCATGTGAGTTTTTTGCTATGGATATAAATTGTAGCTACAGTTATTACGGCTTTAATCCGCAGCTAAAAAGTTACCACACCATTGATAATTAACGATCATGTAAGGGCTCTATAGGGCCCACCACAATATATGTACTCTATCTAAGTCGTCCATCTATTTTGAAATATCATTTTATGTTATGAAACAAAAAAATCAGGTAAATCAAAGGCTCAAGTGAACCACACGGTAGGAAACATGGAGATTAAATCATATGTGCTTCCTATAGTGTGGTCCACTTGGGCCTTAAATCTACCTTATTTTTGGGAGCAGAAACTAAAATTATTTATTAGAATTAATGGACGGCATGGATAAACAAATACATCATGGTGGGCCCCACGGAACCCCTGACAAGACCGTCCAGGGGTCCATCTCACCGAATCGACACCAAAATGGTTTGTCTTGCCCCCCCTCCCTCTCTCCTGATCTCTACTCCATCTCTCTCATTCTCCTCCCTCTCTCTCTCTCTCTCTCTCTCTCTCTCTTAGTTCCCTAACCCTCTCTCTCCCTATCTCTGCTCCATCGTTTTGCTCGGACCTCCATTGTAGTAGCCATGAAGTCCCTTTTCATATTTTTAAGGCATCTCTTCAAAACCATTGGAATCTAAGGCTCCTCTTCATAGGTTTGATCTCTTCCTCTCTTTGCTTCTTGTTTTTTCTCTGTCAGATGTCATGCATGCTAACTATTTGATGAAATGGCTCAAGGTCCTTTGCCTGGGAAAGTCTCTTAGTGGTATTCTTCATTTTTTCACTGCTTAGAATAAGATGGAGAGAGGGAGATCATCCTGTAATCCTTCCCCTTCATTACACATATGATGCACGTGGGGTCCACCAGTGTCCTATACATACAAGGTCTCACATGCAACTAGTTTGATAGTGTGCCTGATACACTTATCATGTAGGACCGGCTGCTGGTATTTGTCCATTGTTTTGGATGGTATCGCCCATGTGATGATTTCTCGTGGCTGATAGTTTTAAATAGATGTTGGACATCTTTGCAGCAGGAATAAAGAATTCTTGGATGAAGCCACAGAAAGTATATTTGGAGTGTGGTTCTAAAATTATAGGCCAAAAGTCCACATTTCTCTGACTATAGAAAAAAGGTTTATTATGTCGTAGATGCGATTGATTGCAAATCAGTTTAAACATAGATATAGATATGGGCAAGCATCACTTTAAAGATAGTAACAGTTAACCCCATTTAAGCCTATGTTTTAAGCTTTTAATTTTTGCCTCTTCCATACACCATTTGATTTTCCATCCTACTTTATGAACGACCTAGATCTCACATACGCATGTGCTACACATCTCATCCTAGTAATCAACCCATCCTTTTTAAAAATGGTAAGATTTGTACGGTGTAGATATTTCTCACAAACATTAGGTGGCCCCAAAGTTCCTATGAAAGAGCAGAGTAGAATACCGGGATGCAGTAGAACCATATCTCCACGTTACACGTGGCAGGCAATCTATCAATGGCAACCTTCCATGATGCATTCGTTTATCCATGCCATCATTCATCCCTTTTCTCAGATCATTTTAAGGCATGAGCCTAAAAACGAGTAATATACGCTCATGTGGACCACACCATAGATGACTTTTGCATTTAATGCAAGACAAAATGTTATTATTTGAATTTTTTGGCTCATATGATGGTGTATCAATGTATCTGGATAAAAAGAGATGGTATATCAATGTATATTTCTTTATATTACAACAGGAATGGTGTATCAATGTGCATTTAATGCAACACAAGATGTTAATACAACCCGAGCTTATTATTTGATTTTTTGGCTCATATTGCTCATAGGATGTTGTATCAATGTGTATGTATAAATAGAGATGGGCTCATAGGATGGTATATCAATTCTGAATCAATTAATTGAATGATTCATGTTACTGCCTCTGCCTTAAGGCTAACATTTATTGGTTGACAGATCCACATATTTGAGAAATCATACTTCCTCAATGTGATTTTACTTTCTAATAATTGTTTTATATCGTCATTTTACTCCGTTCTGCAGGCCTTGTGGCAACTCCTATGGATCATTCCTAGAAAGTCCTCCACCTTCCAGAAGTCTGAAGTCTACTACCAACTTCTCTGATCATAAGAGACTTTCAATAAATTTCATTCAACATAAAGTTGGCATTGTAACCTCTGAGCTCCTCACTCAGGTGAGTGAAGTCGCTGTGAATTGTTGAACTTTCTCTTTGGACAATGATTAATGCTAGATATTAGTATATGAACTTCGTTCATTCTATTTTACTGTTTGATTCTTCCGTTCTAATCTCGCTTTGAACTATCTGCTTATTTGCCTTGATATCAAGAGTTTTACCTTAATAGGAAAAGTTATTATCTATTGTTTATTGGAACTCTTTTATGTTCATAATCGTGTTTCAGTGGTAGAACACATGGATTGCATTTAGCCTTGTTTTTTTCACGGTTGAGCAATCTAATGTGGGTTCATGTTCCCAAACGAAATGTTTAATCCATTGTTTCCTACTGTTTTTATGTCATTTCAGTTGCAAGACTGGAATAACAGACAGCAGTTTACACCCCCCCCCCCCCCCCTTGATTTTCATGCACAAGAAGCAGTGGATGATATTTTTGTCTCTCAGGTATTAATTTCTTGCATGGGAAGTAGATGTTACCCCAAAATATAGTGGGCCCCATGGATCTGTGCATTCCACCTGAATCCTGCTACAACTCTTGCAGAGGATTCTAGTCCAACATCCTATTGGTGCATCACGGGAGCCTGCAGCATAGATTTCTTTAAAGAAAAATCAGGCTGGTCAGCCATCACATGGGCAACACATGCACTTAGGACATGGACCTTGTTGGTCAGCCATCACAGCACAGCACAACACATGACAAGTACCTACTGATAAGCTTATTTTTGGTGCTAGGTTGTGACCGTTGGTTGCTGTCTGCCCAGCAATCCATACTTTTAAGATCAACCGTTTTCACCGACCCCAAAAAAAAAAAAAAAAAAAAAAAAAAAAAAAAAAAAAAAAAAAAAAAGAAGAAGAAGAAGAAGAAAAGAAAAGATTGAGAGAGAGTGAGATATCAAAGGGTTTATATATATATATATATATATATATATATATATATATATATATAAAAAAAATTTCACCACCTATGGGTACTCGAATCCTCAACCAGGTGTTGAAACTCCTGAGAGTCTACAACCGGAGAGAGATCCAAGGGTTGAATTATTCTATTTTGGATATAC
Organism: Magnolia kwangsiensis; assembly: GCA_037074715.1. NCBI lineage: Eukaryota > Viridiplantae > Streptophyta > Magnoliopsida > Magnoliales > Magnoliaceae > Magnolia > Magnolia kwangsiensis. The sequence goes on along the minus strand of CM073589.1, from coordinate 82,023,959 downwards.
TTTATCGATAGTGTGGTCCATTGTACTTATAATCTGGATCATTTACCATATGCCAGATACAACGGTTATAGTCCCCCAACATGTCACATAACAATCTGTCAACATGCATTGCTAGCAAACCTCCTCCCATCAAAGAGATACGGTTTTTACAACTACAATTCCCTCCCTCTCTCAACTCTCATTGCATGCATGACACATGCAATTTCTGCTAGTTTAGGTAAGTACCAAAAGTCCCACTTCGTTTCCATTGGTGAACCTGACCATCAAATTCAAACGTGACAGGTGAGATGAAAGTTCCAAGTTAATTAAGATGTACATCTTTCAACCTGAGTCCTACGCTCATTTTATTACATTGAAATTTGCGAAACAAGATTTTTGAGCCAGTAACTGCTTAGCCTGTTGATAAGAAATTTTTTTTTATTTTAAAAGACGTGTACACCTAGGGACGGCCATCTTTTTGATCTCTTAATTGTAATGAGGCCCAGGTCTGTCTCAATTGGTTATCAGCATTAAAAGATGAGGACCTCTTGCCCTAGCCCTGCACCACTTTCACCACCACACATACATATGGTGCACTTCTTGGCCATTTATACAGCTATACCAATTAATGGCGAAATCTTTAATACTATGGTTGAGTGTGACATTAGATGTACAGGCATTACACCGTGACATCACTGACTTGAACTTAGCTGTCCAAATTTTGTAGTCTCATGTTATTGGTGGTGTGTGATTATTTGTTCCTCAATGCATAGGTAGCAAGACTACCTAAATTTCCTAACATTTTGTATCTGCCTCTTCTTGCAGATTTGCTCATGTCGGTTCTGTTGTTTTGGCTCTTCATGATATGAGTGACGTCTTTCTGGAAATGGGGAAGATGTCAAAGTATGGTGGCTGTGAAGGTTTTGTTAGCTTTTCATTTATTATGTTTGTTGTCTCATGGATCATACTCCGCCTCACATATTTCCCATTCTGGGTCCTTCGTGGTTCAAGGTGAGCATAAGTTGTGTCATCAGGCGTGGTTCTTGGTCTCATTTGCACAATTCCATATTTAATGATACTATGATTTTTATTGCTGTGCAAGCTGATGCATATGGTCAAGCTGCAACCAATCTGGTCGTGGGTAATACTCTTGAGCAGATGATTCAACCAATGATAGATATGGGTGGTGGTAGCTGGGACCGAGAGACAGTCATGTGCGCACTTCGTGCAGCTTACAACAATCTAGAGCGAGCTGTGGAATATTTATATTTTGTATGTCTAAACATTAGTTACAATTCCAAGATATATAACTCGACACTTTCGTTTGTGCTCGTTGACCTTTAGCTGATTTTGTCCTATTTCAGGGTATTCCAGCGGCAGCAGAAGTTGTTCCAACAGCTCAAGTTCCCTCAAATCAGGCATCAGCCCAAGGGGCCAATGCCACAACAACTGAAGCTGATTTAGCAGGGGCGGCACCTCTCTCTGGATTACCCAATTCGGCTCCATTGAATCTGTTTCCGCAGGTTAAGTTCTTCTCCTTGTTTGTTCTTAATGAATGCTTCATCGATTCATTTATATGATTTTTTCTAGACCATGTGCACCACCTGACAGCTCCACATACTGCTTCTTCTATTTGGATTTTAGTCAGAATTTGATTTTTTATTTTATTATTATTATTTTTTATTCATTTATTATTATTATATATTTTTTTTAAATCTAATTAGCTAGCAATCAAAGGCCTCAAATGTAATTTTTTTTTAATAACTTGTTAGTAGAGAAGCAATTTGATTTGGATTTTTCTTTCCTCTTGGTGATGGGAAGAACTTTCCTAAGCTGGATTTGAAGAATGTGCTCGTTGATCTTTTGCTACTCTCTGTATCTGTTTCTTTTTTGTATAAATGAAATGAAAAGTACAAGGACCTTTTTTTAATTACGTTATGCCACTACAAGAAATGCTGGAATAGCAGGCACTTTTTTTATAAGTGGTTGACGGATATTTTCCGTGAATGACCTGCGGTCACAAATATGTTGCAATAGTCCCGGAACCCCAAGTCACCTCACCTCTCTCTCTCGTCTCCTCCCTAAAAAAATAAATCCCAAACTCTCATCTTCTCCACAAAATACCTTTATCTCTCCATCGTCATCTCCTCAATCGACTTTTCCTCTCTTGCTCTCGGTCTCGATTTTCCTCTCTCTCTCTCTCTCTCTCTCTCTCTCTCTCTCTCTCTCTCTCTCTCTCTCTCTCTCTCTCTCTCTCTATCTCTATCTCTTTCGTTGAAGATGGTCGGTTTTCTGTCCACGCCGACATCGACGCTGGTAGGGGTGAGTTTGAGGATTATCAGATCTCTGAGTTCAAGGAGGCATTTGGCATGTTTGAGAAGGACGGAGATATTCAGATCCCTTCGATCTTCACTTTTCCCCCCTTTTCTACTGGAAATTTGTTGATTTGTTGATTTTTTTTTTATAGCATTTTTATGGAGATGAAGGGATTTGGGATTTCTCGATAATTAAATTCAAAGAGAAGAGATTCTTCTTCTATCCACGGATTTTTGCATTCTAGAACTCTTGTTTCAATGCTAGAATAGAAGCATTTAATTCTAGTGATTTTTTTAGGCATTAGGGTTGTTGGCCAAATGCTTTAGCTGACCAGTACTCCTCATGATAGATGTATGTAGAGTCAGGCTGACCCTCTTGAATTCTTCAAAAAAATGCTATATCACTCTCATGATTTGTTATCTTTATGCTTTTCTGTGATCTAGACCATTGGTATGATGGGCCACACGCTGCATTGCTTGATTCCTGACAAATGTGATAGGATTTTCGATGCGATGCAGATGTTTAGATCTATAAAGATGGAGAGATTTCATGATGTGGTCTCTCTTCATATAGACTCTTGATCACTTGGTTGTGTAGAAAGGGGAAGCTGAATGAAGCATAAATGGTGTTCAACAAAATGCTCAAGAGAGGGATAAGTGCTGCTAATGCAACATTAGCTGCTTTGGTTTATGGAGGGGATAAGATATCTTGATGTGAGTGTTTACCATGGGCTGATCAAGGGTTTGTTGAAGCTTAGGAAGGCAAAGGAAGACACTCAAGTGTTTAGAATAGCACTTGTTTAGCCTATGTTACTCTATCCATGTCGTGTCTCATAGGTTTTGGCTCTTTCATGAATTTAGTATTTTGCTGCTACACCATTATATCTTGTCCTGATTTTATTATTGTTCAATTTCTATAGGCTGAGACTCAACAATACGGGGCTGAAGAGCTACAAAGCATTAAACAAGTATGGGTTTGTTAGTGGTGCTCTATTTAATGTAGAAGTTGTCCACATTTAGGGACTATTTGATAGACGCCTAAATTGAGTTCATCTCATATTCGTCAATCTTTATCATGTATTAGAGATCACATTTCAGGATTAAAAAGAATCTTGATAACCAACATTCATTATCTCTAATACATATTATGAGTAACTAAAATGAGATGAACTCATTTTTACGTGTCTAGCAAACAACCCTGTATATAATGCATGAAAATGTTTCCTGCATTCTTTTGTGCTCTTTGGAAAGCATTCTTTAAAGAGTGGAGGTGGCAAGAATTTAGGGTCTGCAGTATTAACTATTGGCTTCATCTGTTTTGTCTTTTTCAATTCAGCGATGGAAGCAACTATCCAAATTGTTTTGGTGATTCTTTTTTATTTTAATCTTGTGTTATTATTATTATTATTATTATTATTATTATTATTATCATGGATCATTTGTTTCATGTTTGGGAAAATATAGGGTTAGGTCAATGAAGTATGCCAAAAATACAATCCATAAATAATGTTACCAATGACTCATGAGACCGATGATGGTTCTATGGTCCAATACAACTCAGAGAACCTGAAAGAAGGGATTGACAATGGCAGAATTCAGCTCCGAACCAGCTGAGTGAAGTACTGGCATGTCCACCTTGTCCCTAGGCAGGAACAGGAACTCCCCACCTTCAATCTTCTCAAACCCGCATAGCTTGAGATTGTCATGTGTATACTTCTGTTACAAAAGAAACATGGTTTTCTGCTCCTATTCAACAAGATATCAATTAGAGGCTCAAGATTTCTAAATAAAAATAGATTTGTTGAAAATTTCAATTTCAGCATCCATTCCTCATCTTTCCTGCATTACTACCTAATGGTTGTTTCAATATCAGTGGCATGTAGAAGGATCGAGCAATGATATGATGCTTATCCATTTGTCACATTAGTTGGGATAAGGCTTGTCCTTCTCAAACTCTCCCTCCACATCATCACCAGCAAAGGCACTGTGTATGAGGTCTGCTTGAAATGGAAGTTCATACTCTGCCATCTCAATCATCAACATCATCATCATTAAGCCTTATCCCAACTAATTGGGGTCGGCTACATTAATTGGGGTAGGCTTAGCTGACGCCGTGGGGGGGCTTGTTTGCCAGCACTAACTAAAATAAGTTGGTTCCAGTACTTGGCCATTTGAATGAGTTTGTTAGTTTATTCTTTACTATGTAATGTCTATAAATCAATCTATACAGCTGTATTCTTGATCATGTTAATGTTTTCTCAGGTTCTTCTAGTGGTTCTGCTCCAGTGGTCTCTGCAGGGCTGTCTGGAGGTTCTTCTAGTGGTCTCTGCAGGGCAGTCCTGTTGCTCTTGGCGTTGATGGAGAAGGTAAATGGTTTTCACTCTATAGAGATAGATGGAAAATGTGACCACCAAATTCTATTACCAAAAAAAAAAATAATAACAAAAAACAAAAAAAAACTGCTCTCTCTCTCTCTCTCTCTCTCTCTCTCTCTCTCTCTCTCTCTCTCTCTCTCTCACACACACACACACACACACACACACACACACTCATGGCTTGGTAGTTTACTCATTTGTATTCCTCATTTGGTGATATCTTTAGTTGAACAATGTGTTATGCAGGCCACCATAACTTTCATGATATGTAAGAAATGAAGTTGCTTTATGAATTATATCCTTTAGAGGAGTCAATAGACAGTTTGTGTAAATCTTATTAAGTGCATTTTATTTCTATTAAGAAAATTTTTATTAAATCAAATTCAGTACACTGATGTGACAGGTGCAAAATCACAAAAGGTGAAAACCAACAGGTGCAAAATCACAAAATTCCTGTTTTTGCTTGGCTCATGTGGATTATTCAGACAGGTTGGATTGTGGTACATGTATGCCATGTGGAAAATTGTAGGGTGCGTGTATATATGAATGCTCATATTTCACCAGTGTATAGTTGGATTTGGTGGGTATTCTTGTTTTCTTAGTTGAGCATGCATTGGAAGAAGGTTGTGATAGACACAAAAAGAAAATTTCACTGTATAGTATCAGCCACCAGTATAACCCCACATGCGTGTACAATAATGCTAATACACACCACCAGATGTGTCAACCTAGCTAATAGGTGCAATATCTAAACCATCCATAATGGTGGTCCGGACTGTGTATATGTTCTCTCCCAAAAATAAATCTGGTCTATTTAGCAGGTGGGCCAAAATGCTAGAAACGATTGAATGGTTAAAAGAATTTCATCCGAGCTATAAATCTATTTTGTAAATTGTGCCACATCTGGCAATTGGACTCGCCTAATTCTTGGAGGAAAGCATCTTAATAGTTTTACTCTGATTAATGGATGATCTCGTATGAATGTGCCAGGTCAGCACATGTGGTGGCCTGTGCATTAGCATTATTGTACATGTGTGGGCTTAACAAAGCTCTAATTATGATTAAATAAAATGGAATTATGTACTAGAGGTCGTGATCTCTAATATATGATTGTGACTAACTGAAAATCAACGTCTACCAAACAGGCCCTTATTATAGTTCATCATTGTTCTTTCAAACCTTTGGCTTTGTTTCTAGTCCTGAAGACCATGATATCCAAACATAATTATCTTTCAAAAAAACTGACCTTTCTTTCCTGGTGGGTGGAACTTAGGATGCAGGAACAAATATAGGTCTTCTTCCCGTAATTTTCGTAAAGAAACAAATTCTTCTCATTTAGCTAATGAAGAGGTAGAATATGAAATACAACAATTGATGGGAGAATTCACATAGTTTAACTTCGCTACATGAGCAAATGTTTCTTGATAGTCTGCTTGATACTGTTGGGTGAATTATTTGCCACTAGACTAGCTATGTATCCTGCAACCAGGCATCATACCAGAGTTATTGTAGCACTACATTCTTTATGCCTTCTTTTCTCCCCTAATTTCTTCTTTTGCTGACATCCTGTATAGATCAATAATGGGAAGGAGTTTCTCCTAACAGGTACTGTTGGATTCATCCAGAAGCTACCAACTACACTTATAAGCTCTTCTAGAACTTCAAAATCTGCCAATTATACTTGTATGTTTGGGTTCATATCTAAACTTGGTTGATTTGGTTTGGCATGGACGCTCTAAAATATGAGCTTCTATTGGATACTCAACAAATCGATCATAGGAATATGAAGCCATTGAATTCTCACCATTATTGTTAAACCGGTTGAGCCCCATTGATTATGGAAATTGTTAATACCTGTTGTTAAAACCTTAGTTTTAGAAGTCTTACATTTTCATGTCTGCATTTTGTTTACTGATTCTCACTATATTTTAGCTTCTCTCATCTTCTTTTGAGTCATCATCCTCCAATGAGCGTGGGGCATGCAGAAAATGATCATTTTACCATTTGGTGGGGAGTTTCAGTTGTCAGGCCGCCTTCACTTGTTGAATTTCATTTTTTTTTTCCTGGTTAGGCTATTGTCAGATGTCAGTTGTAATGTTGGTGCTCGACATCACTGCTATTCACTTTCAAACCAATCGGGCGCTTCTATGAAAAAAAATTCTAGGTACAAGTGTCAGACGCTGTCCATTTACAGCTGTAAGTACATGTTCTCTGTGTACACAATTTGACTGCCTTTGTTGATGCTGGTGTAACTCGAGTGGATAGATGCCACACATGTATCATTTCATTTCAATTCTAATGAGGTTGGAAATTGGACTCTGGTTAGCATGTATTAAGTTGGTTAAATTTTCAGTAATTCAACTTGAACTGACCATACATATATTGTATTTGCTGTGCACATGCATATAAAGCATCCTATGCAAAGTTAGTTATGGATGCAGATTTGAGATTATCTACAAATCCCAAATGCAATAAACTGTGTAGTTCTATTTGTTTGAATTCTAATCAAAGTGGAATGGGATTTGCAATCCTCTGCCATAATGTAAGAACTGTTTCTTTCATGGGTGCTCATGCTATGACAGTGCATAAGCTTTGATAATCATACACTTTTGGCATCACTCATATATTTTTGTGTGCAAGCTACAATGAAATTCAATTGCAGAGCGTCGCAAAGTCAATAGTAGAGGAAGCTGGTAATTACACTTGACCATCTCGTTTTTTGGTTTTATTATTAGATGTCGTTTGGCTGCATGGATTTGGATTCCAACTTACTAGATTTTCAAACCTGAATTTTGGCAGGATATTGCTGAAGCTGTAATTTTGATTCTAACTTTTCATTTGTTTGCTTGTTTGTGCATTAACCGTGAAAGATGGCTTAAAGGTCACATACCTTGTAGATTTTGAGTATTCAATGTTTTGATTGGATTAAAACATGAAATCTAGTTGATCAGCCAAGCATAAGGAAAAGAATCCTAAAATGGGTTTTAGGAAAAATTGAAATCAGAGATTCACCAGCTAAAAATAAGTAAAATTAACTGAATTTCTTGAGTTTAAAAAGGAAGAAACTACTTAGCTCTGATATGTTTCTTCTTTATTTCGATAGCATGAATAGATTCTAACCTAAGACTAGACTATCTGTAGACTAATGTATAACTACAGAATAACAGGACCTACCTGTATCGATCTTCTCTCTCGTATGTTCGACAGTTTTATAATGTGTTAAACATATGCCGGTTAGGGGTAGGTAACAGGCTGGGTGGCCCACCTGGTCTGGTGAACCTCCTGAGTGAACTGAGCTTAGACCTATTAGCTTATAGCCCGATCAATCTTCGGGCTGCGCTTAGGTTTTAGGCCATTTTAGCGTGACCCAGCCCGACTTCATGTGTACATGTGTTGTATTCTGCATATATTCCATTCCAATCATCAGTTAGGCAACATATGCATCTTGCATGAAGATCTTGGTTTTCATTTTTCTATATGTTTGTTTATTTGCATGTGTCGCCCACCTGATTAAGGGATGGATTGGGGGCATTCATCGTGGGAAATTGAAATTTGATCAATGTTTGGGCCAGGCGTGGCCTGGCTCAAACCAAGCTCATTACTACCTTAATGTTGTTGCTGCTCATTTCTGTTATGAACATCCTGAACTTATATAGGTACAACTTGTTTCATCTGTTCTGTACTACAGAAACTACTCTGATCCAAAAAATGTCCATCCTCAATATCAAACTGTAAGACGAACCTGAGCCAATACACTACAGTTCTAATTCTAATGCTCAAAGATAATGGAAACTGATGTGTATTATCACAATAGAGAACAGAAGCACAAAATTGGCAAATTGCAGCAAGCAATTGACATCACTTCCACTAAAAGAATCACCAAAAAGAGCTTTTTTTTTATTATCAGAAACTCTTAGCTTTGTTCTTCTTCCTCTTCTTTTTTCTGTTAATGGTTTCTCAAGCAACTCTTACCTTTGCATACATGAGTTTCCAATTTGAGCATATGCATTGATGTTGAGGTGGTTGGTTCCTGGTTGCAGAGTATGCCTACACAATGAGGGTGACTATGCGTGGCAATGTCTACAGTTTTGGGGTCATCTTACTTGAATTACTGACTGGAAAACCACCAGTCAGTGGAGAAACTGAATTAGCCAAGTGGGTGCTGAGTAATTCGGTGCAGAATGATGCGTGGGAGCAGATTCTTGATTCTAGTATCAGCAAGACATCACTTGTGGTTCTCAGTCAGATGCTCTCAGTACTGAAGGTTTCTTTGTGTTGTGTTAGCGCCTCACCAGATGCAAGGCCCATCATGAAAAATGTGGTGAGGATGTTGCTTAATGCCAGATAATTTGTCAGAAATTATTTAGAATACAGGAGTCAGGTTGGGACATCGAATGTCCCATTCGCTTTCTGGTTATTCATTTGCTGGTATAATGTGTGCTTTTAATGGAGTTTATACTACTGTTCTGTAAACTTATATTTAAAGACAGCTATGTTATTTTCTCTGAACCATAGGCCCACTTGTACAAACCCAAATAAAGAGGATAGAATACTTCAATAACTGTATGTCAACAAATTTATCACACAAGCTGCAACAAATGTTAGCATTCTGTTTTCTTTTGCAACTTGATGCTCTAGAACCAAATCCATGGGAGGTGTTGTGCCCCCAGATCATTGGTACACACATGCCATGGACTAGATCAAAACCACTCATTTGGTAGGTCAAATAGTGACTGGGCCATACTCCAAAAATTAGTGTTTGGATAATCCTAACCTTTTAATCGGTGGCATGGACACTATAAGACAATTGTAGGCAATGGTTCTCATTCTGCGAGAAAAGATCCATTAATTGGATGGTTAGGTCCAATCAATTCAAATTGGTGGTTTTAGTCACAAATCAATGGTGTAACTGGCAGGGTGCATGGTGCAGATCATCTAGCACATGTGCCATTATGCAGGCATGTCCTTCCAGATGCAGTGGATCAGCTCCCTGTTGTTTTATCCTCTACCACAAGATGTTTGGTTTATTCATTGTCAAATAAAAATATTAATGGTTTGATGCTCTCATGGGCTGATTTTGTTTGGTGTGGCAGGGCCATTGCTCAGTTTGCTTTGGTTTTAGAAAGATTTAAAAACAAGATGAAGTCACAGACGGGCAAGAAAAGTCTGAGGTACTGGCATCTGTTGTTGACAGAATACATTTGCAGCTGCAGAGCATCGAGTCTCAGATCCAGACGGATGTGTGGGTATTCTAACTTCGAATTTTAAGGGGTGTCTTTGGTATGCACATATATATCTCAGAGTAACCGTAAAAATTTATTTATCTCATTGCAGAGGAAAGTTCACAAGCCTCGGCAAATCTAAGAGAAAACGCTTAGAATCAAGATTCCAAGGTATGCTAAAACTAACTTTAAGGGTTGTCTGGTACATAGAATTTTTGGGCAGTTAGGAATTGGAATCCAGTACTTTCAATCCAAATCATCTTTGGCATCCCCAAAATCCTAGATTGAAAATCCTCCTCTGAAGGACCATATGATCCAAGGGAAAAGGTGGGGTCCAACATTTCCAATTTTCAATCCTCTCCAACTTTCATAACTACTCCCTCCTCTCTTTAGGGCCCAAAATCCAGGCTGCCAAATATAATTCAGATTCCAAAGTTGTTATGCCTCAAAGCTACCTCTGCAGAAATACTTTATAGGTAAATATATCCCTTGAATTTGTGGATGATGTGATTATGACAATATATCTCATGATTTACAAGATAAGCCTATATTTTCCTCATAAAATGAGCTTATGCATCTTTGTATCTGTGTATATTAAAGTCCTTGTTTGAGCTCTGTACATTTGTTATTGTGGTCATACATGCATCAATGTAGGGCCAATAGATGTAGTAATGGAATTCAAGTTGCAACATTTGTCGCCTTGATAGTTTTTGACTTTTTAAGGATAGGATCAAATGATTGATTATTTTCCATGCATCAATTTGTTGAATGCTACTTTTTGACTCTCTCTTTTTTTTCCTTGTGTGTAGGATTTTAATCAATTGTGCCTGAATTTAGACTTACAAGCACTTCAGCCTTTTGGTGCCACGAGTAGACCATATAGAGGATTTATTTTTATTTTTTTATTCAAGACCATTTTTAATTTATTGTAATAAATGTTATATTTTTTTATTATGAAGTAATATAAAATTTATTTAATATTCAGTTTTAATTGTATTGCATCATTTTTAATGGTTTAAATATTAAAAAAACTGCAGGGTTTTCAGTTGAATTATTGGCCTATTGTGGCATTTCAAATCTATAAAAAGACTTTTATCAGCGCGTTTTCGGTGAAAAAGTGTTTCGACACTAATTTTAGCGGCGCTTGTACAGTATTTTGCGGCGCTTCTTGCATCTCTACCGGCGCTTTTGTCAAAAATACCGCGGTCACTAAAAGCGCCGGTAACGCAAATGAGCGCCGGTAACTCAAGCTAGCGGCGTTCGGACAAATGCCGCTAAAAGTAGTCTACCGCCGACAAGCGCCGCTGAAAACTAACAGCGGCGCTTTTGGTGTCTTAGCGGCTCTTAAAAGCGCCGCTAAAGATCTTTCTTCTTGTAGTGTGCCTTCTTCTCTTCATGTGCCTTGAAAATTTTTGTGATGAGGAATGACAATGGTAATCAAGAGTTGGAATTTGGGCATAGGGAAAAAAAGAAAAAAGAAAAGAGTATTTACTTAATGTATGAATGCACCAACATGAGTTTAGCCCATGCCATACTGACTGAGGTGCAACATTCTTTATATGTGTGGAATTTTAGTCAGTCATTCAGGCCATTAGTATGATGCATGATTAAAGTTTGACTAAGGATGCTTCAAAGATCCCCAACATTGTAAGATCCCATTATCCAAACAATGGTCAATCAAAAGAGGAAAGAAAAACCAAATCGTATATGTTGTACATGCTTTTATTGTTGAATCTAGAATTTTTATATGAATTGATCTATCAGGGCATGTACTAGCAATAGTAAGAGATGCCAATATCATTTCTTTTAAAAAGAAAAATACGTAATGGCTATGGCTACAGCTATTAGTCGTAGCCCTAGATCTAAAACTGTAGCTATTGATTACTTCGATCTATAGCTAAGGATCTAGTTATACTTTTAGCTACAAATATTATCTGTAACTGTATGTACAATTTGCTACAGAAAGTGTGGGTACAGATTATATTTGTAGCCATTCATATCTACGGCTATGGATTAAATCCGTAGCGATAACTTTAAGACTTATGGCCATGGTACCAATTGCTATGGTCATGCTACGGACGATAATTGTAGCCATAGGTCTTTAGCTAAAGTTTTTATCAGTAGCCTTTGCCCCTTTTTCTAGTAGTATTTGTGCATCACTACCCATAAACCCAGGGAATTACGTGTCGACCAAGGGGGTCTCTACCCATAGCGCATTACGTCCATCATATAATAATTGAATTACTAGTTGTGATACCTTTAACACATCACTTGCATCAAAAAGAATATAAACCGAATCATGGTACTTTTGGAATATCAAGACACTTGCCCAAGCCATAAAAGTAGATAGCATAAGGCTAACAAAATATAGAGGAGAGTAGCAATAGCTAGCTCAAAAAAGAGGAGAGTGGCAATGGCTAACTCAATAATAAGGAGAGTAACAATGACTAACTCAACAAAAGGGAGAGTGACAATGGCCAACTCAATAATAAGGAGAGTGGCAATGGCCAACTCAAAAGAGAAGAGTAGTAAAGGCTAACTCAACAAAATTGATAAGGCAAATGCAAAACTTACATCCATCGCCCAACATAAATTCATAAGGATTACATGTAATTAAAGTCATACCATAATTTTCAAAGGATAGACAATTGATGGTGGTAAAATTATACGATCGCATGGAGAAAATCATAGTAACATAAAAACATGAGAAAATGGAATTAAACCATACTAACTTAAATTAAAGTAAGTTTAAAGAAAAAACCTTCACCTTTGGTTATCTTGCTCATCTACTACCAATGTTAAATGCCAGAGACTCCTTACGGTCCAACTTTACCCTAATTCAGATGTGTTGAACTTGTTAAGATGATGATAAGTCATGATTTACGATAGCGTTAAATCTAACTAAATCGAATGGAAACCTTGGTTTATGCATAACTTGAATGTGTCGTCACTACCAAAAAAACGAGCAAAGGCTACGGACTATGAGATGTTTTAGCTACGAATATAAACAGTAGTTATATTACTACGGGTTTAATCCGTAGCTAAATAGTCGTGCCCACCATGGCAAAAGCACATCTGTTGGAACTTCTATGGGGCCCACCATAATTTTTGTATTTAATCTAAGCCGTCCATCCTTTTTGAAATTAATTTTAATGCACTAGACCCAAAAATTAGGTAAATTTAAAGCTCAAGTGGACCACACCATAGGAAACAATGGAGATTAAGTGACTTTTGTTAATTTCTGGTGTGGCCCATATGAGCATCCTATTTGATAAAATTTTTGGAATAAAACTCTAAAAATTTATTTGAATTTATTGGATGGCACAGATAAATGACATACATTATGGTGGGCCACATGTAGCCCCTAACACATCACCTCGTCTCAAGTTGTAACATCCCGAAACTCGGGGGTCGAGCATAAACTCCACTCCCGAGTTTCAGAACATCACTTATGCAACATGTTCAATGATGGATGAATGCCGGCTATAATAATACATAAAACATGAAGTGGATTAAGACAAAACAGCATATCATACTCCAGAGACAGTTAAATTAGCAAGCGGAAGAATGTGATAGATATATAAAATATATGAACTGTTGTAAGTCTCCTGAGTGTGAACATGCTACCAGGTTAAACACATACATGTATACTCTAAAAATGATCAAAAAGAATATACATGGGTGCTCCAAAAATATAAAATGATAAGTGTCATGGCGTCTAATCAACCTCCTTGTAATTCCGTCGATCAGAACACGGTCTACCTAGACCCGCCTGATAACCGCCTATAGGAGAAATCCTCCTGATCATCAAACAAGTCCGGCTTTGCTTCACAAGCAGCACCATCATCTGAAACTAAAACAGGGACAGGTTGGTGTGTACAACACCGTTCCGTAACGTGAGAGTGTGTAACACCCCGAATTTTTGCCAACCTGGAGTTAGACGTCCTTAGGTAATGGGTCAACTATAACACTCTCAAAGCTCAATCACAAAGCCAAAGAAATCACTTTTCAATCCATTTCCTTCAAAACTCACCTTACACCACCTCATTCTTCAAATTTCTCCAAGTACTTTCATATTAGACACGACTCCTCAAGTTTAAATAGTAAAGAACACCAATCCTAGGGTATTAATGATGAAAAACAATACCGAAGCTAAAAATTAGTGTGAATAGTAAATAAATGGGTAAAATAAGTTTCGACCCTTAACCTTTTGGAATTTAATAAAATATATAGGTTAGTTGGATAGATTAGCGTCTCCTACCCCAAAATCAAATACTATACACCATATAAATTCATTTCGGTTTGTAAACTGGCCCCAAAATGCCTTGAACGGAGTCGTAGGCCCACCCACGCTAATCCACAATGATCCAAGGTGGGCCCCACATATTTTTGGGCACCCCAGGGCAGGAGGACCCAGCCCAGATGGCTGGGCATCGTCGAAACCAAGTTCGGTCGGCGAGGACCTGGCTGGTTCGGTGAGGCCTCGCCGGTCAATGGGCCAGGCTGGGTTCGGGCTTCAGGCCGATGCAGTTTGGGGGGTAGGGTACCTCCCCTAAGTGTGGGCCATCCCTTAAAACCTCCCCGATCAAGTACTTCCTTCACAAAGTGACCTTCCAAGCTCTCCTTTGTCACCAAAATGCCTGACTTTTGACAAAAACCACCCCTCCAAACTCTTCCTTCTTCCGTTTCCAAGCACCCTCACTCCACCCTTCAAATCTCATTTCAAACAAAAATCAATAAAGGTTACTTTAGAAATCTAACGAGAATCAACTAGCGCTGCGTTAGACGACCTGTGAAATCCTCACCAATCACTTTGAATACGATCTGCTAGAGTCAAAACGTATAGAATAGTTGACGCTACAATACCGTAAAATTTAGGATCAAACTCTATTCCCGATTGCTCTCGGGAGCACCTTGAAACTTTGTATCGGCTCTAGACCGCACGTCGAAAGTCTGATTACCCCAAACTTAGACAATCCTGACCGCCTAGTTGGACTTGACAATCATCTCAAAAATTAAGTCCAGATGATGTCCCACGACGATTTCCTTGAGTCCAGAGTGAAGAGTGTGAGAAATGTTAGAAATTAATATAAATTATGAAATCTTGCACGTGTCGCTTGCGCACCTTTTTCTAAGCATTCTGACCGTCAGAATTCAATCAAATTTTATCCTCGGATCAGGATAGGTGGCCCTTACATGTCAACGCACTTGTGGCCCTGATCGAGTACTGGTATCCGTTGAACTGAAACTGGTCCGTCATGTGCGATCTGGGAACACTACCAGACTGAAAACTTGATGTGAGCAGGATCCAGTATCAATGAACTTAAGTCCGACCACATTCGGCCAGGGGACTTTCAGAAATGCTCTGTTGAGACGGAACAGTCCGTATTTGGACATAAAATAAGTATACTTTGGCCCCAAGTCTATTTTCGTCGCTTTTGGACTTATAAAAACGGCTTAAACCCTTACTCTTTCATTCCATATGAATTTGGAGAGAGAAGAGAGAAAAGAGAGAGAAAGGGAGGGAGATTTGGAGCTCTCTCCTAGGATTCTTCCCTGTTGCTCCATGTTCCATAGCCGCCGCTTCCGCACCGCCATTCCGATGTTTTCAGCTCCATTCTTAGGTAAGAAATCCTAACCCTAAACTGATTTGAAGTTTAGAATAATTGTAGTATTGGTATAGCTAACCTATTTCATGCCATAGGTAGCGTACCCGCCGTTGACGAAGACTTATCGTATGAATCAACTCCGTTTCACAATTTCTGGTTTAAGGTGTGGATTTTAGATGCTTTGATTACCTGTTTTCAAAGCTTTCAATGCCGTTTAATGGTAGATTGCTAATGAGGATGCTATTTGACATGTACAACATGTTGTCCGTTTTTCATTCCGTATACGTACGAAGAATATGAGATTTAGGGTATTTTAGGTATTTGTAGGAAATACCGTATACGTACGTATTTTACCGATATGATTGCCATGGGTATTTGCCATATATCTATACTAGTTATGGATGTATGATCTGTTTGGCGAAGAGATTTGCCCTAATGCACATATTGGCCGACATATGCTATGTAGACTAATGTGTGTAGTCTAAGTGTTTGTTGAAATGCCTAAATCAATATGAGTTATGCCTGCCATATGTTTTGAATGTAAGATCATGATTGTGTGTACTAGACAACTCCTTGATATAAGGATCTGTCATATTATATGTTGAAATCAACATACGTCAAGTACGTTAGAATTGTGTGGACTAAGTATTTGTATAAATATTTGTATTAGTAAGTATTGAGTAAGTGGTATTGTAGATTAGCGTTGAGAATGGATTCTCAACCAATTTAATGATGCACATGATTTCCTCCATACTTATTGTATTTGAATTGGTTACCTTATGTGTGAAATACTCGTGTTTGGTTAACTGCTTATGATGTATGTTACAACATGCTGATAACATGCTGAAATTTTTTGTATTTCAATTCTGCCTCTCTCATCGGATTACTGTTTCACATTACATGTGCTTGGGGCTATACTCTAGTCCATGCAGTCGGTAACAGTTTTGAATTCGTGGTTGGATTCTATTCGCCACGAAGGATGTGTATGACGAACCCGAGTCATACTAGAGTTGTCGGCCGTGGTCAGGCCACACGAAATGCTTGTGCACTTCATGTCGGTCGATTCAACGTGCGATCGTGCTAGTCGGACTCACCAAGTAACCCGACTGACCATTGTATATTCACCTTGTATTCGTCATAACTATTTGAACCTAGGGTACGGAACTTACCATTGAAAACCCTATTAACCATGGTACCTTGATCCATAAAGACTCATGAGCAGGGCATGGTGGTATGGGACACCGTGGTCGAGCTGTCGGCCTACGCTGGGGCCAAAAACCTCCCCGTAGTGATCAGTGAGCACCCTACTCTGAGCAGATTATGGTGGTATGGGACACTATATTTTTGCGGTTGGCCTACACTGATTGGTGATGAGCCCTTTGTAGTGACCTTGAGTTTATCCTGACACCGCATGGGGGCAACGAGTCCTGATGTAGTCTTAAGGATATAAATAGGCCTGTATTGATAAGGTGATGGGGGAGAGGAACAATGAGTACGTGCAACAGCCCTGGCAGCCCTTGCAGCGACCTATAAAGATAACATCGTATGAGATTACTAGGAGTGACGACCCTAGACAGGATCCGTGTTAGAATTGATATAAGTAAAGTACCCTAGTTTCCCAATCCTGCTGTATGAAAAGGACTAATAACAACCCGGTAATCATTATCCATATTGCACTGCATGTACCTGAAAGATGTGGAGCACTACGGGAAGAAAGCATACCGCGGACGTAGATAGTGCCGCATGAGGGAGTATGTCAGTGAGGGCATCCATCATGTCATTTCATGCTTGCATTAACAACAGTATCTAGGAATGTTTGATTGCCTGCATTACTATTATCGCGCGATTAATTTGATAACATGCTAATCTTTTCTCTATGATTCCACTGAGTTGATCACTCACTCTCACGTTATGGGACGGTTTTGCGCACACCAACCAGTCCCTGTTTTAGTTACAGATGATGGAGCTGCTTGTGAAGTGGAGCCGGACTTGATGATGAGGAGGAGGATTTCTCCTATATGCGTGTTCTGACCGAAGGGATTACTGGGAGGTTGATTAGATGCCATGACACTTGTCTTTTTTATACTTTTGAAGAACTCATGTATATTCTTTTTATTCATTTTCAGAGTATACATGTATATATTTAACCTGGTAACATGTTCACACTCTGGAGACCTACAACAGTTTATATATGTTATACATACTATCACAGTATTCCGCTTGCGTAATTTAACTGTCTCTGGAGTATGATATGTTGTTTTGGCTTAATCCACTTCATGTTTCATGCACTATTACAGCTGACATTCATCCATCATTGAAAATGTTGCATAAGTAATGTTCTGGAACTCGGGAGTTGGGCTTCTACCCGACCCCTGATTTTTTGGATGTTACAGATGGTATCAGAGCATGATTTGGATTAAACTAGACCTGGGTTATGGTTACACGATTCACGCTAATGCACTCCAACTTAGAATGGGGCGATGGAATCTAGAAACCACATTAGAATCCCAAGTTTTGCCGATGGGCGAGATTGACTACAGTAGAACAGCCCACGTGTAACCGAGACCATGTGAAATGATCTCATATACCTACTATTCTTTACAACTCTTCACCTTCTTTATACCCCCCTCATTTGGGCACAGAACCCACACCTTTGAGTCTCATAACCTTCTCAACCTCCAAATGTTGGGACATCTAGGGCCCGTTCGACCAATTGCAATAGGTAGGATTAGGGCCAATAGAATTATAAAAGTAGGAGCCCTAAGGCCTCTTTAGTTGGTATGTGAATAGGTGTAGTAAAACCTCGACTTAGTTAGTCGACTTGATTAGGTTGGGTGAGACCTCATTCCTTCGTTGAATTCCCCTAATGCTTATAGGCTTCTTTAGTGACTCTTAGGAAGCTTGTTTGACTTAGAAACTATGTGCGCTTAGAGAAAACTTATATATCTCTCGGATTGAACGCTAGGATAAACCAACACACCTCCTAGAATTACCTTCCAAAGGACTTATTGCAATCAGGAACGTGGAGTAAAGAAAATGTATATATAAGCGATGTATTCTTGGTTTGAACTGAATTTCTAATCCTAATAGTTACCAATGAATCCAATGCTCTGATTAAGCAGAAGATTGGCATCGACTCGGATTAAGAATTGATATGACAAATTTTTGGTCATCGCGAGGCAGAAAGTCTATGTATCAGGCTTAAACCCACTACACAACTTTTCTTCCGTGTTGGCCTGACCACCTACAACCAAAAGTTAGCGCTTTGTCTTTGGGAAATGGAGAGGACTTATAGCCAGTAAAGAATTGGATATCTTGTCACAACTCATACCTGCCCCTGAACTCAACCACAATAGAGATTAGGCTTCTTTCTACAACCATATGTACCAATGTCATAGAACGCATCATTAAAAAAGGAAGACCAATGTCGCGAGAGGTTGTTTCCCCTTTCATGTCAAGGATAGGTCCAAAGTTACACCTCGTTCCGATATACGGATCGAGACATAGATTCTTAAGCCCTAACTAGAACTTTGTTTTAAGGGGGTAGAACGGATTGAGTCCAATCTATTTAGGTCAGCTAATATAGCCGTTAGATCAGAGTGGCACAGCGGAAGCGTGGTTGGCCCTTCCCCACTAGGCCAGGATCGAAAGAAACTGGTTCAGGTTAGACAAAAAGATAGAAACCTTTAACTCCCTCCATGAATATAAATCAAGACGAGGACTCTTTAGACCAAGACATAAATAGAAAATTTGAACCTTTCATGATGGGCATTCCCTAAGCTTTTAGAGTGATCGACTATACGGAGTTACTGAAATATACAACTGCAAAGTATTCGTGGCTTAACCCAAATCCTCAATCCTGGACGACTACCAATGGACTCACTGCTTAGCCGAGCAGAAGACCAGGATCCACCAGGATTAGGAAGGGATACAACGTTGTCTACCCTAGCCAGGCAGACATTCGACGTATCGGGATCAAGCCCACTACAACCGTCCCTCTGTACTGGTCAACCACTAAAAATATTTATCTTACTCTAAGTAGATGGAAATTGTCGCCAAGATGCCAAACAGGTAAGGAAATAAATTGTAGCAAACCGTTAGGGTATAAGTAATGCATAAAGAAGTAAGTTTTAAGGGGGGTAGACTAAAAGGAACCAGACTTATATAGAGCGTAGACACCCTATTGCATATAGAAATATGAAATCAACAAAACTTAGGTGAAGGAAATGATTAATCTTTCCTTATTACCCTTAGGCGAATTTCGGGGATGAAATTTTGTTTTAAGGGGGGTAGATTGTAACACCCCAAATTTTTGCCAACCTAGAGTTAGACATCCTTAGGCAATGGGTCAACCATAACACTCTCAAAGCTCAATCCCAAAGCCAAAGAAATCACTTTTTAATCCATTTCCTTCAAAACTCACCTTTCACCACCTCATTCTTCAAATTTCTCCAAGTACTTTCATATTAGACATGACTCCTCAAGTTTAAATAGTAAAGAACACCAATCCTAGGGTATTAATGATGAAGAACAATACCGAAGCTAAAAATTATCGTGAATAGTAAATAAATATGTAAAATGGGTTTTGACCCTTAACCTTTTGGAATCTAACAAAATAGATAGGTTAGTTGGATAGATTAGTGTCTCCTACCTCAAAATCATATGCTATATACTATAGTAATTCATTTCGGTTTACAAACTGGCCCCAAAACGCCTCGAATGGAGTCGTGAGCCCACCCACGCTAATCCACAATGATCCAAGGTGGGCCCTACATATTTTTGGACACCCCAGGGCAGGAGGACCCAGCCCAGATGGCAGGGCATCGCCGAAACCAAGTTTGGTCAGTGAGGACCTCGCCGGTCAACGGGCTAGGCTAGGTCCGGGCTTCGGACCGATGCAGTTTGGGGGGTAGGGTACCTCTCCTAGGTGTGGGCCGTCCCTTAAAACCTCCCCGATCAGGTACTTCATTCACAAAGTGACCCTCGAAGCTCTCCTTTCTCACCAAAATGCCTGACTTTTGATAAAAACCACCCCTTCAAACTCTTCCATCTTCCGTTTCCAAGCACCCTCACTCCACCCTTCAAATCTCATTTCAAACAAAAATCAATAAAGGCTACTTCCTTTAGAAATCTAACGAGAATCAACTAGCGCTTCGTTAGACGACCTGTGAAATCCTCACCAATCACTTCGAATACGATCTGCTAGAGTCAAAACGTATAGAATAGTTGACGCTACAATACCGTAAAATTTAGGATCAAATTCTATTCCCGATTGCTCTTAGGAGCACCTTGAAACTTCGTATCAGCTCTGGACCGCACGTCGAAAGTCCGATTACCCCAAACTTAGACAATCCTGACCACCTAGTTGGACTTGACGATCACCTCAAAAATCAAGTCCAGATGATGTCCCACGACGATTTTCTTGAGTCTAGAGTGAAGAGTGTGAGAAATATTAGAAATTAATATAAATTATGAAATTTGGCACGTGTCGCTTGCGCACCTTTTTCTAAGCGTTCTGACCGACATAATTCAATCAAATTTTACCCTCGGATCAGGATAGGTGGCCCTTACATGTCAACGCACTTGTGGCCCTGATCGAGTACCGGTAGCCGTTGAACTGAAACTGGTCCACCACGTGCGATCTGGGAACACTACCGGACTGAAAACTTGATGTGAGAAGGATCCAGTATCCATGAGCTTAAGTCCGAACGCATTCGGCTAAGGGACCTCCAGAAATGCTCCGTTGAGACGGAACAGTACGTATTTGGACATAAAATAAGTATACTTTGGCCCCAAGTCTATCTCTGTCACTTTTGGACTTATAAAAAGGGCTTAAACCCTTACTCTTTCATTCTATACGAATTTGGAGAGAGAAGAGAGAAAAGAGAGAGAAAGGGAGGGAGATTTGGAGCTCTCTCCTGGGATTCTTCCCTACTGCTACATGTTCCATAGCCGCCTCTTCTGCACCGCTATTCCGATGTTTTCAGCTCCATTCTTAGGTAAGAAATCCTAACCCTAACCTGATTTGAAGCTTACAATAGTTGTAGTGTTTGTATAGCTAACCTGTTTCATGCCATAGGTAACGTACCCGCCGTTGACGAAGACTTATCGTCTGAATCAACTCCATTTCACAATTTCTGGTTTAAGGTACGGATTTTAGACGCTTAGATTACCTGTTTTCAAAGCTTTCAATGTCGTTTAATGGTAGATTGCTGATGAGGATGCTATTTGACATGTACAACATGCTGTCCGTTTTTCATTCCGTATACGTATGAAGAATATGAGATTTAGGGTATTTTAGGTATTTGTAGGAAATAACTTATACGTATGTATTTTACCGATATGATTGCCATAGGTATTTGCCGTGTATCTATACTAGTTATGGATGTATAATCTATTTGGCGAAGAGATTCACCCGAATGCACATATTGGCCGACATATGCCATGTAGACTAATGTGTGGAGTCTAAGTGTTTGTTGAAATGCCTAAATCAATATGAGTTATGCCTGCCATATGTTTTGAATGCAAGAACATGATTATGTGTACTAGACAACTCCTTGATATAAGGATCTGTCATATTATATGTTGAAATTAACATACGTCAAATACGTTGGAATTGTGTGGACTAAGTGTTTGTATAAATGTTTGTATTAGTAAGTATTGAGTAAGTGGTGTTGTAGATTAGCGTTGAGAATGGATTCTCAACCAATTTAATGATGCACATGATTTCCTCCATACTTGTTGTATTTGAATTGGTTACCTTATGTATGAAATACTCGTGTTTGGTTAACTGCTTATGATGTATGTTACAACATGCTGATAACATGCTGAAATTTTTTATATTTCAATTCTGCCTCTCTCATCTGATTACTGTTTCACATTACATGTGCTTGGGGCTATACTCTAGTCCAGGCAGTCGGTAACAGTTCCGAATTCGTGGTTGGATTCTATTCGCCACGAAGGATGTCTATGACGAACTCGAGTCGTCGACAGTGGTCAGGCCACACGAAGTGCTTGTGCACTTCATGTCGGTCGATTCAACGTGCGATCGTGCTAGTCGGACTCACCAAGTAACCCGACTGACCATTGTATGTTCACCTTGTATTCATCATAACTGCTTGAACCTAGGGTACTGAACTTACCATTAAAAACCCTGTTAACCATGGTACCTTGATCCATAAAGACTCATGAGCCGGGCATGGTGATATGGGACACCGTAGTCGAGCTGTCGGCCTATGCTGGGGCCACAAATCTCCCCGTAGTGACCAGTGAGCACCCTACTTTGAGCAGATTATGGTGGTATAGGACACTATATTCTTGCTGTCGGCCTACAATGATTGGTGACGAGCCCTTTATAGTGACCTTGAGTTTATCCTGACATCGTATGGGGGCGACGAGTCCTAATGTAGTCTTAAGGATATAAATAGGCCTGTATTGATAAGGTGATGGGGGGAGAGGAGCAACGAGTGCGTGCAACAGCCCTGGCAGCCCTTGCAGCGACCTATAAAGATAACATCGTATGAGATTACTAGGAGTGACGACCCTAGACAAGATCCGTGTTGGGATTGATATAAGCAAAGTACCCTAGTTTCGCAATCCTGTTGTATGAAAAGGACTAATAACAACCCGGTAATCATTATCCATATTGCACTGCATGTGCTTGGAAGATGTGGAGCACTGCGGGAAGAAAGCATGTCGCGGACGCAGATGGTGCTGCATGAGGGAATATGTCGGTGAGGGCATCCATCATGTCATTTCATGCTTGCTTTAACAACAGTATCTAGGAATGTTTGATTGACTGCATTACTATTATTGCGTGATCAATTTGATAACATGTTAATCTTTGCTCTATGATTCCACTGAGTTGATCACTCACTCCAACATTACAGGACGGTGTCGAGCACACCAACCAGTCCCTGTTTTAGTTGCAGATGATGGCGCTGCTTGTGAAGTGGAGCCAAACTTGATGATGATGAGGAGGATTTCTCCTATACGCGTGTTCTGACCGAAGGGATTACAGGGAGGTTGATTAGATGCCATGACACTTATCTTTTTTACACTTTTGAAGCACTCATGTATATTCTTTTTATTCATTTTCAGAGTATACATGTATATATTTAACCTGGTAACATGTTCACACTCTAGAGACCTACAACAGTTTATATATGTTATACATACTATCACAGTCTTCCACTTGCGTAATTTAACTGTCTCTGGAGTATGATATGTTGTTTTGGCTTAATCCACTTCATGTTTCACGCACTATTATAGCCGACATTCATCTATCATTGAAAATGTTGTATAAGTGATGTTCTGGAACTCGGGAGTTGGGCTTCAACCCGACCCCCGATTTTCAAGATGATATAGAGTGAGTGGCCAACTCAGTGGAATCATAAAGTAAAGGTTAACATGTTATCAAATCAATCAAGCGATAATTATAAAGCCAGCAATTCAAACATTCCTAAATACTGTAATTAATGAAAGGATGAAATGACATGATGCATGCCCTCGCCAACATACTCCCTCATGCGACACCATCTTACGTCCGCGGCATGTTTTCTTCCTTCAGTGCTCCACATCTTCCAGGCACATGCAGTGCGATATGAATATGATTACCGAGTTGTTATTAGTCCTTTTCATATCGCAGGATTGGGAAACTAGGGTACCTCCCTTATATTATTCCCAAACAAGGATCCTGTCTAGGGTCGTCACTCCTAGTAATCTCATACGATGATATATTTCTAGGTCGCTGCAAGGGTTGTTAGGACTGTTGCATGCATTCGTTACTCTGCTCCCCCATCACCTTATCAATACAGGCCTAGTTAGTACTCTTGTTACTACGGAAGGGTCGTCGCCTCACGTAGACTCAGAGTATGCTCGAGGTCATTACAAAGGGCTGTCAGGGCTGTTGCACACACTTGTTGCTCCGCTGCCCGATCACCTTATCAGTGTAAGCTGACAGCTCGAATATAGTGTCCCATACCACCATAATCGACTCACGAGTCTGGGTTGCTCACTAGTCACTACGGGGAAGTTTGTGACTCCAGCGTAGGCCGATAGCTCGACCATGGTGTCACATACCACCATGCCCAGCTCATGAGTCTTAGTGGATCAAGGTACACGGTTATCAAGGTTTTCACTGGTAAGTTCAGTACCCTAGGTTCTAGCAATTATGACCAATACAAGATGAACATACAATGGTCAGTCGGGTTACTTGACGAGTTCGACTAGTACGTGCGCCCGTTGAGTTGTACGACATGAAGTGCATAAGCACTTCGTGTGGCCTAACCACTGCCGACAAGCAATGCACGACTCGTGTTCGTCAACGACTCCTTCATAGAGAATAGAATCCAACCACGAATTTAAATCTGTTACCGACTGTCCGGACTAGATTATAGCCCCAAGCACATGTAATCTGAATCAGTAATCAAATGAGATGACAAAATTGAAATAACATGTTATTCAAGCATGATAGCAACATGTTATAAGATACAACATAAACAATTTAACCATACACAAGCATTTCATATATATAAAGTAATCAATTCAAATATAACAAACATGGATGATATCATATACATCATCAAAATAGTTGAGAATCCTATCTCAATGCTAATCTACAACCTCATTTACTCAATACTTATACAAACATTTATACAAACACTTAGTCTACACACATTAGCCTACATAGCATATGTTAGCCAAAATGTGTATCAGGGCGAATCTCTTCGCCAAACAGATCATACATGCATAACTAACATAGGTACATGACAAATACTCATGGCAATCATATCAGCAAAATACGTACATATACAGTATTTCTTACAAATACCTAAAATACCCTAAATCTCATATTCTTCGTATGTATTCGAAATGAAAAACAGACAACATGTTCTACATGTCAAACAGCATTCTTGTTAACAATCTACCATTAAACGACATTGAAAGCTTTGAAAAATGATAACCTATGCATCTAAAATCTGCACTTTAAACTAAAAATTACGAAACGCAGTTGATTCAGACGATAAGTCTTCGTCAACGGCTCAACGGCAACCTATACCACGAAATAGGTTAGCTACATCATCACTTATGCTATTTGGAACTCTATAACAGGTTATGATTATGATTTCTTACCTAAGAGCGGAGCTGGAAGCACCGGAATGGCGGTGCAGATGCGGCGTTGAAGCACAAGGAGTAGCAGGGAAGAATCCATGGAAGAAAAATCTCATCTTCTCCCCCACTCTCTCCCTCTTTCTCTTTCTTTTCTCTCTTCTCTCTCCTAGGGCTTAGGAAATTTGTATGGAATGAGAGAGTAAGGGTTTAAGCTCTTTTTATAAGTCCAAAAGCAAAGAAAATAGACTTGGGGCCAAAGTATACTTATGTTATTTCCAAATACATACTGTTCCATCTCAACGGAGCACTTCTCGAGGTCCTCTTATCAAATGCGGTCGGACTTAAGCTCCCTAACAGTAGATCTAGGTCAGGCAGAGTTTTCAGTCAGATCAAAAATCTAGATCGACCGTGGCGAACCAGTTTCAGTTCAACGGCTACCGGTACTCGATCAGAACTACAAGTACTATGACATGTAAGGGCCACCTATCCTGATCCGATGGTAAAATTTGATCGAATTCTGATGGTTAGTACGCTTAAAAAAAGGTGCGCAAGTGACACGTGCTAGATTTCATAAATTATATTTAATTTCTAACATTTCTCACACTCTTCACTCTGGGCTTAAGAAAATCGTCGTGGGACATCATTTGGTCTTGATTTTCGAGGTGATTTTCAAGTCCAACTAGGCGGTCAGGATTGTCTAAGTTCGGGATAATCGGACTTCTGATGTGTGGTCCAGATCCGATATAAAGTTTCTGAGTACTCCCGTGAGCAACTGGGTTTAGAGTTTGATCCTAGGTTTTAGGGTATTATAGCGTCACCTATTCTATACGTTTTGGCTCTAGAAGATAGTATTGAAAGTGATTGGTGAGAATTTCATAGGTCATCTAGTGCAGCGCTAGTTAATTCTCGTTAGATTTCTAAAGGAAGTAGCCTTTATTAATTATTTTTTTTAAATGAGATTTGAAGGGTGGAGTGAGGGTGCTTGGAAACGGAAGAAGGAAGAGTTTGGAGGGGTGAGTTTTGCCAAAATTCAGATGTTTGGGAGAGAAAGGAGAGATTGGAGGGTCACTTTGTGAAAGAAGTAGGTGATTGAGATGTTTTTAAGGGACGGCCCATGTACCAGGGGGTTACCCTAACCCCCAAAGACCATCGGCCCGAAGGCCCGACCGAACCCAGCCCGTTTACTGGCGAGGTCCTCGCCGACCACTGGGCCATCTGGCAAGGTCTCGCCATCTGGGCCAGGTTCTCCTGTCCCTTGGGTCCCAAAAAGGTGTGGGGCCCACTCTGGGTCCTCCTAGATTAGCATAGGTAGGCCTCTGACTCCATTTGAGGCATTTTTGGGGCCAATTTGTAAACAGGAATGAGTGTATGCGATGTGTAGCATATGATTTTGGGGTAGGAGACGCTAATCTATACAACTAACCCATTTATTTTGTTATATTTCAAAAGGTTAAGGGTCAAAATCCATTTTATCCATTTATTTACTATTTATGGTAAGTTTTAGTTTCGATATTGTTCTTTCTCATTTAAACTGTAGGATTTATGTCTAATACGAAAGTACTTGGAGAAATTTGAAGAATGAGGTGGTGAAAGGGGAGATTTTTGAAGGAAGTGGGTTGAAAAGTGATGTTTAGACTTTGGGATTGAGCTCTAAGAGTCATATGGTTGACCCATTGCCTAAGGACGTCTAATTCCAGGTTAGCAAAAATCTGGGGTGTTACACAAGTGCACATCCGGGCCCGCTAAAAAACCACCGATTTTCATTCTCGCGCCCCCATCCAGTGCTCACATTTCATTTTGACGCCCACATCCCTCATTCCCTCTCCCTCTCCCTCTCCGCACTCTCTCTCTCTCACTGCTTATCCCTCTCCCTCTCCGCACTCTCTCTCTCTCTGTCTATCTCTCCTTCTCCACACTCTCTCTTTGCCTATCCCTCTCTCTCTCTCTCAAAGCCCTAGCCCTCTATCGCGCGCTTTCACTCGCTTCCCCTCTCTCTCTCTCTCTCTCTCTCTCTCTCTCTCTCTCTCTCTCTCTCTCTCTCTCTCTCTCTCTGAAAACTCTAGTCCTCCATCTCCCGATCTCATCGGCCCTCTACTGCTCGTAAATCTCAGATTCTCAAGTTTGAGGTAAGGTTTTCCCCTTCTCACTGTTGCTTTCTGCAATTTAGAATATTTGATTAGGGATATGCATTGTCAAATCCCTAATTATAGATTTATATAAAAAATCCCTAATTAGGGATGTGTATTGTCAAATCCCTAGTTGGGGATTTGCATTGTCTGAGTTTAGCTCTGCAAGTGGTGTATTTTGGGTTTTGTGCCAATTGCTTGAAATCTATCAATGTTGTTCGTCCTCTTTGTGTTTTAGGGCTGTTAGATGCAGTACTTCAAATCTTTTTTGTAGTATATAAGAAGGATTTCATGTATATAATTATGAAAGGATAGTAGCGCCATAATAATTGTAATGCATATTCATTTTAAATGTGAGGAATAGACTATCTATTTCAATCTGACAAATGCTGTGAGCGAATACATACAAGTATCTGTTTGGGTAAAAGGGATCTTGAAAAATTGGGATTTTGGTAGGTTAAGTGCCAGCTATGCCCAATGTGCTTTCTTATGCTCAATCATAGTAATGAAAATTTGAATCCAAACGTCAGTTTAGTTAATCCTGACCTTTCTTTCTGTCAGTCAACCGCTGGTTTGAGTTTTGATGTACTGGTGTGCACAAAAGGACTGAGAAAAAGTGCTTAAGCTTGATTCAGCTCTAATCTTACTAGTTTCTGATTCAGATCTCTCTACCACAGAGACATTTCTCTTCTCATAATTTCATATTTATTTAAGGTTGTTTTTGGTTGCAACAAATACCATGAAACTTTGGTGCAACCAATTAAACTAGCACATATTAAAGAGTTGTTGGGGGGAAGAAATAGGAAGGGGATGGGTAGCGAAACAGCCCCTGTTTGGAGAGTAGAAATGGTACCTTTGGACTCGATTGCTACCATTATATTTGTCATCTCCCCATCTGCCTTACTTGGTTACAACTACAAACTGGGTACTTGTAGAGCTTGCATCTTATCTCCCTCAAGTGAGTCTCTTTAACATAATTTCTATTTATATTCATTTGTTCCACAGTTAGTCTTCTGGGTGATATTCACTGGCATGCATATGCACAGTCAAACAATCACTTGGCCCTAGAAAGCTTTCAAAACTCTTTCAACAATCCCTATCACCCATCCCTTTTTATCCATGTCAAATATCCTCAAATAAAGCCCTAGTGCATTGGATTTTCTAGAGAGTTATCTCTCTGATTGTCTCTGATCTATTTTTATGGTAACAGATCAACTTTCTTTCTCATCTTTCCTTTAGATCATTCTACATTTCTGCTCTATTTCAATAGTTTTTTTTTTCTTGATTTGATGCTTGGATGTGATTTTAGCTGGTTTCTTCACTGTCTTGCTGGTTTTTTTTTTCTTGATTTAATTTTTAGTGCTAAAAAATGATGCAAAGTAGTTGCTATCTTTGCTTGTTTCGGATTAGAAAATTATGGTAGCAGTTTGTCGTTTCATTTCCCTTATTACTTTTATTATTATTATTATTATTATTATTATTATTTGTTGAAATATTATGTTATGAGATTTGTTATAGATATATGATCTTTTGTTGATTTTGAAATAAAGATAAATTAGTAGATCAGTTCCACTTTTATGGAAATGAGCTTAATTATGATGTATTCATGGCTTTCAAATTAGAACATGAGCTCACTCTACATGTCAATAGATAAAGGATCATATAACTCCTCTTGGTTTGTTTTCAATCTCATAAAAGATTACTGATTTTTCAAGCTTCTTCCGACTTATAGAGTCGTTAGGTGCCTTCTAATTGGTAACAGATTTTGCAATTTCTCATCTGGTAGCATTGATTGTTTGAATATCTTGCTTCCATATCAAGATTTCTCATTTTTCTGTTCCCTCTTTTTCTTTATTTTTCTTTGTGATTTTCATTGTTGATAAGGATACTAATTCATATACAAAAGGAGAAGAAGAAGAATAAAGAAGGTCCGAATATCATTTGCCTCTATACATTTGCTATTTATTTCTTCATACATTTGCCTCTATAGTTGTAGAACTTTTTGCCTTACAGTTGTGTTCATCCATGTTATTTGACATAATAATTTCTTTGGATATAATTTTTAGGGTGTTGAACTCGCTTTTTTTCTTCTTTTGTTTTTTTATTTTATTTATTTTATTACTTTTTGGTGCTGAACTATCCGCTTAGGAAGGAAGAAGTGCAGCCACTTCAGCTGCTTACAGAACATTGGCACAGGAGATCACTGAACAGCAGTTTCCTGCTCCCTATATCCTGGCGTTCAAAGTTTGTTTTCCTCCAATGTTTCCTTTAAAAAACTGCCAATGGCTTCACTTGTAAAAACTGAAAAATCCATTGTATATAATCTCCTGTATGTCATGCATGCTAAGGGCCTATTTTATTTCTCTGATTACATGGTAAATGCTTGCAAAGGGGCTATTCTTACTTGTCAACATTGTTTGGTTGAAGAAGGATTAGCTGTCTTGAAACCCATGTAAATCTCATGTAAATTCCTGTGTTTCTACACAGGAAAAAAAATGGAGCCCACCATGATGAATATGTCACATCTACACCGTCCATCCGTTCCATAAGCTCATTTGAGGGCATGATTCCAAAAATGAGGCAAATCCAAAGCTCAAGTTAACCACACCACATGAAACAATTGTTCTGACGGAACTTAACCATTGAAAGCTAAAACCTTCATAGGGCACACACTGATGTTTATTTGCCATCCAACCTATTCATAGGGTCATACAAACATGGATAAAGGGAATACATAAAAAAAACATAGCTCAATCCAAAACTTTTGTTGCTCCCAAGAAGTTAACAATGGTAGGCGTTCAATACCCACTGTTTACTGTTTTGTGGTTTATTTGAGCTTTGGATCTGCCTCATCCTTTGGGCTCATGCCCTAAAATGAGCTCGCGGGACAAATGGACAGCATTAATATGACATATACATCATAGTAGGCTCCACAGCCCCTATTTTGTGCCAAAGCACCAAACTTGTCAACATCAGCATTTGGACGAGCTGTAATTACAAATATAAATAATGATGACCACTTTACCATGTATTTACCTTATAATTTGAAAATCAAACAAGTCATAACTGTTTGATGAAATGTCTCAACAAGGAATATTTTGTGTGGATTGCATTTGAGTCCCATTTTTTTTTCTCTACCCATGAGTCGACCCACATGGTTGTATGGTTGGATGACCTACATGGAAACTTGATGTTGCAGGACATGCCTCAACAATTGATATATGGTAAGCATATATGTTGAGGCTTCTATAAGAGGTGGGAGGGCATGATAGAGAATGGATTATCTGTAAGCATGATATTTTCATGCCTTAGATTTTGTCATGAGTTTCTTGGGTTTGAAACTATTGATATATGGTTTTTTATTTGATTTCTTTGTTGATATATGTGTGGATGTGATCTTTTATATTTTATTTTTAAGTTTACGACATCCTGGTTATTTATATGATGTTTTTGTTTATATGAATGAATATTCTTTTGACACTATTTATTGATTTTATAATGTGTTAGAAACTAGGAAGTATTCCTTGTGGTTATTTCATTTGATTATGCTAACGTAAATTTGATATGAATGCCAATGAGTTA
Organism: Magnolia kwangsiensis; assembly: GCA_037074715.1. Lineage (NCBI taxonomy): Eukaryota > Viridiplantae > Streptophyta > Magnoliopsida > Magnoliales > Magnoliaceae > Magnolia > Magnolia kwangsiensis. The sequence goes on along the minus strand of CM073589.1, from coordinate 81,992,638 downwards.
ATTTCAGTTCATTAATAAGTGCTCCAAATTTACTTTTAGAGTTTGCTACATACCTTCACATCTTTGTAATTCAATTTAATAAGTTCTCCACTATCCCCTCATGTAACATCCCGAAAATCGGGGGTACGATAGAAACCCAAGTCCCGAGTTCCAAAACGTCACTTATGCAACATAGATAATGATGAATGCATGTTGTCTGTAGAATGGCATTAAACAAGATTGGGACTAACCCAAAACATCATATCATACTCCAGAGACAGTTAAATTAGCAAGCGGAAGACTGTGATAAATATATAAAATATATAAATGATTGTAAGTCTCCAGAGTGTGAACATGTTACCATGTTAACTAATTATGTATATACTCCAAAATACAAAGAAAAGAATATACATGGGTGTGTAAATAAAAGGTAAACTGCCAAGTGTATTGGCATCTAATCAGTAACCCTGTAAACTTGTCGATCAGAACCAGCATATAGGAGAAATCCTCCTCATCATCAAACAAGTTCGACTCCACTTCATAAGCAGCGCCATCACCTGAAACTAAAATAGGGACTGGTTGGTGTGCGCAACACCGTCCCGTAACGTGGGAGTGAGTAACTAACTCAGTGGAATCATAGAGCAAAGATTAGTATGTTATCAAATCAATCAAGCGATAATGACATGATGGATGTCCTTACCGACATACTCCCTCATGCGTCACCATCTTACGTCCGTGGCATGCTTTCTTCCCTCAGTGCTCCACATCTTCCATGCACATGCAGTGTGATATGAATATGATTACCGAGTTGTTATTAGTCCTTTTCATACAGCAGGATTGGAAAACTAGGGTACCTCCCTTATATCAATACCCAAATAATGATCCATTTTAGGGTCATCAGTCTTAGCATATCTCATACAAAGTACGGTTCTAGGTCACTGTAAGGGCTGTCAGGGATGTTGCACGCACTCGTTGCACCGCTCCCCCATCACCTTATCAATACAGGCCTAGTTTATATCCTTAAGACTGTATCAGGACTCGTCGCCCCCATGCGGTGTCAGGATAAACTCAAGGTCACTACAAAGGGTTGTCAGGGCTGTTGCTCGCACTCGTTGCTCCACTCCCCCATCACCTTATCAATGTAGGGCGATAGTAAGAATATAGTGTCCCATACCTCCATAATCTGCTCAGAGTAGGGTGCTCACTGGTCACTACGGGGAGGTTTGTGGCCCCAGCGTAGGCCGACAGCTCGACCACGGTGTCCCATACCACCATGCCCGGCTCATGAGTCTTAGGGAATCGAGGTACCAAGGTTAGAGGGACTTTCCAATAGTAAGTTTAGTACCCTAGGTTCAAGCAGTTATGACGAATACAAGGTGAACATACAATGGTCAGTCGGGTTACTTGATGAGTCCGACTAGCACGAGCGCACGTTGAATCGACCGACATGAAGTGCACAAGAACTTCGTGTGGCCTAACCACTACCGACGACTCTAGTACGACTCGGGTTCATCATACACATCCTTTGTGGCGAATAGAATCCAACCATGAATTCTAAAATGTTACCGACTTCCTAGACTAGAGTATAGTCCCAAGCACATGTAATCTAAATCACTAATCATATGAGAGAGACAGAATTGAAATACAAGAAATTTTAGCATGTTATCAGCATATTATAACATACATCATAAGCAGTTAACCATACACGAGTACTTCACACATAAGGTAATCAATTTAAATACAACATGTATGGAGGAATCATGTACATCATCAAATTAGTTGAGAATCCAGTCTCAACGCTAATCTACGACACCATTTACTCAATACTTACTAATACGTACATTTATACAAATACTTAGACTACTCAACTCCAACGTACTTGACGTATGTTGATTCCAACATATAATATGACAGATCCTTATATCAAGGAGTTTTCTAATACACAACAATCATGTTCTTATATTCAAAACATATGGCAGGCATAAATCATATTGATTTAGGCATTTCAACAAACACTGAGTCTACACATATTAGTCTACATGGCATATGTCGACCAATATGTGCATTAGGGTGAATCTCTTCGCCAAACAGATCATACACGTGTAACTAGTATAGGTACATGGTAAATACTCATGGCAATCATACCGGCAAAATACGTACGTATACCATATTTTCTACAAATACCCAAAATACCCTAAATCTCATATTCTTCGTACGTATTCGAATTGAAAAATGGACAGCATGTTCTACATGTCAAACAGCATCCTTATCAGTAATCTACCATTAAACGGTATTGAAAGCTTTGAAAACAGGTAATCTAAGCGTCTGAAATCTGCACCTTTCGCCGTAGAAGTGTATCGAATCGAATAGAAACTCTACGCTTCGTCAACGCCTGTATGACGACCTATATCTCAAGATAAATTAGCTACTTTACTAATTGTATCGATGGAATCCCTAAAATAGCTTAAGGTTAGGGTTTTCTTACCTAAAACGGCGTTGGAATTGCCAGAATAGCAATGCAGGTGAAAGGATCTGGCACGTGGAGCAGCAGGGAAGAATCCCAGGAGAAAACTCCAACTTCTCCCTCACTTTCTCTCTCTTTTCTCTCCTCTCTCCTAGGATTTTTCTCAAATTCGTATGGTTTAGAAGGCTAAGGGTTTAAGGCCCTTTTATAAGCCCAAACATAATCAAAATAGACTCCAAGTCAAGGTATACTTAAGTTACAGCCAAATCGGGTCTTTTTCGATCCAAAAGAACATTTCTAAAGGTCCCCTGACTAAATGCGGTCGGACTTAAGCTCATGGATGTCGGATCCTGATCACATTAAGTTTTTAGCCCGATAGTGTTCCCAGATCGCACGTGGCGGACCAGTTTCAGTTCAGCGGTCACTGAGACTCGATCAGAGATTCCAAGTACACTAACCTGAGTGGAAAATGTTCCCTGATTTGAGGGTGTATTTGGGTCAGATTCCGACGGTCTGAATGCTTATAAAATGTCACGCAAACGACATGTGATAGATTTATTTAAATTGAATTAATTTTCTAAATTTTTTTCCTTTTTTCACTCTCTTCACTCCGGACTCAGTAAAATGGTCTCAGGATATCGGTTGGGCTTGATTTTTGAAATGATTGTCAAGTCCAACAAGGCGGTCGTAATTGTCTAAGATTATAGATATCGAACTTTCGACGTACGGTCTAGATCCAATATAAAGTTTCAAAGGGTTCCTGAGAGCAAACGGGTTTAGAGTTTGATCCGTCAATAATTCTATAGGTTTTGGGTCTTACAGATCGTATTTAAAGTGGTTGGTGCTAATTTTGCAGGAAATCTAGTGTAGCGCTAGCTAATTCACGTTAAGTTTCTAAAGAATTTGGTTCTAAATGGTTCCTTTGGCTTTGGAATTGGGTTCTGAGAGGTTACTAAGGCGTTATGGTTGACCCATTGCCTAAGGACGTCTAACCCTAGGTTGGAAAAAATTTGGGGTGTTACACCTCATGTTTTCTTTAGATTGCAAAAGAAAATTATTAGAAATGCTAGTGTTTTTATTTTTGAATTCTATTTTTCATTTGATTTATTTGGATGAAATTTCAAGGCTTTATAGTAATCAACTGCAATTTTATTCTCTTGTTTGAGGCCTGTTTGGATACACCCCATAATGAGAATGATGTTGGAACTTGGGTGTTTTTTTTAGATGTTGGGTTTGATTTAGTTCAGAGAGGAGTAGTGCATTACTAGTTAGAAAATTACGATCCATAACCATGGATGTCAAGGAACTCTTACTGAAGCTCAATTCTGTCAAAGAGTTGTTGAATCAGGCTAATTCTAATACAAGTTCGTCCATTGAAATGGCCACATTGAGCTTGTAAAAATGAAAGATATTGAGGTGAGTTTGTCTGAAAGAGAACCGTTTGTAGAGAAAAAATTTTCATGGAAGTCTTTTCATAAAAAAAAAAAAAAAGTCATAAAAATTTCCCAAACCTCCCCTTGTCTTTTTTTTTTTTCCTCTCTAAATACTTTATTGGAAATTAGAAAATGGCGCTCTCTCCTTTATTTTCCAAGATCCCAATCTGGACTTTAATTTCTTTCTTCTATTAGTATTGTACAGTTATTATATAGAACGGTTTAATGGATGCTTTGATTGGTAGTTTGAACAATAGATGGCTTGGTGCATAACTTTTACTTCACTGCCTTAATTAGCTTTTACTTCAATTTCCTATAATATTTGCGAGGTTATGGAATATGAATTGATTCATTTAAATGGTCTAGACTCATAAATATGCACTATTCATTTAAACGATTTGAATTATGATTGGAATGAATACTCATAACCAAAACTCGAACTGAGGCTTGAAAACTCAGTTGTTGGCCTTGAAAACTTAGCCCAAGTCTAGCCCTCAGACATCTAGGGTCAACCAAAACTCAAACTAAGGCTTACCCCTTTTGGTTCTAGCTAGTAGACCAAGGCCAGCTCAATGGCAAAATTGCTTTTCATGCCTAAGTGCCTCTTGGTTCACTTTCTTTGATAGGTTATTTATTTTGCCCCAACAATAGTTGCATTCAGCCGCAATAATAACAATTTTACATTATTTGATTCAGCCCCTAATTTTTTCCTGTTCCAGACGAATACTTCCACTAAGCAGTTTAATGATTTGAGATCCTTCTTCCTGAAGATCATTTCATTCAGAACTTGCAGATGTTACTATTAAATAAGGTGCATGGTAGCCATGAGGCTCTGTTTTGGAATTATTTCCTCCTTATAAATCAGCTTTGTATCATAACAATATAAGATACCCAAACTTGTTTATTAATTATAGCTGCCCAGACCATTTGAAATGGGGGTCCCATTGTGGATGGAGCATATATCTAAAATCACGCTGATCAAGCAACCCTAACCATCCAATTAAAGGCTATTTAGCAGATAGTTAACAGTAAATTAATGAGTCATATAAATTCAAAGGGAAATGTGTGGTTAACATTATCTTCTTAGTGCAATTTTTCAGTTATGCTCCCTTCATAGTTCAACGATTTGGATGGATTGGATTGCCAGGCAACTACCCTGCGTGTATGTTCAAAGAGTCACCACCTTAAAAATAAAAAAGAAGAAGAAAAGAAAAGAAGAAAGATGGTCAACCATGTGTGTGTAAGTCATAATCCCCTCTTTTTTCTTTTTTACTTTTTTTCTTTTTTTTTTTTTTTTTTATTTAGGGATGAAGAGTTAGGTAATTCCTACTGTTTATGTCTCCTTTTCTCGTTTATCTTTTTGAGAAGGATGGTCAGCCATAAATGATGTTGCCCTATTTGTTCTAATTTTTAAATCTTTGTTTTAACTATTGATTTTTCTAAAAGATCTGAAGTTTTGATGTTACAATTGTTTTGCAAGGGGAATACTCACAACCATATTTGAACGCATTTATAGTCTTAGGCTCCATTTGGTCATCACATTAGTATTTATGAAAAAATATATATTTTTTTTAAATGAATGGAGCTTAAGCCCTTTTTTAACTTCGCCAATGCAACTCCTTGCATTGCCGGTCCCAAGCCTGGGTAAAGAAGGAGGGAGAAGGGCCTTAGAATGAGATTGTTAACTATGAAGGAGATCCTGAAAATGCAGTGAGTATCTCTAGTTTTATGGTTTTACTTGTACAGTCCTGTATTGATTACTCAAGCATGACGGTTATGCGCATTCTTTCAGGTGGATGTTGCATGTCGGAGGATTGGAGCTACATATTTCAGATTTAAGCATCTGGTATGTCTCTTGTCAAGAATGCACATGTGTAGTTATCATTGTGGCTATAATTATTCATCATGTGACAGGCTTTCAGGTGAGATGAATAAGTTTTAAAAGAAAATAGTCTGTGGTTTTGAGAAGCGATTCCCAATGCCATTTTATGTGTAAATGCATATTTCAGATTCAAACAACTGGCACGTCTCTTGCCAAGAATACACATGATTGAAGTGGCCTAGCCATTTGGACAAGCTGTATTTATGTATTTGCTCGAAATTGATGGAGCAAACCCGGATGTGCATCGGAGCTATCCGGAAGAGCGGGGGTCCCTGGAAGGTGGGAACCACTGTTATGACAATGATGAAGCTGTCCATTTCCTATGGACGACATTGGAGGGGCCTAGCCATTTGTACAGGCCATGTTTATGTATTTGCTCAAAATTAATGGAGCAGACCCGGATGTGCGACGGAGCTATCCAGAAGAGCGAGAGTCCATGGAAGGTGGGAACTGCTGTTATGACCATGATGAAGCTATCCATTTTCTATGGACGGCATTGGAAGGGCCTGGCCATTTGGACAGGCCGTGTTTATATTTGTATTTGCAAGGACCGCACTCTTAACCTAAACCCGAACCCATTCTCAAATCCCGAAACTTATAACCCATAACCTAGCCTAAACCTTAACCTATAACTTAAACTTGTAAACCCAAACTTAAACCCAATCCCGAACTTGAACCCGATTTCCTAAACCTAAACCAAAACTCATTTTTAAATCTAAAAACTTATAAGCTAAACCTAAACCAAAACCAAAACCTATAACCTAAACCCAAACCCATTCTCAAATCCCAAAACCTATAACCTAAACTCGAACTCATTCTTAAATATTAAAACCTATAACCTGAACCTAAACCTTAACCAAAACCAAAACATATAAACTAAACCAAAACCAAAACCTATAACCTAAACCCGAACCCATTCTCAAATCCCAAAACCTATAACCTATCCCTAAACCTTAACCTATAACCTAACCTAAACCTATACTTATAACCTAAAACTATTCCCAAATCCCAAAACCTATAACCTAAACCTAACTTTTCCCTAAACCTATAACCTAAACCCGAACCCATTCTCAAATCCCAAAACCTATAACCTATCCCTAAACCTTAACCTATAACCTAACCTAAACCTATACTTAAAACCTAAAACTATTCCCAAATCCTAAAACCTATAACCTAAACCTAACCTTTCCCTAAACCTATGACCTAAACTCAATTCCCCAAAGTTAAACCTACACCTAATCCTAATCTCAACTCCTTAACCAAAACCTAAACCTAAACTTGAAAACCCAAACTCAAATCCAATCCCGAACCTGAACCCGATTTCCTAAACCTAAACCATAACCCATTCTCAAATCTAAAAACCTACAACCTAAACTAAAACCAAAACCAAAACCTATAACCTAAACCCGAACCCATTCTCAAATCCCAAAACCTATAACCTATCCCTAAACCTTAACCTATAACCTAACCTAAACCTATACTTATAACCTAAAACTATTCCCAAATCCCAAAACCTATAACCTAAACCTAACTTTTCCCTAAACCTATAACCTAAACTCAATTCCCTAATGCTAAACTTACACCTAATCCTAATCTCAACTCCCTAACCTAAACCTAAACCTAAACTTGAAAACCCAAACTCAAACCCAATCCCGAACCTGAACCCGATTTCCTAAACCTAAACCATAACCCATTCTCAAATCCAAAAACCTATAACCTAAACCAAAACCAAAACATAACCTAAACCCGAACCCATTCTCAAATCCCAAAACCTATAACCTAAACCTAAACCAAAACCTATAACCTAAAGCCGAACCCATTCTTAAATCCCAAAACCTATAACCTATCCCTAAACCTTAACCTATAACCTAACCTAAACCTATATTTATAACCTAAAACTATTCCCAAATCCCAAAACCTATAACCTAAACGTAACCTTTCCCTAAACCCATAACCTAAACTCAATTCCCTAAAGCGAAACCTACACCTAATCCTAATCTCAACTCCCTAACCTGAACCTAAAGCTAAACTTTAAAACCCAAACTTAAACCCAATCCCGAACCTGAACTCGATTTCCTAAACCTAACCATAACCCATTCTCAATTCCCTAAAGCTATAACCTATAACCTATAACCTATAACCTAAACCTAAACCTAAAACCTTTCCCTAAACCTTTAACCTAAACCTAAACTTAAAACCTAAATGTATTATCAAATCTTTAAACTCAAACCTACACCTAATCCTAATCTTAACTCCTTAACCTAAACCTAAACTTGAAAACCCAAATCTAAACCCGATCCCGAACCTGAACCCAATTTTCTAAACCTAAACCTTAACCTATAATCAAGTTCCCAAAAGCTATAACCTATAACATAAAACTAAACCTATAACCTAAACCTAAACCTAAACCTATAACCTTAACCTAAACCAAAACTTATAACTTATAACCTAAACTTAATTATAACTTGTAGCCTAACCTTAACCTAGACCTATAACCTAAACCAAAACCAAAACCAAAACCTATAATCATATGGTGAGACCATTTCTTTTGTGTCAATTTCATTCCTCTTTAAGTTTTTTTTTTTTTTTTTTTTTTTTTTTTTTTTTTTATTTCATTAAGAAAAAAAAAAGTTGTTATACATGATGCACTTCTTTCACTTTGTCTTTCTTTTCCCCAATGGGCATTCTAATTTATGTATGACATGACTATTTGTAGGATAATGGATATACAAAGCTGTCGAAATTTCAGGGTGAAGTCAAGCACATTTCTCTAATGAAGCCAAAGATTTGTATTTTCATTATTATTGTAATAATTGTAATTGTAATTGATTGAAAGAATTGGATTATAATTTATTGTAATTGATTGAATGAAGGATTATAATTTGATTGTAATTGAATGAATGAATGAGTGATTGTAATTGAATGAATGAATGATTGTACAAGTGATAATTGAATGAATAAATGATTATATATAATTTTGTAATGTACAAAATAGCTACGGATATTGACCGTAGCCATTAATTTGACAAGTGTAGCCTTTTCAATTTAGGCATATTGATACAGACTTTTAGCTACAAATAATATCCGTAGCCATTAATCTAACTGGTGTAGCCTTTTCAATTTAGGCATATTGCTACAGACTTTAGCTACAAATAATATTTGTAGCCATTAATCTGACCGGTGTAGCCTTTTCAATTTAGCCATATTGCAACGGACTTTTAGCTACAAATAATATCTGTAGCTGTTTGAAGTTTTTGCTACAAATATAATTACTACGGATTATATCTGTAGCCATTGCACCCTATAGCTGCGGATTAAATCCATAGCCATAGGTTCAGGACCTATTGTTATGGCACCTATGGCAACAGTCAAGCTACGGACAACAATCGTAGTCATAGGTCTATGGCTACGGTTTTTGTCCGTAGCCTTTGCTCAATTTTTTGGTAGTGCGTATACTTTGTGTTTCATATAGAAACCCTAAATTTCGGTGTGTCCTTCCACCAAGTCGACCCTAGTTTGACCTGGTAGAATTCCACACCTTTGTTACTGAAGATAGAAAATAATAGAAGATAAAGGAGAAGAAAAAAGAAAAGAAAAGGAAAAGAAAATACTATGAAACTAGGACCTGGACAGTTCTCGGGTAGCAACTCGGAAGGTTGTTGTACTTGGCTTTTTCTTCTTCTACTTCGTTGCTAGTGGTTGGCCAAAACTGTTCCGACAGGCCAAGAACTTCTTTTTCTATCGTGGTTGGCTCTCTCTCTCTCTCTCTCTCTCTCTCTCTCTCTCTCTCTCTCTCTCATTTCTTTCCCTTTTTTTTTTCCTACCTTTCTTTCTTTCTTTCATGTTTCTCTCTTTCCCCTCTTAGTTGGACACTAAAGTTTTTATAGGTATGAGGGTTTCTAGACTTTCTTATAATTAGTTTACGCAACTCTTATTACGTAGCCACGAACACAGAAGAACCTTACGTGGCTTTCTGTTTGCGTTGCCAGGGGCTAGTGTTTCTTCTTCCAGATCTTCCTTTTCTCTCCATAGGTTCTTTCGGATCTGGGCTAGTCCATTGGGATTGATTTGGCCTACTAGATCAGTGGTCTGGTCACCCATAGTTGTGAAGAACTTCCTCATGGTTGGTTGTTTCGTACGCATGTTCGGTGGGTGCCAAGTCTTCTGTCCCACTTTCCCTCCTTTAGTCAACGTAGAGAGGATCGAAAATACCCTTACCAGGGATTGGATGGTTCAAATTGGAGCTGGGTTCCTAGGTTTGGGTAAGGAAGTCCCTGGAATGCAGCTGGCTTCTCGGTGAGACATCTTGCAGAGGGATTCCTTACTTCCAGGATCTCACATCTTGCAGAGGGATTCCTTACTTCCGGAATCATGGAGATCTCCTAAAATTTCTAGCATCCTTTAGTTGTAGTCAAACTCCCTCATGCATATATTGGATGGTTAAGATGGCTTTCATCCAATGGTTAGCATTGCAATAGTGCATGTTAACAGTGACACAAACCAACGTGTTTCTATTTTCGAGTTATACAGTCCAGTTGTGACTAGGTTTGTGTCCGCATGAGAGCTTGTCTTCGCATGAATTAGCTTAGGTTTTGTTCAAAATTGGTCTAGCTACAGTATGGATGGCTCAGATCATCTGGGATGATCATGATGGTGGGCCACAGTGACTCCAAACGGACGTTGTCCATTCAAGCTGCATGCGGCAGGAGGCTTTTTCCTTCTTTTTGGGATTTCACGGGTCAAACACGTTCAGTCCAATGTACTAGGGTGTACATGCAGTTTGTGCACACACACTTGGATGTGGGGTCCACAAGGGTATTTTGAGGAATCTATTTCATCCATTCATTTTGTCAGCTATCATAAGGGCTTATCCCAAAGTATGGGGTGGATACAAATCTTAGGTGGGCCATACTCGATAAATTCAAGTTATCTCATCAATTCTAGTCGATTCGACAGTCGTATTCACCCCATATTTGATTTCGAGGGGTTCTTAGGATTCCCTATTCAGTCCTAGAGCAAATCTAATGATTTTTACTATAATTATATGGTTGGATTATCTAATTATGTAATGGGTTTCAACATTAAGTGATGTGCTCTGATAAATGGTGGATCTGATGATTCGGGGTTTGATGTTGACAATGGACGGTTAAATTTCTATATTAATGCGCTTAGTTTATCAAGGTGGTTGAAATCTTAAGGTAGAGATACTTGGTGATGTAGTGGTCCATCTTTAAAATTACAGGTGGATCACTGGGTTTAAGAGTAGTGATTTATTTTCAATGGTCAGATTGCTTGATCTATGGATGGAGATTATTTCCAATGATCCGATTCATGTTAGGGAATAGATGAAATGTTAGGATAGTTAGATTAGTATCGTACACATGTACATATTAAGTTAAATTCTATGGTAACACTCGAGAACTTTCAATATTCAGGTATTGAAAGTTTGGGGTGTTACAATATTGTAACATCCCAGATTTTCACAGTTAGAGTTTATACTTATGCTTGAGAAAACCAGATGTTAATAATTGAATGAATTGGATGCTTCAAAATTGCACCCTATTTTTTCATTTAGATCACATCCAGTCACATTTGCGAAGGTAATTCATGAGAGTAAAATCAACTGTACTTTTCATTCCATTAGAGTAAAAGAATCCAACCAATTATCAAATACCCTCTTAATGGGAGCTTATTACATTATCAAAGTTCACATCAAAAATAAATAAAACTAAACATAAAATTATCTCTTTATTTATTCAGAATAATCTTCCATAGGGGATTGTCATCCGTGTCTTCAATCTGTACGTCACCTGCATCATTTGTACACTTGGAGAGGGTCAATGCCCTACTCATAGTGATGGTTATGCTTTAAGGTTAACAATAATTCAAGAGATTCATAAGAGTAATGTAAGGGTTCTTATACACCTCGTACTCCACCACTAAGAGGGGTATTAGTTTGCTCAACCAATATATATGAATGCATGCCTAACAAAGTGTGTGCGGCTCATTACACATAGTGATCATTATTACAATGTGGAAAATAGTTCAAAATATCTGAGTCGCCCTGTATTATCACACTATGGAGATTCATCGGTGTGTTCAACATTAACGTGGATTTATGTGAACATCTCAAGGGGACACAACAACGCAGTTGGGGAATTTATGTGACACGATGTGTTCATGGAGTGACTATTTGCGACATTCAATCCCGAGAAGTGATGTAACACACATGACGATTTACTTACATCAATTGTGCACCACGCCAACCAACCCATGGAATTACGTGCTAACCAAGAGGGTTGTTATCCGTAATGCATTATGTCTAAGATAAATATTTGAATCACTAGTTGTGATACATTCAACACATCACTTGCATCGATAGAGAAATAGATTGAGTCTTAAAAGTTTTAGAATTTCAAGACACAATCCCAAGCCTTAAAGGGAGGTAGCATAAGGCTAACATAATAAAGGAGAAGAGTAACAATAAGTTAACTCAATAAAAGAAGAGTGTCAATGGCTAACTCAACAAAAGAGGAGAGTAGCAATAGTTAACTCAACAAAAGAAGAGAGTAGTAAGGGTTGACTCAACAAAGTTGGTAAACACAAGGGTAAGGCTTATATCCATCGCCCTACATAAATTAATAAAGATCACACGTAATTAACATCATACCATAATTCCCAAAGGATAAATAATTATTGGCGGTAAATTAAACAATTACGGAGAGAGAATCATAGTAACATGAAAGCATGTAAAAGGCAAGATAAATCAGATCAACTTAAATAAGGTAAGCTTTAAAGGAAGCCCTCACCATAAGTTATCTAATCGTCCACTCCTAAGATTTAATGCTCGAGATGTACTTAAACTCTTATCCTAATTCACTTTATTTATATCTGGGGCAGTAACTCGATGGGCATTGCACGTGGACGATTCCTCCTTCCTCTTCTTTATCAACGATGGCTGATCGAAATAGTTCCAACAGGCCAAGAGTTCTTGTTGAACTTCAGCGGGGTTGTGCTCTTATTCACAATGCCCATCCTTCATCTCTCTCCTTTTCTCTCTTTCTTTCTCTATCTCGTTGTATATTCTTCTCTAATCGTCGAACGTGAGGGCTTTTATATGCCTAGGGATTTTTATATCCTTCATGAGTAACCTTACACAAGCTTGTTGTAAATGTTATCTTATCTAGCTCCTAGGTTTGTCAAATTTTGTAGTGCCAAAATCTCTTGGAATCTGTATCTTGCTTAGCGGTTATTGTAAGATCAACTTCATGTCATCCTTTCCAATCATGTCTACATTCAAGTACAAGATCAAGAACTTCAACTATAAGATCAAAAGTTCAAGTAAAACATCAAGAAGTCCACTTTCAAGAACAAGAAGTTTAAGTACTAGATCAAGTCTTCAAGCTTCAACTACTTAAAGAGAATGATATGTAACAAATCAATCCCACAAGTAAGGTTTCTTTGACCTTAGATTGACCATAGGATTGGTCATATAATTTGCACTTATATCATAAGTCATTTGATAATTTTATAGGTCATTTTTTGACAAGTCCTAATCATGGTTCGACTAGACCAGACATTGGCTAGACTAGTCCAAGAATTTTCTCTACCAGTCCAAGGTTTGTTGTGAATTTTTAGAATTTTCTGTTGGACCCTTGACCAGTCCTAGAGACTGCTCAACCAGTCAAGTGAATAGTGCTCGACTCAAAGTTTAGCAACATTTCTAGGTCCCACGCGACCAATCGAGTGCAGGGCTCGACCAGTCAACCGGGTCACTCAACGAGTCGAACAAATCACTCGACTAGTCGAGTAGAAATCTTATTTTATCGCGCTAGAAATTTTGAAATGTTGTTGGTCCTTCGACCAGTCAAGCTGACCACTAGGCCAGTCGAGTGAATAATATTTTTGCCTATAAGTTGTGCATAATTTTCAGAGTTTTTCAATTCATTCAAAGATATTCAAGTCACAACTCTGAGAAACTTGTCCCCACATTCAAGAAGCTAATTGGTTAGTATTTAAGATTCTTTTAATTGGTTTTTTGCATTTAATTTTGTGATCTCTATTCAATTCCATTTCTTTTAAAAGGAGAATATTGATTTTACCCTTTTTGAGATCAAAATCAAATCAAGCTAGCCCAAGTTGATTTAATCTAAAATCCATTTAGACTTAAGAATCCTTTCATATGTGAGATTAGACATTGAACATCTACATCAAATTGGTTTTACCGGGCTTCATCAGAAAAGAATCTTCAGATAAGTACATTTCAATTTTCTATTTTTGGTTTGTAAGATTGTCAGAAAATCTTTCATTTTTTGTTTTGACTGAGATAGCCAAAAATCTCAGTGAGTGGAGTTTTTAATTGTGAAGGTTTTAGGTGAACCTTGGAAAACCTATTGCATAGTGAAAGCCAATATCTCGTGGGTGAGAATATTGTGAGTGGAGTAGTTATGTAGTTATTTGTTAACAGTTGGTGTACACACAAGCGAACCACTATAATTGCTAGAGTTATGGTGAATGTTTATTATTGTGCATTTGTGGTAAATGATTGTAATTTATTTTCTGCACATGTGGTGAATGTTGTAATAGTAGTAGATATTTATTTCAGTTTTATTCTTTATTCCTGTAAGACCCGTATCCTAGCCCGTACTGTTCCATAGGCTTTCGCGGTCCTCCCGTTCGAATTCCGATGACCCTCGACTTATATCCGACGTTAACGCATGATCCTAAGCTGAGTCCTACATACCAAAGTCAGCTTGACCCAAAAATTTTATCTTAGTGACATGTCGTCGTCACAGTTCTAATGTCATGTCTCCCGCGTCGAGGCGATACTCGAGCAGAAGATGTGGGTCCACGTTCAGTTCGATGAAAATGCCACGCATTGTGAATTCTGAGAGAATCTCTACATCATGTCACTTCAGATCAAGTCAAGTACACCCTCCATACCCTAATGTCACCTCACCTGCAACAAGTACAAGCAACCATTACTCTTTTTTCCTAAGTCAACTCTCTCTCTCTCCCCACCTATCCCTCTTTTACACAATTTTCAAACTAACCTATATCTCCCCTTTTCCATCCCTTACAATAACCACTCCTTATCAATCTATCACTTCCCTCTCTCTCTCTCTCTCTCTCTCTCTCTCTCTCTCTCTCTCTCTCTCTCTCTCTCTCTCTCATTTTCTCCATTTTCAAGCAAGCACCTTACGTCCATGGCTTCCATGGAGAAGCTAGTGTGGCCCACCTTCTTACCTCCCATCTCCACCATCCAAGCTTCATCTTGACCATTGAAGTGCATTCCATGGATCTCTATGATGCATCGGTGGAAGAAGAAGTCTAAGAAGACGATCGGTGGGTGTTTCTATAGGACTAGATTTCATTCTTTTGATGATGGGATAAGTGGGGCCTACCGATTGTGGTATGGATCTCACTTTGGACCCTAGATGTGGCTGATGGCCCATTATGATTCTCATGATCATTCCAAGATGTGGTCATTCTCCATGGACCCCATCATGATGTTTACTTTTCTAAGATTTAAAGAGGTCATCTAGACCTTCCATTTTGATGGAGAAGGAATCTCCACTATTGATTTTTAATTTGGTGGGCCCACATGTATTGTGACCCACTTGATGTATGATTGAATGCATGCAAGGGAGGGCCCATAGTGTCAGGGTCCCTCCGTCACACATGTTTGTTTCTCTCTCTCTCTTTCATTTGTCATGATGATGTGGCCTTGAGGCCCACCCGGATGTACCTCACCTTGATGTATGTCTTATCCACACCATCCAGCCATTTGGTGGCCCACCTGAGTAGGGCCCACCTTAAATATGTGTTGTGCCCAAACTGTCCAGCGTCTAGGAACGCTACGTGAACTGAAAACAAAAATATCAGTTTGATTCAAACCTTTGGGGTGGGCTGCTCATGCAGGCCACACCTTGATGTATGAATTTAATCCACATCATCCATCCTATTTCCCAACTCATTTTAGGCATTGAGCCAAAAAATGAAGCCAATCTGATTAACTGGCGGGCCATAGCATAAAAATAGTGGTTTTGACTGTTAAAAGTGACTAGGAACCAACTTAATGTTTCTACACGCCAAAATATGCTGAATATTAGGCTCAATTGGAATTTCCTAAGCCAATGAATCCAATGGGTGGAGCAGATCCACCTGATGCAGGCCCCACCTATGAAAAACCACAGGAAAACTGAATATAAAAAATAATATATATATATATATATATATATATATATATATATATAAGCAGCAACGCTGCTGCTGCTGCTGACATCCAAAGGATGCTACAACAACGTCCAACCACGTCTAGAGGCACGCTGGGACCCACAACCGTAGGCCCCACCATGGTGTGTGATGCACATCAATACCGTGCATTTGATGGGCCCCTTTTAGTTGTGGGCTACCCCAAAAATCAGCTGTATGTGGAACTCAGTTGGCCCACATCACAAGAAATAGTGGGATTGAAAGTCTGCCATTGAAACCCTTAATGGGCCATAGAAGTTTTAGACCAATATGGAATTTATTTTTCCTCTTAGTCCAGGTCTCTATGACCTTATGTACAGATGAGATGGAAAATAAATGTTATGTTGGGCCCCACGTGGGACCCACTGATGAAAGAGTTTTACCCACACCGTCCCCATGTGCGGACCCACCTTATGAAGTGGAACGGCTAGTGTACCTCACTCTAGCTATACAACTGTTATAGTGATGTCAACGAGTTCTGTGGGACCCATGTAGCTAGCAGCTATTGTGAGGTCAGCAAGTTCTGTGGGTCCCATTCCATGCCGTCCATCTATTTTTCAGTTGGACCGTCCACCCATATGGACCCTACCATGATGTATGTTTTGTACGCACACCGTCCAGCAGTGAACGGTGGTGCCATTATGTATGTGTTTCATATCCACACTGTCCAAACGGTGGAACCCACCTTATGTATGGGTTGCATATCCAGTCCATCCATCAATTGGACGCCATCTGGAACCATCATGATTTATGTGTTTTATCCTAACCGTCCGTCCACTCCACGTGGGACTCCCTAATGTATGTGTCTTTCCCATGGTGGACATGGGCTGAGATGTGGGGCCCATATGATGTATATTCATATCATCCATCTCCAATAATTGGGACCCACCTTAGTGTATATATTCTATATCCATTGTCCTTCCATTTTGCCGGATGGTGGACTCCACTTTTATGTATGTGTTTTATACTATCTGTCCATCTACCCCAGCACGGTGGTAACCCACCTCATGTATATTCACACCATCCTTCTATTTTCTAGGGTGGCACACATCTTAATGTATGTATTGTATTTCAACACCGTCCATCTAGATGTGTTGGGGGGCCAACTGCGATGTATATGTTTGACCTGCACCATCTAGCTTACTAGACAGTAAGCCCACCTATTGTGTATTTGCAGGGTTTGCAGGGTTTGCAGGGCCCACAATGTTGTACATATTTCATCTATGTCGTCCACTTATGCGACCCACCTTGATGTATGTATAGTAGGCACACTGTCCATCTATTGGGGCCCATTTGATATGTGTAAGGCCCACCTTGATGTGTTGTATATTGAGGTCCATTGGTGCAGCCCATTGATGCGGCCCATTTGTTGCATATTAAGGCTTATTGGTGTGGCCCATTGATGCGGCCCACTTGTTGTATATTGAGGCCCATTGGTGTGGCCCATTGATGTGGCCCACGTGTTGTATATTGAGGCCCCTTGGTGTGGCCCATTAATGTGGCCCACAAGATGTATATGAGGCCCATATGAGCGGCCCGTTGTGATGTATTTCCAGCCCATTCGTTAAGGTCCAATGCGATGTATATTAGGCCTTTGTGTAAGGTCGTGGGCCCACTATATATTTAGCTCTATGTGGGTCACTCCCTGGGAGCAATGATGGTTAAATGTCCGCATTGATTGGTAGTGATGCTTAAATGTCCATATTATGACCTTTCCTTAGGCCTGGTTAGGCCCATTCTCATGAATCTCTAGTGGGTTACCCCAAACGATTGG
The DNA here is from genome assembly GCA_037074715.1 of Magnolia kwangsiensis. Taxonomy (NCBI): domain Eukaryota; kingdom Viridiplantae; phylum Streptophyta; class Magnoliopsida; order Magnoliales; family Magnoliaceae; genus Magnolia; species Magnolia kwangsiensis. The sequence continues at coordinate 81,974,852 of CM073589.1, read as the reverse complement.
GCCCCATTGATATTGCTTAGTCCATCATCGGTTGTTCATCTAGGGATCCCACCTTGCGTCGAGGCTGATTCCAATTGTCGAGGCCGATTTCAATTATTAAGGCTGATTCCGATTGTCAAGGCCGATTCCAATTAATGATCGAGGCCAATTATCGTGACCGATTTTCCAATTCTGATTATCGAGGCCAATTATCGATCAATTTTGATTATCATGGCTGATTGCCAAATACCGATCGAGGCTGATTATCATAACCGATTGTTGATTCTGATTGACGTGGCCGATTTGTCGATTCTGATTATCGAAGCCGATTATCGATCGATTTCGATTGTCGTGGCCGATTGGTGATTAGCGATCAAGGCCGATTATTGTGACCAATTTCTGATTCTGATTGATGTGGCCGATTTATCAATTCTGATTGTCGATACCGATTCTGATTATTGAGGCCAATTATCGATCGATTTTGATTATCGTGGCCGATTGTCGAGGCCCATTGTGATGTATATGTGGCCCGTATTTAAGGCCCATTTTGATGAGCATTCAAACTCAACTTGATGCATTTGAGGCCTATCTAATGTATGTGAGGCTTATGTGATGAGGCCCATTATGGTGCATTTGAGGGTCAGCTGATGGAGCCTATTGTATTGTATATTAAGCCCATGTGAGAGGCCCATCGTGATACATATTAAACTCTTGAGTGAGGCCCATGGTGTTGTATATTAGGCCCTTGTATGAGGCCATGGGTCCACTATATGTTAGGCTCTATGCGGGTCATTCCTTGGAGACAATGTTGGTTAAATGTTCACATTGTCGAGGCTGATTGTCGATGCCTGTTATTGTTATCGATTATGAGTATGTGACAGCATAGCATCATGATTACATGCCCATACACACCATCTGAATGTTTGTTATGAGATGTGGTTTACTAATGCATATGTCATTGAGCAGGTTGTTATGAAACTCCCTAATAGGTGGAGATTGTATCACATGAGCGCATGGTATGTGCAGGATTGATGCATGACTGGATTGTATGATTCATGCATCTAACATTATGTGTTGTGATTACTGTAGACCCTAGCGACATTAGGGCCATAGCCTTCACAGGCATATCATGGATAGCTAAATGGAACACCGAAAATATGTTATTAGCATCGGGTTGCCATAGATAGCCCTGGGAGAAAATTCCTAAACCCTTTTGGTACCCGAGGATGCCCCAACGTCGAGATCAAGTGGATATATATGAGTGCATGAGGGCCATATATCAGTAGGCCTCGTCTCCCACTGTGTCATGGTCGGTTGGGAAGGGGTGTGGCCTTACCCGCCTGAGGGAGTAAGCATAGTTATTCTAAATTTGACCAGCTCGTGAATGAGTCCACTATCGACATGCCGGGTAGATATTGGCTGACTACTGACCAGGCGGATAGTGAGGTCTTTTTCACTTACCCAGCTGTGTGCTTGATGGAGCAACAAATTGGTGTAGAGTGTACTACCCCCCGATGATGATCCCAAAGATGAACAGTACTGATATGTGGACTTATTGGACACGAGTTGCATATTCATTCATTCATTCATTATCCACTTGGGCTGGTGGGGTGCAACTATTTATTACGTTTGCCTTTGCAATGGCCAGGATTTCAGTTGGGGTGCATGACTAACATGAGATCAAGAGTTTACCACATTGAGTCTAACTATCCAAATTTAGGTATGAGACTAGTTTGGATAGAAGTTCCTTATGATGGACCCCATAGCCTGCGATACTACGTACTATCATCCCAACTTCACACTCCAGTATGGTCCTTCCATTCACACCGCATATTGCATTACATCCGCGGTATATGGTATTTTGGGTTACTGTGTTTCTGCATTTATATGGTCTAGATACGGCATTTGATATTTGGTTTTTTATGACTCCTCATTTGCATAGTTGATCTGTATTGCGTACTCTAATATTGTTTGACTCATGGACTTGTCAGTATTTTTGCTTACTTTGATATTGTTTGATTCATGATCTTACCTGTATTTCTGACATTGTATTTGTGTGCTTGACACTTTCTTATGCACACACTTTCAGGATCCTCTAACCTTTCTATAAGCTTATGCACAATAGATGCGTGCAGGTGATGATAGGTTGTGGAGCGTGGAGCTTGGAGTATGTTGCCGACTTTTGGAGTTTTGATTTTAACATATGTATTTTCCTTTGTAATGCCCTGGAAAAATCCGTACTTGGACTCGAGTACCAACTCGACCATAAATCGCGTAGGATTAATTCCTTTAGAAAATAAGAGTAAGTTAGCTAGCGCAACGCTAGAGTAGCTGGGAAATAGTCCCTGATCACTTTAAATACATTCTACAAGACCCAAATCGAGTAGAACCAATGACTCTATAATACTCTATAACTTCGGATCAAACTCTAAGCCGGTTTGTTCTCTGGACCACTTTGAAACTTTGTATTGGATCTAGACCGCGCGTCGAAAGTCCGATACCTACTATCTTAAACCGTTAGAACCGCCTAGCTGGACTTGACAATCATTTCGAAAATCAAGTCCAACCGACATTCGCGGGCTATTTCTTTGAGCCTGGACTGAAGAGAGTAGGAATAGGGACAGATTTGGAATTTCAAATTCAAATCTGGCACACGACTTGACGTGTCAGTATTAAGCATTCTGACCGTCAGAATTCAGCCAAATTACACCCTCGGATCAGGAAAATTTTTTATTTCATATCATGAGACTTGCAGCCCTGATCTACGTGCGGTGATCGCTAAACTGAAACTGGACCGCCACATGCGATCTACGAACACTGATGGTCTGAAAACGGTATGAGAGTGACATCTGACATGTGTGAACTTAAGTCCGATCGCGTTCGGCCAGGGGACCACCAGAAATCATCTTTTGGACCGAAACAGCCCCGCTTTGGATAAGCATCAAGTGAACTTTGTTCCCGAGCCTATTCCGGGCATTTTTGGGCTTATAAAAGGGGTTGAAACCCTCACTCCTCTCTTCCATCTGAATTTGAGAAAAATCCTAGATTGGGAGAGAGAAAAGGTGAGAGTTTGTGACAGAGAGTAGGAGAGAATTTTCCTGCCGTTCCACCGCCTGTTGCACGTACTTTATCAACATGCTTCCATCACTCAGCCGGTGATTCCTCCACGTTTTCAAGTAAGAAATAACCCTAATAAGTTGCTGATTTGGGATTCTTTCCATTCCATAGCATGTAAACTGATAGAACTCGTAAATTAGGTTCTCTATTCGCTGTAGACGAAGCGTATACGCTCCGTTAGAATTCACACACCTGTAAGAGAAAAGGTGCAGATTTTAGACGCTTTGATTGACTGTTTCCAACTCTTTCAATGTCGTTTAATAGTAGATTATCGATGACAACGCCGTTTGACATGTACAACATGCTGTCCGTTTCCTGTTTCGTAAACCAACGAAGAATATGAGATTTAGGGCATTTTAGTCATTTGTAGGAAGTACTGATTTCATTCATATTTTGCTGATGTGATTGACATGGTTTATTGTCGCATTAGAATGTTAGGAATACGTGCATAATTAGTTTGGCGAAGAGATTCGCCTAAATGCGCACTTCGGGTCGACATACTATATGTAGACTTAAGTGTGCAGTGTAAGTGTTTGTATAAATGCTTGTATTAGTATGTATTGAATTAAATGGTGTTATGGATTAGTTTGAGATTGATTTCTCAATTAATATGCTGATGTGAATGATTTCCTACATGTTAGTTATATGCATGATTTCATTGTATATATGAAATGCATGTGCTTGATGATTTACTTAAGTTCTATGTTATAACATGTGTTAACATGCTCACATGGTTGTATTTCATTTCTAATACTCTTACATGAATTGCTGATGTGAATTCATATGTGATTGGGACTATACCTAGTCCAAGCAGTCGGTAACTGAGCGAATTCGTGGTTGGCTTATCTTGGCCACGAACGACGCGTCGATGAACGCGAGTCGTGTTCTGGAGTTGGCGGCAGTGGTTAGGCCACACGAAGTGTTTTACGCACTTCATGTCGTTCGACTTGAGATGCGATCGTGCTAGTCGAGCCCGTCAAGTAACCCGACTGGCTGTTGTACGTTCACCCTGCATGAGTCATAACTGCTTGAACCTAGGGTACTGAACTTACCATTGTAAACCCTGTTAACCATGGTACCTTGATCCACGAAGACTCATGAGCCGCGTATGGTGGTATGGGACACCATGGTCTAGCTGTCGGCCTACGCTGGGGAGACAAATCTCCCCGTAGTGACCAGTGAGCACCTAGTCTCGTGAGCAGATTATGGTGGTATGGGACACTATATTCTTGCTGTCGGCCTACACTGATCAGGCGACGAGTCCTTTGTAGTGACCGCGAGTGTATTCTAAGTCTACGGGAGGCGACGACCCTTCAGTAGCAGTAAAGTACAGTAGGCCTGTATTGATAAGGTGATGGGGGAGCGGTGCAACGAGTGCAAGCAATAGCCCTGGCAGCTCTTGCAGCGACCTACAAATATACATCATATGAGATTACTAGGAGTGATGACCCTAGATAGGATCTGTGTTGGGATTGATACAAGGGAAGTACCTTAGTTTTCCAATCCTGCTGTTTGAATGGACTAATAACAACTCGGGAATCATATCACCATGACATTGCATGTGCCTGGAAGATGTGGAGCACTTGAGGAACGATTGCATGCCGCGGTCATAAGATGGTGCCGTATGAGGGAGATCGTCGGTGAGGGCATACATCACGTCATGTCATATTTCATTAACAACAGTATTAGGATTGTTTGATTTACTGCTTTACTATTATCGCATGATTGATTTGAGAACATGTTAATCCTTGCTCTATTATTCCACTGAGTTAGCTACTCATTCCCACGTTACGGGATGGTGTTTGTAACACCCACCAGACCCTGTTTTAGATGCAGGTGATGCAGAGATCTAGGAGGTAGAGCCGGACTTTGATGAGGACCAGGACGAGTTCTCATACATGCAGTACCACGACGGCTTTGCTTAGGTGGCCTGGGTTGACGGGACTCCTCAGTGGGACTATTTTGGCATTTTGATTTATTTATTTACATGTATATGAGACTCAGAGATGTATTCATACTTTAGTGACAGTTGAGATCTACTTTATTTTTTCATACATTGATATATATATTCTTTAGTCTTCTGCTTACTTTTACCACTAGATCTGAAATATGAATTGCAGTTTTGGTATACTTTTACTCATGTGAATGCTTTAACTCAAACAACATTGAATCATAATCACTTTTGTTGCATAAGTGACGGTCTGGAACTCGAGAGTTGAGTTTATACACGACCCTCGATTTTCAGGGTGTTACATCCTTTCAGCATCGTATTCAAATGCTTATATTAGTGGATATGTGATGATGATGTTGCCTTTGTGATTTGGTTAAACTTGTGGTTATGCCTCTTAGGAGATAAATGCACGTTGAAAAATCCTCCTTGTACGATCTTAGGATTGGAACTTGGCATATGGATGATGGGAGCCGAGAATAGGGCACTACGGAGGCTGTCGGCACTGGTTTAGTAATCGAGATTCATGTGAATTCGATTTTCGGGTTTGGGACGTGATAGAAGTTGGTATCAAAGTATAACTTAGGAATACCTGAGGATAACATCACATACCTGCTGATAACTACCCTGTACTATATGATTGATGAGAACTTAAATGGTTAGATCCCCGAGTTCGAATAACTTAGAGATTTTCTAATATAGTTCCCTACCATTGAGATTATGAGGGTGCATAGTTTCTGATCCAGGATCCAAGGGTTAGTATGGTTCACCATTTTATTAAGGAGATGTCCTGGGAGCACAAGGCTGAGACTAGAGAACGTTATCTTCATCATTTGGTAGATTGATTGTACCTTGACTTATATATTTGATGATGTTTCCTCTTCCCTTGTCTGTTCTATAAATTTCGAGGATGAAATTTTTATTAGGTGGAGAGAGTTGTAAGGCCCGTATCTTATCCTATACTATTCCATAGACTTTTGCAGTCCTCTCGATCGAATTTCGACAACCCTTGACCTATATTTGACATTTGCGTGCGATCCTAAGTCGAGTCTGGCATACTGAAGTCAGTTTGACCTGAAACTTATATCTTAGTGACTGTGCTGTCGCCACGGTTCTAATACCGCATCTCGTACGATGAGGCGATACCCGAGCCAGGATATGTGAACCCGCATTCAGTTTGAGGAAAATGCCACACGTTGTGAATTCTGAGAGAATCTCTATAACATGTCATATCAAATCAAGTCAAGTACACCCTTCATACCCCAATGACACCTCACCTACAATAAGTATAAGTAACCATTACCCTTTTTCCCTAAGTCAACTCTCTCTCTCCCCACCCATCCCTCTTTTATACAATTTTCAAACTAACCCATATCTCCCCTTTCCCATCCCTTACAACAATTACTCCTTATCAATCCATCACTTCTCTCTCTCTCTCTCTCTCTCTCTCTCTCTCTCTCTCTCTCTCTCTCTCTCTCTCTCATTTTTCTCCATTTTCAAGTAAGCACCCAATGTCCATAGCTTCCATGGAGAAGCTAGTGTGACCCACCTTCTTATCTCCCATCTCCACTATCCAAGCTTCATCTTGACCGTTGAAGTGCATTCCATGGAGCTCTAGGACACATCAGTGGAAGAAGAAGTCCAAGAAGATGATCGGTGGATGTTTTTAAAGGCCTAGATTTCATTCTTTTGATGATGGGTCAAGTTGGGCCACTTATTGATGGTATGGATCTCACTTTGGACCCTAGATGTGGCTAATGGCCCACTATGATTCTCATGATCATTCCATGATGGGGCCACTCTCCATGGACCCCATCATGATGTTTACTTTTTTAAGATTTAAAAAGGTCATCTAGACCTTCCATTTTGGTAGAGAAGGAATCTTCACTGTTGATTTTTAATTTAGTGGACCTACATGTATTGGGACCCACTTGATGTATGATTGAATGCATGCAAGGGAGGGCCCATAGTGTCGGGGTCCCTCCATCACACATGTCTATTTCTCTCTCTCTCTCTCTCTCTCTCTCTCTCTCTCTCTCTCTCTCTCTCTCTCTCTCTCTCTCTCTCTCCCTCCCTCTCTCTTTCATTTGTCATGATGATGTGGCCGTGAGGCCCACCCGGATGTACCCCACGTTGACGTATGTCTTATCCACACCATCTAGCCATTTGGTGGCCCACCTGTGTAGGGCCTACCTTAAATATGTGTTGTGCCCAAACCGTCCAGCGTCCAGGAACGCTAGACGTGAACTGAGAATAAAAATATCAGTTTGATTCAAAGCTTTGGGGTGGGCTACTCATGCAGGCCCCACCTTGATGTTTGAATTTAATCCACACTGTCCGTTCAATTTCTCAAATCATTTTAGGCATTGAGCCGAAAAATGAAGCCAATCTGATTAACTAGTGGGCCATAACATAGAAAATAGTGGTTTTTACCATTAAAATGACTAGGACCCAACTTGATGTTTCTACACGCCAAAATATGCTGAATATTGGGCTCAATTGGACTGTCTTAAGCCATTAAATCTAATGGGTGGAGCGGATCCAACTTGATGTTTCTATATGTCATTTATACACTCATAGCAAAACCATCTGAATCTGATAAAAGGATACTCACTAGAGTTTTATGCAACATGAATACGGAATGGAGTTCTGGTAATGTGAGCTTCCAAGTTTATGTTACCTAAATACAGGGTTCTTCATCGAATTTTCATTTCTAATGCCTACCCTAGATCTAGTAATAAGACTAAGCTCACTACTTTCATGGCTCATTTTTTTCATTCTATTGTTACTGGTGACTCTGTTTATCTTCCATTTCTTATCTATTACATCATTATTCAATTCCACCTCCATCCAGGTCATAGTGATATATCTTTTACTTATCTTATGACTGCACTAGTCACCCATAGTCTTGTGGCTATGCCTATTGGAGAAGGTCCAATTAACCATCTACCATTCAACAACTCGAACATAAATAAGATGAATTTGAAGTTGGCTCCAGGCCAAGTTAATGTAAGTGTTGGAGGAGCAGCTGAACCAACTGAAGAGGTGGATGTTTTGCCTCCAGATGATGTTAATATGGATGACGTATTTGATGAGATTGAGTCTGACTCTGCGGTTAACCCTAATTATCAGCCTTCTAACTTTGAGAGAAGGTAGAGGATATGCATGTGTCCTAAGAAACTCAATTTAAATACATGTGCAAATATCTTGGGCACATTAACAAGGGACTACATCAATAAATCCTTCTATACCTGCTCCTTCCTCTGGTTCAGATTAATGTTGAATTTCTTATTTGTAATAACTTTTATACTTGGATTTCTCTTGACTCTATATGCTTGGACATGTTTTTTTTTAAAAAATTTTTGTGGACATGTTTTTAATAGTTATCTTGACAATGTTTATGTTATCTTAAACTTATTCTCATTATTCATTGCTCGTATACTTATCTTTACATCATTTATATGCACTTTCCATTGTCATATTGTGACAAAAAAGCGGAGAATTTTTGTTAGTATGTCTAATTAATGAAGTGGAAGATGTGGAGAAGTTTTTTTCTTCTATGGAGTAATGTATTAAGGGGGAGTATTGATTTTTTCTGACCAGTTTTTCACTGGGGCATGATTCTTTATTGATCTAACTTATACATGATTCTTTATTGATCCAGCTGGTGCATGATTCCTTGGTCTTGGTTTGTTTTGTCACAAATTTGACAAAGGGGGAGATTGTAAATGCTATCTTATCTATCTCCTAGGTTTGTCAAATTTTATAGTGTCAAAACCTCATAGAATCTTTATCTTGTTTAGCAGTTATTGTAAGATCAACTTCATTTCATCCTTTCCAATCTTGTCTGCATTCAAGTACAAGATCAAGAAGTTCAAGTACAACATCAAGAAGTTCACTTTCAAGAACAAGAAGTACAAGATCAAGAGGTTCAAGAACAAGAACTTCAAGTACTAGATAAAGTCTTCAAGTTTCAACTACTTCAAGAGAATGATATGTGATGAATTAATCTCACAAGTAAGGTTTGTTTGACCTTAGATTGACCTTAAGATAGGTCATAATATTTGCGCTTATATCATAAGTCATTTGATAATTTTATAGGTCATTTTTTGACCATTCCTAGTCATGGTTCGACTAGTCCAGACACTGGCTCGACCAGTCTAAGAATTTTCTCAACCGGTCCAAGGTTTGTTATGAATTTTTAGAATTTTCTATTGGACCCTGAACCAGTCCTGGAGACTGCTCGACCAATCGAGTGAACAGTGCTCGACCAGTTGAGCAGGCTCGACTCAAAGTCTAGCAATATTTTTTGGGTCCCACTCGACCAGTCGAGTGCAGGGCTCGACTAATCGAGCAAGCCACTCAACCAGTCGAGTAGTGATCTTATCTTATCTTGTCAGAAATTTTTAAATGACATTGGTCCTTCGACCAGTCGAGCTGAACACTAGGCCAGTTGAGTAAATAGTATTTTTGCCTATAAATTATGGACGATTTTCAGAATTTTTCAATTCATTCAAAGATTTCAAGTCACAATTCTGAGAAACTTTTCCCCACATTCGAGAAGCTAATTAGTTAGTATTAAAGATTCTTTTAATAGCTTTTTTTACATTTGATTTTGTGATCTCTATTCAATTCTATTTCTTTTAAAAAGGGAATATTGATTTTACTCTTTTTTTATGTCAAAATCAAATCAAGCTAGCCCAGGTTGATTTAATCTAAAATCCATTTAGACCTAAGAACCCTTTCCTATGTGAGATTGGACATTGAACATCTACATTGAATTGGTTCTACCTAGCTTCATCAGAAGAAGAATCTTCAGATAAGTACATTTCAATTTTCTGTACTTGGTTTGTAAGATTGCCAAAAAATCTTTCATTTTTTATTTTGATTGAGATAGCCAAAAAATCTTAGTGAGTGGGGTTTTTAATTTTGGTAGCCCTTTGAAAACACAATTGTAAAGCTTTTGGGTGAACCTTGGAAAACCTATTTCATAGTGAAAGCCAATATCCCATGGGTGAGGATATTGGGAGTGGAGTAGTGGTGTGGTTGTTTACTAACAGTTGGTGTACACACGAGCGAACCACTATAATTGGCAGAGTTGTGATGAATGTTTATTTTGGTGCATTTGTGGTAAATGATTGTAATTTATTTTCTACACATGTGGTGAATATTGTAATAGCAGTAGACATTTATTTATGTTTTATCCTTTATTCCTCTGTATTAGTTTAGAACTTTGATACACAGACCATTCTAAAAATCCGGTTGTCCTACCATAAGCCATTGGTTTTTAGTGTAAGGTTGTCCTTAGAACAACATCTGTATCAACCTCTCAATACTTGTGCATTTGAGGTTGCTATTTATTTCTTCTATTTGGGATTGATAAGTGCTATCTTGTTCCAGTTCTTTCTTAATTCTACATTTAAATTTTAATTTGGCATAGTCCTATTCATACCTCCCCTCCTCCTCTAGGACTCTTAGCTCGGCCTTTTCACTTGTCTTCATGGACGAAAAAAATCATGTGGATTTCCATATGCAACTCTGTTTCTATGTAGTAGGAATCAGACTAGCTTGCAATTCTCCTCTGATCTTTTCTGTGACGTGTAATGGGTTGAAATCCACACCCTAGTGGTTTGGATGGTTCGGATTAGAACTGTGATCCATAGTTTGGTCATCCAGCGTGTAGAGAGCTCGGTTTGCTTCATTGTTTCTCATCATTCGTATTTGTTGCGAAAGAATTTATTTACGTTATTGGTGGGGTCCACGATCATGGATGTCTAGGAAATCCACTCCTTCCATTAGGTTCATCATGAAATCTTGGTCTAAGAGGAGGTGAAGTAGATTTAAGCTTAGGGTGGCCCATTGAGTTGATCTTGGTGTGATGATCTAAACACCCGAATGGGTGGGCACGTTCTTTTGATTCCTTCATGGAGAGGTTCGCTGGGTTTTGATTGAAGACCTTGTCCACATCTGATGAACAGTTCAGTTAATTCATATGGGCCAAGTTGGTGGGCCACGAATGATGTCAATAGTCATCCGTTCGAAACCACTGCAACGGGAAAAACAGGTAGAAGGAAACCTTCTTCAATTATCGTGGGTCAAACCCGATTTAACCGGTTTCCCAGTTCGGTGCAGCGCAGGTGTGCACCAAATGTGCATGCACACTACCTGAAGCGGGGTCCACAATGATGATCTCGTGGATCCACCCCATCCCTCTAATTCTTCAGGTATAAATGGAACCCCTGGCCAAAGATTAAGCAGATCCAAAGTTCAGGTGGGCCATAATTTAAATTTTGATTTCTAATTATGGATTTTCATTGATTTGATGGTCAGATCATTATGAATCTTTACATCAACAGTGGCAAAGGCCCAAAGGTCTGCTTAGATAAAATCCAAAGGTTGAATTAGTGGTCTTGATGGCCTAAATGTTATAATCAGGTGGTAACCCATTAGATTGGATGGTGTGGATTTGATGAATTGGGTCACTTTTACAAGGATTTAAGAGTTTTGTGAAACATAATGGTTCTACATGGTTATATGCACATTTTTAAACAATTCTTACAGAAGGACTTATATCTAAATCATTATAGATAAAGAGTTATCCATCAATTCATTTAAAGGAAGGTACATATGTCAAGTCACATGATGGGTAGTCTTGTCTTAAAATCAACAGTCAGTTGACCTGATCTATAAATAGAGACTATTCCTAATGGTCATATTCGTGTTGGGGAATGGATGTAAGGTTAGGTTGGCTAGATTGGTATTGTACACATGTACATAATAGGTTAAATTCTATAGTAACACTCTAGAACTTTCAATACTCGGGTATTGAAAAGTTTGGGGTGTTACAATCTACCCCCCTTAAACAAAATTTCGTCCCTAAAATTTAGCACTTCTACTATACAACCCACTTTCCATGTCTCTAAGGATTTACTGCTTTCTCCATGAAGAATGTTTGTGTGCATAAGTGTTCACAACTAAGACGGGGTTATGATAATCTACCCCTCTTAAAGAAGAACCTCGCCCGCGAGATTCGATAACATATATCCAAATTATAAATATTAGTAGTAAAATTATCATAATGGTGTTCCCTATCTCGAATATAACCAAGTGTGCTATCACAACTTAGTTTTGATAGGTTATATCTATATTTTACTATTCTAACAAGTCAACCTATGTTTACATGTTCCTCTAGGGATTGAAAATCCTTTTAGTATCTATGTAAACTAGGAATTTATTTCCATGTCTAACGACATCACAATTTCTAATAGTATTTACCGAGATTACAAGTTCATCAGGTGGCTAATGACAATATCTTATCCTTCCTTCTATTGCCTTTTACCTTTAATGATAATTCTCTTCTATCTAAAGTATAATATAATTCCTTACTTCCTGTGCTCGAGGTAACATGAATAGATGGTTGTAGTGGGTTTACGCCCGATACACAAATCCTTTGCCTGCGTAGTACAGAGGATCTACTACTATCAATTCATAATCCTATTAAATATTGATCATTTACTTGATCAGGGCATTGAGATCATTTGAGATTTGCTAGGATTTAAAACTTGAGTCAAACCAAGTAAATTTCTCTTAAACATGGTTCCATCAGTCCATAATCCTAATTATTTTAAACTCATGGGGAATATCACGTAATCTTATATTCTCATAAAGGATAATTCTACGTGGCCCATTAAGCTTATAATTTCAACGTATTTCTCACAAGGTGTGTGTGTGTGCACGCATGCGTATAATTAGCTACATGAAATCGGGATGCTACAATCTACCCCCTTAAATGAAAATCTCGACCTCAATATGTGGTATTTGGATTAAACCACTTGTGCCTTGCTTGAATATGGTTCATAATTCCATGGTCCTGATCACTCTACATCCTTAGGAAAAATTTTCGTTTCACCACAAAAGCATCCTAGGTTTCATAAAGGATAGGCCAAGTCATTCATTCATTGTTGGACCTAAACTTTAGTGTCGTCCTTTATATGAACATTGTAAATTCCCAAAATCATCTTATATTGACGGCCTGTCACTCTAAGAATTTTAATTTATGATTCATACGTCCAATTTATTCGTTCCAAGAATAAGTCAGGGACTTGAACTACAAAATTTGTCCAACCGTTTGCCTAGGTATATGATAAAATCTACTGATTTCAGTCAGACTGAACTGGGTTTTAATTAGACCGAACTAGCTTGTTTTTCTGCTGTGGACTTTGTAATATTCTCCAGTCCCTCTTCATCCTTTGTACTTGGTTTTCTTGGATCTGTAGGTCTTGTAATCTTCAATCTTTGTCTCCTAAAATCCTCTTCTTGCTTTGGTGATTCTTGAGCATCAAATGCATATTTTTAACATTCTTTTCAATCCATGCTCTCAGATTCACCTTACAATACAAACATGTATAAAATATACCCATTAAGCATTATCATGTTCATAAAATCAAGATATAAACAGGGAGAAATATGTAATATTTGACACTCAATAATTGTTAAATCAAATAAAGTAAATACTGTAATTAACTACAAAGTTCATACCTTAGCCTTAGCCAATAGATTAACCTAGCATGGCTAACATCCTTAAAAAAAAAACATTAAAAACAAAAAATTAGAAATAAAGGATCGAAGAAGAAGAATAGCTTTGTAGAAGCTTCGCCACCCCTTGGTCTCTCTCCCAAGCCTTAATTTATCCTTAAAATGGCTTAAAACACCTCTTTAAATAGGAAAATTCCGCACCGACTTTGAATCGACTTCAAATCTGCACACTTTGTTATGTTTTGATCAATAAACAAGGGCCTTTGGTTGCACGGAATCCAACTAAAGCTCCTTCCGGTTGTAGCCTAATTTCTTCAAAACATGTCTGATCTCTCCGTCTTCTTTAATGTCACATCGAACCTACCTTCAATGGCACTGAACACCACTCAAGTCCCATCTAATTGTCGAGGCACATTTACTTTGGAAACTACTGTTTGTTACTGGACCGTCTTTGGCACTTTCGATTAGACCGAACATACCTTAGGTGGGACCGAATAGTCTATTATTTCTGTTATTTAACAGTGTGATTTTTTTAGTATTTTCTTTAGCGTTGGTAAATGGTTTTCTTAGATCCTTATCTTGAAATCTTCAACTTTTGATTTCCAAAACTCCAATTCTCCATTTCCTTTGAGCTTGGTCTCTTTTTGAGCTTTAATTCAGGCATTTAAGCATATATTTAACTTTAGATCCAAAATCGCATCGCATGTAGAAAAAATATCTTATTAGATCAATTTATTACTTGAATGTGGCCAAAACTAATGCAATTGAGGGGATAAATATGTAATATTTAGGCTTGATTAGATGTGATTTCAAAAGTAAAGGAGAATATGTGCTTAAATGGACATTTTAAAGCCCAAAAATCATGAATTGTGGAGAATTAAAGATTTAAGAACTCTAGGATGAAGATTTCAAGCCATGAAGATCAAAGAAACTAAGTGCCAATTATAGAGAAAAGTATGAAAAATCAACCAATCAAATAACAAAAATAACATACTATTTGGTCCCATCAAAATTAGGTTTGGCTCGACCAAAAGTGCAAAAAAAAAAAAAAAAGGTCCAACAACAAATAGTGGATTTTTAGAGTAAATTCAATTTGATCAAAGGACTATTCGATGTGACCCAAGTGTGTTCGGAGTGACCGAGAGGGGTTTGTCCTGACCGAAAGGAGATAGAGAGTTTAGAGGATTTTTAGAGAAATTTAACTCCAACCGAAGGAACATTTGGCTAGATTTAGTTGAGAATTCGGTCCGGCCGAAGGCCCTCATCAGTTCGACCGAAGCATAATGAAAGTAAGAAAATTTGAAGTTGGTCCAAAGTTGGTGTAAGATTTTTCTATTTAAGGAGGTGTTTTAGGCCATTGGACAAATTAGGGCTTGAAAGAGAGAGTAAGGAGCAGCAAAGCTTCCACAGAGTTGTTCTTCTTCTTCAATCCTTTATTTATATTTTATTTTTCATGTTTTTCTTTTATTTTTGTTTAAGATGTTAGTTATGTAAGCTAATCTTTTAAATAAGGCTAAGGGATGAAATTTTTATAGATATTTGATATTTAATTTATTTTTAATGAAATTTTTTAGGTTTTTATATTGAATTGTGATTGAATGTAATTGAAGTCCTAGATTGGAGAAGGAATCAATATGTAAAAATTGATTGATCTCTTGTCATCTCCGGGTATAATGGATGTTTTTGATTTCTTACGATTGATTACCTAATTATTCATGATAGATCAAACCTATATTAATTCTAATCTATGTTGGATATTTATGATTGAGTTTTTTGCTATATCTTCCTATTAGAATGGATGGAAATTCAATTCTAATTAAGTTATTAACTCGAGAAGATGAATTGAATTCAAAATTCATTGATTAGGGATTCATGGATCCTTAATTACTTTTATTAATGATCTAAACCTTTTAATTCATTTTCCACTGAATTAAAAACCTAAAAAATCGTTTAGCTTTCGTTGTGTTCTTATTAATTTCCTATGGATTGACCTCGCTCTTGTTGAGTTTATTACTACAACATAGTCCTCCTGTCACGCCCCAAACTCAAAAAATAAGCTCACAAAATTTTCGATCACTGAATCCGGTGCCGACAGCCTCCGTAGTGCCCCATTCTCGGCTCCTGGCATACATATGCCAGATTCCGATCCTAGGATCCTACAAGGAGGATTTTCAGTATAATTTTTTTTTTATAATGGAGCATAATCACAAGCATAACCAAGTCACAAAACAAGATCACCACATATCCACTATATTAAAAACTTTAAGTACAATGCAGAAAGGGAAATACAGGATGATCAAAAGGCTCCAAAATTGTCTGATATAAGCTCCTGCCTCAGTGCTCATGCGATCCAACGACACCTGCACGCAATGGTCATGCATAAGATTATAAAAGCTTAGAGGGTGGTGTAAGTGTGTGCACAAGGTGAGTGTCAAGTATACACTATTAGAATGTTATCAGCTATACTAAAGCTATGTGATGCAAGGCATGAATGCTATCGGCCATGCCATGGCCATGCGATGCGAGCCCTATGTAGCCAAATGCCATATGCGAGATGCAAAGTAAGTATACTAGTCGTCATCAAGTACACATATCAGTACGGTTTCTCTCTAGGATATCACAGGGGTCTAGTACACTCCACATTAACTGTCGCCTCCCTAGCCGCACAGCCCAGCGAGTAGAATAGACCACACTATCCGCCTGACCAGTAGTCTGCCAAAACCTACCCGGCTCATCGATAGCGGACTCATTTGTAAGCTAGTCAAACTCATCCTATCTTATAACCCCCTCACTCAGGCGGATAAGGCCACACCCCCTTCCAACCGACCACTACACAATGGTAGACGCGGTCTACTGGTATTCGGTACTTCGGCACTCATGTATCTACTCGGTCTAGACGTTGGAGCATCTCCTAGTTCCAAAAAGGTTCCGTGACTTTCACCCAAGGACATCCTAAATACCCACAGTGTTAGAACTGCGTATTTTCGGTATCCAGTACTACCATCCATGATGTGCTTGTGGAGCCACGACCTTGATGTCACTAGGGCATACAATGATCATGACACAGAAATACGAGATGCATGAATCACAATGTCCAGTCATGCAACAATCCTGCGCATACCACACGCTCATGTGGGTAACTCCTATCAATGAGTCCCATAAATAGTCTACCCAATGGCATATGCTATGATCAGTCACTTCTTATGCCAAGCATACATATGATGCGAATAGGTATGACTCATGGAATTATACTAAGCATGTTATAAAGTGATGAATTATCAATAAGTATGGACCTATCAATGGGCCCTAAGGAGAGTTACAATGCGGACATTTAACCAACATTGTAATTACAATGTGGGCATCAAACCATCATTGCTCCCAAGGCATAGCCCGCCATAAACATCATTACATAAACCGTGGTAGAATCACACATTGTAATGGACTTATGTATATACCATTAGGCCTTGACTCATGGGCCTTAGAGACATTAAGATGGGCCTAATCATATGGGCCTCATATATATACCAAGGTGGGCCTCAACGGATGGCCACAAATACATCAAGATGGGCCTAATCACATTTTCTGGTTAAGGGTCCCTTAGACCCTTTGTAACTGTTGATATATGAATTAGGATTAATCTAACCACCAGATCAATATAAATCCACCAATAAGAATCAAAAGTTAAAAGTAAGGCTCCCCTAAGCATATGAATTTCCTAATAAACAGTCAAATGTCCTAACAGGACAAGTAGATTGAAATGGATGGTGCAAATTGCACCATACATCTCTGTGGACCCCACTTTATGTGGCACGTGTGCACAACTAGTGCACACCTACAGTGCACTAAACCAATCACTCCGGTCAAACTAGGTTCGACCCAAAGCCTCCCAAAAGAGAGAAATCTCTCTCTCTTTCGTGCGTCTTTCCATCACTGATGGACATCATCCGTTCATTCGAATTGTGGCCCACCATTTTTTGTCACACAAATGATCTGAACCATTCATCTAGTTCAGAGGGTCGGCCTGACCAAAACCTAGCTAGTTTTACACGTTACTTCACGTGTGCACATGCACAACATCGAGCACAAATGACTGTATGCGGTTGATTTTTTAAAAGTGAAAATATCCATTTTCTTTCTTTGTTCCATGCTGGAAATCCACATGTGTAGCCTCCTAACCATCCCAGCCCTCCACCTTAGTGAATCTCAACCCTCCCTTTTAGGGCTTGCTTAAACTTTTCTCACCCGCCACCGCAAGTAAGCGAAAATCAAATCCTATCACAAGAGTGCTAATGACAGTTCATTAGGAGGGCCCCATAGTGTTCTTTGGTCATATCCATGCTGTCCATTTGCCTCTAATCATTGGATCAGCCATCCAGCGATGACCCACCATTAAAAGCCGGGTCATCTCCTTCGTTGGTTGAAAGAACCCACCTCCTCTAAGTGGACCCCAGTCCTTGATCTAAGCCATCCATTTGGTGGCTCATGGTCTCAGAAGTCCATCCATACAATCTGATTACAATCATGCTAACATAATTCAGTTATATTACTGTAAAGCAACATGAATTAAGCAACTGAGGACCATAACTAATCCATTGATTAGTTATAAGTCAAACTGTCTAAAAGGTGTTAACGGATACTATTAAAGCCTGTTTTTAGGGCATCCTTTTCCAGAAAAGGAAAGCCAATAAGAGAGGAAAAAAGTGTTGCTTTGCTACCACATTAGGTTGGGTTGCGACTCAGAACGAGTCGTGCGTTCGGACTGAGTCTAGGCCGAGTCTCGGGTTTCCATTGGTTGTTTCAGCAAAGAAAACAAAGAAGGAGAAGAAGAAGCAGAGAAGAAGGAGAGAAGATGGAGAGAGAGAGAGAGAGAGAGAGAGAGAGAGAGAGAGAGAGAGAGAAGAGAGTGTGGCCGCTTCTACTACCGCACCAAGCCATGCCAGGGAGAGTTGTTGACCGAGTTGGGTGGGGTTTGGTCGAGTCCAAACGGCGTCTAGTCCAGTAAGAAGAAGATAGAAGAGGAAAGAGGGAGAAAGCACTATCTGAGGAGGAAGAAGAAGACGAGGAGAGAAAGGATGGAAGACTGTTGAGTCGGGCTGACTCGTTGTGAATAGTTGAGTCAAACCAAGTCGGCCTGATTGAGTCAGCCCTAGTTGAGCTTAGGACAGATTTTGAGTTGAGTGGTTCTTGGCCTTGTTACAGGAAGAGAGGAGAACAAGAAGGAAAGAAAAAGAAGAGGAGAGGTTGGGCGAGTTACTGAGTCGACTCAGTTCAATACCGAGTCAGGTCTCTGATCTACTGATTGGTCAAGTCTAGACCCTACCAAAAATTCTCAACAAAAGAAGAAGAGAAGAAAAGAGAAACTAGGAAGAAAAGGTGATGATGAGTCGAGTTGACTCAACCGAGTCAATGCAGGTGAGCTATTTTCATTCTCTTCATAAATCAGATCTTTATCGTTAATTACTTTCTTTATTAAAATCATTTAAAATTAGTGATTAATATCATCCTATTACTATCGTCGAAGATTATAATCGAGGTTATCAATTTGTATTAGATAGTTGTACTAAGTAGTGTTACTATCATCATTAATTATAACTCCTACTACTCATGTTCATCCGTTACACAACTTAGACTTTAGAATTCCTAAAATGATTACCTTAAAATGTAGGTTGGAGGTCAAATCTTGAGGTTAGATCTTAACCATAAATGGTGTGTAGAACTTAGATCTAAACCATCCAAGTTGGCTCCATACAGTGGAGCATTCTTGTTGCAATCACTTAATTTAAGGTGAGGATCACCCTTCAAGCTTTTCTACATCTTGATAGTTGGCCTGTTTATTCATCTTCTTTAATCTGTCTTATTGATTAGTTAATATGGTTGAGTGCTTTTATTGAGTTCAATTTTTATAATTGATTGATGAATTGAATTGAAAGTCAAATAATTGAACATGCTATGGATTTGAATATCCATATTTAGATTTTAAATGAACACTTTTGATATGCGTGTTTTATATTATACATGATTTAATTTTCCATTCATAATCACTTGATGGTGTTTTAAGAGATCCTTGAACTAGTGGCCATTGGTGAAATGGGTTAAATAAATTACGTTGTGGACTTACCACCTTATGGGCCATTTGTGCCTATGTGGCTTTTGGGGAATAGTCCTTTTTAATCACACCATTAGATGAAATATTTGGCCCTTGCGGATTTTATGTAATACTTGTCCTTTTAAGACTTTAATGGATTATTTTATACAACCTTGCGATGGTAACTTCCACTTGTTGGACTACGAATGACCACTAGTTGAGCAAGTCACCTTAAAACATCTTTATTTGTTAGTTTGATGAGTCAGGGATGGTGAAATGGGACACTATGCTTGAGCTGTCGGCCTATGCTGGGGTGACAAACCCCCCATAGTGACCTTTAAGCTTTCTTAAAATAATTATTTGAAATTGAAATAATAATGGTTAGGCTAATCATGCATTTTCATGGCATATGGTCTTTTTCAAGTAGTTAGTTCTCTTTGGGTGTACTTTTATGTACTTTTTTGGGTGACTAGTCTTCCTTAGGTGATCTATATATTATTATAGTCTTTTCTGGGTGATTACTTCTCCTTGTGCGTACCTTTGTGTGCTTTTCTGGGTGACTAGTCCTCCTTAGGTGATCTATATATTATTATGGTCTTTTCCAGGTGATTAGTTCTCCTTGGGTGTACCTCTGTGTACTTTTATATGTGACTAGTCCTCCTTGGGCGATCTATATATTATTATGATCTTTTTTGGATGGTTAGTTCTCCTTGGGTGTACCTTTGTGTACTTTTTCGGGTGACTAGTCCTCCTTGGGTGATCTATACATCATAGTCTTTTTTGGGTGGCTGGTTCTTCTTGGGCAGGTCTATGAGCATGTGCATACATCCATGAATTTAAACAAGATAATCTTTGTGAAATTTATTTAATGAATTTGTATCTGATGAACCTCATCTACTTTCCATGATAATCATTGTGTAATATTTGTTATACATTACCTTTGTTAACTATGCTTAATTATCTTGATGATACAATAAATCTTGAGGGGTATACATCACTATGATAGCCATTGACGCTATTAAACCATACTTAGTATGCAGGAGATGCAGATGACATAATGCTGGCGTTCATATGGAATGGAAGGAGCCAGATGATCTTGCGATTCCTTATTCCTAATTTCATTTGTATTTAATTTGTATTGCCATATTTATAAAAGTTATGACATTGATTTGTATAAACTTTTGGGTAACCACTTGAAATGTTGGTTATGTATATTTGGACTCGCTCTTATACTTGAATTGTTTCCATCCCACTATATTACTAACTTTGATAAAAGAAAAAAAATAAAAATAAACATGTACGTGAAATTTGAGTTACAGTTAAAGGGTAACACATAGGTTTTCGAAAGACAAGTAGTGTACTTGGGTTTTGAGAACCGGGGTGTTACAAAAACCCTTGATAAACCTCCTATAAAATCTTGCTTTTTTTAAAAAGGATAGCATATCATATATTCTTTCGGGTGATGGTTGGTTGCAAATTATATCAATTTTGGGTTTGTCTACTTCAATTCCATTGGATGAGATGGTGTGTCTAAGGACAAATACTTTTTGAACCATGAAATGACACTTCTCCCAGTTGAGTATAGGGTTCCTTTCTTCACATCATGTTAAAACCAACTTTAAGTGATTTAAGAACTCATTGAATGTACAACCAAAAATAAAACAAAATCATCCATAAAAACTTCAAGAAAATGGCTCAGTATATTAGAAAATCTGTTGAGCATGCATCTTTGGAATGTGGCGGGGACATTACATAGATCGAATTACATCGTTTTTTTAAGCAAGGGTGCCAAAGGGGCATGTAAAAGTTGTCTTCTCTTGGTCTTTGGGGACAATCTCTATTTGGTTGTATCCAAAATAGTTGTCAAGGAAACAATAGTAGTAATGACCCACCAACCTTTCTAAGATTTAATCAAAGAATGGTATAGGGAAGTGGTCTTTCCTTATCACAGTGTTTAACTTCCTATAATCGATGCACATCCTCCAACCAATTATTACTCTGCTTAGGATGAGTTAACTATTTGCATTAGGGATAATGGTGATTTTGGATTTATTAGGAACCATTTGAGTTGGACTCACCCATTGACTATCAGATTTAGGGTAGATGATACCCATATAAAATAGTTTCAACACCTTGGCTCTAACCACTTCCTTCATATTTGTATTTAAATGGCATTGTGGTTGCCAAGTAGATTTGACATTCTCCTCAAGGTAAGGTGTATGCAGTGAATACAAATCAAGGGATTATGTAACACCTCGAAAATTGGGGGTCGGGTAGAAACCCAACTCCTGAGTTCCAGAACGTCACTTATGCAACATAGATAATGATAAATGCATGTTGTCTGTAGAATGGCATTAAACAAGATTGAGACTAAGCCAAAATAACATATCATACTCCAGAGACGGTTAAATTAGCAAGCGGAAGACTGTGATAAATACATAAAGTATATAATTGATTGTAAGTCTCCAGAGTGTGAACATGTTACCAGGTTAATTAAATATATGTATACTCCAAAAATGGAAAGAAAAGAATATACATGAGTGCTCCAAAAATATAGAATGATAAGTGTCAAGGCATCTAATCAACCTCCCTGTAATCCCGTCGATCAGATCACACATAAAGGAGGGATCCTCCTCATCATCATCAAGTCCGGCTCCGCCTCGTAGGCCGCACCATCATCTACAATTACAAAAGGGTCTGGTGGTGTCCGGAACATCGTCCCGTAACGTGGGAGTGAGTAATTAACTCAGTGGAATCATAGAGTAAAGATTAACATGTTATCAAATCAATCACGCGTTAATAGTAAAGCAAACAATCAAACATTCCTAGATACTGTTGTTAATGCAAGCATGAAATGACATGATGGATGCCCTCACCGACATACTCCCTCATGCGGCACCATCTGCGTCCGCGACATGCTTTCTTCTCATAGTACTCCACATCTTCCAGGCACATGCAATGTGATATGGATATGATTACCAAGTTGTTATTATTCCTTTTCATGCAGCAGTATTGGGAAACTAAGGTACTTTTCTTATATCAATCCCAACACAGATCCTGTCTAGGGTCGTCACTCCTAGTAATCTCATACGATGTTATATTTGTAGGTCGCTGCAAGGGGTGTCAGGGCTGTTGCTCGCACTCGATGCACCTCTCCCCCATCACCTTATCAATACAGGCCTAATTATCCTTAAGACTGCATCAGGACTCATCGCCCCCATGCGGTGTTAGGATAAATTCAAGGTCACTACAAAGGGCTGCTAGGGCTGTTGCTCGCACTCGTTGCTCCACTCTCCCATCACCTTATCAATGTAGGTTGACAGCAAGAATATAGTGTCCCATACCACCATAATCTGCTCAGAGTAGGGTGCTCACTAGTCACTACAGAGAGGTTTGTGGCCCCAGCGTAGGCCGACAGCTCGACCACGGTGTCCCATATCACCATGCCCGGCTCATAAGTCTTTATGGATCAAGGTACCATGGTTAACAGGGTTTCCAATGGTAAGTTCAGTACCCTAGGTTCAAGCAGTTATGACTCATACATGGTGAACATACAATGGCCAGTTGGGTTACTTGACCGGCTCGACTAGTACGAGCGCATCTCAAGCTGAACGACATGAAGTGCATGAAACACTTCGTGTGGCCTAACCACTGCCGCCAACTCAAAACACGACTCGCGTTCATCGATACGTCCTTCGTGGAAAATAGAAGCCAACCACGAATTTAATCCATTACCGACTGCCTGGACTAACGTATAGCCCCAAGCATTTATAAACAACATCAATGATCATGTGAGTGTGACATAATTGAAATACAAACAACCAAAGCATATTCACAACATGTGATAGCATAGAACGAAAGAAAATCATCCAACACCTGCATTTCATATATATAGTGAAATCAATACGTATAGCCAACATGTAGGAAATCATATACAACATCATATGGATTGAGAATTCATTCTCAAAACTAATCTACAATACTATTTACTCAATACATACTAATACAAACATTTATACGAACACTTAGTCTACACACTTTTGTCTACATAGCGTATGTCAACCCAAAGTGCGCATTAGGGCGAATCTCTTCGCCAAACAGATTATACACGCATACATAATATCATAATACGATGAATTTACATGTCAAGCATTTTAGCAAAATACGGACGTATACAGTATTTTCTATAAATGCCTAAAATATCCTAAATCTCATATTTACCGTACGTTTACGAAACGGAAAACGGACAGCACATTGTACATGTCAAACGGCGTTGCCGTCGATAATCTACTATTAAACGACAGTGAAAGCTTTGAAATCAGTCAATCAAAGCGTCTAAAATCCGCACCTTTTTACCCTAGATGTGTATCGTTCCGAACGGAGCGTATACGCTTCTTCAACAGTGTCAATACGACCTAATGCACAAGTGCATCAGCTACTTTGCTATTTGAATCAAAGAAATCCCCAAATCAGCAAGCGGTTAGGGTTTTCCTTACCTAGAAGTGCGTTGGAATCACCAAAAAAGTGATTGGAGTGCGTTGCTTTGGCACGTGCAAAAGCTGGTGCAGGTGGCAGGAGAATCTCTCCCACACTCTCTCACAATCTCTCACTTTCTCTCTGTTTTCCTAGGGTTTCAAGCAAATTCGGTTGGGAGGGTTGTGAGAGGGTTTAAAGCCCTTATATAGGCTAAAACCTTCCCAAATTAGGCTTGGGAACAAAGTTCACTTGAGGTATAACCAAATCGGTTCTGTTCTGGTCCAAAAGAGTGTTTCGGGAGGTCCCCTGGCCGAACGCGGTCGGACTTAAGCTCATACATACTGGATCTAGCACACATCAAGTTTTCAGACCGGAAGCGTTCGCAGATCACACGTGGCGGTCCAATTTCAGTTCAGCGGTCATCGTACTTAAATCAGGTCCACAAGTCTCATGATATGAAAGATAAATTTTTTCTGATCCGAGGGTGTAATTTGGCTGAATTCTGACGGTCAGAACGCTTAATAATAATGCGCCAAGTCACGTTCCAGATTTGGATTAAAATTTCCAAATCTAACCCTTTTCTCACTCTCTTCACTCCAGGCTCAATGAAATTGCCTCTGAACGTCGGTTGGGCTTAATTTTTGAAATGATTGTCAAGTCCAGCCAAGCGGTCATAACGGTCTAAGATTGTAGGTATCGGACTTTCAACGCGCGGTCTAGATCCAATACAAAGTTTCAAAGGGTTCCCGAGAACAAACCGGTTTAGAGTTTGATCCTAGATTTTAGGGTAACGTAGCATCAACGATTCTACAAGTTTTGGGTCTTGTAGAACGTATTTAAAGTGATCAGGGACAATTTCGCAGCTACTCTAGCGTAGCGCTAGCTAACATATGCCTAATTTCTAAAGGAATTTATCCTAAGTGATTTCTTTGGCTTTGGAATTGGGTTCTGAGCGGTTACCAAGGTGTTTTGGTTGACCCATTGCCTAAAGACGTCTAATCCCAGGTTGGAAAAAATTTGGGGTGTTACAATCTACCCCCCTTAAAACATAATTTCATCCCCGAAATTGGCTAAGGGTAGTGAGTACTTTTTCTAAAGAAGGTTCAAATCCTATTTAATGACCTAACCTTACGTAGAACCTAACTCAGCTGTTTCGATCCTGGGCCAGTGGGGAAGAGGCTAACCACGCTTCCGCTGCGCCACTGTGATCTAACGGTTGCATTGGCTGACCTAACTAGATTGGACTTAATACGTTCTACCCCCCTTAAAACTTGGTTCTACTTAAAGTTCAAGTATCTATGCATCGATCCGTATATCAGAACGAGGTGCTACTTAGGGGCTATCCTTGACATAAAATGGGAAACAACCTCTCACTCCGTTGTCCTTCCTTTGTTAGTGATGCGTTCTATGACATTGGTACCTATGGTTGTAAAAATGAGCCTACTCTCTATTGGTTAGATGTCCTCAACATTTCCCAAAGGCAAAGTAATAACTTTTGGTTGTAGGTGGTCGGGCCAACACGGAAGAAAAGTTATGTAGTAGGTCTGAGCCGGATACATAGGCTTCCTGTCTAGCTAGGACAGAAAATTTGTTGTATCAATTTTTAATCCAAGTCGATGTCGATCTTCTGCTTGATCAGAGCATTGGATTTATTGGTAACCACTAAGATTAAGAAGTCGATTCAAACCGCGAATACATTGCTTACATGCAGTTCCTTTCCTCCGCGTTTTCGAATGCAATAAGCCCTTGGGGAAGGCAATTCTAAGGGGTGTGTTGGTTTATTCTAAGTTCAACTTGAGGAATTTGATAAGTTTTCCCCGAGAGTGAATGGGTCTAAGTTAAAATAACTTTCCTAAGGGTTATAACAGAAGTTTATAAGTCTTAAGGGGATCTATCAAAGGAATGAGGTTCTACCCCAACCAAATCTAACCTACTATTCCTTTGCATATATAGGCAGTCTATTCTGTATCTCACTCGCTATAATCCAAAATCTAAGCCTATACACTAGATGGTTTCACACTACTTCTAATACAGGGAATTGTTCTATCGCTTAGGGTCAAGATTTTCTAAATGGAATTACATTTTCCTATATCGTCAAACCTTTCAAATCTAGGAGCACTAACTCTAGATCCAAGATTCCAAAGGCCTATATGGCCAGGAGCATTAAGTTGTATGAAATGAAACTGTTTTCCTAATCCCACGTCGGGATTAGGAGTGGCATGCTTGGTAGGAGGGTGGGGTGGGATAAAAATTAATTTGGAAGATTAATCCTGGGATTTACTTTTAATCTTATACATTCCAATCATGGTAGTGAAAACCATAGGATATACCCAATCTAGGGACAATACCTTACAGCGAATGAAACGACATGCACTTCATTTGACAAATTATGTGACAATATATGGAATAAAGTTTCACATGAATTATGACAGGAACGCATTTGGTTATATTAAGCCCAAAACATTACGCAAACACATTTCTACCTATGACATCACTAGACCCAACAATAACAAAACACAGAAATCCTTCAAACGGTAATCAAACAAGCGAAGATCGTGGAGAAATGGGATGGGTAAGCAGGTTTCCATGAGTCTGAGGATCAAATAAAAGGGACATGAGAGAGAGGACGGTGGAATGGGAGAAAAAGGCTAAAATAGCCTTAACAAAAGCCATAGAAAAGGAGGGAAATGGGGAGAAACGGCTGCCCTAATGGGCTAAAACGAATCTAGGCCCTGTAGAGGGATGAATCAAGCTCCCAAAGGCTAGATTTTCAAAGGGAAAGGAGAACAATAAGTGGGAATGAAGCTCACCCGACTTTCAGCCACAAATGGAGGTTGTGGGAGCTTCAAACGATGAGATTGGAGAGGGAGAGGGTTGCTAAAAGTAATGAAGGGGTGGACAGGTGTCGGTTTTAGCAGGAGAAGGGATTGGGAGTGGTTTGGGGATGAGTTTTGAGAGGTGGCAGCAAGAAAATGCAAAAGGGAGGGCGTGGGGGTATTTTTTGTGAAGGGAGTATGGTTTCCAGGGATTTTTAAGAGACGGACCGCATATGGGAGGGGTGCTCTACCCATAAAAGGGCATCGGCCCAACTTTCAGTGCAAAAGGGGCCCACTGTACGGCGATGCATCGCCGGATCGGCTAAGCCATCGCCGAACATCTTCACATCTAGCTAGTTCGGCCACATGGGTCATGCTTCTCCTGCCCTAGGGACTCCAGATATATATGGGCCCCACTCCAGTTCATTGTGGTTTGGCCTAGAGAGACCCAAAACTCCATCTGGGGCGTTTCGAGGCCAGTCTGTAAACCAGAATGAACTTATACATCATGTAACATATGATTTTGGGGTAGGAGGAGCTAATCCATCCAACTAACCCATAAGTTACAAAATATTTCAAAATTGGAATGGCTAAAAGTCCAATTCTTACATATTTTTACTATTCATTGTAAAATTTTGTTTAAGTATGATTTTATATCATTTTCACATTAGTATTAATGTCTAACATGAAAATACTGAGAAAGAATTGAAGAATGGCGTGGTGAGAGGAAGGATTCTAAAGGAATTGAGTGAAACGGGGTTTTTAAGCCTTGAGATTGAGTGTAAGGGTTGTGGTTGCCCCACAACCCAAGGATTTACATTTTAGGGTTTGAAATTCTCCTAGGATCATCTCAAACCTGCCTACTAACAACCTACTGGCTACTTAGGTCACCTCACACGACCCGAGATACATTATGGACTCGATCGAAACGAACGAGTTGAGTAGACTTCGCCTATTGGCAAAACTGAAGTCATACGTGTGTTTCTAGATCCTTCTCGCACCCACCTAAGTTAAAGGAGCGACAGTGTACACCGTGTTTCCATAACCCAGGTCCAGTTTAATCTCAATCATGCTCTGATACCAACTGTAACACCTCAAAAATCGGGGGTCCGGTAGAAACCCAACTCTCGAGTTCCAGAACGTCACTTATGCAACATAGATAATGATAAATGCATGTTGTCTTTAGAATGACATTAAACAAGACTGAGACTAAGCCAAAATAGCATATCATACTCCAGAGACAGTTAAATTATCAATCGAAAGACTGTGATAAATACATAAAGTATATAATTGATTGTAAGTCTCCAGAGTGTGAACATGTTACCAGGTTAATTAAATATATGTATACTCCAAAAATGGAAAGAAAAGAATATACATGAGTGCTCTAAAAATATAGAATGACAAGTGTCAAGGCATCTACTCAACCTCCCTGTAATCCCGTCGATCAGATCACACATAAAGGAGGGATCCTCCTCATCATCATCAAGTTCGGCTCCGCCTCGCAGGCCGCGCCATCATCTGCAATTACAAAAGGGTCTGGTGGTGTCCGGAACACTGTCCCGTAACGTGGGAGTGAGTAATTAACTCAGTGGAATCATAGAGCAAAGATTAACATGTTATCAAATCAATCACACGTTAATAGTAAAGCAAACAATCAAACATTCCTAGATACTGTTGTTAATGTAAGCATGAAATGACATGATAGATGCCCTCACCGACATACTCCCTCATGCGGCACCATCTGCATCCGTGGCATGCTTTCTTCCCGTAGTGCTCCACATCTTCCAGGCACATACAATGTGATGTGGATATGATTACCAAGTTGTTATTATTCCTTTTCATACAGCAGTATTGAGAAACTAAGGTACTTTGCTTATATCAATCCCAACACAGATCCTTTCTAGGGTTGTCACTCCTAGTAATCTCATATGATGTTATATTTGTAGGTCGCTGTAAGGGGTGTCAGGGCTGTTGCTCGCACTCGTTGCACCTCTTCCCCATCACCTTATCAATACATGCCTAATTATCCTTAAGACTGCATCAGGACTCGTCGCCCCCATGCGGTGTCAGGATAAACTCAAGGTCACTACAAAGGGCTGTGAGGGCTGTTGCTCGCACTCGTTGCTCCACTCCTCCATCACCTTATCAATGTAGGCCGATAGCAAGAATATAGTGTCCCATACTACCATAATCTGTTCAGATTAAGGTGCTCACTGGTCAATACGGGGAGGTTTATGACCCCAGCGTAGGCCGACAGCTCGACCACGGTGTCCCATACCACCATACCTAGCTCATGAGTCTTTACGGATCAAGGTACCATGGTTAACAGGGTTTTCAATGGTAAGTTCAGTACCCTAGGTTCAAGCAGTTATGACTCATACATGGTGAACATACAATGGTCAGTCGGGTTACTTGACAGGCTCGACTAGTACGAGCGTATCTCAAGCTGAGCGACATGAAGTGCATGAAACACTTCGTGTGGCCTAACCACTGCCGCCAACCCAAAACACGACTCGCGTTTATCGACGCGTCCTTCTTGGCAAATAGAAGCCAACCACGAATTTAATCCATTACCGACTGCCTGGACTAACGTATAGCCCCAAGCATTTATAAACAACATCAATGATCATGTGAGTGTGGCATAATTGAAATACAAACAACGAAAGCATATTCACAACATGTGATAGCATATAACGTAAGCAAATCATCCAACACCTGCATTTCATATATATAGTGAAATCAATACGTATATCCAACATTGAGGAAATCATATACAACATCATATGGATTGAGAATTCATTCTCAAAACTAATTACAATACTATTTACTCAATACATACTAATACAAACATTTATACGAACACTTAGTCTACACACTTTTGTCTACATAGCGTATGTCGACCCAAAGTGCGCATTAGGGTGAATCTCTTCGCCAAACAAATTATACACCCTTACATAATATCATAATACGATGAATTTACATGTCAAGCATTTTAACAAAATACGGACGTATACAGTATTTTCTATAAATGCCTAAAATACCCTAAATCTCATATTTACCGTACGTTTACGAAACGGAAAACGGACAACACATTGTACATGTCAAACGGCGTTGTCGTCGATAATCTACTATTAAACGACAGTGAAAGCTTTGAAATCAGTCAATCAAAGCGTATAAGATCCACACCTTTTTACCCTAGATGTGTATCGTTTCGAACGGAACGTATACGCTTCGTCAACACCGTCAATACGACCTAATGCACAAGTGCATCAGCTACTTTGCTATTTGAATCAAAGAAATCCCCAAATCAGCAAGCGGTTAGGGTTTTCCTTACCTAGAAGTGCGTTGTAATCACCGGGAAAGTGATTGGAGTGCGTTGCTTTGGCACGTGCAAAAGATGTTGTAGGTGGCAGGAGAATCTCTCCCACACTCTCTCACAATCTCTCACTTTCTCTCTCTCTTTTCCTAGGGTTTCAAGCAAATTCGGATGGGAGGGTTGTGAGAGGGTTTAAAGCCCTTATATAGGCTAAAACTTTCCCAAATTAGGCTTGGGAACAAAGTTCACTTGAGGTATAACTAAATCGGGTCTGTTCTGGTCCAAAAGAGTGTTTCGGGAGGTCCCCTGGCCGAACGCGGTCGGAATTAAGCTCATGTATACTGGATCAAGCACACGTCAAGTTTTCAGACCGGAAGAGTTCGTAGATCGCACGTGGCGGTCCAATTTCAGTTTAACGGTCATCGTACCTAAATTAGGTCCACAAGTCTCATGATATGAAAGAGAAATTTTTCCTGATCCGAGGGTGTAATTTGGTTGAATTCTGACGGTCAGAACGCTTAATAATAACGCATCAAGTCACGTGCCAGATTTGGATTAAAATTTCTAAATCTAACCCTTTTCTCACTCTCTTCACTCCAGGCTCAATGAAATAGCCTCTGAACGTTGGTTGGGCTTGATTTTTGAAATGATTGTCAAGTCCATCCAAGTGGTCATAACGGTCTAAGATTGTAGGTATCGGACTTTCGACGCGCGGTCTAGATCTAATACAAAGTTTCAAAGGGTTTCCGTGAACAAACCGGTTTAGAGTTTGATCCTGGATTTTAGGGTAACGTAGCATCAACGATTCTACAAGTTTTGGGTCTTGTAGAACATATTTAAAGCGATCAGGGACAATTTCCCAGCGACTCTAGCATAGCGCTAGCTAACTTATGCCTAAATTCTAAAGGAATTTATCCTAAGTGATTTCTTTGGCTTTAGAATTGGGTTCTGAGCGGTTACCAAGGTGTTTTGGTTGACCCATTTCCTAAGGACGTCTAATCCCAGGTTGGTAAAAATATGGGGTGTTATAGATTAATTCCCCTGAGATCCGCAATTGTCCATCCAATTGCTCATTTGTATTCTTCGAGTACTTCAACCAAGTCAAACTCTTGGTCCTTTTTCAAACATGAAGAAATGAACATAAGAAATGTATCGTCTTGACCTAAGTAGACATACTTTAACTCAGATGACAATGGTTTTAAGTCAATCTTTGATGCCTTAATGCTAGATGGTAGAGGCTTAGAATTGTTGATGGGAAACTTTTCAAAACATGGCTTCTACCGGTTAGTTTCGAGCGCTAGTGCAAAATCTAATAAGGTCAACACAAAATTTAAAGTCATATGATCATTAGAATCCATGAAGTGATCCAAGCATGCTTTTAAGGGATCAGAGGTTATAGTCAAGAGGAGCTCATCCTCCATGAGCATATTAATCATGTTTGTCTCGTGGATCTCGTCACCATCCCCCAGTTGTTTGCACACATAAAATACATTAAGCTCTAGCGTAATATTCCCAAAGGATAGATTCATGACTCCATTCTAGCAATTAATTAGTGCGTTTGAGGTGGCTAGGAATGAATGTCCTAAAATAAGAAGAATTTGAGTGTTATAGTTCACGACCGATTGTATGTTCAAGATGATGAAATATACCAGATAGTAGAATTTGTCAACTTGGACTAACGTGTCCTTTACTGCCCCTCTTGTTATTTGAATGGAGTGATCAACCAATTATAATGTCATCTTAGCGGGTTTCAATTCACCAAGGCCTAGTTCTTCATATACTGAGTGGGGTATGAGGTTCACACTAGCCAATAAATCTAGTAATGCTTTTTCAATTCGAAACTTCTTAATAATGCACGGGATGGTAGGGCTACTTGGATCCTTGTATTTAGGAAGAGTTTTCTAACTTAGGATGGAACTCACCTATTCATTAAAAAATATTTTTTTATGTACATTCTGTTTGCAGCTGAGCGTACATAAATCTTTTAGGAATTTGGCAAAGGAGGGAATTTGTTTAATTGTGTCCAACAGGGGAATGTTAACTTTCACTTGTTTAAAAACCTCTAAGATGTCTTAGTTATCGACTGGCCGCTTTGGTGAGAGAAATCTTTTAGGAAACGGGACCCGAGCCTGTACTTATGCTCTGGCCCTTTGTCGTGTGGAGTAATACAAGGTCCATCATCATTCTTATGTTTTTTTTAAAAAAAAATTATTTTTAAGTCCTTAGGTGTTTGGCCTTCATTGGACTAGTCTTTTCTATCTCCTTCCAACTTCCAAGAGTAGTGATGAACTTAGCTTTTTCAACATGTGAGTTGGAAGGATTTGAATCACCCACTTCAAATTGCCCTTTTAGGTTAGGCTGAGATTGGGCTATAAATGCCCCTTTCTCTATAACACTCAAGTGTGATTCAATCATAGAAACTAATGTTTTTATATCAGTTAGGGCCTGTATGGTGTTTTGATTAAATTACATTTTCCCTTGTAAAAATGCTTGCAATGTGTCCTCAAGTGTCCTTTTTGATGGGGTTACTTATGGTATATTTTGTGGTGCATGAGGAGGATCTTGGGCAAGAGTGTTAGCATTAGTGGTTGGTCTATTTTTTTAACTAAAGTTGGGATGGTTCCGCCAACTTGGATTTTATGTGTTAGAGTTGGGTGCACTAAATGGGTGTTGATAGTCATTCATGGTATTCACTTGAGCTTGTAACATGTCCTAAAAATTTGTGGGACTATCATTTGTTAGGTGTGCATTGCTATAGCATATGTCACGGGTGTTTTTAATGACCTCATTGGTTTGTTAGACCGCTTCTATCTTCCTCAGTTCTATGGCCTTAACCTTTCGAGCGAGAGCCGCAATCTTTGCATTAACATCGTCCTCCTCTTTAAGGGTGTATATTACCCATTTCTCTTTAGATATAGTCTTGACACTACTTAATTTGTTGGTGGTGTCCTATGATTATGCATTTTCAGTCAACATCTCAAAGGAATCTCATGCCTCATTAGGATCCTTACTGATGAATTCACTGCTATACATCATCTCTTCGAATTAGCATATGTTTGAGCTTAATTCGTCATATAAAAAGCTAATCACCCGCCAAATATCATAGCCATAGTTTGGGCAAGTAAAAGTTCCTTAAAACTCTCCCAACATTAGAAAAATGTTACATCTTTTTGGAAGAAATTCATAATGCCATGCCTCAATGAATTGGCCTTATACACCGGAAAGAATTTTCTAAGGAACTCCTAGATCATCTCAGCCCACGTGCCTATTGATCTTAGTCTTAAGGAGTGGAGCCATGATTTGGCTATCTCCTTTAGAGAGAAGGGAAATAATTTTAATCTGATAACGTCATGGGGGACATTGTTATAATGAAAAGTTATGAAAATCTCATTGAACTCTTTAAGATGTAGATATGAACTTTCACAATCAAGTCCATGAAGCTTGGGAAGAAGTTGGATCACCCTTAATTTAAAGTTTATGTTACCTTGATTAATGAAAAAACCATGTAAAACTGTGCAGATGTTCTTGTCATTTATAGGTAATCACATAAAGTTTTGACTGGAGGAACATAGTGAGCCTCATTCACATCACACATTGTCCTAGCCAGAAGTTTATCATGTTCAACATTCTCATGAAAGTGTGGCTCTTGCTCAGCCATGTTTGGCATATTCGTAGGCATGGTTTTAAATGGTTCGGGGGTACGTAAAATTTTATAACTCGTCGATGGATTGTGAGGCCATTGACTAAAGCTCATTCGCTTAAAAGCTGTTATGTGTTATCCCTAACCCACTTGAATATGAACCACACAACTTGAAACCAATTCTAAGCCTACCCTAATAATATCAAAATCTTATATTAACTATAAAGCAATTAGAAGAAGAGAGGAACAAAGTTACCAGATTAGAAGAACTAGGGTTACAATTTCTTAAAAAGATAGAAAACAAAAACAATGTTAGTATTCTAGAAAAAATAAGAAAAACTTAGAACTAGAGCTTATAGAATTAAAAACCCTAAAACTAAACAAACTCTAGGTTATAACTAAAATTCATAAACTAAACTAAACCCTAATCGAAACCTAATGTATTCTCAACATAACAAATCTCCAACAACGGCACCAAAAGCTTAATTAAACCCAAGGGTTGACAGCCCCAAGAGCATGGCTGCGATGTAGTCTCAACTCAGTGAGACCAAAATTGTTCCACAAGGAATTATGTTGAGAGCACAATTAGAAGCAAACATGATTTATGGCTTTTAATCCAACAGAGTAAAAAGATGTTTTAAACAATTAATTAAAAACACTAAGGATCCAAGAATCCCTAATTAATAGTATCTGAACTTAATTTGTCTTCTCAAGTTGATAACTGAACTAGAATCATATTCCAATCTGTTCTAATTAGAAGATAATTTACTAAAATCAATTAACAATCATCCAACTTGATAAGAATTGAGATAGGATGATCTCTGAAAATCTATGTAATCAATTACACAGAATCAAAAGCATCCATTGTACTTTCTTTGGCATTTGATTGCCAACAACCTCTGCCAAAGAGGGGCATCTATAGACACCCTAGCCTGGGGAAAGCAGATAGTTGACTTTTCATTAGTTGATGGGCACTTGACAATGCAAATCTTGCCTCATGATTTCCTAGCAGATTTTTGATAGATCTTATATGTAAAGAAATTTACCAAGTGTCCATCAGTCGACCATTAGCCAAGTTTTTTCTAGCCTATATAAACAAGCATCTGCCCCCTGCTCATGGAGATAAATAAATGACAAAAGAAATAATTTGGAAGTTTTTTTCTTGGCTTTCATTCCCGGATTCCACTACTTATGATACTCTTCAATAACCATACCTAGCCTAGGTTCTGCCTTAACTAACTACCATAATCCAACTCAGTAAAGCCTCTCTGGTCACACTAAGAGTAAAGTAAGGATTAGGAACATCTGTGTCATACCCCAAAAGTCAAGAACTGAAAATCTCACTTTCCAACTCCCAAATCCAGCACTGACAGAATTATTATTATCTTTTAATCTCCCATTGTCATGCTCCAAACTTAGCGAACGGGCTCCCCAAATTCCCGAACTCCAAATTCAATTTGTAACAATAGAAGTTTCATTTTTCTCTCACTTTTTCTCTCTTCTTGGATATTTCATTTAAGACATTAGTCTATTTTAAAGTCAACCACCCTAACAACCCACATATATAAAATCCAAAATACATCATTTATCCAAAATATTATAGTCTAAAATTCTAAAAAATAAACAAGTGAAACAGAAAGAAAAATGATCATTGGGTGCTCTAAGATGGTCTAGTAATACCTTCCTAAAAAAAGTAAAGAAAATAGGGATTGAGCTCAATGCGCTTAGTGGGCATACTATATAGAGAGAATCAAGAGTACAAATAAGCAATACAACAAGCATATTATCATGGGTGAGTGTTGAGGGTCAAATATTGCATATTATCCTCCATTTATTACATAGTTTTATAAACATGATAATTGTTAATGTTCTATTTTAATCATGTTTGTGTTACAAGGTGAATTTAAGAGCTTAGATTTAAAAGGGTGTTAAAAGCATGGATTTGATGCTCAAGAATCACCAAGGCAAGGGATGGATCTTAGGAGACCAAGATTGAATAATTCACATGTTAAAGATCTAAGAAAATCAAGTGAGGAATGAAGAGCATTAAAGCCTTGAAGTGAAGAAAAGGAATCCTGAAATTGTCTTGAAAACAAACATATTCCTAAAAGTGTCCTAAAGAAGCATATTTTGAAATGCTGGGGCATTCTGTAAAATTGTGCAGAGGGAAGCCTATTTTGGAAAACTGCATAAATTTGAGGCAATTTTTAGAGTTTTTCGACTATATGCGAAAGTTGGAGTTTCATAACTAAAAATATGACTCACTAGGATGTTTTTAGGCATCTTCTAGGGTTTGTGGAGTGGAGCAAAAGCTTGGAGAAGCTGTCGCCAAGATATTTTCTTTCCTTAGTTATTTTTATACTTTTCTTAGGAGATTCTAGTTTAATCATGTCTATAGTTGGCTAAACCTCTTAGTTAGGGCTAGGAGGTGAAGCTTGTAGTGTGATGGAATATTTTTATTACTTTGATTCATGTTTATATTGAACTCTCTTTGATTCTAGTTTGATTGTAAGGAATACTTTCAATTTTTAATGGTTTGTTGTGACTTAAATTACAATAGATCTGCAATAGCTTTTAGTATGTGCTTTTCATGTTTTGGGATTATGAATCTAAGAAATTCTGTTGTTCACCATCATCCCTTGAGCATGGTTGGATGATGAAATCCTTCCTAACTTTCACAATTCTCTCAAATTAATTGTGGGATTAGTAAATCCTGTTGTGAGCCATTATCTCATAGGCATGGTTTTGTGATGGAATCACTTTCCATTCTCACACCTCTCATCCATTGAGAATTAGGTCAAAGGAAATTCAGATTTGGTTTAACTAAGATATCTTCCAATTTGATAAGATGGGACTCTCATTCTAGTTGTGTCATTTAATCAAGAATAGATCTCCCTAATCTCTACAAGTGAATCCTTTGAAACCCTAGTTTTTCACCTTTGAATATCCCAAGTTTTTCATTAAAACTCTTACAATTACTCTATATACTTCTAAATTTACGTTTTCATTTTTTTCTAATCCTTCTTCTAACTGCTTTTAGAATACTCATGAGATTAGTCCTTGTGGATTCGACCTCGGTCTCACCGAGATTATTACTACATCGCGACCCTACACTTGGGGTTGTGAACAAGTTTTTGACGTCGTTGTCGAGGGTTAACGGTTGCATTTTTTTGAGATTAACTAGTTTTAGAATTAGGTTAAGATTAGGATTTTTCTATTTTCTATTTTTAGGGTTTATTTTCTATTTTTAGAAACTTTCTAATTCTATGATTTCTTTTATTTTTAGAAACTAACTTACTTTCTAATTCTAGGTTTAGAACTTTCCTAATCAATTTTTTTTAGGAACTTTCCTTTTCTGCTTTTAGAAACAAATTTATTTTCTAATTCTATGATAGGATAGGATAAGATAAGATAGAATAAAATAAGTTAAGATAAGATTAGATAAGATAGGATAGGATAGGATAAGATAAGATAAGATATGATAAGATTAGATAAGATATGATAAGATTAGATAAGATAAGATAGGATAGGATAAGATAATATAGGATAAGATAAGATAAGATAAAATAGGATAAGATATGATAAGATAAGGGTTATTTCTAATTTATTTTTAGAAACTAATTTAGCTTTCTAGGTTTAGAAACTTTCTGTTTTCATTTTTAAAAGCTTTCCTTTTTCATTTTTAGAAACTGGGCTTTTTTTTTATATGGAAACTTTCCTAATTTATTTTTAGAAACTAGTTTTCTTTTTTAGAAACTTTTTTTTTTTTAGTTTTAGACACTAACTCATCTTTCTATTTTAATTTTTTAAAAAAATTTTATTTCTTTTTAAGAAACTAATTCACTTTCCTTTTTTTTTTTTTGCATGATCCTAACATAGATCTTCTCCGATATGGTAACTTCCTTCTAACTTCTCTTCTACTTACTTTCCATATTGCCCACGTACACTCCCGCCGGAGGCCTCCGATGAAGGCTTGCAAGGGGTGAGAAACACCTTAGACCCAATCCTACAAAGGAATAAGCACAAGAGTCCTCTGAACTCTAATGACTTACAAATAAGTAGATGAGCCCCATTTAGCACATTGTAGAAGATTTCCTCGTTCGATGATGAAAAATCTTCTGCTTCCTTGAACCGCAACTCAGAAGATGTACCAATACATGGCGATGGGTTGGGTCAAGGTAATGATGAAATTTTACTCTCAAATAGTTTTCTATAAGGGAGATAGAGCAATTCCAATCATCTATGCATTCAAGGCATCCCAGCTTAATGATTTTCCATTAAGGTGGTAGCTGAAGGATCCTTAAGTGCAGAAGTTCATTCCCCAATCCACTCTATTGAATGTTAATGATGAGGGTGGATTAGAGGATGAACTCCCATGAGAGAGAAGGCTTAGGGTATATGATCTAGGGTTAAACACACAAATGCACTCTTTATTTTCTCTCTACTAGCAACTGAAGACAAGCTCTCTATAAATAGAAAAAAGGTTACAACAGATATAAAACGGTCACATTTATGATAGAGTTCGATATCATCGAGCAGGGTTAATATCATCAAGCATATACTCTCGATTGCATCAACTGGCTGCCAGATGACACAAACTCAAATGTCAAACACTTTTGAAACATTTTGCCAGCTGGTCAAGGGAATCAAAACTAGCATCGATGTCATCAGATTTTGAACTCCGATTTCATCAATACGGAGATCGATTCCTTGATACTTGAAAATGAGAGAGACATACCTTTGAATTATTTCAGGTCAAAAGAATGATCGAGGCACACTTGATATCATTAGAATTTGAATGTCGATGCATCGATAAATCCAAAGGATTTTTCAGTTAAGCTTGTTGGACAGTTTATGTCCATTCTTGATGCAATCAACCCAGTCTCAATATCATCGATTTTATCAAGTAACCATTGATCCAAGATAAAATGGCCTAAAAATATTGCTAGAAAGCAGAGTGTCTAATTCCGATATAATCGAAGGTCTTTTGATATCATCAAAATTTGAATTCCAAGGATATCTAGGAGTACTTCGATACATCAAAGATTTTATGATTTACCTTAGTAGAACATTGGACACAACATATATGATGTCAATTTTATCGAGTCAACTTCGATAGACTCGTGATTCAAATTTCGATGATATCGATACAACTATTGATACATCGATAATTTCATCCAAAAATATTTACGGTTGTGGCAAATCTTTTATCCTCATTTCAATATGATCAAGTGAGTTTCAAGGACATTGATAGCACTTTTCGATTGCACCGAGCAGTCTATTGATAAATCGACAAAGGTAGAAAACTTAGAAATTTTTTTGAAGTTTGAAAAAAAAGTTTTCTAACCCAAAAACCCTATGATATTGTAATCAATTTTAAGGGTTTTAAATACCTGGTGTTTTGGGACATGGGATGTGAGGCTAAGATTTACCTTTGACGAGTTTGGGCCTACATCTAGTTGAGGCAAACGATTGATTGATCTTCCTATGGAGCTTCTCTGTCTAGCTAACTCAACAATCATGTTGATTGACAAACTAGGACTTTCAATCTCCCCCTTTGTCAATTACATGACAAAATACCAAAACATCCTAGAAAAACTTTTATATTGACACCTTAAATTGTGTGTACATGAACTTTACACTATTGTACAATGCTATCTAGTTCATATACACAAACATTCAGAGGTTGCTCCCCCTAACTGCAAACTCCCCATTTCTCCTTGCAGCTACTCCCCCTAACACCTGCATCACCATTCAAGCAGACACATAATTTTTGTGGATTTATTCTCCCCCTTTTTGTCAATCATTAACAAAGGGAAATGTAACAGTTGATATTGATTGAAGCGAAAGTATTTGAGAGAATCATCATTCAGAGGGCACATGCATACGATAGATGTAAGTAGCATTACATTCCAAAGAATGTGTATGCATCGTAGGAGAGTAAATAGAGCAGAATAGTATGCGGATAATATTAAAACATCACATGCACCCTACACAGCACATCCAATAGGTGATATAAACTAGATAAAGCACCATTCAAAGCAAACCAAATTGACATGGCAGTAAGATATATAAGATGTAAACCGCCATATCCCAAAATTTTCACAAATATATATACTACCTAGGATTGACAGTGGAGTATCATTCTATGTAAGACAACGAAACCATCCAATTTTGTGCAAAGATGAGCACAGTAAAAAAGGAGGAACATAGTGTAGGCCAGTAGCAACATTGTACTTCTCAATTTGAGCCTCAACGTCCATGGGGCTCGCCATGTGTGAGCCAGTCGACTACATGTTGTGTTGTTTACTAGAGGACATCGAATTTCTCTTTAATCGTGGTGAGGCACCTTTCACAGTTGTAAAGATGTTCCTCTATACCAATCATCCCATTAAGTAGGTGACATTCGAGGTGATGAGCTTGACGATTTATGATAGACTTCAAACTGAGCAGCGGTGCTCGATTGGATCCCTAAGGAGTAGGAGGACATGAAGGTTGAGCATGTTGGGCAACCAACTGCATGGGAGCTCTCAGGTGGGTCTTTGACCAAGAGGAGTTCTCCTACGTTCAGCTCTCAGGCGGGTCTGTGTATACCTAGAGTTGCGTCATTGAGATTATAGGGATATTGGATTAGTTGAACATTTACATTTTGACATTTTGTATATTTTTGAGGTAAAACATGTATGTATTCAGCCCGATAATACATTCATACTCTGGAGGTTATGAAACACGGATATACATAATATATTTATCTTAGTCTTCTGCTTGTTTAACCACCTTAACTCTGGAGTATGATATGTTGTTTTAGTATAATCCCACTCATGTTTAATGCACTAATATGGACAACATTTAAACATCATTATCTATGTTGCATATGTGATGCGTTGGAACTCGACCCTCAATTTTTGGGGCACTATAAGTTGGTATCAGAGCATGATTTGGATTAAAATGGACCTAGGTTATGGTAACACGATGCTCATTGAAGCACTTTGACTTAGTTGGGGGTGAAAAAATGTAGAAATGATCGTAGGATCCTAAGTTTCACCGACGGGCGAGAATGACCGTCGAAATGTGACCCGTACGCGTCCAAGATCATGTGAAATGATCTCAATTCTCTTTTAGATCATCAATCAATGGGTTTAAACTATTAGACAATGATTTCCAAACTTAATCACGCCAAAAGGTGTGAATATGTACGAGATGGACCAAGAAAATGCATCACACAGACCCATAGGCCCAAAGCCCAATTATCTATGGGACCCAGGGGGTCCCCTGCACCATTCCGGCACTTTGGGAGGGAGAGGCCACTACCACCTGTCCAAGGGACCGCGGTAGCACTGCACCAACGGCGGCGCGACTCACCCACCTCCAGTAGGCCACGGCTGGCCCGCGGATCGGGTAGCCTGTCACCCTAACCCACTCCTGTGGAGCCTTGTATTTGTGTGTGATGACCCTATTTAGGTCCCCTTTGCTTCCCTTTGTCCTTTTCACCCCCTCCAAGCTTTCAAATCCCTCCAAATTCACA
Organism: Magnolia kwangsiensis; assembly: GCA_037074715.1. Lineage (NCBI taxonomy): Eukaryota > Viridiplantae > Streptophyta > Magnoliopsida > Magnoliales > Magnoliaceae > Magnolia > Magnolia kwangsiensis. Next base: position 81,933,415 of record CM073589.1, on the reverse strand, counting down.
TTTCCTCTCTCAAATCTTCCTCCCATACACAAAGCTTCTTCTTCTTCTGTAAGTGCTATAGTTTCCTGCTCCTTTGATTGTCAAATTTTGTACTGCCAAAACCACTATTTATGTCTTGAGTAGTACATTGTTATATATGTTCAAGGCATTGCATAGTATACAAGGACAATGTTTCAAGCCAAGTACAAAGATCTACTTCAAGAAATGCAAGATTAAGTACATTATTCACTCCTTTAAGCTTCAAAGTTCAATGTTTTAAAGCGACATCGAAAGACAAGTGAACTGTTCATACTCAAGACTCAAGTTGAAGTACAACTCAAGTACTAAAAATTGAAGCTTCAAAATATCTCAAGTACAAGCTTCATTATGTGTCGAGATATCAAGCTTTGTAGAGCGACTATCAATTGAAGAAAAAGAAGACTCAATGTTCATTCTTCAATAACAAGGTTTGGATGACCTTAGATTGACCTTAGGATAGGTCATTTTGAATACATAATTCAATCGCTCATTTTATAAGTGTTTGGTTTGTTCTTCGACTAGTCGTGGACTTTGTTCGACTAGTCCTAGCACTGGCTCGACCAGTCCAAGAAATTTCAAGACCAGACCAAGTTTGTTGAATATTTTTAAAATTTTTTGTTAAGCCATGACCAGTCCTGGAGACTGCTCGACTGGTAGTGTGAATAATGCATTACTTATTCAAGACCAATCCTACAACTATGACTCAAACTCTAGCAACTATTTCTGGTTCCTCATGACTAGTCGTGGAGGTCACATGACCGGTCGTGTAAGGCCTTTGACCAGTCGTGGAACAGGTTTTTCCGATCGTGCTCAAAATTTTAAAAATTCGTTGGTCCTACGACTAGTCATAATGTCCACAGGACCAGTCAAAGGTGCGACTTTTGCATATATAAATAGACAACGAATTTCAAAGTATTTTAATTTAATTTAAGAAAACTCAAGACATCACTCTGAGAGATAAGTATGCAAGCTTCTTAAGCTATATTGTGCATATTTCATATTCTCTTTTATTAGATTTTTATATTTAATTTTGTATTCTGCATTCCAATCTAATTTGAAATAGGGATTATTCCTACTTCTTGGAATCAAAATCAAATAGAGCTAGCCCAGCTTGATTTAATGTAAAATCAATCTAAAACTTAGAACCATTTCATGAGTGAGTTTGGACATTGAACTTCTACGTTGAATTTTACTCTGACTTGGTTCTTCTAGGTTGTAACAAAAGGAGAATATCCAGGTATTTTACATTTGAGTAAATCTTCTATTTTTTATTTCTTTTGAGATTGAGATAGAAAAATCTCATTGTTTTGGTTATCAGAGGAGATCCGGAAAACTCAGAGTATGGGGTTTTTGAATTGTGTAATCCCACTTGAAAGACACAATTGTGAGGGTTTTAGGTGAACCTGGAAAACCTATTTTCATAATGAACGCTAATATTCACTGTGTGAGGATATTAGGAGTGGAGTAGCTGTGTGGTTGTTGTTTAACAGTTGGTGTACACATAGGCGAACCACTGTAATTCTTTGTGTTTTATGGATGTGTGGTTTATTTTTTATATGTTTTATAATTCAAGATTGTGAGGTGTATTTGTGGATGTGAATGTTGTAATCTTTACTTTTCGACATTATGGGGAATGTTGTAATAGTTTAGATTTCCTTTCCTTGCTATTTATTTATTTATTTATTCCTCTGTATCAAGTTTGAGTTTTTGATACAAAGACCTTTTTAGGAATTAGGTTGTCCTACCATAAACCTTGGTTTTTGGTGTAAGGTTGTCCTTAGAATAATATTTGTATCAATCTCTCAATACTCATACATTTGAGGTTGCTTTACATTTCAGTATTATGAATTGATTATAGTACTATCGTTCCTTTAATTATTTAATTTATGTTGTTATCGTTTTAATGTGGCATAGTCCTATTCAAACACCCCCCCTCCCTCCCCTTTAGGACATATAGCTCGGCCTTTTCATCTTCTACATTACACACCCATCCTCCACCATTTTCCTCAAAACCCCTTTCTTACAACCCTCCATCTTTCCATTTTCTACCTATTTGAGCACAAAGGCTCTCTTTTGTGCTTCATAAACCTTCAAATCCACAAACTCATCTCACATTTCAAGCTTTTCAAACCCCATGGCTCTTTTTGAGCTTGTTGCTACTATTTTCTCCCTCTCCACACTCCATTCTCTTATGAGAAAGAAGAGGGCATACGTGGATGAAGCCGAGCCTAGTCGCCCAACCCGTTCGAGGAAGAAAATGGGTGTCGAAGAAAGCACGAGCGCCAAGCAAGAAATGAGATCAAAACGGGATCTTGACTCATGGATCCCCATTGAAAGATCACTACTGGCAGGCATCGAATTAGGTAGGTTCCATAACCGTAGAGTGGTATTCGAGGCCCATGTTGATGAAAAGCTATTTGGACTGTACTCAGTGATGGACATGCTCCTAGAAAATGGTTGGGGTCCCATATTTGAGGGAAATACCCATGCGAGTGAAGGGGCAGTGCGTGCCTTCTATGCTCATATACAGGACACATTACTAGAGCCGATGCAATTTACTATTTCTTTGGGAAGGGAGGAAGCCATAATCAATGTAGATGTGGTGGCTCGAATTATGGGTATGGAGTGTGGACTTGTACATGCTAGTGAGAAAAACCTTGCCAGTGAACGAGAAAGGAATCGCCGCACCCATTTCTTTTGTGGCCAGCTGGAGGTGAGGAAATAGCCTTGCATCGACCAAATTTATAAACAATTTTCACCTGGTCGACCACATATTTTCATATAACGTATATCCAAGGTGGAGTAACCGCACGGAGTGTACTCCACTCATGGTGGATTTCTTATACAGAGCTGGTCAGGGAGACAAGCTATGTCTGCCTACATTCATATTGTCTCAGATTGTGGATACCACATGATCTATATGGGGAGATGCCTCACTTTCCTTCGGCCGACTTATTTGTAAAATTGCCCGCCACTTCAATTTCAGACTCCATATGGGTGACATTGCCCCGATTCATATCATCAGATACATTATGCTCAACAATATAGGCATATGCCCCAGGCAACGTCAAGCAAGGCTTCATGAATATGGGGATGAGATTGAGGAAGAGAGTGAGGAGGAAGAAGGGAGAGAAGATGAGGAAGACAATGATGAGGAAGGCAGTGGCGAGGAGAACACTGAGGAAGGAAGTGATGAGGAAGAGTATGAAGAGGAAGAAGAAGAGGCCCAAGATCTGCATAAGGAGCCTCTTACTGCTACACATGACGACCATCATGATCGGGCTGCTTTGGAAGCCCGCATGGCTCAGATTGAAGAGAACTAGGCCGTCTTAGGACAGGAGGTCAGGGAGACCCAGGCCGAATTGAAGTAAAGGCTTGAAGAGAATCAAGCCTATATGAAACAAAAATTTAAGAGGATGTCTCACACTATGAAGGCCCTCTTGTGTTATATGCAGGACAAGGGTGCTCCTCCACCTTCACCAGAGTCGAACGACTAGTCATATGTCATAGTTGTCTTTAGGTTTTCCTTATTTCTTGTTTTCCTTTGTAAAAGCCTAGGTAGGCTTGGTTGGTTGATAGTGTGCTTAGTGTTTAAAGTTGTTGTTAGATTAGCTCACATGCATCTTCTGTCATGATCCATCTAAGACTACATATCATGTATTGTGACAATTTTGGTTAAATGAAATGCATGAAGCTTCTTTTAATTTAGAATGTGTAGAATACTTGAAAAATTGAGTATTATTATTCAAAATCTTACACATGTTGTACCCTACATTGTATATAGGCAATGCCTTTAAAAAATACTCAGAATATGACACGTCTTACACTTGGTGGATCGATTGACGGGGCACCTCCCCTAAGCGATAACCATACGGACCCTAGCTTGGGCCCGAATTATGAGACTATGCCAAATTCTCAGCCAGCCACTGGCCTCACAAATGAGCCAACACCTTTTGCACCACCGGTTCTAAAATAGAACCATGCGTCTTCATCGACACCACACATACCTTAGTCGGCTCCTCCTCCTTATAGGTTAGAGAAGATTATATTTTTGATGTAGCAGTAGGAACAGTTTTTTGCCATTATTACGGGGGCCATTGCTCAGAACATGAATATGGTCCCTCCTGCGCCACCTATGCAGCCTCTTGGAAACATGAATACCAACAGTCTATTTGAATGCTTCCAGTGCTTCCAAACTCCCACCTTTGCCGGCACTCACAGGCTCGAGGAAGCCGAATATTGGAAAGATCGCATCTCTAAGATGCTAAAGCCATTGCACTGCACTGAGGTAGAGTAGGTTGAGCTGGTCACATATACGTTCGAGAAGGAGGCTAGTTTATGGTTGGATAACGTCCTATGAGCAGTTCCTACAGGACACGTGTGGACATGGGAGGCATTTGAGACTCACTTCCACGGGAAGTACTTCGCCCTCACAAACCGTAATGAAAAGGAGGATGAGTTTCTTCGTCTCCGATAGGGAGCTATAACTGTGTTGAAATATGAGAATAAATTTATAGAGCTAGCCAGATACGCTCCTTTGATCTTAGCAAATGAGCCAATGAAGATGCGACGTTTCTCAGATGGTATGTGGCCCGATATCCGCAGGAAGATGTGTTGCGCTAGTATTCCCAACTATGCTGAGCTAGTGAACATGTCCTTGCAAGCTGAGCAGGATGGAGACATACTATCTTGCACACATTTACAAGTGGGCCTAAGGCCTCGACTTGATTTGCCGAACTGACCGTTCCTCGACAAGAGACTACGTGCAGATTCGCCTCCTATGCTTATGGCTCCACCAACATAGTTTAGGCGATCAGATATATGGTACACCTACTATAAGAGGATGGGCCATTCAGATATATATTGTTTTACTAAGATGTGGGAGAATGGTTTCATGCTGCCTTAGAAGATCAGTCGTCAACTATATTAGCTCCACCTCTACGATCGGCACCGTTAGCATAGCCATTTTACCGACCACCTGTACCTCGAAATAGGATGCCTTAACGACCTATGGCAGCATAACCAAATCATCCACAACAAGCAAGTGTGCATGCTCTTGTAGCTAAGCATCTAAGTCAGCAGCTACAGTTCCTTTAGCATTTGAAGTCACTGCCCACATTCAAGGTATACCAGTTTTTCTGTTAGTGGACACCGGGTCCACTATTTCGATGATGGCATACTACAAAGTCAAGTGATTAGGCCTGAGCACTACCCCTATGGTTGGGGTGAGAGTCATTGCAGCAGTAGGAACCCTCATAGATGCCACTAATCTTTGTAACGGTTGCTTGATAGACTTAGGAAGCAGGGTGGTGTCTATTGACCTATTTGTTTCCTCATTATACCATTATGATGTCATCCTCAGCATGGATTGACTCACTAAAATGAAGGTAGAGATTGATTGTGAAACCAGATTAGTGACAACACATGGGCCCGAAAACACAACCTTCACATTCCCGTTCAGGTCAGTTGCCCCTTTCGAGTCCTTTGTTATGCATTCTTATTAAAAGATCATGATGGTCCATCACTTGGGGACATGCCTATGGTCCAGGATTTTTGGGACATATTCAAGACGATACGTGGACTACCTCCTCGGTGCGGATCGACTTTACTATCAACCTTGTACCTGGTGCAACACCTATTTCTCTACCGACGTACCGCATGCCTCCATGTGAAATGGAGGAGTTGAGGAGACAGATCGATGATCTATTGGATACAGATATTATATGGCCTAGTGTATCCCCTTGGGGAGGACTAGTATTGTTTGTAAAGAAGAAAGACAGGTCGCTGCGATTGTGTATTGATTACTGTAGGTTAAACCAAGTGACAATGAAGAACAAGTATCCCTTGCCAGGATAGATGATCTGTTCGACCAGTTGAAAGGGGCACAGTATTTCTCAAAGATTGACTTACAGTTTGGATATCATCAGTTGCGCGTCAGGGATGAAGACATGTAGAAAACAACATTTAGAACTAGTTTTGGACACTATTGAGTTTCTCGTAATGTCATTCGGACTTACGAATGCATCGGCTGTGTTCATGGACCTCATGAACCGGGTGTTTTAGCCGTATCTGTACCGGTTCGTCATCATATTTATAGATGACATTTTGATATACTCCAAGAGCTGAAAGGATCACGAAGAGCACATACAAGCAGTCTTCGATACTCTCAGTAAGAATCAATTGTTTGCTCAATACCGAAAATGTGACTTTTAGAAGGAAGAAGTCAAGTTTCTAGGGCACGTAGTGTCCAAGGAAGGTATTTCCATGGACCTTGCCAAGGTGGTTGCTGTTCAGGACTGGGAGCAGCCTGATTCACTTATAGAAGTAAGGAATTTCCTTGAACTCATAGGCTACTATCACTGCTTCATTAAAGACTTTTCCAAGATAGCTAGACCATTATCACAACTCACTCGAAGGGATCTTAAGTTCACCTGGAATGAGAAAGCAGAAGCAACCTTTTAGGAATTAAAGGAAAAGCTGACGTCTGCACCTGTGCTAGTATTGTCAGAGCAGGGGATCATGTACACTATTTACACTAACTCCTCTTATGTTGGTTTGGGATGTGTGCTTATACAGAAGGATAGAGTGATCGCCTATACCTCACGACAGTTGAGGAAAGATGAGGAAAACTACATCACGCATGACCTGGAATTGGTAGCAATCATTTTTGCATTAAAGCTATGTAGATATAAACTCTACAGAGAGGAGTTCGAGCTCTTTTGCGACCACAAGAGCCTTAAGTACATATTCACGTAAAGGGACCAAATATGAGGCCACGATGATGGATGGAAATCTTGAAGGACTTCAAGTTTGAGGTTTCCTACCATCCTGGTAAGGCTAACCTTATGGCTGATGCGTTGAGCTGAAAGAAGATAATAGAATTTGTAGCTTCGCTGATGATAGAAGAATGAAATATCGTAGAGTTTGTGCGGAACTTCTAATAGAGGCTTACATTAGAGGAGCCATTCGAGAGCGTCACACACATCCATGTACAGCCACTTATTGCTGACCGAATCATTGCGGCACAAAAAGAAGACGAACTGTTGGTGAAGATGAGAAGGCGAGTGAGCAACAATGAAGACTCTGAATGGATGGTTGGTCTAGATGGAGGTTTGAGGTATCGTGGCCATCTGTGCATCCCAAATCTCCATGACTTAAGGAAGGAAGTTCTAGAAGCTGCTCACAATTCAAGAATGACAATGTATCCTGGCAGTACGAAGATGTACCAAGATATGAAACATTCATATTGGTGGGACAGCATAAAGGCCCACATAGAAGATTATGTGTCTCATTATCTTATGTGCCAGTAGGTCAATGCCGAGCATCGTCGGCCTCCTAGATTACTTCAGCCCATGCCCGTAGCTGAATGGAAATGAGACTTCATATCTATGGATTTCATTTCTGCGTTATCGAAGACAAGGAAGGGACATGACTCCATTTCGGTGATTGCGGACCAATTGATGAAATCAGCTCATTTTCTCCCGATTAAAGTTCCAAACTCAGTAGATGATTTAGCCATGATATACATCAAGGAGATTATACGATTGCATGAAGTTCCTATGTAGATCGTATCGGATCGAGATACGCAATTCACGTCCATTTTCTGGACTCGAATCTAGGAAGCAATTGGAGTGAAACTGAAGTTCTGTATCGCGTTCCACCCACAGACCAATGGGTAGATGGAACAGGTAAATCAGATACGTAAAGATATGTTGTGAACATGTGTGCTTGATTTTAAAGATAGTTGGGATGACTATCTTCCCTATACTGAGTTTTCTTATAACAACAGCTTCCAATCAAGCATTGACATGGCTCCCTACGAAGGTAGTATGGGCGTCCATGTCGAGCACCCCATTGTTGGGCAGAAGTTGGTAAGAAAAGCCTGATTGGCCCAGATTTAGTACAGGCGACCTCAGAGAAGATAGATATTATTAGACACTGACTCCTTGCAGCATAGAGTAGACAGAAGAGTTACGCCGATATACGACGGTGGCAATTGGAATTCGAGGTTAAGGACCATGTATTTCTTAAGGTTTCCCCATGAAGGGAGTACCCATTTTGGTAAGAAGGAGAAGCTTACGCTGAGATTCATATGCTCATTACAGATTCTGGATTGATTAGGTGTGGTAACATACCGTCTTACCTTTCCCATACCACTCGCTAGTGTGCACAATGTATTTCACGTGTCCATGCCAAAGAAATATGTTCCCAATCCCACTTACATTATCAAGTGAGAGTAGGTGACGCTAATGCTACTTACGTACCTCAACTAACACGTATCTCAGATAGGAAGGAATAGGTGTTGTTCAGCAAAGTTATCCCTCTTATGAAAGTATTGTGGACTCACCACACTGAGGAAGAGGCGACTTAGGAAATAAAAGATGAAATCCATAAGAACTACCGTCAGATTCTCGAGGAGTACAAAAATGTACAAATTTTGAGGATAAAATTTTCTTTAAAGGGATAGATTATAACGTCTAGAAAAAATTCGTACAAAGACCCAAGTACGACCTCAGGTAGAAATCCCTAGAGACCGTATACAGTGAAAATTAGATGAAAATTAATTAAGTACTAAACTAAATTAATCGATGGTTTGCTTGAATCACTATCTATACGAACTGCAACACCCAAAACCATTAAGATCGATAGCTCAACATTACTTAAAAACCTCGGGGAAAACCCAAAACCCAGTTGCTCTCGGGAGCACATTGAAACTCCGTATCAGACTTGGACCGCGTGTCGAAAGGTTTATTATCATAAGACTATAAGGTTATGATCACCTTATTGGGCTTGAGAAACATCGCGGGAATTAAGCCCAAATAGTATTTAGAAATGCACAACTTGAGCTTGGAGAAAAATGTGTGAGAAACGAGAATATCTTTAGAAAATGAACTCAAACTTTAGTGAATTGGACCATTCACTTGCGGGTGAAATTGAGGACTTCAGACTGTTAGTTTTCGACCCAACTATACCCATGAATTGGAGAAAATTCCCTACATCTATTGGTATACTTGTGGCCTTGATCGAGGAACGACGACCATTGATCTAATACAGGTCCTTCACGGTCGATCCATTTGTCAGATCAGACCATAAACACAGTCCTGGCATAGATCCATTTTCAGGGAACTTGTTCTATGACTTAGGTGAGAAATGGACCTTTCTAAGGGCCCTTTTTGTCAAAAACAGACACCCTTTCTCTATAACCTAAGTATACCATGGCCTTGGGGCCATTAACACCACTTCTAAGCCTATATAAGACCCTTAAATCACCCCATTCATATCCCATGTGAATTTTCTCTAACCCTAGGAGAGAGAAGAGAGAAAGGAAGAGAAAAGAGTGAGAAGTGAAGGGAGATCCTTAGAGTTTACTGCAATGATTCTTTCCTGCTACTCCATGCGTTGAATTGTCTTTACATCTAGCTACACGAGCCATTCCAACTTCAAATTGGGTAAGAAATCCTAACCCTAATCTTTTTTTAAAAATTCAAATAGAGGAATCAATGAAATGACTAACCTATTTCAATGTTTAGGTACCGTTGTTCTATGTACAAGGATGTAAGATTTGAACCGAGTTCGAAATGAGGAATCCAACGGAAGGTGTAGACTATAAATGTTTAGGTTATGGTTTTCAAGGCTTTCAATGTTAGCAATGATTTATGTCTGACTTGATTGTTGTCATATGATCTTAGTTATGATGTATTCGATAAACTATACAAGTGTGTGAACCATGTGAATATATAATGCATTCCAATGTATTTGTTGAAATGTTTAAATGAAAGAGAAATTGTGATTTTGCATGCCATGACTATTAATCTAGAATACATGTTTGTTGTGTGTATGACAACTCCTTTATGAAAGGATTTGTCATAATATATTCTATAACTAATTTATTTTATATATATAGTATTATGTAGTCTAAGTATTTGATAAAATGTTTGAATGAGAAATTGTTTGATGAATTGCTTTTAACAACGGTGTTGAGATGGGATTCTCAACTACCTTATCCATATTTATAGTTTCTTTCGTATAAATGTGAATTGCTACTATGTAATTTATGGACGAAATGCATATGTATATTAACATGTTCAATGTGTTTGATAAAATGCTTAAATAAGAATTATATTTAAATTGTTTATTAAATGTTGTTATGAGCAACGTAAGTGATTACCTATTGCATTTGAGTATGTTGGGACTACCACGTAGTCTAGGCAATCGGTAATGATTCCTGATTAAGTGACGCACTAGTTTCGTCACATTAAATACATTCAATGAATCCGAGCCATATGCTGATTGTCGACAGTGGTTAGGCCACATAGAGTGCTTATGCATTTCATGTCGATTAATTCAGCGTGTGCTTATACCAATCACACTTGTCAAATAATCCGATTGACCTCTTGTGTGTTTACCATGTATGGACATTATTGCTTGAATTTAAGGTACCAATTATCAATGTAGAACCCATCTCAACCACAGTACCACGATCCGCTAAGACTCATGAGCTGGGCATGGTGGAATGGGACACCATGATTGAGCTGTCAGCCTACGCTGGAGTGACGAGCCTCTCCGTAGTGACCAATGAGCAACCTAAACTCACGAGCCAAATATAGTGGTGTATGGGACAATGTATTTGAGCTGACGGCCTACGTTTAGGTGACGAGCCTCCCGTAGTAACCTCGCGTATAAACTAGGCCTACCCTGAGGTGACGGGCCTCTCCATAGTGACCTCGACTGTAAACTCATGAACTTAACTATTCACTATTTTCATTTGGGGTAATGCCCTACAACTTCCCTATCGTATGTAACTAACTAGAATTGACAACCCTAGATGGACCCTTGCTTAGATAAATCAAAAAAATGGAGGTACTTTAGCTTCCCAAATCTGCTTTATGAATAAACCTAATCAATTACTTGGCTAACACAATCATGCACTGCATTGCATGTGCTATGGCGAGGAAGCACACTTTTCGAGAGTTTGTCATGCGCGATCGTAAGATGAAGTCACTGAGGGAGTGTAGGAGAGGGCATGCATCATTACATCATACCATTCCTGCATTAAAGAGAGTACTTAGAATATGATTTTTGTACTGCTTTATCATTACTACCTAACTGAATTGATAACATGTTATCCTTTACCTTATAGTACCACTGAGCTGATCACTCACTCCCACTCTGAGACAGTTTTTTAAAAAACTAACCAGACTTTGATTTAGACACAGATTATGGCGAGGCTTATGTGATGGAGCCGGACTTCTTTGACGACGAGGAGTTCTCCTATGTTCAGCTCTCAGGTAGGTCTTTGTAGACCTAGAGCTACGTCACCGGGATTACAGGGATATTGGATTAGTTGAACATTTATATTTTGACATTTTGTATATTTTTGAGGTAAAACATGTATGTATTCAGCTCGGTAATATATTCATACTCTGAAGCTTATGAAATAAGTATATACTCGATACATTTATCTTAGTCTTTTGCTTGTTTAACCACTTTAACTCTGGAGTATGATATTTTGTTTTAGTGTAAACCCACTCATGTTTAATGCACCAATATGGACAACATTTAAACATCATTATCTATATTGCATAAGTGATGCGTTGGAACTCGAGAGTTGAGCATTGCTCGACCCTCGATTTTCGGGGCATTACATTACAACATGCCTAATAATCCTCTTAACAACAATCAAGTGAGATTCCTTAAGTTCAGAATGATATCTAGTACAGATTCCTACGTTGAATACAATATCAGGTGAAATCGCAGTTAAATATAACAGACTGCCAATCATACTATGATACAACCTAAGATCTACACTCTTACCTGTTGCATCTTTAGAGAGCTTAAGAGTTGTACTCGTAAGAGTATCAAAATGCTTACCACTTTTAAAACCAAACTTCTTAACCAAGTTTAGAACATGGTTTGAGAAATGAAAATACTGTCTTTAAGTTGTTTTACTTGTAAACCTAAGAAGTAATTTAGTTCTCTAACCATGCTCATTTCGAACTTGGACTTCATCAACTCTGTAAACTCAGTAGACAGGTTAGAACATGTAGAGACATAGATAATGTCATCAACATATATCTATACTATAAGTATGTGTTTTCTTAACAAATAAGGTTTTATCAACACTCCTCATAACAAAGTTATGACTTAGTTAAAACTTGGTCAGTTTCTCGTACCATGCCCTGGGAGCTTGTTTTAAACCATAGAGTGTCTTTTTCAAGTGATAAACATGATCAGTGTGTTTAGGTTCTTCTTGTTCTGCATAAACTTCCTCATGTAGATCACTGTTCAAGAAAGCACTCTTGACATCCATTTGATAAATTTTAAATTTTTTGAAACAAGTAATGAGTATGAATAATCTTATGGATTCAAGATGAGCTATTGGGGCAAAGGTTTCATCATAATCAGTTCCTTTTATCTGTGTGTACCCTTGTACAACTAGTCTAGCCTTATTTTTTATAATATTATCTAACTCATCAGACTTATTTTTAAAGATCCACTTAGTTCTAATGATATGTTTATCAGCTGGTCTAGGAACCAAATGCCACACATCATTTCGAATGAATTGATTCAATTTATCTTGCACGGTTATAATCCAGTTTTCATCAGCAAGAGCCTCTTTTACATTAGCCGGCTCAATTTAGGAAGTAAAACATACATAATTGCATATATTTTCCAATTATTTTCGTGTACGCACACCAATGAGAGGGTTACCTAGTATTTAATCAGTTAGATAATCTTTAACTGATCAAAGTTCAGTTTTGAGTTGACTAGATGAAGAGTCAGGTTTATCTATAAAATTGACTTCATCGTCTTCTGAACTTGGAGGTGGTGTATTCGGGTTATCATCAATAACAACATTTATGGATTCCTGAATGACACCAGCCCTCTTGTTGAGAACACAATACACTCGACTATTTAGAGCATACCCTAGGAAGATCCCTTCGTCGCTTTTATTGTCGAACTTTCCTAAATTTTCACGGTCACCCAAAATATAACACTTACTGCCAAAAACTTGAAAGAATTTAACTGTGGGCTTTTTATTAAACCACAGTTCATATGCTGTTTTATCTTTTAATTTTCTAATTTAAACACGATTAATTATATAAAATGTAGTGTTCACAACTTTAGCCTAAAGATTTTTAGGTAACTTCATGCTATTTAACATAACATTGGTCATTTCTTAAAGCACATAGTTTTTCCTTTTAACAAACTCATTTTGTTGAGGTATCCTAGGTGCAGAAAATTCATGCGATATGTCACGCCCCAAACTCAGAAATCGGACTCACAGGAATTTCGATCATCGAATCCAGTGCTGACAGCCTCCGTAGTACCCCATTCTCGGCTCCCGGCGTACATATGCCAGATTTCGATCCTGGGATCCTACAAGGAGGATTTTCCAGTGTACATTTATCTCGTAATGAGCATAACCACAAGATTACCCAAATCATAAAGGCAACATCATCATCATATATCCACTAATATAATCGTTTGAATACAATGCTAAAAGGGAAATACATCTCTATATATATATAAAATCAAAGCTCCAGAGGTCCGCTACATGCTCCAAGCTCAACGCTGCTGCAACCTAACACCACCTGCATGCATCTATCGTACATAAGCTTATAGAAATCTTAGTGGGTGGTGAAAGTGTGTGCACGAGGTAAGTGCCAAGTAAGTAATATTAGAGTAATCAGAGTAAGCGAAAATACTGGTAAACCCATAATCATATGATATCAGAAACACTGGCAAGATCATAAATCATACGAAATCAGAGTAATATGAAAACATGTTGATAGGCCCATGAATACCATCAGTCTCATCCAGGCTCTGCTACGCAAAATATAATAAAAATAATATCATATACTGATGAAGCAATGCAAATCGAATATGCAATACGAAGACAACAAGTTAACTATCAGATGCCGATGATGCAATGTAATATACAAATCCTGATGAGTCCACAATTTTCGCCAGTCGTATCTAGGCCGTATAAATGCAGAAACATAGTAACCCAAAATGTCATATGCGTGCAATATGCGACGTGAATGAAATGACCAAGCTGAAGTGTGAAGTCGTGATGATAGTACGTAATATCGCAGGCTACGGGGTCCATCACGAGGGACCTCTATCCAAACCAGTCCCATACCTAAATTTGGAAAGTCAGACTCAATGTAATAAACTCTTGATCTCAGGTTAGTAGCGCGCCCAACTGAAATCTTGGCCATGCGAAGGTACACGTAATAAATAGTTACGCACAACCAGCCCGAGTGGATAGTGAATGAATGAATGAATGAGTATGTAATTCCTGCTCAATAAGTCCACATATCAATACGGTTACTTTCTGAAAAATCACTGGGGTCTATTACACTCCAAATGGAACTGCCGCTCTCTCTAACCTCATAGTCCAAGTGAGTATAAGAAACCTCACTATCCGCCCTGCCAATAGTCTGCCAATACCTATCTGGCACATCGATAGCGGACCCATTCCGTGAGCTGGTCAAACTCAGCCTAGCTTTGCCCCCTGCGCTCGGGTGGGTAAGTCCGCACCCCCTCCCAACCGACCACGACACAGTGAAGAGCGCAACCATCTGAAAATCGACACTCAGCGCTCATCTACCCACTCGGTTTAGACGTTGGAGCATCCTCTGGTACTAAGAGGGTGTTTAGAGATTTTCACCCAAGGCCATCTATAGCAGCCCGATGCTCGAATAGATTTTTGGTGTCTCATCTAGCCATCCACAATATGCCTGTGGAGGCTACGGCCCTGATGTTGCTAGGGCGTACAGTGATCATGACTCACAATGCAAGATGTATGGGTCATACAATCCAGTCATGCATCAATCCTGTGCATACCGTGCGCTTAGGTGAGATAACCTCCGCCTATTAGGGAGTCTCATAACAATCTCCCCAATGACATATGCAATGGTCAACCACACATCATAACAAACATGCAGATGATGCGTATGGGTATGTATCATGATGCTATGCTGTCACATACTCATAATCGGTATCCATAATCGGCCTCGACAATGTGGACATCTAACCAACATTGCCCTCAAGGCACGGTCCACATAGAGCCTAACATATAATGGGCCCACGGCCTCACACAAAGGCCTAATATGCAACACAGTGGGCCTTGCCTAAGGACCACATATACAAAACAGGTGGGCCCTGCTCATGGGCCTTAAATACATGACATGGGGGCCCTACACATGGGTCTTGAATACATCAAATGGGTCATGCATCATGGGCATATCATAATGGGCCTTGCCCATAGGCCATGAATACATCACAATGGGGTCTAACTACGGATCGCGCATACATCCTACAGGTTTCGACAATCGGCCTCGGCCTCGACAATCGGAATCGGCCTCGATACGTGGCTTCGACAATCAAAATCGGCCTATACAATCGAAATCTGCAATCGATCAAGATAATCGGCCTAATAAGCCCTAAGGGAAGGTCACAAGGTGGATATTTAACCATCATTGCCCATCAATATGGACAATCAACCAATATTGCTCTAAGGGGTGTCCCACATAGGGCCGAACATACCATGGGCCCATGACTTCATATAAGGGTTGAATATACATCGCAATGGGCTGAATACATGGGCCTAATATACATCATTATGGGCCACGACCCATGGTCCTCATCTACATCATAATGGGCTATGACTCATGGATCTCAATATACATCATAATGGGCTACGACCCATGGACCTCATTATACATCATAGTGGGATGCATTAATGGATCTCATTTACACGATAGGTGGGCCCTGCACAAGCAGCAAGTGGGTCTTCTCATAACATACCCATCTGCAAGTATATCAGAGTGGGCCTCATAACATGGGCCTCATATATAGCCTCAGCGACAGGCCACAAATATATCAAGATGGGCCTAATCAATCATATGGGCCAAATCAATCAAATGGCCGATACCATCAGGCCGATCAAATGGACCGATACAAATGGGCTGTGCGACATGGAGTTATACTAAGCATGTTATAAGGTAATGAACTATCAACAAGTATGAGCCCACCAATGGGCCCTAGGGAGAGTCGTAATGTGGACATCCAACCAACATTATACTCGCAATGTGGACGTCAAACCAACATTGCTCCCAAGGCACGATCGTCATAAACATCATCACATAATCCTTGTTGGGATCACACATTGCAATGGACCTTAGGTACATCCCATTGGGCCATAAATACATCAAATGGGCCATATCATATGGGCCTTATATTCATTAAGTGGTCCATATCAATGGGCCGCATCAATGAGCCTTATGTGCATTGCAATGAGTCATACTAATTGGGCCCCATATTGTACGTCAAATGGGCCTCAACCTATGGGCCCTAATACATCTCAATGGGCCTTAACCCATGGGCCCCTAAAACATCAAATGGGCCCAATCCCATGGGCCTTACATATATATCAAAGTGGGCCTCAACCATGGGCGACAATTACATCGAATGGCCCCATGACATGGGCCTTACATCCACATCAAAGTGGGCCCTAATGAACTACCACAAGTACATTAAAATGGGCCTCAAAACATGCCAAGGTGGGGTCCACTTGGACTATGGATCTGGCTCATTCTTTATGCCCATGCCATAAAAATGGGTTTTCCAAATGGATGAGTGGATTGGATGCAACCCATACATCATGGTGGGGGCCCACATGAAGGCCCACTATCATGTATATTTTATATAATATGATATATAAACTATAATATATATATATATATATATATATATATATATATATATAATATGTACCATATTATATATAATATAATACAATATTATATATAGTATAATACAATATTATATAGTATAATATATATAAATACACACACACCCATGCTGCTCACACACACACTGCCCACACACGCACCATCCCACACATGGGGGTGGGTCCCACCGTCCAGTGGGGACGGCATGAAAAACACATACATCTAGGTGGGTTCCACCGTCCGCTGGACGGTGGAAGTAAAGCACATATATTATTGTGGCTCCCATGTGGGGCCCACCACAATGTTTACCTGTCATCCAATCCGTTCATAAGGTCACTCAGACCTGGATGAAGGGAAAACACAATTTTCAGATTGATACAAAACTTATGTGGGCCCAAAAATGGTTTTCAATGGTAGAGGTTCAATCCCACTGATTCATGTGGTGTGGGCCACCTGAGTTTTGGATTTGGTCGAAACTTGGAGGGGGCCCACCTCATGAACGGCGTGGATGAGACATATACATCATGGTGGGGCCCACGGCTGGATCCCACTCCTAGGAAATCCACTCCACCCATCAGATTCTAGGGCCCAAACTTGCCGTAAAAATCTAATGTTTGGCATTTATTTGGCGTGTAGGAACAACAAGATGGGCCCTAATAGCCTTTGAAGGGTAAAAATACCATTTTCTATGGTATGGCCCGCCTGATCATCGGATTGACCTCATTCTTTGGTTCAACGCCTAAAATGAGTTGGAAAACGGAATGAACGACATGGATTGACAATATACATTAAGGTGGGACCTACATGTACAACCCTTCCAAAATCTCTCTTCTTCCTTCTTTTTTTTTAACCTGCTGCGTTAGTAGGTGTACTGGTAGCCCACATTTCATGTATTAGCAACGTCCAGCGTCCCTGGACACTGGACAGTGGTATATAACACATATATATTTAAGGTGGGCCCCTCCCTCATACATGTTACTAAGGTGGGCCACCAAATGATTGGATGGTGTGCACACATCGAGGTAAGGCCCTGATGAATGGTAGAGACATCTCACAACCTTTTATGTGGACCACAAAATAGGAAAGGAGAGAAAAAGAGAGAAAGAAAGAGCGATCGAGTGATGGAGGGACCCCGCCACTATGGACCCTCCCTTACATGATTTGAAACATACATCAAGTGGGTCCCATTACACATGGGCCCATTAAATTAAAATCCAACGGTGGAGATCCCTTCTCCACAAAAATAGACAGTCTAGATGACCCTAAGCATACAAGAAAATAAACATCATGATGGGGTCCATGGAGAATGGCCCCATCATGGAATGATCATGATGATCAAAGTGGGCCATCGGCCACAACTTAGGGTCCTAAGTGAGATCCAAACCATTAATCGGTTGGCCTCACTTGGCCCATCTCAAAAACATGAAAAACTAGTATTATCAAGCACCCACCGTCTGATCTTCTTGCTCCTATGGGTTCCTTAGCACCTTAGCTTTGATTTCAATGGGTGAGATGAGGAATGGATGGCTAAGATGGGAGATGATGGGGTAGGAAAGTGGGCCACCTTGGAGTTTTTGGAAGAGAGGGAGAGGCTCATACGTTTGAAGCTTTGTTGCTTGGAATTGAGGCTTTGAGAAATGAGAGAGAGAGAGAGTTGTAAAGGGAGAGAGAGATGGGTGATGGATGGATGGAGTGATGGATGTGTGTAAGAACTTTTGACTTTTGTGGCCTTTTGTGTAAGAAAGGCATGGGAGTGTAAGAGAATTTTTTACTTTTGAGGCTTGCTTAGGAAAAGGTGAAAGGTGATGTGTACTTGACATGTGATGGATTGATGGATTGATGGATTGATTGATTGATGTGACACCTCATATAGATTCTCTTAGGTTTCGCAACGCACGACATTTTCCTCGCACCGAACGTTGGCCCACATCTCTTAACCAGGGTATCGCCTCGGCGCGCAAGTCACGGCATCGAAACCGCAGTGATGGCGCAGTCGCTATGATGAAGGTCTTGGGTTGAGTCGATACAGGTTGACGGTATACAAATCAGGGTCACGCGTAAATATCGGTTAAGGGTCGAAGGTTACCGGAGTTCAACCGGTAAGACCGCGGAAGTCTACGTAACGGTACGGACTAAGATACGGGTCTTACACGATATCCCGTGATTGCTACAGAACTTCATAAAATTGCTATTCTCAAATTCTAATCCATGATTACTTCGAATTTTAGAGATATTTGTTTCCTTTTCAGTTTGGATATGCTTAGTATCCTTTTCACTTCATCGAGAGTTTCAGACTTCTCTCTAATGAAAGCTACCCATGTATATCTAGTAAAGTCATCCACAATTACCAGAAAATATTTCTTTCCACCTCGACTCTCCATCCTAATAGGTTCAATGAGATCCATGTGGAAGAGTTCAAGGGGTTTAGATGTGGCAAAGGAGTTCACTTTCTTGTGACTACTCCTTGTTTGTTTCCTGATTTGACATTCGCTACAAATATTATCCATTTTCTTCAATTTGGGTAGACCTCTTATTAGATTGGCCTTGCTCGATCTATATAGATTTCGATAGTTTACATGTCCATGGTGTTTGTGCCATAACTTGGTCTCATTGTTTTGGACCATGTAACAAGATAATTTAGACAAGCTAGTATTACTTACAATATAGTAATTTTCAGATGTTCTTCGACCATTCAATATCACACAACCTTACTCATTAGAAATCTCACAACCTTGATTAGTGAATTTGACACTATTTTTATTATCGTAGATTTGTGAAATACTTAAAAGATTATACTTAAGACCTTATACGATTAAAAAATTTTCAAAAGGAGGAAGATTGAAAATTTGAACCGTACCTTGGCCAATTCTTCTGCAGTTTCTCCTATCACTAAATGTGACTGACTCATTAGTCATTTCATTGTAGTTGGTGAACAAATCTTTATCACCTATCATTTGTCTAGAGCAACCACTGTCTAGGTACCACTTTGATTAACTCGAAGACTTGAAAGCGATGTGGGCAAGCAAACAAGTAACCTTTGAGACCCATTTCATCACCATTATGGGTTTTAGATCACTGTTGATTTTTCTATGCTTGTAGTTATTATTAATTCTATCATTCGAGTTACTTTTCAAAAGATCCTTAAGTAAAGCAATAATCTTTTTAGCTAAGGGATTATAATTCTGATTTCTAAGATTGATATGGTTGTTATTAGGTTTGGTAGCTGAATTTTTTTTAGGATTTTTAAAACCATTTTGATTCAAACTTTTTTTCCTTTTGAGTTAGAGGACTCTCCTTTAACAAACTTAGGAGTAGTAATCTTACTTTTTAGAGGTTTGTTTTTATCGTAACCTAGACTCGATCTATATCTACATTTTCTTGATTCGGTTAGTAATTTTTCAAGTTTAAGGTCTCCCTGGGCATACCTCTAAGTATCCTTTGAACTCAAGAGAGAAGAAACTTCCATTTTTAGTTTCTTATTTTTTGATTTTAGGTTTTCAAGTTAAGATGTTTTGAAAATATAAATCACATTTATTTTTTTTCAAAACAATCAGAAATATGCAATTTTTCTAAAATTAAAATTTTAAAATCCTCTTTTAACTTTAAAATCTTTTCTTTTTAAAGTTTAAGCTTGACAACAATCTTACAACTTTCCCTGTATAGGATTGTAGGCATCCTAAAGATCATCTTCGTTTCATGGTCACTCAGATTTTCATATTCAAATGTATCCCAACTATCTGTGAAGGTGAATCTGGTTGGAGTCATTAGGGCCTTAACCTCACTTGTAGATTCAAGTTTTGAATCAACCGACTCAGAAGAAGCTTCAGAGGAGGATGATTCATCCCATGTGGCCAACATGCCTTTTCTCTTTGGCTTGTCCCTATTAGGGCACTTATTTGTCAAATGCCTATATTCATGGCAATTGAAGCATTGACTGTCTTTTAGTGATTTCCATTTTTTAGTTCTACTCTTTTTCATTTCAAAAGGTTTTTGAAAATCAACTCTCTTTTTTACTTTTGAAAATCTTATAAAACTTCTTGGCTAATAAGGCCATATCATTTTCTGAGTTTTCATAATCAGAATTATTACTATTATCATAATAAATACATTTGGATGATTTAAGGGCTATTGACTTACATTTAGGAGCCTTGAAATTAAACTCGTAGGTTTGTAGAGAACCGACAAGCTGTTTTACCCTCATATTATCCGTGTCTCGAAGTTCCTAATTAGCTGTCACCTTAGAATTGAACCTCTTGGGAAGTGAGCATAGTATCTTTGCACAAACTTTACTTTCTGGGATGCTATCTCCAAGACCCCATATTGAGTTGACTATATCATTCAGTTTAGTATAGAAGTCCATGAATGATTCACTTTCTTCCATATGTATTTCCCAAAACCTAGTGGTGAGGATTTGAAGTTTTAACTTTTTGACAATAGTCGTACCCTCATGTGTCATTTCTAAGATATCCCAAGCTTGTTTAGTAATATCACAAGATATAATTCTTTTAAACTCATCTGGTGCTAGTGCACAAGTGATTACATTTAAAGCTTTAACATAGCACTGCTCTTATTTTTCTAAATAGTGGACCGCATATAATAAGGTGTTTCTTTAACAGTCTCAATTCCATCAGTGCTTAGAACTTCAGATGTAGGTGGGTTCCATCTAGCCACAATGGCTTGCCACACGCTCTCATCGATCGACCTTAAAAAGATCCTCATCCTGGCTTTCCAATAGGCATAATTGGAGCCATCCAATGGTGGTGGCCTAGTAATAGAAAGGCTATCAAAGTTTGACATATTAGGAGCTCGAGTTCGCTTAGCTCAGGAAATCAATCCAAAGGAATGAGCTATTATGCAAGTTCCAAGTCTACAGGGGGGTGAGTAGGACTATGCCAAATAAAATAAAATGCGAAAATATAACACAAATAACAGAAATATAAAGTAACCTCATATGCACAAGTATTGAGAGGTTGATACAAACGTTGTTCTAAGGACAACCTTACACCAAAAACTAATGGCTTATAGTAGGACAACCTAATTTCTAAGACATTTGTAAGTATTTAAAACTCAAAATGAAATAGAGGCAAAAGAAATAATCCTAGTTATTATAACATTCACCATAAAAGCATAAAATAGCTTATATTATTCATACACATAAACAAATACAATCATCCACCACAACTCCAGGAATTATAGTGGTTCATGTGTGTATACCAATTGTTCAAAAACAGTCACACAATTACTCCACTCCCAATATCCACACCCACAGGATATTGGCTTTCACTAAGAAAGAAGGTTTTCTAAGGATTACCTTAAAAATTTTACAGATGTGTTTTTCAATGGTCTTACACAATCAAAAACCCCACACTGAGATATTCCTCGCTAATCTTAGTCAAAACCACAAATAGAGATTTTCTTACCTGAATCTCACAAACTAAAAATATAGAAAATAAAATCAATTCTTATCTGGAGAATGTTCTTCAATGTAGCTGGTAGAACGACTTCTTTGTAGATGATAATGTTCAATGTTCAATCTCACAGAAGAAGGGGTTCTAGGTCTAGATGAATTTTAAATTAAATCCAACCTTAGGCTACTTGGATTCAATTTCTTGGATCCCACAAAGGGTAAAATCAAAATCCCCTTTTTAAATAAAATAGAATGCAACCAAGTGATCAAGAAATTAAATAAATAAAAAGTTATTAAAATAAATATTAAATACCTCAAAATAGCTTCACAATAGTGGGGGTTTATCTCTCAGAGTGGTGGCTTGAATTGGATTGGAATGAATGAAAAATTGAGAGAAATGTCGACTATTTTTATAGGTTACAAATTGGTTCCCTTGACTGGTCCTAGGTTCGGCTCACTAGTCCTAGCCAAACAACATTTCAAATTTTCTGGCGTGATCGGATAAAACAGACCCTCGACTGGTCGAGCAGAGCGCTCGACTAGTCGAGTGAATAAAAATCGCATTGTTGGAGTTTGAGTCGAGTCACACTCGACTGGTCGAGCCAGTCTCCATGATCGGTTGAGCAGGTTACTGGACTATTCGAGGACATAAAAAAAATATATAAAATTTTGAATTTAAATCTGGAATGGTTGAGAAAAACCCTGGACTGGTTGAGCCAGTGCCTGAACTAGTTGAAATAAGACTAAGACTAGTCGCAGTAAAGACAAAATTAAGTACATTGATCCAAATTAAATATGCAATGATAATGACCTATTCCTAAGGTCTTCCTAGGGTCATGTATACCTTAAATGTGAGAATTAAAATTAAACCATCGATCGCATTGGTAGATAGGACACTTTGAAGCACATGAAGCTTGACCTTGAATTCTTGAACTTATCTCAAACTTGTGTCTTGAGACTTGAGCAAAAGTACTTGAGCTTGCTCTTGTGACTTGAGCTTATAATAGTGTACTTGAGCTTGAATTAGAGACTTGATCTTGAGCTTTAACATTAGCTTGAACTTGAAGCTTGAGAATTGAAGTAATGATGCACTTGAGCTTGATTACCTCGATTTAATGAACTTCAACTTGATGTTGTAGTTGAACATGAGTACTCGTAGTACATATAACGTCGATGTAGATAACACAATGCTCATCTTTGAATGATGGTGAACTTTCCATCAATTTGAACTTGAAGGTGAACTTTCCATCTATCAAAATAAGTCAACCATACTGAAGTGTTTTGTCACAACAAAATTTAACAACTCAGGGTGTTAGATTTATAACTTAGCACTAACATAAACATGTGATTGGAACCAAATGGATTTTTAAAAATAAACTGATGAAATAGGAAAAATTATTGATTATGATGAAACCTTTGCACACATTACGCACCTTGAATCAATCAAATTCTTTATTTCCATTGCTTTCCATAAAAAATTTAAAATTTATCAAATGGATGTAAAAAGTACTTTTCTAAATGAAGTTTTGAATGAGAAAGTATATGTTAAACAACCAAAGGATTTTGAAGATCCCAAACATCCAAATCATGTTTATCGTCTTACAAAGGCTCTTTATGGGTTAAAACAAGCTTCCAGAGCATGGTGTGAAAAATTGACTAAATTCTTTCTTAGTCATAATTTTGTTATGGGTAGTGTTGATAAAACCCTATTTGTCAAGAAATATAATGATCATATCTTGATAGTTCAAATCTATGTTGACGATATTATTTATGGATCTATGTGCGCTAACTTATCCACTGAGTTTGCAGATCTAATGAAATCCAAGTTTGAAATGAGAATGGTCGATGAACTAAACTATTTCCTTGGATTGTAAGTCAAACAAATTGAAGATGGTATGTTCATCTCACAGTCCAAATATGCATTGAACTTTCTAAAAATGTTGGGCTTTGAGAATGGTAAGAGTTTTGATACTCAGATTAATACGACTCTTAAACTCTCAAAAGATGAATCAGGTAAAAGTGTAGATTCTCGACTATACCCCAGTATGATCGGTAGTCTTTTGTACTTAACTGCTAGCAGACCTGATATTACATTTAGTGCTGGAATATGTGCAAGATATAAATTTGACCTAAAGAATTACACTTAACTGTTGTTAAACGGATAATCGGATATGTCGTAAGTTCTTCGAACTTAGGCCTATGGTATCCACATGATACGTCTATACAAATTTCCAGTTATACAGATGCAAACTAGGCAAGAAATGTTGATGATAGAAAATCTACCAGTGGTGGATGTTTCTATGTTGGAAACTATTTAGTATCTTGACTCAGCAAGAAACAAAATTTTTTATCTTTCTCTACTACTGAAGCTGAATATATTGCAGCATGAAATGCTTACACTCAACTAATATGGATGAAAAAAATGTTAGATGACTATGAAATTACACAAGATACAATGACATTATATTGCGATAATTCGAGTGCAATAAATATCTCTAAAGAGTCAATTCAACATTCTCATACAAAGCATATTGACATACGATACCATTATATTCAAGAATTAGTTGAAGACAAATCTATCATGATAGAATACATTCAAACTGAGAAGTAGCATGCAGATATACTAACTAAGCTGCTTGACAAAGTTAAAATTTCAAATTTGAAACATGATATTTGATTATGTATCGTTAAATAATTATTTTATTTCTTTTTATGCATTTATGTTTATGTTTATTTTTTATTTTTATGATGAAATGCATGAAATAAAAATAAAATATTAATAAAATTTAAAAATTAAAACAAAAAATAAAAAAAATTTGAGATTTTTTTACCAACCAAGCATAACTCAGTGTAAGACCTGTATCCTAATCCGTACCATTCCGTGGACTTTTGCAATCATCCCTGTTAAATTTCGGTGACCCGCAACGCGTAAATATCATTTGTGTGTGACCCTGAGTCACACCTTGTCAACCCGAGTCGACTCAACCTGAGACTTGTACCCAAGTGACCACGTCGTCGCCACGGTTCTAACACCGTGACTTGCGTGCCAATGCAATAACCAGGCCAGGAGTTGTGGGCTCGCGTTTATTTTGAAAAAATGTTGCACATTTACAAAACCTAAGAGAATCTCTAACAAACATTAATCAATCAATCAAAGTATAGAACCCATCAAGTCAAGTACTTTATCCCATCCCCAAGTACACAACTCATCCCCAAAGTCAACTCTCTCTCTCTCTCTCTCTCTCTCTCTCTCTCTCTCTCTCTCTCTCTCTCTCTCTCTCCACCCATCCCTTTCATACAACCATCACCCTTCACTCCACCCATCACCCATCACTCCTCTCTCTTATTTCTCACCCTTTCCAAGTAACCCAAAGGAGGGAAACGTCCAAGCTTCATAAGAAGAGAAGAACTTTGTGTGTGGCCCACTTGCTACCCCTCTCATCTCTCATCTTAGCCATTCAATCTCCAACATCTTCCATCAAAGTTGAAGCTAAGGAGCTAAGGAATCCAAGGGACAACGAAGGAGTGCAAATGGTAGGTGATCCATCGTTGATTTTTATTTCAGGGCCCCCTTATGATGGGACCCACTTTGACCTAAGAGGGTCCCTCCACTACAACATCTTTCTCTATCTCTCTCTCTCTCTCTCTCTCTCTCTCTCTCTCTCTCTCTCTCTCTGTAACACCCCGGATTTTGGCCAATCTGGGATTTGACGTCCTTAGGCAGTGGGTCAATTAAAACACCTGAAAAATCGTTCAGAACCCAATTCCATAGTCAAAGAAACCACTTAGGATAAATTTCTTTAGAAACTAAGCATAAGTTAGCTAGTGCAACGTTAGAATAGCTGGGAAACGGTCCCTGATCACTTTAAATACGTTCTACAAAGGCCCAAAGCGAGTGGAACCAATGGTGCTATAATGCTCTAAAACCTCGGACCAAACTCTAAGCAGGTTTGTTCTCTGGACCACTTTGAATCTTTGTATTGGATCTAGACCGCACGTCGAAAGTCCGATACCTCCTATCTTAGACCGTTAGAACCGTCTAGCTGGACTTGACACTCATTCCAAAAATCAAGTCAAACCGATAATCACAGGCTATTTCATTGAGCCCGGACCGAAGAGAGTGAGAATAGGGTTAGAATTGGAATTTGAAATTCAAAACTGGCACACAATTTGACGCATCAGTATTGAGCGTTCTGACCGTTAGAATACAGCCAAATTACACCCTTGGATCAGGAAAAATATCTATTATATATCACGAGACTTATAGGCCTGATCTTGGTGCGATGACCGTTAAACTGAAACTGGGCCGCCACGTGCGATCTGGGAACCCAACCGGTCTGAAAACTGGATGTGTGCTAGATCCAGTATGCATGAGCTTAAGTCCGACCGCATTTGGACTGGGGACCTTCAGAAATGCCCTTTTGGACCGAAACGGCCCCGATTTGGTTAGGCACCAAGTAAACATTGTTCCCAAGCCTATTCTGGGCATGTTTTAGGCTATAAAAGGGGTTGAAACCCTCAGTCCTCTCTTCCATCCGAATTTGAGAGAAGCCCTAGCTTGGGAGAGAGAAAAAGGTGGGAGATTGTGAGAGTGTGGGAGAGTTCTTCCTGCCACTTGTACTACGCATTGCAGGTGCTTAAGCAACACACCTCCACCGCTTTCCCGGCGATTCCACCGCGATCCTAGGTAAGTAAAAACCCTAAATAGTTGTTGATTTGAGTTTCCCTTATTTCCATAGCGATGTAGCTTATGGATCTTGTGTATTAGGCTCCTTACTCGCCGTAGACGAAGCGTATACGCTCCGTTTCAATTCCCGAGTCTACAAGACATAAGGTGAGGATTTTAGACGCTTTGATTGACGGTTTACAACGCTTTCAATGTCATTTAATAGTAGATTATCGACGGCATCGCCGTTTGACATGTACAACATGCTCTCCGTTTCCTGTTTCGTAAATTAACGAAGAATATGAGATTTAGGGCATTTTAGTCATTTATAGGAAGTACGGTCTACGTGCATATTTTGCTGACGTGATTGACATGGTTTGTCGCCATATTAGGGAGTTAGGAATGCTTTCATAATCAGTTTGGCGAAGAGATTCGCCAAGTTGCGCACTTTGGGTCGACATACTATATGTGGACTTAAGTGTGTAGTGTATGTGTTTGTATAAATGCTTGTATTAGTATGTATTGAATTAAATAATGTTATGTAGTAGTTTGAGATTGATTTCTTGATTAATATGCTGATCTAAATGATTTCCTACATGTTGACCTTATGCATGATTGCATTACATGCATGGAATGTATGTGGGTGAAGATTTGCTTAAGTTGAATGTTATAACATGTGTTAACATGCTCACATGATCCTGTTTCAATTCTAATACTTTTGCATATGTTGTTAATGTGATTCCATAGATGTGTGGGACTAGACTTAGTCCAGGCAGTCGGTAAACGAGCGAATTCGTGGCTGACTGGTCATAGCCACGAACGACGCGTCGATGAACGTGATTCGTGTTGAGAGTTGGCGGCAGTGGTTAGGCCACGCGAAGTGTTTTACGCACTTCATGTCGTTCAACTTGAGATGCGATCGCGCTAGTCGAGCCCGTCAAGTAACCCGACTGTCCGATGTTTGTTCACCTTGTATGTATCATAACTGCTTGAACCTAGGGTACTGAACTTACCATTGTAAACCCTATTAACCGTGGTACCTTGATCCACGAAGACTCATGAGCCGGGCATGGTGGTATGGGACACCGTGGTCGAGCTGTCGGCCTACGCTGGGGCCACAAACCTCCCCGTAGTGACCAGTGAGCACCTAGACTCGTGAGCAGATTATGGTGGTATGGGACACTATATTCTAGCTGTCGGCCTACACTGATCAGGCGACGAGCCCTTTGTAGTGACCGCGAGCGTATTCTGAGTCCACGGGAGGCGACGACCCTTCCATGCGGTAGAGTACAGTAGGCCTGTATTGATAAGGTGATGGGGGAGCGGTGCAACGAGTGCGAGCAACAGCCCTGGCAGCCCTTGCAGTGACCTACGAAATATACATCGTATGAGATTACTAAGAGTGACGACCCTAGACAGGATCTGTGTTGGGATTGATACAAGGGAAGTACCTTAGTTTTCCAATCCTGCTGTTTGAATGGACTAATAATAACTAGGTAATCATATCACCATAACATTGCATGTGCCTGGAAGATGTGGAGCACTTGAGGGAGTGCGGCATGCCGCGGTCGTAAGATGTTGCCGCATGAGGGTGATCGTCGGTGAGGGCATACATCACGTCATGTCATCTTGCATTAACAACAGTATTAGGATTGTCTGATTTACTGCTTTACTATTATCGCGTGATTGAATTGTGAACATGCTAATCCCTGCTCTCTTATCCCACTGAGTTGATCACTCACTCCCACGTTACGGGATGGTGTTTCCGGACACCCACCAGTCCCTTTTGTGATTGCAGATGATGGCGCGGCCTGTGAGGTGGAGCTGGACTTGATGATGAGAAGGAGGATTCCTCCTTTATGCGTGTTCTGATTGACGGGATTGCAGGGAGGTTGATTAGATACCTTGACATTTGTCATTTTGAATTTTTAGCGCCCTCATGTATATTCTTTTTTGTTTACTTTTGAAGTATACATGTATGTGTATAACCTGGTAATATATTCACACTCTGGAGACATACAACAGTTTATGTACGTTATACATACTATTACAGTCTTTCGCTTGCAAATTTCACTGTCTCTGGAGTATGATATGCTGTTCTGGCTTAATCTCACTCATGTTTAATACATTATCACAGACAACATTCAATCATACATATCCATGTTGCATAAATAACATTTTGGAACTCGGGAGTTGGGTTTTTGCTCGACCCCCCGATTTTCGGGATGTTACAGATGGTATCAGAGCATGATTTGGATTAGACCGGGCCTGGGTTATGGTCACGCGACGCACGCTGTCGCTTCCTTTGACTTAGGTGGGTGCGAGAAGGGTCTAGAAATACGTCCAGGATCACAGATTCGCCGATAGGCGAAGTCTATTAGAATCGATCGCAAGATCGAGCCCGTAACGCGTCTCGGGTCGCGTAGAGCAACCCGAATAGCTCCTAGGTTGTAGGTAAGTGGGTTGAGCTGTTCTTTGAACAATTCTAAACCCGTTAATGTGAATCCTTGGGCCGTGGGACAACCACGACCCCTGTATTCAATCGCCAGAGCTTAAAAACCCCCGTTTCACCGAAAATCTTCGAAATTCTTCCTCTCACCACCCCAATATTCAATTATTTCTTATCCATTTCATATTAGGCATCAATAGTAATGTGAAAATAACATAAAATCTTACTTTCACAAAATTTTACAGTGAATAGTAAAATTTCATGAAAAATGGCCATAAGGCCATTCTAAATTCACTTTCTTTAGCAACTAATGGGCTATATGGATGTACTAGATCCTTCTACCCCAAAATCATATTCTGCATGATAGGGTTTTGTATTCGGGATTGAAAATTGGACCCGAAAATCCTCGAATGGATGTTAAAAATGTATTGGCCTCCCTAGGGCAATCTACAATGAACTAGAGTGTGCACCATACCTTTTTGGAATCCCTAGGGCAAGAGGAATCCATCACATATGGCCTCAGAGGCCAGTTTGCAACTTCACCGGCGATGCCATCGCCGGTTCGGCGATGTATCGCCGGTCAAACTTGTCGGATGGGCTTGATCTTTGGGCTGGAGGAGTTTAGGGGCTAGGGTAGTCCCCTGGTATGCGGTCCGTACCTTGAAACTCTCTAAAAGATGTTCTTCCTTCACAAAAGTCCTCTTCCCTAGCCCCATTTTCGTTTTCTTGCTGCCCTAACCCAAAACTGTGGTTCCAAACCACCCCTAGACCCATTCCCTGCCAAAAACGACCACCCTCCATCATTCCTTTGAAGTTGGCAGCCCTCCCTCTTGAAGATTTCATCCGTTGGAGCTCCTAAAACCCCCAAATCGCGCTGAATTCGTGAGGTGCTCCATTCCCCTTTTTTGTTTCCATTTCTTTCTGAAAATACATCCTAGGGGAGCTTGAAACATCCCTCTACAATGCCTAGATCTCCCTTTTCTACTTTGGTTAGCCATTTCCTTGCATTTCCCCAATTTTTCATGGCTATTGTTAAGCCGTTTTAGCCTTTTTCTCTCTTTTCACCATCCTCCCTCTCAATCCTATTTCTCCATTTTCTTTGCTTAAGGGATACTGAAAATATATGGCCGAGAGAGCTCTAGTGAGCAACAGACAGTATTAGACTCGACAGGGATAAAGAAGGTAAGTCGGGACTGTGGTAAAGTCCTTTGGTAGAATTAGGCATCTATGCCTTTGCCCTGTAGATTGTTTGATTTTTGTTTTAAGGGTTTCTGTGTTTTGTTGTTGTTAGGTTTAGTGAAGTTACAGGTAGAAACTGTGTTTGTGTTGTGGTTTGGCCTTATCATAGCCGAATTTTGTTGAATGAAATGCATGCCGATTCATTTTGTTCTGAGGTATTGTCCCTAGATTGGGAGTATTATAACTCCCGGGATTCAGCCTACAAATTAGATTTTTATCCCACCCCACCCTCCAACCAAGCATGCCACTCCCTATCCCGCTATGGGACTAGGAATGCGGTTCCATTTAAGACAACTAAACGCTACCGGCTATATAGGCCCTAGGCATTTTTGGATCTAGTGTTAGCACTCCTAGATTTGAAGGATCTGACGACATAAGAAATCCAATTCCAGTTAGACAAATCTTGACCCTAAGCGATAGAAGAATTTCCTGTAGTAGAAATGGAATAGAAAGCCATTTACTGTATAATCTTAGGCTTTGGATTATAGCTACAGAGTTACAGACTAGGCTACTAGTTGTCTTAGGCAGTGTAAGGCCTATATATGCTAAGGGATAGTAGGTTAGATTTGGTTGGAATGGGACTCCCTTCCTTCGGTAGATTCCTTTATGGCTTATAGACTTCTGTTGTTGCCCATAGGAAGGAACCATACACTCTAAGGGAACATTTATAACTCCCTCAGATTGAACTTAGAATGTACTAGCACACCCCTTAGAATTGCCTTCCCCAAGGACTTATTGCATTCGGGAACACAGAGTAAAGGAACTACATGTAAGCGATGTATTCCCGGTTTGAGTCGATTTCTTACTCCTAGTGGTTACCAATGAATCCAATGCTCTGATCAAGCAGAGGATCGGCATCGACTTGGATTAAGAACTGATACAACGCATTTTCTGTCCTGATTAGACAGAAGGTTCAACGTATCCGGCTTAGACCCACTATACAACCTTTCTTCTGTGATGGCCCAACCATCTACAACTAAACAGGATCACATTGTCTTTGGGAAATGGCGAGGACTTAAAGCCAGTAGAGAATTAGACATCTTGCCACCAACTCATACCTGCCCCTGAATTCAATCATAATAGAGATTAGGCTCATCTCTATGATCATAGGTACCAATGCCATAGAACGCATCATTAGTAAGGAAGACCATATAGAGAAAGGCTATTTCCATTTTAGGTTAAGGATAGCCCCTAAGTTGCGCCTCGTTCTGATATACGGATCGATGCAAATATTCTTCAACCTTAAGTAAAACCAAGTTTTAAGGGGGGTAGAACGTATTGAGTCCAATCCAGTTAGGTTAGTCAACGCTACCGTTTGATCAGAGTGGCGCAGCGGAAGAGTGGTTGGCCTCTTTCCCACTGGCCCAAGATCGAAACCTTTGAGTTCGGATATACATACGATTAGGTTATTAAATAGGATTTGAACCTTCCTTAGAGAAAGTACTCCTTGCCCTTTGCCAATGTCGGGGACGACATTGTGTTTTAAGGGGGGTAGATTGTAACACCCCGGATTTTGGCCAATCTGGGATTTGACGTCCTTAGGCAGTGGGTCAATTAAAACACCTGAAAAATCGTTCAGAACCCAATTCCATAGTCAAAGAAACCACTTAGGATAAATTTCTTTAGAAACTAAGCATAAGTTAGCTAGTGCAACGTTAGAATAGCTGGAAAACGGTCCCTGATCACTTTAAATACGTTCTACAAGGCCCAAAGCGAGTGGAACCAATGGTGCTATAATGCTCTAAAACCTCGGACCAAACTCTAAGCAGGTTTGTTCTCTGGACCACTTTGAATCTTTGTATTGGATCTAGACCGCACGTCGAAAGTCCGATACCTCCTATCTTAGACCGTTAGAACCGTCTAGCTGGACTTGACACTCATTCCAAAAATCAAGTCAAACCGATAATCACAGGCTATTTCATTGAGCCCGGACCGAAGAGAGTGAGAATAGGGTTAGAATTGGAATTTGAAATTCAAAACTGGCACACAATTTGATGCATCAGTATTGAGCGTTCTGACCGTCAGAATACAGCCAAATTACACCCTTGGATCAGGAAAAATATCTATTATATATCACGGGACTTATAGGCCTGATCTTGGTGCGATGACCGTTAAACTGAAACTGGGCCACCACGTGCGATCTGGGAACCCAACCGGTCTGAAAACTGGATGTGTGCTAGATCCAGTATGCATGAGCTTAAGTCCGACCGCATTTGGCCTGGGGACCTTCAGAAATGCCCTTTTGGACCGAAACGGCCCCGATTTGGTTAGGCACCAAGTAAACATTGTTCCCAAGCCTATTCTGGGCATGTTTTAGGCTATAAAAGGGGTTGAAACCCTCAGTCCTCTCTTCCATCCGAATTTGAGAGAAGCCCTAGCTTGGGAGAGAGAAAAAGGTGGGAGATTGTGAGAGTGTGGGAGAGTTCTTCCTGCCACTTGTACTACGCATTGCAGGTGCTTAAGCAACACACCTCCACCGCTTTCCCGGCGATTCCACCGCGATCCTAGGTAAGTAAAAACCCTAAATAGTTGTTGATTTGAGTTTCCCTTATTTCCATAGCGATGTAGCTTATGGATCTTGTGTATTAGGCTCCTTACTCGCCGTAGACGAAGCGTATACGCTCCGTTTCAATTCCCGAGTCTACAAGACATAAGGTGAGGATTTTAGACGCTTTGATTGACGGTTTACAACGCTTTCAATGTCATTTAATAGTAGATTATCGACGGCATCGCCGTTTGACATGTACAACATGCTCTCCGTTTCCTGTTTCGTAAATTAACGAAGAATATGAGATTTAGGGCATTTTAGTCATTTGTAGGAAGTACGGTCTACGTGCATATTTTGCTGACGTGATTGACATGGTTTGTCGCCGCATTAGGGAGTTAGGAATGCTTGCATAATCAGTTTGGCGAAGAGATTCGCCAAGTTGCGCACTTTGGGTCGACATACTATATGTGGACTTAAGTGTGTAGTGTATGTGTTTGTATAAATGCTTGTATTAGTATGTATTGAATTAAATAATGTTATGTAGTAGTTTGAGATTGATTTCTTGATTAATATGCTGATCTAAATGATTTCCTACATGTTGACCTTATGCATGATTGCATTACATGCATGGAATGTATGTGGGTGAAGATTTGCTTAAGTTGAATGTTATAACATGTGTTAACATGCTCACATGATCCTGTTTCAATTCTAATACTTTTGCATATGTTGTTAATGTGATTCCATAGATGTGTGGGACTAGACTTAGTCCAGGCAGTCGGTAAACGAGCGAATTCGTGGCTGACTGGTCATAGCCACGAACGACGCGTCGATGAACGTGATTCGTGTTGAGAGTTGGCGGCAGTGGTTAGGCCACGCGAAGTGTTTTACGCACTTCATGTCGTTCAACTTGAGATGCGATCACGCTAGTCGAGCCCGTCAAGTAACCCGACTGTCCGATGTTTGTTCACCTTGTATGTATCATAACTGCTTGAACCTAGGGTACTGAACTTACCATTGTAAACCCTATTAACCGTGGTACCTTGATCCACGAAGACTCATGAGCCGGGCATGGTGGTATGGGACACCGTGGTCGAGCTGTCGGCCTACGCTGGGGCCACAAACCTCCCCGTAGTGACCAGTGAGCACCTAGACTCGTGAGCAGATTATGGTGGTATGGGACACTATATTCTAGCTGTCGGCCTACACTGATCAGGCGACGAGCCCTTTGTAGTGACCGCGAGCGTATTCTGAGTCCACGGGAGGCGACGACCCTTCCGTGCGGTAGAGTACAGTAGGCCTGTATTGATAAGGTGATGGGGGAGCGGTGCAACGAGTGCGAGCAACAGCCCTGGCAGCCCTTGCAGTGACCTACGAAATATACATCGTATGAGATTACTAAGAGTGACGACCCTAGACAGGATCTGTGTTGGGATTGATACAAGGGAAGTACCTTAGTTTCCCAATCCTGCTGTTTGAATGGACTAATAATAACTAGGTAATCATATCACCATGACATTGCATGTGCCTGGAAGATGTGGAGCACTTGAGGGAGTGCGGCATGCCGCGGTCGTAAGATGTTGCCGCATGAGGGTGATCGTCGGTGAGGGCATACATCACGTCATGTCATCTTGCATTAACAACAGTATTAGGATTGTCTGATTTACTGCTTTACTATTATCGCGTGATTGAATTGTGAACATGCTAATCCCTGCTCTCTTATCCCACTGAGTTGATCACTCACTCCCACGTTACGGGATGGTGTTTCCGGACACCCACCAGTCCCTTTTGTGATTGCAGATGATGGCGCGGCCTGTGAGGCGGAGCTGGACTTGATGATGAGAAGGAGGATTCCTCCTTTATGCGTGTTCTGATTGACGGGATTGCAGGGAGGTTGATTAGATACCTTGACATTTGTCATTTTGAATTTTTAGCGCCCTCATGTATATTCTTTTTTGTTTACTTTTGAAGTATACATGTATGTGTATAACCTGGTAATATATTCACACTCTGGAGACATACAACAGTTTATGTACGTTATACATACTATTACAGTCTTCCGCTTGCAAATTTCACTGTCTCTGGAGTATGATATGCTGTTCTGGCTTAATCTCACTCATGTTTAATACATTATCACAGATAACATTCAATCATACATATCCATGTTGCATAAATAACATTTTGGAACTCGGGAGTTGGGTTTTTGCTCGACCCCCCGATTTTCGGGATGTTACAGATGGTATCAGAGCATGATTTGGATTAGACCGGGCCTGGGTTATGGTCACGCGACGCACGCTGTCGCTTCCTTTGACTTAGGTGGGTGCGAGAAGGGTCTAGAAATACGTCCAGGATCACAGATTCGCCGATAGGCGAAGTCTATTAGAATCGATCGCAAGATCGAGCCCGTAACGCGTCTCGGGTCGCGTAGAGCAACCCGAATAGCTCCTAGGTTGTAGGTAAGTGGGTTGAGCTGTTCTTTGAACAATTCTAAACCCGTTAATGTGAATCCTTGGGCCGTGGGACAACCACGACCCCTGTATTCAATCGCCAGAGCTTAAAAACCCCCGTTTCACCGAAAATCTTCGAAATTCTTCCTCTCACCACCCCAATCTTCAATTATTTCTTATCCATTTCATATTAGGCATCAATACTAATGTGAAAATAACATAAAATCTTACTTTCACAAAATTTTACAGTGAATAGTAAAATTTCATGAAAAATGGCCATAAGGCCATTCTAAATTCACTTTCTTTAGCAACTAATGGGCTATATGGATGTACTAGATCCTTCTACCCCAAAATCATATGTTGCATGATAGGGTTTTGTATTCGGGATTGAAAATTGGACCCAAAATTCCTCGAATGGATGTTAAAAATGTATTGGCCTCCCTAGGGCAATCTACAATGAACTAGAGTGTGAACCATACCTTTTTGGAATCCCTAGGCTAAGAGGAATCCATCACATATGGCCTTAGAGGCCAGTTTGCAACTTCACCGGTGATGCCATCGCCGGTTCTGCGATGCATCGCCGGTCAAACTTGTCGGATGGGCTTGATCTTTGGGCTGGAGGAGTTTAGGGGCTAGGGTAGTCCCCTGGTATGCGGTCCGTACCTTGAAACTCTCTAAAAGATGTACTTCCTTCACAAAAGTCCTCTTCCCTAGCCCCATTTTCGTTTTCTTGCTGCCCTAACCCAAAACCGTGGTTCCAAACCACCCCTAGACCCATTCCCTGCCAAAAACGACCACCCTCCATCATTCCTTTGAAGTTGGCAGCCCTCCCTCTTGAAGATTTCATCCGTTGGAGCTCCTAAAACCCCCAAATCGCGCTGAATTCGTGAGGTGCTCCATTCCCCTTTTTTGTTTCCATTTCTTTCTGAAAATACATCCTAGGGGAGCTTGAAACATCCCTCTACAACGCCTAGATCTCCTTTTTCTACTTTGGTTAGCCATTTCCTTGCATTTCCCCAATTTTTTATGGCTATTGTTAAGCCGTTTTAGCCTTTTTCTCTCTTTTCACCATCCTCCCTCTCAATCCTATTTCTCCATTTTCTTTACTTAAGGGATACTGAAAATATATGGCCGAGAGAGCTCTAGTGAGCAACAGACAGTATTAGACTCGACAGGGATAAAGAAGGTAAGTCGGGACTGTGGTAAAGTCCTTTGGTAGAATTAGGCATCTATGCCTTTGCCCTGTAGATTGTTTGATTTTTGTTTTAAGGGTTTCTGTGTTTTGTTGTTGTTAGGTTTAGTGAAGTTACAGGTAGAAACTGTGTTTGTGTTGTGGTTTGGCCTTATCATAGCCGAATTTTGTTGAATGAAATGCATGCCGATTCATTTTGTTCTGAGGTATTGTCCCTAGATTGGGAGTATTATAACTCCCGGGATTCAGCCTACAAATTAGGAGTGTGGGGCCCACCCAAATGTATGTATTTTACATCCTCACCTTCCATCTGGACAGTGCATGTGAAGCCCAGCATAATGCATTTCTATCCACGCCATCGGATGGTGTGGGGACCCACCATAATGTATTCAGTATGCTCACCGTACATCTTATAGGACGTTAGGACCCACGCAACAATGTAGTTGCTGTGTTGCATCAACAAGTGGGACCCATGCAACTATGAAGTTGTTGTAATATACGTCAGCAAGTTATGTGGGTCCCACCTAAAATTTGGGTCTATCCCATTCCCTTGGATAGTGTACGTGGAACCCACCTTAATATATGAGTTCTATCCTCACCGTCTAGCTGTATGGATGGTGGGATGCACCATGATATATGAGTCTTATCTCCACTGTCGAGTGGTTTGGACGGTGGAAACCAATGTGATGTGAGTGCTTTATCCGCACCATCTGTCTATGGACCTCACCTGACGTGTGCTATGTCCATCAGATGCAATTGGACCCCACTAGATGTATGTGTTGTATCTGCACACCATCCATTTGGACGATGTTGTATGGGCCTGCATGATGCATGTGCTATACATACATACCGTTCATCTAGATGGAGTTGCGTGGGCCACCCCAGTGATGATCCCAGAGATGTACGGTACATATATGTGGATTTATTTAGCAAGAGTTGTACACACATTCATTCATTTATTCACTATCCACTTGGGCTAGTGGTGCACAACTAATTATTACGTGTATCTTTGCAATGGCTAGGATTTCGGTTGAGGCGCACGGCCAATCTGAGATCAAGAGTTTGCTACTTTAAATCTAGCTATCCAAATTTAGGTATGGGATTGGTTTAGATAGAAGTCCCTTGTGACAAACCCTATAGCTTGCGTTATAATGTACTATCATCCTGACTTCACACTTCAGTTTGGTCATTTCATTCACCCCGCATATTGCATTGCATCCTAAGTATCTGATATTTGGCTTACTATGTTTCCACATTGTATAGATGATCTACATTGCTTCCTCAGTATATGATTTTGGCTTATTATGTTTTTGCATCGCATAGCCTGGATAAGGCTGATGATATTTATGGACTTACCAGCATGTTTCCACATTATTCTAATATTGTACGATTTATGGATTGATAACATTTCTACTTAATCTGATATTGTATGCTTAACACTTATCTTGTCCACATGCTTTCACCACCCTTTACACTTTCGATAAGCATATGCACGATAGATGCGTGCAGGTGGCGTTAGGTTACAACAACGTTTATCTTGCAGCATGCAGCTGTCTTTTGGAGCTTCGATTTTCAATATATGTATTTCCTTTTCAGCATTGTATTCAACTATTTATATTAGTAGATATGTGATGATGATGTTACTTTTGTGATTTAGGTAAACTTGTGGTTATGCTTCGTATGAAATAAATGTATGTTGGAAAATCCTACTTGTAGGATCTCAGGATCAGAACATGGTGTATGGGCACTTGGAGCCAAGAATAGGGTACTACGGAGGCTATTGGCACCGAATTCGGTGATCAGAAATTCTATGAGTCCATTTTCCGAGTTTGGGGCGTGACAGAAATTGGTTTCAGAGCATAACTTAGGAACACCTGAGGATAACATCACATATCTTCTTATAGCTACCATATACTCTATGATTGTTGAGAACTTTAAATGATTAGATCCCCATGTTCGAATAACTTAGAGACCTTTTGATAAAGCTCCCTACCATTGAGATTATGAAGCTACATAGTATTCCAGTTTCGATCGTTTCTGATATGGGATCCAAGGTTCAGTAAGGGTCACCATTCTGTTGAGGAGGCATCTTGGGAGCGCGAGGCTGAGATTAAAGAGAACTATCCCCATTTGTTTATAAATTAATTATTCCTTGTATGGTATTGATTATTATATGTTTATGTTGATCGACCCTGATTTACACCCTATCAACCCGAGTCAAGTTGACTCGAGACTTATACCCTAGCGACCGTGCCGTCACTACGATTCCAATGACGTGACTTACACGCTGATGCGATACCCAAGCCAGGAGTTGTGGGCCCGCATTTATTTCAAAAAAACACTACGCATTTGTAAAACCTAGGAGAATCTCTACCAAACATCAATCAATCAATCAAAGTATACAACCCATCAAGTCAAGTACTCTATCCCATCCCCAAATACTCAACCCATCCCCAAAGTTAGCTCTCTCCCTCTCTCTCTCCACCAATCCCTTCCTTACACCCATCACCCATCGCTCCACCCATCAACTGTCACTCCTGTCTCTCATTTCTCACTCTTTCCAAGAAACCCGAAGGAGGGAAACGTCCAAGCTTCCTAAGGAGAGAAGAGCTTTGTGCGTTGCCCACTTCCTAGCCCTCTCATCTCTCATCTTAGCAATTCAATCTCCATCCTCTGTCATCAAAGTTGAAGACAAGGAGCTAAGGAAGCTAATGGACCAAGAAGGAGTGCAAACGGTGGGTGAGCCACCGTTGATTTTTATTTGAGGGTCCACTTATAATGTGACCCACTTTGATGTATGTGTTTTGATCTAGGAGGGGCCCATAATGGTGGGTGTAAGCCTCGTATCGTAGACCGTACCGCTTCATAGACTTCCGCGGTCTTTCCGGTCGAATCCCGACAACCTTCGACCCTTAACCGATATTTGCGCACGACCCTGATTTGTATGCCGTCAACCCGTATCGACTCAACCCAAGACCTTTACCATAGCGACCGCGCCGTCGCTACAGTTTCGATGCTGCAACTCGCGCACCGAGGCGATACCCTGGCCAGGAGATGTAGGCCAAGGTTCGGTGCGAGGAAAACGTCGCGCGTTGCAAATCCAAGAGAATCTCTATGACTTGTCAAATCAATCCATCAACCCATCAATCTATCAATCAATCAAATCCCATCAAGTCAAGTATACATCACCTTTCACCCTTCCTCAAGAAACCCCAAAGTCGAAAGTTTCTTACACCACCCATACCTTTCTTACACAAAAGTCAAAAAGTTCTTACACACCCATTCCTCTCTCTCTCATCCATCACTCTATCACATCTCTTTCTCTCTCTTTACAACTCCCTCTCTCTCTCATTCTCAAAACACTCTCCAAGCAAGAGAAGGTCCATCCTTCTAAGCTCTTCCCAAACCCTCCATGAGAGCTTTATGTATGGCCCACTTCTTCCCCTTTCATCTCCCATCTTAACCATCCAACCATCATCTCCTCTGTTGGAATCAAAGCTAAGGAGCTAGATAAGCCTAGGGAGCAAGAAGGAATGGTGGGTGATCTTAGATCTTTGTTTTTCTTTCATTTTGTTTGATTAAGGGTCCATATATGTGGGACCCACCTTGATGTATGTTTGTATGTAAGAGGGGCCCATAGTGGCGGGGACCCTCCATCCTTGCTGATCTCTCTCTCTCTCTCTCTCTCTCTCTCTCTCTCTCTCTCTCTCTCTCTCTCTCTCTTTCTATGGTCATGGTCCACTTATGATGAGTGTATTTCATCCATGCCATCTACCGGTGGACCCCATCTATGTGGGACACACCATGATATTTATATGTCATCCCAACCGTCCATAAAGGGGGACCCACCTTATTGTGGCTAACAGTGGGGGGTGGCCACTAGTGAAGTGTGATCTAACGTGGGCCCCACCTCCATAACTCAGTGGCAGACCGAGTGGAAGATACCTCGTTCAACACTGGAGGTCTTTGTATCGATCCCTGGTGGTGGCTAACATGGAGTAAGTGTACTGATGTGGGCGTACTCACGTCAGTAGTAAAAAAAAAAGGAAAGGTTTTAGTGGCCTGCCTCATGTAGGCCCCATCTTGATATATGTGTTCAATCCATGTCGTTCATCCCTTTTTCCAACTCATTTTAGGTGTTGAGCCGAAAAATGAGGCTGATCTGTTAATCAGGTGGGTCATACCATAGAAAACTGTGTTTCTTACCATTCAAAGCTATTAGGACCCACCTTGCCATATCTACATGCTAAAAATGCCGAACTTTGGACTTGTTCAGTGTGTTTTGAGCCCTAAAATCCATTGGATGGAGCAAATTTTCAAGGAGTGGGCCCCACATGTGGAATTTCTTAAGAAAATAAAATAATAATAATAATAAAATGCAAGGGGCAGCAGGCGCCACCCCCCTGACAACTGCAGCAGGACGCTGCAGCGTCTTTTGACGAGCGGGAGGCCAGCGACCCATGACTCCAGCCGTGGGCCCCACCATGATGTATATTTTACATCCACACCGTTCATAAGGTGGGCCACTCCCAGCAATGGGCCCCTTCCAATTTTTAGGTCCATCCACAGCTCAGGTGGCCCACACTGCAGGAAGCAGTGGGATTGAACCTCTGCCATTGAAACTCTTTTATGGGCCACGAAACTTTTAGATCAAGATGAAAATTGTGTTTTCCTTTCACTCAGGTCCACATGACCTCATGAACAATTTGGATGGCAAGTAAACATTATAGTGGGCCTCATGTGGAACCCACCATTGATTTAAGTGTTTACCACACCATCCACACCTGTGTGGACGGTGGAACCCACCATGTTATATCTATTTATCTCCACCATCCAGGCGGACGGTGGAGTCCTTAATGCATGTGTTTTACTCACACTGTCGAGTGACAGTGGGGCCCTCCATGATGCATGTACTGCATCCAATCCGTCCAGCCATTTTGAAAATTCATTTTGGGCATGAGCTTAAGAATGAGTCAGATCCATAGTCCAAGTGGACCCCACCTTGGCATAATTTGAGGTCCATCTTAATGTATTTGTGATAGTTTATTGGGGCCAACTTTGATGTGGATGTAAAGCCCATGGAATTAGGCCATTTGATGTATTCCAAGGCCCATGGAATTAGGCCATTTGATGTATTCTAAGGCCTATGGAATTAGGTCATTTGATGTATTCCAGGCCCATGGAATTAGGCCATTTGATGTTGTAACACCCCGGATTTTTGCCAACCTGGGGTTAGACATCCTTAGGCAATGGGTCAACCATAACGCTCTCAAAGCTCAATCCCAAAGCCAAAGAAATCACTTTTCAATGCATTTCCTTTAAACTTTCACCTTTCACCACCTCATTCTTCAAACTTCTCCAAGTACTTTCATATTAGACACGAATCTTCAATTTTAAATAGTGAAGAACTATACTTAAACTAAAACTCACTATAAACGATCGTCGAGAACGAGTCCGTGCACACTCCTGATCACACCCAACGACTCCAAATCACTTCTAGACCGTCAATCGAAGGGTTTAAAATATGTTTCATTCCATTCC
This sequence comes from Magnolia kwangsiensis, assembly GCA_037074715.1. Lineage (NCBI taxonomy): Eukaryota > Viridiplantae > Streptophyta > Magnoliopsida > Magnoliales > Magnoliaceae > Magnolia > Magnolia kwangsiensis. Next base: position 81,891,229 of record CM073589.1, on the reverse strand, counting down.
AAACCTAGAAATGAATGTCTTTAGGTGGTAGGTCAACCCCAACATCTTACACTCAATCTCAAAGCCTAAAACCTCTTTTTATCCAATTCCTTCGAAATCTCACCCTCCACCACTTTATTCTTCATTTATTTTCTAAACACATTCATAATACACACCAATCCTAGGGTATTAATGATGAAGAACAATACTAAAGTTAAAACTTATCTTGAATAGTAAATAAATGGATAAAATGGGTCTTGACCCTTAACCTTTTGAAATGTAATAAAATAAATAAGTTAGTTGGATAGATTAGCGTCTCCTACTATAAAATCTTATGCTATATGTCACATAAACTCATTACATTTTACAAATTGGCCCTAAAAATGCCTCAAATGGGGTCGGGGGCCAAATGATCAACTTCCAGGGGGAACCAGGGTGGGCCCCATACTTTTTTGGGACCTAGGGGACAGGGGAACCTCACCCAAATGGCGAGGCCTCTCCAAATCCACCAGTGGTCGGCGAGGCCTCACTGTTAAACGGGCCCAGTTGGGCCAGGCCTTCAGGCCGATTGCATTTGGGGCCTAGTAGGACCTTATGGTATAGGGTTCGACCCTCCTTTCATCCTAAATCAAGTACTTCCTTCACAAATCACCCCTCCAAGCTTACCTTTCCTTGAAAAACCTCTCAAATCTCTCCAAAAGTCCCTCTCCAAACTCTTTCTTTTTTCGTTTCTAAGCACCCTCACTCCACCCTTCAAATCTCATCTCAAACAGAAATCATTATAGGCTACTTCCTTTAGAAATTAGATGAAACTAACTAATTGTTAGATTAGACGACCTGTGAAATTGTCACCAATCACTTTAAATACGATCTGCTAGAGCCAAAATGTGTAGAATAGTTGACGCTATGATACCCTAAAACCTAGGATCAAACTCTAAACCCGGTTGCTCACAGGAGCATTTGGAAACTTTGTATCAGACCTGGACCGCACATCGGAAGTCCGATTGTCCCAAACTTAGACAATCCTGACCGCCTAGTTGGACTTGACAATCACCTCAAAAATCAAGTCCATATGATGTCCTGAGACCATTTCCTTACGTCCGAAGTGAAGAGAGTGAGAAAAGGAAAATACTTAGAAAATTAATTCAATTTAAATAAATCTGGCATGTGTCGCTTGCGCGATATTTTTTAAGCATTCAGACCGTCAGAATTTGACCCAAATATACCCTCGGATCAGAGAACATTTTCCACTCAGGTCAGTGTACTTGGAATCCTCGATCGAGTCTCAGTGACCGCTGAACTAAAACTGGTCCGCCACGGTCGATCTGAAAACCCGACTGGACTGAAAACTTAACTTGACCTAGATCCAATATTAGAAAGCTTAAGTCTGACCGCATTTAGTAACAGGACCTCCAAAAATGTTCCGTTGAGACGGAACAACCTCGATTTGGTTATAACATAAGTATACCTTGACCCCAAGTCTATTCCCATCATTTTTAGGCTTATAAAAAGGCCTTAAGCCCACTCTCACAAACCCCATACGAATTTGAGAAATCCCTAGGAGAGAGAAGAGAGAAAAGAGAGAGAAAGTGAGAGAGAGTTGGAGCTTTCTCCTGCGATTCTTTCCTTCTGCTCCACGTGCCAAAGCCGTCCATCTGCATTGCTTTTCCGACGATTCCGGCGTCATTCTTAGGTAAGAAACCCTAACCCTAACCTATTTTGAAGCTTAGACTAGCTGTAGAAGAGTTCTTGCTAACATGTTCCTTACCATAGGTAGCATATCTATCGTTGATGAAGACACATCGTCTGAATCCTAACGAATATGCATTTTCTAGTTTAAGGTGCAGATTTTAGACGCTTAGATTACCTGTTTTCAAAGCTTTCAATACCGTTTAATGGTAGATTGCTGATAAGGATGTTGTTTGACATGTAGAACATGCTATCCTTTTTTCATTTCGAATACGTATGAAGAATATGAGATTTAGGGTATTTTAGGTATTTGTAGGAAATATTGTATGCGTACGTATTTTGCTGATATGATTGCCATGAGTATTTACCATGTACCTATACTAGTTATACATGTATGATCTGTTTGGAGAAGATATTTGCCCTAATGCACATATTGGCCAACAATGCTATGTAGACTAATGTGTGTAGACTAAGTGTTTGTTGAAATGCCTAAATTAATATGATTTATGCCTGCCATATATTTTAAATGAAAGAACATGATTGTTGTGTATTAGACATCTCCTTGATATAAGGATCTGTCATGTTATATGCGGAAATCAACATACGTCAAGTACGTTGGAGCTGTGTAGTCTAAGTATTTGTGTAAATGTATGTATTAGTAACTATTGAGTAAATGGTGTTGTACATTAGCATTGAGACTGGATTCTCAACTAATTTGATGATGTACATGATTTCCTCCATGCTTGTTGTATTTCAATTGATTACCTTATGTGTGAAGTACTCATGTATGGTTAACTGCTTATAATCTATGTTATAACATGCCGATAACATGCTGAAATTTCTTGTATTTCAATTCTGTCTCTCTCATATGATTATTGATTTAGATTGCAAGTGTTTGGGGCTATACACTAGCCCAGGCAGTCGGTAATAGATTCGAATTCGTGGTTGGATTATATTCACCATGAAGGATGTGTATGAAGAACTCGAGTTGTACTAGAGTCGTCGAAAGTGGTTAGGCCACACGAAGTGCTTGTGCACTTCATGCCGGTCGATTCAACGTGCGCTCGCGCTAGTCGGACTCATCAAGTAATCCGATTGACCGTTATATGTTCACCTTGTATTCGTCATAACTGCTTGAACCTAAGGTACTGAACTTACCAATGAAAACCCTGATAACTGTGGTACCTTGATCCACTAAGACTCATGAGCCGGGCATGGTGGTATAGGACACCATGGTCGAGCTGTCGTGCTACGCTGGGGCCACAAATCTCCCCGTAGTGACTAGTGAGCAACCTAGACTCGTGAGCAGATTATGGTGGTATGGGACACTATATTCTTGCTATCGGCCTACACTGATAAGGTGATGGGGGAGCGGTGCAACGAGTGTGAGCAGCAGCCCTGGCAGCCCTTTGTAGTGACCTCAAGTGTACTCTGAGTCTACCTGAGGCAACGACCCTTCCGTAGTAACAAGAGTACAACTAGGCCTGTATTGATAAGGTGATGGGGGAGCGGAGCAATGAGTGCGTGCAACAACCCTAGATGCCCTTACAGTGATCTAAAAATATATCATCATATGAGATTACTAGGAATGACGGCCCTAGACAGGATCCTTGTTGGGAATGATATAAGGGAAGTACCCTAGTTTCCCAATCCTGCTGTATGAAAAAGACTAATAATAACTCGGTAATCATATTCATATCGCACTGCATGTGCGTGAAAGATGTGGAGCACTGAGGGAAGAAAGCATGCCGTGGACGTAAGATGGTGTCGTATGAGGGAGTATGTCGGTGAGGGCATCCATCATGTCATTTCATGCTTGCATTAATCACAGTGTTTAGGAATGTTTGATTGCTTGTTTTACCATTATCGCGTGATGGATTTGATAACATGTTAACCTTTGCCTAATGATTCCACTGAGTTAACTACTCACTCCCACGTTACGGGACGGTATTTCGAACACCCACCAGTCCCTATTTTAGTTTCCGATGATGGCGATGCTTGCGAAGCAGAACCGGACTTGATGATGATGAGGAGGATCCTTCCTATATGCAGGTTCTGATCGATAGGTTTACAGGGTTACTGATTAGATGTCAATACACTTGGTATTTTGCCTTTTATTTACATACCCATGTATATTCTTTTCTTTCTATTTTGGAGTATACATGTATTTAGTTAACCTGGTAACATGTTCAACTTTAGAGACTTACAATCATTTATATATTTTATATATCTATCACATTCTTTTGCTTGCTAATTTAATTGTCTCTGGAGTATAATATGTTGTTTTGGCTTAATCCACTTCATGTTTTATGCACTATTACAGCCAACATTCATCCATCATTGAAAATGTTGCATAAGTGATGTTCTGGAACTCAGGAGTGGAGTTTATGCTCGACCCCCGATTTTTATGATGTTATAAATGTATTCCAAGGCCCATGGAATTAGGCCAATTGATGTATTCCTAGGCCCATGGGATTAGGCCCATTTGATGTTTTAGGGGTCCATGGGTTAAGGCCCATTGAGATGTACTAGGGCCTATGAGTTGAGGCCCATTTGATGTACATATGGGGCCCAATTGGTGTAGCCCATTTATTACATATGAGACCCCTGAGATTAGGCCCATTTGATGTAATCTAAGGCTCACAGGTTATGACCCATTGTAATGCACTTAAGGCCCATTGGTGCAGCCCATTGATGTGGCCTACTTGATGAATATAAGGCCTATAAGATGTGACCCATTTGATATATTTAAGGTCCAATGAGAATTTCACTTAAGGCCCATTGGTGCGGCCCATTGATGTGTCCCACTTGATGAATATAAGGCCCATAGGATGTGGCCCATTTAATATATTTAAGGCCCAATGGGATGTACCTAAGGTCCATTGCAATGTGTGATCCCAACACGGATTATGTAATGATGTTCACAACGATCGTGCCTTGGGAGCAATGTTGGCTTGACGTCCACATTGCGAGTATAATGTTGGTTGGATGTCCACATTACGACTCTCCCTAGGGCCCATTGATAGGCAGTACTTGTTGTGTGTCAGCCGTCTAGGCCACCTGCATTGTAAGAATAGTTCATTACTTTATTACATGTTTAGTATAGTTCTAAGACTCATGATCATATGCATCATATGTATGCTTGATATGAGAGGTGACTGATCATAGCATATGCCTTCGGACAGGTTGTTTATGGGCTCCCAGTTAGGTGGTGTTTCTCTACATGAGCGCATGATACGTGCAGGATTTGCTGCATGACTAGATAGCGTGATTCATGCATTTCACATTGTGTGATTAGTTACTATACACCCTAGCAACATTAGGGTTGTAGTTTCCATAGACGTATCGTGGTTGGCAGGATTAGATACCGAAAATCTTATTCTATATGGGGTGCTATAGATATCCCTGGGTGAAAGTTCCTAAACCCTTATGGTACCAAGAGGTTGCTCTAACGTCTAGACCGAGTGGGTACAGGAGAGCCGAGTGCCAATTACCAGATGGTTGCACTTTCCACTATGTCGTGGTCGATTGGAAGGGGGTGCGGCCTTACCCGCCCGAGTGTAGGGGGAAAAGCTAGGCTGAGTTTGACTAGCTAAAGGAATGGGTCCACCATCAACGAGTCGAGCCTGATATTGACAAATGGATAGTGAGGTCTCTTCCACTTACCTTATTGCGTGCGATGGGGTGGTGATCTGGTTTAGAGTGTACTAGACCCTGGTGATATTCCAGATTTGAGTTGTATTAATATGTAAACTTAGATGAGAATTGTATGCTTGACTTGCATATTGCATCACATAGCCCTGGTATGGCCGACATCATTCACGCTTGACATCGCATAGCCTTGGTATGGCTAATGATATTTATGGATCCATCTGCATATTCCTCATTATTCTGATATTGCATAATCATATTACTACCTTGCGCACACACTTTCACCATCCTCTAAGATTTTTATAAGCTTATGCACGACCGTTACGTGCAGGTGACGTTAGGGCGCAGTAGCGCTAAGGCAGGAGCGCTTTGCAGATCACTTTGGAGATTTTGTTCATCATCATTGTATTTTCCTTTATGCTCATTGTACTTGTAAAGTTTTTTATCATAGTGAAAATGTAATGGAGTTTTTGGTTGTTGTTTGTGGGTTATGCCTTTGGTTATGCTTATCACGAATCAAACTGATGTTGAAAATCCACCTCGTAGTATCCCAGGATCGGAACCTGGTGAATGGGACCTGGGAGCCGAGAATGGGGTTCTACGGAGGCTGTCGGTGCCAGATTCGGTGATCGGAAATTTTGTGAGCCCGATTTTTGAGTTTGGGGCGTGACAATGGGGTCCCTCCACTACACTGTCTCTCTTTATCTCTCTTTATCTCCCTCTCTTTAATTTCTTAATGGTGATATGGCCTTATGGCCCACCCGGATGGACCCACCATGATGTATGGATTTTATCCATGTTGTCCGCTGAGTGGGCCCATCTCGCAGTACGTTTGGATGGACCTGATCAGAGGAAAAATACAAATATCATTTGATCCAAAATTAGTGAGCCACGCCAATGTGGACCGACTGTGATATATGTATTTTATCCCACCGTCCAACTGGATGGTAAGGGTCACTAGAAATAGGCCGTTGTCGTGACGCCTGCCAGTTTTGTGGACCCTGATCATAAGGTATGCAGTATACCCGACCCGTTCATCCATGTGGGGCCCACACGTGCTACATATCCACACCGTCCAATGGCCTGGACGGCGGGGATCACCATGATTTATGTGTTTTGCATCCAGGCTGTCCAAGCCCTGGACGTTGGATGCTGGCTGGTTGTTTTTTTATAATAATATAATGAATACATATAATATTATATTATATGTTTGTATATATATGTGTGTGTGTGTGTTATATACGTGGTGGGCCCTATGTGGGACCCACATTGATGTATTTATTTTACATCTGCACCATCCCTATGGATGATGCTTGTGAAACCCACCATGATGTTCGATGCTAACCTAGCAAATGGAAGGATGGTTTGGGATATGCCCAATGTATGTATTTTACATCCGCACCTCCCATTTGGAAGGTGCATGTGCATCCCAACATAATGCATTTCAATCCATGCCATCTATTTAGACGAGTGGTGTGAGGACCCACCATAATGTATCCCATATCCACACCATCCATATCACAGGACGGTGGGACGCATGCAGAGATGTAGCTGTTGTGTTGAGTTAGCAGGTGGGACCCACGCAGCTATGAAGTTGTTGTACTACACATCAACAAGTTATGTGGGTCCCACCTGAAATTTGGGTCTATCCCATTCCCATTGATTGTGTACGTGGGACCCACCCTAATATATGGTTCTATCCTCAACGTCCAACTGTATGGATAGTGGGATGTGCCATGATATATGAGTCTTATCTCCACCATCTAGCGATCTGGACGGTGGAAACCACTATGATGTGAGTGCCTTATCAGCATTGTCTTTCTATGGACTCCACCTGACGTGCACTGTGTCCAGCACGTGCACTCGGACCCCATTAGATGTATGTGTTGTATATGCACACCATCCATCCGGACGGTGCTACGTGGGCTCGCATGATGCATGTGTTGTACATACGTACCGTTCATCTAGATGGTGTTGCGTGGATCACCCTGTGATGTATTTTATGGCCCATGTGTGAGGCCCACTTTGATGTATTTTGTGGCCCATGCGATTCGGCCCACTTGATGGATAAGAGGCCCATTGTTGTGGTCCATTGCGATGTATATAAGGCCCTGAGATGTGAAGATGTGGCCCATTGTGATGCATATTCGGCCCATGAGTGAGGCCCGATGCGTTGTATATGAGGCCTAGATGATGAAGCCCAATGTGGTGTATTTATGACCCATGTGATGCAGCCTATTAAGATGTATTTAAGGCCCATTAGATGATTCCCATTGAGATGTATTTGAGGCCCAGGTAAGAGCCCCATTAATATGTATATGAGGCTTAGGTAAGAGGCCCATTGTGATGTATTTGAGGACCAGATATTAAGCCTTAATGTAATGTATATGTGGCCCAATTGATAAGGCCCATTATGCTGTGTATGTAAACCATGAGTGAGGCCCATAGTGATGTGTATTAGGCCCTTATGTGAGGCCATGGGCCTACTACACATTTGGCTCTATGTGGGCCACTCTTTAGGAGCAATGTTGGTTAAATGTTCACATTGATGGGTAATGATGCTTAATTGTCCACATTATGACCTTCCCTTGGCCCTTTGTTAGGCTAATTATCAATACCGATTATGAGTACATGTATAGTATTACATCATGATACATGCTCATACGCATCATCCGTATGCTTATTATGAGGAGTGATTGAGCATAGCATGTGTCATTAGGCTGATTGTTTATGGGACTCCCTGAGAGATGGAGTTGCCTCACATGAGCGCATGGTACATGCAGGTTTGATGCATGATTGGATGGTATGACTCATGCATATCACATTTTATAATATGATCACCGTACGCCCTAGCGACATCAGGGATGTAGCCTCCACAGGCATATTGTAGATAGCCAGATGGGACACCGAAAATCTTTTTTCTATATTAGATGTCATAGATATCCTTAGGTGAAAGTCCCTAAGCCCTTTAGGTACCAGAGGACACCCTAACATCTAGACCGAGTAGATATACGAACACCTGAATGTCGAATACTAATATGTCATGCCTCCCACCGTGTCGTAGTCCATTAGAAAGGGGTGTGGCCTTATCCGCCCAAGGGAGTAGGCATAGTTAGGCTGAGTTTAACTAGCTAATAAATGGGTCTACTATTTACGTGCCGGGTAGATATTGGATAATTACTGGACAGACAGATACTGAGGTCTCTTCCACTTACCTAGTTGTGCACTTAATGGGGCGGTAGGTGGTGTAAAGTGTACTAGACCCTGGTGATGATCCCAGAGATGTATGGTACTAATATGTAGATTTTTTGAGTAGGAGTTGCATACTCATTCATTCATTTATTCACTATCCACTCAAGCTGGTGGTGCACAACTAATTGTTATGGGGCCCGGGACCAACCTGAGATCAAGAGTTTGCCATATTGAGTTTACTATCCAAATTTAGGTATGAGACTGGTTTAGATAAAAGTCCCTTGTGATAACTCCGTAGCTTGCGATACCATGTGCTATCATCCCCACTTCACACTCCAGTTTGGTCATTTCTTTCGCACTGCATATTGCATTGCATCCTCAGTATCTGATATTTGGCTTGTTATGTCTGTGCATTGTATAAATGATCTACATTACTTCCTTAGTATATGATATTGGCTTATTATGTTTTTATATCGCATAGCCTAGATAAGGCTGATGATATTTATGGACTTACTAGCATGTTTCTGCATTACTCTGATATTGTATGATTTATGGATTGATAGTATTTTCACTTAATCTGATATTATATGCTTGACACTTATCCTGCATACACACTTTCACCACCCTCTAAGCTTTCTACAAGCTTATGCACGATAGATGCGTATAGATGACATTAGGTTGCTGTAGCGTTAAGCTTGAAGCTTGTAGCTGTCTTCTGGAGCTTCGATTTTTGATATATGTATTTTCCTTTCTGCATTGTATTCAACTGTTTATATTAGTGGATATCTGATAATGATGTTACCTTTATGATTTGGATAAACTTGTGGTTATGCTTCTCATCAAATAAATGTACGTTAAAAAATTCTCCTTACAGGATACCAGGATCGGAACCTGGTGTATGGCCGCTGGGAGCCAAGAATGGGGTACTATGGAGGCTGTTGGCACCGGATTTCGTAATGAGGAATTTTGTGAGCCCATTTTCTAAGTTTGAGGCATGACAGAAGTTGGTATCAGGGCATAACTTGGGAATTCCTGAGGATAACATCACATATCTGCTGATAGCTACTATATACTCTGTGATTGTTAAAAACTTAGAATGATTATATCCCTGAGTTTGAATAACTTAGAAACCTTTTGATATACTTCCCTACCAATGAGATTGTGAAGATACATAGTATTTCAATTTCGATCGTTTCTGATCTAGGATCCGAGGTTTAGTAAGGGGCACGATTCCTTTGAGGAGGTGTCTTGGGAGTGCGAGGCTGAGATCAGAGAGCGTTATCCCCTTTTATTTATAAATTGATTATGCCTTGAACGGTATTGATTATTATATGTTTATGTTGATAATTCCTCTTCACTTACTTTATACTACGTGATAGTAAATTTTGAGGATATTTTTATTAGGAGGGGAGAGCTGTAAGGCCTGTATCCTAGCCCATACCATTCCGTGGACTTCTGCGATCATCCCTGTCGAATTCCGGTGACCCGTGACTCATCGATACCATTTGCGTACGACCCTAAGTCATACCCTATCAACCTGAGTCGACTCGACCCGAGCCTTATACCCTAGCGACCACGCCGTTGCGGCGGTGCTAACGTCGCAAGCTACGCCCCGATGCATTACCCAGGCCAGGAGTTGTGAGCTCGCATTTTTTTCAAAAAAATGTTATGCATTTGGAAAACCTAAGAGAATATCTAGCAAACATCAATCAATTAAAGTAAATAATTGATCAATTCAAGTACTCTATCTCATCCCCAAGTACACAACCCATCTCTAAAGTCGACTCTCTCTCTCTACCCATCCCTTCCTTACACCTATCACCCATCACCCATCACTCCTCTCTCCCATTTCTCACTCGTTCCAAGCAACCCAAAGGTGGAAAACATCCAAGATTCTTAATGAGAGAAGAGCTTTGTGTGTGGCCCACTTCCTACCCCTCTCATCTCTCATCCTATCCATTCAATCTCCATCATCTTCCATTAAAGTTGAAGCCTAGAAGCTAAGGAAGCCAAGGGATAAAGAAGGATCACAAACGGTGGGTGATCCACCATTCATTTTTATTTGAGGGTCCACTTATGATGGGACTCACTTTGATGTATGTGTTATGATCTAGGAGGGGCCCAAAGTAGCGGGGTCCCTCCACTACACTGTCTCTCGCTCTCTATCTCTCTTTCTCTCCCTCTCTTTCATTTCTTGATGGTGATGTGACTGTGTGGCCCACCCAGATGGATCTCACCATTATGTATGTCTTTTATCCATGTCGTCCGCGGACTGCGCCCATCTCGCAGTTCATTTGGATGGACCTGATTGGAGGAAAAATAAAAATATCATCTGATCCAAAATCAAGGGGCCAACCCGATGTTGACCCACGGTGATATTTTATCCCACTATCCATTTGGATGGTAGGGGTCACTAGCAGCAGGCCACTACCGTGACACCTGCCAGTTCTATGAGCCCTGATCACGAGGTATGTAGTATACCCAAACCGTTCATTCGTGTGGGACCCACACGTGCCACATATCCACACCGTCCAATGGTCTGGACAGTGGGGATCACCACGATTTATGTGTTTTCCATCCAGGCCCTGGATGTTGGATGCTGGCCGGTTGTTTTTTATAATAATATAATAAATACTTATAATATTATATTATATGTATATATATATATATGATATATAGATGTGGTGGGACCCATGTGGGACCCACGTTGATGTATTTGTTTTACATCTACACTGTCCCTCTAGACGGTGCTTGTGAAACCCACCATGATTTATGCGCATATCCCAAATCATCCTTCCATTCGCTGGGTTGGCACCCACCCCATACGTGTTACACGTGCGAGGGTGGGGCCCACCCTAATGTATGTGTTTTACATCCACACCGTCCATCTGGACGGTGCATGTGTAGCCCACCATAATGCATTTCAATCCATGCCGTCCATCTGGATAGGTGGTGTGGGGACCCATCATAATGTATTCCTGTAACACCCTGAAAATCGGGGGTCGTATATAAACTCAACTCTCGAGTTCCAGACCGTCACTTATGCAATAAAAATGATTATGATTCAATGTTGTCTGAGTAAAAGCATTCACATGAGTAAAAGTATACCAAAACTGCAATTCATACTCCAGATTCAGTGATAAAAGCACGCGGAAGACTAAAGAGTATATATCACTGTATGGAAAAACAAAGTAGATCTCGACTGTCTCTAAAGTATGAATACATCTCTGAGTCTCATATATATGAAAATAAACAAAATCAAAGTCCAAAAGAAGTCCCACTGAGAAGTCCCGTCGACCCAGGCCACCTAAGCAAAGCCGTCGTAGTACTGCATGTACGAGAACTCATTCTGGTCCTCATCATAGTCCGGCTCTATCTCCTGGATCACCGCATCACCTGCATCTAAGACAGGGTCTGGTGGGTGTTGCAAACACCATCCCGAAATGTGGGAATGAGTAGCTAACTCAGTGAAATAATAGAGCAAGGATTAACATGTTCACAAATCAATCATGCGATAATAGTAAATCAGTAAATCAAACAATCCTAATACTGTTGTTAATACAATATGACATGACGTGATGTATGCCCTCACCGACGATCTCCCTCATACGGCACCATCTTACAACCGCGGCATGTAATCGTCCCTCAAGTGCTCCACATCTTCCAGGCACATGCAATGTTATGGTGATATGATTTCTGAGTTGTTATTAGTCCATTCAAACAGCAGGATTAGGAAACTAAGGTACTTCCCTTGTATCAATCCCAACACAGATCCTGTCTAGGGTCATCACTCCTAGTAATCTCATACGATGTATATTTTGTAGGTCGCTGCAAGGGCTGTCAGGGCTGTTGTTCGCACTCGTTGCACCGCTCCCCCATCATCTTATCAATACAGGCCTACTATACTCTCACTGCTATGGAAGGGTCGTCGCCTCCCGTAGACTCAGAATACGCTCGCGGTCACTACAAAGGACTCGTCACCTGATCAGTGTAGGCCGACAGCAAGAATATAGTGTCCCATACCACCATAATATGCTCACGAGACATAGGTGCTCACTGGTCACTACGGGGAGGTTTGTGTCCCCAGCGTAGGCCGACAGCTTGACCACGGTGTCCCATACCACCATGCCCGACTCATGAGTCTTCGTGGATCAAGGTACCATGGTTGACAGGGTTTACAATGGTAAGTTCAGTACCCTAGGTTCAAGCAGTTATAACTCATACAGGGTGAACATACAACGGCCAGTCGGGTTACTTGACAGGCTCGACTAGCACGATCGCATCTCAAGTCGAACGACATGAAGTGCGTAAAATACTTCGTGTGGCCTAACCACTGCCACCAACTCCAGAACACGGCTCGTGTTCATCGACATGTCGTTCGTGGCAAAGATAAGCCAACCACGAATTTGCTCGGTTACCGACAGCCTGGACTAGGGATAGTCCCAATCAATTATGAATTCACATCAGCAATTCATGTAAGAGTATTGGAAATGAAATACAACCATGTGAGCATGTTAACACATGTTATAACATACAACTTAAGTAAATCACCAAGCACATGCATTTCATACATACAATGAAATCATGCTTATGGCTAACATGTAGGAAATCATTTACATCAGCATATTAATTGAGAAATCAATCTCAAACTCATTCATAACACCATTTAATTCAATACATACTAATACAAGCATTTATACAAACACTTAAACTACACACTTAAGTCTACATATAGTATGTCGACCCAAAGTGCGCATTTAGGTGAATCTCTTCGCCAAACTAATTATGCACGCATTCCTAATATTCTAATGCGACAAGAAGCCATGTTAATCACATCAGAAAAATATGAATGAAAACAGTACTTCCTACAAATGACTAAAATGCCCTAAATCTCATATTCTTCGTCTATTTACGAAACAGGAAACGGACAGCATGTTGTACATGTCAAATGGCGTTGCCGTCGATAATCTACTATTAAACGACATTAAAAGCGTTGGAAACAGTCAATCAAAGCGTCTAAAATTTGCACCTTATCTCTTATAAAGGTATTGATTCGAACGGAGCGTATACGCTTCGTCTACGGCGACTAGACAACCTGATTTACATGATCTATCAGCTAACATGCTATGGAACGAAAGGGACACTAAATCAACAACTTTCTAGGGTATTTTTTTACCTAAAAATGTGGAGAAATCACTGGCCAAGTGATCAGAGCGTGTTGCTAAAGCACGTGCAACAGGTAGCACAACGGCAGGAAAATTCTCTCCTACTCTCTCTCACAAACTCTCACCTTTTCTCTCTCCCAATCTAGGGTTTTTCTCAAATTCGGATGGGAGAGAGGAGTGAGGGTTTCAACCCCTTTTATAAGTACAAAAATGCCCGAAATAGGCTCGGGAACAAAGTTTACTTGATGTATATCTAAATCGGGGCTATTTCGGTCCAAAAAAATATTTCTGGCGATCCCCTGGCCGAACGCGATCGGACTTAAGCTCGTGCATACAGGATCTAGCACGCATCAAGTTTTCAGTCCGGCAGGGTTCGCAGATCGTACGCGGCGGTCCAGTTTCAGTTCAGCGGTCACCGCACGTAGATCAGGCCTGTAAGTCTCATGATATGAAATAGAAATTTTTCCTGATCCGAGGGTGTAATTTGGCTGAATTCTGACGGTCAGAACGCTTAATACTGACACGTCAAGTCGTGTGCCAGATTTAAATTTCAAATTCCAAATCTGTCCTTATTCTTACTCTCTTCAGTCCAGGCTCAATGAAATAGCCTGCGAATGTCGGTTGGACTTAATTTTTGAAATGATTGTCAACTCCAGCTAGGCGGTTCTAATGGTTTAAGATAGTAGGTATCGGACTTTCGACGCGCGGTCTAGATCTAATACAAAGTTTCAAAGAGGTCGAGAGAACAAACCAGCTTAGAGTTTGATCCGAGGTTATAGAGTATTATAGAGTCATTGGTTCTACTCGATTTGGGTCTTGTAGAATGTATTTAAAGTGATCAGGGACTATTTTTCAGCTACTCTAGCGTTGCGCTAGCTAACTTACTCTTAATTTCCAAAGGAATTAATCCTACGCGATTTTTGGTCGAGTTGGTACTCGAGTCCAAGTACGGATTTTTCCAGGGCGTTACAATTCCATATCCACACCGTCCATATCACAGGACGGTGGGATCCACACAACCATGTAGCTGCTGTGTTGCGTTAACAAGTGGGACCCACGCAGCTATGAAGCTGTTGTACTACACGTCAGTAAGTTACGTGGGTCTCACTTGAAATTTGGGTCTATCCCATTCCCTTTGATTGTGTACAAGGGACTCACCCTAATGTTTGGGTTCTATCCTCACCGTCCAGCTATATGGACGGTGGGATGCACCATGATATATGAGTCTTATCTCCACCGTCTAGTGGTCTGGATGATGGAAACCACTGTGATCTGAGTGCTTTATATGCATCGTCTTTCTAAAGACTCCACCTGACATGTGTTGTGTCCAGCACGTGCACTGGGACCCCACTAGATGTATTTGTTATATTTACACACCATCCATCTGGATGGTACTACGTGGGCCCACATGATGCATGTGTTGTACATACATATCATTCATCTAGACGGTGTTTCGTGGGCCACCACGTGATGTATTTTGTGGCCCATCCATGAGGCCCACTTTGATGTATTTTGTTGCCCATCCGTGAGGCCCACTTTGATGTATTTCGTGGCCCATGTAATGTGGCCCACTTGATGCATAAGAGGCCTATTGTTGTGGTCCATTGTGATATATATAAGGCCCTGAGATGTGAAGATGTGGCCCATTATGATGTATATGTGGCCCATGAGTGAGGCCTAATGCATTGTATATAAGCCCCAGATGATGAAGTCTAATGTGATGTATTTATGACCCATGTGATGTGGCACATTAGATGTATTTAAAGCCCATTGGATGAGGCCCATTGAGATGTATTTGAGGCCTAGGTAAGAGGCCCATTGTGATGTATTTGAGGACTAGATATCAGGCCCCAATGTGATGTATATACGGCCCATTTGATACGACTCATTAGGATGTGTATGTGGCCCATGAGTGAGTCACATAGTGATGTGTATTAGGCCCTTGTGTGAGGCCATGGGCCCACTATACATTTGACTCTATGTGGGCCACTCTTTGGGAGCAATGTTGGTTAAATGTCCACATTGATGGGTAATGATGGTTAAATGTCCACATTGTGACCTTCCCTTAGGTCGTTTGTTAAACCGATTATCGATATCAATTGTGAGTACATGTATAGTATTACATCATGATACATGCCCATATGCATCATCTGTATACTTTTTATGAGGAGTGATTGAGCATAATTGGGCTGATTATTTATGGGACTCCCTGAGAGACGAAGTTACACCACATGAGCATTGTTAGGCTAAGTTTGATCTGCTCATAAATAGGTTTGCTATCGATGTGTCCGGTAGATATTGGCTGAGAATTGGATAGGCAGATAGTGAGGTCTCTTCCACTTACCCAGCTGTATGCTTGATGTGGTGACAGGTGGCGTAGAGTGTACTAGACCCCGGTGATGATCATAGAGATGTACAGTACTTATATGTGGATTTATTGAGCAGGAGTTGCATACTCATTCTTTCATTTATTCACTATCCACTCGAGCTGGTGGTGCGTAACTAATTGTTATGTGTATCTTCGCAATTGCCAGGAATTTGGTTGATGCGCGGGCCAACTTGAGATCAAGAGTTTGCCACTCTGAGTCTGGCTATCTAAATTTAAGTACGAGACTAGTTTGGATAGGAGTTCCTTGTGGTAGATCCCACAACTTACGATACCACGTGCTATCATCCTGACTTTACACTCCAGTTTGGTCATTTCTTTCGTACTACATATTGCATTGCATCCTCAGTATCTAATAATTGGCTTACTATGTCTACGCATTGTATAGTTGATCTAAATTGCTTCCTCAAGATATAATATTGGCTTATTATATTTTTGCATTGCATAACCTAGATAAGGCTAATGATATTTATGGACTTACCAGCATGTTTCCACATTACTTTGATATTGTCCGATTTATGGATTGATAGCATTTCTACTTAATATGATATTCTATGCTTGACACTTATCTTGCGCACACACTTTCACCACCCTTTAAGCTTTTTATAAGCTTATGCACGATAAATGCATGCAGGTGGCGTTAAGTTGTAGTAGCGTTGAGCTTGGAGCATGCAGATGTCTTCTGGAGCTTCGATTTTTGATATATATTTTCCTTTAAGCATTATGTTCAATTGTTTATATTAGTGGATATGTGATGATGATGTTGCCTTTGTGATTTGGGTAAACTTGTGGTTATGCTTCTTATGAAATAAATGTATATTGAAAAATCCTCCTCATAGGATCCTAGGATCGAAACCTGGTGTATGGACGCTAGGAGCCGAGAATGGGGTACTATGGAGGCTGTCGGCATTGAATTCAGCGATCAGGAATTCTGTGAGCCCGTTTTCTGAGTTTGGGCCGTGACACTCGAGTTAGCCGAAGATTTTGACCAATCGAGCACAGGCTCGGGCTAGTCGAAGATCACGCAGGTTTGCCTCAAAAAGGGAAACATTCCCAAATCTATTTCATTTCTCACCTTCTTACTTGGCTAGCCAGTGCCCCATTCGACCAACCCATCTTCCAACTCACTTGTAAGTGATTTATTTTCAAATTCCTTCAAGTATTAAGTGTTTTATTACTAGATTAATTTATTTGATGGATTTTTCTTCATTTAAAACTCTTGTCCTTGTGGGTTTTTCTTCAAATCTGATCTATGCATTTTCTTTTCTTTTTCTTTGATATTTTGCTTGTGCATTCATAAATGGAGCATAGAACCATGAAAACAGCTGCAAGAATTGTACTGTTTCATCTTCTAAATCAACTCCTCTTGGTGTATGGACCTTACGGTCACCGAAGGATAATCCAAAATATGTTCGGGACTTTTGCACAAGAAACATAATTATAGAAAATCTGTTAATTTAGACCACATTGCTAGGTTTGGTCTTGTTCCTATTCTTTCTGAGGTTGGATGGGAACGCATTTTGAGTTGGGATGGAACGGCTTACCGGTCCATAGTGCAGGGCATGTATGCCTCCATATGTGATGTTTCTCTTGAGAATCTGACATTCTTAGTTAAATTTGTTGAAGAAAAATGCCTCATGTTATTTCTGCATTAATAGATATAGTTTTTGCAGATGATGGAATACCAATCGCCACATTATCAGAGAAGATGTCAAACTCTAAAAAACAAACCATCACTCTTAAATTATGTCACTTCAATACCAAATGGTGATCGGGTAATGCCCCTCCCGCAAACTATATGCTCTCAAAATACCGCATCTTACATTAAATATCTAGGTCTAATGTGTATCCTCGAGCTAGGAATAAGACTGATCTTACTCCCTTCTTGAATAGAGTCTTTCACTCCATTGTATCAGGTATTCGTGTCTATCTGCCTTCCTTAATTTGTTACATCATTATTCAGTTTCGCTTGCATCCCAAGCATGGTTCGATTCCCTTTGCTAATCTTCTGACTTGCATTATCTTTTACTATAACATTCAAATCCCTATGTATGAAGCACAGGAATCTGAAATCCCATTTAACAAATCTAACCTGAATATCATGAACCTCACTCCTCTTCCTGAATAAAATGAAGAAGAGGAAGTGCGGCCAGCTACAAACATAACAATGGAGGACATTTTAAATGAGATGGAAGAATCGGATGATTTAGCTGATTCCAACTTCCATCCCTCTCAGTTTGATGAGAGACTATTTGCATTAGAGGAGAAAGTGGAGTCTTTGCATGTATCATAGGCTTCATAGGCTTCATTAGCCCAAACCTAAAAGTCTATAATGAAAAACATGAAAAAGTACTTCCATCACATCAACCAAAGTTTGCGGCTAAATGATCCCTCGATGCCTGCTCCTTCTTGCACTGGGTCAAATTAAGATAGATTTATTTATTTTTCAGACTTATGTTGGTTATGTACTTAAAACTTATTTTGAGACTTGTCTTAATACTTTGGATTCTTTAATAATGTGGTTACTACAATTACCAATTTTAGATAATATGGTTGCTTATTTTAGATAATATGGTTACTTATTTTAGATAATATTATTGACTATTTCAAACGCTTACCCTGATTTTCTTGTTACAGCCTCCTTCTATTCATATTATTTCTTCTATTCTTCCTTTGTCAAATTGTGACAAAAAGGGGGAGAGATTGATGCGCTAGTAATATGCAATGTTATATAGTATAGGAGAGAGAATGTATGGAATGAATGCATGGTAGTATAGGGGAAAGAATGTATAGAATGAATGCCTGAATGCATGGTAGTATAGGGGAGAGAATGTATGGAATGAATGCATAGATGCAGTGTATGGAATGCTATATGTGTATTTCACAGGAGGAGTGCCAGTTGAGCATCATCAGTTGTGAGATGAAGATTATAAGCTACAAATAATTAAAGATGTGTATGATTGCATATTTATAATACTAAGTGTTTTTTTATGAAATTGACAAAGCGGGAGCTTGTAAGTGCGAAGATGCTGAGCACACATAGGTTGTCAAATTTCATAAGACAAAACTACTTCAAAGTAGATCTTCAAATATTGATCTATGTTCAAGAGAAGATCAAGCTCAAGATTGATTTATTTTCAAGAAAAGATCAAGCTCAAGATTGGCTTATCAAGTCCAAATTCAAGATGAATTCAAGCCCAAATTCAAGATGAAGTTCGAGAGAAAGTTCAAGCCAAATTGAATCAGATATTTGATATATCTTATGTAGTATAAACCTTAGAAAGACCTTAGGACTAGGTGCTTTAAAAAATGTTTAATCATGATTTTTTTTTCCTGGAATTCGGCCAGCCAACTTTTGGTTTGTCCAGCCTAACTTCAAGCCCAAAACAAATAACAAATCTTATTGCAAATTCAGCTAGCGCAGGTTTTGGTTCGGCTAACCCGAGCTTGAAATTTGGCCAGCCCAAGAAAGTTCGGGTCAAATTCCAGCAACATCAACTTTTGACATTCGTGGGAATTCGACCAGCTGAAGGGAAAATTCGGCTAGCCAAATCATGCTGTTTGGCCAGCCGAACTTGATCTCGGGCTAGCCAAATTTTAAATAATTCTTATCCCACACAATCAGAAATCTGGTGAACAGAATTCGCTGAACTTAGGCTAGTTGAATCCTATCTCAAGCTAACCAAAGTTCTAACTTCTTTGTCTATAAATCAAGTTCTTCTCTCATTTTGAATTACACAAGTTAATTATCAGAATTCTTCTGCAAGAGAGAAAGAAACTTAAGTTATTAGCAAGTTATTAGTTAGTATTTATAATTTATTTAAATAGCTTTTTCAATTCCCTTTAGTCTCAGATCATTTAAATTTAATCTAAGAGAGTAAACTATACTCCTCTTCGAGATCTAAGAGAATTGAATTAAGTAGCATTTAGGTTTACCAAAATTAAAATCTATAGAACGTTAGACCCTTTCTATCTAACTGAACACGACACCATCTACATTCAAGCAAGAGGTCCTTCTTCTATAAGCTTCTACTACATCTTCTATGATTGAAGATAAGTATACATTTTAAAATTCTTTTTAAGTTTTTCGGACATCTTCTGTGAAAATCTCAGTTAAGATTTTGTCTGAGATAGCCTGTGAAAATCTCAGTTAAGGTTTTGTTTGATATAGCTTGTGAAAATCTTAGTTTGGGTTTTTATTGTGATTGCCCGTGAAAATCATAAGGAACTGTATCAGGTTATTAAGGTGACTCGGTGAAAACCTTTTATAGTGAAAACTAAAATTACGATGGAAGTAATTTTACGAGTGGAGTAGGTGTGGCTATTTTTAAAGCACCGGAGCACTATAATTCTTTGTGTCATATGGTGAATGTCTTATTTTTTATTTTTAGTGGATTGGATGTATTTAATTATTTTAGTTGTGTGGTGAAAGTTGTAATTCTTTAATTTACTCTTACTAGTTTGAAGTTTTGATTTTAAAGATATTTGTAAAATAATGTTGTCCTGCCTAGGGTCCTTGCTCTTACTCGGGTGGTAGACTCTCAGGAGTTTCAACTCCCGGTCAAGGGTTCGAGTACCCATAAGTGGTGAAATTCCACCAGCGTGAGTGTGTGAGGGTGTGTGTGCATGAGTTTTAAAAAAAAAAAAAAAAAAGGTTGTCCTGCTTAAAATTCTAGGGGAAGATTGTCCTACGAATTATTTGGAATCAAGGTTTCAATACTCAAGCAATTGAGATCTTTGTATTATTTACATATTCAGCACTTGTTTTGATTATTTGGCATTCTCCCATTCACCCCCCTCTAAGGACATCGCAAGCTCTCCTTTTCAGAGTCACTATGCGAGTAAAAATCTTAATTCTGCCCAAGTGAACTATTTTACTACGAAGAAGGAACTCTCAACCATAGTGTTCGCTTTGGACAAATTTAGGTCCTCCTTAATCAGATCTAAGATTATCTTTTACACTGATCATGCGGTGTTAAAGTACATTCTTTCTAAGAATAATGCTAAGTCTCGCCTGGTAAGATGAACCCTTTTACTATAAGAATTCAACATAGAAATGCGAGATAAAAACGGAGAAGAAAATGTAGTTGTTGACCATCTCTATAGACTTGATCTCCTCGTTTCCCTTGAGCCGACACCGATAAATGATATGTTCCCTGACGAACTATTATTTAAACTCTCCCAATTACCTTTGTTTGCTGACATTGCAAATTATCTTACCACAAGTTTCATGCCGACATATTGGACTGTGTAAGATAAAAAGAAATTCTTTGCCGAGGTACATAATTTTTTCTGGGATAATCCTTATCTTTTTAAATATTTCCCATATCAAATTCTAAGGAGATGTGTTCCAGACAATAAATATCAGAGTGTTATCTCCTTTTGTCACTCTCAGGCTTGTGGTGGTCACTTTTTTGCTAAAAATACCACGGCCAAAATTTTACAGTGTGGCTTTTACTAGCCCACTATATTCAAAGATACTCATGAGTTTTGCAAAATGTTGTGTCAAATATTGCATATTTTCCCCCATTTATATCTTGATTTTACAAACATAATAGGACTTAATGGTATATTTTATATATGTTTGTGTTGCAAAGTGAGTTTAAGAGCTTAGATTAAAAAGAATGCTAAAAGCATGGATTTAATGCTCAAGAATTTTCGACGCATAGAATGGATTTATGAAAACCAAGATTGAAGATTTTAAGACCCCAAGATCCAAGATAACTAAGTAGAGAAGGAAGGTAGTTGAAAGAATAAAGTACAGAAACTCACTTCATTACTTGTGTCATCGACCGCTTTTGGATGTCATCGAACACATCTCGATGACATCGAATTTTTACATGACAATCAAGATGGTCGCTGGACATATTGGGTGACATTCTCAATTACTCGAAGACTCTATCGATGACATCGAGAACTCGCCCGATGACATCAATTTTTTTGAAGAATTATGAAGCAACTCGCTGGATGGTTTTGGATGCTTTTTCGATTGCTCGAAGACTTGTTCGATGACTCGAAGCTTCGCTCGATGACATCGAAGGCTGTTCGATGACATTGAATGAGTTACTCAAAGTTACATGGATTGCGTAAATTTGATATGATCTTGTGATTTTGTAGAAACTAGCCTATAAATATGGGTTTCCTAAGTCTTTTTAGGATATATAAGGTTTTGAGGAGCAAAGCAAAGAGGTGGAGCCATCATCCAAGAGTTTCCTCTTTTCTTCTTCTTAGTTTTTAAGGTTTCTTTATGGATTTTAAATCCAATCATGTCTATGTTTTGCTAAATCCTAGCTAAGGGACGAAGCTTGTAGCATGAATGTGATGTTTTTCTTGTTTGATTCTTATTCTTGTTGAACTTCTTTTATTCTAATTTGATATTTAAGGAATACTTTCAGTTTTTAGTGGTTTGTTGTGACTTAAATTAGAATAAATCTGCAATAGCTTTGAGTATCTTCTTTTCTTGATTTGAGATTGTGAAGATAGTAAATCCTATTGTTCAGTATCGTCCCTTGAGCATGGTTGGGTCATGGAATCTCTTATAACTTTCACAATTCTTCTATGTTTAGTTGTGGGATTAGTATATCATGTTGTTTGCCATTGTCTCCTGGGCATGGTTAGATGATGGAATCAATTCCAATATTTACAACTCTCATCCGTTGAGAATTAGGTCAATGAAAGTTCAGATTGATTTTATGATATATCTTCCAATTGGATACAATAGGACTCAAATTCTAATTGTGTTCCTTAAATTAAATAAGGAAACATCCTAATGCTGCGAGTCGATCCCTCGGCACCCTAGTTCTTACATTTGAATTCTTAAGTTTGAATTAAATTATTAATTCACAATTACTTCCTATTATTCCAGAATCAAGTTTAGATCTTCTTCTAGTTCTGATTTTAGTTACTTTTAGAATATACACAAGTTTAGTCCCTGTGGATTTGACATCAGTCTCACCGAGATTATTACTACATCGCGACCCTACACTTGGGGTTGTGAACAAGTTTTTGGCGCTGTTGTTGGGGACTAACGACCATGTTTTTTTGAAATTGATTAGTTTTGGAATTATGTTAAGATTAAGGTTTATTTGCTTTCTAATTCTATATTAGGGTTTTTCTTAATTATTTTTAGAAACTAACTTATCTTTCTATTTTGAAGGACTTTAACATAGAAACTTTTAATTTGGTAACTTCTTTCTAAACCTCTCTTTTTATTTCTAGATTTCTTATTTCTTTAGGTTTCTTTCATTTTAGGGTAAGATTAAATTCTGAAATTGAGGGCTGAGAGTATTTCATGCCCAAGTGGGTCCGTGAAAACACTCGACATCTCTTAAGTGAAGGAGGACTGATCAAAGGTTGCCTATCCATCACCGGATTAGACACCACTTGAGATCCTCATAGTCAAGTCAAGTGATGGATGCCAATCAACCAACTAATCAACCTGAAATTAAACCTCAACCTCAAGTTGAGGAAATTTAGGATGAAAACGAGGTGCATCAAGCAAACTTTACGAGATTATTTACAACCAGTAGGGATGATCACACCTTCACACATGGTTTTTCCAAAAAATACATGACATATGGATATCATGTCAGGAGTGATCCAAATCCTTCCAAAATGTCATGGACTTGAATATGAAAATTTATACTTATACTTGAAAGAGTTTGATGAGATCATAACCACTTTATATTTTCCTAATCTCTCAGAGGACACGGTCAGGCTGAAACTCTTTCCCTTCTTCTTGAAAGAGAAAGCTAAGACATGGTTGCATTCACTACATCCATGATCTATTGATAGATGCAATGACATGATAAGGGAGTTCATAAAGAAATTCTTCCCATATCATAAAATGAACACCCTTAGAAAATCAATCATCAACTTCGCTCAAAAGGAAGATGAAACATTCTTTCAATGTTGGGAGTGGTTCAAGGTTCTCGTCAGTTCATGCCCACAACATGGTTTTTAAATGTGGTGCATAATAAGGTTTTTATACGATGGGATGACATCTTCCATGTGCCAAATGGTCGTAACAATGCGCAATGGGGAATTCATGAATAAAGAAGTCGATGATGTGTGGGATTATTTTGACAAGCTAGCTGAAAATACACAATCATGGGACATCTCTCCAAAATCTAGCACCACACCTAAGCCTACTCAATCAAAGGAGAGGGGCAGAATATATATTCTGAAAGAGGACGATGATATAAATGATAAAGTGGCTAATTTCATAAGAAAATTCAAGGCCATGGAACTTAAGAAGGATAAAGCTAAGGAAACTGTTTATGGTTTTGTGCTTGCAACATTCAAGCAACTGAAAATTGTCCAACAATCCTGCCTTTCAAGAGGTACTGAATGACCAATCTAATTCCATGAATAATTATTAAAGACCTTTTAGTAGACACACTTCAAATACATATAATCCTAGTTGGAGAAATCATCCAAACTTCAGTTGGAGGAATGGACAAACTGCTACTCCTCAAGGATTCCCTAACCAATTCTTAAATCAAGGGAAACCTCAAGAGGATCTGATCTTAAAACATATCTAAAATCAAGGGCTTTTTAATCAAGGTATGCTCCAAGCCTTTCAAAACCTTACAAATGTTATACAAGGGCTTGAGACAAATAAATCATATGGGGAAAAGGGGACCCTTCCGGCCCAGGCTCTCCCTAATCCAAAGTCACAATACGAGGTCAGTGACTCAAGCTCTTCCAATTAGATGGAGCAAGCTAAATCTATCATCACTCTTAGGAGTAGCAAGACCATTGATAAAATCGCTCCAGTTTGGGCTGGAAAGCCTAAGGATCCGGAAGAAGACAATAATGATAGATCTAGTACTACTCCACAAGATTTAGAATCAAAACCTCAAGGCAAGCCGATTGTGCCATTCCCCCAATGGTTGATTACACCAAAACCTCTTTCTAACTCTTTGGACATTATAGAAGTGATAAAACAAGTGAAGGTAAACATTCTTCTAGTGGATGTTGTTAAACAAATACTGTCATATACAAAATTTCTGAAAGATCAATGCACTATCAAAAGACGATAAAATATTTAAAAGAAAATCTTTTTAACAGAAAAAGTGAGTGCCTTCCTAAGACAAGATGTGTCACAAAAGTACAAAGATCCCGGTAGCCCAACTATAGCTTGTATAAGTGGAGAACTACCGGATTGAGCATGCACTTCTTGACTTAGGAGCGAGTGTAAAACTGATCCCCTACTTAGTTTATGAACATATGGGTCAAGGTGAATTAAAACACACTCAGAACACATTACAACTTGTTGATCACTCAGTTCGTGTACCGAGAAGAATAATTGAGAATGTGTTGGTCCAGGCTGACAAATTCTACTACCTAGTAGATTTTATCGTCCGAGATACTCAAGCTATTACGGACATGAGCATTCAAATTCCAGTCACTCTTGTTGCCCATTTCTTGCCACGTTAAATGCAATTATAGATCATAGGAATGGAGTCATGAATTTTTCTTTTGAAAATATGACATTAGAGCTGAATATCTTTTTCAATATGGGCAAATAGTCATAAGATGATGATGATTCCCACAATATTAACCTGATTGATCGTTTCGTGGAAGATAGAGTACTCCTGATTCTATACTCTAACCCTTTAGAGACGTGCTTGGTCCACTCCCATAACTTAGATGATGGTATGATTAGAGGGATGGATGCCTTGCTTGATGCTATGCCTGTACTTGAAGTTAACTGGTGGAGGCCATAATTTGAGAATTTGCCCCGAACACATGTAGTGTCTCTGTTGTCTAGCTTCAAAGTGTCGAAGCTTGACCTAAAACCTTTACCCTCTAATTTGAAATATGTCTATTTAGGTCAAGATGAGACATACTCGGTAGTAATTTTTTCCCACCTTAAGCAAGAACAGGAGAGTATGCTTATCTTTACTCTCATTCAACATAGGGAGCCCTTGGATGGTCGATTACTGACCTCAAGGAAATTGACCCTTTGATTTGTACTCACTGTATTCACCTTGAGGATAATGCGAAGACATCTCATGTAAGGCCCATATCCTAGACCGTACCGTTCCTTAGACTCCCTCGATCTTACTTGTCGAATTCTGACAACCCACGACCTGCAGAGAGCATTTGACGTGACCCTAAGTCGCATCCCATAGATCTGAGTCGGCTTGACTCGAGACTTGTACCCTAGCAACCGCGCCATTACTGCAGTTCCAACGCTATGTCTTCTACACTGATGCGATACCCAGGCCAGGAGTTGTGGGCCCACGTATATTCCAAGGAAACGTCGTGCATTGCGAATGCCAAGAGAATCTCTACACACCTATCATATCAATCAATCAAGTACATAACCTAAACCTAGCCCATCCCTCTCTCACCAACAAAGAAAGGTAACCCATACCCCATGCCACCTCATGCCCCTAAAAGTCAACACCACATATCCCTCTCATCCTATCCTTCTTACACAACACTATCCCTCTCTCTCATCCATCACTCCATCCCATCTTATTCTCTACCATTTCCAAGTAACCAAGAGAAAAAATTCTAAGGAGTGAAAGAACCCAAGATCAAGGCCCACTTCCTATCCCCTAATCTCTCATCTCAACCCTCCAACCTTCATCAACCTCCATCAAAGAAGAAGCCAAGGAACTAAGGAAGCCATAGAACCAAGAAAAAAGTGAAATTGGTGGGTGTTTATAGGACTAGATTTGTGATTTTAATGATGGGCCAAGTGGGGCTAGCCAATTAATGGTATGGATCTCACTTTGGACCCTAAGTGTAACCGATGGCCCACCATGATTCATATGTTCATACCATAATGGGGCCATTCTCCATGGACCCCATCATGATGTTTATTTTTCCTACTATAAAAAGGTTATCTAGACCTAGATCTTGTGGGTGGGAAAGGGAATCCCACTGTTGATTTTTATGATTGGAGGGCCCACATGTGGTGGGACACATTTGATGTATGTTTCTAGGAGGGCTTATAGTGGTAGAGCCCTCCATCACACATCTCTCTCTCTATCTCTATCTCTCTCCCCCTCTTTCTCTCTCCCTTGTTTGCGGCCCACCTATGATGTGTGTATCTTATATCCATGCCATCCTCGTGTTGGGCCCACCTAGTTGCCTATCCCATTGGGACAGGCCTGGAGGGAGGAAAACACAAATATCATCTTTACTCCAAAGGAGATGGTGGGCCACGTGTGTGGAACCACCTTGATTGGATGTGTGAGATCCACACCGTCCATATTATGGGACCACCATGATATGTGTTTTATCCAAGCCGTCCAGCAGGCCTGGACGTAAGGAAAATACAAATAGCAACTTGATCCAAACCTTGGTGGGTCATCCACGTGGCACCACTGATGTATGTGTTGCATCCACCGTCGAGTGTGGGGACGGTGGGTCCCACGAGTTATATAGTTGTTGTATTGACATCAGCAAGTTCTGTGGGTCTGATCATGAGGTATGTGTTTCATCTTAACTGTCCATCTGTGTGGGGACTCCACCGTGATATATGAGTTTTATCCTCACTGTCCATCTGATGGTGGACCCCACCATGATGTCAGTGTTTTATCCACGCCATCCTATACAAGGATGTGGGACCTACCATGATATATTTGTTCCATCCTCACCGTTCATCTGGACGTTGGGATCCACCATGATGTAGATGGGTCATCCATAGTGTCCAATCACTTGCAGAGATCGTTTTATGGCTTTACCCAGAGAATGAGATATATCTAAATTTCAAATGGAACCCACCTATTGTATCTGTGTGGCCCACGTGATGTATGTGTTGTAAATCCACACCATCCAGCCATGGATAGTGGGACTCACATGATGAATGTGTTTTATATCCATGTCATCCGTCCATTTTTCTGGACGCAGGGCCCAGTTACAGTATATGTAGGGCCCACCTGCTGTATGCAAGGCCCATTTGATGTACATGAGGCCCAGGTGATGAGGCCTATTTTGATGTATATGAGGCCCATGTGATAAGGCCCGTTTTGATGTATATGAGGCCGGTGTGCAAGGCCCATTATAATTTATATGAGACCGATTATATGTGTGAGGCCTAATTATGAATATGTGAGGCCCATGAGACGAGGCCCATTGTGATTCTATGACGCCCATTGTATGACTGAGGCCTATTATGTGTATGAGACATAACATGATGTATGTGTTATATACACACCATTTATCCATTCATATGTCGTGGGCCCCACTGCCTTATGTAGGTCCATCATGCATGCGTGATGGGCACGCGCTATCCATCCATTTCCTCGATAATTGAAGGGCCGAGAGCCCCATTATGATTTCTATTTTGATCCCAAATGGACCGCATCTTGGGAGCAATGGTGGTTAAATGTCCACATTATAAACACTGGTTAAATGTCCCCATTGTACATCTCCCTAGGGCCCATTGTTAAGCCCATGACCATCTTACCTTATTGGGACCCCCATAAGTGTTACCCATCTTACCCTAGACGGGTAACCCAAACTATTGGGCCCCCATTCATGCTAGTGCTCTCCACCACCCTTGTAGGAATCACCATAACTTGTCGACTCACCTTGTTTGTATCAGGCCCCATAAGAAATTCCAACTTACCATATGATAGAGTGGTTGAGAAAGCCCACTTAATTTACTTATGGTCATCATCTTGACTCCCACTGTTGAATGATTCGCCCCATAAGGTTCATCCTTAATGTAGTATGGCATTTAGGCTGCTAATATATATATATATATATATATATATATATATATATATATATATATATATATATATATATATATATATATATATATATATATATATATATATATATATATATATATATATATATATATATATATATATATATATATATATATATGAGAGTACATCATTACCATAGATCATGCTTAGTATAACCTCATGATTCTTTCCCATGTGCATCATATGTATTGTAGGGCTACCCCAAAACATTGGGCCCCATTGTTAATGATACTTTCCACCATACCTTGTATAACTACCCCAAGCTTTGGAGCCCTCCTTGTGATTTGTATCAGGCCATCCATAGCAATGTGACCCACCTAGATTCATGTTTTTCCTAAGTTTAGTGACCATACCCAAGGCTCACTTAGGAGTTGAGCAGGCTACCCAACCTGTTAGAAGGACACATAATCCTAGATGTAGCCCACCTTATATTCATATCGGGTCCCCATAGGAAAGCCTAATTATTACATGATAGAGGGGATGAGGAAGCCCATTAGTTGTACTTAGGCTTGTCATCTTAACTCACCTTGTTGTATACCCGCTTGACTCACCCCTTGAGATGTGTCCAACCTTTGTAATCAGTTATTAGGACATCAAAGTCATGTATGCATCACCTACACCGTCCATTTACCTTTTTGGATGAGTGTGAGGCCCATCCTTAATGCTAGTGTGTCACCTAAACCATCCATTGTTTGTAAGAGAGTACATCATCACCCCTTGTCGTAGATGGAAGAATACATGATATCAGATTTGATATATCCACTATTGAAGCTTATATAGGTTCATGGGTTAGATCCACCATCCTTACAGTGGACCCTGCCTTAGGATATATGATGTATCAGTGCCTTGAGAAGGTTAGGATAGTCTAACATGGGCCATACCATATAGATGGCTTCATGCCTAGTGGGGCATATTGTTCCATTCCTACTCTTTATTTTTGATATACTGGTTAGGCTAGTTATTGTCTGTTAACATCTGATAATCATGTTAGTGTACTTAGTCTAGTAGGACACACTGAGAACATGCTTAGTATTACATCATGATACATGCCCATACGCATCATTTGTATGAATGTTATGAGGAATGATTGATCATAATATATGCCATTGGGCTAAGATGTTCAGAGGACTCCTTGCGAGAAAAAGTTATCACACATGATCGTGCAGGTTTGATGCATGTCAGGATGATATAATTCATGCATCTCACATTTTGTGTGGCATGATCAGTGTGCGCCCTAGAGACATCACGGTTGTGGCCTCCATAAGCATATCGTGGATGGCTAGATGGGACACTGCAAATATTTGAGACTCAACATATGGGCACTACAATGTTCGTAGGTGAAAGCCCCTAAACCCTCGTGGCCAGGGGATGTTCCAACATCTAAACCGAGTGGATACATTAGCGCCTGAGTGCCAAATACCAGTAGGTGGTGTCTCCTACTGTATCATGTTCGGTTGTGAAGGAGGTGTGACCTTATCTGCCCAAGTGAGGGGGTTGTAAGCTAGGCTGAGTTTGACCAACTTGCAAATGGGGTTGCTATCGATGAGATAGGTAAGTATTGGTAGACTACTAGCTACGCGGGTAGTGAGGTCTTTTTCTTTTGTTGGGTTGTGCAGTTAGGGAGCCGGTAGCCAGTGTGAAGTGTATTAGACCCCAGTGATATCCCAAAAATGTACGATTCTAATATTACGATGCCCCGTCACTGTTATAAACGTGGGCAGACGCTGATGTGGGCAGGGCCTATGGGCCTGGACAAGCTACCAGTGGTTGGTAGGCTACTGTGTTGGTAGGCTACTGTGCATTGTTCACAACCCCAAGTGTAGGGCTGCGATGTAATAATAATCTCGGTGAGACCGAGGTCAAATCCATAGGGACTAATCTCGTGTGTTTTCTAATCTCGTTTGGTTCGCGTCAAAATGACTGCGAGAGAGAATCCTGTCGAGGAAGGTGACTTTGACCGGGTCCATGGTCTTGGTGCACTACGGGTGTGTATGTGTTGTGCACCTGCACCTAGTAGGTAATGTCTGTGATGGCATTCCAAAGAAATCCACACCATCCATCCGTCTTCCCATCTAATTTAAGGGGCTGAGTCTAAAATTGAGGCCTATCCAAAGATCAAGTGGGCCCCAAATCAGTGATTAATGGCTGATTAGGTGATCTGTCCACTGGCTTTGGTGATTCTTGAGCGTTAAATCCATGGCTTTAGCATCCTTTTCAATCCAGACTCTTGAATTCACCTTGCAGCACAAACATGATTAAAATAGAACATTAAGCATTATCATGTTCATAAAACTAAGTAATAAATGGGGTTCAATTGCAATAGTTGACCCTCAACACAATCCCTAACCAGCATTTTGCTAGTCTCGAGCAAAGTATGTGAAAAATAAGTTTAATGCGCAATGTTCAACCTTTTTCAGAAAATAATCTTTTATGTATTCAAGTATAAATGAGTAGACTCAAGATGAGAAAGTTTGATTTTGAAAACCTAGAGTTGGATCACATAAGATATCAATCAAGTTCTTTATCCATTAGGTTAGAGCATAGTTCGCATATCAAGTTTTTCAATGTTCTTAATGAAAATACTATCTTTTGATAATGTTAGTTGAAAAGGCCAAGCTATATGTCTTAAAGGAGGGGAGGGGGGGTGAATAGGACTATGTCAAATTTTAAATTTTAACAGTGGAATAAAAATGAATAAAGAAAAGATAACACTAAAAATAAATCACAATACTGGAAAGAAAAGCAATCACCAATTCTAGTTATTCTAAGGACAACCTTTGGCCATAAAAACTAAGAGTTTATGGCAAGACAACCTTACTTGAACAATTAGAGAATTAAAAGCAAAACTTAAAGGCAATAAAAATAAATAGAAAGAATTGAATTCTAAACTATTACAACATTCCCCACAATGCTTGAAATGTAAATATTACAACATTCACATTCACATATACATCTCACAACTTTGAATGATAAAAGATAGGAAAAATAAATCACACATCCACAAAACACAAAGAATTATAGTGATTCGCCTGTGTGTTCACCAACTGTTAAACAACAGCCACACGGCTTGCTACCCACTCTTAATATCCTCACATAGGGGATATTAGCATTCACTATCCAAATAGATTTTCTCAGGTTCACCCAAAACCTTCACAATTGTGTCTTTCAAATGGGCTTACACAATTAAAAAAACCCCTCTTTTGAGTTTTTCTGCCTCTCCTCAGATAACCAACAGATTGAGATTTTTTTAGCTTAATCTCAAATAAAACCAAAATAAAGAAAATTTACACAAATGTAAAATACCTGAAATTTTCCTTTTGTTGTAGCCCAGAAGAACCAAGTTGGAGTAGAAGTTCGAATAGAAGTTCAATATCCAATACTCACTTAAGAAATGGTTCTAGGTTCTAGATTGATTTTAAATTAAACCAGTTGGGCTAGCTATATTTGATTTTGATTCCAAGAAGAAGGAATACAACAATTCCCCTTTTCAAATCAGATTAGAATATTAAAAAAAATATCAAATCAATACAACTGACAAAAGAAAATTTTAAATATGCAAAATGTAGCTTAAAAATGAACACAAACTTCTCTCAAAGTGAAGCTTTGATTTTTCTTTAATTGGATTATAAAACTCAGAAATTCGTCGTCTATTTATAGTTGCAGAAACTCGTCTATGACTAGTCTTGTGGACACTATGACTGGTCGTAGGAGAAACACATTTTTAAATTTTTGAGCTCGATCGGATAAAACCATTCCACGACTGGTCGTAAGCCCTCCACGACTGGCCGTGAGGCACCAGGTATGGTCGCTGGATTTGAGTTGAAGAACCAGGATGGTTGTAGGACAAGTCGTGTACTGTTCACACGACCAGTCGAGAAGACTCCATGACTAATCATAGCTCAACTAAAAAATTTTGAAAAATTGTAACAAACTTAGGATTGGTCTTGGAATTTCTTGGACTGGTCAAGCCAGTGCTAGGACTAGTCGAACAGGGTCCAGGACTAGTCTTAGAACAGTCTAAACACTTATAAAGTGATTTAGTTTGTCTTATGTATATAAAATGACCTACCCTAAGGTCTATCTAAGGTCAATCATATCTTGAAAGTGAGATATGAACATCGAGACTTCATACGATAGTTGAGTTTTGAAGCTTGAAATCTCAATACTTGATGTAGCATTGAACTTGAGATCCTCTAGAGCTTGAATTGCACTTGAATTGTACACAAACTTGAGTCTTTGAACAAGATCACTTCTTTCGATGTAGCTTGTACTTGCATTTCTTGAAATAGTTTGAAGTAAATCTTTAACTTGAAGCAACGTGTTTGAAGAGATGATGCAATGTCTTGAACTCATATGCAATGTCTTGATCATATATACCAATGAGCTACATAAAACATAAATTGATGTTTTGGCACCACAAAATTTGACAACCAAAGGAGCATAAAACCATAGCACTTACAATCTCCCCCTTTGTCAAAATTATGACAAAACATACTTAACAATATCACCAATATACGTACAAAGAATCATGTAGGCACAACCTGGTTAAAGAATCATGCACCAGTTATCATCAACTAGCACATAGCATTATGAGCTAGACATAACATAGGCAAAATATCACTTCACACACTCCCCCGAGTAGCATACACATATCTAAACCCAAAAAAAAATATGCTACTACCCCCACAATCCATATCCATGCAATAAATTCATAATCAATCAATCCAAATATTTCTTCCCCTTTTTGTTACAAATGACAAAGGAAGAAAAGAAGAAATAGAAAAAGATATAAAGGATAATAAACAGTAGTAATAAAGGATTAACTAGTCAAGATATAAGCAAATTAAAGTCCACATACGATTAACTAGTTTAAACAAAATTCAACCAACCAAATAAAGTTCACAAACCAACACAAGTAGACAAAGTTGTTACAGACTAAAAAGTAAAGCACTTAATCAGATCCTAAAGAAGGAGCAAGTATGGTAGGATCAAGTTGGTGGAGGCCCGTGCCTAAGATACTTGTGCATATATTTAAACTGTAAATCATAGAAAACATTCATATTCTCTACCTTCTCCTCTAGAGCACGAAGACGAGCATCAAAATCAGATGGCTCATAGTCAGGATCATTTTCAGAGTCTGATTCAATTTCATCAAAAATATCATCCATATTTATATCATCGGAGGAAGATCACCAGTTTCTTCTTCATTCCCTGCTTCAGCTCCACCACCACCCACATTCACTTGGCCAGGAGCCAATTCCAATTTCATCTTGTTAATATTTGAATTGTTGAAAATAAGATGATGGATAGGAGCCTCTCCAACAGGCATAGCAACTAGCATGTGAGAAGATAACACAATCATAAGATAGGAAAATGAAATATCACTATGACCTGAATGAAGACGAAACTGAATGATGGAATGACATATCAAAGAAGGAAGACAAACTTTAGTACCAGAGATGACAGAGCGCAAAACCCGAACCATAAAGGAAGTTAGTTCTATTTTATTACTAGAACGCGGATATAGATTTGAAATAAAGATTCGATGTAAAACCCTGTATCTGGGTAACAAGTACTTTGAAGGGAGCGCATTCCCTTTATGAGTCCATTGCACAATCATATTACATAAATCTCTAGTGAGCAAGCATTTTTCTAATTCTGAAGGTTTCTCAGCTAGAGTATGAATAGGAATACCCTTGTCATTAATGGGTATGTCCATTAATCCTGAAATCAGATGGTGGTCAATTTCAAATGGACCTTCTCTAGCATCAATTTTAAACGTTAAAATCTCAATCAAAAAATCAGAGATACATGCAAACATGGACTATTAACTGGTATGCAGGCCCACCCCAATGTAAGATGTTATCCCATCCTACAGCTTGGAGGAGTGGAATGATACCAAAAGGAGCAATGTGATCAAGATTAACAGATCGTTCAACAATAACCTTGCGCAAATGCAAATCCCATAGATATGAGGGATCATCTTCGTGTGACCGAAGGTGGCGTCGTGTTATTGGAATAGATCTAGAAGAAGATGGACCATGGAGAGTTTTCTTTTAGCCTCAGCATCCATTGGCCATAAGAA
The DNA here is from genome assembly GCA_037074715.1 of Magnolia kwangsiensis. Lineage (NCBI taxonomy): Eukaryota > Viridiplantae > Streptophyta > Magnoliopsida > Magnoliales > Magnoliaceae > Magnolia > Magnolia kwangsiensis. The sequence goes on along the minus strand of CM073589.1, from coordinate 81,856,342 downwards.
AATCAATGTATTAAGGAGTTGCAAAAGATGAGAAATGGGTTTTCTAAAAAATAGAAATTAGTGAAGAAAACCCAAAATATCTCAACAAAGCTTGAAATTAAGCACTTTAATGAAGAAATTGAAGAAAATAGACCATGAATCTTCAAGCAAGACTAAAAAAATGCACTAACCTTAATGAATCAAACAGTATGGTTCGACTAGTCGTGCCACGACATGTTGGAGAGAAAAGAAGAAATGAGGAAGATGATGGTTTTTCCCAAATTAAAGTGACCAGCACGCTACGCGACTGCTCTTTGGCCATCCTCGACCGGTCGTACCATGACTGGTCGAGCACATCCTCGACTGGTCGTATACCAACATAAACATGCATTTTTCATACAAATTTGAAATTTAAATTAATAAATTATCAAATATATATACACTATGATACAAATATGTATGAATAATCAATTTAAAATGCACATACCAAGATCAAATTTTAATTTATTAAACCTGCTTTTGTCGAGCGATTTAGTAAAAATGTCAACAAGTTGAGTCTCAGTAGGAATGTACTCCAAAGATATCAGCTTTTCTTCCACTAATTCACGAATATAATGAAACCTAATGTCAATGTGCTTGGTACATGAATGCTGGATTGAATTTTTTGAAATATTTATTGCACTCGAATTATTACAATATAAGACCATTGAATCCTGTGCAATTCCATAATTTCTTAACATACATTTCATCCAAACAAGCTGAGTACATGCATATCCAGCTGCGATGTATTCAGCTTCAGTAGTAGAGAGCGATATAGAACTTTACTTCTTGATAAACCAAGAAACTAAACAATTTCTAATATTGAAACAACCACTACTAGTTGATTTTCTATTGTCGATATTACTAGCCCAATCAGCATCTAAGTACCCAGCCAACTGAATACTAGTTTCATGTAGATACCAAAGACCCATATTTGATGTACTTGCGACATATCGCATAATTTTCTTAACAACAGTTAAATGTGACTCTTTAGGATTAGATTGATATTTAGCACAATTTTCAACACAAAGTAATATCAAGTCTACAGCAGTTAAATACACTAAACCGCCAATCATACTACGATATAATTTAGGATCCATAATTTTACCTGTAGAGTCTTTTAAGAGTCTTAAGGTTGTACTCATAGGAGTATCAAAATTCTTACCATTCTCAAATCTGAACTTTTTGATCAAGTTTAGAGCATATTTGGTCTGAGAAATGAAACTACCATTAGGTTGTTGTTTTACTTGCAACCCAAGGAAATAGTTCAAGTCCCCAACCATGCTCATTTTAAATTTGGATTTCATTAAATCTGCAAACTCAACAGTCATGTTAGTATAGGTAGATCCATAAATAATATCATCAACATAGATCTGCACAATTAAGATATGATCATTATGTTTCTTAACAAAAAGAGTTTTATCAACACTTCCCATTTGAAAATTATGACTTAGTAAAAACTTAGTCAGTTTCTTGTACCATGCTCTGGGAGCTTGTTTTAAGCTATAGAGAACCTTTTTAAGGCGATAGACATGATCAGTGGTTTTAGGGTCTTCAAAACTCATTGGTTGTTTGACATACACTTCTTCATGTAGATCACCATTTAAGAAGGCACTCTTCAGATCCATTTGATAAATTTTAAATTTTTTAAAGCAAGCAATGGATATAAATAGTCTTATTGACTCAAGACGAGCTACTGGGGCAAAGGTTTCATCATAATCAATACCCTCAATTTGAGTGTACCCTTGAACAACCAGTCTACCATTGTTTCGAATTATATTACCAAGTTCATCAAACTTATTTTTTAAAATCCACTTCGTTCTGATAATATGTTTATCTTTAGGTCTAGGAATAAGATACCAAAAATCATTTCTCATAAATTGGTTAAGCTCTCTTGCATCACAATAATCCAGTTTTCGTTAGTAAGAGCTTCATTTACATTAGCCGATTCTATCTGGGATGTAAAATATACATAATTACATGTCTTCAAGTTGTTTTTGAGTGCACACACTAGAGAGAGAGTTTTCAAGAATCTGAGTGGTTGGATGATCTTTAATAGTCCTTAATTCAGAATTATTTTGACTTGATGAAGTATCTGGTTTGTCAATTAAAAGAACTTTATCATTATCTGAACTTGGGGCAGGTGTATTCAAGTGATCGTCTATGACCACATTTATAGATTCTTGAATATCCTAAAAATATCCTAAAGAATATTTAAAGAATATCCTAAAAATATTTCTTCATCACTTTGTGTCAAACTTTCTTAGATTTTCACGGTCATGTAAAATATATCACTTGTTGCCAAAAACTCAAAAGTATTTGACAACAAGCTTCTTATCAAACCACATTTCAGAAGTCATTTTATTATTATATTTACTTATATAAACCCAGTTAATTATATAGCAGGCAGTATTTACGGCTTCAGCCCAAAGATTTTTAGATAGCTTCATACTATTCAACATTACATTAGCCATTTCTTGAAGCACTCTATTTTTTCTTTCAACAATTCCATTTTGTTGTGGAGTTTTAGGTACAGAGAATTCATGTAATATCCCCTGATCACTACAAAATTTCTCAAAACTACTATTCTCAAATTCAGATCCATGATCACTACGGATCTTACAGACTTGAGAACCTTTTTCCGTTTGGATCCGTTTGAGAACTCGTTTCACTTCATCAAGGTTTTCAGATTTATCCCTTAAGAAAAATACCCAAGTGAATCTGATAAAATCATCCACGATTACCAAAATATATTTTTTACCACCTCGACTCTCCATCCTAGTAGGTCCTATAAGATCCATATGGAGAAGCTTGAGTGGTCTTAATGTGGCATTGGAGTTCACCTTCTTGTGAGAGCTCCTTGATTACTTACCAATTTGGCATTTGCCACATATTTTGTCTATTTTTGTAATTTAGGTAGACCTCTTATTAGTTCTCTTTTGCTTAGTCTATACAAATTACGATAGTGCACATGTCCAAGACGTTTATGCCACAAATCAGTCTCATATGTATGGACCATGTAACATGATTGATTGGATGAGCTGGATTCGCTAGCAATATAGCAGTTTTTAGAAGTTCTGCTACTAGTTAATATTACTGAACCTTTATTATTTAGAATTTTACAACTTTGGTTAGAGAGTTTTACACTATGATTGTTATCGCATATTTGTGATATGCTTAACAGATTGTGTTTTAACCTTTCAACGTATAAAACATTTATAAACAAAAGGAGGTTATATAGTTGAATTGTACCTTGGCCAATAATCTTGCAGTTGCTGCCATCGCCAAATGTGACTAAACATTAGTATGTCTTTGAGATTGGTGAATAGACCTTTATCACCAGTCATATGCCTTGAGCATCCACTGTCTAGGTACCACTTTGAATGGCTTGAAGCTTTGAAAGCAGTGTGGGCAACCAAGCAGGTAACCTTAGGAATCCATTTCATAACTGTTTTGGGTTTAGGAGTATAGTTAGACTTCTTTTGTTTGTAGTTGTTGTAAGAGTGACCTACTGAGTTAGATTTTAAAAGGTCCTTAAGAAAATTAATTATGTTTTCAACTAAAGGGTTTTGGTTCTGATTTTTATAGTTGATATAGTTGTTTTTAAATTTTAGAAAATTTTTAGTATTTTTAGAAAAATTTTGATTTATACTTTTCCCTTTTGAATTTTAGGTCTCTCCTTTTACAAACTTGGGAGGAGTATTCTTCTTTTTAGGAGGATATTTCTATCGTAGACCAAACCGGATCGATCGCCACATTCCCTTGATCCAGATAAAAGTTTTTCTAACTTTGGATCTCCTTGGACATACCTCCATGTATCCTTTAAACTCAAAAGAGAAGAGACTTCAATTTTAGTTTTTTCATTTTCAGATTTAAGATTTTCAATCGAAGAGGTTTTGAATTCTAAATCACATTTAGTATTTTCAAAAAAATTTGAAATATGGGATTTTTCTAAAACAAGAGACTCAAAATTTTCTTTAAGCTTTGAAAATTTTTCTTTTTGAAGTTTAAGCTTGACAATAATTTTATAACTTTCCTTGTATAAGGCATTGTAAGCATCTTGAAGAACATCTTCATTTTCACAATCACTGTTCAGATTTTCTTCACTTGTTGAATCATTATCTGAAAAAGTGAACTTAGCTAGAGTCATAAGGGATTTAACGTCACTGCCCGACTCAATTTCAAAATCTTCTAATTTAAAAGAGGCTTCAAAATCAGAGGATTCATCCTAAGTAGCCAACATACCTTTCTTTTTGGGGACACTTGTTTAAATGCCCATATTCATGGAAGTTATAACATTGACTGTCTTTTAATGATTTTCGAGTTTTAGGTTTAGATTTCTTCTTATCATTCAATTTTTGAAAATCAACCCTCTTTTTACTTTTAAAAATTTTGTAAAACTTTTTCACTAAAAGGGCCATATCATCTTCAGAGTTTTCTAAATTAAAATTATTATTATTTTTCTGAAAACTATTTTTCAAAGATTTAAGGGTAATATATTTACCTTTTGGAGCTTTAAAAGTTAACTCATAAGTCTGTAAAGAGCCAACTAATTCCTCTACCCTCATATTGTCTGTATCATGAAGTTCCCGGATTGCAGTTACCTTAGAATTGAACCGTTCAGGAAGTGAGCGTAGTATTTTAGCACAAATTTTACTTTCTGAGATTTTATCACCAAGACGCCACATAGTGTTCACAATGTCATTTAATCTTGTACAAAAGTCCATGAACATTTCATTTTCTTCCATACATATTTCCTCAAATTTAGTTGTGAGGATTTGAATTTTAAATTTCTTGACAATTGATGTTCCCTCGTGTATCATTTCTAATATATCCTAGGCAAGCATTGTAGAATCATAAAATATAATTCTTTTGAATTCATCCGGTGATAGTGCGCAAGTGATTGCATTTAGTGCTTTTGCATTTGCACTACTCTCACTTTTCTGAAGTGTGGTCTGAGAGAAATAAGGTGTAATTCTCATAGATTTTGATCTATCGATACTAGTTACTTTAGTGGTAGGAGAGGTCCATTCATTCACTGTGGCTAGCCACACACTTTCATCCATGGATTTAAGGAAAATCCTCATCCTGGCTTTCCAATAGGCATAATAGGTGTCATTGAAAGGTGGAGGCCTAGTGACTGAAAGGCTATGAAAATTTAACATCTTTTATATAGCTTAGATCGATTAGCTCAGGAAATAAATCCAAATAAAAAGAATTAAAACGAGCTATTAGGCTCTGATACCACTTTAAAAGGCCAAGCTATATGTCCTTGAGGAAGGGGGAAGGGGGGGGGGGGGGGGGGGGGGGGGGGGTGAATAGGACTCTGCCAAATTTTAAATTTTAACAGCGGAATAAAAATGAATAAAGAAAAGTTAGCACTAAAAATAAATCACAATACCGGAATGAAAAGCAATCACCAATTCTAGTTGCTCCAAGGGCAACCTTTCACCATAAAAACTAAGGTTTTATGGCAGGATAACTTTACTAGAACAATTAAAGAATTAAAAGAAAAAACTTAAGGGCAATAAAAAGAAATAGCAAGAATTGAATTCTAAACTATTACAACATTTCCCACAATGCTTGAAATGTAAATATTACAACATTCACATTCACATATAGATCCCACAGCTTTGAATGATAAAAGATAGGAAAAATAAATCACACATCCACAAAACGCAAAGAATTATAGTGGTTTGCCTGTGTTTTCACCAATTGTTAAATAACAGCCACACAGCTTGCTACTCCACTCCTAATATCCTCACACAGGGGATATTAGCATTCACTATCAAAATAGGTTTTCTCAGGTTTACCCAAAACCTTCACAATCGTGTCTTTCAAATGGGCTTACACAATTTAAAAAAACCCCTCTTCTGAGTTTTTCTGGCTCTCCCCAGATAACCAATAGATTAAGATTTTTCTGGTTTAATCTCAAATAAAACCAAAATAAAGAAAATTTATACAAATGTAAAATACCTAGAATTCTCCTTTTGTTGTAACCCGGAAGAACCAAGTTGGAGTAGAAGTTTAAATAGAAGTTAAATGTCCAATACTCACTTAAGAAATGGTTCTAGGTTGTAGATTGATTTTAAATTAAACCAGTTAGGCTAGCTATATTTGATTTTAATTCCAAGAAGAAGGAATACAAAAATTCCTCTTTTCAAATCAAATTGGAATATAGAAACAAAATCAAATCAATAAATCTAATAACAGAGAATTTTAAATATGCACAATGTAGCTTAAAAATGAACAAAAACTTATCTCAGATGATGCCTTGATTTTCCATGAATTGAATTATAAAACTCTATAAATTTTTATCTATTTATAGTTATAGAAACTCATCTACGACTGGTCGTAGGAGAAATGAATTTTTGAATTTTTGAGCGCGATTAGATAAAACCGTTCCATGACTGGTTATAGGATGTCCACGACTGGTCATGAGCCCTCCACGACTAGTGGTGACCTACCCACGACTGGTCATGAGGCACCAGATTTGGTCATTGGAGTTTGAGTCGAAGAACTAGGACTGGTCGTAGGACAAGTCGTGTACTGTTCACACGATAAGTCGAGAAGACTCCAGGATTAGTCGTAGCTCAATTAAAAAATTTTAAAAAATTGTAACAAACTTAGGACTGGTCTTGAAATTTCATGGATTGGTCGAGCCAGTGCTAGGACTAGTCGAACAGGGTCCAGGACTAGTCTTAAAATAGTCCAAACACTTACAAAGTGATTCAGTTTGACTTATGTATACAAAATGACCTACCCTAAGGTCTATTTAAGGCCAATCATACCTTGAAAGTGAGATATGAACATCGAGACTTCATACAATAGTTGACCTTTGAAGCTTGAATCTCTATACTTGATGTAGCATTGAACTTGAGATCTTTTAGAGCTTGAATTAGACTTGAGTTGTACACGAACTTGAGTCTTTGAACAAGATCACCTCTTTCGTTGTAGCTTGTACTTGTATTTCTTGAAATAGTTTGAAGTAAATCTTTAACTTGAAGCAACGTGTTTAAAGAGGTGATGTAATGTCTTGAACTCATATGCAATGTCTTGATCATATATACCAATGAGCTACACAAGACATAGATTGATGTTTTAGCACCACAAACTTTGACAATCAAAGGACCATAAAACCATAGCACTTATATTAGCCATGCTCATCACTTCAAGATTGGTTGAAAACCCAAGTACTGATTTAGAACTTATCCCCTTTTCCTTCTTTTTCCAGTTTTTGATTTTATATCAACAATCATTATTAGGTCTTTTCCTTTCTTTTTTATTTTTTGTTACACACACACACACACACACACACACACACACACACACACACACACACACACACACACACACACACACATTGCATCTTTTCAAAGACATTTCTCATTTCCCTCAAAGATGTTGTCATTCGTCATTCTTTATGACCTTTTTGTTTATCTCCTTTTTTTTTTTACTGGTTCTTTCTTCTTTTAAGGTGGATAAAATTCTCCAGACTCGGTTCTCAATATCTTTCAATGATCATCGTACTAACAATTAGAAAATCTAATATTATTCATAGAGAACAATTTGAATAAAATAATATTCGAACATCCTCAAGTGAATATAAGAACCAAAGGTGATACATTACTTAGTTGCTCCAACTCCAACAATTTAAAACTCGATTTGTATCTTTTTGTCATACTCAAATCAACCAGTAAATACATAACTTATTATTTTCTAAACAGATGAGCAAAGAAATATTTTCAAAAATTTTACAAATTTTGCTCAAAACTGAGAAAACACTGATTCGGTAACCGAATCTCCCATCCCCAACCTAAAATCTACATTGTCCTCAATGTAAAAGAAATACGCAAGATTTGCAAAAGAGACAACGTAAGTGAAAGAAAAGTGATGGACAGATAGTACCTGATGAAGAGATTTTGATGCTTTTTCTAAAGGATCTCAATGTGAAGGTGGGTTAGCACAAGAGTTATCTAACCAAAAATGAACTATCCTAGACAGCAAAAAAAAAACTATCCTAAAATGGCATAAAGCAAACTATCATAAAATGGAAAACAGAAAACCTAACTATACCTCCTTCAGACTAGGAGATCAATCCTGATAAATAGGATCATTCAGAGGTATGGACATGTCCTTTGAATCAAATAGCTCAACAAATGACTTTAATTGATGTCCATTCACTTTTAATTCATTACCATTGGTTGGATTCTAAATCTTGACAGCCCCATGAGAATAAACATTGGTAACAGTGAAGGGGCCAGTCTAACAAGATCGGAGCTTACCCGGAAAGAGATGTAACAAAAAATTATACAAGAGGACCTTCTGACGTAGTGTGAATGATTTATGAAGAATGTATTAGTCATGAAATTCCTTCATCCTATCCTTATAAATTCTCGAGTTCTCATACGCATCGTTCTTGATTTCTTCGAGTTCATTCAACTGAAGTTAGTGTAGCGAGCCAGCGTTGTCCAAATTGAAATTCAAATTTTTGATCGCCCAGTGGCTCTATGGTCCAACTTCACAGGCAAGTGGCAAGCTTTCTCATAGACAAGTCTAAAGGGAGACATTCCAATAGGGGTTTTAAACGTGGTACGGTAAGCCCACAAAGCATCAGTCAATCGAAGTAACCAATCCTTACGGTTAGGGTTTACCATCTTTTTCAAAATGTGTTTAATTTTCCTATTGAAAATCTCAGCTTGCCCACTTGTTTGTGGGTGGTATGGAGTGTTCACTTTGTGGGAGATGACATATTTCTTCATTATGGGCTTACCTATTACAAAAATGTGAGCCTCCATCACTAATGATGGCTCGAGGCGTTCCAAACTGAGAAAAGAGGTTCTCTTTTAAGAATTTAATGACCATTTAATGGTCATTACTCCGGCATGAAATTGCTTTAACCCATTTAGTGACAGATCTACTCCGAACAAAATATATAAATGGTCAAAAGAATGGGGGAATGATCCCATGAAATCGATGCCCCAACAATTAAATGCTTCTATGATAAGAATGGGGTTTAAGGGCATCATATTTTGACGGGATAATGCACCCAACTTCTGACAACACTCAAAAGCCCTGCAAAACTCATGAGTGCCCTTGAACAAAGTGGCCAGTAAAAACCACACTGAAGAATCTTGGCCATGGTCTTTTTAGAAGAAAAGTGACCACCACAGGCCTATGAGTAACAGAAGGAGATGACACTTTGGTGTTCATTGTCTGACACACATCTCCTTAGGATTTGTCTGAGCAATATTTAAACAAATACGGATCATCCTATAAGAATTTGCGAACCTCGGTGAAAATTTTCTTCTTATCTTGCGCAATCCAATGTGTCAGCGTGAAACCTATGGCAAGGTAATTAACAATATCAGCAAACCAATGTGAATAGAAGACTTTGAACAATTGTTCATCAGGGAACATATCATTTATATGTGTCGTCTAAAAGGAATTAGGGAGACCAAGGTGAGAAAGATGGTCAGCCACTACGTTCTCTACTCCCTTTTTATCTTATATTTTCAAATCAAATTCTTGGAGTACGAGGATCCATCTAATTAGGCAAGGCTTAACGTCACGCTCCAAATTCAAAAACTGCGCTCACATAATTCTCGATCACCGAATCTGGTGCTGATAGCCTCCTTTATATCCCATTCTCTGCTCCCAGCGTCCATACGCTAGGTTCCAATCCTGGGATCCTACAAGGAGGATTTTTCGATGTACATTTAACTCATAATAAGCATAACTACAAGTTTACCCAAATCATAAAGGCAACATCATCATCATATATCCACTAATATAAACATTTAAATACAATGTTGAAAGAGAAATACATATGTCAAAATCAAAGCTCCAGAAGATGACTGCAAGCTCCATGCTCAATGCTGCTGCAACCCAACGCTACTTGCACGCATCTATCATGTATAAGATTATAGAAAGCTTAGAGGGTGGTATGAGTGTGTGTATAAGGTAAGTGTTAAGTATTCAATAAAATGCCATAATTATACAATATCAGAAATGTTGGCAAGATCATGAATTATACGATATCAAAGTAAGCAAAAATATACTGGTAAGTCCACGAGTCATACAATATTATAGTACGCAATGTGAATCATAATGAGCCAAATATCATATAATGAGGATGCAAAGCAATATACAAATCCTGCTAAGTCCGTCTAAGTCATATAAGTGCAAAAACATAGCAACCCAAAATACCATATGCCGTGGACGTATTATACGATGCGAATGAAATGACAAAGTTAGAGTGAAGTCGGGATGATAGTATGTAGTATCGCAGGCTATGGGGCCCATCACAAGGGACTTCTATCCAAACTGGTCCCATACCTAAATTTGGATAGCCAGACTTAATGTGGTAAATCCCTGACCTTAGGTAAGTCGCGTGCCCCAACCGAAATCATTGTCATTGTGAAGGTACATAACAATTAGTTAACACCACCAACTCGATTGGATAATGAATGAATAAATGAATAAGTATGTAACTCTTGCTCAATAAGCTTACGTATAAGTATTGTACATCTCTGGGATCATCACCGGGGTCTAATACAGTCCAAACCAGATTGCCGCCCCATCGCATGCAATTCGGTGAGTGGAAGAGACCTCATCATCCACCTGGCTAATAGTCAGCTAATACCTACTCGACACATCGATAGTGGACCCATTTATGAGCTAGTTAAACCCAGCCTAGTTTTGTCCGCTACGAATCAGGCGGATAAGGCCACACCCCCTTCTAACCGACCACGACACAGTGGGAGACATAGTTTACTGGTATTTGGCACTCGGATGCTCATGTAATCCACTCGGTCTAGATGTTGGAGCATCCTCTGGTACTAAGAGCGTTTAGGGATTTTCACCTAGGGCCATCTATGACGGCCCGATGCTAGTAATAGATTTTTATTGTCCCATCTAGCCATCCACGATATGCCTGTGGAGGCTATGACCCTGATGTTGGTAGTACATACAGTAATCATATCACACAAATGCGAGATGCATGAGTCACATGATCCAATCATGCATCAATCCTACGCATACCGAGCACTCATGTGGGATGACTTTGCCTATCAGGGAGTCCCCTAAACAGCCTACCCAATGGCATATGCAATGGTCAATCACATCTCATAACAACATGTGGATGATGCATATGAGCATGTATCATGATCCTATGCTGTTATATACTCATAATCGTTATCAATAGCCGGCATCGATAATCAGCATCAATAATCAGCCTCGACAATCAGCCTAACAAAGGGCCTAAGGGAAAGGTCATAATATGGACATTTAACCATCAGTGCCCATCAATGTGAACATTCAACCAACATTGCTCCCAAGGAGTGGCCCACATAGAGCCTAACATATAATGGGCCCATGGTCTCACATAAGGGCCCAATACACATCCCATTGGTTGCACACATAGGCCTCATGCACAATAGAACGAGCCTCACACAAGAGCTTAATATACATCACAATGGGTCTCACTCAAGGGCTTAATACAATTATGATGGGCCTCACTCATGAGCCACATATACGTCTCATTGGGCCGCACATATGGGCCTCACGTACATCGTATGGGCCGTAATACACGGGCCTTAGATACATCACAATGGGCTGTAACCCATGGGCCTTAATATGCGTCATAATGGACTGTAACCCATGGGCCTCAATATACGTCAAGTGGGCCATATCAATTGAGCCATAAATACATTACATTGGGTCATACCACCTGGGCCTCAAATATGGGCCACAATTATATCAAAGTGGGCCTCATAGATGGGCCATAAATACAGCAAAGTGGGACATAAAAACATTATATTGGGCCTCGTCAAAGGCCATAAATACATAATAGGTGGGCCCTATATATGGGCCCTTAAGTACACCACATGGGCCTCATCCATGGACAGCTCGGATCAAACACGTACATCATGTGAGGGCCACATGGACTGTGTGAATAACATATATATCGCGATGGGTCCCACTATAATGTGGGTGAGGACTTAGATTACATCTAAAATCATTTTAATAGTGGCAGGTGTAACATGTGTATCATTGTGCACTATCATTCTATGGGGCACATGGCTCACTAATGAAGATCAGCATTGCCCAAACATTGTCTATGTAAATCAGCACTGTCCAAACATCATTTATGTAAATCAGCACTATCCAAACATCGTCCAGCATCATCCAATACAATCTGGATGCTATGGGTGAAATAAATACATCATGGTGGCCCCATGCTAGCAAAACAGATGACAACTTAGAGGAATACATGCATCATAGTAGACCCCCGAGATGGACGACATGGAAAGAAGCACATGCATCAAAGTGGGGTGCACATCCCCTGGACAGATGGACGTCGTGGAATAAATCACATATATTAGGGCGGGGCATGGCAGTACCGTCCAAACAGTCCTGCACCATCCAACACATCTGGATGGTGCAGATGAAAGAAATACACCACGGTGTGGCCCACATGGCACCGTCCAATTAGGTCCAGCACCATCCAAATGGTTTAGACTGTGTGGATGAAACAAATACATCACGTGGGGCCCACAAAACCTGGCGACATAATTACAGCAGTGGGTCTCACCGTTTGGACGGTTAGGATGAACACATACTTCACGGTGGGCTCCACACACGTGGTAGGTGAGTGCCACACACGCATCACAGCGGGCCCCTCATGAATGGGCAGTTTGGATCTGACATACATGTGGGACCCACATGACTTGCTGACATCATTCCAGAAGTTGTATACTGTTGGATCCCCATCGTCAGATGGATGGTGCCCCCCTCCCCTAAATACATAAATCATGATGGATTACATCCACATCCAGATTGTTGGAAGGTCTGGATCAAATGAATGGACAACGTTGGTAAAACACATGCACCATGGCTAGGTCCACACGTGTGGAGCCCACCAGGTCAGCATCAAGCTGACAGTTGTATTTTTCTTTCTCGCAACATCCAAGCATTAGATGGATAATGTGGGTTTCATCCACGCATCAGGTGGGTCCCGTCTAGATGGACGGACGGTGTGGATGAAATCCACACACAGGTGGGTCTCATGTAGCTAGATGACATGGATCATCATAGGTGGGTCATCATAAAAAAATATATATAAAGAGAGAGAGAGAGAGAGAGAGAGAGAGAGAGAGAGATGGAGATATCTGACAAGGGAGGGACCCCGCCACTATGGGCCCTCCCTATACAATGCATACATCAAGATGGGTCCCACCATAAGTGGGCCCTTAAATCACAAAATCATAACATAACATCACCCACTTTTGATCTCCTCTTCCTTCTTCCGCCTATAGCCTATAGAGCTCTAAGGGAATGATTTCAACAGTCTAGATGAAGCTTAAATGGTGGAGATGGGAGATAGGAAGTGGGCCACACAAAGCTTTCTCATGGAGCTTAGATGGTTGCTTGGGAGGAAATGAGAGAGAGAGGTGATATAAGGAGAGAGAGGGATGGTGAGTGATGGATGGAGTGATGGGTGAGTGAGTGATGGGTGTACTTGACAAGTATGGGTAGAGAGAGAGAGAGAGTTGACTTTAGGGTCGCTCTTGTTCTTAACATGATGGGATGTGGTGTGATTGATTGATGGGATATGTTTCTTGGGATTTACAATACACGATGTTTCTTCAAACTGAACGTGGGCCCACATCTCCTGGTGTAGGTATCACCTAGTCACGTAATGCGCAGCATCAGAACCGTGGCGATGGCGCGGTCACTAGGGTATAAGTCTCGGGTCAAGCTGACTCTGGAATACGGGACATAACTCAGGATTGCGTGTAAATGTCAGTTACAGATCGCGGGTCACAGGAATTCAACTAGGTGGACCACAAAAGCCTATGGAACGGTACAAGGCTAAGATACGGGTCTCACACTTAGCATCATTCATAGAAAAAAGATACTTGAGTGGCATATGATCTGTATAAATGATGATCTTGGATCCGATCAAGTAGGATCTAAATTTATCTAATGAGAACACCATGGGTAAGAGTTCCTTTTCCGTAGTCGAGTAGTGCACTTAGGTAGGATTTAGAGTTCTACTTGCATAATGAATAACATAGGGCTTCTTTTCTTTTCTCTGGCTTAAAACCGCCCTAAGAGTATAGTCAAACATGTCACACATAAGTTTAAAAGGAAGGCTCTAATCGGGTGGCTGCATGATAGGTGCAGTGGTTAACATGCCCTTAAGCTTAGTGAAAGCTTCCTAGCATTACTTAGTCCACTCATATGATGCATCCTTTTGAAGTAGATTACATAAAGGATGAGAGAGATGACTAAAGTCCTTTATGAATCTCCTATAAAAGTCGACATGTCCTAAGAAGGATCGCATATCTAGTATTTTCTTGGGTGGAGGTAGGTTAGAGATAAGATCGATTTTAGCCTTATCTACCTCAATTCCCTTAGACGAGATGATATTTCCAAGGACAATTTCCTTATGAACCATGAAATGGAACTTCTCCCAATTCAATACCAAATTCTTTTATTCACATCTTTTCAGTACATATTTAAGATTATCTAAGTAGTCGTTGAAAGATGGACCGAAGACAGAGAAGTCATCCATGCGGATCTCTAGATATTGTCCCACCATGTCAGAAAAAATACTTATCATACATCATTGAAAGGTGGCGGGAGCATTGCATAGTCTAAAAGGCATGCTTCGGTAAGCAAAGGTGCCAAAAGGTAGAGGTGGGCATCGAGCCGAGGTGGGCCAACCTCGGCTTGGCTTGTCCATGGTGTACTCGAGTTCGAGTTCGGCCTCGAGCTCCACATTGAAGCTTGGCTTGTTTGCCACAGTTGTCGAGTCGAGCTAGTGGTTCGAGTCAAGTCGAGCTTGAGCTTCATATGTTTATATCATGTCACTTTACAGTGATGTCAAAAATTTTCCTTCATATATTTTTTCAAAGTGATTGTTTTTTTATATTATCACAATGGAATCATCCATGTTTCATAGTCAAGAAGAAGAGTACTCATCAGCACTTCACTAGTGAGTAGGAAAGTACTGAATTATGATGGAACTCCATAGTTGTGTATCCTGATACATGTCTTTGTATATTTAATACATGTCTAACCTGAAATTCCTGAGGTATTTTGGTGTGAATTAGCTCATTCACTGTGAAATAACTGCTGTCAATTATTCTGAACAAAATCGTTAAACGAGCCAAGTTGAGCTCGAGTTTGAGCTTTGAGTCGAGTTGAGTTGAAATGGCCCCTGGTTGAACTCGGCTCAAACTCAACTCGAGCTTCCAAAAATCAGCTTGACTCAGCCCGAATCTGCCACTCGAGCCGAGTTAATCCGAGCTGACTCAAATTGAGTCGAGTAAGTTTTTTGAGCTAACTCGACTCATGAGCAGCCCTACCAAAAGGATATGTGAATGTGATCTTTTCCTAATCTTCATGGGCTATCTCTATCTGGTTATAACCCGAATATCCATCATGAAAATAATAGTATGAGTGACCAGCTAGCCTTTTCAAGATTTGATCAATGAAGGGCAAAGAGAAGTGGTCCTTCCTTGTGACAGTATTCAATTTCCTATAGTTAATACTCATTCTCCAACAAATAGTAACTCTAGTTGGCACAAGTTCATTATTGACATTGGCTACGATGATGATTCCGGACTTCTTAGGAACCACTTGAGTTGGACTCACCCATTGGCTATCAGATATAAGGTATATGATACCCACATCCAAAAGCTTAAGAACCATGGCCTTACCCACTTTATGTTTAGATTTAGTATATGTTATGGTTGCTGAGAGGTCTTCGTATTATCCTCAAGATAGATATGGCGAGTACAAACTGAATGGTCAATTCCCTTGAGGTCCGCAATCACTCATTTAAGGGCTCCCTTATGCTCAATGAGAGCAGATATGACCATACTCTCTTGTTCTTGCTCAAGGTGAGATGAAATCACCACCAGGTATGTCTCATCTTGACCTAAGTAGACATATTTTAAATATGAGGGCAACCATTTTAAGTCAAGCTTCAATGCCTTGAGGCTAGACGGTAGAGGCACCACTTCAGTTTAGGATAATTCTTCAAATTATATTCTCCACCAGTTAACTTCAAGTACCAGCGCGGTATCAAGCATGAGACCTATTCCCTAATTATATCATCATCTAAAGCATGGGAGTGGGCCAAGCACGTCTCTAGAGGGTCAGAGGAATAGGTTAAAAGTGTTTTATCTTCCATGAAAGAGTCAATCATGTTAATGTCGTGGAAATTTTCATCATCCTCTAACCATTTACTTGTGTTGAAAATGATATTTAACTCTAATGTCATATTCCTGAAAGACATACTCATGACTCCATTCCTACAATTAATGATTACATTTGAAGTGGCAAGGAATGAGTGGCCAAGAATGACGGGAATTTGAGTGCTTATGTTATTTATGGGTTCCATATCCAGGATGATAAAATCTACCAGGTAGTAGGATCTGTCAACCTGGACCAACACATCCTCAATTATCCTTCTCAGTACACGAACTGAACAATCAATAATTTGTAATGTGGTTAGGGTGGGTTTCAATTCACCCAAACCTAACTGTTTGTAGATCGAGTAAGGAATCAGATTTACGCTTGATCATAAGTCAAGAAGTGCGAGCTCAGTTTGGTAGTTCCCAATTTTTGGCTACCGAAAACTTTAAATTTCTTTGACACATCTTTCATTAGGATGACACTCACTTTTTCAGTTAAGAAGATTTTCTTTTGAATATTTTGTCATCTTTTGGGCGTACACAAGTCTTTCAAAAATTTGGCATATGAAGGTATTTGTTTAACCACATCTACTAGAGGAATATTGACCTCCACTTGTTTCAACACCTTTAAAATGTCCTTAGAGTTAGAGAGAGGTTTTGGTGTAATCATCCGTTGGGGGAATGGGGCAACCACCTTGCCTTGAAGTTTCAGTTTTAATTCTTATGGAGCAATGCTAGGTCTATCATTATTATCTTCTTCCGGGTCCTTAGGCTTTTCAGCCCTAACCGGAATGGTCTTGTCAATGGTATTCTTACTCGTAAGAGTGGTGATAGATTTAGCTTGCTCCATTTGGTTTGAAGAGCTCGGGTCGCTAACTTCATATTGTGATTTTGGATTAGGAAGAGGTTGAGCTAGAAGGCTCCCCTTATTCCCAATCCTATTCCTTGTGTCAAGCCCTTGTATGGCTTTTGTAATTTCTTGAAAGGTTTGTAGCATCCCCTGATTAAAAAACTCTTTCTTTTGAAAAATTTTTAAAACTGGATCCTCTTGAGGTTTCTATTGATTTGGAATTTGGTTCAAGAAACCTTGAGGAGTAGCAGTTTGGCCATTCCTCCAACTGAAGATTGGATGATTTCTCCAACTAGGATTGTATGTATTGGAGGTATGTCCATTGAAAGGTCTTTGGTAATTGTTCATGGCATTGGATTGCTCATTCAACACCTCTTGAAAGGCAGGTATTGTTGGAAAATTTTTAGTTGTGTGAACATTGCAAGCACATATACCGAAATAGTTTCCTTAACCTTATCCTTCTTTAATTTCATCGCCTCGAGTTTTCTGGTGAGATTAGCCACTTTAGCATTCATATCATCGACCTCTTTCAGGAGATACATTCCACCCTTTTCTTTGGATTAAGTCAGCCTAGACGTGGTGTTTGATTTTGGGGAGACGTCCTATGATTGTGTGTCTTCAGCAAGCTTATCAAAGTAGTCCCACACATCATCGACACTTTTATCATAAATTCCTCATTACACATTGTCTCGACTAATTGGTGCATGGGGGATGTTTGTCCATCATAGAAAAATTTCGTGATGCGCCACGTTTCAAAATCGTGTTGTGGGCATGAATTGACAAGATCCTTGAACTGTTCCCAACATTAGAAGAATGTTTCATCTTCCTTTTGGGTGAAGTTCATGATCGACTTTCTAAGGGTGTTTGTCTTATGGTATGGGAAAATTTTCTTTATGAACTCTCTTGTTATGTCATTCCATCTACTAACAGATCGAGGACGTAGTGAATGTAACCATGTCTTAGCTTTGTCCTTCAAAGAAAAAGAAAAGAGTTTCAGCCTAATCGTGTCATCAGACATATTTAGAAAGTATAAAGTGGCTATAATCTTGTCAAACTCTTCCAGGTGTAGATATGGATTTTCAGATTCAAGCTCATGGAATTTTGGAAGGAGTTGGATTGCTCCTAGCTTGATATCCATTGTCCTACATTTTTTGGAAAAACCATGCATGAGATACACCTCATTCTCATCCTGGACTTCCTCAGCCCTAAGTTAAAGTTGTTGATTTACCGGTTGATTTAAAACCATCACTTCAATTAACTCTGAGGATCTCGAATGGTGTCTAATCCTGCAATGGATAGATAACCCCTCAACCAATCCTCATTCACTTAAAAGACGTCGAGTGTTATCACAAACCCACTTAGGCATGAAACACTATCAGCCCTCAAATTCAGATTCTATCTTAAACCTAAAAGAGAGAAAGGAAATAGAAATTTAAAAAGAGAAAGGGAATTAGAAAGAAGTTACAAAATTAGAGGCTCCTAATTAAAAGCCTGCAAAACAAGACAAAATTAGCCAGTTTCTAAAAATAGAAAATAATAAGTTTCGAAGTCTAAAATTAGAAAGTAAGTTTCTAAAAATAAAAGAAATCCCAAAATTAGAAAGTTTTTAAAAATATAAAACAAACCCTAACAGAAAATAGAAAAATTAGAGATTACCAGTTTAGAAAGGCTATATCAGGATCCTACAAAACAGGAAAGTTAGGTTAGTTTCTAAAAACTAAATAAGAAAACCTAATCCTAAAATTAGAAAATATAAAAATCTAATCTTAAACTAATCTTAAAACTAGCTAATCTTAGAAAAATGCAACCGTTAGTCCTTGACAATGGCGCCAAAAACCTGTTTACAACCCCAAGTACAAGGCTGTGATGTAGTAATAATCTCGGTGAGACCAAGGTCGAATCCACAAGGACTAATCTTGCATGTTTTCTAAGAACAACTAGAACTAGAACTAGAACTAGAAGAAGATGAAAACCTAATATAGAATATGTGAGAGAAAGGGAAGAAAAAAAACTCTTTGAAGACGGACACTCCACGCTCTGCTCCCTTCCCTTCTTCCCTTGTTCACGTTTTCTCCCCTTTACCACTGTTGGATCATTCGACATTTGATCAGCCAACTAAATCTTTATTTTTAACATCAGGTTTACTCCCAGCACTTCTTGCATTTGATCTATTTTTTTGAACAGTTCAGATCATTGATCACTGATTCTTAGCCCACAGAAATCTTCACGCAGAAGCATGCGCAATCCTTTACTACGTAGCCAAGATCAGAGTCGAAAGCAGAACCTTCTGCCAACCGCCTATGTCGCGGATTGCATGGCACTGTGTAAATCGGTGGGGCCCACAGTGGGAATTTTCTGAGAAATCCACTCCGTTTATTAGGTTCACCTCAGAATTTTGATGAGATAGATGGTTTCAAGATCGAAATAATGGCCCATAGAGATGGATTGCAGCTCCCTTCTCGCATCATCCATCTTACGTTTGAACAAAGGGAAGTTGTTCTCGTTGTCCTCTTCCGATTTCCACTTGTAGGTCTGGATCAGTCAGTCCGTTGGAGTCTAATGGACAGTCTGAATCGAACTGATGATCTGCGATGGTGGCCCATCAGGATCGTCCATGAATCTCTACCCGTTCGGTTCACAGTGGAATGTCCGCGAGAGAGAATCTTATCCAGGAAGGTGACTTTGACCAGGTCCATGGTCCTGGTGCACTACGGGTGCGTGTGTTGTGCACACACCTAGCAGGTGAGGTTAATGATGGCGTTCTAAAGAAATCCACACCATCCATCCGTCTTCCCATCTAATTTAAGGGGATGATTCCAAAATTAAGGCCTATCTAAAGATTAGGTGGGCCCCGAATAAGTGATTAACGACTAATTAGGTGATCTGTCCACTGGCTTTAGTGATTCTTGAGCATTAAATCCATGCCTTTAGTATCCTTTACAATCCAACCTCTTGAATTCACCTTGCAACATCAACATGATTAAAATAGAAAATTAAGCATTATCATGTTCATAAAATCAAGTAATAAATGGGGTCCAATATGCAATATTTAAGCCTCAACATGCATACAGTGAGGTGGAACCTTGTCCCACATTAGAAGTGTTGTTGCGGTCATATACAGACTTATTGAACAGGAGTTGCATACTCGGCACTTGACTCATTCATTCATTCATTCACTATCCACTCAGTCTAGTAGTGCGTAACCAAATCATTTTGTGTACCTTCACAATGGCCAGGATTTTGGTTGGGCGCGTGACCAACCTGAGATCAGGAATTTACCACATTGAGTCTACCTATCCAAATTTAGGTATGAGACTGGTTTGGATAGAAGTCCCTTGTGATGGACCCCATAACTTGCGATACTACGTACTATCATCCCGACTTCACACTCTAGCTTGGTCATTTCTTTCGCAACACATATTGCATTGCATCCTCAGCACATCACATTTGGTTTACTATGGTTCTGTATTGCCTAGCCTAAATAAGGATGATAGTATTCGTGGCTCGTTAAGAATTGCATATTGTATTACATCCTCGACATCTGATATTTGGCTCACTATGACTCCACATTGCATAGCCGATCTGCATTGCATACTCTGATATTGAATGACTTATAGACTTTCCAATATTCAACTTACGCTGATATCATATGCTTGGCACATGCTTTGTGCACATACACACACCACCCTCTAAGCTTCGTAGTAAGATTATGCACGACTGTTGTGTGTAAGTGACATTAGGTCGTAATAATATTGAGGCAGGAGCTTGTGGAAGACCATTTTAGAGATTTTTCTATTCATGTATTTCCCTTTTAGCACTGTATTATAATATTCATATTAGTGGATATGTGGTGATGATGTTGTTCTTATGATTTGGGTATACTTGTGGTTATGCTTCTTTACAAAATACTTTCACACTGAAAATCCTACTTGTAGGATCCCAAGATTGAAATCTGGCGTATGGGCATTAGGAGCCAAGAATGGAGTACTATAGAGGCTGTTAGCACTGCATTCGGTAATCGAGAATTTTGTGAGCTGGGTTCCCGAGTTTGGGCGTGAAATAAGTTAGTATCAGAGCATAACTTGGGAATACCTGAGGATAACATCACATATCTACTGATAGCTACCCTACACTCTATGATTGTTGAGAACTTAAAATGATTAGGTCCCTAAGTTTGAATAACTTAGAGACTTTCTGACATAGCTCACCATTGTGTGTATATTCGAGAGTGTTCATGGATAATAGGCCCTTGTTCCATACTGTAGGACATAGTGCCTGAGAGAGTGAGCCAAGTGGCTCCCATGTCTGAGACTAGTGAGGCCCTGACCATATTAGTGAGCACGGATTAGCTTCAGCAGTTGTTGTAGGCGATGATCGCGATTCTTCAGGGGTAGGGTAGGTAACCCACGAATAAACCCGCCCAGGTTGAGTAGGAGTGTGCGAACTCCCTTTTATGCAACTACAGGCAACTTGATCCCCCGCATTTCTAAAGAGGAGACCAGAAGAGGAAGGTTCCCCCCCCCCCCCCCCCCCCCCCGGTAACTCCCAACAGCAGCAACGTTAACCACCACAAAGGCACACGAACCTTCCATCCTTTCAAGCGGCAGTAGCCCAACCTCGAAATCAGTTCAGAGGTGATTACTTTGGATGTAGTGGGATAGGGCATCGTAGGTTCGAGGTCCTCGTCCCTAGCAGCAGCCTCTACAATAGCAGTAATGATGACAATATCTACCGCCAAGACCCTAGTAGTGGCAGCAGCAGCTAGATCAGCCATCGAGGCATCCACAACAGTATAGGCCACCATAGTCGCAACAACAACAATGACCAAAGAGGGGATATACACCTCCCCAGTAGGACCTCAGCCATTAGGAGTCATCGACGATTCGTGCGACCAAGCCTTAGGAACGTCTTACTAGATTATTCGTGGAGGAGACATCTTAGAAGCGAGATGCTGAGATTTGCAAGTGTTATCCTCGTCTCCTTGTTGTTTGACTACACTCATGTGTTGTGTTTTCGATTTTACATAGTGAAATGATTTTCCTCTTTTATGAACTCCAGTTAGTTACGTAATAGTGTAAATTTTAAGGATAAAATTTTTATTATGAGGAGAGAGCTATAAGGCCCATATCCTAGTCCATAGTGTTCTTTAAACTCTCGCGATCCTCCCCATCGAATTTCAGCAATCCAAGACCTGTAGACAACATTTGCACGTGACCCTAAGTCACATCCCATAGATCTGAGTCAACTCAATCCTAGACTTGTACCCTAGTGACCGCGTTGTCGCCATGATTCCAATGCCACATCTTGTGCATCGATGCGATACCCAAGTCAGGAGTTGTGGGCTGACATATATTTCATGGAAATGCCACGCATTGTGAATCTTAAGAGAATATTTACCCACCTATCACATCAATCAATCCAGTACACATCCCATCACAACTCATACCTAGTTCATCCCTCTCTCACAAACAAAGCAAGGTAACTCATACCCCATGCCACCACATGCCCCCAAAAGTCAACAGCACCCATCCCTCCCATCACATCCTTCTTACACAACACCATCCCTCTCTCCCATACATCACTCCAATCATCTCATTCTCTACCATTTCCAATCAACCAAGAGAGAGAAAAATTCTAAGGAGAGAAAGAACCCAAGATCAAGGCCCACTTCCTTACCCCTAATCTCTCATCTCGACCCTCCAACATTCATTAACTTCCATCAAAGAAGAAACCAAGGAGCTAAGAAAGCCATAAAACCAAGAAGAACTGGAATCAATGGGTGTTTATAGGACTAGATTTGTGATTTTAATGATGGGCCAAGTGGGCCTAACATTTGATGGTATGGATCTCACATTGGACCTTAGGTGTGGCCGATGGCTCACCATGATTCATATGTTCATCCCATGATGGGGCAATTCTCCATGGACCCTATCATGATGTTTATTTTTTCTACTATACAAGGTCATCTAGACCGTGATCTTCTGGGTGGGAAAGGGAATCCCACTGTTAATTTTTATGATTGGAGGGCCCACATGTGGTGGGACCCATTTGATGTACATTTTGTAATCCTAGGACAGCTCATAGTGGCAAAGCCCTCCATCACAGGTCTCTCTCTCTCTCTCTCTCTCTCTCTCTCTCTCTCTCTCTCTCTCTCTCTCTCTCTCTCTCTCTCTCTCTCTCTCTCTCTCTCTTAAGACCCGTATCCCAGTCTATACTGTTCCGTCGACTCCTGCAATCCTTCGCGTTGAAGTCCGGCAATCAACGACCTATGATCGACGTTTACAAACGATCTTAAGTTGTATCTTGTATATTTGAGTTGGCTTAATCTGAGATTTGAACCATTGCGACCCAACCGTTGCCGAGGTTACAACGCATCGACTTGCGCACCGATCAATACCCTTGTCAAAAGATGTGGGCGTACGTTTCTTTCGAGAAAACACTGCTGGTTTACAATCCCAAGAAAATCTCTACAAAATGTCAAATCAATCCAATCAATCACCTCACATGTCAAGTACATGTCCCATCCTCAAAAGCAACCCTAAAGTTAACTCTCTCTCACCCTCTCTCTTACACAACCATACATGTCAAGTACACATCACTCACCCATCCCTCTCTCTCTCTTTACATCTCATCCTCTCTCTCATTTCTTCATTTTTCAAGCAAACCCCATGAGAGCATCCAACATCCAAGCTCTCCATAAGAGAAGTCATGTGTGGTAGACCTTCCTATCTCTTATCTTCACGATCCAAGCCTCATCTCAACCGTTGGAATTATTTCCTTGGAGCTTTAGAACCTATAGGCAGAAGAAGGAAGAAGAGATCAAAGGTGGGAGAATCTTCATTGTTTGTGGGTGCTTCTATAGGCAAAGATTTTATTTTTGTTAGATGAAGGACCAAGTGAGGCCTGTTGATCAATGGTGGGGATCTCATTTTAGACCCTGAGTGTGGCCGATGGCCCACCTTGTTTCTCATTTTAGTGGAGAAGAAATCTCCACCGTTGAATTTTGATTTAATGGGTCCACACGTATTGGGACCCACTTGATATATGATTGAATGCAAGGGAAGGCTCATAATGGCGGAGCCCTTCATCACACGTGACTCTCTCTCTCTCTCTTTCATTTTCTTCTATTGTATATGATGATATGGCTATGTGGCCCACGCAGATGGACCCCACCATGAAGCATGTATTTTATCCAAGCCATCTGTAGGTGGGGCCCACTTTACATATGTGTTGTATCCACACCATCCAACATTTGGTGGCCCACCTGAGCAGGGCCCACCTTATAGGCCTGGTGAGCCGAAACCGTCCAGCATCCAGGGACGCCGGACGTAAACTGAAAAACAAAAATATTAGCTTTATTTCAATCTTTTGGGAAGGTCTACTCATACAGGCCCCACCTTGATGTATCAATTCAATCCAAGCCGCCCATTTCATTCCTCAGCCTATTTTAGGCGTTGAGCTAAAAATTGAAGTTTATCTGACTTTCTGGTGGGCCATAGCTTAGAAAACAGAATTTTTTTACCATTGAAATACCCCCTGTTATCTCTATACCCCAAAATATATTGAATATTGGGCTTGTTTGGGTTGTCTTGAGCTATGGGGACCAGTGGGCAGGGTGGATTCTTCCGATGCAGACCCCATGCACGAAACCTAGAAAAAATAAGATTTAAAAGAAAAAAAATGTTATATATATGCAGTAGACGCTGCTCCTACCAGAGACGCAGGTAATGCCTGTCGCGTGTAGCGAACGGACAACAGGACCCACAGTCCAGCCGTGGGCCCCACCATGATGTCTATTTTTCATCCACTCCATGCATTCATTGGACCCCTTCCTGAAGTGGACCCCCTCCAAAAATTAGTCCTATCTAGAGCTCAAGTGGCCCACATCATAGGAAACGACGGTGATTGAACGACGACCGTTGAACCCTTTTGGATGCCACAAAAGTTTTGGGTCAATATGAAATTTGATTTTCCTATTCATCCAAGTCCGTGCGACCTTAGCAACAGATTGAATGGAAAATAAACATTATGGTGGGCCCACTTGGGACCCACTAGGATGTATGTGTTCTATTCACACCGTCCAAGTGGGCAGTGGAACTCACATGTTGTATGTATTTTATCCACACCACCTGGATGTATGGACGATGGTGGACCACCTTGATGTATGCCATCTAGTCCCCTGGACGTTGGACCACCTTGATACATATCTGTCCACACCGTCCATAGGACGTGGACCCCACATGATGTATGAGTTTCATCCCTCATCCAGGGTAGTGAGCCACCATGAAATATGTGTTCTATCCAAGCGTGCCCCTATACGTGTGCTGCATCCATGCAACGTGGGACCCACGTGATGCATTTGTGTTATTTATACTGCCCACTGGTTGGACGATGGGTCCCATCATAATGCAAACTATCCATCCATTTGGCAAGCTCTTCTTAAAGCTTGAGTTCAAAAATGAGACAGATCTAGGATTAGGTGGACCACACTATAGAAATTAGTGGGCTTGACTGTCCACCATTAAAACCCCTTTCAGGTCATTATGACCTTATTATCAGATTTGATGAGAAATAAATGTTATCGTGGGCCTTGGGAATTTTAATGGTGGAAATCATTATCACCACTTATCTCGGGTATGGCCCATTTTATATGCATGGGGCCCACTGGTGTAGCCCATTTGATGTGCATATGGCCCATGTGATGTGGCCCACTTGTCATATTTATGGCCTATTATTGAGGACCACCATGATGTGTATGAGGCCGTTGTTGAGGCCCACCTTGATATGAATGTAAGGCCCATGTTATGAGGCCCGTTGTGATGTATTCAAAGGCCCATGGGATATAGCCCATTGCAATGTATATAAGGCCCATTCATGTGGCCCATTTGATGTATAAGGGCCCATGGGTTGAGGCCCATTATGATGTATTTCGAGCCAATGGGTAGAGGCCCATTGTAATATATTTCTGACCCATTTGTTAAGGCCCATTGTGATGTATTAGGGCCCATGGGTTGAGGCCCATTATGATGTATCAAGGCCCGTCCATTGAGGCCCACCTTTATATACATGAGGCCCATGTTATGCGTCCCATTTGATGTATTTGAGGCCCATGGGTCGAGGCCCAATGGGATGTACATATGGCCCATTGAATGTGATTCCACCGTGGTTTATGTGTTAACCTTTATGGAGAGCTATGCCTTGGAAGAAATGATGGTTTGATGTCCACATTGTAAGTACAATACTGGTTAAATGTCCACATTGTAACTCTCCTTAGGGCCCATTGATAGGCCCATACTTGTTGATAATTCATCACTTTATAACATGCTTAGTATAATTTCATGATTCATGATCATGCGCATCATATGTATGGTTGATATGAGGAATGTTTGATCATAACATAAACCGTTGGGCTGAGACATTTACGGGACTCCTTATGAGATGGAGTGCCCCACATGATCACGCGGTACGCACAGGATTGCTACATGACCGATGGTGTGACTCATACATTTTGCATAGTGTGTCGTTATCACTGCTCGCCTTAGAGAAATCAGGGTCGTGGCTCCACAGGCACATCGTGGATAGCCATATTGGATACCGAAAATACTTGGTTCTACCACTGTGGACACTTAGGATGTCCTTGGGTGAAAGTGCCAGAACCTTTTGGTACCAAGAGTTTCTCCAACGTCTAGACCGAGTGGATACACGAGCGCCTGAGTGCCGAATACCAGTGGGCTGCATCTCCAACTATGTCGTGGTCGGTTGGGAGGGGGTGTGGCCTTATCCGCCCGAGTGAGGGGGCTATAAGCTAGGCTAAGTTTGACTAGCTCGAAAATGAGTACGCTATCGATGAACCGGGTAGGTATTGGCTGACTACTGGTCAGGAAGATAGTGATGTCTATTCCTCTTGCTTAACTATGCAGCTAGGGAGGAGGCAGTCAGTGTGAAGTGTATTAGACCCCGATGATATCCCAGAGAGGAACTGTATTTATATATATACTCGATGAGTACCGACATGCTTGCTTTGCATCTCGCATATGACATTTGGCTACATAGGCCTCGCATCGCATGGCCTTGGTATGTCTGATAGCATTCATGCCTTACATTATATAGCTTTGGTACAGCTGATCGCATTCATGGACTTACCGCATGTTTTCACATTACTCTAATATTATATATTTGGCACTTGCCTTGTGCATACACTTACACCACCCTTTAAGCTTTTGTAAACTTATGCATGACAGTTGTATGCAGGTAGCGTTGGACAGCAGCAGTGTGAGGCAGGAGTGCTCATCTGACTATTTTAGAGCTTTTTGATCACCTCGTATTTCCCTTTCCCCATTGTACGTAAAGTTTTTGATATAGTGGATATGTGGTGATATTGTTTTGTGACTTGGTTATTCTTGTGGTTATGCTCCATTACAAAAAAAAAAATCATTCTGAAAATCCTCCTTGTTAGATCCCAAGATCAGAATCTGGCATATGATTGCCAAGAGTTGAGAATGGGGCACTAAGGAGGCTGTTGGCATCGGATTCGGCCATCAAAAATTTTGTGAGCTCATTTTCTGAGTTTGGGGCATGACAGAAGTTGGTATCTGAGCTTAACTTGGGAATACCTAAAGATAACATCACATATCTGTTGATAGGTATTCTTCTCTCTATGATTGTTGATAGGTATTCTTTTCTGATATATCTCCCTATCGTTGAGGTTGTGAGGCTGCATAGTATTTCAGTTTCGATCATTTCTGATCAGGATTCGAGGTCTAGTTGGATCAACGTTGCATTGATGAGGTATCCTGTGAGCGCGAGCTTCAGATTAGAGAGCGTTATTTATTCATATATTTATTATAAGTCAATACTTCCTCTTCCCTTGCTTTGTCTTGTGTGATAGTTTAAATTTTGAAGATGAAATTTTTATTAGGTGGGGAGAGCTGTAAGACCTGTATCCTAGTCCATACTATTCCGTCGACTCTTGTGATCCTTCCTGTCGAAGTCCGACAATCCGTGACCTATGATCGACATTTGCACACGATCCTAAGTCGTATCCCGTATATTTGAGTCAGCTTAATCCGAGACTTTTACCATTATGACCGTGCCGTCGCCGCGGTTCCAACTCCGCGACTCGCTCACCGATCCGATACCCTTGTCAAAAATTGTGGGCCCACGTTCCTTTTGAGAAAATACCGAGTGTTTGCATTTCCAATAGAATCTCTACAACATGTCAAATCAATCCAATCAATCAATTCACATGTCAAGTACATGTCCCATCCCCAAAAGTAACCCTAAAGTCAACTCTCTCTCACCCTCTCTCTTACACACCTATACATGTCAAGTACACATCACTCACCCATCACCCATCACTCACTCACCCATCCCTCTCTCTCTTTACATCCCATCCTCTCTCTCTTTCTCTCATTTCTTCATTTTTCAAGCAAACCCCATGAGAGCATCCAACGACCAAGCTCTCCATAAGAGAAGCCATGTGTGGCTCACCTTCCTCTCTCTCATCTCCACCATCTAAGCCTCATCTCAACTGTTGGAATTGTTTCCTTGGAGCTCTAGAACCTATAGGCGAAAGAAGGAAGAAGAGATCAAAGGTGGGTGAATCTTCATTGTTTGTGGGTGCTTCTATAGGCCTAGATTTCATTTTTGTTAGATGAATGGCCAAATGAGGCCTACCGATCGATGGTAGGGATCTCATTTTGGACCCTCGGTGTGGCCGATGGCCCTCCTTAATTCTCATGATCATTCCATGATGGGGCCATTCTCCATGGACCCAATCATGATGTTTAGTTTATTTGCATAGATAAAGGTCATATAAACCGTCCATTTTAATAAAGAAAGAATCTCCACCATTGAATTTTGATTTAATGGGCCCATAGGTATTGGGACCCACTTGATGTATGATTGAATGCAAGGGAGGGTTCATAGTGGCGGAGCCCTCCATCACACATGACTCTCTCTCTCGCTTTCATTTTCTTCTATTGTATATGATTATATGGTCATCTGGCCCACCCGGATGGACCCCACCATGAAGCATGTATTTTATCCAAGCCATCTATAGGTGGGGCCCACTTTAGGTATGTGTTGTATCCACACCATCCATCATTTGGTGGCCCACCTGAGTAGGGCCCACCTTATAGGCGTGGTGAGCCCAAACCATCCAGTGTCCAGGGACGTCGGACGTAAACTGAAAAACACAAATATTAGCTTTATTTTAAAGCTTTTGGGAAGGGCCGCTCATATAGGCCTCACCTTGATGTATTAATTTAATCCAAGCCGCCCATTTCATTCCTCAGCCCATTTTAGGCGTTAAGCCGAAAAATGAAGTCTATCCGACTTTTTGGTAGGCCATAGCTTAGAAAACAGATTTTTTCTACCATTGAAATACCCCCTGTTATTTTTATACCCCAAAATATATTGAATATTGGGCCTGTTTGGCTTATCTTGAGCTATGGGGACCAGTGGGCGGGGTGGATTCTTACGATGTCGGCCCCATGCACGAAAAACCTAGAAAAAAATAAGATTTAAAAGAAAAAAATGTTATATATATGTAGCAGACGCTGCTACTACCAGAGGCGTACACAACGCCTGCGGCGTGTAACGGACGGACAGCACGACCCACGGTTCAGCCGTGGGCCCCACCATGATGTGTATTTTTCATCCACTCCATGCATTCAGTGGGCCCCTCCTGAAGTGGACCCCCTCCAAAAATCAGTCCTATTTAGAGCTCGGGTGGCCCACATCATAGGAAACAGCGGTGATTGAATGGCTGCCGTTGAACCCTTTTGGGTGCCATAGAAGTTTTGGGCCAATATGAAATTTAATTTTCCTATTCATCCAAGTCAATGCTACCTTAGCAACAGATTGAATGGAAAACAAACATTATGGTGGGCCCCACGTGGGACCCACCAGGATTTATGTGTTCTATTCACACTGTCCAGGTGAGCAGTGGAACCCATGTGATGTATGTATTTTATCTACACCGCCTGGATGTATGGGACGGTGGTGGGCCACCTTAATGTATGTCATTCAGTCCCCTGGATGTTGGACCACCTTGATGCATCTCTGTCCACACCGTCCATAAGACGTGGACCCCACATGATGTATGAGTTTCATCCCTCGTTCAGGGCAGCTAGCCACCATTAAATATGTGTTTTATCCAAGCGTGCCCCTGTACATGTGATGCATCCGTGCAGCATGGGACCCATGTGATGCATTTGTGTTATCTATATTGTCCATTGGTTGGACAGTGGGGCCCATCATAATGCAAACTGTCCATCCATTTGGCAAGCTCATCTTAAAGCTTGAGTTCAAAAATGAGACAGATCTAGGATTAGGTGGACCACAATATAAAAATCAGTGGGCTTGACTGTCAACCATTGAAACCCCTTTCAAGTCATTGTGACCTTAGGATTAGATTGGATGAGAAATAAATGTTATCGTGGGCCTTGGGAATTTTAATGTGGAAATCATTATCACCACTTATCTTAGGTATGGCCCATTTTATATGCATGGGGCTCACTGGTGTATCCCATTTGATATGCATATGGCCCATGTGATGTGGCCCACTTGTCATATTTATGGCCCATTGTTGAGGCCCACCATGATGTGTATGAGGCTGTTGTTGAGGCCCACCTTGATATGAATGTAAGGGCCATGTTATGAGGCCCATTGTGATGTATTCAAAGGCCCATGGGATATGGCCTATTGCAATGTACATAAGGCCCATTGATGCAGCCCATTTGATGTATAAGGGCCCATGGGTTGTGGCCCATTATGATGTGTTTGGAGCCCATGGGTAGAGGCCCATTGTGATATATTTCTAACCCATTTGTTAAGGCCCATTGTGATGTATTAGGGCCCATGGGTTGAGGCCCATTGTGATGTATTTAGGACCCATGGGTTGAGGCCCATTGTGATGTATTCACGGTCCGTCCATTGAGGCCCACCTTGATATATATGAGTGTAACACCCCGAATTTTGGCCAACCTGGGATTAGACGTCCTTAGGCAATGGGTCAACCAAAACACCTAAGAAATCGCTCAGAACCCAATTCCATAGCCAAAGAAATCACTTAGGATTAATTCCTTTAGAAACTAAGCATAAGTTAGCTAGCGCTACGCTGGAGTAACTGGGAAATAGTCTAACCACTTTAAATACGTTCTACAAGACCCAAAACTTGTAGAATCAATGGTGCTATAATATTCTAAAACCTCGGATTAAACTCTAAACCGGTTTGTTCTCTGGACCTCTTTGAAACTTTGTATTGGACCTAGACCGCGTGTCGAAAGTCTGATACCTACTATCTTAGACCGTTAGGACCGCCTAACTGGACTTGAAAATCATTTCGAAAATCAAGTCCAACCGACATCCGCAGGCTATTTCGTTGAGCCTGGATCGAAGAGAGTGAGAATAGGGCTAGATTTAGAATTTAAAATTCAAATCTGGCACACGACTTGACGCGTCAGTATTAAGCGTTCTGACCATCAGAATTTAGCCAAATTACACCCTCGGATCAGGAAAAATTTCTATTTCATATCATGAGACTTGCAGACCTGATCTACGTGCGGTGACCACAGAATTGAAACTGGACCGCCACGTGCGATCTACGAACCCTGCCCGACTGAAAACTTGATGTATGATAGATCCAGCATGCATGAGCTTAAGTCTGACCGCATTTGGCCAGGGGACCACCAGAAATGTACTTTTAGACCGAAACAGCCCCGAAATGGATATACATCAAGTAAACTTTATTCCCAAGCCTATTCTGGACATTTTTAAGCTTATAAAAGGGATTGAAACCCTCACTCCTCTCTCCCATCCGAATTTGAGAAAAATCCTAGATTGGGAGAGAGAAAAGGTGAGAGTTTGTGAGAGAGAGTAGGAGAGAATTTTCATGCTGTTGCACCACCCGTTGCAAGTGCCTAAGCAACACACTTCAATCACCTGGCCGGTGATTCCTCCGTGTTTTCGGGTAAGAAAATGCCCTAAAAGTTGCTGATCTAGTGTTCCTTCGTTTTCATAGCGAGATAGCTGATGCAACTTGTAAAACAAGTTGTCTAGTCACCGTGGACGAAGCGTATACGCTCCGTTCGAAACGATACGTTTATAAGAGATAAGGTGCGGATATTAGACGCTTTGATTGACTGTTTTCAATACTTTCAATGTCGTTTAATAGTAGATTATCGACAGCAACACCGTTTGACATGTACAACATGCTCTCCGTTTCTTGTTTCGTAAGCAGACGAAGAATATGAGATTTAGGGCATTTTAGTCATTTGTAGGAATTACTGTTTACATCCATATTTTTCTGATGTGATTGACATGACTTCTTGTCGCATTAGGATATTAAGAATGTGTGCATAATTATTTTGGCGAAGAGATTCGCCTAAATGCGCACTTCTGGTCGACATACTATATGTAGACTTAAGTGTGTAGTGTAAGTGTTTGTATAAATGCTTGTATTAGTATGTATTGAATTAAATAGTGTTATGATTTAGTTTGAGATTGAATTCTCAATTAATATGCTGATGGAGAGGATTTTCTATATGTTGACGATATGCATAATTTCATTATATGTGTGAAAGACATGTGTAAGTTGATTTACTTAAGTTGTACGTTATAACATGCGTTAACATGCTCACATGTTTGTATTCCATTTCCAATACCCTTACCTGATTGCTGATGTGAATTCATATGTGTTTGGGACTATACCTAGTCCAGGCAGTCGGTAACCGAGCAAATTCGTGGTTGACCTATCTTTGCCACAAACGACGCGTCGATGAACGCGAGCCGTATTTTGGAGTTGGCGGCAGTAGTTAGGCCACACGAAGTGTTTTACGCACTTCATGTCGTTCGACTTGCGAAGCGCTCATGTTAGTCGAGCCCGTCAAGTAACCCAACTGGCCGTTGTATGTTCACCCTGCATGAGTCATAACTGCTTGAACCTAGGGTACTGAACTTACCATTATAAACCCTGTCAACCATGGTACCTTGATCCACGAAGACTCATGAGCTGAGCATGGTGGTATGGGACACCGTGGTAGAGCTGTCGGCCTACGCTGGGGCCACAAACCTCCCCGTAGTGACCAGTGGGCACCTATGTCTCGTGAGCTGTCGGCCTACGCTGGGGCCACAAACCTCCCCGTAGTGACCAGTGAGCACCTATGTCTCGTGAGCAGATTATGGTGGTATGGGACACTATATTCTTGCTGTCGGCCTACACTGATCAGGCGACGAGTCCTTTGTAGAGACTGCGAGCGTATTCTGAGTCTACGAGAGGCGACGGCCCTTCCGTAGCAGTAGAGTACAGTAGGCCTGTATTGATAAGGTGATGGGGGAGCGGAGCAACGAGTGCGTGCAACAGCCCTGACAGCCCTTGCAGCGACCTACAAAATATACCTCGTATGAGATTACTAGGAGTGACGACCCTAGACAGGATCTGTGTTGGGATTGATATAAGGGAAGTACCTTAGTTTCCCAATCTTATTGTTTGAATGGACTAATAACAACTCAGAAATCATATCACCATTACATTGCATGTGCCTGGAAGATGTGGAGCACTTGAGGGAGGGTGGCATGCCGCGGGCGTAAGATGGTGCCGTATGAGGGAGATCGTCGGTGAGGGCATCCATCATGTCATGTCATAATTGCATTAACAACAGTATTAGGAATGTTTGAATTACTGCTTTACTATTATCGCATGATTAATTTGATAACATGTTAATCTCTACTCTCTTATCCCACTGAGTTGATTACTCACTCCCACGTTACGGGATGGTGTTTCTGAACGCCCACCAATCCCTTTTTGTGATTGCAGATGATGGCGCTGCTTGAGAAGACTTGATGATGAGGAGGAGGATTCCTCCTTTATGCGTGTTCTGATTGACGGGATTACAGGGAGGTTGATTAGATACCTTGACACTTGTCATTTTATATTTTTAGAATACTCATGTATATCCTTTTGGTTTACTTTTGGTGTATACATGTATGTATATAACCTGGTAACATATTCATACTCTGGAGACATACAACAGTTTATATATGTTATACATACTATCACAGTCTTTCGCTTGTAAATTTAACCGTCTCTGGAGCGTGATATGCTGTTTTAGTTAATCTCACTCATGTTTAATACATTATCACAGACAAAATTCAATCATACATATCTATGTTGCATAAATCACATTTTGGAACTCGGGAGTTGGGTTTTTACTCGACCCCCCGATTTTCGGGATGTTACAGATGGTATCAGAGCATGATTTGGATTTAACCGGGCCCGGGTTATGGTCACGCAATGTACGCTGTCGCTTCCTTTGACTTAGGTGGGTGCGAGAAAGGTCTAGAAACACTTATAGGATCGCAGATTCGCCAATAGGAGAAGTCCATTCATATCGATCATGCGATCGAGTCCCTAACGCATATAGGGTCGCGTGAAGCCACCTAAGTTGTTCCTAGGTTATAGGTAGGTGGGTTGAGACATTCTTTGAATGATTCTAAACCCGTAAATATGAATCCTTGGGCTGTGGGACTACCGCAACCCTTACATTCAATCGTTAGGGCTTAAAAACCCCGTTTCACCTAAATTCTTCAAAATTCTTCCTCTCACCACTCCATTCTTCAATTCTTTCTTATCCTTTTCATTTTAAGCATTGATAATAGTGTGAAAATGATACAAAATCATACTTTGACAAAATTTTATAGTGAATAGTAAAAATTCATGAAAACTGGCCATTAGGCCATTCTAAGTTTGCGATATTTAGTAAATAATGGGAAAAATGGATGTATTAGCTCCTTCTACCCTAAAATCATATGCTGCATGATAGAGAATGGTATTCGGGATCACATATTGGCCCTGAAAAGCCCCGAACACATGTTTGGGCCTCTATAGGTCAATATACAATGAACTGAGGTGGGGCCCATACATTTTTGGGGTCCCTAGACCATGGGGGACCAGACCCATGTGGTCCCACCAGCCACCGTGCAAGATGGCCGGCGATGCATCGCAGTCCGGTAGGGCCCACATGCAATGACTTTTGTTACATGTGATTTTTTTAGGTAGTACACCCCTCCCACATGTGGTTCGTCCATAGAAAACCCCTAAATGGGGTAATTCCTTCACAACAGCCCCCTTTCCTAGCTCCATTTTCATTTTCTTGCTGCCCTCTTCCAAAACCGTGGCTCCAAATCCTTCCCAAACCCATTCTTTGTTGAAAACGACTCCCCTCCATCACTCCATAGTGATTTGTAGCCCTCTCTCTTGCAAATCTCATCGTTTGGAGCTCTTACAACCCCCAAAATGAGCTGAAATCGTGAGGAGCTCCATTCTCCTTTTTCATTCTCTTTTCTCTTTGAAAATCCATCCTAGGGGAGCTTGAAGCATCCCTCTACAACGCCTAGATTTCATTCTGTCTATTTGGGTGACCATTTCTTCGCATTTCCTCCACTTTCCATGGCTATTGTTAAGGCTGTTTTAGCTCTTTTTCCTCCCTTTCCATCGTCCTCTCTCTCATGTCCCTTTTATTTGATCCTTAGACTCACGGAAACCTGCTTACCCATCCCATTTTTCCGTGTTCTTCGCTTATTTGATTACCGTTTAAAATATCTGTATTTTTTTGTTGTTAGGTAGAAAATGTGTTTGTGTTAGTGGTTTGGGCTTAATATAGCCGAATTTTGTTGAATGGAGTGCATGCCGTTCATTTGTTGTAAGGTATTGTCCCTAGATTGGGAGTATTGTAACTCCCGGGATTCAGCCTACAAATTAATTTTTATCCCACCTCACCCTCCTACCAAGCATGCCACTACCAATCCCGACATGGGACTAGGAATGTCGTTCCATTTAATACAACTTAATGCTACTGGCCATATAGGCCCTTGGCGTTTTGGACCTAGTGTTAGCACTTCTAGATTTAAAGGATCTGATGATATAGGAAAGCCAATTCTATTTAGATAATCTTGACCCTAAGCGATAGAGCAATTCCTTGTATTAGTAATGGTATGGAACCATTTACCGTATAATTTTAGGCTTTGGATTATAGCTACTGAGTTACAGACTAGCCTACTAGTTACCTTAAGTAGTGTAAAGCCTGTATATGCTAAGGAATAGTAAGTTAGATTTACTTGGAATGAGACTCCCTTCCTTGAATAGATCCTCATAACATCTATAGACTCCTTTAATAACTCTCAGGAAGCTTATGTAACTTAGAACTATTCACTCTCAAAGAAGACTTATAAATCCCTCAGGTCGAACTTAGAATGAACTAGCACGTCCCTTAGTATTGCCTTCCCCAAGGGCTTATTGTATTCGGGAACGCAGAGTAAAGGAACTGCATGTAAGCGATGTATTCGCGGTTTGAATCGACTTCTTAATCCTAGTGGTTAGCAATAAATCCAATGCTCTGATCAAGCAGAAGATCGGCATCGACTCGGATTAAGAATTGATACAATAAATCTTCTGTCCTAGCTAGACAGAAAGTCTATGTATCCGGCTCAGACCTACTACACAACCTTTCTTCTATGATGTCCCAACCACCTATAACCAAACGGGATCACATTGCCTTTGGGAAATGGCGAGGACTTAAAGCCAGTAGAGAATTCGACATCTTGCCACCAACTCATGCCTGCCCCTAAACTCAACCACAATAAAGAGTAGGCCTATTTCTACAACCATAGATACCAATGCCATAGAACACATCATTAGCAGAGGAAAACTACTGTAATGAGGGGTTGTTTCCCAATTCATGTCAAGGATAGGTCTTAAGTTGCACCTCGTTCCGATATACGGAGCGATGCATAGATTCTTGCACTTTAAGTAGAATCAAGTTTTAAGGGGGGTAGAACGTATTGAGTCTAATCCAATTAGCTAAGCCAATGCAACCGTTCGATCAGAGTGGCGCAGCGGAAGCGTGGTTGGCCTCTTCCCCACTGGCCCAGGATCGAAACATTTGAGTTAGGATATACGTAAGGTGAGATTGTTAAATAGGATTTGAACCTTCCTTAGAAAAAGTACTCCTTGCCCTTCGTCAATTTCGGGGACGAAATTGTGTTTTAAGGG
Source organism: Magnolia kwangsiensis (assembly GCA_037074715.1). NCBI lineage: Eukaryota > Viridiplantae > Streptophyta > Magnoliopsida > Magnoliales > Magnoliaceae > Magnolia > Magnolia kwangsiensis. The sequence goes on along the minus strand of CM073589.1, from coordinate 81,819,210 downwards.
GGGTAGATTGTAACACCCCGGATTTTGGCCAACCTGAGATTAGATGTCCTTAGGCAATGGGTCAACAAAAATACCTGAGAAATTGCTCAGAACCCAATTCCATAGCCAAAGAAATCACTTAGGATTAATTCCTTTAGAAACTAAGCATAAGTTAGCTAGTGCTACGCTGGAGTAGCTGGGAAATAGTCCCTAACCGCTTTAAATACATTCTACAAGATCCAAAACTTATAAAATCAATGGTGCTATAATATTCTAAAACCTCGGATCAAACTCTAAACCGGTTTGTTCTCTGGACCTCTTTGAAACTTTGTATTGGACCTAGACCGCGCGTCAAAAGTCCAATACCTACTATCTTAGACCGTTAGGACCGCCTAACTAGACTTGACAATCATTTCAAAAATCAAGTCCAACCGACATTCGCAGGCTATTTCGTTGAGCCTAGACCGAAGAGAGTGAGAATAGGGCTAGATTTGGAATTTGAAATTCAAATCTGGCACACGACTTGACGCGTCAGTATTAAGCGTTCTGACCGTCAGAATTCAGCCAAATTACACCCTCGGATCAGGAAAAATTTCTATTTCATATCATGAGACTTGCAGACTTGATCTACGTGCGGTGACCGCTGAACTGAAACTGGACTGCCACGTGCGATCTACGAACCCTGCCGGACTGAAAACTTGATGTATGCTAGATCCAGTATGCATGAGCTTAAGTCCGACCGCATTTGGCCAGGGGACCACCAGAAATGTACTTTTGGACCAAAACAGCCCCAAAATGGATATACATCAAGTAAACTTTGTTCCCGAGCCTATTCCGGGCATTTTTAGGCTTATAAAAGGGGTTGAAACCCTCACTCCTCTCTCCCATCCGAATTTGAGAAAAACCCTAGATTGGGAGAGAGAAAAGGTGAGAGTTTGTGAGAGAGAGTAGGAGAGAATTTTCCTGTCGTTGCACCACCCGTTGCAAGTGCCTAAGCAACACACTTCAATCACATGGCCGGTGATTCCTCCGTGTTTTCGGGTAAGAAAATGCCCTAAAAGTTGCTGATCTAGTGTTCCTTCGTTTTCATAGCGAGATAGCTGATGCATCTTGTAAAACAGGTTGTCTAGTCGCCGTGGACGAAGCGTATACGCTCCATTCGAAACGATACGTTTATAAGAGATAAGGTGCGGATATTAGACGCTTTGATTGACTGTTTTCAATGCTTTCAATGTCGTTTAATAGTAGATTATCGACAGCAACACCGTTTGACATGTACAACATGCTGTCCGTTTCCTGTTTCGTAAGCAGACGAAGAATATGAGATTTAGGGCATTTTAGTCATTTGTAGGAATTACTGTTTTCATCCATATTTTTCTGATGTGATTGACATGGCTTCTTGTCGCATTAGGATATTAAGAATGCATGCATAATTATTTTGGTGAAGAGATTCGCCTAAATGCGCACTTATGGTCGACATACTATATGTAGACTTAAGTGTGTAGTGTAAGTGTTTGTATAAATGCTTGTATTAGTATGTATTGAATTAAATGGTGTTATGATTTAGTTTGAGATTGAGTTCTCAATTAATATACTGATGGAGAGGATTTCCTATATGTTGGCGATATACATAATTTCATTATATGTGTGAAAGACATGTGTAAGATGATTTACTTAAGTTGTACGTTATAACCTGCGTTAACATGCTCACATGTTTGTATTCCATTTCCAATACCCTTACTTGATTGCTGATGTGAATTCATATGTGTTTGGGACTATACCTAGTCCAGGCAGTCGGTAACCCAGTAAATTTGTGGTTGGCCTATCTTTGCCACGAACGACGCGTCGATGAACGCGAGCCATGTTTTGGAGTTGGCGGCAGTGGTTAGGCCACACGAAGTGTTTTACGCACTTCATGTCGTTCGACTTGCGAAGCGCTCGCTCTAGTCGAGCCCGTCAAGTAACCCGACTGGCCGTTGTATGTTCACCCTGCATGAGTCATAACTGCTTGAACCTAGGGTACTGAACTTACCATTGTAAACCCTGTCAACCATGGTACCTTGATCCATGAAGACTCATGAGCCGAGCATGGTGGTATGGGACATCGTGGTCGAGCTGTCGGCCTACGCTGGGGCCACAAACCTCCCCGTAGTGACCAGTGAGCACCTATGTATCGTGAGCAGATTATGGTGGTATGGGACACTATATTCTTACTGTCGGCCTACACTGATCAGGAGACGAGTCCTTTGTAGTGACCGCGAGCGTATTCTGAGTCTACAGGAGGTGACGACCCTTCCGTAGCAGTAGAGTACAGTACGCCTGTATTGATAAGGTGATGGGGGAGCGGAGCAATGAGTGCGTGCAACAGCCCTGACAGCCCTTGCAGCGACCTACAAAATATACCTCGTATGAGATTACTAGGAGTGACGACCCTAGACAAGATCTGTGTTGGGATTGATATAAGCGAAGTACCTTAGTTTCCCAATCTTGCTGTTTGAATGGACTAATAACAACTCAGAAATCATATCACCATTACATTGCATGTGCCTGGAAGATGTGGAGCACTTGAGGGAGGGTGGCATGGCGCGGATGTAAGATGGTGCCGTATGAGAGAGATCGTCGGTGAGGCCATCCATCATGTCATGCCATAATTACATTAACAACAGTATTAGGAATGTTTGAATTACTGCTTTACTATTATCGCATGATTGATTTGATTACATGCTAATGTCTGCTCTCTTATCCCACTGAGTTGATCACTCACTCCCACGTTATGGGATGGTGTTTCCGGACACCCACCAGTCCCTTTTTGTGATTGCAGATGATGGCACTGCTTGAGAAGCAGAGCTGGACTTGATGATGATGAGGAGGATTCCTCCTTTATGCATGTTTTGATTGACGGGATTACAGGGAGGTTGATTAGATACCTTGACACTTGTCATTTTATATTTTTAGAACACTCATGTATATCCTTTTGGTTTACTTTTGGAGTATACATGTATGTATATAACCTGGTAACATATTCATACTCTGGAGACATACAACAGTTTATATATGTTATACATACTATCACAGTCTTTCGCTTCTAAATTTAACCGTCTCTGGAGCGTGATATGCTATTTTAGCTTAATCTCACTCATGTTTAATACATTATCACAGACAACATTCAATCATACATATCTATGTTGCATAAATCACATTTTGAAACTCGGGAGTTGGGTTTTTACTTGACCCCCCGATTTTCGGGATGTTACAATGAGGCCCATGTTATGCGGCCCATTTGATGTATCTGAAGCCCATGGGTCGAGGTCCAATGGGATGTATATATGGCCCATTGAATGTGATTCCACCGTGGTTTATGTGTTGACCTTTATGGCAGGCTATGCCTTGGAAGAAATGATAGTTTGACATCCATATTGTAAGTGCAATGCTAGTTAAATGTCTGCATTGTAACTCTCCTTAGGGCCCTTTGATAGGCCTATACTTGTTGATAATTCATCACTTTAAAACATGCTTAGTATAATTCCATGATTCATGCCCATACGCATCATATGTATGGTTGATATGAGGAATGTTTGATCATACCATAAGCCGTTGGGCTGAGACATTTACGGGACTCCTTAAGAGATGGAGTGCTCCACATGATCTCATGATACGCGCAGGATTGCTGCATGACTGACGGTGTGACTCATGCATTTCGTATTGTGTGTCATGATCACTGCACGCCCTAGCGACATCAGGGCCGTGGCTCCACAGGTACATCGTGAATGACCATATCGGATACTAGAAATACTTGGTTCTAGTATTGTGGGCACTTGGGATGTCCTTGGGTGAAAGTCATTGAACCTTTTTGGTACTAGGAGTTGCTCTAATGTCTAGACCGAGTAGATACACTAGCGCTTGAGTGTTGAATACCAGCAGGCCGCGTCTCCCACTGTGTCATGGTCGGTTAGAAGGGGGTGTGGCCTTATCCTCCCGAGTGAGGGGGCTATATGCTAGGATGAGTTTGACCAGCTCTAAAGTGAGTCCGCTATCAATAAGTTAGGTAGGTATTAGCAGACTACTGGTCAGGCGGATAGTGAGGTATATTCTGCTTGCTTGACTATGCAGTTAGGGAGGAGGTAGTCAGTGTGAAGTGTATTAGACCCCGGTGATATTTCAGAGAGGAACTGTATTGATATATGTACTTTATGAGTACTGACATACTTATTTTGCATCTCGCATATGACATTTGGTACAAAGGCATTGCATCACATGGCCTTGGTATGGCCGATAGCATTCATGCCTTACATCATATAGCTTTAGTACAACTGATAACATTCATGGACTTACTGCATGTTACTGCATTACTTTGATATTATATATTTAGTACTTACTTTGCGCACACACTTACACCACCCTCTAAGCTTTTATAAACTTATGTACGATAGCTGCTTGCAGGTAGCATTGGACAACAGCAGCGCTGAGGCAGGAGTGCGCATTTGACTATTTTGGAGCTTTTTGATTACCTTGTATTTCCCTTTCCGCATTATACTTAAAGTTTTTGATATAGTCGATATGTGGTGATGTTTTTTTGTGACTTGTTTATGATTGCAGTTATGCTCCATTACAAAAAAAAAATCATTTTAAAAATCCTCCTTGTTAGATCCCAGGATCGGAATCTGGCATATGATTCCCAGGAGCCAAGAATGGGGCAGTACGGAGGCTGTCGGCACCAGATTCAGAAATCAGAAATTTTATGAGCCCATTTTCTGAGTTTGGGGCGTGACACTCCCTCTCTCTTCCCTATTTGCAGCCCACTTATGATGTGTGTATCTTATACCCATGTCGTCCTTGTGTTAGGCCCACCTTGCTGCCTATCCATTGGGACAGGCCTGGAGGAAGGAAAATGCAAATATCATCTTTACTCTAAAGGTAATGGTGGGCCACACATGTGGATCCACCTGGATTGGATGTGTGTGATCCACACTGTCCAGATCATGGGACCACCATGATATGTGTTTTATCCAAGTCATCCAGCAGGCCTGAACGTAAGGAAAATACAAATAGCAGCTTGATCCAAACCTTGGTGGTCGATCCAATTGGCACCATTGATGTATGTGGTGCATCCACCATCCATCTATGTGGGGACTCCACCATAATAGTTATATAGTGTAGGGACGGTGGGTCCCACGAGTTATATAGTTATTGTATTAAGTTCAGTGAGTCTGATCATAAGGTATGTGTTTCATCCTAACCATCCATCTATGTGGGGACTCCACCATGATATATGAGTTTTATCCTCACTTTCCATCTAACGGTGGACCCCACCATGATGTCAGTGTTTTATCCACCCTGTCCTGTACAAGGACGTGGGACCCATCGTGATATGTGTTCCAAGCTCACCGTCCATCCACCATGATGTATGGGGGTCATCCATAACGTCCAATCACTTGTAGAGATCGTTTTATGGCTTTACATAGAGAATGAGATAGATCTAAATTTCAAATGGGACCCACTTGTAGTATCTGTGTGGCCCACGTGTTGTATGTGTAATAAATCTACACAGTCCCGCCATGGACGATGGGACTCACATGATGTATGTGTTTTATATCCAAGCCATCTATCCGTTTTGCTGGACGCAGGTCCTATCTGCTGTATACACAGGGCCCACCTATTATAACAAGGCCCATTTTATGTACATGAGGCCCATGTGATGAGGCTTATTTTGGTGTATATGAGGCCCATTTTGATGCATATGAAGACCGTATGCAAGGCCCATTATGATGTATATGAGACCCATTATATGTGTGAGGCCCGTTATATATGTGAGGCCCAATTGTGAATATGTAAGGCCCATGAGACGTGGCCCATTGTGATTGTATGAGCCCTATTGTATGAGTGAGGCCCATTTGTGTGTGAGAAATACCATGATGTATGTGTTATATACACATCATTTACCCATTCATAGGTTGTGGGCCCCACCGCCTTATGTAGGCCCACCATGTATGAGTGACGGGGCACGCGCTGTCCATCCATTTCCTAGATAATTAGAGGGCCGACAGCCCCGTGATGATTTTGATTTTGATCCCAAATGGACCTCACCTTGGGATTAATGGTGGTTAAATGTCCACGTTGTAAATGGTGGTTAAGTGTCTTCGTTGTACATCTCCTTAGGGCCGTTGTTAAGCCTATGACCATCTTACCTTATTAGGCTATCCCAAATCATTGCACCCCCCCCCCCCCCCCCCCCCCCCCCCATAAGTGTTACCCATCTTACCCTAGAGGGTTAACCCAAACTATTGGGCCCTTATTCATGCTAGTGCTCACCACCACCCTTGTAGGAATCACCATAACTTGTAGACTCACCTTATTTGTATCTGGCCCCATAAGAAAGTCTAATTTACCACATGATAGAGTGGGTGAGAAACCCCACTTAATATACTTAGGGTCATCGTCATGACTCCCACTATTGAATGATTCACCCCATGAGTTTCATCCTTGAAGTAGTATGGCATTTAGTCCACCACTATATATATATATATATATATATATATATATATATATATATATATATATATATATATATATATATATATATATATGTACGTATGTGTGTATGTATGTATGTATGTATGTATGTATGTATATATACGAGAGTACATCATTACCATAGATCATGCTTAGTATAACCTCATGATTCTTGCCCATGTGCATCATATGTATTGTCAGGCTACCCCAAAACATTGGGCCCCATCAATAATGATGTTTTCCACCATACCTTGTAGAACTACCCCAAGCTTTGGAGCCCTCCCTATGATTTTTATCAAGCCTTCCATAGTAATGTGGCCCACCTAAATTCATGTTTTGCCTAAGTTTAGTGACCATACCCAAGGCTCACTTAGGAGTTGAGCAAGCTACCCAATCCATTAGAAGGATACATAGTCCTAGATGTATGGACCCACCAAAGCCCACCTTATATTCATATCAGTCCCACATAGGAAAGCCTAATTATTACATGATAGAGGGGGTGAGAAAGCCCATTTGTTGTACTTAGGTTCGTCCTCTTAACTCACCTTTTTGTATACCTTCTTGACTCACCCCGTGAGATGTGCCTTACCTTTGTAATCAGTTGCTAGGATATTGATGTCATGTATGTATCGTCCACACTGTCCATTTACTTTTTTGGACGAGTGTGAGGCCCATCCTTGATGTTAGTGTGTCACCTAATGTAACACCCTAAAAATTGGGGGTCGTGTATAAACTCAACTCCCGAGTTCCAGACCGTCACTTATGCAACAAAAATGATTATGATTCAATGTTGTCTGATTTAAAGCATTCACATGAGTAAAAGTATACCAAAACTGTAATTCATACCTCAGATCCAGTGATAAAAGCAAGCGAAAGACTGAACAATATATATATCACTGTATGGAAAACAAAGTAAATCTCATCTGTCTCTAAGTATGAATACATCACTGAGTCTCATATACATATACATGAACAAAATTAAATGTCCAAAACAGTCCCACTGAAGTCCCATCGATCCAGGTCGCCTACACGAAGCCATCGTGATACGGCATGTACGAGAACTCGTCCTGGTCCTCGTCAAAGTCTGGCTCCACCTCTTGGATCTCAGCCTCACCTGCATCTACAACAGGGTCTGGTGGGTGTTGCAAACACCATCCCATAACGTGGGAGTGAGTGATCAACTCAGTGGAATCATAGAGCAAAGATTAGCATGTTCACAATTCAATCATGCGATAATAATAAAGCAGTAAATCAGACAATCCTAATACTGTTGTTAATGCAAGATGACATGACGTGATGTATGCCCTCACCGACGATCTCCCTCATACGGCAACATCTTACGACCGCGGCATGCCACATTCCCTAGAGTGCTCCACATCTTCCAGGCATATGCAATGCTATGGTGATATGATTTCCAAGTTGTTATTAGTCCATTCAAACAGCAGGATTGGGAAACTAAGGTACTTCCCTTGTATCAATCCCAACACAGATCCTGTCTAGGGTCGTCACTCCTAGTAATCTCATACGATGTATATTTCGTAGGTCACTGCAAGGGCTGCTAGGGCTGTTGCTCGCACTCGTTGCACCGTTCCCCCATCACCTTATCAATACAGGCCTACTGTACTCTACTGCAACGGAAGGGTCGTCGCCTCCCGTGGACTCAGAATACGCTCGCGGTCACTACAAAGGACTCGTCGCCTGATCAGTGTAGGCCGACAGCTAGAATACAGTGTCCCATACCACCATAATCTGCTCACGAGACTAGGTGCTCATTGGTCACTACGGGGAGGTTTGTGGCCCCAGCGTAGGCCGACAGCTCGACCACGGTGTCCCATACCACCATGCCCGGCTAATGAGTCTTCGTGGATCAAGGTACCATGGTTAACAGGGTTTACAATGGTAAGTTCAGTACCCTAGGTTCAAGCAGTTATGACTCATACAAGGTGAACATACATCGGCCAGTCGGGTTACTTGACGGGCTCGACTAGCGCGATCGCATCTCAAGTCGAACGACATGAAGTGCGTAAAACACTTCGCGTGGCCTAACCACTGCCGCCAACTTCAAACACGACTCGCGTTCATCGACACGTCGCTCGTGGCTAAGACCAGTCAGCCATGAATTCGCTCGGTTGCCGACTGCCTGGACTAAGTCTAGTCCCAAACACTTATGGAATCACATCAGCAAATTATGTAAGAGTATTGGAATTGAAATACACTCATGTGAGCATATTAACACATGTTATAATATTCAACTTAAGTAAATCTTCAAGCACATATATTTCATGCATGTAATGAAATCATGCATATAATCAACATGTAGGAAATCATTTAGGTCAGCATATTAATTGAGAAATCAATCTCAAACCATCTCATAACATCATTTAATTCAATACATACTAATACAAGCATTTATACAAACACATACACTACACACTTAAGTCTACATATAGTATGTCGACCCGAAGTGCGCAATTAGGCGAATCTCTTCTCCAAACTAATTATGCACGTATTCCTAACTTCCTAATGCGACAAAAAACCATGTCAATCACATTAGCAAAATATGAATGTAAACAGTACTTCCTACAAATGACTAAAATGCCCTAAATCTAATATTCTTCGTTAGTTTACGAAACGGGAAACGGAGAGCATTTTGTACATGTCAAATGGCAATACCGTCAAGAATCTACTATTAAACGACATTGAAAGCGTTGGAAACTGTCAATCAAAGCGTCTAAAATCCTCACCTTATGTCTTGTAGACTCGTGAATTGAAACGGAGCGTATATGCTTCGTCTACGGCGAATAGGGAACCTAATACATGAGATCCATAAGCTACATCGCTATGGAAACAAAGGAGACTCAGATCAGCAACCATTTAGGGTATTTGCTTACCTAGAATCGTGGTGTAATCACCGGGAAAGCGGTAGAGGTGTGTTGCTTAAGCACGTGCAACACGTAGCACAAGTGGCAGGAAGAACTCTCCCACTCTCTCACAATCTCTTACCTTTTTCTCTCTCCCAAGTTAGGGATTCTCTCAAATTCGGATGGGAGAGAGGAGTGAGGGTTTTCAACCCCTTTTATAGCCTAAAACATGCCCAAAATAGGCTTGGGAACAATGTTTACTTGGTGCCTAACCAAATCGGGGCCGTTTCGGTCCAAAAGAGCATTTCTGAAGGTCCCCAGGCCAAATGCGGTCGGACTTAAGCTCATGCATACTGGATCTAGCACTCATCTAGTTTTCAGACCGGTAGGGTTCCCAGATCGCACGTGGCGGTCCAGTTTCAGTTTAACGGTCATCGCACCAAGATCAGGCCTATAAGTCTCGTGATATGTAATAGATATTTTTCCTGATCTAAGGGTGTAATTTGGCTGTATTCTGACTATCAGAACGCTTAATACTGATGCGTCAAATCGTGTGCCAGATTTGAATTTCAAATTCCAATTCTAACCCTATTCTCACTCTCTTCACTCCAGGCTCAATGAAATAGCCTCTGAATGTCAGTTGGACTTGATTTTTGAAACGATTGCCAAGCCCAGCTAAGTGGTCATAACGGTCTAAGATGGTAGGTATCGGACTTTCGACGTGCGGTCTAGATCCAATACAGGGTTTCAAAGAGGTCCCGAGAATAATCCGGCTTAGAGTTTGATCCGAGGCTTTAGAGCATTATAGCACCATTGGTTCCACTTGCTTTGGGCCTTGTAGAACGTATTTAAAGTGATCAGGGACCATTTCCCAGCTATTCTAACGTTGCACTAGCTAACCTAGTCATATTTTCTAAAGGAATGAATTCTACGCAATTTCGGGTCGAGTTGGTACTCGAGCCCAAGTACAGATTTTTCACGGGCGTTACAATCTACCCCCCTTAACAAATAATTTCATCCTCGAAATTTTGTACCTTTTCGTACTCCTCGAGAAGCTGTGAGTAGTTCTTTCTGATCTCAGCTTCTGTCTCCCAAGTAGCCTCCTCCTCAGAGTGATGCGTCCATAATACCTTCACAAGGGGAATCACCTTGCTACGCAGTACCTGCTCCTTCCTGTCTAGGATACGTGTCGGTCGTAGGATATAAGTAACATCCTCTCCTAACTGCACCTGCTCTCATCTGATGATATGGGAAGGATCAGCAACGTACTTCTTCAGCATAGAAACATGAAATACGTTGTGAACGCTCGCGAGAGGTGTGGGTAAAGCCAATCGGTAAGCCACCGCTCCCACACGATCGAGGATCTGGAATGGACCAATGAATCGCGGTGCCAGCTTCCCCTTCTTCCCAAACCGAAGGACTCCCTTCATAGGGAAAACTCGCAAAAACACATGATCCCCAACTGTGAACTCTAGTGGCCTCCGTCTCGTATCGGCGTAGCTCTTCTGTCTGCTCTGCGCTGTAAGGAGCCGACGTCGAATAATATCAATCTTCTGTGACGTCGCCTGCACTAACTCTGGGCCAATCAAGCTACGCTCACCGACCTCTAGCCATCAATGCGGTGCGCGACAAGGTCGCCCATACAGCGCCTCATAAGGTGCCATCCCGATACTCGCCTGAAAGCCGTTGTTGTACGCAAACTCCGCATATGCAAGACAATCATCCCAACTGTCCTTGAAGTCCAATGTGCAAGCTTGCAACATGTCCTCCAAGATCTGGTTCACCCACTCTGTCTGTCCGTCTGTCTGTGGGTGGAAGGCAGTACTGAACTTCAACTTCACACCCATAGCCTCCTGAATGCGAGTCCAGAAAATGGAAGTGAACTGCGTGTCTCTGTCCGACACGATCTCCAGCGGAACTCCATGCAGACGTACAATCTCTCTGATGTACAATCTAGCCAGCTCGTCTGCAACTCTGATCGGTAGGAAGTGTGCCGACTTCGTCAGACGGTCGACGATCACCCAAATGGAATCATGTCCCTTCCTCGTCTTCGGCAACCCAGAAATGAAGTCCATGGAAATGAAATCCCACTTCCACTCTGCAATCGGCATAGGCTGCAAAAGTCCAGGTGGTCGGCGATGCTCTGCCTTCACCTGCTGACAAGTGAGACAACGGGACAAGAACTCAGCTACGTGGGTCTTTATACCTTCCCACCAATACGTCCTCTTCACGTCACGATACATCTTTGTGCTGCCTGGATGCATCGCGAGTCTAGTAGAATGCGCAACCTCGAGAATCTCTCGTCTCAAGTCAGGGACATCTGGGACGCATATGCGGCCATGATAACGTAAGCACCCATCCATACCAACTCGCCAGTCGGCGTTAGCATCATCACTGGCCTGCTCTCGAAGCTCAGTAAGATGCGCATCGTCCCTCTGCGCTCGATGACTCGGTCATCGATCTGAGATCGCACCTGTACATGTGCGATGAACTCAAACGGCTCCTCTACGGTGAGTTCTGCTCAAAGTCTCGCAAAAACTCAACCATATCCCACTCGACAACCATCAGCGGAGTCGCAAACTCTATCGCCTTCTTGCGGCTCAACGCATCAGCCACAAGGTTCGCCTTCCCAGGATGGTAAGAGACTTCAAACTTGAAGTCCTTCAACGTCTCCATCCATCGCCGCTGCCTCATATTCAAGTCTCGCTGCGTGAATATGTACTTAAGGCTCTTGTGGTCGCAAAAGAGCTCGAACTCCTCTCCGTAGAGGTAATGTCTCCAGAGTCTCAGTACGAATATAACGGTTGCCAACTCTAGGTCGTGTGTAGGGTAATTCTCCTCGTGCTTTCTTAATTGTCTCGAGGCATACGAAATTACCCTGTCCCTCTGCATAAGGACACAACCCAAACCAACGCTAGACGCGTCAGTATATATAGTGTATCTAACCCCTTTCTCTGGCAATACTAGCACAGGGGCGGACGTAAGTCTGTCCTTCAGCTCCTGAAAAGCTGACTCCGCCTTGTTATTCCAGGCGAACTTCACGTCCTTCTGTGTCAACTGAGATAAGGGTCTCACGATCTTCGAGAAGTCCTGAATGAAGCGCCGATAGTAGCCAGCGAGACCCAAGAAACTCCTCACCTCAATGACAGAACCAGGCTGCTCCCAGTCCTGCACCGCAGCTACCTTAGACAGGTCAACTGCCATGCCATCCTTGGACACAACGTGTCCCAGAAACTTCACCTCCTGCTTCCAAAAGTCGCACTTCTTGTACTGTGTGAACAACTGATGCTGTCTGAGCGTATCCAGGACCAAGCATAAGTGCTCCTCATGCTCCTCTCGACTCCTAGAGTACACCAAAATGTCGTCAATGAAGACAACGACGAATCGATAGAGGAAAGGCTGAAATACCCGGTTCATCAGATCCATGAACACGGCTGGTGCGTTCGTAAGACCGAACGACATCACGAGGAACTCGTAGTGGCCAAAACTGATCCTGAATGCTGTCTTCTGCACGTCCTCATCCCTGACGCGCAACTGATGATATCCTGACTGAAGATCAATCTTCGAGAAGTACTGCGCTCCTCTCAACTGATCAAACAAGTCATCGATCCTGGGTAAAGGATACTTGTTCTTCACCGTAATCTAGTTCAGCCTGCGATAATCAATACACAATCGCATCGAACCGTCCTTCTTCCTCACGAATAGGACCGGTGCTCCCCAAGGAGACACACTAGGCCGTATAAGGCCAAGCTCTAGTAGACCATCAATCTGCGTCCTCAACTCCTCCATCTCATACGGTGTCATGCGATACGTCGGCAGTGAGACGGGCGTAGAACCAGGAACTAGATCGATAGTGAAATCGATCTCACGTCGGGGCGGTAAACCAGGGATCTTCCTGAACAGATCCCCGAACTCGAAAATGACTAGCACATGCTCAAGTACCTGGGCACCAGCGTCGCGCAATAAAGTGGCGTAACTAAGTATGCGGAAAGGGAGATTTACCCGCACTGAAAATGTGAAAGGCGTGCCCTCAGGCTTGTATACCGTTACCATACGAGCCTCGCAGTCAATCTCGGCCCTCCCAGCAGTCAACCAGTCCATGCCAAGAATGACGTCGAGATAAACGAGCGAGGGATCGACGACAAGATCAAGAGCCATCGTCCTGCCTCCCAGATCAACTAAACAACCCTCACACATCTGGGTAACATCTGAAAAATCCCCATGAGCTGCAAAGACCTGTACGCTATCCATAGTGATAGTCTGTAACCCAAGACGCCTGACTATAGCACGCGATATCAAAGAAATCGTGGAACCAGTGTCCACCATCACAAGAATAGGGGTATCTCCAATATGGGCTGTGACCTCGAGGCTGAATGCTGAAGAGTCAGTGTCGCAGCTGCCTCAGCTGTCAATGCATGAACCCGAGCCTGCTGTGGCCGGTTCGGCAGCTGTGTCAAGGGCCGTGGAGGCTGTCGGATCTGCGATACCGGAGGTCTGAATGTAGGGTGCGCAGGAGCTAACCGTATAGGCGGTGCTGATATCTCCTGTGGACGTGCACGGTCAATCTTCTGCGGCGGCGAGAATCCACTGTCCCGCATCCTAGAAAAGCAGTTCTGCGCCAAGTGGCCCTCTCTCCCACAATATGTGCATAGTAAATCAGAGCACCGCATCGGGGGTACCGGCATGGTAGCCCTAGTAGGAGAGTCGACACGAGGCCTCTTGCCCGCAAAGGGCCTGTCTGGCAAGTCTGGTCGTGGCCTAGAAGCAACAGGGCCACGAGATCGCGCAAGCTGATCCACATCCTGCTCTGCCCTCATGGACATGTGAATCAACTCCGCATAAGAGGGAATGGTCAAACAGCACATCTTTGACCGAATATTCGGTCGCAAACCCTCTAGAAAGTACCGTATGCGCATCTGCTCATCAGCCAAAATCGTCGGGACGTATCTGCCCAACTCCGTGAACCGATGCTCATACTCTGTAACTGTCATAGCTGCCTGTCTGAGATGGAGAAACTCATTCTCCCTGTCGTGCCTGTAAGTCTGGGGATAATACTTCTCATGGAAGCGGAACTCAAACGCTGCCCATGTCCATACATAGTCAGCAGCAACGGTCCGCAGTACGCTATCCCACCACAGGCTGGCCTCACGCTCAAATAGAAATGTAGCCAGCTCTACCTGCTCGGCCTCTGTGCAATGAAGCATCCGTAAAATCTTCGACACATGGTCGAGCCAGTACTCAGCCTCCTCGGGTCTGTGAGAACCCGTGAAAGTGGGAGGCCGTAAGCGCTGAAATCGCTCTAATAGGCCCCGTGTATCAGAGGGATTCCCCGAAGGGTAAGCAGCCGGCGCAGGATAAGCCATGCCCTCATCCTGGGCGTATGTATAAGAATCCTCAGCTGGATGCGCAGGTGGTGCAGGTGGAGCCACACCCCCACCCTGTGCTAATGTCCCCATGATGGTAGTAAGAAGCTGCTGCTGCTGCTGCATCATAGCCAACATCTGCTCAAATCTGTCAGGAGGTGGAGCAGGTTGTGGCAGATGCTGTGTCGAAGTAGATGCACGATATGGCTCTCTGACTGATGGTGTAAATGGTGGTGGTCCAACTGTAGGACCAGCAGCAGGCTGAGACGCACGAACTGTCTCAGGAATCGGGCCCACAGCAGGTCCGCATGAGTGTCAGACTGCGAAGGAGTCTGATCCATATGCTCAGTCAGTGTAAACCGAACCGTGCTTCGCGTAGCCTTAGGCGGCATTCCCTATATTCAAAATAGGACGCAAACTTGTCAGTCTTAATAGCACAATTACACCGTAATCATTTACACAAGGAGTCAAAGGCATTCTATGCATTTCATTTAATCAAAATTGTCACAATACAAGGGATATATCCTTACAAGCATCACGACGAGAAATACATGGGAACTAAGATAGTTAAAATTACAACAGCAACATAAGCAAAGCACTAGCCCTAACAGGCTTACACTCATAAAGCAGGAAATGACTAA
Organism: Magnolia kwangsiensis; assembly: GCA_037074715.1. Lineage (NCBI taxonomy): Eukaryota > Viridiplantae > Streptophyta > Magnoliopsida > Magnoliales > Magnoliaceae > Magnolia > Magnolia kwangsiensis. Next base: position 81,803,856 of record CM073589.1, on the reverse strand, counting down.
CTACTGACAACTATATCAAGGTCGCATCGCTAGTCTGAGTCTGGGGATGGAGGAGGAGCACCCTTATCCTATAAGCAACACAGGATCGCCTTCAAGGTGCGAGTCACCTTGCCTAATTTCTTCTTTGTAACGGCCTTGGCATCCGCGACTTCTGCGCGAAGTTCTTGAACTTCTCTTTGTAATGTGGTCTGACTTTCCTCCATCCGAGCAATGCGATCGTCGATAGTAGCCTGCGCAGAAGGAGGAGGGCTCTCATCTGTATCCTGAGCCTCCTCTTCTGCCTCTTCCTGAGCTTCTTCCTGAACCTCTGCTCCAGGCTCTTCTTCGCTTTGATCTTCTTCATCATCAAAGTCATCCTCGCTGTCTTCCTCAAGCTGGTTTTCACGGTACTGCGACCCAATCTTCATCTTGACCATAGTCAACTCATCAATGGTATGAATTGAAACTGGCAATTCTGGCCCAAGTTTGTAGGCAAACTCAAGCGCAATCTTACAAATCAGTCGGCCAAAAGGAAGTGATTCGGATGTTCTTCTCGACTTAGCTATGAGGATTATTTGTCGTAAGATGAAGGTAGCCATGCATACATTCTCTCCCTGGGCCACTAGATACAGGAAATCAACCATAAGGTGTGTATATTCAATGCGATTCGTCGACCTGGGATACACATTGTACGTGCAGATATGGTGCAGCAGGCGCAAATCATCAAACATGTACGTCGCCTTAAGACTATTATTAGGCTGCCATGGAACCAACTTACTGCATAGAAACCTGGTGCGGCGATCCCGTTCACGTCTACTCCTCAGATTCTTCTCACTAGGATGAACATCACCTAGAGGTACGTTCAGAAGTCGCGCAATCAGTCACACATCAATCGTAGCCATCCGATCTCTACCAAAAGGGATTTTAAACTGCAATGGCTCCAAGGTAGGACTCTGGATACTAGCGTAGAAGACACGAACGGTGCTCACATTAGCACGAGCGCGAGCTTCAAAGATTGGACCCCAATGCGCAACTTCAATGCGCTCGAACAATAAAAATTCACCGAACAGTCGCCCTTTCACGTCCGCCTCAAATAACACTTTGCGATCAGTGTATTGGCCATGAGGCATCTTTGATAAAATTACTCGCCCAAGGTGTGCATGGGGATCCAAATCCCGCTTTGTACGGCACTCCAGGACTGCAGCTGGACCTGCGGCGGCGCTTGAACTTGCGGAACCACCCCGCGATCTTCTCGATTGAGCAGGGTGGCTTGGCCTAGCCTCGTCTGTTGTGGTTTTCCTTTTTCCCATCAAAGATATGATGGATGAGAGTGATAAAAGGCCTAAAATGGCTTCCACAAAAGCTATGGAAAACAGTGAAAATACGGAAAGTGGCTGTCCAATCTGGAAAAAGAAAATCTAGGCATCGTAGAGGGATGCTTCAAGCTTCCCAAGGATGCATTTTCAAGGAGAAATGGAAACGAAAAAGTGGAATGGAGCACCTCACATTTTTAGCTCGATTTGGGGGTTTTTGGAGCTCCAAATGATGAAATCTTCAAGAAGAAGGGCTGCCAACTCCCAAGGATCGATGGATGATGGTCAGTTTTGGCCAAGGAGGGATCTAGAGGCGATTTGGGACCACGGAATATAGGGGTGGTAGTTGAAAAATGAAAATGGGGCTATGGGGAGGGCTGTTTGTGAAGGAGATGTGTGATTTGGGAGTTTTCATGGGACAGGACCTACATGGGGAGGGTATACTTGGGATTTAAGGGCGTGCGCCCGAAAACCACATCAAAGGGGCCCACCTGTACGGCGATGCATCGCCGGATCGGCGATGGCATCACCGACCGGTGGTGCATCCGGCCGGTGGGGCCAGATGGGTTTGGTCCCCCATGGTCCAAGGACCCCAGATCTATATGGTCCGACCCTTGGTTCATGGTATTTTGGCCTATGTGAGCCCAAACATGTGTTCGGGGCTTTCCGGGACCATTCCGTAATCCTGAATACCAAACCATATGATGCAGCATATGAATTTAGGGTAGAAGGAGCTAGTACGTCCATCTAGATCCTTAGTTGCAAAAGAAATTGAAGTTAGAATGGCCTTATGGTCATTTTTCATGAAATTTTACTATTCACTATAAAATTTTGTAAAAGTATCATTTTATGTTATTTTCACATTATGTTTGATTCCTAACATGTTTTAGATAATAAAGAAATGAAGATTTGAGTGGTGAGAGGAAGAATTTTGAAGATTTTTGGCGAAACGGGGTTTTTAAGCCCTGACGATTGATTACAGGAGTTGTGGTCATCCCACTGCCCAAGGATTCACTTTTACGGGTTTAAAATTGTTCATAGGATGTCTCAACCCAATTTCCTATGGCTTAGAAGCTATTCGGGTTGCTTTACGTAACCCGAGATACGTTACAGACTCGATCATGCGATCGATTCTAATAGACTTCGCCTATCGACGAATCTGCGATCCTAGAAATGTTTCTAGACCCTTCTCGCACCCACCTAAGTCAAAGGAAGCGACAGCGTACATCGCGAGACCATAACCCAGGCCCATTATACTCTTATTCATTCTCTGATACCAACTTGTAACACCCTGAAAATCGGGGGTCGTGTATAAACTCAACTCCCGAGTTCCAGACCGTCACTTATGCAACAAAAATGATTATGATTCAATGTTCTCTGATTTAAAGCATTCACATGAGTAAAAGTATACCAAAACTGTAATTCATACCTCAGATCCAGTGATAAAAGCAAGCGGAAGACTGAACAATATATATATCACTGTATGAAAAACAAAGTAAATCTCATCTGTCTCTAAGTATGAATACATCACTGAGTCTCATATACATATACATGAACAAAATTAAATGTCCAAAACAGTCCCACTGAAGTCCCATCGATCCAGGTCGCCTACGCGAAGCCATCGTGATACTGCATGTACGAGAACTCGTCCTGCTCCTCGTCAAAGTCTGGCTCCACCTCCTGGATCTCAGCCTCACCTGTATCTACAACAGGGTCTGGTGGGTGTTGCAAACACCATCCCGTAACGTGGGAGTGAGTGATCAACTCAGTGGAATCATAGATGAAAGATTAGCATGTTCACAATTCAATCATGCGATAATAGTAAAGCAGTAAATCAGACAATCCTAATACTGTTGTTAATGCAAGATGACATGACGTGATGTATGCCCTCACCGACGATCTCCCTCATACGGCAACATCTTACGACCGCGGCATGCCACACTCCCTAGAGTGCTCCACATCTTCCAGGCACATGCAATGCTATGGTGATATGATTTTCAAGTTGTTATTAGTCCATTCAAACAGCAGGATTGGAAAACTAAGGTACTTCCCTTGTATCAATCCCAACACAGATCCTGTCTAGGGTCGTCACTCCTAGTAATCTCATACGATGTATATTTCGTAGGTCACTGCAAGGGCTGCCAGGGCTGTTGCTCGCACTCGTTGCACCGCTCTCCTATCACCTTATCAATACAGGCCTACTGTACTCTACTGCAACAGAAGGGTCGTCGCCTCCCGTGGACTCATAATACGCTCGCGGTCACTACAAAGGACTCGTCGCCTGATCAGTGTAGGCCGACAGCTAGAATATAGTGTCCCATACCACCATAATCTGCTCACAAGACTAGGTGCTCATTGGTCACTATGGAGAGGTTTGTGGCCCCAGCGTAGGCCGACAGCTCGACCAGGGTGTCCCATACCACCATGCCCGGCTCATGAGTCTTCGTGGATCAAGGTACCATGGTTAACAGGGTTTACAATGGTAAGTTCAGTACCCTAGGTTCAAGCAGTTATGACTCATACAAGGTGAACATACATCGGCCAGTCGGGTTACTTGACGGGCTCGACTAGCGCGATCGCATCTCAAGTCGAACGACATGAAGTGCGTAAAACACTTCGCATGGCCTAACCACTGCCGCCAACTTCAAACACGACTCGCGTTCATCGACGCGTCGCTCGTGGCTAAAACCAGTCAACCACGAATTCGCTCGTTTGCCGACTGCCTGGACTAAGCCTAGTCCCAAACACTTATGGAATCACATCAGTAAATTATGTAAGAGTATTGGAATTAAAATACACTCATGTGAGCATATTAACACATGTTATAACATTCAACTTAAGTAAATCTTCAAGCACATATATTTCATGCATGTAATGAAATCATGCATATAATCAACATGTAGGAAATCATTTAGGTCAGTATATTAATTGAGAAATCAATCTCAAACCATCTCATAACATCATTTAATTCAATACATACTAATACAAGCATTTATACAAACACATACACTACACACTTAAGTCTACATATAGTATGTCGACCCGAAGTGCGCAATTAGGCGAATCTCTTCGCCAAACTAATTATGCACGTATTCCTAAATTCCTAATGCGACAACAAACCATGTCAATCACATCAGCAAAATATGAATGTAAACAGTACTTCCTACAAATGACTAAAATGCCTTAAATCTCATATTCTTCGTTAGTTTACGAAACGGGAAACGGAGAGCATTTTGTACATGTCAAACGGCAATACCGTCAAGAATTTACTATTAAACGACATTGAAAGCGTTGGAAACTGTCAATCAAAGCGTCTAAAATCCTCACCTTATGTCTTGTAGACTCGTGAATTGAAACGGAGCGTATACGCTTCGTCTACGGCGAATAGGGAACCTAATACACGAGATCCATAAGCTACATCGCTATGGAAACAAAGGAGACTCAAATCAGCAACCATTTAGGGTATTTGCTTACCTAGAATCGTGGTGTAATCGCCGGAAAAGCGGTAGAGGTGTGTTGCTTAAGCACGTGCAACACGTAGCACAAGTGGCAGGAAGAACTCTCCCACTCTCTCTCACAATCTCTCACCTTTTTCTCTCTCCCAAGTTAGGGTTTCTCTCAAATTCGGATGGGAGAGAGGAGTGAGGGTTTCAACCCCTTTTATAGCCTAAAACATGCCCAAAATAGGTTTGGGAACAATGTTTACTGGGTGCCTAACCAAATCGGGGCCGTTTCGGTCCAAAAGAGCATTTCTGAACGTCCTCAGGCCAAATGCGGTCGGACTTAAGCTCATGCATACTGGATCTAGCACACATCCAGTTTTCAGACCGGTAGGGTTCTCAGATCGTACGTGGCGGTCCAGTTTCAGTTTAACGGTCATCGCACCAAGATCAGGCCTATAAGTCTCGTGATATGTAATAGATATTTTTCCTGATCCAAGGGTGTAATTTGGCTATAATCTGACGGTCAGAATGCTTAATACTGATGCGTCAAATCATGTGCCAGATTTGAATTTCAAATTCCAATTCTAACCCTATTCTCACTCTCTTCACTCCAGGCTCAATGAAATAGCCTCTAAATGTCAGTTGGACTTGATTTTCGAAACGATTGCCAAGCCCAGCTAAGTGGTCATAACGGTCTAAGATGGTAGGTATCGGACTTTCGACGCGCAGTCTAGATCCAATACAAGGTTTCAAAGAGGTCCCGAGAATAATCCGGCTTAGAGTTTGATCCGAGGCTTTAGATCATTATAGCACCATTGGTTCCACTTGCTTTGGGCCTTGTAGAACGTATTTAAAGTGATCAGGGACCATTTCCCAGCTATTCTAACGTTGCACTAGCTAACCTAGTCATATTTTCTAAAGGAATGAATTCTACGCAATTTCGGGTCGAGTTGGTACTCGAGCCCAAGTACGAATTTTTCACGGTCGTTACACCTAAGCCATCCATTGTTTGTAGGAGAGTGCATCATCACTCATTGCCTTAGATGGAAGAATATGTGGTATCAGATTTCATATATCCACTTTTGAAGCTTATCTAGGTTCGTGGGAAAGATCCACCCTCCTTTCAGTGGACTCTGCCTTAGGATATATGATGTATTAGTGCCTTGAGAAGGTTAAGATAGTCTAACATGGGGCATACCATAAAGACTGCTTCATGCCTAGTGAGGCATATCATTTCGTTCATACTCTTTTTATGTGATATACTGGTTAGGGCCAGTTATTGTTTACTAACATTTGATAATCATATTAGTGTACTTAGTATAGTAGGACACACTGTGACATCAGGGTTGTGGCCTCCACATGCATATCATGGATGGCCATATGGGACACCGAAAATATTTAGGACTCATCATATGGGCACGTTCGATGTCCGTGAGTGAAAGCCCCTAAACCCCCATGGCCAGGGGATGCTCCAATGTTTAGACTGAGTGGATACATGAGCGCCCGAGTGTCAAATATTAATAGGCGGCATCTCCCACTGTGTTGTGGTCGTTTGTAAAGGGGGTGTGGCCTTATTTTCCCAAGTGAGGGGGCTGTAAGCTAAGATGAGTTTGAGCAGCTCACAAATAGGTCCGCTATCAATGAGCCAAGTAGGTATCGGCAAACTTCTGGTCAGGTGGGTATTGAGCTCTTTTCCTCTCGCTGGGTTGTACAGCTAGGGAGGCGATAACTAGTGTGAAGTGTACTAGGCCTCGGTGATATCCCATAGATATACGATTCTGATATTCTGATGCCCCGTCATTGTTACACACATGGGCAGATGCTGATGTGGGCAAAGCCTAAGGGCCTAGATGAGCTACCAGTGGTTGGCAGGCTACTGTGCATACAGTGAGGCAGAACCTTGTCCCACATCAGAATCATTGTGGCAATCATATGTGGACTTGATGAGTAGGAGTTATGTACTCAACACTTGACTCATTCATTTATTCATTCACTATCTACTCGAGCTGGTGGTGTGTAACCAAATCATTATGTGTACCTTTATAATGGCAAAGATTTTGGTTGGGCGCGTGACCAACCTGAGATAAGTAATTTACCACATTGAGTCTAGCTATCCATTTTCAAGTATGAGACTGGTTTGGATAGAAGTCCCTTATGATGAACCCCACAGGTTGCGATACTACTTACCATCATCATGACTTCACACTCCAGATTGGTCATTTCTTTCGCACCACATATTGCATTACATCCTCAGCACATCGCATTTGGTTTACTATGCTTCTGTATTATCTAGCCTGAATAATGCTGATGGTATTCATTGCTCGTCAAGATTGCATATTGCATTGCATCCTCGACATCTAATATTTGGCTCAGTATGACTCCACATTGCATAGCTGATTTTCATTACATACTTTGATATTAAATGACTTATAGACTTGTTAGTATTCCACTTAAGTTGATATTATATGCTTGGCACATGCTTTACGCACACACGTACACTACCCTCTAAGCTTCGTAGTAAGCTTATGCATGACCGTTACATGCAGGTGATGTTATATCGTGTCGAGGGTCAAATATTGCATATTAGACGATAGTTATTACCTGGTTTTGCGTACATGATAGTGCTTAAACATTCTATTTTAATCATGTGTGTGTTGCAAGGTGAATTTAGGAGCTTAGACTGGAAAGGGTATTAAAAGCATGGATTTAACAATAAAAAATTACCAACGCAAGGGACGGATCTTAGGAGATCGAGATTGAAGAATTCACATGCTAAAGATCTGAGAACATAAAGCAATTGAAGATAAAGGAGCCTAAAAATAATCCTGAATGCAAGATCACTGGGTTTCCACCATCCGTTTGGCAAAAAAATTTATATCTGGCCTGAGGATCATAAAGAAACCATACACATAAAATTTCAGCCCTCGGATCTTTGTGGAAGTGGTCTAATGGGAAGATCAACCATAAATCACCGATTTAGGGCCCACCTGATCTTTGGATATGCTTTAATTTTGGCCTCAACCAGTCAAATTAGATGGAGAAATGAATGGACGGTGTAAATGTTTCAAAAACATCACGATGGACCCCACCTTGGGTTGGGTGCACACACACGCACACACACCAGATGTGCACTGAACCAAGGGAGTCGGTCAGTATGTGCTGACCCGACTCCCAGCCACCTCTCTTACACAAGCAGCGGACTGACATCTGCTGTGATGGGTCGTGGCCCACCATCATTGGTCATTTCGATGATCTAAACCATCCACTGTGTCCAGATGGTGGGGCCGACCAAAACCATGGAGTCCACATGCATCCATGCACATGCTCGTAAGAAGACCACTTTAAATGTAGGGTGAACGGTAGGAAAATTGATCCCTTGGGCCGCACCAAACTCGAGTAAAAGTGTTCATTCCCAACTAAAATTTCATCATGAGTCTAATGGACAAAGTGGATTTCACTGTTGACGTCAATCATGGGCCTCACCGACGCCGCCGACTCCAACTGCGTAATTCATTACGCAGCATGTGCATCTGGAGAAAACCGCTTGCTGTGGGCCATTGCACGACCATAACCCTGATCAGATCCATGACCCGGATCGTCCACAAGCTGCAAAAGGGGTTCACGACCCTTCCCATGGAGTCAGAATGGACGGCGTGGATGATCCCTACCCCGAAAACTAATCCAAACGCAACTCATTCTTACGGTTTCGTTACGTAAGGTGCGAAAGGAGAAAGCTGCGTAAGCTCTCCACCACTCCAGCCTAACCGACTGACCTACACCATGTTTATAAAAGAGAGAGAGAGAGAGATCATCTGACATGGGAAGAAATAGTTGAGAGAGAGAGAGAGGAGGAGCAGAAGACTGTCACAGAGTTTTTCTTCTTCCTTAATAGTTTCTTCCTTTGATGTTATTTTTAAGAGATTTTTAGCTTGATCATGTCTATGATAGGCTACACCTCTTAGCTAGGGTGAAGAGGTGAAGCTTGTATCATGATGGGATCATTTCTATGGCTTTGATTCATGTTAAGTTGAACAGTCTTTGAATTTAGTTTGACTATAAGAAATACTTTTAGTTTTTAATGGTTTGTTATGACTTAATTTACAATAGATCTGCGATAGCTTTGAGTATGTTCTTTTCATTATAGGGATTGTGAAATTGGAAACCCTGTTGTTCACTATCGTCTCATTGACATGGTTGGATGATAGAATTCTTCCTAGCGTTCGTAATTCTCTCAGATTGGTTGTGGATTGGTAAATTATGTTGTTTACTTTGTCTCATGGGCATGGTTTAGTGATGGAATCACATCTAGTTCTCATACCTATCATTCATTGAAAACTAGATCAAAGGAAGTTCAGATTTAATTTTTAAAGAGATATCTTCCAATTGGATGAAGATGGGACTTTGATTCTAGTTGTATTCTTGAATCAAGCATAGATCTCCCTGATCTCTACAAGTGGATCCTTCAAAACCCTAGTTTTTCACCTTTGAATTTTACAAGTTTTAGTTAAATAATTTACCACTATTCTTTTACATTCTCCTAATTTAAATTACATCTTCTTCTAATTCTAGTTCTGGTTACTTTCAGAATACATACAAGGTTCAGTCGCTATGGATTCGACCTCGGTCTTACCGAGATTATTACTAAATCGCGACTCTACACTTGGGGTTGTGAACAAGTTTTTAGCGTCGTTGCCAGGAACTAACGGTTGCATTTTTCTGAGATTAACTAGATTTAGAATTAGGTTAAGATTAGTTTTTTAAAAAAAAAAATTAGGATTAGGTTTTTCTGTTTGATTTTTAAAAACTTACTTTCTAATTCTAGGGTTTAGAACTTTCCTAATCAGTCTTTTAGAAACTTTCTATTTTCTGTTTTTAAAATTTTTCCTTTTTTAGAAACCATTTTACTTTCTATTAGAACTTTCTAATTTGAGAATTATTATTTTAGAAACTGACTTGTTTTGTTTTGTTTTGGAGGACCTTAACTTAGGAACTTCTAATTTGGTAACTTCTTTCCAACTCTTCTCCCCTTTCTCTTTTTAGACTTCTATTTCTTTTCTCTCTTTTAAGTTTAGGTTAGAATCTAAAATTGAGGGCTGAGAGTGTTTCATGCCCAAGTGGGTCCGTGATAACACTCAACGTCTTTTGAGTGAAGGAGGATTGGGTGAGGGGTTATCTATCCATCATAGGATTAGACACCACTCGAGATCCTCGGAGTTAATTAAGTGATGGCTAAAATCAACAGGGAAGACACCTTAACCTCGAGTTGAGGAAATCTATGATGAGAATGAGGTACATCAAACACCCTCGCCTCGTACTTTGTGAGATTATTTACAACCAGCGGGGGTGAGTACACCCTCATGCATGGTTTTTCCAGAAAATACGGGACACATGGATATCAAGCAAGGGGTGATCCAATTCCTTCTAAAATTCCATAGACTTGAATTTGAAAGTCCATATTTGCACTTGAAAGAGTTTGATGAGATCATAACCACTTTATATTTTCCAAACATGTATGAGGACACAGTCAAACTGAAACTCTTTCCCTTTTCTTTGAAAGAGAAAGCCAAGACATAGTTGCATTCACTACATCCCAAATCTATTGGCACATGGAATGACATGATAAGGGAGTTCATAAAGAAATTTTTTCCACATCATAAAATGAACACCCTTAGAAAGTCAATCATGAACTTTTCCCGAAAGGAGGATGAAACATTCTTCCAATGTTGTGAAAGGTTCAAGGATCTTGTCAATTCATGCTCACAACACGGTTTTGAAATGTGGCACATTAAATACTTTTTCTATGATGGTCTGACATCTTCCATGCACCAATTGGTTGAGACAATGTGCAATGGAGAATTCATGAATAAAAATGTTGATGTGTGGGACTACTTGGATAGACTTGCTAAAAACACACAATTATGGGACACCTACCCAAAATCAAGAACCACTTTTAGGCCCACTCAATCAAAGGAGAAGGGCGGATTATACCTTCTGAACAAGGATGATGATATAAATGCTAAAGTGTCTAATCTTATAAGGAAATTTAAGGTCATGAAACTAAAGAAGGATAAGGTTAAGGAAACTGTTTGCAATATTTATGCTTGCAACATTCAAACAACTGAAAATTGTTCAACAATACCTACTTTTCTAGAGGTGTTGAATGTGCAATCCAATGCCATGAATAATTACCAAAGACCTTTCAATGGACCTACCTCCAATATATACAATCCTAATTGGAAAAATCTTCCAAATTTTAGTTGGAGGAATGGACAAACGGCCACCCCTCAAGGTTTCTTCAATCAAATTCCAAATGAAGGGAAACCTTAAGAGGATTCGGTTTTAAAACATATTCAAGACCAAGAGCTACTAAATCAGAATTTGGCACAAGCATTCCAGGATATCAGATCAATATTGGGAATGCTTGCGTCATCTATTCAAAGGATAGAGTCGCACTTAACAATTGGGGGAAAGGGGATGCTTCATGCTCAACCTCTCCCCAATCCTAAACTGTAATATGAGATAAGTGATCCAAGATCTTCAAATTATATGAAGCTGTAAATTCTATATCTAGGATTTCAGGGTGTTTTGTCATGTAATTGACAAGGGGGCAGATTGAAAGTGCTCTGGTTTATCAATTAGCGTGAGTGTTGAGTTAGCAAGACAAGTGAGCCCCATAGGAAGATTATTCAAGCATCTGCCTTAATCGAATGTGGCTTCAGATTTCTACAAAAGTAAAATTAGCCTTACATCCCATGACCCAAAACACCAGGTATACAAAACCCTTAAAAATGATTAGAATAACATAGGGGTTAAGGTGTGAAAAATATTTTACAAAATCAAGAAAATCTTTTAGTTTTCAGTCTTTGTCGATTAATCAACAGTGCTTCGATAAAATCAGACTCTGTTATCGATGTCCTTGAAACTCACTCGATGTTATTGAAATGAGGACTTCATATGTCTAGCAACCAAAATGAATATTGGGTTGAATTCTCGATGAATCGATGACAAGATTGATATCATCAACTTTCGAATCTCAAGTTCATTGAAACAGCTCAATAAAATTAACATCTGGTCAGTTTGTGCCTAGTTAGCAGTTAAGGAAAATCATGTGATTTTTTTGTCTGGAAGAGAGCCTGGATATCTTCAAATTTCAAATCTTGATGATATCGGTGGACCTTCGATGATATCGGAATGGGATGCAAATCTGGCCAGCAAGCTCTCAGAGAAATTCTTTTAAATGTTCGAGGTGTCGAGAATCACTAGATGATATCGATATTAAAAGATCGATCATATCGAGACCAGGTCGATGTCATCGAATTAGGACACAAAATTGTCTATCGAGTTTATAGGAAAATTCCTTGAAGAGATCGATGAATCAAAACTAGTATCAATATCGTCGATATTTAAAACCAGATGATATCAAGGAATGCTCGATCATATCGTCACTTGTTCAGTTCCTAAGGAAAGTCTGCTCTCATATTTTTAAATATCGAGGAATCGAACCATGGGTCGATGAAATAGGAGTTTGAAATTCGATGACATCGAAGCATGTTCGTTATCCCAGCATTTGACAGATTGAGTTTATGTCATCGAGCGGTCATTCGAAGTTATCAAGAGTATACACTCAATGATATTGAAGCCTGCTCGATGTATCAAACTCTGTCAAAAAATATGACTGTTTTATTTTTGTTGGAACTTTTTACCTTTTTAATGAGAGCTCGCGTTAGGTTATTTACAGAGAAAACAGATAGAGCTTTTGAGTGTTAAATTCAGATCACCTACCTTAAGCCCTTTTCTCTTATGGGAGCTCATCCTCCAACCCACCATCATCATTAATATTCAATAGAGTGGATTGGGGAATGAACTTTCGTATTCAAGGACCATCCAGCTACCACCTTAATGGCAAATCATTGAGCTGGGATACCTTGAATGCTTAGATGCTTGGAATCACTCTGTCTCTAAAATAGGAAAACATTTAATAGAGTAGGATTCCAACATAACCTTGACCCAACCCATCACCTTACATTAGAGCATCATAAGTGTTGCGGATGAAGGGAGTTGAAGATTCATCATCATCAAAGGAGGAGATCATCAACATGCTAAATGGGGCTCATCTACTTATCTGTAAGTCATAAGAGTCTAGAGACCCTGCTGATCATTCCTTCATGTAGATTTGGGTCACAGGTGATTCTCATCCCTTTCAAGTCCTCATAGGTGGCCTGTCACGCCCAAACTCTGAAATCGGTCTCACAAAATTTTCAATCGCCGAATTCGGCATCGACAGCCTTCGTAGAACCCCATTCTTGGCTCTCGGCACTCATTTACTAGGTTCCAATCCTACGATGCTACAAGGAGGATTTCTAATCATCAATTTGATTTGTAATGAGCGTAACCAAAAGAATAACCCATGAACAATAACCACAAGAACACCACCACAAAATTCACTATGAACAAAAGCTTTGAGTACAATGCGTCTGAAGGAAAATATAAGATAATGCAATAACAGAAACTCCTGAAGCTTGAGTACACGCTCCTACTGTGGCGAGGCCATGGTTGCAACCTGACATCACCTGCACGCATCAATTGTGCATAAGCTTATAGAAATCTTAGAGGGTGGTGTAAGTGTGTGCGTAATATAAGCGTGCTCAGAATGCAAGGTCAGAATAATGTGGAAACATGCTGATGAGTACATGAATGCAATTAGCCATACCAAGGCTATGCGGTGCGAGATATGAATGCTATCGGCCATATCAAGACCATGCGATGTGAGATACAACTTAAGCATGCCGATTCAAATCCACATATCAGTACAACTCATCAATATCAGTATAGTTCTTATTCTCGATAATCACTGGGGTTTAATACACTCCAAATGGCAATGCCGCTCTCCCAGCCGTATAGTCCAAGTGAGTGTAAGAAACCTCACTATCCTCCTATCCAATAGTCTGTCAAAACCTATCCAGCACGTCGATAGCGGACCCATTCACAAGCTGGTCAAACTCAGCCTAGTATTGCCCCTACCCTCGGGCGAGTAAGGCCACACTGTAAGTGCTATGATTTCATATCTCTTTGGTTGTCAAATTTTGTGGTGCCAAAACCTATATCTATGTCTTGTATATCTTGTGTTTCTTGTTTGAGACTATTCATTACTTCAAGACATCGCATTTCAAGACATGATCTTAAATGAAGAAAGTTTCAAGTCATGGATGAAGAATTCAAGAAAAGAAGTCTTCAAGTATGCATGTTCAAGATACAATCAAGATCAAGCTCAAGAAGACTTTGTTCAAGTCAAGATCAAGTTCAAGAAGGCCTACTACAAGATTCATATATTCTCAAGCTTCTCTTAAGGGTCATCTGAGTGTACAGACTTTCAATGTCTATCTCACTTTTAAGGTTTGTTTGACCTTAGATTGACCTTAGGATGGGCTTTACTGTAGGTTATTCTGGATACATAATTCATATATTTTAATATGCTTGTTTGGGCTGTTCTAAGACCAGTTCTAGGCACTTCAAGACCAGTCCTAGCTCTACTACGACCAGTCTTGAGTTTTTCATGACCAGTCCTAGGTTGTTGAAGATTTTTGGATCTTTCTAGTTGTCCTACGACCAGTCCTGGACATCGTACGACCAGTCCTGTGAGTTATACGACTCATCCTTCGACCAGTCTTAGCCCTACGACTCAAACTCCAGCAACTAAATTGGGGGTCCTTCGACCGGTCATAGGTGACCCACGACCAGTCGTAGGTGGCCCAGGACCGGTCGTAGGCTACCCAGGACCGGTCGTGGAACAACAAATCCTTATCCTGCAGAAATCTTTGAAAATCTTTGAAGCTACGACCAGTCCTAAGATCCTAGGCTATAAATAGAGTACGAGCTTCAAAGTTTTAGCAATTCAAATCAATTCTTTTCAAGCATTCTTTTGGCTATACTCTGAGATAAGTTTGTGTTTATTTTAAGCTACATTGCGCTCATTTAATATTCCTTTTGCTAGCTTGTTTATTATTTGATTTTGATCTACATTCCAATCTTATTTGAAAAGGGGAATTTTCGATATTCTTTCTTTTGAGATTCAAAATCAAATAGAACTATCCCTTTTGATTTAAAATCAATTAGACATAGAACCATTCTTAAAGTGAGTATTAGACTTTGAACGTTGAATCAAACTTCTACTCCGATTGGTTCTACTGGGCTACTTCAAAAGGTGATTCAGGTATTTTACATTTTTACAATTTACTTTCTTTGGTTTTGTTTGAGATTTTCCAAAAAAATCTCATTGTATTGGTTATCTGAGGAGAGCCAGAAAACTCAGATTGTGTGGGTTTTTGGATTGTGTAAGCCTGAGATTAAAGACACAATTGTGAAGGTTTTAGGTGAACCTGTGAAACCTATTTTGATAGTGCATGCTAATATCCCCTGTGTGAGGATATTAGGAGTGGAGTAGAATTCTGTGTGGCTGTTGGATAACAGTTGGTCTACACACAGGCGAACCACTATATATCATTGTGTTATGGATGTGCGTTATTCTTTCATATCTCAGTTTTGTGGTTTATATTCGTGGATGAATGTTGTAATCTTTTTATTCCAAGCAAGTGTGGGGAATGTTGTAATAACTTAGGATTTATTTCTGCAAGTTATTTTGATTGCTTTTCCTTTTCTTTCCTTATTGGTTTGTGATACAAGGACGTTCTAGAAATAAGGTTGTCCTACCTTAAACCTTTGGTTTTTGGTGTAAGGTTGTCCTTAGAACTGATATAGTATCATTCTCTTTATTTTAGGCTATTAAGATTAATTTCAATTCAGCATTGTGCTTTATTTATTTTATTATTCCGCTGTTATAAGTTTTATTTGGCATTGCCCTATTCACCCCTCCTCTAGGGCATATAGCTAAGCCCTTTCAAGTGGTATCAGAGCCTAATGGCACGCACTTATTGTTTATTTAATGGATTTATTTCCTGAGCTAACGATCTAAGCTATATTAAGATGTCAAATTTTGATAGCCTTTCAGTCACTAGGCCACCACCCTTTAACGGCACAAACTATGCCTATTGGAAAGCCAGGATGAGGATCTTCCTCAAATCCTTGGATGAAAGTGTGTAGTTGGCCACAGTGAATGAATGGAACCCTCCTATCACTGAAGTAACTAATGTCGATGGTTCAAAATCAATGAAAGTAACGGCTTATTCTCTTTGGACCACACTTCAGAAAAGTGAGAGTAGTGCCAATGCACGAGCACTAAATGCAATTACTTGTGCATTATCACCAGATGAATTCAAAAGCTTCATCTCTTGTGAAAATGCAAAACAAGCATGGGATGTATTAGAAATGACACACGAGGGTACATCTATTGTCAAGAAATCTAAAGTCCAACTCCTCACAACAAAATTTGAAGAAATTCATATAGAGGAGAATGAGATGTTTATGGACTTCTACACTAGATTGAATGACATTGTGAACTCTATGTGGGGTCTTGGTGATAGAATCCCAGAAAGTAAAGTGTGCGTAAAGATACTACGCTCACTTCCTGAACAGTTCAATTCTAAAGTAACCGTGATTCAGGAATTTCATGATACGGATACCATGAGGGTTGAGGAATTAGTTGGTTCACTTCAAACCTATGAGTTGTCCTTTAAAGCTCTTAAAGGAAAATTAATTGCTCTCAAATCATCTAAAAATGTTTCACAAGAGAGTACTTCAGATTTAGAAAATTTTGAAGATGATATGGCGCTTTTAGCAAAAAAGTTTTATAAAATTTTCAAAAGTAAGAAAAAAGTTAATTTTCAAAAGTCAAATGATAAGAGAGGATCTAAACCTAGAACTCAAAAATCTTTGAAAGATAGTCAATGTCACAACTGTCAAGAGTATGAGCACTTAGCTAACAAATGTCCTAAAAAGAACAAATTAAAAAAGAAAAGCATGATGGCTACTTGGGATGAATCGTCTGATTCCGAATCCTCTTCTAAATCAGAAGATTCTGAAACCGAGTCGAGCGATGATGTTAAAGCCCTTATGACTCTAGCTAAGATCACCTATTCAGATAATGATGATATATCTAGTGAAAAAAATCTGAATAGTGATTGTGAAAATGAAGATGATCTTCAGGATACTTATAATGCCCTTTATAAGGAGAGCTGTAAAATTGCCGTCAAGCTTAAATTGCAAAAAGAAAAATTTTCTAAGCTTAAGGAAGATTATGAGTCTCTTGTTTTAGAAAAGTTTCATATTTCTGATTCTTTTGTAAAGACTAAATGTGATTTAGATTTCAAAACCTCCCAAATTGAAGATTTGAAATCCGAAAATGTGAAACTCAAAAATGAGGTAGCTTCTCTTCTGAGTTTGAAAGACACATGGAGATATGCCCAAGGTGATCCAAAATTAGAAAAATTATTGTCCGGATCAAGAAAATGTGGCGATCGATCCGGTTTGGGCTTTGATAAGAATACATCTCCTAAACAAAAGAACATTGCTCCTAAGTTTATAAAAGGAGAGTCTTCGACCTCAAAAGAAAAGAATACTTATCAAGGTTTTTCCAAAAATTCAAGGACTTTTCAAAAACCTAAAGGTGGCCATGTCAACTTTAATTTTCAAAACTGAAATCCTTTAGCTGAAAAAATAATTGATCTACTCAAGGAGCTATTAAAGTCTAACTCTATAGGTCACTCCTATAACAACAGTCAGAAAAAGACCATCTATACTCCTAAACCCAAAACAGTTCTGAAATGGGTTCCTAAAGTTACCTTCTTGGTTGCCCACACTGCTTTCAAAGCTACAAGCCCTTTAAAGTGATACCTAGATAGTGGTTGCTCCAGGCATATGATAGGCGACAAGGCTTTATTCACCGATCTAAAAGATATGACTGACAGGTCAGTCACATTTGGTGATGGAAGCAATTGCAAGATCACTGGCCAAGGTATGGTTCAGCTTTATAACCTTCCTTTATTTAAGAATGTTTTATATGTTGAGGGCTTGAAACACAACCTTCTAAGTATTTCTCATATACGATAACAACCATAGTGTAAAATTTTCTAATCAAAGTTGTGAGATATTTAATAAAAAGGGTTCTGTTATATTAACTGGTCGCAGAACTTCTGAAAACTACTACATCATTAGTGATGCAAGCTCATTTACTCAATCATGTTACATGGTCCATACCGATGAGACTAAATTATGGCATAAACGCCTTGGACATGTTCGCTACCGAAACTTATTTAGATTGAGAAAAAGAGAACTAATTAGAGGTCTACCCAAATTGCTAAAAGTAGACAAAATATGTGTTGAATTCCAGTTGGGCAAACAGATTAGGAGCTCTCACAAGAAAGTGAAATCCAATACCACATCTAGACCACTCAAGCTTCTCCACATGGATCTTATTGGACCAACCAGAACAAAGAGTTGAGGAGATAAAAAATATATCTTGGTTATTATAGATGACTATACCAGATTCACTTGGGTATCGTTCTGAAAAGATAAAACTGAAACCCTGGATGAAGTGAAAAAGGTCATTAAATGAATCCAAAATGAAAAAGGTTCTCATGTTTGTAAGATCCATTGTGATCATGGATCCGAATTCGAAAACAGTAGTTTTGAAAAATTCTGTAGCGATCAGGGAATATCGCATGAATTCTCTGCACCCAAAACACCACAACAAAATGGTATAGTTGAAAGGAAAAACAGAGTGCTTTAAGATATGGCTAATGTTATGTTAAATAGCATGAAACTCTCTAGAAATCTTTAGGCTGAAGCAGTTAATACCGCATGTTATATTATTAATCAGGTTTATACCAGTAAATCTGATAATAAGACTGCTTATGAATTATGGTTTGAAAAGATACCTACTGTAAAACACTTTAGGATTTTTTACAGCAAGTGTTATATTCTTCGTGATCGTGAAAATTTAGGAAAGTTTGATACGAAGAGTGATGAAGGTATTTTTCTTAGTTATTCTTTGAATAGTCGAGCTTATAGGGTTCTAAACAAGAGAACTGGTGTGATTCAAGAGTCCATCAATGTGGTCATCGATGATCATTTGAAAGCACCAGCTCCGAGTTCAGAAGATGATGAAACTCTTATTATTGACAATCAAGATACCTCATCAAGTCAAAAAGAATTTGAACCAAGGACTGTCAAAGATCATCTAACCGATCAAATTCTTGGAAACCCTCTTACTGGAGTTCGTACTCGCAAACAACTTGAGAATATATGTAATTACGTTTGTTTTACATCCCAAATAGAACCGGTCAACGTGAAAGAAGCACTTTCTGATAAAAATTAGATAGTTGCTATGCAGGATGAACTTAATCAATTTGTTTGTAATGATGTCTGGTATCTTGTTCCTAGACTTAAAGATAAACACATTATTAGAACAAAATGGATCTTTAAAAATAAGTCTGATGAGCTTGGAAATATAATACAAAATAAGGCTAGACTGGTTGTACAAGGGTACACTCAGATTAAAGGCATCGATTACGATAAAACCTTTACTCCAGTCGCTCGCCTTGAATCAATCAGACTTTTTATTTCCATCGCATGCTTTAGAAAATTTAAGATTTATCAAATAGATGTAAAGAGAGCCTTCTTGAATGGCGATTTACATGAAGAAGTGTATGTTGAACAACCTTCAGGGTTTGAAGACCCCAAGTTATTTGACCATGTATTTCGTCTCAAAAAGGCTCTCTATGGTCTAAAACAAGTGCCCAGGGCATGGTATGAGAAATTGATTAAATTCTTACTTAGTCATAGCTTTCAAGTAGGAAGTGTCGATAAGACGCTCTTTGTTAAGAAGCATAACAATGATATTTTGATGGTTCAAATGTATGTTGATGATATTATTTATGGATCAACTTGCTCTAACATGTCTATTGAGTTTGCAGAGTTAATGAAATTTAGGTTCGAAATGAGCATGGTTGGTGAACTAAATTACTTCCTAGGGTTGCAAGTAAAACAACAACCTGACGAAATTTTCATTTTCCAAACCAAGTATGCTACGAACTTGGTTAAAAGGTTTGGATTTAAGAATGGTAAGAACTTTGATACTCCTATGAGTACAACGTTAAGACTCTCAAAAGACTCTGCAGGTAAAGATATAGATCCTAAACTATATCGTAGTATGATTGGAAGTTTGTTGTATCTAACTGCTAGTAGACCTGATATCGCATTAAGTGTTGGTATTTGTGCGAGATATCAGTCTAATCCTAAGGAATCACATCTTTCTGTTGTTAAACGGATTATTAGATATATCGCAAGTTCTATAAATCTGGGTCTTTGGTATTCTTTTGATACTGGTGTTCAATTAGCCGGGTACTCAGATGCTGATTGGGCCGGTAATATCGATGATAGAAAATCAACCAGTGGTGGTTGTTTTTACATTGGAAATTGCTTAGTTTCTTGGTTCAGCAAGAAGCAAAGCTCAATATCACTCTCCACTACTGAGGCTGAGTATATTGCAGCTAGATTTGCATGTACTCAACTAGTTTGGATGAAACGCATGCTAAGCGATTATGGAATTAATCAAGATTCAATGATTTTACATTGTGATAATTCCAGTACTATAAATATTTTTAAAAATTCAATCCAACATTCACGTACTAAGCACATTGACATTAGGTATCATTACATTCGTGAGTTGGTTGAAGAAAAAAAATTATTTCCTTAGAATATATATCAACTGAAAATCAACTTGCTGATATATTTACTAAACCGCTTGAAAAAATTAGGTTTAATAAATTGAAATTTAATCTTGGTATGTGCATTTTACATTGAATATTCTTGCTTGCATGTATCATAGTGTACTATATTTAGTATTATTTATGTTTAAATTTTAATTTTTTACATTAAAAATATATTTTTGGTCGATATTCGACTGGTCGTGAACCGCACTCGACCGGTCGTGGAGCTCGTGAACATAATATAATTTGGAAAAAATTCCCTTCTTCTTCATTTCCACTCTGACCTACGACGAGTAGTGGCTCGACCAGTCATAGGATTTCTTATTTTTCTTCAAGGTGAGTCTTATTTCATCATTTTTCTTGAAGATTCATACTCTCTATGCTTTGATTTGATCATTGTGTAGCTAGATTTCATCTCTTGTTGGGTTTTACAAGGGTTTCTTCTCAATTTTCTGATCTAGAGAAAACTCATCCTTTCTTTTGTGCATTTCTCTTGCTCTTTGTATATCTTTTTTAATATGGATGATAGAGGGAAGAAGAAAACATCCCATGGTCCATCCTCATCTAGATCTACACCGATAACAAAATGGCACCTTCGGTCACCCGAAGATGATCCTCGAGATGTACGGGATTTGCGTGTCCATAATGTTATCATTAAGCATTCCGCTGATCTCAATCACATTGCTCCATTTGGTATAGTCCCTCTCCTTAAATCTTTTGGCTGGACTAACATTTTGCTTTGGGGTGGGCCTGCATACCAGTCCATTGCCCAATCAATGGTAGCATGCATCTCAGAATTTTCTCTTGATAATTTAACATTTTCAATTGATACTAAAGAAGGGAAATTTGAAGTAGACCGTCATTTGATATCAGGTATTATGGATATACCTGTTAATAATGAAGGTATACCGATTTATACTTTATACGACAAACCTTCTGAATCGAAAAAACGCATGTTAACAAGAGATTTATGCAAAATTGATGCACAATGGACACACAAAGGGAATGCGCTCCCTTCAAAGTATCTGTTACCTAGATACAGAATATTACATCATTTTTTTATTTCAAATGTGTATCCTCGGTCCGGTAATAAAACTGAGTTGACTTCTTTCATGGTTCGTGCGTTGCATTCTATTTCTTCTGGTACTATGGTTTGTCTTCCTTCATTGATTTGTCATTTTATCATTCAGTTTCGTCTCCATCCGGGTCATAGTGATATTCCGTTTGGTTATCTTATGACTGTTTTAGCCACTCACATGCTTGTCGATAAACCTATTAATGAGGCACCAATTCATCATCTTATTTTCAACAATTCCAATCTTAATAAGATGAAGTTGGATTTGCTTCCTGGCCAAGTTGATGAAGGTATTGTTGGTGGTGATGGTGGTGAATCCGAAAATGAAGGGGAAGCTGGCGATCTTCCTCAAGAGGATATTAATATGGATAATTTATTTGATGATATAGAAACTGATTCGCCAAATGATCCTGATTACGATCCATCTAGTCATGATGCACGCCTTCATGCATTGGAGGAGAAGGTTGACAACATGAGTATAGCCCATGATATGCAATTTAAATATATATGAAAATATCTTCGTCGCATCAATAGAGGCTTACACCAGATTGATCTGACTATCCCTGTTCCCTCCTCCGGATCTATTAGGCAAATTATCATCTGGATAGTATAACATTATCTTTTATTTTGAATTTTGTATTGTCTTTTGGATATTGTATTGTGGATTGATAATGTATTGATGCTTCTGGTTTATATTTTGAAATATGTTATGTCCTTTCATATTTCTTTCTCATTATCTGTTGATTGTTACTCTCTATGTTGTTGTTCTCTTTTCTATTGTGACTTTCCCTTGTCATTTTGTGACAAAAAGGGGGAGTAGTAAGGTAAAAGGGAGTAGTACGGAAAGGGGGAGTAATGTGTATGGATTGATTGATTGAGAAGGATATGTGGATTGAGAATATGAAGTCTTGATGTTTACATGTTGATTACTATTTTATATGAGCAGTACTCGTATTACTCAGGGGGAGTAGTGGAGTAATCTGTGCTCATGATATCCTATTATCTTTTATGTGTTTTGTCACAAATTTGACAAAGGGGGAGATTGTAAGTGCTATGATTTCATATCCCTTTGGTTGTCAAATTTTATGGTGCCAAAACCTATATCTATGTCTTGTATATCTTGTGTTTCTTGTTTGAGACTATTCATTGCTTCAAGACATCGCATTTCAAGACATGATCTTAAATGAAGAAAGCTTCAAGTCATGGATGAAGAATTCAAGAATAAAAGTCTTCAAGTATGCATGTTCAAGATACAATCAAGATCAAGATCAAGAAGACTTGTTTCAAGTCAAGATCAAGTTCAAGAAGGCCTACTACAAGATTTGTAATTCTCAAGCTTCTCTTAAGGGTCATCTGAGTGTACAGACTTTCAATGTCCATCTCACTTTTAAGGTTTGTTTGACCATATATTGACCTTAAGATGGGCTTTACTGTAGGTCATTCTGGATATATAATTCATATATTTTAATGTGCTTGTTTGGGTTGTTCTAAGACCAGTCCTAGGGACTTTAAGACCAGTCCTAGCTCTGCTACGACCAGTCTTAAGTTTTTCAGGACCAGTCCTAGGTTGTTGAAGATTTTTGGATCTTTCTGGTTGTCCTACGACCAGTCATAGACATCCTACGACCAGTCCTGTGAGTTCTACGACTCATCCTTCGACCAGTCTTAGCCCTACGACTCAAATCCAGCAACTAAATTGGGAGTCCTTCGACCGGTCGTAAGTAACCCACGACCAGTCGTAGGTGGTCCACGACCAGTCGTAGGCTACCTAGGACCGGTCGTGGAACAGCAAATCCTTATCCCGTGGAAATCTTTAAAAATCTTTGAAGCTACGACCAATCCTAAGATCCTAAGTCCAGTCGTAGATGGGATTTTTTAGGCTATAAATAGAGCACGAACTTCAGAGTTTTAGCAATTCAAATCCATTCTTTTGGCTATACTCTGAGATAAGTTTGTGTTTATTTTAAGCTACATTGCGCTCATTTAATATTCCTTTTACTAGCTTGTTTATTATTTGATTTTGATCTACATTCCAATCTTATTTGAAAAGGGGAGTTTCTGATATTCCTTCTTCTGAGATTCAAAATCAAATAGAACTAGCCCTTTTGATTTAAAATCAATTAGACATAGAACCATTCTTAAAGTGAGTATTAGACTTTAAACGTTGAATCGAACTTCTACTCCGATTAGTTCTACCGTGTTACTTCAAAAGGTGATTCATGTATTTTACATTTTTATAATTTACTTTGGTTTTGTTTGAGATTTGTCAGAAAAATCTCATTGTATTGGTTATCTGAGGAGAGCCAGAATTCTCAGATTGTGTGGGTTGTTAGATTGTGTAAGCCTGAGATCAAAGACACAATTGTGAAGGTTTTAGGTGAACCTGTGAAACCTATTTTGATAGTGCATGCTAATATCCCCTGTGTGAGGATATTAGGAGTGGAGTAGCATTCTGTGTGGCTGTTGGATAACAGTTGGTCTACACACAGGCGAACCACTATATATCATTGTGTTATGGATGTGCGTTATTCTTTCATATCTTTATTCATTCAGTTTTGTGGTTTATATTCGTGGATGAATGTTGTAATCTTTTTATTCCAAGCAAGTGTGGGGAATGTTGTAATAACTTAGGATTTATTTCTGCAAGTTATTTTGATTGCTTTGCCTTTTCTTTCCTCATTGGTTTTTGATACAAGGACGTTCTAGAAATAAGGTTATCCTACCTTAAACCTTTAGTTTTTGGTGTAAGGTTGTCCTTAGAACTAATATAGTATCATTCTCTTTATTTTAGGCTATTGAGATTAATTTCAATTCAGCATTGTGCTTTATTTATTTTATTATTTCGGTGTTATAAGTTTTATTTGGCATTGCCCTATTCACCCCCCTTCTAGGGCATATAGCTAGGCCCTTTCACACACCCCTTTCCAACCGGCCACGACACAGTGGGAGACGCAGCCTCCTGGTATTTGTCCCTCGTGCGCTCATATATCCACTCGATCTCGATGTTGGAGTCATCCTTTGGTACCATCGAGTTTAGGGATTTTCACCCACTGATATCTATGGCACCCTGATGCTTAGTAACAGTATTTTTGGCATCCAATTTAGCCACTCACAATTTGTCTATGGAGGCTATATCCCTGATGTCACTAGGGCACACAATAATCACAATCACACAAATGCAAGTGCTTGATCACCCTACCAAATATGCAACAATCATGCGTGTACCGTGCGTACATGTAGGCAACTCTGCCTATTAGGGAGCCCATAAATAATTTGCCCGGAGGCATATGCTATGATCAGTCACTCCTCATATCAGGCCTACATATGATGCGTATGATCATGAATCACAGATCTATACTAATCATGTTATATGGCAATGGGCTCTGTTCATAAGGAAGATGGGCCTAGATGTCCTACACAATATAAGTATGGCCTACCAATGGGCCTTAGGGAGAGTGACAATGCGAATATTTAACCGACATCATCCTTACAATGTGGGCATCTAACCATCATTATTCCCAAGGCACGTCCCGTTATAAACATCATTATATATGCCACAGAGATATCACACATTGCAATGGACCTAAATTCATCCCATTAGGCCTTAAGTACATCAAATAGGCCGTATCACATGGGCCTTATATTCATCAAGTGGGCCGTATCAATGGGCCGCACCAATGGGCCTTATGTACATTGAATGGGCCATAATCCATGGGCCTTGCATGCATCACAATGGGCCTTATATACGTCCTATTGGGCCTCAACCCATGGTCCTCTAATACATCAAATGGGCCTCATACACATCAAAGTGGGCCTCAATATTGGGCCATAAATACATCATGATTGGCATAATCACATGGGCCTCATATACATACATGAATCATATCAAAAGATTAACCAGACTACACTCCAAATAATAGTGGTGACGATAATTTCCACCATTAAAATTCTTAAGTCCAACCATAGCATGTATTTTCTATCCAATCTGGTCATGGGACCACACAAGCTTGGATTAAGGGAAAAATAATTTCCTAACAATCCAAACTTTTGTGATAACAAAAGTATTTCAATAGCAGAAGCTCAATCCCCACTCCTTTGTACTGGGTGGTCCACTTGATCCTATATCTATCTCATTTTTAGTCTCAAGCCGTGAGACGTGTTTTCAAAATGGCTGGACGGTTGGGATGCAACACATGCATCATGGTAGGTCCCATGGGGATGGACGACATAGATAAATTACATACCTCATGGTGGGGGTCCCCATTGATGAGAGGTGTGGGTACAATACATACATTAGTGGGTCCCATGTGGGGCCCACCACAATGTTTATTTTCCACCCAAACTGTGGATAAGATCACACAAACATGGCGGCCCACCGAAATGTTTATTTTTCACCCAATCTATTAATAAGGCCAAAAGTACCTGGGGCTCACCATAATGTTTGTTTTCCACCCAACCAGTTGATAAGGTCATGTGGACCTGGGGTGGGCCTGGGGCCCATCGAAATGTTTAATTGCCACCCAAACTGTTCATAAGGTCACGTGGACCTGGGGCCCACAGTGATGTTTATTTATCTCCCAAACCGTTCATAAGGTCACGTGGACCTGTATGAAAAAGAAAAATAAAATTCATATGGTCCAAAACTTCCGACCCAAAAGGGTTTTAATGGCGGACGTTCAATCCAACTATTCCGTATGATGTGGGCCACCTGAGTTCCAAATATGGCTGATTTTTGGGGTGGCCCACTTGTCAGAGGGGACCTAAAAAATGTACGGTGTTGATGATCGAAACACATCATGGTGGGGCCCACGGCTGGGACCGTGGGTCCCTGCCTAGTCCACCCGTCCGTCAGGCGCAGGTGCTGCCGGCGTGCGTTCTGCAGCAGCATCGTCAGCACTGCCCTGCTTTTTTTTATTTTGGAGTTTTTGTAAGGATTTTCACTAGTGGGGCCCACATCAACAAAATCCACCCCGTCCACTCACTCTTACGGCTCAAGACAAGCCAAAAAGTCTAATATTAGAGGTATTTTGATGTATACGATCATCAGGTGGATTTTTAATGGTAAAGGCCACCATTTTCCAAGATACGACCCACAAGACACTCGGATTAGCTTCATTTTTTTGGCTCAACGCCTAAAATGATTTGAGGAAGAGGATGGGCGGCTTGGATTAAGTGCATGCATCAAGGTGGGGCTTGCATGAGTGGCCCACCATTTCCTTCCCCTTTGGTTTTTGGTTAGCTCGTTAGTCCACTCCCATGTTAGTACAAGCACTCCATGTTAGCCGCCCCTATCACATCCAACATCCAGAGACGCTGGACGGCATGTATAAACAGGGACATCATGGTAGGTCCCACATGCACGTGGCCCACCTGTTTGGACCACCTAATATTTGTGTTTTCTTTCCATCCAGGCCCGTTAATGGCCTGGATGGCGTAGATCCAACACATTCCTCCGATGGGTTCCACATGAAATATATGATTCATGGTGGGCCATACTCACCCCTTCATCATCATCATCACCATTCAAAGAAAAAGAGAGAGAGGGACAGAGAGAGAGAGAGTCGGTAATAGAGAGGAGGGACCCCGCCACTATGAGCCCTCCATTGATACAACACATACATCAAGTGGGTCCCACAACAAGTGGGCCCTTAAAGTTGAAATAAACGATGGATCACCCACCTTACTAGCCTCCTTCTTAGTCCCTTAACCTCCTTAGCTCTTATGCTCAACGTTTAACGGTGGATGATGAAATTTTGATGGTGTGGGTGAGAGATGAGAGGGTGGGCCACACTTGGCTTGGGAGAATGCTTGGGAAGGCTTGGATGTTTTATGCTTTGTTGTTGGGAGTGAAGAGATAGAATGAGAGAGGAAAAATAATAAAAGGGATGGGATGATGTAAGGAAGGGGATGGAAAATATGGTTTAGTTTAATTTTTTTGAAAAAGAGGTATGGTTGTGGTTAAAATTTTGTAAAGGGGAATGGTGAGGGGAGAGAGAGAGTTGACTTATGAGAAAGGAGGGATGGGTTGATGTACTTAGGGGTATGGATTGTACTTGACATGAGTGATTGATTGATTGATGGGATAATCATAGAGATTTTCTCAAAATTCGTAACGCACGGGGTTTCTTCAGAATGAACGCAGGCCCACATCTTCTAGCCTAAGTATCAGTTCGGTGCCCGAGTTACTGTGTTGGAACCGCGGCGACGACGCGGTTCGTATGATATAAGTTCTGGTTCGAGTCGACTTCGGTATGTGGGATCCGGCATAAGATCGCGCGTAAACGTTGGATAGGGGTCAAGGATTATCAAAATTTGACTGGAAGGACCGCGAAAGTCAACGGAATGGTAGGACATAGGATACGGGTCTTACATGGCCTCCGAAGGGAGAATACGTATGGGTGCTCTGTGTTGACCCTTGCTCCAGGGGAGCATAAACTTAGGTCCTTAGTGTAAGTCCTTGGCCTGTGTGGCCTAAAACCTTAGTACTGTGTGTTGACCTTTGCTCTTGTGTACAGCATAAACTCTAGGTTCCTTGTGTGGATCCTTGGCCTGTATGGCTTAAAACCTAGGTTTTGTGTGCTGACCTCTGCTCTTATGTAATCCATAAACTCTAGGTTCCTTGTGTGGATCCTTGACATGTGTGGCCTAAAAGCTGGGTGTTGTGTGTTCACCTTTGCTCCTATGTGGGGCATAAACTTGCATCTCGTGGAGACATGTTAGGTACCTTGTGTAGGTCCTAGAGTCATCCTTGTGTAGGTTATACTAGTTTGAGGTAAACCTGATTTAAAACCTCCATTAGTGAAATTTGATACACTCAAGGGTTGAGTACGTCTGCCGAGAGTGGAGTAGGCAAGTAGCCAAACCACTATACATGACTGTCTTTGGGATTGTTATTTGCACTTTACTTCTTTGTGTTTACTTTGAATATTCACATGATTCATGATGACATGACTATTTAAGAACTAATAAGTATCACATTCCACAAACAGTCACTCATTCGATCCATCGTAGACTAAATTTATATATTGCTTAGATATTGAATAGTCTTTTGATTAGATCCTCTATTTAGCTTGGAAGCCATTAGAGTTAAGTTAAAGATATCTTGATAAATTGTTATATTAGATCAAGATAATGATGATAGGATTTTAAACTGTCATAAAATTTTATAAAGTCCTATTCACCCCCTCTAGGACACTTTAACCTATTCTTACTTCTACTAGAGCGGTCATTATCGTAATTTAAATAGGTATCATAGAGGGTCTCTCTTAAGGGCTTCACCGCTTAGAGAGTGATCTTAACTGAAGTTGGTAATATGGCCAAAGGAGAGTGCTCTTCTGTAACTAGACCTCATGTATTTGATGGATAGAATTATGCTTACTAGAAGGCTAGGATGCATTATTTTCTGAGATCTTTGGATCATGATGTTTGGGACATTGTCGAAAATGGATATATGTCGCCAACCAAATAAATAGTACTTGAAAATGGTACAACCATATCCAAATCAAAATCTAAAGAAAAATGGACAACATTTGATAAAGAAAAATAAACTACTAAAGAAAAAGCAATGAATGCCATTTACTATGTTGTGTCCCAAGAAGTCTTTAATCAAATCAATATGTGTGATACTTCTAAAGAAACATAGGACTTATTGGAAATAACTCATGAGGGAACCAGCACAGAAAAAGGATCCAAATTACAGCTCCTAACATCATAGTTTGAAAGTCTCAAAATGGAAGAGCATGAGACCTTCATGGAGTTCTTCATGAAATTGAACATCATCTGCAACTCCATGGGTGGATTTGGAGAAAAAGTTCCAGTTTCAATAATCTATAGAAAAATTATGAGATCCTTACTAGAATGGTTCAACTCGAAAGTTACAACCATTGAAGAATGTAGAAACATGGATGAAATGAAAGTAGAAAAACTCGTAGGTTCCCTACAAACATCTAAACTACACTTCAAGCAAACTCCTAAACCCCAAAATACTGTCCACAAAACTTCAAAGCACATTACTAATGAGGAGGATGAAAGTGAAAGGGAAAATGAAGATGAAGAAGTGGCTCTTTTGGCTTAACGGTTTAGCCGAAAGTTTGGGCACCTGTCCACTGAATGCCCAAATAGAAATACCAAAGGAAAGGTGATGGCAGCCACATGGGATGATACTGAAGAGTCAAATTCAGAATGTAGTGACTCAGAGAGTGATGGAGACCAAAAGTCTTTAAAAATTCTTATGGTCTCTACAACTTCTAACATTCCCATCGAGACTGAGAAAATCAAAGAACCTCAAGCCACTAGATCATTTCCATCTGATGATGAGGAAACGAAGAAAGAAGAAGAAGAAAAGGATAAATTACAAGATGCCTATAATTAACTTTATATTTATAGCATCAATATCCTTAAAAGACTTGGGATTAGTGAAAATAAAAATAAATTGCTCCAAATAGATCTAGATAAAACTTCAGAAATCAATACACACCTGATCAATGATCTTCAGCAATTCTATTCCGAAAATGATAAGCTGGAAAGAATCAATCTATCCCTCAAATTTGAATCCTTAAAACTGATTAAACAGATTGAACTATTAGAACTTAAAAATATTCATCTTAAGAATGAGAACCACACACTTAGGTTAGATGCAGAACAATCTAGGAAGTCCATTGAGCTAAATTACAAATTCTCCCAGAGTAGTGAAAAATTAGAAAAACTCTTAGGGATGGGAAGACCTGGGAAAGACGAGTGGATTGGGATATGACAAATTCAAATCAAAGTCCAAAAGTGCAGCACCAATGTTTGAGAAATTATCTGCATCAGGAAGTAAAACAAAAGCTACTTTTGTTTGTCATTCATGTGGATACTCAGGCCCTTTTAAATTTGAATGTATTGCCTCTAGGTGGACTCAATCCAATTTCGGTCCAAATCAGACTGGTAAATACAGACCAACCGAAAAAACAGTACAAAATGCCAAGAGTACACCAAATAAAATGGCAAGAGGTAAAACACATCCATCTCCACCCAGAATGACCAAGAGAATGGAGGAACTATTGAATCAAGTAGTTGAACTAAATCAGAAAACAAGTGAATTTATAAAATAAGGAAATAAGATTTAGTTGCCAAACATGCCTACAAAAATTCTTAATGAAGCAAAAACTACCATAGTAAGAAATCATGTCACCAAATGGGTAGTGAAAGAAAAGAAAAATTGCCTTGTTACTCACTCCAATCTTATAACAGGCAATCATGCTAAGTGGTACTTAGATAGCGGATGCTCTAGACATGTCACGAGTGACAAATCTCCTCTCAAATTATTCAAATGTTGATGATGGGATAATCACTTATGGGGATGGAAGCACCACTAAAGTAATAGGATAGGGAACTATCAAAGGAATGGATACGCTCAAAAATAAGAATACCTTTTGCATAAAAGGATTGACACATAATCTTCTAAGCATTTCTCAAATATGTGACAATGAGAATGTGGTTACATTTAACAGGTAAGAATGCAAGATCTTAGACCTATCAGGTAAACTAGTGGTGAAGGGTCGTCGCACAAGTGACCTCTGTTATGTTATCAATGGCGATGGGAAGGACGATCCATGCGCCCAGTAATAATTGAGCATAGAGAACAAGTCCAGGTCATAGCATCTAGACCTGTATAGATAATTGAAATGATTCATTTTTTATGATTTTCATGATATATCTGAGATCTCTACACCTCAAACATTTTTTTTTTATGTATAAGCATTAGTGATGTTTATAATTTTGGATGGTACAACTTTTTGTAAAGATTTTGATTACATACTGAAGCTGATATGAAAATATTTGAGGATAAACATATAAGGAAGATTATCGAAAACTGGAGATAACATGTCATATCCTTCTTCTCGATAAGTGAATCGTTGAATCGAACAAGTTGCCGATATGATCGAAACCGCATCGATCCCATCGATGACCTCTCAAGAATCAGAAACATCGGGTCAATTGGTCTACCCTCAAACTCATCATCGATAACATCGATTAGGGTATATCGATATCATCAAAACCAAGTTCGATGATATCGAAGGTTACCGCCCTATAAAAAGGTGAACGAGGAGGAAAAATTCATTTCTTTACTCGATGCTCATCTTTCTCTCTGCCGTTCATCCTCCTTGGTCATTTTACATGTTTTTTCATCTATGAGCCTTCTAAGATCACCCAAATCAGGTAAGTCCTTGTCTATTCTCTTGATTTCTCAAGATTGCATCTTGTAACTTTGGGTATTTCTCGATTAGGGTGAGAAGTATTGTCTAGAGAATCATCAATTCGTGTCAAAATCCTTCAATCTTCTGTCTCCATCACCCCATTCTGAGTTGTAAATGTTCAATGGGTAAGGACAAAGGAAAAACTCTTGCTACTGGGGAATCCTCAAGATCCTCTAGACATAAAATCCTTGCACCTAAAGAAAGGGCACGGGCTTCTGATCAAGGGACCCCTACACATCGCGTGGTGGGTCTCAAAGTGTCGTGCCTGTTCCTCCTCCTGCTGCAGTAGACCCTACTCTGGCAAAATATATTGGAAGACAGTTAGTACATGAATGCAAAGTTGACAGGAATTGCCTAAAACCCTCCAACTTGGAACCATTATTGGTTGCAATAGATTGGCTTCCTATGCTCAATTTTGATGGCCCATGTCATTATGAAAGAACCTATAGATTCTTTGCTTCCAACCATTCTCCTGTCGTAGACCCTCTTTCCATAACTCTCTCTATTGCGGATGCCGATTTCGAAATTACCTCAGAATCAATTGCAAGTATTTTTGGTCTCGCTCAGTCTCCAGTCGATCTCTCTGATCTGGATCTTGAAAATTCGGTGACTCGATCTAAGATCACGTCGTTTCTATGCCAAGGTAGGTATATTCCTTGGTACCAGGGTAATGCATTAAAGGAAAAATACATGGATCCCAAGTACTGAGTTCTACATGGCATATTCACCACAAACATGTACCCTAAAGGAACAAACTGAACTGACCTTACAGGATTTATGGTCATGATCGTGTATTATGTAGCAACTGGGATCAAGCTCTGTCTTTCCACTATGATAATTCACCAGTTGGTGTATGCCATTCATACTTCTAGAGACGTCCATCTACCCTTCCCTCGGCTTGTTCATGTGCTAAGTGATAAGATCGGTCTTCCATTGACAAATGATTGGGAGCTACCTCTCCAACATTTCAACAAAGTTAATATTAGGAAGACGTATTTGAAGTTTCATCGATATCCAAAAGATCAACCCGAGGAGGAGATTCATGAAGAAGGTGAAATGGTTGAAGGAGCCGCACAGGCCGAAGGAGACCCACTCAAATCGCAGTAAGCTCCATCTCTAACCGACCCTGTGCAGAACAAAAGATTCAAATTACATCAAGATCAGATCAGGACGACATTGTGAGAAGTAACTCAAATGAAGGAAACGATGACTAAATGACTCACTGTACTGGAAAGATTGGTGGTTGGGGTGCAGCAAACGGTCCAGCAACTGATTGATCTGATGACATGCCGATGAGACGATACCACACCATCTTCATCAGCCTTCTAGCATAGTATAGATAGCCTTTATGTCATCACATACACCAGATACTCATCTTTGCATATGGGCATGGATATCTTTTTGAATGCCCTACGATCTTGTGAGTGTATGTGATGGCCAGCTAACTGAGGACGGTAAGAAAAAATTTTTGTTGTAATAGTTGTCCTCTGAAGGAGGAAAATATGGTGGTTCTTATATGCTCATGGATGGGATAAATGTGTGTTTGTGGATTGTTAATTCTACCAAGCTTTGGGTAGCTTATTTTGGATATTTTATTTTGGATGATTGGATACTGCCAAACTTGGGCAGTGTGTTTTATTTTGGATATTTTATTTGGCTTGCATGATGATATATATATTTATCTTTGATGCCTTTTTCTCTATCATCTTTATCTGCTTAGGATATTCATGAATCATCTTATCTGGATTTATATTTCCTATCTATGGAATGATGAATGCAACTGGTATAAATTATTCTGACTGTTCTCTGGATAATTATTGTATATCCATTTAGTTTGTAAGCTGGATTGTGATTTCTAATGTTTAATGATATCCTGCTATTTGTGTAACGCCTCGAAAAAATCCGTACTGAGACCCGAGTACCAACTCGATCAGAAATCACTTAGGATTAATTCCTTTAGAAAATAAGTGTAAGTTAACTAGCGCTACGCTAGTTTAGCTGTGAAATTAGCATCAATCGCTTTAAATACGTTCTGCAAGACCCAAAACTTGTAAAATCAATGACGCTATAATACCATGAAACCTAGGATCAAACTCTAAACCCGTTTGCTCTCAGGAACCCTTTGAAACTTCGTATTTGATTTAGACCGCGCGTCGAAAGTCCGATGTCTACAATCTTAGACGCTTATGACCGCTTAGCTGGACTTGACAATCATTTCGAAAATCAAGCCCAACCGATGCTCTCAGGTTATTTCATTGAGCCTGGAGTGAAGAGAGTGAGAAATGGGTAAAGATTTGAAATTTTAATTCAAATCTGTCACGAGTCTTTGTGCATTATTATTAAGAGTTCTGACCGTAAGAATTCAGCCAAATTTCACCCTCGGATCAGAAAAAATTTCTCTTTCATATTATGAGACTTGTAAGCCTGATTTAGGTACGATGACCGCTGAACTGAAACTAGACCGCCACGTGCGATCTGGGAACTCTACCGGACTGAAAACTTGGTATGAACAATATCCTGTGACCATGACCTTAAGTCCGATCGCGTTCGGCCAGGGGACCTCCCGAAACGCTCTTTTGGATCGGAACAACCCCGATTTGGTTATAACCTAAGTATACTTTGTTCCTAAGTCTAAATAGGTGAGGTTTTAGCCTATATAAGGGCTTTAAACCCTCTCACAACCCTCCCATCCGAATTTGCAACAAACCCTAGATAGAGAGAGAGAGAAAGTGAGAGAAAGTGAGAGACTTGTGGGAGAGATTTCCCTCCACTTGCACTAGCTTTCGCTCATATCGAAGCACCACATCCCAATCACTTTTTCGATGATTTTCAACGCACTCTTAGGTAAGAAATCCCTAACCACTTGCTGTTTTAGGAATTTCTTCGATTCATTATCGAAATAGCTTATGTATCTTGTGCATTAGGTCACATTTACGCCGGTGACGAAGCGTATACATCCTATTCGAACTGATACGCGTCTAGGGTGAAAGGTGAGGATTTTAGACGCTTTTATTGACTGATTTCAAAGCTTTTAATGTCATTTAATAGTAGATTATCGACGGAAACGCCGTTTGACATGTAGAACATGCTGTCCGTTTTTCGTTTCGTAAACGTATGGAAAATATGAGATTTAGGGCATTTTAGTCATTTGTAGGAAATACTGTTTACATCCACATTTTGCTAAAATATTTTCCAAGATTATTTGTCATGTTAGAATATTAAGAATGCGTGCATGATCTGTTTGGCGAAGAGATTCGCCCAAATGCGCACTTTGAGTCGACATATGCTATGTAGACTAAAGTGTGTAGGCTAAGTGTTTGTATAAATGTTTGTATTAGTATGTATTGAGTAGATAGTGTTGTGAATGAGTTTTGAGATTGAATTCTCAAGTAATATGCTGATGTAAATGATTTTCATCATGTTGGCTATATGTATTGATTTCATTATATACATGAAATGTATGTGTTGGATGATTTGCTTAAGTTGTATGTTATAACATGTGTCAACATGCTTACATTGTTGTATTTCATTTCTATTACTCTCATATAATTACTGATGTTGATATTCGAGTGTTTGGGGCTATACGTTAGTCCATGCAGTCAGTAATGGATTGAATTCGTGGTTGGCTTCTATTTGCCACGAAGGACGCGTCGATGAACGCGAGTCGTGTTTTGAGTTGGCGGCAGTGGTTAGACCACACGAAGTGTTTCATGCACTTCATGTCGTTCGACTTGAGATGCGCTCGTACTAGTCGAGCCCGTCAAATAACCCGACTGGCCATTGTATGTTCACCCTGTATGAGTCATAACTGCTTGAACATAGGGTACTGAACTTACCATTAGAAACCCTGTTAACCATGGTACCTTGATCCATAAAGACTCATGAGTCGGGCATGGTGGTATGGTACACCGTGGTCAAGCTGTCGACCTACGCTGGGGCCACAAACCTCCCCGTAGTGACCAGTGAGCACCTATGACTCATGAGCCGATTGTGGTGGTATGGGACACTACATTCGAGCTGTCGGCCTACACTGATTGGTGACGAGCCCTTTGTAGTGACTGCGAGCGTATTCTAAGCCTACGGGAGGTGACGACCCTTCCGTAGCGACGAGAGTACATTAGGCCTGTATTGATAAGGTGATGGGGGAGCGGTGTAACGAGTGCGAGCAACAGCCCTGGCAGCCCTTACAGCAACCTATAAATATAACATCGTATGAGATTACTAGGAGTGACGACCCTGGACAGGATCTGTGTTGGGATTGATATAAGGAAGGTACCTTAGTTTCTCAATCCTACTGTATGAAAAGGATTAATAATAACCCGGTAATCATTATCCATATCGCACTGTATGTGCCTGGAATATGTGGAGCACTGCGGGAAGAAAGTATGCCACGGACGCAGATGGTGCCACATGAGGGAGTATGTCGGTGAGGGCATCCATCATGTCATTTCATGCTTGCATTAACAATAGTACCTAGGAATGTTTGATTATTTTCTTTACTATTAATGCGTAATTGATTTGATAACATGTTAATTTTTGCTCTATTATTCCACTGAGTTGATCACTCACTCCCACATTACGAGACGGTGTTTGCAACACCACCAGACCCTATTTTAGATGCAGGTGATGAGGCGATTCAGGACGCAGAGCCGGATTACTACGAGGATTAGGATGAGTTCTCGTATATGCAGTTCTCCGACGGTTTTACGTAGGTGGCCTGGATCAGCGGGACATGCTAGTGGACTATCACCTGACATTTATTTCTTACTTTATGACATGTATATCAGACTCAGTGATGTAGTCATACTTTGGAGACAGTTTGAGATTATTTTGTTTTCGTACAGTGATATATATATTTTTCAGTCTTCCGCTTGCATTTTATCACTGGATCTGGAGTATGAATTGTAGTTTTGGTATAATCTTACTCATGTGAATGCTTTAACTTAGAAAACATTGAATCATAATCATATTTGTTGCATAAGTGATGGTCTGGAACTCGGGAGTCGGGTTTCTACACGACCCCCGATTTTCAGGGTGTTACAAGTTGGTATCAGAGCATGATTTGGATTAAACCGGACCTGGGTTATGGCCACCCGACGTACGTTGTCGCCCCTTTAACTTAGGTGGGTGTGAGAAAAATCTAGAAACACTCGTATGACTTCAGTTTCGCCAATAGGCGAAGTCTACTCAAATCGATCATTTTGATCGAGTCCATAACGTATCTTTGGTCGTTTGAAGCGACCTAAGTCACCTCTAGGTCATTAGTTGGCTAGTTTGAGATGATCTCAGAAGAATTCTAAACCTGAAAATGCATGTCCTTGGGTCGTGGGGCAACCACAACCCTTACACTCAATCTCATGGCTTAAAAACCCCTTTTCATCCAATTCCTTCAGAATCTTTCCTTTCACCAACCCATTCTTCAAATTTTTCTAAGTCCTTTCATACTACACATAAATCCTAATGTTTGAAGGATAGTGAATCATACTTAAACAAAAATTTTACTATAAATAATAAATATATGTAAAAATTGGACTTATGGACATTCCAATTATGGAATCTCTTATAATAAATGGATTAGATGGATGGATTAGCCTCTCCTACCCCAAAATCATATGCTACATGATGCATAAAATCTTTCTGGCTTATAAATTGGACCCAAAACACCTCAAATGGAGTCATGGGCCTATTTAGGCTAAAAGACAATGAACAAGGGTGGGTCCCACATATATTTGGGACCTCCAGGGCAGGGGGAACCCATTCCACATGGCCGGTATTGCCGGTTTACCGGTGAGGGCTCGCCGTACGATGGGCCCCACTCGGGTTTTACTTCAGGCCGACGCCCTTTTGTGGCTAGGGCACCCCCCCTACACGTGGGACGTCCCTTGAAACCTCCCAAATACCCTACCTCCTTCAAAAATAGCCCTCCCAAACTCTCCTTCTTACATTTTTTTATTGCCTTCCCCTCAAATCTCAGTGTCAAACCTCTCCCATCCTATTCTCTCCCTCAACCGACGTCAACCAATCCATTTTCAGGTGTTCATAGTCCCCTTTCTCTCCAGTCTCATCGATTGGAGCTCTTACAACCTTCATTGAAGGCTGAATTTCATGTGAGCCTCCATTCCCACTTATTGTTCTCTTTTCCCTTTGAAAATCCACCCTTGGGAGCCTGATCTACACCTCTACAAGGCTTAAATTCATTTTTGTCCATTTGGGCAGCCATTTCTCCCCATATCCCACATTTTCCATGGATTTTGTTGAGGCTATTTTAGCCTTTTTCTCTTTCTCCATCATCCTCTCTCTCATGAGAAAGAAGAAGACCGCCGCCGATGAAGCTGGGCCTAGTCACCCTTCACGATCAAGGAAACCGAGAGGTGGCGCCGCTAGCTCAAGCGTCGCCGCAAGTCCAAGTGCCGCTCGTGAGTTTCACACAAAGCGAGATTTGGATCCCTGTGCTCACATAGGGCATACACTGTTAGCAGACTTGGCTCATGGCACTTATACTGATCACAAGGTTCTATTTGAGGCACATGTGGATGGGCGGCTCTTTAGTGAATTTCTGTTGTTTGAGCGTATTGAAGCTGCCAATTGGGGTCTGCTCTTTGAAGCCTAGTCTCGTGCGAATGTGAGCACTATTCGTGCCTTCTACGCTCATATTCGGGCTCCTACGTTGGAGCAATTGCAGTTCAGGATTCCCTTTGATAAAGACCGGGAAGCCACGATCGATGTTCGGTTGATAGCTCGTATTCTGAAGGTGCCTCTTGGTGAAGTTCATCCAAGTGTTAAGAATCTGAAGAGTGTTCGTGAGTGAAATCACCGCACCAGGTTCTTATGTGGTGGTTTGGTTCCATGGCAGCGTAACAAGAGCCTCTTAGCATCCCATATATCGGATGATTTTTGCCTGTTGCATCACATTTGCACGTTCAATGTGTATCCTAGGTCG
Organism: Magnolia kwangsiensis; assembly: GCA_037074715.1. Classification (NCBI taxonomy): domain Eukaryota; kingdom Viridiplantae; phylum Streptophyta; class Magnoliopsida; order Magnoliales; family Magnoliaceae; genus Magnolia; species Magnolia kwangsiensis. The sequence goes on along the minus strand of CM073589.1, from coordinate 81,765,206 downwards.
ACCAACCGCAGTGAATGTACGCGTCTCATAGTCGATTTCTTATATCAAGTGGGCCAGGGAGAGAATGTATGCATGACCACCTTTGTGTTGCGACAGATCGTCCTCATAGCAAAATCGAGAAGAACGTCTGAGTCACTTCCCTTTGGCAGACTCATATGCAAGATCGCGCTTGAGTTTGCTTACAGACTTGGGTCGGAGATACCTGTGTCGATTCACTTCATTGATGAGGCTACCATGAACCAAATGAAGATAGGGCCTCGGCAGCGTGAGGCTCAGCTTAATGATGACAGTGAGGGCGAGTATGATAGCGCAGAGGATGCTAGTGAAGAAGAAGCTGGGGTAGAAATAGAGGAAGAAGTCCAGGAAGAAGAAGGGGAGGCTCAGGATGCTGATGAGAGTCCTCCTATTGCGACTCGGGCTACTAGGGATGCTCATATCGCCCGACATGAGGAGAGTCAGGTTGCCTTGCGACGAAAAGTTCAGGAACTTCAGGCCGAAGTGAAACAAGATCTCGAAGATACCAAGGCCATCATGAAGCGAAAATTTGGTAAGGTGACTCGCACCCTGAAGGCCATCCTGTGTTGTCTGCAGGATAAGGGCGCTCCTCCTCCATCGCCAGACTCAGAGTAGCGATGGGATTTTAGATGTTTGTTGGTTGTAGCTGGTTTGTTTCCTGCTTTCTGTGTGTAAACCTGAGAAGGCTAGTAGTTAGTTTATGTTGCAGTTGTAGCTTTGACTGGCTTAGTTTTCCATGTGTTTCTTGTCATGATGCATGTAAGGATATATCTCTTGTATTGCGATAAATTTTGATTAAATAGAATGCATAGAATTCTGGGTGTTATGTGAATGATTGCGGTGTGTTTGTGCTATTGTTGAAACTGACAAGGTTGCGCCCTATTTTGAATATAGGGAATGCCGCCTAAGATTACGCGGAGCACGACACGACTTACACTGGAAGAGCCTATGGATCGGGTTCCTCTCCAGACTGATGAGTATATAGATCCTACTGTGGGGCCGATTCCTGAGACTGCACCTGAGTCTCAGCCCTCTACAGGTCCTACAGTTGGACCGCCGCCTTTCTCACTGCCTGTCAGAGAGCAGTATCATGCATCCTCCTCGACGTAGTATGTGCCGCAGCATGCTCCACCTCCTGATAGGTTTGAGCAGTTGATGGCCATGATGCATCAGCAGCACCAACATCTCTTGACTACGATAGCAGGAGCCTTAGGCCAGGGTGGGAATGCGACTCCACCTGCACCGTCTGTGCATCTAGCTGAGGATGCTAGTACTTCGACTCAGGATGAGGGCATGGCTCATCCTGCACCCTCTGCTTACCCTACGGGGTATATTGCTGATTCACGGGGCCTACTCGAGCGATTCCAACGCTTGCGGCCTCTTACTTTTACGGGTTCTCATAGACTCGAGGAGGCCGAGTATTGGCTCGACCATGTGTTGAAGATACTGCGGATGCTGCATTGCTTAGAGTCCGAGCAGGTAGAGTTGGCTACGTTCATGTTCGAGCGAGAGGCCAGTATATGGTGGGATAGTGTATTGCGGACAGTGGCTGCTGACTACGTCTGGACTTGGGCAGCGTTCGAGTTCTATTTCCATGAGAAATACTATCCTCAGACTTACAGGCATGAGCAGGAGAATGAGTTTCTACGCCTCAAGCAGGGAGGCATGACAGTCACAGAGTATGAGCATCGGTTCATTGAGTTGGGCAGATACGTCCCGACTATACTTGCTGACGAACAGATGCGCATACGTCATTTTTCTGAGGGCTTGCGTCCGGACATTTGGTCGAAGATGTGCTGCGTCAACATACCTTCTTATGCAGAGTTGATACATATGTCCATGAGGGTAGAGCAGGATGTTGATTGCTTTGCACAATCTCGTGGCCCTATGGTTGCTAGGCCACGACCGGATATGCAAGACAGGCCATTTGTTGGTAAGAGGCCTCGCATCGACCCTCCTCCTAGGGCTACAGCGCCAGTACTTCTGACGAGGCGCCCCGATTTGTCATGCACCTATCGCGGGAGACCGGGTCACACTGTGGGAAACTATTTCACTCGGATGAGAGACAGTGGGTTTTCGCCGCCGCAGAAGATCAACCGTCCACGCCCACAGGCTTTATCTGCTTCACCCCTACAGTCGCCTCCTGCGCATTCTTCCTCCAGACCTCCCGTACCTCCGTTCCGGCCGCCTCAATGGCCCATGGTACAGCGGCTGAACTGTCCACAGCAGGCACGGATACATGCCTTGACAGCTGAGGCGGCCGAGACAGAGACTACTCAGCCCTTGGCCTTTAAGGTCACCGCCCATATTGGAGGTACTCCTATACTTGTGATGGTGGATACTGGATCCACGATTTCTTTGATATCGCATTCCATAGTCAGGCGCCTTGGGCTATCGACTATTCGGATGGATGTAGTGCAAGTTCTTATAGCTCACGGGACTTTTTCTGATGCCACCCTGATGTGCGAGGGTTGCTTGGTGGATCTAGGAGGCAGGACGATGGCTCTTGATCTTATCGTCGACCCCTCTCTTCTTTATCTCGACGTCATTCTTGGCATGGATTGGTTAACTATAGGGAGGGCCTACATTGACTGCGAGACCCATATGGTGACGGTATACGAGCCAGAGGGCACGCCTTTTACATTTTCAGTGCGGATAAATCTCCCCTTCCGCATACTTATCTACGCTTCTTTACTATGGGACGCTGATGCCCCGACACTTGAGCATACGCCAGTCGTCTGTGATTTTGGGGATCTATTCAGGAAGATTCTTAGTTTACCGCCTCAGCGAGAGATCGATTTTACTATCGATCTGGTGCCTGGTTCCACGCCTGTCTCACTGCTGACGTATCACATGACACCGTGTAAGATGGAGGAGTTGAGGAAACAGATTGATGATCTGTTGGAGGTTGGTTTCATTCGACCGAGTGTGTCTCCTTGGGGAGCACCAATACTGTTTGTGAAGAAGAAAGATGGTTCTATGCGATTGTGTATTAATTATCGCAAGCTGAACTAGATTACGGTGAAGAACCGATATCCCTTGCCCAAGATAAACAACTTGTTTGATCAGTTGAGAGGGACGCAGTACTTCTCGAAAATTGATCTTCAGTTAGGGTATCACCAGTTGTGCTTCAGGGATGAGGACATACAGAAGACAGCCTTTAAGACCAGCTTTGGCCACTACGAGTTCCTTGTGATGTCGTTCGGTCTCACGAACGCACAATCCATGTTCATGGATCGGATGAACAGGGTCTTTCGACCATTCCTCTATCGATTCGTCATTGTGTTCATAGACGACATTTTAGTATACTCTAGGAGTCAAGAGGAGCATGCGGAGCATTTGCGATTGGTCCTGGATACACTTAGACAGCATTAGTCGTTCACACAGTACAAGAAGTGCGACTTCTGGAAGCAGGAAGTGAAGTTCCTGGGACACGTGGTGTCCAAGGATGGCATGGCAGTTGACCTGGTTAAGGTAGCTGCGGTGCAGGACTGAGAGCAGCCTGGTTCTGTCACTGAGGTGAGGAGTTTCTTGGGTCTTGCTAGCTATTATAGACGTTTCCTTCGAGATTTCTTGATGATCGCCAGACCTCTATCTCAGTTGACACGGAAGGATGTGAAGTTCGCCTGGAATGATAAGGCGAAGTCGGCTTTTCAGGAGCTGAAGGATAGGCTTACGTCCGCCCCTATACTAGTATTTCCAGAGCAAGGGGTTAGATACACGATATATACTGATGCGTCTAGCGTTGGTTTGGGTTGTGTCCTTATGTAGAAGGACAGGATAATTTCGTATGCCTCGAGACAATTAAGGAAGCACGAGGAGAATTACCTTACACACGACCTTGAGTTGGCAGCCGTCATTTTCGCATTGAAGCTCTGGAGACATTACCTCCATGGAGAGGAGTTCGAGCTCTTTTACGACCACAAGAGCCTCAAGTACATATTCACGCAGTGAGACTTGAATATGAGGCAGCGGCGATGGATGGAGACTTTGAAGGACTTCAAGTTCGAAGTCTCTTACCATTCGGGAAAGGTGAATCTTGTGGCTGACGCGTTGAGCCGCAAGAAGGTGATAAAGTTTGCGGCTTCACTGATGGTTGCTGAGTGGGACATGGTCGAGTTTTTGTGAGACTTTGAGCAGAAACTCACTATGGAGGAGCCATATGAGTTTATCGCACATGTGCAGGTGTGATCTTTTATCGATGACAGAGTCATCGCGGCGCAGAGGGATGATGCGCGTCTGACTGAGCTTCGAGAGCAGGCCAGTGATGATGCAGACGCCGAGTGGCGAGTTGGCACGGCTGGGGGCTTACGTTATCGTGGCTGCCTATGCGTCCCAAATATCCCTAACTTGAGATGAGAGATTCTCGAGGCTGCGTACTTTACCAGACTTGCGATGCATCTGGGCAACACCAAGATGTATCACGACGTGAGGAGGACCTATTGGTGGGATGGTATGAAGACTTGCGATGCATCCGGGCAACACCAATTCCATTTAGATAATCTTGACCCTAAGCAATAGAAGAATTCCTTGTAGTAGAAATGGTATGGAACCATTTAACGTATAAACTTAGGCTTTGGATTATAACTACTGAGTTACAGACTAGGCTACTAGCTGTCTTAGGCAGTGTAAGGCCTATATATGCTAAGGGATAGTAGGTTAGATTTGGTTGGAATGGGACTCCCTTCCTTCGATAGATCCCCTTATGACTTATAGACTTCTGTTGTTGCCCATAGGAGGGAACCATTCACTCTCAAGGAACATTTATAAATCCCTCAGATTGAACTTAGAATGTACTAGCACGCCCCTTAGAATTGCCTTCCCCAAGGGCTTATTGCATTCGGGAACGCCGAATAAAGGAACTACATGTAAGCGATGTATTCGCGGTTTGAATCGACTTCCTAATCCTAGTGGTTACCAATAAATCCAATGCTCTGATCAAGTAGAAGATCGGCATCGACTCGGATTAAGAATTGATACAATAAATCTTTTGTCCTATCTAGACAGAAAGTCTATGTATCCGGCTCAGACCCACTATACTACTTTTCTTCCATGTTGGCTCGACCACATACAACCGAACGGGATCACAGTGTCTTTGGGAAATGGCGAGGACTTAAAGCCAGTAGAGAATTCGACATCTTGCCACCAAGTCATACCTGCCCCTGAACTTAACCACAATAGAGATTAGGCTCATCTCTATGATCATAGGTACCAATGCCATAGAACGCATTATTAGCAAGGAAAACCATGTAGAGAAGTTGTTTCCCAATTTATGTCAAGGATAGGTCTTAAGTTGCACCTCGTTCTGATGTACGGAGCGACGCATAGACTCTTGAACTTTAAGTAAAACCAAGTTTTAAGGGGGGTAGAGCGAATTAAGTCTAATCCAGTTAGGTTAGTCAATGCTACCGTTCGATCAGAGTGGCGCAGCGGAAGAGTGATTGGCCTCTTTCCCACTGGCCCAAGATCGAAACCTTTGAGTTAGGTTATACGTAAAGGTTAGGTCGTTAAATAGGATTTGAACCTTCCTTAGAAAAAGTACTTTTTACCCTTCGCCAATTTCGGGGACGAAATTGTGTTTTAAGGGGGGTAGATTGTAACACCCCGGATTTTGGCCAATCTGGGATTAGACGTCCTTAGGCAATGGGTCAACTAAAACACCTGGAAAATTGCTCAGAACCCAATTCCATAGCCAAAGAAACCACTTAGGATTAATTCCTTTAGAAACTAAGCATAAGTTATCTAGCGCAACGTTGGAGTAGCTGGGAAACAGTCCCTGATCACTTTAAATACGTTCTACAAGACCCAAATCGAGTAGAACCAATGACTCTATAATACTCTATAACCTCGGACCAAACTCTAAGCAGGTTTGTTCTCTGGACCACTTTGAATCTTTGTATTGGATCTAGACCGCGCGTCGAAAGTCTGATACCTCCTATCTTAGACCGTTAGAACCGCCTAGCTGGACTTGACACTCATTCCGAAAATCAAGTCAAACCGATAATCACAGGCCATTTCATTGAGCCCGGACCGAAGAGAGTGCGAATAGGGACAGAATTGGAATTTCAAATTCAAATCTGGCACACGACTTGATGCGTCAGTATTGAGCGTTCTGACCGTCAGAATTCATCCAGATTACGCCCACGGATCAGGAGAAATTTCTATTTTATATCATGAGACTTTCAGCCCTGATCTACGTGCAGTGACCGCTGAACTGAAACTGGTCTGCCACGTGCGATCTGCGAACCCTGTCGGACTGAAAACTTAATACGTGCTAGATCTGGTACGCATGAGCTTAAGTCCGATCGCATTCAGCCAGGGGACCATCAGAAAGCATCTTCTGGACAGAAACAGCCCCGAATTGGATATGCACTAAGTAAACTTTGTGCCGGAGCCTGTTTTCGGCGTTTTTAAGCTTATAAAAGGGCTTGAAACCCTCACTCCTCTCTCCCATCCGAATTTGCAAAAACTCTAGATTGGGAGAGAGAAAAGGTGAGAGTTTGTGAGAGAAGGTGGGAGAGATCTTCCTGCCACCTGCTGCTGCTGCTGTACGTGCTTAGGCAACGCACTCCGATCACTTTCCCGGCGATTCCTCCCCTTTTCAGGTAAGAAAAACCCTAGAAAGTTGCTGATTTGATGTTTCTTCCGTTCCATAGCTTGATAGTTAGTAAATCTCGTAAAACAGGTTCTCTTATCGCTGTAGACGAAGCGTATACGCTCCGTTCGAATTTCAACATCCATAAGAGACAAGGTGCGGATTTTAGACGCTTTGATTGACTGTTTCCAAGGCTTTCAATGTCGTTTAATAGTAGATTCTTGACGGCAACGCCGTTTGACATGTACAACATGCTTTCCGTTTCCTGTTTCGTAAACTAACGAAGAATATGAGATTTAGGGCATTTTAGTCATTTGTAGGAAGTACTGTTCTCATGCATATTTTGCTGATGTGATTGACATGGTTTATTGTCGCATTAGAATGTTAGGAATGCGTGCATAATTAGTTTGGCGAAGAGATTCGCCTAAATGCGCACTTCGGGTCGACATACTATATGTAGACTTAAGTGTGTAGTGTAAGTGTTTGTATAAATGCTTGTATTAGTATGTATTGAATTAAATGATGTTATGGATTAGTTTGAGATTGGTTTCTCAATAAATATGCTGGTGTAAATGGTTTCCTTTATGTTAGCCATATGCACGATTTCATTATATGAATGAAATGCATGTGCTTGATGATTTACGTAAGTTGTATGTTATAACATGTGCTTGATGATTTCCTTATGATTTAGTTTGAGATTGAATTCTCAATTAATTTGCTGATGGAAAGGATTTCCTATATGTTGGCGTTATGCATAATTTCATTATATGTGTGAAAGACATGTGTAGGATGATTTACTTAAGTTGTACGTTATAACATGTGTTAACATGCTCACATGGTTGTATTTCATTTCCATTACTCTTGCATGAATGCTGATGTGATTCCATGATTGTTTGGGACTATACGTAGTCCAGGTAGTCGGTAACCGAGCGAATTCGTGGTTGGCTTATATTTACCACGAATGACGTGTCGATGAACGCGAGCCGTGTTTTGGAGTTGGCGGCAGTGGTTAAGCCACACGAAGTGTTTTACGCACTTCATGTCGTTCGACTTGCGATGCGCTCGTGCTAGTCGAGCCCGTCAAGTAACCCGACTGGCCGTTGTATGTTCACCCTGCATGAGTCATATCTGCTTGAACCTAGGGTACTGAACTTACCATTGTAAACCCTGTTAACCATGGTACCTTGATCCACGAAGACTCATGAGCCGGGCATGGTGGTATGGGACACCGTGGTCGAGCTGTCGGCCTACGCTGGGGCCACAAACCTCCCCGTAGTGACCAGTGAGCACCTAGACTCGTGAGCAGATTATGGTGGTATGGGACACTATATTCTAGCTGTCGGCCTACACTGATCAGGCGACGAGTCCTTTGTAGTGACCGCGAGCGTATTCTGAGTCTACGGGAGGCGATGACCCTTCAGTTGCAGTAGAGTACGGTAGGCCTGTATTGATAAGGTGATGGGGGAGCGGTGCAACGAGTGCGTGCAACAGCCCTGGCAGCCCTTGCAGCGACCTACAAAATATACATCGTATGAAATTACTAGGAGTGACGACCCTAGACAGGATCTGTGTTGGGATTGATAGAAGGGAGGTACCTTAGTTTCCCAATCCTACTATTTGAATGGAATAATAACAACTTGAAAATTATATCACCATAGCATTGCATGTGCCTGGAAGATGTGGAGCACTTTAGGGAGTGTGGCATGCCGCGGTCGTAAGATGTTGCCGTATGAGGGAGATCGTCGGTGAGGGCATACATCACGTCATGTCATATTGCATTAACAACAGTATTAGGATTGTTTGATTTACTGCTTTACTATTATCGCATGATTGATTTGAGAACATGTTAATCCTTACTCTATTATTCCACTGAGTTAGCTACTCACTCCCACATTACGGGACGGTGTTCCTGGACACCCACCAAACCTTTTGTGATTGCAGATGATGGCGCGGCCTGTGAGGCGGAGCTGGACTTGATGATGAGGAGGAGAATTCCTCCTTTATGCGTGTTCTGATCGTCGGGATTACAGGGAGGTTGATTAGATGTCTTGACACTTGTCATTTTATATTTTCAGAGCACTCATGTATATACTTTCTTTATATTTTGAGGTATACATATGTATGTTTAACCTGGTAACATGTTCACACTCAAGAGACACACAACAGTTTATATATGTTATACATACTATAATAGACTTCCGCTGGTAAATTTAACTGTCTCTGGAGTATGATATGCTGTTCTGGATTAATCTCACTCATGTTTAATACATTATCACAGACAACATTCAATCATACATATCTATGTTGCATAAATAACATTTTGAAACTCGGGAGTTAGGTTTTTGCTCGACCCCCCCGATTTTCGGGATGTAACAAATGGTATCAGAGCATGATTTGGATTAAACTGGGCCTGGGTTATGGTCACGCGACGTACGCTGTCGCTTCCTTTGACTTACATGGGTGCGAGAAGGGTATAGAAACACTTTTAGGATCCTAGATTCGCCAATAGGTGAAATCTATTCATTTCGATCGCGTGATCGAGTCCGTAGCGCATCTAGGGTCGCGTGAAGCAACCCGAATAGCTCATAGGTTGTAGGTAAGTGGGTTGAGACGTTCTTTGAACAATTCTAAACCCGTAAATGTGAATCCTTGGGCCGTGGGACAACCACGACCCTTGTATTCAATCGTCAGGGCTTAAAAACCCCGTTTCACCGAAAATCTTTGAAAATCTTCCTCTCACCACTCCAATCTTCAATTCTTTCTTATCCGTTTCATGTTAGGCATCAATCCTAACATAAAATCCTACTTTCACAAAATTTTACAATGAATAGTAAAATTTCATGAAAAATGGTCATAAGGCCATTCTCACTTCGCTTTCTTTAGTAAATAATGGGCTAGATAGTTGCACTAGCTCCTTCTACCCCAAAATCATATTCTGCATGATAGGGTTTTATATTCGGGATTGCTGATTGGCCCCGAAAAGCCCCGAATGGATGTTTGGGCCTCCCTAGGGCAATCTACAATGAACCAAGTTGGGAACCATACCTTTTTGGAATCCCTAGGGCAAGGGGAACCCATCCCATATGGCCTCATTGGCCAATTTAAAAGTTCACCAGTGATGCCATCGCCAATTCGGCGATGCATCGCCGGTCAAACTTGTCAGATGGGTCTGACCTTTGGGCTGGAGGAGTTTGGGGGCTAGGGTAGCCCCCTGGTATGCGGTCTGTACCTTGAAACCCCCTAAAAGATGTACTTCCTTCACAAACGGCCCCCATTCTAAGCTCCATTTTCATTTTCAGCTGCCCTATCCCAAAAATCGTGATTCTAAATCACTCCTAAATCCATCCTTGGCCAAAACGACCACCCTCCATCAATCTATTTCAGTTGGCAGCCCTCCCTCTTAAAGATTTCGTCTCTTGGAGCTCTAAAAACCCCCAAATCGAGCTGAAATCGTGAAGTGCTCCATTTCCCTTTTTCATTTTCATTTCTCCTTGAAAATACATCCTAGGGGAGCTTGAAGCATCCCTCTACAATGCCTAGATTTCATTCTATCCATTTGGGCAACCATTTCTCCGCATTTCCTCCGCTTTTCATGCCTATAGTTAAGGCTATTTTAGCTTTTCCTCCCTTTCCATCGTCCTCTCTCTCAAGTCCCTTTTATTTGATCCTCAAACTCGTGGAAACCTGCTTACCCATCCCATTTCTCCACGTTCTTCGCTTGTTCGATTACTGTTTTAAAATTTTTGTGTTTTGTTATTGTTAGGTAGAAAATGTGGTTGTGTTGTGGTTTGAACTTAATATAACTGAAATTTGTTGAATGGAGTGCATGCCATCTCATTTCGCTGTAAGGTATTGTCCCTAGATTGGGAGTATTGTAACTCTCGGGATTCAGCCTACAAATTAGTTTTATCCCACCCCACCCTCCTACCAAGTGTGCCACTTCCAATCCCGCTATGGGACTAGGAATGCCGTTCCATTTAATGCAACTTAATGCTACTGGCCATATAGGCCCTTGGCGTTTTGGACCTAGAGTTAGCACTTCAAGATTTGAAGGGTCTGACGACATAAGAAATCCAATTCCATTTAGATAATCTTGACCCTAAGCAATAGAAGAATTCCTTATAGTAGAAATGGTATGGAACCATTTAACATATAAACTTAGGCTTTGGATTATAACTACTGAGTTACAGACTAGGCTACTAGCTGTCTTAGGCAGTGTAAGGCCTATATATGCTAAGGGATAGTAGGTTAGATTTGGTTGGAATGGGACTCCCTTCCTTCGATAGATCCCCTTATGACTTATAGACTTCTGTTGTTGCCCATAGGAGGGAACCATTCACTCTCAGGGAACATTTATAAATCCCTCAGATTGAACTTAGAATGTACTAGCACGCCCCTTAGAATTGCCTTCCCCAAGGGCTTATTGCATTCGGGAACGCGGAATAAAGGAACTACATGTAAGCGATGTATTCGCGGTTTGAATCGACTTCCTAATCCTAGTGGTTACCAATAAATCCAATGCTCTGATCAAGTAGAAGATCGGCATCGACTCGGATTAAGAATTGATACAATAAATCTTTTGTCCTAGCTAGACAGAAAGTCTATGTATCCGGCTCAGACCCACTATACTACTTTTCTTCCGTGTTGGCTCGACCACATACAACCGAACGGGATCACAGTGTCTTTGGGAAATGGCGAGGACTTAAAGCCAGTAGAGAATTCGACATCTTGCCACCAAGTCATACTTGCCCCTGAACTTAACCACAATAGAGATTAGGCTCATCTCTATGATCATAGGTACCAATGCCATAGAACGTATCATTAGCAAGGAAAACCATGTAGAGAAGTTGTTTCCCAATTTATGTCAAGGATAGGTCTTAAGTTGCACCTCGTTCTGATGTACGGAGCGACGCATAGACTCTTGAACTTTAAGTAAAACCAAGTTTTAAGGGGGGTAGAACGAATTAAGTCCAATCCAGTTAGGTTAGTCAATGCTACCGTTCGATCAGAGTGGCGCAGCGGAAGAGTGATTGGCCTCTTTCCCACTGGCCCAAGATCGAAACCTTTGAGTTAGGTTATACGTAAAGGTTAGGTCGTTAAATAGGATTTGAACCTTCCTTAGAAAAAGTACTTTTTACCCTTCGCCAATTTCGGGGACGAAATTGTGTTTTAAGGGGGGTAGATTGTAACACCCCGGATTTTGGCCAATCTGGGATTAGACGTCCTTAGGCAATGGGTCAACTAAAACACCTGGAAAATTGCTCAGAACCCAATTCCATAGCCAAAGAAACCACTTAGGATTAATTCCTTTAGAAACTAAGCATAAGTTATCTAGCGCAACGTTGGAGTAGCTGGGAAACAGTCCCTGATCACTTTAAATACGTTCTACAAGACCCAAATCGAGTAGAACCAATGACTCTATAATACTCTATAACCTCGGACCAAACTCTAAGCAGGTTTGTTCTCTGGACCACTTTGAATCTTTGTATTGGATCTAGACCGCGCGTCGAAAGTCTGATACCTCCTATCTTAGACCGTTAGAACCGCCTAGCTGGACTTGACACTCATTCCGAAAATCAAGTCAAACCGATAATCACAGGCCATTTCATTGAGCCCGGACCGAAGAGAGTGCGAATAGGGACAGAATTGGAATTTCAAATTCAAATCTGGCACACGACTTGATGCGTCAGTATTGAGCGTTCTGACCGTCAGAATTCATCCAGATTACGCCCTCGGATCAAGAGAAATTTCTATTTTATATCATGAGACTTTCAGCCCTGATCTAAGTGCAGTGACCGCTGAACTGAAACTGGTCCGCCACGTGCGATCTGCGAACTCTGCCGGACTGAAAACTTAATACGTGCTAGATATGGTACGCATGAGCTTAAGTCCGATCGCATTCGGCCAGGGGACCATCAGAAAGCATCTTTTACCCCGAAACAGCCCCGAATTGGATATGCACTAAGTAAACTTTGTGTCGGAGCCTGTTTTCGACGTTTTTAAGCTTATAAAAGGGCTTGAAACCCTCACTCCTCTCTCCCATCTGAATTTACAAAAACCCTAGATTGGGAGAGAGAAAAGGTGAGAGTTTGTGAGAGAAGGTGGGAGAGATCTTCCTGCCACCTGCTGCTGCTGCTGTACGTGCTTAGGCAACGCACTCCGATCACTTTCCCGGCGATTCCTCCCCTTTTCAGGTAAGAAAAACCCTAGAAAGTTGCTGATTTGATGTTTCTTCCGTTCCATAGCTTGATAGTTAGTAAATCTCGTAAAACAGGTTCTCTTATCGCTGTAGACGAAGCGTATACGCTCCGTTCGAATTTCAACATCCATAAGAGACAAGGTGCGGATTTTAGACGCTTTGATTGACTGTTTCCAAGGCTTTCAATGTCGTTTAATAGTAGATTCTTGACGGCAACGCCGTTTGACATGTACAACATGCTTTCCGTTTCCTGTTTCGTAAACTAACGAAGAATATGAGATTTAGGGCATTTTAGTCATTTGTAGGAAGTACTGTTCTCATGCATATTTTGCTGATGTGATTGACATGGTTTATTGTCGCATTAGAATGTTAGGAATGCGTGCATAATTAGTTTGGCGAAGAGATTCGCCTAAATGCGCACTTCGGGTCGACATACTATATGTAGACTTAAGTGTGTAGTGTAAGTGTTTGTATAAATGCTTGTATTAGTATGTATTGAATTAAATGATGTTATGGATTAGTTTGAGATTGGTTTCTCAATAAATATGCTGGTGTAAATGGTTTCCTTTATGTTAGCCATATGCACGATTTCATTATATGAATGAAATGCATGTGCTTGATGATTTACGTAAGTTGTATGTTATAACATGTGCTTGATGATTTCCTTATGATTTAGTTTGAGATTGAATTCTCAATTAATTTGCTGATGGAAAGGATTTCCTATATGTTGGCGTTATGCACAATTTCATTATATGTGTGAAAGACATGTGTAGGATGATTTACTTAAGTTGTACGTTATAACATGTGTTAACATGCTCACATGGTTGTATTTCATTTCCATTACTCTTGCATGAATGCTGATGTGATTCCATGATTGTTTGGGACTATACGTAGTCCAGGCAGTCGGTAACCGAGCGAATTCGTGGTTGGCTTATATTTACCACGAACGACGTGTCGATGAACGCGAGCCGTGTTTTGGAGTTGGCGGCAGTGGTTAGGCCACACGAAGTGTTTTACGCACTTCATGTCGTTCGACTTGCGATGCGCTCGTGCTAGTCGAGCCCGTCAAGTAACCCTACTGGCCGTTGTATGTTCACCCTACATGAGTCATATCTGCTTGAACCTAGGGTACTGAACTTACCATTGTAAACCCTGTTAACCATGGTACCTTGATCCACGAAGACTCATGAGCCGGGCATGGTGGTATGGGACACCGTGGTCGAGCTGTCGGCCTACGCTGGGGCCACAAACCTCCCCGTAGTGACCAGTGAGCACCTAGACTCGTGAGCAGATTATGGTGGTATGGGACACTATATTCTAGCTGTCGGCCTACACTGATCAGGCGACGAGTCCTTTGTAGTGACCGCGAGCGTATTCTGAGTCTACGGGAGGCGACGACCCTTCAGTTGCAGTAGAGTACGGTAGGCCTGTATTGATAAGGTGATGGGGGAGCGGTGCAACGAGTGCGTGCAACAGCCCTGGCAGCCCTTGCAGCGACCTACAAAATATACATCGTATGAAATTACTAGGAGTGACGACCCTAGACAGGATCTGTGTTGGGATTGATAGAAGGGAGGTACCTTAGTTTCCCAATCCTGCTGTTTGAATGGACTAATAACAACTTGAAAATCATATCACCATAGCATTGCATGTGCGTGGAAGATGTGGAGCACTCTAGGGAGTGTGGCATGCCGCGGTCGTAAGATGTTGCCGTATGAGGGAGATCGTCGGTGAGGGCATACATCACGTCATGTCATATTGCATTAACAACAGTATTAGGATTGTTTGATTTACTGCTTTACTATTATCGTATGATTGATTTGAGAACATATTAATCCTTGCTCTATTATTCCACTGAGTTAGCTAATCACTCCCACGTTACGGGACGGTGTTCTTGGACACCCACCAGACCTTTTGTGATTGCAGATGATGGCGCGGCCTGTGAGGCGGAGCTGGACTTGATGATGATGAGGAGAATTCCTCCTTTATGCGTGTTCTGATCGTCGGGATTACAGGGAGGTTGATTAGATGTCTTGACACTTGTCATTTTATATTTTCAGAGCACTCATGTATATACTTTCTTTATATTTTGAGGTATACATATATATGTTTAACCTGGTAACATGTTCACACTCAAGAGACACACAACAGTTTATATATGTTATACATACTATCACAGACTTCCGCTGGTAAATTTAACTGTCTCTGGAGTATGATATGCTGTTCTGGATTAATCTCACTCATGTTTAATACATTATCAAAGACAACATTCAATCATACATATCTATGTTGCATAAATAACATTTTGAAACTCGGGAGTTGGATTTTTGCTCGACCCCCCCGATTTTCGGGATGTTACAAAGTGGGATTTCGTTTCCATGGATTTCATTTCAGGACTGCCGAAGACTAGGAAGGGACATGATTCTATTTCGGTGATCGTCGACCGTCTGACGAAGTCGGCGCACTTCCTACCGATCAGAGTTACGAACTCTGTAGACGAGTTAGCTAGTCTGTATATCAGAGAGATCGTGAGTCTACATGGAGTTCCCTTAGAGTTCGTGTCGGACAGCGACACGCACTTTAATTTTATTTTCTGGACTCGCATTCAGGAGACTATGGGTGTGAAGTTGAAGTTTAGTACGGCCTTCCACCCACAGACAGATGGACAGACAGAGCGATTGAACCAGATTTTAGAGGACATGTTGCGGGCTTGCGTATTGGACTTCAAAGACAGTTCGGATGATTGTCTTGCATATGCAGAGTTTGCGTACAATAACAGTTTCTAGGAGAGTATCGGTATGGCACCTTATGAGGCCTTGTATGGGCGACCTTGCCGAGCACCACATTGCTGGGCAGAGGTCGGTGAGCGTAGATTGATTGGCCTAGAGTTAGTGCAGGCGACGTCGGAGAAGATTGATATCATTAGACGCCGGCTTCTCACAGCGCAGAGTAGACAGAAGAGTTATGCCGATATGAGACGGCGCCCGCTAGAGTTCGCGGTTGGAGATCATGTATTTTTACGCGTTTCCCCTATGAAGGGAGTCCTTCGATTCGGAAAGAAGGGGAAACTAGCACCGTGATTCATTGATCCGTTTCAGATTCTCGACCGTGTGGGTGCGGTGGCTTATCTTCTGACTTTGTCTACGCCTCTCGTGGGCGTTCACAACGTATTTCATGTTTCCATGCTGAAGAAATACGTTTCTGATCCTTCCCATATCATTAGATGGGAGAAGGTGCAGTTAGGAGAGGATGTTACATATATACTGCGACCGGCGCGCATACTAGATAGGAAAGAGCAGGTACTACATAGCAAGGTCATCCCCTTTGTGAAGGTGTTGTGGATGCATCACTCTGAGGAAGAGGCTACCTGGGAGACAGAAGTCGAGATCAGAAAGAACTACCCACAGCTTCTCGAGGAGTACGAAAAGGTACAAATTTCGAGGATGAAATTTATTGTTAAGGGGGGTAGATTGTAACGCCTCGAAAAAATCCGTACTGAGACTCGAGTACCAACTCGATCAGAAATCACTTAGGATTAATTCTTTTAGAAAATAATTGTAAGTTAACTAGCGCTACGCTAGTTTAGCTGTGAAATTAGCATCAATCGCTTTAAATATGTTCTGCAAGACCCAAAACTTGTAAAATCAATGATGCTATAATACCCTGAAACCTAGGATCAAATTCTAAACCCGTTTGCTCTCAGGAACCCTTTGAAACTTCGTATTTGATTTAGACCGCGCGTCGAAAGTCCGATGTCTACAATCTTAAACAGTTATGACCGCTTAGCTGGACTTGACAATCATTTTGAAAATCAAGCCCAACCGATGCTTTGAGGCTATTTCATTAAGCTTGGAGTGAAGAGAGTGAGAAATGGGTAAAGATTTGAAATTTTAATTCAAATCTGGCACGAGTCTTTGTGCGTTATTATTAAGCATTCTAACCGTCAGAATTCAATCAAATTTCACTCTCGGATCAGGAAAAATTTCTTTCATATCATGAGACTTGTAGGCCTGATTTAGGTTCGATGACCGCTGAACTGAAACTGGACCGCCACGTGTGATCTGGGAACTCTACCGGACTGAAAACTTGGTGTGAGCAACATCCAGTGACCATGATCTTAAGTCCGATCGCGTTCGGCCAGGGGACCTCACGAAACGCTCTTTTGGATCAGAACAACCCCGATTTGGTTATAACCTAAGTATACTTTGTTCCTATGTCTAAATAGGTGAGGTTTTAGCCTATATAAGGGTTTTAAACCCTCTCAAAACCCTCCCATCCGAATTTGCAACAAACCCTAGATAGAGAGAGAGAAATGAGAGAAAGTGAGAGACTTCTGGGAGAGATTTCCCTCCACTTGCACCAGCTTTCGCTCATATCGAAGCACCGCATCCCAATCACTTTTTCGATGATTTCCAACGCACTCTTAGGTAAGAAATCCCTAACCACTTGCTGTTTTAGGGATTTCTTCAATTCATTATCGAAATAGCTTATGTATCTTGTGCATTGGGTCGCATTTACGCCAGTGACGAAGCGTATACATCCTATTCGAACTGATACGCGTCTAGGGAAAAAGGTGAGGATTTTAGACGCTTTGAATGACTGATTTCAAAGCTTTCATTGTCGTTTAATAGTAGATTATCGACGGCAATGCCGTTTGACATGTAGAACATGCTGTCCGTTTTCTGTTTGGTAAATGTATGGAAAATATGAGATTTAGGGCATTTTAGTCATTTGTAGGAAATACTATTTACATCCACATTTTTCTAAAATGTTTGCCATGCTTATTTGTCATGTTAGGATATTAGAAATGCATGCATGATCTGTTTGGCGAAGAGATTCGCCCAAATGCGCACTTTGAGTCGACATACGCTATGTAGACTAAAGTGTGCAGGCTAAGTGTTTGTATAAATGTTTGTATTAGTATGTATTGAGTAGATAGTGTTGTGAATGAGTTTTGAGATTGAATTCTCAAGTAATATGCTGATGCAAATGATTTTCATCATGTTGGCTATATGTATTGATTTCATTATATACATGAAATGCATGTGTTGGATGATTTGCTTAAGTTGTATGTTATAACGTGTGTCAACATGCTTACATTGTTGTATTTCATTTCTGTTACTCTCATATAATTACTGATGTTGATATTCGAGTGTTTGGGGCTATACGTTAGTCCAGGCAGTCGCTAATGGATTGAATTTGTGGTTGGCTTCTATTTGCCACGAAGGACGCGTCGATGAACGCGAGTCGTGTTTTAAGTTGGCGGCAGTGGTTAAGCCACACGAAGTGTTTCATGCACTTCATGTCGTTCGACTTGAGATGCACTCGTACTAGTCGATCCCTTCAAATAACCCGACTCGCCATTGTATGTTCACCCTATATGAGTCATAACTGCTTGAATCTAGGGTACTAAACTTACCATCGAAAACCCTGTTAACCATGGTGTCTTGATCCATAAAGACTCATGAGACAGGCATGGTGGTATGGGACACCGTAGTCGAGCTGTCGGCCTACGCTGGGGCCACAAACCTCCCCGTAGTGACCAGTGAGCACCTATGACTTGTGAGTCGATTGTGGTGGTATGGGACACTACATTCGAGCTGTCGACCTACACTGATTGGTGACGAGCCCTTTGTAGTGACCGCGAGCGTATTCTGAGCCTACGGGAGGCGACGACCCTTCCATAGCGACGAGAGTACATTAGGCCTGTATTGATAAGGTGATGGGGGAGTAGTGCAACGAGTGCGAGCAACAGCCCTAACAGCCCTTGCAGCGACCTATAAATATAACATCGTATGAGATTACTAGGAGTGACGACCCTAGATAGGATCTGTGTTGGGATTGATATAAGGAAGGGACCTTAGTTTCCCAATCCTGCTGTATGAAAAGGACTAATAACAACCCGGTAATCATCATCCATATCACACTGCATGTGCCTGGAAGATGTGGAGCACTGCGGGAAGAGAGCATGCCGCAGACACAGATGGTGCCGCATGAGGGAGTATGTCGGTGAGGGCATCTATCATGTCATTTCATGCTTGCATTAACAACAGTACCTAGGAATGTTTGATTGTTTGCTTTACCATTAACGCGTGATTGATTTGATAACATGCTAATCTTTGCTCTATTTTTCCACTGAGTTGATCACTCACTCCCACGTTACAGGATGGTATTTACAACACCACCAGACCTTATTTTAGATGCAGGTGATGAGGCGATTCAGGACGCAGAGCCGGATTACTACGAGGATCAAAATGAGTTCTCGTATATGTAGTTCTCCGACGGTTTTGCGTAGGTGGCCTGGATCGGCGGGACATGCTAGTGGACTATCACCTGACATTTATTTCTTGCTTCATGACATGTATATGAGACTCAGTGATGTAGTCATACTTTGGAGACAATTTGAGATTATTTTTTTTTCGTACAGTGATATATATATTTTTCAGTCTTCCGCTTGCATTTTATCACTGGATCTGGAGTATGAATTGCAGTTTTGGTATAATCTTACTCATGTAAATGCTTTAACTCAGACAACATTGAATCATAATCATATTTGTTGCATAAGTGATGGTCTGGAACTCGGGAGTCGGGTTTCTACACGACCCCCGATTTTCAGGGTGTTACAATTTGTTGTTGAGAAATCACAGCTCTCCTTTAGCCTTGATTCTCCCCTTTCTCTATACTTCAACTTCACTCAAATCATATTAAGATATTGCCCTTTTCCAATTACTGACAAAAAGGGGGAGAACAAATCCCACCACGGAGAAAATTGTGTGTATCTATGTATAAATGGCGGTGCATGTGTTAAGGGGAGCAACTTCAGGAAGATAGGGGGAGCAACTACTACTAAATGTTACAATCTTGTGTCTGAACTCAATAGCATATTTGTAAAATTGTTTAAAGTTCATGTACACACAATTTAGGGTGTTAGTCTAGATGTTGTTCTAGGATTTCAGGTATTTTGTCATGTAATTGACAAAGGGGGGAGATTAAAAGTGCCTTGGTTTGTCAATTAGCGTGAGTGTTGAGTCAGCAAGACAAGCGAGCCCCATAGTAAGATTGTTCAAGCGTTTGCTTGAATCGGATGTGGCTTTAGATCTCTACAAAGGTAAATTTAGCTTCACATCCCATGACCCAAAACACCAAGTATATAAAACCTGAAAAGGCTAAGCTATATGTCTTGGGGGGGGGGGGGGGGGGGGGGGGGTGTGAATAGGACTATGCCAAATTTAAAATGATAACAATAGAATTTAAACAATTAAAGGAAAGATAGCACTATAATCAATCCATAATACTGAAATGTAAAGAAACCTCAAATGTATGAGTATTGAGATATTGATACAAATGTTGTTCTAAGGATAACCATACACTTAAAACCAAGGTATATGTTAGGACAACCTGATTCTTAGAAAGATCTTTGTATCAAAAACTCAAACTTGATACAGAGGAATAAATAAATAAATAACAAAGAAATGAAATCTAAGTTATTACAACATTCCCCACAATGCTTGAAATGTAAATTCACATCCACAAATACATTCCACAATATTGAATGATAAAAGATATAGAAATTAAACCACAAATCGAAACACAAAGAATTATAGTGGTTCACCTGTGTGTACACCAACTGTCAAATAACACACACACAGCTACTCCACTCCTAATATCCTCACATAGTCGATATTAGCGTTCAGTATAAAAATAGATTTTTCCAGGTTCACCTAAAACCCTCACAATTGTGTCTTTCAAGTGAGCTTACACAATTCAAAAACCCCACTCTCTAAGTTTTTTGGATCTCCTCAAATAACCAAAACAATTAGATTTTTCTGGGTCAATCTCAAAAGAAACAAAAAAAAAAAGATTTACACAAATGTAAGATACTTAGATTTTTCCTTTTGTTGTAACCTAGAAGAACCAAATTGGAGTAGAAGTTCAATATCCAATACTCACTTATGAAATGGTTTCAGGTTCTAAATTGATTTTAGAGTTTAAAGCACCTTGGACTGGCTTGATTTGATTTTGATTCCAAGAAATGGGAATACCTCAATTCCACTGTCAAATATAATTGGAATGCAAAAATTCAAAATCAAATGCAAAGAAAACTACAAAAAAAGAATATTAAATGAGCACAGTATAGCTTAAATAAATGATTAACTTATCTCTCAGAGTGATGTCTTGATTTTACTTGAATTGGATATCAAATTCTAAAAATCGTGCTCTATTTATAAGTGCAAAAGTCGCACCTTCGACTGGTCCTGTGGACATTACGACTAGTCATAGGACCAACGGATTTTTAAAATTTTGAGTGCGATCGGATAAAACTATTCCACGACTCGTCGTAGGCCATCCATGACTAGTCGAGGGACCTCCATAACTGGTTGTGACCTATCCATGACTGGTCGTGTGGAACTTGGAATAGTCGCTGGAGTTTAAGTCATAAATATAGGACCAGTCGAGGACGAGTTGAGCACTGTTCACACGACCGGTCGAGTAGTCACCGAGACTGGTCGTGGCTTAACAAAAAATTCTAAAAATTTGCAACAATCTTGGGATTGGTCGAGGAATTTCTTAGACTAGTTGAGCCAGTGCTAGGACTAGTCGAACAGAGTCCAGGACTAGTCTAAGAATAGACCAAAATACTTATAAAATAAGCAATTGAATTATGTTTCTGAAATGAACTACCCTAAGGTCAATTTAAGGTCTTTCATACCTTGAAATGACATATGAACATTAAACCTTCTTTTCTTTAGATGGTAGACGATCTTTGAAGTTCATGAAGCTTGAGTTCTCGACACATGATGAAGCTTGAACTTGTGATCATTTGAAGCTTGTTTTTGTAGTACTTGAGTTGTCGTTTGAAGCTTGATTTTATAGTAATTGAGTTGTACTTCATCTTGAGTCTTGAGTACGATCAGTTCTCTTGATTTTCGATGTTGCTTTGAGGTATTGAGCTTTAAAGCTTAAGATGAGAATGATGTACTTAATCTTGCAATTCTTTGACATAGATCTTGTTCTTGTCTTGAAGCATTGTCCTTGAACTTGAGATGCATTCCTTGAATAATTCAATGTACTACATAAGACACAAATAGTGTTTTTGACACTATAAAATTTGACAATCAAAGGAGCAAGAGACCATAACACTTACAATCTCCCCCTTTGTTAAATTTGTGACAAAACACATTTCACAATAACATAACCAATATACACAAAGAAACTAGTTACACTGGTTAAAGAAGCATGCACCAGTTATCATCAACTTGCATCAACACTACTGTAACGCTCAGACTTTTTAGGACTCGAGTATATGACCCGTGTCCCAAAAACCCAAGTGTTAACCTTAAAGAATGGTCAGATATAATATTTTTCTTTTATTAGAGTAAGCAGATGAGCATAAAGTGGATAAATCAGCATAAAGAAAAATTGTAATTACATTTAGAGTATATAAGAGAGTGCCCATAATGACTTATACAAACCAATGTCTCCATTCTTATAAATACAAAATGAAATAACATTATATGTGAAACAAAGTAAATTTACAACAATCTTAAGCTATGAAATCCTGTAGCAGCCCTTAGAAAATATAATTATGCACCCTTGTCAACCGTAGCCTGCTCCTCACCAATATGAATGTGAACATTATCAGGACCACCTCTGCTACCTGTACAGTTATATATTTAATGGAAGATTGGCCAACTCAATGTGAACTCCCCTCGAGATTACACACCGCCACATTAGGTAAGAAATAGTATAAAACATTCAGACAACCAAAACAGAGGACATGCAGTCTTATTATATGCATAGATGCGTAAATGCAATCATTGTCCTAGGTAAAACATACGGACGGACATTAGGGTCATCACCCATGCAATCATCGACCTAGGTAAAACATCTAGATAGTCTGTGCACTGGGTAAAACATCTGGACGGGCATATGACTGGTCATCAGTACAACACTCAGCGTAATTGCATGGGCATGATGATCCAAGTCATTATCATAAATCGAATAGCTGGTCATTAGCGCAACATTCAGTGTAATTGCATGGGTGTAATGATCCAAACCATCGTAATATGTAATGCATGCAGCAAAGTCATTATTAGTCCATTTACAACCAGCAAATTTAAATAAGTTCACGGTCACTACGTGGAGCACATGGCCCAGCGTAGGTCGACGAAACGGGCATAGTGTCCCATGACCACCATCCCCGACCCATGAGACTACCATTTTAAGATGATTAATGAAAACCCATCGACTAGTGGCCAATCATATTATAGTATATGGGGTGTACCATCGTATGGTTGCACGGTATAAAATATTGAACCTATATAGGGAAAATATCAAACAAAACTACGTAGGGCGAGTATCAAAATATGCCACATAGGGTGAATATCAAAACCATACGATAAGGACCATCCTTAAAAACCATTGGACACAACAACCCTAGATGGTAGACCCACATCAATGGTCAATTTAAACCACCATTCAATAACCACTAAGCTGAATGTCCATTACAATCACAACCAGTCAGGTTATATCCTAAGTATGGGTGTACATTTATAGTTGGGGGTTTCCCACTGATGTACCAGTTTAAGTTTCATAAGTAATCCACAAATAATTCATGAACAAATATACAAGATAAACATTAAGCAAGCAATATAGCAATTCAATTTTCACCAGCTAACACATGTAATTATAAGAGAGAGATATCAATTATAAATTTAAATAAAAACTATAACTATGGTAATGGAAAGATGAAAAGCTCAAGGGGAAGAATCATCACCTGAAACAACGTAGTTTCTTCCTTGATTTAAGTGATCATATGTACCTTGTTGCCTGATATCGCGTAGTAGCTCCCTAAAGTTATTTCTAATATAATAGCTTGTGTTAGAAGGCATTTCCACCTTTGGGACGAATAGGGCTAGCTAAGACTTGATGATAAAGGGGACATGGGCCTGATTCAGGGTTGTCAGGCCCACCAATCATGACACAATCACTGGGGTCTGGGTTAGGCCTGAAATGTCGCCAAAGATGGGGCCTGAACTGGGCCTAGACACGACCCTATATTTCTACCCAAATGAGGCCCAAACTATCTTACACTAGGGACTGAGTAGTTGGGTCCCATCCAAGCCCAAAGTGGAGCCGAGTTAGGTCATCCTTGGCCCAACCTACCATGGCCTAATGGGCCATTTCCAACTGAATGAGGCCCACCAGACTTTACATGGTGCGGCCCATCAGAAATGTTGCATATGAGGCTTACTGGGCCTAAGTTTAGGCTGATTTCAACTCATCATGTGGCCCAAACAAGAGACTGGTTTCAGCACAGATCACAGTCCGCCTAAGGGCCGATTTCAGTGTAAGTTATAGCTCATCTAGCTAGGGACCCGATTTCAGCCCATAGCCGGCCCATTTACCAGCCATTTTTAGTTCATTTCGGGCCCAGATAGAAGCTCATCAAAGGAACGGTTCCAGCCCCAATCTTTAGACCAATCTCAGCCCAAAACATGGGCTGGCTTTGGGCCTACAACATGCATAGTTGAAACCTATCTTCATGACCCAGCCATTCCCATCTGAAAGCCTAGTTTTCAATCCACATTACGGCTCACTGGATGTGGGCTATATCAAGCATGACCATCTGATTGCTACTACGAGTATGAAAGGTTAGATGTGATCTCTCCATAGTGAGTCCCACTTGGCCATCCAGATTGTTGTATGTATCTTTAGGGTAGGGTGAATGGGACGTGTGGGATATGGGCCCATGTGAAGTCCTTGTGGTCCAAAGCTATGCCCTATGGAGGTTCCAATGAGAGATCTACTCTGCACATTAGTTTTTGATGATCGAAATAGGATAGAGAGCAAAACACTTAGACAGATCTATAATCCATGTGGACCATAGTATTGTGATGTGTGATGGACTGATGGTCTGGCCCACCAATTGGCGGCATGTGGCCTACCAGCTTAAGTGGTGCGGTAATGGCAGCAGCAATAATAATAATTTCATCTCCACCACCTCTCTCTCCAATCGTCCTTCGGTTTGGGAGCTTAAGAGGGTCGGAACGGACTCGGACTCATACTCGGACAAGTAGTGCGACTTCAATGAGGAAGAAGAAGTTTCCATTAATGGCGTTTCTCCTTCCAACTCTTCTTCCTCCGTTTTCTTTCTTTCAGATGGTCCATATGGATCGTATGAAGCTTTCAGATAAGCTTCATCGAAGCTTTAGAGAGATTGGACTGGTGGGTTCCCTGGAGGAAGCTTTTGGCTATTTTCCTTAGGTCTTTATAAGGGATAGGAGGGAGTTGTTTTCTCTCCCTTCTTATTGCAACTCTAGCTTCCTAATAGCCATACGATCTGAACAAAATGGCCAAGATCGTCTTAGCTGAAACCATCTTGAAATACGCCTTACAAGGCCAGAACCGGCCATAGTTTTGGCTTCCTGTGGGCAAAAATCCTCTCCCATGTGGAGAGCCTTTGGACGACTGAGATTTTTTTTGATGGACGTCCGAGATCGTGCTAGATGGCTCTCACACAGATCGCTGATTTGGCATGTGGGGAGAGAAATAAAGTTTCCATTTTTGGAAACAAGTGTTAGTAGGGGCTGATTGTGTCAAGAACCGTGCGCACGCACACGTGTTTTCATGTGCGAGAGAGGTTGGATTTTGGTCAGGACCTTGCTGCACACAAGATGGATAGTTTAGGTCACCTCATAGAATCATCGTGGTGGCCCACAGATCAGAAATCATGGATGAAATTTTTCAAACGTGTTGCTGGCGGGAAACCCACCTATTTTTGGAAATTTTAGGTCAGTGGAGCTTTGGTCGCTCCTTGTAGTTTGGTGCATGTCCTACACATTGGCTGAGGTGCACATGCACCTCAGTGTGGGGTCCATTGTGATGTTTATGAGAGATCCACTTGTCCATGGTCCTCTGTGGGCCCATTTGGGCCATCTGACCTGAGTTGAGGTTAATGCAAAGCTTAAGTGGGCCATGCCAACTAGATCTTGACCTTTAACGGACAGTTATAATTGTTCCGGTGGTCAAATTTACCCCAAATCGAACTTCAACAGTTAAAGTGGCCCTGTGGGTCATCTACATCTTCAAGACTTGTTACTACCCATATAATAATAATAATTTTATTTTATTTCATTTATTTAAATACGGGGTCAACTTGTGATAGTCAAGTGGACAGATTGATCTCAAATCTTATTATGATGTTGTGAGTTGTCATAGTCTAAAATCTAAGGGTTACGATGGATAGATTGAGAGTCATTGGATAATGACATGTAAGGTAAATTATGTGGGTCACTACATATACATAATCTAATTTAGATCTACGTGGTGGCACCCCAGTACTGAAAGTACGAGGTGTTACAATCTACCCCCTTAACAAAAATCTCATCCCGAGATTTGCTATGTGTATCCCTAAGCGTTAACATTACAAGCAGTAATTTCACTTTAATAGTGCATTCTATTTCTCTCTTGTGCAATCACGTCCTGCACTATTAACAAGCCACATTTTAAACCTACCATACCATTAAGCATCTAGTCTTGGCATATAAATTCCTACTAAACATTTGGAACTGTCCTAGCATTAACCAATACTAAGGATTTGTTTAAACGTTTACCAACATCAAATGTCCCTTCGCCTCCACTAAGAGTTAGGCGACCACTAATGATAATATTTTACCTTTCTCTTTATTTTCTTTTACTTCTAATGATAGTCCCTAGCTGTCCAAAGTGTATTACCAATTTCTATTTTTCAGCGTTCAGGGTAACACGAATAGATGGTCATAGTAGGTTTCAGCCCGATACATCTATCCTTTGCCTACGTAAAACAGAGGATTTTATGTATCAATCCCTGATCCTGGTAAATCTTGATCTTCTGCCTGATTAGGGCATTGAGATCATTAGAATCTACTAGGATGTGGGGTTTGGATCAAACTACAAACACATCGCATACACATGATTGCATCAATCCATGATCTTGATTATTCTAGATTCATGGGGAGCATCCTGTAATCATCTAATGCGAGCGACCAAAATTTACGTGAATGGACGCGAGCGACCATCACGCTTCCAGCGTGCACTCTGATTATCTAAGTGCATTACCCAAGGTTTCAGGACCAAGATTTCTACATGAAATCTGAGTTCAACATTTTTCTAATTTTATTTAAGACCCTAAATCTAGTTTCGATATGCCCAGCCTAGAGTTGAAATCTTACCTATAAACCATTCAACATTTCCTCTAATTATTTTACGTGTTGAAAATTATGGTAAATACTATTCCTAAGTAAAGAGATGTATTATGAAATTCAAATTACAGTTTCTTAGAATGATTTCTTAGGTTTAGGAAGTGCGCATGGTTTATCTAATGGGTAAGAAGATTTTCTATAATTATAAGTTCTTTTCATTCACTAAGTGTTGTGATTATGTTATCTTTGACTAAGGGAAATTACAGAGAAGGCTTGGATCCTAAATTTCTAAAATGTCCGTCAGGTATTCGTTCTTCCATGATACACCAGTTTAGTTTCTAATTTCAATCAACTAATCTGAAAAAAATTCAAGGGAACCTATGTTCATTTCTAAGTCTTACAATCATTCAGACAGGTCCAAATGGAGCATAGAATATCAAGTTTCCATGTCCTCAATTTCTCCAAGATGCAAGGAGATTTCACTAAGTTTAAATAGTTATTCTAATAATTTCTAAGGGGACCTAGGATTTAAATTACTACATTCTCAAATTGTTCTTCTCTCAGATGGAATTTTATATCGCCATCCAAGTCACTTCTAAGGGAACCTAAGTTTGGGTTTCTATATTCACAATCATTCTTCTAAATTTAAGGGAAGTTCACATAAGTTTAAATTTCTAATTTCAACATCCTAACTTGAGACATTTAAGGTTGTATAAGCTCATTTCTCAAGGCCAAGTATATCCAAACTATGCTCTGATACCAACTGTAATGCCCCGACTTTTCAGGATCCGAGTATATGACTCGTGTCCTAAAAACTCGAGTGTTAACCTTAAAGAATGGTTAGATATAATATTTTTCTTTTATCAAAGTAAGCAGATGAGCATAAAGTGGACAAATCAACATAAAGGAAAATTACAATTACATTTAGAATATACAAGAAAGTGCCCATAATAACTTGTACAAACCAATGTCTCCATTCTTATGAATACAAAATGAAATAACATTACATGTGAAACAAAGTAAATTTACAACAATCTTAAGCTGTGAAATCCTGTAACATCTCTTAGCAAATATAATCATGCACCCTTGCCAACCGTAGCCTACTCCTCACCAATATGAATGTGAACATCATCAGGACCACCTCTGCTACCTGTACGGTTATATATTTGATGGAAGAGTGGCTAACTCAGTGTGAACTCCCCTCAAGATTACACACCGCCACATTAGGTAAGAAATAGTATAAAACATTCAGACAACTAAAAAAAAAGTAAATACAGTCTTATCAGATGCATGGATGCGTGAATGCAATCATTGTCCTAGGTAAAATATACGGACGGACATTAGGGTCATCACCCATGCAATCATCGACCTGGGTAAAACATCTGGATAGTCTGTGCACCGGGTAAAACATCCGGACGGACATATGACTGGTCATCAGCGCAACACTCATATACGTAAGCTAATTTAGATCTACGTGGTGACACCCGAGTACTGAAAGTAAGGGGTATTATAACTACTCCCCCTTAACTCCTCCCCCTTTCACAAGAAAAAAACTACATATCCACAATCCATGCCAATATACCAAAATATATATATATATATATATATATATATATATATATATATATATATATATATATATATATCACAATTACCACATACTTCATATATTTGGCATGCTAAACTTCTCCCCCTTTTTATCACAATATGACAAAGGAAGGAAACAAAATATGGAAAAATATATAAAAGAGGAATAAGAGAGCAAACAAGTCAAGACAGAAGCAAATAATGTGCATAAATAAGTAACCAACATGAACCAAAGGCATCCAAAGTCAGTCATACAAACTGAAATAAAGTAAAGGATCATAAGAGTTATTACATGCCATATGAAAATAAAACACTCAATCAGATCCAGAAGAGGGAGTAAGAATAAGGGTTTGGTGTAAACCCTTATTAATGCACCTCATATATTTACGCATATAAGTAAATTGAGAATCATGGATTACACGTATTTGAGCCACCTATTCCTCAAGAGAATGCAACCACTTAGCAAAATTAGAAGGCTGATAGTCAGGGTCAGCCTCAGAATCTGACTCAAGCTCATTAAATATATCATCCACGTTAAAATTATTAGGTAAACCGCCTTCTTCTTCATTCATTACTTCAGCTCCACCACCACCTTCATTTACTTGACCCTCAGCCAATTACACTTCATCTTGTTTATATTTTTTTTGTTGAAGATGAGGTGATGAATGGGTGCCTCTCTAACAAGCATAGCTACTAACATATTGTTAATAGAATGATAAATTAATGAAGGAAGACAGATATTAACACCAGATATGATGGAATGAAAAATTCGAACCATAAAAGAAGTGAGTTCGGTTTTGTTACCAGACCGAGGATAGACATTTGAAATAAAAATCCTGTGAAGGACTCTATATCTGGGTAATAAGTACCTTGAAGGAAACGCATTCCCATTCTGACTCCATTGCACATCTATATTGCATAATGCCATAGTAAGCACATGTTTTTCTGATTCAGAAGGTTTCTCAACTAAAGAACTAATAGGAATACCCTCATCATTGATAGGTAAATCCATTAGGCCAGATACTAGATGATGATCAACTTTAAATGGGCCTTCTCTAGTAGCAATTGTAAAAGTTAAATTTTCTGTAGAGAAATCAGAAATGCATGTGAACATAGACTGTGCAATAGATCTGTATGTCAGCCCACCCCAATGTAGAATGGTATCCCATCTTAGAGATTGGAGAAGCGGAAGGAGATCAAAAGGACCAATATGTGCAATATCTACAGGTCGCTCAATAATCACATTGCACATCCTCAAATCTCTCATGTAGGGAGTCATCTTCAGGTGACCGAAGGTGGCGCCGTGTGATAGCTGTCGCTCTGGAAGATGACGCACCACAAGAAATTTTCTTCTTACCTCTAGCATCCATTTGTAACTAAGAATATAAAAAATCAAGAGATTACAAAGGATGTAGAGTGGGGTTTTGCTAGATCACATTTTATAAAAGAAAACCCCAAAAATTCAAGGAAACACAAAATAAATTACTCCAATAGTTAAAATGAAGTATTATTGACTTGTATCTACAAGAAAAATGCAAATGATGGCCTAACCTTGAAGTTCTAGGAAGGAGGGTACGACTGGTCGGGCGTAGGTTTGTTGGAGAAGAAGAGAAAATGAGGGGAAAAGGAGTTTTTTCACCAAATTAAAAGCACCAGCACACTACACGAATGGTCGTGGGATGTCCTCGACCGGTCGTGACATGACTGGTCGAGTACTTCCTTAACTGGTTATGCATAGACAAAAACATGCATTTTTCACATAATTTTGAAATTTAAACAAATAAATTAACAAATAAATATGCTATAATACAAAAATGCATGAATAATTAATTTAAATTAAACATTCAAAGATCAAATTTCAATTTATTAAACTTACTTTTATAGAGCGGTTTAGTGAAAATGTCAGCAAGTTGAGTCTCGGTCGGAATGTATTCCAATGAAATTGTCTTTTCTTCCACTAATTGACGAATGTAGTGATATCTAATGTCAATGTGCTTGGTTCGTGCATGCTGAATTCTATTTTTAGATATATTAATTGCACTGGAGTTATCATAATATAAGATCATTGAATCCTATGCAATTCCATAATCGCTTAACATTCTATTCATCCATACAATCTGAGTGCATGCATTTCCAACTGCGATGTATTCAGCCTCAGCTGTTGAGAGTGATATGAAACCTTTTTTCTTACTAAACTAAGATACTAAACAGTTTCCAATAAAGAAATAACCACCACAGGTTGATTTCTTATCATCGATATTTCCAGCCCAATCAGCATTAGTGTACCTTAGTATCTTTACTGCACTAGTATCATGTGGATACCAAAGACCTAGATTAGCTGAACTTGCGACATATTGTATAATCCGCTTAATAGCAGTTAAATGTGACTCTTTAGCATCAGATTGATATCGAGCATAAATTCTAACGCTAAGAGCAATATCAGGTCTACTTGCAGTTAAATAAAGTAAACTGCCAATCATACTACGATATAATTTAGGATCCACACTTTTACCTATAGAGTCCTTTGAGAGTCTTAATGTTGTACTCATAAGAGTATCAAAAAAAATTTCCATTCTCAAATCCAAACTTTTTAATTAAGTTTAAAGCATATTTGGTTTAAGAAATAAAGATACCATCAAGTTGTTGTTTTACTTGCAACCCTAGAAAATAATTTAATTCCCCAACCATGCTCATTTTAAATTTAGACTTCATAAGATCTGCAAACTCAACAACAGTCATGTTAGTATAGGTAGATCCATAAATAATATCATCAACATAGATCTGCACCATTAAGATATGATCGTTATGTTTCTTAACAAAACAAGCCTTATCAACACTTCCTAATAGAAAATTAAGACTTAGTAGAAACTTAGTCAATTTTTTGTATCATGCCCTGGGAGATCGTTTCAAACCGTAGAGAGCCTTTTTTAGGTGATAGACATGATCAATATTCTTAGGGTCTTCAAAACCCGTTGGTTATTCAACATACACTTCTTCATGTAAATCATCATTTAAGAAATCACTCTTTACATCCACTTGATATATTTTGATCTTTCTAAAGCATGCAATGGATATAAATAGTCTGATTGATTCAAGACGAGCAACTGGGTCAAAGGTTTCATCATAATCGATGCCTTCAATTTGAGTGTACCCTTATACAACCAGTCTAGCCTTGTTTCAAATTATATTACCAAGTTCATCAGATTGATTTTAAAAAATCCATGTGGAGAAGTTCGAGTATTCTAGATGTGGCATTGGAGTCTACCTTTTTGTCAGCACTCCTGGTTTGCCTGCCAATCTAGCATTCGCCACATATTTTGTCTACATTCTGTAGTTTAGGTAGACCTCTTATCAGTTCTCTTTTGTTCAATCTATACAAAATTGCGGTAGTGTACATATCCAAGGCGTTTATGCCATAACTTGGTTTCATTTGTATGGACCATGTAACACGATTGATTAGAAAAGCTAGAATCACTTACGATGTAGCAGTTTTCAGACATATTTTCAGACATTCTACGACCAGTTAATTTTACTGAACCATTTTTATTTAAAATTTCACACCCTAGGTTAGAAAATCTTACGCTATGATTTTTATCACATATTTGAGAAATGCTTAATAAGTTATGTTTTAAACTTTCTACATATAAGACATTCTCAAATAAAGGGAGGTTAGAAAGTTGAACCATACATTGGCCAATAATCTTGCAGTTACTACCATCACCAAATGTGACTGATTCATTATTCATGTCTTTAAGAGTGGTGAACAGACCTTTTTCACCATTCATGTGCTCGGAGCATCCACTGTCTAGGTACCACTTTGAATGGCTTAAAGCTTTGAAAGCAGTGTGGGCAACCAAGCTAGTAAACTTAGGAACCCATTTCGTAACTGTTTTGCATTTAGGAGTATAGTTGGTCTTTTTGTATTTTTAGTTGGTGTAAGAATAACCTACTGAGTTAGATTTTAAGAGCTTCTTAAGTAAATCAACTATTTTCTTAGTTAAAGGCTTTCAGTTCTGACTTTTATAGTTGATATGGTTGCTTTTAGGTTTAAAAGGTTGAAAGGTTTTGGTATTTTTAGAAAAATTTTTATTTAAATTATTCCCTTTTGAGTTTGAAGATTCTCCTTTCACAAACTTAGGAGGAGTATTCTTCTGTTTAGGATGAACATTTTTATCGTAGCCCAAGTCGGATCAGTCGCAACATTTTCTTAATCCCAACAAAAGCTTTTCTAACTTTGGATCACCTTAGACATAACTCCATGTATCCTTTAAACTCAAAAGTGAAGAGACTTCAACTTTAAGTTTTTCATTTTCAGATTTAATATTTTTAATAAGGGAGGTTTTGAAATCTAAATCACATTTCAATTTTTTAAAACAATCTAAAATGTAGGATTTTTTTAAAATAAGAGAATTAAAATTTTCTTTAAGTTTTAAAAACTTTTCTTTTTGAAGTTTTTAATTTAACAATAATTTTACAACTTTCCTTATAAAGGGCATTATAAGCATCTTGAAGATCATCTTCATTTTCATAATAACTATTTAGATTTTCTTCACTAGTTGAATCATTATGACCTGAAAAAGTGAACTTGGCTAGAGTCATAAGGGCTTTAACTTCATTGCCCAACTCAGTTTCAGAATCCTCTGATTCAGAAGAGACTGCAGTGCCAGAAGATTCATCCCAAGTAGCCAACATTCCTTTCTTTTTAGGTTTATCCTTTTTAGGACACTTGTTTGCTAGATGCCCATATTCGTGGCAATTGTAACATTGAATATCTTTTAAAAATTTTCAAGTTTTAGATTTGGATCTTTTCTTATTTGATTTTTGAAAATCAATACTCTTTTTACTTTTGAAAATTTTGTAAAATTTTTTAGCTAAAAGGACCATATCATCTTCAGAGTTTTCTAAATCAGAATTGCTACTATTTTCTAAAGAAATAATTTTAGAAGATTTAAGGGTGACTGATTTACCTTCAGGAGCTTTAAAAGTTAACTCATAAGTTTGTAAATAGCCAATTAATTCTTTTACCCTCATAGTGTCTGTATCACGAAGTTCTTGGATTGTGGTTACCTTTGAGTTGAACCATTCAGGCAGTGAGCGTAATATCTTTGTACAAAATTTACTTTCTGAGATTTTATCACCAAGACCCTACATAGAGTTCACAATGTCATTTAATCTTATATAGAAGTCCATGAACATTTCATTTTCTTCCGTGTATTTTCTCAAATTTGGTTGTGAAGATTTGGACTTTAGATTTCTTGACAATTGATGTTCCCTCGTGTGTCATTTCTAAAATATCTCAAACATGCTTTGCAGTATCACAGGATATAATTCTTTTGAATTCATCCGGTGATAGTGTGCAAGTGATTACATTTAGTTCTTTTACATTGACACTACTCTTATTTTTCTGAAGTGTGGTCCATGAGAAATAAGGTGTTACTCTCATATATTTTGATCCATCGATACCAGTCACTTCAATGATAGGAGGGGTCCATTCAGTCAATGTGGCTTACCACATGCTCTCATCCATGGATTTAAGGAAAATTCTCATCCTGGCTTTCCAATAGGCATAATTAGAGCCATCAAATGGTGGAGGCCTAGTGACTAAAAGGCTATCAAAATTTGACATCTTATAAATAGCTTAGATCGATTAGCTTAGGAAATAAATCTAAAAATATAACTATTAAAATGAGCTATTAGGTTTTGATACCACTTGAAAAGGCCGAGCTATATATCCTAGAGGGAGGGTGAATAGGACTATGCCAAATTTAAAATGATAACAGCATAATTTAAACAATTAAAGGAAAGATAGCACTATAATCAATCCATAATATTGAAATGTAAAGCAAACTCAAATGTATGAGTATTAAGAGATTGATACAAATGTTTTTCTAAGGACAACCTTACACTAAAAACCAAATTTTATGGTAGAACAACTAGATTCCTAGAAAGGTCTTTGTATCAAAAACTCAAACTTGATACAAAGGAATAAATAAATAACAAAGAAATGAAATATAAGTTATTACAACATTCCCCACAATGCTTGAAATGTAAAAGATTACAACATTCACATCCACAAATACATTCCACAATATTGAATGATAAAAGATATAGAAATTAAACCAGACATCCAAACAAAAAGAATTATAGTAGTTCGCCTATGTGTACACCAACTATCAAACAACAGCCACACAGCTACTCCACTTCGAATATCCTCACACAGTGGATATTAACGTTCACTATGAAAATAGGTTTTTCTAGGTTCACCTAAAACCCTCCTTAAAAATGGTTAGAACAACATAGGCGTTAAGGCGTGAAAACTATTTTGCAAAATCAGGAAAATCTCTAAGTTTTCAACCTTTATCGATTTATCGATAGTGCTTTGATGAAATCGGACTCTGTTATCAATGTCCCTAAAACTCACTCGATGTTATTGAAATGAGGACTTCAGATGTCCAGCAAATAAAATGAATATTAGGATGAGTTCTCGATGAATAGATGACAGGATCGATATCATCGACTTTTGAATCTCGAGTTCATCAAAACGACTCAATAAAATCGACATCTAGTCAGTTTGTGCCTAGTAAGCAGTTAAGGAAAATCATGTGATTTTCGATGTGTCGAAGAGGGCCTCGATATCTTCAAATTTCAAATATTAATGATATTGGTGGACTTTCAATGATATCGGAATGGGACAAATTTATCCTGTAAGCTTTCAGGTAAATTCTTGTAAATGTTCGAGGTATCGAGAATCACTCGATGATATCGATATTCAAAGATCGATATCATCAAGACCAGGTCGATGTCATCAAATTGGGACACAAAACTATCCAGCGAGTTTATAGAAAAATTCCTTGAAGAGATCGATGAATCTAAACTAGTATTAATATCATCGATATTCAAGACCTGATGATATCGAGGAATGCTCGATCATATCGTCGCTTGTTTAGTTCCTAAGGCAAGTTTACTCTCATGTTTTTAAATATCGAGGAATCGAACCATGGGTTGATAAAATCAGAGTTAGAAATCTGATGACATCGAAGTGTGTTCTAAATCTTTAATCAGTTAGCAAAAAGATTCAAAAGTGTTTGACAGATTGAGTTTATGTCATCGAGCTGCCATTCAAAGTTATCGAGAGTATACGCTCGATGATATCGATCTATATAAAAAAATATGACTGTTTTATTTCCGTTGGAACTTTTTACCTATTTAATGAGAGTTTGCCTTAGGTTGTTTGCGTAGAAAATTGATAGAGATTTTAAGTGTTTAATTCAGATCACCTACCCTAAGCCATTTTCTCTCATAAGAGTTCATCTTCTAACCCACCCTCATCATTGATATTCAATAGAGTGGATTGACGAATGAACTTTCACATTTAAGGATCATCCAGCTTCCATCTTAATGGTAAATCATTGAGCTGGGATACCTTGAATGCTTAGATGCTTAGAATCATTATGTCTCTAAAATAGAAAAATATTTAATAGAGTAGGATTCCAACATAACCTTGACCCAACCCGTTACCTTACATTGGAGCATCAAAAGTGTTGCAGATCAAGGGAGCTAAAGATTCTTCAATATAAAAGGAGGAGATCTTCATCAACATGCTAAATGGGGCTTATCCACTTAT
Source organism: Magnolia kwangsiensis (assembly GCA_037074715.1). Lineage (NCBI taxonomy): Eukaryota > Viridiplantae > Streptophyta > Magnoliopsida > Magnoliales > Magnoliaceae > Magnolia > Magnolia kwangsiensis. The sequence continues at coordinate 81,729,003 of CM073589.1, read as the reverse complement.
CTGTATGTCATAAGAGTCCAGAGACCCTGCTGATCATTCCTTCGTGTAGGTTTGGGTCACAGGTGATTCTCACCCCTTTCAAGTCCTCATAGGAGGCTTCTGACAGGAGAATATGTGTGGGTGTTATGTGTTGACCCTTGCTCTTAGGGAGCATAAATTTTGGTCCTTAGTGTAGGTCCTTGGCCTGTGTCGCCTAAAACCTAGGTGTTGTGTGTTGACCTTTACTCCTATGTAGGGCATAAACTCCAGGTTCCTTATGTGGATCCTTGGATTGTGTGGCATAAAACCTAAGTGTTTTGTGTTAACCTTTGCTCTTGTGTAAGGCATAAACTCTAGGTTCCTTGTGTGGATCCTTGGCCTATGTACCCTAAAACCTGGGTTCAGTGTGTTGACCATTTCTCCTGTGTGGGGTATAAACTTGTGTCTCATGGAGACATGTTAAGTACCATATGTAGGTCATAGAGTCAGCCTTGTGTAGGTTGTACTAGTTTGAGGTAAGCCTAATATGAAACCTTTGTTAGTGAAATCCAATACACTCAAGAGTTAAGTGTGTCTGTCGAGAGTGGAGTAGGCAAGTAACCAAACCACTATACATGACTATGTTTAGGATTGTTATTTTCACCTTACTTCTCTGTGTTTACTTTAAATATTCACATGATGCAAGATGACATGACTATTTAAGAACTGATAAGTATCACATTCAACACACAGTCACTCATTCCATCCATCATAGACTAAATTTATATATTACTTAGATATTGAATAGTCTTTTAATTGGATCCTCTATTTGGCTTGGAAGCCATTAGAGTTAATTTAAAGATATCTTGATAAATTGTTATATTAGATCAAGATAATGATGATAGGATTTTAAATTGTTATAAAATTTTATAAAGTCCTATTCACCCCCCTCTAGGACACTTTAACATATTCCTACTTCTATTAGAGTGGTCATTACCGCAATTTCACTCTTGACTAGTCTTGGAGACTGATTAACCAGTCGAGTGAACAGTCCTCGACCAGTAGTGCAGGCTTGACTCAAAGTCCAGCAAAGATTTTGGTCTCACTCGACCAATCGAGTGCATTGCTCGACCAGTCGAACAGGCTACTCAACCAGTCGAGTAAAGATCTTATCTTATCGCGCCAGAAATTTTAAAAATTGGTTGGTCCTTTAACCAAACAAATCGACCATTAGACTAGTTGAGAGAACAATATTTTCACTTATAAATAGAGGATGAATTTTAGATTTTTTTCACTAATTCCAAGCTAAATCAAGTCATCACTCTGAGAGATAAGTTCGTGCATTTTTAAGCTATATTGTGCACATTTTAGATTCATTTTAATAGCTTTTGCTATTTGATTTTGTGATCACAATTCAACTTTATTTCGTTAAAGAAGGGAATTGTGATTTACCCTCTTTTGAGATCAAAATCAAATCAAGCTAGCCTAAGTTAATTTAATTTAAAATTAATTTAGACCTAGAATACTTTAACTTTTGAGACTGGACATTGAACATCTTCATCTACATGGAATTGGTTCTACCGGGCTTCATCAGAAGAAGAATCTTCAGATAAGTACAATTTAAATTTCTACATTCTGTGGTTTGTGAGATTCAGCCAGGAAAAACTCATTGTGGGGTTTTTGGAATTGTGTAAGCCCATTTGAAAGACACAATTGTGAAGGTTTTAAGGTGAACCTTTGTAACGACTCAAAAAATTTCGTACCAAGACCCAAGTACCACCTCAAGAAGAAATCACTTAGGATTAATTCCCTTGGAGATTAAACATAAGTTAACTAGCGCTAAGTTAGACTAGCTGTGAAATTAGCACTGTTCACTTTAAATACGTTCTGCAAGACCCAAAACTTGTGGAATCGTTAACGCTATAATACCCTGAAATCTAGAATCCAACTCTAAACCCAGTCGCTCTCGGGAGCACTCTGAAACTTCGTATCGGACCTGGACCGCACGTCAAAATTCCGATAGCGATAAACTTAGAAGATATTGACCACATTGTTGGACTTGACTATCTCCTCAAAAATTAAGGCCAAACGATGTCCTGAGACCATTTCCTTGAGTCCGGAGTGAAGAGAGTGAGAAAATGAAGATTTTTAAGAAATTAAATATAATTGTAAGTAATCTGGAATGTGTCTCTTGCGCGATGTTTCTAAGCGTTCTGACCGTTAGATTTCAACCTAAATTCACCCTCGGATCAGGAAAGGTAGCCCATACATGTCAAAGTACTTGTCGCCCTGATCGAGTTCCCGTGACCGTTGAACTGAAACTGGTCAGCCACGGCCGATATGGAAATTCGATCGGACTGAAAACTTAGCTTGACCTAGATCCAATATTAGAGAGCTTAAGTTCGACCACATTTAGTAACAGGACCTTCAGAAATGCTTCGTTGGATCGGAACAAGCCCGATTTGGTTATAACCTAAGTATACCATGGCCCTGAGTCTAAATTGGTGAGTTCTGGGCCTATATAAGGACCTTAAACCCTCTCTCATTTCTCCTATATAAATTTGAGAAAAATTAGAAGAGAGAAAAGAGAGATAAAGTGTGAGAGTAGTGGGAGAATCTTCCTGATATCCTACCCTACTATCCTACGTGCCTAACCATCCGGATTTAATCGCTTTTTTCGGCGATTCTGGCTTCATTCCTATGTAAGAAACCCTAACCCTAACTTATTTTAGGATTTCTATTGGTACAAGTAGCGAAGTAGCTGACTTACCTTGTGTTAGAGGTCGTCATACCGCCGTTGACGAAAGCGTACGGCTAAAATCATATTCGTTATGATTCTACGGCGTAAGGTGCGGACTTTAGACGTATAGTGTAACGCCCGTGAAAAAATCCGTACTTGGGTTCGAGTACCGATTCGACCCGAAATCGCGTAGAAATAATTTCCATGGAAATTAAGTGTAAGTTAGCTAGCGCAACGCTAGAGTAGCTGGGAAATAGTCCCTGATCACTTTAAATACGTTCTACAAGACCCAAATCGAGTAGAACAAACAACTCTACAATACTCTATAACCTCGAATCAAACTCTAAGCAGGTTTGTTCTCTGGACCACATTGAATTCTTGAATTGGATCTAGACCGCGCGTCGAAGGTCCGATACCTCCTATCTTAGACCGTTAGAACCGCCCAGCTGGACTTGACAATCATCTCGAAAATCAAGTCAAACCGATAATCACAGACGATTTCGTTGAACCCGGACTGAAGCGACCGCGAATAAGGACGAATTTGGAATTTCAAATTCAAATCTGGCACGCGACTTGGCGCGTCAGTATTAAGCGTTCTGACCGTCAGAATTCATCCAGATTACACCCTCGGATCAGGAAAAATTTCTATTTATTATCATGAGACTTTCAGCCCTGATCTATGTGCGGTGACCGCTGAACTGAAACTGGTCCGCCACGTGCGATCTGCGAACCCTGCCAGACTGAAAACTTAATACGAGGTACATCTGGTACTCATGAGCTTAAGTCTGATCACAATCGACCAGGGGACCACCAGAAAGCAGTTTTTGAACCGAAACAGCCCCGAAATGGATAGGCATCAAGTAAACTTCGTCCCGGAGCCTATTTCTGGCGATTTCAAGCTTATAAAAGGGGTTGAAACCCTCATTTCTCCCTTCCATCCGAAAATCAAAAACCCTAGGAGAAAAAGAGAGAGATTTTGAGAGAAAGAGAAGAAGAGAATTTTCCCGCTTCCGAGCCCCTAACAGTTGCTGCTTCAGCACTTCTTTCCAATCACCTGGCTGGTGATTTCTCCACTTTTTCAGGTATAAAATAACTCCCAAAACTTGCTGATTTAGGGTTTACCTAGATGCATAACATGTTAGCTAACGTATTCCATAAATCAGGCTCTCCTACTGCCGTAGACGAAGCGTACACGCTCCGTTCAAAATCCCGCAACCGTAAGAGACTAGGTGAGGATTTTAGACGCTTTGATTGACGGTTTACAACGCCTTCAATGTCGTTTAATAGTAGATTATCGACGGCATCGCCGTTTGACATGTACAACATGCTCTCCGTTTCCTGTTTCGTAAATTAACGAAGAATATGAGATTTAGGGCATTTTAGTCATTTGTAGGAAGTACGGTCTACATGCATATTTTGCTGACGTGATTGACATGGTTTTTCGCCGCATTAGAGAGTTAGGAATGCTTACATAATCAGTTTGGCGAAGAGATTCGCCAAGTTGCGCACTTTGGGTTGACATACTATATGTGGACTTAAGTGTGTAGTGTATGTGTTTGTATAAATGCTTGTATTAGTATGTATTGAATTGAATGATGTTATGTAGTAGTTTGAGATTGATTTCATGATTAATATGCTGACCTAAATGATTTCCTACATGTTTACCTTATGCATGATTGCATTACATGCATAGAAAGTATGCCTTGAAGATTTGCTTAAGTTGAATGTTATAACATGTGTTAACATGCTCACATGATGTATTTCAATTCCAATACTTTAACATGTAATGCTAATATGATTCCATAGATGTGTGGGACTTGACCTAGTCCAGGCAGTCGGTAACCGAGCGAATTCGTGGCTGACTGGTCATAGCCACGAACGACGCGTCGATGAACGTGATTCGTGTTGAGAGTTGGCGGCAGTGGTTAGGCCACGCGAAGTGTTTTACGCACTCCATGTCGTTCGACTTGAGATGCGATCGCGCTAGTCGAGCCCGTCAAGTAACCCGACTGGCCGATGTATGTTCACCTTGTATGTGTCATAACTGCTTGAACCTAGGGTACTGAACTTACCATTGTAAACCCTGTTAACCATGGTACCTTGATCCACGAAGACTCATGAGCCGGGCATGGTGGTATGGGACACCGTGGTCGAGCTGTCGGCCTACACTGGGGCCACAAACCTCCCCGTAGTGACTAGTGAGCACCTAAACTCGTGAGCAGATTATGGTGGTATGGGACACTATATTCTAGCTGTCGGCCTACACTGATCAGGCGACGAGCCCTTTGTAGTGACCGCGAGCGTATTCTGAGTCCACGGGAGGCGACGACCCTTCCGTTGCAGTAGAGTACGGTAGGCCTGTATTGATAAGGTGATGGGGGAGCGGTGCAACGAGTGCAAGCAACAGCCCTGGCAGCCCTTGCAGTGACCTACGAAATATACATCGTATGAGATTACTAGGAGTGACGACCCTAGACAGGATCTGTGTTGGGATTGATACAAGGGAAGTACCTTAGTTTCCCAATCCTGCTGTTTGAATGGACTAATAACAACTTGGAAATCATATCACCATAGCATTGCATGTGCCTGGAAGATGTGGAGCACTCTAGGGAGTGTGGCATGCCGCGGTCGTAAGATGTTGCCGCATGAGGGTGATCGTCGGTGAGGGCATACATCACATCATATCATCTTGCATTAACAACAGTATTAGGATTGTCTGATTTACTGCTTTACTATTATCGCGTGATTGAATTGTGAACATGCTAATCTTTGCTCTATGATTCCACTGAGTTAATCACTCATTCCCACGTTACGGGATGGTGTTTGCAACACCCACCAGACCCTGTTGTAGTTGCAGGTGAGGACGAGATCGAGGAGGTGGAGCCAGAGATCGACGAGGACCAGGATGAGTTCTCATATATGCAGTATCATGACGGCTTCCCGTAGGCGACCTGGATCGAGGGGACATCAGTGGGACTTTCCTTTTTGAACATTATTCTTTTGTTATGTATATGTACATGAGACTCAGAGATGTAGTCATACTTTGGAGACAGATGAGATTACTTTGTTTTTCCATACAGTGATATGTACATTGTTTAGTCTTCCGCTTGCTTTTATCACTGGATCTGAAGTATGAATTGCAGTTTTGGTATACTTTTACTCATGTGAATGCTTTAAATCAGACAACATTGAATCATAACCATTTTTGTTGCATAAGTGACGGTCTGAAACTCGAGAGTGGAGTTTATACACGACCCCCGATTTTCAGGGTGTTACATATAGGTTTTGGTTTTCAAGACTTTCAGTGTCAGTTAATGATTTATAACTGACAAGGGTGCGATTACACATGCAAAATGCGTCGTCTATTTCGTTATACGAGTTAACATGAACTATGTAGAATATAGTATATTCTATGCATATGTTGGAATGTTTGAATATGTTTGGAATTTGGATTTGCGCTTAACATGTTTTTTTGTCATGAATATATGCTTAATACATGTGCGACAACTCCTTAGCGAAAGGACTTGCATAAAATCATGTCTCGAAAAAATACGTTATATGTGACTAAGTGTGTAGCCAAAGTGTTTGTAGAAATGTTTGAATGAACATGGAGCTCGGATTCATGCACACCATGGTTATCCATCGTGGGTATATGCACGTGGTATGTGGGGCAACTCCCTAGTGAAAGGATTTAGCCTAGCACATGTGTAATCCTCATACATCATGAAAGTGATGTATGTAGTCTTTGTGTTTATGCAAATGTCTGAATGTGCTAGTGATCACCTAGAATACTTTGTAGGAGGATCGAGATACGAATCTCGGTTACCTCAATTATGTGTATGATTTTCTACACGTACATTACATTGTAATGTCTATTTATTTCGTGAAGTGAATGTGTGTGAAATCTTGTTTGTATTGTACTTCATAACATGCTTCTTGATTGTTAGAATTGAATTACTTGTTTAATCCTACTTTAACTATCTCATATAATTCTTGGTGATATAAAATGAAGATGGGACTATGATTTAGTCCAGGCAGTCGGTAACGGAATTGAATTAGTGGTTGAGATTCATTCACCACATAAGACGTGTTTGACGAACCCGAGCCGTACTTCGGTTGGCGACAGTGGTTAGGCCACGCGAAGGGCCTATGCACTTCATATCGTTCAACTTGTCGTGCGCTCGAGCTAGCTGAGCTCGTCAAGTAACCCGATCTATCCAATGTATGTTCACCATGTTTGGATGTCATTGCTTGAACCTAAGGTACCAAACTTACCAGAACAACCCTATTAACCTTGGTACCTTGATCCGCTAAGACTCATGAGCCAGGCATGATGGTATGGGACACCGTGGTCGAGATGTTGGCCTATGATGGGGTCATGAGCCTCCCCGTAGTGACCAGTGAGAAACCCAGACTCGTGAGCTGAATATGGTGGTATGAGACACTGTATTCGAGCTGTCGGCCTACACTGATAAGGTGATGGGGGAGTGGTGCAACGAGTGCGTGTAACAGCCCTGACAGCCCTTTGTAGTGACCTCGATCATACTCTGAATCTGTGGTGAGGCGACGAGCGTTCCTGTCATAAACAAAGTATAAACTAGGCCTGTATCAATAAGGTGATGGGGGAGCAGTGCAACGAGTGCGTGTAACAGCCCTTTACAGTGACCTAGAACTGCATCATCGTATGAGATTATCTAGGACTGACGACCCTAGAATGGATGCTTGTTTGGGAATGATATAAGGGAGGTACCTTAGTTTCCCAATACTGCTATATGAAAAGGACTAATAAGAACTTGGTAATCATGTCCATATCGCACTGCATGTGCCTGGAAGATGTGGAGCACTGAGGGACGAAAGCATGCCGCGAACGTAAGATGGTGTCGCATGAGGGAGTATGTTGGTGAGGGAATGCATCATTATTGCATCTCATCCTTACATTAATTACAGTATTTAGGAGTGTTTGATTGTAATGCTTTATCATTACTGCTTGACAGAATTGATAACATGTTAACCTATGCTTTATTGTTCCACTAAGTTAGCTACTCACTCCCACATTACGGGACGGTGTTCTGGACACCCACCAGACCCTGTCTTAGATGCAGGTATTGGCGAGATGCAGGAGGCTGTGCCTGACTACTACGATGATCAGGATGAGTTCTCATATATGCAGTTCTCTGATGGTTTCGCCTAGGTCATTCAGATTGACGGGGCTACAGGATTCACCATGCTAGTGGAACTATTCTTTTGACATTTTAATTTTTGTACTATGACATGTATATGGTAGCTCAGTGATGTATTCATACTCTGAAGACTGAACATGATCTTTGACTTCTATACGTTATATTCACCTAACAATCTTCCGTTTACATTTTATAAATTAATCTGGAGTTTGAATTACTGTTTTGGTGTAATTCCACTCATGATTAATGCACTAACACAGAAAACATTCAATCATAAGCATTTATGTTGCATAAGTGATGTTTTGAAACTCAGGTGTTGAGTTGCTACTCGACCCTCAATTTTCAGGGCGTTACAAGTTGGTATCAGAGCATGATTTGTATTAAACCGGACCTGGATTATGGTCACACAACGTACGTTGACACTTTTCGGCATAGGTGGGTGTGAGAGAAATGTAGAAACGAACTTAGGATTCCCCGATTTCGTAAATGGTGAAGTTCACTGAAAATGATAGCCGAGGTCGGGTCTGTATTCATCCGTGAGCACATGAGTCGACCCCAAATCACTTCTAGACCATCAAGTGATGGGTCTAGATAGAAAATTATCCCATCCCAGCCGTTAAAAATTGATAAATGTCATTATGCATCAGGATATGCCCGAAATCACCCGAAACGGCTCAAAATGGAGTCGGAGGCCTAACTATGCAAGAATAGAGGGACCCAGGGTGGGACCCAGACATTTTTGGGGCCTAGGGGGCAGGTGGACCTCGCCCAAATGGTGAGACCTCGCCAACTAGTCTAAGGAGTGGCGAGGGCCTTGCCGAGTCGGTGAGGCCTCGCCGGTCAGCAGGCCAGGTCGGGTTGGGCCTTCTGGCCGATCGTGTTTGGGTGCTAGGGTAACCCCTTGGTGTGTGGACCGTCGACTAAAACATCCCCAAACATAACCCTCCTTCACAAAGTGACCCCCAAGCTCTCTTTTCTCTCCCAAACTTCTGGTTTTTGGCAAAAACCACCCCTCCAATCACTTCCTCTTTCATTTTCTTGCACCACCTTCATTACCCATTCGAAACCCATCTCCTTTGCTGCCTACACTCTCCGTTCTCTTTCGTTTAAGCCCCTCCATCCTCCATTTGTGGCTAAAATTTGTGTGAGTTCTCAACTCAGCCCATTTCTTCACTTTTCCTTCTTTAATACTTGTCATTTGGGCCTATACAACCTCTGTTGAGGCTCACATTCATGGAGAACCAGAAACTCCAGCCCTATTCCACCTTTTCTTCACTTTTCATGGCCTTCTTCGAGATCATTGCAGCCATTTTCTCAATTTTCACCATCCTTTCTCTTATGGGAAAGAGAAAGGGTGTGGCGGATAAAGCTGGGCCTAGCCGCCCCACTTGTGCAAGGAGACCGAGAGGCACCGCCGCTAGTTCACATGTCAATCGAGAGTTTCAGACGAAGTGGGATCTTGATCCCCGAACTCCTACTGGAAGGGCTCATTTGGCGGAGCTGTCTTATGGAGATTATGAGGCCCGTAGGGTCCTTTTTGAAGCTCAGGTGGATGGACGGCTCTTTGGCGAATATCTGTTGCTCGAGCTTCTGGAAGGGGCCCATTGGGGTCCACTATTCGATGGCAGGTATCGCACCAATGCATGCATGGTTCGAGCTTTCTATACCAACATTCACGAGCCTACGCTAGAGCCCTTGTAGTTCCAGATCTCATGTGGAGTGGATCGGTTGGCCACAATTGACGTCAGATTGATATCTCGGCTTTTGAATGTGCCCCTTGGTGAGGTATATGCAAGCGAGCTAAATCTGAGGAATGCCCGTGAAAGGGATCGCCGCACACGTGCCATTTGTGGCCGACTGGTTCAGTAGCAGCCGAACAAAAGTCTCCTAGTGACCAATATGTCTGACGACTTCCGTTTACTCCATCACATTTTCACATTCAATGTCTACCCTAGGTGGAGCAATCGCAGCGAGTGTACGCGCCTCATGGTAGACTTCCTGTATCAAGTGGGGCGGAGAGCGAACCTATGTGTGCCTACATTCGTGTTGCGACAGATAATTAATACTGTACGCTCTAATAGGAAGACTGATTCACTCCCCTTCGGCCGACTCATATGCAAGATTTCCCGTGAGTTTGGTTATAGTCTTGGGGCGAAAATGTCGGAGCCGGTTCAACACATCAATGAGACTACTCTCAATCAGATGAATATCAGGATACAGCGACGCCAGGCTCGTCTTGATGAGAGCGATGATGAGACGGAGAGCGAGGAAGAAGAGAGTGAGGAGAGGAGGGAGCTGAGATAGAAGAGGAGGAACAAGAAGAAGAAGAAGAGGAACCGGAGGCCCAGGATAAGGAGGAGAGCTCCCCTCCTACGACACCAGAGTAGGGTATTGATCAGGCTGTTAGGGATGCTCGTATAGCCCGACTTGAGGAGGGTTAGGCTGTCCTATGACAGGACATTATGGATCTTCGAGGCCTCGTGAAAGATAAGTTCAAAAAAGTGACTCACACATTAAAGACTATCCTGTGCCACTTGCAGGATAAGGGTGCCCCTCCTCCATCGCCAAACTCGGACACTTAGTCATCCATGTCGGCGTCTTGCAGCTCGTTTAGTTACTGCTTTAGGCTATATTTGTGTTTTCATGTTGATAGGCCTAGTAGTGCAGTAGTGGTAACATGTTTTAAGTGTTTGGGGCTTGATTGTATTAGCTCACATGCATCTTCTGTCATGATTCATGTAACTCTGTATTCCATGTATTATGATAATTTTGGTAAATGAAATGCATACCACCTCTTTTGCTATGAAGTGTTTGGATTGCTTAAGTAATTATGCGTTGTGTTGCTATGCTTCATCTTACATGCATTGCACCCTATGTTGTATAGGGCATACCATGGAAATATACGTGGAGCACAACACACCTCACACTCACTGATATGATGGACCAGGCTCCTTCCCACAGAGATGGTCGTATGGACCCTAGTTTGGGCCCAGATTGTGAGACTATACCTGTGTCTCAGCCAACCACTGGTCCTACAGGTAGACTACCACCGTATACACCACGGGTTCGTGAGCAAAACCATGCGTCTTCCTCAATGCAGTACATGCCTCAGCCTGCCCCACCCACCGATAGATTTGAGCAGATGATGATGTTGATGCAACAGTAGCACCAGTAGCTCTTAACCACTATTGCAGGGGCCTTATCTCAAGGTGGGAGTGCGACTCCACCTTCACCATCTGTACCTCCTGTGGAGACTGCAGAGCCTTCTGCTCAGGCTGAGGATGTGCCTCCACCTGCACCTGCTGCATACCCTACAGGGAATTTGGGTACTAGTGGCCTTCTCGAGCGATTCCAGCGCTTGAGACCTCCTAATTTTACGGGTTCTCACAGACCTGAGGAGGCTGAATATTAGCTAGACCGCATCTCCAAGATACTATGGATGCTACATTATATCGAGCCAAAGTAGGTTGAGTTGTCCACCTTTATGTTTGAGAAGGAGGCCAGTATGTGGTGGGATAGTGTCCTACGGACAGTCGCGGTTGGTTACGTATGGACTTGGGTAGCTTTCAAATTTAGTTTCCACGAGAAGTACTACCCTCAGACCTACTGACATGAGAAGGAGAATGAGTTCTTGTGCCTCAGGCAGGGAGGCATAACAGTTACCGAGTACGAGTATCGATTTACTGAGTTGGGCAGATACGCCCCTACGATACTTACTGACGAGAAGATGCGGATATGACATTTTTCTGAGGGCTTGCGACTTGACATTCGGTCGAAGATGTGTTGTGTCAGCATACCCGCCTATGCCGAGCTGATACATATGTCTATGCAGGCAGAACAGGATGTAGATCGACTGACACGCTCTCGTGGCCCTATGGTTGTTAGGCCACGACCAGATACCCAGAGCAGGTCATTCCTCGGCAAGAGGCCTCGTATTGACTCTCTTTCCAGGATTGCGGCGCCAGTAGTTCCGATAAGGCGTCCAAGTGTGACTTGTTCTTACTGTGGGAAATCGGGTCACCCTGCAGAGAGCTGTTTTGCACAGATGAGAGATAGCAGATTTTCACCACTGCAGAGGATGCTACGAGAAGGATTTTCAACATCAGTTTAATTAGTGATAAGCATAACTAAAGGCATAACCCACAAACAACAACCAAAAACTCCATTACATTTCCACTATGATCAAAAACTTTATAAGTACAATGAGCATAATGGGAAATATAATGATGATAGACCAAAATCTCCAAAATAAACTGCCACGTGCTTAAGCTTCAGCGCTGCTACGATCCAACATCACCTGCACACGACAGTCGTGCATAATCTTATAGAAAGTGTGTGCGCAAGGTGGTAATGCAGTTATGCAATATCAGAGTAATGCAAAAAATGCTGATGAATCCATGAATACCATAAGCCGTACCAAGGCTATGCAATGCAAGATGCACGTCAAGCATACAAATCCTCATCTAAGTCCACATATCAATACAGCTCAAATCTGGGATATCACCAGAGTCTAGTACACTCTAAACCAGATTGCCGCCCCATCGCGTGCAATAAGGTTAGTGAAAGAGACCTCACTATCCGCCTGCCAATATCGAGCTCGACTCGTCGATAGCGGACCCATTCCTCGAGCTGTACAGACTCAGCCTAGCTTTTCCCCCTACTCTCGGGCAGGTAAGGCCGCACCCCCTTCTAACCGACCACGACACAGTGGAAAGTGCAACCGTCTGGTAATCGGCACTCGACACTCCTATACCCACTCGGTCTAGACGTTGGAGTAACTTCTTGGTACCATAAGGGTTTAGGGACTTTCACCCAGGGATATCTATAGCACCCCATGTAGAATAAAATTTTTGATATTTAATCCTGTCAACCACGATACGTCTGTGGAGGCTACAGCCCTGATGTCGCTAGGGCGTAAAGTAACCATATCACACAATGCGAAATGCATGAATCACGCTATCCAGTCATGCAACAAATCCTGCGCGTATCATGCTCTCATGTAGGGCAACACCGCCTAACCGGGAGCCCATAAACAACCTGCCCAAACTCATATGCTATGATCAGTCACCTCTTATATCAAGCATACATATGATGTGTATGATCATGAGTCATGGAACTATATTAAATATGTAATAAAGTAATGAAATATCCTTACAATGCAGGTGGCCTAGACGGCTGACACACAATAAGTACTGCCTATCAATGGGCCCTAGGGAGAGTTGTAATGTGGACATCCAACCAACATTTTACTAGCAATGTGGACGTCAAACCAACGTTGCTCCCAAGGAGAGATTGTTGTGAACATCATTACATAATCCGTGTTGGGATCACACATTGCAATAGACCTTAGGTACATTCTATTGGGCCTTAAATATATCAAATGGGCCACATCCTATGGGCCTTATATTCATCAAGTGGGCCACACCAATGAGCCGTATCAATAGGCCTTAAGTGCAATTCCCATTGGGCCTTAAATATATCAAATGGGCCACATCCTATGGGCCTTATAATACATCAAATAGCCCAATCCCATGGGCCTTAGAATACATTAAATGGGACTCAACCCATGGGTCTTACATATATATTAAAGTGGGCCCAATGAACTACCAAAAAAATACTTTAAAATGGGCCTCAAAACATGTCAAGGTGGGGTCCATTTGGATAATGGATCTAGCTCATTCTATGGCTCATGCCAAGAAATGAGCTTCCAGAATGAATGGACGGACTGGATGCAACACGTGCATCATGGTGGGCCCCACTATCACTGGACAGTGTCAATAAAACACCTGTGCCATGGACTCCACCGTCCAGGTGGACGGTGTGAATAAAACCCATACACACTGGTGGGTTCTGTGGACGGTGTGGGTAAAATATATGCATCACTGTGGGTCCCACGTATGTGGCCCACCATAATGTTTATTTCCCATCCAAGCCGATGATAAGGTCGCACGGACCTGGATGAGGAGGAAAAAATAAATTCATTTTGATCCAAAACTCCTGTGGTCCATAAAAAGGGGTTCAATGGTAGAGGTTCAATCCCACTGTTTCCTATAGTGTGGGCCACCCAAGCCATGGATGCGGCTGAAATTTGGAGGGGGCCCACTACTTGGGGTGGCCCACCTCATGAACAGGCTGGATGACAAATAAACATCATAGTGGGACCCACATACAGGGCCGTGGGCCCCTGGAATCCGCCCGTCCAAACGCAGTAAGGTGTTGTTGTTGTCAGGGGCAGCAGGCGCTGCCCCACATGCATACTTATTTTTTTTAAAAAAAAATCATGATTCTTGTGGTTTTTCACAGGTAGGGCCCACATCAGGTAAATCCAACCCGCCCATTGCATTCTGTGACGCAAGACCATCCAAACGAGTCCAATATCCGGTGTTTTTCTGGTGAATAAAAATGTCAGGGTGACTTTCAATGGTAGAAATCATCATTTTATAGGTTATGGCCCTCCTGAAGATCAGATAAACCTCATTTTTTGGCTCAACACCTAAAATGTTCCAGGGAATAAGGTAGATGGCGTGGATTAAATACATACATCAAGGTGGGGCCTATGAGAGTGGGCCACCCCAGGAGCTTGTAACCAAGCTAATATTTGTGTTTTCTCAGAGACGTCCATCGTCGTTGGATGCTGGACGGTCCTCAAAACCAAGGTGGGCTATACTCAGGTGGGCCACCACATGATAAATGGTTTGGGTACAACACACTTAAGGTGGGCCACACTAGTAGATGGTTTAGGTAGGATACATGCCTCATGGTGGGGTCCATTCAAGTGGGCCACACAACCATATTATGATCTCAAAAAGGGAAAATGAATTAGAGAGGGAGAGAGAGAGAGATATAGAGAGTGGGACACACTTGAGATGGAGGGCTCCGCCACTATGAGCCCTCCCTTGAAAGAAATCATACACCAAATGGATCCCTTTACACATGGAACCACCGAAATCGAAATCAACGGTGGAGATCCTTTCCCCACCAATATGGAAGGTCTAGATGACCTTTTTAATTCGAGGAAATAAACATCATGATGAGGTCCATGGAGAATGGCCCCATCGTAGAATGATCATGATGATCCTAGTGGGCCATCGGCCACATCTTAGGGTCCCGAGTGAGATCTAAACCATTGATCGGTTAGCCTCACTTGGCCCATCTTAAAAAAATGAAAAACTACTATTATCAAGCACCCACCGTTCTATCTTCTTGTTCCTATGAGTTCCTTAGCTCCTTATCTTCAATTTCAATGGATGAGAATAGGTTTAGATGGTTGAGATGGGAGATGAAGGGGTAGGAAAGGTAGGCCAAACTTGGAGTTTTGAAAGAGAGGGAGAGGCTTGGACGTGGGATGCTTCTCTTTCTTGGAAATGTGTTTGAAAATGAGAAAGAGAGAGAGAGAGAGTTGTAAAGGGAGAGAGAGAGTGATGGTTGATGGAGTGATAGATGTGGTGGTGATGGGTGTGTAAGACACTTTTTAACTTTTGTGGCCATTTGTGTAAGAAAGGCATGGGTGGTGTAAGAACTTTTTGATTTTGAGGGTTGCTTGGGGAAGGGTGAGAGGTGATGTGTACTTGACATGAGATGTGATGGGATTTGATTGATTGATGGGATTGATGTGACAAGTCATAGAGATTCCCTTGGATTTCACAACGCGTGGAGTTTTCCTCGCACCGAACGTTGGCCCACATCTCCTGATCAGGGTATCGCCTCGGTGCATGAGTCATGGTAACAGAACCACAGCGACGGCGCGGTCGCTATGGTAAAGGTCTTGGGTTGAGTCGATACGGGTTGACGGTATACAACTTAGGGTCACGCGCAAATATCGGTTAAGGGTCGAAGGTTGCCAGAAATTTGACCGGTAAGACCGCGGAAGTCTATGGAACGGTACGGACTAAGATACGGGTCTTACAGCGAGACCCGTTTAGTGACAGTTTATGAGCCAGAGGGCACATCTTTACATTCCCAGTGCAGGTCAGTCACCCCTCTCGAGTACTTTATTATGCTTCCTTATTAAGGAATGTTGATATCCCGATACTTGAAAGCACGCCAGTAGTCCATGATTATGAGGATGTGTTCAAAAAGATACCTGAGTTGCCTCCTCAGCGCGAGATCTATTTTACTATCGACCTAGTACCCGGTTTGATGCTCATCTCACTGTCGACGTATCGTATGGCCCCGTGTGAGATGAAAGAGTTGAGGAAACAGATCGATGATTTGTTGAAGGCTGGCTTCATACGACCGAGTGTATCTCCTTAGGGAGCACCTATGTTGTTCTTGAAGAAGAAAGACGGGTCATTGTGGTTGTGTATTGATTACCACAGATTAAACCAAATGACGGTGAAGAACAAGTATCCTTTACCTAGGATAGATGATCTTTTTTATCAGTTAAAGGGGGCAAAGTATTTTTCGAAGATTGATCTACAGTCAGGGTATCATCAGTTGCGCGTCAGGGATGAGGACGTGCAGAAGACAGATTTCAGGACCTGTTTTGGGCACTATGAGTTCCTCGTGATGTCATTCGGCCTTACGAATGCACCGGCCGTGTTCATGGATTTGATGAACCGAGTATTTCAGCCATTTCTATACCGGTTTGTTATCGTATTTATCGAAGACATCCTGATATACTCTACAAGTCAGGAAGACCACGAGGAGTACCTGAGGGCGGTCCTCGATACTCTTAGAAAGCATCAGTTGTTCGCACAGTACAAGAAGTGTGACTTCTGGAAGGAAGAAGTCAAGTTCCTGGGACATGTGGTGTCCAAGGATGGGATAGCGGTGGACCTTACTAAGGTAGCCGTGGTGCAGGACTGGAAGTAGCCTGGTTCAGTTACCGAGGTGAGGAGTTTCCTGGGACTTGCTGGCTACTATCAATGATTCATTCAGGACTTCTCCAAGATAGCCAGACCCTTGTCTTAGTTGACACTGAAGGATCTGAAGTTCGCCTGGAATGAGAAGGAAAAAATAGCTTTTCAGGAGCTGAAGGACAGGCCGACGTCTGCCCCTACGCTAGTATTTCCAGAGCAAGGGGTTAGATATACAATATATATGGACGCATCTCACGTTGGTTTAGGTTGTGTCCTTATGCAAAAGGACAGGGTGATTGCATATGCCTTGAGACAGTTGAGGAAACACGAGGAGAATTACCCTACACACGACCTAGAGTTGACAGCTGTCATCTTCGCATTGAAGCTTTGGAGACATTACTTCTACAGAGAGGAGTTCGAGCTCTTTTGCAACCACAAGAGCCTCAAGTACATATTAACGCAGCGAGACCTGAATTTGAGGCAGCGATAATGGATGGAGACCTTGAAGGACTTTAAGTTCGAGGTTTCCTACCATCTGGGCAAGGCGAACATTGTGGCTGACACGTTGAGCCGCAAGAAAGTGATAGAGTTTGCGGCTCCGCTGATGCTTTCTGAGTGGGACATGGTTGAGTTTTTATGAGACTTTAAGCAGAAACTCACTGTGGAGGAGCCATTCGAGGTTATCGCACACATTCAGGTGTGACCTCTTATCGATGACAGGGTCATCGCAGCGCAGAGGGACGATGAGTGTTTGACTGAGCTTTGAGAGCAGGCCAGTGACGGTGTAGATGCCGAGTGGCGAGTTAGAACGGATGGGGGCTTACGTTATCGTGGATGCCTATGCGTCCCAGATGTCCCTGACTTGAGACGAGAGATTCTCGAGGCTGCGCATAGTTCTAGGCTTGTGATGCATCCAGGAAGTACGAAGATGTATCGTGATGTGAAGAGGACGTATTGGTGGGATGGCATGAAGACCCATATCGTAAAATTTGTGTCCCGTTGTCTCACTTTTCAGCAGGTGAAGGCAGAGCATCTCCGACCTCCTGGTCTCCTTCGTCCTATGCCTATAGCTGAGTAGAAGTGAGACTTTATTTCTATGGATTTCATTTCGGGACTGCCGAAGATGAGGAAGAGACATGATTCTGTCTGGGTGATCATTGACCGCTTGACGAAGTCGGCGCACTTTCTTTCGATCAGAGTTACAAACTCTGCAGACGAGTTAGCCAGACTTTACATCAGGGAGGTTGTTCGTCTGCATGGAGTTCTCTTAGAGATTGTGTCAGACAGAGACACGCGGTTTACTTCTATTTTCTGGACTCGCATCCAGGAAGCGATGGGTGTGAAGTTGAAGTTCAGTACTGCATTCCACCCACAGACTGACAGGCAGATAGAGCGGGTGACCTAGATTTTGGAGGACATGCTGCGGGCTTGCATGTTGGATTTCAAGGACAGTTGGGATGATTGTCTTCCATATATGGAGTTCGCGTACAACAATAGTTTTCAGGCGAGTATCGGTATGACACCTTATGAGGCCTTGTATAGGCGTCCTTGTCGAGCACCGCATTGCTAGGCTGAAGTTGGCGAGGGAATTTGATTGGTCCTGAGTTAGTACAGGCGACCTCAGAGAAGATTGACATCATTAGGCGTCGACTTCTTACAGCACAGAGTAGGCAAAAGAGTTATGCCGATACGAGGTGGCGACCGCTAGAGTTCGCGGTTGGAGATCATGTATTTTTGAGAGTTTCTCCTATGAAGGGAGTTCTTCGGTTCGGGAAGAAGGGGAAGCTCGCACCGCGATTCATTGGCCCATTCCATATATTCGATCATGTGAGTGCAATAGTATACCGTCTATCTTTGCCTACACCTCTCGCAAGCGTACACAACGTATTTCATATTTCAATGTTGAAGAAATACATTCCTGATCCTTCTCATATCATTAGGTGGGAGTAGGTGCAGTTAGGTGAGGACGTTACATATATACTGCGACCGACGCGTATATTAGACAGGAAGGAACAGGTATTGCGTAGTAAGGTCATCCCCCTTGTGAAGGTAATGTGGATGCATCATACTGAAGAAGAGGCTACCTGGGAGACAGAAGCCGAGATCAGAAAGAACTACCCACAGCTTCTCGACGAGTACAAAAATGTATAAATTTCAAGGATAAAATTTATTAGTTTAGGGGGGTAGATTGTAATGACTCAAAAAATTCTGTACCAAGACCGGAGTACCACCTCGAGCAGAAATCACTTAGGATTAATTCCCTTGGAGATTAAACATAAGTTAACTAGCGCTAAGTTAGACTAGCTGTGAAATTAGCACTGTTCACTTTAAATACATTCTGCAAGACCCAAAACTTGTGGAATCGTTAATACTATAATTCCCTGAAATTTAGAATCCAACTCTAAACCCAGTCGCTCTCGGGAGCACTTTGAAACTTCGTATCGGACCTGGACAGCACGTCGAAAGTCCAATAGCGATAAACTTAGAAGATATTGACCGTGTTGTTGAACTTGACTATCTCCTCGAAAATCTAGGCCAAACGATGTCATGAGATCATTTCCTTGAGTCCGGAGTGAAGAGAGTGAGAAAATGAAGATTTTTAAGAAATTAAATATAATTTTAAGCAATCGGAAACGTGTCACTTGCATGACTGTTAGATTTCAACCCAAATTCACCCTCGAATTAGGAAAGGTGGCACATACATGTCAAAGTACTTGTGGCCCTGATCGAGTTCCCGTGACCGTTGAACTGAAACTGGTCATCCACGGCCGATCTGGAAATCCGATCGGACAAAAAACTTAGGTTGACCTAGATATGATATTAGAGAGCTTAAGTCTGACCGCATTTAGTAACAGGACCTTCAGAAATGCTCCGTTGGATCGGAACAAGCCATATTTGGTTATAACCTAAGTATACCATGGCCCTAAGTCTAAATTGGTGAGTTATGGGCCTATATAAGGACCTTAAACCCTCTCTCATTCCTCGTATACGAATTTGAAAAAAACTAGAAGAGTGAAAAGAGAGATAAAGTGTGAGAGTAGTGGGAGAATCTTCTTGCTATCCTACCCTACTATCCTACGTGCCTAACCATCCCAAACTAATTGCTTTTCCGGCAATTTTGGCTTCATTCTTAGGTAAGAAACCCTAACCCTAACCTATTTTAGAGTTTCTATTAGTACTAGTAGCGAAGTAGCTGACTTACCTTATGTTATAGGTCGTCATACCGCCGTTGATGAAAGAGTACGGCTAAAATCATATTCGTTACGCTTCTACGGCGTAAGGTGCGGACTTTAGACGTATAGGCTATGGTTTTCAAGGCTTTCAATGTCGGTTAATGATTTATAACTGACAAGGGTACAATTACACATGCAAAATGCGTCGTCTGTTTCGTTATACGAGTTAACATGAACTATATAGAATATAGTGTATTCTATGCATATGTTGGAATGTTTGAATATGTTTGGAATTTGGATTTGCGCTTAACATGTTTTTTTGTCTTGAATATATGCTTAATACATGTGCGACAACTCCTAAGCAAAAGGACTTACTTAAAATCACGTCACGAAAAAATACGTTATATGTGACTAAGTGTGTAGCCCAAGTGTTTGTAGAAATGTCTGAATGAACATGGAGCTCAGATTCATGCACACCATGGTTATCCGTCGTGGGTATATGCACGTGGTATGTGGGACAACTTCCTAGTGAAAGGATTTGGCCTAGCACATGTGTAATCCTCATACATCATGAAAGTGATGTATGTAGTCTTTGTGTTTATGCAAATATCTGAATGTGCTAGTGATCACCTAGAATACTTTGTAGGAGGATCGAGATACGAATCTCCGTTACCTCAATTTTGTGTATGATTTTCTACACGTACGTTACATTGTAATGTCTATTTATTTCATGAAGTGAATGTGTGTGAACTCTTGTTTGTATTGTACTTCATAACATGATTCTTGATTGTAAGAATTGAATTACTTGTTTAATCCTGCTTTAACTATCTCATATAATTCTTGGTGATATAAAATGAAGATGGGACTATGATTTAGTCCAGGCAGTCGGTAACGAGATTGAATTAGTGGTTGAGATTTATTCGCCACGTAAGATGTGTTTGACGAACCCGAGCCGTACTTCGGTTGGCGACAGTGGTTAGGCCACGCGAAGGGCTTATGCACTTCATGTCATTTAACTTGTAGTGCCCTCGAGCTAGCCAAGCTTGTCAAGTAACCCGATCTGTCCAATGTATGTTCACCATGTTTGGACGTCATTGCTTGAACCTAAGGTACCAAACTTACCAGAGCAATCATGTTAACCTTAGTACCTTGATCCACTAAGACTCATGAGCCAGGCATGGTGGTATGGGACACCGTGGTCGAGCTGTCGGCCCACGCTGAGGCCACGAGCCTCCCCGTACTGACCAGTGAGTAACCCAGACTCGTGAGCCGAATATGGTGGTATGGGACACTATATTCGAGCTGTCGTTCTACACTGATAAGGTGATGGGGGAGTGGTGCAACGAGTGCATGTAACAGCCCTGACAGCCCTTTGTAGTGACCTCGAGCATACTCTGAATCTGCGGTGAGGCGATGAGCCTTCCCATAGTAAATAGAGTATAAACTAGGCCAGTATTGATAAGGTGATAGGGGAGCGATGCAACGAGTGCGTGTAACATCCCTGGCAGCCCTTTATAGCGACCTATAACCAAATCATCGTATGAGATTATCTAGGACTGACGACCCTAGAATGGATCCTCGTTTGGGAATGATATAAGGGAGGTACCTTAGTTTCCCAATACTGCTGTATGAAAAGGACTAATAATAACTCGGTAATCATGTCCATATCGCACTGCATGTGCCTGGAAGATGTGGAGCACTGAGGGACGAAAGCATGCCGCGAACGTAAGATGGTGTCGCATGAGGGAGTATGTTGGCGAGGGCATGCATCATTATTGCATCTCATCCTTACATTAATTACAATATTTAGGAGTGTTTGATTGTAATGCTTTATCATTACTGGTTGACTAAATTGATAACATGTTAACCTATGCTTTATTGTTCCACTAAGTTAGCTACTCACTCCCACGTTATGCGACGGTGTTCTGGACACCCACCAGACCCTGTCTTATATGTAGGTATTAGCGAGGCGCAGGAGGTTGTGCCTGACTACTACGATGATCAGGATGAGTTCTCATATATGTAGTTCTCTAATGGTTTCGCCTAGGCCATTCAGATTGACGGGGCTATAGGATTCACCATGCTAGTGGAACTATTCTTTTGACATTTTTATTTTTATACGATGACATGTATATGGTAGCTCAGTGATGTATTCATACTCTGGAGACCGAACATGATCTTTGACTTCTATACATTATATTCACCTGACAGTCTTCCGTTTGCGTTTTATAATTTAAACTGGAGTATGAATTACTGTTTTGGTGCAATCCCACTCATGATTAATGCACTAACACAGATGAAAGGGCCTAGCTATATGCCCTAGAGGGGGGGTGAATAGGGCAATGCCAAATAAAACTAATAATAGTGGAGTAATAAAAGATTTAAAGCACAATGTTAAATACAAAACAATCATAATAGCCTAAAATAAAGAGATTGATACTTTATCAGTTCTAAGGACAACCTTACACCAAAAACTAGAGGTTTAAGGTAGGACAACCTTATTTCTAGAACGTCCTTGTATCACAAACCAAAGAGGAATAATAAGCAATGAAATGAAAATAACTTGCGGAAAATAAATCCTAAGTTATTACAACATTCATCCACACTTTGCTTGAAGTGATTACAACATTCATCCACACACATAAACCATAAAACTGAATGAATAAAGGAATGAAAGATTAAAGCACATCCACAACACAACGATATATAGTGGTTCGCATGTGTGTACACCAACTGTTATCCAACAGCCACACAGATTGCTACTCCACTCCTAATATCCTCACATAGGGGATATTAGCATGCACTATCAAAATAGGTTTCACAGGTTCACCTAAAACCTTCAAAAATGTGTCGTTGATCTCGGGCTTACACAATCAAAAAACCTCACAATCTGAGTTTTTTGGCTCTCCTCAGATAACCACTACAATGAGATTTTTCTGGCGAATCTCAAACAAAAACCAGAGAAAGTAAATTACAAAACATGTAAAATACCTGAATCACCTTTTAATGAAGCCCGGTAGAACCAATCGGAGTAGAAGTTCGATTCGACGTTCAAAGTCCAATACTCACTTTAAGAATGGTTCTAAGTCTAATTGATTTTAGATCAAACGGGCTAGATCTATTTGATTTTGAATCCAGAAGAAGGAATATCAGAAATTCCCCTTTTCTAATAAGATTGGAATGTAGATCAAAATCAAATAAGAATAAGCTAGAAAAATGAATATTAAATAAGCACAAAGCAGCTTAAAATAAACACAAACTTATCTCAGAGAATAACCTAAAGAATGCTTGAATAGAATAGATTTGAAGTGCTAAAACTCTGAAGTTCGTGCTCAATTTATAGACTGAAAAATTTCATCTGCGACTGGTCTTAGGATCCTAGGACTGGTCGTAGCTCCAAAGATTTTTGAAAGATTTCTGCGGAATTTGATTTTCAGTTCTACGACCGGTCGTGGGCCACCTACAACTGGTCGTGAGATACCTACGACCGGTCGTAGGACCCCAAAAATGGTTGCTAGAGTTTGAGTCGTAGGGCTACGACTGGTCGAAGGATGAGTCGTAGAACTCACAGGACTGGTCGTAGGATGTCCAGGACTGGTCGTAGGACAGCTAGAAAGATCTGAAAATCTTCAACTACTTAGGACTGGTCCTGAAAAACCTAAGACTGGTCGTAGCAAAGCTAGGACTGGTCTTGAAGTCCCTAGGACTGGTCTTAGAACACTCCAAATAAGCATATAAAAATATATGAGTTATGTATCCGGAATGACCTACAATAAAACCCATCCTTAGGTCAATCTAAGGTTAAACAAACCTTAAAAGTGAGATGGACTTGAAAGTCTTAACACTCAGATGACCCTTAAGAGAAGCTTGTGAATATTCAACACTTGTAGTAGGCCTTCATAAGCTTGATCTTGACTTCACAAAGTCTTCTAGTAAGCTTGAACTTGATCAAACCTTGAACATACAACCTTAAAAACTTCTATTCTTGATTTCTTCATCAAGACTTGAAAAATTTCTTCTTTTAAGATCTTGTCTTGAAATTCGATGTCTTAATATGTCTTGATTGCAATGACTAGTCTTCAAACATAAAACACAAGATATACAAGACATAGATATAGGTTTTGGCACCACAAAATTTGACAACTAAAGGGATATGAAATCATAGCACTTGCAACAGACAACATTCAACCATAAGTATTTATGTTGCATAAGTAATGTTTTGAAACTCGGGTGTTGAGTTGCTACTCGACCCCCGATTTTCAGGGCGTTACAACCTTGAAAAACCTTATTTCATAGTAAAAGCCAATATCCCATGGGTGTGGAGTAGTTGTGTGGTTGTTTTCTAACAGTTGGTGTACACAAATGAACCACTATAATTGCTGGAGTTGTGGTGGATGTTTGGATTTATTTTTATGTGTGAATGTTGTAATATACTTTATGCACTTGTGGTGAATAATGTAATTGACTTTATGCACTTATGGTGAATGTTGTAATAATTTAGTTTATTTCCTTTGCTTCTTTATTAGTTTGGGATTTTTGTACTTACAAACGTTCTAATAAGGTTGTCCTGCCATAAGCCTTTGGTTTTTGGTGTTGGGTTATCCTTAAAACTCAGTTTGTATCAACCTCTTAAGACTAGTACATTTGAGGTTTCTATTTACTTGTGCTATTTTATTATTTAATTGTGTTATTTATCCTTGTATTCTGCATTTATTTTTTAATTTGGCATAGTCCTGTTCACCCCCCCCCCCCCCCCCCCCCCCCCCCCCCTCCTCTAGGCCTTAGAGCTCGGCCTTTTCAAGTGGTATTAAAGCCAAATAGCTCCTTTAAAAAAAAAAAATTAGATTTATTTCCTGAGCTAACCAATCTGAGCTTATAAGATGTCAAATTTTGATAGCTTCTTAATTACTAGGCCTCCACCTTTTGATAGCTCCAATTATGCTTATTGGAAAGCCATAATGAGGATCTTTTTAAGGTCCATAGATGAGAGCGTGTGGCAAGCCACAGTAACTAGATGGAACCCACCCACATCTGAAGTTCTAGGTGATGGTGGAACTAAATCTATTACAATTAAACCTTATTTTTCATGGACCACTCTTCAGATAAATAAGAGTAATGCCAATGCAAAGGCTTTAAATGCAATCACTTGCGCACTATCACCGAATGAATTAAAAAGAATTATATCTTGTGATACTACAAAGAAATCCTAGGACATTTTAGAAATGACACACAAGGGTACGACTATAGACAAGAAATCTAAACTTCAAATCCTCACCACTTGGTTTGAGGAAATATGTATGCAAGAAAGTGAAACTTTCATGGACTTCTATACTAAATTAAATGACATAGTAAACTCTATGTGGGGTCTTGGTGATAGTATCCTAGAAAGTAAAGTTTGTGCAAAGATATTGCGCTTGTTGCCTAGTAGGCTCAATTCTAAGGTCACTGTCATTCAGGAACTTCGTGATACGGATAATATGCTGGTTAAAGAGCTTGTTGGTTCTTTACAAACCTATGAGTTAAATTTTAAGACTCTTAAAGGTAAGTCCATAGCTCTTAAGTCTTCTAAAAATACTTCTCATGATAATGCTAGTAATTCTAATTGTGAAAATTCTGAAGATGATATGGCACTATTAGCTAAGAAGTTGTATAAATTTTTTAAAAGTAAAAAGAGGTTACATTTTCAAAAACCTTCTGAAAATAAAAGGACTACATTTAAAAATTAAAAATCTATTAAAGACAGCTAATGCTTCAACTACCATGAATACGGGCATTTGACAAACAAATGTCCAAAAAGGGATAAACCTAAGAAGAAAGGTATGTTGGCTACATGGGATGAATCGTCTTGCTCTGAAGTTTCTTCTAAGTTAGATGATTTTGAACCTGAGTATACTAATGAGGTCAAGGCCTTAAAGAGTCACTTGTTCAGACAGTTGTAATTCAACTTATGATGATAATCTGAGAAGTGACACTGAAAATGATGATGATTTACAAGTTGTCTATAATGCCCTATACAAGGAAAGTTACAAGATAATTGTAAAACTAAAACTTCAAAAAGAAAAGTTTTTAAAGTTAAAAAAAGATTTTGATAACTTAGTTTTAGAAAAATTACATTTTTTCTGATTGTTTTGAAAAAGCTAAGTGTGATTTAGATTTCAAAACATCCCAAGTTAAAAACCTTAAATCGGAAAATGAAAAACTAAAACTAGAAGTCTCCTCTCTTGAGCTTGAAGGATACTTGGAGGCATGCCCAAGGTGATCCTAAACTAGAAAGATTGCTAACTGGATCAAGGAAATGTGGTGATAGATCTGGTTTGAGCTACTATAAGAATATACTTTAAGTGCTATGATTTCATATCTCTTTGGTTGTCAAATTTTGTGGTGCCAAAACCTATATCTATGTCTTGTATATCTTGTGTTTCTTGTTTGAGACTATTCATTGCTTCAAGACATTGCATTTCAAGACATGATCTTAAATGAAGAAAGTTTCAAGTCATGGATGAAGAATTCAAGAATAGAAGTCTTCAAGTATGCATGTTCAAGATACAATTAAGCTCAAGTATAGTAGAAGACTTTGTTCAAGTCAAGATCAAGCTCAAGAAGACTTTGTTCAAGTCAAGATTAAGTTCAAGAAGGCCTACTACAAGATTCATATATTCTCAAGCTTCTCTTAAGAGTCATCTGAGTGTACAGACTTTCAATGTCCATCTCACTTTTAAGGTTTGTTTGACCTTAGATTGACCTTAGGATGGGCTTTACTGTAGGTCATTCTGGATACATAATTCATATATTTTAATATGCATGTTTGGGCTATTCTAAGACCAGTCGTAGGGACTTCAAGACCAGTCCTAGCTTTGCTATGACCAGTCTTGACTTTTTCAGGACCAGTTCGAGGTTATTAAAGATTTTTGGATCTTTCTGGTTGTCCTACGACCAGTCCTGGACATCCTACGACCAGTCCTGTGAGTTGTACAACTCATCCTTTGACCAGTCTTAGCCCTACGACTCAAACTCCAGCAACTAAATTGGGGGTCCTTCGACCGGTCGTAGGTGACCCACGACCAGTCGTAGGTGGCCCACGACCAGTCGTAGGCTACCCAGGACCAATCGTGGAATAGTAAATCCTTATCCCACGAAAATCTTTAAAAATCTTTGAAGCTACGACCAGTCCTAGGATCCTAAGACCAGTCGTAGATGAGATTTTTTAGGTTATAAATAGAGCACGAACTTCAGAGTTTTAGCAATTCAAATCAATTCTTTTCAAGCATTCTTTAGGCTATACTTTGAGATAAGTTTGTGTTTATTTTAAGCTACATTGCGCTCATTTAATATTCCTTTTTCTTGCTTGTTTATAATTTGATTTTGATCTACATTCCAATCTTATTTGAAAAGGGGAATTTCTGATATTCCTTCTTCTGAGATTCAAAATCAAATAGAACTAGCCCTTTTGATTTAAAATTAATTAGACATATAACCATTCTTAAAGTGAGTATTGGACTTTGAACGTTGAATCGAACTTCTACTCCGATTGGTTCTACCGGGCTACTTCAAAAGGTGATTCAGGTATTTTACATTTTTATAATTTACTTTCTTTGGTTTTATTTGAGATTTTCCAGAAAAATCTCATTGTATTGGTTATCTGAGGAGATCCAGAAAACTCAAATTGTGTGGGTTTTTGAATTGTGTAAGCCTGAGATCAAAGACACAATTGTGAAGGTTTTAGGTGAACCTGTGAAACCTATTTTGATAGTGCATGCTAATATCCCCTGTGTGAGGATATTAGGAGTGGAGTAGCATTCTGTGTGGCTGTTGGATAACAGTTGGTGTACACACAGGCGAACCACTATATATCATTGTGTTGTGGATGTGCGTTATTCTTTCATATCTTTATTCATTCAGTTTTGTGGTTTATATTCGTGGATGAATGTTGTAATCTTTTTATTCCAAGCAAGTGTGGGGAATGTTGTAATAACTTAGGATTTATTTGTGTAAGTTATTTTGATTACTTTGCCTTTTCTTTCCTCATTGGTTTATGATACAAGGACGTTCTAGAAATAAGGTTGTCCTACCTTAAACCTTTGGTTTTTGGTGTAAGGTTGTCCTTAGAACTGATATAGTATCATTCACTTTCTTTTAGGCTATTGAGATTAATTTCAATTCAGCATTGTGTTTTATTTATTTTTTTATTCCGTTGTTATAAGTTTTATTTGGCATTGCCCTATTCACCCCCCCTCTAGGGCATATAGCTAGGCCCATTCAAGTGGTATCAGAGCCTAATAGCTCGTGCTTATTGTTTATTTATTGGATTTATTTCCTGAGCTAACGATCTAAGCTATATTAAGATGTCAAATTTTGATAGCCTTTCAGTCACTAGGCCACCACCCTTTAATGGCACAAACTATGCCTATTGGAAAGCCAGGATGACGATCTTCCTCAAATCCTTGGATGAAAGTGTGTGGCTGGCCACAGTGAATGAATGGAACCCTCCTATTACTGAAGTAACTAATGTCGATGGTTCAAAATCAATGAAAGTAACGGTTTATTCTCTTTGGACCACACTTCAGAAAAGTGAGAGTAGTGCCAATGCAAAAGTACTAAATGTAATTACTTGTGCATTATCACCAGATGAATTCAAAAGAATCATCTTTTATGAAAATACAAAACAAGCATGGGATGTATTAGAAATGACACACGAGGGTACATCTATTGTCAAGAAATCTAAAGTCCAACTCCTCACAACTAAATTTGAAGAAATTCATATGGAGGAGAGTGAGATGTTTATGGACTTCTACACTAGATTAAATGACATTGTGAACTCTATGTGGGGTCTTGGTGATAGAATCTCAGAAAGTAAAGTGTGCGCAAAGATACTACGCTCACTTCCTGAACGGTTCAATTCTAAAGTAACCGCGATTCAGGAACTTCGTGATGTGGATACCATGAGGGTTGAGGAATTAGTTGGTTCACTTCAAACCTATGAGTTGTCCTTTAAAGATCCTAAAGGAAAATTAATTGCTCTCAAATCATCTAAAAATGTTTCACAAGAGAGTACTTCGGATTTAGAAAATTCTGAAGATGATATGGCGCTTTTAGCAAAAAAGTTTTACAAAATTTTCAAAAGTAAGAAAAAAGTTGATTTTCAAAAGTCAAATGATAAGAGACGATCTAAACCTAGAAATCAAAAATCTTTGAAAGATAGTCAATGTTACAACTGTCAAGAGTATGGGCACTTAGTTAACAAATGTCCTAAAAAGGACAAATTAAAAAAGAAAAGCATGATGGCTACTTGGGATGAATCGTCTGATTTTGAATCCTTTTCTAAATCAGAAGATTCTGAAACCGAGTCGGGCAGTGATGTTAAAGCCCTTATAACTCTAGCTAAGATCACCTATTTAGATAATGATAATATATCTAGTGAAGAAAATCTGAATAGTGATTGTGATAATGAAGATGATCTTCAGGATGCTTATAATGCCCTTTATAAGGAGAGCTATAAAATTTCCGTCAAGCTTAAATTGCAAAAAGAAAAATTTTCTAAGCTTAAGGAAGATTATGAGTCTCTTATTTTAGAAAAGTTTCATATTTCTGATTCTTCTGAAAAGACCAAATGTGATTTAGATTTCAAAACCTTCCAAATTGAAGATTTGAAATTCGAAAATGTGAAACTCAAAAATGATGTAGCTTCTCTTCTGAGTTTGAAAGACACATGGAGATATGCCCAAGGTGATCCAAAATTGAAAAAATTAGTCCGGATCAAGAAAATGTGGCGATCAATCCGGTTTGGGCTTTGATAAGAATACATCTCCTAAACAAAAGAACATTGCTCCTAAATTTATAAAAGGAGAGTCTTCGACCTCAAAAGAAAAGAATACTTATCAAGGTTTTTCTAAAAATTCAAGGACTTTTCAAAAACCTAAAGGTGGCCATGTCAACTTTAATTTTCAAAACCGAAATCCTTTAGGTAAAAAAATAATTGATCCACTCAAAAAGCTATTAAAGTCTAACTCTATATGTCACTCCTATAACAACAGTCAGAAAAAGACCATCTATACTCCTAAACCCAAAACAGTTCTGAAATGGGTTCCTAAATTTGCCTGCTTGGTTGCCCACACTACTTTCAAAGCTACAAGCCATTCAAAGTGGTACCTAGATAGTGGTTGCTCTAAGCATATGACAGGTGACAAGGCTTTATTCACCGATCTAAAAGATATGACTGACGGGTCAGTCACATTTGGTGATGGAAGCAATTGTAAGATCATTGGCCAAGGTACGGTTCAGCTTTATAACCTTCCTTTATTTAAGAATGTTTTATATGTTGAGGGCTTGAAACATAACCTTCTAAGTATTTCTCAGATATGCGATAACAACCATAGTGTAAAATTTTCTAATCAAGGTTGTGAGATATTTAATAAAAAGGGTTCTGTTATATTAACTGGTCGCAGAACTGCTGAAAACTACTGCATCGTTAGTGATGCAAGCTCATCTACTCAATCATGTTACATGGTCCATACCGATGAGACTGAATTATGGCATAAATGCCTTGGACATGTACAGTACCGGAATTTATTTAGATTGAGAAAAAGAGAACTAATTAGAGGTCTACCCAAATTGCTAAAAGTAGACAAAATATGTGGTGAATGCTAGTTGGGCAAACAGATTAGGAGCTCTCACAAGAAAGTGAACTCCAATACCACATCTAGACCACTCGAACTTCTCCACATGGATCTTATTGGACCAACCAGAACGGAGAGTCGAGGAGGCAAAAAATACATCTTGGTTATTGTAACGCCCTGGAAAAATCAGTACTTGGGCTCAAGTACTAACTCGACCAGAAATCGCGTAGGATTAATTCCTTTAGAAAATAAGTGTAAGTTAGCTAGTGCAACGCTAGAGTAGCTGGAAAATAGTCCCTGATCGCTTTAAATAAGTTCTACAAGACCCAAAGCAAGTAGAACCAATGACGCTATAATACTCTAAAACCTCGGATCAAACTCTAAACCGGTTTGTTCTCTGGACCTCTTTGAAACTTTGTATTGGATCTAGACCGCCCGTCGAAAGTTCGATACCTACAATCTTAGACCGTTATAACCGCCTAGCTGGACTTGACAATCATTTCGAAAATCAAGTCCAACCGACATTCGCAGGCTATTTCATTGAGCCTGGAGTGAAGAGAGTGAGAATAGGGTTAGATTTGGAATTTGAAATTCAAATCTGGCACACGACTTGACGCGTTATTATTAAGCGTTCTGACCATCAGAATTCAACCAAATTACACCCTTGGATCAGGAAAAATTTCTATTTCATATCATGAGGCTTGTAGACTTGATCTACGTGTGACGACCGCTGAACTGAAACTGGACCGCCACGGGCGATCTACAAACACTACTGGTCTGAAAATGGGATGTGAGCGACATACAACGTGCATGAACTTAAGTCCGATCGCGTTCGGCCAGGGGACCACCAGAAATGTCTTTTTGGACCGAAACAGCCCCGATTTGGTTAGGCATCAAGTAAACATTGTTCCCAAGCCTATTTTGGGCAAGTTTTAGGTTATAAAAGGGGCTTAAACCCTCACTTCTCTCACCCATCTGAATTTTTTAGAAACCCTAGCTGGTGTGAGAGAAAAGGTGAGAGATTGTGAGAGAGAGTGGGAGAGAATTTCCTGCTGCTTGCATACTTGCCGCACGTACTTAAGCATCACGCCTCAATCACTTTCCCGGTAATTTCTCCATGATTCTAGGTAAGAAAATACCCCAAATACTTGCTGATTTAAGATTCCTTTGGTTCCTTAGCATGGTGGCTGATGCATCTTGTAAAATAGGTTCCCGGTTTGCCGTAGACGAAGCGTACATGCTCCGTTCTAATCAATACACCTATAGGAGAAAAGGTGTGGATTTTAGACGCTTTGATTGACTGTTTTCAACGCTTTCAATGTCGTTTAATAGTAGATTATCGACGACAACACCGTTCGACATGTACAACATGCTGTCCGTTTCCTGTTTCGTAAGCAGACGAAAAATATGAGATTTAGGCCATTTTAGTCATTTGTAGGAAATACTGTTTTCATCCATATTTTGCTGATGTAATTGACATGGATTCTTGTCGCATTAGGATATTAGGAATGCGTGCATAATCAGTTTGGCGAAGAGATTTGCCTAAATGCACACTTTGAGTCGACATACTATATGTAGACTTAAGGGTGTAGTCTAAGTGTTTGTATAAATGTTTGTATTAGTATGTATTGAATTAAATGGTGTTATGAATTAGTTTGAAATTGAATTCTCAATTAATATGCTGATGTAAATGATTTCCTACATGTTGGCTATATGCATGATTTCTTTATATGTATGAAATGCATGTGTTGGAAGATTTACTTAAGTTATATGTTATAACATGTGTTAACATGCTCACATTGTTGTATTTTATTTCCATTACTCTTACATGATTGTTGATGTGAATTCATAAATGTTTGGGACTATACCTAGTCCAGGCAGTTGGCAACCGAGTGAATTCGTGGTTGGCTTATCTTTGCCAAGAACGACGCGTCGATGAACGCAAGTCATGTTTTGGAGTTGGCGGCAGTGGTTAGGTCACACGAGGTGTCTTATGCACTTCATGTCGTTCGACTTGAGATGCGCTCGTACAAGTCGAGCCCGTCAGGTAACCCGACTGGCCATTATATGTTCATCCTTTATGAGTCATAACTACTTGAACCTAGGGTATTGAACTTACCATTGTAAACCCTGTCAACCATGGTACCTTGATCCATAAAGACTCATAAGCCGGGCATAGTGGTATGGGACACCGTGGTCGAGCTGTCCGCCTATGCTAGGGCCACAAACCTCCCCGTAGTGACCAGTGAGCACCTATGACTCGTGAGCAGATTATGGTGGTATGGGACACTATATTCTTGCTGTCGGCCTACACTGATCAGGCGACGAGTCCTTTGTAGTGACCGCGAGCGTATTCTGAGTCTACAGGAGGCGACGACCCTTCCGTAGCAGTGGGAGTACAGTAGGCCTGTATTGATAAGGTGATGGGAGAGCAGTGCAACGAGTGCGAGCAACAGCCCTGGCAGCCCTTGCAGCGATCTACAAAATATACATCATATGAGATTACTAGGAGTGACGACCCTAGACAGGATCTGTGTTGGGATTGATATAAGGAAAGTATCTTAGTTTTCCAATCCTGCTGTTTGAATGGACTAATAATAACTAAATAATCATATCACCATCACATTGCATGTGCCTGGAAGATGTGAAGCACTGAGCGGTACGCAAGCATGCTGCAGACGTAGATGGTGCCGTATGAGGGAGAATGTCGGTGACGGCATCCATCATGTCATGTCATATTGCATTAACAACAGTATTAGGATTGTTTGATTTACTGCTTTATTATTATCGCATGATTGATTTGAGAACATGCTAATCCTTGCTCTATTATTCCACTGAGTTAGCTACTCACTCCTACGTTACGGGATGGTGTTTGCAACACCCACCAGACCCTGTCTTAGATGCAGGTGAGGCAGCGATTCAGGAGGCAGAGTCGGACTATAATGAGGACCAGGACGAGTTCTCATATATGCAGTACCACGACGGCTTTGCTTAGGTGGCCTGGATTGGCGGGACTACTCAGTGGGACTATTTTGACATTTGATTTCTGTTTATTTACATGTATATGAGACTCAGAGATGTATTCATACTTTGGAGACAGTCGAGATCTACTTTGTTTTCCATACAGTGATATATATATTCCTTAGTCTTTCGCTTGCTTTTATCACTGGATCTGGAGTATGAATTGCAGTTTTGGTATACTTTTACTCATGTGAATGCTTTAACTCAGACAACATTGAATCATAATCATTTTTGTTGCATAAGTGACGGTCTGGAACTTGGGAGTTGGGTTTATACACGACCCCCAATTTTCAGGGTGTTACAAGTTATCGTAGATGACTATACCAGATTCACTTGGGTATCGTTCTTAAAAGAAAAAACTGAAACCCTGGATGAAGTGGAAAAGGTCATTAAATGAATCTAAAATGAAAAAGGTTCTCATGTTTATTAGATCCATAGTGATCATGGATCCGAATTCAAAAACAGTAGTTTTGAGAAATTCTGTAGGGATCAGGGAATATCGCATGAATTCTCCGCGCCCAAAACACCGCAAAAAAATGGTATAGTTGAAAGGAAAAATAGAGTGCTTCAAGATATGGCTAATGTTATGTTAAATAGCATGAAGCTCTCTAGAAATCTTTGGGTTGAAGCAGTTAATACCGCATGTTATATTATTAATCGGATTTATACCAGTAAATCTGATAATAAGACTGCTTATGAATTATGGTTTGAAAAGAAACCTACTGTCAAATACTTTCGGGTTTTTGGCAGCAAGTGTTATATTCTACGTGATCGTGAAAATTTAGGAAAGTTTGATACGAAGAGTGATGAAGGTATTTTTCTTAGTTATTCTTTGAACAGTCGAGCTTATAGGGTTCTAAACAAGAGAACTGGTGTGATTCAAGAGTCCATCAATGTGGTCATCGATGATCATTTGAAAGCACCAGCTCCGGGTTCAGAAGATGATGAAACTCTTATTATTGACAATCAAGATACCTCATCAAGTCAAAAAGAATTTGAACCAAGGACTGTCAAAGATCATCCAACCGATCAAATTCTTGGAAACCCTCTTACTGGAGTTCGTACTCGCAAACAACTTGAGAATATATGTAATTACGTTTGTTTTACATCCCAAATAGAACCGGTCAACGTGAAAGAAGCACTTTCTGATGAAAATTGGATAGTTGCTATGCAGGATGAACTTAATCAATTTGTTTGTAATGATGTCTGGTATCTTGTTCCTAGACTTAAAGATAAACACATTATTGGAACAAAATGGATCTTTAAAAATAAGTCTGATGAGCTTGGAAATATAATACAAAATAAGGCTAGACTGGTTGTACAAGGGTACACTCAGATTAAAGGCATCGATTACGATAAAACCTTTACTCCAGTCGCTCACCTTGAATCAATCAGACTTTTTATTTCCATCGCATGCTTTAGAAAATTTAAGATTTATCAAATAGATGTAAAGAGCGCCTTCTTGAATGGCTATTTATATGAAGAAGTGTATGTTGAACAACCTTCAGGGTTTGAAGATCCCAAGTTATCTGACCATGTATTTCGTCTCAAAAACGCTCTCAATGGTCTAAAATAAGCGCCCAGGGCATGGTATGAGAAATTGACTAAATTCTTACTTAGTCATAGCTTTCAAGTCGGAAGTGTCGATAAGACGATCTTTGTTAAGAAGCATAACAATGATATTTTGATGGTTCAAATTTATGTTGATGATATTATTTATGGATCAACTTGCTCTAACATGTCTATTGAGTTTGTAGAGTTAATGAAATCAAGGTTTGAAATGAGCATGGTTGGTGAACTAAATTACTTCCTAGGGTTGCAAATAACACAACAACCTGACGAAATTTTCATTTCCCAAACCAAGTATGCTACGAACTTGGTTAAAAGGTTTGGATTTAAGAATGGTAAGAACTTTAATACTCCTATGAGTACAATGTTAAGACTCTCAAAGGACTCTGCAGGTAAAGATATAGATCCTAAACTATATCGTAGTATGATTGGAAGTTTGTTGTATCTAACTGCTAGTAGACCTGATATCGCATTAAGTGTTGGTATTTGTGTGAGATATCAGTCTAATCCTAAGGAATCACATCTTTCTGCAGTTAAACAGATTATTAGATATATCGCAAGTTCTATAAATCTAGGTCTTTGGTATCCTTTTGATACTTGTGTTCTATTAGCCGGGTACTCAGATGCTGATTAGGCCGGTAATATCGATGATAGAAAATCAACCAGTGGTGGTTGTTTTTACATTAGAAATTGCTTAGTTTCTTGGTTCAGCAAGAACCAAAGCTCAATATCGCTCTCCACTGCTGAGGCTGAGTATATTGCAGCTGGATATGCATGTACTCAAGTAGTTTGGATGAAACGCATGCTAAACGATTATGGAATTATTCAAGATTCAATGATCTTACATTGTGATAATTCAAGTGCTATAATATTTCTAAAAATCCAATCTAGCATTCACGTACTAAGCACATTGACATTAGGTATCATTACATTCGTGAGTTGGTTGAAGAAAAAATTATTTCCTTGAAATATATATCAACCGAAAATCAACTTGCTGATATATTTACTAAACCTCTCGACAAAAGTAGGTTTAATAAATTGAAATTTGATCTTAGTATGTGCATTTTACATTGAATATTCTTACTTTCAAGTATCATAGTGTGCTATATTTAGTATTATTTGTGTTTAAATTTTAATTTTTTACATTAAAAATGTATTTTTGGTCGATACTCGACCGGTCGTAACTGTACACGACCAGTCGTGGTTCGACCGGTCGTGAACCACACTCGACCAGTCGTAGAGCTCGTGAACATGATATAATTTGGGGAAAATCCCCTTCCTCTTCATTTCCACTCCGACCTACGACGAGTCGTGGCTCGACCAGTCATAAGATTTTTTATTTTTCTTCAAGGTGGGTCCTATTTCATCATTTTTCTTGAAGATTCATGCTCTCTATGCTTTGATTTGATCATTGTGTAGCTAGATTTCATCTCTTGTTGGGTTTTACAAGGGTTTCTTCTCAATTTGCTGATCTAGAGAAAATCCATCCTTTCTTTTGTGCATTTCTCTTGCTCTTTGTATATCTTTTTGAATATGGATGCTCGAGGGAAGAAGAAAACATCCCGTGGTCCATCCTCATGTAGATCTACACCTATAACAAAACGGCACCTTCGGTCACCCGAAGATGATCCTCGAGATGTACAGAATTTGCGTGTCCATAATGTTATCGTTGAGCATTCCGCTGATCTCAATCACATTGCTCCATTTGGTATAGTCCCTCTACTTGAATCTGTTGGCTGGACTAACATTTTTCTTTGGGGTGGGCCTGCATACCAGTCCATTGCCCAATCAATGGTAGCATGCATCTTAAAATTTTCTCTTGATAATTTAACATTTTCAATTGATACTAGAGAAGGGAAATTTGAAGTAGACCGTCATTTGATATCACGTATTATTGATATACCTGTTAATGATGAAGGTATACCAATTCATACTTTATACGACAAACCTTCTGAATCAGAAAAACTCATGTTAACAAGAGATTTATGCAAAATTGATGCACAATGGACACACAAAGGGAATGCGCTCCCTTCAAAGTATCTGTTACCTAGATACAGAATATTACATCATTTTTTTCATTTCAAATGTGTATCCTCGGTCCGGTAATAAAACTGAGTTGACTTCTTTCATGGTTCGTGTGTTGCATTCTATTACTTCTAGTACCATGGTTTGTCTTCCTTCATTAATTTGTCATTTTATCATTCAATTTCGTCTCCATCCAGGTCATAGTGATATTCCGTTTAGTTATCTTATGACTATCTTAGCCACTCACATGTTTGTCGATAAACCTATTAATGAGGCACCAATTCATCAACTTATTTTCAACAATTCCAATCTTAATAAGATGAAGTTGGATTTGTTTCCTGGCCAAGTTGATGAAGGTGTTATTTGTGGTGATGGTGGTGAAGCCGAAAATGAAGGGGAAGCTGGCGATCTTCCTCAACGGGATATTAATATGGATGATTTATTTGATGATATAGAAACTGATTTACCAAATGATCCTGATTACGATCCATCTAGTCATGATGCACGCCTTCGTGCATTGGAGGAGAAGGTTGACAACATGAGTATAGGCCATGATATGCAATTTAAATATATGTAAAAATATCTTTGTCGCATCAATAGAGGCTTACACCAGATTGATCCGACTATCCCTGCTCCCTCCTCTGGATCTGATTAGGCGAATTATCATCTGGATAGTATAAAATTATCTTTTATTTTGAATTTTGTATTGTCTTTTGGATATTGTATTGTGGATTGATAATGGCTTGATGCTTCTGGTTTATATTTTGAAATATGCTATGTCCTTTCATATTTCTTTCTCATTATCTGCTGATTGTCACTCTCTATGTTGTTGTTCTCTTTTCTATTGTGACTTTCCCTTGTCATTTTGTGACAAAAAGGGGGAGTAGTAAGGTAAAAGGTAGTATGGAAAGGGGGAGTAATGTGTATGGATTGATTGATTGAGAAGGATATGTGGATTGAAAATATGAAGTCTTAATGTTTACATGTTGATTACTATTTTATATGAACAGTACTCGTATTACTCAGGGGGAGTAGTGGAGTAATCTGTGCTCATGATTATCTTTTACATGTTTTGTCACAAATTTGACAAAGGGGGAGATTGTAAGTGCTATGATTTCATATCCCTTTGGTTGTCAAATTTTGTGGTGCCAAAACCTATATCTATGTCTTGTATATCTTGTGTTTCTTGTTTGAGACTATTCATTGCTTCAAGACATCGCATTTCAAGACATGATCTTAAATGAAGAAAGTTTCAAGTCATGGATGAAGAATTCAAGAATAGAAGTCTTCAAGTATGCATGTTCAAGATACAATCAAGCTCAAGTATAGTAGAAGACTTTGTTCAAGTCAAGATCAAGCTCAAGAAGACTTTGTTCAAGTCAAGATCAAGTTCAAGAAGGCCTACTACAAGATTCGTATATTCTCAAGCTTCTCTTAAGGGTCATCTGAGTGTACAGACTTTCAATGTCCATCTCACTTTTAAGG
This sequence comes from Magnolia kwangsiensis, assembly GCA_037074715.1. NCBI lineage: Eukaryota > Viridiplantae > Streptophyta > Magnoliopsida > Magnoliales > Magnoliaceae > Magnolia > Magnolia kwangsiensis. The sequence continues at coordinate 81,690,438 of CM073589.1, read as the reverse complement.
TTTGTTTGACCTTAGATTGACCTTAGGATGGCCTTTACTGTAGGGCATTCTGGATACATAATTCATATATTTTAATATGCTTGTGTGGGCTGTTTTAAGACCAGTCTTAGGGACTTCAAGACCAGTCCTAGCTCAGCTATGACCAGTCTTGAGTTTTTCAGGATCAGTCCTAGGTTGTTGAAGATTTTTAGATCTTTCTAGTTGTCCTACGACCAGTCCTGGACATCCTACGACCAGTCCTGTGAGTTCTACAACTCATCCTTCGACCAGTCTTAGCCCTACGACTCAAACTCCAGCAACTAAATTGGGGGTCCTTCGACCGGTCGTAGGTGACCCACGACCAGTCATAGGTGGCCCACGACTAGTCGTAGGCTACCCAGGACCGGTCGTGGAACAGCAAATCCTTATCCTGCGAAAATCTTTGAAAATCTTTGAAGTTACGACCAGTCCTAGGATCCTAAGACCAGTCGTAGATGGGATTTTTTAGGCTATAAATAGAGCACGAACTTCAGAGTTTTAGCAATTCAAATCAATTCTTTTCAAGCATTGTGCTTTATTTATTTTATTATTCCGCTGTTATAAGTTTTATTTGGCATTGCCCTATTCACCCCCCCTCTAGGGCATATAGTTAGGCCCTTTCAGTTTGGACCATGTAACATGATAACTTAGACGAGCTTGAATCACTAACTATATAACAGTTCTCAAATGTTCTACAACCAGTTAATATCACAGAACCATTCTCATTAGAAATCTCACACCCTTGGTTGGTGAATTTGACATTATGTTTATCATCATAAATTTGATAAATGCTTAAGAGATTATGCTTAAGGCCCTCTACAAACAAAACATTCTCAAATGGAGGAAGATTAAAGAGTTGAACAGTACCTTGGCCAAAAATTCTGCAGTTGCTACCATCACTGAATGTGACTGAGCCATCAGTCATATCTTTAAGATTAGTGAATAAATCTTTATTACCTGTCATATGTCTACAAAAACCACTGTCTAAGTACCACTTTGATTGACTCAAAGCCTTGAAAGCGGTGTGGACAACCAGACAAGCAACCTTAGGGACCCATTTCATTACTTTTTCGGGTTTTGGAGCATAGTTGGTTTTTCTACTCTTGTAGTTGTTATATATTCTACCATTCGAGTTAAATTTTAGAAGCTCCTTGAATAAATCTACAATTTTCTTAGCTAAGGGGTTATGCTTCTGATTTCTATATTGATATAGTTGTTTTTAAGTTTCATAGCCTGAAAATTTTTAAGATTATTTAAACTATTTTGATTTAGACTTTTTCCTTTTAAGTTAGAGGACTCCTCTTTAACAAACTTAGGTGGAGTGGACTTAATTTTAAGAGGTGTATTCTTATCGTAGCCCAGACCAGATCTATCGCCACTTTTCCTTGATCCGGTTAACAATCTTTCTAGTTTAGGATCACCCTAGGCATACCTCCAAGTATCCTTCTGTAACATCCCAAAAATCGGGGGGTCGAGCAAAAACCCAACTCCCGAGTTCCAAAATGTTATTTATGCAACATAGATATGTATGATTGAATGTTGTCTGTGATATTGTATTAAACATGAGTGAGATTAAACTAAAACAGCATATCACGCTCCAGAGACGATTAAATTTACAAGCGGAAGACTGTGATAGTATGTATAACATATATAAACTGTTGTATGTCTCCAGAGTGTGAATATGTTACCAGGTTATATACATACATGTATACTCCAAAAGTAAACCAAAAGGATATACATGAGTGTTCTAAAAATATAAAATGACAAGTGTCAAGGTATCTAATCAACCTCCCTGTAATCTCGTCAATCAGAACACGCATAAAGGAGGAATCCTCCTCATCATCATTAAGTCCAGCTCTGCTTCTCAAGCAGCGCCATCATCTGCAATCACAAAAAGGGACTGGTGGGTGTCCGGAAACACCATCCCGTAACGTGGGAGTGAGTGATCAACTCAGTGGGATAAGAAAGCAGAGATTAGCATGTTATCAAATCAATCATGTGCTAATAGTAAAGCAGTAAATTAAACAATCCTAATACTGTTGTTAATGCAATATGACATGACGTGATGTATGCCCTCACCGACGATCTCCCTCATACGGCACCATCTTACAACCGCGGTATGCAATCGTCCCTCAAGTGCTCCACATCTTCCAGGCACATGTAATGGTATGGTGATATGATTTCCGAGTTGTTATTAGTCCATTCAAACAGCAGGATTGAGAAACTAAGGTACTTCCCTTATATCAATCCCAACACAAATCCTGTCTAGGGTCGTCACTCCTAGTAATCTCATACAATGTATATTTTGTACGTCGCTGCAAGGGCTGCCAGGGCTGTTGCTCACACTCGTTGCACCGCTCCCCCATCACCTTATCAATACAGGCCTACTGTACTCTACTGCTACTGAAGGGTCGTCACCTCCCGTAGACTCAGAATACGCTCGCGGTCACTACAAAGGATTGTCAGGGCTGTTGCACGCACTCGTTGCTCCACTCCCCCATCACCTTATCAATGTAGGCCGACAGTAAAAATATAGTGTCCCATACCACCATAATCTGCTCACGAGTCATAGGTGCTCACTGGTCACTACGGGGAGGTTTGTGGCCCCAGCATAGGCCGACAGCTCGACCACGGTGTCCCATACCACCATGCCCGGCTCATGAGTCTTCGTGGATCAAGGTACCATGGTTAACAGGGTTTACAATGGTAAGTTCAGTACCCTAGGTTCAAGCAGTTATGACTCATGCAGGGTGAACATACAACGGCCAGTCGGGTTACTTGACGGGCTCGACTAGCACGAGCGCATCGCAAGTCGAACGACATGAAGTGCGTGAAACACTTCGCGTGGCCTAACCACTGCCGCCAACTCCAAACACGACTCGCGTTCATCGACGTGTCCTTCGTGGCAAATACCAACTAGCCACGAATTTTCTCTGTTACCGACTGCCTGGACTAAGTATAGTCCCAAACACATATGAATCCACATCAGCAATCATGTGAGAGTATTGGAAATGAAACACAACCATGTGAGCATGTTAACACATGTTATATCGTACAACTTAAGTAAATCATCTGACACATGCCTTTCATACATATAGTGAAATTATGCATATCGCCAACATATAGGAAATCATTTCCATCAACATATTAATTGAGAATTCAATCTCAAACTAAATCATAATGAAATCATCAAGCACATGTTATAACATACAACTTAAGTAAATCATCAAGTACATGCATTTCATTCATATAATGAAATCATGCATATGGCTAACATGTAGGAAACCATTTACACCAGCATATTAATTGAGAAATCAATCTCAAACTAATTCATAACACCGTTTAACTCAATACATACTAATACAAGCATTTATACAAACACTTACACTACACACTTAAGTCTACATATAGTATGTCGACTCGAAGTGCGCATTTAGGCGAATCTCTTCGCCAAACTAATTATGCACGTATTCCTAACATTCTAATGCGATAATAAACCATGTCAATCACATTAGCAAAATATGAATGAAAACAGTACTTCCTACAAATGACTAAAATGCCCTAAATCTCATATTCTTCGTCGGTTTACGAAACAGGAAACGGACAGCATCTTGTACATGTCAAACGGCGTTGCCGTCGATAATCTACTATTAAACGACATTGAAAGCGTTGAAAACAATCAATCAAAGTGTCTAAAATCCACACCTTATCTCTTATAAACGTATCGTTTCGAACGGAGCGTATACGCTTTGTCTACGGCGACTAGAGAACCTGTTTTACGAGATTTATCAGCTAACATGCTATGAATCCAAGGTAACCTTAAATCAGCAACTTCTAGGGTATTTTCTTACCTGAAAATGAGGAGAAATCACCGGCCAGGTGATTGAGGTGTGTTGCTTAGGCACTTGCAACAGGTGGTGCAACGGCAGGTAAATTATCTCCTACTCTCTCTCACAAACTCTCACCTTTTCTCTCTCCCAATCTAGGGTTTTTCTCAAATTCGGATGGGAGAGAGGAGTGAGGGTTTCAACCCTTTTTATAAGCCTAAAAATGCCCAAACTAGCCTCAGGAACAAAGTTCACTTGAGGTTTATCCAAATCGGGGCTGTTTCGGTCCAAAAGAGCATTTCTGGAGGTCCCCTAGCCGAACACGATCGGACTTAAGCTCATGCATACTGGATCTAGCATACATCAAGTTTTCAGTCCGGCAGGGTTCGCAGATCGCACGTGGCGGTCCAGTTTCAGTTCAGCGGTCACCGCACGTAGATCAGGCCTGCAAGTCTCATGATATGAAATAGAAATTTTTCCTGATCCGAGGGTGAAATTTGGCTGAATTCTGACGGTCAGAACGCTTAATACTGACGCGTCAAGTCGTGTGCCAGATTTGAATTTCAAATTCCAAATCTGTCCCTATTCGCACTCTCTTCAGTCCGGGCTCAATGAAATAGCCTATGATATCGGTTGGGCTTAATTTTTGAAATGATTGTCAAGTCCAGCTAGGCGGTCTTAACGGTCTAAGATAGTAGGTATCAGACTTTCGACGCGCGTTTTAGATCCAATACAAAGTTTCAAAGTGGTCCAGAGAACAAACCTGCTTAGAGTTTGATCCGAGATTTTAGAGTATTATAGAGTCATTGGTTCTACTCGATTTGGGTCTTGTAGAACGTATTTAAAGTGATCAGGGAGTATTTTCCAGCTACTCTAGCGTTGCGCTAGCTAACTTATGCTTAGTTTCTAAAGGAATTAATCCTAAGTGATTCCTTTGGCTATGGAATTGGGTTCAGAGCGATTTTGCAGGTGTTTTAGTTGACCCATTGCCTAAGGACGTCAAATTCCAGATTGGCCAAAATTCGAGGTGTTACACCTTCAAACTCAAGAGGGAAGAGACTTCTAATTTTAGTTTTTCATTTTCTAGTTTAAGGTTTTCAACTTGGGATGTTTTGAAATCTAAATCACACTTAGTTTTGTTCAAAACAATCAGAAAGATATGATTTTTCTAAAACTAGGTTATCAAAATCTTCTTTTAACTTTAAAAAATTTTCCTTCTAAAATTTTAGTTTTACAACTATCTTTCAACTTCCCCTGTATAGGGCATTATAAACATCTTGTAAATCATCATCATTTTCAGAGTCGCTTCTCAAATTTTCATCATAAGTTGAATTATAACTATCTGAGGAAGTAACTTTGGCTAACATAATTAAGGCCTTGACCTCATTAATAGACTTGGGTTCAAAATCATCTAACTCAGAAGACACTTCAGAGCAAGATGACTCATCCCATGTGGCCAACATACCTTTCTTCTTAGGTTTGTCCCTCTTTGGACATTTGTTTACCATATACCTATATTCATGGCAGTTGAAGCATTGGTTGTCTTTAATAGATTTTTAATTTTTAAATTTAGTCCTTTTCTTTTCAGAAGGTTTTTAAAAATCTATCCTCTTTTTGCTTTTAAAAATTTTATAAAACTTCTTTGATAATAGTGTCATATCATCTTCAGAATTTTCACAATCAAAATTACTAGCCGTATCATGAGATATATTTTTAGAAGACTTAAGGGCTATGGACTTACTTTTAGGAGCCTTAAAATTTAACTCGTAGGTTTGTAAAGAACCAACAGGCTCTTTAACCCTCATATATTGTCTGTATCACGAAATTCCTGAATGGCAATGACCTTAAAATCGAACCTTTCGAGCAATGAGTGCAGTATCTTTGCACAAACTTTACTTTCTGAGATGGTATCACCAAAACCCCATGTAGAGTTGACTATGTCATTTAACTGAGTATAGTAGTCTATGAAGGTTTCACTTTCTTCCATGTGTATCTCCTCAAACCAAGTGGTGAGGATTTGAAGTTTAGATTTCTTAACAATACTCATACCCTTGTGTGTCATTTTTAAGATATCCTAAGCTTGCTTTACAGTATCACAAGATATAATTCTTTTGAATTCATCTGGTGATAATGCGTAAGTGATTGCATTTAAAGCCTTTGCATTGTCACTACTCTCATTTTTCTGAAGAGTAGTCCAAGAAAAATGAGGTGTAACTTTAACAAATTTAGTTCCATCAGTTTCTAGAACTTCAGTTGTGGGTGGGTTCCATCTAATCACTGTGGCTTGTCACACGCTCTCATCTATGGACCTCAAGAAGATTCTCATTCTGGCTTTCCAATAGGCATAATGGGAGCCATCAAAAAGTGGAGGCCTAGTGTAACATCCCGAAAATCGGGGGGTCGAGCAAAAACCCAACTCCCGAGTTCCAGCATGTTATTTATGCAACATAGATATGTATGATTGAATGTTGTCGGTGATAATGTATTAAACATGAGTAAGATTAAGCCAGAACAGCATATCATACTCCAGAGACAGTTAAATTAACCAGCGGAAGTCTGTAATAGTATGTATAACATATATAAACTGTTGTATATCTCCAGAGTGTGAACATGTTATCGGGTTATATACATACATGTATACTCCAAAAGTAGACAAAACGAATATACATGAGTGCGCTAAAAATATAAAATGACAAGTGTCAAAGTATCTAATCAACCTCCCTGTAATCCCATCAATCAGAACACGCATAAAGGAGGGATCCTCCTCATCATCATCAAGTCCAGCTCCGCCTCGCAGGCCGCGCCATCATCTGCAATCACAAAAGGGTCTGGTGGGTGTCCAGGAACACCGTCCCGTAACGTGGGAGTGAGTAGCTAACTCAGTGGAATAATAGAGCAAAGATTAACATGTTATCAAATCAATCATGCGATAATAGTAACGCAGTAAATCAAACAATCCTAATACTGTTGTTAATGCAATTATGACATGACGTGATGTATGCCCTCACCGACGATCACCCTCATGCGGCAACATCTTACGACCGCGGCATGCCACACTCCCTAGAGTGCTCCACATCTTCCAGGCACATGCAATGCTATGGTGATATGATTTTCAAGTTATTATTAGTCCACTCAAACAGCAGGATTGGGAAACTAAGGTACTTCCCTTATATCAATCCCAACACAGATCCTGTCTAGGGTCGTCACTCCTAGTAATCTCATACGATGTATATTTCGTAGGTCGCTGCAAGGGCTGGCAGGGCTGTTGCACGCACTCGTTGCTCCGCTCCCCCATCACCTTATCAATACAGGCCTACTGTACTCTACTGCTACTGAAGGGTCGTCGCCTCCCGTAGACTCAGAATACGCTCGCGGTCACTACAAAGGACTCGTCGCCTGATCAGTGTAGGCCGACAGCTAGAATATAGTGTCCCATACCACCATAATCTGCTCACGAGTCTAGGTGCTCACTGGTCACTACGGGGAGGTTTATGGCCCCAGCGTAGGCCGACAGCTCGACCACGGTGTCCCATACCACCATGCCCGGCTCATGAGTCTTTATGGATCAAGGTACCATGGTTAACAGGGTTTACAATGGTAAGTTCAGTACCCTAGGTTCAAGCAGTTATGACTCATACAAGGTGAACATACATCGGCCAATCGGGTTACTTGACGGGCTCGACTAGCGCGATCGCATCTCGAGTCGAACGACATGAAGTGCGTAAAACACTTCGCGTGGCCTAACCACTGCCGTCAACTCCAAACACGACTCGTGTTCATCGACGCGTCGTTCGTGGTGAAGATAAACTAACCACGAATTCGCTCGGTTACCGGCTGCCTGGACTAAGTATAGTCCCAAACAATCATGGAATCATGTCAGCATTCATGTAAGAGTAATGGAAATGAAATACAACCATGTGAGCATTTTAACACCTGTTATAACGTACAACTTAAGTAAATCATCCTACACATGTCTTTCACACATATAATGAAATTATGCATATCGCCAACATATAGGAAATCCTCTCCATTAGCCTATTAATTGAGAATTCAATCTCAACTAAACCATAATGAAATCATCAAGTACATGTTATAGCATACCACTTAAGTGCAACATCAAACATATGTATTTCATACATATAATGAAATCGTACATACGGCTAACATGTAGGAAATCATTTACATCAGCATATTAATTGAGAAATCAATCTCAAATTAATTCATAACACCATTTAATTCAATACATACTAATACAAGCATTTATACAAACATTTGCACTACACACTTGAGTCTACATATAGTATGTCGACCCGAAATGCGCATTTAGGCGAATCTCTACGCCAAACTAATTATGCACGCATTCCTAACATTCTAATGCGACAACAATTCATGTCAATCACATCAGCAAACTATGAATGAAAACAGTACTTCCTACAAATGACTAAAATGCCCTAAATCTCATATTCTTCGTTGATTTACGAAACAAGAAACGGACAGCATGTTGTACATGTCAAACGGCGTTGCCGTCGAGAATCTACTATTAAACGACATTGAAAGCTTTGGAAACAGTCAATCAAAGCGTCTAAAATCCGCACCTTGTCTCTTATGGATGTTGAAATTCGAACGGAGCGTATACGCTTCGTCTACAGCGATAAGAGAACCTGTTTTACGAGATTTACTAACTATTAAGCTATGGAACGGAAGAAATATCAAATCAGCAACTTTCTAGGGTTATTTCTTACCTCAAAATGCGGAGGAATCGCCGGCAAAGTGATTGGAATACGCCGCTTAAGCACGTGCAGCAGGTAGCACCAGTAGCAGGAAATTCTCTCCCACCTCTCTCACAATCTCTCACCTTTTCTCTCCCTCAATCTATGGCTTTTCCCAAATTCGGATGGGAGAGATATGAGAGGGTTTCAACCCCTTTTATAAGCTTAAAAATGCCCGGAATAGGCTCGGGAACAAAGTTCACTTGATGCTTAACCAAAGCGGGGCTGTTTCGGTCCAAAAGATGATTTCTGGTGGTCCCCTTGTCGATTACGATCGGACTTAAGCTCATGCGTACCAGATCTAGCACGTATTAAGTTTTTAGTCCGGCAGGGTTCGCAGATCGCGCGTGGCGGACCAGTTTCAGTTCAGCGGTCACCGCACGTAGGTCAGGGCTGAAAGTCTCATAATATAAAATAGAAATTTTTCCTGATCCAAGGGTGTAATCTGGCTGAATTCTGACGGTTAGAACGCTTAATACTGACGCGTCAAGTCGTGTGCCAGATTTGAATTTGAAATTCCAATTCTGTCCCTATTCGCGGTCTCTTCAGTCCGGGCTCAATGAAATAGTCTGTGATTATCGGTTTGACTTGATTTTCGAAATGATTGTCAAGTCCAGCTGGGCGGTTCTAACGGTCTAAGATAGGAAGTAACGGACTTTCGACGCGCGGTCTAAATCCAATACAAGAATTCAAAGTGGTCCAGAGAACAAACCCGCTTAGAGTTTGATCCGAGGTTATAGAGTATTGTAGAGTTGTTTGTTCTACTCGATTTGGGTCTTGTAGAACGTATTTAAAGTGATCAGGGAATGTTTCCCAGCTACTCCAGCGTTGCGCTAGCTAACTTACGCTAAATTTCCATAGGAATTAATCCTAAGTGGTTTCTTTGGCTATGAAATTGGGTTCTGAGCGATTTTTCAGGTGTTTTAGTTGACCCATTGCCTAAGGACGTCAAATCCCAGATTGGCCAAAATCCGGGGTGTTACACCTAGTAATAGAGAGGTTATCAAAATTTGACATCTTATAAGCTCAGATCGGTTAGCTCAGGAAATAAATCCAAATAATAAAGGAGCTATTAGGCTCTGATACCACTTAAAAAGGCCAAGCTTAACATCCTAGAAGGGGGTGAATAGGACAATGCCAAAAAAAAAAATGCGGAAAACAAAGATAGATAGCATAATCAAATAATAAAATAGCACAAGTAAATAGCAACCTCAAATGCACTGGTCTTGAGAGGTTGATACAAATTGAGTTCTAAGGACAACCTAACACCAAAAACGAAAGGCTTACGGTAGGACAACCTTACTAAAATGTTTGTAAATATCAAAAACTCAAACTAATAAGGAGGCAAAGGAAATAAATTAAGTTATTACAACATTCACCACAAGTGCATAAAGTAAATTACACCATTCACCACAAATGCATAAAGTAAATTACAACATTCACACACATAAAAAAATCCAATCATCCACCACAACCCCATGAATTATAATGGTTCATTTGTGTGTACACTAACTGTTAGAACACAACCTCACAACTACTCTACTCCCAATATCCATACCATGGGATATTCACTTTCACTATGAAAAAGGTTTTCTAAGGTTCACCTTAAAATCTTCACAATTGTGTCTTTAAATGGGCTTACATAATTATAAAAACCTCACACTCTAAGATTTTCTGGATTACCTTAGACAAAACTAAAAATGAGATTTTTCTGGCACAACCTCACAAACCACAAAAGATACACAAAATTTAAATGATACTTATCTGAAAATTCTCCTTCTGAAGAAGCCCGGTAGAACCAATCCGATATATACGAACATGTTTAATGTCCAGTCTCACAAATGAAAGGTTGTAAATCTAAATGATTTTTAGATTAATTCAACCTGGGCTAGCTTGATTTGATTTTGATCTCAAAGAGGGTAAAATCACAATTCTCTTCTTTAAAGAAATAGAGTTGAATGGAGATCACAAAATCAAATAACAAAAGCTATTAAAGAGAATTTAAAATGAACACAATATAACTTAAAAAATGCAGGAACTTATCTCTCAGAGTGATGGTTTGATATAACTTCGAATGAATGAAAAACTCTGAGATTCGTCCTCTATTTATAGGTGAAAATACTGTTCTCTCGACTGGTCTAAGGGTCGGTTCGACTGGTCAAAGGACCAACCAATTTTCAAAATTTCTTGCGGGATAAGATAAGTTCGTTACTCGACTGGTCGAGTGGCTTGCTCAACTGGTCGAGCAATGCATCGATTGGTCGAGTGGGACCAAAAAACCTTGCTAGGCTATGAGTTGAGCCTGTAGGACTGGTCGAGAAGTCTCCATGACTGGTCGAGAGTCCAACAAAAAAAGTTAAAAAAATTTGTAACAAATCTTGGACTAGTCGAGGAAATGACCTATAGACTTATGAAATGACCCACATAACATATGCAATGAATATGACCTAACCTATGGTCAATATAGGCATCCATACCTTGTTTGTGAGTTTGATCAATTAAAACATCATTTGCTATGCTAATTCATTGACTTGAAATACTTGAAGCTTATCTTTAAATCTTGAACTTGAGCTTGAGTAAAGACTTGAGTTCTTGAGATTGTTTAAGGAACTGATCTTGAAGATTAAACTCGAACTTGAAACTTAAGCTCGTACTTGTACTTGAGCTTGAAATCTTAAATTTTGACAATGCTTCTTCAACTTGAATACATAGAGAACTTTGACGAAGACATGAACAACTTTAAAATGCACGAAGTTAATATATTCATCTCATCAATACATGATACAGATTCTAAATGATTTGGCATAACAAAATTTGACAACTCTTGGGTGCTAGATTTACAATATAGCATTTACAGGATTGCACGATTTAGAAAGATTTACATTCCATATTGAAAAATGACGATCGAAGAGTTCCAACATGCTTTTAGAATATCGAACAGTCTACGAATTAGCCAATTCTGATCCCATTTAGAAGCTTGTCGAGTTAACATTCCAATGAGCTTAAAATAGTCTTAATTTGACCTCCGAAGAGAGAGTTATGAGGTTTACTATTAGACAAGGAGATGAAGAAAAAATTCAGCACTGACGATTGCAATCCCACTTATAAAGACCCAAAGGGTCTTGGAATATGATGACTTTATTCAAGAATGAAAAAGCACTAAAGTACCTTTCAGATGACCAAAAAATGACCCAATCGGACATCAAATGATAGAGTTATGAGCATCTCCGTTGGATCACGGGATTTTGAAAGATTAACAATCCATATTGAAAAACGACAATCGAAGAGTTCCAACATGGTTTTGGGATACGAACGGTCTCCAAATTAGTTAATTCTGGTCCCATTTCAAAGCTTGTTAGTTTACCACTCTAGTGAGCTCAAAATAGACAAAATTTGGCCTCTAAAGAGACAGTTATGAGGGTTACTATTAGACAAGGACATGAAGGAAAAATTCAAGAACGACAATGCGATCCCACTTATGGATGTCAAATGGTCTCAGAATACGACAATTCCAATCAGGAATCAAAGAGCACTAAAGTACTATTCAGATGACCAAAAATTGACCCAAACCGACATTAAACAATAGAGTTATGAGTGACTCCATTGGATCGCACGATTTTGAAATATTTACAATCCATATTGAAAAAAGATGATCGAAGAGTTCCAACGTGCTTTTGGGATATCGAACAGTCTCTGACTTAGCTAATTATGGTCCCATTTCAAAGTTTGTTAAGTTATCATTCCAATGAGCTTAAAATAATCTTAATTCGACCTCTAAAGAGAGAGTTATGACGGTGACTATTGGATAAGGAGATGAAGAAAAAATTCAGGACCAATGGCTGTGATTCCACTTATAGATGCCCAAATGGTCTTGGAATATGACGACTCCAATCAGGAATGAAAGAGCACTAATGTACCATTTTAGATGACCAAAACTTGACCTAATCGGACCATAAATGATCAAGTTATGAGGGTCTCCATTGGATCCCGCGATTTGGAAAGATTAACAATCCATATTGAAAAATGATGATGGAAGAGTTCCAACGTGCTTTTGAGATATTGAACGGTCTCTGAATTAGCCAATTTTGGTCCCATTTGGAAGCTTGTCAAGCTACCATTCCAATGAGCTCAAAATATTCTAAATTCGACCTCCTGAGAGGGAGTTTTGAGGAATACTATTGGATAAGGAGATGAAGGAGAAATTCAAGACCCACGACTCTGTTCTCACTTATGGATGCCCAAATGGTCTCGGAAGACGATGATTCCATTTAGGAATGAAAGATTATTAAAGTACCTTTCAGATGACCAAAAATTGACCCAATTCAACAGTAAACAATCAAGTTATGAGTGTCTCTGTTGGATCACACAATTTGGAAAGATTTACCATCCATATTGAAAAACGATGATCGAAGAGTTCCAATGTGCTTTTTGGATATCGAATTGTCTCCGAATTAACCAATTCTGGTCTCATTTGGAAGCTTGTCAAGTTACCATTCCAATGAGCTTAAAATAGTCTAAATTCGACCTCTGAAGAGAGAATTATATGGGTTACTATTGGACAAGGAGATGAAGGAAAATTTTATTACTGACGACTGCGATCCCACTTATGGATGCCCAAATGGTCTCGAAATAGGCCGATTTTAGTCAGTAATGAAAGAGCATTAAAATACCTTTCACTTATCCAAAAATTGACCCAGTCGGACATCTAATGCTGGAGTTATGAGCATCTACATTGGATCGTGCAATTTGGAAAGATTTACAAACTATATTGAAAAAGGACGATCGAAGAGTTCTAAGGTGCTTTTATGATATCGAACGGTCTCCGAATTAGCCAATTCTGGTTCCATTTGGAAGCTTGTCAACTTACCATTCCAACGAGCTCAAAATAGTCTAAATTCTACCTCTGAAGAGAGAGTTATGAGGGTTAATATTGGACATGGAGATGAAGGAAAAATTTAGGACCGACGACTACGATCCCACTTATGGATGCCCAAATTATCTTAGAATACATGGATTCAGGTTTGGAAAGAAAGAGCACTAAAGTACCTTTTAGATGATAAAAAATCAACCCAATTAGACATCAAACGAGGGATTCATGAGCGTGTCTCCATTAGATAGCATGATTTGAAAAGATTAACAATCCACATTGAAAAATGACGATCGAAGAGTTCCGACATGCTTTTGGGATATCGAACGGTCTTTGAATTATACAATTCTAGTCCTTTAGAAGCTTGTCAAGTTACCATTCCAATAAGCTCAAAATAGTTTAAATTCGACCTCAGAAGAGAGAGTTATAAGGGTTACTATTGGGCAAGGAGATGAAGGAAAAATTCAAAACCTGTGACTGCGATCCACTTATGGATGCCCAAATGGTCTTGGAATACAACGATTCCAGTCAAGAATGAAAGAGCTCTAAAGTACCTTTCAGATGATCAAAAATTGACCCATTCCCACATCAAATGAGGGATTTATGAGCATGTCTCCATTGGATCACTCGATTTGGAAAGATTAACAATCCATATTGAAAAATGATAATTGAAAAGTTCCAACGTGCTTTTGGGATATTGAACGGTCTCCGAATTAGCCAATTCTGGTCCCATTTGGAAGCTTATCAAGTTATCATTCCAATCAGCTCAAAATAGTCTTAATTCGACCTCTAAAGAAAGAGTTATGAGGGTTATTATTGGACAAGGAGATGAAGGAAAAATTCAGGACCGACGAGTGTTATCCCACTTATGGAGGCCCAAATGGTCTCTGAATACGACGATTCCATTTAAGAATGAAAGTGAATTAAAGTACCTTTCAGATGACCACAAAATGACCCAATCGGACATCAAATGATTGAGTTATGAGCATCTCTGTTGGATCACGTGATTTGGAAAGATTAACAATCCATATTGAAAAAATGACGATCGAAGAGTTCCAACATGCTCTTGGGATATCGAAAGATCTCCGAATTAGCAAATTATGGTACCATTTGGAAGCTTGTCAAGTTATCATTCTAATGAGCTCAAACTAGTCTGAATTCGACCTCTGAAGAGAGAGTTATATGGGTTACAATTGGACATGGAGATGAAGGAAAAATTCAAGACTGACAACTGCGATCCCTCATATGGATATCCAAATGGTCTTGAAATTGGCTTATTCCTGTCAGGAATGGAAGAGTAATAAAGTAGCATTCAGATGACTAAAAATTGACCCAAACAGACAACAAACGATCGAGTTATGAGCGTCTCCATTGGATTAGAGGATTTGGAAAGATGTAAATCCATATTTAAAAAAGATGATCAAAGAGTTCCAATGTGCTTTTGGGATATCGAACAGTCTCCCAATTAACGAATTCTTGTCCCATTTAGAAGCTTGTCAAGTTACCATTCCAATGAGCTCAAAATAGTCTAAATTCGTCCTCTAAAGAGAGAGTTTTGAGGGTTATTATTGGACATGGAGATGAAGGAAAATTTTAGGACGGACGACTGCGATCCCACTTATGGACGCCCTAATGGTCTTGGAAGGCGACAATTCCAGTCAGGAATTAAAGAACACTAAATTACCTTTCAGATGACCAAAAATTGACCCAATTTGACATCAAATGAGGTAGTTATGAGCGTTTCTCCATTGGATGACACGATTTGGAAAGATTAACAATCCATATTGAAAAATGACGAGCGAAGAGTTCTAACGTGCTTTTTGGAATATCGAACAGTCACCGAATTAGCCAATTCTGATCCCATTTGGAAGCTTGTCAAGTTACCATCCAAATGAGCTTAAAATAATCTTAATTCAACCTCTAAAGAGAGAGTTATGAGGGTTACTATTGGACAAGGAGATTAAGTAAAAATTTAGGACTGAGGACTACGATCCCACTAATGGATACCCAAATGGTCTCGGAATACGAAAAATCTAGTCAGGAATGAAAGAGCATAAAAGTACCATTTCAGATGATCAAAACTTAACCTAATGGGAAAACAAACGATCAAGTTATGGGTGTATCCATTGGATTGGGCAATTTAGAAAGATTTACAATCTATATTGAAAAAAAACGATCGAAGAGTTCCAACGTGCTTTTGGGATAGTGAACAATTTTCGAATTAGCCAATACTGGTCCCATTCGGAAGCTTGTCAAGTTGTCATTCCAATGAGCTAAAAATAGTCTAAATTCGACCTCTGAAGAGAGAGTTATGAGGAGATAAGAAGATGAAGAAAAAATTCAGTACCGATGACTATGCTCCCACTTATAAATGCCCAAATGGTTTAGGAATGCGACGATTCCAATCAGGAATGAAAGAGCACTAAATTACCATTCAAATGACAAAAAATTAACCTAATAGAACAGCAAACGATCGAGTTATGAGTGTCTCCATTGGATCGCGTGATTTTGAAAGTTTTACAATCCATATTGAAAAAAGACGATCAAAGAGTTCCAACCTTCTTTTGGGATATCTAACGGTCCCCGAATTAGCCAATTCTGGTCCTATTTGGAAGCTTGTCTAGTTACCATTTGAATGAGCTCAAAATAGTCTAAATTTGACCTCTTAAGAGAGGTTATGAGGGTTACAATTGGATAAGGAGACGAAGGAAAAATTCGTGACTGACGACTCTGTTCCCACTTATGGATACGCAAATGATCTCAGAATACGACGATTCCATTTAGAAAAGAAAAAGCACTAAAGTACCTTCTAGATGACCAAAAATCAACCTAATCCAACATCAAACGATCGAGTTATGAGCGTCTCTGTTGGATCGTGTGATTTGGAAAGATTTACAATCCATATTGAAAAAAGACGATCGAAGAGTTCCAACGTGCGTTTGGGATATCCAACGATCTCTGAATCAGCCAATTCTGGTCCCATTTGGAAGCTTGTCAAGTTACCATTCCAATGACCTCAAATTAGTCTAAATTCGACCTCTAAAGAGAGAGTATTGAGGGTTACTATATGACATGGAGATGAAGGAAAAATTTAGGACCAACGACTGTGATCCCACTTATGGATCCCCTAATGGTCTCGGAATACAATGATTCCAGTCAGGAATGAAAGAGCACTAAATTACCTTTCAGATTACCAAAAATAGACCCTATCCAACATTAAACGAGGGAGTTATGAGCGTGTCTACATTGAATATGCAATTTGGAAAGATTAACAATTCATATTGAAAAATGTTTACTAAAGAGTTCCAATGTGCTTTCGGGATGCCGAACAGTCTCCAAATTTGCCAATTCTAGACCCATTTGGAAGCTTGTCAAGTTAGCATAGCAATGAGCTCAAAATAGTCTAAATTTATCCTTTGAAGAGATAGTTATGAGGGTTACTATTAGACAAGGAGATGAAGGAAGACTTCAGGTCCGATGATTGTGATCCCACTTATGGATGCCCAAATGGTCTTGAAAAAGGATGATTCTAATCAGGAAATAAAGAGCACAAAACGACAGTTCCAATGACCAAAAATTGACCCAATAAGACATCAAACGATGTAGTTATGAGCATCTCCATTAGATCGTGTCATTTGGAAAGATTTGTAATCCATATAGAAAAATGGCGATTGAAGAGTTCCAACGTGCTTTTTGGATGTCGAACGGTCTCAGAATTAACCAATTCTGGTCCCATTTAGAATATTGTCAAGTTACCATTGCAATTAGCTCAAAATAGTCTAAATTCGATCTCTGATGAGAGAGTTATGTGGGTTACTATTGGACAAGGAGATGAAGGAAAGTTCAGGACCAACAACTACGATCCCACTTATGAATGCCCAAATGGACTTAGAATAGGACGAATCTAATCAGGAATGAAAGACCACTAAAGTACCATTCAGATGACCAAAAATTGACCCAATCGGACAACAAACGATCGAGTTATGAGCGTCTCTATTGGATCACACAATTTGGAAAGATTTACAATCCATATTGAAAAAGGACAATTGAAGAATTCCATCAAGCTTTTACAATATCGAACGGTCTCCGAATTATCCAATTCTAGTCCCATTTGGAAGCTTCTTAAGTTACCATTCCAATAAGCACAAAATAGTCTAAATTTGACCTTTGAAGAGAGAGTTATGAGGGTAACTATTGGACATGTAGATGAAGGAAAATTTCAGGACCGACGACAGTGATCCCACTTATGGATGCCCTATTGGTCTCAGAATATGACGTATCTAATTAGGAATGAAAGAGCACTAAAGTACCTTTCAGATGAGCAAAAATTGACCCAATCTGGCATTAAACAACGGAGTTATGAGCGTATCTCCGTTGGTTCACGTGATGTGGAAAGATTAACATTCCATATTGAAAAAAGATGATCGAAGAGTTCCAATGTGCCTTTGGAATATCAAACGGTATCCGAATTAGCCAATTCTGATCCCAATAGGAAGATTGTCAAGTTACTATTCCAATGAGCTTAAAATACTCTTAATTCGACCTCTGAAGAGGAAGTTATGAGGGTTACTATTGGACATGGAAATGAAGGAAAAATTCAGCATTGACGATTGTGATCCGACTTATGGAGGCCCAAATGGTCTCGAAATACGACGATTCCATTCAGGAATAAAAGAGTAAAAAAGTACCTTTCAAATGACCAAAAATTGACCCAATCGGACATAAAACTACAGAGTTATGAGCATCTCTATTTAATCAAGCTTTTTGGAAAGATTAAGAATCCATATTGAAAAATGATGATCGAAGAGCTCCATCGTGCATTTAGATATCGAACGGTCACCGAATTAGCCAATTCTAGTCCCATTTAGAAGCTTGTCCAGTTACCATTCTAATGAGCTCAAAATATTCTAAATTCAACCTCTGAAGAGAGAGTTATGTAGGTTAATATTGGACAAGGAGATGAAGGAAAAGTTCAAAATCGACGACTGCGATCCCACTTATGGATGCCCAAATGGTCTCGAAATACGATAATTCTAATCAGGATTGAAAGAGCATTAAAGTAGCATTTCAGATGACCAAAAATCAACCCAATGAGATAATAAATGATCAAGTTATGAGCGTCTCCGTTGGATCACGCGATTTGGAAAGATTTATAATCCATATTGAAAAAATACTATTAAAGAGTTCCAATGTGCTTTTAGGATATCGAATGGTCTCCGAATTAGCCAATTTTGATCCCATTTGGAAGCTTGTCAAGTTACCATTCCAATAAGCTCAAAATATTCTAAATTTGACCTCTTAAGAGAGAGTTATGAGGGATACTATTGGATAAGGAGATGAAGGAAAAATTCAGGACCGAAGACTCTGCTCCCACTTATGGATGCCCAAATTATCTCAGAATACGACGATTCCATTTAGGAATGAAAGATCATTAAAACACCTTTCAGTTGACCAAAAATTGACCCAATCTAATATGAAACGATCGAGTTATGAGCGTCTCTATTGGATCGCGTGATTTAGAAAGATTTACAATCCATATTGAAAAAAGATGATTGAAGAGTTCCAACATTCTTTTTGGATATCGAACTGTCTCTGAATTAACCAATTGTGGTCCCATTTGGAAGCTTGTCAAGTTACCATTCCAATGAGCTCAAAATAGTTTAAATTCGATCTCTGAAGAAAGAGTTATATGGGTTACTATTGGACAAGGAGATGAAGAAAAAATTCAGTACTGACGATTGCTATCCCACTTATGGGTGGCCAAATGGTCTTGGAATAGGCCGATTCTAATTAGGAATGAAAGAGTACTAAAGTACCTTTCAGATGACTAAAAATTGACCTAATCGGAATTCAAACGCTGGGTTATGAGCATCTTCATTGGATAGCACAATTTGGAAAAAATTACAATCCATATTGAAAATAGACGATCGAAGAGTTCTAACGTGCTTTTGGAATATCGAACGGACTCCAAATTAGGAAATTCTGGTCCCATTTGAAAGCTTGTCAATTTACCATTCCAATGAGCTCAAAATAGTCTAAATTCTACCTCTGAAGAGAGAGTTATGAGGGTTAATATTGGACATGGAGGTGAAGATAAAATTCTTGACTAACGACTATGATCTCACTTATGGATGCCCAAATGGTCTTTGAATACATCCATTCAGGTCCAGAATGAAAGAGCACTAAAGTACCTTTCAGATGATAAAAAATCAACCAAATCTGACATCAAAAGAGGGATTTATGAGCGTGTCTCCATTGGATAGCTCGATTTGGGAAGATTAACAATCCACATTGAAAAAAGATGATCGAAGAGTTCCAACGTGCGTTTGGGATATCGAACGGTCTCTGAATTAGCCAAATTTGGTCCCATTTGGAGGCTTGTCAAGTTATCATTCCAATGGCCTCAAAATAGTCTAAATTTGACCTCTTAAGAGAGAGTATTAAGGGTTACTATATGACATTGAGATGAAGGAAAAATTCAGGACCGACGACTGCGATCACACTTATGGATCCCCTGATGGTCTCGGAATACGACGATTCCAGTCAGGAATGAAAGAGCACTAAATTACCTTTCAGATTACCAAAAATAGACCCTATCCTACATTAAACGAGGGAGTCATGAGCGTGTCCCCATTGAATATGCGATTTGGAAAGATTAACAATTTATATTGAAAAATGTCTACTAAAGAGTTCCAACGTGCTTTTGGGGTGTCAAACGGTTTCTAAATTGGCCAATTCTAGTCCCATTTGGAAGCTTGTCAAGTTACCATAGCAATGAGCTCAAAATAGTCTAAATTTGACCTCTGAAGAGAGAGTTATGAGGGTTACTATTAGATAAGGAGATGAAGGAAAACTTCAGGACTGACGACTGCGATCCCACTTATGGATGCCGAAATGGTCTCGGAATAGGACGATTCTAATCAGGAGAAAGAGCACAAAACTACAGTTTCTATGACCAAAAATTGACCCAATAAGACATCAAACAATGGAGTTATGAGCATCTCTGTTAAATCACGTGATTTGGAAAGATTTGTAATCCATATTGAAAAAAGGCGATCGAAGAGTTCCAACGTGCTTTTTAGATATCGAACAGTCTCCGAATTAACCAATTCTGGTCCCATTTGGAATATTGTCAAGTTATCATTGCCATTAGCTCAAAAAAGTCTAAATTTGACCTCTGAAGATAGAGTTATGTGGATTACTATTGGACAAGGAGATGAAGGAAAAGTTCAGGACCGACAACTACGATCCCACTTATGGATGCCCAAATGGTCTCAGAATAGGATGAATCCAATCAGGAATGAAAGACCACTAAATCACCATTCAGATGACCCAAAATTGACCCAATCAGACAACAAACGATCGAGTTATGAACATCTTTATCAGATCACACAATTTGGAAAGATTTACATTCCGTATTGAAAAAGGATAATTGAAGATTTCCAACGAACCTTTGCAATATCGAACGGTCTCCAAATTATCCAATTTTAGTCCCATTTGGAAGCTTGTTAAGTTACCATTCCAATAAGCACAAAATAGTCTAAATTCGACCTCTAAAGAGAGAGTTATGAGGATAACTGTTGGACATGGAGATGAAGGAAAAATTCAGGGCCAACGACAGAGATCCCACTTATGGATGCCCTATTGGTCTCGAAATATGATGATTTCAATTAGGAATGAAAAAGCACAAACGTACCTTTCAGATGAGAAAAAATCGACCCAATCTGGCATCAAATGATGGAGTTATGAGCATATCTCCATTAGTTCACGCGATGTGGAAAGATTAACATTCCATATTGAAAAAAGATGATTGAAGAGTTCCAATGTGCTTTTGGAATGTCAAATGATCTCCGAATTAGCCAATTCTGATCCCATTAAGAAGGTTGACAAGTTACCATTCTAATGACCTTAAAATACTCTTAATTTGACCTCTGAAGAGAGAGTTATGAGGGTTACTATTGGACATGGAGATGAAGAAAAAATTCAGCATTGACAATTGTGATCCCACTTATGGAGGCCCATATGGTCTTGAAATACGACGATTCCATTCAGGAATGAAAGAGTAATAAAGTACCTTTCAAATGACCAAAAATTGACCCAATTGGACATAAAACTACAGATTTATGAGGATCTCTATTGGATCGAGCTTTTTGGAAAGATTAAGAATCCATATTGAAAAATGACGATCGAAGAGCTCCAACATGCATTTAGATATCGAACGGTCACCGAATTAGCCAATTCCAATCCCATTTGGAAGCTTGTCCAGTTACCATTCTAATGAGCTCAAAATAGTCTAAATTCAACCTCTGAAGAGAGAGTTATGTAGGTTATTATTGGAGAAGGAGGTGAAGGAAAAGTTCAAGACCGATGACTGTGATCCCCACTTATAGATGCCCAAATGGTCTCAAAATATGACAATTCTAATCAGGAATGAAAGAGCACTAAAGTAGCATTTCAGATGATCAAAAATTAACCCAATGAGACAATAAATGATCAAGTTATGAGCATCTCCGTTGGATCACACGATTTGGAAAGATTTATAATCCATACTGAAAAAAGACGATCATAGAGTTCCAATGTGCTTTTAGGATATCGAATGGTATTCGAATTAGCCAATTCTGATCCCATTTGGAAGCTTGTCAAGTTACCATTCCAATGAGCTCAAAATATTCTAAATTCGACCTCTAAAGAGAGAGTTATGAGGGATAATATTGGATAAGGAGATGAAGGAAAAATTCAGGACTAAAGACTCTGTTCCCACTTATGGATGTCCAAATTATCTCGGAATACGACGATTCCATTTAGGAATGAAAGATCATTAAAGCACCTTTCAGTTGACCAAAAATCGACCCAATCTAACATGAAACGATTGAGTTATGAGCATCTCTGTTGGATCACGTGATTTAGAAAGATTTACAATCCATATTGAAAAAAGATGTTCGAAGAGTTCCAACGTGCTTTTTGGATATCGAACCGTCTCCGAATTAACCAATTCCGGTCCCATTTGGAAGCTTGTCAAGTTACCATTCCAATGAGCTCAAAATAGTCTAAATTCGACCTCTGAAGAGAGAGTTATATGGGTTACTATTGGATAAGGAGATGAAGAAAAAATTCAGTACTGATGACTACTATCCCACTTATGGATGACAAATGGTCTCGGAATAGGCCGATTCCAGTTAGGAATGAAAGAGCACTAAAGTACCTTTTAGATGACCAAAAATTGACCTAATCGGACATTAAACGCTAGAGTTATGAGCATCTCCATTGGATCACACAATTTGGAAAGATTTACAATATATATTGAAAATAGACGATCGAAGAGTTCTAACGTGCTTTTGGGATATCGAACGGTCTCCGAATTAGGCAATTCTGGTCTCATTTGGAAGCTTGTTAACTTACCATTCTAATGAGCTCAAAATAGTCTAAATTCGACCTCTAAAGAGAGAGTTATGAGGGTTAATATTGGACATGGAGGTGAAGATAAAATTCTGGACCGACGACTGCGATCCCACTTATGGATACCCAAATAGTCTTAGAATACATTCATTCAGGTCAGGAATGAAAGAGAAATAAAGTACCTTTTAGATGATAAAAAATCAACCAAATCTAACATCAAAAGTGGGATTTATGAGCGTGTCTCTGTTAGATAGCTCGATTTGGGAAGATTAACAATCCACATTGAAAAATGATGATCGAAGAGTTCCAATGTACTTTCGGGATATCGAACGGTCTCCGAATTAGGCAATTTTGGTCCCATTTAGAAACTTGTCAAGTTGACATGCCAATAAACTCATAATTCGACATCTGAGGAGAGTGTAATGAGGGTTACTATAAGAGTTGGAGATTAAGGAAAATTTCAGGACCTACAACTGCAATCCACTTATGGATGCCCTAATGGTCTCAGAATACAACGATTCCAGTCAAGAATGAAAGCGCTCTAAAGTACCTTTCAAATGACCAAAAATTGACCCATTCCCACCTCAAATGAGGGATTTATGAGCGTGTCTCCATTGGATCACTCGATTTGGAAAGATTAACAATCTATATTGAAAAATGACGCTTGAAGAGTTCCAACGTGCTTTTGGGATGTTGAACGGTCTTCGAATTAGCAAATTCTGGTCCCATTTGGAAGCTTATCAAGTTACCTTTACAATGAGCTCAACATAGTCTAAGTTTAACCTCTAAAGAGAGAGTTATGAGGGTTCATATTATACATGGAGATGAAGGAAAAATTCAGGACCGATGACTACAATCCCACTTATGGATTCCCTAATGGTCTCGGAATGCGACGAGTCCAATCAGGAACGAAAGAGCACTAAATTACCTTTGAAATGACCAAAAATTGACCCAATCCGACATCAAACGAACGATTTATGAGCGTGTCTCCATTGGATCACATGATTTGGAAAGATTAACAATCCATATTGAAAAATGACGAGCGAAGAGTTCCAACGTGCTTTTGGGATATCGAATGGTCTCCAAATTAGCCAATTCTGGTCCCATTTGGAAGCTTGTCAAGTTATCATTCTAATTAGATCAAAATAATCTAAAATTGACCTCTGAAGAGAGAGTTATGTGGGTTACTATTGGACAAGGAGATGAAGGAAAAGCTCAAGATCGACGACTGCAATCCCACTTATGGATGCCTAAGTGGTCTCGGAATATGATGACTCCAATCAAGAATGAAAGAGCACTAAAGTACCATTTCAGATGACCAAAACTCGACACAATCGGACAATAAATGATTAAGTTATGAGTGTCTCCGTTGGGTCGCATGATTTGGAAAGATTTACAATCCATATTGAAAAAAGATGATCGAACAGTTCTAATGTGCTTTTAAGATATTGAACGATCTCCGAATTAGCCAATTCTTATCCCATTTGGAAACTTGTCGAGTTACCATTCTAATGAGCTCAGCATAGTCTAAATTTGACCTCCAAAGAGAAAGTTATAAGGGTTATTATTGGACATGGAAATGAAGGAAAAATTCTGAACTGACGACTGTGATCCCACTTATGAATTCCCTAATGGTCTCAGAATGCGACGCGTCCAGTCAAGAATGAAAGAGCACTAAATTACCTTTGAAATGAGCAAAAATCGGTTCAATTCGACAATAAATGAGGGAATTATGACATGTCTCCGTTGGATCACGTGATTTGGTAAGATTAACAATCCATATTGAAAAATGACGAGTGAAGAGTTCCAACGTGCTTTTGGAATATCGAACGGTCTCTGAATTAGCCAATTCTGATCACATTTGGAAGCTTGTGAAGTTACTATTCCAATAAGCTTAAAATAGTATTAACTTGACCTCTGAAGAGTGAGTTATGAGGGTTACATTGGACAAGGAGATGAAGGAAAAATTTAGGACCGAGGACTGAGATCCCACTTATGGATGCCCAAATTGTCTCAGAATAGGATAATTCCATTCAAGAATGAGGGTGCACTAAAGTACCTTTCAAATAACCAAAAATTGACCCAATCTGACATCAAACGATGGAGTTATAAGCGTATCCATTAGATTGTGCAATTTAGAAATATTTACATTCCATATAGAAAAAACACGATCGAAGAGTTCCAACGTGCTTTTAGGATATCAAACGATCTCTGAATTAGCCAATTTTGATCCCATTTGGATGCTTGTCAAGTTACCATTCCAATGAGCTTAAATTAGTCTAAATTCGATCGTTGAAGAGAAAGTTATGAGAGTTACTATTGGACAAGGAGATGAATAAAAAATTCAAGAATGACGATGCGATCCCATTTATGGATGCCCAAATGGTCTCAAAATACGACAATTCTAGCCAGGAATGAAAGAGCACTAAAGGACCATTCAGATGACCAAAAATTAATCCAAACCTACATTAAACAGTAGAGTTATAAGCGAATCTGTTTGATTACACGATTTTGAAAGATTAACAATTCATATTGAAAAATGATGATTGAGGAGTTCCAATGTGATTTTGGGATATCGAACGGTCTCTGAATTAACCAATTATGGTCCCATTTAGAAGCTTGTCAAGTTACCATTCCAATGAGCTCAAAATAGCCTTAATTCGTACTTTGAAAAGAGAGTTATGAGGGTTACCATTGGATAAGGAGATGAAAGAAAAATTCAGGACTGACGACTACGATCCCACTTATGGATGCCCAAATGGTCTCGAAATACGATGATTCCATTTAGGAGTGAAAGAGAACTAAAGTACCTTTTAGATGACCAAAAATTGACCCAATCGAATATAAAACGAAGGAGTTAGGAGCATCTCCTTTGGATCAAGCGATTTGGAAAGATTTACAATCGATATTGAAAAAAGATGAACGAAGAGTTCCAACGTGCTTTTGGGATATCGAACATCTTAAAATTAGCCAATTCTAGTCCCATTTGGAAGCTCGTCAACTTACCATTCTAATGAGCTCAAAACAGTCTAAATTCGACCTCTGAGGAGCGAGTTATGAGGGTTACTATTGGATAAGAAAATGAAGAAAAAATTCAGGACCAACAACTATGTTCCCACTTATAGATGCCCAAATGGTCTCAAAATACAATGATTCCAATCAAGAATGAAAGAGCACTAAAGTACCATTTCAGATTACCAAAACTCAACCCAATGGGACAACAAACGATCAAGTTATGAGCGTCTACATTAGATCACGCGATTTGAAAAGATTTAAATCCATATTGAAAAAAGATGATTAAAGAGTTCCAACATGCTTTTCAGTTATCAAACGGCCTCAGAATTAACCAATTCTGGTACCATTAGAAAGCTTGTCAAGCTATCATTCCAATGAGCTCAAAATAGTCAAAATTCGACCTCTGAAGAGGGAGTTATATGGGTTACTATTGGACAAGGAGATGAAGGAAAAATTCAGGACTGACGACTACGATCCCACTTAGGGATGCCCAAATGGTCTCTGAATAGGCCAATTCCAGTCTGGAATGAAAGAGCACTAAAGTACCTTTCAAATAACCAAATATCAACCCAATAGGACATCAAACGTGGGAGTTATGAGCATCTCCATTGGATCCCGAGATATGGAAGGATTTACAATCCGTATTAAAAAAGGATGATCGAAGAGTTCCAACGTGCATTTAGGATATCGAACGATCACCGAATTAGCCAATTTTGGTCCCATTAGGAAGCTTGTCAATTGACCATTCCAATGAGCTCAAAATAGTCTAAATTCGAGCTCTAAAGAGACAATTATGAGGGTTACTATTGGACATGGAGATGAAGGAAAAATTCAAGACCGACGACTGCGATCCCACTTATGGATGCCCAAATGGTCTCAGGATATGACGATTCCAGTCAGGATTGAAACAACACTAAAGTACTTTTGGGATTTATGTCCATGTCTCCATTGGGTCGCTTGATTTGGAAAGATTAACAATCCATATTGAAAAATGATGATTAAAGAGTTCCAACGTGCTTTTGGGTTATCGAACGCTCTCTGAATTAGGCAATTCTGGTCCCATTTAGAAGCTTAACAAGTTATCATTACAATAAGCTCAAAATAGTCTAAATTCGACCTCTGAAGATAGAGTTATGAGGGTTACCATTGGATAAGAAGATGAGGGAAAAATTTAGGACCGACGACTGCGATCTACTTATGGATGCCTAAATGGTCTCGAAATACGACGTTTCTAGTCAAGAATGAAAGAGCTCTAAAGTACCTTTCAAATGACCAAAAATTGACCCAATCCGACATCAAACGAGGGATTTATGAGCGTGTCATTATGAGATCACTCGATTTGGAAAGGTTAACAATACATATTGAAAACTGACGATCGAAGAATTCCAATGTGCTTCCAGGATATCTAACGGTCTCCAAATTAGCCAATTTTGGTCCCATTTAGAAGCTTATCAAGTTACCATTCCAATGAACTCAAAATAGTCTTAATTTGACCTCTAAAGAAGGAGTTATGAGGGTTACTATTGGACAAGGAGATGAAGGAAAAATTCAGGACCGACGAGTGCGATCCCACTTATGAAGGCCCAAATGGTCTTTGAATACAACGATTCCTATCAAGAATGAAAGTGAACTAAAGTATGTTTCAAATGGCCAAAAAATGAGCTAATCAGACATCAAAGGATGGAGTAATGAGCCTTTACGTTGGATCACACAATTTGGAAAGATTAACAATCCATATTGAAAAAATGACAATCGAAGAGTTCCAATGTGCTTTTGGGACATCGAATCGGCTTCAAATTAGCCAATTACAGTTCCATTTGGAAGCTTTTCAAGTTACCATTCTAATGAGCTTAAAATAGTTTGACTTCAACCTCTAAAGAGAGAGTTATATGGGTTACTATTGGACAAGGAGATGAAGGAAAAATTCAGGACTGACAACTATGATCCTACTTATAAATATCCAAATGGTCTCGGAATAGGCTGATTCCAGTCAGGAATGAAAGAGCACTAAAGTACCATTCAGATGACCGAAAATTGACCCAATCGGACAATAAATGTTCGAGTTATGGGTGTCTCCGTTGGATCGCACGATATGGAAAGAATTAAATCCATATTGAAAAAAAAGTTCAAAGAGTTCCAATGTGCTTTTGGGATTTCGAATAGTCTCCCAATTAGCCAATTCTGAACCCATTTGGAAGCTTGTCAAGTTACCATTCCAATGAACTCAAAATAGTCTAAATTCGACCTCTGAAGAGAGAGTTATGAGGGTTATTATTGGACATTGAGATGAAGAAAAAATTTAGGACTGATGACTGTGATCCCACTTATAGATGCCCTAATGGTCTCAGAATGTGACAAATCCAGTCATGAATTAAAGAGCACTAAATTACCTTTCACATGACCAAAAATCGACCCAATATGACATCAAATGAGGGAGTAATGAGCGTGTCTCCGTTGGATCACACGATTTGGAAAGATTAACAATCCATATTAAAAAATGACGAGCGAAGATTTCCAACGTGCTTTTAGGATATCGAATGGTCTCCGAATGATCCAATTCCGATCCCATTTGGAAGCTTGTCAAGTTATCATTTAAATGAGCTTAAAATAATCTTAATTCGACCTCTAAAGAGAGAGTTATGAGGGTTACTATTAGACAAGGAGATGAAGGAAAAATTCAGGACCAAGGACTGTGATCCCACTTATCAATGCTCAAATGGTCGTGGAATACAACGATTCCAATCAGGAATGAAAGAGCACTAAAGTTCCATTTCAGATGACTAAAACTCGACCAATGGGACAACAAACAATCAATTTATGAGCGTCTTCGTTGGATCTCGCGATTTGGAAAGATTTACAATCCATATTGAAAAAAGATGATCGAAGAGTTCTAACGTGCTTTTGGGATATTCAAGGGTCTCCAAATTAGCCAATTTTGATCCCATTTGGAAGCCTGTCAAGTTACCATTCCAGTGAGCTCAAAATAGTCTAAATTCGACCTTGAAAGAGAGAGTTATGAGGGTTACTATTGGATAAGAAGATGAAGAAAAAATTCAGGACCGACGACTATGTTCCCACTTATAGATTCCCAATTGGTCTCGGAATATGACGATTCCAACCAGGAATGAAAGAGCACTAAAGTACCATTCAGACTACCAAAAATCAACCCAATCGGACAACAAATGATCGAGTTATGAGCGTCACGGTTAGATCGCGTGATTTACAAAAGTTTTACAATCCATATTGAAAAAAGACGATCGAAGAGTTCTAACGTGCTTTTGGGATATCAAACAGTCTCCAAATTAGCTAATTCTGGTCTCATTTGGAAGCTTGTCAAGTTATTATTCTAATGAGCAAAAAATAGTCTAAATTCGACCTCTGAAGAGAGGTTCTGAGGGTTACTATTGGATAAAGAGATGAAGGAAAAATTCAGGACTAACGAATCTGTTCCCACTTACAGATACCCAAATGGTCTCAGAATATGAAGTTCTATTAAGGAATGAAAGAGCACTAAAGTACCTTTCAGATGACTAAAAATTGCCATTAAGGAATGAAAGAGCACTAAAGTACCTTTCAAATGACCAAAAATTGACCCAATCTAACATCAAACGATCGAGTTATGAGCGTCTCTGATGGATTGGAAACATTTACAATCCATATTGAAAAAAGACAATCGAAGAGTTCCAACGTGCGTTTGGGATTTTGAACGATCTCTGAATTAGCCAATTCTGGTCCCATTTGGATAGTTGTCAAGTAACCATTCTAATGCCTCAAAATAGTCTAAATTCGACCTCTGAAGAGAGAGTTATGAGGTTTACTATTGGAAATAGAGATGAAGGAAAACTTTAGGACTGACGACTGCGATCCCACTTATGGATCCCCTAATGGTCTCAAAATAAGACGATTCTAGTCAGGAATGAAAGAGCACTAAATTTCCTTTAAGATGACCAACAATTGACCCTATCCGACATCAAACGAGGGAGTTATGAGTGTGTCTCCATTGAATCGTGCAATTTGAAAAGATTAACAATTCATATTGAAAAATGTCGAGCGAAGAGTTCCAACGTGCTTTTAGGATACCGAACGGTCTTCGAATTAGCCAATTCTAGTCTCATTTGGAAGCTTGTCTAGTTACCATTCCAATGAACTCAAAATAGTCTAAATATGACCTCCAAAGAGAGAGTTATGAGGGTTACTATTGGATAAGGAGATGAAGGAAAACTTTAGGACCGATGACTGCGATCCCATTTATGGATGCCCAAATGGTCTCAAAGTTAGACGCTTCTAATCAGGAATGAAAGAGCACGAAAGTACCTTTCATATGACTAAATATTGACCTAATAAGACATCAAACGATGGAACTATGAGCATCTTCATTAGATCATGCGATTTGGAAAGATTTACAATCCTTATTGAAAAGAGATGATCGAAGAGTTCCAACGTGCTTTTTGGATATCGAACGGTCTCCTAATTAACCAATTCTAGTCCCATTTGGAAGATTGTTAATTTACCATTGCAATGAGCTCAAAAAGTCTAAATTCGACCTCTGAAGAGAGTTATGTGGGTTACTATTGGACAAGGAGATGATGGAAAAGTTCAGGACCGACAACTATGATCCCACTTATGGATGCGCAGATGGTCTCGGAATATGACGATTCCAATCAAGAATGAAAGAGCACTAAAGTACCATTTAGATGACCAAAAATTGACCCAATCGAACAACAAATGATCGAGTTATGAGCGTCACTATTGGATCACGCGATTTGGAAAGATTTACAATCCATATTGAAAAAGGACAATTGAAGAATTCCAACGTCCTTTTACAATATTGACCGGTCTCCGAATTTTCCAATTCTGGTCCCATTTGGAAGCTTCTTAAGTTACCATTCCAATGAGCACAAAATACTCTAAATTTGACCTCTGAAGAGAGAGTTATGAGGGTTACTATTGGCATGGAGATGAAGAAAAAATTCAAGACCGTTGACTGCGATCCCACTTATGAATGCTCCAATGGTCTTAGAATACAACGATTCCAATTAGGAATGAAAGAGCACTAAAATACCTTTCAGAAGACCAAAAATTGACCCAATCTGACATCAAACGAGGCAGTTATGAGTGTGTCTACGTTGGTTCGTGCGATTTGGAAAGATTAACATTCCTGTTGAAAACTGACGATCGAAGATTTCCAACGTGCTTTTGGAATATCGAACGGTCTCCAATTTAGCCAATTCTGGTCCCATTTGGAAGCTTGTCAAGTTACCATTCTAATAAGCTCAAAATAGTCTAAATTCGACCTCTGAAGAGAGATTTGTAAGGGTTACTATTGGACATGGAGATGAAAGAAACATTTAGGACCGATGACTACGATCCCACTCTGGATGCCCAAATGGTCTCGAAATATGATGATTCCATTCAGTAATGAAAGAGCACTAAAGTACCTTTCAGATGACCGCCCAATCCGACATCAAATGATCGAGTTGTAAGTGTCTCCATTGGATCGTGTGATTTGGAAAGATTTACAATCCATATTGAAAAAGACAATCGATGAGTTCCAGCAAGCGTTTGGAACATCGAACGGTCTCCGAATTAGCCAATTCTGGTCCCATTTGGAAGCTTATTAAGTTACCATTCCAATGAGCTCAAAATAGTCTAAATTTGACTGCTGAAGAGAGAGTTATGAGGGTTACTATTAGAGAAGGAGATAAAGGAAATATTTAGGACTGACGACTGCGATCCGACTTATGGATGCCCAAATGGTCTCGTAATAGGCCGATTCCAGTCAGGAATGAAAGACACTAGAGTACCTTTCAGATGGCTAAAAATCAACCCAATCTGACATCAAACGAGAGATTTATGAGTGTGTTTTCATTGGATCATGTGATTTGGAAAGATTTACAATCCATATTGAAAAAGACAATTGCAGAGTTCTAGTGAGCGTTTGGAACATCGAACGGCCTCCAAATTAGCCAATTCTGGTCCCATTTGGAAGCTTATTAAGTTACCATTCCAATGAGCTCAAAATAGTCTAAATTTGACCACTGAAGAGAGAGTTATGAGGGTAACTGTTGGAGAAGGAGATGAAGGAAAAATTTAGAACTTACGACTGCAATCCCCTTATGGATGCCCAAATGGTCTCGAAATAGGCTGATTCCAGTCAGGAATGGAAGAGAACTTAAGTACCTTTTAGATGACACAAAATTGACCCAATCGGATATTAAATGCTGGAGTTATGAACATCTTGTTGGATAACGCGATTTGGAAAGATTTACAATCCGTATTGAAAAAATAAGATCGAAGAGTTCCAACATGCTTTTTGGATATCGACCAGTCTCTGAATTAGCCAATTCTAATCCCATTTGGAAGCTTATCAAGTTACCATTCTAATGAGCTCAACATAGTCTAAATTCGACCTCTGAAGAGAGAGTTGTGAGGGTTACTATTGCACATGGAGATGAAGGAAAAACTCATGACTGACAACTGCGATCCCACATATGGATGCCCAAATGGTCTTAGAATACGATGATTCCAGTCAGGAATGATAGAGCACTAAAGTAACATTTATATGGTAAAAAATTGACCCCATCTAACATCAAATGAGGGATTTATGTGCATGTATCCATTGGATCACTTGATTTAGAAAGATAAACAATCCATATTGAAAAATGACGATTGAAGAGTTTCAATGTGCTTTTGGGATATCGAACGGTCTCCCAATTAGCCAATTCTGGTCCCATTTGGAAGCTTATCAAAGTTACCATTCTAACGAGCTCAAACTAGTCTAAAATCGACCTCTAAAGAGAGAGTTATGAGGGTTACTATTAGACATGGAGATGAAAGAAAAATCTAGGACCGACGACTGCGATCTCGCTTCTGGATGAACAACTAGTCTCAGAAAATGACAATTCCTTTCAGTAATGAAAGAGCACTAAAGTACCTTTCAGATGACCAAAAATCAACCCAATTCGACATCAAATGATTGAGTTGTGAGTGTCTACATTGGATCACACAATTTAAAAAGATTTACAATCCATATTGAAAAAAGATAATTGAAGAGTTCCACTGAGCGTTTGGGATATCGAACGGTCTCCGAATTAGCCACTTCTGGTCCCATTTGGAAGCTTTTCAAGTTACCATTCAAATGAGATCAAAATAGTCTAAATTCGACCTCTGAAGAGAGAGTTATGAGGGTTACCATTGGACAGGGAGATGAAGGAAAAATTCAGGGCCGATGACTGCGATCCCACTTATGGATCCCCTTACGGTCACGGAATATGACGATTCTAGTCAAGAATGAAAGAGCACTAAATTACCTTTCAAATGACCAAAAATCAACCCAATCCGACCTCAAACGAGAGGGTTACGAGCGTGTCTCCGTTGGATTGCCCGATTTGGAAAGATTAACAATCCATATTAAAAAATGTCGAGCGAAGAATTCCAATGTGCTTTTCGGATATTGAACGGTCTCCGAATTAGTCAATTATGCTCCCATTTGGTAGCTTGTCAAGTTATCATTCCAAAGACCTCAAAATAGTCTAAATTTGACCTCTAAAGAGAGAGTTCTATAGGTTACTATTGCACAAGTAGATAAAGGAAAAATTCAAGACTAATGACTATAATCCCACTTATGGATGCCCAAATGGTCTTGGGATAGGCTAATTCTAGTCAGTAATGAAAGAGCACTAAAGCACCATTCAGATGACCAAAAATTGACCCAATCTAACATCAAACAATGGAGTCATGACCATCTCCATTAGATCACGTGATTTGGAAAGATTTACAATCCATACTAAAAAAAAAAAGACGATTGAACAGTTCCAACGTGTTTTTGGGATATCGAACGGTCTCCGAATTAGCCAATTCTGGTCCCATTTGGAAGCTTGTCAAGTTACCATTCTAATGAGCTTAAAATAGTCTAAATTCGACCTCTTAAGAGAGAGTTATGAGGGTTACTTTTGCATATAGAGATGAAGGAAAAATTTAGGGCCGATGACTTTGTTCCCACTTATGGATGCCTAAATGGTCCCAGAATACGACGATTCTATTTAGGAATGAAAGAGCACTAACGTACCTTTCAGATGACCAAAAATTAACCCAATCTGACTTTAATCGATCAAGTTATGAGCGTCTCTGTTAGATCACGTGATTTGGAAAGATTTACAATCCATATTGAAAAAATACGATCGAAGAGTTCCAATGTGCATTTGGGATATCGAACGGTCTCCGAATTAGCCAATTTTGTTCCCATTTCAAAGCTTGTCAATTTACCATTCCACTGAGCTCAAAATAGTCTAAATTCGATCTTTTTAGAGAGACTTATGAGGGTTACTATTGGATAAGGAGATGAAGGAAAAATTCAGGACCGACAACTGCGATCCCACTTATAGATGTCCAAATGGTCTAGGAATATGACGATTCCATTTAGGAATGAAAGATCCTAAAGTACCTTTCAGATGACAACAATTGACCCAATCGGATGTCAAACGATGAAGTTATGAGGATCTCCATTGGATCTAGCGATTTAGAAAGATTAGCAATCCATAATGAAAAGTGACGATCGAAGAGTTCCAATGTGCTTTTAAGATATTGAACGGTCATCGAATTAGCCAATTCTGGTCCCATTTAGAAGCTTGTCAAGTTACCATTCCAATGAGCTCAAAATAGTCTAAATTCAACCTCTGAAGAGAGAGTTATGAGGGTTACTGTTGGATAAGGAGATTAAGGAAAATTTTCAGACCGACAATTGTGATCCCATTTATGGATGCCCAAATGGCCTCAAAATACGATGATTCCATTTAGGAGTGAAAGAGCACTAAGGTACCTTTCAGATGACCAAAAATTGACCCAATTGGACATTAAATGACAGAGTTATGAGAATCCCCGTTGGATCGTGCAATTTGGAAAGATTTACAATCCATATTGATAAAAGATGATCGAAGAGTTCTAATGTGCTTTTAAGATTTACAATCCATATTGAAAAATGATGATGAATGAGTTCCAACGTGCTTTTATGACATCGAACGGTCTCCGAATTAGCTAATTCTGGTACCATTTGGAAGCTTGTCAAGTTACCATTACAATGAGCCCAAAATAGTCCGAATTCGATATCTAAAGAGAGAGTTATGAGGGTTACTATTGGATATGGAGATGCAGGAAAAATTCAGGACCGAAAATTATGTTCCCACTTATGGAAGCCCAAATGGTCTCGGAATACGATGAATCCATTTAGGTATGAAAGATCATTAAATTACCTTTCAGATGACCATAAATCGACTAATTCTAACCTCAAACGATATTGTTATAAGCGTCTCCGTTGGATCCCTCAATTTAAAAAGATTTACAATCCGTATTGAAAAAAGATGATCGAAGAGTTCCAACATGCTTTTTGGATATCACAGTCTCTGAATTAACCCATTCTGGTCCCATTGAAAAGCTTGTCAAATTACCATTCCAATGAGCTCAAAATAGTCTAAATTCAACCTCTGAAGAGAGTTATATGGGTTACTATTGGATAAGGAGATGAAGGAAAATTTTAGGACCCACTTATGGATGCCCAAATAGTATCAGAATAGGCCGATTTCAGTCAGGAATGAAAGAGCACTAAAGTAATTTTCAGATGACCAAAAATCTACCCAATCAGATATCAAACGTTGGAGTTATGAGCATCTCCGTTGGATTGCATGATTTGGAAAGATGTACAATCTGTATTGAAAAAAGATGATCAACGAGTTCCAACGTGCTTTTGGGATATCGAACGGTCTCCGAATTAGCCAATTCTAGTCCCACTTGGAAGCTTATCATGTTACCATTCCAATGAGTTAAAAATAGTCTAAATTCGACCTCTGAAATGGGAGTTATGAGGGTTACTATTGTATGTGGAGATGAAAGAAAAATTCAGGACTGACGACTGTGACCCACTTTTGAATGAACAAATGATCTCGGAATATGACGATTCCTTTCAATAATGAAAGAGCACTAAAGTACCTTTCAGATGACCAAAAATAAACCCAATCTGACATCAAACGATCAAGTTGTGAGCGTCTCCATTGGATCACGTGATTTGGAATGTTTTATTATCCATATTAAAAAAAGACAATTGAAGAGTTCTATCGAGCATTTAGATATCAAACGGTCTCCGAATTAGCCAATTCTGGTCACATTTGGAAGCTTGTCAACTTACCATTCTAATGAGCTCAAAATAGTATGAGGGTTACTATTGGATAAGGAGATGAAGGAAAAATTTCAGACCAACAACCGCGATCCCACTTATGGATGCCCAAATAGTCTTGGAATACGACGATTCCATTCAGGAATGAAAGAGCACTAAGGTACCTTTCAGATGACCAGAAATTGACCCAATGACGGAGTTATGAGCATCTCTGTTGGATCAAGCTATTTGGAAAGATTAACAACCCCTACTGAAAAATGACCATCTAAGAGTTCCAACGTGCTTTTGGGATATCTAACAATCACTGAATTACCCAATTCTGATCCCATTTAGAAGCTTATGAAGTCACCATTCTAATGAGCTCAAAATGGTCTAAATTCGACCTATGAAGAGAAAGTTATGTGGGTTACTATTGGACAAGGGGATGAAGGAAAAGTTTAGGAGCGACGACTGCGATCCCACTTATAGATGCCCAAAAGGTCTCAGAATATGACAATTCCAATCAGGAATAAAAGAGCATTAAAATACCATTTTAGATGACCAAAACGCGACCCAATGGGACGACAAACGATCAAGTTATGAGCATCTCCATTGGATCACGTTATTTGGAAAAATTTACAATTCATATTGAAAAAACAGGATCGAAGAGTTCCAATGTGCTTTTAAGATATCAAACAGTCTCTGAATTAGCCAATTCTGGTCCCATTTGGAAGCTTGTCAAGTTACTATTACATCGGGATAAAAAAAAAAGTCTAAATTCGGCCTCTGAAGAGAGAGTTATGAGGGTTACTAATGGATATGAAGATGAAGGAAACATTCACGACCAACAATTCTATTCCCACTTATAAATGCCTAAATGGTCTCAGAATACGATGATTCCATTTAGGTATGAAAGATCATTAATGTAACGTCTCAAAAAAAATCGTACAAAGACCTGAGTACCACCTCAGGCAGAAATCGCTAAGGACCAAATCCTTTAGAAATTAAGTGAGACTTAATTAGTGCTAAACTGGGTTACCTATGAAATTAGCACTAATCACTTTAAATATGAACTGCAAGACCCAAAACCTGTAGAATCGTTAACGCTACATTACCCTAAAATCTAGAATCCATCTTTAAACCCAGTTACTCTCGGGAGCATCTTGAAACTCGTATTGGACCAAGACCATGCGTCGATAATCCAATAACTACGAAACTATTTGATTATGATTGCCTTGCTGGACTTGACAACCACCTTGAAAATCAAGTCTTAGTAGCACCCAGAAATGCATAACTTGAGCCCGGAGTGAAGCGTGTGAGAAACCTGAATATTTTTAGGAAATGAACTGCAACTTAAGTGAATTGAGTCGGTTCACTTGCAGGCCAATTCAAAGGATTCAAACTGTCAGAATCTGACCCAATTATACCCTCAGATTAAGTGAAATTTTCAACACATGTTAATGCACATGTGGCCTTAATCGAGTACTGGTGACCGTCGAACTAAAATTGGTTCACCACGGTCGATCTGTAAACCTGATCGGACTGAAAACTTTTCCTGACTTAGATCTAATGTCAGGGAGCTTAAGTCCGACCGCATTCAACAAGGGGGCCTCCAGAAGTCCTCCGTTGATCGAAACAGACCCTATTTGGCTATAACCTAAGTATACCTTGGCCCTGGGGCCATTCCTATCTGTTCAGGGCCTATATAAAGGGCTTAAACCCTCTCTCTCTCATTCTGTAAGAATTTAGAAAAACCTAAGGGAGAAAAGAGAAAAGAAAACGAAAGAGTGAGAAAGTGAGAGAGAGAGTTGGAGTTTATTATTGGGATTCTTCCCTGCTGCTCCACATGCCGAATCAGTCTATCTGTATCGCTATCCCGGTAATTCCGACTCCGTACTTGGGTAGAAAATACTAACCCTAATTTTCTTTAAGGACTCTAGAGGAGTATGCGAGAAATAGCTAACCTATTTCATGACATAGGTTGTCATTCTGACGTAAACGACGAGTTAGAGAACGAACTGAGTTCGTTACGTGTCTACCGGTGTAAGGTGCGGATTATAAATGTTTAGGTTATAGTTTTCATGGCTTTCAATATCAGTAATGATTTATGACTGGCTTGATTACTATTACAAGTGCGTAGATACAAAGTTTTCCATATATCACACGTACATGAAGATTATGTAATATTAATGCGTTCTATGTGTTTGTTGAAATGCTTGAATGGGTATAGAATTATGATTCATGCTTGCCATGTTCATTGACTAACAATACATGATTGTTGTACGTATGGTGAACCCCTTATAAAGGGATTTACTATAATGTTTGTTATAACTACTATATTACGTGTACAATATATGTGTAGCCTAATTGTTTGATAAAATGCCTGAATATGAAAATACTTGTTTAAATGTGTAAGATGAGGGTGTTGAGATGAGATTCTCAACTCCATTATCTATGGTGATAGAATCCTTCATTAACCTATTTTACTACTGTGCAAAACAAGGATGAAATGTTATTGTGTGATATATGTATAGTATGTGTTTGTTAATTTTCTTAGAGTAAAATTTACATTACTTTTAGCTTTTAAATGTTGTTCTTAGTCAATACATGTATATACTATTATTTTTATTGTGTTGGGACAACGACGTAGTCCAGGCATTCGGTAAAGGTCTGTGGTTGGTGGTCAAACTATTTATCCATGACAGATACGTCCGATGAATCTGAGTCGTATACTGCTTGTCGGCAGTGGTTAGGCCACACGAAGTGCTTGTGCGCTCCATGTCGATCGGCTAGACGTATGCTCGTACTAGTCAAACTTATCAAGTAACCTGATTAACCTAATGTATGTTCACCATGTATGGACGTTACTGCTTGAATCTAAGGTACCAAACTTACCAATGCAAACCCATTTAACCTTACTACCTCGATCCACTAAGACTCATGAGCCGGACATGGTGGTATGGGACACTGTAGTCGAGCTGTCAGCCTACACCGGGGTGATGCGCCCACCCATAGTGACCAGTGAGCAACCCAGACTCGTGAGCCGAATGTGGTGGTATAAGATACTGTATTCAAGTTGTCGACCTACGACTTGGTGATGACCCATTAGTAGTGACCTCGAGCGTACTCTAAGTCTACACTGAGGTGACGAGCTTTTTCGCAGTGAGTAGAGTACATGCTAGGCCTATATTGAGGTGACGAGCCCCTTTTAGCGACCTGGAACCGCAACATCGTATGAGATTAATTAGGAATGACGACCCTAGATTGGATCATTATTTGGAAAATAATATAAGGGAGGTACCTTAGTTTTCCAATCCTGCTGTATGAAAAAGACTAATAAGAACTCGGTAATCATGCTCATAACATCGCACTGCATGTGTCGTTGGCTTTGGTGTAGAGCAAAGTGGTAGAGATTCATGCCGTGACCGTTAGATGTAGTCACAAGAGGGAGTGCAGGCGAGAGCATGCATCATTACTACATACCATTTTTGTATTAATCAGAGTATTTAGGGATGCTTAATTGTATTATTTTATCATTACTGCTTGACTGAGTTGATAACATGTTAACCTTTGCTTAATAACTCTACTTAGTTAATCACTCACTCCCACGTTCTGGGATGGTATTTGCAACACTAACAAGACCTTGTTGTAGTTTCAGATGGTGGCGCAGCCTGCGAGGTGGAACCAGACTTTGAGGATGATGAGGAGGCATTCTCATATATGTAGTACTCTGATGGGTTTATATAAACCGCCCTAGTCAACAGGGATTATTGGATTTCAGACTAGATAACACCACATTCTCTATATTTAAGAATGTTATATGTAACTATTTTACTTGGTAACGTGATTAAACTCAGGAGACTTGAAATTGCTTACATATTTTATATATACTTAATGTAGTCTTCAGCTTGTCTAGTTAACTGTCTCTGGAGTATGACTTGCTATTTGGTATAATCTCACTCATATTTAAGGCACTAATACAACCAACATTAAAGCATCATTATCTATGTTGCATAAGTGATGTGTTGGAACTCGGGAGTTGGGCTCCTGCTCGACCCCCAATTTTTAGGGCATTACAAGTTGGTATCAGAGCATGATTTGGATTAAACTGGACCTGGATTATGGTCACACGACATACCCTAAAGCACTATGACATAGGGGGCGTGAGGAAATGTAGAAACAGTCTTAGGATTTTCACTTTCACCAAACGGCCAAATCGATTGAAATCAACCGAAGAACTTGACACCGTAGGCTTTCCCGATTGCATGAAACGATCCCATCGCATTTCTAGACCATCAATTAATGGGTATAGATGAAGTGTTAACCCATTCCAACCTTAAATGAGCCAGAAAATGCAAATGTATATGAGAAAGGACCCGAAATGACTCGAACAGAATCGGGGCCCGCACCTTGCAAATCGGGGAGACCCAAAGTGGGCCCCACACCATTCTGGCTTCCCAGGAGGGGGTGGCCACCGTCTAATAGAGGTGGCACGGCACTGGGTCCAGCAGACCACGGCGGCACTGCGCCATCCACGGTCGACCGCGCCCGAGAAGGTCCGGGCCTATCGGGCTGGCTCGTGTGGAATGTTGTGGGGCCCACCAAATCATGTGTGGACCCCTATGTCTTCCTCCTTTTCTCCTTTTTCCTCCCCTACACACTTTCAAGCTTTCCAAACCCCTCAAATCTTTATCTCTCTCTTAAATCCCCCTCCAATCTTATTATCTTCCTTCTTCTTATACCACCAACACCACC
This sequence comes from Magnolia kwangsiensis, assembly GCA_037074715.1. NCBI lineage: Eukaryota > Viridiplantae > Streptophyta > Magnoliopsida > Magnoliales > Magnoliaceae > Magnolia > Magnolia kwangsiensis. Next base: position 81,649,647 of record CM073589.1, on the reverse strand, counting down.
CTTTCAAACCCCCTTTCTACAATCTTCTATTCTCCTCAATCCCTCTTATTTGAGTACACAAATACTCATTTTTGTCTCAAAAACCTCAAAGCTTAACAATCCTTTTCATCCCTCCATTCCATTTGATTTTAATGGCCCTTTTTGAGCTTGTAGCGGCCATCTTCTCTCTCTCCACCATTCTTTCCCTTATGGGGAAGAAGAGAGCTCTTGTGGATGAATCTGAGCCTAGCCACCCTACCTGTCCCAGGAAGAAGGCGGACGCCGAGGCTAGCATGAGCGCCGCCCAAGAGTGGAGGTCGAAGCAGGATCTCGATCCCCGACTTTCACTTGAGCAAGTTTTACCGACGGGCTTCAAACATGACCATTTTTGTGGCCATAGGGAAGTGCTTAAGGCCCATGTAGATGAGAAGCTATTTGGGCATCATCTGATGATGAACTACCTGGTCGACTCTAGGTGGGGTCCCATATTCGAGGGTGAGTCTCACGCATGTGAGAACACAGTTCGTGCCTTCTACACTCATATACAGGACCCTATGCTGGAGCCTCTGTAGTTCAAGATCCCCTTTGGAAGGCAAGAAGCGATGATTGATGTGGGATTGGTATCCCGAATCATGAAAATCCCACGTGGAGAGGTGCACGCTAATGATAAGCCTCTCAAGAATGCGTGAGAAAGGGATCGCCGCATGCACTACCTCTGTAGCCATTTAGCTCATTGGAAGGAAGGTAGAAGCCTCCCGTCATAAAAAATGACAGATGATTTTCTCTTGCTTCACCACATATTCACATACAACGTGTACCCTAGGTGGGGCAACCGCACTGAATGCACTCGACTAATGGTAGATTTCCTATATAGGGCTAGGCACAGAGACAAGCTATGTCTGCCTACATACACCCTATTACAGATAGTTCAGATGGTGCGTTCTCTTAGGAATGATGTCTCGCTTCCATTTGGATGACTCATATGCAAGATTACTCGAGAGTTTTTCTATAGCCTCAATATGGATGACCTTGCGCCGATCCACTACATTACTGAGACTACGCTCAATAACATGGGGATTGGCCCGCGACAACGTCAAGCCCTACTTGAAGAGTATGGGGACGAGACTGAGAGTGAAGAGGAAGAAGGCGATGAAGGAGAGAGTGGGGGCAAGGAAGAGGAGGCCCTAGGCTCTGATGAGGGCTCTCCTCCGGCTACTCAGGCACATGACCACGATCAGGCTGCCAGGGAAGCCCGCTTAGCTCAGTTGGAGGAGGGCCAAGCTACCCTGCAACAGGAAATCATGCAGGTCCAAACTAAGGTTGAGGAGACCGAAGCCTTCATGAAACAAAAATTCAAGGTGTCTCGCACTCTGAAGGCCATCCTGTGCTGTGTACAGGACAAGAGTGCACCACCACCCTTGCCAGATTCTGACAACTAGTCCTGCATGTAGTCGTTCTTTTATTTTCTTTGTATGTTTTCCTTCCTGGTGCTTTGTGTGACCTCGATAGGCTTAGTAGTGTGGTGGTTTGGTAACATGTTTTATGGTTGAAGTCTTGGTTGTATTAACACATGCATCTTCTATCATGACTCATGTAACGTTGTGTCTCACAATTTTGGTAAATGAAATGCTTGAAGTTCCTTTAAGTTATGTGTTAATGCTATGATTGAGTTCATGATTATGCTATGATTGAGTTCATGATTATGCTAGATCTGACCTGGGTTGCACCCTATGTTGAATATAGGGCATGCCACCTATGGCCGCACGAAGTACGGCACGTTTCACTCTTGACGATCAGACTGATGGGGAACCTCCCCTAATCAATAGCCATATGGATCCTAGTTTGGGCCCATCTCACACTGACACTATGCTGGATTCTCAGCTGGCCACTAGTCCTACCAATGGGCCATCACCTACTGCACCACCAATTGCACCATTGGTTCCTGAGCTGAACCGTGCATCTTCTTCGACACCGCACATGTCTTAGTCGACTCCACCTACTGATAGGTTCAAGCAGATGATGTTGTTAATGCAGCAGCAACAGCTACAGTACTAGCAGCAGCTCTTGGCCACCCTCAGGGGAATCTTTGCCCAGGGCATGGGTGTGGCTCCACCTGCACCTTTCATACACCCTACAGGGAATGTGGGTGCTAGCGGTCATTTCGAGCGGTTCCAGTGCTTGCAACCCCCTAATTTTATGGGTACTCATCGACCCGGGGAGGCCAAATATTGGCTCAACCGCATCTCTAAGATGCTGAAGCCGCTGCACTGTACTAAGGCTGAGCAGGTGGAACTAGTCACCTATATGTTTGAGAAAGAGGCCAGCCTCTGGTGGGATAGTGTCCTGTAGACCGTTGCGGTCGGATATGAGTGGACATGGGCAGCTTTTGAGACCCACTTCCACGAGAAGTACTATCCCCTCACTTATCAACACGAGAAGGAGAGTGAGTTTCTTCACCTCCGTTAGGAGGGAATGTCGGTGTCGGAGTATGAGAACTGATTCACGGAGCTGGGAAAGTACGCTCCACTGATACAAGGAGATCAGCCGATGCGGATGAGGTAATTTTTTGAGGGCCTACAACCCGAGATTCACTCGAAGATGTGCTGCACTAACATATCTACCTATGCTAAGTTAGTGGGCATGTCTCTACGGGCTGAGCAGGATGGGGACAGACTATCTCGCACACAGGGGCCTATGGCTCTTAGGCCTCGACCTGATCTACCGAGCAGAGCGTTCCTCGGTAAAACGCTGCATGCAGACTCACTGGCAAGACTTACGGCTTCACCCGCCCTAATGAGGCGACCAGACGTGTGGTGTAACTACTGCAAGAAGCCTAGCCACACAGAGATAACTTGTTTCACCAGAATGAGGGATAGCGGGTTCTTACCACCTTAGAGGATCAACCGCCAGCTTCCTCAAGCCATATCAACACCACCTCTGAGGTTGGCACCAGCGCATCTATCCTTTCGGCCACCTACGCCTCAATTTAGGCCACCACAGCGACCGATGGCTCCTCAGCCCAACCAATCTCAGCAGGCAGGCGTCCATGCACTTACAGCGGAAGTGCCTGACTCTACATCTATAGTACCCTTAGCCTTCGAACTCAGCATCCACATCGAAGGTACCCTTATATTTCTATTGGTGAACACGGGATCCACTGTCTCGGTGATATCATGTTCTGCAGTTAAGCACTTAAGGCTGAATGCGACCCCGATGGTCGGGGTGCGAGTTATCACAACACCAGGAACTTTTACAGATGCCATTAAAATGTGTGAGGGTTGTTTGATAGATCTAGGGAGTAGAATGATATGCATCGACCTGATTTTCACCACGATATACCATTTCGACGTCATCCTTAGTATGGATTGGCTAACTGAAGTGAGGGCCGAGATTGATTATCAGACCTGTCTAGTGACAACTTATGGGCCTGAGGGCTCGGCCTTTACATTTCTTGTGCAGGTCAGTTGGCCTTTTCGAGTTCTTTGTTATGCTTCCTTACTGAAGAATGTTGATGGCCCGACATTTGAAAACACGCCTGTAGTTTAGGATTTTGAGGAAGTATTCAGTAAGATACCTGAGCTACCTCCTCGATGCAAGATTGATTTCACCATTGACCTAGCATGCAGTGCTATGCCCATTTCACTCCCATGTATCGCATGCCTCCATGTGAAATGGAGGAGTTGAGAAAACAGATCGATGATTTGTTAGATGCTGGTTTCATACGACCGAGTGTATCTCCTTGAGGATCACCCGTGTTGTTTATGAAGAAGGATGGGTCACTGTAGTTGTGTATTGATTACCGCAGATTGAACCAAGTGACGATGAAGAACAAGTATCCTTTACCGAAGATAGACAACCTGTTCGATCAGTTGAAGGGGGTACGATACTTTTCGAAGATCGATCTACAGTTAGGGTATCACCTGTTGCTCGTCAGGGATGAAGACGTGCAAAAGACGGCGTTCAGGACCTATTTTGGGCACTATGAGTTTCTTGTGATGTCGTTCAGTCTTATAAACGCACCGGTTGTGTTCATGGACCTGATGAATAGGGTATTCTGGCCATTTCTATTCCGATTCTTCATCATGTTTATAGATGACACTCTGATATACTCTAAGAGTCGGAAAGAGCACGAGAGGCACCTACAAGCAGTCTTAGGTATTATGAAGGAGAACCAGTTGTTCGCACAGTACAAGAAGCGTGACTTCTGGAAAGAGGAAGTCAAGTTCCTGGGACATGTAGTGTCCAAGAAAGGAATAGCAGTTGACCTCGCTAAGGTAGCCGCGATTCAGGACTGGGAGCAACCCGGTTCGGTTACTGAGGTGAGGAGTTTTCTAGGTCTGGCAGGTTACTATCGATGATTTATTCGAGACTTCTCTAAGATAGCCAGGCCATTGTCTCAGCTAACTAGGAAGGATCTTAAGTTTGCCTAGAACGAGAAGGCAGAAGCAGTTTTTCAAGAGCTAAAGGACAAGTTGACATCCGCCCCTGTGCTAGTATTGTCAGAGCAAAGGGTCAAGTACACGATATACACCGACACATCTCATATCGGTTTGGGTTATGTCCTTATGTTGAAGGACAAGGTGATTTCTTACACCTCGAGATAGTTGAGGAAACATGAGGAGAACTACCCTACACATGACCTAGAGTTGGCAGTCGTCATCTTTACACTGAAGCTCTGGAGACATTACCTCTACAGAGAGGAGTTCGAGCTCTTTTACAACCACAAGAGCCTCAGATACATATTCACTTAGTGAGACCTGAATATGAGGCAGCGGAGGTGGATGGAAACCTTAAAGGACTTCAAGTTTGAGCTTTCCTACCATCCGGGTAAGGCTAACCTTATGCCTGACGCGTTGAGCCGCAAGAAGACCATAGAGTTTGCAACTTTACTAATGGTGGCAGAATGGGGTATGATAGAGTTCATGTGGGACTTCGAGCAGAAGCTCACCGTTCAAGAGCCATTTGAGAGTGTCGCACATATTCAGGTACAGCCACTGATTGATGACCAAATCATAGTGGCTCAGTGAGAGGATAGATGGTTAGAGGAGATGAGGAAGAAGGCTAGTGGTGACGATGATGCAGAATGGAGTGTTGGTACAAATGGGGGTTTACGTTATCTTGGCCGCCTATGCATCCCAAACATTCATGAGTTAAGATGGAAAGTTCTGGAGGTAGTGCACAATTCGAAACTAGCAAGGCATCCAGGTGGCATGAAGATGTACCGAGATATGATGAGGTCGTACTGGTGGGACAACATGAAGACCCACATAACAGACTATGTTTCCCGTTATCTTACATGTCAGCAGGTCAAGGCTGAACATCGCCAACCACCTAGACTGCTTCAGCCCATGCCCATAGCTGAATGGAAGTGAGATTTCATCTCTATAGATTTTATATCAGGGCTGTCAAAGACAAGGAAGGGACATGACTCCATTTAGGTGATCGTGGACCAATTAACGAAATTAGCTCATTTTCTCCCTGTTAGAGTTTCGAACTCTGCAGACGAGTTGGCCAGGTTATACATCAAGGAGATCGTACGTCTGCGTGGAGTTCCCCTAGAGATTATGTCAGACAGAGACACGTGATTTACATCCATCTTTTGGACTCACATCCAGGAGGCAATGGGTGTGAAGTTGAAGTTCAGTACCGCGTTCCACCCACAGAATGACGGGCAGATGAAACGGGTGAATCAGGTGTTGGAAGATATACTGCGAGCTTATGTGTTAGATTTTAAGGACAGTTGGGACGACTGTCTCCCTTATGCAGAGTTTTCTCACAACAACAGTTTTCAGGTGAGCATTGGCATGGATCCATATGAGGCCTTGTATGGGCATCCCTGTCGAGCACCGCATTGCTAGACAGAGGTTAGTGAGAAGAGTCTGATTGGCCCAGATTTAGTTCAAGTGACTTCAGAGAAGATTAACATTACCAGGCGTCGACTTCTGACAGCACAAAGCAGACTGAAGATCTACATTAATACTAGGTGGCGACTGCTAGAGTTTGAGGTTAGGGACCATGTATTCCTTCGGGTTTCACCTACAAAAGGGAGTCCTTCGATTCAACAAGAAGGGAAAGCTCACATCAAGATTCATTGGCCCATTAGATACTGGATCGAGTGGGGGTGGTAGCCTACCGCCTTGCTTTGCCCACTCCACTCATAGACGTGCATAATGTATTTCATGTTTCTATGCTAAAGAAATATGTTTCAAATCATTCACAAATTATCAGATGGGAGCAGGTGCCGTTGATCGATGATGTATAAGTGCTATAGTGGATAGTCCCTTGTGATTATGTAACGCCCTGAAAATCGAGGGTCGAGGATAAACTCCACTCCTGAGTTCCAAAACATCACTTATGAAACATTTTCAATGATAGATGAATGTCGGCTGTAATAGTACATAAACATGAAGTGGATTAAGCCAAAACAGCATATCATACTCCAGAGACAGTTAAATTAGCAAGCGGAAGAATGTGATAGATATGTATAAAACATATGAACTGTTGTAGGTCTCTAGAGTGTGAACATGTTACCAGGTTAAACATGTACATGTATACTCCAAAAATGATTAAAAAGAATATACACGAGTGCTCCAAAAATATAAAATGACAAGTGTCATGGCGTCTAATCAACCTCCCTGTAATCCCGTCGATCAGAACATGGAAGAGAAATCCTCCTCATCATCAAACAAGTTCGGCTCCACCTCACAGGTCATGCCATCATCTGAAACTAAAATAGGGTCTGGTGGGTGTGCGCAACACCGTCCCGTAACATGGGAGTGAGTAGCTAACTCAGTGGAATCATAGAGCAAAGGTTAACATGTTATCAAATCAATCACGCGATAATGGTAAAGAAAGCAATCAAACATTCCTAAACACTGTGATTAATGCAAGAATGAAATGACATGATGGATGCCCTCACCGACATACTCCCTCATGCAACACCATCTTACGTCTGCGGCATGCCTTCTTCCCTCAGTGCTCCATATCTTCCAGGCACATGCAGTGTGATATGAATATGATTACCGAGTTGTTATTAGTACTTTTCATACAGCAAGATTGGGAAACTAGGGTACTTCCCTTATATCATTCCCAACAAGGATCCTGTCTAAGGTCGTCACTCTTAGTAGTCTCATACGATGATATATTTCTAGGTCGCTGCAAGGACTGTCAGGGCTGTTGCACGCACTTGTTACTCTGCTACCCCATCACCTTATCAATACAGGCCTAGTTGTACTCTTGTTGCTACGGAAGGGTCGTCGCCTCACGTAGACTTAGAATACTCTCGAGGTCACTACAAAGGGCTGTCAGGGCTGTTGCACGCACCCGTTGCTCCACTCCCCCATCACCTTATCAGTGTAGACCGACAGTAAGAATATAGTGTCCCATACCACCATAATCTGCTCACGAGTCTGGGATGCTCACTGGTCAATACAGGGAGGTTTTCCAGAGTAGGCCGACAGCTCGACCACGGTGTCCCATTCCACCATGCCCGGCTCATGAGTCTTAGTGGATCAAGGTACCACGGTTATCAAGGTTATCATCGGTAAGTTCAGTACCCTAAGTTCAAGTAGTTATAACGAATACAAGGTGAACATACAACGGTAAATCGGGTTACTTGATGAGTCCGACTAGCGTGAGCACACATTGAATCGACCGACATAAAGTGCACAAGCACTTTGTGTGGCCTAACCACTGCCGACAACTCTAGTACGACTCGGGTTCGTCATATACATTCTTCGTGGTGAATAGAATCCAACCACGAATTCTAAACTGTTACCGACTGCCTTAACTAGAGTATAGCCCCAAACACTTGTAATGTAAATCAATAATCATAAGAGAGATATAATTGAAATATAAGAAATTCCATCATGTTATCAGCATGTTATCAGCATGTTATAACATACTTCATAAGCAGTTAACCATACACAAGTACTTCACACATAAGGTAATCAATTGAAATGTAACAAGCATGAAGGAAATCATATACATCATCAAATTAGTTGAGAATACAGTCTCAACGCTAATCTACCACACCATTTACTCAATACTTACTAATACATACATTTATACAAACACTTAGACTACTCAACTCCAACGTACTTGACGTATGTTGATTTCAACATATTATATGACAGATCCTTATATCAAGGAGTTGTCTAATACACAACAATCATGTTCTTACATTCAAAACATATGACAGGCATAAATCATATTGATTTAGGCATTTCAACAAGCACTTAGACTACAATTAATAACATACATAGCATACATTGGTCGAAACATGTATTAGGGTGAATCCTTTCACCAAATAGATCATACATCCATAACTAGTATATATGCATGGCAAATACTCATGGAAATCATATCAGCAAAATTTATATATATACGGTATTTCTTACAAATACCTAGAATACCATAAATCTCATATTCTTCGTATGTATTCGAAACAGAAATCGATCGGCATGTTTTACATGTGAAACAGCATTCTTGACAACAATATACCATTAAACGACATTGAAAGCTTTGAAAAATGGTAAACTAAGCGTCTAAAATCCGCACCTTATGCCGTAGAAGTATAATGAATTGAATAGGTACTCTACGCTTCCGCCAATGTCGATATGACAACCTATAACACAAGGTGAGTCAGCTACTTAGCTACTTGTACCCATAGGACCCTTAAAACAAGTTAGGGTTAGGGTTTTCTTACCTAAGAACGGAGTTGGAATCGCCAGAATAGCGATGCAGGTGGATGGCTTTGGCACGTGGAGCAGCAGGGAAGAATTCCAGGAGAAAGTCCCAACTTCTCCCTCACTTTCCCTCTCTTTTCTCTCTTCTCTCTTCTAGGTTTTACAAATTCGTATGGGATTTGTGAGAGAGGGCTTAAGGCCTTTTTATAAGCCTAAAAATTATGGGAATAGACTTGGGGCCAAGCTATACTTATGTTATAACCAAATCGGGTCTGTTCCGTCTCAACGGAGCATTTCAGGAGGTCCTGTTACTACATATGGTCGGACTTAAGCTCTCTAATATCGGATCTAGGTCAAGCTAAGTTTTCAGTCCGGTCGGGTTTTCAGATCGACTGTGGCGGACCAGTTTCAGTTCAGCAGTCACCAAAACTCGATCAGGGCCACATGTGCTATGACATGTAAGGGCCACCTATCCTGATCTGAGGGTGAAATTTGGTTGAATTCTAACGGTCAGAACGCATAAAAAATGTCACGCAAGCAACACGTGCCAGATTTATTAAAAATTGAATTAATTTTTTAAATATTTTCCTTTTCTCACTCTCTTCACTCCGGACTCAGTAAAATGGTCTCAAGATATCGGTTGGACTTGATTTTCGAAATGATGGTCAAGTCCAACTAGGCGGTCGTAATTGTCTAAGTTCATCGCTATCGGACTTTCGACGCGTGGTATAGATCCAATACAAAGTTTCAAAAGGTTTCTGAGAACAAACAGGTTTAGAGTTTGATCCTAGATTTTAGGGTAAGACAGCGTCAATGATTCTATAGGTTTTGGGTCTTACATATCGTATTTAAAGTAGTTGGTGCTAAATTTACAGGAAATCTAGTGTAGCGCTAGCTAATTCATGTTAAATTTCTAAAGAATTAGGTTCTAAATGATTTCTCTGGCTTTGGAATTGAATTTTAAAAAGCTACCAAGGTGCTATGGCTGACCCATTGCCTAAGGACGTCTAACCCCAGGTTGGTAAAAAATCTGGGGTGTTACAGATTGTTAAATTTGTGGTGACAAAGATACTTCTTTGAAGCTTGTGTATGTGATGAACAAAAGATCTATTCGAGACACAAGATTGGCTTCGAGTAGACAAGCACAGCTATTCAAGTTGAAGAACTTGAAGGTGAAGATTTCAGAAGCTCTCAAGTTCTCGAAAGCTATTCAAGTTGAAGATCTCAGAAGCTTTTAAGTTCAAGTTCTCAGAAGTTTTTCAAGCTAAAGATCTCAAGTTCAAGAACTCAATCTTCATGATACTCAAGGTCATTGGTATTCAAGTTTTAATGTCCTTACTTCTCTTTTGAGATATAACTGACCTTAGCTGGACCTTTAAAGTTAGTCACTTTGGATACATAATCCATATATCTTTTATAAGTGACTTAAATCTGTTCTAAGACTAGTCTTGGACCTTGTTCGACTAGTCCTAGCACTGGTTTGACCAGTCCAAGAAATTCCTCGACCAGTCCTAAGTTATTGAGGATTTTCTGGATTTTCTGGTTATTCTTCGACCAGTCCTGGAGACTGTTCGACCAATCCTGTGAACAGTGTCAACTGGTGCTTCGACCGGTCGTCGAGCTTCAATTTAAAGTACAGCATTAAGGTTTGGGCATCTTTGACCAGTCATATGGGACCTACAACCAGTCGAAGGGGACCTTCGACCAGTCGTAGGGTACCCACGACCAGTCGAGCAACAGAAAATCTTATCGCACCCGATTTATTTAAAATTCTGTTGGTTCTTCGACTAGTCGTAGATGTCTTAAGACCAGTCAAAGACGTGGTTTTCTCAGCTATAAATAGAGCATGAATCTCAGATTAATGGTATGAAATTCAAGCTATTTATTCTGGCATTCTGAGAGATTGATCTGTGCTCCGTTTTAAGTTAAGTGTGCTTATTTAATATTCTCTTTCTTTAGCTTTATTTAATTGATTTTATTTCTGGTATTCCAATCTAATCTGAAAAGAGGAATTGTTATTTTCCTTTCTTTGGAATCAAAATCAATGGAGGCTAGCCCTATTTTGGTTTAATTTTAAAATCAATTAGAACTAGAACCTTGTAATTGAGTACTAGACATTGAACTTGGACATTCATTCATCTACTCTGACTTGGTTCTTCTGGGCTGCTACATCGAAGGAGAATCAGGTATTTTACTTTTAAGTATAAATTCCTTTCTGTTTTGGTTTCTTTCGAGATTTTTCAAAAAAATCTCATTGTTTTGGTTATCTGAGGAGAGCAAGAAAAACTCAGAAGTGGAGTTTTTTTAATTGTGTAAGCCCACAGACAAAGACACAATTGTAAAGGTTTTTGGTGAACCTGTGAAAACCTACCTTGTTAGTGAATGCTAATATCCCCTATGTGAGGATATTAGGAGTGGAGTAGCATTCTGTGTGGCTATTGTATAATAGTTGGTGAACACACATGCGAACTACTATAATCCCTTGTGTTGTGGTTGAATGGTTTATATTTCATATCTATATTTATTCATTTGTGGGATGTATATGTGGTTGTGAATGTTGTAATCTTTTATTTTGAGCATTGTGGGGAATGTTGTAATAGTTAGAATTTATTTCTTGCTATTCACTTATCAGCTTGATATTATTTTTTTCTAGTAAGGTTGCCCTGCCATTCTTATGGTGTATGGTTATCCTTAGAACAATACATATTTGTGATTACAATTTATACTTCAGTGCAGTTTGTATTTATTTTTCTATTCCTCTTCGGTTTGAGACTTGATACAAAAACCTTTCTAGAAATCAGGTTGTCCTACCATAAACTTTGGTTTTTGGTGTAAGGTTGTCCTTAGAACAACATTTGTATCAACCTCTTAAGATCTGAATTTTGAGGTTGCTTTATATTCTTGCATTGTGGTTTATTTAGTTGGCAATCATATTTCTTTAATTTTTGTTATTATAAATTTTTATTTGGCATAGTCCTATTCACCCCCCCCCCCCCCCCCCCCTCTAGAACATATAGCTAGGCCTTTTCACTATGCTACATATGTACTCCGTCCGAAGCGTATCCTAGATAGGAAGGAGCAAGTGTTGCGCAGTAAGGGGATTCCACTCGTGAAGGTACTATGGACACATCACACGGAAGAGGAGGCTACTTGGGAGACAAAAGCCGAGGTCCGAAAGAACTACCTTCAAATTTTTGAGGAGTACGAAAAGGTACTAATTTCGAAAATAAATTTTTTCTTTAAGGGGGGTAGATTGTAACGTCTAGGAAAAATCCATACAAAGACCCGAGTACCACCTCAGGCAGAAATTGCTAAGGACCAAATCCTTTAGAAATTAAGCAAGACTTAATTAGTGTCAAACTCGGTTACCTGTGAAATTAGCACTAATCACTTTAAATACGACTTGCAAGACCCAAAACCTGTAGAATCATTAAGGCTACGTTACCCTAAAATCTAGGATCCATCTTTAAACCTAATTATTTTCGGGAGCATCTTGAAACTCCGTATCAAACCTGGACCGTGCGTCGACAGTCCAATAACTATGAAACTATATGATTATGACTGCCTAGCTGGACTTGACAATCGCCTAGGAAATAAAGTCCTAGTAGCACCCAGAAATGCATAATTTGAGCTAGGAGCGAAGTGTGTGAGAAACGTGAATATTTTTAGGAAATGAACTGCAACTTTAGTGAATTGAGTCAGTTCACGTGCAGGCCAAATCTAAGGATTCAGACTGTCAGAATCTGACCCAATTATGCTCTCGGATCAAGGAAAATTTCTAACACATGTCAGTGCATTTGTGGCCCTAATCGAGTACCGGTGACCGTCGAACTGAAACTGATTCGCCACAGTCAATCTATAAACCTGATCGAACTGAAAACTTTTCTTGACCTAGATCCAATGTCAGAGAGCTTAAGTCCAACCACAATCAGCAAGGGGGCCTCTAGAAGTCCTCTGTTGATCGAAACAGACACTATTTGGATATAACCTAAGTATACCTTGGCCCTGGGGTCATTCCTATCAGTTCAGGGCCTATATAAAGGGCTTAAACCCTCTCTCTCTCATTCTATACGAATTTAGAAAAACCTAAGGGAGAAAAGAGAGAAAAGAGAAGGAAAGAGAGTGAATGTGAGAGAGAGAGTTGGAGTTTATTCCTGGAATTCTTCCATGCTACTCCACGTGCCGAATCAGTCCGTCTGTATCACTATCCCGGTGATTCTGACTCCGTACTTGGGTAAGAAATACTAACCCTAATCTACTCTAGGGACTCTAGAGGAGTATGTGATGAAATAGCTAACCTATTTCGTGATATAGGTTATCGTTGTGCTGTAGACGACGAGTTAGAGAACGAACTGAGTTCGTTACGTGTCAACTGACATAAGGTGCGATGTGGATAATAAATGTTTAGGTTATGGTTTTCAAGGCTTTCAATGTCAGTAATGATTTATGACTGGCTTGATTACTATTACAAGTGCGTAGATACGACATTTTCCATATATCACACGTACATGAAGATTATGTAATATTAATGCATTCTATGTGTTTGTTGAAATGCTTGAATGGGTATGGAATTATGATTCATGCTTGCCATGTTCATTGACTAACAATACATGATTGTTGTACGTATGGTGAAACCCTTGTAAAGGAATTTACTATAATGCTTGCTATAATTACTATATTACGTGTACAATATATGTGTAGCCTAAGTGTTTGATAAAATGCCTGAATATGAAAATACTTGTTTAAATGTGTAAGATAAGGGTGTTGAGATGAGATTCTCAACTCCATTATCTATGGCGATAGAATCCTTCATTAACCTATTTTACTACTATGTAAAATAAGGATGAAATGCTATTGTGCAATATATGTATAGTATGTGTTTGTTAATTTTCTTAGAGTAAAATTTACATTGCTTTTAGCTTTCAAATGCTGTTCTGAGTCAATACATGTGTATACTATTATTCGTATTATGTTGGGGCTACGACATAGTCCAGGCATTTGGTAAAGGTCTGTGGTTGGTGGTTTAACTGTTTAGCCATGACAGATACGTTTGATGAATCCGAGTCGTACACTGCTTGTCGGCAATGGTTAGGCCACACGGAGTGCTTATGCGCTCCATGTCGATCGGCTAGACGTATGCTCGTACTAGTCGAGCTTGTCAAGTAACCCGATTGGCCTAATGTATGTTCACCATGTATGGACGCTACTGCTTGAATTTAAGGTACCAAACTTACCAATACAAACCCATTTAAACTTGGTACCTTGATCCGCTAAGACTCATGAGCTAGACATGGTGGTATGGGACACTGTGGTCGAGCTATTAGCCTACGCCGAGGTGACGAGCCCACCCGTAGTGACCAGTGAGTAATCCAGACTCATGCGCCGAATAGGGTTGTATGAGATACTATATTCGAGCTGTCGGCCTATGACTTGATGACGAGCCATTAGTAGTGACCTCGAGCGTACTGAGTCTGCACTGAGGTGATGAGCTTTTTCGTAGCGACTAGAGTGCAAGCTAGGCCTACATTGAGGTGACGAGCCCCTTGTAGCGACCTGGAAATGTAACATCGTATGAGTTAACTAGGAATGACGACCCTGGATTGGATCATTATTTAGGAAATGATATAAGGGAGGTACCTTAGCTTCCCAATCCTACTGTATGAAATGGACTAATAAGAACTTGGTAATCATGCTCATAACATCGCAATGCATGTGTCGTTGGCGTTGGTGTAGAGCACAGTGGTAGAGATTCATGCCGCAACCGTTAGATGTTATCACAAGAGGGAGTGCAGGCGAGAGCATGCACCATTACTATGTACCATTTTTGCATTAATCAGAGTATTTAGGGATGTTTGATTATATTATTTTATCATTACTGCTTGACTGAGTTGATAACATGTTAACCTTTGCTTTATAACCCCACTGAGTTGATCACTCATTCCCACATTCTGGGACGGTGTTTGCGACACTAACCAAACCCTGTTGTAGTTTCACATGGTAGCGCAGCCTGTGAGCCAGAGCCAGACTTCGAGGATGACGTGGAGGCATTCTCATATATGCAGTACTCTGGCGGGATAATATATACCGCCCTGTCGAAGGGAATTATTGGATTTCAGACTAGATAACACTACACATTTTGTATATTTTGGAATGTTATATGTAACTATTTGACCTGGTAATGTGATCATATTCAGGAGACTTGAAACTGCTTATATGTTTTATATATACTTACCGCAGTCTTCGACTTGCCTAGTTAATTGTCTTTGGAGTATAACTTGCTATTTGGTATAATCTCACTCATGTTTAAGGCACTAATACATACATCATTAAATCATCATTATCTATGTTGCATAAGTGATGTGTTGGAACTCGGGAGTGGGGCTCCTGCTCGACCCCCGATTTTCAGGGCATTACAATTAAAGTACCTTTTAGATGACCAAAAATTGACACAATCAGACCTTAAACGATTGAGTTATGAGCATCTCCGTTGGATCACGTGATTTGAAAAGATTTACAATCCATATTGAAAAAAGATGATCAAAGAGTTTCAACGTGCTTTTTGGATATCGAACGGTCTTCTAATTAACCAATTCTGGTCACATTGAAAAGCTTGTCAAGTTACCATTCTAATGAGCTCAAAATAATCTAAATGCGACCTCTGAAGAGAGAGTTATATGGGTTACTATTGGACAAGGAGATGAAGGAAAAAATTAAGGATTGACGACTGCAATCCTACTTATGGATGCCCAAATGTCTTAGAATAGGCCAATTCCAGTCTGGAATAAAAGAGACTTAAGTACATTTTTGATGACCAAAAATCTACCCAATCAGACACCAAACGCTGGAGTTATGAGCATCTCTATTGGATTGCACGATTTAGAAAGATTTACAATCTGTATTGAAAAAATATGATCGAAGAGTTCCAACGTGCTTTTGAGATATCGAATGGTCTTCGAATTTACCAATTTTGGTACCATTTGGAAGCTTGTCAAGTTACCATTCCAATGAGTTAAAAATAGTCTAAATTTGACCTCTGAAGAGAGAGTTATGAGGGTTACTATTGGACATAGAGATGAAGGAAAAATTAAAGACTAATGACTGCAATCCCACTTATGGATGCCCAAAAGGTCTTAAAATACGACGATTCCAATCAAGAATGAAAGAGCACTAAAATACCTTTCAGATGATAAAAAATTGACCCAATCTGACATCAAACGAGGGTTTATGAGCGTGTCTCCATTGGATCGCTTGATTTGGAAATATTAACAATCCATATTAAAAAATGATGATCGAAGAGTTCCAACATGCTTTTGGGATATCGAACGGTCGCTGAATTAACCAATTTCGGTCTCAGTTATAAGTTTGTTAAGTTACCATTCTAATGAGCTCAAAATAGTCTAAATTCGACCTCTGAAGAGAGAGTTATGAGGGTTACTGTTGGACATGGAGATGAAAGAAAAATTCAGGACTGACGATTGTGATCCCACTTCTGGATGAACAAACAGTCACGAAGTATGACAATTCCTTTCAGTAATGAAAGAGCACTAAAGTACCTTTCAAATGACCAAAAATCAACCCAATCTGACATCAAATGATCGAGTTGTGAGCGTCTCCATTAGATCACATGATTTGGAAAGACTTACTATCCATATTCAAAAAAAGATAATCGAAGAGTTCCAGTGAGCGTTTGGGATATCGAACGGTCTCCCATTTATAAGCTTGTCAACTTACAATTCCAATGAGCTCAAAATTGTCTAAATTTGACCCCTGAAGAGAGAGTTACAAGGGTTACTTTTGGTCATGGACATGAAGGAAAAATTTAGGACAGACGATTACGATCCAACTTTTGGATCACCGAATGGTCTCACAATACGATGATTTTAATAATGAATGAAAGAGAACTAAATTACCTTTCAAATGACCAAAAATTGACCCAATCTGACATCAAATGAGGGAGTCATGAGCGAGTCTCTGTTGGATCGCGTGATTTGGAAAGATTAACAATCCAATTGAAAATGTCGAGCGAAGAGTTCGAACGTGCTTTTCAGATATCGAATGGTCTCCAAATCAGCCAATTTTAGTCCCATTTTAAAGCTTGTCAAGTTACCATTGCAATGAGCTCAAAATAGTCTAAATTTGACCTCTAAAGAGAAAGTTATATGGGTTACTATTGGACGAGGAGATGAAGGAAAAATTCAGGAGTGATGAATGCAATCCCACTTATGATGCCCAAATGGTCTCGAGATAGATCGATTCCAGTCAGGAATGAAAGAGAACTAAAGTACCATTCAGATGACCATCATTTTACCCAATTCGATATTAAACGACGGAGTTATGAGCATCTCTGTTTGATAACGCAATTTGGAAAGATTTACAGTACATATTGAAAAAAGACAAATGAAGAGTTCCAACGTGTTTTTGGGATATCGGACGGTCTCCGAATTAGCAAATTCTAGTCCCATTTGGAAGCTTATGAAGTTACAATTCCAATGAGCTCAAAATTGTCTAAATTCGACCTCTGAAGAGAGGGTTACGAGGGTTACTATTGGATAAGGAGATGAAGGAAAAATTTATGATCGATGACTCTGTTCCCACTTATGGATGCCCAAATGGTCTCGAAATATGATGATTCCATTCAGGAGTGAAAAAGCACTAAAGTACCTTTTAGATGTCCAAAAATTGACCCAATCGGACATAAAACGATGGAGTTATGAGCATCTCCTTTGGATCGATAGATTTGTAAAGATTTATAATCAATATTGAAAAAAGACAATCAAAGAGTTCCAACATGCTTTTAGGATATCGAACAGTATCCAAATTAGATAATTCTAGCCCCATTTGGAAGCTTGTTAACTTACCATTCCAATGAGCTCAAAATTGTCTAAATTTGACCTCTAAAGAGAGAGTTATGAGGGTTACTATAGGATAAGGAGATGAAGTAAAAATTCAGGTCCGACGGCTCTGTTCCAACTTATGGATACCCAAATGGTCTCGGAATACAACTATTGAGTCACAAAAAATATTCAGTAGTATAGAAGGTTTCTAAAGCGCCGCTCCATGATGAAATAGCGATGAAGACCGCTTGAGTTGAAGTAGGAATATGCCAATATATCCTAGAGGGGGGTGAATAGGATTTTTTAAAGTTTTTATGAATTATTAAAAATCCTATCACACTAATCCTATCACAGAGTACAGATTAGGATTACTCAAAAATAACTCTACTGACTTCTAAGCCTGGTAGAGGATCCAATCACAAACTACTTAAAGGACAAACAATTTATAGATAAGATTGTGATGGATATGACTGTGTGTGTGTGTATAAGATGTGATTTCAGATGATCAGATATAAAGGCATATAAGGAAATCACATAAATGAAAGACAATACCAATCTCAAACACAGTCATTTTATAGTGGTTCGACTACTTGTCTACTTCACTCCCGGCTTCCACACTCAACCCTTGAGTCTACCGAATTTCACTAAGGAGGTTTCCCATGGTTCACCTCAAACCTAAGGTTTTAAATTAGGTTCACCTTCAACCTTTACAGAGGTTTCTACTCGGTTCACCTCAAACCGTGGAGTTTTGCTTGCGCACTCCTAACCAGATGTTTATACCCACACAGAGCAAGGGTCCACACAACACACCCCGCACGTACACTCCCGCCGGAGGCCTCCTTTGAGGACTTCAAAGGGTGAGCAACACTTAAGACCCAATCCTAAAAATGAATGATCACAAGTGTCCTCTAGACTCTAGATACTTACAAATAAGTTGATGAGTCCCATTCAGTGCAATGTCAAAGATCTCCTCCTTGTTGTTGAAGGGTTTTCGGCTCCCTTGATCCGCAACACAAAAGGTATACCAGTACTAGGCTTCGGGTTGGGTCAAGGTTATAATGAAATTCTACTCTCTAAAGGTTTTCCTATTAGGAAGATAGAGTGATTCCAATCATCTATGCATTTAAGGCATCCCAGCTTAATGATTTGTCATTAAGGTAGTAGCTGGAGGATCCTTGAATGTGAAAGTTCATTCCCCAATCCACTCTATTGAATATCAATGATGAGGGTGGATTAGAGGATGAACTCCCTGAGAGAAAGGGCTTAAGATAAATGATATGAAGTTTAAAACTCTTAGAAGCACTCTCTTCTTTCTCTACCAGCAATAATGACTAACCTCTCTATATATAGGCAAAAGGTTCCAACGGATATAAAATGGTCACATTTATGAAAGAGTTCGATATCATCGAGCAAGAGTCGATATGATTGAGCATATACTCTCGATTGTATCAATGATCCGCTCGATGATACAAACTCAAATGTCATTTTCGCTTTCGAAAACCTTTTGCCAACTAGTCGATGGGATCGAGACACACATCGATGTTATTATATTTCGAACTCCGATTCCATCGATAGATGAATCGATCTATCGACAAGTGAAAATAAGAGAGACAAACCTTGAAGAATTTTAGGTTCTAAAGATATGATCGGGGAACAGTCGATGTCATCAAAATTTGTATATCGATGATATCAGAGTCCTTGTCGATGAGATCGATAAATCGTATATATTTACCTATAAGCTTGCTGGATGGTTTGTGTTTGGTCTCGATCCAATTGACCAGGTCTCGATATGATCGACATATGAATATCGATTTCTTGACTGACCCCCGATCAACGTTTAAAAAATCCTGAAATTTATGCTGGAGGAAACATGCGCCCACTATCGATATGATCGACTGACTTCTGATATGATCGATATTTGAATTCAGATTGAATCGAACAGTCATCGATATATCGAAGCTCATAGAAGTTTTCTTTAGAAAAATAGGGGCAGCGTAAAACTGACTGTCGATATTATCGATCCACTTTCGATGGGATCGATATTCTAATATCGATGATATCGATTGAGAGTCCGATATATCGATAAATCATCTAGATGAATGTTTGATTACTGAACGCTTTTTGTCCTCACTCGATTGTATCGATTGAGATGCCGAGGACATCGACAGACCAGGTCAATCATATTGAAAGGGGAATCAATATAATCGACAGGGCAAGAAAAACTTAAAGATTTTCCTGTTTGGTAAAAAGTTTTCTTACACTAAAACCCTAAGGTGTTCTACTTAGTTTTAACGATTTTAATCACCTGGTGTTTTGGGACATGGGATGTGAGGCTATGATTTACCTATGGCGATCTTTCGCACATCTATTTGAGGCAGACACTTGAGTTCATCTTCCTGTTAGGCACTTTTATCCGACTGACTCAACTTACACCGTAATTGACAAACCAGGGTACTAGTAGGTGCACTTTCACGTGATAGATTAGGTTGTACGCTCAACATTTTAATATGGAAGAATGGATGGGAATCATTTAATATGGAAGAATAGACGGGCATCATATGATATGGAAGAATGGATGGGTGTCATCTGATATGGAAGAGTGCATGGGCATCATCTAGTAAGGAGAGGAGGTGCATTGAAAGTCTTGTCTTAAGGAAGGAAGGAGGATTGTGTGTTAAGGGAGAAGTGGCGGTGATCGCCACTATTTAAGAAGGGTTGTGTGTTTTTTATATGAAGGGAGAAGTGGTGGTGATCACCACTATTTAAGGAGTAGGGAGCTTGGGAGGCCTATAAATACCCCTCTCCACTCCTCATTTAGGGGGTTGGAAGACAAGAAGGAAGGAAGACGAGAGAGAGAGATAGAGAGAAAGAGAGGGTTTTCCTGACCCCGCATTTTGGAAAAGAGAGGGAAAGAGGGTTTGCACAACCCTGCGTAATGGAAAAGAGAGGGAAAGAGGGTTTGCGCAACCCCGCACAATGGAAAAGAGAGGGAGAGAATGTTTGCATGACCCCGCACAATGAAAAGAGGGAGATGAAAGTGCACCTAATAGGTGCTCTGGTTTGTCAATTACATTTTATGTTGAGTCAGTCGGATGACGGCACCTTACAAGAAGATCAAGTCAAGCGTCTGCCTCATCTGGATGTGTGGAAGCTCACCAAAAGGTAAATCATAGCCTCACATCCCATGTTCCAAAACACCAGGTGATTAAACCCTTAAAAAGAACTAAAACATCTTAGGGTTTATGTGTAAGAAAACTTTTCATCAAAAAAAAAAAAATCTTCTAAGTTTTTCTTACACTATCGATTATATCGATTCCCCTTTCGATATGATCGACCAGCTCTGTCGATGTCCTCGACATATTAATCGATACAATCGAGTGAGGACAAAAAGCGTCCAGTAATCAAACAATCTTCTGGACAATTTATCGATATATCGACCTTCGAGTCAATATCATCGATATTCGAAAATCGATCATATCTGAAGTCGATCGATCATATCGACAGATTGCTTTCCGGCGCCCTTATTTTTATAAAGAAAACTAACATATGCTTCGATATATCGATGACTGTCCGATTCAATCTAAACTCAAATATCGATCATATCGGGAGTCAGTCGATCATATCGACTATGGGGCGCATGTTCTCTCCATCATGAATTTCAGGTTGCTTTTAATGTTGATCGGGGTGCCTGTTGATAAATCGATATTCTTATATCGATCATATCGAGACCAAGTCGATTGGATCGAGTTAGGACATAATTCGTCCAGCAATATACGATTTATCGATCCCATCGAAAAGGTCGCCGATATGATCGATGTACAAATTTCGATGACATCGACTGTTTCCCTAATCATATCTGTGATCCTGAAATTCTTCAAGGCTTCTCTCTTATTTTTCACCTATCGATAGATCGAACCATCACTCAATGGAATCGTAGTTCGAAATCTGAAACATCGATGTGTGTCTCGATCCCATCGACCAGTCGGTGGAAGGTTTCCAAAAGCAAAATGACAATTGAGTTCTTATCATCGAGAGGTCGGCCGATACAATCGAGAGTATATACTCGATCATATCGATGACTGCAAGATGATATCGAACTCTGTCAGAAATATGACCATTTATATCCGTTGGAACCTTTTGCCTATAAATAGAGAGAGTTGTCTTCATTGCTGGTAGAGAAAGTAGAGAGTGCTTTTGAGAGTTTTAACCTTCCTATCATTTACCTAAGCCCTTTCTCTCAGGAAGTTCGTCTTCCAATCCACCCTCATCATTGATATCTCATAGAGTGGATTGGGGAATGAACTTCCGCATTCAAGGATCCTTCAGCTACTGCTTTAATGACATATCATTAAGCTGGGATGCCTTGAATGCATTGATGATGGAAACTTCTTTATCTTCCTTATAGGAAAACCTTTAGAGAGTGGTAGTCCATCATAACCTTGACCCAACCTAAGCCTAGCATATATATATCTTTGTGTTGCGGATCAAAGGAGCTGAAGATTATTCATCAACAAGAAGGAGATCTTCATCATTGCGCTGAAAGGGACTCATCAATTTATCTGTAAGTACTAAGAGTCCAGAGGACACTTGCGATCATTCCTTTTTAGGATTGGGTTTTAAGTGTTGCTCACCATTTGAAGTCCTCGAAGGAGGCATCTGATGGGAGTGTACGTGCGGGGTGTGTTGTATGGACCCTTGCTCTGTGGAGAGAATAAACATCTGGTTAGGAGTACGCCAACAAAACTCCAGGGTTAGAGGTGAACCGAGTAGAAACTTCATGGTGCGTTGTGTGGACCCTTGCTCTGTGGAGAGCATAAACATCTGGTTAGGAGTACGCCAGCAAAACTCCACGGTTAGAGGTGAACCGAGTAGAAACCTCAGGGTGTGTTGTGTGGACCCTTGTCCTGTGTGGGCATAAACATCTGGTTAGGAGTACACCAGTAAAACTCCGGGGTTTGAGGTGAACCGAGTAGAAACCTCTGTAAAGGTTGAAGGTGAACCTGATTTAAAACCTTAGGTTTGAGGTGAACCATGGGAAACCCCCTTAGTGAAATCCGGTCACTCAAGGGTTGTGTGTGGAAGCCGGGAGTGGAGTAGACAAGTCGTCGAACCACTATAAAATGACTGTGTTTGAGTTTGATATTGTCTTTCATTTATGTGATTGCCTTGCATGTCTTTATATATGATCACATTCTATGCACACACAGTCATATCCATCACAATCTCATCTACATTGTTTGTCTTTTAAATAGTTTGTGATTAGATCCACTATTAGGCTTGGAAGCCAATAGTGTTAATTCTTGAGTAATCCTAATTTATACTCTGTGATAGGATTAGTGAGATAGGACTAAAAAATAACGTATAAATCTTTAAAAAGTCTTATTCACCCCCCTCTAGGATATACTGACCTATTTCTACTTCAACTAAAGCGGTCTTCACCGCAATTTCAAGAGAGAGGCTGTCTTAATGCAAGGTTTTTCTTATCTTGATGGAAGCCCCATGCACCACTTCTCTCTCTCCTTTGTCTTAATACAAGGCTTTTCTTGTCCTAGAGAAGAGCCTTCTTGCGCCACTTAGTGTGGAAGTCTGTCTAGAAGAAGGCCTTTGCACGACTACATGCAACCACTTTTGCAGAGAACTTCTTTACGTGAATGCGTGCAACCACTTCTACAGAGAACCTCTTTGCATGACTATCTGCAAGAATTTCTGCACAGAAGCCCCATGTGCCACTTTATGTGGAGACATGTCTATGAGGAAGCCCCCATTCGCCATTTTGTGTGGAGGCATGTCCAAGAGGAAGCCCCATGCCCCAATTTGTGTGGAAGTTGTCGTAATGGATGCCTTAATGACCTCCACACCTATTGAATGTCTATAAATATCTCTTCTATCTCCATTTGGAGAGGGCAGTGAAAGAGAGAAGCAAGGAGGAGTGAGGGGAGAAAGAAATTAGAGATCTTCGAGGAGCTCACAGAGGAGCGAGAAATGTGAAGCAAAGAGAAAGAGTTCCAAGAGAAATAAAGTCCATCCGTACGACTGGAAAGATGATCAGAACCTATCGCACGACCAAATCAAAGGCTTCAAATCTCTTCAAGAGCCTTCAAGTGCACATAACCCATCCGCCTTTGCAATGAACATCAAAAGTGTTGAAATACTGTCAAAATCACCATTAGAATTTCTTCTCATTCATTCATTGCGTTGATTGATTGTACTCTGTTTTAAGAATCAAGGAAAATGTGAGGATGTAAATGAATTCAGAATATATAGATATCTTGTGATCATTGTTCTCTCATTCTTTCTTTGTTATCATTGAATTCCCCTAAATAAAATGCATTTGTTTCTTGTCAAAATGATGATGATTCAATTCAGGAATGAAAGAGCACTAAAGAACCCTTCAGATGACCAAAAATCAACCCAATCGGACATCAAACGATCAAGTTATGAGCGCATGCGTTGGATCACATAATTTGGAAAGATTAAAATCCATATTGAATAAAGACGATTGAAGAGTTCCAAGTGCTTTTGGGATATCGAACGATCTCTGAATCAGCCAATTCTGGTCCCATTTGCAAGCTTGTCAATTTATCATTCCAATGATCATAAAATAGTCTCAATTCGGCCTCTAAAGAGAGAGTTATGAGGGTTACTATTGGACATGGAGATAAAGGAAAAATTCAGGACCAACGACTATGATCCCACTTATGGATGCCCTAATGGTCTCAAAATATGATGATTCCAGTCCGAAATGAAAGAGCACTAAAGTACCTTTCAGATGACCAAAAATTGACCCAATCCAACATCAAACGAGGAAGTTATGAGCGTGTCCCCGTTGGATCATGCGATTTGGAAAGATTAAAAATCCATATTGAAAAATGATGATCGAAGAGTTTCAACGTGCTTTTGGGATATCGAATGGTCTCTGAATTAGCTAATTCTGGTCCCATTTGGAAGATTGGCAAGCTACCAATCTAATGAACTCAAAATAGTCTAAATTTGACCTCTGAAGAGACGGTTATGAGGGTTCCTATTGGACAAGGAGATGAAGGAAAAATACAGGACCGAGTTCTACGAACCCATTTATGGATGGCCAAATGGTCTCAGAATAGGACGATTCCAATCAAGAATCAAAGAGCACTAAAGTACCTTTCAGATGACCAAAAATTGACCCAATCTGACATAAAATGATGTTATTAGAGCATATCTCTGTTAGATTGCGAGATTTGGAAATATTATCAATCCATATTGAAAAATGACGAGAGAAGAGTTCCAACGTGCTTTTAGGATATCGAACGGTCTCTAAATCAGACATTCTGGTCCCATTTGGAAGCTTGTCAACTTACCATTCCAATGAGCATGAAATAGTCTAAATTGGACCTCTGAAGAGAGAGTTATGAGGGTTACTATTGGACATGAAGATGAAGGAAAAATTCATGACCGACGACTGCGATGCCACTTATGGATGCCCTAATGCTCTCGAAATATGACGATTCCAGTCAGGAATGAAAGAGAGCTGAAGTACCTTTAAGATGACCAAAAATTGACCCAATCTGACATCAAACAAGGGAGTTATGAGCATGTCTCCATTGGATTGAGCGATTTACAAAGATTAACAATTGATATTGAAAAATGACGATCGAAGAATTCTAACGTGCTTTTGAGATATCAAACAGTCTCTGAATTAGCCAATTATGATCCTATTTAGAAGCTTGTCAAGTTACCATTCCAATGAGTTAAAAATAGTCTAAATTCGACCTCTGAAAAGAGAGTAATGAGGGTTACTATTGGATAAGGGGATGAAGGAAAAATTTAGGACCGAGTTTTACGATCCCAATTATGGATGCCCAAATGGTCTCAAAATAGGACAATTCCAGTTAGGAATGAACGAGCACTAAAGTACCTTTCAGATGATGAAAAATTGACCCAATCCGACATCAAACAATGGAGTTATAAGCATCTCCATTGGACCACGTGATTTGGAAAGATGTACCATCCATATTGAAAAAACATGATTGAAGAGTTCTAATGTGCTTTGGGACATCGAACGGTCTCTGAATTAGCCAATTCTGGTCCCATTTGGAACCTTGTCAAGTTACCATTCAAATGAGCATAAAATAGTCTAAATTCGACCTCTGAAGAGAGAGTTATAAGGGTTACTATTGGACATGAAGATGAAGAGAAAATTCAAGACTGACGACTGTGATCCCACTTATGGATACCCTAATGGTCTCAGAATACGACGATTCCAGTCATGAATGAAAGAGCACTAAAGTACCTTTTAGATGGCCAAAAATCGACCCATTCTGACATCAAACGAGGTAGTTATGAGCATGTCTCCATTGGATCATGCGATTTGGAAAGATTAACAATCCATATTGAAAAATGATGATTGAAGAGTTCCAACGTACTTTTGGAATATCGAATGGTCTCTGAATTAGCCAATTCTAGTCTCATTTGGAAGCTTGTCAAGTTACCATTCTAATGAGCCCAAAATAGTCTAAATTTGACATCTGAAGAGAGAGTAATGAGGGTTATTGTTGGACAAGGAGATGAAGGAAAAGTTCAGGACCGACAACTACGATCCCACTTATGGGTGCCCAAATGGTCTCAGAATACGATGATTCTAGTCAGTAATGAAAGAGCACTAAAGTACCATTCAGATGACCAAAATTTGGCCCAATCTGACACCAAACGATTGAGTTATGAGTGTCTCCATTGGATCACATGATTTGGAAAGATTAACAATCCATACTGAAAAAAGGCGATCGAAGAGTTCCAACGTGGTTTTGGGATATCAAACGGCCTTCGAATTAGCCAATTCTAGTCCCATTTGGAAACTTATCAACTTACCATTCCAATGAGCACAAAATAATCTAAATTCGACCTCTGAAGAGAGAGTTATGAGGGTTACTATTAGATATGGAGATGAAGGAATAATTCAGGACTAAAAACTGCAATCCCACTTATGGATGCCCAAATGGTCTCTGAATATGATGATTCTATCAGTAATGAAAGAGCACTAATGTACATTTTAGATGACCAAATATCATCCCAATCTAACATCAAATGAGGGAGTCATGAGCATGTCTTCATTGGATCACTCAATTTAGAAAGATTAACAATACATATTGAAAAATGACAATCGAAGAGTTCCAAAGTGCTCTTGGGATATTGAACGGTCTCCGAATTAGCCAATTCTGGTCCCATTTGGAAGCTTGGCATGTTACCATTCCAATGAGCTCAAAATAGTATAAATTTGACCGCTTAAGAGAGAGTTATGAGGGTTACTATTAGACAAAGAGAATAAGGAAAATTTTAGAACCGATGACTATGATCCCACTTATGGATGCCCAAATGCTCTCGAAATAGGACGATTCTTGTCAGGAATGAAAGAGCAAAAAAGCACCTTTTAGATGACCAAAAATCATCCCAATCCAACATTAAATGATGGAGTTATAAGCGTCTTCGTTGGATTACACGATTTAGAAAGATTTACATTCTATATTGAAAAAAGACGATCGAAGAGTTCCAATGTGCTTTTGGGATATTGAATGATCATGGAATTTGCCAATTCTGGTCCCATTTGAAAGCTTGTCAAGTTACCATTCTAATGAGCTGAAAATAGTATAAATTCGACCTCTGAAGAGAGAGTTATGAGAGTTACTATTGGATAAGGAGATGAAGGAAAATTCAGGACCGACGATTCTGTTCCCACTTATGGATGCCTAAATGGCCTCGGAATACGAGGATTCCATTTAAGAATGAAAGATCATTAAAGTGCCTTTTAGATGACCAAAAATTGACCCAATCCAACCTCAAACGATTGAGTTATGAGTGTCTCCCTTGGATCGCGCGATTTGAAAAGATTTACAATCCATATTGAAAAAAGATGATCAAATAGTTCCAACGTGCTTTTTAGATATCAAACGGTCTCCAAATTAACCAATTTTGGTCCCATTTGAAAGCTTGTCAAGTTACCATTCCAATGAGCTCAAAATTGTCTAAATTCGACCTCTGAAGAGAGAGTTATGAGGGTTACTATTGGCAAGGAGATGAAGGAAAAGTTCCAATCAGGAAGGAAATAGCACTAAAGTATGCCCCAAAGGTCTCAGAATATGACAATTCCAGTCAGGAATGAAAGAGCACTAAAGTACCTTCTAGATGACAAAAAATCGACCCAATCTGACATCAAATGTGGGATTTATGAGCGTGTCTCTGTTGGATCGCTTGATTTGGAAAGATTAACAATCCATATTGAAAAATAACGATCGAAGAGCTCCAATGTGCTTTTGGGATATTGAACTGTATCCGAATTACCAATTCTGGTCCCATTCGGAAGCTTGTGAAGTTACCATTCTAATGAGCTCAAAATAGTCTAAATTTGACCTCTGAAGAGGGAGTTGTGAGGGTTACTATTGAACATGGAGATGAAAGAAAAATTTAGGACCGACGACTGCGATCCTACTTATGGATGCCCAAATGGTCTCAAAATAGGATGATTCTAGTTAAGAATGAAAGAGCACTAAATTACCTTTTAAATGACCAAAAATTGACCCAATCCGACATCAAACGAGGGAGTTATGAGCGTGTCTCCGTTGAAATGCGTGATTTAGAAAGATTAACAATCCATATTGAAAAATGTTGAGCAAAGTTTTCCAACGTGTTTTTCATATAACGAATGATCCCCGAATTAGCCAATTATGGTCCCATTTGGAAGCTTGTCAAGTTACCATTCCAATGAGCTCAAAATGGTCTAAATTCGACCTCTAAAGAAAGAGTTTTATGGGTTACTAATGGACAAGGAGATGAAGGAGAAATTCTGAACCGATGACTTTGATCCCACTTATGGATGCCCAAATGGTCTCGGGATAGGTGGATTCAAGTCAGGAATGAAAGAGCACTAAAGTATCTTTCAGATGACCAAAAATCAACCCAATTCGACATCTAACGATGGAGTTATGAGCATCTCTGTTGGATTGCGCGGTTTGGAAAGATTTACAATCCATATTGAAAAAAGACGATCGAACAATTCCAACGTGTTTTTACGATATCGAATTGCCTCCAAATTAGCCAATTCTAGTCCCATTTGGAAGCTTGCCAAGTTACCATTCCAATCAGCTCAAAATAATCTAAATTCGACCTCTAAAGAGAGAGTTATGAAGGTTACTATTGGATAAGGAGATGAAGGAAAAATTTAGGACTGACAAATGCAATTCCACTTATGGATGCCCAAATGGTGTCAGAATACGATGATTCCATTCAGGAGTGAAAGAGCTATAAAGTACCTTTTAGATGACCAAAACTTGACCCAATCGGACATAAAATGTCGGAGTTATGAGCATCTCCATTGGATCGATCGATTTGGAAAGATTTACAATCGATATTGAAAAAAGATGATCGAAGAGTTCCAACATGCTTTTTGGATGTTGAACAGTGTCCAAATTAGCCAATTCTGGTCCCATTTGGAAGCTTGTTAAGTTACCATTCTAATGAGCTCAAAATAGTCTAAATTCGACCTTTGAATAAAGAGTTATGAGGGTTACTATTAGATAAGGAGATAAAGGAAAAATTCAGGATCAACGACCTTGTTCCCACTTATGGATGCCCAAATGGTCTTGGAATACGACTGTTGAGGCACAAAAAATATTCAGTAGTATATAAGCTTTCTGAAGCGTCACTCTATGATAAAAGAGGTTATATGCTTCACATTTTGATATGGGAGAATGGATGGGAATCATCTGATATGGAAGAATGGACGGGCATCATCTGATATGAAAGAATGGACGGGTGTCATCTAATATGGAAGAGTGCATGGGCATCATCTGGTAAGGAGAGGAGGTGCATTGGATGTCTTGTCTTAAGGAAGGATGGAGAATTATGTGTTAAGGGAGAAGTAGTAGTGATCACCACTATTTAAGAAGGGTTATGTGTTGTTTGGTATGAAAGGAGAAGTGGTGGTGATCACCATTATTTAAGGAGTAGGGAGTTTGGGAGACCTATAAATACCCCTCTCCACTCCTCATTTAGGGGGTTGGAAGACAAGAAGGAAGGAAGACGAGAGAGAGAGAGAGAGAGAGAGAGAGAGAGAGAGAGAGAGAGAGAGAGAGAGAGGGTTTACGCTTCCACGCGCAATGGAAAAGAGAGGGAGAGAAGGTTTTCGCGACCCCAAACAATGGAAAGAGGGAGAGAGGCCATGCGCCAATTTGTGTACAGGTTATCTTAATGCAAGGCTTTTCTTATCTTGATGGAAGCCCCATGCGCCACTTCTCTCTCTCCTTTGTCTTAATACAAGGCTTTTCTTGTCCTGAAGAAGAGCCTTTCTATGCCACTTAGTGTGGAAGTCTGTCTGGAAGAAGGTCTTTGGGCGGCTACGTGCAACCACTTCTAAAGAGAACCTCTTTGCGCGACTGCGCGTAACCACTTCTACAGAGAACCTCTTTACACGACTACACGAAACCATTTCTGCAAAGAAGCCCCATGCGCCACTTTGTGTGGACACTGTCTTAATGCAAGGCTTTTCATGTCTTAATGGATGCCTTGATGACCTCCACACCTGTTGAATATTTATAAATATCTCTCTCCTATCTCCATTTGGAGAGGGCAGTGAGAGAGAAAAGCAAGGAGTGAGGGAAGATAGAAATCAGAGAGCTTCAAGGAGCTCACAGAGGAGAGAGAAATGTGAAGCATAGATAAAGAGTTCTAGGAGAAAGAAAGTCCATCTATATGACTGAAAAGATGATCAGAACCTATCGCATGACCAAATCAAAGGCTTTAAATCTCTTCAAGAGTCTTTAAGTCCACACAACCCATCCAAATTTACGATGAACATCAAAATTGTAAAATACTGTCAAAATCGTCGCCATTAGACATTCTTCTCATTCATTTGTTGCGTTGATCGATTTTACTTTGTTTTACAAATTAAGGGAAAAGCGAGGATGTAAATGAATTCAGAATGTATAAATATCTTGTGATCATTGTTCTCTCATTCTTTCTTTGTTATCATTGAATTCCACCAATTTGAATGCATTTGTTTCTTGTCGTAACAAAGATGATTGAATTCAGGAATGAAAGAGCACTAAAGTACCTTTCAGATGACCAAAAATCGACCCAATCCGACATCAAACGATTGAGTTATGAGCGTCTCCGTTGGATCATGCGATTTGGAAAGATTAAAATCCATATTAAATAAAGACGAACGAAGAGTTTTGACGTGCTTTTGGGATATCAAACAGTCTCTAAAATAGCTAATTCTAGTCCTATTAGCAAGCTTATCAAGTTACCATTCCAATTAGCACAAAATAGTCTAAATTCGACCTCTAAAGAGAGAGTTATGAGGGTTACTATTGGACATGGAGATGAAGGAAAAATTCAGGACCAACAACTGCGATCCCACTTATGGATGCCCTAATGGTCTAAGAATACGATGAATCCATTCATAAATGAAAGAACACTAAATACCTTTCAAATGATAAAAAATTGACCCAATTCGACATCAAACAAGGGAGTTATGAGCGTGTCTCCGTCAGATCACGTGATTTGGAAAGATTAACAATCCATATTGAAAAAATGACGATTGAAGAGTTCCAATGTGATTTTGGGATATCGAACGGTCTCTGAATTAGCCAATTCTGCTCCCATTTGGAAGCTTGGCAAGCTACCATTCCAATGAGCTCAAAATAGTCTAAACTTGACCTCTGAAGAGAGAGTTATGAGGGTTACTATTGGACAAGGAGATGATGGAAAAATTCAGGACTGAGTTCTACAAACCCACTTATGGATGCCCAAATGGTCTCGGAATAGGACGATTCCAGTAAGGAATAAAAGAGCACTAAAGTACCTTTCAGATGACTAAAAATTGACCCAATCTAACATTAAACAATGTTGTTATGAGCATGTCTCCGTTCGATCATGCGATTTGGAAATATTAGTAATCCATATTGAAAAATGATGATAAAAGAGTTCCAACGTGCTTTTGGGATATCGAACAATCTCCGAATTAACCAATTTTGGTCCCATTTGGAAGCCTGTCAAGTTACCATTCCAATGAGCACAAAATAGTCTAAATTCAACCTCTTGAGAGAGAGTTATGAGGGTTACTATTGGACATGGACATGAAAGAAAAATTCAGGGCCAACAACTATGATCCCATTTATGGATGCCCTAATGGTCTCAGACTATGATGTTTCCTTTTAGGAATGAAAGAGCACAAAAGTACCACTCAGATGACCAAAAATTGACCCAATCTAAAATCTAACGAGGGAGTTATGAGCGTGTCTCCATTGGATCGCGCGATTTGGAAAGATTAACAATCCATATTGAAAAATGACGATTGAAGAATTCCAATGAACTTTTGGGATATCGAACGGTCTCTGAATTAGCCAATTCTAGTCCCATTTGAAACCTTGGCAAGTTACCATTGTAGTGAGCTCAAAATAGTCTAAATTCGACCTCTTAAGAGAGACTTATAAGGGTTACTATTGGATAAGGAGATGAAGGAAAAATTCAGGACCGACGAATGTAATCCCACTTATGGATGCCCAAATGGTCTCAGAATACAACGATTCCATTCAGGTATGAAAGAGCACTACAGTACCTTTTAGATGGCTAAAAATCAACCCAATCGGACATAAAACGACCGAGTTATGAGCATCTCCGTTGGATCGAGCGATTTAGAAAGATTTACAATCGATTTTGAAAAAAATGATCGAAGAATTCCAACGTGCTTTTGGGATATCGAACAGTCTCTGAGTTAGCCAATTCTGGTCCCATTTGGAAGCTTGTCAACTTACCATTCCAATGAGCTCAAAATAATCTAAATTCGACCTCTGAAGAGAGAGTTATGAGGGTTACTCTTGGATAAGAAGATAAAGGAAAAATTCAAGACTGACGACTCTGTTCCCACTTATGAATGGTCTCAGAATACGATTGTTGAGGCACAAAAAATATTCAATAGTATAGAAACTTTCTAAAGCGCCGCTCCATGATAGAAGCGCTCCACATTTTGATATGGAAGAATGGACAGGCATCATCTGATATGGAAGAATGGACGGGCATCATCTGATATGGAAGAATGGACGGGCATCAACTGGTAAGAAGAGGAGGTGCATTGGAAGTCTTGTCTTAAGGAAGGAAGGAAGATTGTGTGTTAAGGGAGAAGTGGTGGTGATCACCACTATTTAAGAATGGTTGTGTGTAGTTTTGTATGAAGGGAGAAGTGGTGGTGATCACCACTATTTAAGGAGTAGGGAGCTTGGGAGGCCTATAAATATCCCTCTCCACTCCTCATTTGGGGTGTTGGAAGACAAGAAGGAAGGAAGACGAGAGAGAGACAGAGAGAGAGGGTTTACACGACCCCGCGTAATGGAAAAGAGAGGGAAAGTGGGTTTGTGTAACCCTGCGTAATGGAAACGAGAGGGAGAGAAGGTTTGCACGACCTTGATCAATGGAAAGATGGAGATAGGCCATGAGCCACTTTGTGTGGAGTTTGTCTTAATGCAAGGCTTTTCTTATCTTGATGGAAGCCCCATGCGCCACTTCTCTCTCTCCTTTGTCTTAATACAAGGCTTTTCTTGTCCTGGGGAAGAGCCTTCCTGCGCCACTTAGTGTGGAAGTCTGTCTGGAAGAAGGTCTTTGCGTGACTACGCGCAACCACTTCTACAGAGAACCTCTTTGCGCGACTGCGCGCAACCACTTCTACAGAGAACCTCTTTATGCGACTGCACACAACTATTTCTAGAAAGAAGCCCCATGCGCCACTTTGTATGGAAGCATGTCCAAGAGGAAGCCCCCATGTGCCACTTTGTGTGGAGGCATGTCCAAGAGGAAGCCCCATGCGCCACTTTGTGTGGAGGTTGTCTTAATGCAAGGCTTTTCATTTCTTAATGGATGCCTTGATGACCTCCACACCTATTAAATGTCTATAAATATCTCTCTCCTTCTCCATTTGGAGAGGGCAGTGATAGAGAGAAGCAAGAACGAGGAGTGAGAGAAGATAGAAAGAGTTCCAAGTGAAGGAACGTCCATCCGTTCGAGTGAAAAGATGATCAGAACCTATCGCACGAGCTTCAAAGAGCTAACAGAGGTGAGCAAAATGTGAAGCATAGAGAAAGAGTTCCAAGTGAAGGAACGTCCATCCGTTCGAGTGAAAAGATGATCAGAACCTATCGCACGACCAAATCAAAGGCTTCAAATCTCTTCAAGAGCCTTCAAGTCCACACAACCCATCCGCCTTTGCAATAAACATCAAAAGCATTGAAATGCAGCTAAAATTGCCATTAGACATTCTTCTCATTCATTCATTGCGTTGATTGATTGTACTCTGTTTTAAGAATCAAGAGAAATGCGAGGATGTAATTAAATTCAGAATGTATATATATCTTGTGATCATTGTTCTCTCAATCTTTTTTAGTTGTCATTGAATTCCCTCAAATCGAATATATTTGTTTCTTGCTGAAACATTGACAATTCAATTCAAGAATGAAAGAGCACTAAAGTACCTTTCAGATGACCAAAAATGGACCCAATCTGACATCAAACGATCGAGTTATGAGTGTCTCCATTGGATCACGCGATTTGGAAAGATTAAAATTCATATTAAATAAAGACGATCGAAGAGTTCCAATGTGCATTTGGGATATTGAATGGTCTCTGAATTAGCTAATTCTGATCCCATTTTTAAGCTTGTCAAGTAACAATTCCAATGAGCACAAAATAGTCTAAATTTGACCTCTGATGAGAGAGTTATGAGGGTAATTATTGGACATGGAAATGAAGGAAAAATTCAAGACTAAAAATTGCGATCCCACTTATGGATGCCCTAATGGTCTCGGAATACGACGATTCCAGTCAGGAATGAAAGAGCACTTAATTTCCTTTCAAATGGCCAAAAATCGTCCCAATCTGACATCAAACGAGGGAGTTATGAGCATGTCTCCATTGAATTGCTCAATTTGGAAAGATTAACAATCCATATTGAAAAATGACAATTGAAGAGTTTCAAAGTTCTTTTGGGATATCAAATGGTCTCTGAATTAGCCAATTTTGGTCCCAATTGGAAGCTTGGCAAGTTACCATTCCAATGAGCTCCAAATAGTATAAATTTAACCTCTAAAGAGAGTTATGAGGGTTACTATTGGACAAAGAGATGAAGGAAAAATTCAAAACCGATGATTGTGATCCCACTTATGGATGCCCAAATGGTATCGAAATAAGACGATTCCAGTCAAGCATGAAAGATCACTAAAGTACCTTTAAGATGATCAAAAATTAACCAATCCAACATCAAAAGATGGAGTTATACGAGTCTCCGTTGGATTGCGCAATTTCGAAAGATTTACATCCATATTGAAAAAAGATGATCGTAAAGTTCCAATGTGCTTTTGGGATATTGAACGGTCTCCGAATTTTCCAATTCTCGTCCCAATTGGAAGCTTGTCAAGTTACCGTTCTAATGGGCTCAAAATAGTATAAATTTGACCCTGAAGAGAGAGCTATTTGGGTTACTATTGGACAAGGAGATGAAGAAAAATTTAGGACTGGGGACTGCAATCCCACTTATGGATGCCCAAATGGTCACGAAATAGGCTAATTCCAGACAGGAAGGAAAGAGCGCTCAAGTATCTTTCAGATGACCAAAAATTGACCCAATTCGACATCAAACGATGGAGTTATAAGCATCTCCATTGGATCACGCGATTTGAAAAGATTTACAATCCATATTGAAAGAAGACGATCAAAGAGTTCCAACATTCTTTTTGGATATCGAACAGTCTCCGAACTACCCAATTTTGGTCCCATTTGGAAGCTTGTCAAGCTACCATCGTGATGAGCTCAAAATAGTCTAAATTCGACCTCTGAAGAGTGAGTTATGAGGGTTACTATTGGACATGGAGATGAAGGAAAAATTTAAGACAGACGACTGCGATCTCACTTATGGATGCCCAAATGGTCTCAGAATATGACGATTCCAGTCAGGAATTAAAGAGCACTAAAGTGCCTTTTAAATGGCCAAAAATCGACCCAATCTAACATTAAACGAGGCATTTATGTGCGTGTATCCGTTGGATTGCTTGATTTGGAAATATTAACAATCCATATTGAAAAATGATGATCGAAGAGTTCCATCGTGCTTTCGAGATATCGAAGGATCTCCGAATTAGCTAATTTTGGTCCCATTGGGAAGCTTCTCAAGTTATCATTACAATGAGCTCAAAATAGTCTAAATTCGACCTCTCAAGAGAGACTTATGAGGGTTACCATTGGATAAGGAGATGAAGGAAAAATTCAGGACCGACGACTTTGTTCCCACTTATAGATGCCCAAATGGTCTTAAAATATGATGATTCCATTCAAGAATGAAAGAACACTAAAGTACCTTTCAGATGACCGACAATCGACCCAATCCGACGTCAAATGAGGGAGTTATGAGCGTGTCTCCGTTGGATCGCATGATTTGGAAAGATTTGCAATCCATATTGGAAAAAGACGACAGAAGAGTTCCAATATGCTTTTGGGATATCGAACGGTCTCCAAGTTATCGTATTCTGGTCCCATTTGGAAGCTTATCAAGTTACCATTCCAATGAGCATGAAATAGTCTACATTCGACCTCTGAAAAGAGAGTTATGAGGGTTACTATTGGACATGGAAATGAAGGAAAAAGTTAGAACCGACGACTGCGAGCCCACTTATGGATGCCCTAATGGTCTCGGAATATAACGATTCTATTCAGGAATGAAAGAACACTAAAGCATCTTTTAGATGACCAAAAATTGACCCAATCTGACATCAAACGAGGGAGTTATGCATGTCTCGCCATTGGATCGCCTGATTTTGAAAGATTAACAATCCATAGTGAAAAATGACAATCGAAGAATCCAACGTGCTTTTAGGATATCGAACGGTCTCCGAATAAGCCAATTCTGGTCCCATTTGGAAGCTTGTCAAGTTACCATTCCAATGAGCTCAAAATAGTCTAAATTCAATCTCTGAAGAGAGAGTTATGAGGGTTACTATTGGACAAGGAGATGAAGAAAAAATTCAGGACCGAGTTCTGCGATCCCACTTATGGTTACCTAAATGGTCTCGGAATAGGATGATTCTAGTCAGGAATGAAAGAGCACTAAAGTACCTTTCAGATGACTAAAAATTGACCCAATCTGACATCAAATGATGGAGTTATAACTGTCTCCATTGGACTGTGTGATTTGAAAAGATTTACAATCCATATTAAACAAACACGACTGAAGAGTTCAAACATGCTTTGGGACATCGAACGGTCTCCGAAGTAGCCAATTCTAGTCCCATTTGGAAGCTTGTCAAGTTACCATTCTAATGAGCCCAAAATAGTCTAAATTCGACCTCTAAAGAGAGAGTTATGAGGGTTAATATTGGGCAAGGAGATGAAGGAATTGTTCAGGACCAACGACTGCGGTCCCACTTATGGGTGCCCAAAGGGTCTCGGAATATGATGATTCTTGTCAAGAATGAAAGAGCACTAAAGTACCATTCGGATGACCAAAATTTGGCCCAATTAAACTTTAAACGATTAAGTTATGAGTGACTCCATTGGATCACAGGATTTGGAAAGATTAACTGTCCATTTTTGAAAAATGACGATCGAAGAGTTCCAACGTGCTTTTGGGATATCGAACAGTCTCCAAATTAGCCAATTCTGGTCCCATTTGGAAGCTTGTCAAGCTGTCATTGCAATGAGTAAAAATTAGTCTAAATTCTTCCTCTGATAAGAGAGTTATGAGGGTTACTATTAGACCTAGAGACGAAGGAAAAATTCAGGACCGATGATTGCAATCCCACTTATGGATGCCCAAATGATCGCGGAATAGGTTGATTCCAATTAGGAATGAAAGAGCGCTCAAGTACCATTCAGATGACCAAAAATCAACCCAATCTGACATCAAAGGATAGAGTTATAAGCATCTCTGTTGGATCGTGCGATTTGGAAAGATTTACAATCCATATTGAAAAAAGACAATGGAAGAGTTCCAACGTGCTTTTTGGACATCGAATAGTCTTACAAATAGCCAATTTTGATCCCATTTGGAAGCTTATCAAGTTACCATTGCAATGAGCTCAAAATAGTCAAATTCGACCTCTGAAGAGTGAGTTACGAGGGTTAATATTAGACTTGGAGATGAAGTAAAAATTTAAGACCGACGACTGTGATCTCACTTGTGGATGCCCAAATGGTCTCGAAATACGACGATTCCAGTCAGGAATGAAAGAGCACTAAAGTGTATTTTCGATGACCAAAAATCAACCCAATCTGACATCAAACGAGGCATTTATGAGCGCGTATCTATTGGATCACTCGATTTAGAAATATTAACAATCCGTATTGAAAAATGATGATCGAAGAGTTCCAAAGTACTTTTGGGATATCGAACAGTCTCTGAATTACCCAATTCTAGTCCCATTTAGAAGCTTGGCAAGTTGTCATTCCAGTGAGCTCAAAATAGTCTAAATTCCACCTCTAAAGAGTGAACTATGAAGGTTACTATTCAACAAGGAGATGAAGGAAAAATTCAGAGCCGAGTTCTGCGATCCCACTTATGGATGCCCAAATGGTCTTAGAATAGGATGATTCCATTCAAGAATGAAAGATCACTAAAGTACCTTTCATTTTACCAAAAATAGACCCCAATTCGCCATCAAACGATGGAGTTATAAGCTTCTCCATTGGATCACACAATTTGGAAAGATTTTCAATCCATCTTGAAAAAACATGATTAAAGAGTTCTAACGTGCTTTGGGACACCAAACGGTCTCCGAATTAGCCAATTTTGGTCCCATTTTGAAGCTTGTCAAGTTACCATTCAAATGAGCACAAAACAGTCTAAATTCGACCTCTGAGGAGAGAGTAATGAGGGTTACTATTGGAAATGGAGATGAAGGAAAAATTCTGTACCGACGACTGCGATCCCACATATTGATACCCTAATGGTCTTGGAATACGACGATTCTAGTCAGGAATAAAAGAGCATTAAAGTACCTTTTAGATGACCAAAAATTGACCCAATTGGACATTAAACGAGGGAGTTATGAGTGTGTCTCCGTTGGATCACACGATTTGGAAAGATTAACAATCCATATTGAAAAATTACGGTTGAAGAGTTCCAACGTGCTTTTGGGATATCAAACGGCCTTCAAATTAGCCATTTCTGGTCCCATTTGGAAGCTTGTCGAGTTACCATTCTAATGAGCTCAAAATAGCCTAAATTTGACCTCTGAAGAGTGAGTTGTGAGGGTTACTGTTAGACAAGGAGACGAAGGAAAAGTTCAAGACTGATGACTGCGATCCCACTTATGGGTGCTCAAATGATCTCGGAAGACGATGATTCCAGTCAGGAATGAAAGAGAACTAAAGCACCATTTAGATGACCAAAATTTGGCCCAATTCGACATCAAATGATCGAGTTATGAGCATCTCCGTTGGATCACATGTTTTAGAAAGATTAACAATCCATATTGAAAAAAGATGATCGAAGAGTTCCAACGTGCTTTTGGGTTATCGAACGGTCTTCGAATTAGCCAATTCTCATCCCATTTGGAAACTTATCAAGTTACCATTCCAATGAGCACAAAATAGTCAAAATTTATCCTCTAATAAGAGAGTTATGAGGGTTACTATTGGACATGGTGATGAAGAAAAAATTACGGATCGAAAACTGCGATCCCACTTATGGATACCCTAATGGTCTCAGAATACAATGATTCCAGTCAAGAATGGAAGAGAGATGACTAAAAATCGTCCCAATCCGACATCAAACGAGGGAGTTATGAGCATGTCTCCATTGGATCGCTCGATTTGGAAAGATTAACAATCCATATTGAAAAATAACGATCAAAAAGTCCCAACATGCTTTTAGGACATCGAACAGTCTCCAAATTAGCTAATTCTGGTCCCATTTGGAAGCTTGTCAAGTTAGCATTCCAATGAGATCAAAATAGTCTAAATTCAACCTCTAAAGAGAGAGTTGTGAGGGTTACTATTGGACAAAGAGATGAAGGAAAACTTCAAAACCGATGACTGTGATCCCAATTATAGATGCCCAAATGGTCTCGGAATAGGACAATTCTAGTCAAGAATGAAAGAGAACTAAAGTACCTTCCAAATTACCAAAACTGATCCCAACTTGACATCAAATGATGGAGTTATAAGCGACTCCGTTGGTTCACCCGATTTGGAAATATTTACATTCGATATTGTAAAAAGATGATCGAAGAGTTCCAACGTGCTTTTAGGATATTGAACGGTCTCCGAATTTACCAATTCTGGTCCCATTTGAAAGCATGTCAAGTTAACATTCCAATGAGCTAAAAATAGTATAAATTCGACCTCTGAAGATAGAGTTATGAAGATTACTATTAGTTAAGGAAATGAAGGAAAAATTCAGGCCCGACGATTGCGATCCCACTTATGGATGCCCAAATGGTCTCGAAATACGACGATTCCATTCAGGAATGAGAGAGCACTAAAGTACCTTTCAGATGACCAAATATCAACCCAATCGGACATCAAACGATGGAGTTATGAGCATCTTCATTGGATCACGCGATTTAGAAAGATAAATAATCCATATTGAAAAAATGATGATCGACGAGTTCCAACATGCTTTTGGGATATCGTACGGTCTCCGAATTAGCCAATTATGGTCCCAATTTGAACCTTGTAAAGTTACCATTCTAATGAGCTCAAAATAGTCTAAATTTGACCTTTGAAGATAAAGTTATATGGTTTACTATTGGACAAGGAGATGGGGGAAAAATTCAGGACCGATGATAGCAATCCCACTTATGATGCCCAAATGGTCGTAGAATAGGCCGATTCTAGTTAGGAATGAAAGAGTGCTCATGCACCTTCAGATGACCAAAAATCAGCCCAATCCGATATCAAACAATGGAGTTAAATACGTCTCCATTGGATCACTCGATTTGGAAAGATTTATAATCCATATTGAATAAAGATGATCGAAGAGTTCCAACATGCTTTTTGGATATCGAACAGTCTCCGAATTAGCCAATTCTGATCCCATTTGGAAACTTGTCAAGTAATCATTGTAATGAGCACAAAATAGTCTAAATTCGACCTGTGAAGAGTGAGTTATGAGGGTTACAATTGGACATGGAGATGAAGGAAAATTTTAAGACCGTCGACTGCGATCTCATTTATGGATGCCCAAATGGTCTCGAAATACGATGATTCAAGTCAGGAATGAAAAAGCACTAAAGTGTCTTTTAGATGACCAAAAATTGACCCAATCTGACATCAAATGAGGCATTTATGAGCGTGTATCCATTTGGATCACTCAATTTGGAAATATTAACAATCCATATTGGAAAATGACCATTGAAGAGTTCCAACGTGCTTTTGGGATATTGAACGGTCTCCGAATCAGACAATTCTAGTCCCATTTGGAAGCTTCTCAAGTTACCATTTCAATGAGCTCAAAATAGTCTATATTTGACCTTTGAAGAGAGACAAATTAGGGTTACTATTGGATAAGGAGATAAAAAAAAATTCAAGACTGACGACTACGATCCCACTTATGGATGTCCAAATGGTCTCAGAATACGACAATTCCATTCAGAAATGTAAGAGCACTAAAGTACCTTTTAGATGACCAAAAATTGACCCAATCGGAAATCATAAGATGGAGTTATGAGCAACTCCGTTGGATCGAGCTATTTAGAAAGATTAAAAATCCATATTAAAAAATGACGATCGAAGGGTTCCATCTTGCTTTTGGGATATCGAACGGCCACCGAATTAACCAATTCTAGTCCTATTTGGAAGCTTATCAAGTTATCAATCTAATGAGCTCAAAATAGTCTCAACTTGACCACTGAAGAGAGAGTTATATGAGGTACTATTGGACAAGGAGATGAAGGAAAAGTTGAAGACCGACGACTGTGATTCCACTTATAGATGCTCAAATGGTCTCAGAATACGACGATTCTAAGTAGGAATGAAAGAGCACTAAAGTACCATTCAACTGACCAAAAATTAACCCAATCGGACAACAAACTATTGAGTTATGAGCGTCTTCGTTGGATCAAGCGATTTACAAAAGTTATACAATCCATATTGAAAAAAGATGATCAAAGAGTTCCAACATACTTTTGGGATATCAAACAGTCTCCGAATTAGCCAATTATGGTCCCATTTGGAACCTTGACAAGTTACCATTCTAATGAGCACAAAATAGTATAAATTCGACTTCTGAAGAGAGAGTTATGAGGGTTACTATTGGACATGGAGATGAAGGAAAAATTCTGGACCGATGACTGCGATCCCACTTACGAATGCACTAATGGTCTCAGAATATGACGATTCTAGTCAAGAATGAAAGAGCACTAAAGTACCTTTCATATGACCAAAAATCGACCCAATCCGACATTAAACGAGGGAGTTATGAGCGTATCTCCGTTGGATCGCTTGATTTGGAAAGATTAACAATCCATGTTAAAAAATGACGATCAAAGAATTCCAACGTGCTTTTGGGATATCGAACGGTCTCCAAATTAGCCAATTTTGGGCCCATTTGGAAGCTTGTCAAGTAAACATTCCAATGAGCTCAAAATATTCTAAATTTGACCTCTGAGGAGAGAGTTATGAGGGTTACTACTGGACAAGGAGATGAAGAAAAAATTCAAGACCGAGTTCTGCGATCCCACTTATGGATGCCAAAATGGTCTCAGAATGGAACGATTCAAGTTAGGAATGAAAGAGCACTAAAGTACCTTTCAGATGACCAAAAATTAGCCCAATCTGACATCAAACGACGGAGTTATAAGTGTCATCGTTGGACCATGGGATTTGGAAAGATTTACAATCCATATTGAAAAAACACAATTGAAGAGTTCGAACGTGCTTTGGGACATCGAACGGTCTCCAAATTAGCTAATTTTGGTCCCGGTTGGAATATTGTCAAGTTACCATTTAAATGAGCATAAAATAAGATAAATTCGACCTTTAAAGAAAGATTTATGAGGGCTACTATTGGACAAGGAGATGAAGGAAAAATTTAGGACTGACGACTACGATCCCACTTATGGATACCCTAATGGTCTCGGAATACGATGATTCCAGTTAGGAAAGAAAGAGCACTAAAGTACCTTTCAAATTACCACAAATTGACCCAATCCGACATCAAACGAGGGAGTTATGAGCGTGTCTCCGTTGGATCGTGCGATTTGGAAAGATTAACAATCCATATTGAAAATTGACGATTAAAGAATTCCAATGTGCTTTTGGGATATCGAACTGTCTCCAAATTAGCCAATTCTGGTCCCATTGGAAGCTTGTCAAGGTACCACTCTGATTAGCCCAAAATAGTCTAAATTCAACCTCTGAAGAGAGAGCTATGAGGGTTACTATTGGACAAGGAGATGAAGGAAATGTTCAGGGCCCACAACTGCGATCCCACTTATGGGTGCCCAAATGGTCTCAGAATACGATGATTCCAGTCAGGAATGAAAGAGCACTAGAGTACCATTCAAATGACCAAAATTTAGCCCAATCCAACATCAAACGATCGAGTTACGAGCGTCTCCGTTGGATCACAGGATTTGAAAAGATTAATTATCCAAATTGAAAAAAGACGATCGAAGAGTTCCAACGTGCTTTTGGGATATCGAACGGTCTCCGAATTAGCCAATTCTGATCCCACTTAAAAGCTTGTCAAGTTACCATTTCAATGAGCACAAAATAGTCTAAATTCGACCTCTGATGAGAGAGTTATGAGGGTTACTATTAGTCCTAGAGTTGAAGGAAAAACTCAGGACCGACGACTACGATCCCACTTATGGATGCCCTAATGCTCTCGGAATATGATGATTCCAGTCAGGAATGAAAGAGCACTAACGTGCCTTTCAAATGACCAAAAATACTCTCAATCCAACATCAAATGAGGGAGTTATGAGCGTGTCTCCGTTGGATCGCTCGATTTTTAAAAATTAACAATCCATATTGAAAAACAATGATCGAAGAGTTCCAATGTATTTTTAGGATATCGAAAGGTATCTGAATTAGCCAATTCTGGTCCCACTTGGAATCTTATCAAGTTATCATTCCAATGAGCTCAAAATAGTCAAAATTCGACCTCTGAAGAGAGAGTTATGAGGGTTACTATTGGGTAAGGAGATGAAGAAAAAATTTAGGACAGACGGTTGCAATCCCACTTATGGATGTCCAAATAGTCTAAGAATATGATGATTCTATTCAGGAAGGAAAGAGCACTAAAGTACCTTTCAGATGACCAAAAATTGTTCCAATCGAACATCAAACAATGGAGTTATGAGCATCTCCATTGGATCTAGCGATTTGGAAAGATTAACACTACATATTAAAAAATGACGATCGAAAACTTCCAACATGCTTTTGGGATATCGAACTGTCTCCGAGTTTGACAATTCTAATCCCATTTGAAAGCTTGTCAAGTTACCATTCCAATTCTGGTCCTATTTGAGAGAGTTATGAGCATTACTATTGGATAGGGAGATGAAGGAAAATTCAGGACTGACAACTGCTATCCCAGTTATGGATGCCCAAATAGTCTCAAAATATGACGATTCCATTCATGAATGAAAAAGCACTAAAGTACCTTTCAGATGACTAAATATCGACCCAATCAGACATTAAACGATGGAGTTATGAGCATCTCTGTTGGATCACACGATTTAAAAAGATTAACAATCCATATTGAAAAATTGACGATCGAAGAGTTCCAACATGCTTTTGGGATATCAAACAGTCTCTGAATTAGCCAATTATAGTCCCATTTGGAAGCTTGTCAAGTTACCATTCTAATGAGTGTTAAATAGCCTAAATTCAACCTCTGAAGAAAGAGTTACATGAGTTATTATTGGACAAGGCGATGAAGGAAAAATTCAGGACCGACGACTCCGATCCCACTTATGGATGCCCAAATGGTCACAGAATAGGTCGATTCCAGTCAGGAATGAAAGAGCACTATCGTACCTTTTAGATGACCAAAAACCGTCCCAATCTGACATCAAACGAGGGATTATGAGCATGTCACCGTTGCATCGCTCGATTTGGAAAGATTAACAATCCATATTGAAAAATGACGATCGAAGAGTTCCAACATGCTTTTAAGATATCGAATGGTATCCGAATTAGCCAA
Organism: Magnolia kwangsiensis; assembly: GCA_037074715.1. Lineage (NCBI taxonomy): Eukaryota > Viridiplantae > Streptophyta > Magnoliopsida > Magnoliales > Magnoliaceae > Magnolia > Magnolia kwangsiensis. The sequence goes on along the minus strand of CM073589.1, from coordinate 81,604,987 downwards.
TTCTGGTCCCATTTGGAAGCTTGTCAAGTTACCATTCCAATGAGCTCAAAATAGTCCAAACTCGACCTCTGAAGAGGGAGTTATGAGGGTTACTATTGGACATGGAGATGAAGGAAAAATTCAAGACTGACGACTGCAATCTCACTTTTGTATGTCGAAATGGTCTTGGAGTATGACAATTCCGGTCAGGAATGAGAGAGCACTAAAGTATCTTTCAGATGGCCAAAAATTGACCCAATCTGACATCAAACGAGGGATTTATGAGGGTGTCTCAGTTGAATCACTGGATTTGGAAATATTAACAATCCTTATTGAAAAATAAAGATTGATTTTCAATATCGAAGAGTTCCAACACGCTTTTGAGATATTGAACGATCTCCGAATTAGCCAATTTTTTTCCTATTTGGTAGCTTATCAAGTTACCATTCCAATGAGCTCAAAATAGACTAAATTCGACCTCTGAAGAGAGACTTTTAAGGGTGACTATTGGATAAGGAGATGAAGAAAAAATTCAGGACCAACGAGTGTGATCCCACTTATAGATGTCCAAATGGTCTCTGAATACGACGATTCCATTCAGGAATGAAAGAGTACTAATGTACCTTTCAAATGACCAAAAATCGACCCAATCAGAAATGAAACGATGGAGTTGTGAGCATCTCCATTGGATCTAGCGATTTGGAAAGATTAACAATCCATATTGAAAAATGACGATTGAAGGGTTTGAACGTGCTTTTGGGATATCGAACGGTCAACGAATTAGCCAATTCTGGTCCCATTTGGAAGCTTGTCAAGTTACCATTCTAATGAGCTCAAAATAATCTAAATTTAACCTCTGAAGAGAGATTTATGTGGGTTACTATTGGACAAGAAGATGAAGGAAAAGTTCAGGACTGACGACTGTGATTCTACTTATGGATGCCCAAATGGTCTCAGAATATGATGATTCCAATAAGGAATGAAAGAGCATTAAAGTACCATTCTGATGACCAAAAATCAACCCACTCGGACAACAAACGATCGAGTTATGAGCGTATCCGTTGGATCACGCGATTTGTAAAAGTTTTATAATCCATATTTAAAAAAGACGATCGAATAGTTCCAACGTGCTTTTGGGATATCGAACAATCTCATAATTAGCAAATTCTGGCCCCATTTGGAAGCTTGTCAAGTTATTATTCCAATGATCACAAAATAGTCTAAATTAGACCTCTGAAGAGAGAGTTATGAAGGTTACTACTGGATAAGGAGATGAAGGAAAAATTTTGGACCGACAACTCTATTCCCACTTATAGATGCCCAAATCATCTCAGAATACAACGATTCCATTCAGGAATGAAAGAGCACTAAAGTACCTTTCAAATGACCAAAAATCGACTAAATCTGACATTGAATAATCGAGTTATGAGTGTCTCTTTTGGATCGCGTGATTTGGAAAGATTAAAATCCATATTGAAAAAAGACAATCAAAGAGTTCCAACGTGCTTTTGGGATATCGAACGGTCTCTAAATTGACCAATTCTGGTCCTGTTTGGAAGCTTGTCAAGTTACCATTCCAATGAGCTTAAAATAGTCTAAATTTGACCTCTGAAGAGAGAGTTATGAGGGTTAGTATTGGACAAGGAGATGAAGGAAAAATTAAAGACTAACGACTGCAATCCCACTTATAGATGCCCTAATGGTCTCAGAATATGACAATTCTAGTTAGGAATGAAAAAGTACTGAAGTACCTTTCAAATGATAAAAAATCGACCCAATCTGATTTCAAACGATGGAGTTATGAGCATATCTCCGTTGGATCGTGCGATTTGGAAAGATTAACAATCCATATTGAAAAATGATGATCGAAGAATTCCAACATGCTTTTGGGATATTGAACTGTCTCCAAATTAGCTAATTCTAGTCCCATTTGGAAGCTTGGCAAGTTACAATTCTAATGACCTCAAAATAGTCTAAATTTGACCTCTGAAAAGAGAGTTATGAGGGTTAATATTGGACAAGGAGATGAGGGAAAAATTTAGGACCAAGGACTGCGATCCCACTTATGGATGCCCAAATAGTCTTGGAATAGGACAATTCTAATTAGGAAAGACAAACCACTAAAGTACCTTTCATATAACCAAAAATTGACCCAATCCTGCATTAAATGATGGAGTTATAAGCGTCTCCGTTGGATCGCGCGATTTCGAAATCCATATTGAAAAACATGATTGATGAGTTCCAACGTGCTTTAGGGAAATCGAACGGTCTCCTAATTAGCTAATTCTGGCCTCATTTGGAAGCTTGTCAAGTTACCATTCTAATGCGCTCAAAATAGTCAAAATTTGACCTTTGAAGAGAGAGTTATGAGGGTTATTGTTGGCTAAGGAGATGAAGGAAAAGTTTAGGACCAACGAATGCGATCCCACTTATGGGTGCCCAAATCGTCTCAGAGTATGATGATTCCCATCTAGAATGAAAGAGTAGTAAAGTACCATTTAGATGACAAAATTTTTGCCCAATCCGACATCAAACGATCGAGTTATGAGCATCTCTGTTGGAACGGGCGATTTCGAAAGATTAACAATCCATATTGAAAAAATACGATCAAAGAGTTCCAACGTGCTTTTATGATATCGAACGGTCTCCCAATTAACCAATTCTGGTCCCATTTAGATGCTTGTCAAGTTACCATTCTAATGAGCACAAAATAAGCTAAATTCAACCTTTGATGAGAGAGTTATGTGGGTTACTATTGGACCTGGAGATGAAGGAAGAATTCAGGACCGACAACTACAATTCCACTTATGGATGCCCTAATGGTCTCAGAATATGACGACACCAGCTCGGAATGAAAGAGCACTATTGTACCTTTCAGATGACCAAAAATCATCCCAATCTGACATCAAACGAGGGAGTTATGAGCGTGTCTCTGTTGAATTGCTCGATTTGGAAAGATTACCAATCCATATTGAAAAATAAAGATCAAAGAGTTCCAATGTGCTTTTGGGATACCGAACTATCTCCAAATTAGCCAATTCTGGTCCCATTTGGAAGCTTGGAAAGTTACCATTCCAATGAGCAGAAAATAAAATAAATTCAACCTTTGAAGAGAGTGTTATGAGGGTTACTATTGGACAAAGATATGAAGGAAAAACTTCAAAACCAAGGACTGCGATCCCACTTACAGATGCCCAAATGGTCTCGGAATAGGACGATTCCAGTCAGGAATGAAAGAGCACTAAAGTACCTTTCAGATGACCAAAAATTAACCCAATCTGATATCAAATGATGGAGTTATAAGCGTGTCCATTAGATCACACAATTTAAAAATATTAACAGTCCATATTGAAAAATGATGATCGAAGAGTTCCAACGTGCTTTTGGGATATTGAACGGTCTCCAAATTAGCCAATTCTGGTCCCATTTGGAAGCTAGTCAAGTTATCATTCTAATGAGCTCAAAATAGTCTAAATATGACCTCTGAAGAGAGACTCATGAGGGTTACTATTGGATAAGGAGATGAAGAAAAAATTCAGGATCGGCAATTGCAATCCCACTTATGGATGTCCAAATGGTCTCAGAATATGACGATTCCATTAAGGAATTAAGGAGCACTAAAGTACCTTTCAGATGACCAAAAATCGGCTGAATTAGAAATCGAACGATGAAGTTATGAGCATCTCCGTTGGATCGAGCGATTTGGAAGGATTAACAATCCATATTGAAAAATGTTGATCGAAGGGTTCCAACATGCTTTTGGGATATTGAACGGTCACCAATTTATCCAATTCTGGTCCCATTTGGAAGCTTGTCAAGTTACCATTCTAATGAGCTCAAAATAGTCTAAATTCGACCTCTTAAGAGTGATTTATATGGGTTAGTATTAGACAAGGAGATGAAGGAGAAGTTCAAGACTGACGACTGTGATTCCACTTATGGATGCCCGAATGGACTCGGAATACGATGATTCCAATCAGGAATGAAAGAGCACTAAAGTACCATTCAGATGATCGAAAATTGACCCAATCAGACAAGAAATGATCAAGTTATGACCGTCTACGTTGGTTCGCGTGATTTGTAAAAGTTTTACAAACCATATTGAAAAAAGATGATTAAAGAGTTCCTACGTGCTTTTGGAATATCAAATAGTCTCTGAATTAGACAATTTTGGTCCTATTTGGAAGTTTGTCATGTTACCATTCAAATGAGTACAAAATAGTCTAAATTCCACCTCTGAAGAGAAAGTTATGAGGGTAACTATTGGACATGGAGATAAAGGAAAAATTCAAGACCGACGACTACGCTCGCACTTATGGATGCCTTAATGGTTTCAGAATACGACGATTCCGATTAGGAATGAAAGGGAACTAAAGTACCTTTCAGATGACCAAAAATTGACCCAATCCGACATCAAACGAGGGAATTATAAGTGTGTCTCCATTGGATCATGCGATTTGGAAAGATTAACAATCCATATTGAAAAATGATAATTGAAGAATTCCAATATGCTTTTAAGATATCAAACGGTCTCCAAATTAGCCAATTCTAGTCCCATTTGGAAGCTTGGTAAGTTACCTTTCCAATGAGCACAAACTAGCATAAATTCGACCTTTGAAGAGAGAGTTATAAGGGTTACTATTATACAAGGAGATGAGGGAAAAATTCAGGACCGAGGACTGCGATCCCACTTATAGGTGCCCAAATGGTCTCAGACTAGGATGATTCCAGTTAGGAATGAAAGAACACTAAGGTACCTTTCAAATGACCAAAAAATGACCTAATCTAACATCAAACGATGGAGTTATAAGTGTCTCCGTTGGATCACACCATTTGGAAAGATTTACAATCCATATTGAAAAAACACGATTGAAGAGTTCCAACGTGCTTTGGGATATCAAACGGTCTCCTAATTAGCCAATTCGGGACCGATTTGGAAGCTTGTTAGTTACCATTCCAACGAGCATAAAATAGTCCAAATTCTACCTCTAAAGAGAGTCATGAGGGTTACTATTGGACATGGAGATGAAGGAAAAATTCAAGACCGACGACTATGATCCCACTTATGGATACCCTAAAGGTCTCGAAATTTGACGATTCCAGTCAGGGATGAAAGAGCACTAAAGTACCTTTCAGATGACCAAAAATCGACCCACACCGACATTAAATGAGGGAGTTCTGAGCATGTCTCCATTGGATTATGCGATTTGGAAATGTTAACAATCCATATTGAAAAATGATGATTCACGAGTTTCAACATGCTTTTGGGATATCGAACGATCTTCGAATTAGTCAATTCTGGTCCCATTTGGAAGCTTGTCAAGTTACCATTCTAATGAGCTCAAAATAGTCTAAATTCGAGCTCTGATGAGAGAGTTATGAGGGTTACTATTGGAAAGGGGATGAAGGAAAAGTTTAGGACCGATGACTGTGATCCCACTTATGGGTGCCCAAATGATCTCAGAATATGATGATTTCATTCAGGGATGAAAGAGCACTAAAGTACCATTCAGATGACCAAAATTGGGCCTAATCCGACATTAAATGATCAAGTTATGAGCATCTCCATTGGAACGCGCAATTTGGAAAGATTAACAATGCATATTTAAAAAAGACGATCGAAGAGTTCCAACGTGCTTTTGGGATATCGAACAGTCTCTAAATTAGCCAATTCTAGTCCCATTTGAAAGCTTGTCAAGTTACCATTCCAACGAGCATAAAACAGCCTAAATTCGACCTCTGATGAGAGAGTTATGAGGGTTACTATTACTAAGGATAAAGGAAAAATTTAAGACCAACGACTACGATCCCACTTATGGATGCCCTAATGGTCTCGGAATACGACGATTCTAGTCCAGAATGAAAGAGCACTACCATACCTTTCAGATGACCAAAAATCATCCAAATCCGACATTAAACGAGGGAGTTATAAGCGTGTCTCTGTTGGATCACTCGATTTGGAAAGATTAACAATCCGTATTGAAAAATGACGATCAAAGAGTTTCAACATGCTTTTGGGATATCGAACAGTCTCTGAATTAGCCAATTCTAGTCCCATTTGGAAGCTTGGCAAGTTACCACTGGGGAGGAATTGTTGATGATTGAAAATCTACCATAAGTGGATGTTTCTGTATTAGAAACTGCTTAATATCTTGACTCATCAAGAAACAAAATTATGTATCTCTCTACTGCTGAAGCTAAATATATTACAACAGAAAATGCTTGTACTCAGTTAATATGGAAGAAGAGAATGCTAGCTGACTATGAAATTACACAAGATATGATGACTTTATATTGCAATAATTCTAGTGCAATAACCATCTCTAAAAATCCAATCCAACAATCTCATATAAAGCATATTGATATACAATACCATTATAATCGAGAATTAATTGAAGACAAATTTATCATGCTGAAAAATTGAGAAGCAGCTTGCAAATATACTGACTAAGCCGCTTAATAAAGTCAAGTATTCAAATTTGAAGCATGATCTCAGATTATGTATCATTACATAATTATTTTATTTCTTTTTATGCATTTATGTTTATGATTATTTTTTTGCATGAAATGAAAATAAAATATTAATAAAAATTAAAAATCAAAAAATTAAAATTTTTGGGACTTTTCGACTAACTGAGCATGGGCTCGAGCTAACCAAAGAATTCACCTGCTCGTACTAGCCGAAGATCGTGCGGATTTAACTCAAAAGGGGGAAAATCCCCAAATTCATTTCATTCCACATTTTCTTCCTCAGCTAGCCGGTGCCCCATTCGACCAACCCATCTTCCAAACTCACTTGTAAGTGATTTATTTTCAAATTCCTTCCAGTATTTAGTGGTCTCATGCTAGATAATCATATTTAAGTAGATTTTTCATCATTTGAAACCCTTTTTTTATTGTGGGCTTTGATTCAAAACTGATCTACTATTTTTCTTCTCTTTTTCTTTGATATTTTTCTTGTGCATTCTGATATGGAGCATAGAACTAAGAAAAAGGTTCACAAGAATCGTGTAGTTTTGTACAGACCCTTTGGACAGCAGAGGATGATCTCGATTATGTTCAGGACTTTTGCACAAGAGATATAATCATAGAAAAAGCTATCAATTTAAACCACTTTGCTAGGTTTGGTCTTGTTATTATTCTCTCTGAGGTTAGATGGGAACGCATCTTAAGTTGGGGTGGAACAATTTACCGGTCCATAGTGCAAGGTATGTTTACATCCATATGGGATGTTTCACTTGAGAATTTGACATTCTTAGTTAAATTTGTTGAAAAAGCATTCACAATATCATCGCACGTTATTTTTATATTAATGGATATAGTTGTTGCAGATGATGGTGTACCAATCACCACATTGTTAGAGAAGACATTGAACTCTGAAAAACAAAACATCACTCATAAATTATGTCACTTAAATGCTAAATGGAGATCGGGTAATGCCCTTCCCGCAAACCAAGTGCTCCCAAAATACCGTGTCTTACATCAGATTTTTACATCTAACGTATATCCTCGAGTCAGGAATAAAACTGATCATACTCCCTTCATACTTAGAGTATTTCACTTTGTTGTATCCGATATTCGTGTATCCTTAATCTGTTACATCATCATTCAATTTTTCTTGCATCCCAAGCATGGTTCGATTCCCTTTGCTCATCTCATGACTTGCATTGCATTTCACTACAACGTTCAAATTCTAATGTATAAGGCACTGAAATCCCAACTCCTATTTAGCAACTCAAATCTGAATATGATGAACCTCACTCCTCTTCCTGTACAACATGAAGAAGAAGAGGAAGTGTAGCCTACTCCAGACACAACCATGGATGATATTTTTAATGAGTTGGATGATTCAAATGATCCAGCTGATTCTAACTAACATCCCTCTCAGTTTGATGAGAGACTTTCTGCACTGGAGGAGAAAGTGAAGTCTTTGCATGTGTCATAGGCTTCATTGGCCCAAACCCAAATGTCTACAATGAAGTACATGAAGAAGTACTCTCATCGCATCAACCAAAGTTTGAGGCTAAATGATCCATCGATGCTTGCTCCTTCTTCCTCTAGGTCAGATTAAGCTAGATTTTCTTTATTTTTAGACTTATGTTGGTTATGTACTTAAACCTTATTTTGTAGTTGCCTTGGTACTTTGGATGCTTTTGCTGACACTTGCCTTTTTATTAACTATTTCATATGTTTAACCTATTTATTTCATATGGTTGAAAATTTCTTATGCTCACCCTTATTCTCTTACTACCTGCTTCTTTTATTCATGTTATTTCTTCTATTCTTCCTTTGTCAACTTGTAATAAAAAGGGAGAGAGATATGCTAGTATGGGAGAGAGATGCTAGTAATATGAGTAATATGCAATACTATAAGATGGGGGAGAGAATGTAGGAGAGTATGTATGGAATGAATGCATGGATGCTAGGTGTATGGAAATTCTATATGCATATTTCATAGGGGGAGTGCCAATTGAGCATCACCAGTTGGTGTAACACCCCGGATTTTGGCCAATCTGGGATTTGATGTCCTTAGGCAATGGGTTAATTAAAACACCTGGAAAATCGCTCAGAACCCAATTCCATAGCCAAAGAAACCACGTAGGATTAATTCCTTTAGAAACTAAGCATAAGTTAGCTAGCGCAACGCTAGAGTAGCTGGAAAACAGTCCCTGATCACTTTAAATACGTTCTACAAGACCCAAATCGAGTAGAACCAATGACTCTATAATACTCTATAACCTTAGATCAAACTCTAAGCCGGTTTGTTCTCTGGACCTCTTTGAAACTTTGTATTGGATCTAGACCGCGCGTCGAAAGTCCGATACCTACTATTTTAGACCGTTAGAACCACCTTGCTGGCTTGATAATCATTTCGAAAATCAAGTCCAACCGACGTTCGCAGGCTATTTCATTGAGCCTGGACTGAAGAGAGTGAGAATAGGGACAGATTTGGAATTTAAAATTTAAATCTGGCACACGACTTGACGCGTCAGTATTAAGCGTTCTGACTGTCAGAATTCAGCCAAATTACACCCTCGGATCAGAAAAAAATTTTATTTCATATCATGAGATTTGCAGGCCTGATCTACGTGCGGTGACCGCTGAACTGAAACTAGACCGTCACGTGCGATCTACGAACCCTGCTAGACTGAAAATGGGATGAGAGCAACACCCAACAAGTACAAACTTAAGTCCAATCGCGTTCGACCAGGGGACCACCAGAAATGATCTTTTGGACCGAAACAGCCCTGATTTGGATATACCTCAAGTATATTTTGTTCCTGAGCCTATTTTGGGCACTTTTGGGCTTATAAAAGGGGTTGAAACCCTCATTCCTCTCTCCCATCCGAATTTGAGAAAAATCCTAGATTGGGAGAGAGAAAAGGTGAGAGTTTGTGAGAGAAGGTGGGAGGGATTTTCCTGGCACCTGCTGCTGCTGCTGCGCGTGCTTAGGCGACGCACTCCAATCACTTTCCCAGTGATTTCTCTGCATTTTCAGGTAAGAAAATACCCTAGAAGTTGCTGATTTGAGGTTCACTAGGATTCATAGCATGTTAGCTGATAGAACTTGTGTATTAGGTTCTCTATTCGCCGTAGACGAAGCGTATATGCTCCGTTCGAATTCACACCCCTAAAAGGGAAAAGGTGCGGATTTTAGACGCTTTGATTGACTGTTTTCAACGCTTTCAATGTCATTTAATAGTAGATTATTGACGGCAACGCCGTTTGACATGTACAACATGCTGTCCGTTTCTTGTTTCGTAAACTAACGGAGAATATGAGATTTAGGGCATTTTAGTCATTTGTAGGAAGTACTGTTTTCATTCATATTTTGCTGATGTGATTGACATGGTTTATTGTCGCATTAGAATGTTAGGAATGCGTGCATAATTAGTTTGGCGAAGAGATTCGTCTAAATGCGCACCTCGAGTCGACATACTATATGTAGACTTAAGTGTGTAGTTTAAGTGTTTGTATAAATGCTTGTATTAGTATGTATTGAATTAAATGGTGTTATGAATTAATTTGAGATTGATTTCTCAATTAATATGCTGGTGTAAATGGTTTCCTACATGTTAGCCATATGTACGATTTCATTATATGTATGAAATGCATATGCTTGATGTTTCACTTAAGTGGTATACTATAACATGTACCTGATGATTTCCTTATGATTTAGTTTGAGATTGAATTCTCAATTAATATGTTGATGGAGAGGATTTCTTATATGTTGGCGATATGCATAATTTCATTATATGTGTGAAAGACATGTGCAAGATGATTTACTTAAGTTGAACGTTATAACATGTGTTAACATGCTCACATGTTTGTATTCCATTTCCAATACTCTTACCTGATTGCTGATGTGGATTCATAATTGTTTGGGACTATACTTAGTCCAGGCAGTTGGTAACAGAGAAAATTCGTGGCTAGCTGGTATTTTCCACGAAGGACGCGTCGATGAATGCGAGTCGTGTTTTGGAGTTGACGGCAGTGGTTAGGCCACACGAAGTATTTTACGCACTTCATGTCGTTCGACTTGCGATGCACTCGTGCTAATCGAACCCGTCAAGTAACTCGACTGGCCGTTGTATGTTCACCCTGTATGAGTCATAACTGCTTGAACCTAGGGTACTGAACTTACTATTGTAAACCCTGTCAACCATGGTACCTTGATCCACGAAGACTCATGAGCCGGGCATGGTGGTATGGGACACCGTGGTCGAGCTGTCGGCCTACGCTGGGGCCACAAACCTCCCCATAGTGACCAGTGAGCACCTATGACTCGTGAGCAGATTATGGTGGTATGGGACACTATATTTTTACTTTCGGCCTACATTGATAAGGTGATGGGGAAGCGGAGCAACGAGTGCGTGCAACAGCCCTGACAGCCCTTTGTAGTGACCGCGAGCGTATTCTGAGTCTACGAGAGGCGACGACCCTTCAGTAGCAGTAGAGTACAGTAGGCCTGTATTGATAAGGTGATGGGGGAGTGGTGCAATGAGTGCGATCAACAGCCCTGGCAGCCCTTGCAGTGACCTACAAAATATACATCGTATGAGATTCCTAGGAGTGACGACCCTAGACAGGATCTGTGTTGGGATTGATATAAGGGAAGTACCTTAGTTTCCCAATATTTCTATATGAAATGGACTAATAATAACTCAGTAATCATATCACCATCACATTGCATGTGCCTGGAAGATGTGGAGCACTGAGCGGGATGCACGCATGCCGCGGACGAAGACGGTGCCGTATGAGGGAGAACATCGGTGAGGGCATCCATCATGTCATGTCATATTGCATTAACAACAGTATTAGGATTGTCTGATTTACTGCTTTACTATTATCGCATGATTGATTTGAGAACATGTTAATCCTTGCTCTATTATTCCACTGAGTTAGCTACTCACTCCCACATTACGGGATGGTGTTTCCGGACACCCACCAGTCCCTATTGTGATTACAGATGATGGCGCGGCCTGTGAGGCGGAGCTGGACTTGATGATGATGAGGAGGATCTCTCCTTTATGAGTGTTCTGATTGACGGGATTACAGGAAGGTTGATTAGATACCTTGACACTTGTCATTTTATATTTTTAGAGCACTCATGTATATTCTTTTTGTTTACTTTTGGAGTATACATGTATGTATATAACCTGGTAACATGTTCACACTCTGGAGACATACAACAGTTTATATATGTTATACATACTATCACAGTCTTCCGCTTGTAAATTTAACTATCTCTGGAGTATGATATGCTGTTCTGGATTAATCTCACTCATGTTTAATACATTAACACAGACAGCATTCAATCATACATATGTATGTTGCATAAATAACATTTTGGAACTCGAGAGTTGGGTTTTTGCTCGACCCCCCGATTTTCGGGATGTTACAGTTGGTGAGCTAAATATTTCAAGAAGATCAAAACCTTCACATATCTAAAGATGTGTATGATTGCATATTAGTAATATTAAGTGTTTTATTATGAAATTGACAAAGGGGGAGATTGTAAGTGGTAGGATGTTGAGCACACTTAGGTTGTCAAATTTCGTAAGACAAAACCACTTTAAAGTAGATCTTCAAAAATTGGCCTATGGTCAATAGAAGATCAAGCTCAAGTTCAGTTTTTATTTAAGAGAAGATCAAGCTCAAGATCGATCTATGTTCAAGAAAAGATCAAGCTCAAGATTGGTTGATATTCAAGATGAAGTCTGAGACAAAGATTGAGCTCAAACTCAAGATGAAGTCTGAGACTAAATTCAAACTAAAGAGATTCAAATATTTGATATATCTTAGGTGGTATAAAACCCTAAAAAGATCTTAGGAGTGGGTACTTTCAAAATTATTTAATCATGGGTTTTTCACTTGTTTTTATCTGGAATTCGACCAGCCTAACTTTTGGTTCGGCCATCCTAAACTTCCTCGGCTAGCCCAACTTTAAGCCTGAAGAAAATAACAACTTTTGTTGTAAATTTGGCTAGCACGAGTTTTGGTTCGGCTAGCCCGAACTTGAAATTGGGCTAGCCCGAGAAAGTTTGGGTCAAATTCCAGCAACTTGAACTTTTTGGAATTTGAGGGAATTCGGCCATCCAAAGGTCAAATTCAGCTAGCCGAATTGTGCTGTTCGGCCAGCCGAATTTTGAATAATTCTTATCCCACGTAATCCAAAATCCGTTGAGCAGAATCTGTTGAACTTAAGCTAGTTGAATCCTATCTTGGGCTAGCCGAAGTTCTAACCTCTTTGTCTATAAATTGAGTTCTTCTCTCATTCTGAATTACACAAGTTAATTATCAGAATTCCTCTACAAGAGAGAAAGAAGCTCAAGTTATTAGCAAGCTATTAGATGGTATTTATAATTTTTTTAAATAGCTTTTTTTAATTCCCTTTAGTCTTAAATCTTTCAAGTTTAATCTAAGAAAGTAAACTATACTCCACTTTGAGATCTAAGAAAATTGAATTAAGTAGCTTTTGGGTTTAACAAAATTAAAATCTACAGAACCCTAGACCATTTCTATCTGACTGAACATGGCACAATCTACATTCAAGAAAGAGGTCCTTCTGCTATAAGCTTCTACTACATCTTCTACGAAGAAGATAAGTATACATTCTATAACTCTTTTTAGGTTTTTCTGAGATCTCCTGTGAAAATCTCAATTATGGTTTTATCAAAAATAGCCTAGTAAAATCTCAGTTTGGGTTTTTATTGTGATAGCCCTTGAAAATCTTAAAAAATTGTATCAGGTTATTAAGGTGACCCTGTGAAAACCTTTTCGTAGTGAAAGTCAAAATTACGAGGAAAATAATTTTGGGACTGGAGTAGGTGTGGCTGTTTTTAAAGTATCTAACCACTATAATTCTTTGTGCCATGTGGTGAATACCTTATTTTTATTTTTGGTGGAAATTTCAATTGTGTGGTGAATGTTGTAATTCTTTAATTTACTCTTGCAAGTTTGAAGTGTTAATTTTAAAGAAATTCGTGAAATAAGGCTGTCCTATGAATTATTTAGAATCAAGGTTTCAATACTCAAGCAATTAAGATCCTTGTTTTATTTATATATTCAGCACTTGTTTTGATTATTTGGCATTGTCCTATTCACCCTCCCTCTAGGACATCGTAAGCTCTCTTTTTCATACGTCATGTAGATTAACTAATGTACCTTAAAAATCATAATTGGACAAGCCGATTAGATGATACCTTACATGTGCATGATGGAAAGTTAGATGAACTTGAGAATGAAAATAAAATGGACTATTGGGTTCTAGGATGAGCCAAACGGTTAGTATGCGATCAATTCTTCATGTGGATTGCCATATCAAGCGATCTACAATGATAGACTAACAATGAAGGGTATGGGGTGCATGTATGGATTTTTTTAAAAAATCACTAATTTGGTGAATTTTTCCTAAGGCCTATCAATCTTGGAAACATGTCCAAACACAGTTTATTTCAAGAAGTAAACTGGTAGGATTGATGAGGAAAGTGAGAGGATCACATTGATAACTTTTATTCAATAATCAGGTGGGCCATTTTAGAGATATGGTGTAAAATGGCAATAGATGGTCATATTTTAAGATCTATGTGTGAAGGTCAAAGGTGTACGGTTTGAATAAATAAAGTGACATTTGGTTAAAACTTCATCATGATCAAGCATGTAGAAACATGTTTTTAAGCTTATTTTAAGTGTGTGGATGTGTGAGCCCTTATATTGTTTAAGATTATATACTTAAGGGTTCCTTGGAATGGAAAAGTAATGATGAAAAGGTTCATATATGTTTAGGAAACCAAATGATTCATTCACATCCTTGGATGGATAAGGATACGTGTGAATCCAATGGTCCTAAGTTGAGATCACTACGATGGAGTGGTCCGATGAGGACATGAATGGTTAGATATCTAAATCTATGGAAAACTCTATATCTATACAGTCATCTTGGTGATTAGGCAAGTGTAGGTTCATATATGAATGGCTAAAGGCAACTTTAGTGTGAAAGTGCATGTAAGTGCAAGTAAACACACCAATTTTCTCATAATTAACGACTATGATAAGGAAAATAAACAAATACACAATAATGAAATAAAATGACTAATCTACACCCTTAAAATGTACCAGATATTACAAGAATACACTAAAAAATGGGTTTTGTCTTTCAAATGGATTTATAAGCCAGTCCCACAAAAAAGGTCATAACTCCCTCATTACATGTCTAATTTGTGTGATATTATACTCGTTGGAAAGATACTTTGATGAAATTTTAAATGAACTTGGAATCACATCATTTGGACACCATTTAATTACCCAAAAGTGGTTCCAAAGTTAATATGGATTGTCGGTCCCATGAAAACAGTCATAACTCTCTCATTACATGTCTGAGGGAGTTATGAGAGTTTTCGTAGGATCGATGATCCATAATAAGTACCGGTAATCCACAGTGACTGTATAGATATAGAGTTTTCCATAGATTTACTTTTAATAGTGATGATCCACAGTAACTTTGGGCTTACTTTTAGGCAATAAAATAATTTCTAAATGAGGTTATTCTAAATCCATTTAAAAATTCATCAAATTACCTTTCCAACGAATACAAGATCACCCAAATCGAACATGTAACGAAGGATTTATGACCGTTTTCAAGGGACTAGTGATCCATAGAGAGCACTGGCAATCCACAGTGATTATCGACGATCCATAGTTACTTTAGACCTACTTTTGGAAAAGATTTATTCATTTCATCATTCATCACATTTATCTATTACAATATTCTTCCATTTCAAAATTCATCCATTATAACATTCTTCCCTTACCAAGCTCATTCCTTTCTCAAACACCCACTATTCATACCCATAAAAAATAAAAAAGGGAACCTAAACCTACATTTGGCCCTCATAGCTTCTACGTCGAAAAGTGTAGTGGGAAATCTTAAAAACAATACTCAAAAGCTCGCCAAGATGGAGGGAATGATGCTGAAAGCTCATCGAAGCAGGTCCCACAAAGGAGGCAATGGTCATAATAACCAAATGGTCCATATCATGCCCCGCACTTCAATACAGAATGTGCACCCTCTTACCGAATTACAGTCCATGACTCATCCACCAAGTGCACATAATTTCATTCATCAAAAATTGTTAGGACGTACAATTTGCGATATTCTAAGTTCTCACCACATTAACATTCAAACAACCACACCATTTCATGTCCTTTGTTGATACTTATTCAATCACATCCACAACCACAAAATAAAACTCCAAGATCAACTATGTCCACCCATTTGGGACTTTATTTAACTAGAATATCAAACACATTCTTTAACAAAATCTTAACTATAAACAATGAAATGTCCAATTTAACATCGATAACTAAAATAATAGATAATGTGTCTCTATCAATTAACTACATGAACATAATTATTGATCTAATGTGGCTAGTTCATCTTCTGTTAAATACGGTCATTGGTCCTGAGTCTCATTCGCTAACCCGACCACATCCTCCAGTGCCTAATTTTGTTTTCTTGCTTCATTCATCTCTATATGGGTTGTCAATCCACAACGTTAGCTAGTCATGCTAGTGAGTGAACCCAACATGATTCATACAAGCATAATATAAGTTAGTGCAAACAATGATGAAATGGTATGTATACAAGTATGAGTATGGATATTGAGATGTCATGAGATGCATGCCAAGTGTGATGATCATCCGCTTGCTTAGGTTGGATATCCGTCAACTCAAAATTGTACCCGTCAGACATCTACTAGAGGTGGGCATGGGTAATCACACATTTACTGCGTTAGTAGGTTTCCACTATGTGGGTATCTGACAATAAATCTACCAAGTGTAACCATCTGAGGAGATCCCCCAAGAACCCATGCATGAGGTGTGCATGCAATCATTTAAAGAGTGCCTCTAGGAACTAATGCAAGAACAATATAGATGCATGTAATGCATGCTCAATGTCTATGTATTAACATGTGTAATTAACATTACATCTCTCTTTGAGAAGAAATAATGAGTTCATGATATTGATGTTTTACATATCCACATATTCAATATACATTAGTAATGTTCAAAACATTAACCATAAAATAGGGATCGCGATAACACAACAATATAATAATTATATCAGTTGTGGCAACATAATAATTATCACAATCCTGGCAATCATATCATCTATCTTAACTATATAGGTATGAGACATGTTGGGATTCACTCACCTATTATTGGTAGAGCCAAATTTGTTGAGTAATTGTATGTTTTAGAATTTAGGACTCAAATACCTCATAAGATGGTTTAGAGGATTAAAAAATGAAGTTTACATGTCATGAAAGTTATTGGAAATGAGTTTCAAAAGGAAAAAAAGAATGGAAATTTGCAAAATAATTTTAAAAAAATGGACAGACATTCACAGTGACGCTGTGGAATCCATGGTGGCACCGTGGGACTCTGGATAACTCACAGTGGCACCATGGGATCCACGAAGGCACCATGCAACTCTGTTCGCAGTTACATAGCTTTGCAAAATTTTACAAAACTTTCAAGTTTTTCCCTTTTTCCTTGTTCTAATGGTTTTCCTTCATATGTGATTTGAATCCATAGTATAAATTGGTTTCCACAACATTAAATTTGAGAAAGGAAAAATTACAAAAGATTAATTGGGTTTTAAAACATCCATTAATCTATGATTATACTATGGTAAGATCTATTGCCATCAATGTCATACATAGATCACGATTGTCAATTACATAGATCACGATTGTCAATCCAGCAGTCATATTACTCTAGAATTCAAAGTCCCAGGATGATTTGATCTTTAAAAATATCTTATTCGAATTGATCTTGACTGACATGGTTGGATTACGTAAAACCTATCTCTACGACATGAGATCTTGCACATAGTCGTCTTCTTAATATTTAAATCCCTCAATAGATCAAAATAATGATTGTAGGATCGATCCGCCACAATCATTGTGTTGATCTAAGGTTTTTAAATAAAATAAAAGAGACAAAATGAGGATCTCCACAAGCCCTCTCTATCTCTACTACTCTTTTGTTTAGGGTTTCTGCAGGATTTCTTGCAGTTCCTCCCTTTATATAGAGAAAGAGCCCTGTATCTGGAAGATTCCACTAGGGTTTTATGATTTTTGGTAAAAATATAACATTGCGGTGTTAGGAATTGATCTCCTAACCTATCCTTCCACCCAGAGTATCTCTACCAACTAGGCTAAGTGCTTGGTTTTGTTAATAATCATAAAATTAAATTATTTACTTGGTTAGTCTAGTTCCTTTTATGGCTCAAAAAGTAGGGTCATTACATTCTACCCCCAAAAAGAGAATTTTCATCCTCAAAATTTACCTGATTTTAATCGTTAAACAATGGGGAATTTTTTTCTCATATCTCTGCTTCTTACTCTCACGAAGCTTCGTCGGCACTATGATAAGTCCATAATACCTTAACCAACAGCATGGTCTTGGTCCGCAGAACATGCTCCTTTCAATCTAGGATGAAAATCGGCTTCTTGTTGTCAATCATGTCTTCTTGAAGCTCAATGTCTTATCAGTCGATGATGTGTGAAGCATCTCTTTTATATTTTCGTAGCATCGGTAAGTGGAATACATTATGAACACTAGCTAATGGAGGCGGCAATGTAAGACAATAAGCCACAGCTCCAACTCCCTCAAGAATTTCAAAAGGCCTTAAATCGAGGAGCCAACTTCCCTTTAATTCCAAAGTGCATTAACCCTTTCATCGGTGTAACTTTCAGAAGAACATGGTCTCCAACCAAGAATTTTAAATCTTTCCTATGATTATCCACATAGCTCTTTTGTCTACTCTAAGCTGTTAATAGTCACTTCTTGATCATTTCTATCTTTTTTTGTGGCCTCTTGAACAATATTGGGTCCAACTAACCCTTTCTCTTCTACTTCAATCCAACAGTTCAGCGCGTGACATGGATGCCTATAAAGTGCTTCATACTGGACCATTCCAATACTGGCTTGGTAACTATTGTTATATGCGAACTCTACACAATGTAAATTATTGTCCCAACTTTCAAGTATCTAGGGCACATGCACGTAATAGGTCTTCAAGTATCTAGTTCACACTTCCATCTATCCATTTGATTGGGGATGATACGTTGTACTATAATCTAACGTAGTGCCCATAGCTTCCTATAAACTCATCCAAAATTGTAAAGAAAACATGGGTATCAGTCTAACACTATAGAACTTAACATTCCACGCAATCTTACAAGTTTGATGTATAGCTTGGCAAGTACATCTACAGAATAATTAAAATGGATTGAACTAAAATGCGCTAACTTCATCAGTCGATCTACTATTAATCATACCAAATCATGCTTCTTCTAAGTCAATGGGAGTTCAACTATAAAGTCCATCAAAATACAGTCTCACTTCCATTCCAGTACCTTCAAGGGTTGTAAAATATCACAAGGGTTTTGGTGATCCACTGTCACTAGCTGGCGCATAAAATATTAGGGTATGTACTCGGCTATCTCCTTTTTTATATTTGGCCAGTAAAATGACCACTTCACATTTTGATACGTCTTAGTTCCTCTCGAATGGATTGTAAACTTTGATCAGTGTGCTGCTTTCATCTTGTATGTAGACAATTCTGATATCGGACACCTTTATCCTCCTGGATCTTCCATTGTGAATCATCCTTACCCTAATGTTTTGCCATCATTTTCATCAACTATTCATCACTTCCTTTAGCCTCTATAATCCTCTCCTTCAAAGTCTAGTTTATCATTATGTTATTAAGATGAATGTGTTGTTCCTAAAATTGCAACTTTATTTCAAAATCTTTCGTAAAGTCCTACATCTCTCATTCTTAAAGCATTAGCCTGGCTAGCTTTGTTGTTTAAATTGCTTCCTGCTTAGAATATCTACCATTAAATTTTCCTTGCTGGGATGATAAGATAGTTCAAAATCATAATCGTTTTGGAATGTCACCAATCTTCTCTGCCTCATGTTCAAGTCTTCTTTGAGAATAAATATCGAAGGCTCTTGTGATCAGTAAATAGATCAAATCACTCACTATATAAATAATGTCACAAAATATGAAGATAGCTAACTCTAAGTCATGAGTCGGGTAATTATGCTCATTATTCTTTAAATGCCACAAAGCGTATGCTACTACTTTATCTTTCTACATCAATACACAATTGAGCCCTAAAATTGATGTGTCGGTATAAACAACTAACTTCATTCCCTCATGAGGAAGGGTAAGAATAGGTGTCAAGGTTAATAATTGCTTCAGCTCAGAAAATGCTTCTTCACACTTCTCCATCTACTTAAATAATACAATTTTTCATGACAAACTTGTTAACAGGATAGAAATTTTTGAAAAATCCTTAATGAACCTTCTATAGTATCTAACAAGGTCAAGGAAACTCCTGATATCCGAGATAGTCGTGAGTTGCTCCCATTGAACTATTGCTTCAACCTTTTTCGAATCCACTACTATTGAGTGTCAAAATTTATAGATTTTCCCTTGTTTATACCTTGGTGTTATGAACATGATAGAACTTAATCGATATAATTATGCATGTTTGTCTTACAAGGTGATTTTGAGAGCTTGAAGTGGAAAAGGATACTAAAAGTATGGATTTTATGCTCAAAAATTGCTAAAGAAAGGATTGGATATTTGAAGGCCAAGATTGAAGATTTCAAGAGTCCGAGATCCAAGACAACCAAGTGAAGAAAGAAGAAAATAAAAATTTTAAAGTGCAGAAATTCAGAGCTGTTGAACTTGACCTGTTGATAACATCAAACACACTTCGATGTCATCGAAGTACAAGGATCACATCGAGATTCTAGTGAAAAATCAAGTTTTTTGTGAGACAATTGGGTGCAAAGTTTGATTCCATTGAAGACGCTTCTATTCCATCCAAGCATACATTCGATATTATCGAAGCCAATTCGATGACATGAAGAATTCTGAATTTTTAAACTCAACCCGTTGGACAGTTCTAGACCATTTTCGATTGCATCGAAGACCTGTTCGATGACATTAAAGACTGTTCAATCGCTTCGAAGGCTACACAGTGCAAAAAGGCACGTAATTCAAATTCGACCTGAATTGCCAACTTCGATGACATCGAAGGTGCGCAGAGTGAGAAAATTTGAAGCGATTTCCAAAGTCTACCGAATAAAGACTATTTATTTGGGTTCTCTACAGAATTCTAAGCACGAATTAGGATTAGAGGAGTAGAGCCAATGATATAGTAGCTTATAAGGAGTTCTTTCTTCTTCCTTAGTTAGTTTTTCATGTTTTTCTTTAAGAGTTTTAGTTTCAATTATGTCTAGGATTAGCTAATCTCTTAACTAGAGCTAAGAGGTGAAGCTTGTAATTTATTTCAATGCTTTCTTACTTTGATTCATGTTCATGATCTTCATGTTGGATATTTCATAGTTATGGTTTGAATTAAAGAAGTATTTTGATTATTATTTTGATTTATTCTCGAGTTTGGGCATGGTGGATGCTTAGGAATTTCATAAATGCTTTCTCTTCTATTTATGATTGTTTGATTTGTAGAATTATTTGATATACCATTGACTATAGGCATAGTAGATGCTTATAAATCTCTATAATCAATTCAACAAGACTGTTATACCTAGATCATTACTATGGATGTCTAGAATCTGTTTTGGAATAGTTTATAATGATTTAATAGCTCTATCACCTAACTGGAAAGATTAGGACTTCGATTCCAAGTGAAGTATTGATTGAATCAAGTAAGGACACATTAGCGCAAGTGGATCCTTGGCACTCTAGTTCCCATAATCTGATAGTTTCAAAATCATAACAATCTATTTAAATTACAGTTTCAAGTTTAGTTTATAATTCTAATTCTTAAATAGTTCAGAAAAATTGCACAATTTCAGTCCTTGTGGGTACGATTTTGGTCTCACGAGATTATTACTACATTGCAACCCTACACTTAGGGTACAAGTGAACGAGTTTTTGGCACCGTTGCCAAGGATTGTAATGTGCTGTAATTTTCTGAAATAATTAAGTTTTAAAAGTAGTTAGGTTTAGGATTAGATTTTTTACCTATTTTTCTTAGATTTTCTGAATTTATTTTTAAGTACTAACTTAGTTTTTCTGTTTTGTAGCATCTAACTTAGCGGTTCTTCTTGGTAATATCCTTCTAACTTTTTCTTCTTTTAGAATTTCTAGTTTCTGAATTTATGTTGATGGGAGTAGTTCTAGAACTTTAAGGCTGTAAGTGTTTCATGCCTAAGTCGGTTCGTGACAACACTCAATGTCTCTTAAGCGAAGGAGGATTAATTGAAGGGTTGCATATCCATCACTGGATTAGACACCACTTTAGACCATCTGAGTTAGTTGAAGTGATGGCTATAAATCAACTTCAAAATATAGTTGAGTAAGTTCAAGTTGAGAATGAGATGCATAATGCTCTCCCACCTAGAACATTGTGAGATTACTTACAATTGGCGAAGGCGAGTGCACCTTCCTGCATGGTGTTTCCACTTAATGTAGGAAACGTGGATTTCAAACCGGGAGTGATACAATTCCTTCCTAAATTTCATGGATTAGACTCTGAAAGTCCATACATACACTTAAAGAAATCGACGATATAGTCACCACATTGCACTTTCCAAATGTGTCGGTTCACACTATAAGACTAAAATTGTTTCCCTTCTCATTAAAGGAAAAGGCTAAGTCGTGGATACACTCCTTAAAGTCACGATCTATTGGTACATGGGCAAAGATGACCTATGAGTTCCTTAAAAAGTTCTTCCTAGTTCATAACATAAACACTTTAAGGAGGATGGTCATGAGTTTCACCAAAAAAGAGGAAAGATCTTCTTCCAAAGTTGGGAGAGATTCAAGGATTTCATAAATTCATGTCCACATCATGGTTATAAAATATGGCTAGTTATAAGCTTTTTCTATAATGGATTGACTTCGCCCATACATCAGTTTGTAGAAATGATGTGTAATGGCCAATTCATTAACGAGGAGGTCGATTAAGCATGGGATTACTTTGATCTACTTGTAGAAAACATGCAATCATGGCACACCTCCCCAAGGCCCAGCACTTCTAAGTTTACTCAGACAAGAGAAAAGGGAGGGATGTACATCTTAAAAGAAGAAGATGTGAGTGCAAGAGTGGCCAATCTCACAAGGAAAGTTGAGGCCATGGAACTTAAGAAGGTGGAAACAGTCAACCCAATGAGGTTGTGGAAGTTTTCTTCGGTATTTGTATGAGAAAAATACACTTAACACGGGATTGTCCCACAATTCTTGCCTTCCAAGAGTTATTGAATGAGCAATCAAATATCGTAAACAACTACCAATACCCATTCAGCAGACCCACCTCAAATATAATTCCAGCTGGAGGAACTATCCGAATATTAGTTGGAGGAATAGACAAACGGCTACCCCTCAAGAGGCCTTAACTCAACTTCTCAATCAAAGGAGGCCTTAAGAGAATACGGTTCAAAATTCATGCAAAACTAAGACCTATTCAAGCAAAATACGGTGCAAGCATTCTAGGATCTCAAAATAATAATGGGAATGTTTGCATTGTCTATTCAAAGGATTGAGTCACACTTAGGTATTGGGGAGAAATGGGCCTTTCCAGACTAACTTCTACCCAATCCAAAGCCTCAATGTGAAATAAGTGACCCAAGCTCTTCAAATCAAATGGAGTAAGCCATGTCTATCACCAATCTTATAAGTGAAAAGAAAATTGACAAAACTATTTCGGTGATGGCTAAAAAGCCTAAGGACTCAGAAGAAGTTGAGGGTGATAGACCCAGCATTGCCCCACAAGAGGAAGCACCAGAAAGAGCATACAAGTTGGTTGCATCATTCCCCCAATAGTTAATTGCACCAAAACCTCTATCTAATTCCAAGAATATTTTGGAAGCTCTAAAACAGGTGAAGGTCAACCTTTCTCTCGTGGATGTCATTAAACAAGTACCCTTGTATGCCAAGTTCTTGAAAGATCTATGCACTACTAAAAGACGACAAAGCATTTTAAAGAAAAAATTTTGACAAAGAAAGTGAGTGTCATCCTAAAGCAAGAGGTGCCACAAAAATACAAGGATTCGAGAAGCCCAACTGTCTCTTGTGTAATCAGGCACTACCGAATCGAGCACGCACTTATTTATTTAGGAGTACATGTTAATCTAATTCCTTACTCAATTTATGAATAGTTTGGCCTTGGTGAATTAAAACCCACCAAGACCACACTTCAATTAGTTGATCAATCATTTCGCATACTGAGAGGAATGATAGAGGATGTGCTTGTACAAGTTGATAAATTCTATTACCCAGTAGACTTTAATATTTTGGATACACAGCCTATTAAGATATGAGCACTCAGATTACAGTCATCTTAGGATGTCCATTCATAGCTACATCAAATGCAATCATCAATTGCAGGAATGGGATCATGAAATTGGCTTTCGGGAACATGACATTAAAGTTAAATATCTTCAATATGTGCAAACAACCTAAGGAAGTTGACGATTCCCACGAAATCAATCTAATTGACTCATTCGTGGAAGATAAAGTCATCATGACTCTATACTTTGATGCTCCGGAGATGTGCTTAGCTCACTCTCCTAATTTAGATGATAACATAATTAAGGAGATAGATGCCTTGCTTAATGCATCGCTGGTACTTGAGATTGACCGGTGGATGCTACAATTTGAAAAGTTACCCCTTAATGAGAAAAAGCCTCTAACGTTAAGCATCAAGGCATCGAAGCTTGACCTAAAATCATTGTCAACTGATCTGAAATATTCTTACTTAGGTGAAGATGAGACATATCTAATGGTAATTTCTTCCCATCTAGATGAAGAATAAGAGAGTATGCTCATGGCCACTATAAGAGAACATAAAGGAGCCCTTGGATGGATTATCATGAACCTCAAGCGAATAAATCCTTTGATTTGCACTCACCCCATTCACTTTGAGAGTGATGCAAAAATGTCTAGACAACCACAAAAAAGATTAAATCCAAACCTGAGAGAGGTGGTTAAAGCTGAGGTGCTTAAGCTATTGAATGTGGTTATTATATACCCAATATCCAATAGCCAATGGGTGAGTCCAACTCAATTAGTTTTCAAGAAGTTTGGGATCACCATCGTAGCAAATGCCGATAATGAACTCGTGCCAACTAAAGTCACAACTAGTTGAAGAATGTGTATTAACTACTGAAAATTTAATGTTATCACTAGGAAAGACCACTTCCTTTGTCTTTCAATGACTAAATTCTAGAAAGGTTAGCTGGTCATTCTTATTACTATTTTCTGATCAGTTATTTAGGCTACAACCAAATAGAGATAGCCCCTGAAGACTAAGAGAAGACAACGTTTACATGTCCATTTGGCACTTTCACATATCAAATGATGTCATTTGGACAATCTAACACCCCCGCTACATTCCAACGATGCATGTTGAATATCTTCTCAAACATGGTGGGGTAAATTTTAGAGGTCTTCATGGATGACTTCTCTGTATTTGGTTCATCTTTCAGCGATTGCATTAAAAATTTGAAACAATTGCTAAAAAGATGTGAGAAAAAGAACCTTGTGCTTAACTAGGATAAATGTCACTTCATGGTTTGCAAGGAAATTGTGCTTGGACATATTATATCGTCCAATGGAATCGAGGTGGACAAAGCAAAAAAAAATTGATCTTATCTATAACCCACCTCCCCCCAAAAGCATTCGCAACGTGCATTCTTTTTTAGGACACATCGGCTTCTATAGAAGATTCATAAGGGACTTCAATCGCATATCTCGTCCCTTATGCAATCTACTTCAAAAGGAGATTTTGTTCGAGTGGTCAGAAGAATGATAAAAAGCTTTCTCCAAGCTTAAGGGCATGTTGATTAGCACTCCAATCATATAGCCACCCGACTAGAGCCTTTCTTTTGAGATCATGTGTGACACAAGCGATTATGCCATTAGGGCAGTATTATGCCAAAGAAAAGATAAAAAGCCTTACATGATCTATTATGCAAGTAAAACTCTAACTCTTCCCAAATGAATTACTCTACTACGAAGAAGGAACACTTAGCCGTAGTCTTTGCACTGGAAAAGTTTAGGTCCTACTTGATCGGATATAAGATCATAGTATTCACGCACCACTCAGCACTAAAGTACATTCTTTCCAAGAAGGATGATAAGCCCTGATTATTGAGATGGATACTCCTACTCCAGGAATTTGACATAGAAATCAGAGATAAGAAGGGAGTAGAGAACGTAGTGGTCGATCACCTATCTAGGCTAGTTGTCTCTGATTCCATTGAGATGACACATATTAATGACATGTTCTCTAATGAACAACTTTTTATCATCTTCCAATTACCTTGGCTCTTTGATATTTTTAATTATCTTGTTACAAGTATCACACCGACATATTGGACCAAGCAAGATCAAAAGAAAATTTTCTCTGAAGCACGTAAGTATATCTAGGATGACCCGTACTTGTTTAAATATTACCCAGATCATATCATTAGGAAATGTGTCCCTAACAGTGAACATCAAAGTGTCATCTTCTCCTGTCATTCTCATGCCCGTGGTGGCCACTTTTTGGCTAAGAAAAGACAGCGAAAATTCTTCAATGTGGCTTTTATTGGTCCACTCTGTTCAAAGACACAAATGAGTTCTGCAAGGCTTGCAAGCATTATCAAAAATTGGGAGGGTTATTCCATCGAAATATGATGCCTCTGAACCCCATTCTTACCATTGAAGCAATCGATTGCTAGGGAATCGATTTCATGGGACTATTTGTCACGCCCCAAACTCAAAAACCAGGTTCCAATCTTGGGATGATCCTACGAGGATGATTTTCAACATAAATGTGTTTCATAAGAAGCATAACCCACGACCAATAACAAGAACACTATCACAAAATTCATTATGGTTAAAAACTTTAAATACAAAGTAAATGGGAAATACAATATCAATATCAAAAGCTCCAGAAGATAGTTGCACGCTCCAACCTCAATGCTACTGTGGCATCCTAGCATCACCTATACGCAACGATCGTGCATAAGCTTATAGAAATCTTAAAGGGTGGTGTAAGTTTGTGCGTAAGGTATATGTCAAGAATGCAATATAAGAGTAATGCGAAAATATGCTGATAAGTCCATGAATGCTATCAGTCGTACCAAGGCTAGTGATGCAAGGCATGAATGTTATCAGCCATACCAAGGCCATGCGATACAAGGCATTAATGCTATTGGCCATGTGATGCGAGGCCTACGTAGGTAAATGTCATATGAAAGATGCAACACAAGCATGTCAGTCCTCATATGAATTCACATAATAATACAGCTCATCTCTAGAATATCACCAGAGTCTAGTATACTCAACACCAGCTTATTGCCCCATCTAAGCGTGCAACCGGGTAAGTGGAAGAGACCTCACTATTCACCTGCCAATATCAGGTCTGGCTCGTCGATAGCGGGCTCATTTATGAGCTGGTCAAACTCAACCTAGCTTATAGCCCCCTCACTCAGGCGGATAAGGCCACACCCCCTTCTAACCGACCATGACATAATGAGAGATGTGGCCTACTGGTATATGGCCCTCATGCGCTCATGTATCCACTTGGTCTCGACATTGGAACATCCTCCTGGTACCATAAGGGTTCTAGGACTTTCATCCAAGGACATCCTAGTGCCAATAATGCTAGAACTAAGTATTTCTAATATCTAATCCTGTCATCCATGTTATGCTTGTGGAGGCCACAGCCCTGAGATCGCTAGGGCATACAGTAATCATGTCACACACTATGCATGATGCATGTGTCATACTATCCAGTCATGCATCAATCTTATGCATACCGCGCACTCATGTGGGGCAACTCCGTCTATTAGGGAGTCTCATAAACAATCTACCCAATGGCATATGATATGATCAATCGCTCCTCATATTAAGCATATATATGATGCACATGGGCATGATTCATGAAGTTATACTAAGCATGTTATACGATGATGATGTACTCTCCTCATAACAAGGATGGGCCTAGATGGCCTACTCATTTCAAGTATGAGCTTAAGAACAAGGGATGGGCTTCCTCATTCATTCTATCATATCATGAATTAGGCATCCCCATGAAGGCCCGGTAAGCACTTAAGGTGGGCTTCAAGGTTGGATAGTACTACTAGCATCAATGGGGCCCAACGGTTTGGGTTAGCCCACTAAGAGGAGATGAGCATGGGCCTAACAATGAGACTTAGGGAGGATTATAATGTGGACATTTAACCATCATTGCTCTTATAATGTGGACATTTAACCATCATTTCTCCTAAGGTGTGGCCTATTAGAACCTATCCTATAATGGGGTTCATGGTCCTTATACTAACTAGGAAAATGGACGGATATCATGATCATCATCACATACATCATGGTGGAATCACACATCACAATTAGGCCTCATACAAGGGCCTCACATACATCACATTGGGCCTCATCACATAAGCCTCACATACATCATATTGGGCCTCACACAAGGGCCTCACATACGTCATATTAGACCTCATCACATGGGCCTCACATACATCATATTAGGCCTCATCACTTGGGCCTCACATACATCACAGTGGGCCTCACACAAAGGCCTCATATACATCGCAATGGGCCTCATCACATGGGCCTCACATACATTATGATGGGCCTCATTACATGGGCCTCACGTACATCACATTGGGCTTTAAGAAATAGCTCATGATCTAAGCATAATGGGAGGATGGTGTGTGTAACACATACATTATAATGGGCCTTATGGGGCAGCCCATGATTTAGTAAAAATGGATGCACAGTATGTGTAACATATAAATTAAGGTGGGCCTCACAGACTAGCCCTATAGTCTAGAAAAAAAAATAGATGGACAGTGTGTTTACAACGCACATCAAGGTGGGCCTCACAGACTAGTCCTATAGTCCAAAAAAAAATAGATGGACAGTGTGTTTACAACACACATCAAGGTGGGCTTGAATAGTGCAAACGGGCCCTTCAAATGGACAGTGTGGATGGAATACTTGCAGCAGAGTGGGCCATGCACATCCACCAGGTAGGCCCTGCGTGTACAGCAGGACGGCATGGATATACAACATACATTATGGTGGGGTCCATGTCTAGTGGACTGGACTGACGGCATGGATATGAAACGCATACATCTGGTGGGTCCCACCGTCTTTTGCTGGACGGTATGGACACCACACAAATCCAGGTGGGTCCCACGTCCTAAGATGGATGGATGATGTGAATGAAACACCTACATCATGTGGGTCCCACCATTTGGATAGTGCTGATACAGCACATGAATCACGTCAGGGCCCACCGTCCAACAAGATAGATGATGTGGATATAATATATAAATCATGGTGGGCCATGTGGATGGGGTCCACGTCCAGCTGGACTGGACGGCTAGGATAGAACACGTACATCATGTAGGGTTTCCCACTGTCCATGGCTAGACGGTGTGGATGAAACACTTTCATCAAGGTGGTCTCACGACCACGTGGATGGTGTGGACGGCCACACACATCACAGCAAGCCCCACTGTCCAGGGTCTGGATGGTGGGTGGCATAAATGAAATACATATATCAGGCGGGTCCACACGTGTGGCCCACCAGCTGCTGTATATCAAGCAGATATTTGTGTTTTTACTTCGTCTAGGCCTGCTAGACTTCCAGCAGACGGACGGCCTGAATGAGGCAGTTCATCACGTGGCCTCACGTCCAGGTGTGGACGAACGACTTGGATAAGGTACTTGCATCTGGTGGGTCCCATGCGGTGGCCCACCATGGTTATGGATCAAGCTGGTATTTGTATTTTTCCTTCTTCTAGGCTGGCCCGAAAACAGGCATTAAGGTGGGCCCCATAAACTGGATGTCCAGAAAAAAATCTGGATAGTCTAGATTTATTGATCACATCAAGTGGGCCACACACATCATCATCCCCATACAAAGAGGGAGAAAGAGAGAGATAGAGAGAGGGAGAGAAAAGCGTGTAATGGAGGGACCCCGCCACTATGGGTCCTTCAATACATGCATCTACATACATCATACATTCATAGATCAAGATGGGTTTCATCCATGTGTGGGCCCTCAAATCAGTAAATCAAGGTGGGGATGTCATTCCCACCACAATTCAGGGGTCTAGATGACCCATCAATAGCATGAATTCAAATAAAACATCATTATGGGGTCCATGGAGAATGGCCCCATCATGGCTTATGCATGCAAGGATGGGCCATTGGCCACATCAAAGGGGTCAAGTAGGATCTCCACCATTGAATTGGTGGGTCCTACATGCCCCTAAGTAAGAAAATTAAAATTTTAAAGAAGAAAATACAAGATCTATTCCAAAAAATGACACTCACCTCAAGTCTCCACCTTCTTCTTCCACCTCTAGGTTCTAGAGCTCCAAAAAGGAAGGTTTTAATGGTTAGGATGGTTGGATTAGGAGGAATGAGCTTGGTAACGCCCGATGTTTTCAGAACCTGAGTTGTCATGCCTCAAATTTAGGGATGAACACCTTCCGTGATGTCCCAAATCTGGCACTCGACTTTCATACACCAAGTCCCGAGTTCAGCGCACCACAAGGAAGATTTTTTTACTGAATTTTTTTATATGCATATAATAATACCTGAGCATGAAGATCCATGATCAAAATACCAAGCAACACTCTTCATTATAAATCCTGACAGTTACAAGTACAATACTCTTCAAAAGGTACATAACGTCAACATTGGCAAATTAAAAAATTGATGCAATACATCAAAAAAGTTAAGCCTTCCAAGCTACTCCTGCCCTGAAAAAATGGGAAATAGGAAGCTTAGGCAAGAAGCCTAGTGAGTACACACGTGTGTGCAGTGTGTCCTACATGTAGTACATAACGTACGATGCTAATGGCAATGCAATGCATATGCATCATAATAATACTCCAAGTCAATGCTACCATCATCACCAAGTCATATTTTCATTTCTCCTATACTACAGCCATAACCGTATTACACACATCTACAATCACATCATCATCATTTTGTTGCCATACCATATCATAATTGTATATCTCAGAAAGCACCATGGTCAACACCCATGCACCAGACACTAGTAATCGACTTGGCATACCCGCTCTGTGGTGCACTTCCACCAATTGTATATCATGGAAAACACCATGGTCGATACCCATTCACTAGACACCAGTAGCCGACCTTGCATACTCGCCTTGCGGTGGACTTCCACACGGCATGCCAGTAGCGGACTTCATTCGCGCTTCTCCTCGCCAGCGAGTCAGACCGGTCCCTATTTTCATTGCAGCCCTTAAGCAAGTTAGACCCACCTCTTCTCAGTCCGACCTCGTCAGTGGGAGTTAAATCCATGACCCATGTATCCACTCAGCCCGACGATGAGGCAACCCTAACTAGCATCGGGGTTTAGGAACTTTCAACCCAAGGAGCACATCATCCCCTACTATTTCCACACTTTCGGTGTCCCATTCATTTTCAGGGATAACCCAAGTCATCATCATAGATGTACATTTCGTCGTCAAGATCCAACTCATGTTATATGGCACAACTGTGGTATTTCGATCATCATGTATGTATAACGCCCTGAAAATCGGGGGTCATGTAGAAACCCAACTCCCGAGTTCCAGACCATCACTTATGCAACAAATATGCTTATAATTAAATATTGTCTGAGTTAGTACATTAACATGAGTGAGATTTTACCAAACTGCAATTCATACTCCAGATCCAGTGATAAAATGCAAGCGAAAGACTGAAAGATATATATATCACTGTATGTAAAATAAAACAATCTCGAACTGTCTCCAAAGTATGAATATAACTCTAAGTCACAAATACATATAACAAACCAAAATCAAAGGTCATGTAATAGTCCAACTAGTAAAATCTCGCTGATCCAAGCCACCTATGCGAAGCCGTCGAAAAACTGCATGTATGAGAACTCATCCTGGTCCTTGTAGTAGTCCGGCTCCAGCTCCTGAATCACCTCACAACCTGCATCTAAGACAGAGTCTGATAGGTATTGCAAGCACCGTCCCGTAACGTGGGAGTGAGTGATTAACTCAGTGGAATCATAGAGCAAAGATTAGCATGTTATCAAATCAATCACGCGATAATAGTAAAGCAATCAATCAGACATTCCTAGATACTGTTATTAATGCAAGTATGAGATGCAGTAATGATGCATGCCCTCACCGACATACTCCCTCATGCGACACTATCTTACATCCGCGACATGCTTTCTTCCATCGGTGCTCCACATCTTCCATGCACATGCAGTGTGATATGGATATGATTACCGAGTTGTTATTAGTCCTTTCAAACAGCAGGATTGGGAAACTAAGGTACTTCCCTTATATCAATCCCAACACAAATCCTATCTTGGGTCGTCACTCCTAGTAGTCTCATACGATAATGTATTTCTAGGTCACTGCAAGGGCTGTCAGGGCTGTTGCTCGCACTCGTTGCACCGCTCCCCCATCACCTTATCAATACTGGCCTAGTTGTATTCTTGTCGCTACGGAAGGGTCGTCGCCTCACGTAGACTCAGAACATGCTCGAGGTCACTACAAAGGGCTCGTCACCAATCAGAGTAGGCTGACAGCTCGAATGTAGTGTCCCATACCACCACAATCGGCTCATGAGTCTAAGGTTCTCACTGGTCACTACGAGGAGGTTTGTGGCCTCAGCGTAGGCCGACAGCTCGACCACGGTGTCCCATACCACCATGCCCGGCTCATGAGTCTTAATGGATCAAGGTACCATGGTTATCAAGGTTTTCACTGGTAAGTTCAGTACCCTAGGTTCAAGCAGTTATGACCAATACAAGGTGAACATACAATGGTCAGTCGGGTTGCTTGACAAGCTCGACTAGTGCGATCCCACCTCAAGCTAAACGACATGAAGTGCATAAAACATCTCGTGTGGCCTAACCACTGTCGTCAACCAAAGCACGACTCAGGTTCATCGACGCGTCCTTCGTGGCGAATAGAATCCAACCACGATTTCGAATCTATTACCGACTGCCTAGACTAGAATATAGCCCCAAGCACTTGTAATCTAAATCAATAATCATATGAGAGTGACAGAAATGAAGCAAAAATAATCCAAGCATGTTAACAACATGTTATAACATACAACATAAGCAAATCAACCAAACACAACATTTCATATATATATAAGGAAATCAATTCAATATAACAACATGAAGGAAATCATGTACATCATCATATTAGTTGAGAATCCAATCTCCAAACTAATCTACAACATCATTCACTCAATACTTATTAATACATACTCTTATACAAACACTTAGTCTACACACATTTGTCTATATAGCATATGTCGACCCAAAGTGTGCATTAGGGCGAATCTCTTCGCCAAACAGATCATACACGCCTAACTAGTATAATAACACGAAAAATACTCATGGCAATCATTTTAGCAAAATACGGACGTATACAGTATATCCTACAAATACCTAGAATACCCTAAATCTCGTATTCTCCGTACGTAATCGAAATGGAAAATAGACAGCATGTTCTACATGTCAAACAGCATTCTTGTCGATAATCTACTATTAAACAACATTGAAAGCTTTGAAAACAGGTAACCTAAGCATCTAAAATCCTCACCTTATGCCATAGAAGTATAACGAATCGAATAGGAACTCTACGCTTCGTCAACGTCGATATGACGACCTATACCACAAGATAAGTCAGCTACTTCGCTACTTGTATCGATGGAATTCCTAAAACAGGTTAAGGTTAGGATTTTCTTACCTAGAATGAAGTCAGAATCACCGGAAGAGTGATTAGAACATGATGGCTAAGCACGTGTAGAAGCAGGATCGAGTGGCAGGAACTTTCCCTCACAACTTCCACACAATCTCTCTCTTTTCTCTCTTCTCTTTCCTAGGGTTTTTACAAATTCGTATGGGAGGGATGCAAGAGGGTTTAATGTCTTTAAATACGTTAGAAACTCACTTATTTAGACTCTAAACCAAGGTATACTTGGGTTATAGCCAAATTGGGTCTTTTCTGATCCAAAAGAGCATTTCTGGAGGTCCCCTGACTAAATGCGGTCGGACTTAAACTCATGGATGTTGGATCCTAATCACATTAAGTTTTCAGTTCGATAGGGTTCCCAGATCGCACGTGGCAGACCAGTTTCAGTTCAGCGGTCACTGAAACTCGATTGAGGATTCCAAGTACACTAACCTAAGTGGGAAATGTTCCCTGATCCGAAGGTGTATTTAGGTCAGATTTCGACGGTCTAAATGCTTATACTTAACCCGCAAGCGACACGTGCCAGATTTATTTAAATCACATTTAATTTATAAAGAATTTCACTCTTTCTCACACTCCTTGCTTCAGGCTCAATGAAATAGCCTCAGAACATTAGTTGGGCTTGATTTTCGGGGTGGTAGTCAAGTCTAACTACGCGGTCATAATGGTCTAAGTTCATTGCTACCGGACTCATGACGCGCGGTCAGAATCCATTACAAAGTTTCAAAGAGTTTCTGAGAACAAACGGGTTTAGAGTTTGATCCTAGGTTTCAGGAGGTTATAGCATTAATGATTCCACAAGTTTTGGGTCTTGCAGAACGTATTTAAAGCGATCAGTGCTAATTTCACAGCTAATCTAACATAGCGCTAGTTAACTTACGGTTAATTTCTAAAGGAATTAATCCTAAGTGATTTCTGATCGAGTTGGTACTCGGGTCTCTGCACGGATTTTTTCTGAGACGTTACAATCTACCCTCCTTAAACAATAAATTTCATCCTCAAAATTTGTACCCTTTCATACTCCTCGAGAAGTTGTGGGTAGTTCTTTCTGATTTCGGCTTCTGTCTCCTAAGTAGCCTCTTCTTCAGTATGATGCGTCCACAATACCTTCACAAGGGGGATGACCTTATTACGCGATACCTGCTCCTTCCTGTCTAATATATGCGTCGGTCGCAGTATATATGTAACATCTTCACCTAACTGCACCTGCTCCCATCGAATGATATGGGAAGAATCAGGAACGTATTTCTTCAGCATAGAGATATAAAATACGTTGTGTACGCTCGCGAGAGGTATAGGCAAAGCCAGACGATATGTCACTGCACCCACACGGTCAAGAATCTGGAACGGACCAATAAATCACGATGCTAGCTTCCCCTTCTTCCCAAACCGAAGGACTCCC
Source organism: Magnolia kwangsiensis (assembly GCA_037074715.1). Taxonomy (NCBI): domain Eukaryota; kingdom Viridiplantae; phylum Streptophyta; class Magnoliopsida; order Magnoliales; family Magnoliaceae; genus Magnolia; species Magnolia kwangsiensis. Next base: position 81,570,258 of record CM073589.1, on the reverse strand, counting down.
TTCATAGGGGAAACTCTCAAAAACACGTGATCTCCAACCGTGAACTCTAGCGGGCGCCGTCTCGTATCGGCATAACTCTTCTATCTGCTTTGCGCTGTAAGAAGTCGGCGTCTGATGATGTCAATCTTTTTCGAGGTCACCTGCACTATCTCTGGGCCAATCAATCTGCGCTCACCGACCTCTGCCCAGCAATGCGGTGCTCGACAAGGACGCCCATACAAGGCCTCATAAGGTGTCATATCGATACTGGCCTGAAAACTGTTGTTGTACGCGAACTCCGCATATGGAAGACAATCATCTCAATTGTCTTTGAAATCCAACACGCAAGCCCGCAGCATGTCCTCTAGAATCTGGTTCACCCGCTCTGTCTGTCCATTTGTCTGTTGGTAGAAAGCAGTACTGAACTTCAACTTCACACCCATAGCTTCCTGGATGCGAGTCCAGAAAATAGAAGTGAAGCACGTGTCTCTGTCCGACACGATCTCTAAGCGAACTCTATGCAGATGCATTATCTCCCTGATATATAGTCTAGCCAACTCGTCTGCAGAGTTCGTAACTCTAATCGGTAGGAAGTGTGCCGACTTCGTCAAACGGTCGACGATCACCCAAATAGAATCATGTCCCTTCCTCGTCTTCGGCAGTCTCGAGATGAAATCCATAAAAATAAAGTTCCACTTCCACTCAGCTATAGGCATAGACTGAAGGAGACCAGGAAGTCGGCGATGCTCTGCCTTCACCTGCTGGCAAGTGAGACAACGGAACACGAAATCTACAATGTGGGTCTTCATACCATCCCACTAATAGGTCCTCTTCACGTCACGATACATCTTTGTGCTGTCCGGATGCATCGCAAGTCTAGAATTATGCGTAGCCTCGAGAATCTCTCATCTCAAGTCAGGGACATCTGCCCGGAAATGTTCCCTAATCCGAGGGTGTATTTGGGTCAGATTCTAACGATCTGAATGCTTATACTTAACCCGCAAGTGACACGTGCCAGATTTATTTAAATCACATTTAATTTATAAAGAATTTCACTCTTTCTCACACTCCTTGCTCCAGGCTCAATGAAATAGCCTCAAAACATCAATTGAGCTTGATTTTCAGGGTGGTAGTCAAGTCCAACTACCGGTCATAATGGTCTAAGTTCATTGCTACCGGACTCACGACTCGCGGTCAGAATCCATTACAAAGTTTCAAAGAGTTCCTGAGAACAAACGGGTTTAGAGTTTGATCCTAGGTTTCAGGAGGTTATAGCGTTAACAATTCCATAAGTTTTGAGTCTTACAGAACGTATTTAAAGCGATCAGTGTTAATTTCACAGCTAATCTAATATAGCGTTAGTTAACTTACGGTTAATTTCTAAAGGAATTAATCCTAAGTGATTTCTGATCGAGTTGGTACTCGGGTCTCTGCACGAATTTTTTTTGAGACGTTAAAGTATGTCATGATTATACACGAATTCAAGCAATCATGATAAGACACATGTTCAAGTGCATGTGGTATGCATATAATGTCATGAGTTTAGGGTCTGCTTAACCTTTAAGCCAAAAATGACATACAATCATCATGTGCCACTATTAAATATATCAATCCATAGTTATGTGACTAAACTGAAGAGGACATATCTTACACATGAACAAATGTATTGAAGCACACTTACACATACCATCATTCTATGGTGCATGAGTATGATCAATAACAACATGGTTAAGTAAATGAATTTAGTATGCTAGAAAATGGAACAACATTAATCAAGATATTAAATCACATACTTCTATTAACTATAATAATTAACATCACTGATATCATCCATAGTTATCATAATCATGAGCATTAATTGTATTCAGAGTTACACCGTATCCTTTGCATGATAGATATTCCATTAGTGGTTTTGGCCCAACGTGATTTTCTTCTATTGAAACCGCATGGTTGTACTCTAACTGGGCCTTGTGGTTAATGAGTGGTGGTGACACAAAGTAAATGCACCAAGTGGTTATGAGATGAAAGGCATAGATATAATATATAGCAAATGAGCCATAGGATGGATGGTGCTAGTGAAACTTATATAATGTAGAGGGCTTCACCTTCAAGTGGGGTGTTAGTAGATTGGATTTGCAAATAATTATAATAGTAGTTCTACAATAGTTTAGAAGGCAAAGGTGAACCTTATAAAATATAGTGAGCCCTAAGTTGAACAACCTGGGTATACAATATACATATAAGAGTTAGTCATAGTTGGATGATGTGGATTTGTCTCATACAACGTAGTGGGTCCTACTTCCAAATGGTAATGCAAGTAGATGGGTCCACATAAGTAGATAGTCTAGGTAACTCACACTCATTAAGGTAGTACAAGAAAGAACAGTTCAAATGCACAAGGCACATGTCAGCGAGCTCCATGATCGAACTATTTGGTTGGTAAAACAATTGAACAATGCAGATAAAATACGTACATTGAGTTGGTTTACAAGTGTTCGAAAGTTATACATTTAATTAACACTATTTCATATCATCTAACTTATTTAGGAATTGGATCTAGGTCATTTTGTTTTAAAATTAGCTAGCTTAATGGATAAATGGTCAAATATGCAATACTTACATCAAGGTAGGATGCATAATCAATCTGAGACACATCCTAAGTTCACATACCCAAGAGGTTGCATCATCAGCACAGTCCACGAGTCTGAGTAATCATATAATTCTCATATGACCACATGGTCTTATGGCCATTCTATTACCAGAAGTCCATATGGTTGAGTGGCCACACAAATGTCACTCTACTAGTCATAATAAATGACTTAAGGTTAGATGGTTATATAATTTCATTACATCATAGCTCGCATAATGGGGTAACCACTTTACTAAACTTTCATATGGTCAAGCAATAAGTACCACAATTTCACATAGTTTAGTATGTATATGATTACTATTATGATCTAGTGTCCACATTTCAAAATATCCAAATATAATCAAACAATCATAATCCTACACACGAATACAAGGCTACACCAATTATGATAAGTCTTATACTACAACCACTTCACACGTTACATAGTTAATGACTCATATTTAGTGTTGCATGGTTAAGGGCCAAGAACCACATTTCATCATACCATTTACGGTTTAAAGATCACATCACATAAAATCCAGGACCTTGATAGCATTAGCTTGGATAACATAACCCTACATCATATTCGGTTTAGTGTACAACTTGGTCATATGTGATTTAAGTGGCAGTATCTATATCGATAAGTACAATCCTACGTTGTTGAATGGCCATTAATGCCACTTGATTTCATACGATTAGGTGGCCTTGTACGTATTCCACATTCATGAAGTTAGATGACTACACATACTACATAAAATCCAACATTACCTATGATTAGGTGGCTATACATACATCAAATACCCACATGATTAATGAACTAAACAAGTATATCACACCCTCACACCACTAGAGTCTACATATTTTTTTTAATTAAACATGTTTAAGGGTTTAAACACAAATCACATGACCCTATTACTTGGAGCTACACTCTAACCAAAGTGCCAAGTGATCAAGGGTTGTCCACAATTAGCCCATTTAAGGGATTAATCATCTTACTCCAAAAATTACAATACCAGTTCGTCATACATTCAACACATGGAGATTACAAACTTTTTTCGAAGAGGGCCAATAATTGGCCTAAATAAGTCTACAACTGATGGGGCCACATGACATTGACTCAAAATGGGCCTTAACATTCCTGGGCTCATACATCAATGGAATTCACAATGGGTTCTACACGGTGGAGCTCATGGGGTTATGCATTCGTCATACTTGTATCAATTGTAGGCTGTCCACGCACTACATGTAAGACCCGTATCTTAGTCCGTACCATTCCATAGACTTCAGCAGTCTTACTTGTCGAATTCTGGCAACCTTCGATCCTTAACCGATAGTCACGCGCGACCCTGATTCATACGTCGTCAACCTGAGTCGACTTAACCCAAGATCTGTACCCTAGCGACCGCGCCGTCGCCGCGGTTCCAATGCTGTGACTCGCGCGCCGAAGCGATACCCTGGTCGAGAGTTGTAGGCCGACGTTCGGTGCGAGGAAACACCATGCGTTGTGAAACCTAAGGGAATCTCTATGATGTGTCACATCAATCATATCAATCAATCAATCCATCAATCCATCACATGTCAAGTACACATCACTTTCACCTTCTCCCAAGCAAGCCACAAAAGTCTTCCATGCCCATACCTTTCTTACACAAATGCCTCAAAAGTCTTCCAATGTCATACCTCTCTTACACAAAAGTCAAGGTTTTCTTACACAACCATCACTCACCACATCCATCCATCACTCTCTCTCTCTCCCTTTACAACTCTCTCTTTCTCTTTCTAATTTCAAACTCAAAAAAAAAATCTCAAACACCTCCATACGTATGAGCTCTCCAAGCTCTTCCCAAGCAACAAATGTGGCCCACTTTCCTACCCCAACATCTCCCATCCTAGCCATCCATTCCTCATCTCACCCATTGAAATCAAAGCTAAGGAGCTAAGGAGCCCATAGGAGCAAGAAGATTGGATGGTGGGTGCTAGATTATGGTAGTTTCTTATGTTTTTGAGATGGGCCAAGTGAGGCCAACCGATCAATGGTTTGGATCTCACTTGGGACCCTAAGATGTGGCCCATGGCCCACTAGGATCATCATGATCATTCCATGATGGGGCCATTCTCTATGGACCCCATCATGATGTTTATTTCTTAGAAAAGGTCATCTAGACCGTACATATTGGTGGGGAAAGGATCCCCACCGTTGATTTTAAATTTTGATGGACCCATTGATTGTATGATTCATTGCAAGGGAGGGCCCATAATGTCGGGGTCCCTCCATCACAAGCGTGTCCCACCCTCTATCTCTCTCTCTCTCTACTTCATTATTTTTAGATCATATTGTGTTTGTGTGGCCCACTTGAATGGACGCCACCTTGAAGTAATTACCTTATCCAAGCTATCCTCAAGTGGGGCCCACCTTAAATGTATGGTACCCACCCCACTCTCCATGAAGTGGCCCACCTAATCAGGACCCACTTCAATGCATATTACAAGGTCCATCGTCCAGCGTCTAAGACGCTGGACTTCCCTGTATAAAGGAAAACACAAATACAAGCTTTAGTTCAAAGCTTTGAGGGTGGGCCCTGGTGTAAGCCCTACCTTGATGTATATATCCAATCCAAGCCGTCCATCCTCTTACCAATATTATTTTAGCCATTGGGAAGAAGAATGGGGCTGATCTGGGTATCTGGTGGGCCATAACATAGGGAACTTTGGTGGTTACCGTTGGAAGGTCGTCTAATGTTGTTTTCACACCAAAAAAATCCTGAACTTCGGACTCATTATGTTTGTCTCAGGCTATAGAGTCCCATGATCGGAATGGATTTTTCGAACATGGGTCCCACCTGTGAGAAACCACAGGAAAATGATATTTTAAAAGAAAAAGAAATAAGAAAGGAATGAGGGAGCTGTCGGCGCTGCCAGCGCCTGCTGTACGGCGAGCTGGCGGGCGAACGTCCAGCAGCATCCCACGGCTGCTGCCGTGGGCCCCACCATGATGTATATTGTTCTTCCACACCGTTCATATGGTGGGCCACCCCCTGAGGTGGGCCCCCTCCAAAAATGGGCCTCATCCAACGCTCAGGTGGCCCACATCATAGGAAATAGTGTGAATGAACATCTACCATTGAAACCCGTTCTAGGGTCCACAGAAGTTTTGGATCAAGATGAAATTTGTGTTTTCCTTCCACTTAGGTCCATATGACCTTATGAACGGTTTGGATGGCAAGTAAACATAACTGTGGGCCCCACATGGGAACCCACAGTAAGGCATGTGTTTTACATCCACCGTCCAGGAGGACGGTGGTACCCACTGTGATGTATTTGGCTTTCATCCACCGTCCAGCGTGGGACAGTGGAGCCCACCCTGTCTGTGTTCTGTCCACACCGTCCACCCCTGGATGGTGGGACCCACCATGCGTATGTGTTATATCTGCACCGTCCACCCTGGACGGTGAGACCGACCCCACCCCCTTTGGCCCACCTAACTTCGTAAATAGGTTGGATGGAAAATAAACATTACAGTGGATCCTTTGCCTTTTTTTGTTGGCAAATAAACATTACAGTGGGCCCTTTGCCCTTTTTGATGGCAAACAAACATTTCAGTGGGGCCTCTGGGCCCATGGGATTAGGCCCATTTGTCATATCTCTAGGCCCATGGGATTGGACCCATTTTGAAGTATTCCAAGGCCCATAGGTTGAGGCTCATTTAATGGACATAGGGGGTCCAATTGGTGTGTCCCATCTGTTTCATATAAGACCCATAAGTTTCGGCCCATTTGATTTGTATAAGGTCTACGGGTTTAGGTCCAATTGATGCATTCAAGGCCCAACGGGTTATGACCCATTGCAATGCACATAAGGCCCATTGGTTGGGCCCATTTATGTGGCCCATTTGATGAATAAAAGGCTCATATGATATGGTCCATTCGATGTATTTAGGGACCAATGAGATGTACCTAAGGTCCATTGCAATGTGTTATGCCAACACGGATTTATGTAACGATGTTTGCGGTGATCGTGCCTTGGGAGCAATGTTGGTTTGACGTCCACATTGCGAGTGTAATGCTGGTTAGATGTCCACATTACGGCTCTCCTTAGGGCCCACTATTAGTCTCGTACTTATTGTGTTTAGGCCGTCCAGGCCCCTCTTCATTGCAAGGATAGTTCATTTCATTATAACATGTTTAGTATAGTTCCATGACTCATGATCATACGCATCATATGTATGCTTGATATGAGAAGTGACTGATCATAGCATATGCCTTTGGGCAGGTTATTTATGGGCTCCCGATTAGGCGGTGTTGCCATACATGAGCGCATGTTACGTGCAAGGATGTACTGCATGATTGGATAGTGTGATTCATGCATCTCGCATTGTGTGATATAGTTACTGTACGCCCTAGTGACATCGGGGCCGTAGCCTCCACAGACAGATCGTGGTTGGCAGGATTGGATACCAAAAATCTTATTCTACATGGGGTGCTATAGATATCCCTGGGTGAAAGTCCCTAAACCCTTATGGTACCAAGAGGTTGCTCCAACGTTTAAACTGAGTGGGTAGATGAGTGTTGAGTGCCGATTACCAGACGGTCGCGCTCTCCACTGTGTCGTGGTCGGTCGGAAGGGGGTGCGGCCTTACCCGCCCAAGTGTAGGGGGCAATGCTAGGCTGAGTCTAACCAGCTTGAGGAATGGGTCCGCTATCGACGAGTCGTGCCCGATATTGAAAGACGGACAGTGAGGTCTCTTCCACTTACCTTATTGCGCGCGATGAGGCGGCGATCTGGTTTAAAGTGTACTAGACTCCGGTGATATCCCAGAGATGAGTTGTATTGATGTGTGGACATAGATGAGGATCTGTATGCTTGAGTTGCATTTCACATCGCATGGCCTTGGGATGGCCGATATCAATCATGTCTTGCATCGCATAGCCTTGGTACGACTCATGATATTATGGATCCATCTGCATATTCCGCATTACTCTGATATTGCATGATCATATTACTACCTTGCGCACCCACTTTCACCACCCTCTAAGCTTTCTATAAGCTTATGCATGATCGTTGCGTGCAGGTGACGTTGGATCGTAGCAGCGCTAAGGCTTGAGCACGTGGCAGATTACTCCGGAGTTTTTGTTCATCATCATTGTATTTCCCTTTATGCTCATTGTACTTGTAAAGTTTTTTATCATAGTGAAAATGTAATGGAATTCTTGGTTGTTGTTTGTGGGTTATGCCTTTGGTTATGCTTATTACGAATCAAACTGACATTAAAAATCCTCCTCGTAGCATCCCAGGATCGGAACCTGGAGAATGGGCGCTAGGAGCCGAAAATGGGGTTCTACAGAGGCTGTCGGCGCCGGATTCGGCGATCGGGAATTTTGTGAGCCCGGTTTCCGAGTTTGGGGCATGACATTACATGGTCACATGATTGTACACCGTCAATATATAGAATTTTAACAAAGATTCATACCATTCATATATTACATTTACAAACATTCTAATTTGCATAATTAATGGGCCACCAATCTATAGTGGGCCTGGGGATTAAAATCAAGTCAATCTGTGGCACATGTGGGCCACACCACACACAAAAGTTGAGAGGGTTACCCTCCATTAAACATTCATGATAATTTGTTGGGTCACTGAGGCGTGGTTCATAAATCTAGCCCATCCATTATGTGTGTCCCACTTGGTTGAGGGTTTAGTCCAAGTTTCAGATGCATCCAAATTTCAAGTGGACCCTAGCAAGTGTTTTTATATGCTTGAGCTCCGATTTGTACAAACGGTTCAAGGAGATCAAAGTTACATGGGTCCCAAAGTGATATATTTATTATATATACACAATTCATTTATTTTTAGAGATCATTTTAGAGCATTAAAATGAATCATATCCAAAGATTATTTGGACCTCACCACAAATAGTAGTGACAATAATGATTTCACAGCTAAATAATTCATACGGCCCGCCATAACGTTTATTTTCCATCTAATCTGTTCATAAGGTCACAAAGACCTGAATTAAGGGGAAAAACAAATTTCATATTGGTCCAAAACTCTTATGACCCAAAAAGGGTTCCAATGGTAAACGTACAATCCCCTGCTACTCTTTGTAGTGTGGACCACCTAATTGTTAGATCTATCTTATTTTTCTTCTCAAGCCTTAAGACGACTTGCTAAATGGATAGACGGTTTGGATATAACACATACCTCATGATCAGACCCATGAATATTGTTGATTTATTCAGCTTCATATATTCATTTTTTTTTATTTTTTTATGGTGTGGGCCACCTGAGTTTCGTGTACGGCTGAATTTTGGGGTATCCCACTTTTTAAAGGGGACCCATCAAATGCACGGTGTAGATGCTCGACATGCATCAAGGTGGGGCCTATGGTGGGACCCACTATCCCTTCAGTGTCCAACAACAGGACGCAGCTTGCTGCAGCATCATCTAAACGCTGACAGCAATAACGTCTAATGTTATTTGCATTTTTTATAGTTTTCTTAAGGTTTTTCATAGGTGGAGCCCACATCAAGATGATCCACTTCATCTACTGGGTTTTGTGGCTCGTAATGAGTCCAATGAGCCCAATATTCAATATATTTCAGTGTATACAAACATCAAAGTGGGCCCTAACAATTAATATCACTAATATCACTGTTTTCTACAATGTGGCCTGCCAAAAATTCGAATTGGCTTCAATTTTTGGCTCAACACCTAAAATGAGCTGGGAAATTGGATGGACTGCATGGATCAAACCTATACGTCAAGGAGGGGGGAGTCATGGGCCCGCAGCCCCTTCCCTCAAGCAAGCTGGGACGCTGCTTGCTCCAGCGGTCCTCTAGATGCTGGCAGCAGCGTCCTCTCTTCCTTCTCTCTTTTTTTTAAAATAGATATGTGCACATGTGTGCATGGGTGTGCATGTGTGGCTAGCTCAATGAGCCACACTTGGACGGTTTGGATGGCATACAAAATTCTGGTGGGGCCCACTATTGATGGGTCCCACATGAAGCCTATGACAATTTAAGTTTTGTATATTTTCTCTTATACATCCACACCATTAATCACATCATTATCATAATATCATCACCACTATTAACCATCTTTTTACATGTATTCTCCTATACATCCACACCATTAATCGCATCATTATCATCAACATCATCTCCACCATACATAAACACAACAAAAACAAAATAAGAATGAGTAGGGTGGGTGTACTCACCTTAATGGACTAGATGGATAGTTTAGATGATGGAAAGGATGGGATTGATGGAGTTGATGGCCCACCAAGATCACTCCTTTCTCTCTTTCTCTCTCTCTCTCTGTGTGTGTGTGTAGAAAATGAGGAAATGCTAAGGGATGAAGGACTATTTGTAAAGAAATTGTTAAAATGTGATCTTGGTTAGCTTAGATTAGGATTATGATAATTAATTCATAATTTGTAATTAATGGTAGGTTAAAGGAGCATGGGATGGCATGGTGTGATGATGTCATGCACAAGGTATGGTATGGAAAGAAGTTGACTTTGCATGCACATGAAAGAGGAGAGGTATGGGTGTATGACATTACACACATGGGTAGAGATTCTCTCACCCATGTGTGGCATGTACATGTGTGCATGGCATGTGTTGTGCACATGTGTGGAATGGAGTACATGGTGCCTTGCGCACATGATATATTAATGACTCTTCACGGCGTATCTCACAAACGGAGTATCATACAGACGCATGGGTGGTATCTTCATAAACGCGGCAATGGGGCAATCGATATGAGATAGGTTTCGAGGTCTTAGGGTTCCGGTTAGTTGGGTGTATGCTATGAATAGCAAATCCAGATCTAGCTAAGGGCATCGATCATCATGTACATAAGCACAGAAAATCGTACGGAATAGACGTGGTCTTACACGAGTATATGACTTGTTTCCTAAAAAACCCAAGTGTTAACGTATAGAGAGCCAAATTTCATATTTTTTTCTTCCAAAGTTAGAAGTTTAGCATAGGATGGACAAATCAACATAAAATAAAATTTGCATTCACATTTAGAATATACAAGAGGCTGCCCATAATGACTTATACAAACCAATGTCTCTAACAAAAATTACATAATTTACACAAGAGAAATAATAAAATGCATATAAACTTGAGCCACAAGATTGCGCAGCTTTTCCTGGCAGATACAGCCATACATCCCTGATAATTGTACCCTGCACTTTATCACTCTGGACATGTGTATCTTTTAAGCCGCCTGTGTTACCTGTACGGTCATATATTTAATGGATGAGTGGCCAACTCAGTGTAAATTCTCCTCAAAATTACATACCACTGCCTAAACTAAGCATAGTTAAAAATAACAAGACATTCAAACCAAAACAGAATACAGTCTCATTTAAATGCATGGATGCGTGAATGCACATCGACCTGGGGATGCTCATCCAATCGGACTTGAGCTCATCACCCATACATAAGACCGATCACTAGCATAGCATATCTCGTACAGCATACTGACCAAGTCATCATACATATCACGTACGTAGGTCGATAGTGGATGGACTGGGAGCTAGTGAAACGATATCCCACGAAAATTAAGGGCATATGCTACAGCATCCAGAATTAGCCACCCATCATCGTCAATATGCTATGAATGCATGATTAACCAAAACATTATTATTCCAATTACAATCATCCGGGTTGAGTAACTTAATGGTCACTACAGGGGGCTTGTCACCCAACGTACGCCGACAACTCAGGCATAGTGTCCGATGACCACGATCCTCGACCCATAAGATTTTCCCATCTTAGGATGTTTAATGGAACCCATAGATTAGTGGCCAATCATATTTAGCATATAGGGCTTGCCATCACATGGTTGCACAAAATAAAACAACGAACCCATATAGAGAAAATACCAAAACAAAGTCACATAGGGAGAATATCAAAACTGAGCCACATAAGGCGAATATCAAAACCTATGTGATAAAGACCATCCATAAAAACCACTTAAATATAGCAACCCCTAGAAGGCAGGCCCACATTGATATTCATTTTAAACCACCATTCAAAAATCACTAAGTCGAAGGTCCATTACTATCACAATCAATCGAGATACATCCCAAAGTATGGGTGTACATTTATAAGAGGGGGTTTTCCACTGATGTACCAGTTTAAATTCCAGAAACAATCCATAAGTAATTCACGAGCATAAGAAAGTATGCAAGATAAATATTAAGCATGTAATCTAACAATTCAATTCCAACAATTAACACATGTGATTATAAGATAAAAATATTAATTATCAATCGAAATTAAAATAAAACTATCACTTAAGCTAATGGGAAGATAGAAAGTTCAAGGGGAAGAAATCATCACCTTATGTTTTGAACCGCTTACGTCATCGTTAGGAAGTGCATGCGCCCTTAGGATTGAATCCTACCACAAATCAAGAATCTTGTACAATTAGATCCAAGTTCTACACACTGCCAAGGGTTATGATCATAGCCTAGAGTTTGGATTATTTATTCTTAGGGTTTTAATATAGAATTAGGGCTTTGCCCTAGGGTTTAGTCTTAGGCTTAGATTTTAGGTTTTGAATGCTAATTGATAGACAGTTGTTCGCAATGTTGATTATATTAACAAATAAATAAATAAATCATAAATATTAATGATATAATTAATATTAGTTATCACGATAATAATAATCATTATGATGGTCGTATATGGTATGACCTGCTAAAAGTGATAATATTTCTGAGTAATGAATAAAATATAAATATCTAATGATTGTAACTTTGTTTATAATAAGTATTATTAGCATAAATAGACTATTAGTGGACAATCATGTCTATATTAAAAATTATTATGATAATAGTAATAAGGGTGATAATTATAAATCGAAATACTTCTACTTTGGTAATTAACGTGTCGACTGACCATAGTCAGCTTGATAGCTCAAAGGTTTACAATTTATCTACCTTTAGGATCAACATTAGGGTCTTGATCATATCATCTAGTGGACTTCGACCCACACTCTAACTTAAGGTTAGAGTTTTGAGAAATACAAGCTTTGTAGTGATGTTGACTAATTAAATAATTAAATCTAAATTACAACACAAGAGGTTAGAGAGTTTGTACCTCAGCAGTGGTTGAGTGTGGCCCAACTCATACTCCAGTGAGTTAACTTGGTCCTGAGTCAACTGACCGATGACTCTCCCTCTCTCTCTTTCTTCTTCTTCCTTCTTTCTCTCTTCTTTCTTCTTTTCTTTCTTTCTTCTTCTTGGTAATTCCTTCTCTCTTCCTCATGACCAGACAATGTCTAGATCTGACTAGACCCATCCTTAACTCAGACCGAACTCAGTCCAGCGAGTCGAACTCATCAGTGAGTCAGGATGGCTCGGTTCGAGCTGGTGCAGCCATGCACCCCTCTTTTCACCCTTCTTCTTTCTCTTTTCTACTCCTGGAAGGTCCAGAGGTGGCTGGACTGAACCAGATCGAACCTGACTTGTACAACTCAAACTAGTGACTCAGGTAAACGCACCAGCGACTTAGTTGGGCTGAGTCGATGCTGCACACATGCACACTCTCCATCTTTTCTCTCTCCTCCTATATGTTCTTCCTCTTCCTACCTGAAGCTTATGGAGTTTTGGACTTGGTCTGGAACCAGTAAGCATTATGAGTTAAGCACCCAACCCGATACCATAACCCGATAGGAATGTGGCGCAACTCGAGTCGAGCTCTCGCTCTCTTTCACTGCTTCTTTCTCCCTGTTTCTCATCTCTCTCTAGACTTTTACATGGCCTGGACTCAATTCAAACAGCTCGATTCGGTCAGTGACTCGAGGTGACTTGGTGTGGATCAAACGGAGAAGAAGAAGATGGCCATTAATGACGTCTTGGACAACAGACTTCTTCCCCCAATCCAATGCTTACAAACAGTCCTTATGGACCTTGAGAAGCTTCTGGATGAGTCCTTACGAAGCTTAAGAGAGATTTGGCTAGTGGGTTCGCATGGAGAAGAAAACGGCTATTTCTTTTACTTTGATTTTTTGTTTGGAATAGAGAGCCCTAGCTCGAGGATACCTCCCTCTTATGGCTTACCCTAATGTTGCTGGACCATTGGATGGTAAAAAAAGGGCTTGGATCACATTGCTTTGCAACATCCTTTACCTGCAGCCGGTAATGCAAAACCACCCGCATTTTTGGTTATGATACAATTGAAAACCCCATACCATGTGCATCGGATGGAGGAGATTCTCTTAAATGGACCGCCAAGATCAGCTAAAGACCCTCACATGGATTGTGACAGCTGGTCTGTGAGAATAATTTCCATTTTCAAAAAGTTTGGTTGCACACGGCTCTTCTTTGCTAATGTTTGTGTGCACAGGCAACCACATCTACATGCGGGACCCATTGGGTTTTGGTCAAAAGAAACGTCCACACCAAATGGACGGTCCAGATTATGCATGTGACTACAGATGGTGGGCTATTGATCAAAACAAACAGACGACATTTGTTCGCGAGGGTGCAATGAAAAATAAAAAGAGAGGAATTCCCCCTTTTTAAAGAAATAGCGGGTCAGCCTGCTTTGACCGGGCTCCCCGAACCTGTGCACAGCGAGTGCACCTCCTATGGTGCACACGTGAAATGACTGTGGGGCCCACGGAGATGTTTGGGTGAAGTCCACTTTGTTCATTTGATCCATCTACCTATATAAGGCCATGAGCTCAAGATTGGGATTGACCTAAACTTTAAGTGGGCCATACTCTTAAATTTCGAGTTCTAATGGTGGATTCTCGTCATTCTAATGGTCAGATCTTCTCGAAATTGAACGTTAACGGTTAAAAGATCCTAGTGGATCATGTGTACGTTCAAGACCTTCATAATATGTTAGTAACCAAATAATAGTTTTAATATTAAATTTATTATTACTTGTTATAAATTACTATTATTATTGTTATCATCATAGTTTATTTCCCTTTATTATTATTATTATTATTATTATTGTTATGGGAAGATCTGAGCCCCTTCAATTCCGAGGATCAACACCACCTTAATCCGATCTGGAATGGTAAATTCTATTGAAGGGAAGGAAGATTCTCGGCTCGACCACAGTCACACTCCTACTCCGAGGCAGTTGGTTCGGAGTGATCTAAGGCTGGGACAGTCGACATAAAGCTCTACCGAAGTCTACTCACTAGAGTTTGGGCCGCCCCACTATTACTCGACCTAAGACGAATCGTTCGACCACCCATATCTGCGTGTCACCGGTTACGGGGAAACTCAACTCGATAGGTTAAATCCACCTCCCACCTCGAAGCTCGGAGGGGAGATCTCCAAAATACCTAACAGATGAGTGATGCTGAGTCCCTCATGAGCCTGGACTGAAGCCCGTCCCAGTCTCTGGACGTTGTCCTACAGATGCTAGTCTAGGTCTGAGACTCGAAGTCAAGGCCTCTTTAGCACAAGATCCCAAGCCGAGGCCGAGGTTGGATACGGACGTTCCATGCGCTAAACTGAGAAACTACCTTAAGAGGACACAACCGAGTGTCTCACCTGCAGATATGCATGATACGCTACACGATCCCCGGTTTACGGATAATATCTCCACGATCATAGTATCCCACTAATTGAGTGAATCATGCTGAGATTAACCGACCCAGACCGTCCAATAGGCAAGTATAAATACGATGGGACTCCATTGCTATAGGTACGCAACATCTCACACCCTCTCCCTGCAATCAACTTAAACCCATATTCCCTTGACCTAAATTAGGCATCGGAGGGTCCTCAGGCTTAGCCAGGGTCTCCTTTGCTCACTCTCAGTGCAGGATCAGGGTTCCTTAGAGGTTCGATGTACCGAGTGGAGGGTGGTCCAGATTTTGACATCAACATTTTTTGGCGCCGTCTGTGGAAATTTGATACGAAAGGTCAGGTTCTTATTCTTAAGCATAATGGCAAGAGGAAAGAAGAGAGTGGTAGTTGCGAAACTGAAGTAAAATGATCAGACCCGTTCCTCTTCACTACTTCACGTCAAATCAGTTCCATGGCCTTCCCAACATTCTCAGAATCGGGCGAGCAAGTATCGAGCTATGCAAAGTGAGATACAAGCCCTGCGTGACGAAATTAACTAGATAAACCAGCGATAGGAGCCACAGCCACATCCTGTTCAGTAAAACCCTATTCCTGAACCGCTTGGTCCAATTGTGGAAGCCCATTCCGTGCCAAGTATGAGACCCAAAGGGCCTCAACGTCAACCCACTCGGGCACCAGCTTCGGTTCAGAAGCCTCCCCCGACCCAAATCCAACCCAAATCCAATTTCCGAACACACAAGAGAATCGAGCTCCGAAAAATGCCACGGTCACCTCAGCCCTGGCACCAACGGATCTCCGACATGAGTTAGAAAGGAGGGGCAGGAGAACTCCCGAAGTAGGAAACACACAAGAGATAGTGGAAAAAAATAAAGATGCGTAGGAGACATGGTTTACAGAGCTCATCAACAAGATTCTGACACTAGAAAAGTAGCAACCATCGTCAGTTCCTGCCGTTGTTCAGGAAATGATGGAGAAGGTACCGTTCAATGAGGCATACCCAAGCAAAACCATGGAAGACCTGAAGAAGGTACTGCTCGATGAGGCATACCCAAGCAAAACTGTTCAGCTCAGAACATCATTGAATTTTAAGCAACGGACTGAAATGTTGGTTTTCCTGCGACAGCACAGGGATGTCTTTTCCTGGTCACATGAGGAGATGCCCGAGATCTCTCCAGATGTCATGGTCCATAGGCTGAATGTGGATCCGGATCACAAACCAGTAAAGTAGAAAAGAAGACCGTTCGATATCAAGCGGTATGAGGCAATAGTCGATGAAGTTTTCGTACTGCTCGATTTCGGTTTCATAGAAGAAGTACACTATCCATATTAGATCGCAAACGTGGTCCTTGTCAATAAAGCCAACGGGAAATGGTGGGCCTGTGTGGACTACTCAGATCTGAATAAGTCCTAGTGGATCAAGTGTACGTTTAAGACCTTTATAATATGTTAGTAACCAAATAATAGTTTTAATAGTAATTTTATTATTACTTGTTATAAATTACTATTATTATTATTAGCATCATAGTTTATTTTCCTTTATTATTATTATTATTGTTATTGTTATGGGAAGATCCAAGCCCCTTCAATTCTGAGGACCGACACCACCTTAATCCGATCTGGAATGGTAAATACTACTAAAGGGAAGGAAGATTCTCAGCTCGGCCACAGTCACACTCCTGCTCCGAGGCAGTCGGATCAGAGTGATCTAAGGTCGAGACAGTTAGCGTAAAGCTCTACTGAAGTCTACTCACCAGACTTTGGGCCACCCCACTATTGCTCGACCTGAGACGAATCGTTAGACCACCCATATCTGCGTGTCATCGGTTGCGAGGAAACTCAACTCGACAGGTTAAATCTGCTGCCCACCTCAGAGCTCGGAGGGGAGATCTCCAGAATACCTAATAGATGAGTGATGCCGAGTCCCTCTTGAGCCTGGACGAAGCCCGTCCCAGTATCTGGACGTTGTCTTGCATATGCTAGTCCACATCTGAGACTCGAAGTCAGGGCCTCTTCAGCACGAGATCCTAAGTCGAGGCCGAGGTTGGATACAGACGTTCCATGTGCTAAACTGAGAAACTACCTTAAGAGGACACGACCGATTGTCTCACCCGCAGATACGCACGATACGCTACACGATCCCCGGATTACGGATAATATCTCCACGATCATAGTATCCCACTAATTGAGTGAATCATGCTGAGATTAACCGACCCAGACCGACCGATAGGCAAGTATAAATACGATAGGACTCCATTGCTATAGGTACGCGACATCTCACACCCTCTCCCTGCAAGCAACTTAGACCCAGATTCCCTTGACCTGACTTAGGCATCAGAGGGTCACCCGGCTTAGCCAGGGTCTCCTTTGCTCACTCTCAGTGCAGGATCAGGGTTTCTTGGGGGTTTAACGTACCGAGTGGAGGGTGGTCCAGATTTTGACATGAACATTTTTTTGCGTCGTCTGTGGGAATTTGATACGAAAGGTCAGGTTCCTATTCTTAAGCATAATGGCAAGAGGAAAGAAGAAAGTGGTAGTTGCGGAACTGAAGCAAAATGATCAGACCCATTCCTCTTCGCTACTTCACGCCAAATCAGCTCCATGGCCTTCCCAACATTCTTACAATCAGGAGAGCAAGTATCGAGCTATGCAAAATGAGATACAAGCCCTGCGTGACGAAATTAACCAGATGAACCAAAGATAGGAGCCACAGCCACATCCTGCTCAGGAAAACCCTATTCCTGAAATGCTTGGTCCAGTTGTGCAAGCCCATTCCGCGCTGAGTATGAGACCCAAAGGGCCTCAACGTCGACCGACTCAGGCACCAGCTTCAGTTCAGAACCCTCCCCCGACCCAAATCCGAGTTCCGGCTCGGAACATAGCGAATGGAACTCTGACAAATGCCTCGGTCACCTCGTCCCTGGCATAAACGGATCTCTGAGATGAGTTAGAAAGGAGGAGGGGGAGGAGAACTCCTGAAGTAGAAAATACAGAAGAGATGGTGGTGGAGAATAAACATCCGTGGGAGATACGGTTTATAGAGCTCATCAACAAGATTTTGACACTAGAAAAGAAGCAGCAGCCATCGTCAGTTCCTGCTACTGTTCAGGCAATGATGGAAGAGACCAAGCCTCACTTCACCTCTGTGATCATGAGCGAGACGATGCCATAGAGGTTCTAGTTACCTCCCGTTATCTAATACTCTGGGTCTGGTGACCCATCCGAGCACATGGAGGCTTATCATTCGTGGACGCAAATTCAGACGGTAGTGGACGCAATGATGTGTACGGGGTTTTTGATCACACTCACAGGATCCGCTCGGAGTTGGTACCGTCAGCTCAAACCCAATTCCATTAGTTCTTTCGTAAAACTTAGTTGATTATTCCTTACTCGGTTCATAAGTGGTAAGAAGAGTCAGAAGCTGAATACTCATCTGTTCACCATCAAACAAGAACCTAAGGAGTCATTGAAGGACTACATCACTCGCTTCAATGAGGAAGCATTACAGGTGGAAGACTATGACACTCTCCGCCATGTTTAGTGGTCTGAAAAAGGGAAAGTTCACCTTCTCCATTGGAAAGAATCCACTAAAGGTGTTAGCTAACCTCGTCGTCAGAGCTCAAAAGTATACTAACGTCAAGGAATTCTCTAACGCTAGTAAAAATGTTCAAGTGACAAAGTTGACTAGCAAGGGGAAGAGGACAAGGAACAAAGAACCTCAGCCTCCTAGTAAAGGACTAGATGACCGTGCTCCCTGTGATCGTCGTCCGAGTAAAAAACTAGAGGGTAAATTCCATTCCTACACCCCCCCCCCCCCCCCTCAACAAATCTACTAAGCAAATCTTACTGGACATTAGAGGGCACAAGCTTCTGAATTGGCCTATTTGTATAAAGGATGATCTGAATTATTGAGACAAATGCAAGTATTGTCGTTTCCATCCAGATCACGGCCACAACATGACTGATTGCGTAGATCTCAAAGATGAGATCGAGACCCTTATTCATAAGGGTCATCTGCGTCGATATACCAAGGAAGAGAAAACCGCTCGAAAAGAAGAGCGAGAGTAGCTGAATAACATCGTAGAAGAGCCAGCCAAAATTTGCACCATCTTCGGTGGCTCATCCGCCAGAGGAGATTCAAATAGGGCTCAAAAAGCCCATTCTCAGAAGTCTGATCTGGAACACTACATCTACTTGACCGACCGGCCAAGCAAAGAACTCCGAGTCAGCCCATGCAGTATGACCTTCTCGAAAGACAATGCACGCGAAATCCAGCATCCGGATGACGATGCCCTAGTGGTCAACACAAGGTGTATTGCATCCTGATCATAGCCAACCATAAGGTGTATTGCATCCTGATCAACACCGGAAGCTCTGCAGATGTAATATACTCTGAGGCTTTCGAAAGAATGGGGATTCCAAGGTCATGCCTCAGACCTATGAAGACCCCCTTGTAAGACCCGTATCTTGGTCCGTACCTTTCCGTAGACTTCCGCGGTCTTACCGGTCGAATTCCGGCAACCTTCGACCCTTAGCCGATATCGACGCGCGACCCTGATTCATGTACCGACAACCCGAGTCGACTCAACCCGAGACCAATACCATAGAGACCGTGCCGTCGTTGCGGTTCCAATACCGCGACTCGCGCGCCGAGGTGATACCCTGGTCAAGAGATGTGGGCTAACGTTCGGTGTGAGAAAACGCCGCGTGTTGCGAAACCCAAGGGAATCTCTACGATGTGTCACATCAATCCCATCAATCCCATCAATCAATCAACCCATCAAGCCATCACATGTCAAGTACACATCACTTTATTCCATTTTCCCAAGCAACCACAAAAGTCTCCCAAACCCATACCTCTCTTACACAAAAAGCCACAAAAGTCTTCACCACCCATACCTCTCTTACACAAAAGCCTCAAAAGTCAAAGATTTCTTACACAACCATCACTCACCACATCCATCCATCACTCTCTCTCTCTCCCTTACATCACTCTCTCTCTTTCTCTCTTTCTCATTTCAAATTTCCAAGCAACAAAAGAGTTCTAAGAGACTCCATACGTATGGAATTTCTCCAAGCTCCCTAAACTCCAAGTGGCCCACCTCTTCATCCCAAGATCTCTCATCTCAACCCTCCATTCTTCATCTCATCCATTGAAGTTGAAGCAAGAAGATCGGACGGTGGGTGCCTCTATAGGGTAGTTTTTTTCATTTTTATGATGGGCCAAGTGAGGCCCACCGATCAATGGTGTGGATCTCAGTTGGGACCCTAATATGTGGCCGATGGACCACATGGATCATCATGATCATTCTATGATGGGGCCATTCTCCATGGACCCCATCATGATGTTTATTTCATTCAGAAAGGTCATCTAGACCGTCCATATCGGTGGGAAATGGATCTCCACCGTTAATTTACATTTTGATGGTCCCATGTTCAAAGGGATCCGTATTGTATGATTTCATTCAAGGGAGGGCTCATAGTGGCGGAGCCCTCCTTCACAAGGCGTGTCCCACTCTCCATGTCTCTCTCTCTCTCTCTTTTATTTCTTTTATTTTATTTTATTTTATTTTTATGCAATAGGATTGTGTGGCCCACTTGAATGGATCCCACCTTAATGTATTTATTTTTATTCAAGTGGGGTCCACCTTAGACGTTGAACCCATGTCACCCATCAGTGGTGGCCCACTTCATCAGGGCCCACCACTCTTTAAAAAATATATATAAATAAAACCGTCCAGCGTATAGGACGTTGGACGTTTCTAAAGAAAAAGAGAAAAGGGAAAGAAGGAAAGGGACTTTTTGGTGGCCCACTCGCTTAGGCCCCACCTTGATGTATATATTCGATCCAAGCCGTCCATCCTCTTGCCCACATAGTTTTAACCGTCAAATAAAAGAATGGGACTGATCTAAATATCTTATGGGCCATAGCAAGGGAAACATTGGCGATTACCATGGAACAATTTTTTGGTGTTTCTATGCACCCAAAAAAATTGAACTTCAGACTCATTTCGATTGTTACGGGCCACAGAACGCAATGGCCAGGGTGAATTTCATTTTTGCAGGCCCCACGGGCAAAAAACCCCGGGAAACGGGTTTTTCTCTTTTTTTAAAAAAACCCAATGGCAGAGGCCTTGCCTCTGCCTTTGACAGCGAGCAGCGCTGCACGCTGCTGCGTGCAGCCGTGAGGACGGCGGGCGGGCGTCCAGCATGGGACCCACGGCTCCAGCCGTGAGCCCCACCGTAATGTTTATTCGTCATCCAACCTGTTCATGAGGAGGGTCCCCTCCTCAGGTGGACCCCCTCCAAATTTCAGCCAGATCCAAAACTCAGGTGGCCCACACCACTTGAAACAGTGGAATTAAATGACTACCATTGAAATCTTTTTGGGGCCCACAACACTGTTGGATCAAGCTGAAAATTATGTTGTCCCTTCATCCAGGTCCGAGTGACCTTATGAATGGGTTGGATGCCAGGTAAATATTACTGGGTGGGCCTCACGTGGAGCCCACAGTGATGTATGCATTTTATCTCCACCGTCCAGAGAGATGTTGTGACGGTGGAGCCCTCTGGGGCGTGCGTGCGTGTGAGCGTGCAGAGTGTGTGCATGCTGTGTGGGTGTGCATGCGTGTGTGGGTGTGTGCATGTATATATATACATATATACTTATATATACTATATGTAATATATGTACATATTATACTGTTATAATAAACATGATGGTAAGCCCTCATGTGGGCCCCACCCTTGATGCATGTGATGCATCCATACCGTCCATTCATTGATTTGTAACAGGTCTATGGGCTAGGCCCATTTGATTTATGAAACGCTTATGAGCTAGGCCCATTTGATTCATTTAAGGCCTTAGAACTTGGGCCCACTTGATATGTAAAGCCCATGGGCTTAGGCTCACTTGATATTTAATGCCTATGGGTTTAGGCCCACTTGATATGTTTCAAGTCCATAGGACTAGGCCCATTTGATATACTTCAAGGCCCATGAAATTGGACCCATTTGTTGCATTCTTAAAACCCATGGAAGTGGACCCATTTGATATATTGTAAGGCCCATGGGACTAAACCCATTTGATGATAAAAGGGGTCCATGGAATTAGCCCCATTGAATTTTTTTGAGACCCATGAGTTAGGCCCATTTTATTTGATTAAGGCCTAGGGGTTTAGGCCCATTTGACTCATGTTAGGTCTATGGGTTGAGGCCCACTTGATCTACATGCGGGATCCCAATTGGTGTGGTCCATTGGTCACATACTAGACTCATGAAACTATGCTCATTTGATGCAATCCAAGACCCACGGGTTTTGACCCATTACAATGCACATAAAACCCATTGGTGTGGCCCATTTATGTGGCCCATCTGATGAATAAAAGGCCCATAGGATATGGCCCATTTGATATATATAGGAAAAGCCCAATGGGATGAACCTAAGGTCCATTGCAATGTGTAATCCCAATACCGATTATGTAGCGATGTTTAAGGAGGTCGTGCCTGGGAAGCAATGTTGGTTTGTCGTCCATATTGCGAGTGTAATGCTGGTTGGATGTCCACATTACGACTCTCCTTAGGGCCCATTACTGGGCCGTACTTATTGTGTATAGGCCGTCCAGGTCCATCCGCATTGTAAGATAGTTCATTTTATTATAACATGTTTAGTGCAGTTCCATGACTCATGATCATACGCATCATATGTATGCTTGACGTGAGAATTGTCTGATCATAGCATTTGCCTTCGGGCAAGTTGTTTATGGGCTCCTGGTTAGGCGGTGTTGCCCTACATGAGCGCACGATATGCGCAGGATTTGATGCATGACTGGATAGCGTGAATCATGCATATCGCATTTGTATGACATGGATATTGTATGCCCTAGCGACATCGAGGTCATAACTTCCACAGATGTATCGTGGTTGGTAGGATTGGATACCGAAAATCTTGTTCTACATGGGGTACTATAGATATCCCTGGGTGAAAGTCCCTAAACCCTTATAGCACCAAGAGGTTGCTCCAATGTCTAAACCGAGTGGGTAGATGAGCGCTGAGTGCCGAATACCAGTTGGTTGTGCTCTCCACTGTGTCTTGGTCGGTTGGAAGGGGGTGCGGCCTTACCCGCTAGAGATTAGGGGGCAATGCTAGGCTGAGTCTGACCAGCTCGAGGAATGGGTCCACTATCGACGAGTCGCGCCCGATATTGGCAGACGGATAGTGAGGTCTCTTCCACTTACCTTATTGCGCGCGATGTGGCGGCAATCTGGTTTAGAGTGTACTAGACCCCGGTGATATCCCATATTTTGAGCTGTATTGATGTATGGACATAGATGAGGATCTGTATGCTTGAGTTGCATTGCACATCGCATGGCCTTAGGATGGCCGATACCATTCATATCTTGCATCGCATAAGCCTTGGTACGGCTCATGATATTATAGATCCATCTGCATATTTCGCTTTACTCTGACATTGCATGTTCATATTACTACCTTGCGCACACACTTTCACCACCCTCTAAGCTTTCTGTAAGCTTATGCACGACCGTTGCGTGCAGGTGACGTTGGTTCGCGGCAGCGCTGAGGCAGGAGCACATTGCAGAGCATTTTGGAGTTTTTATTTTTTACCATTGTATTTCCCTTTATGCTCATTGTACTTGTAAAGTTTTTGATCATAGTGGAAATGTAATAGAGTTCTTGGTTGTTGTTTGTCGGTTATGCCTTTGGTTATACTTATTACGAATCAAACTGATATTTAAAATCCTCCTCGTAGCATCCCAGGATCGGAACCTGGCGAATGGGAGCTAGGAGCCGAGAATGGGGTTCTACGGAGGCTGTCGGCGCCGGATTCGGCGATCGAGAATTTTGTGAGCCCGGTTTTTGAGTTTGGGGCGTGACACCCCTATATGGCTTTGTCAGAGAAAGAGGGATCTCTGAGGGAGACATCTCCCTCCCTGTGACCGTAGGAGAAGGACAACATCAAGTCACCCTCATAGTAGACTTCCTAGTTATCAATGAGTCATCAGTACACAATGTCATTCTGGGCATATCTTCTCTCAATGCAATGAGGGCAGTCGTCTCCACCTATCATCTGATGATGAAATTCCCTATCGAGAATGGAATAGGCTACCTCCAAGGTGACCAGCGCAAAGCTCGGAGATGTTAAACAATAGTAGTGAAGGGGTCTGTGAAGCAAGTGCTCACCGTCAACGTGTTAAATCCCAGGGGACTTGCAGAGGACTCATCTGTGGAGGACCTAGAGAAGGTACTGCTCGACAATGCATACCCAAGCAAAACTGTTCAGCTCAGAATGTCATTGAATTTTAAGCAACAGACCGAAATGTTAGCTTTCCTGCGACAGCATAGGGATGTCTTTGCCTAGGCACATGAGGACATGCTCAGGATCTCTCTAGATGTCATGGTCCATAGGCTGAATGTGGATCCGGATCACAAACCAGTAAAGCAGAAAAGAAGACCGTTCGATATTGAGCGATATGAGGCAATAGCCGATGAAGTTTTCGTATTGCTCGGCTCTGGTTTCATAGAAGAAGTACACTATCCAGATTGGATCGCAAACGTGGTCCTTGTCAAGAAAGCCAATGGGAAATGGTGGGTTTGTATGGACTACTCGGATCTAAATAAGTCTCGTTCGAAGGATAGCTTCCTATTACCTCGGATCAGCACAATGGGGCATGAATTACTCTCCTTCCTGGATGATTATTCCAGGTATAATGTCAGACCCCAAACTCAAAAATCGGATTCCCAGGAATATCGATCGTCGAATCCGATGCCGACAGCCTCCATAGTACCCCATTCTCGGTTCCTAGCGTCCATACGCCAGATTCTGATCCTGGGATCCTACAAGGAGAATTTTTTTATGTACATTTAACTCATAATAAGCATAACCACAAGATTACCCAATTCACAAAGGCAACATCATCATCACATATCCACTAATATAATCATTTGAGTATAATGCTAAAAGGAAAATACATCAATTGAAAATCAAGCTCCATAAGACCGCTACACACTTCAAGCTCGACATTGTTACAACCTAACATCACTTGCACGCATCTATTGTGCATAAGATTATAGATAGCTTAGTGGGTGGTGTAAGTGTGTGCACAAGGTAAGTGTCAAGTATTTAATACAATGTCATAATCATACAATACCGAAAATACTGATAATCCATAAATCGTACAACATCGGAATAAGCAGAAATACAAACAAGATCATGAATTATCAGAGTAAACAGAAATACTGACAAGATCATAAATCATACGATAACAAAGTAAGCGAAAATACGAATAATTTCATGAGTCAATCAATATCAGAATGCGCAATATAGAACAGCTATGTAAATGAGGAATCATAAAGAGTCAAATATCATTTACCGTATCTAAACCATATAAATGTAGAAACACAAGTAACCCAAAATGTCATATGTCGTGAATGTAATGCAATATACGGTGTGAATGGAATGACCAAGCTAGAGTGTGAAGTCGAGATGATAGTACGTAGTATCGCAGGCTATGGGGTCCATCACAAGGGATTTCTATCCAAACTAGTCTCATACCTAAATTTGGATTGTCAGACTCAATGTGGTAAACTCCTGATCTCAGGTTAGTCACGCGCTCCAACCGAAATCCTAGCCATTGTGAAGGTTCATATATCAAATAGTTGCACACCACCAACCCGAGTGGATAGTGAGTGAATAAATGAATAAGTATGAAAATCTTACTCAATAAGTCCACATATCAGTATGATTCATCTCTGGGATCATCACCGGAGTTTAGTATACTTCAAATGGCACTGTCGCTCTCCTAGCCACACAGTCCAAGTGAGCGTAAGAAACCTCACTATCCATCTGGCCAATAGTCTGCCAATACCTATCCGGCACGTCGATAGTGAACCCATTCCTCGAGCTGGTCAGACTCAGCCTAGCAATGCCCCCTATGCTCGGGCAGGTAAGGCCACACCTCCTCCTAACCGACCATGACACAGTGGAAGACGCAGCCTCCTGGTATTCGGCACTCGGGCGCTCATGTATCCACTCGGTCTCGATGTTGGGGCGTCCTCTAGTACCAAGAGGGTTTTAGGAATTTTCACCCAGGGTCATCTATGGCATCCTGATGCTCGAACTAAGTATTTTTGGTGTCTCATCTGGCCATCCACGATATGCCTGTGGAGGCTATGGCCCTAATGTCACTAGGGCGTACAATAATCATAATCCACAATGTAAGATGCATGAGTCATACAATCCAGTCATGCATCAATTCTGCACATACCCTGCACTCATATGAGATAACCTCCGCCTATCAGGGAGTCTCATAACAACCTACCTAATGAAATATGTAATGGTCAACCACATCTCATAACAAACATGCAGATGATGCGTATGGGCATGTATCATGATGCTACGTGGTCACATACTCATAATCGGTATCAATAACTGGCATCAACAATCAACCTCGATAATGTGGACATTTAACCAACATTGCCCCCAAGGAATGGCCCATATAAAGCCTAACATACAGTAGACTCATGGCCTCATACCAGGGCTAAATATACAACACCATGGGCCTTACTCAAGAGTTTAATACACATCATAATGGGCCTCACTCATGGGTCACATACACATCAAGTGGATCGCATCTCACGGGTCTAATATACATCACAATGGGCCGCTCACACGAGCCTAATATACATCAAGTCAGGCATCATCAAATGGGTTAGAAATATGTCATAATAGGCCATGTCCCATGGCCTCGAATACATTACAATGGGCCTCAACAATCGGCCTCGACAATCGGCACCGATAATCAACATCGATAATCGGCACCGACAATTAGCATATAAACAAGGCGTGGTCCATAGATGGATGGGTGATCAACCATAATATAAAGATCGACCCAAAACCATGTTTATATCAAATCTAATGGCACAAAGTCATCCGTCTATGGCGAATGGGGCCCACTTATTTGGGTTAACCCACTAAGAGAAGAGTGTGAATGAACCTAATGAAGCCTACGAGAAGGTCACAATGAGGGTATATAACTATCATTGCACATCAATGTAGACATCTAACCAATATTGCTCCCAAGCAGTGGCCTACATAAGGGATTCATACATAACGTAACGGCCACACATACATCACATTGGGCCTCATTCATGGGCCTCTCATATATCGCGTTGGGATTCCTACAAGGGCCTCAAACGTATCACAATGGGCCACCCCCATGGGCCTCAGATACATCTCGATGGGTCGTGCCCATGGGCCTTACACACATCACAATGGGCCTCATCATATGGGTCGAGAATACATCACAATGGGCCTTACCAATTGGGCCGAAAATATATCACAATAGGCCACGAATACATCAAGTCGGTCTTCATTCAAGGGTCAGAATATATGGTCTTCAAATACACAACAGGTGGGTCATGCACATGGGCCATAAATACATCACATCAGGCCTTAATACACAATGGGTCAAATCAAATGGGTCGAGTCACATAGGCCAAATCACTTGAGCCGATCAAGTGGGTCGAGTTAATAGGCCAATACAAATGGGCTGAGTCAATAGGCCAATACAAATGGATTGAGTCAATGGGCTAAGATAAATGGGCCGATACAAATGAGTCGAGTTAATAGGCCAATACAAATGGGCCGAGTCAATGGGTCAATCGAATGGGCCGAGTCGAATACATCATGCATTCATTGCAAGGGATCACTATGGCACATAAAAAAATGAATCATATCCAAAGGATCATATAGACCATGCCACAAGTGACAATGGTGACAATGATTTCCATCGTTATATTTCTGGTAGGCCCACCATAGTATTTATTTTCCTTCCATATTGTTCATAAGGTCACAAGGACCTAAACAGGGAAGGAAAATAAATATTATATTGAATCAAAACTTCTATAACCCAAAGGGGTTTTAAGGGTGGGTGTTCAACACCACAGTTTATGTTGGATGGTCCACTTGATATTAGATCTGTCTTATTTTTAGTCTCAAGCCCAAGGACGAGCTCATCAATTGTATAGACGGTTTGGATAAAACACATGCTGCATGGTGGGCCCATATCCAATCTAATGGGCGTCTTGGATATGGACTACAT
Source organism: Magnolia kwangsiensis (assembly GCA_037074715.1). Lineage (NCBI taxonomy): Eukaryota > Viridiplantae > Streptophyta > Magnoliopsida > Magnoliales > Magnoliaceae > Magnolia > Magnolia kwangsiensis. The sequence continues at coordinate 81,541,948 of CM073589.1, read as the reverse complement.
ATATCAAAAAGGGGGTCCACCATCCCACCATATGGACTGAGTGGGTAAGACCCATACATCACGTGTGGCCCCTCAAAATTGGATGGACGGTTAGGATACAGCACACGCATCATGGTGGGGCCGCATGCAGGTCAAATGGATGGACGGCAAAGATACATCATGGTGGGCTCCACCCGTAAGATGGATGGATGGCTTGGACGTCATGGCTATTGCACCGTCCAGCAACTGGACGGTGCAGATGTAACATACATCATGGTGCAGTCCACCTTAACATATATAATATAATATATAATATTATCATATCATATAATATATTATATTATATTATAATATAATCTGACATAAAGAAAAGTCACCGCCTAGAGAGTCTGATGATCTGGATGGTGCAAATCTGATGCTTATATCGTGGTGGGTCCACACATGTAACCCACCTCTCATTCATATATACTATATTATATATATATATATATATATATATAATATACTATAACATCATATAATATATTATATTATACATGTACAAGAACTATGAAAAGCCATCGTCCAGGCCCCTGCATGCTCTGGACAATGTTGATCTTATGCATAAATCACGGTGGGTCCACACGTGGGAGTGGCCCACCATCTCATTTATTTTCCATTTAACATGTTGGTAAGGTCATACAGACCTGGCCCACTGCAATGTTTACTTTCCACCCAATCTGTTGGTACGGTCACATGGACCTAGGGCCCACCACAATGTTTATTTACAATCCAACCCGTTAACAGGGTTACACTGACCTAATGAAACGGTTAAAGAAAATAAATTTCATGTTGGCCCAAAATTTTTGAACCACAAAAAGGGTCACAATGGTGGACGTTTAATCAACACTGTTTTCGGCCGTGTGGGCCACTTGAGCTGTGTATATGGCTAATTTTGGGTGGGGGCCCATGCCCTAAGGGGCCTACCAAATACACGATGTTGATTGATCAACACACATCAGGGTGGGGCCCACGGCAGGGACCCACGGCCCTGCCCGTCCGTCAACCGCAGGACGCTGTGCCATCCTCTATTGTCAGTGGCAGCAACAAGTGCTGTTGCCTATGCTGTTTTTTTTTAAAAATTAAAAATCTTGCGGTTTTTCCCATGTGGGGCCTGCATATGAAAAATCCAACCCAACCACTGGATTCTATGGCCTATGACGGATCAAACAAGTCTAATATGTAGTGTGTTTTTGGCGGGTAGAGTCATCAAGGTGGGTCCTAATGGATTTTCAAGGTGAAAAATGTTGTTTTCCATGCCAGGGCCCCCAAGAAAATCAGATTGGGTTCATTTTTCAGCTCAACGCCTAAAATGTTCTGGAGAATGGAATGAATGGCGTGGATTAAATTAATGCATCAAGATGGAGCCTGTATAAGTGGTCCATCCAAAAATCCAAGACCAACTGACATTATCAATATATATATATATATATATATATATATATATATATATATATATATATATATATATATATATATATATATATATATATATATATATATATATATTTGTTAGCTTGCAAGTACACACCCATGTCACTACACGCAATCCATGTTAGCCACAGCCTGCTTCACGTCCAGCGTCCAGGGACGCTGGACGGCATGGATCATGGTGGGTCCCACATGTACATGGCCCACATTTTATTCAGGTGGGTCCCACATGAACATGGCCCACCTAATGAGTTCGATATTTTGTGTTTTCTCATCATCCATAAGGTAGGGCCCACATGGTTTAGATAGTTTGGACAAGACATACATCAAGGTGGGGTACATCCGGGTGGCCCACACGCCACATCATCACCCAAAAAAATGGAAAAGAGAGGAAGAGAGAGAGGGAGAGGAGCACCCACCTTAGATCTTGGACTTCTTCTTCCACCAATGTGATCTAGAGCTCCAAGGGAACAAGATTCAATGGTTGAGATTGATTTTGGAGGCTTAGATTTGGGGGTGGAGAGTTTGCAAAGGGTTGGAAATGGAGACCTCTCATGGACGTTGAAAACTCTCTCCTGCTAGGAAAATAAGAAAGAAAAAGGGAGGGAGAGAGATAAGAGAGAGAGAGAGAGAGAGAGAGAGAGAGAGAGAGAGAGAAAGTAATTAATTCATGTAAGGCCATAAATGCTAAGGTTGACTCATGAGGAAAATATATGCCATAATTGCTTGTAAGCATTTATTACTTGGCATGGGGTGATGACATCACCCCATGATAACCTAGGAAATAGTGTCATTATGATACGTGCGTCTCGCAAATATGTGGTCCATAGTTATTATAATGCGCGAGCAACATCTCATGATCTAAGAGTCACGTTAACGCACAAGACGTGCCGTTGGAACCACGGCGACGACGAGGTCGCAATGGCAAAGGTTTTGAATTGAGTCAGTTTGAGTTTACAGGATGTGATTCAAAAGTACATGCAAATATTATTTATGCATCGCAGGTCACCAGAATTCGACTGGAAAGACCGTGGGATCCTATGGAATAGTACGGGCTAGAATACGGGTCTCACATATAACCAGATCGCGATGTATCCCCCAGATAGGCAGAAGAATACCTTCATCATTGACAAGGGACTCTACTGTTACCAGGTCATGTCATTCGGCATGAAGAACGCTATGGCCACATATCAAAGGTTGGGGAATTAAATGTTTACTAAATAAATCAGACACATTATGGAGGTCTACATTAACGACATGCTTATCAAGAGTATCAAGGCATCCGATCACTTATAAGACCTTAAAAGAACCTTCGCCATCCTCTGAGAATATCAGATGAAGCTGAATCCCATGAAGTGTGCCTTCGGAGTTGGCACCGGTAAATTCCTTGGGTTTCAAGTCAGCTAAAGAGGCATTGAAACGAACCCCAACAAGATCAAGGCACTCCTCGACATGAGTTCGCCTCAGACTATCAAGGAGACACAATATCTCTCAGGATGAGTAGCAGCGCTTGGATGATTTATATCCACAGTCACAGACAAATGCCTCCCCTTCTTTCTGCAGTTAAAGGGTCATAAGATGCAAAATGGACGTCGAAGTGCGAATAGGCTTTCCAACAACTGAAACATTATTTAAGTTCACCACCCCTACTGTCTAAGCTAGAAGAAGGCAAGCCTCTGTTCTTATATCTTGCGGTCTCAGCCTCGGCTGTCAGCTCGGCCCTGATTAGAGAGGTAGGGGGCAAGCAGCATCCCATATATTATGTAAGTAAGGCCATGGTGCCCACCAAGACGAGATATCCGAGTCTGGAGAAGTTAACGCTCTATCTCATTATCTCAGGTCGGAAGTTATGTCTGTACTTCCAGGCTCATTCCGTCACCGTCTTGACCAACTCTCCCTTTAGACAAGTCCTCCAGAGGCCCAAAGTGTCGAGTCGGCTAACCAAGTGGACCATTGAACTCGGAGAGTTTGATATCTAGTTCCGACCAAGGATAGCCATTAAGGGCTAAGCTGTGGCAACTTCATTACAGAATTCACCAACCCGAACAAAGAAGGGATCGGTGCTAAAGTCGAGATGGCTCTTTCTCCTGTTCCTCCAAGTGATCAAGAGGCGGTATCAGAACTAGGATGGACTCTCTAGGTAGATGGGTCATCCAATGTCAAGCATGTCGGAGTAGGAATTGTCCTGGTCGTGCCTGATTCCACATCCATCCAGTATGCGATTAGACTCAGTTTTAAGGCCTCTAACAATGAGGCAGAGTACGAGGCTCTGTTGGCCGGACTCGGGCTAGTAGCTAGTCTGGGAGTCTAGTCTCTCCATGTACGAAGTGATTCCCAATTAGTAGTGAATCATATCTCCACTGAATACGAGGCTAAGGAGACTAGGATGGTTACCTACCTAGCCAAAGCAAGAAAACTAATAGAAAGATTTGGAGTTGCACTATCCATCAGATTCCTAGAGCAAAAAATTCCTAGGTCGATGCCCTGGTAAAGCTAGCCTTGGCCACGAAAGGGAAGATCCCATGGGTCATTCTTATGAAATTCATAGAGCATCCGAGCATCGACCAGATGGAGAAGAAAACGGTCAATCCAGTAGATGATACTCCGAGCTGGATGGACTCGATTTATAGCTACCTCTCATCTGGTGATGTTCCCTTAGATAGGTTAGAAGCTAGGCACCTGAGAGTCAAAGCAGCATGGTACGTAGTCCTGGATGGGATATTACACAAAAAAAGGGCATTCACAGCTCTATCTCAAGTGTCTCCGACCCGATGAAGTGGATTACGTGATTTGGGAGATTCATGAAAGCATTTATGGGAACCATTCTAAGGGTCAGGCCCTGGCCTTAAAAATACTCCGCCAAGGATATTTCTGGCCAACCATCAGGGAAGACTCAAAAAACTACATTCAAAGGTGCGACAAGTGTCAACAGTATGCGAATGTACCAAGGAAACCTGTGAAAGAAATGACTCCCATGAGTGGTCTGTGGCCATTCGTCCAATGGGGGATTGATATCATTGGACCTCTACCCACCGGTAAAGGGCATGCCAAATTCACTATCTTCACAGTTGATTACTTCACCAAGTGGGCCTAGGCTGAGCCGATTGCGAAAATCACCAAGCAGAAGGTGATCGATTTTGTCTGGAAGAACATCATCTGCCAATTTGGGATTTCACGCACCATCGTGTCTGATAATGATAGGTAGTTTGATAACAACAAGTTCTGAAGTATGTGTCAAGGGTTCCACATCTCGAACGCGTATTCTTCACCTTGGCATACGCAATCCAATGGACAAGTGGAGGCAGTTAAGAAAGTCGTCAAGCAACATCTCAAGACAAAATTGGAGAAAGCGAAAGGTAAATGGGTCGAGGAACTCTCATTCGTCCTCTGGGCTTACAGGACTATAACTCAGTCATCCACTAGGGAGACCCCATTCTCGCTTTCCTACGACTCGGAGGTAATGGTGTCGGTCAAGATTGGTCTCCCTACAGCTCGGGTCAAAAATTATCAGGAGAATCAAAACACCAAGCAGATTACAACTGGCCTAAATCTACTTTAAGAAGCTAGAGACATCTCTAGTATCTGGGTTGCTGCTCGACATCAATAGGTAGCACGATTTTACAATTCCAATGTCAAGACCAGGCGGTTCCATTCATGGGACTTAGTTCTTCGCCGAGTCTTCCAGAACACCGCAGAGTCGGAGGCTATGACACTCAGGCCTAACTGGGAAGGGACTTACCGTGTGGTCCGATCGACCAAACTGGGCTCCTACTACTTAGAAGATCTCGAGGGCCATCAGCTCCCCCACCCCTAGAACGTCGAGCACCTAAAAGTCTACTACCCTTAATGTAATGGTCTTTAAGGCCCCCAATAAGTATGCGCCTTCGAGCGACTAGCCTTTAAGGCCCCGAATAAAATTCACATTTCTTCATATCTACATGAGTAGATTATCTACAACGAATAAGTTGTCTCCCATAAGCAGGGGCCGACTCAATGAACTGATCCCTTAAATAAGGGGTTAGTATGTTATTCCATGAAAAGTTTTACAAGGCATCTCCTCATGTTAGGGAAAATTCTCATAGTCGACCCGACTCCCTGATAGAGATGTTGAGTCGTCGCCTGACCAACGAGTTTACTAAACGTCGCTCACCAATCGTGGGAGGAACCAACGCCTTAGTGGTCAGGTCCTAATAATCACAATAATGTAGAGTTCTACGAAATAGCATTAAAATGAGTTGACTCATCGAGGAGTCGGCTCGGCAATGCCCCGAAATGAATCAACCAATCAATGAATCAGTTTGACAATCAACAATTAACAATTACCATCCAAAAATCAACTACGGATTAACATATAAAAAATATCATCCACATGACCTCTCCAGAGAGTCCAAAAATATCATCCACCAAATCATTCATCAAAAGAAAAGTTCAGAAAAAGTCATAAAAGGAAACTATTCAGTCGGAGGAGGAGGAGAAGGAGCTTGGGAGACAGGAGCCAGAACTGGGTGAGCGTCTCAAGAGGGCTTCTCCCCAATGTCTTCAGGCAGCAGAGGCTCTAAGTTAAGGTCCAGATATAAATCCTGGACCTCATCAATGCAAGCGTCGAAGCCACAGTTATAAAACTTGGTGGCTTCAGCAGTCCTCTCCTCTGAAGCCTTGAAGGCATCTACTGCGGCAGCCACTGCCGAGGCTAAGGAGGCCTCATCTTCAGCTCGTTGGGCCTCCATCGCTTGGGAGACCACTCTGTCCACCTCTTTCATCACCTCGGCTCTGGTCTGCTCCAGTGCATTCACCAATCGAGCATTCTCCTTGGTGAGTAAGTCTGCATAGGCCCTAGCTCGGGATAGCTCAGCTGCAGCCGCACCACATCTTGCCTCAAGATCACTTATAACCCCCATTAGCTAGAGCTCACGGGCTTTTTCGTTGTCAAGTTGCTGATGCAGTTCAACCTGCTCCATCAAGATGAATGTGGCCTCATCTCTCAAGGTCTCAACCTCGCCCTTAAGGATTTTCACCTTGACATCTTTCTTCACAAGATCCCTCAATCTCTCCCGAGTCAGGAGCCTTGGGATGTACTGAATAAAAACAAGAGAATGAGCATTCGAAATCAGTAAAAACTAAAGATAAGGAAAGTATAAAAGTACCTGGTAAATGACAGAAGCTATGTTATTGATGAAAGACTCATCCGATTTGGTGAGAAGGCTGGCTATCTCCTCCTCTAGGGGGTGCTTGGAAGCCTAGCGGACCAAGCAGGACATATGATAACCTTGTTGGAACCTCTCTCCACTTGTTCCCACCTGAACTGACCCTGTCGCTTCCCCAGCCCCAGTTCTGCTGCCTGCTGAGGCCTGAGCCTCAGCCCTGTGATCATTCCCAACTTTGGAAGGGGAGAGTATGGCGTCAGCCATCCAAATGGCCTCCTCCTTTTCGAATGAGGATGGGACAGCTATTGTAAGACTCGTATCCTAGCCCATACTGGTTTATAAGCTTCTACAATCTTCCTGGTCAAATTCCAGTGACCCACGATCTGTTATCCACATTTACATGTGATCCTGAGTTATGTCCCATATATCAGAGTCAGCTCGACCCAAGACTTATATCTTAGCGACCGCGCCGTCGCTATGGTTCCAACGCAGTGACTCGCGCACCGATCCAATACTCAGGCTAGAAGATGTGAGCCCACGTTCAGTTTGAGGAAAACACCATGCGTTTGCAATCTCAAAAGAGTCTCTACATCATGTCCCATCAATCAATGAATGTTTTCTTTCTCCTCAAGTAAAGGAATCCCAAAGTCAACTCTTTCTCACCCTCTCTCTTACACACCCATACCTGTCGAGTACACTATCACCTCACATCCATCACCTCTCTCTTATAACCATCCCTTCTCTCTCTTTCTCTTCACAATTTCCAAGCAACAAAGAGAAAAAAAAAAAGAGTGGACGTCTAAGCTCTCCCATGTGAGAAAAGAGTGAGTTGTGTGACCCACTTCCTCTTCCAAAAACCTTCATCCTAACCATTCATTTCTCATCTTCCACCATCAAAGTGAAGCACAAAGAGATCCGCTTTTCATCAGAGCAAGAAGATCGAACAGTGGGTGCTTTATACGCTAGATTTTTCATGCTTTGAGGATGGGCGAAGAGAGGCCTACCGATTGACGGTATGGATCTCACTTTGGACCCTAAATGTGGCCGATGGCCCACCTTGATTCTCATGATCATTCCATTCTGAGGCCATTCTCCATGGACCCCATCATGATATTTATTTTCCTTGCATAAAAAGAGGTCATCTAGACCATCCATTTTGGATGGAGAAGGAACCTCCATTGTAGATCTTTGATTTGGTGGGCCCAAATGTATTGGGACCCACTTGATGTATGATTGAATGCAAGGGAGGGCTCATAGTGGCGAAGCCCTCTCTCTCTCTCTCTCTCTCTCTCTCTCTCTCTCTCTCTCTCTCTCTCTCTCTCTCTTTCCCTTTTTGTGATGATATAGTTGAGTGGCCCACTCGGATGGACCCCACCTTGGTGTATGTCTTATCCACACCATCCGTGCATTTGATGGCCCACCTGAGCAAGGCCCACCTTAAATGCATGTGATATGGTCAAACCATCTAGCATCCAGAGACACATGACGTGAAATGAAAACCACAAATGTTAGCTTTGGTTTAAAGCTTTTGGGCAGTGTTATTCATGTAGGCCCCATCTTGACGTATGGATCCCATCCACGCCATCCATCCCATTTCCCGAATCATTTTAGGCGTTAACACAAAAACTGAAGCTGATCCGATTTTCTGGTGGGCCATAGTATAGCAAACAGTATTTTTTATAGTTGAAATACCCCTTGACGTTTCTGCACCCCAAAATATATTGAATATTAGGCTCGTTTAACTTGTCTTGAGCTATGGGAACCAATGGGCGGGATGGATTCTTCCTATGCAGGCCCCGCGCATGAAAAACCGTGAAAATACACGATTTCAAATAAAAAATAATATATGCAACTGACGCTGCTGCTGCCAGAGGGCACACAGGCAGCGCCTGCTGCGTTTAGGCAAATGGACAGTAGGGACCCACGGTCCCAGCCGTGGGCCCCACCATGATGTGTGTTTATCATCCATACCATGCATTTGGTGGGCCCCTTCTTGAAGTGGGCAACCTCCAAAAATCAATCCTATCTGGAACTCAGGTGGCCCACGTCACAGGAAATAGTGGGATTGAACGTCTACCATTGTAACCCTTTTGGGTGTCCTAGAAGTTTTGGATCATCATGAAATTTAGTTTCCCTCTTCATCTGGGTCTACGTGACCATATCAACGAATTGGATGGTAAATAAATCGTTATGGTAGGCCCCACGTGGGACCCAAGGATGTATGTGTTTTATTCACACCGTCCATCATTTTGGATGGTGGAAGCCACCACGGTTTTTGTGTTTTCACCACACCGTCCAGTGGTGGACGGTGGGACCCCAATGATGTGTGTGTTCTAACCACACCGTCCACTGTTTGGACGGTGGGGTCCACCATAATGCATGTGCTGTATTCAAACCATCCAACCATTTTGTCAGGTAATTTTAAGGGTTGAGTTTAAAATGAGACAGATCCAGTATCAAGTGGACCACACAGTAAAAGCAGTGGGGATTGAGTGTCTTGCATTGAAACCTTTGTCACGGAAGTTTTGGATCATTAGGAAAATTGTTTTTCCTCGTAATTCAAGGTTGTGTGACCTTATGATCAGATTTGTATAGAAAATAAATGTTATGGTAGGCCTTGAGAATTTAATGGTGGAATTCATTACCACCACTATTATTTGGAGTGCGGTCTAGTGTATCTTTTGATATGATTCATTTATATATATATATATATATATATATATATATATGTATATATATATATATATATATTATACATATGGATGTATTTGTGGCCGTCCGTTTAGACCCATTTGATATATACATGAGGCCCATGTGATTAGGCCCATTTTGATGTATTCTAAGGCCCATGGGTCGAGGCCCAATGGGATGTATACAAGGTCTATTGTATTGTGTGATTCCACCATGAGTTATGTAATGACATTTATGGTGGGCCATGCATTGGGAATAATGTTGGTTTGATATCCACATTGTAAGAATAGTGTTGGTTAAATGTCTGTATTATAACTCTCCCTAGGGCCCATTAATAGGCCCATACTTGTTGTGTGTAAGCCATCAAGGCCTATCTTTGTTGTGAGGATAGTTCATCACTATATAAATTGTTTAGTATAACTCCATGATTCATGCCCATACACATCATATGTATGCTTGATATGAGGAATGTCTGATCATAGCATACACCATTAGGCAGACCATTTACGGGACTCCTTATGTGACGAAGTGCCCACATTATCGGGCAGTACGCGCAGGATTGCTGCATGACTGAATAGTGTGACTCATGTATCTCACATATATGTGACCTGATCATTATACGCCCTAGTGACATCAGGGTCGTGGCCCACACATGTACATCATGGATGGCTAAATGGGACACCAGAAATACTTGGTTCTAGCACTGTAGGTACTTAGGATGTCCTTGGGTGAAAATCTCAGAGTCTCTGAGGCTAAGAGGTGCCCCAACGTCTAGATCGAGTAGAACATGAGCGCCCGAGTATCGAATACCAGTAGGCCACGTCTCCCGGAGTGTCGTGGTCGGTTAGGAGGGGGTGTGGCCTTACCTACCCAAGTGAGGGGGTTATAAGCTAGGTTGAGTATGACCAGCTCGTAAATAGGTCCGCTATCGACAAGCCGAGTAGGTATTGACAGACTGATCGCTAAGCGGATAGTGAGGTCTCTTCCACTTGCTGGGCTATGTGGCTAGGGAGGCAGTAGTCGATGTGGAGTGTAATAGACCCCGGTGATTTTTCGAAGAGCAACCATACTGATATGTGGACTTATTGAGTAGGAATTGCATATTCATTCATTCATTCATTCACTATCCACTCGGACTGGTGGTGCATAACTATTTGTTACAAATACTTTCGCATAGCCAGGATTTCGGTTGGGCGCGCGACTAACCTGAGATTAAGAGTTTACCACATTGAGTCTAACTATCCAAATTTAAGTATGGGTAGGTTTAGATAGAAGTCCCTTGTGGTGGACCCCATAGCCTGCGATACTGTGTACTATCATCCCAACTTCACATTTCAGCATGGTCATTTCATTTGCAGTATCCTTCACATATTACATTGCATCCGCAGTATTTAGCATTATGGGTTACTATATTTTTACACTTTTATGGCCTAGACGGACTTAACAGAATTTGCATATTGCATTGCATCATCGGCATTTGATATTTGGCTTCCACACTTGCATAGTCGATCCGCATTACGTATTCTATTATTGAATGATTCATGGACTTACTAGTATATTTTCGCTTACTCTAATATCGTATGATACATAATTTTTTCAGTATTTCTACTTATCCCAATGATATATGATTTATGAGCTTTATTGTATGCTTGGCACTTACCTTATACACACTTTCACCACCCTCTAAGCTTTCTATAAGCTTATACACGATAAATACGTGCAAGTGGCATTAAGTTGCAGCAGCGTTAAGCTTGGAGCGTGCAGCAGACTTCTGGAGCTTCAATTTTAAAACATATGTATTTCCCTTTCAGCACTGTATTCAAATGATTATATTAGTGGATATGTGATGATGATGTTGCCTTAGTGATTTGGGTAAACTTGCAGTTATGCTTCTTACGAGATAAATATACGTTGGAAAATCCTCCTTGTAGGATCCCAGAATCAGAACATGGCGTATGGATGCTAGGAGCCGAGAATGGGGTACTACGAAGGCTGTCGGCACCGGATTCGGTGATCGAGAATTTTGTGAGCCCAGTTTTTGAGTTTGGGGCATGACAGAAGTTAATATCAGAGCATAACTTGGGAATACCTAAAGATAACATTACATATCTGCTGATAGCTACCCTACACTCTATGATTGTTGAGAACTTAGAATGGTTAGATTCTCGAGTTCGAATAACTTGGAGATTTTCGGATATAGCTCCCTACCGTTGAGATTGTGAGGCTACATAATATTTCAATTTCGATCATTTCTGACTAGGATCCGAGGTCCAGTTGGATCATCTTAGTGTTGATGAGGCATTTTAGGAGCAGAAAGCTGAGATTTGCAGGCGATGTCCCCATTCTTAGGTGTTAGATTATACTGGCATGTTGTGTTCGGATAGGATTTCTCACCCTTGGTGAACTCCGTATTGGTTGTGTCATGTTTTAATTTTTGAGGATAAAATTTTTTATTAGATGGGGAGAGCTGTAAGAGCCGTATCCTAGCCCGTATTGTTCCATAGGCTTCCGCAGTCTTTCCGGTCGAATTTCGACGACCTATGATCTGTTATGGGCATTTACGCATGATCCTGAGTCGTGTCCTTATATCAGAGTCGGCTCGACCCGAGATTGTATCTCAACGACCGCGCTATCGTCGGGGTTCCAATGTCGTGACTCGCACACTGATTCGATACTCAGGTTAAAAGATGTGGGTCAGCGTTCAGTTCAAAGAAAACACCGCACGTTTACAATCCCAAGAGAATCTCTACATCAAGTTCCATCAATCAATCAATGCTTTCTTTCTCCTCAAGTCAAGGAACCCCAAAGTCAACTCTTTCTCACCCTCTCTCTTACACACCCATACCGGTCAAGTACACTATCACCTCACATCCATCACCTCTCTCTTACAACCATCCCTTCTCTCTCTCTTTCTCTTCATAATTTCCAAGCAACAAAGAGAGCAAAAGAGTGGACGTCCAAGCTCTCCCATGTGAGAAAAGAGTGAGTTGTGTGACCCACTTTCTTTTCCAAAAACCTTCATCCTAGCCATTCATTTCTCATCTTCCACCATCAAAGTGAAGCACAAGGATATCGGATTTCCATCGGACCAAGAAGATCGAATAGTGGGTGCTTTATAGGCTAGATTTTTCATGTTTTGATGATGAGGCAAGTGAGGCCTACCGATCGATGGTATGGATCTCACTTTGGACCCTAAATGTGGCCGATGGCCCACCTTGATTCTCATGATCATTCCATTCTGGGGCCATTTTCCATAAACCCCACATGATATTTATTTTTCTTGCATAAAAAGAGGTCATCTAAACCGTCCATTTTGGGTGGAGAAGGAACCTCCATCGTAGATCTTTGATTTGGTGGGCCCACATGTATTGGGATCCACTTAATGTATGATTGAATGCAAGGGAGGGCTCATAGTGGCAGAGCCCTCCATCACACGTCTCTCTCTCTCTCTCTCTCTCTCTCTCTCTCTCTCTCTCTCTCTCTCTCTCTCTCTCTCTCTCTCTCTCTCTCTCTCTCTCTCTCTCTCTCTCTTCCCCTTTTTGTGATGATGTAGTTGAGTGGCCCACAGGGATGGACCCTAGCTTGGTGTATGATTATCCACACCATTCGTGCATTTGGTGGCCCACCTGAGCAAGGCCCACCTTAAATGCATGTACTATGGCCAAACCGCCCAGCATCCAGAGAAGCTGGACGTGAAATGAAAACCACAAATCTTAACTTTGGTTTAAAGCTTTTGGGAAGGGCTATGCATGTAGGCCCCACCTTGACGTATGGATCCCATCCACGCCGTCCATCCCATTTCCAAAATCATTTTAGGTGTTGAGCCGAAAAATGAAGTTGATCTGATTTTCTGGTAGGTCATAGTATAGCAAACAGCGTTATTACCATTGAAATACCCCCTGACGATTCTACACCCCAAAATATATTGAATGGGCTTGTTTGGCTTGTCTTGAGCTATGGGAACCAATGGGTGGGGTGGATTCTTCCTATGTGGGCCCTACGCATGAAAAACCATGAAAATACACGATTTCAAATAAAAAATAATATATGCAGTAGACTCTGCTGCTACCAGAGGGCGTGCAGGCAGCGCCTGCTGCGTTTAGGCGAATGGACAACAGGGACCCACTGTCCCAGCCATGGGCCCCACCATGATGTGTGTTTACCATCCATACCGTGCATTTGGTCGGCCCCTTCTTGAAGTGGGCCCCCTTTAAAAATTAGCCTTATCTGGAACTTAGGTGGCCCACGTCACAGGAAATAGTGGGCTTGAACGTCTGCCATTGCAACCCTTTTGGGTGTCCTAGAAGTTCTGGATCATCATGAAATTTGTTTTCCCTCTTCATCTGGGTTTACGTGACCTTATCAACGGATTGGATGGTAAATAAATCATTATGGTGGGCCCCACGTGGGACCCAAGGATGTATGTTCCATCCACCATTTTGGACGGTGGAAGCTACCATGGTTTTTGTGTTTTCAACACACCATCCAGTGGTGGACGATGGGACCCCAATGATGTGTGTGTTCTCACCACACCATCCACTGTTTGGACGGCGGGGTCCACCATAATGCATGTGTTGTATTCAAACCGTCTAACCATTTTTTCAGGTAATTTTAAGGCTTGAGTTTAAAAATGAGACAGATCCAATATCTAGTTGACCACACAACAAAAGCAATGGGGATTGAGTGTCTGCCATTGAAATTGTCACAAAAGTTTTGGGTCATTAGGAAAATTATTTTTCCTCGTAATTCAAGGCTGTGTGACCTTATGATCAGATTTGGATAGAAAATGAATGTTATGGCGGGCCTTGAGAATTTAATGGTGGAATTCATTACCACCCCTATTATTTAGAATGCGGTCAAGTTGATCTTTTGATATGATTCATTTATATATATATATATATAACATATGGATCTACTTGTGGCCGTCCATTGAGACCCATTTGATATATAATGAGGCCCATGTGATTAGGCCCATTTTTTTGTAATCTAGGGCCCATGGGTCAAGGCCCAATGGGATGTATACAGGGTCTATTGTGTTGTGTGATTCCACCATGGGTTATGTAATGACATTTATGGCGGGCCATGCCTTGGGAGCAATGTTAGTTTGACATGCACATTGTAAGAATAATGTTGTTTAAATGTCCACATTATAACTCTCCCTAGGGCTCATTGATAGGCCCATACTTATTATGTATAGGCCATCAAGGCCTCTCTTCATTGTGAGGATAGTTCATCACCATATAAATTGCTTAGTATAACTCCATGATTCATGCCCATACGAATCATATGTATGCCAATATGAGGAATCTTTGATCATAGCATACGCCATTAGGCAGACCATTTATGGGACTCCTTATGAGACGGAGTGCCCACATTATCGCGCAATACGTGCAGGATTGTTGCATGATTGGATAGTGTGACTCATGCATCTCGCATATATGTGACTTGATCATTATACGCCCTAGTAACATCAGGGTCGTGGCCTCTATAGGTACATCATGGATGGCAAAATGGGACACCGAAAATACTTGGTTCTAGCATTGTATGTACTTAGGATGTCCTTAAGTGAAAATTTCATAATTCCTGAGGCCAGGAGGTGCCCCAACGTCTAGACCGAGTGAAACATGAGCGCCTGAGTGCTGAATACCAGTAGGTCGCATCTCTCATTGTGTCATGGTCGATTGGGAGGGGGTGTGGCCTTATCCGCCCGAGTGAAGGGGCTATAAGTTCGGCTGAGTATGACCAGCTCATAAATGGGTCCGCTATCGATGAGCCGAGTAGGTATTGGCAGACTGCTGGCTATGCGGATAGTGAGGTCTCTTCCACTCGCTGGGCTGTGCGACTAGGGGGCGGTAGTCAGTGTGGAGTGTAATAGACCCCGTTAAGTTCCCAGAGAGCAACTGTACTGATATGTGGACTTATTGAGTAGGAATTGCATATACCTTCATTTGTTCATTCACTATCATATGTATTTCCCTTTCAGCACTGTATTCCAATGATTATATTAGTGGATATGTGATGATGATGTTGCTTTTGTGATTTGAGTAAACTTGTAGTTATGCTTCTTACGAGATAAATGTACATTAGAAAATCCTCCTTATAAGATCCTAGGATCAAAACCTGGCGTATGGACGCTGGGAACCGAGAATGGGGCACTATGGAGGCTATCGGAACCGGATTCGATGATCGAGAATTTTGTGAGCCCGGTTTTCGAGTTTGGGACGTGACAGCTATGCGAGGCTCAGGGGCTATGGGAGGTGCTTCAGCAATATGAGGGGCGGCAGCGAGGGGAAGGGTTAGAGCCAGAGCATTGACAACAGCGACTTCAACCGCTACAGGCACTGGAGTCGGAGCTACATCAATAGAAATTGAAGCTGTAGCTGGAGCTATTGTAACGCCTCGAAAAAATCTGTACAGAGACTCGAGTACCAACTCGATCAGAAATCGCGTAGGATTAATTCCTTTAGAAATTAAGCGTAAGTTAGCTAGCGCTATGCTAGATTAGCTGTGAAATTAGCACTAATCACTTTAAATACGTTCTGCAGGACCCAAAACTTGTAGAATCAATGACGCTATAATACCCTGAAACTTAGGTTCAAACTCTAAACCCGTTTGCTCTCAGGAATCCTTTGAAACTTCGTATTGGATTTAGACCGTGCGTCGAAAGTCCGATGTCTACAATCTTAGACCGTTATGACCGCTTAGCTGGACTTGACAATCATTTCGAAAATTAAGCCCAACTAATGTTCTGAGGCTATTTCATTGAGCCTGGAGCAGGGAGTGTGAGAAAGAGTGAAATTCATTTAAAATTAAATGGAATTTAAATAAATCTGGCACGTTTCGTTTGCGGGATCAGTATAAGCACTTAGACCATCGAAATCTGATCCAAATATACCCTTGGATCAGGAAACATTTCTCACTCAGGTCAGTGTACTTGGAATCTTTGATCGAGTCTCCGTGACCGCTGAACTGAAACTGGATCGCCACGTGCAATCTGGGAACTCTACCGGTCTGAAATCTTCATGTGAGCAGGATCCGATGTACATGAGCTTAAGCACGATCGCATTCGGCCAGGGGACCTCCCGAAACGCTCTTTTGGATCGAAAAAGTTTCGATTTGGTTATAACTCAAGTATACCTTGTTCCCAAGTCTATTTAGGTTAGGTTTTAGCCTATATAAGGGCTTTAAACCCTCTCATATCTCTCCCATCCAAATTTGCAACAAACCCTAGAAAGTGAAGAGAGAGAAAGAGAGAATTTGTGAGAGAATTGTGAGAGTCTTCCTGCCACTTGCTGCAGCTTCTACCCGTGTTCATTCACCACATTCAAATCACTTTCCGGTGATTTTCAACGCACTTCTAGGTAAGAAAACCCTACCATCTTGCTGTTTTAGGAATTCCTTTGATTCAAATAGCAAAGTAGCTTACGTATCTTATGCATTAGGTCGCCTTAGCGCCGTTGACGAAGCGTAGAAATTCTGTTTGAATCGATACACGTCTAAGGCGAAAGGTGAGGATTTTAGACGCTTTGATTGACTGATTTCAAATCTTTCAATGTCGTTTAATAGTAGATTATCAAAGAGAACGCCGTTTGACATGTAGAACATGCTGTCCATTTTCTGTTTCGACTGCGTATGGGAAATATGAGATTTAGGGTATTTTAGGTATTTATAGGAAATACTGTTCACGTCCATATTTTGCTGAAATAATTTCCATGGCTATTTTTCATGTTATGATATTAGGAATGCGCGTATGATCTGTTTGGCGAAGAGATTCACCCTAATGCGCACTTTGAGTCGACATACGCTATGTAGACTAACGTGTGTAGACTAAGTGTTTGTATAAATTTTTGTATTAGTATGTATTGAGTAAATAGTGTTGTGAGTTAGTTTTGAGATTAAATTCTCAATTAATATGCTGATGTTTATGATTTCCATCATGTTGGCTATATGTATTGATTTCATTATATATATGATAAAAATTGGCGCCGAAGGGCCCTTACCATGAGGAGCCACCGGCCTCCTCCGAACAGTAATTTTTGTTCAGGTTTCAGCCCTCAATATCTCCTCGACTGTCAGGGCGGCCTTCCTACTCTAAGACCCAAAAGCCTCAGCCATACCTATATATAAAGTAATGAATCAGCATCCAAGTTAAAAGATTCAGTCCTTTCAAAGTAAGGGATGAAGGAAAAACTTATTGAAGGAAGTTGGGAGGGGCTTAGACTTGTGAAGTTCGAACCAATGAAGGTTGGCAGCTGTGATCAGATTCGACCAGGAGCGGAGATCTCCCGAGCGCACTCTAGCCTTGGCGAACTGATTTTTTTGGTCTGAGGTAAGGAGAGGCGAACCTCTCGAAAAATCTACAGAAATAAAAGGAAAGCTTTAGTCCAACCACAACAAAAGGTAAAAGGATGTAAAAGTACAAAAAATGCACGAGGTCTGACCTAGTGTGGTAAATTGGGTGGGGACTCGAGTCATCAAGTCCCCGAACTCTGCTATTGGTGTCTCCCATTCACCCGAAGCCTAGAACCATTTGTTCTTCCAATCCTTGTTAGAGGATGGAAGATTCATGACCAGCTCTGACCCTTTGCTGTCGTGAGTTGTGAAGTAATACCATAGCTCATGGTTATCATGCTTGACTAAGTACAAGCTTATCAGATCCTCTGGTGTCAGCTCTAAGTTCCCAACATGACATCAGATGATGTAAGAAGAGATCAAAACCCACAAAGCATTGGGGGTAAATTGATTAGAAGCAAGTCCTAGGTAGGTTGTCAGGGCTCGGACGAAGGAGTGCATACGGAGTCGGAGTCCGCACTGCAGAGCATAAAGGAAAATTATGACTTTCCCATTGGCAGGAGCACCGGCTGTGTCGAGGGGCTCTGACGTCCTTATCTGCACAGAGTCCGGGATCTCGAACTCCGATCGGATCCATCCCATCTGGGACTCTGCCTGCACAGAGCCTCCCGAGATGACCTCCGAACCCCACCCACTCACGGGCATCTCAGCACCACCCACCACAGAGTCTCGGGGGGCTCGGGCAGCTCTCTTTTTTCCTGTACAGCCCGTCCAAGCCCCCACTTCTTTGCCCTGTCTCGGTGGGGAAAGAGGGGTACTGCTTCCAAGGGACCTTCAGATGCCCCTCTCTTGTCATCTGAGCTCCCCGGCCCGGAGTCATCATCCAAATCATAATCTTCTCGAACCAGGTTTAAATTGACCAACATCCCACGGAAGTAAAGGAAAAAGAAGTGATGCAAAAGAAAGGGGGGACTCACCAAACGTCCACCAGGAATCGCCTCCTTCAGAAACCCCTAATCGGTGAGAATCGCCTCGCCAAAAAATTCAAATCGGTCGAAATCTCCTTCACCGAAAATCACCTCCTCAGGGAACTAGCAGCGACAAGAGTTTAGAAAATGCAGAAATGAGGGGCATTTCCAAAAGGCTAGGGGATTATATGGCCTGGGAAGGATCTTCGCATTAATGACAAGGCATGATGGCACAACCAAATCATCACGAGCCAAATTCGGGACACTCGTGGTTACAGGTCACTGGCTTAAGCTCTGTCAGGCCGTGTGCTTCTG
This sequence comes from Magnolia kwangsiensis, assembly GCA_037074715.1. Taxonomy (NCBI): domain Eukaryota; kingdom Viridiplantae; phylum Streptophyta; class Magnoliopsida; order Magnoliales; family Magnoliaceae; genus Magnolia; species Magnolia kwangsiensis. The sequence continues at coordinate 81,523,089 of CM073589.1, read as the reverse complement.
GCATTGGGTTACGAGCTCGGGGTAGCGAAAGCGGCGCTCGAATAGGGGAAGCGTCGCTCAAACGTCTCTCGTGGCATACATGGCGTTCAGCCATAAGTTCGGCAACGATTCGAGATCTTAATCGTCGCCACGCGTCCGCTGGAGGTTAGCTCATGGACAAGAAACTCTGAGGACGTATCTCTTTAAATGTAGAAATCTTAATTACAACCGCACGCATGGAAGATACGACTGAGGAAGCTATTGATCTTCTGTATATGTTTACTTTTCGAGTTTGTGTCCGAACTTTGAGAGTAGGGCTTCTGTTATGGGAAAATCTTAGCCCCTTCAATTTCGCGGGGAAACTCAACTCGACAGGTTAAGTCCGCTGCCCACCTCGAAGCTTGGAGGGGAGATCTCTAGAATACCTAATAGATAAGTGGTGTTGAGTCCCTCATGAGCTTGGACGAAGCCCGTCCCAATCTCTGGACATTGTCCTGCGTATGCTAGTCCAGGTTTGAGACTCGAAGTCAGGGCCTCTTCAGCCTGAGATCCCGAGCCGAGTCCGAGGTTGGATACGGATGTTCCATGCGCTAAACTGAGAAACTACCTTAAGAGGACATGATTGATTATCTCGCATGCAGATATGCACGATACGTTACAAGATCCCTGGATTACAGATAATATCTCCACGATCATAGTATCCCACTAATTGAGTGAATCATGCCGAGATTAACGAACCCAGACTGTCTGATAGGAAAGTATAAATATAATGGGACTCCATTGCTATAGGTACTTAACATCTCACACCCTCTCCCTGCAATCAACGTAGACCTAGATTCCCTTGACCTGACTTAGGCATCGGAGGGTCCCCAGGCTTAGCCAAGGTCTCCTTTACTCACTCTCTGTGTAGGACCAGGGTTCCTTAGAGGTTCGCCATACCGAGTGGAGGGTGATCCAGATTTTAACATCAACATTTTTTATCATTATTATTACCTATACACATTGTTATATATTTATCTTTTTATTTATTTATTATTATTATTATCATGCCTATATGTAAGATGTGGGGCTACACGTTATGCATCATTTAGCTACATACACTAATATTAGGGTTACTTTGCAAAAAGTGAGCAACACCACGTGAACCTCCAATTACTAAATCGCGGTTTACTGAGCATTCACACAGCCCAATGATTGGATTGACTAGCATTTAATTATCAACAACCCTTAGGATCCTAAAGAATGTTTAGGTGTGGTTTGGGAGTTAAATATGAAGCCAGATAATCTGACCTGTGCTTTCAAATGACAGATCATGTTACAGGACGTTGTAAACTTAGTAAATGGTGGATTCCATGATTCAGGGTTCTAAATCTAGAAAGGTCAACTAGATTTGTCCACCAATGAAATTAGAGTTCTAAAAATAGGTCTCTCTGGCGATGTGGTGGTCCATCTTGAATGATAACGGGTGGATAACTTGGTATTCGAATGAGGATTGTTTTCAACGATTGGATTTAAGCCAGAATGAATGTGAATTTTCACTTAAGTTATGCTTGTATTTACATTAAATTAAATTACATGGTAACACTCGAGTACTGGAAAGGATGGGGTGTTACAAATACGGCTAGATTTTTGGGAGTCCACAGCTTCTCTCTTGCTAGGGGAGATGAGAAATGAGGGAGAAAGGGAGGGAGAGAGAGAGAGAGAGAGAGAGAGAGAGAGAGAGAGAGACTAGGTAGGGGGGCTATGACTAGTGTAGGGTGAAGTCATCCTAGCCTAGGTATGCTAGGGTGATGTCACCACCATAATTTCTTTCTAGGGAAATGCACTAGGACACCTCGGGTCGGCTCAGGTTTACAGGCTGCAACCTAAGGTCGCACGCAAATGATATCTATAGGTCGCAGGTCGCCGAAATTCAACTAGGAGAACTACGGGATCCTATGGAATAAAATGGTATTAGGACACAGGCCTGACACTATTCCCCCAGTCTTTTGAAAATATTTACATTTTGTTTGTAATGGATTATGTTACCAAATAAGTCGAACCAATCCCATGTCAAAATAATAACCATCACATGGTCATTAAATTTCTTAAAGAAAACATCCTTTCTCGATTCGGCATGCCTCGAGTCATTATTAGTAATGGTGGGTTACAGTTTTGTAATAGGTCAGTCGAAACCCTAATGAAGAAATATCGCATGACACACAAGGTGAGTACCCCCTATCACCCACAAACAAGTGGTTAGGCCAAGATCCATAATAGGGAAATTAATAAATTTTGGAGAAGACGGTAAATCCCAATCATAAATATTGGTCAATTCAATTGACTGATGCTTTATAGGCATACCGTACTGCATATAAAACCCCTATTGGAATGTCTCCCTTTGGACTCCTCTATGGGATGGCTTGCCACTTTCCTATAGACCTGGAACATAAGCCCTATTAGGCAATCAAAAATCTGAATTTTAAATTGAACAACGCTAGCTTGTTGTGTAAAGAAAAGATTAATGAACTTGAAGAGATTCGAAACGATGCTTACGAGATTTCTAGATTTTATAAGGACAAGATGAAGAAGTTCCATGACCGGAACATTTTTCGAAAAACATTCACGATAAATGAAAAAGTCATATTATATAATTCTAGGCTCCATTTATTTCTGGAGAAATTGAGATCTCGTTGGACATGCTGAAATTGCAATTCAGACCATTTCTATTGAAGTATGAATGTATGACTGAGGTCATAGAAGGTGGTGAATAGGACTTTTGAATAATTATGCCAAATTAAAATCCCTATTGCAAAGCTTAAACTAATCTCCAGTTAAACTAAGCAAAGCAATCTAGCTCTAAGGCTTCCAAGCTAATAGAGGATCCAATCTCATAGACTTCTAAAGATATATCAATCAATCAACTAGTATATAGCATGGTGAACATGTGTGAATGGAATATGCTACTTATTAATCCTAAGCATTCATCCTATCATGCATACATATCTAAGCATTCAAACGTATAAGCATGAATTAAACAGATGCACAAATGTTAATCCCAAACACAAGAATGTATAGCGGTTTAGCTATGTGCCTACTCCACTCTCGGTGGACGCACTCTCTCCTAGAGTGTACCTAATTTCACTATGTAAAGGTTTTAAATTAGGTTTACCTCAAACATTTACAACCTACACAAGGTATAGCCTACACAAGGCAGTCACTCATGCTTACACAAGGCATTAACACATACCTATACAAGGCATTAACACATGCCTACACAAGGCAATAGGTACTACACAAGAACAATATACATATTCTCCCGTCGGAGGCATACAAAAGGTCTTAGTAAGTTTGAAAACAAACTTTGAAATCGAATCCTACATAATGAAGAGGTTTCAGACTCTTTGGACTCTTGTACTTACATATAAGTGGATGAGCTCTTCTTGTTGTACCTCGTGGGTTTCCTGATCTCTGCATTATTGTACTTCAATCAGCTCCTGAACACTCCCCCGATCACAATGATGTGGTTGTTCTGATGTTTTAGCTTCATGATCAATTTCCTTACATATAATGTTCCTTTAGGGTAAACAAGGTAATGGGAATAGGTTGAATCTCCTACTATTGGATGGTAAGTGGATTTCCTAGAGAATTCAACTGATGGATGCTCTAGAGTATTATAGAGACTAAAAATATACGAATAAGTTTGGTCCCAATACTCTAGAGAGGGCTTGAGATCATGCTCTTCACTAATAAGAGCTTTGAATGCTTATTAAGGTGAGGAATCACAATGATAAGAACATGAATCTCATATGGATGGAGCCTAAGATGATTAAGTTAAGCTTGGGATGCACTAGGGATTCTAGGATGCCCTAATCCATCATTTCTACAAAGATCCGGATGCTCATTTTATAGGAAAAAGGTTCCAAAAAATCTATAACGGCTATATTTCGGTCCTACCGAGAGGTCCTTCAGTCGAACCGAACTATCGTTGGTCAGACTGAATTAATGCTCGGTCGGACCGAATAAAGTCCTGAGGTTACTGGACACTTTTGGTCAGTATCGGTCCAACTGAGACTTGTCTTCAATTGTAGTCAGTCGGACCGAATTAACTCTAAATCTTATTGGACTGTTTTGGGCTATTTCGATCAGACCAAAGGTTTCTTCAGTCAGACTAAAGATCCCATTCGATCAAACCTACTCCAACTGAAATAGAGATAGATTTTCCTATTTAAGTTTTTGTACAGCAATAGCCATGTTCAGTCGGACCGAAGGTTGCTATTTTTCAATTTCTGTTTCAGCAACTTCAAACTTCTAAGGCCAAATCTAAGGAGATAGGATTTATGAACTTTTATGGCTGAAAGGATGACCTAACTGAGGTTTTCTTGTTTGGGTCAGGATCATCTAAAGGGTATAGGTTTGCTTTGAGGATTTAGAATCATAGGGGCATCTTTTTACCCTGTGAGTGTTACTTGATTCTTTCACTCCAGTTGCGTTTTTAATCTTCATTTTCCAAGGGCTCACCAGACTACTTGACACAACAATTCACGTGATTGGCAAATGAGTGTGCATTAATGAGTGCACTAACACATGCCCCTTCATTGTCAAAACTGTTTATCCTCATGAGGTTGTAGAGATTGAGAAATTAATGAATGGTCATGCTTTTAAAGTAAATGGTCATCGATTAAAGCCATTTGTTGAGAAATTTGATTCAGAGGAAATGTTCATCCATTTTATTGATCTTATGTACTAGGACTGAACTCCTAGTCTAATAGATGTGTAGTTAGATTTGTTTCTTTCTTAGGATTTATGATTAGGATAGTTGTTTTAGTTTGTTTAGTTTTCATGCTAACCTCATTTACATATTGAGAACTTTGCAAAAGCTTCAATTCTTCTTCTTTAGGTATTATTTTCCTATCACATTCTTTTTATTTTTGTTGTCTCACGTGCATTGATTGTTTACATCTTTTACATTGAGGACAATGTAGAATTTAGGTTGGGAGTATGAGATTAGGAAGACTAATCTATGTTTTCCAAGTTCTTGAGCAAAAGTCTTTGAAATTTTTGAATTTTTAATTTCATAACTCGTTTAGGAAGTGAAAATCTGTGTAATTGAGCATGTTCTAAGTACTATGATAACATATAGAGTGGATTTTTAAAATTTTTATAGTTTAATCAGCTGAGTAAACTATTGGTTAAGTTCTTGCAACAATTTAATTAATAGAAAAGCTTAAACATCAATTGAATCTAATTCACAATTCACACTTAACTTGTTTTCTGTGAGCATGTTATGAGTAATTGAGCATGTTTTGAGTACTATGATAACATATAGAATGGATTTTTTAAATTTTTAAAGTTTCATCAACTAAGTAAACTATTGGTTAAGTTCTCGCAACGATTTAATTAATAGAAAAGCTTAAACATTAATTGAATCTAATTCACAATTCATACTTGTTTTTTATGAATAATACTAGGATATCTGATTTTAGCATGTTTATTGTTGAGGATCAAATATTGCATATTATCCTCCATTTATATCTTAGTTTTAAAAACATGATAATGCTCAATGTTCCATTTTACTCATGTTTGTGTTGCAAGGTGAATTTAAGAGCTTCGATTAAAAAGGATGCTAAAAGCATGTATTTGATGCTCAAGAATCACCAAGGCAAGGGATGGATCTTAGGAGACCAATATTAAAGAATTCACATGCCAATGATCCAAGAAAACCAAGTGAGGAATAAAGAGAATCAAATATTTGAAGTGAAGAAAAGGAATCCTGAAATCGTCTTGAAAAAGCATATTCTAAAACTCTAGGTCATTTTGTGAAATTGCACAGAGTAAAGTCTATTTTGAAAAACTGTGCAGAGTGAAGTCCATTTTAGCAAACTGCGTAAATTTGAGGCAATTTCTAGAGTTTTTCAACTATGTGCAAAATTTAGAGTTTCACAACTATAAATGGGACTCCCTAGGATATTCTTAGGCAACTTCTAAGGTTTAAGGAGTGGAGAAAAATGATAGAAAAGTCATCGCCAAGAGTTTTTCTTCTTCTTCCTTAGTTATTTTTATATTTTTCTTAAAAAACTTTGATCCAATCATGTCTATAGTTTGCTATACCTCTTAGCTAGGGCTAAGAGGTAAATCTTGTAGCATGATGGGATGTTTTTATTGCTTTAATTCATGTTTATGTTAAACTCCGTGGATTCTAATTTGCTATATAAGGAATACTTTCAATTTTTAATGATTTATTGTGACTCAAATTATAGTAAATCTGCAATAGCTTTGAGTATCTTCTTTTCCTAATTTGATATTGTGAAATTAGTAAGCCCTGTTGTTCACCATCGTCTCGTAGGCAAGGTAGGGTGATGGAATCCTTCCTAATCTTCATAATTCTCCTGCTTTGAGATTATGGGATTGGTAAATTCTGTTGATTGTCATTGTCTCCTGGGCATGGTTTGGTGATGGAATTCCTATCAATTATAATAGTTCTCCTTCGTTGAGAATTAGGTCAATGGAAGTTCGGATTTGGTTTTATTGATATATTTTTCAATTGGATAGGATAGGACTTCAATTCTAATTATGTTACTTGAACAAGCAAGAGGTTTCCCTGATCACTACAAGTAGATCCTTGGCACCCTAATTCCCACCTTTAAATTTCTTAAGTTTCTAATTAAATCTCTCACAATTACTTCCTTTTATTTCAGATTTAAATTCACATCTTTTTCTAGTTTTACTTCTAGTTTCTTTCAAAATATTTACGAGATTAGTGCATGTGGATTCGACCTCAGTCTTACCGAGATTATTACTGCATCATAACCCTACACTTGGGGTTGTGAACAAGTTTTTGGCGCCGTTGTCGGGGATTGACAGTTGCGTTTTCTTATTTGATTAGTTTTGAAATTAGGTTAAGATCAGGATTTATTTACTTTCTATTTTTAGGTTAAGGTTCTTTCTAATTTGTTTTTAGAAACTAACTTTTCTTTTTATTTCTATATTTAGAAACTTTCCTAATTTTTTTTAGAAACTAGTTTTTCTTTCTATTTATAGATTTATAAACTTTCCTAATTTATTTTTAGAAACTAACTTTTCTTTCTATTTCTAAATTTAGAAACTTTCCTAATTTTATTTTAGAAACAAATTCTTTTTTTCTATTTCTAGATTTGAAAACTTTCCTAATTTATTTTTAGAAACTATTTTTTTTAAGAAACTAATTTATTTTTAGGACTAACTTTTTGTTTTGTTTTAGGTTAAGGTTTTTTCTGATTTATTTTTAGAAACTAACATTGTTTTCCGTTTTGTAGAATCTTAACATGGAACTCTCTAAACCAGTAAACTCGTTCTAACTTCTCTATTTACTTTCCATATTGCTGCAGGATTTTTCTTTTATTCTATTTTAGGATTAGATTTAGAATAGGGGTTTTACCATGTATATGCAAGAGTGAGAACGTCAATATGCTGAGCTAATTTTAAAGAATGCGAGAAACTGTAAAGGGTTGTCAGATGATTATGTTAGAAAACAACCTACGTCTCAAAATTTTTCTGAAAACATCATTGAGAACCAAACGAAATACAATTCTCCAATGGTTAAGAAGTCCTTACACAATCATATGTGGGAGAACAATTACACCCCACAGATTAAGAAAACAGTACGTGATTATTGGGGTTATCATGGGAGTGAGAACTTTTATCACCCATCAGACAAGAAGAAAACAATGAGAGATTATATTATGGGTGAAAATATGTATCAACAACCACCAGATTCTCCCACCTATAACCCATATGACTATAAACAGTGGAAACATCAATGTTGGGAAGATGAACCAGTAATACATCATAGTGATAATTCTCTTGGGTCCTCTAAATTTGAAACCTAACCAGAAACAATCCAAGAGGAGTCACTTCAGGCTTACACAGACGATTTTGCTGCCATCAGAAGAACAATAAAAGAACTTGCATCGTGCCCTGATATGCTAAAGGAGGCTAGTTCACACCAGCCTCAACCCAATCCAATTTTTCATTCCCAACTACCTACTTATAATCAGTGAAAACATCAAGATGGGGAAGTTGAATCAACAATGCATCATAGTGACAATTCTCTTGGGTCCTATACCTTTGAGATCCAACAAGAAACGATCCAAGAGAATTCACTTTAGAATTTCACACAAACTCTAGAACTCATCGAGCAAAACACACTTCAAAGGTTTTAAGAACTTATAAAAGGTATATAACAGTTAGATTCATGAGATGCGATTATGGAAAATACTGAAATTAAGAATAAAGAGTTGGATTGTGTTAATGAGCATACGATTCAATTTTTTAAAGAATCGATCTCGATGACACTCTAAAGGAATGATCAAGAGACATGGGTGTCTTTCAAATATAATGATACTGACACGCTCCAGTTATATGACAAGCTTGACTTAAATGAGGAAGAAGAGGCTAGTTTAAACAAGCCTCAACTCAACGTGAAAAAATAGTGTGAGGAAAGTGACTCATTCAACTTGTGAACTGTACAGAATTGGAAAATAATAAGTATTGGGATAAGAATCATGAGTTTATAGCCCAAGATTCGCTAGAATCGATTTCAATTATGGCTCAGGAAAGTGATCACGAAGTATAGGAAGTTGTCGACCATAATGATCTACTCCACCCATCTGACACACCTAATTTAAATGTGGAGGATGAGCCTCTTTCAATCAACCCTTCCAGCTCTTTTGAGGCGTGTGTAGACCACTCCCCTGATTTAGATTATAACATAATTAAGGAGATGGATGAGTCGCTCGATATGACTTTAGAATTTAAAACCACCTAGTTAAGGCCATCATCTGAGCTGTGAACCCTTAACGATATAGTGCCTCTATTGAGTAGTAGCAATGAATAGAATCTTCACATTAATAAGCCTACTGATCCACAATCTATCCATGCAGGGCAGGGTGAGCTGTATCCAGTGATAATTGGCTCTTACCAAGGTAAAGAGCTTAAGATCATGTTTCCCTTTATTTTAAGAGAAGACGAAGGAATCATTGGGCATATTATCACAGACCTTAATGTGGAAAATGAGCCTCTCTCAACTGGATATCCCAACTCTCTGAAAAATTGCTTGGCATATTTTACAAATTCAAATGATCTGATGATAAAAGAAATAATGGATGCCTTGCAAAACAATACCTTGGTGGTAGTTACTGACCGAGAGAACCCTTATTCTGAAGCCCTTCCTTCCACATATCTTGAATGTTTACCATTAAGAGAGGAGACGCTGAAAGTTGAACTGAAGCCTGAACCTTCAGAATATGTTGAGACTACATCACCTACTGAGAATTTTTTTAAATTTTATCTACTTGTAGTCTCTGATTCATCATGTTGCACTAACTCTGAAACTTTCTTTATCACAAGTGAATCATATGTACTTTGGACACCTAAGGAGATTAAAAGGAAACTTTATGCTGAGGTCCATAAATTTCTCTAGAAAATCATGCTCCAAGGCACCCAAACTTATTGCAATAAGGGCTTTTAGATGATCTTATTATGAAACCTATTAAGAAATTTATCAATATACTGGCCGAATGAGGAACCTTATGGCATGATTAAATTGCTTTCCCCTATTTTCCTAGTAAGGTTTATTGCTTTCAAAGAATTTAGGATTAGGATAGTTTATTTTTAGTCATTTACGATAGTTTTTTTTTTACTGTTTAGGATAGTTTATTTTTTGCTATTTAGGAAGGTTTGCTTTTTGATGGTTTAATTCTTGTAGTAACCCATCTTTATATTGAGATATTTTGGAAAAAAAAAAACCTTAGAATTCATTCTTCAACTAATACCTTTCCACCACTTCCCTTTTCTTTTTGTTGCCTCATTTACATTGAATACTTATCTTTTTTACATTAAGGAAAATGTAGATTTTAGGTTGACGGTGTGGATTAGGCAGGCTAATCAGTTGTTTTCTTATTCTTTGGGCAAAATTGTGAAAAAATGAGAAAATTTTCTGAAATTTCTGCAAATTTAAGTGATCTCAAAGTTAATCCATGAATTAAAATTGCAAGATACTTAATGTTGATGCCTTATGTCTCTAGGATTTTAGTCACTTGGGAGATCTCAAAATTTAGTTAAGTCATTGATCCTCGATTAGAAGTTTTAAACATTGATTGAGTCATGATTTCACATATCACATCCATCTTACACATTAAAGTGTCAGTTTGATATTGAATTATTAATTTGATGATTATTAAGCATGGAAGGAACCAACCTTGGGAATTTGTCCATCATGTTCAATAGGAAAAATTGAAAAGAAAGAAAAAGAAAATACAAAGCTAAAAAAAATAGTTGTCGTCAAAAAGTGCTACCTATTAAAGATCTTTAAAAAGATTGACATGGCGTGAAAGTCATCGATGGAAAAATCAAAAGCTGGATGTATAAAAGAGGGAACTAAAAGATGAACTGTAAGGCAAGTTTCGGTTTAGATTTTGGTTGTCCTTAATGATCTTTTAACTATCAATGTTATCATGAAAGTGATGAATTGAACATTTGATTGTAATAAGTCTAGACTTCATTATACACTCGTGGAACTCAATATTTGGAATTGTTCTAATTGAAGGATTAATGCTTTGAACCTGATTATGAAACTTACCGAGTGCTAGAGTTTAGAAGAAGGTAATACATAACATTGATGTATTTTAGAATTCTATTATCTGGATTATTTTTTAACCACTTGAGCTTATAGAAATTATCCTGTGACTCTTAAATATTTTTCACATACTTTGCTTGGGACTAGCAAGATGTTGGTTGGGGATTGTGTTGAGGGTCAAATATTGTATATTATCCCCCATTTATATCTCATGTTTGTGTTACAAGGTGAATTTAAGAGCTTGGATTGAAAATGGTGTTAAAAGCATGTATTTGATGCTCAAGAATCACCAAGGCAAGGGATGGATCTTAGGAGACCAATATTAAAAAATTTACATGTCAAAGATCCAAGAAAACCACGTGATGAATGAAGAGAATCAAAATTTTGAAGTGAAGAAAAAGAATCCTGAAATCGTCCTGAAAAAGTAAATTCTGACTGGGTGATTTTGTGAAATTGTGTAGAGTGAAGTTTATTTTACCAAACTGTGTAAATTTGATGCGATTTCTAGAGTTTTCCAAATATGCATGAAATTTAGAGTTCCACAACTATTAATAAGACTCCTTAGGACATTCCTAGGCATCTTCTAAGGTTTAAGGAGTGGAGCAAAATGGTGGAGAAGCCGTCGCCAAGAATTTTTTTTCTTCTTCATTAGTTGTTTTCATGTTTTTCTTAAGAAACTTTGGTCCAATTATGCCTATGGTTGAATAAACCTCTTAGCTAGGGATAAGAGGTAAAGCTTATAACATGATGGGATATTTCTATTGCTTTGATTCATGTTTATGTTGAACTTCGTGGATTATAATTTGATATTTAAGGAAAACTTTTAGTTTTTAATGGTTTATTGTGACTCAACTTACAGTAGATCTACAATAGCTTTGAGTATCTTCTTTTCTTAATTTGAGATTGTGAAATTAGTAAGTCCTGTTATTCACCATCGTCTCTTGGGTATGGTAGGGTGATGGAATCCTTCCTAATCTTCACAATTCTCCTGCTTTGAGATTATGAGATTAGTAAATCCTGTTGTTTGCCATTGTCTCCTGGGCATGGTTTAGTAATGGAATCCCTGCCAATTATCATAGTTCTCCTTTATTGAGAATCAGGTCAATGGAAGTTCAGATTTGGTTTTATTGATATATTTTCTAATTGGATAGGATAGGACTCCAATTCTAATTGTGTTACTTGAATCAAGCATGAGTGCTCCCTGATCACTACAAGTGGATCCTTGGTACCCTAGTTCTCACCTTTGAATTTCTTAAGTTTCTAATTAAATCTCTCACAATTAGTTCCTTTTATTTCATATTTAGATTCAAATCTTTTTCTAGTTCTACTTCTAATTGCTTTCAGAATACTCACAAGATTAATCCCTGTGGATTCGATCTTGATCTTACTAAGATTATAACTACATCGCGACCCTACACTTGAGGTTGTGAACATTTATCACTGAAAAGTGTTAGGAACCAAGTCTGGATATCCTTGACCACCTAAAAAATAATGTAAACGAAGAAAAGATCTAGCTAGAAAATAGTTAGATTGACAGAAAGTCCATTCATATGTGTGTTTCAAAGGAAATTCAAGTAAAAGATGAAAAAATTACCGTCAATATAAAATCCAAAAGATGGAAAAAGAAGAGAAAAGGAAATAGGTTCGGAATTAGCGCTTGTGTCGATCTGTCCACCTTAAGGTGATGAGCATGGCTGACATTATGAAATGATAGTTATCTTCTATGAAAAGTAAGTTAGGATTCACTGAGTACATTATAAACTTGATGTTTATACCCATTCTATTAGTTAATTGATGTATGAAGACTTAATTCAAGTGTTAACTCATAAGATTCGGCTCTAAAATTTCAAATTATCACTCTTTCATCTTTGATTCTTACCCATTCATACTCAATTACACAGAAGGTTATTTTTCGAAGGAGGTTTAAAAATTAAGAATTTGAAAGTTGTTTCACTCATGTTCTGCTCAGGCGTAGCAAAATGTTGGTTGGGGTATGTGTTGAGTGTCAAATATTACATTTTCCCCTGTTTATAACTTAGTTTTATGAACATGATAGTACTTAATCGATATATTTATGCATGTTTGTCTTACGGGGTGAATTTGAGAGCTTAGAAGTGAAAATAATGTTAAAAGTATGGATTTTATGCTCAAGAATTGTCAAAACAAGAATTGGATATTTTAAGGCCAATATCGAAGATTTTAAGAGTCCAAAATTCAAGAAAATCAAGTGAAGAAAGAAAAAAATCGAATTTTCAAAGTACAGAAATTCAAAGTTGCCAAACTTGACCTATCGATTATATTGAACACACTTCGATGCCATCAAAGGTGTTTGATGCCATCAAAGGACAATCGATCACATCAAGATTCTAATGAAAAATCAAGTTTGTTGGTGGACAATTAGGTGCAAATTTTGATTCCATCAAAAACCCTTTGATTCCATCCAAGCATACATTCGATGTCATTGAAGCCAGTTCGATGACATGGAGAATTCTGGATTTTCAAGCTCAACTCATTGGATAGTTCTGGACCATTTTTTATTGCATCGAAGACCTGTTCGATGACATCGAAGATCGGACGATGACATTGAAGGTTATGCAGTGAAAAAAGGTGCATAGTTCAAATTTAACCTGAACTGCCACTTTCGATGACATTGAAGGGTCATGTTCGATGACATCGAAGGCGTGCAGATTACGTAAATTTGAGGCAGTTTCCAAAGTTGGCCAAACAAATCCTATATATTTGGGTTCTCCAAGGAATTCTAAGCACAAATTAGGGTTAGATGAGCAAAGCCAATGGTATAGCAGATTCCAAGGAGTTCTTTCTTCTTCCTTGTTACTTTTTCATATTTTTCTTTAAGAGTTTTAGTTTCAATCATGTCTAAGATTGGCTAATCTCTTAGCTAGAGCTAAGAGGTGAAGCTTGTAGTTTATTTTAATACTTTTTTTACTTTGATTCATGTTCATGATCTTCATGTTGGATATTTCATAGTTATGGTTTGAATTAAAGAAGTATTTTGATTATTACTTTGATCTATCGTCAACTCCGAGCATGATGGATGCTTAGGAATTTCATAAATGCTTTCTCTTTTATTTTTAGTTGCTTACTCTTATAGAATTCTTTGATCTACCATTGACTACAGGCATGGTAGATGCTTAGAATTCTCTACAATCAGTTTAACAAGACGGTTATACCTCAATCATTACTATCGATGTCCGGAATATGTTTTGGAATAGTTTATGATGATTTAACCATTCTATCACATAACTAGATAGATTAAGACTTTGATTCCAAATGACTTATTGATTAAATCAAGTAAAGACGCATTAGGATATCTGCAAGTGGATCCTTGGCGCTCTAGTTCCCATAATCTGATAGTTTCAAATTCACAACCAATCTCTTGAAATTACAGTTTCAAGTTTAGTTTCTAATTTTAATTCTTAGATATTTTAGAAAAAATGCACATCTCCAGTCCCCATGGGTACAACTTTAGTTTCACTAAGATTATTACTACATCGCAACCCTACACTTGGGGTATAAGCGAACAATTACAACTTCATCTTTGGTGATTATATGCCCGAGAAATTTCACTCTCCTTTCAAAATTTGTACTTTGAGAACTTAGCGTACAATTAATTTTCTTTCAAGGTTTGTAGTGTCATTCTAACTTCACAGGTCTTAGAATAGATTAATATTGGTAGTACACCTTGTTTGTCAATCATGCGTTTCCATGTGTCAAGAAATCAGTTGAGCCCTTAGAAGCTGAAGACAAAAGGTATATGAATATTGGAACCTCAAGGAAGTGAAGAATAGGTAAATAAGGGGTCTTTATGAGCATAGCCTTACCTCAAAATAATCGTTGAACCTCTAAATGATCATTGCTTTAATAGGAAAACCTTATGTGATCATACATTAGCCTTAGGAGCCTTATTGAATATGATAAGATAGGCTATAGAGGTCCCGAGCTACTGAAAATCAAATTGCCCAAAACCAACAATCTTAGTGATGTACTCAAATGAACTTCAACAGATTGAGTCGATTGATTGAATATGGCCAAAAACATCGAATAAACAACTAGCCTCAATTTGATTTAGTTTAGGCACTCGAGACACGAGATCGATCAATCAAAGAATCTTTGATTCATGTCAAACGATCAAGCTCGATTGATCGAACATGGCTAAAATAGTCCAACAAGTTCACTGGACCATTTTTTGCTAAGCTTGATTGATTGAAAGCCAGGCTCGATCGATTGAAACTAGTCGTTGGAGATCCGTTAGAGTTTTTTTGTTATAAATATTACATTCGGATCTTTGAGCAATTCATGAATTTTATTATTTTAGAGACCTTAGTGCATTTCAAGCTCCATAAAATCTCATAGGTTCTATCCCATTAAGATTCATACTTTCTTCTTAGTGATTATTCACTTTAATGAGCATTCCATTCCCCTCGATAAGAAGATCATGATCTTAAGCCTTCTTTAGAGATTAAACACTGATTCTATTAGAAAATCCTAGTGTCTATCAACCTTTAGATTGTTCATAAAAGAGAATCCCCTAGAAATTTAACTTTCCATTAGTTTTAGGGGATTCTACCCAACTCCCATCACCTTCATCATCTTAATGGAGTATTACATGCAAGGTGTTTGATCTTGAATTTAAAGCCTCGAAAAAGCATCGGCATCAACGATCGGTGGAGTAAAAGGGGAGTTGATTAAAGAATGGGAGAGCATCAATCAAGCAACCTAAGAAAGCACTACAAAAGATACTAAATCCAATAAATAAGTTGTCAACATGTAAGAATCTGCACACTCCTTCCTTGTGCAAGATTGAATGTAGAGTTTGCAACCCAAAGTCGTGTGGTTCTTGTGTAGGACTATATCGCCACCAACGCAAGTGAATACATGTTTAAGTCCTTATGTAGGCCAACAATAAGGGATTGTACATGGGTAAGTCCTTAAGTAAGCCACCGACATGGTTGTGTATGTGATAAGACCTTACATAGGCCACCAACACAGGTGACTGTGCGGGCAAGTCATTGTGAAGGCCTTTAGTGGGAGTGTATGCTTATAAAGGTTAGAGGTGAACCTGATTTAAAACCTCTAATAGTGAAATTTGGTACACTCATGGGTTGAGTGCATTCGCCAAGAGTGGAGTAGGGAAATCGAACTAATGTACATTCTTGTGTTTGGGATTGTCCATTGAGCACTTGCTTAGTTATGCTTATGTGATTGATTGATAAGTTATATGTATGCATAAGTAGATGAATATTAGTATTGATAGTTAGCATATCCCATATACACATGTACACTATCAAATATAGACTAGTTGATTCATTAGAATACAATTTGCAGTCTATGTGATTGGACCCATTATTGGCTTGGAAGTGTTCGTGTTAAATTACTTAGTTTAATTTGTATATTAGTTTAAATAAGTAGTTGTGGATTTAATTGTGTTAAATTTAAAATTTTCCTAATCCTCCCCTCCCCCCCCCCCCGCCAAAGATATATAGCCTTCATTCTATAGATTTGTCAAGCTTCTGCATATAGCCCGTGGCCTTCCAACACATATAATTTCAAATATATCTTCAATGACTATAATCATAAACTAATCCAAATATGACTAGAATACCTTGTTCATCAAATCCATGACACACAGTTAGGGCGTTGGTCAAGCCGAAGAGCATAACCAAGAACTCATAGTGTCGTATCGTGTCCTGAAAGACATCTTATAAATATCTTCTTCCTTAATCCATAGCTGGTAATATCCTGACCTCAAGTTAATCTTAGAAAAGTAGCAAGCTCCTTCAACTGATCGAATAAATCATCAATACGCAAGAGTGGGTATTTGTTCTTGATCGTTACTTCATTCAACCGACGATAATTAATGTATAGAAGCATCCTCCCATCCTTCTTCACGAATAACATAGGTGCCCCCCACAGTGATGTGTTTGCTCTAATGAATCCTTGAGTCTTCAGCTATTCTAACTGCTTCTTAAGCTCCTGCAACTCGACTAGTGGCATATGATAGGGCTGCATCGATATAAGTGTGGTCCCTAGTACGAGGTCAATATTGAAATCCACTTCTCTTTTAGGCAGCAATCCTGGTATATCTTGAAAAACTTTTGGATAATCCTTACAATCAAAATTTTCTCTAACGTCAACTCTGCGATTCTTCATCTTTCAGCACCATAATGCGCTCTATTCTTTTATCCTTCTACCACCCTCAAATTTAGAAAGGCTATCCCTAGAATTGAGAAAGTTATTGTCTTGGAGATAGTTAATCTTGGTGTGATAGGAAATAAGCCAATCCATTCCTAGGATAACACCATACTCCTTCATCTCTAGTAGTACTAAATCTACTGGCATCGAAATACCTTCAATTCTAATTTCATAGGATTTACAAATTTTATCTAAAGCGATGGTTTTCCTCACAAGTGACTCTACTAAAATTTACTTGCTAAGAGCTATGGCTTTCACGCCTAATCGTTTAACTACCGAAGTTGCAATGAATGGTAACGAAGCTCTGGAATCAAACAATATAGTAACGGGCTAATCGAACAAGATAATTGTACCTTCTATGATGTTATTATCCATTTTTGGTTCTTTAGTAGGTGCAACGGTGTAAAGCTCAGCTTGCATTGGATGTTGTCTAAATGATTGTCCTCTAGAATTTGTAAGTTATGAAGTTTGTTAAGGACGATTCTGTTGGTTTTGAGGCGGTCGAGGAAATGCATAATGCAATGACTAAGGGTATGAGGGCAACGGTTTGGATGCCTGGGGTGACTGGAAAGACTATTAAGTTGGTGCAGGGGAAGGTACTCATGAGGATGACTGCTAAAGTGGTGGTAACTGCCCAATGTCTTTGAATCGAGTTCCACAAAATTGTGCCTTATGATCATACTTCATGCAAGAAGTAAAATTTTCTGCAAACTACCATTCGTAACTATTCAATTTTGTGGTTGGGACGTTGCTCCACTGACTCTTTTCTAACGGTTGCTACTGAGTAGGTACAGGCCTGTTATGATGCTCTCTCAACTATGTGCGGGTCCACTCGTAGTCTCTTTTAGCTTGTAGGGCTTTATTAATGATCTCATAATATTTCTTAATATCTACATAGTAAATCGGGTCCTAATATTTGAAATAGCGGTGAAGACCGCTTGAGTTGAAGCAGGAATATGCCAATATGTCCTAGAGGGGGGTGAATAGGACTTTTTAAAGTATTTATGAATTATTAAAAATCCTTATCACACTAATCCTATCACAGAGTACAGATTAGGATTACTCAAAATTAACTCTACTGGCTTCCAAGCTTGGTAGAGAATCCAATCAAAACTATTTAAAAGACAAACAATTTATAGATGAGATTGAGATGGATATGACAGTGTGTGTGCATAAGATGTGACTTCAGATGATCATATATAAAGGCATATAAGGAAATCACATAAATGAAAGAAAATTCCAATCTCAAACATAGTCATTTTATAGTGGTTCGACTACTTGTCTACTCCACTCCCGGCTTCCACACTCAACCTTGAGTGACCAGATTTCACTAAGGAGGTTTCCCATGGTTCACCTCAAACCTAAGGTTTTAAATCAGGATCACCTTCAACCTTTACAGAGGTTTCTACTCGGTTCACCTCAAACCCTAGAGTTTTACTAGCGCACTCCTAACCAGATGTTTATGCCCACACAGAACAAGGGTCCACACAATGCACCTAGATGTTTATGCTCTCCACAGAGCAAGGGTCCACACAACGCACCCCACACATACACTCCCGTTGAAGGCCTCCTTTGAGGACTTCAAAGGGTGAGAAACACTTAAGACCCAATCCTAGAAAGGAATGATCACAAGTGTCCTCTTGACTCTAAATACTTACAAATAAGTTGATGAGTCCCATTCAGCGCAATGTTGAAGATCTCCTACTTGTTGATGAAGAGTCTTCAGCTTCCTTGATCCACAACACAAAAGATATACCTATACTAAGCTTCAGGTTGGGTCAAGGTTATAATGGAATTCCACTCTCTAAAGATTTTTCTATTAGGAAGATAGAGTGGTTCCGATCATCTATGCATTCAAGGCATCCTAGCTTAATGATTTGCCAATAAGGTAGTAGCTGGAGGATCCTTGAATGTGAAAGTTCATTCCCCAATCCACTCTATTGACTATCAATGATGAGGGTGGATTGGAGGATGAATTCCTTGAGAGAAAGGGCTTAAGATAAAAGATATGAAGTTTAAAACACTCAGAAGCACTCTCTTCTTTCTTTACCAGCAATAAAGGCAAGCTTCTCTATATATAGGCAAAAGATTCCAACGGATATAAAACGGTCACATTTATGACA
Organism: Magnolia kwangsiensis; assembly: GCA_037074715.1. Taxonomy (NCBI): domain Eukaryota; kingdom Viridiplantae; phylum Streptophyta; class Magnoliopsida; order Magnoliales; family Magnoliaceae; genus Magnolia; species Magnolia kwangsiensis. The sequence continues at coordinate 81,504,180 of CM073589.1, read as the reverse complement.
GAGTTCGATATCATCGAGCAAGAGTCGATATGATCGAGCGTATACTCTCGATTGTATTGATGATCCGCTCGATGATACAAACTCAAATATCATTTTTACTTTTGAAAACCTTTTACCAACTGATCTATGGGATCAATACACACATCGATGTTATCGAATTTCGAAGTCTGATTCCATCAATAGATGAATCGATCTATCGATAGGTGAAAATAAGAGAGACAAGCCTTGAAGAATTTCAGGTTCTAACGATATGATCGGGGAACAGTCGATGTCATCGGAATTTGTATATCGATGATATCAGAGACTGTGTCGATGGGATCGATAAATCGTATAGATTTACATATAAGCTTGCTAGACGGTTTGTGTTCGATCTCGATCCAATCGACCTGATCTTGATATGATCGACATATGAATATCGATTTCTCGACTGGCACCCCGATCAACGATTTAAGACATCTTAAAATTTATGCTGGAGGAAACATGCGCCCACTATCGATGTGATCGACTAACTTCCAATATGATCGATATTTGAGTTCAGATTGAATCGGACAGTCATCGATATATCGAAGCTCATAGTGGTTTTCTTTAGCCGAAAAACTGCCTGTCGATATTATCGATCCTCTTTCAATAGGATCAATATTCGAATATCGATGATATCGACAGAACCGTCGATATATCGATAAATCATCTAGATGAATGTTTGATTGCTGGACGCTTTTTGTCTTCACTCGTTTGTATCGATTAATATGTCGAGGACAGCGACAGAGCAGGTCGATCATATTGAAAGATGAATCGATATAATCAACAGTGTAAGAAAAACTTAAAGTTTTTCTATTTGGTAAAAAGTTTTCTTACACAAAAACCCTAAGATGTTCTACTTATTTTTAAGGGTTTTAATTACCTGGTGTTTTGGAACATGGGATGTGAGGCTTTGATTTACCTATGGCGAGCTTCCACACATCCAGTTGAGGCAGACACTTGAGTTGATCTTCCTGTTAGGCGCTGTTGTCTGACTAACTCAACTTACATCGTAATTGACAAACCAGGGCACTAGCAGATGCTCTTTCAATATTTCACGAAGGACTTCCTCAAACTTTTGGATTTTGTACTCTTCATCCACCACCACCTTTAGGGCATATCGGGATAAATTGGCAAACTTTGCCTCATATTGCACTAATGTTATGGCCCTTGCTCTAACATTGAAAACTCATCTATCTTCTGGAGACAATCTTTGAGGAAATACTTCTTGTGGAATATTTGTTAAGTGTGAAATATATATATTTCCCCATTGTTATGCATCGATTTTATAAGCATAGATGTGCTTAATTGATCCAATTGCGTATGTTTTCCAATGCGTGGTGATTTGGAGAGGTGAGATGAAAAGGACGATTAAAGAGAAAATTTAATAGTCAAATAATGACCAAAAGAAGAGTTGAAGATTTGGAAGTGTTTAATGAAGAATTCAAGTGTCAAAGATCCAAGAAAACCAAGTGCAGAGGAGAGAGAAAAGACAGGTGAAATCACAAAGTTTTACAACAGAAATAACAGACTGTTCAGTGCCACCTAATGTTGATTCGGTGCGATTAAAAGTGCATAAAATAGTCTAACAAGAAATAGTGTTTTCCAGAGTTAATTCAGCTCGCATTCAGTCTAACCAAAATCAGGTTCGATGCTACCGAAGTGATGTTTGGTATGACCTAAGGGAGATAGAGACTTTAGAGGCAAATTGAGTAAATTTGGCTACAACCGAGATTTAATTCGATGTGATAATATGCGTGACTATCGCATATTATTAGCTATAACCTATAACCAAAGCATAACAAAAGTGCATAAATTGAAGTCAGTTTCAAGACGGTACAAATTTTTCCTATTTAAAGGGATGTTTTAGACTTTCTTAGATACAAATTAGGGTAAAAGGGGCAGTGCAAGGAGTTTTGGAGCCTCTGTGGAGTCATTCTTCTCCAAATTTTCGGTTTCATTCGGTTTTTGTATTTTTCTTTTTGAGTTTTAGTTTAATAATGTCTTTGATTGGCTAATTTCTTAATTAGGGTTAAGAGGTGAAGCATGTAATTATTCTTAACGTTTTAGTTTACTTTGATTATTAAACTATTCATTGATATTTTGCTTGAATGAAGATATATTTTTTGTTTACTTTGATCCATTGTCGACTTGGGGTACATCGGACGCTTAGGAAAGCTAAGAGTATCTATTTTGCAAGAGATTGATTTGTAAAATCCATTGATTTATTGTAGACTCCAAGAATAATAAATGCTTTGAATTCCCTACAATTAATATTTTGATGTATGATGTAGGAACCAATTCAATTGAAGTTCAAATCTGTTTTGAGTGAATGAATGATGATTTAACTGCTCTATTATGTGGCTGGATAGGATAGGACTTTGATTCCAGTTGAGTAATCCAATTGAATTAAATGAATTAACATTAAGATATGGTTATAAGTGGATCCTTGTTGCTTTAGTGTTTTTCCCTTATTAGTTTCTCATCAATTACTCCTTAAAGCAAATTTCATTAGTTAAGTTTAGATCTAGTTCTAATTCCAGAGTATTCCAGAAAATGGCACAATTGTAAGTCCATGCGAGTATGACATCGATCTCATCGAGTTATTACTACATCGTAGCCATACACTTTGGGTTGTCTTGAACAATCTGCTCCTAAACTCACTCCAAGTCCACACATGAGCTACTGTGACCAGTATTTTTGCCACTCTCCACCATATATTTGTCTCTCCCTGAAGTACGAACGTCGCCATCTTGATCATTTGGTTCTCTGGGCAATCCATCGCTTCAAGAATCTTCTCAACTTATGTTAGCCAGTCTCTTCCTATCATAGGATCTGAAGCGCCCTTGAACACTGACCATTGTAATTTTGTGAATTTCTCCAGTAGATTCACTCCACTTAGTTACTCGTGTATTACAAAGGTTGGATTTCACTGGCCCTAAGGTGCCTGACCCATGTTTACTATTATGTTCAATTGGCCTGTGAATTGATGATTATGTTGTTTCATCATGGCCACCATCTGAGTCACTAATCCAAATGTGATGTCCCATGACTGGGAACTAGATATCGTAAATTGAGCGCGCATAACATTCAATGATAAGGGGAGTTGCGAGCTAGGTTCAACACCACCCAAATTTCCAGCTAGAGGGGCAAGATTTTCCATCTCCTCTCCTTCTTCAACGTGTTCATCTTGTTCTCTATATGTTGTTTCCTATTCTGTTGGAACATTCAAGTCTACTATCGGTTTGTGAAGGGCAATGATTCTAATTGATTGGGATATATCGCGCAATCTATGCATCTTCTTTAGGGTCATCTCGTCTTATGAAAGAGTTTTAAGTTTTAGTATAGGAAAGATCTATGTTGTCCGTCTCTGTCTACCAGGGTGTTATGAACGAAAGTATTCGAATCTTATCTATCAATTATACGCACAATTATGAGTATTGGCAACACCTAAGCTCAGTTTTTAAGTTATTTATCAATCAACACAATCAAGGGTAAAACTTGCATATAGAGTTTCTAATTTCAAGGATCTATCGATTATGCAAGTGTGTATGAGGACATAACCTACAGGTCGTTCTATTTTAATAGAAGCCTCTCTCTGATACCATTCTGTCACACCCCACACTTTGGATATAAAGTGTGTGAAAGTGCACCTGCTGGTGCCCTGATTTGTCAATTACCGTGTGTGTTGAGTTAGTCGGACTACAGAGCCTCACAGGAAAAACAATTCAAGCGCCTGCCTCAACCGAATGTGTGGAAGCTCGCCATAGGTAAATCATAGTCTCACATCTCATGTCCCAAAACACCAGGTGATTAAAACCCTTAAAAATAAGTTAGAACACATGAGGGTTTTTGAGTAAGTGAACTTTTTCAAACATTAGAAAATCTCTAAGTTTGCTTACCCTGTCGATTGTATCGATACATATTTCAATATGATCGACCAGTGTTGTCGATGTCCTTGACTCTTGATCGATACTATCGATAAGAGGACTAAAAGTGTCCAGCAACCGCATACTCATCTGGACGGATTTATGGATATATCAATACACCTATCGATATCATCGATATTCAAAAAATCGAGCCGATCGGAAGTGGCTCGATAATATGACAGGAAGATTTTTGGCACCCTTGCTTTTTTTAAGAAAATCACTATGTACCTTGATATATCGATGTCTTTTCCGATTCAATCTGAATTCAAATATCAATCATATCAGAAGGTCATCAATCATATCGATAGTGGGCGCGCATTTCTTCCAGCAAATATTTCAAGTTGTTTTTAACTTTGATCGGGGGCCACTCGAGGAAATTGATATTCTTATGTCGATGTTATCGAGGTCTAGTAGATTGGATCGAGACTGGACACAAACTGTCCAGTGTGCTTATAGGTAAATCTATACGATTTATCGATCCCATCGACACGGCCTCCGATATCATTAATATTCAAATTCTGATGACATCAGTTGTTCCTTGATCATATCCTAAAAACCTAAAATATTTCAAGGCTAGTCTCTCTCATGCTTCAAATGTTAATAGATCGATCCCATCGACCAACTGGCAAAAGGTTTCAAAAGCGTATGACATTTGAGTTTGTGTTATCGAGTGAACAGTCGATCCCATCGAGAGTATACGCTTGATGATATCGACCCTACTCGATGATATCGAACTCTGTCATAAATATGACTATTTTATATCCGTTGGAACCTTTTACCTATATAAAGAGAGACTTGTCTATATTGCTAGTAGAAAAAGAAGAGAGTGTTTTTGTGTATTTTACCTTTAGATCATATACCCAAAGTCATTTCTCTCACGGGAGTTCATCTTCCAATCCACTCTCATTCATTGATATTCAATAGAGTCAATTGGAAAATGAACTTTCACATTTAAGGATCCTCCAACAACTATCTTAATAGCATATCTTTAAGCTGGGATGCCTTGAATGAATATATGACGGGAATCACTCTATCTTCCATATAGGAAAATTGTAAGAGAATGGATTTCCGTCCTAACCTTAACCTAACCCCAAGCCAAGTACCGGTACATCTTTTATGTTGCGGATCAAGGGAGCTGAAGATTCTTCAACAACAAGGAGGATATCTTCATCATTGCGCTAAATGGGAATCATCAACTTATCTGTAAGTATCTAGAGTCCAGAGGACACTTGTGATCATTCCTTTCTAGGATTGGATCTTGAGTGTTGCTCACCCTTTGAAGTCCTCATAGGAGGCCTCCGGTGGGAGCGTACGTAGTAAGTACGTTGTGTGGACCCTTGCTCTGTGGAGAGCATAAACATCCGGGTGCATTGTATGGACCCTTGCTCTATGGAGAGCATAAACATCTGGTTAGGAGTGAACCAATAAAACTCCAGGGTTAGAGGTGAACCGAGTAGAAACCTCCGTGTAAAGGTTGAAGGTGAACCTGATTTAAAACCTTAGGTTTGAGGTGAACCCTAGGAAACCTCCTTAGTGAAATCCGGCACACTCAAGGGATGAGTGTGGCAGCTGGGAGTGGAGTAGACAAGTAGTCGAACCACTATAAAAATGACTGTGTTTGTGATTGTTGTTGTCTTTTATTTATGTGATTTCCTTATACGCTTTTATATCTGATTGTCTAAGATCACACCTTATACACACACATAATCATGTCCATCACAATCCCGTTTGCAATTTGTTTATCCTTCAAAAGGTTGTGATTGGATCCTTTATAAGGCTTGGAAGCCAGTAAAGTTACATTTGAGTAATCCTGTTAATTGTCTATCTGATAGGATTAGTGCAATGGGATTTTTAAATACATTATAAAACTTTAAAAAGTCCTATTCACCCCCCTCTAGGACATATTGGCATATTCCTACTTCAACTCAAACGGTCTTCACCGCTATTTCTGTGTGCACCCTTCGACTCGAGTTATTATCCATGACTCATGCACCAAGTGCACATAATTCCATTCATCAACAATTGTTAAGAGGTGCAATTTACCATATTCTAAGTTCTCACCACATTAATATTCAAACATCCACACCATTTCATGTCTTTTATTGATACTTATTCCATTAAATCCACAACCACAAAATAAAACTCCAAAATCAACTATGTCCATCCATTTGGGACTTTATTTAACTATAATATCAAACACAATATTTAGCAAAATCTTAATTATAAATAATGAAATGTCTAATTTAGCATTAGTAACTAAAAGAATAGATAATGTCTCTATCAATTAATTACATGAACCTAATTATCGATCTAATGCAGCTAGTTCATCTCCTGCCAAATACGACCATTGGTCTTGAGTCTCATTCGTTAACCCAACTTGATCCTCCAGTGCCTGATTTTATTTTCCTACTTCATTCGTCTCTATATGGGTGTCAATTCACAACGTTAGTTAGCTAGGCTAGTAAGTGAACCCAACATGGTTCATACATAACATAATATAAGATAGTGCAAACAAAGATGAAATGGTATATATGCAAGTATGAGTACGGATGCTAAGATGTCATGAGATGCATGCCAAGTGGGATGATTGTCCATTTGCTTAGGTTGGATATCCGTCTACCTGAAACTGTACTTGTCAGATATATGTTGTAGGTAGGCATAGGCAATCACACATATTCTACGTGAGTAGGCTTCCACTACTGTGAGCATCTAACAACAAATCTACCAGGCATAACCATCTAAAGAGATTCTCTAGGAACCCAGGCACGAGGTGTGTATATAGTCATCTAGAGAGTGCCTCTAGGAACTAGTGCAAGAATGTTATGGATGCATGTAATGCATGTTCAATATCCATACTTCGACATGTGTAATCAATTTATACATCTCTCTTTGAGAAGAAGCAATGAGTTCATGATATTGGTGTTTTACATATCACATATTCAATATACATTAGTAATGTTTAAAACATTAATCAAACAACAAGGATCACAATAACACAATAATTATATCAGTCATAACAGTATAACAATCGTCATAGTCATGGTGATCATATCATCTACCTTAACCATACAGGTACAAGACATGTCAGAATTCACTCACCTGTTATTGGTATAGCTAAATCTATCAAGCGATCGTATGCTTTATAATTTAAGACTCAAATCCCTATTAAGATTGTTTAGAGGATTAATAAAATGAAGTTTTCATGTCATAAAAGTTATTGGAAAACGAGTTTCGGAAGGGAAAAAGAAGGGAAATATGCAAAATGAAAAAAAAAAAAAAAAGAAGATAGATATCTATGTTGGTGTCGTGGAATCCATGGTGGCATCGTGTGACTTTGGATAACTCACAGTGGCACCATGCGACTCTGTTCACAACTACTAGTTTTTGTGAATTTTTGTGAAAATTTCAAGGTTTTTCCTTTTTTCCTTTGTACATGATTTGAATCCATAGTATAAATTGATTTCCGCAACATTAAATTCGAGAAAGGGAAAACACAAAAGATTAATTGGGTTTTAAAACATCCATTAATCTATGATTATCTTACGACAAGATCTATTATCATCAATGTCGTATTTAAATCTCATAGGCAATCCAACAGTTAGATTACTTTACAATTCAAAGTCCTAGCATGATTTGACCTTTAAAAATCTCTTATTCGAAGGGATCTTGGCTAACATGGCTGAATTATGCAAAACTTATCTCTATAACACGAGATCTCGAGCAAAGTTGTCCTCTTAATCTTCAAATCCTCCAATAGATTGAAACAATGATCGCAAGATCGATATGCCCATAATTTTATTAATAATCATGAAATTAATAAATTTATTTGGTTAGTCTGATTTTTTTATGGCTAAAAAACTAGGGTTGTTATAGTCCTCTCCTATGAAAAAAGGAAGAAGAAAGAGAAGGAAAATGTTGGCCTTCTTGCACAAGGACCCACCTATTGAACCCATCACACATCTGTGTGTGGGGTCTACTTGATAATTTTATAGCAGATCCAAGCTGTCCACATAAAAGGCATTTTAATTTCATGCCATTTTCCAAGTTTGAAGGCAAAAGTCATCATGGATAGACTACATTTGAGGAAATAGTATTGGCGTGAGTTGCTCCTCCAACCAATCAGAGTAGGATATTTCGGGTGTCCATTCCTCGATCATAGGGTCAGCTGTCCATTTTTTGTTAAATTAGCCAAAATGTTAGTGACTACTGTGATGCAAGAATAGCCAAATATAGACCATAGATGTTGTTATATACTGTAAAAAACCTTCTAAAGAAATATATCAATATATGAATATTTTCTGCAAACTATCATGGTATCAAAGCTGGTTATTCCCTGTCATCTGGTATTCTCGATTTTCTGACCTTCACTTACCTCGTTTTCACCTCCCTCCCTCCATGGCCAACACTAATTCCCATTCTGGGGAGTCACCATCTTCCTCCATTTTATCTAAATTAACCTCAAAAATGACTGAAGCCTTAACCAGAGCTTCTGCCCCGACCTCCACAACCAACTCTGCAGTTGCACCGATTGGCATCAAGTTAGATGTCACCAACTATGCACTTTGGTCCCAGGTTGTTGAGATGTATATCTCAAGCAAGGATAAGCTGGGCTACATTAATGGAGACCTCCCGCAGCCTTCATAGATGGATTCCACCTTCCGACGATGGCGCCCTGACAATGCTATCGTCAAAGGAAGGCTGATCAACTCCATGGATGCTTCTCTCATTAGAAATTTCATTCGGTTTCCCATAGCTACGACAGTTTGGGATGCAATAGCCACATCATATTTTGATGGCAGCGACACTTCACAATTATATGACCTTAGACGGCGTGTAACTCGGCTTAAACAAGAAGGTGGATCCCTTGAAAAATACTACAATGACCTCTAAGGATTGCGGCGTGAAATTGACTTCCGCTGCCCAAATCCAATGGAGTGTGTTGCTGACATTCAACGCTACAATAATATTCTTCAAGTGGATCGGATCTATGTGTTTTTGGACGAACTAGATGATCAGTTAGACAATATCGAGAGTGACATTTTGCAGATACAACCTTTCCCCACGGTGGAGCAAGCCTATGCTCATGTCCACAGAGCGGCGACACGTCAAGCGATAATGGCTGCAAATAATAACTCGGATACTCTACCAGGGGCTGTCTTTGCTTCTAAAAGCTTTAAGCATGGCCCACCCACTTCCTCGGGTCCAGGAGGACTCTTTAAATGGTAGAAAATCAGGCTCAAACACTAAAACCCGACGTGCTGCAGATGGTGGAAAATGCACTCATTGTGGCGGTGCAAAGCATACTCGTGAGATTTGTTTTAAGCTTCATGGGTATCCTAAGTGGTGGCACCAACTCCAGGCTAAGAAACGGCGTGATGCAAAGGGTAAGGCTGCAGTGGCACAGGTAGAAATTGCAGGGACTGCAGGAGAAGGCACAACTGCAGTAATGACAGCAAAACAGCAGCACTTGTCCCTTGTTCCAGTCGAGTGTTCCATCTCTAACCAAGGTACTACATTACTCGAGTCTCATAGAGAGATTGATTGCAGCTTGTGGATACTTGATTTTGGAGCCAACGATAACATGACGTCTGATGCAAATGATTTTTCTCAATATTCGTCTCCTTGGCGGAAGAGCATTACTAATGCTTATGGAATTGTTTCATCGGTAACAAGGGCTGGAATTGTGATTCTTTCACCAGCCCTATCTATATCTAATACCTTGCTTGTGTCATCTCTCTCTCATAAACTTTTATCAGTAAGTCAAATTACATAAGAGCTGAATTGTGTTATGCTCATTTACCCTACATTTTGTATTATTCAGGATATTCTCACGAAGGAGATCATTGGGCGTGGTACTAAGAAGGGGGGGGGGGGGGCTCTATTAGTGTGGGCAGAGCACTATGCACCATCCAAGTGATCTCAAAGCGGAGCAGATTTGGCTTTGGCACCGTCGGTTAGGTTATCCTTCGTTTGGGTATTTAAAGCATTTGTTTCCCGCTTTATTTGCGGATTTATCGGTTTTAGACTTTAAATATGAAACTTGCATTTTAGCTAAAAGTCATTGAGTGACTTACCCTTTAAGCATGAATAAGAGTAACATTTCTTTTGCTTTGATTCATTCTGATGTGTGGGGTCCTTCTCCAAAGTATACGTTCTATGGTTTCTACTGGTTTATGATATTTGTTGATGATTGTACCCGGATGACTTAGCTTTACCTTTTGAAACACAAGGATGAGGTCTTTACTGTGTTTAAATAGTTCAAACTCAATTCTCTGCTAAAGTTCAGATCCTTCGCTTCGACAATGGTGGTGAATATGTGAATCACCATTTTCGTGATTATTTTCATCATCATGGCTTAATTCATGAAACCTCCTGTCCTTAGACTCCGCAGCAAAATGGTATTGCGAAAAGAAAAAATCATCACATTCTTGAGACTACTAGGGCGCTCCTTCTTGGAGCTAAGGTACCAAGCGTCCACTAGGCCGATGCAGTTGCCACCGCCATCCATCTAATTAATCGGATGCCCTCCAAAGCTTTTGAATTTCAGACTCCACTACAGGTCTTGTCTACCTATGTCCCCTTACCCACGGTGTTGATCCTCCCACCTCACATCTTTAGTTTCGTGGCATTTGTACCTTCACAAGAATCAACGCACAAAACTTGACCCTTGTGCTCGTCATTGCCTTTTCTTAGGATATGCTTTGCATAAAAAAGGATACCGATGCTATGACCCCAACACTTGACACACTTATGTGACTATGGATGTCACGTTTCTTGAAACTGAGATTTTCTTCTCTCCTGTAGCATCCAATTCTTCTCTTCCTGGGGAGACACAAGATGAAGAGTTGAATTGGCTGAGGTTTGAATGGCCAGAGTTTGATGATATGGAATCATAGTCAATTACCGAGGAACCAACAACACCTTAAGCTAAACAACAAGCACCTCCCCACTCCACAGTATCCAACGACCCGTCTCCTAAGAATATTGCGGAGGTAAGCTCTCCTGTTACACGTAACATTTCCAATGATGTTGATAACCATGTTGGATGTAAGCTACCTTTCAGGAAAAATCGTGGCAAACCCCCGAACCAATACTCTCTTAATGTAGAAGAGCATAGGGGTGCACATTTAACCGTTGGAACTGTGTAACTGGACCGGAATCGTTAGATCAGTCTGGTTTGGTCTGGTTCCAAGGTGCTAACGGTCTGGTTCCAGTTCCCAAATTTTGAAAACCGTTGATTATGGATCGGTTCTGGTTTAGGGTCCTGTAAAATCGAACCGAACCGTTGATCCAAATCGTAGAACCTATCTGTGATAGGAACCGTGGATCCGAACCATCGATTCAATGTATATAAAACCCAAAAAAAAAAAAAACCTAAGTTGCCTAAGTCCACACCATGCCCTCTCTCGTGCCGCACTCCTTGCCCCCTGCCCTCTCTCTCGCCGCACTCCCTGCCCTTTGCCCCTCTCTCGCTGCACTCCCTTTGCCCTCTCTCTCTCTCTCTCTCTCTCTCTCTCTCTCTCTCTGTCTCTCTCCTTTGGGGTAGCAATGTCTCTGGTCTTTTGGGGCCTGAAACTAAGATCTTAAAAAGAAAGGGGGAAAAAGGGCAGCTGTAACCAACGGTCTACATTTTACTAAACGCAAATCAGATAGGATCATTTGATGGGGGAGATTTGCAAATTAGTAAGCTCCAATGATCAAATTCAAAATCAGCAAAAACAGGCTTTGGACAACGCTGAAACAAATCAGCAGCTCGTTTCACTGTTACATCCAAACCACTCAACAATGCCAAATATACTCATTATTTTCTGCAATGCAATATATCACCACCATCCAAATCCCGGTCCTGGATTATTCTATTTCTTCTATTTCATCTTTTTTTTTTTTTTTTTTTTCAAATCAACTAACTGGGTTGGATTTTTAAAAGCCCAGAACCGTGGATCCAATCTGAGACCGAACCATTCTTCACGGTCCGGTTCCAGTTCGGTTCTAGGTTGCTAACGGTTCGGTTCCAGTTCAAATATTTGCAGAACCGTTAGGAACGATTCGGTTCTAGTTTCACCTCAAAACCAAACCGAACCGACCCGTGTGCACCCCTAGAAGAGCAGAGATCTAATATCCAATTGCCAATCATGTGTCCTCAAAGAGGCTTTCCAAACCTCTCAAGTACTTTGTGAATGAACTCTCCACGTGCTATATTCCTACAAGTGTTGATGAGGCGTTAAAAGATGCATGGTGGATTCAAGCTTTGAAGGAAGAGATAGAGACACTATTGAAGAATGAGACATGGACTCTTGTACCGCTGCCTGAAGGTCAAAGAGCAGTGGGGTGTAAATGGGTGTTCTCCAACAAGTACAAAGCCGATGGATCCATTTAACGATACAAAGCAAGGCTAGTAGCAAAGGGCTATATGCAAACATACGGCGTAGATTACTAAGAAACTTTCTCTCCTATGGCCAAGTTGAATATGGTGAGGGTTTTGTTATCCCTTATAGCCAATCTCGACTGACCATTGCATCAATTTGATGCAAAAAATGCTTTCCTCCATGGTGATCTTGAAGAAGAAATCTATATGGATGTCCCTCCAGGATATACAACAACTTCAGAAACTAAGGTTGTATGTAAGCTACAACGAACTTTGTATGGCCTGAAACAGTCTCCTCAAGCTAGTTTTGGATGGTTTAGTTTGGTGATGAGGAAATATGGCTTCCAATAGAGTAACTCCGACCATACTCTATTCCTGAAGCATCAAAGAGGCAAGGTGACTGCATTGATAGTCTATGTAGATAATATGATTATTACGGGAGATAATCTTGAAGAGATAGCGAGACTTCAAGAAGATTTGGCGACAGAGTTCGAGATGAAGAATTTGGGAGGTCTCAAATACTTTCTAGGGATTGAAGTGGCTCGATCCAAGAAGGGCATATTTCTGTATCAATGAAAGTATGTTCTAGACTTATTATCCGATGTTGGACTACTGGATTGTAAGCCCGCAAACACACTAATAGTTCAAAATCATAGACTTGGAGAGTATCCAAACCAAGTGCCAACCAACAAAGGAAGGTATCAGGGATTGGTTGGAAAACTCATTTATCTCTCACATACACGACCTGATATTGCCTATGTAGTGAGTGTAGTAAGTCAATTTATGCATTGCCTGAGTGAAGATCATATGAATGTAGTATTTCAAATTCTTCGATATGTAAAGTCTTCCCCAAGGAAAGGACTCATGTTTTCAAGAAATGGTCACTCACAGGTTGAAGGTTATACAGATGCAGACTGGGCAGGAAACATTTTAGATAGGAAGTCGACCTTAGGCTATTTCACATTTGTTGGAGGAAACTTGGTCACGTGGAGAAGTAAGAAGCAGAAAATGGTGGCGTTATTAAGTGCAGAAGTTCAGTTTTGTGGAATGGTTAAGGGTCTTTGCGAGCTTCTCTAGCTTAGAAGACTACTAACTGAACTCGGTTTTACCCCAAATTGTGAGATGAATTTATTTTGCGATAATAAAACTGTTATCGATATTTCCCATAACCCTGTCCAGCATGACCGGACCAAACATGTGGAAGTGGATCGACATTTCTTCAAACAGAATCTTGAGGCTAAGATAATTCGTTTTCCATTTGTGAAGTCCGAAGACCAGTTGGCAGACATACTCACAAAAGCAGTGTGCAGTAAAGTTTTTCACAACTCACTTGACAAGTTGGGCATCAATAATTTAGACACAACTTAAGGGGGAGTGTTGTCGTGAGTTGCTCCTCCTAGCAATTAGAGGAGGATATTTCGGGTGTCCATTCCTCGATCATAGGGTCAGTTGTCCATTTTTAATTAAATTAGCCAGAATGTTAGTGAATACCGTGATATAAGAATAGCCAAATATAGACCATAGATGTTGTTATATACTGTCAAAAACCGTGTAAAGAAATATATCAATATACGAATATTTTTTGCAAACTATCAAATAGTTCGAAATTAACTCACAATATTAATGCAGTTGTGGACTATAAACAACTAAATTTTTTTGTTAAAATGATCTTATCGTGAGTTCATAACTGTTTGATTAAAACGAATGGATCAAATTAGCCAAAGAGTGACTCTAATAATTGATTTAGTGGAGCCCACATCGCCATTTTCAAAAGGTCCCCTCGACTTCAGCAAAAAGTTATCATCGTATGAAGGAACGGCTATCATATGGGCAATTTCATCCTTAAAAAAAATACAAAAAGTGACTAGCAAAGCTAAATAAATAATGGCTTCAAATATTGAGATAAATACCTTTATTACATCATATTAAAAGCTATTGAATTAATTTCACCTTAACCTGCCATGAGACCTGGCCTCACCCATGATGGTGCGACCCTTACCATGGGGCCCACCTTGATGTATGTATTATGTAACCAGGTTGACCGTCTATTTTTCTGTATCATTTTAAGACATTATTCCAAAATTGAAATAAATCTAATTATCAAGTGGACCATACTATAAGAAACATGGTGATTGGCTATCAATGGACCACAAAAGTTTTAGATAAAGTGGATATTTGTTTCCCCTTATCTAGGATCACGTTACTTTATCAATAGATGACGGTAAACAAACACTACAGTATCACTAAGGTAAGTTTTGGATAGTAGGACGGTCAACTGCCACTGTTTCTTATGGTGTGGTCCATCTGATAATTGGATCTACTTCATTTTTAAGAAAATGCCCTAAAATGATTTGGAAAAACGGATGGACAGCGTGGATACATAATACATACATGAAGGTAGGCCCCACGGCAAGGACTGCACCGTTATGGATGAGACCGTCTCACCTCTCCCGGGCCATCTCTCCCGCGGATGGGGATTGCGTACTGAGTAACTCAGTACGGTAGGCCTGCTGAGTAAACTCGGTGGCCCTGTATCATTCATGCATTATATTCATTCTATCCATCTCTTCTTACACATAATTTTAAAGTTTTACTAGAAAATTGGATATATATAAACTTCAAATGGACCACACCATCAAAACCTGTGCGAATTAAACATTTATTATTGAAAAATTTTTGAAGATAGCATAGGTTTTAGATTAAATTGGTATTTATATTTTCGCTTTATCCATGCCCTTCTGGTCTCATGAACAGCTTGGATGACAAATAAACATCATTGGGTACCTTAGAAAATTTTCGAGAGTTTATAACAATAGTTTCACTTTTTTCAATGGTATGGCTTACGTGAGCTTTGTATATGCATCAATTTTGAGTTAAACTCATAAAATAATCTAGAAAAACAAATGGACAGCGTGGATAAACCATATGGATTCGCTGTGGGCCCAACTGAGTTTACTCAGTACGATAAGAGCGTACTGAGTAACTCAGTACACATTCCGATTTCCTCTCCCGCGGGTCACCACCACACGCAATCCGCGTCCTTTGTCGACCCACACGTGTGTTAACCTAGCACGGGTCCTACTCTCAGGAGCAGCCTTGGAAAATTCTCGTTTATGTTTGCCACAGCCCACCCTCTTTATTTTCATCTTCCCTCGTCACCTCCTCTACAATCCTTGTCGACGAAGAAACGCTGAAGAAAGAAAGAAGCAGAGGAAAAAAAGAAGAAGAAGAGAGGCGATGAAACACATCTTCAAGAAGCTTCATTTCGGCGGTAGCAACAGCAGCAGCCACGACCCCACCAGTCAGCCCCAGAGATCATCATCACCGTCCAATGAGATCTCTTCCCCACCCTCATGTGGGTCAGACCACCGTATGGCCTCCGCTTCTAATTCAGGCTACTCTCCAGCAAGTCCCTCCTCCCCTTCTCCTGCTGCTGCCACCACTGCTGCCTCAGTCCCTTCAGCTCCTGATCGGGCCGACTACTTCTCGTCAGAGGAGGAATTCCAAATCCAACTAGCCCTAGCTATCAGTGCTTCTTCATCTTCTTCAAATGCCGGATTCAGGGACGAAGATCCTGAAAAGGATCAGATCCTTGCCGCGACGCTCTTGAGCCTTGGACGCCACAGGGTTGATCTGGTCTGCGACGGAGAAGAAGCTGCGGAGGCACTGTCGCGGCGCTATTGGGTTAGTGTCTCACTAATGAATTGTTTCACTTTTTTTTTTTTACCTCCTCCTGAATTGTATGGTTAGTGGTTGCAGACCAGGTTTGTGAACTAGGGTTTATGTGTAGCTCTTGTGGGCGCAGTAATCAGCAAAAAATTACTAGGGTATTTGGGTAATCCCGAGTGGGGTTGTGCACCGGCTGAGAAATTACAATTGGTTAACGGGAAATTGCAATCTTTTACAGTGAAATTGGCATTTTCCTGATTGAAAAAGCTGGCAGTTGGACTTTGGAGTGTAAAAAATATTTAAAGGATGAAGGTTTGATGTATGGATGACCTGGAATTGTGGATTCAGCCTGAGGCAGAGAATTCTTGACCTGAGATTCGGGGTCTTCAAGTGTTACTTTTACCTTGGCTGTGTTTGGATGCACTACTGAATGGACTGCAACAATCAGTTAAACTAAGTGCGAATAACCCAATTGTAATTAGTTTCCACAGTGTGCAGTTTCAAGACCTCAGTTCCCTTCAAGTCGAAGTTGGATGGACCATAAATATCATTTGGAGCCTAGTCCATCAATTCCAACTCTAAAAAGGAAATTACAATATTCTCATTTCCCCTTAGATGAATTAAATGTTTCTATCCAATTCAACAGTGCATCTAAACACAGCCTTACATATGATGAGAGAATACCGCTGTGGTGTGATCCATCTTGCATGATATATATAATTTTAATTGATACTCGTCAACTTCACTGAAAGAACAAATGTGTGTGAAAGGATTGGCAGGAACCATTCATATATATATATATATATATCCAGATGCATTTTCCCTAGCAAGGATGATTACAAGACCTGGCTGAGTGACTAAGCTCGGTTTCAGATGACACCTTGCCCTTGCCTAGTTGTATTCAACTTGCATGACTTCTTTGTATCAGCGGACTGGACCAGTACATCTCTGCAACAGACTCAGCCCTTCAGATCTTATGGGCCAGTTTGATCTGTTTGGTTGCAACTGATACTCTTGGTTGTCTGGTTTTGTCACCATGAATAATTTCCACACTTTCCCATGGCTTGGCCATCCACATTGGTTGGCATTGATAGAAACAAGCTGGTTCATCTTTAAAAAGTTCTATGAATATTTCAAAAAGGAGCTTTTGGGTGAGAGAAGCTTTTTTCATGATCAAGCTAATAAGAAAGCCTTACTAGTTGGATATCGGTGTTTTAATTGATCATTTGCTTCTTCCATATTTGTAAGAGATTGAATTCTACTCATTGATCATATTCATCGTGTCACCCTCCGTAATGTACATGATGCAATTGACGAAGATTTTTCAAAATGTGGGTGATATATACTGGGGCATGGGCTAAAGATCACATTGATTAGATGACCCTAGACTT
Organism: Magnolia kwangsiensis; assembly: GCA_037074715.1. NCBI lineage: Eukaryota > Viridiplantae > Streptophyta > Magnoliopsida > Magnoliales > Magnoliaceae > Magnolia > Magnolia kwangsiensis. The sequence goes on along the minus strand of CM073589.1, from coordinate 81,486,808 downwards.
TTGGTTGGTGCTCACTTAGATTGGTGCTTAACAAGTGAACATTCAATGGTCCAAAATCAATGGGCAAATGACCTTTGATTGGACAATTAGTATCTATCGTGGGGCCCACAATTTCAATAGTCCAGATTAAGTACATTTTTAGAAGATTACTCATGTCTAGATAGATGGGTCCTGCGTTACAGAATTTGTTGGGAATTGGGATGCGTCCATATGTTTGAATTTCCTCCACTTGAAAGAATGCTAAGAATCCCATGCTTCTTTCTCTTAAATACTTATTGTAACAATCCATTGCTCAATTTTGATTACTATCTTTCCACAACATGTGAGGCTGCTACATGACTAGTTTTACATTTTAACAAAATGGATTCCTAGTTTGTTACACTTGGTGCTTAGATCATTGAATGAGACAAATGCATTTGCTGATGACTTGTCTGGAATAGCGGATAATTTATTGATCTAATATTTAGTTGGTTATAGAGCTTGGGTAAAAGATCAAGGTTGGTGTCTGGTGGGTAATTAATCGTAATGCTTTTAATATTTTATTGTTAAAATCTAACCCCATCGGCGAGTAAGAAGTTAGAAGGTAGATTGGGTTGATTATGTCATTGCTGAAGAGGAAGAAGTAAAAAGGTAGTGTGGAAAAATCCCTTGGGCCAGATGAGTTCTAGACCACATTGTTCCAAGATTCTAGCAGGATGTGAAATGGTGGAATTTGTTTCAGAAATCTATAAGATAAGGAGCTTGGTGCACCTTCTATTGCATTAGTCTGAAAGAAGGAAGTGGTAGAGTGCTTAAGAGATTGTAGGCCTATCATTGTGATTGGGGGTTTGTGCGAATGTGCCATCATCCAAACTTAGACATGTGTTGGGCATTAATCTTTGTGGGGCTTTCCTTTTTTAAAGATAGATCCTAAATGGGTCTCTCGCGGCTCATGATTTTAGGACTTTAGATATGAAGAGGAGAGATCGGGTATGGCTTGCAGGCTCTATATGGAGAAAGCTTATACGATCACATAAATTGGAAGTTCCTAAAAAAGGAAGTTCCTTCACTATTTGCTGTATTGGATGTGTTTTGGGTTAGATGAAGGAAATGGATGTATGTGTACCGTTTGTTGGCTTTTCACTGTTGGTTAATGGGTAACTTCAAGGTTTCTTTTGTACTTTCGGGGTTTGTAATAGGGGGACTCTCTCTTTGTTTCGTTGTTTGTGATGGTGGTGGAAGTGTTTAGCATATTGCTAGAAAGGACATCAATGGAAGGTCTCACAAAAGGGTTTAAGGTTGAGGATTCTTCTCATTAGGTTGCTCATCTCTAGTTCATGGCAATTCTTATGTTTTGCGATGCCAGTGAGGTTGAAGTATCCAATTTGAGAAGATTATCTGGTGCCTTGAAGTGTCTTTTTGGATTTGAGAGGTTTTAAGCATGATTTTACATCCGTGGCCCTCATGATTGGATCATCCATATTTTTGGGATAAAAGTGTAATGCGAGAGGCTCTCATGATGGACGGGTTGGATCTCATGTACATGTCAAGGTGAGCCCCACACATTGCCTTGTAAAATAAGCTTATTCTACAAACGTTGTAGAGGAGCCGTCCATTTCCATATCCCCATTGTAGAAAGGGAAGCATAAGTGTTGGGAAATGCACTTCTTTTCCCCCTATTGCAACCGGTGACCAAGCATTTGTTGTGGATCATTGGGGCTAATGCAGGGGCATCTTCACACCGTGCTCGAGTGGGGTAGCCCGTGGGATGTAGAGACACACTCGGGATGGGTAACCCATGTGATTTGGGGCCCACGGGGGAGATCTCGTGCTTGAGACTCCTCACCGGGAGTGATTAATGCGTATTTCACATTGGGCTCGAGTGGGGTAGCCCGTGGGATGCGGGGACACACTCGGGCTGGGCGGCCCATGTGATTTGAGGCCCACGAAGGGGGTTCGGCCGAGGTCCTAACCCATGCGATGTGGGGCTTGGGCTATGAGATAAGGGGATTAATTTGTCATCCTTTAACAGTTCGAGCTTTTAGAGCAAGTGGTTAATTATCCTGCATCAGGGGCCCACATACCAAGCGGCTAAATGATTGGATTTATTTATGTCATGGACTCTATGCTTTATGGGCCACCTCTGACATGCCGATTGCACGGCACCAGGGTCGCGCCTTACTAATAGCGCCTCCGAGATGTTCGTATCCTTGATCCAGGTGGGATGCCAATCGTGCATCTCCATGGGGATGGTTGCTGGGCAACCTCTTAAGACCTGGGTCTTGTACAATCAGATGGGACGCAACCAATGTGCTCATGTAGCACAATATTTGCATTGGGTAAGACTGCTTTCGTTGACTGCGGGTAAAGCCTCCCTCAAGGCTGGGGGCGCCGCTCGTTTTGACTTGCTAAGGGTTGTCCCCTTCCTAGAGGTCGGAATATATTCGAAATTAAATAACTCCATGACTTGTATGTTGTATCTTAAAATGAAGGGTATTTTTCTTGAAATGTTATTAAAGACTTGTGGTAGCATGGGATGTATCAAGAATTCAAATATAAATAAAACTCCTCATTTTCCCTTATGCATTCCTTCCACGTATGCATCCAGTAATGCTATGTGAATGATCTGTATACGCCCTTTTCCTAATCAAATCAACAATGCAAACCACAAAAAAGAAACCCCCAATGATTAGATACTTCATGAAATGACCGAATATTATGAACTTCTATATTGTGCTGTAATTTCTAGCTGTTGGATGTTCAACTTTGTTGATTATAGTTTACCTTTGCGATTTGCATGATTTGGTTGTCCAGCTAGATCAATCAATACTAAAATATGCTTGAATATAGTTTTAAGCCCTCTTGCTTCTAAAATCTTGTGTTGGTAAGTTGCACTTTGTTCAAAGTCAGTTTTTTGGAAGCTCTAGCTTAAAGTATACTGAAATGCACAATTACCTTTCTGCAAAAAAAGTTATACTGCATACTTCACGAAATGATTGAAGGTCATGAATTTTTCTGTTGTGTTGATTTTTATTTATTTATTTACTTTTTTATTTTTTAAAGCAAAAGAGATAATATAGTTTTGTTGATTATAGCTTGCCTTTGTTATTCTCATCATCAATTGACTAGGATTACAATGTGCTTGATTATGAGGAGAAAGTGGTGGATGGTTTTTACGACATATATGGTCTCTCCTCTAACCCTGCAAGCCAAGGAAAAATGCCTTCCCTTGCAGATCTCCAAACAAACCATGGGGATCTTGGCTTCGAAGTTGTTATGGTCAATCGAGCAATTGATCATGCCCTAGAAGAATTGGTACAAGTTGCACACTGTATTGCATTAGACTGCCCCGTTACCGAGATTGGTCTTTTGGTGCAAAGGATTTCTGAGCTTGTCACGGAGCATATGGGTGGCCCAGTAAAGGATGCCAATGACATGCTAGCAAGGTGGACAGAACGAAGTACCGAATTACGAACTTCTCTTCAAACAAGTGTACTGCCTATTGGGTGCTTAAATATTGGTCTGTCCCGTCACCGTGCTCTGCTTTTCAAGGTTTGTTCTCTACTTGGAAAATCCACAAATCTTACTCATTTGGTCATGGCACATTTTGAAAATTTCTGTTATATTGAGGACAATCTTATCATCTCTGCTTAAAGAGTTTCAGAATCCAGTTCTTTTTTCTTTTTCTTTTTCTCTTCTTTTTTTTTTTTTTTTTTTTTATAGAAAGATATTAGTATTGTCTGCACAAAAGGCACACAACTTCCTTTGCATTAGTCACCAATCAGTTTATGCTATTATTTTCAATAATAATTTCGGATGCAATTATCTTAAGGACTTCCATCTCCATACAATTTCTTCAAATAAAACAATCTCATTAGTAAAAGTTCAGCTACTGCCTCTCTGTTTATTAAAGGAAAAAAAAAGAAGAAGCACAAATATCATATCTTTGGTTCACATGTCATACTTTATATCGAGATTTTTATTTTTATTTTGAAAAGATGCTTTATATCAGATATTCCTCTGAGTTAAGTTCATAAACCTGTATTTATATTTTGACGACAACAAGTATTTGGTCTCGTTATTCCTGTAAACATCTACAACTTCAAGCTTAAATGAGGTATGCTTCTAGATAGTTTTCGGGTATCTTCTGATAGATTCCTTGCTGCTCATGACACAATTAGTGTGATAAGTTCTCAGTTTCTTTCCCATGAATGCAGGTATTAGCAGACAATGTGGGCATTTCTTGCAGGCTGGTTAAAGGAAGTCACTATACCGGCATTGATGATGATGCTGTAAACATAATAAAGTTGGAGAATGAAAGGTTCTTACATGTGATCATTATTTGTTCTTTGCGTAGCCTGTTCTCTAATTTCTTTTTATCCTTTATGATACAATCTTTAATTTCGTTTGTATCAGATAACATCTAGTGAGATAAGTAATCATGTTATTAGTTCTACCTTCTTCAGGACTTCATTAGAGTGATTCTTGTATCGACTGGAAAGGCTTTAGGTATAGTTGATTTCATGATAGTTCTATTGCTAAATCCTTTTGCTTTTGCGGTGGAATGTTTTTTTGGTGGAAGATCGTAGTTTTTTGGTGGAAGATCGTAGTTGAAGCAGTAGCTTTTGTAACTATGTGAAGTGTTCATGTAGATGTACTTCTCTATCCAGGGTTAGCGCAATGCCCATTATGGATCACAAAAGGAATAGCACGATGAGGGTAGATAACAGAAGGAATAGCATGATGAGGCATGAAGCCATGAACTATAGGAGAAAACTCTCTGGTTCGACTTGAAAATTGTCCATGAAAACTTGACTCGGTGGAATTTCGAGTTGAGTGATGCTTCAACTTGGCTTTTATTGAGACACTGTGATGCAGGACAATTAACCACTTACTCTAAAAGCTCGAACTGATAGAGCATGACGAATTAATCCCTTTATCTCATAGCCCAGGCCCCACATCTCATGGGTTAGGATCTTGGCCAAACCCCCTTTGTGGGCCCTGAATCACATGGGTACTGCCTCACACGAGCCACCCACCTTACACGGGTGGGGCCCGCCTCACACGAGCCACCTGCCTCACATGGGTCGCCCACCCTGAGTGTGCCCCTGCATCCCACAGGCAACCCCACTTGAGCCCGGTGTGAAATTGCCCCTGCATTAATCACCCCCAGTGAGGAGTTTCAAACACGAGACCTCCTGCTTTGATATCAATTTGATGCAGGACAATTAACCACTTGCTCTAAAAGCTCGAATCGATAGAGCATGGCGAATTAATCCCTTTATCTCATAGCCTAGGCCTCACATCTCATGGGTTAGGACCTCGGCCAAACCCCCCTCTTGGGCCCCAAATCACATGGGTACTACCTCGTACGAGCTACCCGCCTCACACGGGTTGGGCCCGCCTCACATGAGCCACTTGCCTCACACGGGCCGCCCACCCTGAGTGTGTCCCTGCATTTCACAGGCAACCCCACTCGAGCCTGGTTTGAAAATGCCCCCGCATTACTCGGTTCTGACTCATGCGGTCGACGTAACTTGAGTCGACGCGAGGACTACCAACTTGCGTTATTGATATGAATTAACTTTTTCTTTCCATTCATTTTTTCCCTTCTATATCCCCACTATCTACACAAAGTTCTACCTCCCATCTCCAATATCACCATCACCATTGATGCCACGACCACTCCTGTTGTAGGGCTTTGTCATGAAGAGAGGCATTGGATTTTTTAATAACCGACATCTCCATATAAATAGAGGGTTGGCTTGCAGGTAAAAATCCTGAAATTCTTGGGTTTAGATAGGGAGTGAGATTTCGAACAATTACGTGGGGTAGGATTAAGAATGCTGTGTCTAGATTACAGGGAAGAGGAATGGAGGTTTGGGCAATTTAGGTGTAGGGTTTTTTGTCTTGAGCATGTGATGCACGGCCAAAATATGGCAGATCATACTCATCTTCATGCCCAATTGCCCATTTACACATAGCATACATGTAGCTCAATGCAAACCATTTTGGATCCCACTATGGATGGGGTATGTCCAAAAATTCAAGTTGATTGGATTATACAAACCATTTGAAAGACATTGTGGGGCTTGGACAATTGATTATTCGTCTTTTCTTTATTCTCCTTCTCCATCCATGCCGTGGCCATCAACCTAATATTTATGATCGTCTCATGAGTGTGATTCTTCTTCTTCTTCTTCTTCTTCTTCTTTTTTCTGTCCATCTGGTGGCCATGAACCTAACATTCATGATCGTCTCATGAGTATGATTCTTGGGTTATGCTCCATGCAGGATTTGGTCCACTGTTTGGATGGTTTGGAGAGAGGTCCATCTATGCCAGTGTACTGGAACATGTGCATGTGAATAATCTCCCATACTATGCAATGCATCAGGCAATTTTCTTTTCATTCATTAAGTGATAGAAAAGCTGAGGTAAAAAGAACTGCAAGAGTAACTTCGAGGGCCTGTTTGATTAGCGGGAATCCAAAGAAAAAGAAAGGAATTAGTAGTTGTTATTTGATGATTTTTTCTCAAGGTACTATCAATAAATGGATTCCATTTATAGTGGTATGTTTGATTTGTAAGTTGAAATTTTCAATTGAACTCCCAACGTTTATTTATTTTTTACTATCAATAATGATTACATTATTGAATCTTTGGTTTTCTTTGCAAATCAAACAGGAGAAAACATCATGCTGATAATAAACAACTTGATGTAGGACATGAAATTCAAGTATGATGTGCAAGATTTTTAGGCTTTGATCACACTAGTTCAAAAACAATTACACAAAATTCCACATCCCACACAAAAGTTCAAACACTCAATCAAGGGGAATCTTATGCGGATCCAGGCCTACACATACTAGGGCCGGATCAATCAAAATTATAGACCAAACAAGAATCAAAGGAGGGTAAATTCATCCACACATGCACAGAAATGATTCCCCAATCCAGGGGGTTTACAGATTTCAATTCGGGAAACCCTAAGGTTGAAGAAAGGGCATAAAATTAGGGATTTGCGTAATTTAGGGTTAGGGTTAGGGTTAGGGATTTGGGTTAAAAGAGGAGTGAAAGAGAGGAGAGAGACGAACCAGACAAGTATCACTTGTGTGGACAGTAGTAATGGCCCAGACGCATATGCGTGTGATTCCGACCGCATGTGTGTGAGGCCCACTATTTTGAAAAAGGCCACGTTGGCTCTGGTCGGCCAAAGATGGACTCCAAAACCCCCAAATCTCAGCTCGATCTGATGCACGGTTTGTGCACGGTGCTTCGCCGAAGTTTCAGCCCTCCTGCAGGGCTAGATTTTGGAAATCTGCTGTAGATGGAGAAACGCCTGCAAATATTGATGGATTTGCAGATGGAATGCTTGTGGGAGGAGAAATATGGATGGAAGAAGCTGGGGGCGAATCAGGATAGGTGTGGCTTCGCACCACGGTAGTTAGCCCTTCGATGAAGGGAGGGCTTCGCACCCAATTGGATTTTTCCACAACTCAAGAACTCAGAGAAGTAGAAAAAAATGCAGAATTTTTATTAAACTTCAATGAATCAAAAGAACTACAAAGGATACCTATTTATAGGGAAAACAATATGCCTCAAAACCCGCACCATGTGCGCAACCTATTACTTGATGATGAAGTAAACTAAAATAAAAACCAATCAAAAAAATTTAAAGTGTTCATGATGTTCTAAATAATATAAATAAGCAAAACCTAAAGTATGAATTTAATCCAACTAGTGGGCCACGATCATAAGATCCCATGATGGGTTTTACTTGACTATCGGGCCTACTTCAATGAACCAAACTCCGTCTTCTAACTAGGAGGCCCTCCTTGGACGTTGTCATCGATCCAGATTGACGGTGGGGCCCTCCTTCTGGCGTACGTGGGTAGGGGTCAGCATGCGTGCGCGTGTGCGTGCGATGTCCCCATCACAACTTCTTTTACTTTGTTTCACCGCTTACCAAACATGCCCCAACTCTGAAGGTGGCCAAAGTTCCAAAGGGCTTGGTTAGAATCTTCTAAATTTGGACCCATTGTTTGATGACTTATCCATTGAGCTCAGGATTTCAGCTGGAATCGATTGACCGTTTGTTTCCACACTGTCAGATTTCCTGTGATATGTGCGCACACTTCTTTAAGCTTTTTGAGATAAATTGAGCATTAAATGGGTCTGTTTTCCAGGTTATTACTGGCTGGATGGTTGGGCCTCCTTGCCCTGGGGCCTCCATTTGGAAAATGCTCCCATACACAGTAACATGGGGGTTTTGAAGAGAAGAAGTCTTTGGAGGCAAAATGTCGCCAATTGATGTTTTCAATCATTTGATCTTGTCAGTGTTATTTGGGTGGGCTATCCGTAAATATGAGCTGAGCGGGAATGTCTACGGTGTCTCTATCTGTAGACTAGGAGTCCTTGTTCTAAGGGAGATGGGATAGTCTTTTTGTTTTGCTTTTGGGATTCCTGGGGCAGAGTGACGAGAGGGTCATTTGCTTCTGTTGTAATTTTGTTTTCTGGCCATTTGGCCTTTTAATTCTATATGTGGCAATCTTCTTTAAAAAAAATGGTAAATGGAAGACAATCTGCTACAACCACACCTGTGGTCTGATCCACTGAGAAGGTTATGATGATTTTGCTAACAATTTGGCATCATCTTACCTGGGGAACTCTTTGCTGGCTTTTGCTTTCATACCCCACCATGGTGGAAATATGCATGGGGACTTGGTTGTTTCCTGGTCAGTATGAACTATGCTTGCTTCCCAAATTTGTGATTGATAGTGTACTGCTCATTTTGAGAGATTTGACATCCAATAGCCACCATTCCTGGGTGAATATTTCTTCTAATGCATTCTGTGCATATTGCAGTTACCCTCATAATTTAGAATGTCAATTGGGTTGTACAGCAGACATTTTCAAAGAATTGTAACTGTAAATTGTTTGGAGGCATTTAGAAGTGCATCTATGTGACTGTCTGTATGGTTCTATCACCTGGCATACAAGTTCCATGGTTAGTTAGGAAAGCTCACCTAAAGACTTATTGAGGTAGTCTCAAAGTTACAACCAATCTATTTTATTAACAGTAGATTCCATTTATCAGCTTGCTGTCTAGTGTAAGAGAACAGCTATAAAAGCATTCTGTTGTCACTTGTCTGCAAATTAAGGAGGTTATTGAAGCCACTGTCACTTAATATGCAATAACTCACACCATATTCTGTGTCAATTTGTATGGACACTTGTTGAAATGATACTTAAATGGGCATTTCTGTAATCACATAACATCGTCACCATCACCATCACCATCACCATCACCATATGAGCTTTATCCTAACTAATTGGGGTCGGCTACATGAATCATGTTTCACCCTATTGGGGACCATATCGCCAGGTCAGTCCATAAATCTTTTGTTACTACTTCCACCAATCTGTTTGGACCTTCCCAAGGTATTTAAAAAGGGTTACATAACGGAAGCAACTCTAGCCGTTGCATGTTACGGGTGAGTAAAGGCGTGTTCCAAAAAAATTGGACTGTATGGTCCCGTAACGGTTTGCTATGATGGTGCGTAATAGCCTAGGGGTGTTACGTGCACATAAGTCCCCCTTTTTGGGGGGCTGTTTTGCATTTTTCCCCATTTCTTCTCCTACCTTTTGACAATTTTGCTTTCTTGGGACTTTTTTTTGGGGGGTAATGAATTTCGTTCAAAAAGCTGCAAAGTGAGGAAAGAATATGAGGGAGCCTCATGCCTCAATCACAATCCCAAAAAAAGGGTATATTAAGATCCTTTACATTAGGAAAAAGAGAAGCCCACTCAGAGACAAAAGCCTTAGCCAACAACACAACCGCGGTCATGGTATCGATCCCTAGCGGGGGTGGCTAACATGGAGTGTGTGTATTGACATGGGTGTGTATTAACAAGCTAACTCAAAAAAAAAAAAAAAGAAAAAGAAAAAAAAAACAACACAACCGCTTCCTCCCCTCTAGAACTGTTTCGAAAACAATGCCTATTTTGCTCGAACGAAATGGTCCACATCACAGCCACAAGGACAAGGAACCAAATCGGTTTGAGATGCTTAACCGTGCATCCACCATGCCACCCCCAAAGAAGCTTGGAAGAAGACTTCAGCATGACCCATGACATATTAAAGCAGCCTAGGAAAAATGACCACACTTTAGGGGTGAAAGAACAGTGAATAAAAAGGTGGTCGACTGAATCTGCCTCTTGCATGCAGGGATAACACCTATTTGGGATGATCATACCCCCCCTCTTTAAAGATTGTTGATCGTCAAAACCTTGCTTCTACCCACTAACCAAAGAAAAACTGCAACCTTGGGAGGTGTGCCATAGGACAAGAAGTGGAAGGCATAGTCTGTTTGAGAGGTTAACGCAACAGGTTGGAGCGAGAAATAAAAGGATCGAAAGTGGCCTGAACTGTTGGCCCTCCAAAGTAAGGCATTTCTCTCCCAAGGAGAAGGTATAGGGGCGTCTTTCAGGCGATCAAGGAGTAGCGGGAACTCTTCCATTTTTGAATCCGTAAGGTTTCTTCCGGAAGGGAGAGCCCAAAGACTGGAAGGAGTGCTTCGCTATTAACAATCACTCACCTTGATGTTTCTGGAACAAAAACTCAGAAAGGCTTGGGAGAGGGGGTGTTCCCACACTAAGGATCTATCTAAAATCTGACTCCAGAACCATCCCCTAGAGAAGGCAATAATTTTCCTTAACTAGGGTGCAGTCGCTGAAATGGACTACTTCTAACTCATTTTTACTAGTTTTGCACAATCCTTGAAGATTAAAACACAAGATTTTAGCCATTTTTGTAGAATTGAAGATCTAAGCCTGAATCGGGGGAAAATTGAAACAAATATTTGAAAATTCTTTATTTTTCTTTTTCTTTTTTCTTGCAACAAATTTATTGATTCAACATTATATTACCAAATTGACCAAATCTTGCTAGATTTGTGTTTGATTTGACCATGTTTATATATATATATATATATATATAGAGAGAGAGAGAGAGAGAGAGAGAGAGAGAGAGAGAGAGAGAGAGAGAGAGAGAGAGTCATGTGCACCTACGAACGTGCGCACCTTTGCACACGTGTCATAGGCATCTAATCCGAACGGTCCATGTGATGCGGAATCCCATGAAACCCCGAAGGATAAATTTTCACCCTGATCTAAAATTCCGGTGGGTCATAGCAAAGAGAAATGCAAATCAGAGGAAACTGTTTTCATTTTTCATGGCCTACCAAAGTTTTGGATCAAAGTAAAACATTGGGCCGGGGGGGTTTCATGAGGTGCTGCTTCACTTAGACTATTCAGATTTTGGAGTCACATCACATATGATGAGTTCTCAAAAAAGTTCGCATGAGTTCCGTGCGAACTGGTGCACGGTTGAGCATTTGGCCATACATATTTGTATTTTTGCGAAATTTTATATAATTTCCAATGGTTTTCATTTTTCTTTTAAATGTTTTCTAAAATATTTCAAGTTAGATTGTTCAAATGCATGTATGGTGTTTAGATCTATGCATGCATGCATTGAATCATTTAAAAATAAAAAAAATAAAAAAAAAAATTCTTTTTTCCTATTTTTTTGGTATTTTTGTAATTTTGGGTCATTTTTCGAATGAGTAGTGCTGGGTTTATTTTTGAAAAATTTCCTCAAATTTCCTGATGAAAATGATGTCAAATGCTTAGGGATATGTATTAGTGGGATGAATCCCATAGATTGCATAAATTTTGACCCATTTTGGGGGCATTTAAGTGGTCCCAAATCAGCCTAACACTATTCATTCAAATTTAATTTTGATTTTTTTCTTCAAAATTTTTGAGGAAAATGGTATATGTAATTAGTGGGATGAATTCCACAGATTGCATGAATTTCGGCTCATTTTGGGGGCATTCTAGTGGTTCTAAAATCGGCTCGACACCATTAATCCGAAATCAATTCTACACTATTCATCCAAATTTAATATTTAATTTGAGGGAAATGGTGAAAAATGGTTAGGGATGTGCATTAGTGGGACGGGTTTGACAAATTACATGAATTTCGGGCCATTTTGGTTGCATTTGAGTGGTCCCAAAATTGGCCAGACACTATTCATCCAAATTTAATTTTTAAAATTTTCTTCAAATTTCTTGAGGGAAATGGTGTTGGATAGTTATGGATATGCATTAGTGGGATGAGTTTCCATAGATTTCATGAATTTCGGAACGTTATGGGGGCATTCGAGTGGACGGACCTATACAGTTATACTATATTTGTTTGTGGTAAAATGGTTATATAAGTATAAATATATGTCTCTCGTTATTAGATTCGTGCTTATATAATCTTATTTTTATTGAATCATTGATATTTAGAAAATTAAATATAGGAGTTTCGAAGTTAGTAAGTTAGTCTAAGCCTCTCTGGTTAATAAAATCATCAAGTAGCTTGAGGCAGCATTCGTACTAAAGGATGACCCATTACACCATCGTAAACATGTTCAAAACCAGAGCAAAACACTTATTTCGATTCTTCTCAGTTTTTGAACATTTTCTAATATATATTTTTTTACTGATTCGTTTTTTCTTTAAAAAAATTACAACTATTATGGGGCTGTAACGTAACGGTTGAATGGACGGAGCCGGCCATTACTGTTGTTGATTGATTACCTTGGGCCTTCCCCTTGCCCTTTCGTAGTCTTCAACTTGAACCAGCTAATTCCTAACAAATGCAGTTCTTGGTCTCTGATGTGCACCATCTAAGCCTACTTTGCCTCATCTTGTTAGCTAGTGGGGGCTGCTCCTTAGCTAATAAGATGAGGGAATGTAATCCATCCAATATTAATAGCATGTAGCATTTTATATGTATAAAAGTTGTCATATACACCAAAATGTATTTAGTTTATGTGTGTATGATATATTCTGTGATCAGCAAAACTTTATTTATTCAAGGCTGTTTATCTGTCAAATAGTTTATCATTCTCAAAAATATATAAGATACTAAAAAAGTGCTCGTGTGACCAAATTCAGAGATTTAGTGTCAGTACAGAAAGAACGCAACCTTTTAGATTTTTGCTCGCCCAATTTTGTCAGTGTGGCAATCGATTCCATCTCTCCTTACCTTGAATGCAGTATCTCTTTACTTTGAATTGTTCTGGTGGTGGCTATGTTTTAGCAAAGAATCTGGAAGCTATTCTTATTGAAAAATTTCGTGGAAATTTATTTCTTCAGATCTGATTCTGTTATGTTTCTGATACGCATTGCTTTCTTTTCTCCATCTTCATTTTATTTTATTTTATTTATTTATTTTTAAATTTTCTGCCCCAGGGAGAGTTTGGTTGATCTCATGGCTGAACCAGGGACACTTATTCCAGCTGAAATCCTGAGCTCAATGGATACTTCCTTGAATTCCTATAATCCAAGATTAAGTAAAAATTTAACTCCTTGTGCTAGTGACTTGGGTGTTGATCTGTCAAGAACGGAGCCAATACATGGTGAAAATAAAAGCAGCAAAGAAAGTAATGGATTGCCAATGAGAAAGTCAAGTTCTGAAAAGGCAATACTGATACCTTCTCTTCCTAGTACAAGCAATGGAGTGAGTATCGGAAGCAGTTCTAGTGAAAATTTGAGAGCTTCAGTTCCAGCTAGCCAATCACATCAGCTCTTGCCTTCAGTAGGTGCAGCTTCTTCCCAGCAGAAAGGGAATCATGGAGTCCCTGTAGTTGGCGATGGTGTCAAAGAGAAGCTGAATGTAGTTCCATATTCGCAAGATACTGTGGACTCCAGGACCCTTTTTGCTGATCTTAACCCATTCCAGATGATTGGGGCTGGAAAAGCTTACACGCAAAACAACATCACAGAGAATAAAGTTAATGAACTGCAGAGGCAGAGAGAAAATGTTGCTTCAGGTCCTGGAAGACCACCTTTGCCGTTGATGTGGAAAACCCGTACTGCTTGTAATGAGGTTCCAAGGACAAAGCAATATGAGTTTGTTGAGGGGCTTTTTCCGAGGAAAAACCTAGAGGCCAAAGATTTTCACTCAACACCATCTTCTTCTGAGAAAATCTACCTTGAAAGTCCTAATATTAGTGATGCTGAGTCTACTTACATTTCACACTCTGCTGGAACAAGTAATACTGACAGTGAAACGAAAGGCGGCACTTCGCCTGGCCACGGTCTCTCCAGTGGTGGTGATTGGGTGTTGGTTGCAAGTATGGGTCATTACAATAAGTTGCTTTCCAATGATGGTGGTTCTCGAGTGGATAAACCACTCGTATCAATTCAATCTTCAGAAGAAGTGCGTCGTGAGAAAGCTTATAGAGGTGGAGGGGTTTTGCAAAATACTGCAGTAGATGATCTAAAGGAACACCATAAATATTTAAACAACAAACGTGACAGGAGAAAGTGCATCCATGACAGATTTATGGAAACAGCAATGACATCAAAGGATCCTGAAAATTCAAGCTCGCCAGTTCATGCTGGTCTAAATAGGCTTGATCCGATGCTAGATGATGTGGCTGAATGGGAGATTCCATGGGAAGACCTCGTCATTGGTGAAAGGATTGGACTAGGTAATTCCTTTCATCTGGGTTTAAAATGTTGAGATACATTGTCATTTGTCTTAAATCCATTTAGTTGCCACTTGGCAACAGTTACTTTTTGATTTACTTTCTACTCTCCATTATTTTTTCTAAAATAGCAATTAGCCTCCAAAATGGGTTGTCGTTAAATGATACTGAAATATGACCTCTTGTTGTGACCATGAAAATCAACTTGGAGGGATGAGTAAGTTATTTCAGTGGAGATAATAATGAACATAAACCATTCTGCAGATGGCTTTCATGTGTCTAAATATTATTATTATTTTTGGAATGGTAACAGCAATTTATTAAACAGAACAAAAGGGGGAATACAAAGGAGGCAGGGTTGTGAGTGACCGACCTGGACACCCACCTCGACTGGAATTACAAAACGCTATCCTAGAATCCCAATAGTCCCACTAGATCTTCTTATAATGAAACATCCCAACAGGCTGACAGCACCACCAGACACATTTACATGCAGGAAAGATCCATATTAAAATCCTCAATAGAGCTGGGCATAACACATGGGAAGCCAACAAGCCTAAAAAGATCTCTCCAAACCCTTAATGCATACTCTCAGTGGGTGAAGTGGTGGTAAATCAATTCCACATCCTAAGGTGCATAACACACCCACATATTTGTGATCAACATATTCCTTTTTCGCAGATTGCCAACTTCTTCTTAGCCACTAGCCATCTAAAAGTAATGACACTTCTGGGGCCTGGAAACTGCCAAATCTGACATCTTGAAGCATGAGACCTATCTGTGGGGGTGGGGCAAATATGATCATAAAGGGGGTGTATGGTTGCTGGTTTTTATATTTCCCGCTTAGTAATTTCCCCTTTTTTTACAGGAAAAAAATGTTTGGTTCATGTTTTTTATTGGTTTTTAATTCCGTAGGAATTCCATACCCTAGCTTCTCCCCCACCAAAAAAATAAAAAAATGCCACAACTATTACCTAGGGAAGTAAAACAGAATTTTAGAATTTACCTATGCTTACTTAGGAAACCTAGTATATGAACGCAACAAAATATAAATCATTCCCCATGGAATACTAGGTCAACCCAAACATTCCCTAGGAAACACAAAAACTAGGGAATAAATTCCCCAACAACCAGACATGCCCAAATGGATATTATTTGATGGACGATCTTTTTTTCTTTTTGAACATTGATAGACAATTTTTGTTTTTTGAAAGATAAAAATTATATTAAAGCAAAACGAACAAAGACAAACCCACAACAGGGCATGAATGAAGACTGAAAGCAAAAACAAAGACAAAAAGTAAGAAACCTAGAAAAAAACTATAAAACTCGAAAAAGAAACAACAAGTAGCTTCGAGGCAGGGAGGCCTCTGCGAACAGAACTAACCAAGGATTGTTGAAATGATGGACAATCTTTTAATTGGCTGGTTTCGAAATAATGTCTTGGTGAGCATTTATTTATTTCTTATTAGAAATGATAAGTATCAACAAAAGACAAACAACTATAACATCACCCTATGGCCAGATCATCATCAGCAAAGCCTCATCCCAACCAGTGTTTACCATATCGGTATCGCACCCTTGAGATAAAGATACGTATTGATTATCGCACGGGATATATTGCTTGTATCGAGTAATGTATCACACTTTTTGGGAAACATGGGGAAAGATTGGGAAATTGATCGAATTATTCAATGAAAGGATTGGTAAAAAAGACATTAATACACGCTTTTAAATCATAACATTACAAAAAAAACACATAATATGTTTCCTTTGTATAGGGTCGTAAGCTATGCACGGTCTGATTGAACTGATGTAACTATATTCAAAGTGAATTCGTAACATTTACAGATGTAAAAACTTAGAAGACATTTATGGAAATACAACCAATACATTCAAAACCAAAAGAAGTAGACATTTAGAAATATACCCGTGAATGATGTGTCTGACCATGCTTAAACCCACATAAAGCTGTGAGGTGGCTCGTAAATCTCCATCTTGATGGGGTTGGGAATAATATTGTTGCTTCACAAATTGACAGTATTGTGCCCATGTTATAGTAGAATGGTACCAGTGAAGATACTCTTTGACATAATGTTGGTACTCTCCGAGTCGAACCAGACGCCCATCCGTGGGTACTCCGTAATCGTCAATTTGTGGCTGATATGGATCTGTGGTGGGCATAAATGTAGCTCCTGGGTATCCATACTATTGGACATATCCATACTGCTACTAATATCCTTGCCTGCATGCGGAGGTGGATTCTTGACTGTAGTCGAAAAACAATGTGCCGTAATTGCTGGAGTCATTGGCCGCATATCCATACCGTGGTACGAAACTTGAGCCACCATCCTATGTTTGTGATCCATATTCATACTGTGGCATAGAACTCGAGCTACCCTCTCTCATTATGATCTAGATGTAGAGCCACCCACTTCTCACCAACGCGCGTCCCTCATGGATATTGCCAATAATTCTTCTAGTCCTGTTAGCTTCTGTGACTGCTTCTTCAGTGGCTTCTTATGCATGTATGCTTTATTAAGGACAAGTTGAGGCCATAGTTTTTCTGGACGAGAACCATGGTCAGTGCCTTGGGTGGCATGATCAAAATCCTTCTTATGCATGTATCGATTGATAAGGTCGTATTGTATTCATATCGGCACAAGCCGATACATGATATGGGGTCGTATCGGCCCGATATGAAAAAAATGACCCGTATCAGCTTGTATCATCCCATATTGGCTGATACAGTTGATATAGGCCGATACGCCCATAAAAGTCCAATTTTGATTTTTTTTAAATATCGTATCCATATCAGCATGAGTCGATATGTGATATGGGGTCATATCGGCCCAATACGAAAAAAAAATCACTTGTATCGGCCGATACAGGTTGACACGCCCATAAAAGTCCAATTTTGAATTTAAAAAAAGAAGAAATCACTCATGTCTCCTCTTCTTTTTTTATTTAAATCATGGAAGAAGCTTAAAATTTTATTTTAGGCTAGATGTAGACCGATTTTGGGATCAAAACAAATGATTTGAATGGGATAACGACAAATTGAAGCGGAGTGGATTATTATGGGAAAATCGAAAAGAAGGGTAAACCTTCACTTATATATATGTTTTCATATTCTTTTTGTTGTATTTCAATGTAATGAGCCCTTGTTCACCAAATCATGCTTGATTTGTGTTTAATTAGGAACCATTTAGCTTACCTTCAACAAGTCAAACCGACAAACAACATTCTCATCAAAGAATGGTCCGATACATGGTTAAAACACACACAAAAAAAAAGAAGAAAAAAGAATCTTGGAAATCTCAAAATTTCCCCTATTTTTCTAATATTTTTGCATATTTTTTTACTTAAATATTTTTTTGACAGATAAGGGCCGATATGGCCCCGATATCGATATATGACACCGTATTGTATCAATTTTCTACTGGGCTGATGCGCTGATCGATACTGACATTTATAGCCATGCTCTCCCCAGTGAATGAGCTAAGAGGCCTTTGACACTGATTCTCAGGATGAGTCTCGCTGTCTCCGCCACTATCCCCTTCACTACTATCACCATCATCACTACCGTTATTGCAGTCCCCATCACCCTCACCATCATGGCCGTCATCACCATCACTAGACCCATCACCTACATCACTCTCTGTCTCGCTCTCAGTGTCGAATGTCTCGTCGCTGTGTATTGTGTGATAGTGACTGTTGCGGGCTGCCATCTGGACTTCCCGTCAATGGGTTGAAAGCTTTGTCAAGAGATTTAGCGTGCTCCACATGAGCGTCAACATCAATCCCTCATCGCGCTGCCTTCATTACCACATGCGGCTCTGGTCGCCCATCGGAAGTATCCAAGTTATCTGGCCTAACCCACTTATAACGTGGGTCCTCATCCTTTTCAGCATATGCATGCTGACCGATTGTCATTAGGTCCAATTGGTTTTGCGCTTTTCTTGTTTCTTTTTTTCTTCCATGCAAATCAGCTTCTCCCATAGCTTCATGTCGTAATGGTAGTACACTAGTTTCTAAAGCTTCTTGTACACCAATCTGATGTGCTTATTCGGATGAATGAGGGAAAATGTGCTCCAATTTCTTTCACATGATGTGTAGGACATTGTTTGTGCGAGCACACGAACAACCAACCACTATAAAGCCTTCCAATCACTCCCGTACATGACCCACCATTCGCTTGCGAAATATACAATTTTTTTTATCGGTTTCACATTTACTATAAAAATATGAAAATTAACTTTAAATTCTAAGAGGTAACTAACGCAGTAACTCACATGCCATTATTTGACCCCTCGACCTCATTGCGGTCTTGCACCTAAACATTCCAACAACATCACGAAGTCTAAGAATCTGTTGATATCATATAACATTAAGGGTAAGTATAAAGGTTTTGATGAAGCTAGAGAAGGTAAGTGCGGAACATATTTACCTCATTACCAAAGATGCCTTTTCTCGGACAATGGAGAATAACTTACATGCACCTCATGTACACCCTTCTTCAAGGTATTGTTTTCATATAGTCTCTGACTATAGTAGTCAGGGTGTGTCAAATCGGTTACATATCGGCTGTAACGGTAACAACATATACTGTTTAGTGTTATGGGGTTGAAACGGAGTGGCCTTGAAGAAGAAAACTGTAACGGCTGATACAGACCATAACGGCCGTTACCCCGTATTAGTGTTTTCAGAAAAAGAAAAAAACTGAAAAAAAATCCAAAAAAGAAAAAAAGAACTTACCTTTTTCATTACTTCTTCTTCTTCTTCTATTGCGGCTGCGCCTGTGGCTGCTGATGCGGATGCTATTGCTATGGCTGTAGCTTTTGTGGTTGCGCATGTTGCTGCTATGGTTACGGTTGTGGCTGCGAATCCTCATCCGTTACTGCTTCTTCTTCTACTTTGATGTCCTTTCTCTCTCTCCTCTTCCCCCTCTTTTTCTCATTTTTCCCTCTCTCCTCTTTTTCCCCATCTTTTCTCGTTCTCCCCTCTTGCTCTCTCTCTCCTCTTTAAACGGAAGTGGATTGGCTGGTGTACCACACACCAACAACCTAGCTAGTGTGAGTACGTGTCATGTGAAGATGTGCTGACGCTCCTCGAGCTCCGAGTTGTACTAGTGGTTCAAAGGAGATCAAAGTTATATTGCCCCCACAATGATATATTTAATCATATCTACGCCATTCATCCATTTGGCAAGATCATTTTAGATCTTGATCCAAAAAATGAGCAATTTCCAAGGCTCAAGTGGTCCACACCACAAATAACAGTAGATTTTCACCATTAAAACATTCACAGGGCTCACCGTAACGTTTACTTTCCATCCAATCTATTCATAAGGTCACACAGACCTGGATGAAGGGAAAAAGCAAATATCGTATTGATCCAAAATTTCTGTGACCCCAAAAAGGGTTTCAATGTTAGGCATTCAATCCTCCACTACTTTTTACAATGTGATCCACTTGATTATTGGATCTGTCTTATTTTTCGGCTCAAGCCTTATGATGAGCTCACCAAGTGGACGGACGGTTTGGATATAACTCATAACTCATGATGGAACCCACAGAACTTGGTGATGTCAACACACCAGCTACATCGGTGGTGTGTGGTACACCAGCCAATCCGCTTCTTCTTTAAACGAGAGGAGGGTACGTGGTTGTTTCACGGCATGTTAAAAAAAAAGAAAAACTCCGGTGGTATTTCATGCTAAATGCACGCACCGTTTTGTGGGACCCACCTTGATGTATGTGTTGTATATCCATGCCGTCCATCAATTTTTCCAGCTAGTTTTAGGGCATGATCCCTAAAATGAAGCAGATCCAAATCTCAAGTGAGCACATGGATTGAATTTCCAGTGTTAAAAACTTCTTGGGGGCCACAGGTTTGCATTAAGCTGCTATTTGTGTTTTCCCTTTCATCCAAGTCCATTTGACCTTATCAACATGTTGGATGGCAAATAAACATTACATTGGACCTTGGCAAGTTTTAATGGTGGGTGTTCTACGACCGCCTTTTCATGTGGTGCGGTCCACCTGAGATGTGCACCCGCTTCATTTTTGGGACCATGCCATAAAATGAGATGACAAAACAAATGTACAACATGGATCTACAACACATACATTGAGGTGGGCCCTATACTCACAAATTGCGTAGATGCAATTGCTACCATACGGTGCTATCTGGGCCCCATCATGATGTATGGGTTTTATCCACGTTGTCCATCCATTTTGCCAGATCATTTTTGGCATGAACTAAAAAAGGAGGTTGGTGGACCACATCATAGGAAACAATGGTGATTGAACTCCCAACCATTAAAAACTTCTTGGGGGCCTCAAAAGTTTTGGATCAAGCTGAGAATTGTGTTTTCCCTTCATCCAGGTCTGTATAACATAATCAACAGGTTGGATGGCCAATAAATATTACAGTGGACCGTAGGAAGTTTTTAATAGTGGACATTCAATCACAACTATTTCTTATTGCGTGGTCCACCTGATATTTGAATCTACCTCATTTTTTAGACCATGCCTTAAAATGAGTTAGCAAAACAAATCAACGGCATGGATATACAACACATACATCAAGGTGGGCTCCACGTTTAGGGCCTGACCCACTAGTGGTCGACCTAAGATTGTATGGAGATTTTAGTTACCATAAGCTCTCTTTGATACTGCTTTCTTACCAAAGAGTGGACCGTTACACTACTATAAACAAGTTCAAAATCATAAATGAATGCATATTTGGAATATTCAAAATTTTCTAGATTTAATAGATATTTTTTAAAGATTTTTTTGACAAAAAAAAAAATAAAAAAATTCTGACCAATACAAGGGTGTAACGGCCGTTACTCCCTTGTATCGACCGTTACACCATTACACCGTATAGGTAACAACGGGCACCATTACGCCCACCGTTACCGCAACGGGATACCTTGATAGTAGTACTTGGGATTTAGGACGGACATTGAAACCCAACATGTTGCAAATATTAACAAATCAATACAATAAAATAGCCATATATGCTATGCGAAGAACTAGCGAAGTACTTAAACATGCAGACAATAAATAAATAAATAAATAAATCATGTAACTATATACCAACCCGATGAAGTGGGTGAGAAATGGTCTTTTTCCAATGGTTCTCAATTATAGCATGCACCCATTTATATGCCTTGGGGGCTTTAGCCTGGATGATGTCTTTCATCTACTCTATGGATGCATATAATGATCTCATCGATGGATGTTTCATTATCCACCGTCCTTAACACTACATAAATAGGCTCCAGAATAGCCACCACATTGCGCATGCACTCCTAGAATGCGTTGCTCAACACAAGTTCCTTAATTCTCCAAGCTCTTGTCTTGTCACTCTGAATCCAATCTATGCATTCCCTAGAGCTGAGAAGCTCTTGTAACCCCCCCCCCCCCCCCCCCCCCCCCCCCCGTGTTTTAGGAAGCTATTTAGGGTAATATAATTTGTGGTGAACCGCGTTGCCTTGCAACGCATTGTATCCCTACTACAGCTGGCGCACATCTCGGATAGTAACTAGGTGTGGCTGTATATAAAGGTTGTGATGTAACGTGTCTCAGTAATAGCATCCTTCATTGAAGGCCTATCCTCAATCTCTTCCAAACAAGGTGTTTTGTATCCGTTATGATACGGCCATAAATATTGATATATATTGGTAACAACCGTGACCGTTACACGATACAGGGGTGAAACAGGGCAGTTGTTTGGCCAGTACAGGGCATAACGAGTGTTACCTCGTAACAATCGAAAAACGATCACTTCTTTTTTCAATGTAAATCTATTTTTTCATCATTTTGCTACTTTTCTCATTCCAAAAACTTTCCTAAATCATTCTACAACAGATTTTGACCACTCGTATTGTAGTTTTTAGGATTAAAATAGTAGATTGAAGTGAGTTGGACAAATAGAAGTTCCAATGGTAACTTAAAAAAAATAAAAAAAGTGGTATATATGCATTTTTTTTTTCAATTTTTAATTCCAATACTTGATTGTGATGTGTAAATATTAAAGACACATAACCATGTTCATAAATT
The DNA here is from genome assembly GCA_037074715.1 of Magnolia kwangsiensis. Classification (NCBI taxonomy): domain Eukaryota; kingdom Viridiplantae; phylum Streptophyta; class Magnoliopsida; order Magnoliales; family Magnoliaceae; genus Magnolia; species Magnolia kwangsiensis. Next base: position 81,464,209 of record CM073589.1, on the reverse strand, counting down.
CACTAGATAACCCAATACAATGCTCTCACCAAAGAGTGGACCGTTACGCTACCATAAACATGTTTGAAACAAAAAATGAATATAGATTTGGAATATTTACAATATTCTAGATTTTCTAAATAATTTTCAAGGATTTTTCGGGCATTCTTTTTTCAACCGTTACAGTGGTAACAGTTGTTACATCACTGTATTGGCCGTTACAACGATAATCGTTTCAGTAATGGTGGTGACCATTATGGACAACGTTACCAATACGGAATACCTTGCTTCTAATATGAGATCTATGTAATGGGCTGCATAAGGGGTCCAGTACATATGGTACTTCTTTATTATATCATTTCTCGCCCTTACAAATGCACTCTCATTGTCTATAACAAACTGCTTGATGTTCTTCCTTCCAATGTCTTTCATGACATCGTGTATCAACCCATAGATGTACTTTCTTTTTTCTTTTTTTAAAATAAAATCTTGTTACTATCATCTATAGATTTTAAGAACATCGTCTGTCTTCTACAATAAACCATAAATTTATGACCGACATTCTCGTCGATTTGGTCCAACCATAACTTATTACGGTGTAGCCATACATCTCTCATGATTGTGATATCCGTCCACATAACACTTCATCTATGCGTGCTCATCATCTAAGCATTTTCCTATTATCTGATGTGGCGTGGGTGGCACCACACCCTCATCCCTATGCTGCACTTCACTTATCATATTCTTGAAGTGTAGGCTCGCTGCGGCATTCGTGAGGATGTGATCATAGATTAAAAAAAAACTTTGCTATGAACTTCCCCACCTTCCTCACATCTCATTCCTTAAACATTTTCTTAAGTTTATTCAGTGTTCCATCCGCCTCTCTGTACATCCCGGGATTTAAAGGTAGATCCGGTACCCGCATGCTATTGCTATGGATCATACCCCATATCCATCCTCTCCTACTACCCTCCTTCCACCCCCAAGAACTCCCTCTTGCTCCACTACCCCTACCCCACTCGGCTCCACTCCACTCCCCTCACCAAGATCATCTGTAGACTTCTTAAATCTAGGCCTACTCGCCTCCCATCAACTCTGCCCATCCATGTCTTGCTGATCCCGTAAGGATTCGTTAAATGCGCATTTGTAATCATGATCCTCCTCCTCATCCAAATCTACTACATCCTCACTTGCATGTGGTGCCCACCCTAACTCCTCCCTAATTTCCCTCTCCCATGCAATACGATCATCTCTTATTTTCACATTTTTTTTTCAAGAAAGTCCTCATTTATGCTCTCACATCCCATGCACACTTAGGACAGTCTACAACATTTCGATATCCTCCTGCTAAATGTTTCTTCAAGCGGTTTACCCCTTTGCTTTTCAACATATGGCCACACAAATTGCAAAGATTCCCAAATCGGTTATTGGGAATGGGGGCGCCATATCTCCATCCAATATCATGTGGTCTCCCTCTTCATCTTGATATATTTTACCTGCAAAAAAACATTGCGTTAGCAATGATAGTGTACTGCATCTATAATTCTTAACATTTATTAATTATTTTAAAAATAAATTTATAATTATATTATCAACAAAAATCATCAACCATCCTCAAATGCTCTAAAAATGCAGTCAATTGATCACTGATACAAAATAAATTTCAGCCTACTAGTTTCGATTCGATTGAGAGCCTGAATGGGGGAGGTAAAAAAAATTATTTTTTTAATAATTTTTTATTTTTAATTAAAAAATATTTTTTTCTTTGAAAAATCACAAAAACTACATGAATGACTAGATTAAGCCTTTAACATATTTGATTTCGTGTTTGGACAATAACATTGCAACTAATTTGGTATAGAGTGTATGTGATGATGGTTTCATCAAACACTCCAACTGTGAAATTGGACCCCGTTGACCGCTATAGAAATGGAAATTTGATGGTTATTAATTTTTTAATCAAAATTATTTTATTTTTTTTTCCAAAAAATCACCAAAACTACATGAATCAGTAGATCCGGCCTCATACATGTTTAATTTCGTGTTTGGAGTGTAAGATTGCTACCAATTTGGGAGAAATTGAGGAAATTTTGAAATTTCTCCAATTTTCCTCAAGTCAGATCACCCACCTTCAAATCTCGAAATTGAAGGTTCAAATCCTTGGTTTTCCATGCAAAACATGAGCAATAAAGAATTTCTACCCTTTTGTCACAGATTTTGTATGATTTAAACCAAAAAAGGTTGGAAATGCAAAATCACTCATCGATTGAAACCAGCCTCAAATCTGTAAAAATCTTGAATCCGGTTTGAAATCTCTGTTTTTATCCCAAAAGATTGCAAAGGATGGACCGAAATCCACCCACAATGTGTTCAGATTAGAGAAGAATGAAGGAAAATGATGTAAAAATGAAGTTTGGAGAGTTTTTTTGAAAGACGGCTTGCGATTCCTACCAGTGTTGACGATATCTGTCGATATCGACAGATATCGTTGATACGAAGTAAATTTTCTAAAGAAAAAAGTGCGAAATATCGCGATACATGTGATACTTTGTGATCCATTGCGATATTTTGCCCCATACCAAGGAATATTGATACTCCAGGTCAGTTTTGTATTGTTGACCTGCGATATCGATAATGTCAGCCGATATTATCGATATTACAATCATTGATCCCAACTAAATGGGGTTTGCTACACAGATCCTGTTCTACCATTCCACTCTATAAAGGGGAGCTTGAAATGTTAGATCATCTAGATTCATGAGAAAAGGATGTGGCCAAATGTTGACACTGGCTGCCAACCTGACTCAACCTTCTTATCTGGCTTGGGACCACCAATGAGAGCACAAAACTCCCACTGGCAGAACAGCTTCTATTTTATTATTATTATTATTATTATTATTATTATTATTATTATTATTATTTTTTAAATGTAAAATAAATGAAGCTTATCTTATGTTTGACAGTATGAAGCTTCCTTGCTTGAGTATGGCACAAAAGTTTCCATTCTTATGATGAGATGTTGATGAATAACCCACCCCAATAACTCACGAGAGATAAACTGGTTTACCTGTTATCAAACATTTTGAAAGTCTGAAAAGGCTTCAGGCTAACAGCCCACTCCACAACTCTTTGTTTGGCCCTCTGGAACATGTCTCTGGGATTTGGCTTTATCCACAAAATATTGCTTCTTCCATACTGACTGCAGTACAGCTATGTGGACAGTCTCCATAATGTCTGCTCCCCGTACCATGATACAGCCAATTCCATTATCAGAAAGTGCTGTGGAGTTGAGAATCATCCAAGTATCCCACAGGGTTTGAGATGACCCCACCAAACATCCATATGAACTTACAATGGATAAACAAATGATACCAACATACATACAAACTTACAATGCATAGACAAATGATTCAAGCATCCATATGAACTTACAATGGATAAACAAATGATTCCAACATCCATACAAATTTACAGTGGGTAAACAAATAATTCAAACATCCATATGAACTTACAGTGGATAAACAAATGATTCATGGATTTGGCATTTCCTCAAACACAATAAACAAACATTAGCTATAATTATGTCTATTCCTAAGATGATCCAGTGGCAACATGCTGCCATTGCCCAAGCCATCTTGTAGTGCTTGACAAAGCCCCATCAAACACCCATCATTAACTCACATTGGATAAACAAATAATTCACAGATTTGCCATTCCTTAAACACGATAAACAACCATCAGTCATGATCTTCTCTTCTCTCCTAAGGTTGTCATCCAATATCAACACCTTGTCCTTGCCAAATACCTAGCAAAATGTGGTAAATCGTGGCCCTTCGAACAATAGATGTGGGCAATGATTGGAAGCAATGTTTTAAAAGGTGTGAGGCGAAGGCAAGGCATTCGTTCCTATGATGATGTATAAGCCTTGTTAAGAATCACTTATAAATTCAAAAATTTAATAAACCAGAAAATATCATGATCATGATCATCATCACCATCATCACCTAAGCCTTAACCCAATTGATTGTGGTTGGGAAAAAAAATTAATTAGCTAAAACTTGTGATTGGTTCATCCCTCGAACTGGAGGAAAAGGTTTGATTGGCAGGTGATTTTCCTTGAATAAAAAATAGGATGACAAGAAGTTAGGCCTGATTTTGTTAGAGCAAGCATGCTTAAGGGGAAGAAATGAAAAGAGTTGATGCGTTCACTACCACTTTCTTTCTGGTTGCAAGTTGGGCTAGATGTATGGTGGAATAAATTTGTTTGGCAAAAGGAGAAATTCTATTTTCTTGGGTTCTTAACCTAAAAAGGTTGCATTACTCCTTTAAATAATGTTTTTAGAAAAGTGTTAAATAAGTGAGGGAGGGAGGACTCGCACACAAGGTGTGATCTGGGCATGAGAAGTAATCTATTGGCAAAGTTAGTATGAACTTCATTCCTCTTGATACCGTCCTTAGCTTCTTGTTTTAATAGTTGGAAGATCTATTTTATGTGTACGGTTGTTGTCGTCGTCACCTTTTTATCCCATAGTTGGAAGATCTACCGGGTATCTATTGAGCTCTTTAGAAATTTACTGATTATCACACTTCTTCTTATTATAGGTTCATATGGGGAAGTATACCATGCTGATTGGAACGGAACGGTGAGTTTATTCTTTTATTTATATGGTGTAATTTTATTTTGGAAAGGTTGCTTTAACTTAATGATAAAAAATGCACTATGGGAGAGAAATAACTATGTGCAACATTCTGAAAGTATCCCTTTCTGAAGGATTTCTTGTTTGATGTTTGGAAAAGACTTCTTCCTCTGACTGATTGGTTTTCATTTATTTTGGCCTTTAGAAACCAATTATTCTGCTTAGCCAATTTGCAGTTTCTTTCTTCTTTATGGGTTCATCTGAATATTTTTGTTGGTGCATACACATTTCTCTATGGGTTGACTGATGATAGCATCAATCTGTAATGCTATAGTAATGTGCTACAGAAATGCTACTGGGGCGTGATTTGTAACATGCTACGGCATACTGCTATAGTAGCACTGCAGTAATATTAGCTTGGCTAGCAAGTTTCCTTAATTAGATGAGCGCCCCACTTGGTTTGGTTTATTACACAAGCTATTGAAGTCTCTTTTTTTTGGAAAGCTGACTTTTTTTTTTTTTTTTTTTTTGGGAAGTAGAGGATTTTGTTAAAAAAGAATAGGAAAAGAACAAACAACATGAGCAAATGATAGTGAAAGCATCAAGTGACTCAATCTTCGCTACACAAGCCATCATGAAAGAAATGAAAAAAAACAACCAAGGGGAATATAGCTATGGCCTTCTAAAAGATTAGTCCAATCCCTTAAGATGTCCTCTCTTGAGCACCCACGGATCTTCTGTGGGATTTTCATGAAAAGGATACTTCTTCCTAGTGTTTGGATTATCTCCGATATTATTGAAATATCTCCGATATTATCTTTATCTCCAGCTTATCGATACTGATAACGCTGGTAATATTAGAAATTCCAAGTATTAGCAATGTATCGCTAAGTATCGCCAACATATCAATATCACTAATGTAATCGCCAATATTTTCAACTATGTAAATTATATGTGTCGCTTGTATAGCCAATGCATCAATATCGCTAATGTATCGCCAATATTTTCGACTATGTAAATTCTAGATAATGCTTGTATCATAAGTGTATCGATGATATTTCAATAGTAAATTTTTATTTCAAATTTTTTTTTTTTTTCATGGGCACATGGTTGTATATAGTGTTCAATTTGTCATTGACAATATTGATAATATCTCGATATTATTGATATCGCAAGCTCGCAACATGTGCGATATTAAGACCATAATCTTTCGTTTCATTTCCAATTATTGATGATTTCTTGGTGAAATATCATGTGTTGTTGATATTTTACAATATTGATGGATGTTTAGATGGAAGGTTGGATGGTTAAATAGGCTGGATGTGATGGTCGGACTGATTTCTTATAGCAGCACATGCTTTTAAGACCCTATCAAACGGAAACTTGTTATGTATGCATTCTTTTTGTAATTTTGTTTTTAAATTTTTAATTTCAAAATATGTAAATATGTACATTTTAACATCTCCTAAAGTTTCGCTGAAAATTCCACCGTTTTTCCCATGTTTCCCCACATTTCTGGTTATTAGCGATATTATCGGTGATATCGATATTGTTTCTGTATCCTTGGCTAGCGAAACTTGTAGCGATACCGATACTTCGAACACCACTTCTTCCTTCCTCTCTTTCCCCCCCCACACACACACACACAAAAAGAAAAAGAGATCTTCCACATAATCTCGTTTTGACCTTTGAATGGGCCGCAACAACACTCCAAAAGCTACGTGCCAATGAACTTATTACAAGCCTAGGAGATCCCAAATTGGGCAATGAAAAAAACCCACAAACCTGTTGTGCATATGCAATGGATGAAGAGGTCATCTATTGATTCCTCCTCCCTACATACAAAACAACATTTTGAAAGGCCACAACATGCTTCTTCAAGTTTCTAATGTCAGTATTGTTTGCCGTTTCAACCAATCAAAAGCTTCGACTCTTAGGGCACAAGAGTCATCCATACTTATAGCACACTGAGGTGGAGGATCACCTTTCCCTATCCTTAGCACTAATAGAAATGATTTAGCTGAGAAATTAGCATTAGTTGCCCACCTCCAAGCTTTCTATCCTCCAACGAGCTGTCAACATGCACATCACCTAACCTGCTTAATAAATTTGCAAAGAGACTTGATTCCTTGTCAAATGTATTCTTCCCTATCTAATTTTCCAAACTTCACCACCCCATAGAAGTCAATAACATCTTCATCCTTAGAAATTGCAATTAAGAACAAGATCCTCTAACTTGTGGTAAGTGGAGTATCATCTAAACAAGCATCATTCCAAAGTCAAACTTTCTCACCCTTTTCCCACTAGGAACCTAATGCCCTTACAATATTCCATAGCTGCACTCCTTGAGATGCTCGTGTTGACACTATTGGGCTCCTGATCCATCTTATGAATGGATTTCCATTGCTTAGAACCATTAGTTGTAGAAAACACACTTGGAAACCATCTTCCCTTTGCCATGCCACGGTGCCCAAGATCATGTTCCTCCGAAGATTATTTGGTTCCCTTGCTTACCTCCACCACCATTTACCCAAAAGAGCCCAATTCCTCCCCCACAAGTTACCAATATCAAGAAACCATCTCTCATTGTCTTTTGAACATCATTCCATTTAATAAGATGTAACTTTTGCCTTGATTCTCTCCCTTTTCACAATAAATTTCTTTAAAGATGCTTGACTTCTGAAGCCACTGCAGCTGAAATTTTGAAAAGCAATAGGAAATATGCCAAGAGATTAGAAAGGAAGTTCTATCCTTAAAGGAGAGATACGACACTTTCCATGTATCCAACTTCTTCTCAATCCTCTCAATAATGGGATCCCAAAACAAGTTGACATTCAGCTTACCCCCAAGTGGGTGCCCAAATAATTACAGGGAAGACACATTTTCACATCACGTTAAGTTGCCAAGTTCTTGACCCTATGCTCATTGGTTGAAACTTTGGCCATATCGCTTTATCATATGTTTTCTCAAAGATTAGATACTACATCAAAACATTTGACAATGTCTCTCAAGGATGCAGGACATGAAAATTTAAATATCCTATGCAAGAGTTTAGGCTTTAGATCATACTAGTTCAGAAACAATCACACAAAATTCCACATCTCACAAAAAACTCAAGCATTCAACAAAGGGAATCTATGCGGGTCTAGGCCTACACATGCTAGGGCTGGATCAATTAAAGTTATAGACCAAACAATGCTCAGAGGAGAGTAAAGTCATCCACACATGCACAGAAATAGCTCCCCAATCCTAGGGATTCACAAGTTTCAATTCGAGGAACCCTAGGGTTAGAAAAAAGGGGCAAGAAATTGGAATTTAAGACGATCTAGGATTAGGGTTAAAGGAATCAGGTAAGAGAGGAGTGAAAGAGAGGAAAGAGTGAACCTGAAGACATCCCGCGCATGTGGATAGCAGGCCAGGCCTGACGCACGTGCGTAGAGGGATGTACGCACGTGCGTGAGGCCCACGAACCCAAAAAAACCCCCTCCTTGGGGCTGGTCGGCTAGGGTTGGGCTACAAACCCTCCAAGTTTCGGCCCGATCTGATGTACGGTTCGTGTGTGGTGCTCCGTCGAAGTTTCAGCCCTCTTGTAGGGCCAGATTTCAGAAATCTGCTGTAAAGAAGGAACGACTGCAAAATAATGATGGATTTGTAGGTGGAATGACTATAGGAGGAGAAATATGGATGGAAGGTGGGGGCCAATTGGGATGGGTGTGGCTTCGCACCACGGTTGTAGCCCTTCGAAGAAGGGAGGGTTTCACACCCAATTAGGCTTTCACAACTCTGAGAGGAGCAGGAAAATGCATAAAATTTTATTCAATCTTCAATGAGCAAAAAGACTACAAGGGGTGCATATTTATAATAAAATCCTATGCCCCAAAACTCGCGCCATGTGGGCACCCTATTATTTGGAGACGCAGTAATAAAAAATAACTAATCAAAACAATCTAAACCGTCCATGATATTCCTAATAATAATAATAAGCAAAACTCAAAGTACTAGATTATTTAGAACCCATGGTGGGATTCACATGACGATCGGGTCCACTCCAACGAACCAAAACGCAGTCCTCTAATTAGGAGGCCCTCCCTGAACGTCGTCATTGATCCAGATCGATGGTGGAGCCCTCTTTGTGTACGTGCGTAGGGGGCATGCGTGTGCGCATGATGTTCCCATCAACTCTCTCTGGCTGCGAAGATTTCACCACTGGCAAAACAAAACTCTTGAACCGCTCCAAGATGTCAGGATCAAGTCTCTGGAACTCCTCGGTGAGTCACATGCTGTCTGAAGCTGGGCGTAACTTCCACTTAACCAGGTACTTCTGAAATCTGCCGTCCGACGTTGATACTATTTAATTGTCCAGAATATCTTCTATTTCCTCTTTGGGTGTGGGAAGGGTAGGTATGAGAGGTGGAAGTTGGGAAGAAGGGTTAGGAAGAGGCCTTGGATCAAGGGACAGGTCTGGAGAATCAGGATGGTTGGGCGAAGGGCCGGACAATGTATCAGTGGTCCCATGAAAAGTAACTAGATCCTCCACATTAAATGTGGAACTAATTCCCATGGAAGGCGGAAGATCTACATACGCATTGAGACCGTTTCGTTTTATAATTTTGAATGGTCTAGCGCTATGCATGTGTAATTTACGAACGACCCCCTGAGGGTACCGCTTAGGCCTAATGCGGACCATCACAGAGTCCCCTACATTGAATTCCTAGAAACATTTATGCTGATCTGCAGAAAATTTGTTATGTTTGTTACTAGTAGTGATCTTTCGCCTGATTTCTTGATGCAATGAATGAATGTGATACGCAAAGGACTGTAAACTTTGATGGCCTATAAGACTGTGGCATATGGACAAGATCAATAGGCTTCCTAGGCTTATAACTAGTAACGACTTCAAAAGGACTTAGACCTGTGAACCTATTGACAGAACTATTAAATGCAAACTTAGCTATAGGTAGTACGGTGTCTCATATCCTGGTGTGCTTCCTCACTAAACATCTGAGCAAACTCCTTAGGCTCTTATTGACCACCTCAGTCTGACCATTGGTCCGAGGGTGGTAGGCAGAAGAAAATTGGAGCCTAGTATTCATCATGTGCCATAGTGTCTTCCAAAAGTAACTCATGAATCGCACGTCACAGTTAGACACTGGTTTTTGGTAACCCATGTAGTTTGACGACCTCACTAAAGAACAACTTGGCAACATGAGATGCGTCGTAGGTCTTAGAACAAGGAACGAAGTGGGACATTTTAGAAAAATAGTCCACGACAACAAATATGTAGTTGTGTTTCCGAATAGTCTTGGGGAGTCCAAGCACGAAGTCCATATTGATGTCCTGCCAAGGGATGAATGGAACCGGCAAGGGTGTATATAATCCTGTATTTTGCTTTTTCTGATTTGTCAGTTGACAATTACAACATTGCCCTATAATTTTAGCCACATCTTGCTTGAGGCTTGGCCAATGAAACTTGTCCTCTACTAGGGCAATGGTCTTGTCTCTACCGAAATGACCCGCGTCCCCTCCCGAATGTAACTCCCAGACAAGAAAATCGTGGAGGGAGGTGCGAGGTATGCACAAGCGGTCACTCCTAAACAAATATCCGTCTAAAATCAAGTACTCACTGCTAGCTCATGACAGACTCCCTAACAACGATGCGTACACAACTCTAAAATCTGGACATTCAGAATAATCTTCTTTGATGCGCTCGAGGCCCGTGACTTCGACACTCGTGGAATTGAATAACGTGACTCGACGACTTAACGCGTCGGCAGACTTATTCTCCACACCGGCCTTGTGCTTAAGCACAAAAGTGTACTCTTGAAGGAATTGCTCCCACTTGGCATGCATAGGGTTTAATTTCTTCTGAGAGTTCAGATATCTCAAGGCCTTGTAATCTGAGAATAAGACATTCTTATGTGGCAATAGATTATGGCGCCAGTGGCGCACTGATTGCACTACCACATAAAACTCTTTGTCATAGGTGAAATATTTTTGTTTCGCCTCATTCAGTTTCTCACTAAAAAAGGTGACAAGGTGCCCTTCCTGATGAGTATTCGTCCTGACTCCCGACGCATCACATGCGACTTAAAAAACTTTCGAAAAATCCGAAAGTCACGTGATTGGAGCTTTAGTCATCCTGACCTTTATCTCCTTGAAGGCCTTCGAGGCTGCCCTTGTCCATTGAAACTCTCCTTTTTTTATGCAATCTGTGATGGGAGCCATAATGGAACTGAATCCTTGAATGAACCGCCTATAGAAGTGACTAAGTCGTGAAAGCTGCGCACCTTATGAATATTGCGGGGTTTAGGCCAATTGATGATAACCTTGACCTTCTCGAGATCTGCCGATACGCCCTCAGCTGACACAAGAAAACTTAAGAAGATAATACTACTAGACAAAAACGCACACTTCTTTAGGTTGGCGTACAATTTCTCGGCTCTAAGGATCGTACAAACCTGTCTCAAATGGTTGAGGTGTTATTCCTTGGTCATGCTATAAATCAAGATATCATTAAAGTATACGACTAGGAACTTCCCCATCAAGGGCCTCAACACTTGGGTCATCATACACATGAAAGTGCTTGGGGCGTTAGTCAGCCCAAAAGGCATAACTAGCCACTCGTATAGCCCATCCTTCGTCTTGAAGGCCTTCTTCCACTCATCACCAGGGCGCACACGGATTTGGTGATAACCACTTTTAAGGTCAATTTTCGAGAAGATAAGTAGCATTGACCATCATATCCAACATGGCATCAAGACGCGGTATAGGAAATTGATACTTGACTTGATTTTGTTGATGGCCCTACTATTAACACGTCCTCCATGTGCTATCTTTCTTAGGTGTAAGAAGTGTGGGCACGGCACACGGGCTCATGTTCTCTCGAATGAAACCCTTTTCTAGGAGCTCATCAATCTGCTTCTTCAATTCCGCATGCTCCTTTGGGTTCATTCTATAATGAGGGAGGTTTGGTAGAGTCGCTCCAGGGACTAAATCAATGGTGTGCTATATGTCCCTCATAGGGGGAAGCTCATTCGGTAGATCCGCAGAAAAAACGTCACGAAACTCATCCACTACCGTAATAGCCTCAGTGGGTAACTCTACGCTAGCCTCTGGTGCACTCTCCCTAGCCATGAGGGCATAGACTATCGAGTTCGCCTTAGTCTCTCGCTCAAAGTCCTTGGCATTTAGAATATGGAGAGGCTTAGACTTGGACTTCGATTCCTTCAATTCTTTTGAGCTGCTCATACCACTGTGTGGTGGACTCCTTTCTAGTCGTGTTCTTGGGTGGAAGTGGATTTAGCTTGACCATCTTACCCTCAAACCAGAATGTACACACATTTAAACGACTGAATATGGTAACATCTCTATCATAGAGCGAGGGTCTACCCAAAATGATATGACCAACATCCATGGGAACAACATCGCACCAGAGTGTTTCTTTATATGATCCAAACTGAATAGGAACAAGACAACGGTGCGAGACTGGAATGGAAGTCTCATCAACCGAAGACACTCTATAGAGTTGAGGATGGGCTTCTAGCATCAAGCCCAAATGGCTCACCGTACCAGTTGATGCTACATTGACACAACTACCACTGTCCACGATCATCTTGTAACTCTTATCCCTACACTTTGCATAAGTATAGAAGATCGTGTTGCGGCGCCAATCATCGGTATTCTTTGCTTGGGCAAAGGTGCAACACACAACTGCTAGGGTTGCAGACTCTTGCACTTCCTCTTCCTCATCACTAGGGGTTTCTGCTGGCTCATACTCTTTCTCCTCACCGTCACTTTCTGGGGGCACTACTTCTACTTGCCTATCAATAAGGAGCACCTTAGTGCCCTCTTTCGTGTCGCACTGGTGGGCAATGTGACCAAACTCCTAACACCTAAAAGATCTAGTTGCTCCACTTTTACACGAGACTTGATAACCTTCCTACGCTTATCATCCTTGGGCCTGGACTGACAACTACTGGAAGGTTTGTTTTGGTATCCAGTGCTAAGCTTGGCCCCAGAAGGGTTGGCCTTAGCGCTAGAATTGTGAAACTCAAATCGCCTTCCTGTAGATGCTTTGAGGTGTTGTTCGACCTCCAACACTACTTGATACATCTGTTTAAGAGTGTCTATGTCCTTGGTAAGAAATTCTCTCCTAATGTCGGAACGGAGGCCCGTCTTAAATCAAGCAAGGGTGAGTACGGGGTCCTCATCAACTTCACAACGGGTCAAGTACTCTTCGAACTTCTCAATGTACTCAGCAACACTCATGGAACCCTGTCGAAGAGACTGCCATTCCTCAACCAATCTCAAGTGATAAGAGAAAGGGAGGTACTTTTCTTTAAGAGTTTCTTTCATTTCTCCCCAACGGACTATTCGGAGCTCCCTCGCTCTTTCTTTCGCTCTACAGTAGCCCAAAACCTCTTTGCTCGGCCCACAAGCTTCATCATCTTCGTGAATCGGACTCGACGAGCGTTTGACATGTCATACCACTCAAAATAGTGGTCCATATCCGCCAATCAATCTAGAAACGCTTTAGGGTCCAAGTGGCCATCAAACGTGGGAGCATCTACTCTAACTCCTTTGAGAAGCGCATTAAGGTTTGGTGGTCTTGATGTTCCTCATAGGGTGGGTGCACGGGTGCGCGCCCATAACCGATTCCTTGGCCACCTCATTTCCTTGGTCTATCCTCCTGACCACCTGCCTGAGATTGGACATCTTCCCCAATGGTGGGCCCAAGCAGAGGTCTCTAGTTGGTTAACATGCATAGTAAGTTGGTCCAAGTGTTGGTCAATACGTTGTTCCAAGCACTTACCCAAAAACTCAATCTACTGGGTCATTTTGTTCATTGATTCTTGCAATTGCTTTATGTTTAATGTAGGGTGTAAGCCAAAGCCACGACCCATACGTGCGGGCATACAACCACTAACTCAACTAAAAGACCTTATAATACGACTATATGCGTCTAAATGGGCTAAATGATCCTATGAGACTCTATATGAGGGAAACTACACAATGCTACTAAAATTCAGCAATATAGCTGTCAAAATAAAGGGATAACAAAAAATTTCAGCAATGTTACTAACTTTCTGATAACAAAAATTTCAGCAGCTTATATCAGGAATTATGGACCTCTAAATAGCTCTATATGATTAGACTTGATGCATAATGGACAAAAATAAACTAAACCCTAAACATGCAATGCATTCCCCTATAAAAACCTTGTGCTCTGATACCAAATTTGATGCAGGACATGAAATTTTAAATATGCTATGTAAGAGTTTAGACTTTAGATAATACTAGTTCAGAAACAATCACACAAAATTCCACATCCCACAAAAAGTCAAGCATTCAACAAGGGGAATCTATGCGGGTCCAAGCCTACACATGCTAGGGCTGGATCAATTAAAGTTATAAACCAAACAATGCTTAAAGGAGAGTAAAGTCATCCACACATGCACAAAAATAGTTCCCCAATCCAAGGGATTCACAAGTTTCAATTTGGGGAACCCTAGGGTTAGAAAAAAGGGGCAAGAAATTGGAATTTAAGATGATCTAGGGTTAGGGTTAAGGGAATCAGGTAAGAGAAGAGTGAAAGAGAAGAAAGAGTGAACCTAAATATAGCCCGCGCATGTGGATAGCAGGTCAGGCTTGACGCACTTGCATGGGGCCCACGAACCCCAAAACCCATCCTTGGCGCTAGTCGGCTAGGGTTGGGCTACAAACCCTCCAAGTTTCGGCCCGATCCGACATATGGTCTGTGCGTGGTGCTCCGTCGAAGTTTCAACCCTCCCGCAGGGCCAGATTCTAGAAATCTGACGTAAAGAAGGAACGGTTGCAAAATAACGATGGAATTGTATGTAGGTGGAATGATTGTAGGAGAAGAGAAATATAGATAGAAGAAGGTGGGTGCGAATCGGGAAGGGTGTGGCTTCGCACCACGGTAGTAGCCCTTCGAAGAAGGGAGGGTTTTGCATCTAACTAGGCTTTCATAGCTCATAGAGGAGCACGAAAATGCAGAAAATTTTATTCAATCTTCAATGAGCAAAAAGAGTATAAGTGGTGCCCATTTATAATAATATCTTATACCCCAAAACTCGCGTCATGTGGGCACCCTATTACTTGGAGACGAAGTAATAAAAAATAACAACTAATCAAAACAATCTAAACCATTCATGATATTCCTAATAATAATAATAAGCAAAACCCTAAGTACTAGATTATTTAGAATAGTGGGCCATGATCATGAGAATTCATGGTGGCATTCACAACGATCGGGTCCACTCTAACGAACCAAAACATAGTTATCTAACTAAGAGGCCCTCCTTGGACGACGTCATCGATCCAGATTGATGGTAGGGCCCTCTTCCTCTTTGCGTACGTGCGTGGGGGGGGCGTCCATGTACGCGTGCTGTCCCCGTCACTCAAGCAAGGTATTTCGTAACGGTAACGGTAATGACTGTCGTAATGTCTACCACCGTTACCTTTATGATAGGGGTCGTAACGGCTGTTACAGCCCCTGTAATGTGTGTTACGTTCTCTTTTTTAATTGAAAAAAACTCGAAAGACCTATATCTACCCCGCATCATTGAAAAAAAGACTGAAAAGCCCGTAGGCTGTATCTGCCCAGTAACAGACCATTTTGGGGCTGTTATGGCCCTTACATGGGATCTAACGGGCTGTTAACGGTGGTTACGGGTCATTTTTTTCCACAACAGCTGTTATGACCATTACGACCCCATAATGTGTAACAGTTGTCACTGTTTCCTTTACGTAATGGCCTTTACGGCCCTATAATGGCCTGTATGGCATACCATGCTCTCAAGTTGGATATTTAAATAGGCCTTTTGGTTTTTGGAGGAAATGGTGTTGGAATATTATTCGTCTGAAAGCCATATAATTTATATTTTTTATTTTTATCCAAGGATAAAAAGAGAATATGAATGAGAAAGAGAAGTGAGAAAATGACATCCTTGGAAATGTGCCTTAGATGAGAGATCAATTATACATTAATTTCAACAATCAACATGTAAAATCAAGCATATCCACACAATAGATTCGAAAATTCAGATTTATAACACGAATATCCTAGGTTATCATATACGCGGTGCACGAAAATATAAAATAATTCAAGAGTAGCCCACTTGGAAGTATGGACTTCCAATCTAGCATGGGTAGTGCAACAACCATGTGGATTGACAAAAATGCAAGCAAAATTCTAATTTGGGGAAAGTTTTACAAAAATTCATATTTACATTAGGGTTTTGTATTCATGGATGGAGATTTAGGAATGGGGTTTTTAGGGATTCAAAGGATTTAGGGGTTAGGGAGTTTTGGAGGAAAATCAAATAGGGAAAACCCTAAACAGGGGCCCACACGTGGTTGCCCATATGGACGCATGTGTGTGCGTGCATGTGCACGTGCAAGTACACACGTCTAGGTAAAGGAGGAGAAAGAGAGGGGGGATTGAGTGAGGTTTTGATGTGTTTAGAAGGTTGTAATGGAAGGGGAAAGACAAAGACGAGAAGAAAAAGAATACCTTTTGAAGAAGAGAGAGGAATGGTGTAGTTTGGGGAATCCACAAACAGGCTTCTACCATCGCACAATTCAATTGGAAGGGAGGGTTTCTCACAACCCTAAAACACGAGGAAAATTCCTTCACAACACAGAGAGCTTCTCTCTTTTTTCTTTCTTCTCAATAACACCAGGGTTGGACCTCTACCCCCTTCCCCCATTATGCTTTTATAATTAAAAATTTGGAATAATTACAACTATGCCACTCACTTAAGTGAAATGACCCATCATCCAAAATAAGAAAACTAAAACACTTATTATCAATTTCAACCATCAAATAAATCCTAAATATAACAAAAAACATAAAAGAAACAAGATCAGAGTCCAAGGGGCCCAAATCTAGAAGATCTGGTGGCCCGATAGCCTGATCGACAAGATTCAGCAGTTGGATCAACATGAAATAAAAATTCCATGACTTAAATGGTCTCCTAAGAAACCCACATGCATCATCCTAAACCGGAGTCTTCCTGATGTACGTCCGATGCATGTGGGGTCTTCAAAATGGCTCGGTGGGCCCCAAATGGAACTTGTCTCCCAACCACAAAGAAAACTGCGCTGATGTGGGTGGTCGTCTCCATCTCTGGTACACTCAGGTAGGTCCTCTGATGTCCCCATCATGCATCCCCACCAAAATTGAGCCTGTAACCCTAACAGATGGCAATTCTTTCTCTCTTCAAGCCTGTTCTGTTGAGGGATATATGGACACGGGGTTTGCTCTATGACATGACTACAAAGATAACTTCATAAATGATGATATGAGTATTCTTTTGCATTATCCGACCAGAACGTTGATTTTCTCTTCAAACTAGAATTATTGGATGGAAGGATTTAACAATGGTAGAAACTTCACTTCTATTTTGAATCAATAAAACCCAAGTAAATGCAGTTCAATCATCAATTAAAGAAATGAAGTATTGATAGCCAAGCACAAATATTACAAGAGTAGGTCCCCACACATAAGAATGAACTAAATCAAAGGAATGTAAACATTTATTAATACTTGAAGTTGCATGACAATGTTTAGACAAATGGCACCTTTCACAGTTAAGTTCAACACTGTCATGAAAGTTATTTAGGAATAAAGTCCTAAGACTCCTAAGAGACACGTGACCAAAAGCACATGCCATGACTGAATATGCTTTTTTTTCCATATACATCTGAAAGCAAAGCAGAGTGGATGTCATTGGCATTGGTACAACCCAAGATCTTCACATCCACCGCCAATCCCATTATCCATAGATCTTGAACAACATAGCGTGAAGGAAAAAAATGTGATGCTATAATGCAACTGTTTGGATAAGGAACTAACAACTAGAAGGTTAGAAGGAAATGTGGGAACATGAAGGACAAAGGTAACACTAATGAAGAAGGGATACAAGAAGTTCCTTTCTTCTTGAGATAGGGACCTATCAGCCAGTTTTATCTGACTTAAGGAACAATAATATGGGAGAAAATTACCATCTGTTATGGTCATATGATATCTGGCACTAGAATCTATAATCCAAGACAAAAGAACGAATAGAATGTTAAATGTACTTGCATGAGAAGAATGAACTTCTATAAGCTGATGGTGCAAGATCATTAACTGTCTTGCAAAGGGCACTAATTTGATCTATAGGATTGGAGGCACCACATGAAGATTGCTTCCCCTTAACACCATTTGCATAGGATTGGAGGAGGGAGGGATCCAAGTATACTTTCCCTTATTTCTACAACAACAAAATTTCTTTTTGCAACAAACTAATTTGGTAGATTTAGTTTGTTCCCTGCTTCTTGAATCTAGCACTGCTTCCAGCATGTATAATGAATCTCTAAAGAGGGAGGGAGGGATCCAAGTATACTTTCCCTTATTTCTACAACGACAAAATTTCTTTTTGCAACAAACTAATTTGGTAGATTTAGTTTGTTCCCTGCTTCTTGAATCTAGAACTGCTTCCAGCATGTATAATGAGTCTCTAAATCTGTTTCGTTTTACCGATTCCACTTCTGAAAGTGTCTAGATTTCTGCCCTAAACCTTCAACCCAGAGAAGATGTTTACTGGTGGAGACAATATGACGCGTGGACACAATCTGATTGGTGGTTAGCCTAGCTGATATGGAGGAATTTGCCATCAATTCCTCCAAAGCAATGTCGGCCTTTTCATGGATGCGTTTTAGGTTCAAAACCCGATATTGGTTTCAACGCCAGTCTTTCTCCGCGACAATCACTTAAGTTGAAGGCTCAGTTCCAGAGTCGGAAGCAACAGTTTGGAGTGGTGGAGCTCCTTTGAAGGCAAGGTGTGCGGAATCGGTTACGTATCAGCAGTAACGGCCGATATGTAACGGTAACGGCTGAGACCGTTATGCGTTACGGGGTTGTAACGGCCACCCCCCTATTTTTGTAACCGTAACAGCCACCTCCCTATTTTTGTAACCGTAACGGCTGTTAATGCCCGGTAATGGTCAGGGCGTAACAGTCATAAAACAACTTATTATTTTAAAATTACTTTTTAAGCTCCGATTTTTCACATTTGTTGATACTTTTCTCTTCCAAATTCTTCCTAAACCATTCTCTTGCAAATTCCGACTACCCTTAGCTTGAAATTAAGGATCAAAATAAGTTATATTAAGGATTTTCTTAATTCGAAGCTCCGTGGGCCATTTTTCAGAAATTCTTCAAAAATAGGTATTTATACTTTTTATTAAATGTATTGCTGTTTTAATAGTAAAATATGATGTGTTAATGATAGTAGAACATATTAATGTCCATTTAACAGATTATGGTTGTGATTATATATATATATATATATATATATATATATATATATATATATATATATATATATATATTATTTTTTATTATTTACACACTATTTTCGACCTTTTTTTTTAAAATTCAAAAATTCATTTTTTATTCAATGTATTGCTGTTTTAATGGCAAAATATGATGTGTTAATGATAGTAGAACATATTAATGTCTTTATATATATATTTTTTTCTATTTACGTACTAGTTTTGGCCTTTTTTTAAAAATTCAAGAAATTATTTTTTATTCAATGTATTGTTGTTTTAATGGTAGAATATGATGTGTTAGTGATAGTAGAACATATTAATGTCCATTTATAGATTATGGTGGTGATTTTATATATATTTTTTTCTATTTTCGACCTTTTTTTAAAAAAATTCAAAAAATCATTTGTTATTCAACGTATTTTTGTTTTAATGATAGAATATTATGTGTTAATGATAACAGAACATATTAATGTCCATTTAACAGATTATGGTTGTGATTTTATATTTTTATATTTTTTTTCTATTTATGCACTATTTTCGGCCATTTTTTAAAAAATTCGAAAAATCATTTTTTATTCAATGTTTTGCTGTTTTAATGGTAGAATATAATGTGCTAATAATAGTAGAACATATTAATGTCCATTTAACAGATTATGGTTATGATTTTATATTTATATATATATATTTTTTCTATTTATGCACTATTTTTGGCCATTTTTTTTTAAAATTCAAAAAATCATTTGTTATTCAATATATTGCTATTTTAATGGTAGAATATGATGTATTAATGATAGTAGAACATATTAATGTCCATTTAACAAATTATGGTTGTGATTTTATATATATATATATATATATATAATTTTTTTTTCGCCATTTTTTTGAAAAATTCGAAAATCCTTTTTTAATTTAATGTATTGCTGTTTTAATGGTAGAATATAATGTGTTAATCATAATTCATTGTAGAACATATTAATGTCCATATAATAGATTATAGTTGTGATTATATATATATATATATATATATATATATATATATAATTTTTTTTTCTATTTTCGGATTAGTGACTTTTTGTTTATATTTTTTTATTTTGGATAGGTTTGGGAGCTTTTTAGGGTTTAAAACAGAAAATCATCTTTATTGATTAGATTTAGAAGTTTGAACTTTATGTTATTAATCTATTTACATTAGGTTTTCTAGATTTAAATTAATTAATTCATTTTCCTATGAAAAGTAAAAACTGTTTTTAAATTTAGAGAATCGAGTAGACTCACAATCTCACATAGACATAGGTCATATCTAATCTACCTAAGAAAATGTCTGGGTCTGGCTAACAAGTGAGGATATTGGATGACAACTTTGTCAGATGGTTGGTGGTACTAGGCACCAAATGAAGTGCAACTATTGTGAGAGACTAATAACTGGTGGAATTACACGTCTCAAACAACGTTTGGCATATCGAAAGGGTCAAGTTGCGGGATGTACTAGAGTACTAAAAGAGATAATGATTTTAACGCAAGCCCGTTTGGATGAGTCGAAGGGTAAACGTGCTGCTGGACAGAAGAAATATGAGATTTTGGATGCGGCTCGACAAGAGGTGTTTGGTCTTGAATATATAGGCATTCCGGGTTCGTGATGAAGATATTATTGATTCTGACGAAGATTCAGATCGAGAATTAACTATAGTCAGGAGAGAGCTTGCGTCTTGCTCATGAAGAGGAAGAACATCGTCGCATGTTTGGCGCGAGTGGGTCAGAGGGGGGGGGGGGGGGGGGGGGGTAGGTTTGTTGGGTTACGGCATATGTTTGGGAGCCGACGAGGGGCATCTTCACGTTATGCTCCTATACATTTGGATAAGTAAATGAGCCTAGGAGACCCTCTATTGATCCAATCCTGTTTAGAAAAGAATCAACTAAATAAAAGAAGATAAAACAAATGTGGAATAGAACCTCCGTTGAGAAGCTAGGTAGGGCACAACAAAGTTATTTATACATGCTAACATACCTCCTAACGCGGCCAATTCTTCATATTGGCAGGTGGTAATTGATGCAGTAGCAGAAGCAAGTGACTGAATTAAAGCTCCCATGGCTAGGGAGATTAGAGGAAAATGGACAGATGCAAAGTATACGGATGTGAAAGCATATGTGGGTACCTTTAAACCCATATGGTAGGCTAGAGGATGCACGATCATGCGCGATGGTTAAATTGACCCAACCAAACGCAGCGTGATCAACTTCATGGTGTATTGTCACTTGAGAACTGTGTACCATAAGTCAATTGATGCCTCGGCCGAAACAAAAAATTCTAATTATGTTTTTGGCATAATGGATACAGTGGTGGGTGAGATTGGAGAGGAGAATGTGGTGGAGATAGTGACAGATAATGAAGCATCATATAAGTTTGCAGGACATAAGTTGATGAATAAGAGACCACATCTTTTTTAGTCACCATGTGCCACCCATTGTATTGGTTTTATATTGGAAGATATTGGGAAGAAGAAGAGTTTTAAGGAAATGGTCGAAAGGGTAAAAGAAGTGACAACGTTTATTTACAACCATAATCAAGTAGTCACAATAATGAGAAAGTTCATGAATGGACGAGAGTTGTTGAGGCCTGCGACGACTAGATTCGAAATAAACTTTATTGCATTGAAGAGTTTACACCAACATAAGGGAGAGTTGAATGAGATTTTGCTTCCCGAGATTGGTTCAAGACAAAACATGGGAATAAGACATCAGGGACACCTGTTGAAGTTGTAAACACTATACGGGACAACAAATATTAGAAGAAGGTCAAGAGAATCTTAAAGGTGATGGATCCACTAATGAGAGTACTCCGTCTTGTTGAAACCGACGAAGCACTTACCATGGGCTACCTTTACATCCTATGGATAAGGCGAAATGGCAATTCAACGTGATTGTACAAGCTGGGAGTCTTATTGGAAGATGATCGATAAGAGATGGACAAGACAACTCCATCACGATCTTCTTGCAGCAGATTACTACCTAAATCCTAGATATAAATATGCCCAATCATTTGTTGCGGATAATGAAGTTCGTGTTGGGCTAAAGAATATGATAAAGAGATTAGAGCCTTACTTAGATATGTAAATAAAGGCGTTGAATGAATTAAATACGTTTGAAAATCGCCTGGGTAGCTTTGGAGATGCTCTTGCACAATATACAGTATCTAAGTTGCAACCGGCCGAATGATAGATGAATTTCGGAGAGAGTATGAAGGCTCTCCAAAAAATTACAGTAAAAGTTTTGAGCCAGACAACATCTTCTTCTATCTGTGAAAGGAATTGGAGTTGTTTTACACTTATTCATTCAAAGAATAGGAATAGATTGCAGACAAGGATGTTGGATAGACTTGTCTTCATACACTACAATATGAAGCTAAGAATGCGATGACATTATAAGATTAGATTGCAGACAAGGACGTTAGATAGACTTGTCTTCATATACTACAATATGAAGCTAAGAATGCGACGGCATTCTAGGAGCATTACAGGCGCCGATGACACAGACTACTGTCCAATAAACTTGGACCAATATTTATGATGAGGACAACCCACTTCCACCTTAGTTAGAAACAAGAGAAAAGCAAATTGAAGAGGATTGTGAAGAATTGAAACTCGATGACCCGGTAATACACACAGCACAACAAGGGAGTCGTGCAGCTGTGTTGGACCCAAAAAGAGGGGCACTTTTATGCAAAGTACGGCTCAAGATCAACGGAAGAGTTCGAGCAGTGGTAGTAGCCTGACCGTGTCAAATGATGGTGATGATGACGCCCCTGCCCCTGGTGCTGACACTTCTGGTGTTGCTCAACACACCATACAGTCGTCTAAAGATCGTGAGGCCGATGAACATCAACAATGTAGTACACGAGGTCGAACTTATGAGTGTACTGAGTCATGATACAGCCAGAAGGAGGAGGGTAGGTCTGGTGCACCGGGTCCGGGAGGTCCGGAACATCAGCAGGCCCATGGTCCTGAGTATTATGATGGATATTCTTATGGCTAATTGAATTATGGTTATGGTTATACTGAGCCTGTTCTATCACATTCATGTTGGAGTAGTCCTCCCGATCCATATCCATATGATTATAGATATCCAGATCAAAATCCAAGTTACTCATCACTGACACACTCTCAATCTTAAGATTCTCAACAGCCTGAGTATAGGCACTAGTATGGCTATTCGACGGGCACTAGTGGATATCCTTACTCGGGGTCTGAGTCATTGCGTAGTCGGGATCAGTCATCCACTGGTTTCGTTGACTTGGTATTTCCTTCTGGCACTGGATATTATGGATATGTAGCACCTCCACCTATTGGACAGCCACAACCTGATGATGACGATGACGATGATGTGGAGGTCGAGCAACAACAAAAAAGCAGTTTTTCATTTTAGTGGTGACTTGCGAATTTTATTATTGCAATTGTAAGTATATATTTGTATTAAGGTAAGTATTGCAGCAGTACTATTCCTATATACTCATTAATCCATTACCCATGCATTCACCAAGCAAGTACACACTTGACACTGCCGAACTTGTATTTAAAATAACTCTCCTGATAACCAATCAAGTAATCCTCAATCAAGTTGTAGGGGAGTATATCCGACACTACTATTTAATTTAATTTAATTTTTTTTAAAAATATTCTTGACTTGAGGATGACAGGACAGGAATCACTGCCATAGGATAAGAGGAGAAGTCTCTGACATGTTGAAGAATGAAGACTTTAAAATAGAATGAATATTGTAATTTATGCAAGTCTGGACTCTAGTCTAGACTCTAGAGTAGAGACCTTGCTCCTCATCTATGTTAATAACTTAATATAGAATAAATTATGCAAAATAATTGCAAACACCTAAACGTGTAAGATATTTTGATACTACATTTATTCTAATATATCTATTATTGATAATAGATAGTTAGAAAATTAAATATATGAGTTTTGCAATCAAATCCAGGTTTTCTGTCATAAATTCATTAGACTGTCTGATACAACTTCTCACCAAAGAGTGGACCGTTACACCACCATAAACATGTTCCAAATTATAAATGAATGCATATTTGGAATATTTAGAATATTCTGGATTTAATCCATATTTTTTTGGCGAAAAAAAATAATTATGCACCGTTACGCCCCCGTATCGGCTGATACGGGGCATATCCATATCAGTAACGGTGGCTACCATTACACCCACCGATACCGATGCGGAATACCTTGTTTGAAGGTCAAAGCATTTTTTGGGTCATCATGTCTCAATAGGATACTTACGGTGGACAACCTGAAGAAGAGGAGCTTCCATGTGCTGAATTGATGTGCAATGTGCTGCAACTCGGAGGAAAGCCTGGCCCTTCTTTTCATCCATCATTCTGCAGCTAGCCACCTTTGGCATGCAGTGCCCAAGGGGTTCAGGGTGAAGTGGGTCAAGTTTGATTGGGAGCTCTTAGTGGATTGGAGGGTGAAGGCATGGGGTCAGGGTGGTCGGAAATTGTGGATGGCAGCTGTGGAATTCTGTAACATTGGGTATATGGCTTGAAGGGAATTGGCCCCCAACCCTCCCACCCCCTCTTGTGGCCGCTTCGGTAAACGCTTTGTGCAACTATAAGTAATACCATCAATGCTTTATCATGGAGACAATGTAATTTTTATTTTATTTTTTGTTTGGGGGGGGGGGGGGGGGGGCCTCTGAAGGCTTTAAGTTCATTGTTGTGGCCTCCTTATAATATGCAAAAGCTCAGCTTCAACGGATGCTTGCTTATCTCTTTCAGCATCGCTGTTTTAGGGGGCTGACATCGGATTGATTCTTGGGATTGTGCATCGCAGATAGTTAACAGAATGGAAAAATTTACTGGACTGTGTTATGTGCTGGAAGTTGGGGTGAGGGGATAATACAGGTTTGGTACTAACGGTGAACAAACAATCTGCAGAACCTATAATTTGTGGAAGTTATAGGTGATGGTTAAAGAAATTGGGTTGGAATGTGATTTACAGGACTAGGTCAAGGTTGCCACCATTTCCCCCCCCCCCCCTCCCCCCTGAACGGACACCTCCTGCAGTTAAGTTTTACAGTCTGTTTAGACTAAAAGCTGTATATAGGCTAGGGCTGCATTTGTGGGCTTGATTTTGGGTTTTAAGGGTTGTAGTGGGTTATATTGAAGCTACGGTTGGATTTTTCAGGGTATAGAGGCAGTGGGTAATATAGGCACATGTGTGCCAAGGATCTCTGATGCACACACACATGTGATGGTAGTTTAAGTGGTAATCAACTATGTTTTAAATATTTACGATGTCAGCCGATATATCCTACGATATATCTTGTATCCCACTTGTGCGATACGAAATGCACTTGTAGTGCCGATATATCCCACATGTTCAATCCGGTGAGCGTTTTCAATTTCCCAACCTTTTTTGTTGTTGTTGAAATTATGTTAAATCAGTGTCAAATGGTTATAAATCCATTGGTTTTTCATGTTTTGCATGAAAAATGGTGGAGTTGGAGCTTTGGTTTTGATATCCATTGGTTCTTCATGTTTTCCATTATTTATTTATTTTTTTTTAAAAAAAAATTTCCTTCAACCAGCTATCAATTGAAACTAATTTCGAAGTATTTAGAAGTATTTGGTGAAATGGTCATCACATACATTGTAATTTTGAAATTTGAGTGTAGGCGGTCCAATTTGGGGAAAATTCGAAATTTCCCCAATTCTTTCCAAATTGCTTGCAATGTTGCACTCCAAATGTGAAATCAAAGCATGTTTAAGGGCTAATCTACTTGTTAAGTC
The DNA here is from genome assembly GCA_037074715.1 of Magnolia kwangsiensis. Taxonomy (NCBI): domain Eukaryota; kingdom Viridiplantae; phylum Streptophyta; class Magnoliopsida; order Magnoliales; family Magnoliaceae; genus Magnolia; species Magnolia kwangsiensis. Next base: position 81,438,445 of record CM073589.1, on the reverse strand, counting down.
CTTGTTAATTTTTGAAAAATAAAAATCATTTTTTAATTAAAATTAATTTTATATATATATATATATATATATATATATATATATATATATATATATATATATATATATATATTTCGAAATTTCCCTTCAACCAGTTGTCAATTGAGACTAATTTTGAAGTATTTAGGAGTGTTTAATGAAATGATCATCACATACACTCTAGATGTTATGCATTCAATATGAATATAGTTGCATTAGTTCAGTCAGGCATCGCAAAGCTTAGGACCCTATATAAAGGAAATCTATTATGTGCATTTATTTTATTTTATTTATTATTATTTTTTTTTTTGAGATGTTATGATTTAAAAGTGTGTATTATGGTCTTTTTACAGAATTCCTGAAGTTTCATTGAAAAATTCAACCATTTCTCCAATGTTTCCCAAAAAGTGCGATAAATTATCTGATACAAACAATATATCCCGTGCGATAACTGACATGCATCTGTATCCCAATGATGCGATATGTAATGCGATACCGATATTTTGAACATTGGTAACCAAGACTGTCAGGTGCAAGGGTTGTCACAACTGGAGGGTCTTTGCCCCTTGAAGTTGTGCTTGTAATTTCCTGTATTTTGGCTAGTTTAGTTGGACTCGATGAATCCAGTGTCCTGCTGCTAGTGTCACCTGATATTCACTAGAAGTACAACCTAACCCCACAAATGGCTAATGTTGCTTTGTGCTGTTTGACAGGGTAGTTTTTTTTTTTTTTTCCCTGTACAACTGGTTACTGTTCCACATCATTTTATATTAACTGCATTAAATTATTTTTTCTCAATTATAAAAGAATTAAGTTGTGTTTGTTTCCATGACTCAATAGAGGAATCTAGTCCTCATTATTGAATTCTCTTCTTTTCCTTTGCCTTTTGTCTTCTCTATCTTTTCCCTCTTTTCCCTGTTTCTCTTTCTGCTCTTCCACTGTTTCCTTTTGTGGTTCTTATAAAAAATTGTTCGTTATCCATAAAAAGAAAGACACTATTATGAAGTTGTTTCATGAACATTATCTTTCTTGGACATGTAACCGGTAGTAGATGTCCTTTATCATTCTTTTTCTTGGAAATCATTATCAACTAAATTGGTAGTGCAATCTGTTAATCCTATTTTCTTTATTTACTACTGGGATAAAATTAAATTGAAATATAAATCTGTTGAGGACAGTAAGGAAGTGGAATAAGTTAGAGCTGATTCTATTACCTGCTGGTGGGTTTTTGTCGCTTCAGGAAGTAGCTGTGAAGAAGTTCTTAGACCAGGACTTTTCTGGAGATGCTTTGGTTGAGTTCAGAAGTGAAGTGAGTGAAGTCTTGCCCTTCCAGCAATATGCTTCTTTTATTAGTGGGGATTTCTTATGAGAGATATGGCCATACCTTTGTTCCTTTACTTCAGTCGTGTGTTGACATTGAATCACTAATAGTTAACCTACTAATGCTATGTTTTGTTTTACATGTCAGGTGAGAATAATGCGCAGGCTGCGCCATCCAAATGTTGTACTTTTCATGGGGGCTGTAACCCGTCCTCCTAACCTCTCTATAGTCACCGAGTTCCTTCCAAGGTATAATGAGATAACCCTAATCCATATTTTAATTGTGATTGAGGTACTTGTGGAAAACACAATTGTGTTTGTATGAAATGTATCAACTTCTTGAGTAAATTTTAGGAATGCTTGTTTTCAACTTATGATCTGATTATGATAATCTTGAGAATGTTTCATCTGATGTTGCTGTTGTGGATTTCAAGTTTCTGCCTGTAATTCATTCTGTTCCTTGAAGGTCAATGGCAGGTTTGGAATTCTGTAGGTGTAATCATGGCTATCCTGTTAAAAGTTCTAAATTCATTATTGATTTTTTATAATTGAAGTCATTTCAAGTTTGGGTTTTGATGGCCATAGTTTTGTTAAAATCTCAGCCTTGATTGTTGGGTTATGGGTTTGGAAAGACTTATAAAGAATGACTTCATTGATAGTCTTGGAATGTTTAGATGCAGAGTCACCTGGCTTGTGATCTTGAGCATATTGGATATTTGCACCAGATGCAGTTAACTTTTTTTTTTTTTTTTTTTGAACCAATTTGTGGTAGGCATGGGATTGATGCTATTCGGTTATTGAATCAATGAGATTTCATTACTTGAATCTCCAGAATGGAGAGAACACACCATACGAGTTTTTGAATAAAGAGGGATAAACAACTTATTGAAATCAAAACTTCTTCACTGGTCACATCTGTAACTGTGCAGAATTCAGAATATATGTAGTGCCTTTTACCTATTAGAATAACCCTTTTCATAAACCCTCAAAGAAATTAGAATCCCTATGAATCTTTAAGTAAGATTGTCCAACTCGTAGATTGATTTCAAATATGAGATAAGATGCTGCACAGCAACAACTCTTATGTCAAAGATTTGGCCAAATTGCAATGGCCTAAAAATAGTAACAGTAGATCCAGAAATTATCCCCAAAATCTTCAGAAAATCTGAATCAGCAACGGCAATCTTCCAAATAAGCAATTGTCATTTTCCCAGCATGTGTTGGGTCGCATGGTGGACATTGGGCCTGCATCAACAATGTAGTGTGAGATGACATTAACCATGTGGCATGTGTTATGGGAGATGACAATTGTTGGGGCTTATGTCCTTGTTCTAGTACACCATCTGTAATTCTATGGTTTTTGAGGAGAATATATCATTACTTGAATATCTCATCTCATGCTCAGAGGGTGGAACGGCCTAGACTTCCATCTAATGGTTGGGTATTTGATTATTTGTGCATTGGAGATTGATTTCCATCTAATGGTTGGGTATTTGATTATTTGTGCATTGGAGATTGACTTCCATCTAATGGTTGGGTATTTGATTATTTGCGCATTGGAGATTTCAGTCTCCCCCCCACCCAAGAAAAAGAAAAGAAAAGAGTGCACTGGAGATTCCATGTGGGATTTGAGGCAGTATTTAGTTTGAACATTGAATCCTACTTATTAGTGAAGTTTCACAAATATTTTTGCAGAAAGATTTTGGATATGAGTGATTATCCTCTAAGGTTATGTATGAGTGATTATACTCCAAGGTTATGTATATTGTCCTCAGATTGTCAGCAAGTGGTGCCAGATTTCATTGATTCAAACAATTGATCCAATGCATCATTGGGTGAACCATGTCCCCAGAAAATTTCTGTATTGGGATATTCCCAACCCTTAGATTGGTGGCTTGCAAGCTGAAACTTCATGGTTAAGAAAAAAACAATAATGGTCTGCCTATAGTGTGAGCAGATGTTGGAGCAGATTTAGGTGTAGAGAAGCACACGTTTCAAAATGTTAGGCATATGGCTTTGCTTATGGCAAGTTTAAAATAGATTTACAATGAACAAATCTTTGGTATCAAGAATTTCTTTGGGAAGGTTACTGTTCATTAAGAATTTCTAATGTGAGAATAAACACGTCTTGTAGACATACCTAAGTGAACACAATTGGCCAATTTTAACAAAGACGTGTACGAAATCAAATTAGAGGTTAAGCTGTTTTAAAACCAAAACGTGTTCAAATCAGAGGTTAGGAGTCTAATATGTATAATTAAACAGTTAGTGCATTTCAGCCAAAAAAAATGTAAAAAATTATAACTTAGAATTTTTCATTTGTTTTGTTAAACAATTAGCCTATTTTAACAAAAAAGTGTGACAAATTAGAGATAAGGCCATTTTTCCATTGTGATGTTTGTGTGACATCCACTCTACACATTAGTTAATTAACCTCATGTTAGGACTTAACCTGATAATCAGTGATCCAAAACTCAAGGCAGCCTACACAGGAAATGGTGGGATTGGATGCCCACCATAGAAGCCTTCCTGCATCCCATTGTATTGTTTAAAAGCCATCCAACCTGTTTCAACAGGTTAGCACCACCTGGATGAAGAGATCCACAAAATTAGCGAGTGATACAAAACTCAGGTTGGCGGCACTGAGTGGATATAGAGGTTTTAGTTGTGATTTTACATTGTTCCCATGGTGTGACCCACCTGAGTATTGGGCTAAGTTAATCTCTCTCTCTCTCTCTTTTGGTGTACTCCAAGATTATGTATATTGTCCTCAGATTGTCAGCTTGTGCAAGTGGTGCCAGATTTCATTGATTCAAACAATTGATTCAATGCATCATTGGGTGAACCATGTCCCCAGAAAATTTCTGTATTGGGATATTCCCAACCCTTAGATTGGTGGCTTGCAAGCTGAAACTTCATGGTTAAGGAAAAAACAATAATGGTCTGCCTATAATGTGAGCAGATGTTGGAGCAGATTTAGGTGTAGAGAAGCACATGTTTCAAAATGTTAGGCATATGGCTTTGCTTATGGCAAGTTTAAAATAGATTTACAATGAACGAATCTTTGGTATCAAGAATTTCTTTGGGAAGGTTACTGTTTATTAAGAATTTCTTATGTGAGAATAAACACGTCTTGTAGACATACCTAAGTGAACACAATTGGCCAATTTTAACAAAGACGTGTACGAAATCAAATTAGAGGTTAAGCCGTTTTAAAACCAAAACGTGTTCAAATCAGAGGTTAGGAGTCTAATATGTATAATTAAACAGTTAGTGCATTTCAGCCAAAAAAAATGTAAAAAATTATAACTTAGAATTTTTCATTTGTTGTGTTAAACAATTAGCCTATTTTAACAAAAAAAGTGTGACAAATTAGAGATTAGGCCATTTTTCCATTGTGATGTTTGTGTGACATTCACTCTACACATTAGTTAATTAACCTCATGTTAGGACTTAACCTGATAATCAGTGATCCAAAACTCAAGGCAGCCTACACAGGAAATGGTGGGATTGGATGCCCACCATAGAAGCCTTCCTGCATCCCATTGTATTGTTTAAAAGCCATCCAACCTGTTTCAACAGGTTAGCACCACCCGGATGAAGAGATCCACAAAATTAGCGAGTGATACAAAACTCAGGTTGGCGGCACTGAGTGGATATAGAGGTTTTGGTTGTGATTTTACATTGTTCCCATGGTGTGACCCACCTGAGTATTGGGCTAAGTTAATCTCTCTCTCTCTCTCTCTCTCTCTCTCTCTCTCTCTCTCTCTCTCTCTCTTGGTGTAAGGTGAATATGAAGTGGAAGCTAATGGATGTAGTAGATGTCACATAAACATCATAGCAGGCCCCATAGAACTAGCATGTTGCACATGCTTCCTATGACAAGTTTTGCAGAGGATTAAGAGTTGTGATTCAACAGGGTGCCTCATGTTAGGGTGCAGAATAGGTGTCAGAGATTTGGACAGACTGTTTACCTTGTCATAGATCTGGGCTATACATGAGGTAGAGCATACCATGGACATGCCATGAACCTAAAAACAGTGTTGGTTGGCTGATGAGGCAGGTCAAACTTTTATGGGAAAAATGGGCAGTCAAAGATAAAGTCCAACAGTCCAGATTCAACATACATGTGTGGCTCACTTGATGAATGTGCTACCCCAAAATTTTGGCATGTGGCGTGTTCACAATGTGCCCTGCTTAATGAATGGCCTGGATCTCTGACATGTGCCATGCACATAGATATATGACATGTGTTCTGCCCCCTCAAATGGTCTTCCGCCCATTTCTGCCCTCTATATGAATGACATGTGCCAATAGCTGAAAGGCAATCGAACTATATAAATGGTCCACATATACCCAACTGTATCAATCAATCATATCATTATCACATCATTCATCATCATCATCCAACATCATTGTCATCAAAGAAAGATTAAGCGCATCATATAGGAATGAGTTCATCAAAAGAATAGCAAGGACTAGTGTAGAGATTTCAATTTCAGTAAGCTGTTTATCCCTCTCTATTGCAATATTCTTGTCTGGTGTGTTTAATTGATCAATTTTAGTAGGTTGGGCATTGAATTCTCATTGTTTTGATAGGTGGATTGAGTCAGATACTCGTCATTTCTCTATCTTGTCCGTTTTAGAAGCCTCATTATTTGTCGAGATAAAAGCTTAGCTTCGATTTTACCATGTTGGCCGACAAGATGAATTCCCCATGACACCTCTTCCCTTGGCATGTTTATTTTCTCTTATGCGATGCTCTTTTCTCTTTTTGCTGCAATTTCTTAAAGGCTGAACTACATTGTAACCTTAACCTATCAGTTTGAAGCATCATTCTTGTTATCCATATTTTTCTTGTGACTTTCAAGTGATGAGCAAGTACTGTATTCTTCTTTCCTCCAGTAATCCCTTGGAAATATTGACAATTGATAATATCCACTATATATATATATATATATATATATGTTGTTTATTTTCCATGCATGTATATGGAACTAATTCATGAGATTTACTCACATGAATTTTGTTTTCCAGAGGAAGCTTGTATCGGATTCTTCATCGTCCTAATTGTCAAATTGATGAAAAGCGCAGAATCAAAATGGCTCTGGATGTGGTATGGCATGATCAACAACTGAGATGCTTTCGTCATCTTTCTTGTGCAATATAAAGGAATTTCTGTTGCTTTGCAGGCAAAAGGTATGAATTGCTTGCACACTAGCATACCAACAATTGTCCACCGGGATCTGAAATCACCCAATCTGTTGGTTGATAAAAATTGGAATGTTAAGGTACCACTTTTTACCAAAGATCCTGAGATTTATTTGTTAATTATTATTATTATTTTTTCTTTAGGAGCTTTTAAGTGATACCTTTAATTGGTTTTATTGACTTTATCAGATGAAACTAGCAGGGAACCGCACGATGCGTGGGTGCACGTGTGGAAAGATTTTAAACAGATGATAATATATAAAGTTGTGCAGGATCTAAGTCACTTCATAGGTGGTCCCCACCATGCAGTCTCTTTCCTAAAATCAAGATGATATGTGTTGTGGCAACAATTGAATGAAAAATCAATGCTCAGTTTTTGATCTAGTGCCATTCATTGGAACCCACTCATAAGATCAAGACTCTAGGGTCATTCATAGGTGGAACCCACTCTTAACATGCGCTGGCTCAAAAAGTCAAGCAACCTCACTCATCATGTGGTCGTGGATCGCACAAAGCTATAGCGTTGGCACACGTACTGATATAGTTGGGGATACCTTGTCATAACTAATCCACCAGATATCCAATTCGGCAAAAAACATTAATAATATGTTTTTCATCCCAAGTAGTTGTAGACTGGGGGTGAAATGATGATACAAACCATGTGGTTGAGTGGGAAGAACAGAATGTGGTAGGGCCATCTTTCCACAACACAAGTGACAGGTTGAATTATCAGTTTGGTTCATCCATCTACTAGGCCCTACTAAGGATGGCTCATTATATAAAACTGACCCTATTAGACAATCCTATTTATCATTTATCACCTCTTTTCAATTTACTCCACTAAGTATTTTGTTCACAACCCCAAGTATAGGGGTCGCGATGTTGTAATAACTCGGTGAGATCGAGGTCGAATCCACAGGGACTAAACTTGTACGTATTCTGAAAATAACTAGAACTAGAACTAGACGAAGATCTAAACCTAAATTTGGAATAAAAGAGAGTAATTGTGAATGATGTTGATTAAAACTATCAATTGAAAGGTGGAAACTAGGGCGCCAAGGATCCACTTGTAGTTATCAGGATTCTACCTTACTTGATTCAAGAAACACAAATGGAATTGGAGTCCTATCCTATTCAATTGGAAGATAAAACAATTAAATCAAATCTTTGAATTTTTCATTGATGTAGTCCTTAATGAAGGAGTATTGTGATGATTGGAAGAGATTCCATTATTCTACCATGCCCAGGAGATGATGGTGAACAATAGGATTTACCAATCTCACAATCTCAAAACATGAAAAAAAGATATCCAAAGCTATTACAACATCTATTGTAATTTGAGTCACAATAAATCATAGAAAACTAAAAATATTTCTGTAATATCAAACTAGAAATCAATGAGGTTCAACAAGAACAAGAATCAAAGCAAGAAAATCATCCCAACATGCTATAAGATTCACCACTTGGCTCTAACTAAGAGGTTTAGCCAACCATAGACATGATTGGATCTAAAACCTTAAAAGAAAGCATTAAAAATAAATGAAGAAGGAAGAAAAACTCTTGGGAGGCTGCTCCATCCTTTGGCTCTACTTCTTAAAACTTAATTTGTATTTAAAACTCCTCAAAGAACTCATATTTATAGCCTTTGTCCGACCGTCTTTGGAAACCGCTTCAAATTTACACACTCTGTGTAACGCCTTCGATGCCATTGAACAACCTTCGATGTCATCGAACGTAACTTGAATTCGGAAGTCGCGCCTTTTCGCACTGCATAACGCCTTTCGCACTGTTTAACTCTTCATGTTATCGAATATACCTTCAATGTCATTGAAGGGTGGTCGAGTAATCGAGAATGTGTCTAGAGCGTTCCAGCAAGTTGCTCCAGAAATTCGTAAAAATCTCGATGTCATCGAACTGCCTTCGATGTCATCGAGCAGGTCTTCAAGCAATCGAACAGGGCTTCGATGTCATTGAGAACTGCATCCAATTTGTCCAACAATTAAACTTGATTTTTATGTAATTTTTCGATGTCATCGAGAACTGCATCCAATTTGTCCAGCAACCAAACTTGATTTTCATGTAATTTTTCGATGTCATCGAACACTAACTTCAATGTCATCGAACACAGTGAAGTTCAGATTCACTAAATTTCTTCACTTTGCACTTTCGACTTCCTTCCTTCTCCACTTGGTTTCCTTGAATCTTGAGGTATTGAAATCTTCTATCTTGGTCTCTTAAGATCCATCTCTTGCCTTGGTGATTCTTGAGCATCAAATCCATGCTTTTAACATTCTTTTCAATCCAAGCTCTCATATTCACCTTGCAATATAAACATGTATAAAATATACCCATTAAGCATTATCATGTTCATAAAACCAAGATATAAACAAGGGAAAATATGCAATATTTGACACTCAACATATTTCAATATTCAATCTTTCATTTTTCCATTGCCTTGATGACCATGATAAGATGGATAGGAATTTCTAATTGGTGTGATTTTGATACATAAGTCATAAATCAATATATGGGTGGACCCAATTGGTACACAACTGTGCCATGTGTACTATATTAGATATGGCCCTACCATAGTCCGATTCCTATAGCTCTACTTTATCATTTGTTCATGGTAATTTCTAATGTCTCAAACTCTAAATTGAAATTGAAAAATAAAAATGAACAAAGCCAAAAAAGGGAAGAGGAGTGGCCTGCCAGCGGGGGCAACCCATGTTTGAAAAATTCCTTGTGCATGTTAGGGATATAGTAGTTACTAGTGATTGTGACTATTTTCAATTATTTCTGTAAGAACAAAGTATTCCGTATCGGTAACGGTGGTTGTAATGGTCACCATCATTACTGATATGGGTATTGGCCAATAAGGGGGTGTAACGACCATTACGACCCCCCTCGTAACGGTTGAAAAATTTTTTACCCGAAAATTTTTGAAAAAATATTTAGAAAATCTAGAACAATGTAAATATTCTAAATATATATTCATTTTTTAAAACATGTTTATGGTAGCAAAACGATCTACTCTTTGGTGAGAGTGTTGTACCTGGTTGTTTGGTGAATTTATTGACATGGTTATGTATCTCTAATATTTACACATACAATCAAGCATTATAATTAAAAATTGAGAAAAAAAAGGCATCAATAACATTTTTTTCTTTTCTTTTCTTTTTTTTTTTTGAAAAAATGGCCGTCGGAGCTTTATTCACCAAAATCGCTTCAATCTTCGATTTTAATCCTTAAAACTATAGTAAGAGTGGTCGAAATCTGCTGTAGAATAATCTAGGGAAGTTTTTGGAATGCGAAAGTTGAAAATGAGGAGAAAATGGATTTAAATAATAATAATAAAAAGTAGCAATTTTTTGACCGTTATGGGGTTAACAGTCGTTGTGCCCTGTAACGGCCGATACGGTCCCAAAAAACCAACTGCTCTGTTTTACCCCCGTATCGCGTAACAGTTATGGTCGTTACCTATGCGTATCGAGTTTTATGGCTGTATCGTAACGGATACGGAATACCTTGTGTAAGAAATATTTCTCTATGTTGATCTCGTACAGAATTAAATACTCTTTGCCTCACTGACCATTGTAATATGTATGCGATGTTGAAGAACCAGTAATAGGAAATCAACTAGTTGCTTTGGCAAACATTGTTAACCATGTAGTGAGCTGGCCATTGCATAAAAAAAATAACTTCTTGATCTTTCTTACATGCCGTCCTTGCCTTGGTCTCCATACAGAGGTTTTGATTGTCTCCACGTTTTGGGAAGCTTACTGCTTCCAGTCTGAATTCAGAAACTAGTTGTTTGCTGTTGTGGTTGGAGCTATTTTGTTTCTAGTTCACGGTCTGAATTTTTCCTGGTTGTTGTAGATTTATTTTCAGCAAGTGATGCTTGTAGTGTAGTGTGTTTGTATTCTCTTCTAAACCATATTTGGGTTGATGCTGATGAAAAAAATACAGGTTTGTGATTTTGGACTGTCACGCTTGAAGCATAACACGTTTTTATCATCCAAATCTACTGCTGGAACGGTAAGAAGGGAAAAAAACATGAAAGAATTTATTTATTTTTTGAAAATAATGGTCAGTCCACTGCAGTTCTTTTTCTGAACTTATTTTCTTGAATGCTTTAGCCTGAGTGGATGGCTCCAGAGGTTCTGCGCAATGAACCATCCAATGAAAAGTAAGTCTTACCACCAATCCCTATCTTTGATTCTTTAGTGTATCACATTTTATTAGAAGATACTTGTGTTTATATTGTTATTCCAGTAGACTGTCAGTTACTTGCATCTCCTTCTTTTCATCTTAGCTGAGGATCCATTTCAATTTTTCCATGAAGTATTTGCCAAGTTGATTACTTTGGTGGTATCTGGGAAAGCAGGACCTCTACTTAACATGATTTTGTGAATTACATCTAAAATGGACAAAGTCTTTAATGCTAGGAAGACCAAAATTCAGGACCTAGTCTTTTTACTCTTGAACTGACCAATTGACTCAATGATTACTTCTTGAGATCCAGGAATTTACAAGAAATTCTATGGCAATAGTGTCCAAAATCCAAATCCACAATGGCAGCATTTGACAGAAGATTATTATGGATGTAAACTTTTTCAAATAAAAATTCATTACCTGGTATTTTCGGCTATTTGTTTAGGACACATTTCTTAAGAGTATGAATGTATTTCTAAATGTATAATGTATGTCAAATTTGCATCTTCCATGGTCCAGAACCAGGATAAATAGCTGCATCTGAGGACACGGGTATGGCAAGTGTACACTTACATTATACGTGGTTGATTACTACATGTACATGAGATTTTTCATGCATCTCCAAGCTATAGTGATTGCTGAGGCTACATTAATATCACAGATTACAATGAGTTCCAAAAATTAACAAATACAAAAATAACAGGAATTTTGTATGAGTGGCTTTTGCCTCATGTAAAGTGTGCACCTTGAGGCTGAGGCTTATGTCCAAAGCTACATGAAGCATATACCTTGTCTATGTGAAGCCTCAGCCATGGCTTCTTTTTATTTTTATTTCTTTATTATTATTATTATTATTATTATTATTATATTTTATTTTTTTGAGCAAATGATGAAATTGTATTAAATCGATAATAATAATAATAAAAAAAAAGTGAAAAAAAAAAAGAAGCCTGGGGAACAAAGAGCCTGAACAACAAACAAAGCAGAACAGCAAATCAGCAAAACCACCCGACTGGGTTAAACGAAGTGTATAATCAAGACAGGGAACTAAGCTGCCATGCTAGGCCATTCATTGCCTATCTTGGATAATGACATTCCAAAGAACAACTTGGAATGGGATTGGGAGGCCCATTCGATGATAGCCTTTCATCTTTTCCAACAAAGCCTCCAATGAAATCTGGATATCCATAAATATTCTGTTTTCCTTCTCCTTCCACATTTCTCAACATATAGTGAAAGGCACGGGCTTCCATAGGTTATCCTTTTACTATGGAATGGACTATTGTTCCAACTAAGCAACTGTTCCTCCAGGGATAAGAAGTGAATTGGGAGGTTTGCCAAAGCCAATTTAATGGGAGTGGTCCTAACCCCCAGCGAGAGAGAGTTTCTCTTCCAAGAAGTAACCTATTCTCAAGTGTCTCCACCACCAGTTCCCAAATAGACGTGAATGCAGCATCAACACCCAGCGGGAGACCCAGGTATGAGATGAGAAAAAAACTGGATTTTGCAACCAAGCTTATCGGCTAGACACTTGAGCTGGATCTTTCTGATTCCAATGCTTGCCATGGAGATTTTGCTAAGATTTACTTTGAGGCCTGGAATTGCTTGAAAACATCTGAGTACGATCCTTATAGTGGCTACATTGTGTGAGTTTGCCTTGCAAAATGCCATCATGTTGTGTTGAACTAGAGATGCAATAGGGGTAATCTCCCCATTCTGAACCCTTCTACAAGTCCAACTTTCCCCTATAAGAAACCAACTGCTCAAACCTTACACTACAAGCAATAATAAGAAGAGGGAAAGGGTTCCCCTTGCTGCACGCCCTAGAACTTCTGAAGAAGCTGGAAGGTGATCCGTTGATGAGGATGGAGAAATGTGCTGATGAGATGCATTCTCCCATCCAGCCCTTCCATTTAACACCAAAAACCATCCTACTCATATGCAATGTTTTAAATATCGACGATATTGGCCAATATATCCCACGAAATATCTTGTATCCCACCTATGCGATACGAAACACACAAGTAGTGCTAGTATATCCCACATATTTGATCCCGTGAGCATCTTCAATTTTCGATCCCCCTTTTTTTGTTGAAATTATGTTTAATCAGTGTCAAATGGTTACAAAATCCATTGGTTCTTCATGTTTGCATGAAAAATCATGGACTTGGAGCTTTGATTTCGTTGTCCATTGGTTCTTCATGTTCTCCATATTTTTTTTCAAACTTTCCTTCAACCAACTGTCAATTGAGACTAATTTCAAAGTATTTAGGAGTATTTGATGAAATGATCATCACATACACAATAATTTTGAAATTTGAGTGTAGGTGGTCTGCTTTGGGGAAAATTGCGAAAATTCGAATATTTCCCTATTTCTCCCAAATTGCTTGCAATGTTGCACTCCAAACATGAAATCAAGCATGTATGAGGGCTGATCGGCTGATTTGTTGAGTCCTTATCGATTTTTGAAAAATAAAGATAATTTTAAATTAAAAATTAATAAAAAATATTAAAATAAATTATTTGTTTTTGAAATTTTCCTTCAACCAGCTGTCAATTGAGACTAATTTTGAAGTATTTAGGAGTGTTTGATGAAATGATCATCATATACACCCTAAATGTTATGGATTCAATTTGAATATGTTGCACTAGTTTAGTCAGACAACGCATAGTTTAGGACCCTATACAAAGGAAACCTATTATGTGCACTTCTTTTTTGAGACGTTATGTTTTAAAAGTGTGTATTAAGGTATTTTTAAACAATCCTTGAACTTTCATTGAAAAATTCAACCATTTCCCCTATGTTTCCCAAAAATTGCGATAAATTACCCAATGCAAACGATATATCCCGTGTGATAACCGATATGTATCTATATCCCAAGGATGCAATATGTAACATGATATCAATATTTCAAACACTGCTCATATGTAGGTAAGGAAACCCCAATCGTCCCTGCCAGCCTTTTACATGTTAATTTTGCATACAATACTTGGATCTTTGTTAGCCTTTCTTGAATTAATGAATTCATTATCTATCAATATACCATCGAGAATCTGATGATTCTCTACAAAGCTCCTTGAAAGGGGGGTATAAGTCCTTGCATCAACTGCTTTAGCCTGTTTGCCACGGTTTTTTCCAGGATCTTGTATACATTGCTTATTAGACCGATCAACCTGAAATCTTGAAGTTCCGAAGTTCCTTGTTTCCTAGGGCCTGTTTGTTTCACCAATTACATAAGTGAAGGAAATGGGTAATGATTACAAATTGCTTTACTTGTTTGGTGACATCAACTGCATTTGGCTACAACGATACATTGCTCGTTTATAATGTAAAATTGTAATGATTGCAAACTCCATTACCCGTCTCCTATTGCATTTGCATTTGTTCCTCGAAGTATGTGCCATAATACATGTTTAAACAAACGCTGTGAAATAGAAATGATGGCCCATTTGTGTTACTTTAGCACGGAATTTGGCAAAACAAACAGGCCCATGGAGATGAGACATATTAGAGTAATGGAATTCCTCGAAGGACTCTACTAAGTTGGGATTTTAGTCTCAAGTATAGACTAATGATTATTTTCCATCTTTCCTTAAATCGTACAACTAGGTATTTTGTAACAATAACGGTGGTCGTAACGGCCACCACTGGTACCTTTATGATATGGTCCATAACGGCCGTTACAGTCTCTATCTTTTTCTTTTTCTTTTTTTCTTTCTTTCTTTCTTTTTTTTTTTTTTTAATAAAAAATAAGAAAACCTTGTATCTGCCTCATAACAGGCTGTTTCGGGGGGTGTAATGGGCTGTTACGGCCCCCGTAACAGTAGTTACGAGTCAATTTTTCTGTAATTGCCGTTACTATCTCATAACGTGTAACAGTTTCTACCATTACCTTTACATAATGGCCTTTATAGCCCCGTAACAACCGTTACGGCACACCATGACGTACAACTGGAGGCATGAGGTGACTGATGCTAAAAATCATGATGCGAGGAAAATATTCATCCCAGAATTTCTTCCAGAATAGTTGATAAGTAATATAGTGATCATGGAGAATCAATTGTTTTTGCTACCCAAGTTATTGAACTAAAAGAGTAATGTAACTAATTGTGGCATAGTTTAAAAACTTGAAAAACTTTGACTCGACCCGATCAGATTTCATTACGTCTAGGAAAAAAAAAAACTCGATTTGGTTGTGGCTCGGTCAAGACTCGAAAGAAACTTGATTTGACTCTACAATGTTTCAAAAAAACCCAAGAAAACTCAATGAAAAAATAAGACTACTTTCTAAGACTTTGCATTATTTATATATTGTTATATTTTAAATTTTAAATATTACCGAGTCGTTGTGACTGACCTAGTTGGTCAACTTGACCCGATTGTCCTTTCACACAAGTTGAGTTTTTAAGTGTGAGTTGTAGACTAGCGTATGATACCTTCATTTAATGTGTTTTACTTGTATAACACGCTATTTTAAATAGCCAAGCTGTATAGTGTGTAGCTTACGTTACATATCGTAGCTTAGCCTTAACACTACATAGCTCATGAAAATAGCTTAAGTCGTGTGTAACTTACGTTACATGATAATTTGCATATGTTACATGCTATATATGCTACACTACATGCTACAGTGTTCACATTGCAAGTTATTTTTCACTACAACGTTCAAATCAATTAATGTTTTCAATGGTTTGTTATATTTTCTATTTTCAATAAAAATTAGATAATCTTTTCAATGTTTTTAGTAAAATAATATGAGTAACAGTATTAAATCAGTTTCGTTGCTCTCTTTCTTTACCTTTATACTTGAACGCTGCCCTATGCTATTACTTTAGGTTGCATTTTGTGCACCAAATATCATGAAATTTTGTTAAATTTCACTATTAACTGTCTAATTTGGTGTAGAATATTATGAAATTGATGCAACCAAGTGCAACCTTGATTAAAAATCTGTAAGTAGCATGTAGCTCACGCAACACACTCACGCTTCAGAAGAGTGAACACTGTGGTACATGCTATTCACTATTTAAAACACTGATAACACATTATAGAAAATAACATGCAAAACAACTATGATGCCCAGATATGGCGTAGATATGTTGTGGATGTGGCATGGATGTCGTGTAAATACCTAGATATGGCAAGAATATGGCGTGGCTATGGGTTGGTATGGATATTATAATTTTATAAATAAGGATTTTTCTAATGTTCCCACCTTCATGGGGACATTAGCAATGTCCCCAAAGCTTTTAATTGACACGTGGGATGCTCAAGTCAATTGTAAATTTGAACCATCAATTCTTCCATACAACTAGGGACAGGCCATTGGTGCAAAAATCACACCAATTGGATGATCCTAAGCATTTGACTAATAGTATGGAAAATGGACTATCAAGATTGAGCAGAGAAACAAATTAGGTTCAAGAATCATCTTGAACCATCTTATTTGATAGATCCCACACTATATTGCTTATGATTCCAAATAGCACTACGGTTTTATGACTCTAACCATGAGATCTAGGGCTTGGAAAAAAAGATGGAACAAATTGGCCTCATTCATAAAGCAAGGATCCATTGATCAGCGTGATTCTTGTACCATGGCTTGCCCCTAATGGTACTATTTTATGAACCATCTCGAATGATGATTGGACATCCCATGTGTTGCGTTAGCAAAACCTATAAATAAAATTAGAGTATCAGATACTACAATATATATAGCTTACCTGTTCGAAGTACCTGACCATTCATTGCTTGTAACACTTGCCAGTGCTGGAGCTGAGACATCATACAGGTTGACCTTAGAAAATCCTGATATGCTTGCAATGACACTTCCACTATTTGTGATGGTTAAGTTATGAATAAGATTCAAGGTTACTTTCTTAGCCATTTCAGAGTTTCTTAGGTCTTCCAGGGGCAAACTGGTAAAGAGGTTGGGGGTGGTAGACCAGGGTTTCATTCTTCCTGGGGGAGGAACCTGTGGAGAATGCTTCCACTGTTATCATGCTGTGCGTGTTTGAATGGTGAGAAATATCCAGATTTTCGATGATGATGCTTTTCTTGTTTTGAGCGTGTTGGACAAAATCATCAGCTCCTTGGTAAGATGGGCTTAATATTAAGGACGACCCTAATGCTGGTTTTGTTCATGAACGATATGGCTATACTGGCTTGAAACAGGACGTTTAGATCCATGGAGATACTCCTGGTATAGTAGATGCTATCACATACAAACTCAGTTCGATAGAATTGTTTGATCTTAAAGGAGATCTTCTATAAATTTACACATGAGGGGTTATTTCTCGGTTTTGTCCAGTCATTAATAATGTGATTACTTTTAGATAATATTAGATAGAAACAATGCTCGTAAGGAGTCCTTTTGAAACCAAGAAATATAGTCCTGCCTAACATCCACAACAGAATAGAGTTTTCCGAAAAACCTACTGGTGGAGGAAGACCTAGTGATGAGAGACATAGGGCTGAAGAGAGCCAAAAACAGATCTTACGTGTATAATCTTGAATGTTACAGTTCCGGTACGTATACCAAATAAGACAATGCAAGCAAAAGTTCCTAGATTCATGGAGATATAGAAGAACATAGTAAATTATACCATTACTATCTTTAAGAAAACCATGCAGGTCAGATGAACTGTCCAGAGCTCATTTATTTGCCACATGCACTGTAATAGATTTTAAGGATAAATAAAAGGTTTATTATTGTTATTGTTAATATTTGTTGTTGTTGTTGTTGATTTTGTTGTTATATGTACCATTTGTTGTAAGCTTTATCCATTGTTGGAGTATGGCCGGACTTTTTCAGGTGTGATGTTTATAGCTTTGGGGTCATCCTGTGGGAGTTAGCAACATTGAGAATGCCTTGGAGTGGGATGAATCCAATGCAGGTGGTGGGTGCTGTTGGTTTCCAGAATCGCCGTCTTGAGATTCCAAAAGAAGTAGACCCCTTAGTTGCCAGGATAATTGGGGAATGTTGGCAGACGTAAGTAATTGAAAACACATGTGCCAGTTGCCAGAAGAATCTCATTTAAAGCATTTTTCGAAAGAGCTTACCTTGCTATCCTAATGAATGTGCTTTGTTTGGTTGGGTATTTTCTTTTTCAGCGATCCAAGCTTGAGGCCTTCTTTTGCACAACTGACGTCTGCACTTAAACCGCTGCAGCAGCTCGCCATCTCATCTCATCAGGATACGCAAAGCTCCCACTTGCCTCAAGAGATATCAGTAAATTCTACCCCTTGAATTATCAGCTTCTCAATTGTGAATATAAAGGAAGTGATGTGTGAGGAAAAAAAAGAAAGAAAGAAAAAGAAAAAGAAAGATAAGTGGAACAGTGTTGGGTCATTTAGCTTCTGTATTGATTAAATTATCTCTCTCTCTCTCTCTCTCTCTCTCTCTCTCTCTCTCTCTCTCTCTCTCTCTCTCTCTCTCTCATGGCTGCAGCCTTACATAAAAGATGCGCGATGGCAATTTTTGTACAGGGTCAATGTCTTACTCAAAAATCTTTTGGAAGCCAAAATGTTTGGGTGTATGTTGTAAATGGAGTCGTGCATATATATCGGACGTTTGTAATTAGAAAAAATTCAGACTGCAATTGGGTGGTGAAGTGATTTTTTGTTTTGTTTTGTGCTAGTGCTTATCAGCTTAAATGTTAAAAAATTTGGGCAAAAAAAGGAAAAGCTGGATCATCAACATGATATGTTCTTTGGGCAGTACATGTTATCATGCGATAGGCATCTTTTTTTTTTTTCTTTTTTTTTTGAAATTTATGCAAATTGCCTTGGCTAATGCCGTGGTTGGTCCATATTTTAAGTTATCACTGTGCTTTCTTTCTATTCCTTTTTACTCAACATGTGCACTGTTCAGGGTGATCAGGATTGGCAATCTAGTGCATGGATGACCGTTTAGAATGCCAACAATCATTGTTTCCAAGAGAAGGTTTGAGTAGAGAACGAGAAATTACACCAATCATTTTGGGACTTTGTCAGTCATTCGACACGACACAAATGCATTTGTCGATGAGATGAGATGAGATGGAGCACATTCATAACAAGGGAAGAAATATATACCGCAGCTACAAAGATCACTTTGAAACTGCCTCTCAAAGATTCAGGACAGATTGGCTTCAAAACCTTTTAAAACAGATATTGGGATAAAAAGTGAGAATGTATGACCATACTCGCAACATTATTAATAGAATATCTTTCCTAGTGGTGGCAGTCGGCCAGGCCCAAGCTTGAAAACTGGGGCTGGTGTCCAGGCCAGGCTGGCACTGGGTACAGCTTGTTCGCCTTGTTCAACAATCAAATATGCCACTCGTATCTAAGAAGAGTGGACAACTTAAAGACGTGAGTGGTTCCAATTCTAATAACATGTAATTTAAACAATCAAATATGCCACTCTTATCTAAAAAGAATGGACAGGTAAAGACTTGAGTAGTTCCGATTGTAATAACATGTAGTTTAAATGGGACCTTACTCATGGCTTAGTGGTGGAGTCACAAAATTTTTGACACTTAAATTAATGGGTTCGAGTACCCATTGTGGTGTGTGCCTTAAAAAAAACATGTAGTTTAAAGGCAGTCTTGTATGGGATCATGTTCGATGATCAAACCGTTTATAACATGGGATTTGTCATAGATGGATAGGATGATTATTAGATTAGATTAATATAAATCTTTGATCATTTCACTCTTTTTGTTACGCCCTAAACTCGGAAATCGGTCCCACAAAATTTTCGGCCGTCGAATCCGCTGCCGACAATCTCCGTAATACCTCATTCTCGGCTTCCAGTTCTTATGCGCTAGGTTCCGATCTTGAGATCCTACAAGGAGAATTTTCAAAGTGATTTTTTTTTTTTTTTTTTTTGGGTAAAGGAGCATAATCAGAAGTGTACCCAAGCCACCAAAACATTATCACCACATATCCACTAATATAATATTTGAGTACAGTGGTGAAAGAAAAATACATCATATAACAAAATTTCAAAAGATCGAGCCCATGCTCCTCCCTCAGTGTTGTTGCGGTCTAGCATAACCTGCACGTAACGAATGCGTATAAGCTTACTATGAAGCTTAGAGATTGCATGCATGTGTACACGATGCATGTGCCAATCATACAAATGTCAGAGTGAGCGAAAAAAATGGAAGGCTAAGCTGGTAAGTCCATAAATAATGTTAGCCATACCAAAGGCTATGCAATGCAAGGCCTACATGGCCAAATGTCATATGCTAGAAATGCAACGCAAGCATGCTAATCATCAACTAGTCCACATATCAGTACGGTTCATCACTAGAAACATCACTGAGATATAGTACACTCCAACACTAGCTATCACCCCATCACGTGTATGACCAAGTGAGTGGAAGAGACCTAATTGTCCACCTTGTCAGTGGTATGTCAATGCCTACCCGGCTCGTCGATAGTGGACTTATTTACGAGCTGGTTAAACTCAACCTAGCTTACAACCCTCTACCTTCGGGCGGATAAGGTCACACCCCTTTTCGACCAACCACGACACAGTGGGAGACGTGGTCTACTGGTATTCGGCGCTCAGGTGCTTATGTTATCCACTCGGTCTCGACGTTGAAGCATCCTACTGGTAACATAAGGGTTTAGGGACTTTTGTCTAAGGACATTCATGGGGCCTTAATGCTTGAACAGATATTTCTGGTATCAAATCTGACCATTCATCATAAGCTTGTGAAGGCCATAACCCTGATATTGCTAGGGTGTAAAGTGATTGTGACATACAAGATGAGAAATGCATGAGTCATACCATCCAAGTCATGCATCAAATATGTGCGTATCGCGCGATCATGTGGGACAACCCTATCTTATATGAGGTCCTATAAGTATCTCAAACCAATGACATATGCTATGATCAATCACCACCTACAACATACATACAAATGATGCGTATGGGCATATGTCTGGGCATAATGTCGTTATAGTAAGCATGTTCTTAGTCTGTCCTATTAAGCCAAGTACACTAGCATGTTATCAGACGTATAAGATAATAATCAGCATTAATCAGCACATCATATAAGAGAGTGAGAACTGAACGACATGCGCCACTAGAAATATAGAAGTGTATGTAATATGACCCATGTTAGACAAACATTAGCTTCTCATGTAGCCTGCAAGGCATGAATAGAATATATATAACAAGGCAGGGTCCACTGGGAGTGACTCGGATGGACACCCAAATGTACAACACGTGTGTCACTAAGCTACCAATCCATTTGGGCACATGGCCCACTCATGATGTCCTGAAATAATTAGATTATTAAAGACATCATTATAATTCCTTTAGTAGAATGATCTGCACCGTCTAATCATTACTAATGTAAATTGACGATTACAGATCATTGGCTAGTCACTAGGATGTGATCATATGCTCATGGCCCATCTGAGTCTTGGGAATTCATCGATTCAGGCAAAATATATGCTTAAATGGATTTAATAGAAATATATTTTCAACATTCACACGTCAACTATTTTAAGGACTTAAATTAAAGATGTTAAATATAACCAAAGACCTAAGGGATCTTGATTCCAGAGATTTCTAAGTCCAAGCGATCCTAAAAACTAGGAATTCCTAAGTCCAAGGGATCCCAAAACCAAGAAATCCCAAGTCCAAGTGATTTCTATCCCCACATTACTCTATGGTACAACCCACCTGAGATATGGATTAACCTGAAATTTGAGCCCATGGCCTAACAAGGTCTGATAAGATGGATGAATGGAGTGGATATGATACATACATCATGTAGGGTCCCATGAGTGGGGGTAGCCCAAGGAGGCTTCCTCCCTCACGACGCTAGCCAATAATGCCCAATAATGCCCATTGCCCTGGAGACATGAATGGAGTGGATATGATACATATATCAATATGGGCCCACGAGTGAAGTCCACATGGTGGCTTTGGAAGGTAATTGTTTCAGAGACATGTCTCTGGACATTTTGTATCCAGCCACTATGGTGCCACTACCCCTCTCACTCTCTTGTGTTTTAAGGGTGAGATAGGGCCCACTTAGGAAATCCACTCCATCCATTTGAATGTCCAACTCATGTGAGGCCAAGAAGCTTTGGATCACATCCTTTTTTAGTGTATTTTCACCATCCAAGTATGCTTACACAATCAATTGGTTTTAAAATAAAATAAATATCATAGTGGGCCACACAAGGTAGTCTACGCTATGATAGCGTGCGTGTAATACCCCGGATTTTAGCCAATCTGGGATTTGACGTCCTTAGGCAGTGGGTCAATTAAAACATCTGAAAAATCGTTTAAAACCCAATTCCATAGCCAAAGAAACCACTTAGGATTAATTCTTTTAGAAATTAAGCGTAAGTTAGCTAGCGCAACGCTGGAGTAGCTGGGAAATAGTCCCTGATCACTTTAAATACGTTCTACAAGACCCAAATCGAGTAGAACCAATGACTCTATAATACTCTATAACCTCGGACCAAACTCTAAGCAGGTTTGTTCTCTGGACCATTTTGAATCTTTGTATTGGATCTAGACCGCGCTTCGAAAGTCCGATACCTCCTATCTTAGACCGTTAGAACCGCCTAGCTGGACTTGACACTCATTTCGAAAATCAAGTCAAACCGATAATCACAGGCCATTTCATTGAGCCCGGACCGAAGAGAGTGCAAATAGGGACAGAATTGGAATTTCAAATTCAAATCTGGCACACGACTTGACGCGTCAGTATTGAGCGTTCTGACCGTCAGAATTCAGCCAGTTTGCACCCTCGGATCAGGAGAAATTTCTATTTTATATCATGAGACTTTCAGCCCTGATATACGTGCGGTGACCGCTGAACTGAAACTGGTCCGCCACGTGCAATATGCGGACCCAGCCGGACTGAAAACTTAATACGTGCTAGATCTGGTACGCGTGAACTTAAGTTCGATCGCATTCGGTCAGAGGACCACCAGAAAGCATCTTTTGGACCGAAACAGCCCCGATTTGGATATGCACTAAGTGAACTTTGTACCGGAGCCTATTTCGGGCAAGTTTGGGCTTATAAAAGGGGTTGAAACCCTCACTCTTCTCTCCCATCCGAATTTGTGAAAATTCCTAGATTGGGAGAGAGAAAAGGTGAGAGTTTGTGAGAGAAGGTGGGAGAGAATTCCCTGCTGCTTATGCCACGTGCTGTACGTGCTCAGGCAACGCACTCCGATCACTTTCCCGGCGATTCCTCCACGTTTTCAGGTAAAAAAATACCCTAGAGGTTGTTGATTTGAGGTTCCTTTCGTTTCCTAGCGAAGTAGCTAATAGAACTTGTGTATTAGGTTCTCTAATAACCGTAGACGAAGCGTATACGCTCCGTTCGAATTTACACATCCATAAGAGACAAGGTGCGGATTTTAGACGCTTTGATTGACTGTTTCCAAAGCTTTCAATGTCGTTTAATAGTAGATTATCGACGGCAACGCCGTTTGACATGTACAACATGCTGTCCGTTTCCTGTTTCGTAAACCGGCGAAGAATATGAGATTTAGGGCATTTTAGTCATTTGTAGGAAGTACTGATTTCATTCATATTTTGCTGACGTGATTGACATGATTTATTGTCGCATTAGAATGTTAGGATTACGTGCATAATTAGTTTGGCGAAGAGATTCGCCTAAATGCGCACTTCGGGTCGACATACTATATGTAGACTTAAGTGTGTAGTGTAAGTGTTTGTATAAATGCTTGTATTAGTATGTATTGAATTAAATGGTGTTATGAATTAGTTTGAGATTGATTTCTCAATTAATATGCTAGTGTAAATGGTTTCCTACATGTTAGCCATATGCATGATTTCATAATATGAATGAAATGCATGTGCTTGACGATTCGCTTAAGCTGTATGTTATAACATGTGCTTAATGATTTCATTATGATTTAGTTTGAGATTGATTCTCAATTAATATGCTGATGGAAATGATTTCCTATATGTTGGCGATATGCATAAGTTCATTATATGTACGAAAGGCATGTGTCAGATGATTTACTTAAGTTGTACGATATAACATGTGTTAACATGCTCACATGGTTGTGTTTCATTTCCAATACTCTCACATGATCGCTGATGTGGATTCATATGTGTTTGGGACTATACGTAGTCCAGGCAGTCGGTAACCGAGCGAATTCGTGGTTGGCT
The DNA here is from genome assembly GCA_037074715.1 of Magnolia kwangsiensis. Taxonomy (NCBI): domain Eukaryota; kingdom Viridiplantae; phylum Streptophyta; class Magnoliopsida; order Magnoliales; family Magnoliaceae; genus Magnolia; species Magnolia kwangsiensis. The sequence goes on along the minus strand of CM073589.1, from coordinate 81,414,512 downwards.
TATCTTTGCCACGAACGACGCGTCGATGAACGCGAGCCGTGTTTTGGAGTTGGCGGCAGTGGTTAGGCCACACGAAGTGTTTTACGCACTTCATGTCGTTCAACTTGAGATGCGATAGTGCTAGTCGAGCCCGTCAAGTAACCCGACTGGCCGTTGTATGTTCGTCCTGCATGAGTCATAACTGCTTGAACCTAGGGTACTGAACTTACCATTGTAAACCCTGTTAACCATGGTACCTTGATCCACGAAGATTCATGAGCCGGGCATGGTGGTATGGGACACCGTGGTTGAGCTGTCGGCCTACGCTGGGGCCACAAACCTCCCCGTAGTGACCAGTGAGCACCTATGACTCGTGAGCAGATTATGGTGGTATGGGACACTATATTCTTGCTGTCGGCCTACATTGATAAGGTGATGGGAGAGTGGTGCAACGAGTGCGAGCAACAGCCCTGACAGCCCTTTGTAGTGACCGCGAGCGTATTCTGAGTCTACGGGAGGCGACGACCCTTCCATAGCAGTAGAGTACAGTAGGCCTGTATTGATAAGGTGATGGGGGAGCGGTGCAACGAGTGCGAGCAACAGCCCTGGCAGCCCTTGCAGCAACCTACAAAATATACATCGTATGAGATTACTAGGAGTGATGACCCTAGACGGATCTGTGTTGGGATTGATATAAGGGAGGTACCTTAGTTTCTCAATCCTGCTGTTTGAATGGACTAATAATAACTCGAAAATCATATCACCATATCATTGCATGTGCCTGGAAGATGTGGAGCACTTGAGGGTCGATTGCATGCCGCGGTCGTAAGATGGTGCAGTATGAGGGAGATCGTCGGTGAGGGCATACATCACGTCATGTCATATTGCATTAACAACAGTTTTAGGATTGTTTGATTTACTGTTTTACTATTATCGCATGATTGATTTGAGAACATGTTAATCCTTGCTCTATTATTCCACTGAGTTAGCTACTCACTCCCACGTTACGGGATGGTGTTTCCGGACACCCACCAGACCCTTTTGTGATTGCAGATGATGGCGCGGCCTGCGAGGCGGAGCCGGACTTGATGATGATGAGGAGGATCCCTCCTTTATGCGTGTTCTGATCGACGAGATTACAGGGAGGTTGATTAGATGTCTTGACACTTGTCATTTTATATTTTCAGAGCACTCATGTATATACTTTCTTTCTATTTTGAGGTATACATGTATATATTTAACCTGGTAACATATTCACACTCTGGAGACATACAACAGTTTATATATGTTATACATACTATCACAGTCTTCCGCTTGTTAATCTAACTGTCTCTGGAGTATGATATGTTGTTCTAGCTTAATCTCACTCATGTTTAATATGTTATCACAGACAACATTCAATCATACATATCTATGTTGCATAAATAATATTTTGAAACTCGGGAGTTGGGTTTTTGCTCGACCCCCCGATTTTCGGGATGTTACAGTGCGGGACATGCTCTCCAATAGCGTGGCCCACTTGTGGGTCCCACAACACCATGAGAATAAGAAAAGAAAAGGAAAGGAAGGAAAATAAATCTGGCCATTGGGGTGGCCCCCCGCCACTATAGGATCCACCACATACTCAATACATGATCAAGGTGGGTCCCACCTTTACGGGTCCACCAAAATAGAAAAATCACAAAGAATGGGAGATTTTTGACCCTCTCATGCACTCACTTGGATGGACGGTTGGATCGTCTCGGATCGGCAATCAGACGGCCCACCAAGCTCCTTTTCGCCCCTAATCTTCTTAAATCTCACTTTTCTCTATTCTCTTACTCTTACTCTTAATCTCTTGATCTTTCCTAATACTCTCACAAGCTCTCTTTCTTTTCTCTTAATCTCTCCCCAATCTTTCTTTCTTTCTCTCTTAATCTCTCCCTAATCTTTTTAATAATTTTCTTTCTCTCTTAATCCTTTTCTAATCTTGCTATGAATTGGTGAAAATGAGAGGGAGTTAGGGAGTTTTTGTGGTAGAGATTTGAAGATAGGGAGAGAATAAGGGGAAGATGGAGAGGTAATATGGGAAGAAAAAGAATAAGAGAATGATGGTTAGCATAAGTAGGGGTATGGGTTGCATGAGAATGGCATGGTTTTGTTTGATTAATGGGGAGAGAGTGACATGAGTGATGAATGGCTTGATTAATGGATGGATTGATTGATTTGACAATATGAGGATTTGTGTAAGTGGGGCTTGCATATATTGCGCGGCCCATTTCAGATTGTGCCAAAATTGTAACTTCAAATCTAAGGGTCAAAGTGGGGCGTGCTGTGTGACATTGGAATTATAAGGCCTGTGCGGTCGGTAGGGTACAAGTCTCAGGGTATCGCGGTATAAAAGTAGGGTAACGATTTGGTCTACTAGAAACATGTCGTTGTTTAAGTAGAAGTGTATGGAAGGTCTCACGAGGTTATGGGTCTTACACTCTTTGTTGTGGTGCCATTCCTGGAGAGCAACAAACAAAGGCCTTTTTAGCTAAATGAGGGCTAGGGCTAGGGTTAGGTTTAAGGGACAAGGTGTAGGCTAAGGCCAACCTTGACCCTAACTCAACCCTACCAATATATTGCCACCCCTAATCTTTCTACTGATCAAGTAATAGGCTTACTTTCACAAGCTTAAGAGTCGATTGGATGCTTGTAAAGTCAGTTTTGGGATTATAGGTAATTTGAAACACAGTAAAAAGTTATATTTTATATTATAGGTAAAGTATTTCAGCTAAAAAGACATTATACATGTTAGAATATAATAGTTAATATACACTTATGATATGTGGCGCCCATGGTAATGTGTATGGCACATCTAATCTATCCATCATGTACTTCCCTTAATGCTCTTAAGTGGCCTTAAAAAATAGCTCTTCCATTATCAAGTGGACCACGAGGGAAAGATGGGATGTCAACCATTAAAAACTTTTAGATTGCATTTAGGGCCATTGTGATGGGTGGAAAACATACAATCTGTTTAGTGTGTGTTGTTGTTGTTGGGTTTTTGGAATGTCGGCGTGCCAAAATTGGATTTGCCTCAATTCAAACTGAACAGCTATGACCCCAAGCACTGAGATAGGCAGACAGGTAGTGTATGACCTAATGAGGTCGAGGCACCTATTTAGCCACTCGCTCAATGTGTTAAATAGGATCATACGATAATCAGATGGTAGGGTTTGCCCTCTGATGATGGGTTACACCTTTGGCTTCCATATAAAAGGACTTTTCCTTACCGATAAAAGAGAAAGGAGAAAATGATTCTTATAGTCGGTCATGAAAAACAACTGCAAAACACCTCTCCTTATGTAGAACTGAATCCATTGTGCAAGCATAGACTCAAATTACAACTAAAATTACCAGCTACCTGATTAGTACTACGAAATATAAACATCAAGCTAAAAGTAAAGAATTACACTAAGAAATGTAATTTACCTGGTATGAAAAGTAAAGGATTACATTAAGGAATGTAATCGAAGATAATGTTTGGTTCGATTTGATTGGTATGAGAAGAGCTCTTCCTGATGAATTCCTTTACAATTCATAACTTAATCTGACCATCTAAATGCTTCCCATGTTCTGATGGTTGCTATAACTATTTCTACACCATGACTTTTTGCTCCTCCTTTTGTCATCTGTCCTGTAACCGCTTATTCACAATCGACTGTCTTAACAATGACATGACATTTCTCGATGCATTCCAGCTATGTTATCAAGAAATCCTATTGGTTTATCTCTATAGATCTTCAAAAAACACCATGCTAATATGTACAAATCACACGTAACCTACTATGATTGGTTCTCATGAAGAATAACGACCAAGGGGATGAACATTGCCCCCCCTCCCCCCAAACGCTTCACCTTTGGAAAAAGATTAAAGCGTTGTGCGGCCCTTCATTAATGCAGCATTAATTATTTACACTTTTTTTTTCTTTTTTTTCTCACATTAATTATTTACACTTTTTGTCACCCTGATAGTCGTCTCCGGTCAACTCATTGAACATGTCAGCGACAAATGCCCTTTATCGAAATAAGGGTCAAACCCTATTTTGACACGTGTTTTCACATCGTTTCCACAAAATCATTATGATGCCCTAATAAATGTCCTATTGCTTTGGCCGATATAAGTATCGTTTCAGCTCTCCTTCATTCTTATGCTTTCATCTTCCTTTTCGAACATTCAAACCAAAACTCCAATTTCATTTTCGATCAATGGGTAACTCATTCCATCAAAATGATCTTATTACTACGATAGACGCCTTTTTTGAGAAATGTCTTAATAAAACAGTATTTGAAACGCCCAATGGAGAATATCTTTGCATGGATCCAACATTTTCTCCAACAACAGACGTCGATGAAGTTAGCATGATGGATCCTTTGTTTCCCATCTATCCTGGTGAAACTTTGTTGATTCAATCCGATCCATCCCCAATTTTGCCAATGCTTTGAAGAATCCTCAGTGATGGTTGAAGCTAGTACCAGAATGGGATAATTGGTTTATTTGTGTTTCTTCTCAATATGAGACAACATGGAGAAATTTGGGCATCTATAAATGCATTAAATTATCCATACATGACTATCCATCTGATCCTACCCTTCTTACTGCCGCTTCAACGTTCTAGAGCTCTTCCATCAACACATTCTTCTTTGGCTGTGGCCTTATTAGTCCGACTATTCTTGATGTTGCGGCCCTGACTCAACTCCTCCCTTTTGGTGAAAATGTTTATCCAAGTTTTACACAAAAGTCACCCAGACTCTTCACGAATAAGGCCGATAAAACCTATTCTCACTTCATGCATGCTTATCGCAAACATAGTGGATCTATTGATTAAGAAGAGCACATGGCTTTTATAACGCTCTGGATTTTTCGACATTTATTCTGTGTGAATGCTCTACAAATTACAAACGAATATATTCCATTGGCCGAGGCACTTGCTCAAGGTCGAAAGCTTGCTTTAACACTTTTGTACTCGATCATCTGTACAAAGGCATATACAAGTCACCATCAAAGGTCTGTATCACGGAGGACAGCTGTAGCTTCTTCAGATGTTGATTTATGAGTACTTTCATCCTTCCCTTGTACATAATTCCATCCACTCTAGTATCGTTTATTCTTCATATGGCGAACGTGTCATCAACTCCCCTCAAGAAGTCCAATCATTTTTTTATATATATGAGCACTCTGTTCTTTTCTCTAGATGAAGGCAAGCGGAATCAGTCGTTCATCCCATTTCATGATGAAGAATACGACCCTACTTGGTTCACCGGGTGATATGAGCAAGAGGCTGATGACGAGGAGGTATCCTAACTGTACTGAGCATGGGAAAATTACCTCATCTATACAGATCTTCCATATGGTACAATAGACTCTAGAAAAGATGTTAAAGCTGGGGTCGAACAATACTACCCTAACTTGTTTGTTCGCCAATTTGGCCTAGTCCAATGTGTCCCCTATCCATTTACTTAAATAACTTGCAATCAGCCTCCTTACAGTCGGCCGATCGTTGATAATGCCAAACTCTATCACTCTCTCTTCATTTCTTTTTAAGAATCCAACCTACTTCTTGTCATTCCCTGCTATCCAAATCAACCTCCGGTAATGGACACCTTCACTGCTTGGTGAGGAAGCCATGATCAAAAGTTAATTAATAAATCCCGACAAGACATCATTGCCCAACTCTCCTCTACCATGGAGCCTAGAGGGAAGAAAAGAGTAGTGCCCACATTGGTTGTTGTGTCCACTTAAAAAACCAATAAATCAGAGACTAGATTAGCCACTACATCTACTCCACAAATTTCACCAATTGAGACAACAACTTTTCACCCAAAGCGCCAAAAAGCTACGATGAAGGTACCTGTTATTCTTACATCTCCATCAGCTCACTAGCCAACATCAGGTCCAAAGAGAGTTCTTCATCTAGGAGTTCCTCTTGGTCCACCTCCTCAACCAACTACTCTAATTCTTAAGCACATCCATTCGCCTTCCCAACTGATTTATGCATATGGACCATTGCCATTTTCATAAAAAGGACGACGTCAAACAAGTACTTCCTCGGCCGAGGCTATAGCTTCATTTGAAAAATACTTTAAAACTAAATATTAGTTAGGACTCACCACCGACCAAAGAAATCAATGAAGGTTTGAAACATCACTAGGAAGCTTATTATAATAAATATTGGAATAAATGGTAGTAGGATAAGGAGAGATCGAATAATCATGATCTTTCATTTGATAAAAAAAATATCTTATTCCCTATCATCCTAATCTGCCACTATTCCTTACCTTAACATAAGCGATGACAATGCCATTAGAAACCCTCAGCCTGTAAATAACTAATTCATCACCTATGCCGTCCATTCTGATTTAGGTGGAGATTGCTTACCTGTGTAATTATTCTGAATCTCTTGCTTTTTTCTGTCAATTAATTGTATAATTCTTTGGTAGTTACTGATTACTTGCCTCCAAGTGCAGAGGTTCCTAAGTAATATCCTGTGAATACAGGGTCGATCCCATAGGGAGATGAATTGCGAGGAGAAAATAAAATGCAAAATAAAATAAATAATAAAAACTAAACTGATGATTTGCTTTTGGAAGTTTTGAATGGATGTAATTCAACTGAATTAAAACAACTCCTAAGCTTTAAAGTTCCACACATAGGTTAATGTTCTAAAATCATGATGACTTGGATAACAGAACTAGAATCCGACCATTATGGTCAGCCTAATCGGAAAATAAAATAATTTGAACATTTTAAATAAATGATATAAAAGATTAGAAAATAATGGATTTGCACCATTGATATATATTCTCAAACACTAGTGATTTTAAGAATTCATATCTATAAGATAATGAATATTAAAGAAAGTAGCAGGTTGAGAACCTCTTCTATCTAGGAAGTCAAATTAATTCAGGGTAAGGCTATCAATCAATGTGGATCTCATATGATGAAAACATATGGATCTCACATTAGAATAAAAAAATTAAACCGAAATAATAGATAACATGCATACACCATTCTTTTCATCATTAAAATAATCAATCATCATAACTATGAAAACATTAAACCAATGTATTTTTCTTCTAGCTTAAGCTAGAGGGAACTTAGAAAAACATAACTAGAATGGAGAAAGAAAGCAACAAGAAAGAATAAATATCTAAAAGCTTGTAAAGAAAAAAAAAAAAAAACTATAAAACTCTCTAAAATCCTAGATCTTGCTTTGGAATGCCTTGAATGATGCTTAGGAATGCCCTGTGAAGCCCTATTTATAAGTGGAGAACTTCAACTTTTGCACCAAGTTGAAAAACTCTAGAAACCACCTCAAATTTACATAGTTTACTAAAATAGACTCTATATTAGTTTTTCAAAATAGATTTTAGAGTTTCAGAATACGCTTTTTTAATACCATTTTAGGATTTTTTACTTCAAATTTTTTATTCTTTTCATTCCTCACTTGGTTTTCTTGGATCTTTGGCATGTGATTTTTTCAATCTTGGTCACATAAGATCCATCCCTTGCCTTGGTGATTCTTGAGCATCAAATCCATGCTTTTAGCACCCTTTTCAATCCAATCTCTTAAATTCACCTTGAACACAAACATGAGTGAAATAGAACATTAAACTAATTCAAGTTCATAAAACTAAGATGTAAATGGGGGAAATAATGCATTATTTGAGTCTCAACAGTTACCCAAGAGCTATCGGTTGCGAAAAAGCAAATCATAGTGGCGCAGTCGCTACAACAGCACCATCCGGCGATCGATGCTCCTCAAGTGACCAATGTTTAAATTGTTGACTCTGAGGACATAGTTAGTGTAGAAGCTCTTCCTTCCCACACCCCTCCTAAAACCACGGTCAGAATATATGGTCGATCTTCCCCAAACACCACCTATTTCTGTTGACCAAGAAAAAGAGGAGGAAGAAGAAGAACCGTTGAGTGCCACCCCTTGGAGTTATGAAAAAAAGATCCTCTCTTTAACTGACCTCTTCATCAATCGAATAGCTTCCTTTAACGCTCGAAGACTCTTCAACTCATGAGGCAATTGCACATAAGTCGATGACAGAAGAGACTCCAATGATCAATGCTCCTAAGCCTGATTCACACCCACTACCCACTCCTATGCCAATTATCATGAGAGAAGCTTCCATTCTCCCTACTCTGTTAAAGGTGCGATTCCATTCAATGATATCATTTTCTCCTTCGAATGGGCTCTCAGTGAAGGCATTGTTGTGGCCGAGTAGCCTTCCCTCTTAAGCAACCTGTAAAACCTCAAGGAAGAACTCCAAATCCTTATAGGAGTGGGATCATCTGGAACTTTAACAGCCGAGATGGTCGATAAGCTCGAACAATTGGTCGAATCATATCGTATTTTTTCTTAGTCAGATCCCAGCCTTGTAGACAAGTTACCGATTCTTAAAGAATTATTGGGATTTTCTAAAGAACAACATCATATACATGCTATTATCGACCGAATTGAGGTAGATCATTCAATGACAAAATCTCAAATGGCTTCAGCCAAAGATATTGCCAAACATCTTTCGACTGGGACCATTGAGTTGAAGATATTTGGGTCTGAGTTGGAGAAAACGAAAGTCAAAATCATAGCTTTGAAAGAAAAACTTATGATTTTGAAAAGGAGTTATGCGGAGAAACATGCTGAGCATATTCACTAGAAGGAAACGATCGAGAATATGGTGATGTCTATTAAGGCTCAGACAACCACAATCGGTCAACTTCGTTGAGCTATTGTCAAACAGGAGGCTACTTTACACGTGGTAAAGGACCGATTGAAGACAATAACTGCATCGATGTAACGTTTCTCTTCTGTTAAATTGTAATTTTGTATCAGAAATCATTTATCAATGCAATTGGCCATCGAGCCTCCTTTTCTCTGGCTGATGCCATAGCTTATTTTTCTTCTTTATTTTGTAACTAACTGCTAACCTGACCCTCAAAATTCAAGAAATCATGAGTTACTTCCCGAATTAAAAGCCTTGACGACTACACATCCTTGGTTTTCCAGAACATGGAGTGTCTTTCCTACCATAATTTTTGCCATCATGGGTACTTGAATTATCTATTTAAGCTGTTTCGAATCCATTTAGATTTATTCCAACTTTATCTTAAAACTGTGCAGCTCCTTCTTACTTACATGGCTTCCAACTCTTCCTCATTCCTCATTAGTGCGAAGAGCTACTTACAGGAGATCTTTGACTGGGGTTTGGTAGACTTTTGTCAATCTTCATTGCTCTTTTGATGTGAATTACTTTGTCAAGGAGGCTTCGACAATGGTTGAATTAAAGTCACGCTGGAAGACATTCTTCAAAAGCTGAAACGTCTATACTCCATCGGGCACTGTTGCTTCGAACTTATCTTTGAATCTGAGTAACTCGTTGGATATCTTCGCCTACGTGCTTTAGCTAAGGAAGATTCTCTGGAGGTGAGCGAAGCTCATTAACTAGCCTAGAACAATCAACTGTGATGGGCCCAGACTCATCAATTCAACTGGACCATGCTCCGTACATTACAAGTATATTGTACTGGACTACTGGAAGAACTCAGGGAACTAGAATGTTTCTTCTCTGCTAAGGATTTGCCTATTCCTGAAGATCTCTCCCTCTTGGATGAGCGAATTGTTATTTACTAGATTCGATCGAAAATAAGCCTCGACGGGAAAAGAGATCCTAAGAACATAGTTTCTTCTCACAGAATCCATGTCAACCAACTTCTTCATCTCTTTCCAATCATCATTGAAAAGGGAGCTTATTAGAAGCCTAAACAGGAACAAAACAAAACTGAGAATCATGCTCTTCTCAAAGAATCCGAAGAGATAAAGACTAAAATGACCTGAGTTATTTGGTCACTTTATTTCTTTTCTTTTTATTTTTGTAACGCGATTAGTTACTAGCAACGTCTTTGAATAAAATGTTCTTTATCAAAATTCCAAATGCATCAATGTTGATTTTCATAGTATATCAAGACATTAGATTTTCTTCTAGGATCTCAGATCCTTCATCTGCAATCGCCCATCACCTAAGTTATTCAGGATGACCGATTGTCTCGATCCATTTATTATTATGACATGAGACCTGCCAAATGGTCCTCCTTGGCCAAATTAAGCCATAATAACTCGGCCATTCAATACTTAGGCCAAAATTTCATTTGTTTTGTATACATAGTCTCATGTTGACTAAGAAGCAACAAATGCACGCGGGTTCCTGAGGGGATTCCTTTATTTCGTTATGTATTTCAACCTTATAGGAATCAAAGTGGTAGCTTAGTCGTTTACCTCTGGTATCACAACCATCGGCCTTTATTTGATACATGCATTTATCACTTCTTACGATGCTTATAAAAGCACCCCTTTCTCAGATTTGAAACACATCACAACGAAGACTTCGACAACGTGCCTTACAGTTATGGCTCCCTCCCTTTTCTTCTCACAATCCTTGAAAATTTTGAAGAAGATCTTTAAAAAAGGGATCAACCACTTCTCCCATTCTTCTTTCCTCTATGACATCTACCCCTTCATGAAGGATATGGTTGAAGCAGCAAAGACCGATGAATCTTTACGAGAGGTTCTAGAGGTTCTTTTGGATTTACAGAGGCTTAGGAATGCTTATTCCAAGACTGACTTAGAAGTCCATCGATATGCTGCCCTTCTAGAGGAACGATCAACCATCCATGGTGAGTCCAAGAGCCTCTCAGCTCATTATGATGCTGCATGGAAGACTAGACTACACTGAATTCACCAACATTGCTTCGACCAAGAGATGTTATAATCATTGAGGGTGCATCTTGGCAACCTCTTCGTTGGCCTCTCAGACGCTTCGTACCTCTATCCGGAGTGTGATCAATCAGACTCTCGAGACATTTTGAATTTCATCAAGTCCCAGATAGAGTTCTATTGGTCTCGTGAAGAATCTAGTAGATCTAAAGAACTGGAGGCCAAACATGAACTCATAATTAATAACTGACACCTTGATGTAGTCGTTGGCCTTCTTCACCAGTCCACAAAAAAATACTCATCGTGCAAAAGCAAGTTCGCATGAGCTAGTGAGACAAAAGAGTCGACAGCTAAGAAATTCGAAGAACTCAAGGCAACCTATCTGTAATTCAGCCAATCGACCGAGGATCTCCTCTTTTTACACACACACACACACACACACACACACACACACACACATATATCTCTTTTTTTTTTTTGTAATCAAAAGGCCTACTATTTTAGGGCCTCCTTTCTTGCAATATAAATTGTTTGCATATATTCTCTTGCTGATAATTATAAATCCTTCACACTTGTCTGGCATATTCCTGAATTACCTCCCATAGTGAGGGGTAACACAACTTCAGGAATCGACCGTTAATATGAGCCTTTGCAATTTTTTCATTTATATATTTTAGAATACACGCTTCACCCTTGAGGACTTGGATGATGACGTATGGTCCATCCCACATAAGAGACCACTTCTTACCTAGATCATGATCTGTATGACCGATCGGTAGTATAACTTTCCAAACCATATCCCATTCTCCAAAGGATTTTCCTTTTACCCTTTTGTTATATGCATCGACAATGATCACTTTACGAGTAACGATCAAATCAATGACTTTTATTCTGTAAGTGTTTATACTCAAGCACAATCAAGTTTATCAAATTTCATAGTCCTGAGAGGATCACAAGCTCTCATAAAGATACTCTTTGACAACTTATGAAGATATGTTATCTCCTCGATCATGCGTCTCAAGGAAAACTCAACATCTAAAGGCATGAAAGTACATCATTCGAGGATCGGAACACTCCGGATAAGTTAACCATTAGGTGGTATAACTTTAGATTGACCTTAAGTTAGGTGTATTTTCATAGCATCTTAATGATCATATTCTATGTTAAAATACACTCAAGTTAGGCCAGCCCGACATCTGGTTCAGCTAGCCTAACTACCTTCGACTAACCCTATATGATTCGGGCAAGTTTACAAATTGAACAAGATTTTTCGTGACATGTTCAGCCAGCCCAACCTTGGGTTCGGCTAGCCGAACATGATTGATCGGCCAGCCTGAATCTGTTCGGTCAAGTTTCCAGTAATGTAAGACTTTGTATTTCAAGAAAATTGGACTAGCTGAACCCTATGGTCGGCCAGCCAAATCTGGGCTTACGCTAGCCAAAATTTGAAAGATCTTATCCCACGAAATACGAAGATTTGTTGGAACGCAATCGTTGGAATTCAGCCAGCCGAACCTAAAATCGGGCCAGCCGAATTTTCAATTCCTTTGGCTATAAATAGAGGTCTTCTCTCATTCATTCCTACAACGAAAATTAGTGAGAAAATCCTTCTATTCAAGAGAGAAATTCAGGCACCTCTTTAGCTTTTAAGCAGTAATTTTAATATTTTGTTTAAGCTTATTTTATTTTCTTTCTCAAGTTATTTTAACTTTTTTTAATAGAGTGAACCAAAGTATACTTGAGATTTAGAGAATAGAATTTGAAGCACCTATGGTTTTTGTTTTATTGAATACTTAATAGATCCCTATATTCTTTTGGGTTGAACTCATACACGACTTCATCAATATCCCAAGAAGAAGATCACTACAACTAAGCTACAATCACGTCTTCGACTCGCTAATCGAAGATATATATTATATTTACTTTATTTCATTTTGAATTTTTCTGAGATAGCCCAAAAATCTCAATAGGTTTGTTTGTGGTGATTCCTTGAAAATCACAAAGTGGGATTTGTTATGATAGCCCGTGAAAATCACAAGAATTGTATTAGGTTGTTAAGGTGACTCTGGGAAAATCTTGAAATAATGAAAACCAAAATTGCGAGAATAGTAATTTTGAGAGTGGAGTAGGTGTGGGTTTAAGCACCGAACCACTATAATTCCTTTGTGAATTGAGGTGAATGTTTTTATTATTTACATGCTTGTATTATGATTAATATGCTCTTATTAAGTTGGATATTTTGATTTTAAAGACGTCGTGACATAAGGTTGTCCTACCTAAATTTTTTAGGTGAAGGTTGTTCAATACTGGAAGCAATTGAGTATTATTATTTTATTATTTCACATTATATCGAAATATTTCGCATAGTCCTATTCACCCCCTCGCTCTAGGACATCTATAGCTCGTCCTTTTACATTCAAATTTCATCTAGTTTTTTGAATTCAATCAACATAGCCTCTGTAAACTTAGGTGGGGTCAACTCGGCCTAATAAGCAGTCCTTAGGGATGACACAGTGACCTCTAGGGGAACTAATATGTCATGTCTATAGGTTAACGTGAAAGGACTCATCCTAGTACTTGTTCGGGGTGAATTTCTGTAAGCCCATAATGCTCCTGATAACTTTGTATGCCATTCCCAAGATTTTTCCTTGATTATCTTCTTTAAGATGTTTTTAATTACCTTATTACTGGCTTTGGTCTGGCCATTGGACTGTGCATAATATGGTGTTGAATACAATATTTTTATACCATATTTGTCTGCCATCGCCCGCACCTCTTTTGCTGAAAATGCTGCACCTCGATCCATCATTATGGATTCTGGAATTCTCAATTGATGGATGATACCACTTCCAATGAATTCTATGATTTTCTGATGACCGACCCCTTTCATAAGCTTTGCTTTCACCCATTTAGTAAAATAATTGGTCGCCACAATGATTAATGAATCCATCTATGATGAAGGTTGATGAATCTGGCCTATCAAATCGAACACCCAACCTAGGAAAGGTCAAGGCTTTATGATCGAATGTATTTTCGTGGTGGGCACATGCTGAATCGGCTCATTCTTTTAGCAAGTATCACAACCTTTAACATACCGCATGCAATCGACTGTCATTGTTGACAAAAAATATTCATAACACCTAAGCGTGAGTCTCATTTTCTTTCCTGCTTGGTAAGCCTCACATATCCCTTCATGGACCTCACCCATTACCAAAAAAGCCTCTTTTTTAGACATGCATTAGAGTAAGATTTCGTCGTCCCCTTTTTAGTAGAGTTCACTATCGATCATGATGTAATTTTCTGCCAACCTACTCACATTCCCGTCGATGTTAGTGCGCGGACTTTGAAGATAACCCATGAGAGGAGCCCTCCAATCTTCTTAACTCTACTTGGCCTATTTTCATAGCACTTCCTCTTTCAAAAATAAATGGTAGGGATCTTTTCAAGATAGCAATCATCCTTTCGGCCGATCCTCCTAGCACATCGAGCCCTGCAACTAACTACGCCATTTCATTGGCATCCGTGTTTTGATCCCTAGTGATGTGCATTAGCTTCACTTCCTCAAAACTATCCATCATCTGAGCTGTTAAGGCATGGTATGACAACAAGATTGTATTAGTACACTTGAAGAGCCCTGCCATCTGATTGATCACTAATTGTGAGTCTCCTATTACCATCACAGTTCTTGCAACCAACTCCATCAATAATTCTAGGCCGATTAGCATAGCTTTATACTCATCCTGATTATTGGTGCAGTCAAATTCCAATTAGAACGCAAACTCCTGTTTGTTTCCATTTGATACAATTAAAATTATGCCAGCTCATAACGCCTTATACATCCTGATCCATCAAAGATTAACTTCCATGGCATTAACTGTACGCAATACAAATCCCTAATCTTTGGAGAAATCTATTCTTCTAGATCAGATAGGTGGTCAGCCAAAAAATTTGTTATGGCCTGACCTTTTCCTAGATTTTTTGGAGTATAACAAAGATCAAATTCAAATAAAACCAATACCCATTTTCCAATTCGACCATTCTAAATTGGTCGATTCAACATATATTTTACTAGATTGGTCACTGTTATTACATTTACTCTTTCGGCTAACAAATAATGTTTTAATTTAGTGGCCGCGAAGTACAATGATAAGCAGAACTTCTTTATAGCTAAGTAATCTTTCTCTATGTCAAGCTCTGTTTGACTTAAATAATAAATCATATGCTCTTTTTGAGTCTCATCGTCCTTGGCCAAGAGAGCTCTGACTGACTTGGCTAATATTATGATGTAAAGC
Source organism: Magnolia kwangsiensis (assembly GCA_037074715.1). NCBI lineage: Eukaryota > Viridiplantae > Streptophyta > Magnoliopsida > Magnoliales > Magnoliaceae > Magnolia > Magnolia kwangsiensis. The sequence goes on along the minus strand of CM073589.1, from coordinate 81,399,493 downwards.
TTGAACAGTCGACCTTCGACTAGCGGCGGCTTCATCAGATATTTCTTCTTGATTTTATTGAAAGTTAGTTGATGCTCTGCCTTGTATTTGAGCTCAAATCATTACCTTAGCTTTATCAATGGTGAAAATATGTTGGTTTTCCTTGCATAATTATATATAAATCTCTGCATGAAATTAACTTGACCTAGGAATCATTGTAGCTCTACTTTATTCTTCGGTGGGTGAACGTTAATAAATGCTTAAGCCTTATTCTAGTCGATTTCTATTCCTCACTGATGCACTAAGAATCCTAGAAAATTTCTGGATAAAACCCAAAAAATACACTTTAGAGAGTTCATTTTTAACTTATGGAGCCTCATTTGTTCAAACGATTTATGTAATTGAATGACATGGCCCTCTATATCGGTTGACTTGACCACTATATCATCTACATAGACCTCCATAAACTGGCCGATCTTATAATGGAATATGGCATTCATTTCTCTCTAATATGTAGCTTTAACATTTTAAAATTCGAAAGGCATCACCACCCAACAGTAAATTCCTAATAGACTTGGACATCTAAATGTCATCTTTGACACATCATCCGTTACAATATAAATCTGGTTATACCCAAAATGACCATCCATGAAGGATACGATCCTATCCCTGACAACCCTATCGATCAGTTGATTGGCCACCAGCATTGGGTATTTATCTTTTGGTGTAGCCAAATTCAAATTTTGAAAGTCAATGCAAACCCATAATTTACAATTTTTTTTTTATAACTGGGACAACATCTGAAATCCATTCAGTGTATTTGATAGGCCTAATGAAACTAGCCTTTAGAAGTGGTTTAATTTCTTCTTTTATTTTGTGGGTTACTTTTGATGTCATTCGCTTAGGTGGTTGCTTATGCAGTCAATATCTTTCTTTTATAGGTAACCTGTGCTTAACTAAACCTCAATCGAGTCCTCGCATCTCATGGTAATCCCATGAGAAGCAATCAGTGAACTCTTCATGTAAATTAATCAGTCGTGCTGTCTCTTGAGGTCTCAACAAATCATTAACGAATGTGGGTTTTGGGTCTTACTCAGTCCCTAAATTGACATCTACCAAAGGATCTTGAACTCATGGCCAAGAATCCTCCAACTTATTAGGGGTTTCCTTAAGCTCCATGTTGTCTTATTCAATCGAGACATACATATCAGCCAATTTCACAAGACAACCATCGCTTGCCTCTCTTAGTCTTTCTTCAAGCCTTCTTATTTTGGCCATGAAATTGGCTCCGTATTGCTTATCTCTTGATGTACCTATCATGAAATTTCTTCGATGGTACAATTTGAAATCGACTGACTGATAAGGAACAATGTCCATAGATGGGATATCGCTTAATCGAACTACTTTTGTAATGCCTTGCACAACACTATCTAGATGATGGGATACACGCGAATGAATGAATCAAATCTCTACCTAGTAGGGCATTATAACTGGACAAAGTGTAGACCACAAAGAATGGAGCCAATGCTGTTTTGGTCCCAATAGTTAGATCGATTGGAAGGACCTCATGAGTGTTCGTAACGTGACCATCAAAATTACTGACGGTAACCTCCAAAGGGATCAAAGAATCTGTGATTTTTCCTAGTTTTGACATCATTCTGAGTTATAAAAGGTTAACGGCGACCCCATTATCAACCAGGATTCTGGTGACTGGGCATCCTTCAAGCTGAGTAAATATGCACAATGGCTTGAGATGTTGCATCATGCCATGAGTGGGTCTTTCTATGACCACTCTTTCAAATGTAGCCCTTGACATCACTGTGACTATGTTTACATGTGAGGTTTCATCTATCTTAGGTTAATTTCGAGGCATCTCCTCAAATGGAAAGGAAACATGTTGTATTACTATTGGAGGACTAAACTCTTCCACATCACCTGCCATTCTACTTGGTTGGGTTGGTCTGGCCTAGAAGCTGGAAGGCAGTGCGATCACTGTTATGGGGAAATATGGTCAGACCACCCTCACAATCGGCTCGCGCTGACGAGCATACACTCCTATTCCATCTTATCCAAAGAAGCCAGACTTCGTATTCCCAAGCGTAGTCCTCGGTAGTGCATGTTTTCGATCTCTCGCCTATGTGCCTCACAAGGATTGTCCTGAAGCCCCCGGTCAGAACAGGCCCTGGGGATTAATCAACTCAGTTAAGTTGAGGAAGAGCTCATTAAGAATAGAAGGAATTGACGAGAAGATAGGTACACCCTTCCATTTGAAAAATCCAATAGCCCAGATGACCAATGCAAAACTTCCAAGCTCCTCATAGCAATCCCTAGCCGGTTAATCGATTAGTTCAGCTCGGCTTCCAAGCTCCTCAGTTCGGGTCGGCTCTATCTAGTTAATCAATTGGTTCAGCACGGCTTTGACATAAATAATCGAAGACTTAATTCGGGTTGGCTCTAATAATCCGTGATGGTCGAGCTAGGGGGATAACGGTGTGCCAAACATATGTCGGATGATGTTTGGGAGTATAAGGAAGCTCACCCGTGTATCCTAAATAAAGTAACGACCTTCGAGAAGGTCTTTGTGATGTCCAATTTCTGTAGCCTTTAACTTCTTCATCAGTCCTGATAGCCTCCTCGGGTCTAGGCCGTACTAACCTATGATGCTCCGTGCTAACCTACGATGCTCCGTGCTGACCTATGATGCTCTAATCAAGGTCACGCTGACCTATGATGCTCCGATCAGAGCAGTGCCAACTTACCTTGAGTATGTGCGACTTTAGGGTAACCGTCGAAATCCATCACCTGCGTGTAACCATCCACCACATGACTCCAAGGTAATTGCCAACATTCACCGCTCGTGCACATCTCGCCTAATGGCTAAGATCGTGCCTGAGATTACGGACTACCATGTCCTACATACACTATAAATAAAGGATCTACCTACATTGAAAAGGTATACAAAATCTCTCACCCTAAACCACTCAACACGACCAAACCAAGATTCCTCGCCTGACTTTGGCATCGGAGGGTCCCCTACTCTAGCCAAGTTCTCCTTTGCTCTTCTCTTGTGCAGGTGCTTAGAGGTCTGAAGAGGCGGTCCAGATTCTTGCATCAACAAACACCATATTGCAATGGAACACGAATGGTGACAATGTCCCAAACACAATTCCTTTCTTCAGACATTGTCCCCTTAGTATTCCCACATCCATTTGTATATCAAGGTCTTTATTCACAACCCCAAGTGCAAGGCTACGCTATAGTAATAACTCAGTGAGACCGAGATCATATCCACATGGACTTAACTTGTATGTATTCTAAAAGTAATTAGAATTAGAGCTAGCGATATAAGAAATGGAATAATTGAGAATAATTGTGTAAAATGAAGTAATCAAAGTAAGGAAAATTAGAAGTGCTAAGGATTCACTTGTAGCTATTATGATTCTACTTTACTTAATTCAATAAAAATGCAATTGGAATCAAAGTCCTATTCTATCTAGTTGGAACATGAAACAATTAAATCATAGTGTTGTTGAACTTCATTGAACTAGTTCACACATGAAGCATAGATCTCATGATCACAAGAAATTCATGCATCAACCATGCCCATGGACAATGATGGATCATGAATTTTACAGATCACTCGATTACTAAATGAGAGATGAAGATATTAAGAGCTTTCTGAGCATTTATTGTAATTTAAGTCACAATAAATTATAGAAAACTGGAAATATTCCTTCATTGAAACTAGAAATTAATGAAAGTTCAAAATGTACTTGAATCAAAGTAAAATAAATATCAAAATAAACTACAAGCTTCACCTCTTAACTTTACCTAAAATATTAGTTAACCATAGGCATGATTAAGCTAAAACTCTTAAAGAAAAACATTAAAAACTAAGGAAAAAGAAAAGAACTCCTTGGCAGTAACTCCACCCTTTGTCAGACTCCTTTAACCATAATTCGTGTTTAGAACTCCTTGGAGAACCCAAATATATAGGCTTTGTTTGGTCGACTTTGGAAACCACCTCAAATATACGTACTTCACGCCTTGCCGATGTCATCGGCTAGGTCCTTCAATGACACCAAAGTGTGGAATTCCAGTTGAATTCAAATTGAAGTTTCGTGCCTTTGCACTACGTATCTTGTTGATGTCATCGGTGAACTTTTGATGTCATCGAATAGGTCTTCAATTGAATCGAAATTGGTCCCAAACTATCCAGCGAGTTGAGCTTGAAAATCTTGAAATTCTCCATGCCATTAAACAAGTTTCGATGACATCGAACCCTCCTTTGATGCAATCGAAGGGTCTTCAATAGAATTGGTATTTACACCCAATTGTCCAGCAATTAAAATCAATTTTTCACTTAAGTCTCAATGTGATTGATCTATTTTCAATGATATGGAACACTTACTTTGATGGCATCGAAATGCACTTGATGGCATCGATAGATGAGTTCAGTTTTTCTGCAATTCTGCACTTTGCAAATCTGATTTTTTTTTCCTACTTCACTTGGTTTTCTTAAATCTTGGGCCTTTAAAATCTTCGATCTTGGTCTACAAAGATCCATCTTTTTGCCTTGGTAATCTTCAAGCATATATTTTCACGCTTTTAACATCCTTTTTAATCCAAGCTCTAGAAATCAATTCGCAAAAGAAACATGTATAAATATATTGATTAAACATCAGCATGTTCATAAAACTAAGATATAAATAGGAAAAAATATGTAATATTTAACACTCAATAGTTTATGTCCTTGTTAACGCTTTCATCAGCCGTAAAGCTGATCGAGGCACTCACTAGTGAGATGACTTGTAGTGCTTCAATAGTTGTTTCTAATTCATTCACCAATCATTCATCCCTTGGGAAGCATTCATCACTAAGGTAATATGATAGATTACCTAAAACATCTTCCTCCTTTAGACTAGTCGACCGATCGGACTGGCCAAAATTATTAGAATCTTGTTCATGTAACACGGGAGAAAGGGTTGCTCCTATCGTGTTTACAGCCATTAGTTCTTCAAATGCAAAAATTCTTTAGAATGGTCACGGTTGGACTACTTCTAGCTAAGTCAGGTCTGTGATTTCTTCTAATTCTCTTCTCATAGCTACTCGACGACTCTGCCATCAACGTTTCTTAGTTCGAGTCAATGCCTCTGGTATTGTCAAAAATTTTGGATGCATAACCTGCTTCCATATTCCTTCTCGAGTTGTTGGGAGCTTAACCATCATTTGGTTGGGTACCCCAACCCATTGGTAGCAATTAAGGGTTATTTGTTACTGCTGGTACTGACTATTCCTCCCGAATTGCCTAGGAGTCGCGCAACAATCGTGCAACCTTGATTTGGGAGGATCTCCCCATTCGGGAATAGTTCTTCCGGTACATCAGTCGCACAGTTGTAAACTCCATTTGTCTTGTTGAATGGTGTTTGACTGAGTATTGATCAAATGAGGAGACCAATGTTGACCTTGCACTGGTCATTGTGACATGTCTTCTTGTTTGGTTGGATTAAGATTGATTGCCAACTGCGGATAATTAGGCTTTCTAAGATTCATTGTGACTATATTGACCTCAAGATTGGGTGGGAATGGATCTGCGTCGATCAACATAGCTTCCTTGCCTTGTTTAAGGAACTTCGGCAACCCATGGTTGATATTATCTTGGACAACATTCCTGAATACAACACATTTATTAGTCGAATGAGACCAAGTTTCGTGCCACTTGCAACATTCTATCTTTTATAATTGGTTGATAAAAAACTTTTTGGCTAATGAAATTTCAAATATTCCATCAGCTCTTGTGATGTCAAAAGTACAAACCTTTTGAATTTTTTATGTGGTTGATGCAGTTGGTTCCGTTTTGACCAATGTTGAACACACAAGTGGTTTTTTGGCTACCACTTCGGCGATTACGACATCGTAGTTTAGGTCATGATAATAAGTTTATATTGACGAGTTTTTCCATTAGGTACCTTCTTGTAACAGTTCTTCATACCTAAAGACCTTCCTAGTCAGATCATACAGGTTCATGAAGTATATCCCGATGAACTTCTTACGAAGTTTATATTCAAGCCCATCTTGTGCTAGCTATACAAATTTGACTTCGGTCATGACAATCTTACATCAGCCTTTTGCCATCTTATACCGAGTAATATAACTCTCACAAGTTTCTCACAATAATTGCCGAAAACAGGCGAGATAGATTATAGTTATTTCTCTATTCTTAGAGAAAAATTGACCATGGAATTTCTCCTCCATTTCTTACCAATGTGCACCGAATATAACAATAGGTTTGACTACCACGTAAAGGTCATTGTCGTTAGTGAATGATCAAATAATTGTAACTTATGATAGTCATCATTCGCTAACTCTTCGCATTGCATAGTAAATCAGCCAATGTGTTCAATAGTTGATTGACCAAGATTGCTTAAAAATAGGAAAAAATCTGGTTGATAGTTTCTTGACAATGGTTGTTGTTGATCTATCGATTCAGGATACGGTTTGTGATACATTGGGATAGTATTGTAACCAAGTACTCACAGAGGTTTAAGGACTGGTGGCGGTTCGGGGCCGAATCGGTTCAGTCTCTCTTGGAATAAAGGATTCATGGGGAATTGTTATGGGTTATATCCTCCTGAAAATCATTGATTCTGATTTTCAGGTATAAAATTTTTAGCCTCTCGCTCTGATCGTCTAAATTCTATAGGAAGCAGAGTATTTTGCATCTCCTGAACTAGGACTGGTGGTGGGTTCTTTTATGAAGGCGATATAGGTGGCTGTTGAGTTGCATTGCCGATAGAACTTTCTTTTGCATTACATTGCATCACCGATGACGTTCGTTCGCCTATCATAGCCATCAATCGATGCATAGCCTCAGCATTACTTACCATATATCTATTTGAATATGAAATTACTCAACTTAGGCTCTTCCATATCCTTGTACATGTTGAATACTCATTTGTACATCTTGAAGAAATTGACTCATAATCTTCAGTGAATCAGGTTAGGCCGAACTCCTTATCTTTAAATGAATAGAAAGAATAGTTCGACTAATTAAGGGTAAAAGAAAGTAAAAAAAAAAACTCATACACTCGGTGAAGGAATAATTGATTTTGGAGTAGAGGATATTGCGAAGGGTGAAGGAGGTGAATTCCACATTTGTTAGAACAGATTTGACAAATTTTTCTCCAAAATATTCATAGAACCACATCTGGAAAAACCAGATAGACACACCGGAGAGGTATAAACCCTTCGTAGTTGCTTTAAACATGTTGCGATAAAGGTGACCAAGCCTGAAACAGGCGAGAGCAAGATGACGTTCTCGAGTGAGTGCCTTGGCCAAATGGATGCATTCCTTGGTGATTTGAAGGGCACTCACACATAACAGAAATCAACAAATCCACATCAAAAGGAAAATCGTGTGTTCTTACTCAGCAACTTCATCTTAAAATTTATGTTGTAGAGCCATGAAAGTAGAATGTCTTGTTGGTCTTATTTGGAAGGATGAAAGGATGATGATTCTTCAAACCAAAGCCCAAATAAACAAGCTTACCAAAGGGCAAAGGTAGGTGAATGCACTTACATCCATGATTATAGGGTGAAGGCTAGACTAAGTGTTAACATTGCCTTGTTTGGTTTAATAGGAGTATTGAAAAGGAGGTCATTAACCTCTCCTGAAGACAAAACATATAGATCTTTGATGAATGATTCTAGATGGAAGGTTAGAACAGAAGAGGAGGAAGACGTAACCATGATAATTGAGAGGGAGGAGACTGGAAAAGGGGTTTCAACATAAAAGAGAAGAAGTAATGTCATGCTTCGAAATTCGGCACCCAAGTTGGCCAGACCTGACTTTGAATTCTCGGTCATGATTTAATTTTAAACGTTTACAACCATGCTTAATTAAAAAATCATTACAATAAAAAAACCTTCATCCAATACAATGTTTAACTATAACATTTTAGACTCACTTCTGAATTTCTTCCATGCATTTTTTTATATAAGTAGAATGACAACTTGTAACACTCCAAACTTTTCAATACCCGAGTATTGAAAATTCTCGAGTGTACTATGGAATTTAACTTGTTATGTACATGTGTACGATACCAATCTAGCTATCCTAACCATACATATATTCTCCAATACGAATCTGACTGTTGAAAATTATCTTCATCCATAGATTAAGTCATATGACTGTTGATTTTAAGACAAGATCATCATATGTCCAAGTATTCTCACTTGTCAATCATAACCAACCGTTCAGCCAACTATCCATCGATAAGTAAAGATATCTGACCGTCCACTTTGAGTTTGGACCACCCGATCATAGTAGACTAACTACTTAATATCTGCATCTGCTCATAAACATATCAAATTGAGATTCTGATCCGTTCATCTTTTGTTCACTACCTATGAATATGCTTAACTCACCATCAAAACTACAATCTGAGAATCTTACACATGTGAACAAGTCATTTGAATCTAATGGTATACATGTTCTGCCTCTTAATCACTCTAAAAACCCACTTGTGATCATCCGATTACAAAACTGACCACACACCCATTTACATACGTGATCAAAGTACTAACCATCAAGTTTTTCTATTATTAACATGTCATCTAACCATCCATTATGTTGGTTGATATATGTACATTCTCTTAATTAATTTGGTGAATAATTCTTTATTCATAATGATTTAGATATAATTTTTTTTGTAAGAATTATTTAGAAACGTGCCTATAACCATGTAGAACCATTAGATTTTTCAAAATTCTCATATCGGCAATAATTACAAAAATGTCGTTAACTTAGACCTTTGAATTCTAGATCACATGGTTTCCATGATCCATTTGATGTGAAAATTTATATCATGCCTATGAATCATAAATTTATTATACGTGTCAAATTTCAGCTCTTACATAATTATAAAAGTGACCAAATTGACAAATTAGCCCCTTAACCGTTAATTTTTATGTCCATCGAGTGAAGAAATCTCGTGGGTAATCGTTGTAAGATATTTTCTTTCATATGAATGACTTGTATTGCCCATAATATGGACCAAGTATAAAATATGAAGACCTCACTTTGGTAGGCTTTTTCTTAGGCGAAAAGTTATCCTTTAAGGCCTACCAACTCCTTATAGTATGGATCTTTTGATTTAACAACTTTTTTCCATCCATTGTAACTCAAATTTAGACCACGCTTTGGTCTAATATGACTACGAGGTTCTAAAAAATTTAGGCCCCGATCTATAATCCTACACTGTTAAAGGTTAAAGCTAGTTTCTTCCTTTTGGTACAAAAAGTGAAATTTTATATTCAAGCTTTATCAATCATTAATCAACCACCAAATTTTGTCCAATCATTTGCCTATCCTGACTACACATTTCTCCCAAAATTGGACCTTGATCATTAAGTGTGGACTGTTAATTGATATCAAGTTCATTTTGGTACCTGTTAGGAGAATTTTAAAGATAGGCCAATCTAAATTTCGGATCATCAAGAAAATTATATACCCCTAGCTCTATTCGACAACCCTGATACAATAGATGAATTAGATTTAAAGAAAGATCGTCAGAAAAGGAAAAATTGGATAAACCTAATCTAAGTGGGATGTGAAACATACCCCTTTCACACACCCACTCTTTTTTAAAGGGGTTTATGTTCCCCTCTCCACTCACATGCCCAAGGAGAAAGAGAAAGAGAAAGAAAAAGAAAAAGTAAAAGAAAGAGAGAGAAAGAAAAAGAAAGAGAAGGAGAAGCCTAGACGCCCTCTTCCTTCTCCATATGTATGGTGTCTCCCTCCAGCTCAAGCAATATCGTAATTTATGAGGAAGCTTTTTGTGTAGAAGCTTTCCTACATGGATATCCACCTAGGGTTTAGATCTAAGGCTAAGGCGAGGGATTCCTTTAAGCTTAAATTAATTTGAGTTGATATGATTTATATTATCATTTTATATGTTTTCATGTTACGTGAATCCTCCTTACAATTATTTGATTTACCATCATCAATTATTTATCATTTGGGAATTATGGTTAAGGTATAATTTTAATTATGAATGATCTTTATGAATTTATGTGAGGCTATGAATACAAGCCTTTGTCACACCCCAAACTCAGAAACCGAACTCATAGAATTCCTGATCACCGAATCCGGTGTTGACAGCCTCTGTAGTACCCCATTCTCAGCTTCTAGCACCCATACGCCAGATTTTGATCCTGGGATCCTACAAGGAGGATTTTTAGTGTGATTTTTTTAAAATAAAAGAGCATAACCACAAGTGTACCCAAATCACAAAGGCAACATCATCATCACATATTCACTAATATAAACATTAGATTATAGTACTGAAAGGGAAATACATAACAAAATATTCAAAGTGATCTGCCACAAGCTCACCCGCATGCTCCTACCTCAGCTCGGCTACATCCTATCGTCACCTGAATGCATCTATCGTGCATAAGCTTATAGAAAGCTTAGGGGGTGGTGAACGTGTGTGCGCAACGTAGGTGCCAAGTATTTAATACAATTCCATAAATCATACAATGTCAAAAATACTGACAAGTTCATAAATCATACGATTCAGAGTAAGCAGAAATATTGACAAGTTCATGAGTTATACAATATCAGAGTATGCAATGTAGATCGGTTATGACATATGAGATCGTGGTTAACCAAATGCCATGTATTGGGGATGCAATACAATATACAGTGTGAAATAAATGACCAAGATAGAGTGTGAAGTCAGGATAATAGTATGTAGTATCGGAAGCTGTGGAGCCCATCAAAAGATACTTTTATCCAAACTGGCCCATACCTGATTTGGATAGCTGGACACAATGTTTTAAACTCCTGATCTCAGGTTAGTCGCGTATCCAACCGAAATCATGACTATTGCGAGGGTACACATAACAAATTAGTTGCGTACCACCAACCTGAGTGGATAGTGAATAAATGAGTAAAATATTGAGTATGCAATTCCTACTCAGCAAGTCTACATATCAGTATCGTACTTCTATGGGATCATCACCGGAATTTAGTACACTCTACGTCACTTGCCGCCACATCAAGCATACACTGGGTAAGTGGAAGAGACCTCACTATCCACCTACTAATATCGGCCCGACTCATCGATAGCGGACCCATTTATGAGCTAGTCAGACTCAGTCTAACATTGCCTACTCCCTTTAGCGGGTAAGGCCACACCCCCATCCAACTAACCACGACACAGTGGGAGACGCAGCCTACTGGTATATGGTCCTCATGCAATCATGTATTTTCACTCGGACTAAATGTTGGAGCGTCCTCTGGTACCAAAGCGGGTTTTAGAATTTCACCTGGGGACATCTATAACACCCCATGTTGAAAAAAAAATTTGGTGTCCCGTCTGACCATCCACAATATGCCTGTGGAGGCTACGACCCTGATGTCGCTAGGGTGTACAATGGTCATATCATAAAATACGAGATGCATGAGTCATACCATCCAGTCATACATCAAACCTATGCGTACTGTACGCTCATGTGGGGAAACTCCATTTCACAAGGAGTCTTATAGTAAACCAACCCAATGACATATGCTATGTTCAATCACTCCTCATAACAAGCATACCTATGATGCGTATAGGCATGTATCATGATGTAATAAAGTACATAGGCATAATTGTCTGATAGGGAAGACAACAATAATCTACAATCGACCGTCACTGATATATCATGTAACATCCCGAAAATCGGGGGGTCGAGCAAAAACCCAACTCCTGAGTTCCAAAATGTTATTTATCCAACATAGATATGTATGATTGAATGTTGTCTGTGATAATGTATTAAACATGAGTGAGATTAAGCCCGAACAGCATATCATACTTCAGAGACAGTTAAATTCACAAGCGGAAGACTGTGATAGTAGGTATAACATATATAAACTGTTGTATGTCTCCAGAGTGTGAACATGTTACCAAGTTATATACATACATGTATACTTCAAAAGTAAACAAAAGAATATACATGAGTGCTCTAAAAATATAAAATGACAAGTGTCAAGGTATCTAATCAACCTCCCTGTAATCCTGTCAATCAGAACACGCAGAAAGGAGGAATCCTCCTCCTCATCATCAAGTCCAGCTCCACTGCTCAAGCAGCGCCATCATCTGCAATCACAAAAGGGACTGGTGGGTGTCCGGAAACACTATCTCGTAACGTGGGAATGAGTAGCTAACTCAGTGGAATAATAGAGCAAGGATTAACATGTTCTCAAATCAATCATGCGATAATAGTAAAGCAGTAAATCAAACAATCCTAATACTGTTGTTAATGTAATATGACATGACTTGATGTATGCCCTCACCAACGATCTCCCTCATATGGCACCATCTTACGACCGTGGCATGCCACACTCCCTAAAGTGCTCCACATCTTCCACGCACATGTAATGTAATGGTGATATGATTTCCGAGTTGCTATTAATCCATTCAAACAGCAGGATTGGGAAACTAAGGTACTTTCCTTGTATCAATCCCAACACAGATCCTGTCTAGGGTCGTCACTCCTAGTTATCTCATACGAGGTATATTTTGTAGGTCACTGCAAGGGCTGCCAGGGCTGTTGCACGCACTCGTTGCTCCGCTCCCCCATCACCTTATCAATACAGGCCTACTGTACTCTACTGCTACTGAAGGGTCGTCGCCTCCCGTAGACTCAGAATACGCACGCGGTCACTACAAAGAACTCGTCGCCTGATCAGTGTAGGCCGACAGCAAGAATATAGTGTCTCATACCACCATAATCTGCTCACGAGACTAGGTGCTCACTGGTCACTACGGGGAGGTTTGTGGCCCCAGCGTAGGCCGACAGCTCGACCACGGTGTCCCATACCACCATGCTCGGCTCATGAGTCTTCGTGGATCAAGGTACCATGATTAACAGGGTTTACAATGGTAAGTTCAATATCCTAGGTTCAAGCAGTTATGACTCATGCAGGGTGAACATACCATGGCCAGTCGGGTAACCTGACGGGTTCGACTAGCACGATCGCATCTCAAGTTGAACGACATGAAGTGCGTAAAATACTTTGTGTGGCCTAACCACTACCGCCAACTCCAGAACACGGCTCGCGTTCATCGACGCGTCGTTCGTGGCCAAAATCAGCCAACCACGAATTTGCTCGGTTATCGACTGCTTGGACTAAGCATAGTCCCAAACAATTAAGGAATCACATCAGCAAATCATATGAGAGTATTGGAATTGAAATACAAGCATGTGAGCATGTTAACACATGTAATAACATAGAACTTAAGTAAATCATCAAGTACATGCATTTCATACATACAATGAAATCATGCATATATCTAACATGTAGGAAATCATTCACATCAGCATATTAATTGAGAAACCAATCTCAAACTAATCCATAACATCATTTAATTCAATACATACTAATACAAGCATTAATACAAACACTTACACTACACACTTAAGTCTACATATAGTATGTCGACCCGAAGTGCGCATTTAGGCGAATCTCTTCGTCAAACTAATTATGAACGTATTCCTAACATTCTAATGCGACAACAAATCATGTCAATCACATCAGCAAAATATGAATGAAATCAGTACTTCCTACAAATGACTAAAATGCCCTAAATCTCATATTCTTCGCCGGTTTACGAAACAGGAAACGGACAGCATGTTGTACATGTCAAACGGCGTTGCCGTCGATAATCTACTATTAAACAACATTGAAAGCTTTGGAGATAGTCAATCAAAGCGTCTAAAATCCGCACCTTGTCTCTTATGGATGTGTAAATTCGAACGGAGCGTATACGCTTCGTCTACAGCGATAAGAGAACCTAATTCACGAGTTACGTCAGCTAACAAGCTATGAATCCTAGTAAACCTCAAATCAGCAACTTTCTAGGGTTATTTCATACCTGAAAAAGTGGAGGAATCATCAGCCAGGTGATTAGAGCACGTGGCTTAACCACTTGCAGCACGTGGCACAAGCAGCAGGGAATTCTCTCCCACCTTCTCTCAGAAACTCTCACCTTTTCTCTCTCCCAATCTAGGGCTTTTTGCAAATTCGGATGGGAGAGAGGAGTGAGGGTTTCATCCCTTTTTATAAGCCCAAACTTGCCCGAAATAGGCTCGGGAATAAGTTTCACTTGAGGGGTAACCAAATCGGGGCTGTTTCAGTCCAAAAGGACATTTCTGGTGGTCCCCTGGCTGAATGCGGTCGGACTTAAGCTCATGCATACTGGATCTAGTATACATCAAGTTTTCAGTCCGGCAGGGCTCGCAGATCGCACGTGGCGGTCCAGTTTCAGTTCAGCGGTCACCGCACGTAGATCAGGCCTGCAAATCTCATGATATGAAATATAAATTTTTCCTGATCCGAGGGTGTAATTTGGCTGAATTCTGATGGTCAGAACGCTTAATACTGATGTGTCAAGTCGTGTGCCAGATTTGAATTTCAAATTCCAAATGTAACCCTATTCTCACTCTCTTCAGTCCGGGCTCAATGAAATAGCCTGTAATTATCGGTTGGACTTGATTTTCGAAATGATTGTCAAGTCCAGCTAGGCGGTTCTAACGGTCTAAGATTGCAGGTAACGGACTTTCGACGCGCGGTCTAGATCCAATACAAAGTTTCAAAGAGGTCCAGAGAACGAACTAGTTTAGAGTTTGATCCGAGGTTTTAGAGTATTATAGCACCATTGATTCTACAAGTTTTGGGTCTTGTAGAACATATTTAAAGTGATCAGGGACTATTTCTCAGCTACTCCAGCGTAGCACTAGCTGACTTATGCTTAGTTTCTAAAGGAATTAATCCTAAGTGATTTCTTTGGCTATGGAATTGGGTTCTGAGCGATTTCTCAGGTATTTTAGTTGACCCATTGCCTAAGGATGTCTAATCCCAGGTTGGCCAAAATTCGGGGTGTTACAATCTACCCCCCTTAAAACACAATTTCGTTCCCGAAATTGGCGAAGGATAAAGAGTATCTAGCAAGACTTTAGTCTTGACATTCTAAGAAAGGGTCAATCCTATTTAATGACCTAACCGTACGTACATCCTAACTCAACTGTTTCGATCCTGGGCTAGTGGAAAGAGGCCAACCACTCTTCCGCTGCGCCACTCTGATCGAACGGTAGCGTCGACTAACCTAACTGAATTGTACTCAATACGTTCTACCCCCCTTAAAACTTGGTTTTACTTAAGGTTGAAGAATCTTTGCATCGATCCGTATATCGGAACGAGGCGCAACTTAGGGATTATCCTTAACCTAAAATGGAAACAACCTTTCTCTACATGGTTTTCCTTGCTAATGATGCGTTCTATGGCATTGATACCTATGATCATAGAGATGAGCCTAATCTCTATTGTGGTTAAGTTCAGGGGCAGGTATGAATTGGTGGCAAGATGTCGAATCCTCTACTGGCTTTAAGTCCTTAACATTTACCAAGGGCAAAGCAATAACTTGTGGTTGTAGGTGGTCGGGCCAACACGGAATAATAGTTACGTAATGGGTCTGAGCCGGATACACAAACCTTCTGCCCCGCGATGACAGAAAAGTTGCCGTATCAGTCCTCAATCCTAGTCGATGCCGATCTTCTGCTTGATCAGAGCATTGGATTCATTGGTAACTACTAGGATTAAGAAGTCGAGTCAAACGCGAATACTTCGCTGATAATTGCATTTCCTTTATTCCGCGTTCCCGAATGCAATAAGCCCTTGGGGAAGGCAATTCTAAGGGGCGTGCCAGTACATTCTAAGTTCAATCTGAGGGATTTATAAATGTTCCCTGAGAGTGAATGGTTCCTTTCTATGGGTAACAACAGAAGTCTATAAGTCATAAGGGGATCTATCGAAGGAATAAGGTTCTACTTCAACCAAATCTAACCTACAATTCCTTAGCATATACAGGCTTTACACTACTTAAGGTAACTAGTAGGCTAGTCTGTAACTCAGTAGCTATAATCCAAAGCCTAAGATTATACAGTAAATGGCTTTCCTATACCATTTCTACTACAGGGAATTGTTCTATCGATTAGGGTCAAGATTATCTAACTGGAATTGGATTTCTTATGTCGTCAGACCCTTTAAATCTAGAAGTGCTAACTCTAGGACCAAAACGCCAAGGGCCTATGTGGCCAGCAGCGTTTAGTTGTATCAAATGGAACTGCATTCCTAGTCCCATGGCGGGATTGGAAGTGGCATGCTTGGTAGGAGGGTGGGTTGGGATAAAAATTAATTTATAGGCTGAATCTCGAGAGTTACAATACTCCCAATCTAGGGACAATACCTAACAAAAAAATGAACGGCATGCACTCCATTCAACAAATTTCAGCTATATTAAGCTCAAACCACAACACAAACACATTTTCTACCTAACAACAACAAAACACAGAAATTTCAAAACAGTAATCAAACAAGTGAAGAACGTGGAGAAATGGGATGGGTAAGCAGGTTTTCACGAGTCTGAGGATCAAATAAAAGGGACTTGAGAGAGAGGACGATGGAAAGGGAGGAAAAGCTAAAATAGCCTTAACAATAGGCATGAAAAGCGGAGGAAATGCGGAGAAATGGTTTCCCAAATGGACAGAATGAAATCTAGGCGTTGTAGAGGGATGCTTCAAGCTCCCAAAGGCTGAATTTTCAAAAAGAAAAGAGAAGAAAAAAGGGAAATGGAGCTCCACACAATTTTTAGCCTTCCATGGAGGATGTGGGAGCTCCAAACAACAAAAATGGAGAAGAAGGGAGTGCCAATGGTTGTGAGTGATGGAGTAGGGTCGGTTGTGACTGAAAATGAGATTGGGAGAGGTTTGACATTGAGATTTGAGGGGAAGGCAGCAAAAATGTGAAGAAAGGAGAGCTTGGAGGGGCAATTTATGAAGGAGGTACGTCTTTTGGGGGGTTTCAAGGTACGACCCACATACCAGGGTGCTACTCTAGCCCCCAAACTCCTCCAGCCCAAAGGCCAGACCCAACTGATGAGTTTGACCGGCGATGCATCGCCGAATCAGCGATGACATCGCTGGTGAACTTGCAAATTGGCCATTGAGGCCATATGGGATGGGTTCCCCCTGCCCTAGGGACTCTAAAAAAGTATGGTTCCTACTTTGGTTCATTGTAGATTGCCCTAAGGAGGCCCAAACATTCATTCGGAGCTTTTCGGGGCCAATCTGTAAATCCGAATACAAACACCTATCATGTAGCATATGATTTTGGGGTAGAAGGAGCTAGTACATCCATCTATCTCATTAGTTGCTAAAGAAAGCGAAGTTAGAATGTCCTTATTGCCATTTATCATGAAATTTTACTATTCACTATAAAATTTTATGATGAATAGTAAAATTTCATGAAAGTATGATTTTATATTATTTTCACATTAGTATTGATGCCTAACATGAAAAAATAAGAGAAAATTGAAGATTGGAGTGGTGAGAGGAAGAATTTCGAAGATTTTCGGTGAAACGGGGTTTTTAAGCCCTGTGTTCACTCCCCAAGTGCAGGGTTGTGATGTAGTAATAACTCGGTAAGACCAAGGTCGAATCCTAAGGGACTGAAACTTGTACGTTATCTAAAACTAACTAGAACTAGAACTAGGCTAAGATGAATTCTAAATCAATTAGCAATGGTGGAATACTTGTAGAATAATTAATCTAAAACTTAGGAAACAAATCAGAGATAGGAAACTAGGGATTCAGAGGATCCACTTGTAGAGATCAGGGAGAACTTATGCTTGCATCAAAAATTATGGAAATTACTAAACTGCCGTTGATCTAGTTTTCAAAGAGATGAAAGGTGTGTGAATTAGAATGGATTCCATCACCAAACCA
Organism: Magnolia kwangsiensis; assembly: GCA_037074715.1. Taxonomy (NCBI): domain Eukaryota; kingdom Viridiplantae; phylum Streptophyta; class Magnoliopsida; order Magnoliales; family Magnoliaceae; genus Magnolia; species Magnolia kwangsiensis. Next base: position 81,381,682 of record CM073589.1, on the reverse strand, counting down.
TGCCCAAAAGACTATGGCAAACAACAGAATTAAACTAATTACCAACCCATCAGATGTATGAAGGTTAGGAAGGGTACCGACATCCGACCATGCCCAGGAGACGATGGTGAACAACAGGGCTTCCTGACTCATAAACATGAAAAGGAAAAGGAAACATTCAAAGCCATTGCAGACCCACTGTAATTTCAGTCACAGCAGACCATTAAAGACTAAAAATATTTCCAACATTAATCAAACTAAAATCAACTTCAATTCATTCATTAAAATTTAAATAAAATCAAATCTCCCATCTCACTACAAGCTTCACCTCTTAGCCCTAGCTAGGAGGATTTAGCCCGCCATGGATGGGCTCAATCCAAATAAATAAAGAGAAAAAGAAAAGGAACAGAAAAGGGAAAGAAAAAACCAACTCCTCTCTCTCTCCTCTGCCCACGTTGAAACCCAAGCTCGAGCCCTCTGTTCTTCCTCCCAAGACCCTGAATGAATGCTCCCTACATCCTAAACCTCCTTTTATAGCTGCTGGAGTGGTGAAAATCGGATTTGAATCGGATTTGGAAAGCTATGCATGCCCATTGAAAGCTTTTTCGCAGCCAAGTTCGGTGCCTCGAAACACGCCACTTTCCTCACTCAAATTCCAAAGAAACACCGTCCCTTAGTACTTTCTTGGGTCCTCTACATGATAGACGGTTCAGATCTGCCATATGATCAAAGATGGTGGCCCAAAACTGTCTGGAAAAGTCAGTTTTCGCGGATGTGCGAAACCTTTCGCACCATTTCGCTGTTGTGATCGGTGGGCCCCACAGAAGCATTTTCTGGAAAATCTACCCCATCCATTGGATTCAGAACGAAATTTCAGTTAAGAATGGGTGGTTTTGAACGTCCATTGATGTGGCCCAGAGAATAAATCATAAAAAGATCAGTTTTGAACGCTACCGAGCAGCCCTTTTGTGGCCTGTGTATCTCACACGTGTGCACGCATGGGTGCAAAAGGTCAGCATGATTTTGTAGTTCTCGAAGCCCTCTACACAGTGGACGGATCAGATTGAACATACGAGCAATGGGTGGGGCCCACTATCGTCCACAAAACGGACGCCGGTCGGTTACGCGACCGTGAAAATTTTTGTTTTTTTTTTTTTTTTCTTTCGGTCAGAGACGGTCAAACCATCTCTGACATTTCCCATGCACGTGTAGTGCACTTGTGCACTATACACACTCAATCCAAAGTGGGGTCCACTATGATGTTTTTGTAAAATCTGATCCAACCATCTGATTGGTCTCCTCATTTAAGGCGTTGATACCAAATTCGAGGCGATTCCAGATATCAGGTGGGCCCAGAATCAACGGTTTATGGGCTGATCTGTCATTTGGGGCACTTTCCGAGATCTTCAATGGCTGAAATTTTATATGTACGGTTAATTTATGGCCCTTATCTCATGTATGAAGTTTCGAACCAAACGGATGGTGGGAAACATGTGATCTTTCATTCTGGATGAGTTTTAGGCCATTTGAGCTTCAGTTCTTTGATTTTTGCTGATCCCGGGCGTTGATCTTGGTCCCTTGGAGTTTGTATCTTGCCTTTGTGTCATCAGGTTGTTAAATCCATACTTTAAACATCCATTTCAGTCCCTGCTTGTAAATCCACCTTGCAGCACAAACATGATTAACCAGGCCGTTTAAATAGTATCATATACGTAAAATCAGGTAATTACTAGGGTCTGATATGCAATATTTGACCCTCAACACAACCCCCAACCAGCATTTTGCTAGTCCCGAGCAAAGTATGCGAAAAATAAGTTGAGAATTATAGGAGAACTTTTTATGAAATCGAGTGAGATTTTGAACAAAATACGAGAAATTTAATATTCATGAATGTTAGAAATTGTATTCTCCTGAGCTCAAGCGCACCGTAGACTTCATAATCAAGTGTAAAGCATTAATCCATCAATTAGAAAAATTTTAAACATTGAGATCCATGGATGTATAGTGTAATCTCAGCTAATCACATTAAGATTGAATTTGTTATTTCAGTATCTCATTGGTAACCATCAAGAGAATTCATGATAACCAAACTTAATCCAAAACTTGCCTCATAGATTAGCCTATTAACTTGTGATTTTTCTATTCAAAGTAATGCCAAGGAAGGGGAATCAAATCCTCACCTATAGGGAGCAAACCTATGGTGAAGATCGTACACCCGACTCTTTTTAGATATCATTCATGGGGAATTAACTCCACACCTATAGGGAACAAACCTATGGTGAAGATTAATTATCCAACCTTTCCAATTTTTATACCATGATGGCAAGATATTTCAGGCTGGTTCCTTTCGTGCTTAGTGATTACCAAATTAACCCTTCAATATCAGACTGAAGTCTTAATGTGTAAGCAAGACGTGTCCTGAAATCATGATTCAATTAATGTTTACAACTTCTAATCATGGATTAATAATTCACTTAACTATGAAATCTAACAGATACGGAATCCAAGAGTCATAAATCCACCATTATGTACCTTGAAAATCTAAATTAGGGATATCTGTCAAAATCACTTCGAATTTGTAGAATTTTCAGAAAAAAAAAATTTCACAATCTTTGCTCAAGACCAAGAAAATACTGATTAGGAAACCTAATCTCCCACCCCCAACCTAAAATCTACATTGTCCTCAATGTAAAAGATATATGAGCATGCAATGCACATGAGACAACGAAAGTAAATGAGAAGTGATGGGAAGATAGTACCTGAATAACGAATCAAGAGAGATTTTCCATGAGATCACAGTATGGAAGCTGTCAGCATGAGAGAGAAAGCAGAACAAAAATAACTAAAATAAAATCCTACCAATACCACTTTCGCAGGTGCTCTCGATTGCATTTAGCGTATGCAACAAGCCTTTAAACCCCTAGGTTACCCCTAGTGGACGAGTTGTAGTCTCGTGAGGGTTTGCAGTAATGTTACCCACAAATATTGAATCGATCATGGAACTTGATCATGCCATAAAGTTCCTCTTCCGGCCAATATCTTAATAAGTTTCTCAGTAAGTTTCTCAATAGGATCATCCAAAAGCCCTTTTTACAATAGGCTTGGATGCCCTGGAGTTTGACTTTCCAGAAAAACTTATTTACCTCATTAAAAATGTGTTGATGATTCGCCTGAGGTATCCAAAGTATAAATGATTCACCTGTGTCAGAAAAAGTATGATTTACCTGTGTCAGAAAAAGTTTCAGAGTTAGTATCCCATGGTGAATCAGAGACTACAGATAGATCAAGTTGAGAAAAAATTTCAGGAAGAGGTGTAGTCTCAACACATTCCGAAGTAGCAGACTTCGGTTCAATTTCTAGCTCCTTATCCCCTAACGGTAAACGTTCAGGATCTGTGGAAGAAGGGGCTTCAGAGTAAGGGTTCTCTCGGTCAGTACTGACTGCCGAGATGTTGTCTTGCAAGGCATTCACTATGTCTCTTATCATGGGATCATTTGAATCTGCAAAGTATGCCAAGCAATCATCAAAAGAGTTGGGACATTCTTCTGAGAGTGACTTATTTTTCACCTTGGAGCTTGTGATAATCTGCTCAAGGAATCCATCATCCTTGAAAGTGGACGGATGTATGCTCTCTTGCTCCAACCCTGCACAGACAGATTGAGGGTCAATATGCGAAGCATTGATATGATCACTCTGTTCATTGAAATTACTCAGAAGAGGCATTGAATCGTCCACATTCAACAGTTTAGATGGTGGCCTCAACTGGGTGGTTTTAAATTCCAGAGTCGTAGCGCGCAACTCCTCTTTCTCCCGAATTATATCATCATTCAATTCAGGGGAGTGGTCCAAATATGTTTCACAAGAGTTATAAGGGTCGGTCATAAGGGGCTCCTCCACTTTTAGATCAGACATGTCAGGTGAGTGAAGTATCTCATTATGACCGTTCTCTTCGCGTACTTCTTGATCATTAACTTGGACCAAACTTGAGATTAGTTCCAGGAGAATTGTGGTTATACATTCAGGATTGTAATCCCAGTACTCATCATATTTTGGTTCAGTGCAGTGCACACTTGGGATGAAATCACTTTTCTCATATTCTTCACCTAGAATGGGTTGAGATTCGCATAAACTAACATCTTCATCATCATTAGAATCTAGTGTGTCATGTGATTGAAGTGTATCATTATATTTGAAAGACAGCCATGTCTCTTCCCCATTCTTTCGAACAGTCATAGAAATCGACTCATCGGTAAATTGGACCGTATGCTCGTTAATGGAATCCAACTCCTCATTCCAAATTATAGAGTTCTTCAAAGGCGAGTTAGGATCACTTTCCTCGCATTGTATTTCTGGAATGAGTCGTGGCTGGGATGATCGAGCCTCCTCTATTCTATCAAGGCGTGAATTGAGTCCTTCCATTGCTTTTCTGAATTCCGCAAACCACTTCATGTTATGCTGAATTGAATTTTCCTGGTTCGTTTCTGGTTGAATCTCAAAGGTAGAGGGTCCAAGAGAATAATCCTTATAACATGTTATTGGTTCATCTTCACAACTTTGATGTTTCCACTGGTTATAGTCATACTGATCATACATGGGAGAATATGATGGCTGATAATAATCCTCATTCCCATAATTACGATCGTATACAGCCCTATTAACCGATGGAAGATAACGTTCTAGTCGGTTCTCAATGTCTGTTTGTGATGAAGAAAAATCTTGAGGTATACGTTGAATTCCACAACCCTCGGGCATTCCCCAATATCTCCTATCCATCTCAGCGTATGCACGTACCCATGATTCCATGGTAGAACCCTGACTCTGAGTCTAATCCTAGAATAAAAGAAAAGTCCTATAGAAATATGGAAAGTAAGAGAAGAAGTTAGAAGGCTGTTACCAAATAAGAAGTTCCTATGTTAAGATCCTGCAGAAGAAAACAAAACAAGTTAGTTTCTAAAACAGTTAGTCTAAGATTATAAAATTTCTAAAAATCCTAATAGAGAAAAAATAAAGAAATTAGAAAAGATATCACCAAATTAGAAGTTTCTATCTCAGAATCCTACAAAACAGGAAAGACAAGTTAGTTCAAAAAAAAAAATAAATAAATAAATAAATAAATAAAAATCAGGAAAATCTAAACCTAAAACTGAAGTTAGTAAAAATCCTAATCTTAAACTAATCCTAAAACTAATTAATTTCAGAAAAACGTAGTCGACAGTCCCCGGCAACGGCGCCAAAAACTTATTCACTCCCCAAGTGCAGGGTTGTGATGTAGTAATAACTCGGTAAGACCGAGGTCGAATCCTAAGGGACTGAAACTTGTACGTTATCTAAAACTAACTAGAACTAGAACTAGGCTAAGATGAATTCTAAATCAATTAGCAATGGTGGAATACTTGTAGAATAGTTAATCTAAAACTTAGGAAACAAATCAGAGATAGGAAACTAGGAATTCAGAGGATCCACTTGTAGAGATCAGGGAGAACTTATGCTTGCATCAAAAATTATGGAAATTACTGAACTGCCGTTGATCTAGTTTTCAAAGAGATGAAAGGTGTGTGAATTAGAATGGATTCCATCACCAAACCATGCCCAAAAGACTATGGCAAACAACAGAATTAAACTAATTACCAACCCATCAGATGTATGAAGGTTAGGAAGGGTACCGACATCCGACCATGCCCAGGAGACGATGGTGAACAACAGGGCTTCCTGACTCATAAACATGAAAAGGAAAAGGAAACATTCAAAGCCATTGCAGACCCACTGTAATTTCAGTCACAGCAGACCATTAAAGACTAAAAATATTTTCAACATTAATCAAACTAAAATCAACTTCAATTCATGCATTAAAATTTAAATAAAATCAAATCTCCCATCTCATTACAAGCTTCACCTCTTAGCCCTAGCTAGGAGGATTTAGCCTGCCATGGATGGGCTCAATCCAAATAAATAAAGAGAAAAAGAAAAGGAACAGAAAAGGGAAAGAAAAAACCAAGCTCCTCTCTCTCTCCTCTGCCCACGTTGAAACCCAAGCTCGAGCCCTCTGTTCTTCCTCCCAAGACCCTGAATGAATGCTCCCCACATCCTAAACCTCCTTTTATAGCTGCTGGAGTGGTGAAAATCGGATTTGAATTGGATTTGGAAAGCTATGCATGCCCATTGAAAGCTTTTTCGCAGCCAAGTTCGGTGCCTCGAAACACGCCACTTTCCTCGCTCAAATTCCAAAGAAACACCGTCCCTTAGTACTTTCTTGGGTCCTCTACATGATAGACGGTTCAGATCTGCCATATGATCAAAGATGGTGGCCCAAAACTGTCTGGAAAAGTCAGTTTTCGCGGATGTGCGAAACCTTTCGCACCATTTCGCTGTTGTGATCGGTGGGCCCCACAGAAGCATTTTCTAGAAAATCTACCCCATCCATTGGATTCAGAACAAAATTTCAGTCAAGAATGGGTGGTTTTGAACGTCCATTGATGTGGCCCAGAGAATAAATCACAAAAAGATCAGTTTTGAACGCTACCGAGCAGCCCTTTTGTGGCATGTGTATCTCACACGTGTGCACGCATGGGTGCAAAAGGTCAGCATGATTTTGTAGTTCTCGAAGCCCTCTACACGGTGGACGGATCAGATTGAACATACGAGCAATGGGTGGGGCCCACTATCGTCCGCAAAACGGACGCCGGTCGGTTACGCGACCGTGAAAATTTTTGTTTTTTTTTTTTTTTTTCTTTCGGTCAGAGAGGGTCAAACCGTCTCTGACATTTCCCATGCACGTGTAGTGCACTTGTGCACTATACACACTCAATCCAAAGTGGGGTCCACTATGATGTTTTTGTAAAATCTGATCCAACCATCTGATTGGTCTCCTCATTTAAGGCGTTGATACCAAATTCGAGGCGATTCCAGATATCAGGTGGGCCCAGAATCAACGGTTTATGGGCTGATCTGTCATTTGGGGCACTTCCCGAGATCTTCAATGGCTGAAATTTTATATGTACGGTTAATTTATGGCCCTTATCTCATGTATGAAGTTTCGAACCAAACGGATGGTGGGAAACATGTGATCTTTCATTCTGGATGAGTTTTAGGCCATTTGAGCTTCAGTTCTTTGATTTTTGTTGATCCCGGGCGTTGATCTTGGTCCCTTGGAGTTTTTATCTTGCCTTTGTGTCATCAGGTTGTTAAATCCATACTTTAAACATCCATTTCAGTCCCTGCTTGTAAATTCACCTTGCAGCACAAACATGATTAACCAGGCCGTTTAAATAGTATCATATACGTAAAATCTGGTAATTACTAGGGTCTGATATGCAATATTTGACCCTCAACACCCTGGCGATTGAATACAGGGGTTGTGGTTGTCCCACGGCCCAAGGATTCACATTAACGGGTTTAGAGTCATTCAAAGAATGAATTAACCCACCTACATACAACCTAAGAGCTACTCAGGTCGCTTCACGCGACCCTAGATGCGTTACAGACTCAATCGCCCGATCGATACGAATAGTCTTCGCCTATTGGCGAATCTGCGATCCTATAAGTGTTTCTAGACCCTTCTCGCACCCACCTAAGTCAAAGGAAGTGACAGCATACGTCGTGTGACCATAACCCAGGCCCGGTTTAATTCAAATCATGCTCAGATTCCATCTGTAACATCCCGAAAATCGGGGGGTCGAGCAAAAACCCAACTCCCGAGTTCCAAAATGTTATTTATGCAACATAGATATGTATGATTGAATGTTGTCTGTGATAATGTATTAAACATGAGTGAGATTAAGCCCGAACAACATATCATACTCCAGAGACAGTTAAATTCACAAGCGGAAGACTGTGATAGTAGGTATAACATATATAAACTGTTGTATGTCTCCAAAGTGTGAACATGTTACCAAGTTATATACATACATGTATACTTCAAAAGTAAACAAAAGAATATACATGAGTGCTCTAAAAATATAAAATGACAAGTGTCAAGGTATCTAATCAACCTCCCTGTAATCCCGTCAATCAGAACACGCAGAGAGGAGGAATCCTCCTCCTCATCATCAAGTCCAGCTCCACTTCTCAAGCAGCGCCATCATCTGCAATCACAAAAGTGTAACGCCCGTAAAAAATCCGTACTTGGGCTCGAGTACCAACTCGACCCGAAATCGCGTAGAATTAAATTCCATGGAAATTAAGCGTAAGTTAGCTAGCGCAACGCTAGAGTAGCTGGGAAATAGTCCCTGATCACTTTAAATACGTTCTGCAAGACCCAAATCGAGTAGAACAAACAACTCTATATGTAGACTTAAGTGTGTAGTGTATGTGTTTGTATAAATGCTTGTATTAGTATGTATTGAATTAAATGATGTTATGTAATAGTTTGAGATTGATTTCTTGATTAATATGCTGACCTAAATGATTTCCTACATGTTGACCTTATGCATGATTGCATTACATGCATGGAAAGTATGCCTTGAAGATTTGCTTAAGTTGAATGTTATAACATGTGATAACATGCTCACATGATTGTATTTAAATTCTAATACCCTCACATAGATTGCTGATGTGATTCCATAATTGTTTGGGACTAGACTTAGTCCAGGCAGTCGGTAACCGAGCGAATTCGTGGCTGACTGGTCATAGCCACGAACGATGCGTCGATGAACGTGATTCGTGTTTAGAGTTGGCGGCAGTGGTTAGGCCACGCGAAGTGTTTTACGCACTTCATGTCGTTCGACTTGAGCGATCGCACTAGTCGAGCCCGTCAAGTAACCCGACTGGCCGATGTATGTTCACCTTGTATGTGTCATAACTGCTTGAACCTAGGGTACTGAACTTACCATTGTGAACCCTGTTAACCATGGTACCTTGATCCATGAAGACTCATGAGCCGGGCATGGTGGTATGGGACACCGTGGTCGAGCTGTCGGCCTACGCTGGGGCCACAAACCTCCCCGTAGTGACCAGTGAGCACCTAGACTCGTGAGCAGATTATGGTGGTATGGGACACTATATTCTAGCTGTCGGCCTACACTGATCAGGCGACGAGCCCCTTGTAGTGACCGCGAGCGTATTCTGAGTCCACGGGAGGCAACGACCCTTCCGTTGCAGTAGAGTACGGTAGGCCTGTATTGATAAGGTGATGGGGGAGCGGTGCAACGAGTGCGAGCAATAGCCCTGGCAGCCCTTGCAGTGACCTACGAAATATACATCGTATGAGATTACTAGGAGTGACGACCCTAGACAGGATCTGTGTTGGGATTGATACAAGGGAAGTACCTTAGTTTCCCAATCCTACTGTTTGAATGGACTAATAACCACTTGAAAATCATATCACCATAGCATTGCATGTGCCTGGAAGATGTGGAGCACTCTAGGGAGTGTGGCATGCCGCGGTCGTAAGATGTTGCCGCATGAGGGTGATCGTAGGTGAGGGCATACATCACGTCATATCATCTTGCATTAACAACAGTATTAGGATTGTCTGATTTACTTCTTTACTATTATGGCATGATTGAATTGTGAACATGCTAATCTTTGCTCTATGATTCCACTGAGTTGATCACTCATTCCCACGTTATAGGATGGTGTTTGCAACACCCACCAGACCCTGTTGTAGATGCAGGTGAGGCCGAGATCCAGGAGGTGGAGCCAGAGATCGACGAGGACCAGGATGAGTTCTCGTATATGCAGTATCACGACGGCTTCCCGTAGGCGACCTGGATCGAGGGGACATCAGTGGGATTTTTTTTTTTGAACATTATTTTTTTGTTTATGTACATGTATATGAGACTCAGAGATGTAGTCATACTTTGGAGACACATGAGATTTACTTTGTTTTCCATAAAGTGATATATATTGTTTAGTCTTCCGCTTGCTTTTATCACTGGATCTGAAGTATGAATTGCAGTTTTGGTATACTTTTACTCATGTGAATGCTTTAAATCAGACAACAATGAATCATAACCATTTTTGTTGCATAAGTGACGGTCTGGAACTCGGGAGTTGAGTTTATACACGACCCCCGATTTTCAGGGTGTTACAAGTTGGTATCAGAGCATGAATGAGAGTATACTGGGCCTGGGTTATGGTCTTGCAACGTACGCTGTCGCTTTCTTTGACTTAGGTGGGTGCGAAAAGGGTCTAGAAACACGTCTAGGATCGCAGATTCGCCGATAGGCGAAGTCTATTAGAATCAATCTCAAGATCGAGTCTGTAACGCATCTCGGGTCGCGTAAGGCAACCCGAATCGCTTCTAAGCTGTAGGAAGTTAGGTTGAGACATTCTACGAGCAGTTTTAAACCGCAAGGGTGAATCCTTGGGCTGTGGGATGACCACGACTCCTGTAATCAATCGTCAGGGCTTAAAAACCCCGTTTCGCCAAAAATTCTCAAAATTCCTCCTCTAAACACTCCGACCTTCATTTATTTCTTATCCATTTCATGTTAGGCATCAAAAATAATATGAAAATAACACAAAATAGTACTTTCACAAAATTTTACAGTGAATAGTAAAATTTCATGAAAAATGGCCCTAAGGCCATTCTAACTTCACTTTCTTTAGCAAATAAGGATCTAGATAGATGTACTGGCTCCTTCTACCCTAAATTCATATGCTGCATCATATGGTTTGGTATTCGGGATTGCAATGTGATCCCGGAAAGCTCCGAACACATATTTGGGCTCATACAGATCAAAATACGATGAACTAGGGGGTGGGCCATATATTTCTGGAACCCCTGGACCATGGGGGACCATCCCCATGTGGTCCCACCAGCCAACTTGGAAGTTGGCCGGCGATGCCATTGCCGGTCGGGCGATGCATCGCCGACCGGTGGGGTCCGTTGGACCTAAATCTTGGGTGCACACCCTTAAATAAGGTCCACACCCTCCCTAGGTAGCTCCCATCTCACGAAAACCCCTAAATCATACCCCTCCTTCACAAACAGCCCTCCCCATAGCCCTATTTTCGATTTTCAGCAACCATCTCCAAATTTCGGCGTCCCAAATCACTCCTAGGTCCCTCTTTGGCCAAAACCGACCACCACCCATCACTTATTGGGTGTTGGCAGCCTCTCTTCTTGAAGATCTCACCATTTGGAGCTTCAAAATCCCCCAAATAGAGCTGAAATCGTGAGGTGCTCCATTCTATCTTTTTGTTTGTATTTCTCCTTAAAACTACAGCCTTGGGAAGCTTGAAGCATCCCTCTACGACGCCTAGATTTTCTTTTCTCAGATTGGGCAGCCACTTCTTCGCATTTTTGCCATTTTCCATGGCTTTCGTGGAAGCTATTTTGGGCCTTTTATCACTCTCATCCATCATATCTTTGATGGGTAAGAGGAAAACCGCAACAGACGAGGCTGGGCCGAGCCGCCCTGGTCGATCGAGAAGACCGCGGGGTGGTGCTGCAAGTTCAAGCACCGTCGCAGGTCCAGCTGTAGTCCTGGAGTGCCGTACAAAGCGGGATTTGGATCCCCATGCACACCTTGGACGAACAATTTTATCAGAGATGCCTCATGGCCAATACACTGATCGCAAAGTGTTATTTGAGGCGGACGTAGATGGACGATTGTTCGGCGAGTATCTGTTGTTCGAAAGCATTGAAGCTGCGCATTGGGGTCTGATCTTTGAAGCTCGCGCTCGTGCTAATGTGAGCACCGTTCGTGCCTTCTACGCAAGTATCCAGAATCCTACCTTGGAGCCTTTGCAGTTCAAAATCCCTTTTGGTAGAGATCGGATGGCTACGATTGACATTCGGTTGATTGCGCGACTTCTCAACATGCCTCTAGGTGATGTGCATCCTAGTGAGAAGAATCTGAGGACTAGACGTGAACGAGATCGCCGCACCAGGTTTCTGTGCGGTAAGTTGGTTCCATGGCAGCCTAATAATAGCCTCAAGGCGACGTACATGTCTGAGGATTTGCTCCTGCTGCATCATATCTGCACGTTCAATGTTTATCCCAGGTCGACGAACCGCATTGAATGTACACGTCTTATGGTCGATTTCTTATTTCTGGTGGCCCAGGGAGAGAACGTATGTATGGCCACTTTCATCTTACGGCAGATAGTTCTCATAGCCAGGTCAAGAAGAACATCCGAATCGCTTCCCTTTGGCCGACTTATTTACAAGATTGCGCTTGAGTTTGCCTATAGACTTGGGCCGGAATTGCCGGTATCGATTCACACCATCGATGAGTCGACAATGGTCAAGATGAAGATTGGGTCACAATACCGTGAAAATTAACTCGAAAGGGATAGTGGGGATGACTTTGATGATGAGGAAGATCAAAGCGAAGAAGAACCTAGAGCAGAGGTTCAGGAAGAAGCTCAGGAAGAAGCAGAAGAGGAGGCTCAGGATACTGATGAGAGCCCTCCTCCTTCTGCACAGGCTACTATCGACGATCGCATTGCTCGGATGGAGGAGAGTCAGACCGCTTTGCGAAGGGAAGTCCAAGAACTTCGCGCAGAAGTCGCTGATGCCAAGGCCGTTACAAAGAAGAAATTTGGCAAGGTGACTCGCACCTTGAAGGCGATCCTGTGTTGCTTACAGGATAAGGGTACTCCTCCTCCGTCACCAGACTCCGACTAGCGATGCAATCTTTGATGTTGTTATCAGTAGTTAGTCATTTCCTGTTTTATGTGTGTAAGCCTGTTAGGGCTACTGCTTTGCTTATGTTGCTGTTGCTTAATTGTCTTAATTTCCATATAATTCTAGTCATAATGCTTGTAAGGATATATCCCTTGTATTGTGACAATTTTGATTAATTGAAATGCATGGAATGCCTTTGACTCTCTATGTGAATGATTGTGGTGTATTTGTGCAATTGAGACTGATAAGGTTGCGCCCTATTTTGAATATAGGGAATGCCACCTAAGACTACGCGGAGCACGGTTCGGCTTGCATTGTCAGAGCATATGGATCAGACTCCTTCGCAGTCTGGCACCCATGCGGACCCTGCTGTGGGCCCGATTCCTGAGGCGGTTCGATCATCTCAGCCTGCCGCTGGTCCTACAGATGGACCACCGCCATTTACGCCATCAGTCAGAGAGCCACATCGCGCATCTACTTCCACACCGCATCCGCCACAGCCTGCTCCACCCCCTGACAGATTCGAGCAGATGATGGCTATGATGCTGCAGTAGCAGCAGCTTCTGACCACCATAGTGGGGACATTAGCCCAGGGTGGGGGTGCGACTACATCTACTCCACCTGCACCACCTGTGCATCCAGCGGAGGATGCCTATACATACGCCCAGGATGAGGGCATGACTCATCCTGCGCCGCCTGCTTTCCCTGCGGGGAATCCTGCCGACACACGGGGCCTTTTGGAGCGATTTCAGCGCTTGCGGCCTCCTACTTTCACGGGTTCTCACAGACCCGAGGAGGCTGAGTACTGGCTCGACCGGGTGTCGAAGATCTTACGGATGTTGCACTGCACCGAGGCTGAGCAGGTAGAGCTGGCTACCTTCCTGTTTAAGAGAGAGGCCAGCATGTGGTGGGATAGCGTACTGCGGACCGTTGCCGCAGACTTTTTATGGACGTGGGCAGCATTTGAGTTTCGCTTCCATGAGAAGTATTATCCCCAGACCTACAGGCACGACAGAGAGAATGAGTTTCTCCGTCTCAGACAGGCAGCGATGACAGTTACCGAGTATGAGCATCGGTTCACAGAGTTGGGCAGGTATGTCCCGACGATCCTAGCTGATGAGAAGATGCGCATACAGCGCTTTTTGGAGGGCTTACGACCGGATATTCGGTCGAAGATGTGTTGTGTTAGTTTTCCCTCCTATGCGGAGTTGATTCACATGTCCATGCGGGCAGAGCAGGACGTGGATCGACTTGCGCGATCTCGAGGCCCGGCTGCTTCTAGGCCACGACTGGATTTGCCAGACAGGCCCTTCGCGAGCAAGAGGCCTCGCATTGATCCTCCTGCTAGGACTACGGTGCCTGTACCACCGTTTCGGCGCCCTGATTTGACATGTACATACTGTGGGAGGACGGGCCACTTGGCGCAGAGCTGCTTTTCGAGGATGCGGGACAGTGGGTTCTCGCCGCCGCAGAAGATTGACCGTGTATGTCCACAGGCGATATCAGCACCGCCTATACGGTCAGCTCCTGCGCATCCTTCTTTCAGACCTACGGTATCGCAGATCCGACAGCCTCCACGGCCCTTGACACAGCGGCCGAACCGGCCACAGCAGGCTCGGGTTCATGCATTGACAGCTGAGGCAGCTGCGACACCGACTTTCCAGCATTCAGCCTTCGAGGTCACGGCCCATATTGGAGGTACTCCCGTTCTTGTCATGGTGGACACTGGTTCCACGATTTCTTTGATATCGCGTGCCGTAGTCAGGCGTCTTGGGTTACAGACTATCACTATGGATAGCGTGCGAGTCTTTGCAGCTCATGGAGATTATTCGGATGTCACCCAGATGTGTGAGGGTTGTTTGGTTGATCTGGGAGGCAGGACGATGACTCTTGATCTGGTCGTCGATCCCTCGCTCGTTTATCTCGACGTCATTCTTAGCATGGACTTGTTGACTGCAGCGAGAGCCGAGATTGACTGCGAGACTCGTATAGTCACAGCGTACGAGCCTGAGGGTGCATACTTCACATTTTCAGTGCGGGTAAATCTTCCTTTCCGCATACTTAGCTACGCCACTCTATTGCGCGACGCTGGTGCCCAGGTACTTGAGCAGACGTCAGTTGTTTCTGAGTTTGGGGATCTGTTCAGGAAGATCCCTGGTTTGCCGCCCCGACGTGAGATCGATTTCACTATCGATCTGGTTCCTGGTTCTACAGCCGTCTCACTGCCGACGTATCGCATGACACCATGTGAGATGGAGGAGTTGAGGACGCAGATTGATGGTCTGCTAGAGCTTGGCCTTATACGGCCTAGCGTGTCACCTTGGGGAGCACCGGTCTTATTCGTGAAGAAGAAGGATGGTTCGATGCGATTGTGTATTGATTATCGCAGGCTGAACCAGCTCACGGTGAAGAACAAGTACCCTTTGCCCAGGATCGATGACTTGTTTGATCAGTTGAGAGGAGCGCAGTACTTCTCGAAGATTGATCTTCAGTCAGGTTATCATCAGCTGCGCGTCAGGGATGAGGACGTGCAGAAGACAGCATTCAGGACCAGTTTTGGCCACTACGAGTTCCTCGTGATGTCGTTCGGTCTCACGAACGCACCGGCCGTGTTCATGGATCTGATGAACCAGGTATTTCGGCCTTTCCTTTATCGATTCGTTGTTGTCTTCATTGACGACATTTTGGTGTACTCTAGGAGTCGAGAGGAGCATGAGGAGCACTTGCGTTTGGTCCTTGATACGCTCAGACGGCATCAGTTGTTCGCACAGTACAAGAAGTGCGACTTCTGGAAGCAGGAGGTGAAGTTTCTGGGACACGTGGTGTCCAAGGATGGCATGGCAGTTGACCTGTCTAAGGTAGCTACGGTGCAGGACTGGGAGCAGCCTGGTTCTGTCACTGAGGTGAGGAGTTTCTTGGGTCTCGCTGGCTACTATCGGCGCTTCATTCAGGACTTCTCGAAGATCGCGAGATCCTTATCTCAGTTGACACGGAAGGACGTGAAGTTCGCCTGGAATGATAAGGCGGAGTCAGCTTTTCAGGAGCTGAAGGACAGACTTACGTCCGCCCTTGTGCTAGTATTGCCAGAGCAAGGGGTTAGATACACTATATACACTGACGCGTCTAGCGTTGGTTTGGGTTGTGTCCTTATGCAGAAGGACAAGGTAATTTCGTATGCCTCGAGACAATTAAGGAAGCACGAGGAGAATTACCCTACATACGACCTAGAGTTGGCAGCCGTTATATTCGCACTGAGACTCTGGAGACATTACCTCTACGGAGAGGAGTTCGAGCTCTTTTGCGACCACAAGAGCCTCAAGTACATATTCACGCAGCGAGACTTGAATATGAGGCAGCGGCGATGGATGGAGACGCTGAAGGACTTCAAGTTTGAAGTCTCTTACCATCCTGGGAAGGCGAACCTTGTGGCTGATGCGTTGAGCCGCAAGAAGGCGATAGAGTTTGCGGCTCCGCTGATGGTTGCCGAGTGGGATATGGTTGAGTTTTTGCTAGACTTTGAGAAGAAACTCACCGTAGAGGAGCCATTTGAGTTCATCGCACACGTACAGGTGCGATCTCAGATCGATGACCGAGTCATCGAGGCGCAGAGGGACGATGCGCATCTTACTGAGCTTCGAGAGAAGGCCAGTGATGATGCTGACGCCGACTGGCGAGTTGGTATGGATGGGGGCTTACGTTACCGTGGCCGCCTATGCGTCCCAGATGTCCCTGACTTGAGACGAGAGATTCTCGAGGCTGCGCATTCTACTAAACTCGCGATGCATTCAGGCAGTATAAAGATGTATCGTGACGTGAAGAGGACGTATTGGTGGGAAGGTATGAAGACCCACATAGCTGAGTTCGTGTCCCGTTGTCTCACTTGTCAGCAGGTGAAGGCAGAGCATCGCCGACCCCCTGGACTTTGCAGCCTATGCCGATTGCAGAGTGGAAGTGGGATTTCATTTCCATGGACTTCATTTCTGGGTTGCCGAAGACGAGGAAGGGGCATGATTCCATTTGGGTGATCGTCGACCGATTGACGAAGTCGGTGCACTTCCTACCGATCAGAGTTACGAACTCTGCAGACGAGCTGGCTAGATTGTACATCCGAGAGATTGTGCGTCTGCATGGAGTTCCGTTGGAGATCGTGTCGGACAGAGACACGCGGTTCACTTCTATTTTCTGGACTCGCATTCAGGAGGCTATGGGTGTGAAGTTGAAGTTCATTACTGCCTTCCACCCACAGACGGACGGACAGACGGAGCGAGTGAACCAGATCCTGGAGGACATGTTACGAGCTTGCGCATTGGACTTCAAGGACAGTTGGGATGACTGTCTTGCATATGCGGAGTTTGCATACAACAATAGCTTCCAGGCGAGTATCGGCATGGCACCTTATGAGGCGCTGTATGGGCGACCTTGTCGCGCACCGCATTGCTGGTTAGAGGTCGGTGAGCGTAGCTTGATTGGCCCAGAGTTGGTGCAGGCGACGTCAGAGAAGATTGATATTATTCGACGTCGGCTTCTTACAGCGCAGAGCAGACAGAAGAGCTACGCCGATACGAGACGACAGCCACTAGAGTTCACAGTCGGGGATCACGTGTTTTTGCGAGTTTCCCCTATGAAGGGAGTCCTTCGGTTCGGGAAGAAGGGGAAGCTGGCACCGCGATTCATTGGTCCATTCCAGATCCTCGATCGTGTGGGAGCAGTGGCTTACCGATTGGCTTTACCCACGCCCCTCACGAGCGTCCACAACGTATTTCATGTTTCTATGCTGAAGAAGTATGTTGCTGATCCTTCCCATATCATCAGATGGGAGCAGGTGCAGTTAGGAGAGGATGTTACTTACATCCTGCGACCGACACGCATCTTAGACAGGAAGGAGCAGGTACTTCGTAGCAAGGTGATTCCCCTTGTGAAGGTACTATGGATGCATCACTCTGAGGAGGAGGCTACTTGGGAGACAGAAGCCGAGATCAGAAAGAACTACCCATAGCTTCTCGAGGAGTACGAAAAGGTACAAATTTTGAGGACGGAATTATTTGTTAAGGGGGGTAGATTGTAACGCCCGTGAAAAATTCGTACTTGGGCTCGAGTACCAACTCGACCCGAAATCGCGTAGAATTAAATTCCATGAAAATTAAGCGTAAGTTAGCTAGCGCAACGCTAGAGTAGCTGGGAAATAGTCCCTGATCACTTTAAATACGTTCTGCAAGACCCAAATCGAGTAGAACAAACAACTCTACAATACTCTATGACCTCGGATCAAACTCTAAGCAGGTCTGTTCTCTGGACCACATTGAATTCTTGAATTGGATCTAGACCGCGCGTCGAAGGTCCGATACCTCCTATCTTATACCGTTAGAACCGCCCAGCTGGACTTGACAATCATCTCGAAAATCAAGTTAAACCGATAATCACAGACTATTTCATCGAACCCGGACTGAAGCAACCGCGAATAGGGACAGAATTGGAATTTCAAATTCAAATCTGGCACACGACTTGACGCGTCAGTATTAAGCGTTCTGACCGTCAGAATTCATCTAGATTACACCCTCGGATCAGAAAAAATTTCTATTTATTATCATGAGACTTTCAGCCCTGATCTACGTGCGGTGACCGCTGAACTGAAACTGGTCCACCACGTGCGATCTGCGAACCCTGCCAGACTGAAAACTTAATACGTGCTACATCTGGTACACATGAGCTTAAGTCCGATCGCAATCGACCAGGGGACCACCAGAAAGCAGCTTTTGAACCGAAACAGCCCCGAAATGGATAGGCACCAAGTAAACTTCGTTCCGGAGCCTATTTCCGGCGTTTTTAAGCTTATAAAAGGGGTTGAAACCCTCATTTCCCTCTCCCATCTGAAAATTCCAAACCCTACAGAAAAGGAGAGAGAGTTTGAGAGAAAGAGGAGAAGGGATTTTTCCCGCTTCCGAGCCGCCGATTGCTGCTGCTTCAGCACCTCTTCCCAATCACCTGGTTGGTGATTTCTCCGTTCTTTCAGGTACAAAACAACCCTAGAACTTGCTGATTTAGGGTTTATCCAGATTTAGGGCGTGTTAGCTAACGTATTCCATAAATCAGGTTCTCCTACTGCCGTAGACGAAGCGTACGCGCTCCGTTCAAAATCGCGCTTCCGTAAGAGACTAGGTGAGGATTTTAGATGCTTTGATTGACGGTTTACAACGCTTTCAATGTCGTTTAATAGTAGATTATCGACGGCATCGCCGTTTGACATGTACAACATACTCTCCGTTTCCTGTTTCGTAAATTAACGAAGAATATGAGATTTAGGGCATTTTAGTCATTTGTAGGAAGTACGGTCTACATGCATATTTTGCTGACGTGATTGACATGGTTTGTTGCCGCATTAGGGAGTTAGGAATGCTTGCATAATTAGTTTGGCGAAGAGATTCGCCTAGTTGCGCACTTTGGGTCGACATACTATATGTAGACTTAAGTGTGTTGTGTATGTGTTTGTATAAATGCTTGTATTAGTATGTATTGAATTAAATGATGTTATGTAGTAGTTTGAGATTGATTTCTTGATTAATATACTGACCTAAATGATTTCCTACATGTTGACCTTATGTATGATTGCATTACATGCATGGAAAGTATGCCTTGAAGATTTGCTTAAGTTGAATGTTATAACATGTGATAACATGCTCACATGATTGTATTTAAATTCTAATACCCTCACATAGATTGCTGATGTGATTCCATAATTGTTTGGGACTAGACTTAGTCCAGGCAGTCGGTAACCGAGCGAATTCGTGGCTGACTGATCATAGCCACGAACGACGCGTCGATGAACGTGATTCGTGTTTAGAGTTGGCGGCAGTGGTTAGGCCACGCGAAGTGTTTTACGCACTTCATGTCGTTCGACTTGAGATGCGATCGCGCTAGTCGAGCCCGTCAAGTAACCCGACTGGCCGATGTATGTTCACCTTGTATGTGTCATAACTGCTTGAACCTAGGGTACTGAACTTACCATTGTAAACCCTGTTAACCATGGTACCTTGATCCACGAAGACTCATGAGCCGGGCATGGTGGTATGGGACACCGTGGTCGAGCTGTCGGCCTACGCTGGGGCCACAAACCTCCCCGTAGTGACCAGTGAGCACCTAGACTCGTGAGCAGATTATGGTGGTATGGGACACTATATTCTAGCTGTCGGCCTACACTGATCAGGCGACGAGCCCTTTGTAGTGACCGCGAGCGTATTCTGAGTCCACGGGAGGCGACGACCCTTCCGTTGCAGTAGAGTACGGTAGGCCTGTATTGATAAGGTGATGGGGGAGCGGTGCAACGAGTGCGAGCAACAGCCGTGGCAGCCCTTGCAGTGACCTATGAAATATACATCGTATGAGATTACTAGGAGTGACGACCCTAGACAGGATCTGTGTTGGGATTGATACAAGGGAAGTACCTTAGTTTCCCAATCCTGCTGTTTGAATGGACTAATAACCACTTGAAAATCATATCACCATAGCATTGCATGTGCCTGGAAGATGTGGAGCACTCTAGGGAGTGTGGCATGCCGCGGTCGTAAGATGTTGCCGCATGAGGGTGATCGTAGGTGAGGGCATACATCACGTCATATCATCTTGCATTAACAACAGTATTAGGATTGTCTGATTTACTGCTTTACTATTATCGCATGATTGAATTGTGAACATGCTAATCTTTGCTCTATGATTCCACTGAGTTGATCACTCATTCCCACGTTACGGGATGGTGTTTGCAACACCCACCAGACCCTGTTGTAGATGCAGGTGAGGTCGAGATCCAGGAGGTGGATCCAGAGATCGACGAGGACCAGGATGAGTTCTCGTATATGCAGTATCACGACGGCTTCCCATAGGCGACCTGGATCGAGGGGACGTCAGTGGGATTTTTTTTTTTGAACATTATTCTTTTGTTTATGTACATGTATATGAGACTCAGAGATGTAGTCATACTTTGGAGACAGATGAGATTTACTTTGTTTTCCATACAGTGATATATATATTGTTTAGTCTTCCGCTTGCTTTTATCACTGGATCTGAAGTATGAATTGCAGTTTTGGTATACTTTTACTCATGTGAATGCTTTAAATCAGACAACAATGAATCATAACCATTTTTGTTGCATAAGTGACAGTCTAGAACTTGGGAGTTGAGTTTATACACGACCCCCGATTTTCAGGGTGTTACAAAAAGGGACTGGTGGGTGTCCGGAAACACCATCCCGTAACGTGGGAATGAGTAGCTAACTCAGTGAAATAATAGAGCAAGGATTAACATGTTCTCAAATCAATCATGCGATAATAGTAAAGCAGTAAATCAAACAATCCTAATACTGTTGTTAATGCAATATGACATGACGTGATGTATGCCCTCACCGACGATCTCCCTCATACGGCACCATCTTACGACCACGGCATACCACACTCGTTAAAGTGCTCCACATCTTCCAGGCACATGCAATGTAATGGTGATATAATTTCTGAGTTGTTATTAATCCATTCAAACAGCAGGATTGGAAAACTAAGGTACTTCCCTTGTATCAATCCCAACACAAATCCTGTCTAGGGTCGTCACTCCTAGTTATCTCATACGAGGTATATTTTGTAGGTCACTGTAAGGGCTGTCAGGGTTGTTGCACGCACTCGTTGCTCCGCTCCCCCATCACCTTATCAATACAGGCCTACTGTACTCTACTGCTACTGAAGGGTCATTGCCTCCCGTAGATTCAGAATACGCTCGCAGTCACTACAAAGGACTCGTCGCCTGATCAGTGTAGGCCGACAGTAAGAATATAGTGTCTCATACCACCATAATCTGCTCACGAGACTAGGTGCTCACTGGTCACTACGGGGAGGTTTGTGGCCCCAGCGTAGGCCGACAGCTCGACCACGGTGTCCCATACCACCATGCCCGGCTCATGAGTCTTCGTGGATCAAGGTACCATGGTTCACAGGGTTTACAATGGTAAGTTCAGTACCCTAGGTTCAAGCAGTTATGACTCATGCAGGGTGAACATACAATGGCCAGTCGGGTTACCTGACGGGTTCGACTAGCATGATCGCATCTCAAGTTGAACGACATGAAGTGCGTAAAACACTTCGTGTGGCCTAACAACTATCGCCAACTCCAGAACACGGCTCGCGTTCATCGACGCGTCGTTCGTGGCCAAAATCAGCCAACCACGAATTTGCTCAGTTATCGACTGCCTGAACTAAGCATAGTCCCAAACAATTAAGGAATCACATCAGAAAATCATATGAGAGTATTGAAATTGAAATACAACCATGTGAGCATGTTAACACATGTTATAACATAGAACTTAAGTAAATCATCAAGTACATGCATTTCATACATACAATGAAATCATGCATATATCTAACATGTAGGAAATCATTCACATCAGCATATTAATTGAGAAACCAATCTCAAACTAATCCATAACATCATTTAATTCAATACATACTAATACAAGCATTAATACAAACACTTACACTACACACTTAAGTCTACATATAGTATGTCGACCCGAAGTGCACATTTAGGCGAATCTCTTCGCCAAACTAATTATGCACGTATTCCTAACATTCTAATGCAACAACAAATCATGTCAATCACATCAGCAAAATATGAATGAAATCAGTACTTCCTACAAATGACTAAAATGCCCTAAATCTCATATTCTTCGCCGGTTTACGAAACAGGAAACGGACAGCATGTTGTACATGTCAAACGGCATTGCCATCGATAATCTACTATTAAACAACATTGAAAGCTTTGGAGACAGTCAATCAAAGCGTCTAAAATCCGCACCTTGTCTCTTATGGATGTGTAAATTCGAACGGAGCGTATACGCTTCGTCTACAGCGATAAGAGAACCTAATTCACGAGTTACGTCAGCTAACAAGCTATGAATCCTAGTAAGCCTCAAATCAGCAACTTTCTAGGGTTATTTCATACCTGAAAAAGTGAAGAAATCATCAGCCAGGTGATTAGAGCACGTGGCTTAACCACTTGCAGCACGTGGCACAAGCAGCAGGGAATTCTCTCCCACCTTCTCTCACAAACTCTCACCTTTTCTCTCTCCCAATCTAGGGCTTTTTGCAAATTCGAATGGGAGAGAGGAGTGAGGGTTTCATCCCTTTTTATAAGCCCAAACTTGCCCGAAATAGGCTCGGGAACAAGTTTCACTTGAGGGGTAACCAAATCGGGGCTGTTTCAGTCCAAAAGGACATTTCTGGTGGTCCCCTGGCTGAATGCGGTCGGACTTAAGCTCATGCATACTGGATCTAGCATACATCAAGTTTTCAGTCCGGCAGGGTTCACAGATCGCACGTGGCGGTCCAGTTTCAGTTCAGCGGTCACCGCACGTAGATCAGGCCTACAAATCTCATGATATGAAATATAAATTTTTCAAGATTCGAGGGTGTAATTTGGATGAATTCTGATGGTCAGAACGCTTAATACTGACGTGTCAAGTCGTGTGCCAGATTTGAATTTCAAATTCTAAATGTAACCTTATTCTCACTCTCTTCAGTCCGGGCTCAATGAAATAGCCTGTAATTATCGGTTGGACTTGATTTTCGAAATGATTGTCAAGTCCAGCTAGGCGGTTCTAACGGTCTAAGATTGCAGGTAACGGACTTTCGACGCGCGGTCTAGATCCAATACAAAGTTTCAAAGAGGTCCAGAGAACAAACCGGTTTAGAGTTTGATCCGAGGTTTTAGAGTATTATAGCACCATTGATTCTACAAGTTTTGGGTCTTATAGAACATATTTAAAGTGATCAGGGACTATTTTCCAGCTACTCCAGCATAGCGCTAGCTGACTTATGCTTAGTTTCTAAAGGAATTAATCCTAAGTGATTTCTTTGGCTATGGAATTGGGTTCTGAGCGATTTCTCAGGTGTTTTAGTTGACCCATTGCCTAAGGACGTCTAATCCCAGGTTGGCCAAAATTCGGGGTGTTACATATCACATACAAAGAGTAGGAGCTAAACGATATGCCCCTTCTACAACTATAGGAGTCCATGTGGTATGTCCTATGCTAGAGTAGCCTCCCAACACACTAATATCTCATATATCCCAAGACGGGGTCCATTGGAAGGACGACAGGTCTAACCCATACATCGAGATAAGCTTTACACAGTGAATATACTAAATCTAGTAACACGTATTCTCCCATATACTGCAAGAGGCGATGGTGTACTAGCATTAAGGATAGGCCTCACACTTGTCCCAAAGTAGTAAATGAACAGTATGGATAATATACACATGACACTGAGGTCCTAGCAACTGGATATAAGGATAAGATATATCTCATGGGGCAAGTCAAGTGGGTATACAACAAGTGGGCTTCCTCACTCCCTTAATCATAACAATTGGGCTTCCCTATGAGGGCCTGATATGAATACAAGGCAGCCCTTGGTAGGATCCACACATCCAAGACTACGTAACCCTACAAACAGTCTTGCTCATCATCTAAGTGGGCCTCAGGTTTGGGTTACTAAGCTTGGACAAACACATGCATTTAGGTGGGCCACATTCCTTATGGGAGGCTTGATATGAACACAAGATGAGCTCCAATGCTTGGGTGGCCCTACAGGGTGTGGTGGAAAGCATCATTATCAAATGGGAGCCCAACAGATTGGGATAGCCTAATCAAGGAAAAGATAGGTAATATAATCATCAATGGGGGCCCAACGGTTTGGGTTAACCCATTAAGGGGAAATGCGAATGGGCCTAACAACAGGCCCTATGGAGAGTTATAATGTGGACATTTAACCATCATTGCTCTTGCAACATAGACATTAAACCATCATTACTCCCAAAGCATGACCCATTTAATATCAACTAGGAATATGGATAGGCATCATAAACATCATTACATACATCCTGGTAGAATCACACATCACAATGGGCCTTATATACATTACCTTGGGCCTCACACAAAGGCTTTAAATACATCGCATTGGGCCTCACTCATGGGCCTCATATAGATCACATTGGGCCTCATATTTGGGCCTCAAATACATCACATGGGCCTCAAATAAATGACAATGGGCCTCATACTTGGGCCTCAAATACATCACCATGGGCCGCATCACATGGGCCTAATACACATCATAATGAGCCGCATCACATGGGCCTAATACACATCACAATAGGCCGCATCATATAGTTATATACATCACATCTGGCCTCACACATGGGCCACATATACATCATAATGGGCCTTAAATGGGCCTTATATACATCAGATCGGGCCTCATCATATGGGCCTCTTATACATCACATCGGGCCTCATCATACATTATAATGGGCCGCACATATGGGCCACACAAATATCATATCGGGCCGCACATATGGGCCACACAAATATCATATTGGGCCACACATATGGGCCACACAAATATCATATCGGGCTGCACCCATGGGTCTCATGTACATCAAGTGAGACCCACCGTCCTAGCTGGACTGTGTGGATAAAACATTAATATTATATCTACACCATTCATCTATTTGTAGAGATCATGATAGAGCATTACCCAAAAAGAGAACCATATCAAAATATCATCTAAACCGCACCACAAATAGTAGTGGAGATAATGATTTCACCGTTAAACAATTCACGAGGCCCACCATAACGTTTTTTTTCATCCAATATGTTCATAAGGTCACAAAGACCTGAATTAAGAGGAAAATAAATTTCATATTGATCCAAAGCTTCTGTGACCCCAAATGGGTTTCAATGGCAAACGTTCAATCCTCCACTGGTTTTTCCAGTGTGGTCCACTTGACAGACATATCTGTCTTATTTCTCGTCTCAAGCCTTAAGACGGGCTTGCAAGTGGATGGATAGTTTGGATATAACACACATATCATGGTGGGTCCCACATCCAAATGGACAGTTGGGATAAAACACAGACACCAAGGTGGGGCGTCCAAGTCCCAGCTGGACGGTGGAGGTCCCACACGTGCAGAGGGATTCCCATCATCTAGCAAATGGATGAGTGGTGTAGATATAACAAATACATCACTATGGGAATAAATTACATATATCACGGTGGGTCACACCATCCCACGTGTAGGGATGGGACAGTGTGGATATAACACATACCTGATGATCAGGTCCACAGAACTTGTTGCCATCAATACAGATGGACGGTTTGGATATCACGTACCTCTGATTAGTCCCACGGGATTGCTGACGTCAATACAACAGCTACATAGCTGATGTATGGTACATCAGCCAGTCTGGCTACCACAGGAGGTGGGTCCCACCCACCATAATATTTATTATATATATGTATATATATATATATATATATGTATATATATGTGTACATATATGCATGTACATATACATACATATATATACATATATATAGGTTAGGGGTTGCTGCTGGATAATAGTCTGTCCAGCAAAAATGTGGTCCGTCCGGCCCATTTCTTGGACGCTTGGGGCTGGGCGATGGAGATAAAACCCATACTTCACAGTGGGGTCCACGTGGATGGACCACACAACCACTAGATCAAGCTGATATTCATGTTTTCCCATCATCCAGACTGTCCAACTGGACAGTTAGAGTAGCAAGGTGGACAATAAGGCCATCCCACCTGCTGGACGGTCTGGATCGTCCAAACATGGGCTGATTAGGTGGGCCAGCAAACCAGGGAGAGAGAGAGAGAGAGAGAGAGAGAGAGAGAGAGAGACGTGTGGAGGGGAGGGACTCCGCCACTATGAGCCCTCCCTATCTTACAATGCATGCATCAAATGAGTCCCACTACATGTGGGCCCTCAAATCATCAAGATCAATGATAAAAATTCTAAGATCACCCACCAATTGTCTTCTTCTTTAGCTCCTTGGAATCTTTGGCTCCTAAGCTTTCTCTTTGATAGTGGATGATGAAGATTGAAGGGCTAGGATGAGAGATGAGGGAGTAGGAAGTACGCCACACTTAAGGTTCTCCTTGGGGAAGCTTAGACGTCCACTCCTTGGTTGCTTAGAATGGTAGAGCGAATGAGAGAGAGAGAAGGTGAATGAATGAAAAGGGATAGGTGAGTGATGAGTGTGAGTGATGGGTGTGAGTGATATGAGGGTTGACTTAGGGGGTAGGTTTCTTGTCCTGGAGAGAAAGAAAGTATGGGCTAGAGATGGGATGTGTACTTGATTGATGTGATGTTTGGGTAGAGATTCTCTCAGGATTCGCAATGCGAGGCATTTTCTTCGAAATAAATGTGGGCCCACAACTCCTGGCCTAAATATTGCATCAATGCACAAGACGTGGTGTTAGAACTGTGGCGACGGTGCAGTTACAATGGTACAAGTCTTGGGTCGAGTTAACTCAAATCTACGGGATCTGGCTTAGGGTCACGTGTAAACGCCGATTACGGGTCGCGGGTTATCAGAATTCAATGAGGAGGATCACGAAAGTCTAGGGAACAGTATGGACTAGGATACGGGTCTTACAGCCTTGCCTATGCCTTTTACCAATTTTATTGACTTAGCCATTGTTACTCTCCTCTTTTATTAAGTTAGCTTATCGCTACTCTTCTCATTCATTGAGTTAGCTTATTGCAACTCATCTTCTTTATTATGTTAGCCTTGTGCTACCTTCCTTTATGGCTTGGGCATGTGTCTTAGAATTTCAAAACTCTCATGTTTTAATTTATTTTCCTTTTGTGCAAGTGATGTGTTAGAGGTATTACAACTAGTGATGCAAATATTTATCATGGACGTAATGCGTGCTGGGTAATGACCCTCTTGGTTGATACATAATTTCATGGGTTTGGGTAGTGGTGCACAAATCGATGTAAGAAATTCGCAATGCGTGTTACATCACTTCCAGGATTGAATGTTGTAAATAGTAACTCATGAGAAAATCGATTCATCCGACTCATGTGTTGTGCCGCCTTGAGGTGTTCACATAAATCCATGGTAGCATTGGACATGCCGAAAAATCTCTGTAGTCATGGGATGCGTGGTGAGTCGGGTTTTCTATGAATTATATTTTCACATTGTGATGACCAATACGTATGATGAGGCGTACACACTTTGTAAGGCATGCATTCATATATATATTAGTTGCGCATACTGATACCTCTCGTAGTGGTAGAGTACGAGAGTATCAGAACCCTTACATTACCTTTATGAATATCTTGAATTATTGCTAATCTTAAAGGATAACCATCACTATAAGTGGGGCATTGACCCTCTCCAACCGTACATGTAATGCAAGTGATGTACAGATTGAAGACCCACAAAACCATCCCTTCATGGAAGATTACACCGAATAAGTAAGAAGATAGTTTTACGACTTAGTTTTATTTATATATCCGCTGCAAACTCGATAATGTAATAATATCTCATTAAGAGGGCATTTGATAATTTGTCGAATTCTTTTACTCTAATGAAATAATAAATACAGTCGATTTTATTCTCATAAATGTAACTAAATGTGATCTAAATGAAAAATACAATAAAATAATAAGGTGTGATTTTGTAAAGAATCCAATTTATACATTATTAACACTCGGAATTCTTGGGCACGAGTATGTACTTGGACCGTGAAAATTTGGGGCATTACATAACAACAACTAAGTCGGTGGATAGATCTTCCCTCTTCTTTGCCCCGACTAAACTCTGAGATTAGGTATAAGCATAACAGCTTGTGAGATCATATCGTAACACCCCGAACTTTTCAATAATCGAGCATTGAAAGTTCTTAAGTGTAACCATAAAATTTAACTTGGTATGTACATGTGTACGATGCCAATCTAGCTATCTTAAACTTAAATATATTCTCCAACATGAATATAACCGTTGAGAATAATCTTCATCTATAGATCAAGCCATCTGACCATCAATTTTGAGACGAGACCATCCATTTTGTGGTTGGATATATGTATATTCCCCTAATTAATTTGGTGAATAATTCTTCATTCATAGTGATTTAGATATAAGTCCTTTTGAAAGAATTGCTTAGAAACGTACCTATAACTATGTAGAACCGTTAGATTTTTAAAAATCCTTAGATCATCAATAATTACAAAAATGCCATTAACTTAGACCTTTGAATTCCAGATCACATGGTTCTCATGATCCGTTTGAGGTGAAATTTCATACTATGCCTATATTCATAAATTAACCACACATGTCGAATTTCAGCTAATAAGTCATTGTAAAAGTGGCCCAATTAACAAATCAACCCCTTAATCATTGATTTTAGTGTCCATTAACTAAGAAAAACTCGTAGGTAATCATAGTAGGATATTTCCATTCACATGAATGACTTAGATTACCCATCATATGGACCAAGTGTGAAATATAAAGATCCCACTTTGGTAGGCTTTTACTTAGGCGTGAAGTTATCCTTTTGAGAGGCTTACCAACTTTGTATAAATCTAGATCTTCAGATTTAACTACTTCCTGTCGTTAATTGAAATGCAAACTTAGACCACACGTTAGCTTCACATGACTACGACATCATACAAAATTTGGACCCCGATCTATGATCTTATACCGTTGAACACTGAAGCTGGTTCCTTCATTTTGACGTAAAAAAATGATATTTTAGATTTAGACTGATTCCATCATCGATCAACCACCAAATTTTATCCAACCATTTACCTATCTTGACTACACATTTTTTCAAAAATTGGGCCTCGATCATTGAACATGGACCGCTAATTAAGATGAAGTACGTTTTGGCACCCGCTAGGAGTATTCTCAAGATAAGCCTACTTAAGCCTTAGATCAACTATATATTTAGTCTCATGACCCAACACGACATGCTGAAAATGGTGAAGGGCTCGGATCTTCCAAAAAGCCGTTAGAAGTGGACCCCACCTATCATGTCTCAAACTCAGAAACCAGGCTTACAAAATTCTCGATTGCCAAATCTGGTGCCGACAGTCTCCATAGTACCCCATTCTCGGCTCCCAACGTTCATACGCCAGATTTAGATCCTGAGATCCTACAAGGAGAATTTTCAACATGAATTTGTTTCATAAAAAGCATAACCACAAGTATACCCAAATTATAAGAACAACATCATTACCACATATCCACTAATATAATCATTTGAGTACAATACTGAAAAGGAAATACATGCATATAATAAAATCTCCAGAAGCTCTGCAGCATGCTCCTGCCCCAGCTCGACTACGTTCTATCGTCACCAGCACACATCTATCGTGCATAAACTGATAGAAAGCTCAGAGGGTGGTGTAAGTGTGTGCATAAGATAAGTACCAAGTATATATTCAATACAATGCCTTAATCATACAATATTGAAATTACTGGCATGAATCATACGATATCAGAGTAAGCGAAAATACTGCAAGTCCATAAAATATCATCAACCTCATCCAGGATATGCGATGAAAAGACATAGCAAGTCATTGTCATATATCGAGAAAGTAATGTAAATTGGCTATGTATTGTGGAAACATAATGAACCAAATATCACATATCGAGGATGCAATACAATATGCAATTCGGAAGAGCTACGAATACCATCAGCCTTATCTAGGTCATATAAATGTAGAAATATAGTAACCTAAAATGCCATATGTCGTGGAAGTAATGCGATATGCGATGTGAATGGAATGACCATGCTGGATTGTGAAGTCGGGATAATAGTATGTAGTATCGCAGGTTATGGGGTCCATCATAAGAGACTTCTATCTAAACTAGTCACATATATAATTTGGATAGTCAGACTCAATGCGGTAAACTCTCGATCCCGGATTAGTCACACGCCCCAACAGAAATTTTAGCAATTGCGAATGTACACATAACAAATAGTTACTTACCACCAGCCTGAGTGGATAGTGAATGAATGAATAAATAAATGAATGAGTATGTAACTCCTGCTCAAAAATCCCATATATCAGTATTGTACATCTCTGAGATCATCACCAGGGTCTAGTACACTCCATACCAGCTTGCCGCCCCATCAAGCACATAACTGGGTAAGTGGAAGAGACCTCACTATCTGCCTACCAATACCGGCCTAGCTCGTTGATAGCGGACCCATTCATGAGCTGGTCAGACTCAGCCTAGCATTGCCTACTCCCTCAGGTGAGTAAGGTCACACCCCCTCCCAATCGACTACGACACAGTGGGAGATGCGACATACTGGTATACGGCCCTCATGCGCTCATATATATCTACTCGGTCTTGATGTTGGGGTGTTCTTTGGTACCAAGAGGATTTAGAGATTTTCACCCAGGGCCATCTATGACAGCCCGATGCTAATAACATATTTCCAATGTCCCATCTGGCCATCCACGATATGCCTGTGGAGGTTACGGCCCTGATGTCGCTAGGGCGTACAGTAATCACAATACACAATGCAAGATGCATAAGTCATACAATCCAGACATGCATCAATCCTGCGCATACCATGCGCTCATGTGAGATAACCTCTTCCTATTAGGGAGTCTCATAACAACCTGCCCAATGACATATGCAATGGTCAACCACATCTCATAACAAACATACGAATGATGCGTATGGGCATGTATCATGATGCTATGCTGTCACATACTCATAATCATTATCAATACTGGCATCAACAATCAGCCTCGACAATTTGGACATTTAACCAACATTACCCTCAAGGAATGACCCACATAGAGCCTAACATATATTGGACCCATGGCCTTGCATAAGGGCCTACTACACAATACCATGGGTGTTACTTAAGAGCTTAATACACATCACGATGGGCCTCTCACATGGGCCTAATATACACCACCATGGGCTCCATCGCCTGACCCTTAAATGTACCACAATTGGCCTCATCACATAACCCTCATATACATCAAGTGGGCCATATCATATGGGCCTCAACAATGGGCCTCGATAATCAGAATCGACATCGACAATCAAAATCGGCCTCGACAATCGGAATCGATAATCGGCCTCGACAATCGGAATCAGCCACAACAATCAGAATTGGCCTTGATAATCGAAATCAATAATCAGCCTCGACAATCGGATTCGGCCTCGATAAATCGGAATTGGCCTCAGCAATCGGCCTCAACAATCGGAATTGATAATTAGCTTTGACAATCAGAATTAGCCTCAATAATCGGCCTCGATAATCAGAATCGGCCTCAACAATCAGCCTCGACAAATTAGAATCGGCCTCAACAAATCGGAATTGGCCTCGATAATCAGCCTCGGCGTAGGGCAGGGTCCATAGATGGACGACCAATGATGGATCAGGTAATATTAATGGGCCCCAAAAATTTGGGTTAACCCACTAAAGAATGATGAAAATGGGCCAAACTAGGCCTAACTGAAGGTCATAATGTGGACATTTAACCAACATTGCTCCCAAGGAGTGGCCCATATAAGGCTTAATTTATAGTGGGCCCTTAACCTCACACATTGGCCTAATGTACATTACGATGGCCCATGACTCGTGGTCCTCAAATACATCATAATGGGCCGAATCACATGGGCTACATATACATTGTATCGGGCCTCATCACATCATAATGGGCCTAATCGTATGGAAATATATCACAATGGGCCACGATATATGGGTCGTTAATACATAACAGGTGAGCCTCAAATATCCAACATGTGGGCCTCAAATATACATCACAGGTGAGCCTTACACATGCAGCAAGGGGGTCTACTCATCAAGCTGGGCCTACCACTGGTCCAGCCAAAGAACGGCCTGGATAACATACATATCATGGTGGGTCACTTCAATGGGCCACACTAATGGGCCTCATATACAACAAGTGGACTGCATCAATGGGCCGCACCAACAGGCCCCATGTATAACATGTCGGGCCACACTATTGCTAAAAATGAATCCTATCGCAAGATCATCTGGACCATACTACAAATAGTAGTGGAGATAATGATTTCTGCTATTGAAATTCCATAGGGCCCACCATCACATTTCTTTCCCATCCAGTCTGTTCATAAGGTCACAAAGACCTAAATTAAGTGGGAACAATAAATTTCATACTTATCCAAAACTTCTGTACTCCCAAAAGTGGTTCAATGGTGGGCGTTCAATCCCCACTGGTCTTTGCGGTGTGGTCCACCTAATCAATGGTTAGACTTCATGCACCCATTACAGTGTGGGCCGCCGTGATGTATTTTGAGATCCAACCTATTCATAAGTTAGCATAGTGATAGATGAAGTGAAAATCAAATATCAGTTTGATTGGAAATTACTATGGCCCTTAAAGTTTGAACGGTGGATGTCGACTGTCCCCACAATTTCAATGGCGGGGTCCACTTGAACTAGATTTGTCTTATTTTTCTTCTCAAGCCTTGAAATGATATCTCAAAATGGTTGGATGGTATGGATACAACGGATACATCAGGGGTGGGTCCCACCGTCCAGGGTGCTGAACGGTGTGGATAAGACCCGTACATCACAGTGTGGCCCACAGAGCTTGTTGTGTCATTATAACAGCTATATAGTAGGTGTACGGTACCTAGCCAAGCCACTTTATCAGGTGGGTCCCACGTGTAGGGCCATAGTTGGTGGGGTCCATTCAAATGGCCAGACGGTGTGGATGGTGTCCGCACAACAGCTGGGTCCCACGGACCCCACTGACGTCAATACAACGGCTCTATAGCTACTTTCAAAGTAGCTTCTTCTACTACACGTAGCACAAGTGGGTCCCACGCAAGGCCCACCATAATATTTATATAATATATCATATTAATATAATATCATATTAATATAATATCATATTTTATTATTATTATTATTAATCTCTCTCTCTTTTTTTTAAATAGCTAGTTAGATGGTTAGCTGGTTAATACATCTCACTATCAGTTCACACTTCACTATAACCACGTATAGCGTCCAGGGACGCTGGATGGATGGTGTGGATATATTCATCAAGGTGGTCCCACGTGTGGGGTGTGTCCCACCTAGATGGATGGACAGATGAAACACATGTATCAATAATGGCCCATGACCACATCCAGGAGGCTGGACGGTCAGGATAAAACCCATACATCTTAGTAGGGCCCACCGTCCAAGAACAGATGGACAGTGTGGATATACGACACATGCGTCAGGTGGGCCACACACTTCAAACAGATGGACGGTGTGGGCAATGCATATCATCAAGGTGGGCCCTCAAAAGAAGGAGAGAGAGAGAGAGAGATAAAATGGTGGAGATGGGAGGGACCTCGCCACTATGGGCCGCTCTTTGATACAAGGCATACATAAAGATGGGTCCCATCACAAGTGGGCCCTTAAATCACAAAATTAATAAATAAAATCACTCACCTTTGATCTTCTTAGACTTCTTCTTCCACTGATGCGTCATAAAGATCCAATGGATGAGATTCAATAGTCGAGATGAAGCTTGGATGGTGGAGATGAGGTAGGAAGGTGGGCCACATCAAGTTCTCTCATGGGGGGTTGGGACGTGGGTCGCTTTCTTGGGAGAAAATGAGAGAAATAAGAGAGATGAGAGAGATGAGAGATGTGAATGCTGGGTGAGTGAGTGATGAGAGTACTTATGTAAGAGAGAGAGTTGACTTTAGGGGAGGTGTGGTTGTAATTAGAGATGGGTGAGTGATGGGGTGTGATGTGTACTTGGTTTTATAAAGCGCAGTGTTTTTCTCAAACTGAACGTGGGCCGACATCTCCTGGCCCGGGTATCGCCTCAACGCGCGAGACGTAGTGTCAGAACCGCAGCGACGGCGCGGTCGCAAGGGTACAAGTTTCAAGTTGAGCC
Organism: Magnolia kwangsiensis; assembly: GCA_037074715.1. Lineage (NCBI taxonomy): Eukaryota > Viridiplantae > Streptophyta > Magnoliopsida > Magnoliales > Magnoliaceae > Magnolia > Magnolia kwangsiensis. The sequence goes on along the minus strand of CM073589.1, from coordinate 81,347,372 downwards.
AACTCTGATATACGGTACATGACTCAGGATCACCCACAAACACCGATAACAGATCGCAGTCACCAAAATTCGACCGGGAGGACCGCGGAAGCCTATGGAACGGTATGATCTAGGATAGGGGCATTACATCACCTATCCCGAACAACCCAAATTGAATAGAATTCTTTCGCATGGGTAACCAAAAATAGGTTACATCAATGGGTTTTATCCCATCTCTCTACTCCATATATGGGCCACCCAATTAACAGATTCACCTCAAATTTAGGCCCATGGGTCAACACGAGGCGAGGAAGCTAATGAAGGGTGCGGATTCCCGAAGGCACACCATAAGTGGACCCCACTCGATCCAGCGGTTGAACCAGCAACTACGCCTTTTCCACTCACAATGGCAAAATCCCGGACGACCAAGACGATCATGCCATCAAAAATCTCAGACTCGATGATTCAGAGGGAATCTGATCCCTTAAATCTCCACTGAAGGGAGATCCGACTCTAGCCAAAATGCCATAAGATCGAAAGGATTCCCTTGCCGCCCAGATCCCAAGGATTTGGGGCCGAACCGTAAATAGCGTAAGGAATATCATCGCTGCATCGGTCCCACTAATGGAGATATCTGAACCTTCATTTTCAAAACATCCTAAGCATCCCTCAACCAATCCGGATCGTCTAGAGAAGACAGCTCAGAGAAAGATGGAATGGAGGATTATCTGCCATTAAAGCCGAGATCATCTTCCACATTCAAAACAGGATCGTGGATCAAGAAACTCTGCACCATTTTAAGATCCAAGATGTCCATCTATTGGCACTTGAAAACCCATCAATCCCCTGATATATTAAAGGAAACTAACCAGACGATCAGACTATTGATCTTATTGAATAACCGCTAGAAGTAGTCGTGAGCAACAGCACTTGCACCTGCACACCCGTTCACGCATGATGCAAGAAAGATCCAAACTCGTCCAACCTTATAAATTATCCCCTCTTTGATGTTGGAGAACATACACAGTCTAATAGAGAGAGAGAAAGAGAGAGAAACGTGAGGCAGAAAGGAGTATGGACATTGGAAATAATGGCTAAAATTTGTTTAGTTCAGCAAGAGCTGGGAAACGTGAAGGGGAGAGAGAGAGAGAGAGAGAGAGAGAGAGAGAGAGAGAGAGAGAGAGAGAGAAACTGGCTGTGTAAGGTTGCTAGTCCAAGTTCAGGTTCAAACCATCACCTTGGTTGGAAACCATATGTTCTTTCCTCCATTTTCTATCTTCTCCTTTTTCCAACAAGGTGTGAAACATTCCATCATGTCGAACTAAGTTGAATCGAGGAAGGCTACACCCAAACTTCCAATTTTCTAAGCTGAATTTTATCAACTTATGAAACTTCTAGCACATCTACAACCATACCTTAGCTAATGTCTTTTTTCAGATTCGATAATTTAGTTAGACCTAGCATTATCATAAACCAGGACCTAGCTTAATCTTAACTGTTCAAACCATGTGAATTAGGGTGAAATTTGATATTAATGTGCATCTATGGGCATTGAACCTTGGTACTAGATGATCAAACAACCAAAGGTGAGGGGTTCCCTTAAGCTTACATTAATTTGGGTTGAATTATCTTACCTTTTACATGTTTTCATGTTACTGTGAATTCTCTCTATAATTGTTTGATTTACCACCATCAATTATTTATCCCTTGGGTATTATGGTGACTTTAATTATGCGTAATCTTTATTAATTTATGTAGGGCGATGCATACAAGCCTTGCCCTTTCCTTTATCAATTTTTATTGAGTTAGCTATTGCTACTCTCCTCTTATTCTTATTGAGTTAGCCATTGCTACTCTTCTCTTTTGTTGAGTTAACCTATTGCTACTCTTCTCCTTTATTATGTTAACCCTGTGCTACCTCCCTTTATAGCTTGGGCATGTGTCTTGAAATTCTAAAACCCTTATGGTTCGACTTATTTCTCTATTGATGCAAGTGATGCGTTATAGGCCTCATACATAGTGGTTCATATATATTATCGTAAACGTAATGCGTTTCGGGTAGTGGCCCTCTTGGTCGGCACATAATCCCATGGGTTGGTGAGTGGTGCACAATTGATGTAAGTAAATTATCATGCATGTTATATTAGTTCTTGGGATTAGATGTTGTAAATAGTCACTCCATGAACACATCATGTCACGTAAATCTCCTAATCATGTTGTTATGTCCATTGAGATGTTCGCATAAATCCACATTAACATTGGACACGCCGACAAATCTTCGTAGTATGGGATGTGAGGTGAGCCGGGTTTTCTATGAACTTTATCTCACATTGTGAAGACCACTACGTATGATGAGCCACACACACTTTGTTAGACATATATTTATCTATATCTTGGTTGCGCATACTGATACCACTCGTTGTGGTGTAGCACAAGATGTATCAGAACCCTTACATTACTTTTATGAATCTATTAAATTATTATTAGTCTTAAAGGATAACCATCAGTATGATTAGGGCATTGACTCTCTCCAACCGTATAATGATACAAGTGATGTACAGATTGAAGACCTAGAGGACCATCTCCCCATGGAAGATTATACTGAATGAATAAGAAGATAGTTTTATAATTTAGTTTATATTTTCGCTATAAACTCGATAACGTAACAAGCTCCCATTGAGAGGGCATTTGATAATTTGTTAAATTCCTTTACTCAAATGAAATAATAAATACAGTCGATTTTATTCTCATGAATGTAACTGGATGTGAGCTAAATGAAAATAAATTATGGTGTGATTTTTAAAGCATCTAATTCATTCAATTATTAACAACCATTTTCTCGAGCACGAGTATAAACTCTGGCCTTGAAAATTCAGGATGTTATAGATCATGTCCAACTCAAATATGAAATTCTTAGATTTATATCAAATGAATAAATAATGAAAGTACTTTGTTTCAAATTCAAAATATAAATCAAGATATTGAATCTCAAAGATGACATAAATGCAATGCTAGAATCATAAAGATTTTTTAAATGCCACAATTTCATGAATTCTATAAATCATAAAATTAAATAATTATCATCTCTTACAACATCGTACCCAAGTGAAAACACACGTTACATTAAAGCCCACGCACTAATACCTAGTGGTGAGGGACCCATTAATACGTTAGTTGGTCAGACTATTACTCAGGTTATACCTCTAATGTCACGCCCCAAACTCGAAAACTGGGCTCATAAAATTCTCGATCGCCAATCTGGCTCCGATAGCCTCCATAGTACCCCATTCTCGGCTCTCAGCACCCATAACCAGGTTTCGATCTTGGGATGCTACAAAGAGGATTTTTAATCATCAATCTGATTCATAATGAGCATAACCACAAGCATAACTCATGAACAATAACCACAAGAATATCATCACATAATTCACTATGATAAAAAACTTTTAAGTACAATGCTTATAAAAGGGAAATACAGGATAATGAAGATGATAGGAAACTCCAGAAGCTCAACTGTGTGCTCCAAACTGCGGACTGTATGCTCCAACTACGGCTGTGTCCTAACATCACCTGCACGCATCAATTGTGCATAAGCTTATAGAAAATTTAGAGGGCGGTGTAAGTGTGTGCGTAATAAGAGCATGCTCAGAATGCAAGGTTAGAGAAATGTGGAATCATGATGGTGAATACATGAATGCAATTAGCCATACCAAGGCTATATGGTACAAGATATGAATGCTATCTACCATAACACAGCCATGCGATGTGAGATGTAATTCAAGCATGCCAATCTTCATCATATATCAGTACAGTTCTCATTCTGGATAATCACCGGGGTTTAGTACAGTCCAAATGGCACTGCCGCTCTCCCGGCCGCACAGTCCAAGTGAACGTAAGAAACCTCACTATCCGCCTGGCCAATAGTCTGCCAATACCTATCCGGCACATCAATAGCAGACTCATTCATGAGCTGGTCAGACTCAGCCTAGTATTGTCCCCTACTCATGGAAAAGTAAGGCCACACCCCTTTCTAACCAACCATGACACAGTGGGAGACACGACCTCCTGGTATTCAGCCCTCATGCGCTCATATATCCACTCGGTCTCGATGTTGGACTCATCCTCTAGTACCATCGGCTTTATGAAATTTCACCCAGGGACATCTATGGCGCCTAGATGTTTAGTAACAATATTTTTGGAATCCAATCTAACCACCCACGATGTGTCTGTGGAGGCTAGGGCCCTGATGTTGCTAAGGCATATAATAATCACACTCACACAAATGCAAATGCATGAACCACCTACCAGACATGCAACAATCCTGCACGTACCATGCGCTCATGTAGGGTAACTTCGTCTATCAGAGAGCCCCTAAACAATCTGCCCAAAGGCATATGCTATGATCAGTCACTCCTCATATCAGGCATACATATGATGCGTATGATCATGAATCATGGATTTATAATAAATATGTTATATGGTAATGGGCTCTGTTCATAAGGAAGATGGGCCCTGATTAAAATGACGATGGGCCTAAACAGCCTACGCGCTATAAGTATGGGCCTATCAATCGGCCCTAGGGAGAGTGACAATGCAGACATTTAACCGACATTATCTTTACAATGTGGACATCAAACCATCATTGTTCCCAAGGCATAGCCCATTATAAAAGTCAACACATACACCATGGCAGAATCATACTACAATGGGCCTTAGGTACGTCCTAATGGGCCTCGACCCATGGGCCTCTAGTACATCAAATGGGCCACATAGCATGGGTCTCGTATATATCGAAGTGGGCCTCAACATCGGGCCACAAATACATTAAGATGGGCATAATTACGTGGGCCTTGTATACATCACAATGAGCCTCATAATATGAGCCTCATATTTATTAAGGCAAGCCTCAACATCGGGCCTTATACAAATCAAGGTGGGCCTCAACAATGGGCCATAAGTATGGTAAGTGGGCCACAACACATGGGTCACGTGAATATCAAATGCTCTACACTAATGGGCCCCATGTATATCAAATGGACCACACCGAAATATATAAGTGGTGATAATGATTTCCACCATTAAAATTCTAAAGGCCCACCATAACATTTATTTCCCATCCAATTTGATCATAAGGTCCCAAAGAATTTCAATGGTAGCCGCCCAATCCTCACTTTACTAGTCTCAAGCCGTGAGACGGGCTTTCAAAATGGTTGGACGGTTTGGATGCAACATATGCATCATGGTTGGTCCCATAGAGATGGAAGGGACGGACGACATAGATGAAACACATGCATCATGGTGGGGCCCACACTAATGGAGGGTGTGGATTACGATACATACATCAGTGGGTCCCATGTGGGGCCCACCATAATGTTTATTTTCCATCCAACCGATTGATAAGGTCACCCATGACCAGGGCCCACCACAATATTTATTTTCCACCCAACCTGTTGATAAGGTTAAGTGGACCTGAGGTGGGCCTGGGCCCATCGAAATGTTTATATGCAATCCAAACTCTTTATAAGGTCACGTGGACCAGGGCCCATGGTGATGTTTATATGCAATGTAAACTGTTTATAAGGTCACGTGGACCAGGGCCCACGGTGATGTTTATATGCAATCCAAACTGTTTATAAGATCAGACGGACTTGGATTGAGGAGGAAAAATAAATTTCATATTGATCCAAAACTTTCGTGACCTTTCAATGGTAGGCGTCCAACTCACTGTTTCGTGTGATGCAGGCCACCTGAGATCCGTATACGGCTGATTTTTGGGGTGGCCCGCTGCCCTGAGGGGGGCCCACCAAATGCACCATGTTGATGTTCAACACACATCGCAGTGGGGCCCACTACTGGGACCGTGGGTCCTTGCCTCCAGCGGCCAGCATCCTCGTTTCAGTAGCAACAGCAGACACTGTTGCCTCATGTTGTGTTTTTTATTTTTGAAAACATTTTTCTCACGATTTTTTGTAAGTGGGGCCCACCTTAGGAAAATCCAATCCAGCCACTGGTTTCTACGGCCCCCGATCTACTAAATGAGACCAATATGCGATGTATTTCTGACGAATAGAAGAATTCACGTGGGTTTTAACAGTAATACCACTATTTCCTATGGTATGACCCGCTTGATTATCAAATCAGTCTCATCTTTTGGCTCAGCGCCTAAAATAATCTGAGAAAAAGGATGGACAGCTTGGATCAAGCACATACATCAAGGTGGGTCTTGCATGAACGGCCCACCATTTCCTTTCCCTTTTTTTTTGTCTGCTCGTTAGTACACTCTCATGTTACTACACGCATTCTATGTTAGTTTCCAGCACGTTCAGCATCCAAGGATGCTGGACGGCACAGATAAACACATCATTGTGGTGGGTCCCACATGCACGTGGCCCACCTGATCAACCTGATGTTTGTGTTTTCCTTTGATCAGGCCCATCCAAATGGACGACCATGTGGGCCACTCGGTGGGGCGTGGATACAATGCATGCTTCATGATGGGCCACACACACATATTAGGTGGGCCAACAACAAGGAAAGGGAAAGAGAGAGATAAATAGAGAGAAGGAGAGAGATACAGTGAGATAGAGGGACCCCGCCACTATGGGCCCCTCTTGATTAAATCACATACATTAAAATGGGTCCCACTAATAAGTAGGCCCTAAAATAAGAAATAACAGTGGATCACCCACCTCTAGGCCTTCTCCTTGCTCCCTTAGGCTCGTAAGCTCCTTTCCTTCAACTTTGATGGAGGTTGATGGGGTTTTGATGGTGTAGATGAGAGATGAGAGGGTGGGCCACACTTGTGGTTTGGGAGAGAGGGAGCTTGGACGTGTGAATTTTTACTTGAGAGAGATTTTTTTTGAGAAAATGAGGGAGAGAGAGAGAGAGAGAGAGAGAGAGAGAGAGAGAGAGAGAGAGAAGTGATGGGTTGATAAGTGGTGATGCAGTGATGTGTGATGGGTGATGGGTGGAGTGATGTGTTGTAAGAAAGGGATAGGTGGAGAGAGCGAGTTGACTTTGAAAATGGGAGAGTTGGGTTGCTTGTACTTGGGTATGACTTGTACTTGACATGAGTGATTGATTGATTGATAGGATATGATGTAGAGATTCCCTCAAAGGTTGCAAGGCGTGGCGTTTCTTCGGAATGAACATGGACCCACAACTTCTAACTTGGGTATCGGTTCGGTGCGCGAGTCGCGGCTTTAGAACCACGGCGATGGCGCGGTCGCTATGATACAAGTTCTGGTTCGAACCGACTTTGGTATGCGAGATCCGACTTAGGATCGCGCGCAAACGTCGAATATGGGTCGAGGGTTATCGGGATTCAACCGGAAGGACCGCGAAAGCCAATGGAATGGTATGGACTATGTTATGGGTCTTACAATTCTTCCCTCCAAATAAAAATTTTATCCTCGAAATTTACACGATCATTACAAGTAAACATAACTCATAATAGAAGAGGAAACAATGCATCGTCATATATAATCAGAGACAACATACAAGATACATTATACACTCAATCATCAAAGAGATGGGGATAGCGCTCTCGAACCTTCGCCTCGTGCTCCCAAGACGCCTCATCAACAGAATGGTGACCCCACTGAACTTTCACCAAGGGAATGACCTTGGTTCGGAGGACCTGCTCCTTCCGATCAAGGATACGAACTGGCTGCTCAATGTAAGAAGCGTCCTCACGAACCTCTAGCGGCTGCCAATCAATAACCGGAATGATATCTGACCCACACTTCCTCAGCATAGAGATGTGAAAAATATTGTGGATGCCAGACAACTCAGATGGTAAGGCAAACCTATAGGCCACAGCGCCAATGCGCTCAGTGATCTCAAAAGGTTCTATAAATCTTAGGGCAAGCTTGCCCTTCGCTCCAAACCGAACTACGCCCTTCATGGGTGAGACCTTGAGATACACATGGTCCCCTACAGCAAATTCTAAGGGACGTCGCTGGCGATTAGCAAAACTCTTCTGCCGGCTCCGAGCTATGCGCATCCTCTAACTGATGATATTAATATCCTCTAACATCTTCTACACAAGCTTGGGACCTAGGAGACGCCGCTCTCCTACCTCAGTCCAACAACTCAGAGATCTGCATAGTCTGCCATACAATGCCTCAAAAGGAGCCATGCTAATGGTCGCCTGATAACTATTATTATATGCGAACTCAGTCAATCACAAATGCTCATCCCAACTACCTCCAAAATCAATCCCGCAGGCCCGAAGCATATCCTCAAGTATCTGATTGACCCTCTCGGTCTGGCCATCGGTCTACAGATGATACGCAGTGCTGAGCCACAAATCAGTGCCCATATCTCTCTGAAAGCTCCCCCAAAATTGAGACGTGAACTTCGGGTCTCAGTCTGAAATGATCGAGATATGAACACCATGCAGTCTCATGATCTCATCAATAAATAACCTGGCTAGCTGATCTGAATGTCAAGTCTCACGAATCACAAGAAAATGTGCTGACTTCGTCAGATGGTCCACGATAACCCAGATGGTGTCATGACCACGTTGAGTCCTCGGCAAGCCCATAATAAAGTTTTTCGATACGTGCTCCCATTTCCACATGGGGACACTCAGTGGCTGCAACAGACCAAGAGGTTTCTGATGATCGGCCTTGACACGCTGGCAAGTGTCACACTTGGCCACAAAACTGGTAATCTGGCGCTTCATCCCTGCCCAAAAATACTGTCTCCTCATATCGCGATACATCTTCGTTGAGCCAGGGTGGATAGAAAACCGCGATCGATGTGCCTCAGTCATAAGATCTCTACGCAACTCAGGAATATCTGGGACACATAATCAGCCTCTGAAGCGAAGTCCACCATTAGAACCAATCTGCTAATCTATCTGACTCTCAGATGCTGCCTCTGCTTGGTAATCCTTTAACGACTCATTTGTCTGCGACAAGAGAGGGTTGAATCGATAGACTCGATAGCTGAACGATAGAAGACTATAGACCAAAATTAAAATTGTACTCTGTTATATCCTCGAGCATCCTCCACTCCTGAATCATCATATGTGCCAGCAAGCCTCGTGGCTGACAGCTAAGGGCATCGGCCACCACGTTCGCTTTGCCTGAGTGATATTGAAGGTCAAAATCATAATCCTTTAGAAGTTCCATCCAGCATCTCTGTCTCATGTTCAGTTTAGATTGAGAAAATAGATACTTCAAGCTCTTGTGGTCGGAGAAGAGCTCGAACCTAACCCCATAAAGATAGTGTCTCCACACCTTCAGTGCGAAGATGACTGCTGCTAACTCCAAATCATGCGTGGGGTAGTTCAGCTCATGAACCTTGAGCTGACAAGACGCAAAGGTTACTGGTTTACCTTGCTGCATCAGGACAACACCCAATCCAATACGTGAGGCATCGGTAAATACAACAAATTCATCACTCCCAGAGGGAAGAGTGAGGACAGGAGTGGATGTCAGACGGTCCTTCAGCTCCATAAATGCCTTCTCACATGCATCAGTCCAAATAAAATCTGTATCCTTTCGAGTCAACCTGGTTAATGGGGCTATAATACAGGAGAAACCCTCAATAAAACGTCGATAGTGTCCCACTAAACCAAGAAAACTGTGGATCTAGAACGCAGTAGTGGGCTGGCCCCATTGAAGCACTACCTCAATCTTCGAGGGGTCCACCGTGACACCCTCTCTCGTCATCACGTGACCGAGGAATCTCACCTCCTCCTGTCAGAAATCATACTTCTCTAGCTTCGCATACAGCTGGTGGGTACGGAGGGTCTGTAAGGTGATCTCCAGATGCTGTATATGGTCCTCATGAGTCCTCGAATATATCAAAATTTTATCCATAAAGACCACAACAAACTGATCGAGATATAGACAGAAGACCCCGTTCATTAACTGCATGAAAATCACGAGTGCATTGGTCAGTCCGAAGGACATGACCTAAAACTCAAAATGACCATAACAAGTCCTGAAAGTAGTTTTCGGGATGTCCTCCTCTCGAACTCGAATATGATGATATCCGGAATGCAGGTCAATCTTCGAAAAGAACTATGCACCCTGTAGCTGGTTGAACTAATCATCTATCCTCAGAAGCGGGTACTCGTTCTTGATCGTGACCCGATTGAGCTCGTGGTAATCTACGCAAAGCCTAAACGAGTCATCCTTCTTCCTGATGAAGAGTACCGGTGCTCCCCAAGGTGAACTACTTGGACAAATGAATTCCAACCCACGTAACTCGTCCAACTGTTGCTACAGCTCACGCAACTCCATCGGTGCCATACGGTACGGGGCCTTCGAGATGGGGGCGGTACCAGGCACAAGATCTATCTGGAACTCAATATGACGGCGAGGCGGTAACCCCGGGATCTCCTGAAACATGTTGAAAAAATTACAAATAATTGACAAATGGTCAATACATGCTGCAATACGCTCCTCAACAGCGCAAGACATCAAGCATGACAATGGCTCTCCTCTAAGCTCACGATAAACTGAAACTGTAGCAAGCCGGGTATGCAGAATGTGACTGTCCTCACGGAGCAGTCTAAGATGGCGTAATACTCGGTAAGCCAATCCATGCCCAAGATAACGTCAAAATCTGACATCGGCAGCATGAATAAGTCAGCAGGAAAAGAGATATCACCAACCAGAACAGGGCAAGTCGAACAGAAACGGCCCAATATTGTGGTCTTTCCCAAGGGTGTCGATACGATCAATCCCTCACTAGTAAACTCTGTCGAGAATCCAGTCGATTGGCAAAATTCCTCAGATATGAATGAGTGTGAAGCACAGGAATCAAACAGTACATGTGCGATGCATGAAGAGACTGAAAGTGTACCCTCTATAACTCCTCCACAGGTCTGCGGGTCCTGCTAAGCTGCATAAAATCTACCCTAAGCTAGTTGGGGAGGTGCATGTCCCCTTTGAGGTCCCTGGTGTTGTTGCTGCCTCTGCGGTGGCCTGTATTGTTGTCTCTGCTGCTGCTAGGTCCTAAGGTGGCTGTGGACACTGCTGATGGGGTCGCTGCTGCTGTAGGGGCTGTTGCGGTGCTCTCAGCTGCTGCTGTGGTGCTCTCAGCTTTTGCAGATGAGGGCGGGAGCACTCAGATATGTGGTGTCTTGTCCCACCACATCCAAAATAGGTCCCTGAGAATGGTTGTTGGGGTGATGCAGGAGGTGCTACTGGTGCTCTAGCAGGTGGGTGGCTCCTGTACCTCTGTGGTCGTTGATGCTGTTAGGAGCTACTAGAGGGGGCCTGCCTCTTTCGATTCTTTCCTCTTTCTGATCTCGATCGCTCTGCGAGCCGACCCACTCAGTCTCGTATATCTGAGTCCTCCGTACTACCGCCTGAAACGTTGGGAGCTAGTACCTAATAACATGGTCTCGAAGACCGTAAAATAAGTCGTTCTCGAAATGGTAGGCCTTCCGCCCCTCATCATCAACCATATATGGCGTAAACCTCAATAGCGCCACGAAACGGGCCGCGTACTGCGCCACGGTCATGTCCCCCTACACCAGATTCTCGAACTTCAGTACTCTCTGACGATGAATGTGGTAAGGGAAGTACTGCCCTCGAATCGATCGATAAATTCATCCCATGTCCAGACATAGTCAGGTCCAGCGACACGGGTAACGGAGGTCCACCAATGCTCTGCCTTACCCTGGAGAAGGAATACAGCCAATCAGACTCACTGATCGGTCGTACATGTCATAATATCGAAGATCTTCTCCATATCGAAGCACCACGTCTCGGCTACAGTCGGATCTAGCTCGCCCTGGAAGTGCGAAGGATCAAGCTGTCAGAACTCATGAAGAAGGGCACTCAGGCAACCCTGCTCGGCATGGGCTGGCGAAACAACTGGGGGCCTACCCTGTCCCTGAAATACGGCTGTCACAGCCTGTAACATCTTCTGTAATTGAGAGACACTCACATGTACGGTCGGCTCCTCACCGACCTCAGGTGGAGGAACGTCATCCTCAGGCAGGGGAGCAGGGATCTCTGGCGGTGGAACGGGAGGTGCAGGTGGTAAAGCTGGAGCCTCAGATGGTGAAGCGGGAGTCGATCGGGTCACTCTCCTGGGCATTATGTCTTACAGGAAGAATAAGGACGCCAATCAACCTTGAGAATCGCACGTTAGGGAACTCGATCGGAAGGTTATGCACTTCGAACCTAATTGTCTTAAACTCATAGTAAACATGTGATGTTATTCTCGGTTATTCCTAAGTATGCTATGATACTAACTTTTATCGTGCCTCAAACTAGGAAACCAAGCTCACAAAATTCTCGATCGCTGAATCCGGCGCCGACAGCCTTCATAGTACCCCATTCTCGGCTCCCGACACCCATACACCAGGTTCCTATCCTGGGATGCTACAAGGAGGATTTCTAATCATTAATCTGATTCATAATGAGTATAACTACAAGCATAACCTACGAACAATAACCATAAAACCATCATCACACAATTCACTATGATAAAAAAAATTTGAGTACAATGCGTATGAAAGGGAAATACAAGATAATGAAGATGACAGGAAACTCCAAAAGCTCGACTGTGTGTTCCAAACTGCAGACTATATGCTCTAATTATGGCTACGTCCTGGCGTCACCTACACGCATCGATCGTGCATAAGCTTATAGAAAGCTTAGAGGGCGATGTAAGTGTGTGCACAATAAGAGCATGCTCAGAATGCAAGGTCAGAGAAATGAGGAATCATGATGGTAAATACATGAATGCAATCAATCATACCAAGGTTATATAGTGCAAGATATGAATGTTATCTGCCATAACACGACCATGCGATGTGAGATGCAACTCAAGCATGTCAATCCTCATCATATATCAGTACAGTTCTCATTCTGGATAATCTCTGGGGTTTAACACACTCCAAATGACACTATCTCTCTCTTAGCCGCACAGTCCAAGTAAGCGTAAGAAACCTCACTATCCGCTTGGCCAATAGTCTGTCAATACCTATTCGGCACGTCGATAGTGGACTTATTTACGAGCTGGTCAGACTCAGTCTAGTATTTCCTCCTACCCTTAGGCGAGTAAGGCCACACCCCTTTCTAACCAACCACGACACAGTGGGAGATGCGGCCTCCTAGTATTCAGCCCTCGTGCGCTCATATATCCACTCGGTCTTGACGTTAGAGTCATCCTCTGATACCATCGAGTTTAGGGATTTTCACCCAGGGACATCTATGGTACCCTGATGCTTAGTAACAATATTTTTAGTATTCAAACCACCCACCCACGATGTGTCTGTGGAGGCTAGGGCCCTAATGTCGCTAAGGCATACAATAATCACAATCACACAAATGCAAGTGCATGAACCGCCCTACCAGACATGCAACAATCTTGCGCGTACCGCGCGCTCATGTAGGGTAACCCCGTCTATCAGGGAGCCTCTAAACAATTCGTCCAAAGGCATATGCTATGATCAGTCACTCCTCATATCAGGCATACATATGATGCGTATGATCATGAATCATAGATCTATACTAAACATGTTATATGGTAATGGGCTCTATTCAAAAGGAAGATGGGCCCTGATTAAAACGATGATGGGCCTAGACGGCCTACGCGCTACAAGTATGGGCCTATCAATGGGCCCTAGGGAGAGTGACAATGTAGACATTTAACCAACATTATCTTTACAATGTGGACATCAAACCATCATTGTTCCCAAGGCATAGCCCGTTATAAAGGTCAACACATATACCATGGGAGAATCATACTACAATGGGCTTTAGGTACGTCCTAATGGGCTTCGACCCATGAGCCTCAAGTACATCAAATGGGCCACATAGCATGGGTCTCGTATATATTGAAGTGGACCTCAACATCGGGCCATAAATACGTCAAGATGGGCCTAATTACGTGGGCCTTGCATACATCATAATGAGCCTCATAATATGGGCCTCATATTTATTAAGGCAAGCCTCAACATCGGGCCTTATACAAACTAGGGTGGGCCTCAACAATGGGCCATAAGTATGGTAAGTGGGCCATACCACATGCGCCACGTGAATATCAAATGGGCTGCACTAATGAGCCCCATGTATATCAAATGGGCCACACCCAAATATATAAGTGGTGATAATGATTTTCACCATTAAAATTCTAAAGGCCCACCATAACATTTATTTTCCATCCAATCTGATCATAAGGTCCCAAAGAATTTTAATGGTAGCCGCCCAATCCTCACTTTACTATAGTGTGGTCGACCTGATACATAGATCTGCCTTATTTTTAGTCTCAAGCCGTGAGATGGGCTTTCAAAATGGTTGGATGGTTTGGATGCAACATATGCATCATGGTTGGTCCTATAGGGATGGAAGGGATGGATGACATAGATGAAACACATGCATCATGGTGGGGCCCACACTAATGGAGGGATTACGATACATACATCAGTGGGTCCCATGTGGGGCCCACCATAATGTTTATTTTCCATCGAACCCATTGATAACGTCACCCGTGACTAGGGCCCACCACAATATTTATTTTTCACCCAACCTGTTGATAAGGTCACGTGGACCTGGGGTGGACCTGGGCCCACTGAAATGTTTATATGCAATCTAAACTGTTTATAAGGTCACGTGGACCTGGGCACACGGTGATGTTTATATGGAATCCAAACTGTTTATAAGGTCACGTGGATCAGGGCCCACGATGATGTTTATATGCAATCCAAACTGTTTATAAGACCACACAAACCTAGATTGAGGAGGAAAAATAAATTTCATATTGATCCAAAACTTCCGTGACACATAAAGGGTTTTAATGGTAGGCGTCCAACTCATTATTTCTTGTGATGTGGGCCACCTGAGATCCGTATATGGCTGATTTTTGGGGTGGCCCGCTGCCCTGAGGGGGGCCCACCAAATGCACCATGTTGATGTTTAACACACGTCATAGTGGGGCCCACGGCTGGGACTGTGGGTCCCTGCCTCCAGTGGTCAGCGTCCTCGTGTCAGCGGCAACAACAGACGTCGCTGCCTCATGTTGTGTTTTTTTTTTTTGAAAACATTTTTCTCATAATTTTTCGCAAGTGGGGCCCACCTTAGGAAAATCCAACCTAACCACTGGTTTCTACAGCCCCCGATCTACTAAATGAGACCAATATGTGATATATTTCTGACGAATAGAAGAATTCAGGTGGGTTTTAACGGCTATGGTATGACCCGCTTGATTATCAGATCAGCCTCGTCTTTTGGCTTAACACCTAAAATAATATAAGAAAAAGGATGGACAACTTAGATCAAGCACATACATCAAGGTGGGGCTTGCATGAACGGCCCACCATTTCCTTTCCTTTTTTTTTTTGTTAGCTCGTTAGTACACGCATTCCATGTTAGCTGCCAGCACGTCCAGTGTCCAGGGACGCTGGACGGCACAGATAAACACATCATTGTGGTGGGTCCCACATGCATGTGGCCCACCTGATCAACCTGATGTTTGTGTTTTCCTTTAATCAGGCCCGTCCAAATGGACGACCATGTGGGCCACTCGGTGGATGGCATGGATAATATGCATGCTTCATGATGGGCCACACACACATATTAGGTGGACCAACAACAAGGAATGGGAAAGAGAGACATAGATAGAGAGAGAGAGAGAGAGAGAGAGAGAGAGAGAGAGAGAGAGAGAGAGATATGGTGAGATAGAGGAACCCCGCCACTATGGGCCCCTCTTGATTAAATCACATACATCAAAATGGGTCCCACCAATAAGTGGGCCCTAAAATAAGAAATAACAGTGGATCACCCACCTCTAGGCCTTCTCCTTGCTCCCTTAGGCTCCTAAGCTCCTTGCCTTCAACTTTGATGGAGGTTGATGGGGTTTTGATGGTGTAGATGAGAGATGAGAGGGTGTGCCACACTTATGGTTTGGGAGAGAGGGAGCTTGGACGTGTGAATTTTTGCTTGGAAGAGATTTTTTTGAGAAAATGAGGGAGAGAGAGAGAAGTGATGGGTTGATAAGAGGTGATGGAGTGATGTTTGATGGGTGATAGGTGGAGTGATGTATTGTAAGAAAGGGATGGGTGGAGAGAGAGAGAGAGAGAGTTGACTTTGAGAATGGGAGAGATGGGTTACTTGTACTTGGGTATGGTTTGTACTTGACATGAGTGATTGATTGATTGATGGGACATGATGTAGAGATTCCCTCGAAGTTCGTAACGCGTGGCGTTTCTTTGGAATGAACGTAGACCTATAACTTCTAACTTGGGTATAGGTTCGATGCATAAGTCGTGGCGACGGCGCCGTCGCCATGATACAAGTTTTGGTTTGAGCCGACTTCGGTATGCGGGATCCGGCTTAGGATCACGCGTAAACGTCGGATACGGGTTGAGGGTTGCCGGGATTCGATTGGAAGGACTGCGAAAGTCAACGGAACGGTACGGACTATGTTATGGGTCTTACATCTAACATATATCCGCGTACATAATTGTACTCATACACTATACATAAAGGAAACTCTGAATGATCCAATGGGTTCTAGGATCTTTCACCCAAGTAACACAATTGTCCTACTTGCTTACTCTAAAGTCTTTCACACAAGGGACACGATTGCCCTAATTACTGGCTTTAGGGTCTTTCACCCAAGGGACACGATTGTCCTACTTGTTTGTATCATTCTCATTTTTTTTCAACAATTGCATAATAAATAGAATGCATGAATATCATGAACGATTCAAAATCAACAACAAAATAGTTTAATAAATTATATTTCCATAATAAAATGCAAATTTTATACATAGATGCTATTAAAATTCAGTCCCTGAAATTCTTATAAATTCGAGTTGTTTTCAGTAACAACATAAATTTTTTAGAATTTCTAGAGGTTCGGTATGTATTCTATAACAGTTTGAAAATTTATACCAAAACACGCATATTTGTTGGAAATTTTATTTAAGTCATGAAATTTCTATTTTAAAAAAAATTATATATTGAGAGAACTAATTATTTTATAATAAATTTCAATTTTCCTTTTTAATCCATAAAGAATGCTTAATTGGCTTCATCATTAAATTATGTTAAAAATTTTAATTTTAATTTAACCCAGAGTCTTGAATAGAAAAATTAATCGTATCAAAATTCTAACTTAAATAATTTAATTAACCATATATATTGAACTTTATATTAATCACAAAATACCAAAATCTTTAATTTCCAACTAATTCAGAATTCTTCTCAAATTTGATTTAATTAATTTTAAATAGATTTAATTCTTAATATGTTTGAATTAAATTTGAATTTCAACTTAGTATAATTACTATTAATCTTGTAAATACTAACCTCATAATTAAATTATAATATAAACTAAAATTTAAGTAAACCATCTTAAAATAAATCTAATTTAACTAATCATATAATCTTAAAGTTTAGATTTATATTTGATATATACTTAGAAATATTAAATTAATTATTTTAAGATTTTATAAATCATATCAATTAAAATTTTAAAATTTATGTGGGAATTTATGTTACCAATTAATTTATATATGTCAAATCGAAATAAAGTTCAGAAAAATCTTAAACCTAAAACTTTGAATTTCATAAATAGAAATTAATTTACAAGCTTAGATTTAATAATAAACTTGAATCATTAATAAAAGAAATTTTCAAGAATTTAACCTAATTTTAATTTACATAATAAAATAATTTCAAATTTGTGGTCAAATTTTAATCTAACTAAAGAGATCATTTAAATATGATTTTAACAACATTAACCTCAATAGTTTCAGTAATGTAAAACATCATATTGTAATTTAAAAAATGTCAATTTGAATCAAATTTAAATTAAAAGTAAAATTTTCAGAAATATTAATATAAAAGAATCCTGAAATTAAATGGGTTTTATATTGCCCATGGTAAATCATTTTAATCTAATTGAGCACATAATTCGAGCCATTTGAAACCATAATTTATATATGATTTTCTAGAAATAATTCAAAAATTAATAATCCCTAGGAATGGGTTAATTTAAATCAATTATCTACCACATTTTTAGGGTAAAAATTTAAATAAACAAAGGTATCTAGAAAATTTCAGATATGTGGTAGAATCACCTTCCAGATTTGCTGGATTGATCTAAACATGACCTGAATATAGGCTTGATTTGGATTAAACTCTCCCTTAGAGTCACTTAATAAGGCCTAAACTCAAACCCAAAGTTGTCCCTCATTCACTTAGTTGTTGCTCTCTTTCTAAATGGATCTAAGGTCTTATAGCCCTCTCTACACGGCTCTGAAAATCAGAGTCCAAGAGTACTCTAGCGGTAGTTTGAGCATGAAACTCCTATAGCATGTCTCCATGAGTGATTAGGTTTGCAAAAATATTGACGGCTTAGATCCATTCCTAACGGATGACTGATGATCTCATAAATATTATAAGGCTCACACAATGACCAGAGTGAGTTTTTTATTGACAACTACGTATGTCCTTAAGGTGGGTTCCTTGGCGGAGACGAAGAAGGTCACAACGGCAGGATCACATCAGTTGCATTTATTTTTTATTTTGAATCATATGGATCACCTAGGTTGACCTTAAAAAGCTTATGGATGTGCAAATTCGAAGCTCTCATGATGATTGGGTGGTGGTTCATTCAATTGAAGTGTGCGACTATGGCACATTGTTGCGATAAAAGCGGTGGATTGGGAGGTATCATTGGCTTAGTGGCGTTTCAACTAAGGTTCTAAAACCTCCCTGATAGATCTTATATGGTTGGGATTGAATGAACATTAGTCATGTGGTGATTCTCACCAACTTGCAATGCCGAGAAAATGGAAAAATTTGAAGTAACGGGGTGGTGTGGTAACGTGGATTGCCTACGGAAGGCTCTTGTAAAGTCCTCCTGCAATGGAAAAGCTAGGTGGGGTCCATGATGATGAATAAGTGTAAATCCAACTGGTTTATCTGCTTTACCGAGTTAGGACGGGGCAAGAGTTCAAAGATGAGGTAGATCCATCGGTCAGGTGGATCGCAAGATAGAAATAGTGAGGGATAACTACCTACCGTTGAAGTCTTCTTAAGATTGATGAATGGTCTGGATTGGTAGGTTGTCAGCCTATGTTGCACTCACAACTCTCTGGAGTTTGAGGAAGAAAAAGAGACCAATTCATGCTCAATTGCAAGGGATGTCCCTCCCCCCCCCGGCCTAGGATCAATGGGCCCCAATGTGATATCAATGAGGAAATCCACACCGACCATCTGACTGGCTAGATTATGCTAGGACATGGGGGTCGAAAGTGATGTAGATTTAAGGCTTAGGTGGGTTGCACGGCCAGAAAGTGGGTCAAAGAAATGTTTATTGTTAAAACTTACCTAGGGGTCGTCTAACACTATGGATTTAAGGGAGTTTGAGGGGATTTCAAATCCCCTGGTTGTTTGGGACCACAAAGTAACTTGGGGTTTCAAATGGAGGAGGGGGGGTTAGTTTTGAAATCCATGGTAAAAGCTTAGATTATATCTAAAATCATTCCAAGAGCTGCATGTGTCACATGTGTGTCATTAGACTATTAATCTATTATACACATGGCTCACTAATTACGTCTCAATTGCATCACTATAATTACTTTAATATGATAATCAGTGTCGTCCAAATATTGTCTATGTAAATCAATGGTTAAAAATTATTGGTTAGTCACTCGGACGTGATCTTATGTGTGAGACCTATATCTTAGCCAGTACCATTCCATAGGCTTCTGCGGTCCTCTCGGTATAATTCCGGTGACCTACGATTTGTGATCGGCGTTTGCGCATAATCCTGAGTCGTATCCCGTATTCCAGAGTTGAATCAACCCGAGACTTATATCCTTGCGACCGCGCCACCGTCTCGTCTCGCGCGTTGAGGCGATACCCGGGCCAGGAGATTTGGGCCCGTATTTAGTTCGAGAAAAACACCGCGCATTGCAAATCCCAAGAGAACATATCCCATAAATCTCATCAATCAAGTACATGTCCCATCCCTAAAAGTAACCCCTAAAGTCAACTCTTGCTCTCTCTCTCTTTCCACCCACAATGTCAAGTACACACCTATCACTTACCCATCACTCCATCACCTCTCACCCATCCCTATCTCTCTCTCTCTCTCTCCTTACAACCTCTCTCTCTCATCTCTCTCTCATTCTCCCAAGCAACCCAGGTCCAAGCTCCATGGGAGAGAGCTAGTGTGGCTTTCAAGCTCTATGGGAGATAGCTAGTGTGGCCCACCTTCCTACTACCCAATTCCACCCTCCAAAAATCATCTCGACCATTGAATTGCATCCCTTGGAGCTCTAGAACACATTGGTGGAAAAAGAGAGAGGAGATCAAAGGTGGGTGTTTGTTTTAGGGTTTGATTTGTGTGATTTTGATGGTTTGAGGGCCCACTTTTGGTGGGACCCATCTTAATGTATGCATTGTATAGGGAGGGCCCATAGTGGCGGGGTCCCTCTCTCTCTCTCTCCTTTTCTATTGATGGCCCACCTTGATGTCTTTTGGTCTGCACCGTCTAAATGGACGTTGGAAGAGGTTTGGCTGGAGTTCCTCCACCAACTATGTTGTTGTCCCTTGACGATAGCAAGCTTTGTGGGGCCAACCATGATGTATGGGCCTTACCTACACCGTCCAGCAAGGGTACCCACCATGAGATATGTGTTTTATCCCAGCCGTCCATCATCTGGACGGTGGGTGTCCACGTGATTTATGGGTCTGTCCTCACCGTCCAGACCCTGGATGGTGGGACTCCACCGTGATAAGTGTTATATCCAAGCCGGACATGGCCCACCTAATGTATGTTTTGGATCCACATTGTACACGTGTGGTCCACTATGATATATGTGTTTTATCAATGTTGTCTGTCCATCCGAACAGTCCTGTATAGGGGTCACCATGATGCATCTATAGCCAGGCCGTTCATCCATTTTTTAGCAGGTGTGTGGGGCCCACCCCACACGTGCTGCACGCGTGGGATGAGACCCACCTTGATGTATTTATTCTATAACCACTTCGTCCATTTGATTGGATGAGTAGCTCAGCTACTGTACTGAAGTCAGCAAGTTCTATGGGTTCCACACCAGCCTTCTAACTGATGTGTTGACGTCAGCAAGTTTGGTGGGACCCACCTTGATGTAAGTGTTTTATATCCACTTCGTCCATCCAGTAAGGGGACATGGACCCCACCTTGATGCATGTGCTTCATTCCATGCCATCCATCTTGAGGGTCCATCGTGATGCATGTATTTCTCCAAGCCGCACATCTATTCAGATCAATGGGACCCACCTTGATGTATTTATTCTATAACCACTCCGTCCATTTGATTAGACGAGCAGCTCAACTGTTGTATTGAAGTCATCAAGTTCTGTGGGTCCCACACCAACCTTCCAGCTGATGTGTTGATGTCAGCAAGTTTGGTGGGACCCACCTTGATGTAAGTGTTTTATATCCACTCTGTCCGTCCAATAAGGGGATGTGGACCCCACCTTGATGCATGTGCTTCATTCCATGCCATCCATCTCGAGGGTCCATTGTGATGCATGTATTTCTCCAAGCCGTCCATCTGTTTAGATCAATGAGACCCACCTTGATGTATTTATTCTATATTCACTCCGCCCATCTGTCCAGATCAGTTGGACCCACCCGTTGTGAGCAGATTGACTGGTGTACCTCACTCCAACTATGTAGCTATTGTACCACATTAACATGTTTTGTGGACACCGCCATGATGTATTTATTTCATCCACACCATCCAGATTGTGCTGGACGGTGCTAGACAATGTTTAAACAATGCTGATTTACATGGACTGTGTTTGGATGGTGTTGTCCAATGTTTGGACAGTGCTGATTTACATGGACAATGTTTGGCAGTGCTGATCATCATTAATGAGGGATGTGCCCCATAGAATAATAGTGTACAGTGATACACATGTTACACCTGCAACTATTGAAATGATTTTTGGTGTAATCCAAACTCTCACTTGAGGCCCATTGGTGCTGCCCATCCATCAGACCCATCTTGATGTATTTGTGGCCTATCCGTTAAGGCCCACCTTGATGCAATTGTGACCCATGTGATGAGGCCCATTGTTGTGTGCATTAGGCCGTGAGACCTAGCCCATTGTGATGTGTTCCCGGCCCATTTGGTAAGGCCCATTGTGATGTATTTCTGGCCCATATATGTGGCCCAATATGATATTTGTGCGGCCCATGTCATGCGGTCCATTGTGATGTGTATAGACCCATGTCATGCAACCTAATTTGATGTATTTGAGGCCCATTAATGTAACCCACTTGATATATATATATGAGGCCCATTGGCACGGCCCATTAATGCAGTCTACTTGATATATATGAAGCCCATCGATGCGGCCCATTGTTGTCGCCCATCTTGATGTATATAAGGCCCATTGGTGCGACTTGTGGGTGTGGCCCACTTGATGTATATGAGGCCCATTGATGCGGCTCACTTGATGCATATGAGGCCCATTATGATATATTTGAGGCTCATGTTTGAGGCCCATTGCCATATATATTTGTGGCCCATTTGGTAAGGCCCAATGAGATGTAATTTCGACCCATATATTGCAGCCCATTTGATGTATATAGGGCACATGTATTGCGGCCCATTGTGATGCATATGAGGACCCACCTATTATGCATGAGTGGCCCATTGCGATGTTTATTAGGCCTTTGTGTGAGGCCATGGACCCACTATATGTTTGACTCTATGTGGGTCACTCCTTGGGAACAATGTTGGTTAAATGTCTACATTGATGGGCAATGATGGTTAAATGTTCTCATTATGACCTTTCCTTAGGCCCTTGTTAGGCCGATTCCAATTATCAAGGTTGATTGTCGAGATCGATTCCGATTGTTGAGACCGATTCCGATTGTCGAGGCTGATTCTGATTATCGAGGCTGATTTCGATTGTCTAGGTTGATTATCAATGCCGATTATCTATGCTGGTTGTCAATACCGATTATAAGTATGTGACAGTATAACATCATGATACATGCTCATACGCATCATCTGCATGTTTGTTATGAGATGTGGTTGGCCATTACATATGCCATAGGGGAGGTTGTTTATGAAATTCTCTGATAAGAGAAGTTACCCCATATGAGCGCGCGATATGTGCATGATTGATACATAGATGGATTGTGTGACTCATGCATCTCGCATTTTGGGATATGACTACTGTACATCCTAACATCATCAGGGTCGTCGCCTCCACAAGTATATCGTGAATAGCCAGATGGGACACCGAAAATACGCTCTAGCATATGGGCGCCATAGATATCCCTATTTAAAAATTCCTAAACCTCCGTGGCCAGGAGACGCTCCAACATCTAGACCAACCGGATTACATGAGTTCCCGAGTGCCCAATACCAATAGGCCCTGTCATCACTGTATCGTGATCGGTTGGAAGTGGGTGTGGCCTTATCCGCCCGATTCATAGTGGGCAAAATTAGGATGAGTTTGAACAGATCATAAATGAGTCCACTATCTACATTCCGGGTATGTATTGGCTGACTACTGGCCAGGAGGATAGTGAGGTCTCTTCCACTCACTTGGTTGCCCGCAATGGGGGGACAATTTGGTTTGGAGTGTACTAGACCCCGATGATGATCCCAAAGATGTACAGTATTGATGCGTTGACTTATTGAGTAGGAGTTGCATACCCATTCATTCATTCATTCACTATTCACTCGGGCTGGTGGTGCACAAGTAATTATTATGTACCTTCGTAATGGTAAAGATTTTAGTTGGGGTGCGTGACTAACTTGAGGTCAGGGGTTTACCACATTGAGTCTGCCTATCCAAATTTAGGTATGGGACTGGTTTGAATAGAAGTCCCTTGTGATGGACCCCATAGCCTATGATACTACGTACTACCATCCCGACTTCACTCCATCTTAGTCATTTTATTTGCACCGCATATTACATTGCATTCACAATATTTAGCATTTTGGGCTACTATGTTTCTGCATTTATATGGCTTAGATGAGATTGATTGTATTCGTACCACGTCAGAATTTGCATATTGTATTACATCATTGGCATCTGATATTTGACTCATTATGATCTGCATTTCATACTCTGATATTGTATGACTCATGGACTTGCCAGCATTTCTGATATTGTATGATTATGACATTGTATTGAATACTTGACACTTACCTTGTGCACACACTTACACCACCCTTTAAGCTTTCTATAAGCTTATGCATGATAGATGCGTGCAAGTGATGTTAGGTTGCAGCAGCATTGAGCTTGGAGCATGCAGCGGTCTTCTGGAGCTTTGATTTTCGATATATGTATTTCTCTTTCAGTATTGTATTCAACTTTTTATATTAGTGGATATGTGATGATGATGTTGCCTTTGTAATTTGGGTAAACTAGTGGTTATGCTTACTACGAGTTAAATGCACATTGAAAAAAATCCTCCTTATAAGATCCCAGGATCGGAATCTTGCGTATGCACACTGGGAGCTAAGAATGGGGTATTACGGAGGTTGTCGGCAATAGATTCGGTGATCGAAATTTTTGTTAGCCCGGTTTCCGAATTTAGGGCATGACATTATGGCTCATTCAAGATTTGAAATTTTAGTATTTATTTTAGCAGGCTTATTACAACCCTTGTGTCAAACATTACACACGTTCACTAATTAGAAATATTAAAGTTGATTTAGTAATTAAATTTAAACCCCCTACAAATATATTATGCATAACTACTTTTGGATTAAAGTTGATGCTGAATCCACAGTGGTAAACACAGTTAAAGGATTTCAAATCCAAGGGTTCCAAATCCACGCTCTCAAATAGGCCCTAAGGTTCATCGTGGTGTTTATATGCTATTCACACTGTTAATAAAGCTGTTCTTTTCTGAGATTAATTATAGACATGAAATAATGACTTGCTCCAAAGCTTTTATGGTCCCACATATGTATCAACGATGGATATTTATGACCGTATAGGGCTAGCATACACTGTTGTCCACGTAATAAGAAGAGTTTACACATTGCTAGATACCTAAGTAGGTTCTCATGTTGCTTACCACCTTGTGCTACACGTTGCCCCTTTTTCTACTCTTCTTTCTTTATAACAATAACGCGCATCATGATATTAATAGGGGTCACATCTCACCGTGTAGGTGATAGCAAGAGGGTGGTATGCGCACTACATATGACACACCCTAGGTGGACTAGCAATTGAGCGGTTTTGGAACAACAAATGTTTGAACCTAAATGATACTTTTCATATGAATAGTTGTAGGATGTTGATCCTAAATTGGACAGTCAACAGGTTTTGGAATTGTGAATAAATAGGTTCATATGTTTCACTGACGTGTGGTAAGGTCAACTTACAGTGGGTTTCATAAATTAATTACAATGTGAGGATGCCTGAGGCAACAAATGTAAGACAAGTTCAAATGCATATGAGTTCTCTCTCTCTCTCTCTCTCTCTCTCTCTCTCTCTCTCTCTCTTTCTCTTTTGGGAAATGTGGGTTATTATGAGAATGTCACTAGCTCTCAATTCCATTTTTTACATGATATTTAAGTTGCGTGTACCTTAAGATTGGATCATCTAATCCATACGAAACTTGATGCCCTACTTTAAGCGTACTCTATCCAATGAGCCTTACCATAGTTAAGAATGAAAATTTAATGGCTTCTCTCCTCCATGTGTCCACGTGACATGTACATGTGACCCATGTGAAAGTAATCAATGGTTATAAAGTACATCCATGGACTTCGAAATAGATGGTTTGCATTGGGTATTTGGGTGGTCCAGATGATAGATAAAAAAGTTATGAATGGTTAGATAATTGGATGCATGTAAAATAATCAAATAGCTAGGAGCTTAGTCGCATAACTGGTTTAACATGCGGCCACATTCACAAATGGACAGGTACAAGGTGTTTTTAGATGGGTCAGTTTAATAGTCTATCGAATGAACGGTTTATATTGATAATTAAGTGACTAAACCTATGATTATATGAATGGACGAACAAGTGAATGGTCACACACGTTAATCTCATGAAAAATGGATGGTCGGGTGAGTTTAATGTGTGCCTAATGATTAGGAATAGGCAAATCTATGAACAGTCTAGTTTTGTTTGCATTAGTGGTTAGAGTGCAAGTATGTATGTGTTTGTGTGTGTGTGTGTGTGTCACACAATTGACAATCTCATGAGTCAATGGTGCACCCTAACTAGGTAGATCGTACATATCAAAGGTCACAACTTGCATAAAATGATGGGTGAATGCATGGATGTATGCATGAATCTATGCATGTATGCTTCAATGAGTGCATGTGTATATGCATGTACATATATACACGCAGGCCAAAAGCATGGGTTGCTACAAGCAAAGGGTGAAGGAAGGTAAGCACTGACTTGAAACTGTGTTTATGTATCGACTGCGATACATATGCATTAATGATAGAGAAGTCATGACTCCTTGTATAATACGATTCTTGCGACATATCACATGGACAACTTAGAGGAAAGTGGTAGATGATATCATTTAGTATGACCTCAGTTAGGTAGAGTCGATGGGGAGAACGAGTGGAATAACGGCCAATTACATTTATTGCATTAGACAATAAAACAATGTCACATTCATTTTTTTTTTTTTCTAAAGACGAAGCAACGTGGAGGGCAATGTTGTACTATATTTCTAACCATTATAGAAAAAAACTAATAACAAGACGACTTATGACATTGTATGAGAAATAGAAGGTAGATGAAAGGATCTTCAAAATACTTGGAGCACTTTTTGTGAAATCATAGCTGTGTGTAAATCCAATTTTACACGTCATTGGATGGTCGAAAAAGTAATGTGTTTGAGTTATTCAATTTTTTTCTAAACATGAAGCAACGTGGAGGGCAATGTTATACCCTATTTCTAGCCATTTTAGAAAAAAAAAAACTCATAACAGGGCGACTTATAACATTGTATGAGAAATAGAGGGTAGATGAAAGGATCTTCAAAATACTTGGAGCGTTTTTTGCGAAATCATAACTGGCGTAAATTCAATTTTATACGTCATGGGATGGTCAACGAAGTGATGTGTTTGAGTTATTCAAAAGTTTAACAAGTAAAAAGAGAAACATAGTCGAGCTAAAATCAAAATAAAGTTTGGCTCATAGAAAAAGAACAATCATAAAAGAATAACGTAACAAAAATAATAATTTAGAGAGACTTTTCAACTACTGTAATCATTGGAGTAATTGAAAAAGCAAATAAAAGAATAAACTACAATAGAACTTTATGAATAACAGAAGAAATCATCGACATTAGCATTATCACCAATTATCTACAAATCAAACCAAACAAATCTATTAATTTATTTTATCTTAGCTTATTTTAAGAGCAACAATAATCAAGTAGCGGCAATTCTTAGCTATGGTCTTTAGATGTAATCTAAATCTATCCTTATGGCTCGATTTATACTTTATCTAGTATCATACAGTTCTTTTAAGAGACATATTCTTGCCATCACTCTTAGTAACCAATTGTTAGTTTTATCCTTTTATTTAATTGTTCTAGTATTTTTTAAAGCCTTTTCTCATATAAGATACAGCATCTCATATTTGAAGGAATAATTCCACTATTCAATTATCACCTAATTATTATAAAACTATACTAGTAGCAAAGTAAGTGACCGATATTATTATAATAATGTATGCTTTAATTAGATGTATCTAGTTCATTTGGCGCTCAGGTTAACGTTGATCTATTTGGATAAAGTTGCTTGATCAATTTTGACATGCCATCCACATTACATGTGACATTATAAGTAAATAAACTCAGCGCCAGTGCATCCAATCTATCAATAAGCTCATACAAATAGGGATAAAGGAAAAGAAAAGAAAAACCAAATACCAACTTAATATAAAACTTTTGTAGCCTATAAAAAGTTTTCAATAATCATTGACCATTTTTTCCGGTGGTATGGTTCATCTGAAATTTGCATCCGCTTCCGTTTTTGTTTCATGACTTAAAATAAGCTTGAAAAAAGTATGAACGGCGTGATATACAACGGATACATCGAAGTGGCACCAATGGTCAGGGTCTCCCAACCATATCGCTGGTTCGGTGGGTCTTACCTGAGTTGCGCTCGGACGTGTGACCATCGGGAGTCGATAAGACTGTCGGGCATCTTCGTTATTTTCTTTAAGATAAAGGGTACTTTCGTAAATTGTGGACATATTTATATTCACTGTTAAGGTTATTTCAGATCCGACTTTCCTGCTTAAAGCTCAGGCCTGATCTAGGAAAAAATAGATCAAAATCCTTCTGAGCGTCTTCAAATTCTTCCGATCTACTTTTCGATAGATTCTCGTCGCTCTCCTCGTCAATCTGTTGTATTTTTCTCCCAAATTTCTGCTGAAAATCGAAATCTCATCTGCTTTTGGCTTCTGAGGGTTTCTACTTTCCTCAATCCGTCCATCTTCTTACCATTTCTTCGTTTCATCAATGGATCGGTGAGTTTTTCCTTCATTTCTGTCAGATTCGATGGATTTGAGGCTTTCTTGCAGAATCTGATGAAATCTTCATACGTCTGCTTTAGATTTTTATCGTGTTGGATATCTTTGTTAGCACGTGAATCGTCGAAGGATTTTACCGCTTTTGCTGTCAAAATCCGGATTTCGGCTCCCGTTCTGTTCGATTGCTGAGGACCAGGTCGTTTTTTCATCTGTACTGAAGGTTTTGAGCATTTTCCTCTTGTGAAATTAGGATTTTTGGTCCCTGATTTGTCATTGAATGTTTAGATCGATGAAGATCTTCTTCTATTTGATTACTACTGAATATTTAAAGGATTTTACTGCTTTTTTTGTGGCGAAATCCTGATTTTGGCTCTTGATCTGTTGTCGATGTATAGGTAGATGAAGATCTGCTTCTGTTTCATTAGTCCTGAAGAACATCCATCATCCACTGAATATTTGTTTCAGATTCGAGCACTAAACATGCGATTTGTCAAGATTTAGATTTTTGCTCTAGATCTTGGTCCTCACAAAAGAAATCTCTCTCTCTCTCTCTCTCTCTCTCTCTCTCTCTCTCTCTCTCCAAAGTTTCTTCATTGCGGGGTCTGTGGAATTCCACCATCATTCAATATGGAAACGCTTGTTGTATGGGAGCAGCATCGGAACCGGTATTACAGCAGAAACAAGCTGCAGATCTCTGATCGACTAAGTTCTCCTTCTAGAAGCTTTAGGGAAATCAATTGCAGAACCTTCCAATCTGGAGCAGGAATTTTGCCTTCCCCTTCCTCTATTCCTGTGAAAACATCAGAGTCTCATATCACTCCTGTCAGGGAGAAAAATGAGAATATCTGCAGAAAAAGCAGTTCTGCCATTTCTATAAAAACCAAGCCCACTGATATAGAAAGTCCTTTCGACCCTGAAAGCCTTTCTTCTTCTTACTCAGAGCTCTGGGCCGGGCCTGCTTACTCTAACTCTCCTCCCCCCAGCTCATTGCCGATTCCTAAATTCTCTCTCCGGCAGAAACGGAGTATTTCTCTTGATTCGCCCATTCCAGTATGTGGGTTTACCGTCCACCCAATTGCAAAGTCTGCACCATCTTCTCCATCGAGGGAATCTTGTTCTTCATCGGCAAGCAATCTCTTTCTCAACACTGCTGCTACAGAGAATCTCCGACGCATTCTGCATCTGGATATCACTGATGATTGAGTATGAGGAGGGATAATTACTGTAAATAAATCTCCTGTGCAAATCAGGTTGTTGGTGAAATGTATATAGTTTTATCCTTTACAAGTTCATTTAGGGTTCTGTTTTGGCCTTTTTGGAGTAAAAGGACGGACATTTGCGGCTGGTATCACATGACTGTCTTATGAGGTTTTACACTGGTGAAGAAAACGAGGCAAAAGGATGAATAAATTTGCATTTTCCTATGTCGTTGTGGCTCATATTTTCAAGTCTCCAAGTAAAACAGAAGAGTTGAAGGGATGTTCTGAGAATTCAGTATTTGAAACAACATTCACGGTTGATTTTGGTAAATGGGTACTCCATTTTCCTGTAGGGGTCATGTTATGTGTTCTTTCAGAAATTTGTACTTAGGACCTTGCCTCTTCTTTTTTTTTTAATTTTTTTAATTTTAAAAATCAGTTGGGTTCAAAATATAGGATCTTTTGTTACAGGGTTTGTAAATACTGTAGGATCACAGGTTCCAGTTAGGATGATCATCCAGGTTATTGTGTTGGGTATGTGGGTTGTTAGCGACTTTGTTTCCTTTGGATCTTGATACTCCCTTATTTTCTTCACCTTTGTCTGTGATGTCTCCCTCATGTGGGTGTTTCATTCATGCTTTTCCTTTCATCTTTATCATTTCTTTTAGATAATTCCTGACTCAGGTGCTTTGTGTTGGCATCTTGTACTCCTTTCCCCTCTTTTTCTGGTTTTTTGAAGAAAAGTTGGGTGGGGGCACTGAAAGGAAGCCTACATGTTTGTCTGCCTTCTCTTTTCTCTCAAGTATGTAGGTTCTACCCATGTTGTGCTGTTGTAGTTTTATCTGTTTGTCATCCAGTTCTATGGCTTGGTGGATTGTCTAGTGCCTTGATTGATGAAACCTTCTTTCTAGAAGCTGCCTTCGAATATTGAAGTTGTTATATGAAGATGACGTTTGGTACCTTCTTTCTAGCAGTCGCCTCTGAATATTGAAGTCTGTATATGAAGATGATATTAGGTACCTTCTTTCTAGTAGTTGCCTCTGAATATTGAAGTTCTTATATGAAGATGATGTTAGGTTCTTGTGTCTGTGACATATTATCTTTGGAGGTTGCTGGATGTGTTAACAATGAGGTACTGTTGCCTTTTCTGTTTCGTTTTCTATTGCAAAACTTGCTTATTCCTATCTTAATCATTTGAAATATCATCTCTCGACTGTCTTCTTGTTTGTTGTTTTTGAAAATTAGGTGATCTGAAATACTGAAGGGAGGAGAAGAACATTCAGCTCTGCGCTCCTTGATTAGTGTGCGTATCCATGTTTGGTGAATCTTAATCTTTCTCAGGTTGGTTGTGGCAGGAAGTGTTGTTTTGAAGACTTTCTATCTATTGAACTGGTTGGTATGTTTAAGCGACTGGTGGTGCACGCCATGCACTAGGACTCCTTTGAACTATTTGAAGAGTCAAATCTGTAACTTTTAGACTGTGATGCATGTACTTCTCTGTCATGTTTTCTTTTGGTTTGCAATACTTCACTACTTTCTTTGGAGACATCATGGTTCAATATCTATTAAATGGTGCGTTAGCATGTTTTGTGATACGTTACTATGCATTTAAAAGAAAGCTTGTGCATTTACTTGACATAGGTGTATAGCTTGCACGTTTACTTCACCTAGGTTTCAATGATATTGAAACAGATCTTGTTTTTATTTTTTTCTTCTTTATTCTTCTTTATTAAACATGAGTTAAGTCTTGTTGGGCACATCTGTATAGTTACATCTTCTTATCAGAAAAACATGAGTTCATATAGGTGTAAAAGCATGTGATCTTGTTTCTAGGTAAATAAAAATAGACGAAGGAAAAGGTTCCAGTGCCAAATATGAAGTTAAATCAAGCAACCAATCTCAGTACATGGGGCATGCATGTATGAGATATGAGCCATTCATTTGTCAGGCCCTAGAGATCATCTATATGCCATAAATCACATTGGTCACAAATGATCCGTAGCTATCTAATGGAGGAGTTTTTCCCATCGAATGTAGCCCATTAGTTGGGGGTATGCCATGCCAGTTTAGAAATGAGTATCTAAAAGAGTGAGGATACTCCCAAGTAATTCCTGGAAATAAAAGAGAAGATTATTAAAATGGCCTTGTGTCCTAATATGTGATTGGGACTTGTGTATTGGAATTCAAGTGTTTTGTCCACTGATAGGATGTTTTGTTTATGTGTTTGCCAAACCATGCGTAATTTTTTTTTGCTTTTGCTTTGGGTTATGCCAAAGTATTTATTGTTAATATGATTCAATTTTATTCTTGAAAATCCTGATTCTTTTTTAATTTGGTGGTCTTCATGTTTAAGAATATTATCAACATTCTGCCTTCTGTTGTGGACAGATTGCATATCTATTGTTATGATTCATGGGTCAACTAGTGGGCCAAATCATTCGGTCTACTAGAGTGGGCCAGGCAGCCCTACCTAAGATAGTTAATAAATTTTAATTTGAATTTAGATTTTGAACTAACATTTTAACGTTCAAGTGAGTAGTTGGCCTTTGATTATATGAGATTAGATTAGCTTTGAATTTGAATTTAAATATTGTGTAATGTTATACATATTTACATAATTTTCAACCATTAATGAAAGTAGAGAATTTTCTTCCAATAATCTTTTGCTTGATTTGATCGTTTTGCTTGATTTGATTGTAAGGAGAGTTGATCCATCCTCGAATTTGGACTAATAATGTCCAAATTCTCTAAATTATCTGATTACGGTTCTACTATTTAGTATTAAATACATATTTAGGTTTGCCTGAGCACAATATGGATGACAGAGTAATGGTCATCATGAAGGATATGGGAGAAATGAAGTTTTCCATGCGAGAACTCGGAGAATGTATGGAAGCTTTCCTCATCCAGAATGAGGCCATTTAAAATCAAACCCCCTCACAATCACAAAGACCAAGAAGAATTGAAGATTTCAAATGGTGTCAACTTCAGCAAAGGAGGATTGATTCCAGGGCGATATTAGATTGATTTTCCAAAAGAAGATCAAACACCTTAAGTTTTTTGTTGCTTGGAAGGCAAACCAAACCATTGATTCCAATGGTACCAAAGCATCAATCTAATGATGACATAGGCTACATTCCTCAAGTCTTTGTTTGTGTGATTGGGACTGTCGGACTATAAAGACTTTGATGAGGCTTAGTCAAAGCTGCGCCAAATGGGGATTGTACGTGAGTGTCAAATATACTTTGAGAAGTTGGCAAATTATGTGGAAGGTTGGGCTGCGAAAGCATTGGTCAAGTGTTTTATTGCCACCTTGAAAGACGAAGATGAGATTTGTGAAGACATTAAGCTTTTCCATCCAACTACAGTGCAAGTCATGGTGGGTTTGGCTTGCACATAGGAATATTGATTACAAAAGTTTTGCCATAATTCCAAACCCTTGGTTCTGGGTGCAACCGCTCTACCTTCCGCAATCGTCAATTTGGGGAACGGGTATGTTGTAAGGCGCCTCAATTAACCCGAAAGAACTTGTGTTATAATTGTGAAGAAAATTGTCTCGGGATACTGATGTGAAACACGTACAATTATATTTTTATGGAGCCATATGAAGAGACTAAAGCCAAATTTGAAGAGAGAATGTGCGTGTTTCATGGAGCAACTAAGATGGTATAGGTTGTTGTTAAAGGAGTGGGGAATGCCTAGGATCCATGGGTTAACTAGTAGATCAAACCATGGGTTGCCTATTCTAATAATTAAGAGAGTAGTTGGCTTTGATAGTAAGAGAGTAAAATGCCATAAATTTGGATTTTATTGAATTTGAAATTTGAATACGGTGGAATGCTAATTTTCAACCATTAAAATTTTCAACCATTAATGAAATTAGGGTTTTTTTTTCTCCTTTTTTTCCAACAAGGCTTTTCTTAATTTCAAAGGTGGTTCATTCTCAAATTTAGACCCGTTATCGGTCTAAATTCAATCCTCATCATAATTAAGCCAAAGTTCATTGGGAATTTTTTTTTTTTTTGCTTTCATTAATGATTGAAAATTAGCATTCCACGGTGTTCAAATTCAATATTAAATTTTCTACTCTTCCACATTCAATGCCTTAACTATCTTAAGTGGGACTGTTAGGGTTGGCACTGGAAAATTGATGTAAAAGATTTCAGCAATGGTTTGTCTATTTTAGTGGGGCTGCCTACCCACTCTTCTAACTCAAATGGTTTGGTCCACCAGTTACCACGAATCCTAACATTTATCCAACTATCCCAAGCGCCTACCAATGGACACTGGTTTCCTGAATTTGGACAATAGTTACTCATTTAACTGTCCATTCACGGCCGCCAACTAAGTCAGTTAGATCGTCTACTCGTAATTTTAGGCTGCATAACATATATCTGCATCACGACCTGGGCCGATGTGCACTGCATATCATATGTACAGTGGTCGTGTGGATGTGCAGGAATGGCCAAACTCTCTGGAGAATCAAAGTTTCTCAAGAGCTACAATTTGACTTTTGATGAGGCTTGTGCAAGTGGGTTCCCCCATGATTCTGTTATCTGAAATGGGCCTGTTGTGCACCACCATTGATGGGCTCTTCGCCAGGATCTCCTTTCCGTGAAAATCTTTTGAAATTTTGATTTGCAAAATAGACGGTTCAAAAGAAAGGCTACATTTGTTGAGTGCTGATGTATTTTGAGGGCAAATATATTAGGCGGGAGGTTAAAAGGGAACCTATCCTAATAAACCAAAAGTCAATATTCAATTGGCAAAAACTCTCCACGCAATGACCACAATTTAGGTCATATTGCTGCTGGTCGGTCGTTTCTATTTGTTGGTGAACCATCACGGACGCTACCTTTGGACATTATTGCCTTCTGATTTGTGTGCTAATAAACGCATGTGGTAAGCATATATGAGATCTGGGCTGGTAACTTCTTGAGGATGGAGTGACATTGAATGGTGTGATCTCAGCCATTGATTGACTTAACTGGATTACCATTGGGCCAGATCCTGAAAATCTAGCCATGGCCAACATGCCATGCACGCCGCCCTGCATCTCGAGGCTAGGCAATATAACTAGTGTGCATCTTTGTCACGGTCCATCGATTGTGGTGACCAATACATAAATGTGTGAATATTTGTCATTATTATTATAATCATCATTTTCTTCTTTTAATAGATTTGAGTATAAGACGAATTAAATGCCAAATCAAGGTAAAAGAATAGCAAAATAATTTTCCTTCGGTCCTTCCAGGGGTTCTTCTTCTTCAAATTTTATTCATTCAACGCACACACGTGGCGCCCACACACACGCAATGGGTACTCAAACCCATAACCTTAGTGTTGAAACTCTTGTGAGTTTACCACTAAGCCATAAGTAAGGACCCAAATCTAAGGATTCTAAACCAACTAGAGGTTCTTTGATGGTAGAGGAAGTCATTGCAAGAAAAAGAAGAAAGAAAGAAAAAAATGCAGGGTTCAAGACATCCTAACCTAACCTGATGACGTGTGTGTTAAAATTAAATGAAATGTTAAAAATAGTACCTCAAAAAAAAAAAAAAAAAAAAAGAAAGAAAGAAAAAAGAAAAAAAGAAAGAAAGAAAGACAGAAGAAGAAGAAGACAATGCGACAATCCTCTAACAAGCAGGATTTTTGGGGCAATTTCGTTGGAGTATTATATTTTTATAGTTACAACATAACGTTAATCTTATGCTTTTCAATATTACTGAAAAAGATCTTGTGATTTTCATAACTTTTTTGCTTTTTTTTTTTTTTTTTAACCAACACCATGTGACATGGCTTAGGTTTTCTTATAGTGGGCTCATTTCTGAGTCTTCTTAATTTTGTACCCTAATAGAAGTCTATAGCTTTTCTAACTTTCAATCTTTACGGCATATAAATAGGGCTGATTTGGGAAGGAGAAGGGATCCATTAGATGACTTGGCCGAAATAACCAAAAAGCGTATTCAATGGTTTTAGCGTGTTTGGCACAACCAAATTTCATGAAATTTTTGTTATCCTATCATCCGAGTTTCTCATTTAATTGCCTTAACATAATCTTATTTTTGTTTTCAAAATATATTAATTTATAATAATTTTTAATTTTCATTAGGATTAGATTTTTAATTTCATAAAATTCTTTTCTTCATTCTTTTAATTTTTTAGAAGACAGGAATTTTTTTTATTAACCATGGGCCAAAGGCCCCAAATATTACCGTTGTTGTTCATTCGGGACACAGCCACAAGTGAAAATGAATAGGGCCTGATTTAAATTAAATGTGTGCGAATAGATTACGTGACGGGCATGCTAAAGTCGTATTTGAATCAAATTAGACGTATTATGACCCTAAACGCCCAATTAGCTTGATTAGGACAAGATATGTGAAGATTGTTATGAATATTCAACTATCAATCGCTAAAGTGATTAGGCAATTTACGAAGAGGAAGGTTAGTCCTTTTGATGGATCCTTTTTGCCTTAGAAACAATGACTTTTATTTCAATAGTGTTAACTTTTGTTGTGTTTCTCAACAAAATTAATAAAGATAAAATAGCAAAAAAATTGGCTTGATTGTAGATTTTATTATTATGAATATGAACACATTATAATCGACAAAAATAAAATAAAATAAATAAGCGGAATCTCCAATAGTAGTCTATGCTGGCAAAACAGTCATAGCCTTGACGGTACTCCAAACCTCGACTATCGTGAGACGGTTGTGGCGAATGGTTAACAAGTCGTGACTTGAAAATTACTAAGTCAATAATTTGGGGATTGGACAAAGAGGTCATGGATATTTATACTAACCTATCGACGAATTGCAGCAGTATGTTGGTAGAAACCAAGCTAAGAAGTTAAAAAATAAAAACTCTGGACTTATTACAGCATGGTGTTGGACAGAAGGGGGAGGAAACTAGAATTAAAGTTAATTTGAATAATGTACACAAGGGATGAAAGAGAGATAAATAGTGTTAAGTTGAAAGGTTTGTATGTGATTGTATTGGCATGAAGTCAAAAACTTTTCTTCTTGTGTTGCTTTTATAGTTTTGGAGAGGCAGTTGTCGTGAGTAAGATTCCGTAACTTCTATGATTAGGTAATTGCCTTTTCAGTAACATGTTCTGTTTGGATCTAGAATCCTTCAAGCATTATGTTACCGTGAGCAATTATCTTTGTGTCTTTGGGCAACTTCCAACTCTCTAATCTAGCTTGTATGGCTTCATTCTTGAATGTTCTCCGGAGGTCTCTTCAAATTAGAATCTTGGAATGGCCATGCTATATGGTAACTGGTTAAATAAGAGTCCAACAACTGCAAGTCTTTGGTGAAACTTCCTCTGTATGTTAGAGGTCAAACGTGCCTCGAACCTATTGGCAATGTCTCATAAAATAGATGATCACCTTTTGGATTATGGTCGTGCGTACAAAGAAAAAAAGGCAATGATAGTCTAATAGGAAGGATTTTTAGGGCAATATCCATTTACTAATGGTATGTTGTAATATTATATTTTTATAGTTACAACATAATGTTAATTTTGTGCTTTTCAATCTTCCATAAAAAAAGAAAAGAAAAATATCGTGCTTTTCATAACTTTTTTATTTTTTTCAACCAACATGATGTGACATGGCTTAGGTTTTCTTATAGTGAGCACATTTAGTGAGTCTTCTTAATTTTGTACCCTAATAGAAGTCTATATCTTTTCTAGCTTTCAATCTTTGCGGCATATAAATAGGGTTGATTTGGAATGGATAGGGATCAATTTGATGACTTGACCAAAATAACCAAAAACTATATTCAATGGTTTAGCATGTTTGTTAGTACCAAATTTCATGAAAAATTTATATCCTATCATTCGAGTTTCTCATTAGTTTCCTTAAAATAATTTTATTCTTATTTCCAAAATATATCAATTTATAATAATTTATAGTTTTCATTAGTATTAGATTTTTAATTTCATAAAATTCTTTTCTCCGTGTGTTTTTTTTTTTTGAAAGAAAAGAAAATTTATTATGAACCAGGGCAAAAGGCTCCAAATATCACTTTTGTTGTTCATTCGAGACACGATCAAATGTGAAATGAATGGGACCCGATTTAAAATAAACGTATGCGAATAGGTTAAATGTCGGGCATGCTAGAATTGTACTTGACTCGAATCAAACTGAATACCTTATGACGACAGGTGCCAAATCAGCTAGATTAGGATAAGATCTGTAAAGATTGGCCTGAGTATTCGGCCATCAATCATTAAAGTGATCAAGCGATTTATGAAGGGGAGGGTTAGTCCTTTTGATGGATCCTTTTTGCCTTAAAAATAAGGACTTTTATTTCAATAGTGATAGCTTTAGTTTTGTTTTTCAACACAATCAATGAAGATAGAAATTCTAGAAAAAATGACATGATTACAAATTTTATTAATTTGAATATGAACACATTACAATCGATAAAAAACAAAAATAATAAGTAGAATCTCCAATGATGGTTTATGCAGGAAAAGCAACCATAGCCTTGATGGTACTTTAGACCTGGATGATCGTGAGATGGTTGTAGTGAATGGTTAACAAGTTGTGACAGAAGAATTACTAAGTAACTCAGTAATTTTGGAGATCTGATGAAGAGTTATGGATATTTATACTAAGTTATTGGCATATTACAGCAGTGCATGGGATAGTAGCTGTTGATGCAAAAATCTCGTCCACCCTTTTTAGTCCTTCGAGTACCTGCATATGAAGAAGACAAAGCAGACCCTGGCTAGAGTAGGGGACCCTCCGATGCCAAAGTCAGGTTAGGAATCTGGGTCTAGTAGTCTTGAGGGATTTTGGGTGAGAGATTTTGCGTACCTTTAACCATTAGAGATGCTCCTATTTATAGTTGAGGAGAGGCACTGACATATAGGAGATCTCCCTATTTAGTAGGGACGTACTGTAAAAGGATTCAGATCCACGTGGGGTAATCTTTCGAGATCTTTGGTGAAGATATCGAGATCCCAAGCGTGTTGCGCATATCCTCCGAGATCTTTGGAGAAGATCTCGGGCAGATCTCTCTTAGATAAGATCTGATTATTTGAAATCAGCGGATATGTGCAGTAGGAAGTAGAGGTGGTCTTGGCCGACCTAACTTGGGGTAGTATGCCGACCTGATCTGGGGGTAGTATGCCAACCTGACCTAGGGGTAGTATGCTGACCTGGATTCTCTGACAAGCCTTGACCTTTCTCTCAGTGTCGTGTAAATTGCCGACCTGCTGACCAGTGAGGCCGAGCTCCTTTCCTTAGTAGAATTCGGATGACATATTGTGGGGGGTCATGCTCAAGAATCCAAGGTGGTCTTGGCTAACCTAGATACTCGGATGAGCTTCGACTCTCCCTTTATCATTGGGTAAATGGTTGACCTGCCTCAAGATTTTGAGGTGTCTTGACTAACAAGGATACTCAGATGAGCTTCGAGCCTCCCCTTATCATTGGGTAGATGATCGACCGGCCTAAAGAATCTTGAGCATGTGGGCCTCGTTTGGTGCACTGGTTCGTCCGATAGTCTTCATTTGGGCTTCTCGGTTCGATTGGGTGGGCTTTTATGTTGATCTAGCTCTAATGGGTCGGGTTGTGGGGTTTCTAGTTTAAGGTTTGGATTAGGAATTTAGGTTTTGTATTAGGGTTCGGGGTTTGGGTATTGATCATGGTCTGAATTGTCCTTATCTTTTCAAGATGTTAACCTAGGTGGGGTGTCTACAGATGCCCCTCTTTGGCCGAAGTTGTGAGCAACAGAAGGTCAAAGCGAGTAGACACCCCACGCTTCTAGTAAAAAAGGATAGTGATTTGAATTTGTTGCCTGCCATTATATCATTATCAGCTAATTTCTTGCAAAAGAGATGACTTGCACATATCATAAGGGTTAAGGAAAATATTTTGATTGTCCCTGCGTGTTGGTGCAGCATTACGGGCACCAATCACAACCCTTTCACGTCAGATTATTAATAGCATTAGAGGGTAAGTCTGAAAAGTAGGGCCTCTGTGCGTTGGTGCGACTTTACAAGGATTCCCGTACTGTTTGGTCTGTCGTTCCTTTACTACATAATCACCATAAGAGTATTCGATCCATTTGATCATCAAAGTGGTTAGCTACCCTGCGCGTTGGTGCGGCCTTACGGGGAACTCACTACGCCGATTTGGACTCGATCAAATTTTACGAATATCCTGGACTAGGTATGTGCAGGTAATCTTTTGTCATGCAGTCTGCTGATTTTGATACTTTGGTTATAATGGATTGTTGTCACTTTGAGTTTGATTATTCTTTCCAGAAATAGATCCACTCATTTCTACTAGCATCCGTACGATTGTCCAGATATAGAGATCGGGTCAATCGTACATGTATCATGTATGGATTTAATCATCCATCGAGAAAATAGGAAGGGGTCGAATCTTATTTAGCTATTTGCACTGACCGCAACTAAAGAATATGAAAGATTTCTCAGTGCATAGCCCGTCGCGTGCGTTTTTTAAAAACTTTGTTTGAAAGCTATTCCCTTTGGAGCAAGACCCTTTGGGGATTTTATTTGATTTTATTTGGATTTTTTGAAAAATATCAGTTTGATCTCGCAGGAGGGTGTCGTCGTTTGGTTTTTGTTGTACGATCCGAGATTAAATAGTCAGATGGCCTTCACTAATAAATTAATAGGGCATTAATGATGATACGGTCTAGATTAAGCAGTTAGATGGCCTCCACTAATAAATTAATGGGGCCTTAACCATGATTTATTATATTTTTTGGGATTTTTTCTTGTATTTTTCTAGCAATTTATTATCCAAATTATCAAGATTTCCAATATCTCGTGAAATTTTGAATTTCCCACGAGATTTTGGGAGCTTTTCATGAGAGGGCCCTTTTTTTTTAAAAAACTTTTTGGGCTTTACCCAATTGATACACTAATTGTCCGGTCGTCCCATCAACTCAAGGGAGATAGGCTCACTGTCCCATGGGAATCTGGACAGGGGCAACACTCCGACTACTGCCGGTGACAGTCCATCTACCACTAGTCGTCCATTTTGTCTAGTGGTCTGGTGTGTGCGCTGGTCTGGTCGTTGCACCCCTTCTTTCTATATCATCTCTTCTTGATTCGATCCAAGGAAGCCATTGTAGCTCCCTGGAAGATCTTGGGTGTGGATTTTTTTTTCTTTTATGGCCCTTCATTACCTTTCTTCCTTCTTCATTTTTTAGGTGGTTGATTAATGGATTTTTACTGGACCATTTTTGTGGGATTTTTGGAGGATCCATTGATGGGTTTGGATCTTCCTTTTGGGCTTAGAAGAAACATGATTAGGACCCATGACCATTTTAGCTAGATCTCATTCGTTAAATCTTGTTGGATTTTCTGTTTTGGGCCAAAGAGTTGGCTAGATTTTTTTGTGTTTGTTTATTTTTTTTTTGTTTTGTTAGAGCGGGGTGTGATAAGAAAGTGTAACACCCTGAAAATCGGGGGTCGTGTATAAACTCAACTCCCGAGTTCCAGACCGTCACTTATGCAACAAAAATGATTATGATTCAATGTTGTCTGATTTAAAGCATTCACATGAGTAAAAGTATACCAAAACTGCAATTCATACTTCAGATCCAGTGATAAAAGCAAGCGGAAGACTAAACAATATATATATCCCTGTATGGAAAAACAAAGTAAATCTCATCTGTCTCTAAAGTATGAATACATCTCTGAGTCTCATATACATATACATGAACAAAAGTAAATGTCCAAAATAGTCCCACTGAAGTCCCATCGATCCAGGTCGCCTACGCGAAGCCATCGTGATACTGCATGTACGAGAACTCGTCCTGGTCCTCGTAAAAGTCTGGCTCCACCTCCTGGATCTCAGCCTCACCTGCATCTACAACAGGGTCTGGTGGGTGTTGCAAACACCATCCCGTAACGTGGGAGTGAGTGATCAACTCAGTGGAATCATAGAGCAAGGATTAGCATGTTCACAATTCAATCATGCGAAAATAGTAAAGCAGTAAATCAGACAATCCTAATACTGTTGTTAATGCAAGATGATATGACGTGATGTATGCCCTCACCGACGATCTCCCTCATACGGCAACATCTTACGACCGCGGCATGCCACACTCCCTAGAGTGCTCCACATCTTCCAGGCACATGCAATGCTATGGTGATATGATTTTCAAGTTATTATTAGTCCATTCAAACAGCAGGATTGGGAAACTAAGGTACTTCCCTTGTATCAATCCCAACACAGATCCTGTCTAGGGTCGTCACTCCTAGTAATCTCATACGATGTATATTTCGTAGGTCACTGCAAGGGCTGCCAGGGCTGTTGCTCGCACTCGTTGCACCGCTCCCCCATCACCTTATCAATACAGCCTACTGTACTCTACTGCAACGGAAGGGTCGTCGCTTCCCGTGGACTCAGAATACGCTCGCGGTCACTACAAAGGACTCGTCGCCTGATCAGTGTATGCCGACAGCTAGAATATAGTGTCCCATACCACCATAATCTGCTCACGAGTCTAGGTGCTCACTGGTCACTACGGGGAGGTTTGTGGCCCCAGCGTAGGCCGACAGCTCGACCACGGTGTCCCATACCACCATGCCCGGCTCATGAGTCTTCGTGGATCAAGGTACCATGGTTAACAGGGTTTACAATGGTAAGTTCAGTACCCTAGGTTCAAGCAGTTATGACTCATACAAGGTGAACATACATCGGCCAGTCGGGTTACTTGACGGGCTCGACTAGCCCGATGTCGAACGACATGGAGTGCGTAAAACACTTCGTGTGGCTTAACCACTGTCGCCAATTCCAAACACGAATCGCGTTCATCGACGCGTCATTCGTGGCTATGACCAGTCAGCCACGAATTCGCTGGGTTACCGACTGCCTGGACTAAGTCTAGTCCCAAACACTTATGGAATCACATCAACAAAATATGTAAGAGCATTGGAATTAAAATATAATCATGTGAGCATGTTAACACGTGTTATAACATTCAACTTAAGCAAATCCTCAAGCACATATATTCCATGCATGTAATGAAATCATGCATTTAGTCAACATGTAGAAAATCATTTAGGTCAGCATATTAATTGAGAAATCAATCATAAACTATCACATAACATCATTTAATTCAATACATACTAATACAAGCATTTATACAAACACATACACTACACACTTAAGTCTACATATAGTATGTCGACCCGAAGTGCGCAATTAGGCGAATCTCTCCGCCAAACTAATTATGCACGTATTCCTAACTTCCTAATGCGACAACAAACCATGTCAATCACATCAGCAAAATATGAATGTAAACAGTACTTCCTACAAATGACTAAAATGCCCTAAATCTCATATTCTTCGTTAGTTTACGAAACGGGAAACGGAGAGCATTTTGTACATGTCAAACGGCGATGCCGTCAAGAATCTACTATTAAACGACATTGAAAGCGTTGGGAACCGTCAATCAAAGCGTCTAAAATCCTCACCTTATGTCTTGTAAACACGTGAATTGAAACGGAGCGTATACGCTTCGCCTACGGCGAATAGGGAACCTAATACACGAGATCCATAAGCTACATCGCTATGGAAACAAAGGAAACTTAAATTAGCAACTATTTAGGGTATTTACTTACCTAGAATCG
Organism: Magnolia kwangsiensis; assembly: GCA_037074715.1. Classification (NCBI taxonomy): domain Eukaryota; kingdom Viridiplantae; phylum Streptophyta; class Magnoliopsida; order Magnoliales; family Magnoliaceae; genus Magnolia; species Magnolia kwangsiensis. The sequence continues at coordinate 81,304,087 of CM073589.1, read as the reverse complement.
CGGTGAAATCACCGAAAAAGATGTAGAGGTGTGTTGCTTAAGCACGTGCAACACGTAGCACAAGTGGCAGGAAGAGCTCTCCCACTCTCTCACAATCTCTCGCCTTTTTCTCTCTCCCAAGCTAGGGTTTCTCTCAAATTCGGATGGGAGAGAGGAGTGAGGGTTTCAACCCCTTTTATAGCCTAAAACATGCCCAAAATAGGCTTGGGAACAATGTTTACTTGGTGCCTAACCAAATCGGGGCCGTTTCGGTCCAAAGGAGCATTTCTGATGGTCCCCTGGCCAAATGCGGTCGGACTTAAGCTCATGCATACTGGATCTAGCACACATCCAGTTTTCAGACTGGTAGGGTTCGCAGATCGCACGTGGCGGACCAGTTTCAGTTTAACGGTCATCGCACCAAGATCAGGCCTATAAGTCTCGTGATATATAATAGATATTTTTCCTGATCCAAGGGTGTAATTTGGCTGTATTCTGACGGTCAGAACGCTCAATACTGATGCATCAAATCGTGTGATTATCGGTTCGACTTGATTTTTGGAATGAGTGTCAAGTCCAGCTAGGCGGTTCTAACGGTCTAAGATAGGAGGTATCGGACTTTCGACGTGCGGTCTAGATCCAATACAAAGATTCAAAGTGGTCCAGAGAACAAACCTGCTTAGAGTTTGGTCTGAGGTTTTAGAGCATTATAGCACCATTGGTTCCACTTGCTTTGGGCCTTGTAGAACGTATTTAAAGTGATCAGGGACCATTTTTCAGCTATTCTAACGTTGCACTAGCTAACCTAGTCATATTTTCTAAAGGAATGAATTCTACGCAATTTCGGGTCGACTTGGTACTCGAGTCCAAGTATGGATTTTTCACGGGCGTTACAGAAAGGGAGCCCCACTTTTTTTTAAAATGATTATCCGGACCATAGGATGGATGATTTAGGGCCCATTTGAGCACTTTGATAGTATGGATCTTGATGGTGGGCCACCATTTATGGAGTGGGTCGTCCATTGTAACTTGATTTTTTTGATCCATGAAGTTCCTTCAGTGGGCCTCAAGTCATGGTCCTGATTTGGTTAAGTTCGAATGTACCTTAATTTAGATTTGTGGTCCCAGGAGATGACCTTATGAGAATTTGGACTTATGGAAGTGGGCCTGAACTATGGACATGTGGGCCGAGAGAATGGCCCTTGGAGAAGTAGGCTTGAGCCTTAGAGACATGTGCCTTTGAAAACGGGCCTTGTGGGCTTTAAGCATTTGGGCTTTGATGGGCTTTGAGCATTTGGGCTTTGAAGAAGTGAGTTCTTTGAAAGTGGGCTTAGGCCTTAGAGACATGGATTTTTAAAAATGGGCCTTGGTGGGCTTTGAACATTTGGGCCTTAACTTGGCCCTTTTGTCTTTGGATTTTGACCATTGACTTTGACTTTTGACTTTGACCATTGACTTGGACTTTGACTTGGCAGCGAGAAGGATACTTACCTATAAATCTTGCTTGTGCAGCATGCCTTGCCATGGTAGAAATAAGGCTGGGCCTTCTCGTCAGTCTGCTGATCCGTGTTACGTTCCTTGCGAGGGCCGTCACTTATCTGACGTGGCTGGGGAGGGTGGTGTTCCTGCGATCTTGAGGGGTCATGGAGTCAAGATGCATTCGCTCAACTGGTTTTATGATCTTTAGCCTTTATTTTTTGATGTACTGGAGCGTACACCTTTTGCCAATTTGTTCTGAGTTCGTCTTAGAAAGATGAATATGTCCCTCTTGTCTGTTTTGACGGAATGGTGGCATGCAGAGACCTACACTTTCCATTTTCCCTTCGGGGAATGGGGGATCACCCCATATGACATTTATATGCACTTGGGTCTGAGGTATAATGGGGGATCCATCCCATTTGAGGATGATCTTCTGATACCCTTTCCTGACGATTGGATGAGCCTGCTGGGGATGATGCCAGATCTTTCTGAATTTTTTGGTCATCGGTTTAAACTACTTTGGCTGTCTGCCAATTTTGCCTGGTGCATCCCAGTGACCGAGGCCATGGTCGTTGTGAAGGCCTGTGCCTTGATGTTATATATCGTGGGGGCGATGATTTTCTGTCACGGGAACGAGCTGGTGAGTTCCCATTTGTTAATGCTTGTGGCCAACATCACCTTCCCCACACCGTGTAATTGGAATGTGACTCTCCTTGCTCATTTGTATGAGGGGTTGGATAAAGCCAGTTGCTGCCTCAACAGGTCTTTGACTGGTTTCATCCGGTCATCGAGGTATGATCAGGCCCTTTTATGTATATACCCCCCTTGACGTGATTCCCCATAGATTCTGATTAAGGCCCCGTGCAGGTTTGCTTTTTGGACCATTTTCTGCATTTAGTGCCCACTCTGATCAACCGCTCTCCTCCCTTTCCATGTATGACGCTGTGGTATAAAGATAACCGCAGCCGCACGCGTAGTTTCCCTGACCTTGCATGGAGGTCGAACATTGATGCCCTCATCCCTGATGATGTAAGCGATTGTTCTGTCCCCTTGTTAGTTGCTCTTACTTGTTTTGCTTTTTATCTTTGATTTTCTGGTTTTCTGCAGTTTCGTACTAGGCCGTATCTTCGGTCAAATCCGGCGCTTACTCCCGCAGCTCAGGAGGATTTTCAGGCCTCGCGATGGCGCCGCATCCTCAAAGACCCTAACATGACAAAATGGTATCTAGGGGAGAGGCTTTTTTGGCAGTTGACAGACAGTCCCTTGGTTCCACTTAGCCCTCCGATGGGTCTGTCGGATTGGAGGGCGGTGCTCGAGTGGGAGTTGACTGTTGCTTTGGAAGGGTTTGATGTTAGTGCCTTTGTCGATCTGGCAAGGGAGTACAGCTCATGATGTGAGCAATACAGTCTTGGCCAGATCTTGCAGCCTGCCTACGCTCCGGGCGACGGTGTGCATTTTGTTGGAGGGGGACTTTTGGGGCCTCATGTTTATTGGAAGTATACAGATGACTATGTACTTGATGATGATTAGTTCCATTGTATCATGTGATCACGTATTACCAGTTGTATAGTCTTCTATATATATGAAATTTCGGTTGCTTGATGTTGCTTCTTGGATTGTCCTTGATCATTTTATAATCTCATTTCGACTTTTGGGCAATCATTTCACGTTCTACGGCCCTTGAAGTGGACCTCACCTTGATCTTGCTAAAAAGTGGGCCCAGGCGATAGTCGGACTACTGCTGTTGACTTTTTTTTCTTCTCATTCAGTGTTGTCAACGTGCAAAGATGGCAGGCTCTGATGGCGGCACTCAGATTACCGCCGGCGGTAATTGGATTACTGCCCCGGTCCATCTTTTCTTCCAATAAGCTCCCTTCTTCTCTGTCCATTCTTCCAGTCCCTTTCTGGTTATTCCCTTCTTCATCCAGACCTCTGATCATTCTTTTTGTCTTCTTTCTTCTTCCTTTTTGTCTCCCTCTTTTGTCTTCTCTCTCCTTTGTCTTCTTCTTCCCTTGTCTTTATTATGGTTGGCCATGATGGAGGTATTGGAGGGCCTAACATGAATGATGGATAGATGGGTGGTGGGTCCTTTATTAATGGTGGTGAGAGCTCATTTATGGGTGGGTTGATGCAGGTTGGTGGTGGTGTGATGGGATCCTTTGGAGAGGTTAATGCTATATATGGCATGACTCTTATCACCATTAATGGTAGCCATGGGGTGGGATTGGATGGATTGAATGGGTTAGATGGGTTTGGCGGGCCTACGCCGAATGGGCCATCAGGGTTTGTGGACGATGGTGGGATAAGGATCGATGGGTTTGAGGATGAGGATGACCTTGGTGGGCCTATATCAAGCGGGCCACCAGGGTTTGTGGGTGTTGGTGGGATGAGGATGGATGGGTTTGATGACGTGGATGATGTGATGATGGTGATGGATGGTCCAATTGACGGGCATATGGGAGTGATGGGTATGGATGGTGTGGATGACAGGGTTCTGTGGATGTGCTGGATTGGGCTCGGATGGGTGGTGGGTCACTTTTTGGTGGTTTGTATTTGGCGGGTGGTGGACTTCCTTCAGCTGGCCTAGGTCAGATATTTGGCATGAATTTCAAGGCAATGATGAGACAGGCTAATGTTGTCAGGGATTAGGGTACTGGTCCAGTCAGCTACTGGGGTACTTTAGGTGTTGCAGCTCCTGGGGCATGTATTTCTTAGACTGCTCCTGACGTGGCGGTCATTGGAGGCTCGGGCCCACCTGTTGCATCTTTTCAGGATATGTTTTGGGATGTGTTGGGCGAGTTAGGCTTTTTTCAGCACCATGAGATAGATCTGTTGGATGAGGGCATGCCCATCTTCGACGATTTGCTTGTGGATCCAGGGTTCTAGATTGTAGAGGGTGTGCCAGTTCGAACTTGTCGACTGATTCCGAGCGACACTTGTTCTGAGCGGTTGCAGATCTGGATTGAGAGTCTGACCGAGTCCAAGATCTTTGAGCTAGGATCCCTGGGCTTTCGGGAGGTTCTTCATTTCCACAAAGTTCGCCTAGACTAGCGGTTATTGAGTGCAGCGTCATATGATTGGGTTCCAACATTGAACTTGTTTTCCTTCAATGACTTGGATCTGACCCCGTCTTTAGAGGAGTTTTCGTGCTTGTTTGGTCTACCTCTTTCCCGGGAGCCTTATGTTCCTTCGTATGAGCCGGTTCGTCCTACTGATCTAACCACCTGGTTTGGATTTCCAGCTGCTTTTCCCAGTGCAGTGGGTAGGGCCAGTGAGCTTTCGCTTGAGCTTCTGTACGATTGCTGTTCTACCTCTCAAGGAGGCCCTGGATTAGATCACTAACTTTAGTGCTTGAACGCAATGATATTCTGTGTCTTGGCTGAGCTTCTTTTCGTAGGCTGGTGGCAGTCATCGTTAGTGGTTTTACTGGATGTGTTCCACCGCGTTCTGTTCCGTAGGGGCATCATTTCTGTGGTGCTGGCAAAGCTCTTTTTAGGTCTGACCAAGTGCTCTCTTGGTCATATTCGCATCCTCCAGGGTTGTTGTTCATTCCTCCAGTTATTCTTTGCTCTTGTCCTCTTCCTTTCCTTCGCTTTGTTGTCTACTTGCAACTTGGGCTCGACTTATTCCTTTCCCCAGGTGTGGCTGTGGGAGCACCTTTGTATGACCCCTCTTCTTTTATAGCCTGACTCCCATCGTGATGATGTGGTGTCTTTGTTACTTGCTGGACTTCCTTTCAGTGTGAAGGTCACTGAGTCATTGTATCGTTGTATGTTCTCTCAGCTCCGAGGATGGGAGATCAGTTGGGAGGCTCCATGGCTCTATTGGACTCCTTTGATCTGTAGCGTAGCTCGCACTCCCTTTCTATTATTGGGTCTCCGGGGTACTGCTCTTATCATCCTACTTATTTTCTTCAACAGTTTGGCTTCTAGCAGGATGTTCCCGACTTCGCCTTCTCTAGATTTGGACATGCTCCTCTTCCTTCTGGCTTGATCGCTTTGTATCAACGAGTCTAGATTTCTTGGCAGGGCACTTTGGACATGGTGGCTTTAGAGTTCGAGTCTTGGGCTCCACCTTTAGCGATAGTACCATACTAGCGATGGGTGGCAGAACAGTCGTTTTATCGTTAGGTCCCTGGTTGGCATTTGGTGGATGAGGCTGATGATTGAGACAAGGTCGGCGATACTACTTCATCCTCCTCCTGTGTCGATGATTCGTTGGAGGCGTTCGAGGAGCAGCCATTCATTGATCCATCGTTCCTTCTTGCGATGCATGACCACCTTATATCTGAGATAGCCGTTCTCTGTGAAATAGCGGTGAAGACCGCTTGAGTTGAAGTAGGAATATGCCAATATGTCCTAGAGGGAGGTGAATAGGACTTTTTAAAGTATTTATGAATTATTAAAAATCCTTATCACACTAATCCTATCACAAAGAACAGATTATGATTACTCAAAATTAACTCTACTGGCTTCCAAGCCTTGTAGAGGATCCAATCACAACTATTTAAAAGACAAACAATTTATAGATGAGATTGTGATGGATATGACTGTGTGTGTGCATAAGTTGTGATTTCAGATGATTAGATATAAAGGCATATAAGGAAATCACATAAATGAAAGACAATTACAATCTCAAACACAGTCATTTTATAGTGGTTCAACCACTTGTCTACTCTACTCCTGGCTTTCACACTCAATCCTTGAGTGACCGGATTTCACTAAGGAGGTTTTCCATGGTTCACCTCAAACCTAAGGTTTTAAATCAGGTTCACCTTCAACTTTTACAGAGGTTTCTACTCGGTTCACTTCAAACCCTGGAGTTTTGTTGGCGCACTCTTAACCAGATGTTTATGCCCACATAGAGCAAGGGTCCACATAACGCACCTGTATGTTTATGCTCTTCACAGAGCAAGGGTCCACACAACGCACCCCGCACGTACACTCCCATCGGAGGCCTCTTTTGAGGACTTCAAAGGGTGAGCAACACTTAATACCCAATCCTAGAAAGGAATGATCACAAGTGTCCTATGGACTCTAAATACTTTCAAATAAGTTGATGAGTCCCATTCAACGCAATGTTGATGATCTCTTTCTTATTGATGAAGAGTTTTCAGCTCCCTTGATCCGCAACATAAAAGATATACCTATACTAGGCTTCAGGTTGGGTCAAGGTTATGATGGAATTTCACTCTTTAAAGATTTTCCTATTAGGAAGATAGAGTGGTTCCGATCATCTATGCATTCAAGGCATCCCAGCTTAATGATTTGCCAATAAGGTAGTAGCTAGAGGATCCTTGAATGAGGAAGTTCATTCTCCAATCCACTCTATTGAATATTAATGATGAGGGTGGATTGGAGGATGAACTCTTTGAGAGAAAGGGTTTAAGATAAAAGATATGAAGTTTAAAACACTCAGAAGCACTCTCTTCTTTCTCTATCAGCAATAAAGGCAAGCTTCTCTATATATATGAAAAAGGTTCTAATGGATATAAAACGGTCACATTTATGACAGAGTTCGATATCATCGAGTAAGAGTCGATATGATCGAGCGTATACTCTCGATTGTACGATGATCCGCTCGATGATACAAACTCAAATGTCATTTTCGCTTTTGGAAACCTTTTGCCAACTGGTCGATGGGATTGATATACACATCGATGTTATCGGATTTCGAACTCCGATTCCATCGATAGATGAATCGATCTATCGACAGTTGAAAATAAGAGAGACAAGCCTTGAAGAATTTCAGGTTCTAACGATTGATCTGGGAACAGTCGATGTCATCGGAATTTATATATCAATGATATCGGAGACCGTGTCGATGAGATTGATAAATCGTATAGATTTACATATAAGCATACTGGACGGTTTGTGTCCGATCTCGATCCAATCGACCAGGTCTCGATATGATCGACATATGAATATCGATTTCTCAACTGGCACCCCGATTAATGATTTAAGACATCTTGAAATTTATGCTAGAGGAAACATGCGCCCATTATCGATGTGATCGACTGACTACTGATATGATCGATATTTGAGTTCAGATTAAATCGGACAGTCATCGATATATCGAAGCTCATAGTGATTTTCTTTAGAAAAATAGGGGCGCCGGAAAACTGCCTGTCGATATTATCGATCCTCTTTCGATAGGATCGATATTCAAATATCGATGATATCGACTGAACCGTCGATATATCGATAAATCGTCCAGATGAATGTTTGATTGCTGGATGCTTTTTTGCCTCACTCGATTGTATCGAATGAGATGCCGAGGACATCGACAGAGCAGGTTGATCATATCGAAAGATGAATCAATATAATCGACAGTGTAAGAAAAACTTGAAGATTTTTCTATTTGGTAAAAAGTTTTCTTAAACAAAAACCTTAAGATGTTCTACTTATTTTTAAGAATTTTAATCACCTAGTGTTTTGGGACATGGGATGTGAGGCTATGATTTACCTATGGTGAGCTTCCACACATCCAGTTGAGGCAAACACTTGAGTTGATCTTCCTGTTAGGCGCTTTTGTCCGACTGACTCAACTTACATCGTAATTGACAAACCAGGGCACTAGCAGGTGAACTTTCAATCTCCCCCTTTGTCAATTACGTGACAAAATACCCAAAATACCCTAGGAAAATATCTAGATAGATACATCCTAAAATTTTTAACCAGGGCACTAGCAGGTGCATGCATTAACATAATTTTACAAATTCTAATCACCCATGTACACACCCAGTAATTTCTTTCCCTCACTTCAAAAACTCTCCCTTTCTTATTGCGGCTGCTCTCCCTAACACCTGCAACATATAAGAGCACAAATATCCAATTTTTCCATAGGGGTGTTTATAATTTTTCTTCCCCTCTTTGTCAGTCATTGACAAAGATATAGCAAGTGATATTGACTGAATACGTGAAGCATATGAGAGAACCACAGACAGATAGATGTATTATAGATATTCAACAGCGATAAGCATGCATCATGAACAGATAGTATGGATTTAATAAAGAACTTAAGGCATAAGATAAACATTCAGTCCATAATCCCGAAACTTCATTAAACCAGGGAGAGATAAATTCAAATGGCAGGAAGATAAGAATTAGATTTAGCCATAAAATAAACTGCCCAAGATTGGCAGAAATATCCAATACTGCCCCAGACAGCAGTAGTTAAACCAAAAAAAAAAAGCCCATTTGAGGGCACCCAAATATCAAAATCAGTATTTTGCCCCCAACCGTGGGTATATTCAACAAAAAAAAAAACTATGTATGGTTAAAAAAGGCTGTCATACACACCAATGAGAGCGCAGAACATCCAAAAAGATACTGATGTTCATTCGCAAGATAAGAGTATAATGTATATGATAGCATGTATGAACCCGGCTTCACGGAGCAGAATGAGATGCATCGTGTCGTCCTGTCGGCACGTCAATAGATCCACCAATTGTTGGACCGTGCTCTACACTCCTTGAACTATCCTTTCTAGGACGGTAAGCCGTTCCTGTACTGAGTGCATGTCCTTCTAAATGGCCCCAATCCTGTCCAGTTTGAGCCTTTTACCATATCTAGCGGTTGACGTAGATGGAGCGACATCAGGTCCATGATGTGCATCATCAGTCATTGCATCTCCTTCCATGGGATCACCACCTTCTCCTCCTTCCTCTTCTGCATGAATGTCTTCCTCGGTTTCCTCCTTGTACTCATGAAATATCAGATCCATTTTTCGAATATTCTTCTTATTGAAAACTTTGAGAGGGAATACCAGATCAGTTGTATATGGAAAGCCAATGCTTTGATAGATTCTGCTAATAATCCAGGGATATGGCAGATGTAAATCTCTGGAAGTATGTATGGCATTAACAAACTGATTGACAATCAAAGTTGGAAGGCAGATATTTATCCCGGTTGCTACGGAGTAAACTATCATGACCATGAGACTTGTTAGATCTGATCGGTTTGTACTTCTTGGGTACAAATTAGTGGTAAAGATCCCATGCATGACTCTAAACCGAGGCTCCATATACCTAGCTTTCAAGGCATTCCCTTGATGCAATGGAATATCTCTGTTTTGACATAGGTATTTGGTTATCTTTGATCATACGTCTGGAAGATCAAGATCCCAGTTTGGAAGCCCTTCTGGAGCCAACTGTAGATTGAGGATGTGTGCTAGAGTGGCGGGGGTGATGAATGCATCATCTCCATTCAGAGATACCATGAATGAAGGAGGGTTACCCACCGAGGAATGACATGCATCAAGGAAGTTGCGTGTCCTTTCTAGTTGGCATGGTCCACCAAAATCTAGGATGGGCAGCCAACCAATTGCAGCAAACAGGGGTTCTAATTTGTAGGGTGCTAAACACTCCCTATCTACTTTTCTCTCAAAAATCAGCTTCCTATTAGCATATTTTGGTGGGCGTTGGACAACAGGAGGAGGAGGCGCTAGTTGAGATGGTGCAGAAACTTCAGTTTGGGACCCACTGCGTCGTGATCTCTGCCGTTTGGGACCCACTGCGTCGTGATCTCTTTCCCTTGAGGCAAGGACTTTTTGTCAGGTACCTCTCGAAGATTCCCCCGGACCGGATGCTACGTTTTTATCTTTTCCCATGTAAAAGAAAAGGCTGTTTGAAGTATTTGGGAAAAATGACAAAATGCCCGACAAACCAAGAAAGGAAGGTTCTGATGATGTTGGAAGAGTATTACCTGGTTTGTGGACGGATTTGGTTAGTCCGACTTGGCTTCTGATGATTGGTCAAGAGGATCGGACAGGGAAGACGACCGAAAAGCCTTTTGAAGAAACTCCTCCCATTTTTTTTCATCCTGCTGACTTTTATTAGGCGCCATCCGTCGATCATATCGACCAACTTATCGATTGTATCGAGAAGTTGTCAATCGATGCTATCGAGACTACCCACGATGTTATCCACGGTCATACGACTTTTCATATTGTGAAGAGCCGTCGATTGTGTCGACCCTCAGTCGATGAAATCGAAAAGAGGCCGACACTCGTATCGAAAGTAGATAGTATTCAGAATTTTCACAATTTTGACACACTATTGGGTATTTCTTGGCTTGATCAGTATATGTCACAAAAATTTGTACTAGTTCTGTACAATTATAAACATGATAATGTTTATATACAAAAATTCAAGGTCTCCAACCTTAGATGTAATATTGAAAGCTCAACAAAATTACATCATTTCAGTAAATATCCAGATCTAGATGCATAATCTGAATTTATTCCTTTTTCTGCTTGATGTATCAGGGTATATGGGATTTAATCATCAGACAGTTCAGTTTTTCTTTAAGTACCCATTGTGAGACAGATTTCTTCATTCTATTCTTTTCTTTAGATGGTGACGGATGAGTACTTCTCCTAGATGGACTATTAACATTCTGAGTTTCTCTGATTGGTTTAAATTTTTCAATGTGATTTTGATCAGAGTTATATAGAGTCTGTCCAAGTGCTAAACATTCAATTTTATAATGACTAACATCACCACATAAATGACAGACTGGAGAAATTCCCATATTGCTACTTGAAGTAGTAAGTTTTGTTTGAGCTTTATTTTCAGTTTTCTTTTTACTTTTCTCATATCCTAGTCCACTCTTGTCTCTTCCTAGTCTTCCCATCCCTAAGAAAATTTCCAATTTCTCACCACTCTGAGAAAATTTGTAGTTTATCTCGGCAAATTTCCTAGATTTTTCTAAGTCAATACAAAGTGAGTGGTTCTCATTTTTGAGTTGTGCATTATTATCTCTTAGCAGTTCAGCCTGGTTCATAAGTTTTGATAATTCTGCTTTTAGGGATAAGTTTTCTCTTTCTAATTGATCATTGTCTGTGTGATATTGTTGCAAATCATTGGCTAAATGTATGTTTATTTTCAAGGTTTTTTTCAAGTATTTCTGCAACAATTTCTTCTTATTTTCAGACATGCCGAGTTTTTTAAGGATATGGATGCTATGAATGTACAGCTGATTATAAGCATCTTGCAATTTATCCTTTTCAATTTCTTCCTCTTCTTCTTCAGACTCTAATTCCTCATTGTCAGATGGAAATGATTCAGTGGCTTATTGTTCTTCCTCAGATTCAGTTAGAATGATTGAAGCAGTGGAGATCATAAGTATTTTCAATGATTTCTGACCTCCATCACTTTCTGAGTTACTATTTTCTGAGTTTGACTCTTCTGTATCATTCCATGTGGCAGCCATCGCCTTGCCCTTAGTTTTTTTGTTTGGACATTCAGTAGATAGGTGTCCATACTTATGACAGGCATAACATTGTGGTTCTTTGGTTCTTTTTCCAAATTTGCCTGTAGGAGGTTTGTCATCCACCTTTCTACCTCTAGAGGGGCGGTCGCGATTCCTTTGAAAGAATCTTCTGAATCTTTGTGCCAGTAGAGCCACTTCCTCATCTTCATCTTCCTTTTCACTCTCACTGTCCTCATGTTTTATTTTCTTTGACGCTCTTAGGATAGTATTTTTAGATTTTTGGGGTTGTGTGAAGTGTATTTCAAAAGTTTGTAGGGAACCTATTAGTTCTTCTACTTTCATCTCATCAATATTCCTACACTCCTCAATTGTTGTTACCTTGGGATTGAATCGTTCTGGTAGGGATCTTAAGATTTTTCTACATATTTTAAGTGTCGGAACCTTCTCTCCCAATCCACTCATGGAGTTACAAATGATATTCAATTTGGTGAAAAACTCCATAAATGTCTCATGCTCTTTCATCCTGAGATTTTCGAACTGTAAAGTTAAAAGTTGTAGTTTAGATCTCTTCACAGTGCTTGTGCCTTCAGGTGTTGTTTCCAATAAGTCCCATGCTTCTTTAGAGGTCCCACACATACTTATCTGATTGAAAATATCATGGGACACGACACAATAAATGACGTTCATTGCTTTTGTTTCAGCATTTCGCTGTTCTTTGTGAAACTCCATCCACTTTTCATTAGGTTTGGGTTTAGTGATTGTGGTTTCACTTTCAAGTACAATTTGTTCAGATGGTACCACATATCCTTTTTTAACTACATCCCAAACTTCATGATCCAAAGATCTCAGGAAGTAATGCATTATAGCCTTCCAGTAAGCATAATTTGAACCATTAAATACTGAAGGTCTAGTGACGGATGAGCCCTCTCCTTTGGCCATATTTCAACTTCAGTCAAGATCACTCTCTAAGCGGTGAAACCCTTAAAGAGAGACCCGCTCTGATACCAATTGAAATAGCGGTGAAGACAGCTTAAGTTGAAGTAGGAATATGCCAATATGTCCTAGAGGGGGGTGAATAGGACTTTTTAAAGTATTTATGAATTATTAAAAATCCTTATCACACTAATCCTATCACAGAGTACAGATTAGGATTACTCAAAAATTAACTCTACTGGCTTCCAAGCCTGGTAGAGGATCCAATCACAACTATTTAAAAGACAAACAATTTATAGATGAGATTGTGATGGATATGACTGTGTGTGTGCATAAGTTTTGATTTCAGATGATCAGATATAAAGGCATATAAGAAAATCACATAAATGAAAGACAATTCCAATCTCAAACATAGTCATTTTATAGTGGTTCGACTACTTGTCTACTCAACTCCCGGCTTCTACACTCAACCCTTGAGTGACCGAATTTCACTAAGGAGGGTTTCCCATGGTTCACTTCAAACCTAAGGTTTTAAATCAAGTTCACCTTCAACCTTTACAAAGGTTTCTACTCGGTTCACCTCAAACCTTAGAGTTTTACTGGCGCACTCCTAACCAGATGTTTATGCCTACACAGAGCAAGGGTCCACGCAACGTACCCGAATGTTTATGCTCTCCACAGAGCAAGGGTCCACACAACGCACCCCGCACGTACACTCCCGTTGGAGGCCTCCTTTGAGGACTTCAAAGGGTGAGCAACACTTAAGACCCAATCCTAGAAAGGAATGATCACAAGTGTCCTCTGGACTCTAAATACTTACAAATAAGTTGATGAGTCCCATTCAACGCAATGTTGAAGATCTCCTTCTTATTGATGAAGAGTCTTCAGCTCCCTTGAACCGCAACACAAAAGATATACCTATACTAGGCTTCAGGTTGGGTCAAGGTTATATGATGGAATTCCACTCTTTAAAGCTTTTCCTATTATGAAGATAGAGTGGTTCCGATCATCTATGCATTCAAGGCATCCCAGCTTAATGATTTACCAATAAGGTAGTAGCTGGAGGATCCTTGAATGCGAAAGTTCATTCCTCAATCCACTCTATTGAATATCAATGATGAGAGTGGATTGGAGGATGAACTCCCTGAGAGAAAGGGCTTAAGATAAAAGATATGAAGTTTAAAACACTCAAAAGCACTCTCTTCTTTCTCTACCAGCAATAAAGGCAAGCTTCTCTATATATAGGAAAAAGGTTCCAACGGATATAAAACGGTCACATTTTTGACAGAGTTCGATATCATCGAGCAAGAGTCGATATGGTCGAGCGTATACACTCGATTGTATCGATGATCCGCTCGATGATACAAACTCAAATATCATTTTCACTTTTGAAAACCTTTTACCAACTGGTCGATGGGATCGATACACACATCGATGTTATCAGATTTCAAACTTCGATTCCATCGATAGATGAATCGATCTATCGACAGGTGAAAATAAGAGAGACAAGCCTTGAAGAATTTCAGGTTTTAACGATATGATCGGGGAACAGTTGATGTCATCAAAATTTGTATATCGATGATATCAGAGACCGTGTTGATGGGATCGATAAATCGTATAGATTTACCTATAAACTTGCTAGACGGTTTGTGTCCGATCTCGATCCAATCGACCAGGTCTCGATATGATCGACATATGAATATCGATTTCTCGACTAGCACCCCGATCAACGATTTAAGACATCCTAAAATTTATGCTGGAAGAAACATGCGCCCACTATCGATGTGATCGACTGACTACCGATATGATCGATATTTGAGTTCAGATTGAATCGGACAGTCATTGATATATCGAAGCTCATAGTGGTTTTCTTTAGAAAAATAGGGGCGTTGGAAAATTGCCTGTCGATATTATCGATCCTCTTTCGATAGGATCGATATTCAAATATTGATGATATCGACTGAACCGTCGATATATCGATAAATCATCGAGATGAATGTTTGATTGCTGGACGCTTTTTGTCCTCACTCGATTGTATCGATTGAGATGCCGAGGACATCGATAGAGCAGGTCGATCATATCGAAAGATGAATTGATATAATCAACAGTGTAAGAAAAATTTGAAGATTTTTCTATTTGGTAAAAAGTTTTCTCACACAAAAATCCTAAGATGTTCTACTTATTTTTAAGGGTTTTAATCACCTGGTGTTTTGGGACACGGGATGTGAGGCTATGATTTACCTATGGTGAGCTTCTACACATCCAGTTGAGGCAGACACTTGAGTTGATCTTCCTATTAGGCGCTGTTGTCCGACTGACTCAACTTACATCGTAATTGACAAACCAGGGCACAAGCAGGTGCACTTTCACTCTGTCACTCTTGTGAGGATATGGCTCGTTAGCTGGTAATGAGGCGGGGGTATGATGAGAGCATGCTTGCTGCGCATTGCTTGGGGAGGGATGAGGCCTTCTACCTGTTCATAGAGTTAGAGCGACTTAGGTAGAGATTGTTGATGTATGAGAGATAGGAGCTTACCTAAAATCCCTGATTTTCACCAGCTGCCTGTCCTGTATGGATGGATATGTATTTTTTTTTTTTTATTTTCTTGTTATTTTTACAAGTTAAGAAAAGACAAGTGATGTAAAAGACTTTTGGCAAGAAATAATATTTTTGTGTGTGCCAAAACTTGTGAATGCTAGCTTAGGTTGGGATTTATGCTTTGGATGATTTGGGATCGGAATATTGGGCTCACCTCACGTTGTATGCAGTAGTATGGATTGTATACTAGAGATCTTGGTTCCCTGAGAGTGTGTCGAGGATCGTGTCCTTTGGATTTGAGTAGAGTCTGATGGAATACTTATCTGGAGTTAGTCTCTTCTTTATATCTCATTGTTGTGCTTATTGACTCGTCTTGTTCCTGTACTTTTTATTTATTTATTATTATTATTTGTTCTTATTTGTTAGCCATTTTTTCCTGCAGCGTCCTTTCGGGTTTTCACCACGACTGGCTTTCCCGTCATTTTTTTTCCATAGCATCCTTTCAGATTTTCACTATGTCCCAGGTTTTTGATCTTGCCTACCCCTTGACAGCTATGCTGTTTTTATCCTTGGTGCCCTTTCGAGTTATCGCCAAGTCCACTACATGCTCGTTGTTTTTACTCAAGCCACCTTTTCTGATTTTCGACTCGCCCTTTTACTTAGGCATGTTTCTTTCCTTTTTTTTGTGAAGTGCTAGCAGAGACGAAGATGTTCCTTCATAGCTTGCCAAATGGTCACCCTCCTATCCTTGTCTTTGATCATAATCGTAAGCTGTTTTATGTTAGTTAGTTTATTTGGGGACAATGATCTTATTTTCTTCTCCTCTTTTATCATCTTTTTATTTTTGTGTTTTTCTCTTCTCTCTCTCTCTCTCTCTCTCTCTCTCTCTTTTTCATTGGGAGAAATGACAGATATATGTATATATGTGTGTGTGTGTGTGTGTGTGTGTGTGTGTGTGTGTGTGTGTGTGTGTGTGTGTGTAATATTGTTTTTTTCCTGGGAGAGGTGAGGGATATTCTTTAGTAGGAGAAGTGGTGGGTATATATTATTTGACGGACGAAGAGTGCTTTTCTCTTCCCTTCTCTTCTTCTTCTTGTTTTTTTTTTGGGTTTTGGTTGGGGGAAGTGATGGGTACAACTTTGCGATTGTGATTATTAACAAGGTTAGGTATGGTTATCCGTGATAGATTTTCTCGTTGTCGGCATTGATGGGCTCGGGAAGATCTTTTCCTCTCAGACTCGTAAGCTGAAGAGCGCCTCCTGGAAGTACCTCTCGAATGATCAGCGGTCCGTCCCACGAGGGTTTAAACTTTCCTCTGGGATCTGGCAAGTGTGGCGGTAGGATACGCTTCATGACTATGTCACCGACTTTGAAACTTCTTTTTCAGACTCTCTTGTTGTAGGTTCGGGCATTGTGAGTGACTTAGTACACGTATGTGCCTTGCATTTGCCAGATGCAGCTGATCGTATCTTGCTTGTTGCCACTAGCATTCCTCGACATCGCTCTCCAGCAATACTCGTAGTGATGAAGTTTCGATTTCGACTGTAACATTACTTCCATTCTGTATGCGAGTTCATATGGAGTTGCGCCTGTAGCAGACCGTAAAGATGTCTGATAAGCCCAGAGTGTGTATGGGTGCATTTCCAACCAATCGCGATATGTTTTGACCATTTTTTCCAGTTACAGATGATAGTCTTGTTTGCAGCTTCGGCCTCACTATTCATTTGAGGACGGTAGGGGCTTGACCGATGACATTGAATTTGAATTTATTGAGGAAATCACCCATCCCTTTATTAACGAACGGAGTCTTGTTGTCTCTAAAAATGACATGAGGAACCTCAGCTGATGATGTTGCTCTTCATAAACTTGACCACATACGATGCCGCGATGGTGGTGTAGGATGCTGCCTCTTCCATTTGATGAAGTAATCTACCACCAACAGGATGTACTCATGTCCGTTTGAAGCTTTGAGGTTGTCCTTGTCGATGATGTCAAGTCCTCATTTAGAGAAGGGCCATGATGTCGTCAAGTTGTAGAGTTCAGAAGCAGGCGCATGGATCTAGTTCGCATGTTCCTTATACTTGAAGCATTTCCTGACGTGTTTGCAGTAATTTATCTCCATCGTTAGTCAGTAGTAACTGAGCCGTAGGATCTTCTTTTCCATCATATGTCCGTTCATGTGTGGGTTACATAGTCCTTCGTGGATTTCCAACATGATCTGTGCTGCTTCTATTTCATCCACGTAATGGAGAAGGACTTGATTGAAGGATCGCTTGTAGAAGATACCCTCTATGATCGTGAATTGGGCCGCTAGTCGTTGGATAGTGCGATGATCAGTTGACGTCGCTCCTTCTGGGCACTTTTGATGCTCGAGATGTTCTTTGATATTTGTGTACCATGGCTGATCATTTGAAGAGGTTTTGGCTTCTTCGATCTGTAGATAGAATGTGGGTTTTTCTTGGAGTTCGATGGTGAGTTCCCATTCAACTACTCCTTTTGGAATTTCCAGCATTGAGGCAAGGGCAGCCAGAGCATCCATAAATTGATTCTTAGCTCGTGGCATGTGAGAGAATGTGATTTCTTCAAATTCCTTAGTCAAATTTTCAAGATAGACATGATACGGGATCAGCTTTTCATCTTTGGTCTTCCAGTTACCATTCGTCTGCTTGATGATGAGTTGTGAGTCTCTGAAGACTCATAACTTCATCACATTGAGGATTATGGTTTCTCTTAGACCAGTGATACATGCTTCATATTCAGCCACATTGTTGGTGTATTAGAATGCCAATCGCCTGAAGATGGGAATTGGGACGTCATTGGGGGAGTAGAGTATTTCTCATACCCCACTCCCTTTTGAATTGACAGCTCCATTGAAGAAGAGTGTCCACTCTCCTGCCTTTCTTTCTTCTTCTTCCTCGATTAGGAGGATGTCCTCATCAGGGAAGGTCTTCAGTGGTTGGTAATCTGGCAGAGAGTGCACTGCTAAATGGTCAGTCAGTACTTGCGTCCTTGATTGCCTTTTGAGTAACATAGGTGATGTCAAACTCGGAAAGCAGCAGTTGCCATTTTACGATTCTCCTCGTTAGTGCCAGTTTTTCTAACAAGAACTTTAACGGCTTCATGCGAGTGAGCACAAGGATTGGGTGAGCGATCATGTATTGTCGTAACCTTTATGTTGCCCAGAATAGGGCGAGGCTTATTTTCTCTAAGCTGAGTATTTGGCTTCATAGCTTATGAACTGTCGGCTTAGATAGTAAATCGCTTGCTCCTTTCTTCCTGAGCGTCGTGTTGGCTGAGAACGCATCCAATTTCTTCCGTTGTGACAGAGATGTATAGTAGTAGGGGCCTACTTTGGATAGGTGGCATGAGCACTGGAGGATTTAACAGGAACTTCTTGATTTTATTGAAAGTTGTTTGACATTCTTCGTTCCATTTCTTTGGCGAATTCTTCCTTAAAAGCTTGAATATGGGCTCACAGATGGGAGTGAGTAGTGCGATGAATCAGTTGATGTACTGGATCCTTTCGAGGAAACCTCGAATCTCTTTTTCGGTACTGGGAGGTAGCATCTTGATGATTGCTTTGGTTTTGGTCTCGTCCACACAGATGCCATCTTCACTGACAATGAAGGCTAATAGCTTGCCTCCGGTTGTGCCGAAGACATATTTTTGTGGGTTAAGGTGGAGCTTGAACAACCTGTCGAAGAGCTTCTTGAGGTCTTCGAAATGTCCTTCGATCGTACGAGATTTGATGATCATGTCGTCCACATACACTTCCATTTCTTTGTTTATCATGTCATGGAACAAGGTAGCCATGGCTCGCTGATATGTAGCTCCTACATTCTTTAACCTGAAGGGCATAACCTGATAATAGAAAGTTCCCCATGGTGTAATGAAAGAGGTCTTCTCACGATCTTTGACGGCCATCTTGATCTGATTATAGCCAGAGAAACTATCCATGAAGGAGAAGATCTTGTGTCCAGCAGTGTTATCTACCATTGTGTCAATATGAGGTAGAGAGAAATTGTCTTTAGGACTTGCTTTGTTGAGATCCCTAAAGTCGATGTACATCCTGACTTTGCCGTCTTTCTTTGGAACTCGTATGATATTTGCGAGCCATTCCTGATAGTTGAAGACTACCAAGAATCCCGCATTGTATTTCTTGAAGACTTCATCACGGACCTTCAGGGCCCATTCTGGCTTCATTCTTTGTAGCTTCTACTTAATAGGCTTCATGTCTATCTTTGTTGGTAAGTGGTGTAACACCAAGTTTTCATCGAGCCCTGACATATCTTCTTAAGAGAAGGCAAAGTTGGACAACCTTAGTTTCAAGAATTCCATCATCCTCTACTTGTATTCCGAAGATAGTGATCTACCGATGTGCACCTCTTTCCAAGTTTAAAACTTCTAAATCATCTACCACAACGTTAGCCTTTATTTCAAACCTTTAAATCCTCGAGTTTGAGAGCTGTATCATCATTTCCGTCATCCTAGGCTTCATCCAAACCCATGAGCTCGAAGTCCAACTTTAGATCAAAATCGCATGAGTCGACCTCAAAATATGGCGCTGTGAGTGGAGTGTTTGACACAGTGATTTTTGAAAGCTTTTCTGATGTTTTATGATTTTGAGAAGTATTTGATGTTTTTGTGGTTTTTGAAATATCGACTGTTTTTGTGTTTTGAAGGTTTTCTAATTTTTTTAAAAAGTTTTGGTAAGGGATCTCGAGTTGGACGGTGTTGCAAACCATGATTGATCCTGTCTTATTTTGGGGTACCAATTGCTATTTACATTAGCATTTTTTTTGACACCGACATCCATGAATGGCCTACCGACTGACTCGATCGTTAGGGGGATGACTGTCTAACTTGGTTCTTTCCCCTTTTTGATCCTGTTGCTCTGCTCTGTTTTTTCCTGTGGGCCATCCGTCCCGATGACCATGATGTCTGCTGGGCAGGGCTCAGAGTTGGAGTCTGATTCGATCTCTTCGCTCAGAAGTTAGAGCTCCTTGGGTCCACATTTTGGTGGGATCCTGGAGCTCCTTGGGTCCACATTTTGGTGGGATCCTGATGTCTGTCCAGTCAAGGGAAGGCCACTTCCCTTTGTCGACCCAATGAATGGGCTACCCCTTGTGCTGCTGAGTTGTTGGTGAGGGTGTTTCCCCTTGACTGTTGATGGGTGCCTCTCCGCTTTTTCCTAAGTGAGTTTTAACAGGCACTCTTGATCTTGGGTCCTCTATGGGTGGCCCTACCTTCGTGCCCCTAGCTTAATGTGATGGGTCTAGGGGTTCTGCCCTTAGCACTGGGTGTACTTTTGATGCCCTGAGGATCTTATCCTATCGTATTGGAGGCCAAATGGATTCCTGGCTGGAATGTTCTGTTATTTTGAGCCGATGGAGGTAATTCTCCAGAGAGATCATCGTGTCACCACATACCGTTCCAGCTTTAACAAATTTGATGGGTGTACACTTGAATGGTTGCCTCTTTTTCGACCTTGTGGTCTAATCTCTCGGTGTCAGTTAATACCCCAGTCCCTATCTTTGCACGTTGTCACGAGCTGGCTTTACTACCATACCTTTCTCATGGAATTTAGTACGGTAGTTTAGGATTAGTTGTTCGGCAGGGGGATGACATATTAGACTGCTAGTGGGTATGGGTTGGCAATGGAGTTCACAATTTAGAACTCGAAAGTATGATATGATATGTTACCCTTCGCATGTTGGATGTCAATCACTGGAATGTCAGTTTCTGGGGTATTAACTGCTATCTCAGTAAGATGACTTCTGGTTCGGCCAGCACCGAGATGATCCAATTTCTCGAAGGGAATTTAACCAGTTTATGGAGAGTCGATACGATGGCTCCAACAGCATGGAGCCATGGCTGTCCTAACAGAATGTTAAATGAGGAAGGAATGTCGATGATCTGAAATGTGACAAGAGTCATGTCTGGTAAAATTTGTGACTCAATGTCTATTTCAGCCTCCACTTGCCTTCGGGAGTTATCGAAGGCTCTGACACTCATGGTGCTGGGCCTGAAAGAAGATGGTTCGATCTTCAAACGTTTGGCAGTCTGTAAAGGGAAAATGTTTAGGCTTGATTCGTTAGCAATGAGTACGAGTGGTACTTTGATATTCTTATAACAGATAACTATATTAAGTGAGCACCCATGTTTGCAACCTTCAAGTGGTAATTCATCATCAAAGAAAGTGATGGATCGCGGTGTGAGTTGTTCGATCATGTTTGCTACTATTTTAGGAGGTACGTCAGGGGAGATATGTGCATCGTTCAGAGTTTTCACAAAGATTTCTCGATATGATCAGGACGTACACAAGAGTTCCTATATGGAAATTTGTGAGGGAATGGATTTGACCTGAGCTATTATGTCATAGGTAACATCGGTCTTGTGGATTGTTCTTGACAAAGTTCCACTAGTTTCTTTCGGATTCTGATTATCTCTCCTGAAATACCTACCGTTGTTACCTACTTCATCGTACTTTGGATAGTGCCATGGGACAACCTTGGTGTTATAGGAGGGATGTAAGACCCGTGTCCTAGACCGTACCATTTCATATTCTTCCACGGTCCTGATCGAATTCCGACGACCTTCGACCTGTATTCGACGTTTACGCTCGAACCTAAGCCGAGTCCTGCATATCAGAGCCGGCTCAACCTGAAATCTGTACCTTAGCGACTGCACCATCGCCGTGGTTCTAATGCCGCGACTCACGCACCGACCCGATACCCAAGCTAAAAGATGTCAGTATGCGTTCAATTCGAAGAAAACACTGCGCGTTACGAATTACGAGAAAATCTCTACGAGATGTCCCATCAATCAATCAATCACTCATGTCAAGTACAAGTCAAGTCACTCCATACCCAAGTACAACAACCCATACCTTTCTCTTACACAAGCAAGCCCAAGGTCAACCCTCACATCACTTCACCTCTCTCTCCACCCATCCCTTCTTACAACACACCACTCCACCCATCACCCATCACACCACATCACTCCATCACCCTTTTTCACCCATCACTCCCCTCTCTCTCTCATTCATTAATAAAAAAAAAATTCCAAGCAAAAAAATCCACACGTCCAAGCTCCTTCTCCCAAATCCCAAGTGTGGCCCACCTTCTCATCTTCCATCTACACCAATCATATCTCATCCACACCATCAAAGGTCCATCATCAACTGTCCAAGGCAAAGGCAAGGAGCATTGGAGGCCAAGGGAGCAAGGAGGAGGCTTAGAGGTGGGTGATCTACCGTTAAATTCTTTTTAGGGACCACTTGTTGGTGGGACCATTTTTGATGTGATTTGTATTATGTGGGGCCCATAGTGGTGTGGCCCCACCATCACCGTCTATTGTTCCCTCTTTCTCTCTCTCTCTCTCTTTCTCTCTCCTTATCCTTTCCCTAAAATGAAGTGGGCCCCACCAATTCATGATAAATCTACCCCATCCATCAAATGGTGTGGCCTACCACGTTTTAGGTTAAATAATATTTATTT
Organism: Magnolia kwangsiensis; assembly: GCA_037074715.1. Classification (NCBI taxonomy): domain Eukaryota; kingdom Viridiplantae; phylum Streptophyta; class Magnoliopsida; order Magnoliales; family Magnoliaceae; genus Magnolia; species Magnolia kwangsiensis. Next base: position 81,281,444 of record CM073589.1, on the reverse strand, counting down.
TATATATATATATGTATGTATAAATGTATATGCGTGGTGGGCCACGATCATGTGGGACCCACCTTGGTGAGCGTGGACCACGTGCATGTGGGACCCACCATGATGTAGTGTTTATCCCGGCCATCCAGCTTCCAGGGACGCTGGACGAACGTGGTGCACGTGGGTGCGTGTACTGACATGGAGGTGTACTAACGTGCTGACAAAAAAAAAAGAAAGAAAGGAAAAGAAAGAAATGGTAGGCCACTGATGCAGGCCCCACCTTGATGTATGTGCTTAATCCAAGCCCTCCACCATCTTCTTTAGATTACTTTAGGCGTTGAGCCAAAATTTGGGACCAATCCGACTCTCAGGTGGGCCATACCATCTAAAATCATGTGGAGACATGTCTGAACATATAAAAGCACTTGGTGGGGCCTACTTGAAATTTGGATGCATCTTAAACTTGGACTGAACGGTCCACCACGTGGGACACACACAATAGACGGATTGGATCATCTTATTGTGGACCCCATATTTTTTAAAAAAAAAGAAAAGGAAAGAAAAGGGAAGGGAAATGGTGGGCTGCTCCAACATGGCCCCACCTTGATGTTTATATTTAATCCAAGTTATCCATTCTATTCTCGGGATCATTTTAGGCGTTGAGCCGAAAAATGAGATCGATCCAATTATCTGGCGGGCCGTGGCATTAAGAATGCTAGTATTTTTCTCAAAAACTTGGAAAAATAATTGCTGGGGTCCACCAGAAGCTTGGACCCACCTGAAACTAGTTTTGGACCCCTATTTTTGTGGGACACATATAATGGATGAGGTAGATCTAGTTAACGTGGGTCCCACCTAGGATAAAAAAAAATAATTTACATTGGCATGCCTTGGCTGCCAAAACGTCCAGAGACGTCCAACGTTAAAAGGAGGGCCCCATTGGCCCTACTTATAGACTCTACCATGATGTATGTTCTACATCCATACCATTCATTTAATAGGTCCCCTTGAATGATGCATTGACTGAAAATCAGCCACAAACTGAACTCAGGTGGGCTATACCATCCAAATCATGTGAAGACATGCCTAAATTATATAAAAACACTTGGTGGGGCCTACCTGAATTTTTAATGTGGTTGAAACTTGGTCTGAACCCTCAAACAGGTGGGACACACGTAATGGGTGTGCTGGATTTGTGAAAGACATTTCGGTGGACCCCACACCCACCCCAGGTCCAAGTGACCTTATAAATAGGTTGGCTGACAAATAAACATCACCGTGGGCCTCTGGCCCATGTGACCATCTGAACAGGTGGGATGGCAAATACATATAACGATGGGCTCCAGGCCCACTCCCATGTCCACGTGTGACCTTATGAATAGGTTGAATGGCTAATAAATATTACGGTGAGCCCCTAGTCCACGTGACCATATGAACCGTTTGGATGTCATATAAACATTACAGTGGGCCCCCTCCCTCACCGTGTGGCCCTATGAATAGATGGATGGAAAATAAATGTTAAAGTGGGTCCCACGTGGGACCCACTGTCCACGACTCACTTGGCAGCCGTGTGGAGGTACCCCGTTTCAACACTTGAGGTCTTGGCATCGATCCCTAGTGGGGGTGGCTGACTGGGGTGTGTGTCCTGGTTGGGTGAGACCCACCATGGTGTGTGTGTTTTATTCACTCCATCACCACTGTTGGACGGTTAGTGGACCCACACTATGATGCATGCATTGCATCTAAACCGTTCAACCATTTTATAAGCCCATTTTATGGCTTGAGGGAAAGAATGAGTCAGATCCAGAGTTCAAATGGACCCATACCAGGATGCATGTGTTGCATCTAATCCATCTAACCATTTTAGAAGATCATTTCACAAAATGAGAAAAATAAAAGTTATGGTTGGCCTCGAAAATTTTAATGGTGAAAATCATTATCACCACTATATTGGAAGTGCGGTCCAGTTGATCTTTTGATTCGATTCATATACTCATGAGGCCCACCTTGGTATATATATAAGGCCCATTGGAAGAGGCCCAACTTGATGTATTTATGGCTGTTGATATATATGAGGCCCACGTAATATGGCTTTTAGATGTATTCGAGGTCCATGGGCCAAGGTCCATTGGGACTTGCACAAGTTCGTTGAATGTAATCCGACCATGGTTCATGCGTTGACTCTTATAGTGGGCTATGCCTTGGAAGCAATGTTGGTTTGACGTCCACATTGTAAGGATACTGTTAGTTAAATGTCTGCATTGTCACTCTCCCTAAGGCCCACTGATAGGCCCATACTTGTAGTAAGTAGGCCGTCTAGACCCATTTCCGTTATACACAGAGCCCATCCCTATATACATGTTTAGTATAGACCCATGATTCATTATCATACGCATCATATGTATGATTGATATGAGAAGTGACTGATCATAGCATATGCCTTTGGGCAAACTGTTTATGGACTCCCTGATAGGCGGAGTTTTCCTACATGAGTGCATGGTACACGTAAGACTGTTGCATGACTGATAGTGTGAATCATGCACTTGCATTTGTGTGATTGTGATTATTGTATGCCTTAGCGACATCAGGGCCATAGCCTCCACAGATGCATCGTGGGTGGCTGGATTGGATACCGAAAATGTTTAGTTCTAGCATACGGGCGCCATAGATGTCCCTGGGTGAAAATCTCCAAACCCAATGGTACTAGAGGATGACTCCAACGTCGAGACCGAGTGGATACACGAGCGCGCGAGGGCCGTATACTAGTAGGCCGCGTCTCCCACTGTATCGTGGTCGGTTGGAAAGGGGTGTGACCTTACCCGCCTGAGTGATCGGCTTGAGGAATCGGTCCGTTATCGACGAGCCGAGCCCGATATTGGCAGGCGGGTAGTGAGGTCTCTTTCGCTCTCCCAGTTGTGCGTTTGGATAGGGACAACAAGCTGGTGTAGAGTATACTAGACCCCGGTGATTATCCAAAATGAGAACTGTACTGATATATGATGAGGATTGACATGCTTGAGTTGTATCTCGCATCACATGATCTCGATATGGCCGATAGCATTCATATCTTGCATTGCATAGCCTTGGTACGATTGATTGCATTCATAATACCCATCATCATGTTTCCGTATTTACATTCCTAGCACGCTCATATTGCGCACACACTTACACCACCCTTTAAGCTTTCTATAAGCTTATGCACGATTGATGCGTACAGGTGACGTCAGGACGCAGTCGTAGCGTAGTAGCAGCAGGAGCGTGCAGTCGAGCTTTTGGAGTTTTGTTATTAGCACTATCTTGTATTTTCCTTTATACACCTTGTACTCAAAGTTTTTTATCATAGTGAATTTTGTGATGGTATTCTTGTGGTTATTGTTCGTGGGTTATGCTTATGTTATGCTCATTACGAATCAAATGGATATTAGAAATCCTCCTTGTAGCATCGCAGGATCGAAACCTGGTATATGGGTGCTGGGAGCCGAGAATGGGGTACTACGGAGGCTGTCGGCGCTGGATTCGGTGATCAAAAATTTTATGAGCCCAGTTTCTGAGTTTGGGGCGTGATAGAAGTTGGTATCAGAGCATAACTTGGAAATAACAGAGGACAACATCACATGTTTGCTATGAGTTTAGGACGGTCAGGTTCCGAGCGTGCGACCTTACGATTTAATTCCCCAACGCGCGATTCTTAAGGATGATTGGCGTTATTGTTATTTCCTATAGGACATGCCACCCAGGAGAGCAACCCGAGCCCACCCCGATCCACCACCTGAGGCTACAGCTCCACCACCCGTGCCTCCCGTTCCACCGCCAGAAATCCCTGCTCCCTTGCCTGAGGATGACATTCCTCCACCTAAGGCCGATGCAGAGCCAACTGTACCTTTGACTGCCTCTCAGTTATAGCAGATGTTACAAGCTGTGACAGCCGCACTCCAGGGACAGGGTAGGCGCCCAGTTGTTTCTCCAGCTCAAGCAGAGCAGGAGCGTGCGAGTACCCTTCTTCGTGTGTTCAGACGGCTTGATCCCCCACGTTTCCAGGGCGAGCCAGATCCGACAACAGCTGAGAGGTGGCGCTCCGATGTGGAAAAGATCTTCGATACTATGTCATGTACGACTGAGCAGCAAGTCCGGGTGGCAGTATTTCCTTTTCAGGGTGAGGCTGAGCATTGGTGGACCTCTGTTGCCCATGTTGCCGGACCTGAGTATGTCTGGACATGGGAGGACTTAATTAACCGATTCGAGGAGCAGTACTTTCCCGACCATAACCGTCGTCAGAGAGCATTAGAGTTTAAGACTCTGGTGCAGGGAGACATGACCGTGGCACAATACGCGGCCCGTTTTATGGCGCTATCGAGGTTTGCGCCATATATGGTTGATGATGAGGGGCGGAAGGCCCACCGTTTTGAGAATGGCTTACGTTACGGTCTTCGAGGCCGTGTCATTGGCATGAGCTTTCCACTTTCTAGGCAGTAATGTAGAGAGCTCAGATTTATGAGACTGAGTGGGCCGGCATGCAGGCCCACCGAGATCAGAGGAGGGGTCAGAAGAGGCAGGCCCCCTCTGGTAGCTCATAGCAGCATCGGCGACAACAGAAATTCAGGAGCCACCCATCTGCCAGAGCACCAGTAGCACTGTTAGCACCCCCAGCGGCACCACCGCAGAGACAGCTTTCTGACACCTGTTATGGATGCGGTGGGATAGGACACTGTAGGTGGGAGTGTCCCCGACCACGGAAGCAATAGCCGAGAGCACCGCATCAGCCCCCGCGACAACCCCCGCAGCAGCAGCGACCCCAACACCAGCCTCCGGGACCTCCCCTGCAGTAGCAGAGATCTCAGAGGGGACCTACAATTCCCCAACAGGCTCAGGGCAGATTTTATGCCATCCAGCAGGAACCCCAGTCATCAGGAGCAGTCGTCGACGATTCACGTGACTTGACCCCTATGCCGTCATGATGCGTCTTGAGAGTTAGAGCTTGAGATTCGTGAGCGTTATCCCTATCTTTTAGTGTTTGAATTTGATGATATGTTGTTTTTTGATCATATATGATGTTAAGTTCCCTATCCTATTATGAGTTGTGTTTAGTTGCAATCGTAGTGTAAATTTTGAGAATGAAATTTTTATTAAGTGGGGAGAGTTGTAAGACCCGTGTCCTAGACCGTACCATTTCGTATTCTTCCGCGGTCCTTCTGATCAAATTCCGATGACCTTCGACCTGTATTCGACATTTTTGCTCGAACCTAAGCCGAGTTCCGCATCTCAGAGCCTGCTCAACCCAAAATCTGTACCTTAGCGACCGCACCGTCGCCGCGGTTCTAATTCCGCGACTCGCACACCGACCCGATACCCAGGTTAAAAGATGTCAGTCTGCATTCAATTCGAAGAAAATACCACGCGTTACGAATTACGAGGGAATCTCTACGAGATGTCCCATCAATCAATCAAACAATCATGTCAAGTACAAGTCAAGTCACTCCACACCCAAGTACAACAACCCATACCTTTCTCTTACACAAGCAAGCCCAAGGCCAACCCTCACATCACTTCAGCTCTCTCTCCACCCATCCCTTCTTACAACACACCACTCCACCCATCACCCATCACACCACATCACTCCATCGCCCTTTTTCACCCATCACTCCCCTCTCTCTCTCATTCATTCTTAAAAAAAATAAATCCCAAGCCAAAAAATCCATACGTCCAAGCTCCTTCTCCCAAATCCCAAGTGTGGCCCACCTTCTCATCTTCCATCTACACCTCTCATCTCTCATCCACACCATCAAAGGTCCATCATCCACCGTCCAAGGCAAAGGCAAGAAGCATTGGAGGCCAAGGGAGTAAGGAGGAGGCTTAGAGGTGGGTGATCTACCGTTAAATTCTTTTTAGGGACCACTTGTTCGTGGGACCCATTTTTGATGTATGCTTTGTATTATGTGGGGCCCATAGTGGCGGGGCCCCACCATCACCGTCTATTGTTCCCTCTTTCTCTCTCTCTCTCTCTCTTTCTCTCTCCTTATCCTTTCCCTAAAATGAAGTGGGCCCCACCAATTCATGATAAATCTACCCCATCCATCAAATGGTGTGGCCCACCACATTGTAACGCCCTGAAAAAATCCATACTTGGACTCAAGTACCAACTCGACCAGAAATCGCATAGGATTAATTCATTTAGAAATTAAGTGTAAGTTAGCTAGCGCAATGCTAGAGTAGCTGGGAAATAGTCCCTGATCGGTTTAAATACGTTCTACAAGACCCAAATCGAGTAGAACCAATGACTCTATAATACTTTATAACCTCGGATCAAACTCTAAGCCGGTTTGTTCTCTGGACCACTTTGAAACTTTGTATTGGATCTAGACCGCGCGTCGAAAGTCCGATACCTACTATCTTAGACCGTTAGAACCGCCTAGCTGGACTTGACAATCATTTCAAAAATCAAGTCCAACCGACATTCACGGGCTATTTCATTGAGCCTGGACTGAAGAGAGTAAAAATAGGGACAGATTTGGAATTTGAAATTCAAATCTGGCACACGACTTGACGTGTCAGTATTAAGCGTTCTAACCGTCAGAATTCAACCAAATTACACCCTCGGATCAGGAAAAATTTCTATTTCATATCATGAGACTTGCAGGCCTGATCTATGTGCGGTGACCGCTGAACTGAAACTGGACCGCCACGTTCGATCTACGAACACTGATGGTCTGAAAACGGGATGTGAGAAACATCCGACGAACGTGAAGTCCGATCGCGTTCGGCCAGGGGATCACCAGAAATGATCTTTTGGACCGAAACAGCCCCGCTTTGGATAAACATCAAGTAAACTTTATTTCTGAGCCTATTCCGGGCATTTTTATGTTTATAAAAGGGGTTGAAACCCTCACTCCTCTCTCCCATCCGAATTTGTGAAAAATCCTAGATTGGGAGAGAGAAAAGGTGAGAGTTTGTGAGAGAGAGTAGGAGAGAATTTTCCTGCTGCTGCCCCACCTGTTGCACGTGCTTTAGCAACACGCTTCAATCACTTCCCCGGTGATTTCTCCACGTTTCTAGGTAAGAAAATACCCTAAAAAGTTACTGATTTGATGTTCCTTTCATTCCATAGCATGTTAGCTGATAGAACTTGTTAATCAGGTTGTCTAGTCGCCGTAGACGAAGCGTATACGCTCCGTTCGAAACGATACGCTTATAGGAGATAAGGTGCGGATTTTAGACGCTTTGATTGACTGTTTTCAACGCTTTCAATGTCATTTAATAGTAAATTATCGACAGCAACGCCGTTTGACATGTACAACATGCTGTCCGTTTCCTGTTTCGTAAACCGACGAAGAATATGAGATTTAAGGCATTTTTGTCATTTGTAGGAAGTACTATTTTCATTCATATTTTGCTGATGTGATTGACATGGCTTATTGTCGCATTAGAATACTAGGAATACATGCATAATTAGTTTGGCGAAGAGATTTACCTAAATGCGCACTTCGGGTCGACATAATATATGTAGACTTAAGTGTGTAGTGTAAGTGTTTGTATAAATGCTTGTATTAGTATGTATTGAATTAAATGGTTTATGGATTAGTTTGAGATTGATTTCTCAATTAATATGCTGATGTAAATGATTTCCTACATGTTAGTTATATGCATGATTTCATTGTATGTATGAAATGCACGTGCTTGATGATTTACTTAAGTTGTATGTTATAACATGTGTTAACATGCTCACATGGTTGTATTTCAATTCCAATACTCTTACATGAATTGCTGATATGAATTCATATGTGTTTGGGACTGTACCTAGTCCAGGCAGTCGGCAACCGAGCGAATTCGTGGTTGGCTTATCTTGGCCACGAACGATGAGTCGATGAACGCAAGCCGTGTTCTGGAGTTGGCGGCAGTGGTTAGGCCACACGAAGTATTTTACGCACTTCATGTCATTCGACTTGAGATGCGATCGTGCTAGTCGAGCCCGTCAAGTAACCCAACTGGCCGTTGTATGTTCACCCTGTATGAGTCATAATTGCTTGAACCTAGGGTACTGAACTTACCATTGTAAACCCTGTTAACCATGGTACCTTGATCCACGAAGACTCATGAGCCGGGCATGGTGGTATGGGACACCGTGGTCGAGCTGTCGGCCTACGCTGGGGCCACAAACCTCCCTGTAGTGACCAGTGAGCACCTATGTCTCGTGAGCAGATTATGGTGGTATGGGACACTATATTCTTGCTGTCGGCCTACACTGATCAGGCGACGAGTGCTTTGTAGTGACCGCGAGCGTATTCTGAGTCTACGGGAGGCGACGACCCTTCCGTAGCAGTGAGAGTACAGTAGGCCTGTATTGATAAGGTGATGGGGGAACAGTGCAATGAGTGCAAGCAACAGCCCTGGAAGCCCTTGCAGTGACCTACAAAATATACATCGTATGAGATTACTAGGAGTGACGACCCTAGATAGGATCTGTGTTGGGATTGACCTTAGTTTTCCAATCCTGCTGTTTGAATGGACTAATAACAACTCGAAAATCATATCACCATAACATTGCATGTGCCTGAAAGATGTGGAGCACTTGAGGGACGATTGCTTGCCGCGGTCGTAAGATGGTGCTGTATGAGGGAGATCGTCGGTGGGGCATACATCACGTCATGTCATATTGCATTAACAACAGTATTATGATTGTTTGATTTACTGCTTTACTATTATCGCATGATTGATTTGAGAACATGTTAATCCTTTCTCTATTATTCCACTGAGTTAGCTACTCATTCCCACGTTTTGGGATGGTGTTTGCAACACCCACCAGACCCTGTCTTAGATGCAGGTGATGCTGAGATCCAAGAGGTAGAGTCGGACTTTGATGAGGACCAGGACGAGTTCTCATATATGCAGTACCACGACGGCTTTGCTTAGGTGGCCTGAGTTGACGGGACTTCTCAGTGGGACTATTTTTGGCTTTTTGATTTATTTATATACATGTATATGAGACTCAGAGATGTATTCATACTTTAGTGACAGTTGAGATCTACTTTGTTTTTCCATACAGTGATATATATATTCTTTAGTCTTCCGCTTGCTTTTATCACTGGATCTGAAGTATGAATTGCAGTTTTGGTATACTTTTACTCATGTGAATGCTTTAACTCAGAAAACATTGAATCATAATCATTTTTGTTGCATAAGTGACGGTCTGGAACTCGGGAGTTGAGTTTATACACAACCTCCGATTTTCAGGGTGTTACAAGTTGGTATCAGAGCATGAATAAGATTATACCAGGCTTGGGTTATGGTCACGCGACGTACGCTGTCACTTCCTTTGACTTAGGTGGGTGCGACAAGGGTCTAGAAACACTTATAGGATCGTAGATTCGTCGATAGGTGAAGACTATTTATATCGATCGCGCGATCGAGTCCGTAACGCATCTAGGGCCGCGTAAAGCAACCTGAGTAGCTCCTATGTTATAGGTAGGTGGGTTGAGACGTTCTTTGAATGATTCTAAACCCGTAAATGTGAATCCTTAGGCTGTGGGCAGCCCCAACCCCTGCATTCAATCGCCAGGGCTTAAAAACCCAGTTTTACCTAAAATCTTTGAGATTCTTCCTCTCACCACTCCATTCTTCAATTCTTTCATATTCTTTTCATGTTAGGCATTGATCATAATGTGAAAATGATACAAAATCATACTTCGACAAAATTTTACATTGAATAGTAAAATTTTATGAAAAATGGCCATAAGGCCATTCTAAGTTTGCTTTCTTTAGCAAATAATGGGATAGATGGATGTATTAGCTCCTTCTACCCCAAAATAATATGCTGTATGATAGGGGATTGTATTCGGATTTGCAGATTAGTCCTGGAAAGCCCTGAACGTATGTTTGGGCCTATATAGGGCAATCTGGAATGAACCAAGGTTGGGACCATACATTTTTGGGGTCCCTGGACCATGGGGGACCAGACCCATGTGGTCCCACCGATCGACCAGAGAGATGGTCGGCGATGCCATCGCCGATTCGACGATGCATCGCCGTCCACTGTGGCCCACTCGAGCTGAAGTTTGGCACGTGGGGGTATTTTAGGTAGTACACCCCCCATGTGCGGTTCGTCCATAGAAAACCCCTAAATGGGGTACTTCCTTCACAAACAGCCCCTCCCCTAGCTCCATTTATGTTTTCTAGCTGCCCTCTCCCAAAATCGTGGTTCCAAACTACTCCCAAATCCATTCTTGGCTAAAAATGACCACATTCCACCACTCCAAAGTGATTTGCAGCCCTTCCTCTTGCAGATCTCGTCGTTTGGAGCTCTTAAAACCCTCAAATCGAGCTGAAATTGTGAGGTGCTCCATTTCCCTTTTTTCTTCTTTTTTCTTTTTGAAAATTCATCCTAGGGGAGCTTGAAGCATCCCTCTACAACACCTAGATTCTTTTTTTCAGTTTGGGCAGCCATTTCTCTACATTTCTCCCATTTTTCATGGCTTTTGTTAAAGCCATTTTGGGTCTTTTATCTTTCTCCACCATCCTCTCTTTGATGGGAAAGAGAAAGACCGCAGCGGATGAGGCTGGGCCTAGTCGCCCTGCACAATCAAGAAGACCGAGGGGTGGCCTCGCTAGCTCAAGCGCCGCCGCAAGTCCAAGCACAGCCCGAGAGTTCCATATAAAGCGGGATTTGGATCCCCATACTCAACTTGGGCGAATGATATTAGCAGAGATGCCTCACGGTGAATATACTGACCATAAGGTGTTGTTTGAGGTGGATGTGGAAGGACGACTCTTCGGTGAATTTCTATTGTTCGAGCGCATTGAAGCTGCACATTAGGGTCCGCTCTTTGAAGCTAGTGCTCGTGCTAATGTGAGCACCGTTCGTGTCTTTTACGCTCGTATCAAGAATCCTACATTGGAGCCATTCCAATTCAAGATTCCTTTTGGTAGAGACCGGATGGCTACGATCGATGTTCGGTTGATAGCGAGACTTCTGAACGTGCCCCTTGGTGATGTTCATCCCAGTGCAAAGAATTTGAGGAGTAGGCGTGAGCGAGATCGCCGTACCAGGTTCCTATGCGGTAAACTGGTTCCATGACAGCCTAACAATAGCCTCAAGGCATCTCATATGTCTAATGATTTGTGCCTGCTACACCACATTTGCACGTTCAACGTGTATCCCAGGTCGACAAATCACATTGAGTGTACGCGACTTATGGTTGATTTCTTGTATCAGGTGGCCCAAGGAGAAAATGTGTGTATGGCCACTTTTGTGTTGCGATAGATTATCCTCATAGCGAAATCAAGAAGAACATCTGAGTCGCTTCCTTTTGGCCGACTCATATGCAAGATCGCGCTTGAGTTTGCTTACAGACTTGGGCCGGAGTTGCCAGTTCCGATTCACTGCATTGATGAGTCTACCTTGGTCAAGATGAAGATCGGGTCTCAGTACCGTGAGACTCAGCTCGAGGAGGATAGCGAGGACGATTTTGATGATGAAGAGGATCCAAGTGAGGGAGAACCTGGAGCAGAAGTTGAGGAAGAAGTCCAGGAAGAGGCAGAAGAGGAGGCTCAGGATACAGATGAGAGCTCTCCTCCTTCTGCTCAGGCTACTGGTGGTGATCGCATTGCCCGAATTGAGGAGAGCCAGGTCGCCTTGCGAAGGGAAGTTCAAGAACTTCAGGTTGAGGTCAAGGATACCAAGGCCGTTATGAAGAGAAAATTTGGCAAGGTGACTCGCACCTTGAAGGCGATCCTGGGCTGCTTGTAGGATAAGGGTGCTCCTCCTCCGTCACCCGACTCAGACTAGTGATGAGATCTTAGATGTTGTTGGTAGCGGTTAGTCGTTTCCTGCTTTATGTTGTGTAAGCCTGTTAAGGCTAGTAGTTTACTTATGTTGCTGTTGTAGATTTTAACTGTCTTAGTTCCCGTGTATTTCTCGTCATGATGTTTGTAAGGACATATCCCTTGTATTGTGACAATTTTGAATTAAATGAAATGCATGGAATGCTTTTGACTCATTGTGTGAATTATTGCGGTGTGTTTGTGCTATTGAGATTGACAAGGTTGCACCCTATTTTGAATATAGGGAATGCCGCCGAAGGCTACACGGAGCACGGCTCGGCTTGCATTGAGTGAGCCTATGGATCAGGCTCCTTCGCAGTCTGATACCTATGCAGACCCTGCTGTGGGCCCGATTCCTGAGACAGTGCATGCGTCTCAGCCTACTGCTGGTCCTGTAGTTGGACCACCGCCGTTCACACCGCCCGTCAGAGAGCCTTACCAGTACACGCCACAGCCTGCTCCACCTCCTGACAGATTTGAGCAGATGATGGCCATGATGCAGCAGCAGCAGCAGCTCTTGACTACTATTGTAGGGACACTAGCCCAGGGTGGGAATGTGCCTCCACCTGCACCACCTGCGAATCCAGCTGAGGATGCTGATACATATGCCCAGGATGAGGGCATGGCTCATCCTGTACCACCTGCTTACCTTGCGGGGAATGCCGCAGACACACGGGGCTTGTTAAAGCAATTCCAGCGCTTACGACATCCCACTTTTACGGGTTCTCATAGACCCGAGGAGGCTGAGTATTGGCTCGACCGTGTGTCGAAGATACTGCGGATGCTTCATTGTACAGAGGCTGAGCAGGTCGAGTTGGCTACATTTCTGTTTAAGCGAGAGGCCAGCTTATAGTGGGACAGTGTATTGCGGACCGTTGCCGTTGACTTTGTATGGACATGGGCAGCGTTCGAGTTTCGCTCTCATGAGAAATACTATCCCCAGATGTACAGGCATGAGTGGGAGAATGAGTTCCTGCGCCTCAGATAGGGAGCCATGACGGTCACTGAGTATGAGCATCGATTCACCGAGTTGGACAGATACGTCCCGACTATATTGTCAGATGAGCAGATGCGTATACGGCGCTTTTCAGAGGGTTTGCGACCAGATATTCGGTCGAAGATGTGCTGCGTGAGCATTCCCTCTTATGCAGAGCTGATTCATATGTCCATGCGGGTAGAGAAGGATGTTGATCGACTTACCCAGTCTCGTGGCCCTGTTGCTCCTAGGCCACGACTAGAGATGCAGGACAAGCCCTTTGCGTTTAAGAGGCCTCGCGTCGACCCTCCTACTAGGGCTACAATGCCAGTACCCCTGATGCGGTGCCCTAATTTACTATGCACATATTGTGGGAGAGCGGGCCACTTGGCGCAGTTTTTCCCGGATGCAGGACAGTGGGTTCTCACCGCCGCAGTAGATCGACCGTATGCGCTCACAGGCGATATCAGCACTGCCTTTACAGTTGGCTCTTGCGCACCCTTCCTTCAGACTTCCGGTATCGCAGATCAGACAGCCTCTACGGCCCATGGCACAGTGGCCGAACCAGCCACAACAGGCACGGGTGCATGCCTTGACAGCAGAGGCAGCTGTGACACAAACTTCTCAGCATTCGGCCTTTGAGGTCACTGCCCACATCGGAGGTATTCCTATTCTTGTGATGGTGGACACAGGATCCACGATTTCATTGATATCACGTGCCATAGTCAGACGCATTGGGCTACCGACTATTAGGATGGATGGGGTGCGAGTTTATACAGCTCATGGGTCCTTTACAGATGCCACCCTGATGTGTGAGGGCTGTTTGGTGGATCTAGGGGGTAAGACGATGACTCTTGATCTTGTCATCAACCCCTCTCTTGTTTATCTCGACTTCATTCTTGGCATGGACTGGTTGACTGCAGCGAGGGCCGAGATTGACTGCGAGACTCGTATAGTGACAGCCTACGAGCCAGAGGGCGCATCCTTCACATTTCCAGTGTGGGTAAATCTCCCGTTCCGCATACTTAGCTATGCTACTTTACTACGAGACGCTGGTGCCCAGATACTTGAGCATACGCTAGTCATTTGTGAGTTTGGGGATCTGTTCAGAAAGATCCCTGGTTTGCCGCCCTGACGAGAGATCGATTTCACTATCGATCTGGTGCCTGGTTCCTCACCCGTCTCACTGCCGACGTATCGCATGGCACCGTGTGAGATGGAGGAGTTGAGGATGCAGATTGATGGTTTGTTGGAGCTTGGCCTTATACGGCCTAGTGTGTCTCCTTGGGGAGCACCAGTTCTGTTCGTGAGGAAGAAGGATGGTTCGATGCGATTGTGTATTGATTATCGCAGACTGAACCAGATCACGGTGAAGAGTAAGTACCCTTTACCCAGGATCGATGACTTGTTTGATCAGTTGAGAGGAGCGCAGTACTTCTCGAAGATTGATCTTCAGTCAGGATATCATCAGTTGTGCGTCAGGGATGACGACGTACAGAAGACAGCATTCAGGACCAGCTTTGGCCACTACGAGTTCCTTGTGATGTCGTTCGGTCTCACGAACGTAACAGCCGTGTTCATGGATCTGATGAACTAGGTATTTCGGCCTTTCCTCTATCGATTCATAATTGTGTTTATTGACGACATTTTGGTGTACTATAGGAGTTGAGAGGAGTATGAGGAGCACTTGTGCTTGGTCCTGGATACGCTCAGACAGCATCAATTGTTCACACAGTACAAGAAGTGCGACTTCTGGAAGCAGGAAGTGAAGTTCCTGGGACACGTGGTGTCCAAGGATGGCATGGCAGTTGACCTGTCTAAGGTAGCTGCGGTTCAGGACTGGGAGCAGCCTGGTTCTGTCACTGAGGTGAGGAGTTTCTTGGGTCTCGCTGGCTATTATCGGCGCTTCATTCAGGATTTCTCGAAGATCGCGAGACCTTTATCTCAGTTGACACGGAAGGACGTGAAGTTTGCCTGGAATGACATGGCGGAGTCAGCTTTTCAGGAGCTGAAGGACAGGCCTACGTCCGCCCCTGTGCTAGTATTGCCAGAGCAGGGGGTTAGATACAGTATATACATTGACGCGTCTAGCGTTGGTCTAGGTTGTGTCCTTATGCAGAGGGACAGGGTAATTTCGTATGCCTCGAGAAAATTAAGGAAGCATGAGGAGAATTACCCTACACACGACCTAGAGTTGGCAGCCGTCATATTCACACTGAGACTCTGGAGACATTCCTCTACGGAGAGGAGTTCGAGCTCTTTTACGACCACAAGAGCCTCAAGTACATAGTCACGCAGCGAGACTTGAATATAAGGCAGCGGCGATGGATGGAGACGTTGAAGGACTTCAAGTTTGAAGTCTCTTACCATCCTGGGAAGGCGAACCTTGTGGTTGACGCGTTGAGCCGCAAGAAGGCGATAAAGTTTGCAGCTCCGCTGATGGTTGCTGAGTGGGATATGGTTGAGTTTTTGCGAGACTTTGAGCAGAAACTCATCGTAGAGGAGCCGTATGAGTTCATCGCACATGTACAGGTGCGATCTCAGATCGATGACCAGGTCATCGAGGCGCAGAGGGAGATGCGCATCTGACTGAGCTTCGAGAGTAGGCCAGTGATGATGCAGACGCCGAGTGGTGAGTTGGTATGGATGGGAGCTTATGTTATCGTGGCCGCCTATGTGTCCCAGATGTCCCTGACTTGAGACGAGAGATTCTTGAGGCTGCGCATTGTACCAGACTTGCGATGCATCCAGGCAGTATGAAGATGTATCGCGACGTGAAGAGGACTTATTGGTGGGAAGGTATGAAGACCCATATAGCAGAGTTCGTGTTCCGTTGTCTCACTTGTCAGCAGGTGAAGGCGGAGCATCGCCGACCACCTGGACTGTTGCAGTCTATGCCGATTGCAGAGTGGAAGTGAGATTTCATTTCCATGGACTTCATTTCAGGGCTGCCGAAGATGAGGAAGGGACATGATTCCATTTGGGTGATCGTCGACCGTATGACGAAGTCGGCGCACTTCCTACCGATCAGAGTTATGAACTCTGCAGACGAGCTGGCTAGACTGTACATTAGAGAGATTGTACGTCTGCATGGAGTTCCGCTGGAGATCGTGTTGGACAGAGACACGCGGTTCACTTCGATTTTCTGGACTCGCATTCAGGAGGCTATGGGTGTGAAGTTGAAGTTTAGTACTGCCTTCCACCCACAGACGGACGGACAGATAGAGCGGGTGAACCAGATCTTAGAGGACATATTGCGAGCTTGCGGATTGGACTTCAAGGACAGTTGGGATGATTGTCTTGCATATGCGGAGTTCGCGTACAACAACAGTTATCAGGCGAGTATCGGTATGGCACCTTATGAGGCACTATATGGACGACCTTGTCGCGCACCGCATTACTGGGCAAAGGTCGGTGAGCGTAGCTTGATTGGCCCAGAGTTAGTACAGGCGACGTCAGAGAAGATTGATATTATTAGACGTCGGCTTCTTACAGCGCAGAGCAGACAGAAGAGTTATGCCGATACGAGACGGAGGCCGCTAGAGTTCACAGTTGGGGATCATGGATTCTTGCGAGTTTCCCCTATGAAGGGAGTCCTTCGGTTCGGGAAGAAGGGGAAGCTAGCACCGCGATTCATTGGTCCATTCCAGATCCTCGATCGTGTGGAGCAGTGGCTTACCGATTGGCTTTACCCACGCCTCTCGCGAGCGTTCACAACGTATTTCACGTTTCTATGCTGAAGAAGTACGTTTCTGATCCTTCCCATATCATCAGATGGGAGCAGGTGTAGTTAGGAGAGGATGTTACATATATCCTGCGACCGACGCCTATCCTTGACGGGAAGGAGCAGGTACTGCGTAGTAAGGTGATTCCCCTTGTGAAGGTATTGTGGACGCATCACTCTGAGGAAGAGGCTACCTGGGAGACAGAAGCCGAGATCAGAAAGAACTACCCACAGCTTCTCGAGGAGTACGAAAAGGTACAAATTTTGAGGACGAAATTATTTGTTAAGGGTGGTAGATTGTAACGCCCTGGAAAAATCCATACTTGGACTCGAGTACCAACTCGACCAGAAATCGCATAGGATTAATTCCTTTAGAAATTAAGTGTAAGTTAGCTAGCGCAACGCTAGAGTAGCTGGAAAATAGTCCCTGATCGTTTTAAATACGTTCTACAAGAGCCAAATCGAGTAGAACCAATGACTCTATAATACTTTATAACCTCAGATCAAACTCTAAGCCAATTTGTTCTCTGGACCACTTTGAAACTTTGTATTGGATCTAGACCGCGCGTCGAAGTCCGATACCTACTATCTTAGACTGTTAGAACCGCCTAGTTGGACTTGACAATCATGTCGAAAATCAAGTCCAACCGACATTCACGGGCTATTTCATTGAGCCTGGACTGAAGAGAGTAAAAATAGGGACAGATTTGGAATTTAAAATTCAAATCTGGCACACGACTTGACGTGTCAGTATTAAGTGTTCTGACCGTCAGAATTCAGCCAAATTACAGCCTCGGATCAGGAAAAATTTCTATTTCATATCATGAGACTTGCAGGCCTGATCTACGTGCGGTGACCGCTGAACTGAAACTGGACTGCCACGTGCGATCTACGAACACTGATGGTCTAAAAACGGGATGTGAACAACATCCGACGAGCGTGAACTTAAGTCCGATCGCGTTCGGCCAGGGGACCACCAGAACTGATCTTTTGGACTGAAACAGCCCCGCTTTGGATAAACATCAAGTAAACTTTGTTCTCGAGCCTATTCCGGGCATTTTTGTATTTATAAAAGGGGTTGAAACCCTCACTCCTCTCTCCCATCCGAATTTGAGAAAAATTGTAGATTGGGAGAGAGAAAAGGTGAGAGTTTGTGAGAGAGAGTAGGAGAGAATTTTCCTGCTGCTGCCCCACCTGTTGCATGTGCTTTAGCAACACGCTTCAATCACTTCTCCGGTGATTTCTCCGCATTTCTAGGTAAGAAAATACCCTAGAAAGTTGCTGATTTGATGTTCCTTTCGTTCCATAGCTTGTTAGCTGATAGAACTTGTTAATCAGGTTGTCTAGTCGTCGTAGACGAAGCGTATACGCTCCGTTCGAAACGATACGCTTATAGGAGATAAGGTGCGGATTTTAGACGCTTTGATTGACTGTTTCCAACGCTTTCAATGTCATTTAATAGTAAATTATCGACAGCAACGCCGTTTGACATGTACAACATGCTGTCCGTTTCCTGTTTCGTAAACCGACGAAGAATATGAGATTTAGGGCATTTTAGTCATTTGTAGGAAGTACTGTTTTTATTCATATTTTGCTGATGTGATTGACATGGCTTATTGTTGCATTAGAATACTAGGAATACGTGCATAATTAGTTTGGCGAAGAGATTCGCCTAAATGCACACTTCGGGTCGACATACTATATGTAGACTTAAGTGTGTAGTGTAAATATTTCTATAAATGCTTGTATTAGTATGTATTGAATTAAATGGTGTTATGGATTAGTTTGAGATTGATTTCTCAATTAATATGCTGATGTAAATGATTTCCTACATGTTAGTTATATGCATGATTTCATTGTATGTATGAAATGCACGTGCTTGATGATTTACTTAAGTTGTATGTTATAACATGTGTTAACATGCTCACATGGTTGTATTTCAATTCCAATACTCTTACATGAATTGCTGATATGAATTCATATGTGTTTGGGACTGTACCTAGTCCAGGCAGTCGGCAACCGAGCGAATTCGTGGTTGGCTTATCTTGGCCACGAACGACGCGTCGATGAACGCGAGCCGTGTTCTGGAGTTGGCGGCAGTGGTTAGGACATACGAAGTATTTTACGTACTTCATGTCGTTCGACTTGAGATGCGATCGTGCTAGTCGAGCCCGTCAAGTAACCCGACTGGCCGTTGTATGTTCACCCTGTATGAGTCATAATTGCTTGAACCTAGGGTACTGAACTTACCATTGTAAACCCTGTTAACCATGGTACCTTGATCCACGAAGACTCATGAGCCGGGCATGGTGGTATGGGACACCGTGGTCGAGTTGTCTGCCTACGCTAGGGCCACAAACCTCCCCGTAGTGACTAGTGAGCACCTATGTCTCGTGAGCAGATTATGGTGGTATGGGACACTATATTCTTGCTGTCGGCCTACACTGATCAGGCGACGAGTCCTTTATAGTGACCGCGAGCGTATTCTGAGTCTACGGGAGGCGACGACCCTTCCGTAGCAGTGAGAGTACAGTAGGCCTGTATTGATAAGGTGATGGGGGAGCGGTGCAACGAGTGTGAGCAACAGCCCTGGCAGCCCTTGCAGTGACCTACAAAATATACATCGTATGAGATTACTAGGAGTGACGACCCTAGACAGGATCTGTGTTGGGATTGATATAAGGGAAGTACCTTAGTTTCCCAATCCTGCTGTTTGAATGGACTAATAACAACTCGAAAATCATATCACCATAACATTGCATGTGCCTAGAAGATGGGGAGCACTTGAGGGACGATTGCATGCCGCGGTCGTAAGATGGTGCCGTATGAGGGAGATCGTCGGTGAGGGCATACATCACGTCATGTCATATTGCATTAACAACAGTATTAGGATTGTTTGATTTACTGCTTTATTATTATCGCATGATTGATTTGAGAACATGTTAATCCTTGCTCTTTTATTCCACTGAGTTAGCTACTCATTCCCACGTTTCGGGATGGTGTTTGCAACACCCACCAGACCCTGTCGTCCAGCGTCCAGGGATGCTGGACGAGCGTGGTGCACGTGGGTGCGTGTACTGACATGGAGGTGTAATAACGTGCTGACAAAAAAAAAAAGAAAGGAAAAGAAAGAAATTATGGGCCACTGATGCAGGCTCCACCTTGATGTATGTGCTTAATCCAAGCCCTCCACCATCTTCCTCAGATTACTTTAGGCGTTGAGCTAAAATTTGGGACCAATCCGACTCTCTGGTGGGCCATACCATCTAAAATCATGTGGAGACATGCCTGAACATATAAAAGCACTTGGTGGGGCTTACTTGAAATTTGGATGCATCTTAAACTTGGACTGAACGGTCCACCACGTGGTACACACACAATAGACGGATTGGATCATCTTATTGTGGACCCCATATTTTTTAGAAAAAAAAGAAAAGGAAAGAAAAGGGAAGGGAAATGGTGGGCTGCTCCAACATGGCCCCACCTTGATGTTAAAATTTAATCTAAGCTATCCATTCTATTCTCGGGATCATTTTAGGCATTGTGCCGAAAAATGAGACCGATCCAATTATCTGGCGGGCCGTGGCATTAAGAATGCTAGTATTTTCCTCTAAAACTTGGAAAAATGATTACTGGGGTCCACCAGAAGCTTGGACCCACCTGAAACTTTTTTTGGACCCCTGTTTTTGTGGGACATATATAATGGATGGGGTAGATCTAGTTAATGTGGGTCCCACCTAGGATAAAAAAAATAATTTACATTGGCATGCCTTGGCTGCCAAAACGTTCAGAGACGTCCAATGTTAAAAGGAGGGCCCCATTGGCCCCCCTTGTGGACTTTACCATCATGTATGTTCTTGTAACATCTCGAAAATCGGGGGTCAGATAGAAACCTAACTCCTGAGTTCCAAAACGTCACTTATGCAACATTTTCAATGATGGACGAATGTCGGCGGTAATAGTACATAAAACATGAGGTGGATCAAGCCAAAACAATATATCATACTTCAGGGATAGTTAATTTAGCAAGTGGAAGAATGTGATAGATATATAGAATATATGAACTGTTGTGAGTCTCCAGAGTGTGAACATGGTACCAGGTTAAACATATGCATGTATACTCCAAAGATAAGAAAAAAGAATATACCACGTGTATTGGCATCTAATCAGTAACCCTATAATCCCGTCAATCAGAACCTGCATATAGGAGGGATCCTCCTCATCATCATCAAGTCCGGCTCTGCTTTGCGAGCATCGCCATCATTTGAAACTAAAATAGGGACTGGTGGGTGTCCGGAACACCATCCCGTAACGTGGGAATGAGTAATCAACTCAGTGGAATCATATAGCAAAGATTAGCATGTTATCAAATCAATCACGCGATAATAGTAAAACAATCAATCAAACATTCCTAAATACTGTTGTTAATATATGCATGAAATGACATGATGGATGCCCTCACCGACATACTTCCTCATACAGCACCATCTTACGCCTGCGCCATGCTTACGTTCCTCAATGCTCCACATCTTCCAGGCACATGCAATGCAATACGGATAATGATTACCGAGTGATTATTAGTCCTTTTCATATAGCTAGATTGGGAAACTAGGGTACCTTCCTTATATCAATCCCAACATAGATCCTGTCTAGGGTCGTCACTCTTAGTAATCTCATATGACGTTATATTTGTAGGTCGCTGCAAGGGCTGCCAGGGCTGTTGCTCGCACTGGTTGCACCGCTCCCCCATCACCTTATCAATACAGGCCTAATGTACTCTCGTCGCTACGGAAGGTTCGTCGCCTCCCACAGACTCAGAATACGCTCGCGGTCACTACATAGGGCTCGTCACCTGATCAGTGTAGGCCGACAACAAGAATATAGTGTCCCATACCACCATAATCTGCTCACGAGTCATAGGTTGCTCACTGGTCACTACGGGGAGGTTTGTGGCCCCAGCGTAGGCCGACAGCTCGACCACGGTGTCCCATACCGCCATGCCCGGCTCATGAGTCTTTATGGATAAAGGTACCATGGTTAATAGGGTTTTCAATAGTAAGTTCAGTACCCTAGGTTCAAGCAGTTATGACTTATACATGGTGAACATACAATGGCCAGTCGGGTTACTTGACGAGCTCGACTAGTATGAGCGTATTTCAAGCTGAACGACATGAAGTGCCTAAAACACTTCGCATGGCCAAACCACTGCCGCCAACTCAAAGCACGACTCGCGTTCATCGACGCGTTATTCGTGGCAAATAGAAGCCAACCACGAATTCAATTGGTTACCTACTGCCTGGATTAGATCATAGCCCCAAGCATTTGTGTATCAACATCAGTAAGCATATGTGAGTAACAGAACATAATATAAACAATACAAGCATGTTGACACATGTTATATCATACTACGTAAGAAAATCAACCAACACATGCATTCCATATATGTATAATAAAATCGATTCATACAGCCAACATGTGGAGACCATATACATCAGCATATTAATTGAGAATTCAATCTCAAAACTAATTCACCACACCATTTACTCAATACCTACTAATACAAACATTTATACAAACACTTAGTCTACATACTTTAGTCTACATAGCGTATGTCGACTCAAATTGCGCATTAGGGTGAATCTCTTCTCCAAACAGATCATGCACGCATTCCTAGTATCCTAGCATGACAAATAACCATGAAAAACATTTCAGCAAAAGATGGATGTAAACAGTATTTCCTACAAATGACTAAAATACCCTAAATCTCATATTTTCCATATGCAGTCGAAATGGAAAACGGACAGCATGTTCTACATGTCAAACGACATTGAAATCTTTGAAATCAGTCAATCAAAGCGTCTAGAATCGTCACCTTTCGCATTAGACGTGTATCGATTCGATTTGAATGTATATGCTTCGTCAATGGCGTAACGGCGACCTAATGCATAAGATACGTAAGCTACTTCACTATTGAATCAAAGCAATCCCTAAATCAGCAAGTGGTTTGGATTTTTCTTACCTAAAAGTGCGTTGGAAATCACCGGGAAAGTGATTTGAACACGTTACTTTGGTACGTGCAAAGGATGGAGTAAATGGCAGGAAGTTCTCTCACAAAATCTCTCACAATATCTCACTTTCTCTCTCTCTCAATCTAGGGTTTCAAGAAAATTTGGATGAGAGAGATATGAGAGGGTTTAAAGCCCTTATATAGGCTAAAAACTAACCTAAATAGACTTGGGACAAAGTATACTTGAGTTATAACCAAATCGGGACTTTTTAGATCCAAAAGAGCGTTTCGGGAGGTCTCCTGGTCGAACGTGGTCGGACTTAAGCTCATGCACATTGGATCCTTCTCACATCAAGTTTTCAGACCGGTAGAGTTCGTAGATCGCACGTGGCAGTCTAGTTTCAGTTCAGCGGTCGTCGTACCTAAATCAAGTCTACAAGTCTCATGACATGAAAGAGAAATGTTTTCTGATCCGAGGGTGAAATTTGGCTGATTTCTGACGGTCAGAACACTTAATAATAACGCGCAACGACACGTGCCAGATTTAGAATTAATTTCCTAAACTTTTAGCCATTTCTCACTCTCTTCAGTCCAGGCTCAATGAAATAGCCTCAGAACATCGGTTGGGCTTGATTTTCGAAACGATTGTCAAGTCCAACAAGGCGGTCGTAATGGTCTAAGATTGTGGATATCGGACTCTCGACGCGCGGTCTAGATCCAATACGAAGTTTCAAAGGGTTCCTAAGGGCAAACAGGTTTAGAGTTTGATCCTAGATTTTAGGGTAACGTAGCGTCAACGATTCTAGAGGTTTTGGGTCCTACAGATCGTATTTAAAGTGGTTGGTACTAATTTTACAGGAAATCTTGTGTAACGCTGACTAATTCATGTTAAATTCTAAAGAATTAGGTTCTAAGTGATTTCTTTGGCTTTGGAACCGAATTCTGAGAGGTTACCAAGGTGCTATAGTTGACCCGTTGCCTAAGGACGTCTAACCCAGGTTGGCAAAAATCCGGGGTGTTACAATCTACCCCCCTTAAAATAAAATTTCATCCCCAAAATTGGCTAAGGGTAATGAGTTCATAGAGAGACTTTTGTATTGACATTCTAAGGAAGGTTCAAATTCTATTTAATGACCTAACCTTACCTATAACCTAAACTAACTATTTCGATCCTGGGCCAGTGGAGAAGGGGCTAATCATGCTTCCGCTACGCTACTCTGATCCAACGGTTGTATTAGATAATCCTAAGTAGATTGGGCTCAATACGTTCTACCCTCCTTAAAACTTAGTTCTACTTAATATCCAAGAATCTATGCCTCGATCCGTATATCGGAACGAGGTGTAACTTAGGGCCTATCTTTCACATGAAATGGGAAACAACCTCTCACTACATTGGTCTTCCTTTGCTAACGATGTGTTCTATGGCATTGGTACCTATGGTTGTAGAAAAAAGCTGAAGTGATGGGTGTTATGGTTGATTTCAAGGACAGATGTGAGTTTGTGGCAAGATATCTAATTCTCTACTGGCTATAAGTCCTTGACATTTTCCAAGGCAAGGCAATAACTTTTGGTTGTAGGTGGTCGGGCCAACACGGAAGAAAAGTTGTGTAGTGGGTCTGAGCCGGATACATAGACTTTCTGTCTAGAACAGAAAATTTACCGTATTAGTTGTTATTCCTAGACGATGCCGATCTTCTGCTTGATCAGAGCATTGGATTTATTGGTAACTACTAGGATTGAGAAGTCAATTCAAACCGCGAATACTTCGCTTATATACAATTCCTTTACTCCGCGTTCCCGATTACAATAAATCCTTGGGAAGGCAATTCTAAGGGAAATTCTAAGGGGCGTGCTGGTTTATTCTAAGTTCAATCTGAGGGATTTATAAGTTTTCCCTGAGAGTGAATGGTTTTAAGTTAAAACAACTTTCCTAAGGGTTATAACAGAAGTCTATAAGTATTAAGGGGACCTATCGAAGAAATGAGCTCCTACTCCAACCAAATCTAACCTATTATTCCTTAGCATATACAGGCTTTACGCTACTTATTATAACTAGTAGTCTAGTCTATAACTCACTAGCTATAATCCAAAGCCTAAGCTTATACGTTACATGGTTTCATACCATTTCCACTACAGAAGATTGTTCTATCGCTTAAGGTCAGGAGTATCTAATTGAAATTTGATTTCCTATAGCGTCAGATCATTCAAAAGCGAGGAGTACTAACTCCAGGTTCAAAACTCTAGATGTCTTAACACCAGATGGTCATTATTTGTGGACTAAGCTACTGCATTTGGTCTCACCCGACAGTAAAGCGGAGAGATCGAGAAGATGTCTATAACTAGCTTGAAAGAGCCATGAAAAATGAAGGAAAGGGAATGAAATGGCTGCTCTAAAGGGATACAACGAATCTAGGTCCTATAGAGGGGTGAATCAAGCCCTCAAAGGTTAGGATTTCAAAAGGAAAAGAGCACAATAAGTGGGAATGGAGCTCACCTGACTTTCAGCCATGTTGTAAGAGCTTCCATGGATGAGAAATGAGAGAGAGAGGGCTGTGAACAGCTTCAAATGGATGGGTTGGCATCGGTTGAAGGAAAAATGGGATTGGGGGTGTTTGAAGACGGGTTTTGTAAGAGGAGGCAGCAAAAATCGTGTGAAAGGAGAGCTTAGGAGGGCTGTTTGTGAAGGAGGTATGTCTTTGGGGATGATTTAAGGGTCTACCCACATATGGGAGGGATGCCCTACCCATTTAAGGGCGTCGGCCCAACGTACAGCCCGAGTGGGGCCCATCGGTCGACGATCCCTCGCCGAACCGGCGATGCCATCGCTAGACAAAGTGGAATCCGGCAATGGGCACCCCCCTGAACTGGTTCACCCTGTCCTGGAGGTCCCAAATAT
Organism: Magnolia kwangsiensis; assembly: GCA_037074715.1. Lineage (NCBI taxonomy): Eukaryota > Viridiplantae > Streptophyta > Magnoliopsida > Magnoliales > Magnoliaceae > Magnolia > Magnolia kwangsiensis. The sequence continues at coordinate 81,256,051 of CM073589.1, read as the reverse complement.
ATGTGGGACCCACCCTAGTTCATTGTCTTTTAGCCTAGATAGGCCCATGACTCCATTTGGGGCATTTCAGGGCCAATTTATAAACCAGAATGAGTTTATACATCATGTAGCATATGATTTTGGAGTAGGAGAGGCTAATCCATCCATCTAACCCATTTATTACAAGATATTCCATAATTGGAATGTCCAAAAGTCCAATTCTTATATATATATTTACTATTTATAATAAATTTTTGTTTAAGTATGGTTTACTATCATTCAAACATTAAGATTTATGTCAAGTGTGAAAAGAATTAGAAAAAATTGAAGAATGGGGTGGTGGAAGGAGAGATTCTGAAGAAATTGGATGAAAGAGGTTTTAGGCTTGAGATTGAGTGTAAAGGTGTTGTGGTTGCCCCACAACCCAAGGACATTCATTGCTAGGTTTGGAATCCTTCAGGGAACGACTCAAACCCGTCGATTTATGACCTAGAGGCGACTTAGGTCACTTCACGCGACCGAAGATATGTATGGCCTGAATTATCGTATTATCTCACCTGTCGGCGAAACTTGGGATTCTAATGTAGTTTTTAAGTTTCCATCGCCCCCTTCCTAAGTCAGAGTGCGTTAGTGTACATTGTGTTACCATAACCCAGGTCCGGTTTAATCTAAATCATCCTTTGATACCATCTGTAACATCTCAAAAATTGGGGGTCGGGTAGAAACCCAACTCCCGAGTTCCAAAACGTCACTTATGCAACATTTTTAATGATGGATGAATGTCGGCAGTAATAGTACATAAAACATGAGGTGGATCAAGCCAAAACAGCATATCATACTCGAGAGACAGTTAATTTAGCAAGCGGAAGAGTGTGATAGATATATAGAATATATGAACTGTTGTGAGTCTCCAGAGTGTGAACATGTTACCAGGTTAAACAAATACATGTATACTCCAAAAATGAGCAAAAAGAATATACATGGTGCGAAAATAAAAGGCAAAATATCACGTGTACTGACATCTAATCAGTAACCCTGTAATCCCGTCAATTAGAACCTGCATATAGGAGGGATCCTCCTCATCATCATCAAGTCCGGCTCTGCTTTGCGAGCATCGCCATCATCTGAAACTAAAATAGGGACTGGTGGGTGTCCGGAACACCATCCCGTAACGTGGGAATGAGTAATCAACTCAGTGGAATCATATAGCAAAGATTAGCATGTTATCAAATCAATCACGCGATAATAGTAAAGCAATCAATTAAACATTCCTAGATACTGTTGTTAATGTATGCATGAAATGACATGATGGATGCCCTCACCTACATACTTCCTCATACAGCACCATCTTACGCCCGCGACATGCTTACGTTCCTCAGTGCTCCACATCTTTTAGGCACATGGAATGCAATATGGATAATGATTACCGAGTGGTTATTAGTCTTTTTCATACAGCCAGATTGGGAAACTAGGGTACCTTCCTTATATCAATCCCAACACAGATCCTATCTAGGGTCGTCACTCCTAGTAATCTCATACGACGTTATATTTATAGGTCGATGCAAGGGTTGCCAGGGCTGTTGCTCGCACTCGTTACACCGCTCCCCCATCACCTTATCAATACAGGCCTAATGTACTCTCATCGCTACGGAAGGTTCGTCGCCTCCTGCAGACTCAGAATACGCTCATGGTCACTACAAAGGGCTCGTCACCTGATCAGTGTAGGTCGACAGCAAGAATATAGTATCCCATGCCATCATAATCTGCTCACGAGTCATAGGTTGCTCACTGATCACTACGGGGAGGTTTGTGGCCCCAGCGTAGGCCGACAACTTGACCACAGTGTCTCATACCACCATGCCTAGCTTATGAGTCTTTATGGATCAAGGTACCATGGTTAACAGGATTTTCAATGGTAAGTTCAGTATCCTAGGTTCAAGCAGTTATGACTCATACATGGTGAACATACAATGGCCAGTCGGGTTACTTGACGGGCTCGACTAGTACGAGCGCATCTCAAGCTAAACGACATGAAGTGCCTAAAACACTTCGCATGGCCTAACCACTGCCGCCAACTCAAAGCATGACTCGCGTTCATCAACGCGTCCTTTGTGGAAAATAGAAGCCAACCATGAATTCAATTGGTTACCGACTGCCTGGACTAGATCATAGCCCCAAGCATTTGTGTATCAACATCAGTAAGCATATGTGAGTAACAGAATAGAATATAAACAATACAAGCATGTTGACACATGTTATATCATACTACGTAAGCAAATCAACCAACACATGCATTCCATATATGTATAATGAAATCGATTCATACAGCCAACATGTGGAGACCATATACATCAGCATATTAATTGAGAATTCAATCTCAAAACTAATTCACCACACCATTTACTCAATACCTACTAATACAAACATTTATACAAACACTTAGTCTACATACTTTAGTCTACATAGCGTATGTCGACTCAAATTGCGCATTAGGGTGAATCTCTTCGCCAAACAGATCATGCACGCATTCCTAGTATCCTAGCATGACAAATAACCATGACAAACATTTCAGTAAAAGATGGATGTAAACAGTATTTCCTACAAATGACTAAAATATCCTAAATCTCATATTTTCCATACGCAGTCGAAATGGAAAACGGACAACATGTTCTACATGTCAAACGGCGTTCTCATCAATAATCTACTATTAAATGACATTGAAAGCTTTGAAATCAGTCAATCAAAGCGTCTAGAATCCTCACCTTTCGCCTTAGACGTGTATCGATTCGATTTGAACGTATACGCTTCGTCAACGGCGTAACGGCGACCTAATGCACAAGATACGTAAGCTACTTCGCTATTGAATCAAAGGAATCCCTAAATCATCAAGTGGTTAGGGTTTTTCTTACCTAAAAGTACGTTGAAAATCACTAGGAAAGTGATTTGAACACGTTGCTTTGGTACGTGCAAAGGATGGAGCAAACTGCAGGAAGTTCTCTCACAAAGTCTCTCACAATCTCTCACTTTCTTTCTCTCTCAATCTAGGGTTTCAAGCAAATTCGGATGGAAGAGATATGAGAGGGTTTAAAGCCCTTATATAGGCTAAAAACTAACCTAAATAGACTTGGGAACAAAGTATACTTGAGTTATAACCAAATCGGGACTTTTTCGATCCAAAAGAGCGTTTTGAGAGGTCCCCTGGCCGAACGCAGTCGGACTTAAGCTCATGCACATTGGATCCTGCTCACATCAAGTTTTCAGACCGGTAGAGTTCGTAGATCACACGTGGCGGTCCAGTTTCAATTCAGCGGTCGTCGTACCTAAATCAAGTCTACAAGTCTCATGACATGAAAGTAAAATTTTTCCTGATCCGAGGGTGAAATTTGGCTGAATTCTGACGGTCAGAACGCTTAATAATAACGCGCAACGACACGTGCCAGATTTAGAATTAGTTTCCTAAACTTTTAGCCATTTCTCACTCTCTTCAGTCCAGGCTCAATGAAATAGCCTCAGAACATCGGTTGGGCTTGATTTTCGAAACGATTGTCAAGTCCAACAAGGCGGTCGTAATGGTCTAAGATTGTGGATATCGGACTCTCGACGCGCGGTCTAGATCTAATACGAAGTTTCAAAGGGTTCCTGAGGGCAAACGGGTTTAGAGTTTGATCCTAGATTTTAGGGTAACGTAGCGTCAACGATTCTAGAGGTTTTGGGTCCTACAGATCGTATTTAAAGTGGTTGGTGATAATTTCATAGGAAATATAGTGTAGCGCTGGCTAATTCACGTTAAATTCTAAAGAATTAGGTTCTAAGTGATTTCTTTGGCTTTAGAACCGAATTCTGAGATGTTACCAAGGTTCTATGGTTAACCCGTTGCCTAAGGACGTCTAACCCAGGTTGGCAAAAATCTAGGGTGTTACAGTTCTACATCCATACCGTTCATTTAATAGGTCCCCTTGAATGATGCGTTGACTCAAAAAAATCAGCCAAAAACTGAACTCAGGTGGGCCATACCATCCAAATCATGTGAAGACATGCCTAAATCATATAAAAACACTTGGTGGGGCCTACTAAATTTTTAATGTGGCTGAAACTTGGTCTGAACCCTCAAACAGGTGGGACACACGTAATGGGCGTGATGGATTTGTGAAAGACATTTCGGTGGGCCCCACACCCACCCCAGGTCCAAGGGACCTTATAAATAGGTTGGCTGACAAATAAACATCACTGTGGGCCTCCGGACCACGTGACCATCTGAACAGGTGGGATGAAAAATACATATAACGGTGGGCTCCAGGCCCACCCCCATGTCCACGTGTGACCTTATGAATAGGTTAAATGGCTAATAAATATTACGGTGGGCCCCTGGTCCACGTGACCATATGAACCGTTTGGATGTCATATAAACATTACAGTGGGCCCCCTCCCTCACTGTGTGGCCCTATAAATAGATGGATGGAAAATAAATGTTATGGTGGGTCCCACGTGGGACCCATTGTCCACGGTTCACTTGGCAGCCGTGTGGAGGTACCCCGTTTCAACACTTGAGGTCTTGGCATCGATCCCTGGTGGGGGTGGCTGACTGGGGTGTGTGTCTTGGTTGGGTGGGACCCACCATGGTGTGTGTGTTTTATTCACTCCATCACCACTGTTGGACGGTTAGTGGACCCACACTATGATGCATGCATTGCATCTAAACCGTTCAACCATTTTATAAGCCCATTTTATGGCTTGAGGCCAAGAATGAGTCAGATCTAGAGTTCAAATGGACCCATACCAGGATGCATGTGTTGCATCTAATCCATCTAACCATTTTGGAAGATCATTTCATGAAATGAGAGAAATAAAAGTTATGGTGGGCCTTGAAAATTTTAATGGTGAAAATCATTGTCACCACTATATTGAAAGTGGGGTCCAGTTGATCTTTTGATTCGATTCATATACTCATGAGGCCCACCTTGGTATATATATAAGGCCCATTGGAAGAGGCCCAACTTGATGTATTTATGGCTGTTGATATATATGAGGCCCACGTAATATGGCTTTTAGATGTATTCGAGGTCCATGGGCCAAGGCCCATTGGGACTTGCACAAGTCCGTTGAATGTAATCCGACCATGGTTCATGCGTTGACTCTTATAGTGGGCTATGCCTTGGAAGAAATGTTGGTTTGACGTCCACATTGTAAGGATACTGTTGGTTAAATGTCCGCATTGTCACTCTCCCTAAGGCCCACTGATAGGCCCATACTTGTAGTAAGTAGGCCGTCTAGACCCGTTTTCGTTATACACAGAGCCCATCCCTATATACATGTTTAGTATAGACCCATGATTCATTATCATACCCATCATATGTATGATTGATATGAGAAGTGACTAATCATAGCATATGCCTTCGGGCGAACTATTTATGGACTCCCTGATAGGCGGAGTTTTCCTACATGAGTGCATGGTACATGTAGGACTGTTGCATGACTGGTAGTGTGACTCATGAACTTGCATTTGTGTGATTGTGATTATTGTATGCCCTAGCGACATCAGGGCCATAGCCTCCACAGATGCATCGTGGGTGGCTGGATTGGATACCGAAAATATTTGGTTCTATCATACGGGCACCATGGATGTCCCTGGGTGAAAATCCCTAAACCCGATGGTACCAGAGGATGACTCCAACGTCGAGATCGAGTGGATACACGAGCGCACAAGGGCCGTATACCAGTAGCCCGCGTCTCCCACTGTGTCATGATCGGTTGGAAAGGGGTGTGACCTTACCCTCCTGAGTGAGGGGGAAACTTCTAGGTTGAGTTTGACCAGCTTGAGGAATCGGTCCGTTATCGACGAGCTGAGCCCGATATTGGCAGGCGGATAGTGAGGTCTCTTACGCTCTCCCAGTTGTGCGTTCGGATAGGGACGACAAGCTGGTGTAGAGTATACTAGACCCCGGTGATTATCCAAAATGAGAACTGTACTGATATATGATGAGGATTGACATGCTTGAGTTGTATCTCGCATCACATGGTCTCTATATGGCCGATAGCATTCATATCTTGCACCGCATAGCCTTGGTACGGCTGATTGCATTCATAATACCCATCATCATGTTTCCACATTTACATTCCGAGCACGCTCATATTGTGCACACACACCACCCTCTAAGCTTTCTATAAGCTTATGCACAATTGATGCATGCAGGTGACGTCAGGACGCAGCCGTAGCGTAGTAGCAGCAGGAGTGTGCAGTCGAGCTTTTGGAGTTTTGTTATTAGCACTATCTTGTATTCCCTTTATACAACTTGTACTCAAAGTTTTTGATCATAGTGGATTTTATGATGGTGTTCTTGTGGTTATTGTTCGTGGGTTATGCTTATGTTATGCTCATTACGAATCAAATGGATATTAAAAATCTTTCTTGTAGCATCCCAGGATCGGAACCTGGTATATGAGTGCTGGGAGCCGAGAATGGGGTACTACGGAGGCTGTCGACGCAGGATTCGGTGATCGAGAATTTTGTGAGCCCGGTTTTCGAGTTTGGGGCGTGATAAGGGAACTGTCTTCCCTTCTAGATATATCATTGGTTCTTGAGGTTGAGTAGTTGTTACTGGAATTTTTTGTGATGGCGTTAGTGATTTCTCTTGGTGCGTGACTAAATCTTGGCAGGGTTTGCTGGTGGGATCTTCCTTCTCCTCTTGATATGTACTTTACGAAGGAGGGATCCTCTGGGCATGCGCCAGTTTGTGAGGCATTAGGAAGCTTAGTAATTGGACTGTGGGTGCCCCTTGCAAGGTTAATGGGACCAAATCAGGGAAGCCTATTGGGAGAATGAAGGGTTCAAAATTTGACCTATTTGGATATTTCGAGGATGGGGCTGGATGTGCCCCTTGAAGAGCGATGGGCTGAGAATGTGACACTGTGGGCATTGTTGATGCCCTTTGGAGGATGAGAGGCTGTGCTGTTAGTGCAGCCTCGAGGATGAGGAATGGTGTTGTTGGTGCTGCTTTAAGGATGAGTGGTGGTGTTGTTGGTGCTGCTTCAAGGAATACCTGTGGTTCAGGCGGGGACGCCTGTCAGTATCCCCATGTTCGATTTACTGTATTGGGCATGATTGCTTATATGGAGTGATGTGGGGGGAAGTATGTGGAATGCTCCTTCTTAATGTTGTTGACAGTTGAGGTGTCGAATGTGCTAGGTCCTACTGAATGTGACGGCAGGAGATTTTGGAGAATGTTGGCTTGAGTGGTACTATTAGCTTGTGGGGTGATTGTAATCTTTTGACTTTCGATCAAATCTTGGATCGCATGTTTCAAGGTGAAACAAGAGTCTGTTAGATGACCAAGAGCTTGGTAATACGAGCAATATTAGTTTTATTGTAACCTGTTGGTAGGGGATTTGGCGAAAGTTGAGCTTGGAGTGGTGTCAGGAGTTGCTTTTGCATGAACATTGTCAAGACCTGACTGCATATTTGTCCTAACGGGGTGAACTTTCTTCTTAACATTGCCTGTTTATATTAGTTTTTTGTGTTTCCCCTAAGCTGTTGCTGTTGTTGTTAAGGCTGATGTGCCTAATATCCCTATTAGGCTTGTTGTGGTTGGTATTGTCTATGTGGTTGTAGGTGGTACTACCTGTCTTATTGTGGCTCTGGTTGCGGAGCATACTAGTTGCCTTGAGTGTTGACGATGATGTTGTTGACCTCTGTGGTGTATTGTGGGGGAGCAGTGCTATTTTCATTCCCATATCTGACAGGTTTCTCCTCGACTTTGTTTCTTTTGATTGAGGGGGCCTGATGTGGCCATGGGGAAATGGTGTCGGCTCTGATCTCGGCTTTCACCTGTTCTCCAGCTCAAATGAGCTGGGAGAAAATCATATATGGGTACGAGATCAGATATCCAGAAATGTTTGGGTTTTCTGAATGGACAATCATTGATATTTTCTCTTCATCGTAGATGGGGCTTCTCATTCTGGTTGCCATGGCCTGCCATCATCCCACGTATGCTGACAATGATTCATCACTTTTTTGTCTCAAGGCAGCCGGGTCTGTCCTTCTTGGAGCCTATTTAGATTGTAGGAAAACCTGTTGATGAATGCCTGGGAGAGTCTTTCCCAAGTCCTGATCTGATGGCTATCAAGGAATGTATACTAATCCAAAGCATCGCCCTTAAGGAATTTCTGAAAGAGCCGTGTCAAAGCTCCACCGTTCCCTGTTATCGCATTGAGTTCCCCACAAAATGCGTTTAGATGTGCCGTGGGGCACCCACTACCATTATATCTTTTGAATTTGGATACCTCAAAGTTTGGAGGCACCTGAGCATATGGAAAGGGACACAGGTCCCTGAATTTGGTGGATGGATGATCCACTCCTTGCTGCCTTTGCAGTTGATTTTACACCATCTGCAGTTGTTCCTGTAGCTCCTTGATTTCTGACTTGCTGTGTTGTGGATATCTTGCCCCTTTTGTAGGGTTTGCGCTGCTTTTTCCTCATAAGGATCGACTTCTTCGACCCTTTGGTTTCCAAGAATGTGGGGTTGCTAAAAAGAGGATGGACTCTCGATGACGGGAGGTAGCTGTAATTGAACGCCGCCCCCTTTCAGAGGAGGGGGTGATGTTCGGAAATGACCCCGCCTGGGGCATCTGCTAATTTTAGAATGTTGCTCCCATTAGGGGGAGTGAGCTGGACTCAAAATTGACTCCCTTCATGGGCATCCACCAATTCTTGTCTGTGATTCCTGTTAGGGGGAACCTGTGCTATGAGTTGATGTATTGAGTAATGATTTGTGGGTGGGTTGCTCCTGTTTGTTGGTTGCTGTTGATCTTGTGCTGACTCTTCTAAGAGAGGGAGAACAGGATTTACTAGAGGGATGAGGGAGAAAGTGAAAGGCGTTTGAGGGATTGAGCTGTTTTGCGCATTAGGCTGTGTTGCTTGTGTGCTTGGTGCAGCATAGGCGAAGAATATCTCTTGCAATGCTGAGAAACTTTGGGCCATCTCACTCAAGGTTACAAATCTAGAGGGGTCAGCACTGGTGCTGGTGTTGGTGCTAGTGTTGATGTTTCAAGAGCTGGCTGAGCTGCCAACTCTTCTTCATGGGTAGCTTGAGAAGTCATGGCTGCTCAGGATTGAGTGGTAATGATTTGAATTTATGCCTAAGTAAGTGTAAGCTAAAGAATGGTGGATTTTTTTATTTTTATATGTGAATGCAGTGATGAATGTCCCTTGAGATTAGAATTCCACACGTTTTGAGTTGGGTCACCACTAATGTGTTCTAGCTAATCCCCAGTGGAGTCGCCATTCTATGGATACTAGAAATAGGCACCTATGCAGATTTAAAATGTTTTTGAATTTGGTTTAATAGATGGGAGTTAGTTGGTTGATTTGTGAATGTTAGAGTCGCCACGAGCCAATTAATCTCAGAATTTCGTATTCGGTTAGAACTGCAAAATATATATAAGGTTGGAGAAATCTGAAGAATCTCCTACCTTAGATTGATTCCTGGTCCATGATTCGAGATTCTGGGTAAGGGACCTCGGTTATAAAGAGGGAAGGTGTTAAGCACCCTCTTTGCCCGTACAAATGTACGGTCTTTACTTGGTGTGGTAAAATAATATCAAAGGATGATGTATGCTGTAGTTGAGATGGGACTAAGCACACACATGGATTTCTAATGCAGCAAGATTCGAGATTTTGACAAACCATAGAGCATACATCCAACAACGTGTCTAAAAGGTAGATGTGATGATGCTTATGCAAAGAGATAAAGAAAATTGGACTAGATCGCTAGAAATTTTTGATGTGACAGGATCCGGTACACGGCAAGTCATAGAGCATACATTCCTTAAAAATCTAGAGGAGCAGGGGGGTTGAGAAGGGAATGAATGTCATGATGAATGCTTATGTATGAGATGAATGGATCTTTGTCTTGAACTTGAATAGGATAAGATATGGACCGAGCCATGACCACTTTGGGCTAGGTCTAAGGGTTGAGATGGTGAGGTGAGACTAGGAGGTGGCTTGAAAAAATATGAAATTTAAGGCTTGGGAGCTCCTCCTCATCCTCACTCCCACTCTCTTCTCTTCTCTCCCTCTCTTTCTCCCACACTTGGAAAGTGAAGTGGTTGTTATGAAATATGAAGAGGAGAGGGCTATTTATACCCTTCTCCAATGGTCTTATGATAAATGTGGAGTTTAGAAGGGGTAAAAGCTGATGTGGCAAGTTGTGAGTGGTTTACGGGAGAGAAACGCCATGTGGTGCATAGCTCTTGAGTTTGGTAAAATAGTAAATAAGGTTGAATGGGGGGTCAAAGTTAATTTTCAAGCGTTAGACTAGCTATTGCTCGGAGGACACATGCACCCCATGAGTGGTGGTAATTGGACTACCGCCCGGGCCGAGCTCGAGCATGTGGGTCTTGTTTGGTGCACTGATTCATCCAATAGTCTTATTTCGGGCTTTTGGGTTTGAATGAGTGGGTTTTTGTGCTGATCTAGCTCTAATGGGTTGAGTTGTGGGGTTTTGGGTTTAAGGTTTGGATTAGGATTTTGGGTTTTAGATTAGGGTTCGGGGTTTGGGTATTGATCATGGTCCAGATTGTCCTTGCCTTTTTAAGATGTTAGCCTGGTGGGGTGTCTACAGATATAAATGGGGGAAAATATATAATATTTGACACTCAACAGAATTTGGATGACATATGTTGTGAAGGATCGAGCTCAAGAGTCCGAGGTGGTCTTGGTCAATGTGGATACTCGAATGAGCTTCAAGCCTCCCCTTATCATTGGGTAAATGACCGACTTTCCTTAAGAGTCTGAGGTGGTCTTGGCTGACCTAGATACTCGGATGAGCTCATGTCCTGTAGAGATGTCCCAGCTGACATCTTCTCTTTAGCCATTCCATTTTTACCCATAACAGTAAGCCCCCTACTTTCGAGCTCGCGTAACGAGCTTGGGAAGTAAATTGGTTTTGGTGATGTCAGACATTTTAGCCGAGTAGTTGTGTTGGGGTGAGCTCTTGAGCTCTTCCTTTTATTAGGGGAATTCTACTTTTGTCGAACAAATGGGTTAGCCGCAATGACCCCTTCATGAGGGGCAGAGTAGTTTACTTGGGAGGGTTAGTTTCCCTTACACTAAGAGATCCTCATTGTAGATCGTACGATCCGAGTGGCCTCACCAATTAGTAGTTCGACCTATTCTTTAAGGGTTAGACGACTAGTGAGGACTGTTTTTCCCTTGCACTAAGGGAAGTCCTCAGTAGTTCGTGCAACACGAAAAAGAGATTTTTTCTTGATTTGTGGAAGCTCTTCCATAGTATGATTCATGGTAGAAGAATTTTTTCCCTTGTATAAGGGGAGTCCTCGTAGTCGATTTCGCATCTTAAATAGTTGAAATTTGAAAGAAGTTCTCTTCCCCTGACTTAGGGAAGTTCTTTTATTGTAGAAATCGTTGAACAGTAGAAAGCACAACGCTACTATCATGAGAACATTTTTCCCTTTTAGAAAGGGGGGTCACCTTTGTTGAGTGGGTTGGTGAGTCGAAACGCTCCTGGTCGGAGGACTTTCTTGAGTCCTCAGGAGTAGTAGATCTTCAAGTGGTCAGTATTCCATGGGCGAGGTAAGAGCCCACCATGTCTTTTAGTTGATTCGTCCCTTTGTATTTCATGTTGAGGTCAGAGTTAGCCAATGAGGCTTATTACCGAGCTTGGTTAATTGGTTTAGTAAGGTCATCAGGTTTCCATGCTTAGCTCAACTTCTTTCAATACATGCTCCGGCTAGGTGTTTAAGGGAGTATACCGATGGAAGTGACTTTCTGGATGTCGGTTGGTATGCTAGTAGGGTTGGGCACCCGGCTTGGCTGATGATTCGGAAGAGCTGGGATGGTGTAGCAGATGTTTCAGGAAGATCTATGATGGATGCAACAGATGATTCATGAAGATCTGGGATGATTGCATCAGATGATTTTGGAAGAGCTAGGATAATTGTAGCAAATGATTCAAGAAGAGCTGGGATGGCTGCAGCAGATTATTAAGGAAGAGCTGGGATGGCTGCAACAATGAAAGCTAGGGCTTTCTTCTTTCCTTTCGCCATTGTGGTTTTCTAGTAAAGCAAGAACAACTTTGATTTCATTCCCATAGACGGCGTAAAACTGTTGATGTAAAAATCTGGTCCACCCTTTTTAGACCTTTGAGTACCTGCACATGAAGAAGACAAAGGAGACCCTGGCTAGAGTAAGGGACCCTCCGATGCCAAAGTCAGGCTAGGAATCTGGGTCTTAGTAGTATCGAGGGATTTTGGGTGAGAGATTCTGCGTACCTTTCACCATTAGAGATGCTCCTATTTATGGTCGAGTAGAGGTGGTGAGATAGAGGATATCTCCCTATTTAGTAGGGACGTACTGTGGAGGGATTTAGATCCGTGTGGGGGAATCTCTTGAGATCTTTGGCAAAGATATCGGGATTTAGAGTGTATCGCACATATCCTCTGAGAACTTTGGAGAAGATCTCAGGAAGATCTCTCTTAGATAGGATCCTATTATTCAGAATTAGCGGAGATGTGCAGTAGAAGGACGAGGTGGTCTTGGTTGACTTGACTTGGGGTAGTATGCCGACCTGACCTGGGGGTAGTATGCCAACTAGACCTGAGGATAGTATGCTGACCTGGATTCTCTGGCTAGCCTTGACCCTTCTTTCGGTGTCGTATAGATTACCGACCTGCCGCCTTGCCCTCATATTTCATGTTAGGGCAGTGAGGCCGAGCTCCTTTCCTTAGTAGAATTTGTTTACAACCCCAAGTGTAGGGCCGTAATATGGTAATAATCTCGGTAAGACTAAGGTTGAATCCACAGGGACAATTCTTGGACATTTCTGAATTCAACTAGAACTAGAACTAGAAGAAGATCTAAATCTAAATTTGAAATATTAGAGAGATTAATTGTGAATGATGTAATTGAAACTTGTGAATTTAAATGTGGGAACTAGGGTGCTAAGGATCCACTTGTAGCTATTGGGATGCTACCTTACTTGATGTAACACCCTGAAAATCGGGGGTCGTGTATAAACTCAACTCCCGAGTTCCAGACCGTCACTTATGCAACAAAAATGGTTATGATTCGATGTTGTCTGATTTAAAGCATTCACATGAGTAAAAGTATACCAAAACTGCAATTCATACTTCAGATCCAGTGATAAAAGCAAGCGGAAGACTAAACAAGATATATATCACTGTATGGAAAAACAAAGTAATCTCAACTGTCTCCAAAGTATGACTACATCTCTGAGTCTCATATACATGTACATAACAAAAGAATAATGTTCAAAAAGAAAAGTCCCACTGATGTCCCCTCGATCCAGGTCGCCTACGGGAAGCCGTCATGATACTGCATATACGAGAACTCATCCTGGTCCTCGTCAATCTCCGGCTCCACCTCCTGGATCTCGTCGTCACCTGCAACTACAACAGGGTCTGGTGGGTGTTGCAAACACCATCCCGTAACGTGGGAATGAGTGATCAACTCAGTGGAATCATAGAGCAAAGATTAGCATGTTCACAATTCAATCACGCGATAATAGTAAAGCAGTAAATCAGACAAGTCCTAATACTGTTGTTAATGCAAGATGATATGACGTGATGCATGCCCTCACCGACGATCACCCTCATACGGCAACATCTTACGACCGCGGCATGCCACACTCCCTAGAGTGCTCCACATCTTCCAGGCACATGCAATGCTATGGTGATATGATTACCAAGTTGTTATTAGTCCATTCAAACAGCAGGATTGGGAAACTAAGGTACCTCCCTTGTATCAATCTCAACACGGATCCTGTCTAGGGTCGTCACTCCTAGTAATCTCATACGATGTACATTTCGTAGGTCACTGCAAGGGCTGCCAGGGCTGTTGCTCGCACTCGTTGCACCGCTCCCCCATCACCTTATCAATACAGGCCTACTGTACTCTACTGCACGGAAGGGTCGTCGCCTCCCGTGAACTCAGAATACGCTCGCGGTCACTACAAAGGGCTCGTCGCCTGATCAGTGTAGGCCGACAGCTAGAATATAGTGTCCCATACCACCATAATCTGCTCACGAGTCTAGGTGCTCACTGGTCACTACGGGGAGGTTTGTGGCCCCAGCGTAGGCCGACAGCTCGACCACGGTGTCCCATACCACCATGCCCGGCTCATGAGTCTTCGTGGATCAAGGTACCACGGTTAATAGGGTTTACAATGGTAAGTTCAGTACCCTAGGTTCAAGCAGTTATGATACATACAAGGTGAACAAACATCGGCCAGTCGGGTTACTTGACGGGCTCGACTAGCGCGATCGCATCTCGAATTGAACGACATGAAGTGCGTAAAACACTTCGCGTGGCCTAACCACTGCCGCCAACTCTCAACACGAATCACATTCATCGACGCGTCGTTCGTGGCTATGACCAGTCAGCCACGAATTCGCTCGGTTACCGACTGCCTGGACTAAGTCAAGTCCCACACATCTATGGAATTACATTAACACTATAAAAAGGTATTGGAATTGAAATACATCATGTGAGCATGTTAGCACATGTTATAACATTCAACTTAAGCAAATCTTCAAGGCATACTTCCCATGCATATTCAACTTAAGCAAATCCTCAAGCACATACATTCCATGCATGTAATGAAATCATGCATTTTGTCAACATGTAGAAAATCATTTAGGTCAGCATAATAATTGAAAAATCAATCACAAACTATCAAATAACATCATTTAATTCAATACATACTAATACAAGCATTTATACAAACACATACACTACACACTTAAGTCTACATATAGTATGTCGACCCAAAGTGTGCAACTAGGCGAATCTCTTCGCCAAACTAATTATGCACGCATTCCTAACTTCCTAATGCGACAACAAACCATGTCAATCACATCAGCAAAATATGAATGTAAACAGTACTTCCTACAAATGACTAAAATGCCCTAAATCTCATATTCTTCGTTAGCTTACGAAACGGGAAACGGAGAGCATTTTGTACATGTCAAACGGCGATGCCGTCAAGAATCTACTATTAAACGACATTGAAAGCATTGGGAACCGTCAATCAAAGCGTCTAAAATCCTCACCTAGTGTCTTGTAGACTCGGGAATTGAAGCGGAGTGTATATGGTTCGTCTACGGCGAGTAAGGAGCCTAATACATAAGATCCATAAGCTACATCGCTATGGAAACAAGAAAAACTCAAATCACCAACTATTTAGGGTTTTTACTTACCTAGGATTGCGGTGGAATCGCCGGGAAAGCGGTAGAGGAGTGTTGCTTAAGCATGTGCAACACGTAGCACAAGTGGCGGGAAGAACTCTCCCACTCTCTCACAATCTCTCACTCTTTTTCTCTCTCCCAAGCTAGGGCTTCTCTCAAATTCGGATGGGAGAGAGGAGTGAGGGTTTCAACCCCTTTTATAGCCTAAAACATTCCCAAAATAGGCTTGGGAACAATGTTTACTTGGTGCTTAACCAAATCGGGGCCGTTTCGGTCCAAAAGGGCATTTCTGGAGGTCCCCAGGCCAAATGCGGTCGGACTTAAGCTCATGCATACTGGATCTAGCACACATCCAGTTTTCAGACCGGTTGGGTTCCCAGATCGCACGTGGCGGCCCAGTTTCAGTTTAACGGTCACCGCACCAAGATCAGGCCTATAAGTCTCGTGATATGTAATAGATATTTTTCCTGATCCAAGGGTGTAATTTGGCTGTATTCTGACGGTCAGAATGCTTAATACTGATGCGTCAAATTTGTGTGCCAGATTTGAATTTGAAATTCCAACTATGTCCCTATTCACACTCTCTTCGGTCCGGGCTCAATGAAATAGCCTGTGATCATCGGTTTGACTTGATTTTTGGAATGAGTGTCAAGCCCAGCTAGACGGTCCTAACGGTCTAAGATAGGAGGTATCGGACTTTCAACGTGCGGTCTAGATCCAATACAAAGATTCAAAGTGGTCCAGAGAACAAACCGGCTTAGAGTTTGATCCGAGGCTTTAGAGCATTATAGCACCCTTAGTTCCACTCGCTTCGGGCCTTGTAGAACGTATTTAAAGTGATCAGGGACCATTTCCCAGCTATTCTAACGTTGCACTAGCTAACCTAGTCAAATTTTCCAAAGGAATGAATTCTACGCAAATTCGGGTCGAGTTGGTACTCGAGCCCAAGTATGGATTTTTCACGGGCGTTACAATCTACCCCCCTTAACAAATAATTTCGTCCTCGAAATTTTGTACCTTTTCGTACTCCTCGAGAAGCTGTGGGTAGTTCTTTCTGATCTCGGCTTCTGTCTCCCAAGTAGCCTCCTCCTCAGTATGATGCGTCCATAGTACCTTCACAAGGGGAATCACCTTGCTACGTAGTACCTGCTCCTTCCGGTCTAAGATGCGTGTCGGTCGCAGGATATAAGTAACATCCTCTCCTAACTGCACCTGCTCCCATCTGATGATATGAGAAGGATCAGCAACGTACTTCTTCAGCATAGAAACATGAAATACGTTGTGGACGCTCGCGAGGGGCGTGGGTAAAGCCAATCGGTAAGCCACTGCTCCCACACGATCGAGGATCTGAAATGGACCAATGTATCGCGGTGCCAGCTTCCCCTTCTTCCCGAACCGAAGGACTCCCTTCATAGGGGAAACTCGCAAAAACACATGATCCCCGACTGTGAACTCTAGTGGTCTCCGTCTCGTATCGGCGTAGCTCTTCTGTCTTCTCTGCGCTGTAAGTAGCCGACGTCGAATAATATCAATCTTCTCTGACGTCGCCTGCACCAACTCTGGGCCAATCAAGCTGCGCTCACCGACCTCTAACCAGCAATGCGGTGCGCGACAAGGTCGCCCATACAGCGCCTCATAAGGTGCCATGCCGATACTCTCCTGGAAGCTATTGTTGTACGCAAACTCCGCATATGCAAGACAGTCATCCCAACTGTCCTTGAAGTCCAATGCGCAAGCTCGCAACATGTCCTCCAGGATCTGGTTCACTCGCTCTGTCTGTCCGTCCGTCTGTGGGTGGAAGGCAGTACTGAACTTCAACTTCACACCCATAGCCTCCTGAATGCGAGTCCAGAAAATAGAAGTGAACCGCGTGTCTCTGTCCGACACGATCTCCAACGGAACTCCATGCAGACGCACGATCTCCCTAATATACAATCTAGCCAGCTCGTCTGCAGAGTTCGTAACTCTGATCGGTAGGAAGTGCGCCGACTTCGTCAATCGGTCGACGATCACCCAAATGGAATCATGCCCCTTCCTCGTCTTCGGCAACCCAGAAATGAAGTCCATGGAAATGAAATCCCACTTCCACTCTGCAATAGGCATAGGCTGCAAAAGTCCAGGTGGTCGGCGATGCTCTGCCTTCACCTGCTAACAAGTGAGACAACGGGATACGAACTCAGCTATGTGGGTCTTCATACCTTCCCACCAGTACGTCCTCTTCACGTCACGATACATCTTCGTGCTGCCAGGATGCATCGCGAGTCTAGTAGAATGCGCAGCCTCGAGAATCTCTCGTCTCAAGTCAGGGACATCAGGAACGCATAGGCGGCCACGGTAACGTAAGCCCCCATCCATGCCAACTCGCCAGTCGGCGTCAGCATCATCACTGGCCTGCTCTCGAAGCTCAGTAAGATGCGCGTCGTCCCTCTGCGCCTCGATGACACGGTCATCGATCGGGGATCGCACCTGAACATGTGCGATGAACTCAAATGGCTCCTCTACGGTGAGTTTCTGCTCAAAGTCTCGCAAAAACTCAACCATATCCCACTCGGCAACCATCAGCGGAGCCGCAAACTCTATCGCCTTCTTGCGGCTCAACGCATCAGCCACAAGGTTCGCCTTCCCAGGATGGTAAGAGACTTCAAACTTGAAGTCCTTCAGCGTCTCCATCCATCGCCGCTGCCTCATATTCAAGTCCCGCTGTGTGAATATGTACTTGAGGCTCTTGTGGTCGCAAAAGAGCTCGAACTCCTCTCCATAGAGGTAATGTCTCCAGAGTCTCAGTGCGAATATCACGGCTGCCAACTCCAGGTCGTGTGTAGGGTAATTCTCCTCGTGCTTCCTTAATTGTCTCGAGGCATACGAAATTACCCTGTCCCTCTGCATAAGGACACAACCCAAACCAACGCTAGACGCGTCAGTGTATATAGTGTATTTAACCCCTTGCTCTGGCAATACTAGCACAGGGGTGGACGTAAGTCTGTCCTTCAGCTCCTGAAAAGCTGACTCCGCCTTATCATTCCAGGCGAACTTCACGTCCTTCCGTGTCAACTGAGATAAGGGTCTCGCGATCTTCGAGAAGTCCTGAATGAAGCGCCGATAGTAGCCAGCGAGACCCAAGAAACTCCTCACCTCAGTGACAGAACCAGGCTGCTCCCAGTCCTGCACCGCAGCTACCTTAGACAGGTCAACTGCCATGCCATCCTTGGACACCACGTGTCCCAGAAACTTCACCTCCTGCTTCCAGAAGTCGCACTTCTTATACTGTGCGAACAACTGATGCTGTCTGAGCGTATCAAGGACCAAACGCAAGTGCTCCTCATGCTCCTCTCGACTCCTAGAGTATACCAAAATGTCGTCGATGAAGACAACGACGAATCGATAGAGGAAAGGCCGCAATACCCGGTTCATCAGATCCATGAACACGGCCGGTGCGTTCGTGAGACCGAACGACATCACGAGGAACTCGTAGTGACCAAAACTGGTCCTGAACGCTGTCTTCTGCACATCCTCATCTCTGACGCGCAGCTGATGATATCCTGACTGAAGATCAATCTTCGAGAAGTACTGCGCTCCTCTCAACTGATCAAATAAGTCATCGATCCTGGGCAAAGGGTACTTGTTCTTCACTGTGAGTTGGTTCAGCCTGCGATAATCAATACACAATCGCAGCGAACCATCCTTCTTCTTCACGAACAAGACCGGTGCTCCCCAAGGAGATACGCTAGGCCGTATAAAGCCAAGCTCTAGCAGACCGTCAATCTGCATCCTCAACTCCTCCATCTCACATGGTGCCATGCGATACGTCGGCAGTGAGACGGGTGTAGAACCAGGAATCAGGTCGATAGTGAAATCGATCTCGCGTCGGGGCGGCAAACCAGGGATCTTCCTGAACAGATCCCCGAACTCAGAAACAACTGGCGTCTGCTCAAGTACCTGGGCACCAGCGTCGCGCAATAGAGTGGCGTAGCTAAGAATGCGGAAAGGAAGATTTACCCGCACTGAAAATGTGAAAGGCGTGCCCTCAGGCTCGTACACCGTCACCACACGAGCCTCGCAGTCAATCTCGGCTCTCGCTGCAGTCAACCAGTCCATGCCAAGAATGACGTCGAGATATACGAGCGAGGGATCGACGACCAAATCAAGAGTCATCGTCCTGCCTCCCAGATCAAGTAAACAACCCTCACACATCTGGGTGACATCCGAATAATCTCCATGAGCTGCAAGGACTCGCACGCTATCCATAGTGATAGTCTGCAACCCAAGACGTCTGACTACGGCACGCGATATCAAGGAAATCGTGGAACCAGTGTCCACCATGACAAGAACGGGAGTACCTCCGATATGGCCCGTGACCTCGAAGGCTGAATGCTGGAAAGTCGGCGTCGTAGCTGCCTCAGCGGTCAGTGCATGAACTCGAGCCTGCTGTGGCCGGTTCGGCCGCTGTGTCAAGGGCCGTGGGGGCTGTCGAATCTGCGATACTGTGGGTCTGAAAGAGGACTGCGCAGGAGCTGACCGTATAGGCGGTGCTGATATCGCCTGTGGACGTACACGATCAATCTTCTGCGGCGGCGAGAACCCACTGTCCCGCATCCTCGAAAAGCAACTCGGCGCTAGGTGGCCCGTCCTCCCACAGTATGTGCACGATAAATCAGGGCGCCTAAACGGTCCCACTGGCGCCGTGGTCCTGGTAGGAGGATCAATGCGAGGCCTCTTGCCCGCGAAGGGCCTATCTGGCAACTCCGGTCGCGGCCTGGAAGTAGTCGGGCCTCGTGATCGCGCAAGTCGATCCACGTCCTGCTCTGCCCGCATGGACATGTGAACCAACTCCGCATAGGAGGAGAAACTGATACAGCACATCTTCGACCGAATATCCGGTCGCAAACCCTCCAGAAAACGCCGTATGCGCATCTGCTCATCAGCTAGAATCGTCGGGACGTACCTGCCCAACTCTGTGAACCGATGCTCATACTCGGTAACCGTCATCGCTGCCTGCCTGAGACGGAGAAACTCATTCTCCCTCTCGTGTCTGTAGGTCTGAGGATAATACTTCTCATGGAAGCGAAACTCGAATGCTGCCCATGTCCATACGAAGTCTGCGGTAACAGTCCGAAATACACTATCCCACCACATACTGGCCTCTCTCTCAAACTGGAAGGTAGCCAGCTCTACCTGCTCTGCCTCAGTACAGTGCAACATGCGCAGAATCTTCGACACTCGGTCGAGCCAAAACTCAGCCTCCTCGGGTCTGTGAGAACCCGTGAAAGTAGGAGGCCGCAAGCGCTGAAATCGCTCCAGAAGGCCCCGTGTGTCGGCAGGGTTCCCCGCAGGGAAAGCAGGCTGCGCAGGAAGTGCTATGCCCTCATCCTGGGCGTAAGCATAGGCATCCTCAGCTGGATGCGCAGGTGGTGCAGGCGGAGTAGATGCAGTCGCACCCCCACCCTGGGCTAACGTCCCGACTATGGTAGTCAATAACTGCTGCTGCTGTAGCATCATAGCCATCATCTGCTCGAATCTATCAGGTGGCGGAGCAGGCTGTGGCGGATGAGGTGTGGAAGTAGATGCGCGCTGTGGCTCTCTAACTGATGGTGTAAATGGCGGTGGTCCATCTGTAGGACCAGTAGCAGGCTGAGACGATCGAACAGTCTCAGGAATCGGGCCCACAGCAGGGTCCGGACGAGTGCCAGACTGAGAGGGAGTCTGATCCATCTGCTCAGACAACGAAAGCCGAACCGTGCTCCTCGTAGTCTTAGGTGGCATTCCCTATATTCAAAATAGGGCGCAACCTTGTCAGTCTCAATTGCTCAAATACACCACAATCATTCACTAAAGAGTCAAAGGCATTCCATGTATTTCAATTAATCAAAATTGTCACAATACAAGGGATATATCCTTACAAGCATCATGACTAGAATGACATGGAAATTAAGACAGTTAAGCAACAGCAACATAAGCAAAACACTAGCCCTAACAGGCTTTACACACATAAAACAGAAAATGGCTAACTACTCATAACAACATCAAAGATCGCGTCGCTAGTCGGAGTCTGGCGACGGAGGAGGAGCACCCTTATCCTGTAAACAACACAGGATTGCCTTGAAGGTGCGAGTCACCTTGCCAAATTTCTTCTTCGTAACGGCCTTGGCATCAGCGACCTCTGCTCGAAGTTCTTGGACTTCCCTTCGCAAAGCGGTCTGACTCTCCTCCATCCGAGCAATGCGATCGTCAATAGTAGTCTGCGCAGAAGGAGGAGGGCTCTCATCAGTATCCTGAGCCTCCTCTTCTGCTTCTTCCTGAGTCTCTTCCTGAACCTCTGCACTAGGTTCTCCTTCGCTTTGATCTTCCTCTTCATCAAAGTCGTCCCCACTATCCCTTTCAAGTTGATTTTCACGGTATTGCGACCCGATCTTCATCTTAACCATTGTCGACTCATCGATGGTGTGAATCGATACCGGCAATTCGGGTCCAAGTCTATAGGCAAACTCAAGCGCAATCTTGCAAATGAGTCGGCCAAAGGGAAGGGATTCGGATGTTCTTCTCGACCTGGCTATGAGAACTATCTACCGTAAGATGAAAGTGGCCATACATACGTTCTCTCCCTGGGCCACCAGAAATAAGAAATTGACCATAAGACGTGTACATTCAATGCGGTTCGTAGACCTAGGATAGACATTGAACGTGCAGATGTGATGCAGCAGACGCAAATCTTCAGACATGTACGTCGCCTTGAGGCTATTATTAGGCTGCCATGGAACCAACTTACCGCACAGAAACCTGGTGCGGCGATCCCGTTCACGTCTAGTCCTCAAATTCTTCTCACTTGGATGCACATCACCTAGTGGCACGTTGAGAAGTCGCGCAACCAACCGGACGTCTATCGTAGCCATCCGATCTCTACCAAAAGGGATTTTGAACTGCAAGGGCTCCAAGGTAGGACTCTGGATGCTAGCATAGAAGGCACGAACAGTGCTCACATTAGCACGAGCGCGAGCTTCAAAGATCGGTCCCCAGTGCGCAGCTTCAATGCGTTCGAACAACAGATACTCGCCGAACAATCGCCCATCTACGTCCGCCTCAAATAACACTCTACGATCAGTGTATTCACCATGAGGCATCTCTGATAGGATGGTTCGTCCAAGATGTGCATGGGGATCCAAATCCCGCTTTGTACGGCACTCCAGGACTGCCGCTGGACCTGCGGCGGCGCTTGAACTTGCGACACCACCCCGCGGTCTTCTCAATCGAGCAGGGCGGCTCGGCCCAGCCTTGTCTGTTGCAGTTTTCCTCTTACCCATCAAAGACAGGATGGATGAGAGCGACAAAAGACCCAAAATAGCTTCCACGAAAGCCATGGAAAACGTCGAAAATGCGGAGAAATGGCTGCCCAATCTGACAAAAGGAAATCTAGGCGTCGTAGAGGGATGCTTCAAGCTTCCCAAGGCTGTAGTTTCAGGGAAAAATAAGAACAAAAAGATGGAATGGAGCTGCTCACGATTTCAGCACTATTTGGGGAATTTTGGAGCTCCAAATGGGAAAATCTTCAAGGAAAGGGGCTGCCAACACCCAATAATCAATA
This sequence comes from Magnolia kwangsiensis, assembly GCA_037074715.1. Classification (NCBI taxonomy): domain Eukaryota; kingdom Viridiplantae; phylum Streptophyta; class Magnoliopsida; order Magnoliales; family Magnoliaceae; genus Magnolia; species Magnolia kwangsiensis. The sequence continues at coordinate 81,233,277 of CM073589.1, read as the reverse complement.
GGTGGTGGTCGGTTTTGGCCAAGGAAGGGATTAGGAGGGGTTTGGGTCGCCGGGGTTTGGAATGGAGCGCTGAAAATCAAATCTAGGGCATGCAAGGGGGCTGTTTGTGAAGGAGAGGGGTGTTTTAGGGGTTTTCGTGGGATGGGAGGTAGCTAGGAGTGATGGGGGAGGCATTTAAGTGGGTGCGCCCAAAGGGCAGCACCATCGGAGATGGCCGGCCGGCGATGCATCGCCCGGCCGGCGATGGCATCGCCGGCCAACCTTCAGGCTGGCCAGCGGGACCCCATGGGTCTGGTCCCCCATGGTCCCAGGGCCCCAAAAAAGTTGGTCCCACCCCTTGGTTCATTATATTTTGGTCCCTATGAGCCCAAACATGTGTTCGGGGCTTTCCGGGTCCACATCGCAATCCCGAATACCAAACCATATGATGCAGCATATGAATTTGGGGTAGAAGGATCCAGTACATCTTTCTAGCTCCTTAGTTACTAAAGAAAGTGATGTTAGAATGGCCTTATGGCCATTTTTCATGAAATTTTACTATTCACTGTAAAATTTGGTGAATGTACTAATTTGTGTTATTTTCACATTAGGTTTGATGCCTAACATGAAATGGATAAGAAAGAACTGAAGGTTGAAGTGTTTAGGGAAGGAATTTTGAGAATTTTTGGCAAAACGGGGTTTTTTTTTCTTTTTTTTTTTTAAGCCCTGGCGATTGATTACTAGAGTCGTGGTCATTCCACGGCCCATGGATTCACTTTTGCGGTTTAAAACCGCTCATAGGACATCTCCACCCGACTTCCTACAGCTTAGAAGTGATTCGGGTCGCTTTACGCGACCCGAGATGCGTTACAGACTCGATCTTGCGATCGATCCTTATAGACTTCACCTATCGGCGAATCTGTGATCCTAGGAGTGTTTCTAGACCCTTCTCGCACCCACCTAAGTCAAAGGAAGCGACAGCGTACGTCGCAAGACCATAACCCAGGCCCAGTATACTCTCATTCATGCTTTGATACCAACTTGTAACACCCTGAAAATCGGGGGTCGTGTATAAACTCAACTCCCGAGTTCCAGACCGTCACTTATGCAACAAAAATGGTTATGATTCGATGTTGTCTGATTTAAAGCATTCACATGAGTAAAAGTATACCAAAACTGCAATTCATACTTCAGATCCAGTGATAAAAGCAAGCGGAAGACTAAACAAGATATATATCACTGTATGGAAAAACAAAGTAATCTCAATTGTCTCCAAAGTATGACTACATCTCTGAGTCTCATATACATGTACATAACAAAAGAATAATGTTCAAAAAGAAAAGTCCCACTGATGTCCCCTCGATCCAGGTCGCCTACGGGAAGCCGTCATGATACTGCATATACGAGAACTCATCCTGGTCCTCGTCAATCTCCGGCTCCACCTCCTGGATCTCGTCGTCACCTGCAACTACAACAGGGTCTGGTGGGTGTTGCAAACACCATCCCGTAACGTGGGAATGAGTGATCAACTCAGTGGAATCATAGAGCAAAGATTAGCATGTTCACAATTCAATCACGCGATAATAGTAAAGCAGTAAATCAGACAAGTCCTAATACTGTTGTTAATGCAAGATGATATGACGTGATGCATGCCCTCACCGACGATCACCCTCATACGGCAACATCTTACGACCGCGGCATGCCACACTCCCTAGAGTGCTCCACATCTTCCAGGCACATGCAATGCTATGGTGATATGATTACCAAGTTGTTATTAGTCCATTCAAACAGCAGGATTGGGAAACTAAGGTACCTCCCTTGTATCAATCTCAACACGGATCCTGTCTAGGGTCGTCACTCCTAGTAATCTCATACGATGTACATTTCGTAGGTCACTGCAAGGGCTGCCAGGGCTGTTGCTCGCACTCGTTGCACCGCTCCCCCATCACCTTATCAATACAGGCCTACTGTACTCTACTGCACGGAAGGGTCGTCGCCTCCCGTGAACTCAGAATACGCTCGCGGTCACTACAAAGGGCTCGTCGCCTGATCAGTGTAGGCCGACAGCTAGAATATAGTGTCCCATACCACCATAATCTGCTCACGAGTCTAGGTGCTCACTGGTCACTACGGGGAGGTTTGTGGCCCCAGCGTAGGCCGACAGCTCGACCACGGTGTCCCATACCACCATGCCCGGCTCATGAGTCTTCGTGGATCAAGGTACCACGGTTAATAGGGTTTACAATGGTAAGTTCAGTACCCTAGGTTCAAGCAGTTATGATACATACAAGGTGAACAAACATCGGCCAGTCGGGTTACTTGACGGGCTCGACTAGCGCGATCGCATCTCGAATTGAACGACATGAAGTGCGTAAAACACTTCGCGTGGCCTAACCACTGCCGCCAACTCTCAACACGAATCACATTCATCGACGCGTCGTTCGTGGCTATGACCAGTCAGCCACGAATTCGCTCGGTTACCGACTGCCTGGACTAAGTCAAGTCCCACACATCTATGGAATTACATTAACACTATAAAAAGGTATTGGAATTGAAATACATCATGTGAGCATGTTAGCACATGTTATAACATTCAACTTAAGCAAATCTTCAAGGCATACTTCCCATGCATATTCAACTTAAGCAAATCCTCAAGCACATACATTCCATGCATGTAATGAAATCATGCATTTTGTCAACATGTAGAAAATCATTTAGGTCAGCATAATAATTGAAAAATCAATCACAAACTATCAAATAACATCATTTAATTCAATACATACTAATACAAGCATTTATACAAACACATACACTACACACTTAAGTCTACATATAGTATGTCGACCCAAAGTGTGCAACTAGGCGAATCTCTTCGCCAAACTAATTATGCACGCATTCCTAACTTCCTAATGCGACAACAAACCATGTCAATCACATCAGCAAAATATGAATGTAAACAGTACTTCCTACAAATGACTAAAATGCCCTAAATCTCATATTCTTCGTTAGCTTACGAAACGGGAAACGGAGAGCATTTTGTACATGTCAAACGGCGATGCCGTCAAGAATCTACTATTAAACGACATTGAAAGCATTGGGAACCGTCAATCAAAGCGTCTAAAATCCTCACCTAGTGTCTTGTAGACTCGGGAATTGAAGCGGAGTGTATATGGTTCGTCTACGGCGAGTAAGGAGCCTAATACATAAGATCCATAAGCTACATCGCTATGGAAACAAGAAAAACTCAAATCACCAACTATTTAGGGTTTTTACTTACCTAGGATTGCGGTGGAATCGCCGGGAAAGCGGTAGAGGAGTGTTGCTTAAGCATGTGCAACATGTAGCACAAGTGGCGGGAAGAACTCTCCCACTCTCTCACAATCTCTCACTCTTTTTCTCTCTCCCAAGCTAGGGCTTCTCTCAAATTCGGATGGGAGAGAGGAGTGAGGGTTTCAACCCCTTTTATAGCCTAAAACATTCCCAAAATAGGCTTGGGAACAATGTTTACTTGGTGCTTAACCAAATCGGGGCCGTTTCGGTCCAAAAGGGCATTTCTGGAGGTCCCCAGGCCAAATGCGGTCGGACTTAAGCTCATGCATACTGGATCTAGCACACATCCAGTTTTCAGACCGGTTGGGTTCCCAGATCGCACGTGGCGGCCCAGTTTCAGTTTAACGGTCACCGCACCAAGATCAGGCCTATAAGTCTCGTGATATGTAATAGATATTTTTCCTGATCCAAGGGTGTAATTTGGCTGTATTCTGACGGTCAGAATGCTTAATACTGATGCGTCAAATTTGTGTGCCAGATTTGAATTTGAAATTCCAACTATGTCCCTATTCACACTCTCTTCGGTCCGGGCTCAATGAAATAGCCTGTGATCATCGGTTTGACTTGATTTTTGGAATGAGTGTCAAGCCCAGCTAGACGGTCCTAACGGTCTAAGATAGGAGGTATCGGACTTTCAACGTGCGGTCTAGATCCAATACAAAGATTCAAAGTGGTCCAGAGAACAAACCGGCTTAGAGTTTGATCCGAGGCTTTAGAGCATTATAGCACCCTTAGTTCCACTCGCTTCGGGCCTTGTAGAACGTATTTAAAGTGATCAGGGACCATTTCCCAGCTATTCTAACGTTGCACTAGCTAACCTAGTCAAATTTTCCAAAGGAATGAATTCTACGCAAATTCGGGTCGAGTTGGTACTCGAGCCCAAGTATGGATTTTTCACGGGCGTTACACTTGATTTAAGAGATCCAATTGGAATCAGTCCTATCTTATTCAATTGGAAAGAGAGATGATCAAACCTCTAAACTTCTAATTGATTTACCCTCAATGGAAGAGGATTGTGAAGATTTGGAAGGGATTTGTTCACCAAACCATGTCCAAGAGATAATGGAAAAGAACAATATTTACCAATCCCACTATCTAAAATAAGAAAAGAAGCTACTCAAAGCTATTGTAGCTCTACTGTAATTTGAGTCACAATAAACCATTGAAAACTGAAAATATTCCTTAAAATCAACTAGAAATCTATGAAGTTCAACATAAACATGAATTAAAGAAAAGTAAACATCCCAACCACGTTACAAGCTTCACCTCTTAGCCCTACCTAAGAGATTTAGCCAACCATAGACATGATTAAACTAAAATCTCTTAAAGAAAGCATATAAACAAATTAAGGAAGAAGAAAAAAAACTCTTGGTGGCGGCTCTCCACCCTTTTACTCCACTCCTTAGACCCTATAAGATACTTAGGAATGTCCTAGGGACTCCTATTTATAGTTGTGAAGCCCCATCTTACGCAACTCCTTGGAATTTTTGAAAACTGTCTTGAATTTATGCACTCTTCATAAGTCCCATGTTATGCTTCGGTCGAACCGAATTAAGGTTGAAAATCGCATTTTCTCACTGGACAATTCTACGTGATTTCAGTCAATCCGAAGTTTAGGTCAGACCGACTCCAATGGAAATCTCCAACTGAAGCTTCGGTCGGACCGAAGTTGGCTCAGGTCATACCAATTAAGCCTGAAAATCTTGATTTCTTGCTGGACAGTTTTCTGCGATTTCGGTTGGACCGAAGTTGGCTCAGGTTGGACTGAACTATCCTATTTTCTGTTGTTTGACTTGTACTTTTGCCAATCTTTTCTCCATCCTTTGTACCTAATTTTCTTGGATCTTGAGATCTTGAAATCTTCAATCTTGGTCTCCTAAAATACACTCCTTGCTTTAGTTATTCTTGAGCATTAAATGCATGCTCTTAGAATTCTTTTCAATGTAAACTCTCAGATTCACCTTGCAACACAAACATGCATAAAATATACCATTAAGCATTATCATGTTCATAAAACCAAAATATAAATGGAAAAAAATATGCAATATTTGACACTCAACACACTCCCCAACCAGCATTTTTCTAGTCCCGAGCAAAACATGCATGAAGAAATCTTCAATTCTTAATGTTCAAGCCTCTTCCAAAAAATAATCTTTTGTGTAAACAAGTATGAATGAGTATAATTCAAAGAAGTCAAGAGTTAAAATTTGAAAACCTAGAGCCGAATCATATGAGCAATCAATCAAATAAGATCTTTATCAATTTCTTAGGAGCATAAGTTCATATATCAAGTTTTCCCAATGTGCTTAGTGAATTTTAACTTACTTTCCATAAAAGTACTATTATTTCTGAAATAGCGGTGAAGACAGCTTGAGTTGAAGTAGGAATATGCCAATATGTCCTAGAGGGGGGTGAATAGGACTTTTTAAAGTTTTTATGATTTATTAAAAATCCTATCACACTAATCCTATCATAGAGTACACATTAGGATTACTCAAAATTAACTCTATTGGCTTCCAAGCTTGGTAGAGGATCCAATCACAAAACTATTTAAATGATAAGCATAGAGGAGTTATAGTCTATGATGGATGTGACTATATGTGAAGTGTGAGTAAATATAAATACAGTTAATATAATCACGCAAATGATCAGGCACAAGAATCAATTACAAATACAGTCATTTATAGTGGTTCGACTACTTGTCTACTCCACTCCCGGCTGCCACACTCAACCCTTGAGTGTACTGGATTTCACTAAGGAGGGTTCCCAAGGTTCACCTCAAACCTAAGGTTTTAAATGAGGTTCACCTTCAACCTTTACACGGAGGTTTCTACTCGGTTCACCTCTAACCCTGGAGTTTTACTGGTGCACTCCCAACCAGATGTTTATGCGCACACAGAGCAAGGGTCCACATAACGCACCCGGATGTTTATGCTCTCCAAAGAGCAAGGGTCCGCACAACGTACCCACAACGTACACTCCCGCCGGAGGCCTCCATTGAGGACTTTAAAGGGTGAGCAACACTTAAGACACAATCTTAGAAAGAAATCATCACAAGTGTCCTTTGGACTCTAGATACTTGCAGATAAGTTGATGAGTGCATTCAGTGCAATGTCGAAGATCTCCTTCTTGTTGTTAAAGAGTCTTCTGCTCCCTTGATTCGCAATACAGAAGATGTACCAGTACTAAGCTTCGGGTCGGGTCAAGTTTAGGATGAAAATCCACTCTCTTGAAATTTTCCTATAAGGAAGATAGAGTGATTCCCATCATCTATTCATTCAAGGCATCCCAGCTTAATGAGATGCTATTAAGATAGTTGCTAGAGGATCCTTGAATGTGGAAGTTTCCAATCCACTCTATTGAATGTCAATGGTAAGAGTGGATTGGAAGATGAACTCCCGTGAGAGAAAGGGCTTTGGGTATATGATCTGAGGGTAAGACACACAAAAGCACTCTCTTCTTTCTCTACCAGCAATATGACCAAGTCTCTCTTTAAATAGGCAAAAAAGGTTTCAACGGATATAAAACAGTCATATTTATGACTGAGTTCGATGTCATCGAGCATGGTCGATATCATTGAGCGTATACTCTTGATGGGATCGACTGTCCGCTCGATAACATAAACTTTAAAGTCATACGCTTTTGAAACCAATTGCCAGCTGATCGATGGGATCAATACTTGTGTCGACGTCATCAAATTTTGAACTCCGATTCCATTGATACTTGGATCGATCTATCGACACTTGAAGAATGAGAGAGACTAGCCAAAATATTTTAGGATATAGGATATGATCGAGGTTTAACTGATGTCATTGGAATTTGAATGTCGATGATATCGAGACCGTGTCGATAGGATCGATAAATCATATAGATTTACCTATAAGCACGCTGGACAGTTTATGTCCAGACTCGATTTAATCGACCATGACTTGATAGTATCGACAAAGGAATATCGATTTCCTCGAGTGACCCCCGATCAACTTTTAGAACATCTTGAAATATTTGCTGGAGCAAACACGCGCCCACTGTCGATATAATCGAATGACTTCCAAGATGATCGATATTTAAATTCAGATTGAATCAGAACAGTCATCGATATATCGAAGCTTATAGTAGTTTTCTTTAAAAAAATAGGGGTGCCAGAAAACTGCCTGTCAAGATTATCGATCGCCTGTCAATGGACTCGATATTCGAATATCGATGATATCGATTGAAACTTCGATATATTGATAAATCCTAAAAATGAATGTGCGGTTGCTGGACTCTTTTTATCCTCACTCGATTATATCAATTGAGATGCCGAGGGCATCGATAGAGCAGGTCGATCATATTGAAAGGGGTATCGATACAATCGACAGGGTAAGAAAACTTGAAGATTTTTCTGTTTGATAAAAAGTTTTTTTATTATAAAATCCTAAGATGTTCTACTTAGTTTTAAGGGTTTTAATCACTTGGTGTTTTGGGACATGAGATGTGAGGCTATGATTTACCTAAGGCGAGCTTCCACACACCCAATTGACGCAGACGCTTGAATTGATCTTCTTGTTAGGCGCTGTAGTCCGACTGGCTCAACTTACACCGTAATTGACAAATAAGAGCACATGTAGGTGCACTTACAATCTCCTTCTTTGTCAATTACATGAAAAAATACCCAAAACACCCTAGAAAAATATCTAGACAAATACATCCTAAATTATGTGTATATGTGATTATACAATTTTACAAATTCTAACACATTCATGTACATAACCAGAATTTACTTCCCCTTACTGTAAAAACCCCATTCTTGGTGCAGTTGCTCCCCCTTACACCTGCAATATATAAGAAAAAATATATAATTTTTCACACAGGGTGTTTGTAACTTTTCTCTCCCTTTTTGTCAGTCATTGACAAAGGCATAACAAGTGATATTGACTGAAGATTATAAGCATATGGGAGAACTGATTTACAGATAGAAATGCATAAAGATTAAATCATTTTAAGCCATACATCATTGTCAAAAGACACAATTAGATAAGAGAGTCAGGAAGAACACATGCATTCCAAAAAAAAACTTCGTTTAACCAGGGAATATCATATGACAGTAAGAATAGAATTATGTGTAGCCATATTCAACAGTGTCCAAAATATATATATATATATATATATATATATATATATATATATATATATATATATACTGCTCCAGATAGTAGTAGATTAATCATTAGACAGAGATATCAGACCCATGTAGCGATTCCCAAAATAAATAAACAAAGATGGGTGCAAAATCAAGTATTTATAACTAGACACACTACTCCACCAAATCTGTCTACTTCTAACACATAGAAGACCCGCCAGTTGTTAGTAGCTCAAGAATCTGCTGCACGAAATGTTGAAGAGCTTCCATCCTATTTTCTATTCATGATAGTTGTTGTTCACAGTGTTGGAACCACTCATCAATTCCAGTGAGATTGTTTAAAAATTAGTGCTCAAGCACATGACGCTGATGATTTGTGACAGAAGTAGGGCTATATTCAGGAGTTCGATTGGATCCTTAAGAGTTTCTTCATTAGGTACGGGATCACTATCTTCAACAGGTGGAGGGATCTTATATGCGATGAGACAGAGACATACACTTGTTGCGCTGCATCATGGTCGAACCATACTTCAGGATATACCTTATCAGTTATTTTCGGCAGACCTGCCTAGTGTACGAGCTTGTAGATAAGAGATGGAAAAGAAAAAATTTCAAGATGGTCACTTTTGACTACCTTAATTAGCTGGTCTAGTATGAGAGTTGGTAGGCATACAAGGACCTCTTGATAGACATCATACAGAATATTGAGCACAACAGGACTCAGGTATGTGTCATTTGCATCACATGGGTACACATTCGTGCTGAAAATACTGTGAAAGAGTCGAAACAAGATTCCTAGATGTTTTACTAAAGGATATTGCCATCATTTCTAGGAATTGTCATACCCTGGCATAGTGCTCGAGTAATTTTCCCCCATCTACCCAATTCATTTAGATTTCTACTAGTGACAGGGATTTGTATCACCTCAATGTTTAGAACATGACCAAGGACTATTAGAGTAATGTGCTTAGTGTGTTGCATGAATTTCAAACACATACAAGGTGGGTAATCTTGGACAACATGACAACAGTTGAAGAACTTCTGGATCATTTCAAACTGATATGGGCCGCCCATATTAAACATATTCTTCCACCCTATAGTCTCCATCATGAGATCCACCCCATAGAGTTTGACAGTACTAATGAGAATAGTACGATCGATTATCGTGACTTGTTTCCAATCTGATTGGTTTTGAGGTGGTCTAATATTTTTCTCTTTCTTAATCTTGGAAGATTTTACAGATGAGAGAGCCTCACCTTTCCCTTTAACCATCTTCCCTGTTTCATTTGAATGTTGAGATTTCATCAAGACTCTAAGCAGATCAACCAAAGAAACTGATCAGGGCAGTGAGATGGGACTAGCTATTGAAAAAAATGAATTTTTCTCTCAATCAGCCTTTTTATTGGGTGCCATCTGTCGATCATATCGATCATTGTTTCGACGCTATCGAGAAGTTGCCGATCGATTCCATCGATTTTGTCTCAGATGTCATCAATGATCATAAGGCTTTTCACATTCTGAAGGGTCGTCGATTGTATCGATACTTGTTCGATGTAATCAAAAAGTCATATCCAAAGTGAATGATTTTCTAGTTTCAAAGTTCAGATGATTTTTCAAGCATACTCCTAGGATTTCTAAGAGACAATGATATTCTTAGCAAAATAATATATAATCTCTCTATATACACAAAATCATAAACATTCGACTATTTGTATACAAAAGGAGGTCTGGAACCTTAGATGTTTAATTTGGAGCTTAGCAAAACTGCATCATTTCAGCAAGTATCCAGATTTCGATGCGTAATCTGGACATGTTCATTCATTCTTAATTCTCCTCTATATCATTCCTCTCTTTTCATTTAATAATGTAGCAGTGATTATTTATGCGATGGCCCTTAATTACTGATTTTCCTGATTGATCTAGAATATCACATTCTTCTTTGTTGAACTTGACCACATGCCCATTATCACAAATTTGAGAGATGCTTAATAGATTATGCTTTAATCCTTTTATACAGTAAGCAATCTCATTTTTGAGCAAATTAATTCCTCTTATCATTCCTTGTCCAATTACATTGGCAGTGGCTCCATCTCCGTAGGTGACTTTCCCCTTTTGAAGATCCATATATTCTGAGAGAAGGGATTTGTCGCCTGTGACATGTCTTGAGCAACCACTATCTAGATACCATTTAGCCTCATTGCCTGGTAAATGATCTGAATGTATGATAAGGCAATTCGACTTTTCCTTAATTACCCATTTTGTGACAGAATTACTTGTGGAAAATTCATTTTTCTTATCTGATTCAGCCATTATATTTACTAAGTTTTTTTTGTTTTTTTTTTTTTTCTGTCAAATAGTTTGAGTGGTGATGGGCGTATATATCTTTTGTTTAACACATCCTCTGAAACACTACTTGTCTGATAGGCCGGATTTTTACCTTTGTTGCTATTGGAACTCTCAGATTTTCCATGTGTTCCATATCCAGTTCTTGTTGTAGCTTTTCCATAGCCCAAACCATGTTTGTTATTTCCAGATTTTCCCATACCCAAAAGTTTTTCTAACCTTTCACCACTCTGGGAAAATTTACAGTTTAGTTGGGCTATTTTCCAGGATTCTTTTAATTCATTTTAAAGTGTATAATTTTTATTCTGAAGGATCAAGTGTTCCTCATTCAGTGCTTTGACTTGTTTCTTTAATTTTTCCGACTCAGATTTCAAAGCAATGTTAGTTCTTTCAAGTCTATCATTATCTGAGTGATATTGCTGTAAATCAGTAATTAGATGAGTATTAATATTTGAAGCTTTATCCAGATCTAATTGTAGCAATTCCTTTTTATTTTCAGATATACCAAGTCGTTTAATCATTTTAATGCTATGGATATAGAGTTGATTATAAGCATCTTGCAATTTATCCTTTTCAATTTCTTCTTCTTCTTCAATTTCCTCATTGTCAGATGGAAATGATTCAGTGACTTGTTGTTCTTTCTCAGATTCAGTTGGAATGATCGAAGCAGTGGAGACCATAAGTATTTTCAAGGATTTCTGATCTCCATCACTTTTTGAGTCACTATTTTCTGAGTTTGACTCTTCTGTATTATCCCATTTGGTGGCCATTGCCTTGCCCTTAGTTTTCTTATTTGGGCATTCAGTTGATAGGTGTCCATACTCATGACAGGTATAACACTATGGTTCTTTTCCCAAATTTTCTTGTAGAAGGTTTGTCATCCACCTTTCTTCCTTTAAAGGGGCGGCCGCGATTCCTTTGAAAGAATCTTCTGAATCTTTTTTCCAGCAGAGGCCACTTCCTCATCTTCATCTTCTTTTTCACTCTCACTGTCCTCATGTTTTGTTTTCTTAGAGGTTTTTAGGACAATGTTTTTGAATTTTTGGGGTTGTGTGAAGTGTAGTTCAAAAGTTTGTAGGGAACCTACCAGTTTTTCTACTTTCATCTTATCAATATTTCTACACTCCTCAATTGTTGTTACTCTGGGATTAAACCGTTCTGATAAGGAGCTTAGTATTTTTCTACATATTTTTGGTACCAGAACCTTTTCTCCCAATCTACCCATGGAGTTGCAAATAATATTCAATTTGGTGAAAAACTCCATAAATGTCTCATGCTCTTCCATCCTGAGATTTTTGAACTGTGAAGTCAGAAGTTGTAGTTTAGATGTCTTCACAGTGCTTGTGCCTTCATGGGTTGTTTCCAATAGGTCCCATGATTCTTTAGATGTCCCACACATGCTTATCTGATTGAAAATATCTTGGGACACGACACAGTAGATGGCGTTCATTGCTTTTGCTTCAACAGTTCGTTGTTCTTTGTCAACCGCCGTCCACTTTTCTTTGGGTTTGGGCTTGGTGATCGTGATTTTATCTTCAAGTATAGTTTGTTCAGATGGCACCACATATCCCTTTACAACTACATCACAAACATCGTGATCCAAGGATCTCAGGAAGTAGTGCATTCTAGCCTTCCAATATGCATAATTTGAACCATCAAATATTGGAGGTCTAGTGACAGATGAGCCCTCTCCTTTGGCCATATTCCCTAACTTCAGTCAAGATCACTCTCTAGGCAGTGAAGCCCTTAAAGAGAGACCCGCTTTGATACCAATTGAAATAGCGGTGAAGACTGCTTGAGTTGAAGTAGGAAGATGCCAATATGTCCTAGAGGGGGTGAATAGGACTTTTTAAAGTTTTTATGATTTATTAAAAATTCTATCACCCTAATCCTATCACAGAGTAAAGATTAGGATTACTTAAAATTAACTCTACTAGCTTCCAAGCCTGGTAGAGGATCCAATCATAGAACTATTTAAATGATAAGCATGGAGGAGTTATAGTCTATGATGGATGTGACTGTGTGTGAAGTGTGAGCAAATATAAATGCAGTTAATATAATCACACAAATGATCAGGCACAAGAATCAATCACAAATACAGTCATTTATAGTGGTTTGACTACTTGTTTACTCCACTCCCGTGAGAGAAAGGGCTTTGGGTATATGATCTGAGGGTAAGACACACAATAACACTCTCTTCTTTCTCTACCAGCAATATGATCAAGTCTCTCTTTAAATAGGAAAAAAGGTTTCAACGAATATAAAATGGTCATATTTATGACTGAGTTTGATGTCATCGAGCATGGTCGATATCATCAAGCGTATACTCTCGATGGGATCGACTATCCGCTCGATAACATAAACTTCAAAGTCATACGCTTTTGAAACTAATTGCTAGCTGATCGATGGGATCGATACTTGTGTCGATGTCATTGAAATTTCAAACTCCAATTCCATCGATACTTGGATCGATCTATCGACACTTGAAGAATGAGAGAGACTAGCCGAAATATTTCAGGATATAAGATATAATCGAGGGTCAACCGATGTCATCGAAATTTGAATGTCGATGATATCGAGACCATGTCGATAGGCTCGATAAATCATATAGATTTACCTATAAGCACGCTGGACAGTTTGTGTCCAGACTCGATAGTATCAACAAAGGAATATCGATTTCCTCGAGTGGCCCCCGATCAACTTTTAGAACATCTTGAAATATTTACTGGAGGAAACACGTGCCCACTATTGATATAATTGAATGACTTCCGAGATGATCGATATTTAAATTCAGATTGAATCGGAACAGTCATCGATATATCGAAGCTTATAGTAGTTTTCTTTAGAAAAATAGGGGCACCGAAAAACTGCCTGTCGATATTATCGATCGACTTTTGATGGACTCGATATTCGAATATCGATGATATCGATTGAAACTTTGATATATCAATAAATCGTCCAGATGAATGTGCGGTTGCTGGACGCTTTTTGTCCTCACTCGATTATATCGATTGAGATGCCGAGGATATCAATAAAGCAGGTCGATCATATCCAAAGGGGTATCGATACAATCGACAGGGTAAGAAAACTTGAAGATTTTTCTGTTTGATAAAAAGTTTTTTTATTATAAAACCCTAAGATGTTCTACTTAGTTTTAAGGGTTTTAATCACCTGGTGTTTTGGGACATGAGATGTGAGGCTATGATTTACCTAAGGTGAGCTTCCACACACCCAATTGAGGCAGACGCTTGAATTGATCTTCTTATTAGGCGTTGTAGTCCGACTGACTCAACTTACACCGTAATTGACAAACAAGAGCACTAATAGGTGTACTTATAATTTCATTAGCCATCCTCATCACCTTAGATTAATTGAATAACCAAGTGCTGATTCCAAACTTATCCCCTTATTTTTCTTTTTTCAGTTTTTGATTTTATATCGACAGTCTCTTTTTATTTATTCAGTCTTCTCATCTTTATTCTTTTCAGATTTTTCATTCTTTTTCAGTCTTTTCATGACCTTTTTGTCGAACTCACTATTTTTTAACTAGTTCTTTTCATCTTTTAAGATGGCTAAAATTCTCCAGACTTAATTCTGAACATCTATCAGTGATTCACATACCAATAATAAGAAATTTTAGCATAATTCACAGAAAATGAATTGAATGTGCTTTGTGCTTTTAGATCAACATGATATTCAAACTTCTCCTAGTCAATTAAGTGCAAGAACTTCGGTGATAGTTTACTCAGTTGATCAAACTCCAACAATTCAAGATTCAATCTTTATCTTATCATCCTACTCAAGGCATTGTTTATTACACAAACTATCGCTTTCCAAATAGGTTTTAAATTTGAAAAATTGAAAATTTTCTAAATTTTTACTTAGAAACTAAGAAAATATTAATTAGTTTACCTAATCCACACCCCCAACCTAAAATCTACATTGTTCTCAATGTAAAAGATATAAGCATTTAATGCACATGAGGCAATGAAAAAGAAAGGAGTAGTGATGGAAAGATAGTACCTGAAGAAGATAGATTTGAGGCTTTTCTAAGGAACTCAACATGTAGATGGATTAACATGAATACTAGGCTTATTGAAAAATAAACTATCTTAATCCTAAATTCTATGAAAGCAATAAACTAATCCTAAACTGGGAAAGCAAGGGAAAGCTACTCAATCATGCAGCAAGGTTCCTCCTCTGGCCAGTATCTTAATAAGTTCCTTAGTAGATTTCTCAATAAGATCATCCAAAAGCCTTTTTTTCAATAGGCTTGGATGCCCTGGAGCATGAATTTCTAGAGAAATTTATGGACCTCAACAAAAAATCATCGTCGAATTGCCTGAGGTATCCAAAGTATATATGATTCACCTATGACAGGCAAATTTTTAAAGTTAGTACAATATGGTGAATCAAAGACTACAAGTAGGTGAAGTTAAGAGAAATTATCAGTAGGTAAGTTTTAGACTTCAGTTCAATTGCCAGCTCTCCTCCTTTGATGGTAAACATTCAAGATCTGTGGAAGGGGTGGCTTTAGAATAATGATTCCTTCGGTTAGTATTAACTACTAAGGTATTGTCTTGTAAGGCATTCACTATGTCTTGTATCATGGGATCGTTTGAATCTAAAAAGTGCGTCAAGCATTCTTCTAGAGAGTTGAGAGATTCAGTTGAGAGGGGCTTGTTTTCCACATTAAGGTCTGTAATAATATGTGCAAGGACTCATTCCTCTTCTTTTAGAATAATGAGAAACATTCTCTCTTGCTCTTCATCTTGGTAAGAGTTAGGCTTCACCGGATGCATCTTGCCTTGCCCAGCATAGATAGATTAAGAATCAGTATGTGAAGATCTAAGCAGAAGACCCGGTTCCTTGATACTACTCAGTAGAGGCTTTGTATTGTCAAGAGATGATTCGTTAAATGGTGGCCTTCGCAGGGTAATTTCAAGTACTTGAGTCATATCAAATGAGTCATCCATCTCCCTAATTAAATAATCATTTAAATCAGGGGAGTGGGCCAAGCATGCTTCAAAACAATCATGCAGTTCAATTAGAAGGAACTCATCCTCCACATTTAAATTAAATGTGTCAGATGGGTGGAGTAGATCATTATGGTTGATAATTCCTTGTACCTCTTGATCATTTACCTAGACCATAATTGAGATCCATTCTTGGGAAATTTGGGTTGTAAACTCAGGATTGTCATCCCACTCCTCATCATTGTCTAATTCAGTACATTTCACAAGTGAGCTGAGGTCACTTTCCTTACACTATGTTTCTAGGTTGGGTCGAGGCTCGAATAAACTAGCCTCTTCCTCCTTATTGAGGTCAAGTGTGCCATGTGGGTGGAGTGTGTTAGCATCAATATATTTGAAAAACACTAGTGTCTCTTGATCATTCCTTTAGACAGTCATCAAGATTGACTCTTTGGAAAATTGAACCGTATGCTCATCAACACAATCCAACTTCTCATTCTCAATTTCAGTATTCTCCACAAACGAGTTAGGATCACTTTCCCCACTTTGTGTTTCTAGATTGGGTTGAGGCTGGTATAACTTAGCCACTTCCTCATCATTGAGGTGTGATTTAGCTCTTTGAATAAAGGATTCAATCGCTTATAATGATTTTCTAATGTTTGTGAATGACTGTGTGATGAGTTTGTTGAATTGTTCTTGAGCCTCCATGTGAAAAAGAAATTTTTGAAGTAAATCCTCTTGGATTTTTTCTGGCTGGATCTCAAAGATAGGGGATTCAAAAGGATAATCACTAGAATTGATTGTTGATTCATCTATCCAATGTTGATGTTCCCACTGATCATAGTCATACGGGTCATATGTGGGAGAGTTTGATGGTTGTTGGTAAGCGTTATCACCCATAATATAATCACGCATAGTTTTCTTCTTACTGGATGGGTGATAATTGTCTTCGCTTCAATAATCATGTAATGAATTCTCAATCTGTGGAGTGTAATTATTCTCCCGCATATGATCACACATAGACTTCTTGATTGGTGGAGCATTATATTCTGGCTAGTTCTTGATAAAGGTTTCAGAAAAATTTTGAGGCAAAGAATGTTTCCTAACATAATTGTCTAACACTTCTTCACGGAACCTCTAATTTTCTAGAAATACATTAACATACTTATGTTTCCACTCTTTCCACTCTTGATGCTCATGGTGAAACCTTAATTCTGATTTTATTCTAAAAATAAAAATAAAAGAAAATTCTAGATCAATATGGAAAGTGAGCAGAGGGAAGAGGTTACCAAAAGAGAAGAACTATAATTGAAGATTCTACAAGATCAGAAAACAATGTTAGTTCCTAAAAACAAATCTAGAAAATCCTAACCTAAAAACAACATAAAAAGTTAATCCTAATCTTAATCGAATTCTAATACTAATTAATTTTAGAAAAACGTAGTCGTAGTCCTTGGCAACGGCGCCAAAAACTTGTTCACAACCCCAAGTGTAGGGTCATGGTATAGTAATAATCTCGGTAAGACCAAGGTCGAATCCACAGAGACTATTCTTGTATGTTTCTGAATTTAACTAGAACCAGAACTAGAAGAAGATTTAAATCTAAATATGAAATATTAGAGAGAGTAATTGTGAATAATGTAATTGAAACTTGTGAATTTAAAGGTGGGAACTAGGGCGCCAAGGATCCATTTGTAGCTATTGGGATGCTACCTTACTTAATTCAAGAAATCTAATTGGAATTAGTCCTATTTTATCCAATTGGAAAGAGAGATGATCAAATCTCCAAACTTCTCATTGATCTAACCTCAATGGAAGAGGAATATGAAGATTTAGAAGGGATTCCTTCACCAAATCATGCCTAAGAGACGATGACAAACAACAAAATTTACCAATCCCACTATCTAAAATAAGAAAATAAGATACTCAAAGCTATTATAGTGTTTACTGTAATTTGAGTTATAATAAACCATTGAAAACTGAAAATATTCCTTAAAATCAACTAAAAATCAATGTAAGTTCAGTATAAACATGAATAAAAGCATAGTAAACATCCTAATCATGCTACAAGCTTCACCTCTTAGCCCTACGTAAGAGATTTAGCCAATCATAGACATGATTAAACCAAAATCTCTTAAAGAAAGCATAAAAACAAATTAAGGAAGAAGAAGAAAAACTCTTGGTGGCGGCTCTCCACCTTTTTTCTCCACTCCTTAAACCCTAGAAGATACCTAGGAACACGCTAGGGACTCCTATTTATAGTTGTGAAGCCCCATCTTACGCAACTCAGAATTTTTAAAAACCGTTTTGAATTTATGCACTTTGCATAAGTCCGGCGTTACGCTTCGGTCGAACCAAATTAAGGTTAAAAATTGCACTTTCTCGCTGGACAATTCTGCGCAATTTCAGTTGGACCATAGTTGATGCTGAAAAATATTATGTAGAAAATCTGTCAAATTTAGGTCAGATCGACTCTAATCAAAGTTGGCTCTGGTCAGACCAAATTAAGCCTGAAAACCCTTATTTCTTGCTGGACAGTTTTCTACGATTTTGGTCAGACTGAAGTTGGCTCAAGTCGGACTGAACTGTCCTTTATTTTTACTATTTGACTTGCGCTTTTGCCAGTCTTTTCTCCATCCTTTATGCTTAGTTTTTTTAGATCTTGAGGTCTTAAAATTTTTAATCTTGGTCTCCTAAAATCCACTCATTGCTTTGGTGATTCTTGAGCATTAAAACCATGCTTTTAACATTCTTTTCAATCTAAGCTCTTAGATTCACCTTGTAATACAAACATGTATAAAATATACCATTAAGCATTATCATATTCATAAAATCAAGATATAAATGGGGGAATACACAATATTTGACACTCAACAGAATTTGGATGACATATGTTGTGAGGGGTCAAGCTCAAGAGTTTGAGGTGGTCTTGGTTAACCTAGATACTCGGATGAGATTCGAGCCTCCCCTTATCATTGGGAAAATGGCCAACCTGCCTTAAGAGTCTGAGGTGGTCTTGGTTGACCTGGATACTCGGATGAGCTTCAAGCCTCCCCTTATCATTGGGTAGATGGATGACCTGCCTCAAGAGTCTAAGGTGGTCTTGGCGGACCTGGATACTCGGATGACCACATGTCCCATAGAGATGTCCGAGCTGACCAATTCTCTTTAACGAGTCCATTTTTACCCATAACAGTAAGCCCCTTACTTTTGAGCTCGCGTAACGGGCTTGGGAAGTAAACTGGTTTTGCTGATGTCAGACATTTTAGTTGAGTAGTTGTGTTGGGGTGACCTCTTGATCTCTTCCTTTTATTAGGAGAATTCTACTTTTATCGAACAGATGGGTTAGCCGTAATGTTCCCTTCATTAAGAGATCCTCATTATAAATCGTGTGATCCGAGTGGCCTTACCAATTAGTGGTGTGACCTCTTCTTTAAGGGTCAGACGACTGGTGAGGACTATTTTTCCCTTGCACTAAGGGAATTCTTCAGTAATTCGTACAACTTGAAAAAAGAGATTTTCTTCCTGATTTGGGGAAGCTCTTCCATAGTAGAATTCATGGTAGTGGACTTTTTTCCCTTGTATAAGGGGAGTCCTCGTAGTCATTTTTACAGCTCAAATAGTTAAAATTTGAAAGTTCTCTTCCCATGACCCAGGGAAGTTCTTTTATTGTAGAAATCGTCGAATAGTAGAAAGCATGGTGGTACTGTCGTGAGAACATTTTTCCCTCTTAGAAAGGGAGGTCACCCTTGTTGAGTAGGTCAGTTAGTCAAAACGCTCCTGGTCAAAGGACTTCTTGAGTCCTCATGAGTAGTAGATCTTCAAGTGGTCAGTATTCCATGGGTGAAGTAAGAGCCTACCATGTCTTTTAGTCGATATGTTCCTCAGTATTAAATGTCGAGGTCAGAGTTGGCCGATGAGCCTTATTACCAAGCTTAGTTAATTGGTTTAGTTCAGCTGTCAGGTTTCCTTACTCAGCTCGACTTCTTTCAGTACATGCTCCGGCTTAGTGTTCAAGGGAGTATATCGATGGAAGCAACTTTCTGGATGTCGGTTGGTATGCTTGTAGGGTTGGGCATCTGACTCGATTGATGATTCAGGAAGAGTTAGGATGACTGTAGAAGATGATCCAGGAAGAACTGTGATGGATGTAACAGATGATTTAGGAAGAGCCAGGATGGTGGCAATGGATGATTCGGGAAGAGTTGGGATGGCTGCAGCGGATGATTCAGGAAGAGTTGGGATGGTTGCAGCAGATGATTCAGGAAGAGCTGGGATGGCTGCAGCATTGACAGCTAGAGCTTCTTCTTTCCTTTCGCCATTGTGGTTATCTGGTAGAGAAAGAATGACTTTGATGTCATTCTCATAGACGGTGCCAAACTCTTGATGTAAAAATCTGGTCCACCCTTTTTAGACCTTTGTGTATCTGCACAAGAAGAAGACAAAGGAGTCCCTGGCTAGAGCAGGGGAGCCTCTGATGCCAAAGTCAGGCTAGGAATATGGGTCTAGTTGTATCGAGGCATTTTGGGTGAGTGATTATGCATATCTTTCACCACTAGAGATGCTCCTATTTATAGTTGAGGAGAAGTGATGACATAGAGGAGATCTCCCTATTTAATAGGGACGTACTGTAGAGGGATTTAGATCCGCGTGAGGGAATCTCTCGAGATCTTTAGTGAAGATATCTGAATCCCGAGTGTGTCGCGGGTATCCTTGGAGATCTTTGGAGAAGATCTCAGGAGGATCTCTCTTAGATAAGATTTGATTATTCAAAATTAGCGGAGATGTGCAGTAGGAGGCCGAGGTGGTCTTAGCTGACCTGACTTGGGGTAGTATGTCGACCTAACCTGGGGGTAGTATGCTGGCCTGACCTGGGGATAGTAGCCAACCTGTATTCTCTGGTGAGCCTTGATCCCTTCTCTTAGTGTCGTGTAAATTGTCGACTTGCCGACCTGCTCTCATATTTTGTGTTAGGGCAATGAGGTTGAGCTCCTTTCTTTAGTAGAATTCAGATGACATATATTGTGGAGGGTCGATCTTAAGAGTTTGAGGTGGTCTTAGTCAACCTAGATACTCGGATGAGCTTCAAGCCTCCCCTTATCATTGGGTAAATGGTTGACTTGCCTCAAGAGTTTGAGGTGGTCATAGCTGACCTGGATACTCGGATGAGTTTCGAGCCTCCCTTTATCATTGGGGAGATGGCCGACCTACCTCAAGAGTCCAAGGTGGTCTTGGCCGACCTAGATACTCGGATGAGCTTCGAGCCTCCCCTTATCATTGGATAAATGGCCGTCCTGACGACTTGTCGACTTGCCTTCATATGTAGTGGGTGACCGACCTCTCTTCCTTGGTCATTGAGGAGCTCATTGGTCATGATCGGCACTCACCGACCTTGTGTCTCGCAGAGATGTCCGAGCTGACCTCTTCTCTTTAGCTAGTCCATTTTTACTCATAATAGTAGCATAAACTAAGCTAAGATCTAAAAATTAAAAGGCTTTGAACTTACTACTAATGGTGTTGGACATGAGTGGAGAAAAATTGAATTAACATTAAATTGGGTAGATTTCCATGAGAGATGAAAGAGAGATAAGTAACGTATAGATGAAAGGTTTTTGTGTGATTGTATTGGCATGAGGCCTCAAGCTCTTCAGCATTTGCTGCTTTTATAGTTTTGAAGAGACGATGGTCATGCCAAATATTCCAGAGCTTTCGTGATTAGGTAATGGTCTTTTTAGTAACATGTTATATTTGGCTATGGAGTCCTCCAGGCATTATGTTACCGTGTACGATGATCTTTCTATCTTCAAATGACTTCCTGCTCTTTAATCCAGTTTTTTTGGCTTCTAGAAAAGTCTTGAATGTTCTTTGGAAGTCTCTTCGAATTGGAGCCTTGAAATGGCCATGCTATGCGATAACTAGTTAAATAGGAGTCCAACAACATCATGTCTTTAACAAAAATTCCTCTATACTTTAGAAGTCAAACGTGCCTCACATTTGTTGGTAATTTGTCTTAAGATAGATGATCATTGTTTGGGTATGGACTTGCATACAAAGAAAAAATGCGATGATCATCTAATAGGAATGATTTTTTGGGCAATTTCCATTTACTAATGGTCTATTGTAATATTATATTTTTATAATTACGACATAATGTTAATCTTATACTTCTCAATCTTCTAAAAAAAAATAAAAAAAAAAATCAGCTTTTTCATAACTTTCTTGCTTTTTTTTTTTTCCAACTAACTCGATGTGACATGGCTTGGATTTTCTTATAATGGGTTTATTTAGTGAGTCTTCTTAAGTTTGTACCTTAATAGAAGTCTATAACTTTTCTAACTTTCAATTTTTGTGGCATATAAATAGGGTTGATTTGGGAAGGAGAAAGGGATCGATTTGATGACTTGGCCAAAACAACCAAAAAGTGTATTATTCATTGATTTGACGTGAAATTTCATGAAAAATTTTCTATCAAATTATTTGAGTTTCTCATTTAGTTTCCTTAACATAATTTTATTCTCATTTCCAAAATATATCAATCTATAATAATTTCTATTTTTCATTAGGATTTGATTTTTAATTTCATAAAATTCTTTTTTATGTTCATTTTTTTGGAAGATAAGAAAAATTTGTTACCAACTGGGCTAGAGTCCCCAAATATTACTCTTATTGTTCATTCGGAATACATGACCACGCATAAAATGAATGGGGTCTGATTTAAATTAAATGTATTCAAATATATTAAGTGCCAGACGTGTTAGTGTTATAATTGAATTGAATCAAACTGAATGCCTTCTGAACATAGGCGGTGAAGCAGCTTAATTAAGATAAGATCCGTGAATATTGGCCTAAATATTTAGACATCAATCGTTAAAATGATCAAGCGATTTACGAAGGGGAGGGTTAGTCCTTTTGATAAATTAATTTTTATTTTTATTTTAATTATTTTTCTTTAAAAACAAGGACTTTTATTTCAACAGTGATAACTTTGGTTGTGTTTTTCAACAAAATCAATAAAAATAGAAAAGCTAGAAAAAATTACTTGAAATTTTTTTTATTAATCTGAATATGAACACATTACAATCAACAAAAAATAAAAATAAATAAGTAGAATCTCCAATGGTAAAATATCCATGACCTCTTCATTGGATCCCCAAATTATTGAGTTACTCAGTAATTCTCAGGTCAAGACTTGCTAACCATTCACAACAACCGTCTCATGATCGTTCAGGTTTGAAGTATTATCAAGGTTACAATTGTTTATTTAACATAGACTAACCTATCAGCGTATTGCATGGTGCGTTGGACAATATGAGAAACTAAGCTAAGAAGCTAAAAACTAAATACTATAGAATTATTACAACACGCTGCTGAATAGGAGTTGAGGAAACTAGAATAAAAATTAATTTTAGTAGACGTCCATGAAGGACAAAAGAGAGGTATGCTGCATAGACCTGAGAGGTTTGTGTTTGATTGTATTGGCATGTGGCTTAAGCTCTTCTTGAGTTGCTGCTTTTATAGTCTTGGAGAGGTGGTGGTTGTGTAAAATTTTGAAGCTTATGTGATTAAGTAGTGGGATTTTCGGTAACATTTTCTATTTGGATATGGAACATTTTAGATATTATGCTACCATGAGCCATGATCTTTCTTTCTTTGGATGACTTCTTGCTCTTTAATATAGTTTTGTGGCTTCTAGAAGATTCTCGAATATTCTTTAGAGATCTTTTTGAATTAGAGTCTTAAAATGGCCATGTTATGTGGTAAATGGTTAAATAAGAGTCCAAAAGTAGTGGGTCTTTATAGAAACTTCCTCTATATGTTAGAGGTCAAACACACCTCACATTTACTAATAACGTGTCATAAGATAAACTGTCACACCCTAATCTCAGAAACCGAGCTCACAAAATTTCCAATCACCGAATCTGGCGCTGACAACCTACGTAATACCCCGTTCTCAGCTCCTGGCACCCATATATTAGGTTCTGATCCTGGGATCCTACAAGGAGGATTTTTCACAATGAATTTATTCCATAACAAGAATAACCATAAGCATAACCCACAAACAATAACCAAGACACTATCACAAAATCTACTATGACCAAAAATTTAAGGTACAAGGCGCATAAAGGGAAATACAATAACAGAATTGGAAGCTCCAGAAGTCTGCTGCACGCTCCAATCTTAATGTTGTTGTAGCATCCTAGCATCACCTGCACACAACGGTTATGTATAAGCTTACGAAAAGCTTATAGGGTGGTGAGAGTGTGTGTGCAGCGTACTCAGAATGCAATATCAGAGTAATGCGGAATATGCTGGCTAATCCGTGAATACTATCAGCCATACCAAGGCTATGTGATGTAAGGCATGAATGTTATCGGCTATATCAAGGCCGTGCGATGCAAGGCGTGAATGATGTCGGACATACCAAGGTCAAGCATTGCGAGATGTAAATCAAGCATACCATTCCTCATTCGAATCCACATATCAATGCAGCTCATAATTAGAGCATCATATATCAGTACAGTTCTCACGCTGGACAATCACCAGGGTCTAGTACACTACACCAGCTTGTCGCTCCTATCCGATTGCACAACTGAGTAAGTGGAAGAGACCTTACCATCTGCTTGTCAATTTTGGGCCCGACTCGTCGATAGCGGCCCCATTCCTTAAGCTGGTTAAACTCAACCTAGATATTGCCCCTCACTCAGGTGGGTAAGGTTACACTTCTTTCCAGCCTACCATGACACAGTGGGAGACACGGCCTACCGGTATATGGTCCTCGTAAGCTCATGTATCCACTCGGTCTCGATGTTGGAGTCATCCTCTGGTACCATCGGATTTAGGAATTTTCACCCAAGGACATCTAGGGCACCCCGATGCTAGTAACGGTATTTTTGGTATCTAATCCGGTCCTTCACGATGTTTCTGTGGAGGCCACGACCCTGATGTCACTAGGGCGCATAGTAACCTATCACACAATACAAGATACATGAGTTATACAATCCAGTCATGCATCAATCCCGTGCGTACTGTGCGCTCATGAGGGACAACACCGCCTATTAGGGAATCCCATAAATAACTTGTCAAAAGGCATATGCAATGGACAACCTCATCTCATCATAAGCATGCAGATGATGCTTATGGGCATGTATTATGATGTTATGCTGTCACATACTCATAATCGACATCGATTATTGGCATCGATAATTAGCCTATATACAAGGCGATGTTCATAGATGAACAACCGATCTAAACCATAATATAAAGATCGACCTCGGCCGTGGATATATCAAATCTGGTAGCACAGAGCCATCCGTCTACGACGAGGATAGACCATGCAACATCAATGAGGCCTAATGATTTGGGTTAACCCACTAAGAGAATGATAAGAATGGGCCTAACAAGGCTTAAGGGAAGGTCACAATGTGGACGTTTAAACATCATTGCCCATCAATGTGGACATTTAACCAACATTGCACCCAAGGAGTGGCCCACATAGCTACATGTATAGTGCGCCCATGGCCTCACATAAGGGCCTAATATACATCACGATGGGCCTCACTCAAGGGCCTAATACATATCACGATGGGCCTCACTCATAGGCCACATATGCATCACATTGGGCCTCACTCATAGGCCTCATATACATCACATCGGGCCTCATCATATGAACCTCACATACATCAAATGAGCCGCAATACATGGGCCTCACATACATCAAATGGGCCACAATATATGGGCCTCATATACATAAAATAGGCCACATCCCACGGGCCCTGAATACATCGCAATGAGCCACAACCCATGGGCCTCAAACACATCACAATGGGCCTCTCATACTGGCCCAATATACATACCATATTTTCATTTTATTATATCTCCACCATACATCTATTTTTAGAGATCATTTAGAGCATTACCCAAAAATATGAATCATATCGAAAATCATATGGACCATAGCACAAATAACAGTGGAGATAATGATTTTCACTATTAAACAATCACAAGACCTACCATAACGTTTAGTTTCCATTCAATCTAATCATAAGGTCACAAGGACTTGGATTAAGAGGAAAAATAAATTCCATATTGATCCAGAACTACTGTGACCCCAAATGGGTTTCAATAATAGACGATCATCCTCCACTGATTTTTGTAGTGTGGTCCACCTGATAGAAGGTTTGGACATAGAACATATACATCAATGATGGGTCCCACCGTCCAGCCATTTGGACAGTGTGGATAAGACCCATACATCAGGGTCGGACCTACAGAACTTTCTGGTGTTAACACAATAATGTTATTGTTGGGGTGGCCCCCACCATCCAGATGAACGGTTGGGATGAAACACATACCTAATGGTGGGGCCCATAGAAATAGTGATGTCAATATAGCAGTTATATAGCTGATGTACAATACATCAACCAGTTCGGCTACCACAACAGGTGGGTCCCACGATCTGGATGATCTAGATATAACCATGCCTCATGGTGGGACCGCAGAACTTGCTAACGTCATCATAACAGCTACATGTTATTGGGACCCACATAAATGGATGGTCTGGATGAAATCCATACCTCAGGCTGGAGATAACACGTACATCATGATGCGGGATCCACAGAAATTTGCTAATGTGAAGACAATAACTGAGAGGCTACATGGGACCCACCCTACAGAGGGATGGTTTGGATATTACACATGCCACGGTGGGGGCCATGTTGACGAAATACAATAGCTATATAGCTGGTTTGAGGTACTCCAACCAATCCGCTTCCCACCGTCCAAGGATTGAATGGTGGGGATGTAACACATCATCATGATATGCCTCACACATTCAACTTCTGGACTATGTGGCCATCACTCACACATCAAGGTGGTTCCCACATGTCCAGTTTCTAGGTGGTGTGGATAGCCCCATACATCGCAGTTGGCCCCACAACATGGAAGAAACGCATGCATCATTGGTGGGTCCACACGTGTGGCCCACCATGCTTTGAGATAAAGCTAATATTTAAGTTTTCCCTTCAGCCAGGCCTGTCTAAATGGACAGCTAGGTGGGCCATTTGGACGGTCAGTAAGGCGGACCCCACGGGTGGCCGGTATAGAAAAAATACATACATCATGGTGGGGTCCACAATACATGCGAAAGAGAGAGAGAGATAGTGTAACGCCCTGAAAATCGGGGGTCGAGAAGAAGCTCAGCTCCCGAGTTCCAGAACATCACTTATGCAGCATTTTTGATGATGAATGAATGTTATTAGCATTAGGGCATAAAACATGAGGTAGATTAAACCAAAACAACAAACATAATTTAAGGACAGTCTGAAAACACTTGCAGAAAGCTAAAATACATATATAAATCAACATAAGTCCCCAAGTTATGTATGCTCTGCCAGGTCATAATTACAAGTCGTGTCTCAAAATACCTATATCAAAAGTGATAAATCACTACCAACATAGCCCTTAATCCCCATTAATCAGAGCGTTGTTCGCATGAATCCGCCTGAGGACTGCATACAGGAGAAATCCTCCTCATCGACATAAAAGACCGGCTCTGCCTCGCAAGCATCGCCACCATCTAAAACTAAAACAGTGACTGGTTAGTGTTGTAAACACCGTCCCATAACGTGGGAGTGAGTGATCAACTTAGTGGTAACTATACAGCAGAGGTTAACATGTTATCAATTCAATCAAGAAGTAATGATAAAGCAGTACAATCAAACATGTCAAGGATTCTCTTGTTAATGTAAAAATGATATGAAATAATGATGCATGCCCTCACCACAAACTCCCTCTACGATCTTCATCTTACGGTCGCACATGTCAGTCACTTCCTCAGTGCTCTTTCACCAACACCGTTAGCACATGCAGTGCAATGGTATGAGCATGCTTACCAAGTTCTTATTAGTCCTTTTCATACAGCAGGATTGAGAAGCTAAGGTACCTCCCTTGTATCATTACCCAAACGATGATCCATTCTTGGGTCGTCAGTCCGAGGTAATCTCATACGATGTTACGGTTTTAGGTCACTGCAAGGGCTGTTAGGGCTGTTACACGCAATCGTTACACCAGTCCCCTATCACCAAATCAATACAGGCCTGGCTTGTACTCTTATTGCTACGGAAGTGTTGTCGCCCCCACGTAGACTCAGAGTACGCTCGAGGTCACTACAAGGGCTGTCAGGATTGTTACATGTAATCATTACACCACTCCCCCATCACCAAATCAATGTAGGCCGACAGCTCAAATATAGTGTCCTATACCACCATAATCGGCTCACGAGTCTGGGTTACTCATTGGTCACTACGGAGAGGCTCGTAGCCCCAACGTAGGCCGATAACTCGAATATAGTGTCCCATACCACCATAATCAGCTTATGAGTCTTAGCGGATCGAGGTACCAAGGTTAGAGGGGCTTTTCATTGGTAAGTTTGGTACCTTAGGTTCAAGCAGTAGCGTCCATACATGGTGAAAATACATCGGTCAATCGGGTTAGTTGATAAGCTCAACTAGGCCAAGCGCACGTTGAGTTGAATGACATGGAATGCATAAGCACTCCGTGTAGCTTAACTACTGCCGAACATCCCAAGTATGACTCAGATTCGTTAAACTCATCCTGCGTGGCGAAAATAACCTCAACCACCATTTGGAGTACGATTACCGATTACCTGGACTGTAGTATAGCCCCAATCATGTACAAGCTCAATAACAGGCATACGATTCATATCCTACATTCATTTGAACAATCATGAAATATGACTTGAATGTAAATACAATATATGAAGGAAATCTTACACATAGTGGACATGGATAATCTAAATTACACAAGTCATGGAGGAAATCATACACGTAGTGGACATGGATAATCTAAGTTACACAAGTCATGGAGGAAATCATACACATCATTGATGTAGTTGAGAATCATATCTCAACCCGCATACAGGTACATTTTACTAACTACTAACTCATTCAGACACTTTTACATACATTTAGTCTACATATTACATCATACATATTATGTATTCATTAGCATACGTAATAGGGCAAATCCTTTCGTCAAAGGGTAGTCGCCCACACAATAATCATATATCCACGATAGATTGTCATGGCAAGGATGAATACAAAGTCTATACTCATTCAGTCATTTTCACATACACTTAGGCTACACATACTAAATACATATCATATGTTGGCATATCATGTATTTGGACTAAACCTTTAGCCCAGGAGTTGTTACACATACAACTAGCATACATAGATGATAGTTAATCATGGCAAACACATATTCATATTTCATACGTATACATTATTTTCTACAAATACGAGGAATACAGTATATTCAATATAGTTAACGTATAACTAAAAAACAAAATGGACAACACTTTATACATGTAAAATAGCATCCACGTCAGCAATATATCATTAACCGACATTGAAAGTCTTGAAAACCATAACCTAAATGTATATAGTCCGCACCTTAAACCAGAAAACGCGTAACGAATATGATTCAGACGATAAGTCTTCGTCAACGGCGGATACGCTACCTATGGCATGAAATAGGTTAGCTATAACATCATTGAAACTATTCTAAACTTCAAAATAGGTTAGGGTTGGTTTAACTTACCTAAGAATGGAACCAGAAATGCCGGAATAACGATACGGGTTGGTGGATTAAGCACATAGAGTGGCAGGGTAGAATCCCTGGTTGAATCTCCTACTCTCTCTCTTTCTCTCTTTAAAAGGTAGGGTTTGAAAATTCGTATGGAATTTGAGAATGAGGGTTTAAGGCCTTTTTATAAGCCTAAAATTGACGAAAATAGACTTAGGGTTAAGGTATACTTAGGTTATAACCAAATCGGGCTCTTTCTGATCCAATGGAGCACTTCTAGAGGTCCTCTTATCAAATGCGGTCGGACTTAAGCTCACTAGCATCGGATCTTTAGTAATAAGTTTTCAGTCAGATCGGATTTTCAGATCGTCCGTGATGGACCAGCTTCAACTATTAGTTTTATGAGATTCCATAAGGTTAATGGTCAAAAGGCCATTTTATTTATGCATTTATTATTTATAGTAAGTTTTAGTTTAAGTATTGTTCTTTATCATTTAAAATTTAGAATTGTTGTCTAATGTGAAAGTACTTAGAAAAATCTAAAAAATAAGGTGGTGAAAGGTGAGATTTTGAAGGAAATGGGTTGAAGAGGTGTAACGCCCGTGAAAAATCCATCCTTGGGCTCGAGTACCAACTCGACCCGAATTTGCGTAGAATTCATTCCTTTGGAAAATTTGACTAGGTTAGCTAGTGCAACGTTAGAATAGCTGGGAAATGGTCCCTGATCACTTTAAATACGTTCTACAAGGCCCGAAGCGAGTGGAACTAAGGGTGCTATAATGCTCTAAAGCCTCGGATCAAACTCTAAGCCGGTTTGTTCTCTGGACCACTTTGAATCTTTGTATTGGATCTAGACCGCACGTTGAAAGTCCGATACCTCCTATCTTAGACCGTTAGGACCGTCTAGCTGGGCTTGACACTCATTCCAAAAATCAAGTCAAACCGATTATTACAGGCTATTTCATTGAGCCCGGACCGAAGAGAGTGTGAATAGGGACATAGTTGGAATTTCAAATTCAAATCTGGCACACAAATTTGACGCATCAGTATTAAGCATTCTGACCGTCAGAATACAGCCAAATTACACCCTTGGATCAGGAAAAATATCTATTATATATCACGGGACTTATAGGCCTGATCTTGGTGCGGTGACCGTTAAACTGAAACTGGGCCGCCACGTGCGATCTGGGAACCCAACCGGTCTGAAAACTGGATGTATGCTAGATCTAGTATGCATGAGCTTAAGTCCGACCGCATCTGGCCTGGGGACCTCCAGAAATGCCCTTTTGGACCGAAACGGCCCCGATTTGGTTAGGCACCAAGTAAACATTGTTCCCAAGCCTATTTTGGGAATGTTTTAGGCTATAAAAGGGGTTGAAACCCTCACTCCTCTCTCCCATCCGAATTTGAGAGAAGCCCTAGCTTGGGAGAGAGAAAAAGAGTGAGAGATTGTGAGAGAGTGGGAGAGTTCTTCCCGCCACTTGTGCTACGTGTTGCACATGCTTAAGCGACACTCCTCTACCGCTTTCCCGGCGATTCCACCGCAATCCTAGGTAAGTAAAAACCCTAAATAGTTGGTGATTTGAGTTTTTCTTGTTTCCATGGCGATGTAGCTTATGGATCTTATGTATTAGGCTCCTTACTCGCCGTAGACGAAGCATATACACTCCGCTTCAATTCCCGAGTCTACAAGACACTAGGTGAGGATTTTAGACGCTTGGATTGACGGTTCCCAATGCTTTCAATGTCGTTTAATAGTAGATTCTTGACGGCATCGCCGTTTGACATGTACAAAATGCTCTCCGTTTCCCCTTTCGTAAGCTAACGAAGAATATGAGATTTAGGGCATTTTAGTCATTTGTAGGAAGTACTGTTTGCATTCATATTTTGCTGATGTAATTGACATGGTTTGTTGTCGCATTAGGAAGTTAGGAATGCGTGCATAATTAGTTTGGCGAAGAGATTCGCCTAGTTGCACACTTTGGGTCGACATGCTATATGTAGACCTAAGTGTGTAGTGCATGTGTTTGTATAAATGCTTGTATTAGTATGTATTGAATTAAATGATGTTATTTGATACTTTGTGATTGATTTTTCAATTATTATGCCGACCTAAATGATTTTCTACATGTTGACAAAATGCATGATTTCATTACATGCATGGAATGTATGTGCTTGAGGATTTGCTTAAGTTGAATATGCATGGGAAGTATGCCTTGAAGATTTGCTTAAGTTGAAAGTTATAACATGTGTTAACATGTTCACATGATGCATTTCAATTCCAATACCTTGTATAGTAATTCCATAGATGTGTGGGACTTGACTTAGTCCAGGCAGTCGGTAACCGAGCAAATTCGTGGCTGACTGGTCATAGCCACGAATGACGCGTCGATGAATGTGATTCGTGTTGAGAGTTGGCGGCAGTGGTTAGGCCACGCGAAGTGTTTTACGCACTTCATGTCGTTCAGTTCGAGATGCGATCGCGCTAGTCGAGCCCGTCAAGTAACCCGACTGGCCGATGTTTGTTCACCATGTATGTATCATAACTGCTTGAACCTAGGGTACTGAACTTACCATTGTAAACCCTATTAACCGTGGTACCTTGATCCACGAAGACTCATGAGCCGGGCATGGTGGTATGGGACACCGTGGTCGAGTTGTCGGCCTACGCTGGGGCCACAAACCTCCCCGTAGTGACCAGTGAGCACCTAGACTCGTGAGCAGATTATGGTGGTATGGGACACTATATTCTAGCTGTCGGCCTACACTGATCAGGCGACGAGCCCTTTGTAGTGACCGCGAGCGTATTCTGAGTTCACGGGAGGCGACGACCCTTCCGTGCAGTAGAGTACAGTAGGCCTGTATTGATAAGGTGATGGGGGAGCGGTGCAACGAGTGCGAGCAACAGCCCTGGCAGCCCTTGCAGTGACCTACGAAATGTACATCGTATGAGATTACTAGGAGTGACGACCCTAGACAGGATCCGTGTTGGGATTGATACAAGGGAGGTACCTTAGTTTCCCAATCCTGCTGTTTGAATGGACTAATAACAACTTGGTAATCATATCACCATAGCATTGCATGTGCCTGGAAGATGTGGAGCACTCTAGGGAGTGTGGCATGCCGCGGTCGTAAGATGTTGCCGTATGAGGGTGATCGTCGGTGAGGGCATACATCACGTCATATCATCTTGCATTAACAACAGTATTAGGACTTGTCTGATTTACTGCTTTACTATTATTGCGTGACTGAATTGTGAACATGCTAATCTTTGCTCTATGATTCCACTGAGTTGATCACTCATTCCCACGTTACGGGATGGTGTTTGCAACACCCACCAGACCCTGTTGTAGTTGCAGGTGACGATGAGATCCAGGAGGTGGAGCTAGATGATGACGAGGACCAGGATGAGTTCTCGTATATGCAGTATCATGACGGCTTCCCGTAGGTGACCTGGATCGAGGGGACATCAGTGGGACTTTTCTTTTTGAACATTATTCTTTTGTTATGTACATGTATATGAGACTCAGAGATGTAGTCATACTTTGGAGACAGTTGAGATTACTTTGTTTTTCCATACAGTGATATATATCTTGTTTAGTCTTCCGCTTGCTTTTATCACTGGATCTGAAGTATGAATTGCAGCTTTGGTATACTTTTTCTCATGTGAATGCTTTAAATCAGACAACATCGAATCATAACCATTTTTGTTGCATAAGTGACGGTCTGGAACTCGGGAGTTGAGTTTATACACGACCCCCGATTTTCAGGGTGTTACAAGTTGGTATCAGAGCATGAATGAGAGTATACTGGGCCTGGGTTATGGTCTTGCGACGTACGCTGTCGCTTCCTTTGACTTAGGTGGGTGCGAGAAGGGTCTAGAAACACTTCTAGGATCACAGATTCGCCGATAGGCGAAGTCTATAAGGATCGATCGCAAGATCGAGTCTGTAACGCATCTCGGGTCGCGTAAAGCGACCCGAATCACTTCTAAGCTGTAGGAGGTCGGGTGGAGATGTCCTATGAGCGGTTTTAAACCGCAAAAGTGAATCCATGGGCCGTGGAATGACCACGACTCTAGTAATCAATCGCCAGGGCTTAAAAACCCCGTTTTGCCAAAAATTCTCAAAATTCCTTCTCTAAACACTTCAACCTTCAGTTCTTTTGTATCCATTTCATGTTAGGCATCAAACCTAATGTGAAAATAACACAAATTAGTACATTCACCAAATTTTACAGTGAATAGTAAAATTTCATAAAAAATGGCCATAAAGCCATTCTAACTTCACTTTCTTTAGCAACTAAGGAGCTAGAAAGATGTACTGGATCCTTCTACCCCAAATCCATATGCTGCATCATATGGTTTGGTATTCGGGACTGCGATGTGGACCCGGAAAGCCCCAAAAACATGTTTGGGCTCATAGGGACCAAAATACTATGAACTAAGGGGTGGGACCAGACTTTTTGGGACCCTGGGACCATGGGGGACCAGACCCATGGGGTCCCGCTGGCCAACCTGGAGGTTGGCCGGCGATGCCATCGCCGGCCGGCCATCTCCGATGGTGCTGCCCTTTGGGCGCACCCACTTAAATGCCTCCCACAACACCCCTAGGTACCTCCCATCCCACGAAAACCCCTAAAACACCCCTCTCCTTCACAAACAGCCCCCTTGCATGCCCTAGATTTGATTTTCAGCGCTCCATTCCAAATCCCGGCGACCCAAACCCCTCCTAATCCCTTCCTTGGCCAAAACCGACCACCACCCATTGATTATTGGGTGTTGGCAGCCCCTTTCCTTGAAGATTTTCCCATTTGGAGCTCCAAAATCCCCCAAATAGTGTCGAAATCGTGAGCAGCTCCATTCCATCTTTTTGTTCTTATTTTTCCCTGAAAGTACAGCCTTGGGAAGCTTGAAGCATCCCTCTACGACGCCTAGATTTCCTTTCGTCAGATTGGACAGCCATTTCTCCGCATTTTCGGCGTTTTCCATGGCTTTCGTGGAAGCTATTTTGGGACTTTTGTCACTCTCATCCATCCTGTCTTTGATGGGTAAGAGGAAAACTGCAACAGATGAGGCTGGGCCGAGCCGCCCTGCTCAATCGAGAAGACCGCGGGGTGGTGCCGCAAGTTCAAGCGCCGCCGCAGGTCCAGCTGCAGTCCTGGAGTGCCGTACGAAGCGGGATTTGGATCCCCATGCACACCTTGGACGAACCATCCTATCAGAGATGCCTCATGGTGAATACACTGATCGTAGAGTGTTATTTGAGGCGGACGTAGATGGGCGATTGTTCGGCGAATATCTGTTGTTCGAACGCATTGAAGCTGCGCACTGGGGACCGATCTTTGAAGCTCGCGCTCGTGCTAATGTGAGCACTGTTCGTGCCTTCTATGCTAGCATCCAGAGTCCTACCTTGGAGCCCTTGCAGTTCAAAATCCCTTTTGGTAGAGATCGGATGGCTACGATCGACGTCCGGTTGGTTGCGCGACTTCTCAACGTGCCACTAGGTGATGTGCATCCAAGTGAGAAGAATTTGAGGACTAGACGTGAACGAGATCGCCGCACCAGGTTTCTGTGCGGTAAGTTGGTTCCATGGCAGCCTAATAATAGCCTCAAGGCGACGTACATGTCTGAGGATTTGCGTCTGCTGCATCACATCTGCACGTTCAATGTTTATCCTAGGTCGACGAACCGCATTGAATGTACACGTCTTATGGTCGATTTCTTATTTCTGGTGGCTCAGGGAGAGAACGTATGTATGGCCACTTTCATCTTACGGCAGATAGTTCTCATAGCCAGGTCGAGAAGAACATCCGAATCCCTTCCCTTTGGCCGACTCATTTGCAAGATTGCGCTTGAGTTTGCCTATAGACTTGGACCCGAATTGCCGGTATCGATTCACACCATCGATGAGTCGACGATGGTTAAGATGAAGATTGGGTCGCAATATCGTGAAAATCAACTTGAAAGGGATAGTGGGGACGACTTTGACGAAGAGGAAGATCAAAGCGAAGGAGAACCTAGTGCAGAAGTTCAGGAAGAGACTCAGGAAGAAGCAGAAGAGGAGGCTCAGGATACTGATGAGAGTCCTCCTCCTTCTGCGCAGACTACTATTGACGATCGCATTGCTCGGATGGAGGAGAGTCAGACCGCTTTGCGAAGGGAAGTCCAAGAACTTCGAGCAGAGGTCGCTGATGCCAAGGCCGTTACGAAGAAGAAATTTGGCAAGGTGACTCGCACCTTGAAGGCAATCCTGTGTTGCTTACAGGATAAGGGTGCTCCTCCTCCGTCGCCAGACTCCGACTAGCAACGCGATCTTTGATGTTGTTATGAGTAGTTAGCTATTTTCTGTTTCATGTGTGTAAAGCCTATTAGGGCTAGTGCTTTGCTTTTGTCGCTGTTGCTTAACTGTCTTAATTTCCATGTCATTCTAGTCATGATGCTTGTAAGGATATATCCCTTGTATTGTGACAATTTTGATTAATTGAAATGCATGGAATGCCTTTGACTCTTTAGCGAATGATTGTGGTGTATTTGTGCAATTGAGACTGACAAGGTTGCGCCCTATTTTGAATATAGGGAATGCCACCTAAGACTACGAGGAGCGCGGTTCGGCTTTCATTGTTAGAGCAGATGGATCAGGCTCCTTCTCAGTCTGGCACTCGTCCGGACCCTGCTGTGGGCCCGATTCCTGAGACTGTTCGATCGTCTCAGCCTGCTACTGGTCCTACAGATGGACCACAGCCATTTACACCATCAGTTAGAGAGCCACAGCGCGCATCTACTTCCGCACCTCATCCGCCACAGCCTGCTCCACCACCTGATAGATTCGAGCAGATGATGGCTATGATGCTACAGCAGCAGCAGCTATTGACTACTATAATCGGGACTTTAGCCCAGGGTGGGGGTGCGACTGCATCTACTCCGCCTGCACCACCTGCGCATCCAGCTGAGGATGCCTATGCTTACGCCCAGGATGAGGGCATAGCACTTCCTGCGCAGCCTGCTTTCCCTGCGGGGAACCCTGCCGACACACGGGGCCTTTTGGAGCGATTTCAGCGCTTGCGGCCTCCTACTTTCACGGGTTCTCACAGACCCGAGGAGGCTGAGTTTTGGCTCGACCGAGTGTCGAAGATTCTGCGCATGTTGCACTGTACTGAGGCAGAGCAGGTAGAGCTGGCTACCTTCCAGTTTGAGAGAGAGGCCAGTATGTGGTGGGATAGTGTATTGCGGACTGTTACCGCAGACTTCGTATGGACATGGGCAGCATTCGAGTTTCGCTTCCATGAGAAGTATTATCCTCAGACCTACAGACACGAGAGGGAGAATGAGTTTCTCCGTCTCAGGCAGGCAGCGATGACGGTCACCGAGTATGAGCATCGGTTCACAGAGTTGGGCAGGTACGTCCCGACGATTTTAGCTGATGAGCAGATGCGCATACGGCGCTTTTTAGAGGGCTTGCGACCGGATATTCGGTCGAAGATGTGCTGTATCAGTTTCTCCTCCTATGCAGAGTTGGTTCACATGTCCATGCGGGCAGAGCAGGACGTGGATCGACTTGCGCGATCACGAGGCCCGACTACTTCTAGGCCGCGACCGGAGTTGCCAGATAGGCCCTTCGCGGGCAAGAGGCCTCGCGTTGATCCTCCTACCAGGACCCCGGTGCCAGTAGGACCGTTTCGGCGCCCTGATCTATCATGCACATACTGTGGGAGGACGGGCCACCTAGCGCCGAGTTGCTTTTCGAGGATGCGGGACAGTGGGTTCTCGCCGCCGCAGAAGATTGATCGTGTACGTCTACAGGCGATATCAGCACCGCCTATACGGTCAGCTCCTGCGCAGTCCTCTTTCAGACCCACAGTATCGCAGATTCGACAGCCCCCACGGCCCTTGACACAGCGGCCGAACCGGCCACAGCAGGCTCGAGTTCATGCACTGACCGCTGAGGCAGCTACGACGCCGACTTCCCAGCATTCAGCCTTCGAGGTCACGGGCCATATCGAAGGTACTCCCGTTCTTGTCATGGTGGACACTGGTTCCACGATTTCTTTGATATCGCGTGCCGTAGTCAGACGTCTTGGGTTGCAGACTATTACTATGGATAGCGTGCGAGTCCTTGCAGCTCATGGAGATTATTCGGATGTCACCCAGATGTGTGAGGGTTGTTTACTTGATCTGGGAGGCAGGACGATGACTCTTGATTTGGTCGTCGATCCCTCGCTCGTATATCTCGACGTCATTCTTGGCATGGACTGGTTGACTGCAGCGAGAGCCGAGATTGACTGCGAGGCTCGTGTGGTGACGGTGTACGAGCCTGAGGGCACGCCTTTCACATTTTCAGTGCGGGTAAATCTTCCTTTCCGCATTCTTAGCTACGCCACTCTATTGCGCGACGCTGGTGCCCAGGTACTTGAGCAGACGCCAGTTGTTTCTGAGTTCGGGGATCCGTTCAGGAAGATACCTGGTTTGCCACCCCGACGTGAGATCGATTTCACTATCGATCTGATTCCTGGTTCTACACCCGTCTCACTGCCGACGTATCGCATGGCACCATGTGAGATGGAGGAGTTGAGGACGCAGATTGATGGTCTACTAGAGCTTGGCCTTATACGGCCTAGCGTATCTCCTTGGGGAGCACCGGTCTTGTTCGTGAAGAAGAAGGATGGTTCGCTGCGATTGTGTATTGATTATCGCAGGCTGAACCAACTCACAGTGAAGAACAAGTACCCTTTGCCCAGGATCGATGACTTATTTGATCAGTTGAGAGGAGCGCAGTACTTCTCGAAGATTGATCTTCAGTCAGGATATCATCAGCTGCGCGTCAGAGATGAGGACGTGCAGAAGACAGCGTTCAGGACCAGTTTTGGTCACTACGAGTTCCTCGTGATGTCGTTCGGTCTCACGAACGCACCGGCCGTGTTCATGGATCTGATGAACCGGGTATTGCGGCCTTTCCTCTATCGATTCGTCGTTGTCTTCATCGACGACATTTTGGTGTACTCTAGGAGTCGAGAGGAGCATGAGGAGCACTTGCGTTTGGTCCTTGATACGCTCAGACAGCATCAGTTGTTCGCACAGTATAAGGAGTGCGACTTCTGGAAGCAGGAGGTGAAGTTTCTGGGACACGTGGTGTCCAAGGATGGCATGGCAGTTGACCTGTCTAAGGTAGCTGCGGTGCAGGACTGGGAGCAGCCTAGTTCTGTCACTGAGGTGAGGAGTTTCTTGGGTCTCGCTGGCTACTATCGGCGCTTCATTCAGGATTTCTCGAAGATCGCGAGACCCTTATCTCAGTTGACACGGAAGGACGTGAAGTTCGCCTGGAATGATAAGGCGGAGTCAGCTTTTCAGGAGCTGAAGGACAGACTTACGTCCGCCCCTGTGCTAGTATTGCCAGAGCAAGGGGTTAAATACACTATATACACTGACGCGTCTAGCGTTGGATTGGGTTGTGTCCTTATGCAGAGGGACAGGGTAATTTCGTATGCCTCGAGACAATTAAGGAAGCACGAGGAGAATTACCCTACACACGACCTGGAGTTGGCAGCCGTGATATTCGCACTGAGGCTCTGGAGACATTACCTCTATGGAGAGGAGTTCGAGCTCTTTTGCGACCACAAGAGCCTCAAGTACATATTCACACAGCGGGACTTGAATATGAGGCAGCGGCGATGGATGGAGACGCTGAAGGACTTCAAGTTTGAAGTCTCTTACCATCCTGGGAAGGCGAACCTTGTGGCTGATGCGTTGAGCCGCAAGAAGGCGATAGAGTTTGCGGCTCCGCTGATGGTTGCCGAGTGGGATATGGTTGAGTTTTTGCGAGACTTTGAGCAGAAACTCACCGTAGAGGAGCCATTTGAGTTCATCGCACATGTTCAGGTGCGATCCCCGATCGATGACCGTGTCATCGAGGCGCAGAGGGACGACGCGCATCTTACTGAGCTTCGAGAGCAGGCCAGTGATGATGATGACGCCGACTGGCGAGTTGGCATGGATGGGGGTTTACGTTACCGTGGCCGCCTATGCGTTCCTGATGTCCCTGACTTGAGACGAGAGATTCTCGAGGCTGCGCATTCTACTAGACTCGCGATGCATCCTGGCAGCACGAAGATGTATCGTGACGTGAAGAGGACGTACTGGTGGGAAGGTATGAAGACCCACATTGCTGAGTTCGTGTCCCGTTGTCTCACTTGTCAACAGGTGAAGGCAGAGCATCGCCGACCACCTGGACTTTTGCAGCCTATGCCGATTGCAGAGTGGAAGTGGGATTTCATTTCCATGGACTTCATTTCTGGGTTGCCGAAGACGAGGAAGGGGCATGATTCTATTTGGGTGATCGTCGACCGATTGACGAAGTCGGCGCACTTCCTACCGATCAGAGTTACGAACTCTGCAGACGAGCTGGCTAGATTGTATATTAGAGAGATCGTGCGTCTGCATGGAGTTCCGTTGGAGATCGTGTCGGACAGAGACACGCGGTTCACTTCTATTTTCTGGACTCGCATTCAGGAGGCTATGGGTGTGAAGTTGAAGTTCAGTACTGCCTTCCACCCACAGACGGACGGACAGACAGAGCGAGTGAACCAGATCCTGGAGGACATGTTGCGAGCTTGCGCATTGGACTTCAAGGACAGTTGGGATGACTGTCTTGCATATGCGGAGTTTGCGTACAACAATAGCTTCCAGGCGAGTATCGGCATGGCACCTTATGAGGCGCTGTATGGGCGACCTTGTCGCGCACCGCATTGCTGGTTAGAGGTCGGTGAGCGCAGCTTGATTGGCCCAGAGTTGGTGCAGGCGACGTCAGAGAAGATTGATATTATTCGACGTCGGCTTCTTACAGCGCAGAGCAGACAGAAGAGCTACGCCGATACGAGACGGAGACCACTAGAGTTCACAGTCGGGGATCATGTGTTTTTGCGAGTTTCCCCTATGAAGGGAGTCCTTCGGTTCGGAAAGAAGGGGAAGCTGGCACCGCGATACATTGGTCCATTTCAGATCCTCGATCGTGTGGGAGCAGTGGCTTACCGATTGGCTTTACCCACGCCCCTCGCGAGCGTCCACAACGTATTTCATGTTTCTATGCTGAAGAAGTATGTTGCTGATCCTTCTCATATCATCAGATGGGAGCAGGTGCAGTTAGGAGAGGATGTTACTTATATCCTGCGACCGACACGCATCTTAGACCGGAAGGAGCAGGTACTGCGTAGCAAGGTGATTCCCCTTGTGAAGGTACTATGGACGCATCATACTGAGGAGGAGGCTACTTGGGAGACAGAAGCCGAGATCAGAAAGAACTACCCACAGCTTCTCGAGGAGTACGAAAAGGTACAAAATTTCGAGGACGAAATTATTTGTTAAGGGGG
Organism: Magnolia kwangsiensis; assembly: GCA_037074715.1. Classification (NCBI taxonomy): domain Eukaryota; kingdom Viridiplantae; phylum Streptophyta; class Magnoliopsida; order Magnoliales; family Magnoliaceae; genus Magnolia; species Magnolia kwangsiensis. Next base: position 81,192,567 of record CM073589.1, on the reverse strand, counting down.
GTAGATTGTAACGCCCGTGAAAAATCCATCCTTGGGCTCGAGTACCAACTCGACCCGAATTTGCGTAGAATTCATTCCTTTGGAAAATTTGACTAGGTTAGCTAGTGCAACGTTAGAATAGCTGGGAAATGGTCCCTGATCACTTTAAATACGTTCTACAAGGCCCGAAGCGAGTGGAACTAAGGGTGCTATAATGCTCTAAAGCCTCGAATCAAACTCTAAGCCGATTTGTTCTCTGGACCACTTTGAATCTTTGTATTGGATCTAGACCGCACGTTGAAAGTCCGATACCTCCTATCTTAGACCGTTAGGACCGTCTAGCTGGGCTTGACACTCATTCCAAAAATCAAGTCAAACCGATTATTACAGGCTATTTCATTGAGCCCGGACCGAAGAGAGTGTGAATAGGGACATAGTTGGAATTTCAAATTCAAATCTGGCACACAAATTTGACGCATCAGTATTAAGCATTCTGACCGTCAGAATACAGCCAAATTACACCCTTGGATCAGGAAAAATATCTATTATATATCACGGGACTTATAGGCCTGATCTTGGTGCGGTGACCGTTAAACTGAAACTGGGCCGCCACGTGCGATCTGGGAACCCAACCGGTCTGAAAACTGGATGTATGCTAGATCTAGTATGCATGAGCTTAAGTCCGACCGCATCTGGCCTGGGGACCTCCAGAAATGCCCTTTTGGACCGAAACGGCCCCGATTTGGTTAGGCACCAAGTAAACATTGTTCCCAAGCCTATTTTGGGAATGTTTTAGGCTATAAAAGGGGTTGAAACCCTCACTCCTCTCTCCCATCCGAATTTGAGAGAAGCCCTAGCTTGGGAGAGAGAAAAAGAGTGAGAGATTGTGAGAGAGTGGGAGAGTTCTTCCCGCCACTTGTGCTACGTGTTGCACATGCTTAAGCGACACTCCTCTACCGCTTTCCCGGCGATTCCACCGCAATCCTAGGTAAGTAAAAACCCTAAATAGTTGGTGATTTGAGTTTTTCTTGTTTCCATGGCGATGTAGCTTATGGATCTTATGTATTAGGCTCCTTACTCGCCGTAGACGAAGCATATACACTCCGCTTCAATTCCCGAGTCTACAATCCTAGGTAAGCATATACCCTAAATAGTTGGTGAGGATTTTAGACGCTTGGATTGACGGTTCCCAATGCTTTCAATGTCGTTTAATAGTAGATTCTTGACGGCATCGCCGTTTGACATGTACAAAATGCTCTCCGTTTCCCCTTTCGTAAGCTAACGAAGAATATGAGATTTAGGGCATTTTAGTCATTTGTAGGAAGTACTGTTTGCATTCATATTTTGCTGATGTGATTGACATGGTTTGTTGTCGCATTAGGAAGTTAGGAATGCGTGCATAATTAGTTTGGCGAAGAGATTCGCCTAGTTGCACACTTTGGGTCGACATGCTATATGTAGACCTAAGTGTGTAGTGCATGTGTTTGTATAAATGCTTGTATTAGTATGTATTGAATTAAATGATGTTATTTGATACTTTGTGATTGATTTTTCAATTATTATGCCGACCTAAATGATTTTCTACATGTTGACAAAATGCATGATTTCATTACATGCATGGAATGTATGTGCTTGAGGATTTGCTTAAGTTGAATATGCATGGGAAGTATGCCTTGAAGATTTGCTTAAGTTGAAAGTTATAACATGTGTTAACATGTTCACATGATGCATTTCAATTCCAATACCTTGTATAGTAATTCCATAGATGTGTGGGACTTGACTTAGTCCAGGCAGTCGGTAACCGAGCAAATTCGTGGCTGACTGGTCATAGCCACGAATGACGCGTCGATGAATGTGATTCGTGTTGAGAGTTGGCGGCAGTGGTTAGGCCACGCGAAGTGTTTTACGCACTTCATGTCGTTCAGTTCGAGATGCGATCGCGCTAGTCGAGCCCGTCAAGTAACCCGACTGGCCGATGTTTGTTCACCATGTATGTATCATAACTGCTTGAACCTAGGGTACTGAACTTACCATTGTAAACCCTATTAACCGTGGTACCTTGATCCACGAAGACTCATGAGCCGGGCATGGTGGTATGGGACACCGTGGTCGAGTTGTCGGCCTACGCTGGGGCCACAAACCTCCCCGTAGTGACCAGTGAGCACCTAGACTCGTGAGCAGATTATGGTGGTATGGGACACTATATTCTAGCTGTCGGCCTACACTGATCAGGCGACGAGCCCTTTGTAGTGACCGCGAGCGTATTCTGAGTTCACGGGAGGCGACGACCCTTCCGTGCAGTAGAGTACAGTAGGCCTGTATTGATAAGGTGATGGGGGAGCGGTGCAACGAGTGCGAGCAACAGCCCTGGCAGCCCTTGCAGTGACCTACGAAATGTACATCGTATGAGATTACTAGGAGTGACGACCCTAGACAGGATCCGTGTTGGGATTGATACAAGGGAGGTACCTTAGTTTCCCAATCCTGCTGTTTGAATGGACTAATAACAACTTGGTAATCATATCACCATAGCATTGCATGTGCCTGGAAGATGTGGAGCACTCTAGGGAGTGTGGCATGCCGCGGTCGTAAGATGTTGCCGTATGAGGGTGATCGTCGGTGAGGGCATACATCACGTCATATCATCTTGCATTAACAACAGTATTAGGACTTGTCTGATTTACTGCTTTACTATTATCGCGTGACTGAATTGTGAACATGCTAATCTTTGCTCTATGATTCCACTGAGTTGATCACTCATTCCCACGTTACGGGATGGTGTTTGCAACACCCACCAGACCCTGTTGTAGTTGCAGGTGACGATGAGATCCAGGAGGTGGAGCTAGATGATGACGAGGACCAGGATGAGTTCTCGTATATGCAGTATCATGACGGCTTCCCGTAGGTGACCTGGATCGAGGGGACATCAGTGGGACTTTTCTTTTTGAACATTATTCTTTTGTTATGTACATGTATATGAGACTCAGAGATGTAGTCATACTTTGGAGACAGTTGAGATTACTTTGTTTTTCCATACAGTGATATATATCTTGTTTAGTCTTCCGCTTGCTTTTATCACTGGATCTGAAGTATGAATTGCAGCTTTGGTATACTTTTTCTCATGTGAATGCTTTAAATCAGACAACATCGAATCATAACCATTTTTGTTGCATAAGTGACGGTCTGGAACTCGGGAGTTGAGTTTATACACGACCCCCGATTTTCAGGGTGTTACAAGTTGGTATCAGAGCATGAATGAGAGTATACTGGGCCTGGGTTATGGTCTTGCGACGTACGCTGTCGCTTCCTTTGACTTAGGTGGGTGCGAGAAGGGTCTAGAAACACTTCTAGGATCACAGATTCGCCGATAGGCGAAGTCTATAAGGATCGATCGCAAGATCGAGTCTGTAACGCATCTCGGGTCGCGTAAAGCGACCCGAATCACTTCTAAGCTGTAGGAGGTCGGGTGGAGATGTCCTATGAGCGGTTTTAAACCGCAAAAGTGAATCCATGGGCCGTGGAATGACCACGACTCTAGTAATCAATCGCCAGGGCTTAAAAACCCCGTTTTGCCAAAAATTCTCAAAATTCCTTCTCTAAACACTTCAACCTTCAGTTCTTTTGTATCCATTTCATGTTAGGCATCAAACCTAATGTGAAAATAACACAAATTAGTACATTCACCAAATTTTACAGTGAATAGTAAAATTTCATAAAAAATGGCCATAAAGCCATTCTAACTTCACTTTCTTTAGCAACTAAGGAGCTAGAAAGATGTACTGGATCCTTCTACCCCAAATCCATATGCTGCATCATATGGTTTGGTATTCGGGACTGCGATGTGGACCCGGAAAGCCCCAAAAACATGTTTGGGCTCATAGGGACCAAAATACTATGAACTAAGGGGTGGGACCAGACTTTTTGGGACCCTGGGACCATGGGGGACCAGACCCATGGGGTCCCGCTGGCCAACCTGGAGGTTGGCCGGCGATGCCATCGCCGGCCGGCCATCTCCGATGGTGCTGCCCTTTGGGCGCACCCACTTAAATACCTCCCACAACACCCCTAGGTACCTCCCATCCCACGAAAACCCCTAAAACACCCCTCTCCTTCACAAACAGCCCCCTTGCATGCCCTAGATTTGATTTTCAGCGCTCCATTCCAAATCCCGGCGACCCAAACCCCTCCTAATCCCTTCCTTGGCCAAAACCGACCACCACCCATTGATTATTGGGTGTTGGCAGCCCCTTTCCTTGAAGATTTTCCCATTTGGAGCTCCAAAATCCCCCAAATAGTGTCGAAATCGTGAGCAGCTCCATTCCATCTTTTTGTTCTTATTTTTCCCTGAAAGTACAGCCTTGGGAAGCTTGAAGCATCCCTCTACGACGCCTAGATTTCCTTTCGTCAGATTGGACAGCCATTTCTCCGCATTTTCGACGTTTTTCATGGCTTTCGTGGAAGCTATTTTGGGACTTTTGTCACTCTCATCCATCCTGTCTTTGATGGGTAAGAGGAAAACTGCAACAGATGAGGCTGGGCCGAGCCGCCCTGCTCAATCGAGAAGACCGCGGGGTGGTGCCGCAAGTTCAAGCGCCGCCGCAGGTCCAGCTGCAGTCCTGGAGTGCCGTACGAAGCGGGATTTGGATCCCCATGCACACCTTGGACGAACCATCCTATCAGAGATGCCTCATGGTGAATACACTGATCGTAGAGTGTTATTTGAGGCGGACGTAGATGGGCGATTGTTCGGCGAATATCTGTTGTTCGAACGCATTGAAGCTGCGCACTGGGGACCGATCTTTGAAGCTCGCGCTCGTGCTAATGTGAGCACTGTTCGTGCCTTCTATGCTAGCATCCAGAGTCCTACCTTGGAGCCCTTGCAGTTCAAAATCCCTTTTGGTAGAGATCGGATGGCTACGATCGACGTCCGGTTGGTTGCGCGACTTCTCAACGTGCCACTAGGTGATGTGCATCCAAGTGAGAAGAATTTGAGGACTAGACGTGAACGAGATCGCCGCACCAGGTTTCTGTGCGGTAAGTTGGTTCCATGGCAGCCTAATAATAGCCTCAAGGCGACGTACATGTCTGAGGATTTGCGTCTGCTGCATCACATCTGCACGTTCAATGTTTATCCTAGGTCGACGAACCGCATTGAATGTACACGTCTTATGGTCGATTTCTTATTTCTGGTGGCTCAGGGAGAGAACGTATGTATGGCCACTTTCATCTTACGACAGATAGTTCTCATAGCCAGGTCGAGAAGAACATCCGAATCCCTTCCCTTTGGCCGACTCATTTGCAAGATTGCGCTTGAGTTTGCCTATAGACTTGGACCCGAATTGCCGGTATCGATTCACACCATCGATGAGTCGACGATGGTTAAGATGAAGATTGGGTCGCAATATCGTGAAAATCAACTTGAAAGGGATAGTGGGGACGACTTTGACGAAGAGGAAGATCAAAGCGAAGGAGAACCTAGTGCAGAAGTTCAGGAAGAGACTCAGGAAGAAGCAGAAGAGGAGGCTCAGGATACTGATGAGAGTCCTCCTCCTTCTGCGCAGACTACTATTGACGATCGCATTGCTCGGATGGAGGAGAGTCAGACCGCTTTGCGAAGGGAAGTCCAAGAACTTCGAGCAGAGGTCGCTGATGCCAAGGCCGTTACGAAGAAGAAATTTGGCAAGGTGACTCGCACCTTGAAGGCAATCCTGTGTTGCTTACAGGATAAGGGTGCTCCTCCTCCGTCGCCAGACTCCGACTAGCAACGCGATCTTTGATGTTGTTATGAGTAGTTAGCTATTTTCTGTTTCATGTGTGTAAAGCCTATTAGGGCTAGTGCTTTGCTTTTGTCGCTGTTGCTTAACTGTCTTAATTTCCATGTCATTCTAGTCATGATGCTTGTAAGGATATATCCCTTGTATTGTGACAATTTTGATTAATTGAAATGCATGGAATGCCTTTGACTCTTTAGCGAATGATTGTGGTGTATTTGTGCAATTGAGACTGACAAGGTTGCGCCCTATTTTGAATATAGGGAATGCCACCTAAGACTACGAGGAGCGCGGTTCGGCTTTCATTGTTAGAGCAGATGGATCAGGCTCCTTCTCAGTCTGGCACTCGTCCGGACCCTGCTGTGGGCCCGATTCCTGAGACTGTTCGATCGTCTCAGCCTGCTACTGGTCCTACAGATGGACCACCGCCATTTACACCATCAGTTAGAGAGCCACAGCGCGCATCTACTTCCGCACCTCATCCGCCACAGCCTGCTCCACCACCTGATAGATTCGAGCAGATGATGGCTATGATGCTACAGCAGCAGCAGCTATTGACTACTATAGTCGGGACTTTAGCCCAGGGTGGGGGTGCGACTGCATCTACTCCGCCTGCACCACCTGCGCATCCAGCTGAGGATGCCTATGCTTACGCCCAGGATGAGGGCATAGCACTTCCTGCGCAGCCTGCTTTCCCTGCGGGGAACCCTGCCGACACACGGGGCCTTTTGGAGCGATTTCAGCGCTTGCGGCCTCCTACTTTCACGGGTTCTCACAGACCCGAGGAGGCTGAGTTTTGGCTCGACCGAGTGTCGAAGATTCTGCGCATGTTGCACTGTACTGAGGCAGAGCAGGTAGAGCTGGCTACCTTCCAGTTTGAGAGAGAGGCCAGTATGTGGTGGGATAGTGTATTGCGGACTGTTACTGCAGACTTCGTATGGACATGGGCAGCATTCGAGTTTCGCTTCCATGAGAAGTATTATCCTCAGACCTACAGACACGAGAGGGAGAATGAGTTTCTCCGTCTCAGGCAGGCAGCGATGACGGTCACCGAGTATGAGCATCGGTTCACAGAGTTGGGCAGGTACGTCCCGACGATTTTAGCTGATGAGCAGATGCGCATACGGCGCTTTTTGGAGGGCTTGCGACCGGATATTAGGTCGAAGATGTGCTGTATCAGTTTCTCCTCCTATGCGGAGTTGGTTCACATGTCCATGCGGGCAGAGCAGGACGTGGATCGACTTGCGCGATCACGAGGCCCGACTACTTCTAGGCCGCGACCGGAGTTGCCAGATAGGCCCTTCGCGGGCAAGAGGCCTCTCGTTGATCCTCCTACCAGGACCCCGGTGCCAGTAGGACCGTTTCGGCGCCCTGATCTATCATGCACATACTGTGGGAGGACGGGCCACCTAGCGCCGAGTTGCTTTTCGAGGATGCGGGACAGTGGGTTCTCGCCGCCGCAGAAGATTGATCGTGTACGTCTACAGGCGATATCAGCACCGCCTATACGGTCAGCTCCTGCGCAGTCCTCTTTCAGACCCACAGTATCGCAGATTCGACAGCCCCCACGGCCCTTGACACAGCGGCCGAACCGGCCACAGCAGGCTCGAGTTCATGCACTGACCGCTGAGGCAGCTACGACGCCGACTTCCCAGCATTCAGCCTTCGAGGTCACGGGCCATATCGAAGGTACTCCCGTTCTTGTCATGGTGGACACTGGTTCCACGATTTCTTTGATATCGCGTGCCGTAGTCAGACGTCTTGGGTTGCAGACTATTACTATGGATAGCGTGCGAGTCCTTGCAGCTCATGGAGATTATTCGGATGTCACCTAGATGTGTGAGGGTTGTTTACTTGATCTGGGAGGCAGGACGATGACTCTTGATTTGGTCGTCGATCCCTCGCTCGTATATCTCGACGTCATTCTTGGCATGGACTGGTTGACTGCAGCGAGAGCCGAGATTGACTGCGAGGCTCGTGTGGTGACGGTGTACGAGCCTGAGGGCACGCCTTTCACATTTTCAGTGCGGGTAAATCTTCCTTTCCGCATTCTTAGCTACGCCACTCTATTGCGCGACGCTGGTGCCCAGGTACTTGAGCAGACGCCAGTTGTTTCTGAGTTCGGGGATCCGTTCAGGAAGATACCTGGTTTGCCACCCCGACGTGAGATCGATTTCACTATCGATCTGATTCCTGGTTCTACACCCGTCTCACTGCCGACGTATCGCATGGCACCATGTGAGATGGAGGAGTTGAGGACGCAGATTGATGGTCTACTAGAGCTTGGCCTTATACGGCCTAGCGTATCTCCTTGGGGAGCACCGGTCTTGTTCGTGAAGAAGAAGGATGGTTCGCTGCGATTGTGTATTGATTATCGCAGGCTGAACCAACTCACAGTGAAGAACAAGTACCCTTTGCCCAGGATCGATGACTTATTTGATCAGTTGAGAGGAGCGCAGTACTTCTCGAAGATTGATCTTCAGTCAGGATATCATCAGCTGCGCGTCAGAGATGAGGACGTGCAGAAGACAGCGTTCAGGACCAGTTTTGGTCACTACGAGTTCCTCGTGATGTCGTTCGGTCTCACGAACGCACCGGCCGTGTTCATGGATCTGATGAACCGGGTATTGCGGCCTTTCCTCTATCGATTCGTCGTTGTCTTCATCGACGACATTTTGGTGTACTCTAGGAGTCGAGAGGAGCATGAGGAGCACTTGCGTTTGGTCCTTGATACGCTCAGACAGCATCAGTTGTTCGCACAGTATAAGGAGTGCGACTTCTGGAAGCAGGAGGTGAAGTTTCTGGGACACGTGGTGTCCAAGGATGGCATGGCAGTTGACCTGTCTAAGGTAGCTGCGGTGCAGGACTGGGAGCAGCCTAGTTCTGTCACTGAGGTGAGGAGTTTCTTGGGTCTCGCTGGCTACTATCGGCGCTTCATTCAGGATTTCTCGAAGATCGCGAGACCCTTATCTCAGTTGACACGGAAGGACGTGAAGTTCGCCTGGAATGATAAGGCGGAGTCAGCTTTTCAGGAGCTGAAGGACAGACTTACGTCCGCCCCTGTGCTAGTATTGCCAGAGCAAGGGGTTAAATACACTATATACACTGACGCGTCTAGCGTTGGATTGGGTTGTGTCCTTATGCAGAGGGACAGGGTAATTTCGTATGCCTCGAGACAATTAAGGAAGCACGAGGAGAATTACCCTACACACGACCTGGAGTTGGCAGCCGTGATATTCGCACTGAGGCTCTGGAGACATTACCTCTATGGAGAGGAGTTCGAGCTCTTTTGCGACCACAAGAGCCTCAAGTACATATTCACACAGCGGGACTTGAATATGAGGCAGCGGCGATGGATGGAGACGCTGAAGGACTTCAAGTTTGAAGTCTCTTACCATCCTGGGAAGGCGAACCTTGTGGCTGATGCGTTGAGCCGCAAGAAGGCGATAGAGTTTGCGGCTCCTCTGATGGTTGCCGAGTGGGATATGGTTGAGTTTTTGCGAGACTTTGAGCAGAAACTCACCGTAGAGGAGCCATTTGAGTTCATCGCACATGTTCAGGTGCGATCCCCGATCGATGACCGTGTCATCGAGGCGCAGAGGGACGACGCGCATCTTACTGAGCTTCGAGAGCAGGCCAGTGATGATGATGACGCCGACTGGCGAGTTGGCATGGATGGGGGTTTACGTTACCGTGGCCGCCTATGCGTTCCTGATGTCCCTGACTTGAGACGAGAGATTCTCGAGGCTGCGCATTCTACTAGACTCGCGATGCATCCTGGCAGCACGAAGATGTATCGTGACGTAAAGAGGACGTACTGGTGGGAAGGTATGAAGACCCACATTGCTGAGTTCGTGTCCCGTTGTCTCACTTGTCAACAGGTGAAGGCAGAGCATCGCCGACCACCTGGACTTTTGCAGCCTATGCCGATTGCAGAGTGGAAGTGGGATTTCATTTCCATGGACTTCATTTCTGGGTTGCCGAAGACGAGGAAGGGGCATGATTCTATTTGGGTGATCGTCGACCGATTGACGAAGTCGGCGCACTTCCTACCGATCAGAGTTACGAACTCTGCAGACGAGCTGGCTAGATTGTATATTAGAGAGATCGTGCGTCTGCATGGAGTTCCGTTGGAGATCGTGTCGGACAGAGACACGCGGTTCACTTCTATTTTCTGGACTCGCATTCAGGAGGCTATGGGTGTGAAGTTGAAGTTCAGTACTGCCTTCCACCCACAGACGGACGGACAGACAGAGCGAGTGAACCAGATCCTGGAGGACATGTTGCGAGCTTGCGCATTGGACTTCAAGGACAGTTGGGATGACTGTCTTGCATATGCGGAGTTTGCGTACAACAATAGCTTCCAGGCGAGTATCGGCATGGCACCTTATGAGGCGCTGTATGGGCGACCTTGTCGCGCACCGCATTGCTGGTTAGAGGTCGGTGAGCGCAGCTTGATTGGCCCAGAGTTGGTGCAGGCGACGTCAGAGAAGATTGATATTATTCGACGTCGGCTTCTTACAGCGCAGAGCAGACAGAAGAGCTACGCCGATACGAGACGGAGACCACTAGAGTTCACAGTCGGGGATCATGTGTTTTTGCGAGTTTCCCCTATGAAGGGAGTCCTTCGGTTCGGAAAGAAGGGGAAGCTGGCACCGCGATACATTGGTCCATTTCAGATCCTCGATCGTGTGGGAGCAGTGGCTTACCGATTGGCTTTACCCACGCCCCTCGCGAGCGTCCACAACGTATTTCATGTTTCTATGCTGAAGAAGTATGTTGCTGATCCTTCTCATATCATCAGATGGGAGCAGGTGCAGTTAGGAGAGGATGTTACTTATATCCTGCGACCGACACGCATCTTAGACCGGAAGGAGCAGGTACTGCGTAGCAAGGTGATTCCCCTTGTGAAGGTACTATGGACGCATCATACTGAGGAGGAGGCTACTTGGGAGACAGAAGCCGAGATCAGAAAGAACTACCCACAGCTTCTCGAGGAGTACGAAAAGGTACAAAATTTCGAGGACGAAATTATTTGTTAAGGGGGGTAGATTGTAACGCCCGTGAAAAATCCATCCTTGGGCTCGAGTACCAACTCGACCCGAATTTGCGTAGAATTCATTCCTTTGGAAAATTTGACTAGGTTAGCTAGTGCAACGTTAGAATAGCTGGGAAATGGTCCCTGATCACTTTAAATACGTTCTACAAGGCCCGAAGCGAGTGGAACTAAGGGTGCTATAATGCTCTAAAGCCTCGGATCAAACTCTAAGCCGGTTTGTTCTCTGGACCACTTTGAATCTTTGTATTGGATCTAGACCGCACGTTGAAAGTCCGATACCTCCTATCTTAGACCGTTAGGACCGTCTAGCTGGGCTTGACACTCATTCCAAAAATCAAGTCAAACCGATTATTACAGGCTATTTCATTGAGCCCGGACCGAAGAGAGTGTGAATAGGGACATAGTTGGAATTTCAAATTCAAATCTGGCACACAAATTTGACGCATCAGTATTAAGCATTCTGACCGTCAGAATACAGCCAAATTACACCCTTGGATCAGGAAAAATATCTATTATATATCACGGGACTTATAGGCCTGATCTTGGTGCGGTGACCGTTAAACTGAAACTGGGCCGCCACGTGCGATCTGGGAACCCAACCGGTCTGAAAACTGGATGTATGCTAGATCTAGTATGCATGAGCTTAAGTCCGACCGCATCTGGCCTGGGGACCTCCAGAAATGCCCTTTTGGACCGAAACGGCCCCGATTTGGTTAGGCACCAAGTAAACATTGTTCCCAAGCCTATTTTGGGAATGTTTTAGGCTATAAAAGGGGTTGAAACCCTCACTCCTCTCTCCCATCCGAATTTGAGAGAAGCCCTAGCTTGGGAGAGAGAAAAAGAGTGAGAGATTGTGAGAGAGTGGGAGAGTTCTTCCCGCCACTTGTGCTACGTGTTGCACATGCTTAAGCGACACTCCTCTACCGCTTTCCCGGCGATTCCACCGCAATCCTAGGTAAGTAAAAACCCTAAATAGTTGGTGATTTGAGTTTTTCTTGTTTCCATGGCGATGTAGCTTATGGATCTTATGTATTAGGCTCCTTACTCGCCGTAGACGAAGCATATACACTCCGCTTCAATTCCCGAGTCTACAAGACACTAGGTGAGGATTTTAGACGCTTGGATTGACGGTTCCCAATGCTTTCAATGTCGTTTAATAGTAGATTCTTGACGGCATCGCCGTTTGACATGTACAAAATGCTCTCCGTTTCCCCTTTCGTAAGCTAACGAAGAATATGAGATTTAGGGCATTTTAGTCATTTGTAGGAAGTACTGTTTGCATTCATATTTTGCTGATGTGATTGACATGGTTTGTTGTCGCATTAGGAAGTTAGGAATGCGTGCATAATTAGTTTGGCGAAGAGATTCGCCTAGTTGCACACTTTGGGTCGACATGCTATATGTAGACCTAAGTGTGTAGTGCATGTGTTTGTATAAATGCTTGTATTAGTATGTATTGAATTAAATGATGTTATTTGATACTTTGTGATTGATTTTTCAATTATTATGCCGACCTAAATGATTTTCTACATGTTGACAAAATGCATGATTTCATTACATGCATGGAATGTATGTGCTTGAGGATTTGCTTAAGTTGAATATGCATGGGAAGTATGCCTTGAAGATTTGCTTAAGTTGAAAGTTATAACATGTGTTAACATGTTCACATGATGCATTTCAATTCCAATACCTTGTATAGTAATTCCATAGATGTGTGGGACTTGACTTAGTCCAGGCAGTCGGTAACCGAGCAAATTCGTGGCTGACTGGTCATAGCCACGAATGACGCGTCGATGAATGTGATTCGTGTTGAGAGTTGGCGGCAGTGGTTAGGCCACGCGAAGTGTTTTACGCACTTCATGTCGTTCAGTTCGAGATGCGATCGCGCTAGTCGAGCCCGTCAAGTAACCCGACTGGCCGATGTTTGTTCACCATGTATGTATCATAACTGCTTGAACCTAGGGTACTGAACTTACCATTGTAAACCCTATTAACCGTGGTACCTTGATCCACGAAGACTCATGAGCCGGGCATGGTGGTATGGGACACCGTGGTCGAGTTGTCGGCCTACGCTGGGGCCACAAACCTCCCCGTAGTGACCAGTGAGCACCTAGACTCGTGAGCAGATTATGGTGGTATGGGACACTATATTCTAGCTGTCGGCCTACACTGATCAGGCGACGAGCCCTTTGTAGTGACCGCGAGCGTATTCTGAGTTCACGGGAGGCGACGACCCTTCCGTGCAGTAGAGTACAGTAGGCCTGTATTGATAAGGTGATGGGGGAGCGGTGCAACGAGTGCGAGCAACAGCCCTGGCAGCCCTTGCAGTGACCTACGAAATGTACATCGTATGAGATTACTAGGAGTGACGACCCTAGACAGGATCCGTGTTGGGATTGATACAAGGGAGGTACCTTAGTTTCCCAATCCTGCTGTTTGAATGGACTAATAACAACTTGGTAATCATATCACCATAGCATTGCATGTGCCTGGAAGATGTGGAGCACTCTAGGGAGTGTGGCATGCCGCGGTCGTAAGATGTTGCCGTATGAGGGTGATCGTCGGTGAGGGCATACATCACGTCATATCATCTTGCATTAACAACAGTATTAGGACTTGTCTGATTTACTGCTTTACTATTATCGCGTGACTGAATTGTGAACATGCTAATCTTTGCTCTATGATTCCACTGAGTTGATCACTCATTCCCACGTTACTGGATGGTGTTTGCAACACCCACCAGACCCTGTTGTAGTTGCAGGTGACGATGAGATCCAGGAGGTGGAGCTAGATGATGACGAGGACCAGGATGAGTTCTCGTATATGCAGTATCATGACGGCTTCCCGTAGGTGACCTAGATCGAGGGGACATCAGTGGGACTTTTCTTTTTGAACATTATTCTTTTGTTATGTACATGTATATGAGACTCAGAGATGTAGTCATACTTTGGAGACAGTTGAGATTACTTTGTTTTTCCATACAGTGATATATATCTTGTTTAGTCTTCCGCTTGCTTTTATCACTGGATCTGAAGTATGAATTGCAGCTTTGGTATACTTTTTCTCATGTGAATGCTTTAAATCAGACAACATCGAATCATAACCATTTTTGTTGCATAAGTGACGGTCTGGAACTCGGGAGTTGAGTTTATACACGACCCCCGATTTTCAGGGTGTTACAAGTTGGTATCAGAGCATGAATGAGAGTATACTGGGCCTGGGTTATGGTCTTGCGACGTACGCTGTCGCTTCCTTTGACTTAGGTGGGTGCGAGAAGGGTCTAGAAACACTTCTAGGATCACAGATTCGCCGATAGGCGAAGTCTATAAGGATCGATCGCAAGATCGAGTCTGTAACGCATCTCGGGTCGCGTAAAGCGACCCGAATCACTTCTAAGCTGTAGGAGGTCGGGTGGAGATGTCCTATGAGCGGTTTTAAACCGCAAAAGTGAATCCATGGGCCGTGGAATGACCACGACTCTAGTAATCAATCGCCAGGGCTTAAAAACCCCGTTTTGCCAAAAATTCTCAAAATTCCTTCTCTAAACACTTCAACCTTCAGTTCTTTTGTATCCATTTCATGTTAGGCATCAAACCTAATGTGAAAATAACACAAATTAGTACATTCACCAAATTTTACAGTGAATAGTAAAATTTCATAAAAAATGGCCATAAAGCCATTCTAACTTCACTTTCTTTAGCAACTAAGGAGCTAGAAAGATGTACTGGATCCTTCTACCCCAAATCCATATGCTGCATCATATGGTTTGGTATTCGGGACTGCGATGTAGACCCGGAAAGCCCCAAAAACATGTTTGGGCTCATAGGGACCAAAATACTATGAACTAAGGGGTGGGACCAGACTTTTTGGGACCCTGGGACCATGGGGGACCAGACCCATGGGGTCCCGCTGGCCAACCTGGAGGTTGGCCGGCGATGCCATCGCCGGCCGGGCGATGCATCGCCGGCCGGCCATCTCCGATGGTGCTGCCCTTTGGGCGCACCCACTTAAATGCCTCCCACAACACCCCTAGGTACCTCCCATCCCACGAAAACCCCTAAAACACCCCTCTCCTTCACAAACAGCCCCCTTGCATGCCCTAGATTTGATTTTCAGCGCTCCATTCCAAATCCCGGCGACCCAAACCCCTCCTAATCCCTTCCTTGGCCAAAACCGACCACCACCCATTGATTATTGGGTGTTGGCAGCCCCTTTCCTTGAAGATTTTCCCATTTGGAGCTCCAAAATCCCCCAAATAGTGTCGAAATCGTGAGCAGCTCCATTCCATCTTTTTGTTCTTATTTTTCCCTGAAAGTACAGCCTTGGGAAGCTTGAAGCATCCCTCTACGACGCCTAGATTTCCTTTCGTCAGATTGGACAGCCATTTCTCCGCATTTTCGGCGTTTTTCATGGCTTTCGTGGAAGCTATTTTGGGACTTTTGTCACTCTCATCCATCCTGTCTTTGATGGGTAAGAGGAAAACTGCAACAGATGAGGCTGGGCCGAGCCGCCCTGCTCAATCGAGAAGACCGCGGGGTGGTGCCGCAAGTTCAAGCGCCGCCGCAGGTCCAGCTGCAGTCCTGGAGTGCCGTACGAAGCGGGATTTGGATCCCCATGCACACCTTGGACGAACCATCCTATCAGAGATGCCTCATGGTGAATACACTGATCGTAGAGTGTTATTTGAGGCGGACGTAGATGGGCGATTGTTCGGCGAATATCTGTTGTTCGAACGCATTGAAGCTGCGCACTGGGGACCGATCTTTGAAGCTCGCGCTCGTGCTAATGTGAGCACTGTTCGTGCCTTCTATGCTAGCATCCAGAGTCCTACCTTGGAGCCCTTGCAGTTCAAAATCCCTTTTGGTAGAGATCGGATGGCTACGATCGACGTCCGGTTGGTTGCGCGACTTCTCAACGTGCCACTAGGTGATGTGCATCCAAGTGAGAAGAATTTGAGGACTAGACGTGAACGAGATCGCCGCACCAGGTTTCTGTGCGGTAAGTTGGTTCCATGGCAGCCTAATAATAGCCTCAAGGCGACGTATATGTCTGAGGATTTGCGTCTGCTGCATCACATCTGCACGTTCAATGTTTATCCTAGGTCGACGAACCGCATTGAATGTACACGTCTTATGGTCGATTTCTTATTTCTGGTGGCTCAGGGAGAGAACGTATGTATGGCCACTTTCATCTTACGGCAGATAGTTCTCATAGCCAGGTCGAGAAGAACATCCGAATCCCTTCCCTTTGGCCGACTCATTTGCAAGATTGCGCTTGAGTTTGCCTATAGACTTGGACCCGAATTGCCGGTATCGATTCACACCATCGATGAGTCGACGATGGTTAAGATGAAGATTGGGTCGCAATATCGTGAAAATCAACTTGAAAGGGATAGTGGGGACGACTTTGACGAAGAGGAAGATCAAAGCGAAGGAGAACCTAGTGCAGAAGTTCAGGAAGAGACTCAGGAAGAAGCAGAAGAGGAGGCTCAGGATACTGATGAGAGTCCTCCTCCTTCTGCGCAGACTACTATTGACGATCGCATTGCTCGGATGGAGGAGAGTCAGACCGCTTTGCGAAGGGAAGTCCAAGAACTTCGAGCAGAGGTCGCTGATGCCAAGGCCGTTACGAAGAAGAAATTTGGCAAGGTGACTCGCACCTTGAAGGCAATCCTGTGTTGCTTACAGGATAAGGGTGCTCCTCCTCCGTCGCCAGACTCCGACTAGCAACGCGATCTTTGATGTTGTTATGAGTAGTTAGCTATTTTCTGTTTCATGTGTGTAAAGCCTATTAGGGCTAGTGCTTTGCTTTTGTCGCTGTTGCTTAACTGTCTTAATTTCCATGTCATTCTAGTCATGATGCTTGTAAGGATATATCCCTTGTATTGTGACAATTTTGATTAATTGAAATGCATGGAATGCCTTTGACTCTTTAGCGAATGATTGTGGTGTATTTGTGCAATTGAGACTGACAAGGTTGCGCCCTATTTTGAATATAGGGAATGCCACCTAAGACTACGAGGAGCGCGGTTCGGCTTTCATTGTTAGAGCAGATGGATCAGGCTCCTTCTCAGTCTGGCACTCGTCCGGACCCTGCTGTGGGCCCGATTCCTGAGACTGTTCGATCGTCTCAGCCTGCTACTGGTCCTACAGATGGACCACCGCCATTTACACCATCAGTTAGAGAGCCACAGCGCGCATCTACTTCCGCACCTCATCCGCCACAGCCTGCTCCACCACCTGATAGATTCGAGCAGATGATGGCTATGATGCTACAGCAGCAGCAGCTATTGACTACTATAGTCGGGACTTTAGCCCAGGGTGGGGGTGCGACTGCATCTACTCCGCCTGCACCACCTGCGCATCCAGCTGAGGATGCCTATGCTTACGCCCAGGATGAGGGCATAGCACTTCCTGCGCAGCCTGCTTTCCCTGCGGGGAACCCTGCCGACACACGGGGCCTTCTGGAGCGATTTCAGCGCTTGCGGCCTCCTACTTTCACGGGTTCTCACAGACCCGAGGAGGCTGAGTTTTGGCTCGACCGAGTGTCGAAGATTCTGCGCATGTTGCACTGTACTGAGGCAGAGCAGGTAGAGCTGGCTACCTTCCAGTTTGAGAGAGAGGCCAGTATGTGGTGGGATAGTGTATTGCGGACTGTTACCGCAGACTTCGTATGGACATGGGCAGCATTCGAGTTTCGCTTCCATGAGAAGTATTATCCTCAGACCTACAGACACGAGAGGGAGAATGAGTTTCTCCGTCTCAGGCAGGCAGCGATGACGGTCACCGAGTATGAGCATCGGTTCACAGAGTTGGGCAGGTACGTCCCGACGATTTTAGCTGATGAGCAGATGCGCATACGGCGCTTTTTGGAGGGCTTGCGACCGGATATTAGGTCGAAGATGTGCTGTATCAGTTTCTCCTCCTATGCGGAGTTGGTTCACATGTCCATGCGGGCAGAGCAGGACGTGGATCGACTTGCGCGATCACGAGGCCCGACTACTTCTAGGCCGCGACCGGAGTTGCCAGATAGGCCCTTCGCGGGCAAGAGGCCTCGCGTTGATCCTCCTACCAGGACCCCGGTGCCAGTAGGACCGTTTCGGCGCCCTGATCTATCATGCACATACTGTGGGAGGACGGGCCACCTAGCGCCGAGTTGCTTTTCGAGGATGCGGGACAGTGGGTTCTCGCCGCCGCAGAAGATTGATCGTGTACGTCTACAGGCGATATCAGCACCGCCTATACGGTCAGCTCCTGCGCAGTCCTCTTTCAGACCCACAGTATCGCAGATTCGACAGCCCCCACGGCCCTTGACACAGCGGCCGAACCGGCCACAGCAGGCTCGAGTTCATGCACTGACCGCTGAGGCAGCTACGACGCCGACTTCCCAGCATTCAGCCTTCGAGGTCACGGGCCATATCGAAGGTACTCCCGTTCTTGTCATGGTGGACACTGGTTCCACGATTTCTTTGATATCGCGTGCCGTAGTCAGACGTCTTGGGTTGCAGACTATTACTATGGATAGCGTGCGAGTCCTTGCAGCTCATGGAGATTATTCGGATGTCACCCAGATGTGTGAGGGTTGTTTACTTGATCTGGGAGGCAGGACGATGACTCTTGATTTGGTCGTCGATCCCTCGCTCGTATATCTCGACGTCATTCTTGGCATGGACTGGTTGACTGCAGCGAGAGCCGAGATTGACTGCGAGGCTCGTGTGGTGACGGTGTACGAGCCTGAGGGCACGCCTTTCACATTTTCAGTGCGGGTAAATCTTCCTTTCCGCATTCTTAGCTACGCCACTCTATTGCGCGACGCTGGTGCCCAGGTACTTGAGCAGACGCCAGTTGTTTCTGAGTTCGGGGATCTGTTCAGGAAGATCCCTGGTTTGCCACCCCGACGTGAGATCGATTTCACTATCGATCTGATTCCTGGTTCTACACCCGTCTCACTGCCGACGTATCGCATGGCACCATGTGAGATGGAGGAGTTGAGGACGCAGATTGATGGTCTACTAGAGCTTGGCCTTATACGGCCTAGCGTATCTCCTTGGGGAGCACCGGTCTTGTTCGTGAAGAAGAAGGATGGTTCGCTGCGATTGTGTATTGATTATCGCAGGCTGAACCAACTCACAGTGAAGAACAAGTACCCTTTGCCCAGGATCGATGACTTATTTGATCAGTTGAGAGGAGCGCAGTACTTCTCGAAGATTGATCTTCAGTCAGGATATCATCAGCTGCGCGTCAGAGATGAGGACGTGCAGAAGACAGCGTTCAGGACCAGTTTTGGTCACTACGAGTTCCTCGTGATGTCGTTCGGTCTCACGAACGCACCGGCCGTGTTCATGGATCTGATGAACCGGGTATTGCGGCCTTTCCTCTATCGATTCGTCGTTGTCTTCATCGACGACATTTTGGTGTACTCTAGGAGTCGAGAGGAGCATGAGGAGCACTTGCGTTTGGTCCTTGATACGCTCAGACAGCATCAGTTGTTCGCACAGTATAAGGAGTGCGACTTCTGGAAGCAGGAGGTGAAGTTTCTGGGACACGTGGTGTCCAAGGATGGCATGGCAGTTGACCTGTCTAAGGTAGCTGCGGTGCAGGACTGGGAGCAGCCTAGTTCTGTCACTGAGGTGAGGAGTTTCTTGGGTCTCGCTGGCTACTATCGGCGCTTCATTCAGGATTTCTCGAAGATCGCGAGACCCCTTATCTCAGTTGACACGGAAGGACGTGAAGTTCGCCTGGAATGATAAGGCGGAGTCAGCTTTTCAGGAGCTGAAGGACAGACTTACGTCCGCCCCTGTGCTAGTATTGCCAGAGCAAGGGGTTAAATACACTATATACACTGACGCGTCTAGCGTTGGATTGGGTTGTGTCCTTATGCAGAGGGACAGGGTAATTTCGTATGCCTCGAGACAATTAAGGAAGCACGAGGAGAATTACCCTACACACGACCTGGAGTTGGCAGCCGTGATATTCGCACTGAGGCTCTGGAGACATTACCTCTATGGAGAGGAGTTCGAGCTCTTTTGCGACCACAAGAGCCTCAAGTACATATTCACACAGCGGGACTTGAATATGAGGCAGCGGCGATGGATGGAGACGCTGAAGGACTTCAAGTTTGAAGTCTCTTACCATCCTGGGAAGGCGAACCTTGTGGCTGATGCGTTGAGCCGCAAGAAGGCGATAGAGTTTGCGGCTCCGCTGATGGTTGCCGAGTGGGATATGGTTGAGTTTTTGCGAGACTTTGAGCAGAAACTCACCGTAGAGGAGCCATTTGAGTTCATCGCACATGTTCAGGTGCGATCCCCGATCGATGACCGTGTCATCGAGGCGCAGAGGGACGACGCGCATCTTACTGAGCTTCGAGAGCAGGCCAGTGATGATGATGACGCCGACTGGCGAGTTGGCATGGATGGGGGTTTACGTTACCGTGGCCGCCTATGCGTTCCTGATGTCCCTGACTTGAGACGAGAGATTCTCGAGGCTGCGCATTCTACTAGACTCGCGATGCATCCTGGCAGCACGAAGATGTATCGTGACGTGAAGAGGACGTACTGGTGGGAAGGTATGAAGACCCACATTGCTGAGTTCGTGTCCCGTTGTCTCACTTGTCAACAGGTGAAGGCAGAGCATCGCCGACCACCTGGACTTTTGCAGCCTATGCCGATTGCAGAGTGAAAGTGGGATTTCATTTCCATGGACTTCATTTCTGGGTTGCCGAAGACGAGGAAGGGGCATGATTCTATTTGGGTGATCGTCGACCGATTGACGAAGTCGGCGCACTTCCTACCGATCAGAGTTACGAACTCTGCAGACGAGCTGGCTAGATTGTATATTAGAGAGATCGTGCGTCTGCATGGAGTTCCGTTGGAGATCGTGTCGGACAGAGACACGCGGTTCACTTCTATTTTCTGGACTCGCATTCAGGAGGCTATGGGTGTGAAGTTGAAGTTCAGTACTGCCTTCCACCCACAGACGGACGGACAGACAGAGCGAGTGAACCAGATCCTGGAGGACATGTTGCGAGCTTGCGCATTGGACTTCAAGGACAGTTGGGATGACTGTCTTGCATATGCGGAGTTTGCGTACAACAATAGCTTCCAGGCGAGTATCGGCATGGCACCTTATGAGGCGCTGTATGGGCGACCTTGTCGCGCACCGCATTGCTGGTTAGAGGTCGGTGAGCGCAGCTTGATTGGCCCAGAGTTGGTGCAGGCGACGTCAGAGAAGATTGATATTATTCGACGTCGGCTTCTTACAGCGCAGAGCAGACAGAAGAGCTACGCCGATACGAGACGGAGACCACTAGAGTTCACAGTCGGGGATCATGTGTTTTTGCGAGTTTCCCCTATGAAGGGAGTCCTTCGGTTCGGAAAGAAGGGGAAGCTGGCACCGCGATACATTGGTCCATTTCAGATCCTCGATCGTGTGGGAGCAGTGGCTTACCGATTGGCTTTACCCACGCCCCTCGCGAGCGTCCACAACGTATTTCATGTTTCTATGCTGAAGAAGTATGTTGCTGATCCTTCTCATATCATCAGATGGGAGCAGGTGCAGTTAGGAGAGGATGTTACTTATATCCTGCGACCGACACGCATCTTAGACCGGAAGGAGCAGGTACTGCGTAGCAAGGTGATTCCCCTTGTGAAGGTACTATGGACGCATCATACTGAGGAGGAGGCTACTTGGGAGACAGAAGCCGAGATCAGAAAGAACTACCCACAGCTTCTCGAGGAGTACGAAAAGGTACAAAATTTCGAGGACGAAATTATTTGTTAAGGGGGGTAGATTGTAACGCCCGTGAAAAATCCATCCTTGGGCTCGAGTACCAACTCGACCCGAATTTGCGTAGAATTCATTCCTTTGGAAAATTTGACTAGGTTAGCTAGTGCAACGTTAGAATAGCTGGGAAATGGTCCCTGATCACTTTAAATACGTTCTACAAGGCCCGAAGCGAGTGGAACTAAGGGTGCTATAATGCTCTAAAGCCTCGGATCAAACTCTAAGCCGGTTTGTTCTCTGGACCACTTTGAATCTTTGTATTGGATCTAGACCGCACGTTGAAAGTCCGATACCTCCTATCTTAGACCGTTAGGACCGTCTAGCTGGGCTTGACACTCATTCCAAAAATCAAGTCAAACCGATTATTACAGGCTATTTCATTGAGCCCGGACCGAAGAGAGTGTGAATAGGGACATAGTTGGAATTTCAAATTCAAATCTGGCACACAAATTTGACGCATCAGTATTAAGCATTCTGACCGTCAGAATACAGCCAAATTACACCCTTGGATCAGGAAAAATATCTATTATATATCACGGGACTTATAGGCCTGATCTTGGTGCGGTGACCGTTAAACTGAAACTGGGCCGCCACGTGCGATCTGGGAACCCAACCGGTCTGAAAACTGGATGTATGCTAGATCTAGTATGCATGAGCTTAAGTCCGACCGCATCTGGCCTGGGGACCTCCAGAAATGCCCTTTTGGACCGAAACGGCCCCGATTTGGTTAGGCACCAAGTAAACATTGTTCCCAAGCCTATTTTGGGAATGTTTTAGGCTATAAAAGGGGTTGAAACCCTCACTCCTCTCTCCCATCCGAATTTGAGAGAAGCCCTAGCTTGGGAGAGAGAAAAAGAGTGAGAGATTGTGAGAGAGTGGGAGAGTTCTTCCCGCCACTTGTGCTACGTGTTGCACATGCTTAAGCGACACTCCTCTACCGCTTTCCCGGCGATTCCACCGCAATCCTAGGTAAGTAAAAACCCTAAATAGTTGGTGATTTGAGTTTTTCTTGTTTCCATGGCGATGTAGCTTATGGATCTTATGTATTAGGCTCCTTACTCGCCGTAGACGAAGCATATACACTCCGCTTCAATTCTCGAGTCTACAAGACACTAGGTGAGGATTTTAGACGCTTGGATTGACGGTTCCCAATGCTTTCAATGTCGTTTAATAGTAGATTCTTGACGGCATCGCCGTTTGACATGTACAAAATGCTCTCCGTTTCCCCTTTCGTAAGCTAACGAAGAATATGAGATTTAGGGCATTTTAGTCATTTGTAGGAAGTACTGTTTGCATTCATATTTTGCTGATGTGATTGACATGGTTTGTTGTCGCATTAGGAAGTTAGGAATGCGTGCATAATTAGTTTGGCGAAGAGATTCGCCTAGTTGCACACTTTGGGTCGACATGCTATATGTAGACCTAAGTGTGTAGTGCATGTGTTTGTATAAATGCTTGTATTAGTATGTATTGAATTAAATGATGTTATTTGATACTTTGTGATTGATTTTTCAATTATTATGCCGACCTAAATGATTTTCTACATGTTGACAAAATGCATGATTTCATTACATGCATGGAATGTATGTGCTTGAGGATTTGCTTAAGTTGAATATGCATGGGAAGTATGCCTTGAAGATTTGCTTAAGTTGAAAGTTATAACATGTGTTAACATGTTCACATGATGCATTTCAATTCCAATACCTTGTATAGTAATTCCATAGATGTGTGGGACTTGACTTAGTCCAGGCAGTCGGTAACCGAGCAAATTCGTGGCTGACTGGTCATAGCCACGAATGACGCGTCGATGAATGTGATTCGTGTTGAGAGTTGGCGGCAGTGGTTAGGCCACGCGAAGTGTTTTACGCACTTCATGTCGTTCAGTTCGAGATGCGATCGCGCTAGTCGAGCCCGTCAAGTAACCCGACTGGCCGATGTTTGTTCACCATGTATGCATCATAACTGCTTGAACCTAGGGTACTGAACTTACCATTGTAAACCCTATTAACCGTGGTACCTTGATCCACGAAGACTCATGAGCCGGGCATGGTGGTATGGGACACCGTGGTCGAGTTGTCGGCCTACGCTGGGGCCACAAACCTCCCCGTAGTGACCAGTGAGCACCTAGACTCGTGAGCAGA
The DNA here is from genome assembly GCA_037074715.1 of Magnolia kwangsiensis. Classification (NCBI taxonomy): domain Eukaryota; kingdom Viridiplantae; phylum Streptophyta; class Magnoliopsida; order Magnoliales; family Magnoliaceae; genus Magnolia; species Magnolia kwangsiensis. Next base: position 81,168,836 of record CM073589.1, on the reverse strand, counting down.
TTATGGTGGTATGGGACACTATATTCTAGCTGTCGGCCTACACTGATCAGGCGACGAGCCCTTTGTAGTGACCGCGAGCGTATTCTGAGTTCACGGGAGGCGACGACCCTTCCGTGCAGTAGAGTACAGTAGGCCTGTATTGATAAGGTGATGGGGGAGCGGTGCAACGAGTGCGAGCAACAGCCCTGGCAGCCCTTGCAGTGACCTACGAAATGTACATCGTATGAGATTACTAGGAGTGACGACCCTAGACAGGATCCGTGTTGGGATTGATACAAGGGAGGTACCTTAGTTTCCCAATCCTGCTGTTTGAATGGACTAATAACAACTTGGTAATCATATCACCATAGCATTGCATGTGCCTGGAAGATGTGGAGCACTCTAGGGAGTGTGGCATGCCGCGGTCGTAAGATGTTGCCGTATGAGGGTGATCGTCGGTGAGGGCATACATCACGTCATATCATCTTGCATTAACAACAGTATTAGGACTTGTCTGATTTACTGCTTTACTATTATCGCGTGACTGAATTGTGAACATGCTAATCTTTGCTCTATGATTCCACTGAGTTGATCACTCATTCCCACGTTACGGGATGGTGTTTGCAACACCCACCAGACCCTGTTGTAGTTGCAGGTGACGATGAGATCCAGGAGGTGGAGCTAGATGATGACGAGGACCAGGATGAGTTCTCGTATATGCAGTATCATGACGGCTTCCCGTAGGTGACCTGGATCGAGGGGACATCAGTGGGACTTTTCTTTTTGAACATTATTCTTTTGTTATGTACATGTATATGAGACTCAGAGATGTAGTCATACTTTGGAGACAGTTGAGATTACTTTGTTTTTCCATACAGTGATATATATCTTGTTTAGTCTTCCGCTTGCTTTTATCACTGGATCTGAAGTATGAATTGCAGCTTTGGTATACTTTTTCTCATGTGAATGCTTTAAATCAGACAACATCGAATCATAACCATTTTTGTTGCATAAGTGACGGTCTGGAACTCGGGAGTTGAGTTTATACACGACCCCCGATTTTCAGGGTGTTACAAGAGGGGATTTAGGACTTTGGGATTAAGTTATGAGAATGTTAATAAGGTGTTAGGATCGACCCTTTGCCTAAGGATGTCTAACTCCAGATTGCCAAAAATTCAGGGCGTTATAGCCTATCTTATGACTACCCTAGCCACCCATAGTCTTGTGGCTATGCCTGTTGAAGAAGCTCCCATTAGCCATCTTCTCTTCAACAACTCAAACATAAATAAGATGAATCTGAGGTTGGCTCTTGGCTAAGTTGATGTGGGTGCTGGTGGAGCTGCTGAAGTAACTGAAGAAGAGGATGCTTTACCTTCTGATGATGTTAATATGGATGACTTGTTTGAAGAGATTGAGTCAGATTCTACGGCTGATCTAGACTTTTAGCCTTCTAACTTTGATGAGCCATTATGATCGCTTGAGAAAAAGGTGAAAGGTTTACATGTGTCCCAGGATAATCAATTTAAATACATGCATAAATATCTTAGGCGCATTAACAAGGGACTACATCAGATAGATCCATCTATTCCTGGTCCTTCCTCTGGATCTGATTAGTTTTTATTTTATTCTGAACATGTATTAATACTTTCTACTCTTTGTGTGTTGGGATTTTCTTGGACTTGCTTTTTCTTCTTCGTATGTGGACGTGTTATTATGGTAATGCTATTTCCTATCTTATTTCATTTACTTCTCTTATCTTTATATGTCTTTCCTTTGTCATATTTTGACAGAAAGGGGGAGAAAATGTGGAAAAATGATATGTGATTGTGAATGTAGAATGTATATGTATATTTTTTTCTACAAATCACCTCTCCTGTATTGAGGGGGAGATGTGACTATTGATCATTTGTTACTCATATGGTGCATGATTTGGTATTGTGCTTATAACTGGTGTATGATTCTTTATTGTACATGATTCTTTATTTGGTTTTGTGACAAATTTGATAAAGGGGGAGATTGTAAATGCTATTGTGTAAATCTAGCACCCGTAGTGTTGTTAAATTTTGTTGTGCCAAACCATTTAGTTTTTGTGTCATTCTTTGAGTTGAAGTGATCAGGTTCGTGCATTTTAAAGTTCTCTAGATCTTCGTCGAACTTGTCTCCATCTTCAAATTGAAGTGAAGTGCATTGAAGTTCATGGTTTCAAGCTCAAATTCAAGAATTGAGATTCAAGAATTCAAGTTCAAGTTTAAAGTTCAACTACTATATTCTTAAGATTCAAGAACTTAAGTGTAACTCAAACTCAAGTTCAAGGGATCAAACTCAAGCTTCACGTATCATAAGTAATCAAGACTCTAAAGCAAATAATGTTTCAAGTGTTCTAACTCACAAATAGGTTTGAATGACCCTAGATAGGTTGTGTCATATTTATTGCATATTTAATGTGGGTCATTTCATTTGTTTATAGGTCATTTTCTCGACTAGTCTTAGACCTTGTTCGACTAGTCCAAGCACTAGAATGATTAGTCTAAGAGTTTTCTCGACCAGTTAAAGGTTTTTTGCTATTTTTCAAAAATTTTTGTTGGACTGTTGACCAATCCTGGATACTGCTCGACCAGTTTAGTGAACAATACTTGACCGGTCGTGTAGGCTTGACTCAAAGTCCAACAACATATTCGGGTCCCACTTGACCAGTCGAGTAACAACTTTATCTTATTGCGTTATAAATTTTAAAATTTTTTTAGTCCTTCGACCAGTCGAACTAACCCTTAGACCAGTCGAGTGAACAATATTTTCACCTATAAATAGAGCATGAATTTTAGAGTTTATTCATTCATTAAAGTAAAATCAAGACACCACACTGAGAGATAAGTTTATGAATTTATTAAGCTATATTGTGCTCATTTTAGATTCTCGTTAATTATCTTTTATAATTTGATTTTGTGATCTTTATTCCAATCTTATATTGAGAAGGGATTTGAGTTTTACCCTTTCTTGAGATCAAAATCAAATCAAGTTAGCCCAGGTTGATTTAATTAAAAATCATTTAGAACTAGAATCTTTTTGTCTGTGAGACTGGACATTGAACATCTTCGTCTACGTCGGATTGGTTATGTCGGGCTTTTTCAAAGGAGAATTTCTCGATAAGTGTCATTTAAGTTGTATAAAAAAAATCTCTTTTTGGTTTTGTTAGAGATAATATAGAAAATCTCAGAGTATGGGGATTTTATAATTGTGTAAGCCCATTCAAAGACATAATTGTGAAGGTTTTAGTGTGAACCTTGAAAAACTTTTTTACATAGTGAACGCTAATATGCCAAGAGAGTGAATATTAGGAGTGGAGTAGTTGTGTGGCTGTTTTCTAACAGTTAGTGTACACACAAGCGAACTACTATAATTCCTGGAGTTGTGGTGGGTGATTGAATGTGCTTATGTGTGTGAATGTTGTAATTTATTTCTTTTTGTGGTGAATGGTGTAATTTATTATATGAACTTGTGGGAATGTTGTAATAACTTAGTTTATTTCCTTTGCCTCTTTATTGGTTTGGGTTTTTGATACATACAAACGTTCTAGTTGAAAAGGCCGAGCTAAGAGTCCTAGGGGGGAGGGGGGTTGAATAGGACTATGCCAAATACAAATTTAAATATGGAATTAAGAAAACTTAAATAAGATAACACTTATCAATCCCAAATAGCAGAAATAAATAGTAACCTCAAATGCACAAGTATTGAGAGGTTGATACAGATGTTGTTCTAAGGATAACCTTAACACCAAAAACCAATGGCTTATGGTAGGACAACCTAATTACTAGAACGGTCTATGTATCAAAATCCCAAACCGATACAGAAGAATAAAGAATAAAACAGAAATAAATATCTACTGTTATTACAACATTAACCACATGTGTAGAAAGTAAATTACAATCATTTACCACAACTCCAACAATTATAGTGGTTCGCTTATGTGTACACCAACTGTTAGACAACAACCACATAGCTACTCCACTCCCAATATCCTCACCCACGGGATATTAGCTTTCATTATGAAATAGGTTTTCCAAGGTTCACCCAAAACCTTCACAATTGTATTTTCAAAGGGTTATCACAATTAAAAACCCCACTCACTGAGATATTGAGATTTTCTAGCTATTTCAGTCAAAACAAAAATTGAAAGATTTTTTGGTAATCTTATAAATGAAATATAAAAAATTAAAATGTACTTATCTGAAGATTTTCCTTTTGATGAAGCCCGATAAAACCAATTCGATGTAGATGTTCAATGTTCAATCTCACATATGAAAGGGTTCTTAGGTCTAAATGATTTTCAGATTAAATCAACCTAGGCTAGCTTGATTTTATTTTGATATCAAAAAGGGTAAAATCAATATTTCCTTTTCAAAAAAAATAAAATTGAATAGAGATCACAAAATCAAATGCAAAAAAGCTATTAAAAGAATCTTAAATACTAACCAATTAGCTTCTAGAATATGGGGACAAGTTTCTCAGAGTTGTGACTTGAATAACTTTGAATGAATTGAAAAACTCTAAAAATCATCCTCAATTTATAGGCAAAAATATTGTTCACTCGACTGGCCTAGTGGTCAGCTTGACTAGTCGAAGGACCAGTAGTATTTCAAAATTTTTAGCGTGATAAGATAAGATCGCTACTTGACTGGTCGAGTAGCTTGCTCGACTAGTTGAGTGGCTGGCTCGAATGGTCAAGCCCTACACTCGACTAGTTGAGTGGGACCCAAAAATGTTGTTGAACTTTGAGTCGAGCTTGCTCGACTGGTCAAGCACGGTTCACTTGATTGGTCGAGCAATCTCTATGACTGGTCAAGCGTTCAAAAGAAAATCCTGAAAATTCACAACAAACCTTGTACTGGTCAAGGGAATTCTTGGACTGGTCAAGCTAGTGTCTAAACTAGTCGAACCATGAATAAGACTTGTTGAAAAATGACTTATAAAATTATTAAATGACTTATGATGTTGTATGACCTATCCTAAGGTCAAACAAACCTTACCAGTGAGATTGATTCATCAAATATTATTCTCTTGAAATAGTTGAAGCTTGAAGACTTGATATAGTACTTGAACTTCGTGTTCTTGAACCTCTTGTTTTGTACTTGAACCTCTTGTTCTTGAAAGTGAACTTCTTGTTGTTGTACTTGAACTTCTTGATCTTGTACTTGAATGTGAAATTACGGTAAGGACCACTTTAGTTGAAGTGGGAATATGATAATATGTCCTAGAGGGGGGTGAATAAGACTTTTTAATATTTTATACTAATTTAAAATCATATCAAACTAATCCTGAGAAAATATGCATATATAAGGATTTCTTCAAAGTAACTTTAATGGCTTCCAAGCTAAATAGAGTATCCAGTCATAATACTATTTGAAAGATGAACAAGATTCAAATCATAGTTTATGATGGATGTGACTGTGTTTGAAATGTGATCTCAGATAAATAAATACCAAAGCATTTAGGGAAATCATACAAATAATCAAAGAAAATATCAATCTTAAACATAATTATTTTTATAGTGGTTCGAATACTTGTCTACTCTACTTCCGGTGGACGCACTCAACCCTTAAGTGTATCGGATCTCACTAAAGGAGGTTTCACAACAGGTTCACCTTAAACCGGAGTTTTCAAATCATGTTCACTTCAAACCAGTACAACGTACACTAGGTTAACTCTAACGTGTCTACACGACACACTTTATGCCCCACATAGGAGCAAGGGTCAGCACACAACACCTGAGTTTTAGGCCACACAGGCTAATGATCCACACAAGGAACCTCACCAGTTTATGCTCCCATGATCAAAGGTCAACATATAGCACCCAACTTTTAGACCACACAGGTGAAGGACCTACATAAGGACCTAAGAGTTTATCCTCTCCATAGAGCACAGGTCATCAAAAAGTACCCCTACGTACACTCCCACCGGAGGCCTCCTATGAGGATTTGAAAGGGGTGAGAAACACCTTAAACCCAATACTACACAAGGAATGATCACAAGGGTCCTTTGGACTCTAATGACTTACAAATAAGTAGATAAGCCCCATTCAACACGTTGATGAAGATCTCCTCCATTGATGACAAGGAATCTTCAGCTCCCTTAAACTGCAACTTAGAAAATATACCAATATAAGGTGATAACATGGGTCAAGGTTATGATGGAATCCTACTCTATTAAATATTTTCTTATAAGGGAGATAGAGCGATTCCAATCATCTATGCATTCAAGTTATCCTGACTTAATTATTTACCATTATGGTAGTAGCTGAAGGATCCTTAAATGCGAAAGTTTGAAATGGCCAAGCTATATGTCCTAGAAGGGGGGGGGGGTGAATAGGACTATACTAAATTTAAAAAATTAACAGAAGAATAAAAGAAAGAGAGATAGCCAAATAAAGAAATCAATTCACAATGCTGAATTAAAATGCAAACTCAAAATTCAAGTCTTGAGGGTCGATACAAATGTTATTCTAAGGACAACTTTACACCAAAAACTAGAGTTTATGGTAAGACAACCTTATTTCTAGAAAGATTTTTAAATAAAAAACTCAAACTGATAAGGAATAAATAAATAGCAAGGAACTGAAATAAATTGTAGGAATTTAAATCTAAGTTATTACAATATTTCCCACTGTGCTTAAAATATAAATGTTACAACATTCACATCCACATATACATCCCACAATTCTGAATAATAAAAGATAGGAAATATAAATCACACATCCACAAAACATAAAGAATTATAGTGGTTCACCTGTGTGTACACCAACTGTTATAAAATAGCCACACAAATTACTACTTCACTCTTAATATCCTCACACAGGGGATATTAGCATTCACTATCAAAATAGGTTTTTACAGGTTCACCCAAACCTTCACAATTGTGTCTTTTAGAAAAGGGCTTACACAATCCAAAAAGCCTCACTTATGAGTTTTCTGGCTCTCCTTAGATAACCAACACAATAAGATTTTTCTGGCTTAACCTCAAATAAAATCAAAATGAAAGGAATTTACAATAAATGTAAAATACCTGGATTTCTACTTTTGTAGCAGCCCAGAAGAACCAATCGAAGTAGATGATTGAATGTAGAAGTTAAAGGTCCAATACTCACTTTAAAATGGTTTTGGGTTCTAATTGATTTTAAATTAACCAGTTGGGCTTACCTCTATTTGATTTTGATTTCAAGAAGAAAGAATATCACAATTCCTCTTTTCAATTAAGATTGGAATGTAGAAACAAAATCAAATTAATAAAGCTAACAAAAGAGAATATTAAATGAGCAAAATGTAGCTTAAAATAAACACAAACTTATCTCAGAGTAGTCCCTTGATTTTACTTGAATTTTCTGTTCTCAAACTCTGAAATTCGTCGTCTATTTATAGCTGTAGAAATCGCACCTTTGACTGGTCTTGAGGACATTACGACTGGTCGTAGGAGAATGTATTTTTAAATTTTTTAGCATAATCAAATAAAACCATTCCACAACTGCTTGTACGGTGTCTACGACTGGTCGTAGGCCCTCTACGAATGGTCATAGCATTCTCATGACTAGTTGTAGGACTTAGAGTTTGGTTGCTGGACTTTGAGTCATAGAACCAGGACTGGTCGTAGGACGAGTCGACACTGTTCACACGACCAGTCAAACAGAGCCCAGGACTGGTCGTGGACGAACAAAATTTTTTTAAAAATTACAACAAACTTAAGACTGGTCTTGAAATCTCTTGGACTGGTCGTGGTAGTGCTAAGACTAGTTGAACAAGGTTCAGGACTAGTCTTAAAATATTCCAATTCTATGTAAAATGATTCAATTGAATTATGTATACAAAATGACCTATCCTATGGACAATCTAAGGTTAATCCTACCTTGAAAGTGAGATATGAACTTTGAAACTTCTTATCTTCAGATGGTAGATGACTTTTGTGAATGAAGCTTGAGATCTTTGAACTTCATGTAACACTTGAAATAAGAGATCTTCTAAAGCTTGAATAACTTTTCTTCTTTATGCTCTATGCTGGCTTGAGTATTGAACAAGATCACTTCTACTGTTGTAGCTAGTACTTACATTTCTCGAAGTAGTTTGTACTCGCATTCTTCTGTAGTATCTGAAGTAGTTCTTCGTTCTTGACTTGAAGCAAAGTGCTTAAAGTGATTAAGCAATGTCTTGAACATTTATAACAATGAGTTACACAAGACATAGATTAAGGTTTTGGCACACAAAATTTGATAAGCAAAGGAGCATAAAAACATAACACTTACAATCTCCTCCTTTGTCAAATTTGTGACAAAACACTCAATAATATAACCACTATGAATACAAAGAATTATGCACAGGTTATAAGAGGAAACCAGTTACAGCCTGGTTAAAGAATCATGCACCAATTTATCATGCACCAGATGCTTTAACAAACACACATTAAGATGAAGTAGGCAAAACATTTACATTTACATTCCACCTCCTTGCTCCCCCTGAGTAGTACATATATCCAAAAAAAATGCTTGCAGCTTGCAATGCCAATGCTACTACTCACAATCCAAACCATAAATTCTCTCCCTTTCTGGCACAATATGACAAAGGAAGAAGAAAACAATAGAAAATAAATAGGAGTAATCAAGGATTCAAGATATAAATAAATAAAAGTTCAACAAAGCATTAAGATTTCAATAATTCAAACCAAAGTTAGTAAAACATTTAATTCACAATCCAACAAAAGTAAACTTAAGGTTATTACAAACTAAGGAGAAAACTACTCAATTAGAACCCGAAGATGGAGCAGGTATGATATGATCAAGTTGATGCATGCCCTTGTTTAAGCGCCTAAGATACTTGCGCATATATTTCAACTGTAAATCATGGGTAACATTCATGTTTTCTACTTTAACATTCATATTTTCTACCTTCTCCTCAAGTGAACGCAAACGCACATCAAACTCAGATGGTTCATAATCAGGATCATTAGTAGAATCAGACTCAATTTCATTAAAAATATTATCCACGTTTATATCATCAGGAGGAATATCATTAGCTTCTTCTTCATTCTCAACTCCAGCTCCATCACCACCATCCACTTGTCCAGGAGTCAATTCAAAATTTATTTTATTTATATTTGAGTTGTTAAAAATTAAATTATGGATAGGAGCCTGTAACACCCTGAAAATTGGGGGTCGTGTATAAATTCAACTCCCGAGTTTCAGACCGTCACTTATGTAACAAAAATGATTATGATTCAATGTTGTCTGAGTTAAAGCATTCACATGAGTAAAAGTATACCAAAACTGCAATTCATACTCCAGATTCAGTGATAAAAGCAAGCGGAAGACTAAAAAATATATATATCACTGTATGAAAAAATAAAGTAGATCTCAACTGTTTCCAAAGTATGAATACATCTCTGAGTCTCATATACATGTAAATAAACAGAAATCAAATGTCAAAATAGTCCCACTGAGAAGTCCCGCCAATCCAGGCCACCTAAGCAAAGCCGTCGTGGTACTGCATATATGAGAACTCGTCCTGGTCCTCATCATAGTCCGGCTCTACCTCCTGAATCGCCGCCTCACCTGTATCTAAGACAGGGTCTGGTAGGTGTTGCAAACACCATCCTGAAACGTGGGAGTGAGTAGCTAACTCAGTGGAATAATAAAGTAAGGATTAACATGTTCTCAAATCAATTATACGATAATAGTAAAGCAGTAAATCAAACAATCCTAATAGTGTTGTTAATGCAATATGACATGACATGATGGATGCCCTCACCGACGATCTCCCTCATACGGCACCATCTTACGCCCGCAGCATGCATTCATCCCACAGTGCTCCACATCTTCCAGGCACATGCAATGTGATGGTGATATGATTACCAAGTTATTATTAGTCCATTCAAACAGCAGGATTGGGAAACTAAGGTACTTCTCTTATATCAATCCCAACACAGATCCTGTCTAGGGTCATCACGCCTAGTAATCTCATATGATGTATATTTTGTAGGTCGCTGCAAGGGCTGCCAGGGCTGTTGCTCACACTCATTGCACCGCTCCCCCATCACCTTATCAATACAGGCCTACTGCACTCTCAATGCTACAGAAGGGTCATCGCCTCCCGTAGACTCAGAATATGCTCGCGGTCACTACAAAGGACTCGTCGCCTGATCAGTGTAGGCCGACAATAAGAATATAGTGTCCCATACCACCATAATCTGCTCACGAGTCATAAGTGCTCACTGGTCACTACGGGGAGGTTTGTGTCCCCAGCATATGCCGATAGCTCGTCCACGGTGTCCCATACCACCATGCTCGGCTCATGAGTCTTTATGGATCAAGGTACCATGGTTGACAAGGTTTACAATGGTAAGTTCAGTACCCTAGGTTCAAGCAGTTATAACTCATATAGGGTAAACATACAACGGCCAGTCGGGTTACTTGACGGGCTCGACTAGCACGAGCGCATCTCAAGTTGAACGACATGAAGTGCATAAAATACCTCGTGTGGCCTAACCATTGCCATCAACTCCAAAACAAGGCTCGCGTTCATCGACGCATCGTTCGTGGCAAAGATAAGCCAACCACGAATTTACTCAGTTGCCGATTGCCTGGACTAGGTATAGTCTCAAAAAATTATGAATCCACATCAGCAATCATGTAAGAGTATTGGAAGTGAAATACAACAATGTGAGCATGTTAACACATGTTATAACATACAACTTGAGTGAATCATCTAACACATGCCTTTCATACACATAATGAAATTATGCATATAGCTAACACGTAGGAAACCATTTACATCAGCATATTAATTGAGAAATCAATCTTAAACTAATTCATAACACCATTTAATTCAATACATACTAATACAAATATTTATACAAACACTTAAACTACACACTTAAGTCTACATATAGTATGTCGACTTAAAGTGCGCATTTAGGCGAATCTCTTCGCCAAACTAATTATGCACGTATTCCTAATATCCTAATGCGAAAAGAAGCCATGTCAATCACATCAGCAAGTTATGGATGAAAACAGTATTCCTTACAAATGACTAAAATGCCCTAAATCTCATATTCTTCGTCTGCTTACGAAACAGGAAACGGACAGCATGTTGTACATGTCAAACGGTGTTGCCGTCGATAATCTACTATTAAATGACATTGAAAGCATTGGAAACAGTCAATCAAAGCGTCTAAAATCTGCACCTTTTCTTCTAGAAGCGTATCAATTTGAATGGAGCGTATACGCTTCGTTTACGGCGAATAGGCAACCTAATACACAAGATCCATAAGCTACATCGCTATGGAAATGAGGAAAGTGTAAATCAGCAAGTGTTTGGGGTATTTTCTTACCTAGAAACGCGGTGTAATCGTCGAAAAAGTAGTTGAGGCGCGTTGCTTAAGCACGTACAACACATGGTGCAAGCAGCAGGAAATTCCCTTCCACTCTCTCTGACAAACTCTCACTTTCTCTCTCACTCTTGCTAGGGTTTCTAGAAAATTCGGATGGGTGAGAGGAGTGAGGGTTTAAGCCCCTTTTATAACCCTAAACACGCCCAAAACAGGCTTGGGAACAATGTTTACTTGATACCTAACCAAATCAGGGCTGTTTCGGTCCAAAAAGGCATTTCTGGTGGTCCCCTGGCCGAACGCAATCGGACTTAAGTTCATACATGTCGGATGTCGCTCACATCCCATTTTCAGACCAGTAGTGTTCGTAGATTGCACGTGGCGGTCCAGTTTCAGTTCAGCGGTCACCGCACGTAGATCAGGTCTACAAGTCTCATGATATGAAATAGAAATTTTTCCTGATCCGAGGGTGTAATTTGGCTGAATTCTGACGGTCAGAACGCTTAATACTGACGCGTCAAGTCGTGTGGCAGATTTGAATTTTAAATTCCAAATCTAACCCTATTCTCACTCTCTTCACTCCAGGCTCAACGAAATAGCCTATGAATGTTGATTGGACTTGATTTTTGAAATAATTGTCAAGTCCAGCTAGGCGGTTATAACGGTCTAAGATTGTAGGTATCGAACTTTCAACGCGCGGTCTAGATCCAATATAAAGTTTCAAAGAGGTCTAGAGAACAAACCGGTTTAGAGTTTGATCCGAGGTTTTAGAGTATTATAGCATCATTGGTTCTACTCACTTTGGGTCTTGTAGAACGTATTTAAAGTGATCAGGGACTATTTCCCAGCTACTCTAGCTTTGCACTAGCTAACTTACACTTATTTTCTAAAGGAATTAATCCTACGCGATTTCTGGTCGAGTTGGTACTCGAGTCCAAGTACGGATTTTTTCAGGGCGTTACAATCTACCCCCCTTAACAAATAATTTCATTCTCGAAATTTGTACCTTTTCGTACTCCTCGAGAAGCTGTGGGTAGTTCTTTTTGATCTCGGCTTCTATCTCCCAGGTAGCCTCTTCCTCAGAGTGATGCGTCCACAATACCTTCACAAGGGGAATCACCTTGCTACGCAGTACCTGTTCCTTCCTGTCCAGGATACGCGTCGGTCGCAGGATATATGTAACATCCTCTCCTAACTGCACATGCTCCCATCTGATGATATGGGAAGGATCAAAAACGTACTTCTTCAGCATAAAAACATAAAATACGTTGTGAACGCTCGCGAGAGGCGTGGGTAAAGCCAAACGGTGTGCCACTACTCCCACACGATCGAGGATCTGGAATGGACCAATGAATCGCGGTGCCAGCTTCCCCTTCTTCCCGAACCGAAGGATTCCCTTCATAGGGGAAACTCGTAAAAATACATAATCCCCAACTGTGAACTCTAGCGGCCGCCGTCTCGTATCGGCATAACTCTTCTGTCTGCTCTGCGCTGTGAGAAGCCGGCGTCTAATAATATCAATCTTCTCCGACGTCACCTGCACTAACTCTGGGCCAATCAAGCTACGCTCACCGACCTCTACCCAGCAATGCGGTGCGCGACAAGGTCGTCCATACAACGCCTCTTAAGGTGTCATACCGCGTGTCTCTGTCCGACACGATCTCCAACGGAACTCCATGCAGAAGCACGATCTCTCTGATGTACAGTCTAGCCATCTCGTCTGCAGAGTTCGTGACTCTGATCGGTAGGAAGTGCGTCGACTTCGTCAGACGGTCGATGATCACCCATATGGAATCATGTCCCCTCCTCGTCTTCGGCAGCCCTGAAACGAAATCCATGAAAATGAAATCCCACTTCCACTCTGCGATCGGCATAGGCTGCAAGAGTACCGGTGGTCGGCGATGCTCTGCCTTCACCTGCTGGCAAGTGAGACAACGGGACACGAACTCTGCTATGTGGGTCTTCATACCTTCCCACCAATAGGTCCTCTTCACGTCGCGATACATCTTCGTACTGCCTGGATGCATCGCGAGTCTGGTACAATGCGCAGCCTCGAGAATCTCTCGTCTCAAGTTAGGGATATCTGGGACGCATAGGCGGCCACGATAACGTAAGCCCCCATCTATGCCAACTCGCCACTCGACGTCTGCATCATCACTGGCCTGCTCTCGAAGCTCAGTCAGATGCGCATCATCCCTCTGCGCCTCGATGACCCGGTCATCGATCTGAGATCGCACCTGCACATGTGCGATGAACTCATACGGCTCCTCTACAGTGAGTTTCTGCTCAAAGTCTCGCAAAAATTCAACCATATCCCACTCAGCAACCATCAGTGGAGCTGCAAACTCTATCACCTTCTTGCGGCTCAACGCGTCAGCCACAAGGTTCGCCTTCCCAGGATGGTAAGAGACTTCGAACTTGAAGTCCTTCAAAGTCTCCATCCATCGCCGATGCCTCATATTCAAGTCTCGCTGCGTGAATATGTACTTGAGGCTCTTGTGGTCACAAAAGAGCTCGAACTCCTCTCCATAGAGGTAATGTCTCCAGAGTCTCAGTGCAAATATGATGGCTGCCAACTCTAGGTCGTGTGTAGGGTAATTCTCCTCGTGCTTCCTTAATTGTCTCGAGGCATACGAAATTACCCTGTCTCTCTGCATAAGGACACAACCCAGACCAACGCTAGACGCGTCAGTGTATATAGTGTATCTAACCCCTTGCTCTGGAAATACTAGCATAGGGGCGGACGTAAGCCTGTCCTTCAGCTCCTGAAAAGCTGACTCCGCCTTGTCATTCCTGGAAAACTTCACGTCCTTCTGTGTCAACTGAGATAAAGGTCTCACGATCTTCGAGAAATTCCGAATGAAGCGTCGATAATAGCCAGCGAGACCCAAGAAACTCCTCACCTCAGTGACAGAACCAGGCTACTCCCAGTCCTGAACTGCAGCTACCTTAGACATGTCAACTGTCATGCCATCCTTGGACACCACGTGTCCCAAGAACTTCACTTCCTGCTTCCAGAAGTCGCACTTCTTGTACTGTGCGAACAACTGATGCTGTCTGAGTGTATCCAGGACCAAGCACAAGTGTTCCTCATGCTCCTCTCGACTCCTAGAGTATACCAAAATGTCGTCAATGAACACAACGATGAATCGATAGAGGAAAGGCCGAAATACCCAGTTCATCAGATCCATGAACACGGCTGGTGCGTTCGTGAGACTGAACGACATCACAAGGAACTCGTAGTGGCCAAAGCTGGTCCTGAATGCTGTCTTCTACACGTCCTCATCCCTGACGAGCAACTGATGATATCCTGACTGAAGATCAATCTTTGAGAAGTACTGCGCTCCTCTCAACTGATCAAACAAGTCATCGATCCTGGGCAAAGGGTACTTGTTCTTCACCGTGATCTGGTTCAACCTGCGATAATCAATACACAATCGCATCGAACCATCCTTCTTCCTTACGAACAGGACTGGTGCTCCCCAAGGAGACACACTAGGTCGAATAAGGCCAAGCTCCAACAGACCATCAATCTATGTCCTCAACTCCTCCATCTCACATGGTGCCATGCGATACGTCGGCAGTGAGACGGGCGTGGAACCAGGCACCAGATCGATAGTGAAATCAATCTCTCATCGAGGCGGCAAACCAGGGATCTTCCTGAACAGATCCCCAAAATCACAAACGACTGGCATATGCTCAAGCATTTGGGCACCAACGTCCCGTAGTAAAGTAGCGTAACTAAGTATACAGAAGGGGAGATTTACCTACACTGGGAATGTAAAGGATGCGCCCTCTGGCTCGTAGGCAATCACTATACGAGTCTCGTAGTCAATCTCGGCCCTCGCTGTAGTCAACCAGTCCATGCCAAGAATGACGTCGAGATAAACAAGAGAGGGGTCGACGACAAGATCAAGAGCCATCGTCTTGCCCCCCAGATCCACCAAACAACCCTCACACATCAAGGTGGCATCTGTAAAGGACCCGTGAGCTGTATAAACTCGCACCCCATCCATCCTAATAGTCGGTAGCCCAATGCGGCTGACTATGGCACGTGATATCAATGAAATCGTGGATCCTGTGTCCACCATCACAAGAATAGGAATACCTCCGATGTGGACAGTGACCTCAAAGGCCGAATGCAGAGAAGTCTCTATCGCAGCTGCCTCAGCTGTCAAGGCATGCACCCGTGCCTGCTGTGGCCGGTTTGGCCGCTGTGCCATGGGCCATAGAGGCAGCCTGAACTGAGATACCGGAGGTCTGAAGGAAGGGTGCGCAGGAGCCAACCATAAAGGCGTTGCTGATATAGCCTGTGGGCGTGTACGGTCGATCTTCTGCGACTGCGAGAAACCACTGTCCCGCATCCGAGCAAAACAACTCTTTGCTAAATGGCCCGACCTCCCACAATAAGTACATGAAAACTCAGGGCGCCGCAATGGTGGTACTGGCGCGGTAGCCCTAGAAGGAGGGTCGGCACGAGGCCTCTTGCCCGCAATGGGTCTGTCCTGCAACTCTGGTCGTGGCCTAGGAACAATAGGGCCACGAGATCGTGTAAGTTGATCCACATCTTGCTCTACCCGCATGGACATGTGAATCAGCTCTGCGTAGGAAGGAATGCTCATGCAACACATCTTCGACCGAATATTCAGTCGTAAACCCTCTGAAAAGCGCCGTATGCGCATCTGCTCATCTGCCAGTATAGTCGGGACGTATCTGCCCAACTCAGTGAACCGATGCTCATACTCTGTCACTGTCATGCCTCCCTATCTAAGGTGCAGAAACTCGTTCTCCCGATCATGCCTATACGTCTGGGGATAGTATTTCTCGTGGAAGCGGAACTCGAACGCTGCCCAGGTCCATATGTAATCAGCAGCAATGGTCCGCAACACACTGTCCCACCATAAGCTGGCCTCTCGCTCGAACAAGAACTGGCCAACTCGACCTGTTCAGCTTCTGAACAATGCAGCATCCGTAGCATCTTCGACACACGGTCGAGCCAATACTGGGCCTCCTCGGGTTTATGAGAACCCGTAAAAGTGGGAGGCCGTAAGCGATGGAATCGCTCTAGCAAGCCCCGTGTGTCTGCGGCATTCCCCGTAGGGTAAGTAGGTCGTATAGGATGAGTCATGCCCTCATCCTGAGCATATGTATCGGCATCCTCAGCTGGATGCGCAGATGGTGCAGGTGGAGGCACACTCCCACCCTGGGCTAGAGCCCCCACAATAGTAGTCAGGAGTTGCTGCTACATCATGGCCATCATCTGCTCAAATCTATCTGGAGGTGGAGCAGGCTGTGACATGTACTTCATCGAAGAAGACGCGAGGTACTGCTCTCTAACGGGCGGTGTGAAAGGCGGTGGTCCAACTGCAGGACCAGTAGTAGGCTGAGACGCACGTGCTGTCTCACGAATCGGGCCCACAGCAGGGTCCGCATGAGCATCAGACTGAGAAGGAACCTGATCCATAGGCTCACCCAAAGTAAGCCGAGCTGTGCTCTGTGTAGCCTTTGGCGGCATTCCCTATATTCAAAATAGGGCGCAACCTTGTCAGTCTTAATAGCACAACCACCCCGTAATCATTCACACAAAGAGTCAAAGGCATTCCATGCATTTCATTTAATCAAAATTTTCACAATACAAGGGATATCTCCTTACAAGCATCATGACAAGAAGTACATGGGAACTAAGACAGTTAAAGTTACAGCAGCAATATAAGTAAACTACTAGCCTTAATAGGCTCACACAACATAAAGCAGGAAACGACTAACTGCTACGAACAACATCTACAATCTCATTGCTAGTCTGAGTCGGGTGACGGAGGAGGAGCACCCTGATCCTGCAAGCAGCACAGGATCGCCTTCAAGGTGCGAGTCACCTTACCGAATTTTCTTTTCATAATGGCCTTGGTATCCTCGACCTCAGCCCGAAGTTCTTGGACTTCCCTTCGTAAGGCGACCTGGCTCTCCTCAATTCGGGCAATGCGATCATCACTAGTAGCCTGAGCAGAATGAGAAGGGCTCTCATCTGTATCCTGAGCCTCCTCTTCTACCTCTTCCTGGACTTCTTCCTCAACTTCTGCTCCAGGTTCTCCCTCACTTGGATCCTCTTCATCATCATAATCATCCTCGCTATCCTCCTCAAGCTGAGTCTCACGGTACTGAGACCCGATCTTCATCTTGACCATGGTAGACTCATCAATGAAGTGAATCGGAACTGGCAACTCCAGCCCAAGTCTATAAGCAAACTCAAGCGCGATCTTGCATATAAGCCGACCAAAAGGAAGCGACTCAGACGTTCTTCTTGATTTCGCTATGAGGATAATCTGTCGCAACACGAAAGTGGCCATACAAACATTTTCTCCCTGGGCCACCTGATACAAGAAATCAACCATAAGGCGCGTACACTCAATGCGATTTGTCAACCTGGGATACACGTTGAATGTGCAAATGTGGTGCAGCAGGCGCAAATCATCAGACATATGAGACGCCTTGAGGCTATTGTTAGGCTTCCATGGAACCAGTCTACCACATAGGAACCTGGTATGGTGATCTCACTCACGCCTACTCCTCAAATTCTTTGCACTGGGATGAACATCACTAAGGGGCACGTTCAGAAGTCGCGCTATCAACCGAACATCGATCGTAGCCATACGGTCTCTACCAAAAGGAATCTTGAACTGCAATGGCTCCAATGTAGGATTCTGAATACGAGCGTAGAAGGCACGAACAGTGCTCACATTAGCACGAGCACGAGCTTCAAATAGCGGACCCCAATGTGCAGCTTTAATGCGCTCGAACAACAGGAATTCACCGAAGAGTCGCCCTTCCACGTCCGCCTCAAACAACACCTTACGATCAATATATTTACCGTGAGGCATCTCTGCTAATATCACTCCCCCAAGTTGAGTATGGGGATCCAAATCCCGCTTTGTATGGAACTCTCGGGCTGTGCTTGGACTTGCGGCGGCGCTTGAGCTAGCGGCGCCACCCCTCGATCTTCTTGATTGCGCAGGGTGACTAGGCCCAGCCTCATCCACTGCGATCTTTCTCTTTCCCATCAAAGAGAGGATGGTGGAGAAAGATAAAAGACCCAAAATGGCTTCAACAAAAGACATGGTAAATGGAGAAAATGTAGAGAAATGGCTGCCCAAACTGAAAAAGGGAGATCTAGGTGTGTAGAGGGATGCTTTAAGCTCCCCTAGGATGGATTTTCAAAAAGAAAAGAGAAGGAAAAAGGGAAATGGAGCTCCACACGATTTCAGCATGTTTTGGGGGTTGTAGGAGCTCCAACGGACGAGATTTGCAAGAGGAGGAGTTACAAATTGCAATGGAGTGATGGAATGGATTCGGTTTCAGCAAGAAATGGGTTTGGGAAGGATTTGGAGCAACGATTTGAGAGAGGGCAGCAAGAAAACGTGCAAGGGAGGCTTGGAAGGGGCTGTTTGTGAAGGAAGTACCCCATTTAGGAGTTTTCTATGGTTGGAACACACGTGGGAGGGGTGTACTAACCAAAACAGCACGTGCACCCGAAATTCATTGCAAATGGGGCCCACCGGATGGCGATGCATCGTCGGATCGGCGATGGCATCGTCGTCCATCTCGCAAGGTGGCCAGTGGGACCACATGGATCAGGTCCCCCCTGGCCTGGGGACCTCAAAAATATATGGGCCCCACCTTAGTTCATTCTAGATTGGCCTAGGGAGGCCCAAACATCCATTTAGGGCTTTTCGAGGCTAATCTGTAAACTTGAATGAAATCCCCCATCATGCAGCATATGATTTTGGGGTAGAAGGAGCTAATACATTCATCTAGTCCATTGGTTGCTAAATATTGTAAACTTAGAATGGCCTAATGGCCAGTTTTCATGAAATTTTACTATTCACTGTGAAATTTTATCAAAGTATGATTTTATATCATTTTCACATTAGTATAAATGCCTAACATGAAAAGGATAAGAAATAATTTAGGAATGGAGTGGTGAGAGGAAGAATTTTGAAGAATTTAGGTGAAACGGGGTTTTTAAGCCCTAGCGATTGAATGCAAGGGTTGTGGTTGTCCCACAGCCCCAGGATTCATATTTATGGGTTTAGAACCGCTCAAATAACGTCTCAACCCACCTACCTACAACCTAGGAGCTACTCAAGTTGCTTAACGCGACCCTAGATTCGTTACGGACTCGATCGCGCGATTGATACGAATAGACTTCGCCTATTGATGAATCTGCAATCCTATAAGTGTTTCTAGACCTTTCTCACGCCCACCTAAGTCAAAAGAAGCAACAGCGTATGTCATGTGACCATAACCCAGGCCCGGTATAATCTCATTCATGCTCTTATACCAACTTGTAACACCCTGAAAATCAGGAGTCATGTATAAACTCAACTCCCGAGTTCCAGACCGTCACTTATGCAACAAAAATGATTATGATTCAATGTTGTCTGAGTTAAAGCATTCACATGAGTAAAGGTATACCAAAACTGCAATTCATACTCCAGATTCAGTGATAAAAGCAAGCGGAAGACTAAAGAATATATATATCACTGTATGGAAAAACAAAGTAGATCTCAATTGTCTCCAAAGTATGAATACATCTCTGAGTCTCATATACATGTAAATAAATAAAAATCAAATGTCAAAATAGTCCCACTGAGAAGTCCCGCCAATCCAGGCCACCTAAGCAAAGCCGTCGTGGTACTGCATATATGAGAACTCGTCTTGGTCCTCATCATAGTCCGGCTCTGCCTCCTTAATCTCCTCCTCACCTGCATCTAAGACAGGGTCTAGTGGGTGTTGCAAACACCATCCCGAAATGTGGGAGTGAGTAGTTAACTCAGTGGAATAATAGAGCAAGGATTAACATGTTCTCAAATCAATCATGCGATAATAGTAAAGCAGTAAATCAAACAATCCTAATACTGTTGTTAATGCAATATGACATGACATGATGGATGCCCTCACCGACGATCTCCCTCATACGGCACCATCTTACGCCCGCAGCATGCATTCATCCCACAGTGCTCCACATCTTCCAGGAACATGCAATGTGATGGTGATATGATTACCGAGTTATTATTAGTCCATTCAAACAGCAGGATTGGAAAACTAAGGTACTTCCCTTATATCAATCCCAACACAGATCCTATCTAGGGTCGTCACTCCTAGTAATCTCATACGATGTATATTTTGTAGGTCGCTGCAAGGGCTGCTAGGGCTGTTGCTCGCACTCGTTGCACCGCTCCCCCATCACCTTATCAATACAGGCCTACTGCACTCTCACTGCTACGGAAGGGTCGTCGCCTCCCGTAGACTCAGAATACGCTCGCGGTCACTACAAAGGACTCGTCGCCTGATCAGTGTAGGCCAACAGTAAGAATATAGTGTCCCATACCACCATAATCTGCTCACGAGTCATTGGTGTTCACTGGTCACTACGGAGAGGTTTGTCGCCCCAGCGTAGGCCGAAAGCTCGACCACGGTGTCCCATACCACCATGCCCAGCTCATGAGTCTTTATGGATCAAAGTACTATGGTTGACAGGGTTTACAATGGTAAGTTCAGTACCCTATGTTTAAGCAGTTATGACTCATACAGGGTGAACATACAACGGCCAGTCGGATTACTTGACGGGCTCGACTAGCACAAGCGCATCTCAAGTCGAACGACATGAAGTGCGTAAAACACCTCGTATGGCCTAACCACTGCCGCCAACTCCAAAACACGACTCGCGTTCATCGACGCGTCGTTCGTGGAAAAGATAAGCCAACCACGAATTTACTCAGTTGCCGACTGCCTGGACTAGGTATAGTCCCAAAAAATTATGAATCCACATCAGCAATCATGTAAGAGTATTGGAAATGAAATACAACAATGTGAGCATGTTAACACATGTTATAACATACAACTTGAGTGAATCATCTAACACATGCCTTTCATACACATAATGAAATTATGCATATAGCCAACATGTAGGAAACCATTTACATCAGCATATTAATTGAGAAATCAATCTCAAACTAATTCATAACACCATTTAATTCAATACATACTAATACAAACATTTATACAAACACTTAAACTACACACTTAAGTCTACATATAGTATGTCGACTTAAAGTGCGCATTTAGGCGAATCTCTTCGCCAAACTAATTATGCACGTATTCCTAATATCCTAATGCGACAAGAAGCCATGTCAATCACATCAGCAAATTAAGGATGAAAACAGTATTCCTTACAAATGACTAAAATGCCCTAAATCTCATATTCTTCGTCTACTTATGAAACACGAAACGGACAACATGTTGTACATGTCAAACGGCATTGCTATCGATAATCTACTATTAAACGATATTGAAAGCATTCAAAACAGTCAATCAAAGCGTCTAAAATCTGCACCTTTTCTCCTAGAAGCATATCAATTCTAACGGAGCGTATACGCTTCGTTTACGGCGAATAGGCAACCTAATACATAAGATCCATAAGCTACTTCGTTATGAAAATGAGGGAACAGTAAAGTAACAAGTGTTTGGGGTGTTTTCTTACCTAGAAACGTGGTGTAATCGTCGAAAAAGTAGTTGAGGCGCGTTGCTTAAGCACGTGCAACACGTGGTGCGAGCAGCAGGAAATTCCCTTCCACTCTCTTTGACAAACTCTCACTTTCTCTCTCACTCTTGCTAGGGTTTCTAGCAAATTCGGATGGTTGAGAGGAGTGAGGGTTTAAGCCCCTTTTATAACCCTAAACATGCCCAAAACAGGCTTGGGAACAATGTTTACTTGATACCTAACCAAATCGGGGCTGTTTCGGTCCAAAAAGGCATTTCTGGTGGTCCCCTGGCCGAACGCGATCGGACTTAAGTTCATACATGTCAGATGTCACTCACATCCCATTTTCAGACCAGTAGTGTTAGTAGATCGCACGTGGCGGTCCAGTTTCAGTTCAGCGGTCACCGCACGTAAATCAGGTCTACAAGTCTCATGATATGAAATAGAAATTTTTCCTGATCTGAGGGTGTAATTTGGTTGAATACTGATGGTCAGAATGCTTAATACTGATGCGTTAAGTCATGTGCCAGATTTAAATTTCAAATTCCAAATCTAACCCTATTCTTACTCTCTTCACTCCAAGCTCAATGAAATAGCCTTTGAATGTCGGTTGGACTTGATTTTTGAAATGATTGTCAAGTCCAGCTAGGCGGTTATAACGGTCTAAGATTGTAGGTATCGGACTTTCGACGCGTGGTCTAGATCCAGTACAAAGTTTCAAAGAGGTCCAGAGAACAAACCGGTTTAGAGTTTGATCCGAGGTTTTAGAGTATTATAGCGTCATTGGTTCTACTCACTTTGGGTCTTGTAGAACGTATTTAAAGTGATCAGGGACTATTTCCCAGCTACTCTAGCGTTGCGCTATCTAACTTACACTTATTTTTTAAAGGAATTAATCTTACGCGACTTCTGGTCGAGTTGGTACTCGAGTCCAAGTACGGATTTTTCTAGGGCGTTACAGAGCCTCTCCAATGGGCATAACGACCAACATATGAGAAGCCAACATAATCATGAGATAGGAAAATGGTATATCATTATGACCTTGATGGAGACGAAATTGAATAATGGAATGACAAATTAAAGATGGAAGACAAACTTTAGTACTGGAAATAACAGAATACAAAACACGAACCATAAATGATGTCAATTCTGTTTTATAACCAAACCATGGATATAGATTAGAAGTAAAAATTTTATGGAGGACTCTGTATTTGGGTAACAAATACTTTGAAAGGAGCGCATTCCCTCTATGAGTCCATTGCACATTCATGTTACATAATGCTTTTATGAGCTGTCGTTTTTCTGTTTCTGAGGGTTTTTCAGTTAGAACATGAATGAGAATACCCTGACCATTAACAGGTATTTCCATAGGGCCAGATATTAGATGATAGTCTACATCAAAAGGGCTTTCTCTAGCATCTATTTTAAATGTTAAATTTTCAGAAGAAAATTCAGAGATACATGCAAACATGGACTGTGTAATAGATTGGTATGCAGGCCCATCCCAATGTAAGATATTATCCCATCCTACATCTTGGAGGAGTGAAAAGATACCAAATGGAACAATGTGGTTAAGATCAACATCTTTTTCAACAATAACCTTGTGCAAACGTAAATCCCGTACAAATGAGGGATCATCTTCAGGTGAACAAAGATGGCGCTGAGTTATTGGAACTGATCTAGAGGATGATGGACCACGGGCTATTTTCTTTTTCCCTCTAGCATCCATTACCACAAAGAAATACAAAGGAACAAAAAATCTCAAAGGAAGTAGAGATGGGTTTTTCTAGATTATAAAATGGAGAAGAAAAACCCCCAAAATCTCCACAAAGCTTGAAATCAAGCACTCCAATACAAATAAAGAAGAGAATAGAACTTGAATCTGACAGATTGACCAATAAAATGCACTAACCTTGAAGATCAGGTCGGTTGGTTTGACTGGTCGGACGTCGGCTTGTTGGAGAGGAAGTTAGAAATGAGGAAGATGAGATTTTTCCCAAATTAAAAACACCCAACGCGCTGCACTTCTTAAGCTATCCACGACCGGTCGTGTACACTCACGACTGGTCGAGCACCGATAAAAAATATGCAATTATCATAAAAATTTGTATTTTAAACACATAAATACACAAATACATGAATAATCAATTCTGAACACACATACCAAGATCAACTTTCAATTTATTAAAATTTCTTTTATCGAGCGATTTAGTGAAAATGTCAGCAAGTTGAGTCTCTGTCAGAATGTATTCTAAAGATATTATTTTTTCTTCCCCTAATTCACGAATATAAGGATACCTAATGTCAATGTGCTTGGTACGTGAATGCTGGATTGGATTTTTTGAAATATTTATAGCACTGAAATTATCACAATGTAAAGGCATTGAATCCTATGTAATTCCATAATCACTTGACACATGTTTCATCCAAACAAGCTGAGTACATGCGTTTCCAGCTGCGATGTATTCATCCTCAGCAGTAGAGAGTGATATAGAACTTTATTTCTTGCTAAATCAAGATACCAAGTAATTTCCAATATAAAAACAACCACCATTAGTTGATTTCTATCATCGATATTTCTAGCCCAATCAGCATCAGTATGCCCTGCCAACTAAACACCAGTATCATATGGATACCAGAGACCCAAATTAACTGAACTTATGACAAATCACATAATTCGCTTAACAACAGTTAAACGTGACTCTTTAGGATTAGACTGATATCTTGCGCAAATACCAACACTGAAAGCAATATCAGGTCTACTAGCAGTTAAATAAAGCAATCCACCAATCATGCTACGATATAATTTAGGATCCATATATTTACCTGTAGAATCCTTTGAGAGTCTTAAAGTTGTACTCATGGGAGTATCAAAATTCTTACCATTCTCAAATCTGAATCTTTCAATCAAGTTCAAAGCATAATTGGTCTAAGAAATAATAATTCCATTAGGTTGTTGTTTTACTTGCAACCCTCAGAAATAATTTAATTTTCCAACCAAGCTCATTTCGAACTTAGATTTCATTAAATCTGTAAACTCAACAGTCATGTCAGTACAAGTTGATCCATAAATAATATCATCAACATAAATTTGAACCATTAAGATATCATCATTGTGTTTCTTAACAAACAACGTCTTATCGACACTGCCCATTTAAAAATTATAACTAAGTAAAAACTTAGTCAATTTCTCGTACCATGACCTGAGAGCTTGTTTTAGACCATAGAGAGCTTTTGTAAGATGGTATACATGATCAGTAAACTTAGGGTCTTCAAACCCTGTAGGTTGTTCAACATATACTTCTTCATGTAAATCGCCATTTAAGAAGGTACTCTTTACATCCATTTGATAAATTTTAAATTTTCTAAAGTATGCAATGGATATAAAAGGTCTGATTGATTTAAGGCGAGCAACTGGTGCAAAGGTTTCATCGTAATTAATACCTTCAATTTGAGTGTACCCTTGTACAACCAGTCTTGTCTTATTTCGAATTATATTACCAAGTTCATCAGACTTATTTTTTAATATCCACTTTGTTCCAATAATATGTTTATCTTTAGGTCTAGGAACAAGATACCAGACATCATTTCGAACAAATTGATTAAGTTCTTCCTGCATAGCAACTATCCAGTTTTCGTCTAAAAGAGCTTCTTTTATGTTTACCAGTTCGATCTGGGATGTAAAGCACATGTAATTACATGTCTTTTAATTGTCTATGAGTGCGCATACCATTGAGAGGGTTTTCAAGAATCTGAGTGGTTGGATGATCTTTAACAGTCCTTAATTCAGAATTGTTTTGACTTGATGAAGTATCTGGTTTATCAATTAAAAGAACTTTATCATGGTATGAACTTGGGGCAGGTGTATTCAAGTGATCATCAATGACCACATTAATGGACTCTTGAATCATACCGGTCCTTTTGTTCAATACGTGGTATGCGCGACTTTTTAAAGAGTATCTTAAAAAGATCCCTTCATCACTTTTAGTGACTAACTTTTCCAAATTTTCAAGGTCATGCAAAATATAGCACTTGCTGCCAAAAATTTGAAAGTAGGCTTCTTATCGAACCATAGTTCAAAAGCTGTTTTATTATTAGATTTACATGTATAAACCCGGTTAATAATATAGCAGGCAGTATTTACTACTTTAGCCCAAAGATTTTTAGGGAGCTTCATACTATTCAACATTACATTTTTCATTTCTTGAAGCACTCTATTTTTTCTTTTCATAATATCATTTTATTGTGGTGTTTTGGGCACAGAATTCATGCCATATTCCCTGATCACTACAGAATTTCTCAAAACTGCTATTCTCAAACTCAGATCCATGATCATTACGGATCTAACTGACTTGAGAACCTTTTTCAGTTTGAATATGTCTGATAATACTTTTCACTTCATTAAGGGTTTCTGTTTTATCCCTTAAAAAAACTACCCGTGTGAATCTAGAAAAATCATCTACGATTACTAAGATGTATTTTTTGCCACCTCGACTCTCCATCTTAGTTGGTCCAATAAGATCCGTATGGAGAAGTTTGAGTGGTCTTGATGTGGCTTTGGAGTTCACCTTTTTGTGAGAGCTCCTAGTCTGCTTGCTTATCTAGCATTCGCCATATATTTTGTCTATCTTTTATAATTTAGGTAGACCTCTTATTAGTTCTCTTTTGCTCAATCTGTATAAATTACGGTAGTGTACACGTCCAAGGCATTTATGCCATAATTCTGTCTCATCGGTATGGACCATGTAGCACGTTTGACTAGAAGAGCTACCATCACTTACAATATAGCAGTTTTCAAAAGTTCTACGACCAGTTAATATTACAGATCCCTTTTTGTTTATGATTTCACAACCTTGATTGGAAAATTTCACATTATAATTGTTATTGCATATTTGAGATATGCTTAACAGGTGTTTTAGACCCTCAAAATATAAAACATTCTTGAATAAGGGAAGGTTATAGAGTTGAACCGTATCTTGGCCAATAATCTTGCAGTTGCTATCATCACCAAATGTGACTGACCCATCAGTTATATCTTTGAGATTGGTGAATAAATCCTTGTC
The DNA here is from genome assembly GCA_037074715.1 of Magnolia kwangsiensis. Taxonomy (NCBI): domain Eukaryota; kingdom Viridiplantae; phylum Streptophyta; class Magnoliopsida; order Magnoliales; family Magnoliaceae; genus Magnolia; species Magnolia kwangsiensis. The sequence goes on along the minus strand of CM073589.1, from coordinate 81,141,896 downwards.
GCCTGTCATATGCTTGGTGCATTCACTATTTAGGTACCATTTTGAATAGCTTGAAGCTCTGAAAGCAGTGTGGGAAACTAAGCAGGTAACCTTAGGAACCCATTTCATAATAGTTTTGGATTTAGGAGTATAGTGGGTCTTCTTTTGATTGTATTTAAAGTTAGAGTGACCCACTAAGTTAGATTTTAAGAGATCCTTAAGAAGATCAACTATTTTCTCAGCTAAAGGGTTTCAATTCTTATATTTATAATTTTTTTTTGATTTTTGAAAAGTAGTTTTAGAAAAAACTTGATTTGTACTTTTTCCTTTTGAGTTCAAGGTCTCTCCTTTTACAAACTTAGGACACGTATTCTTATGTTTAAGAGGAACATTTTTCTTGTAGCCCAAATCGGATCAATCACCACATTTCCTTTATCCAGATAAAATTTTTTCTAACTTTGGATCTCCTTGGGCATACTTCCATGTATCCTTTAAACTTAAAAGAGAAGGGACTTCAATTTTAAAATTTTCATTCTCAGATTTCAGACTTTCAATTTGAGAATTTTTAAAATCCAAATCACATTTGTAATTTTCAAAACCGTCTGAAATATAGGATTTTTCTAAAATAAGGGATTTAAAATTTTCTCTAAGCTTTGAAAATCTTTCTTTTTGAAGTTTAAGTTTAACAACAATTTTACAACTTTCCTTGTATAAGGCATTGTAAGTATCTTGAAGATCATCTTCATTTTCACATTCATTGTTTAGATTTTCTTAACTTGTTGAATCATTATCTGAAAATGTGAATTTGGCTAGAGTCATAAGGGCTTTAACTTCATTACCCGACTCGGTTTCAGAACCTTTTGAATCAGAAGAGGCTTCAGAATCAGAAGATTCATCCCAAGTGGCCAACATACTCTTCTTTTTGGTTTGTCCTTTTTAGGACACTTGTTTGCTAAATTCCTATATTCTTGGCAGTTGTAATATTGACTATCTTTTAAATATTTCCAAGGCTTAGATTTAGATTTTGATCCTTTCTTCTCATTAGCTTTTTGAAAATCAACCCTCTTTTTGCTTTTGAAAATTTTATAAAACTTTTTCGCTAAAAGGGCCATATAATCTTTAGAATTTTCTAAATCAGAATTGTTTTCTTGAGAAACATCTTTAGAAGACTTAAGAACAACATATTTTCTTTTAGGATCTTTAAAATTTAACTCGTAGGTTTGTAAAGATCCAACTAATTCTTCTACCCTCATAGTATCCGTATCACGAAGTTCCTGGATCACAGTTACCTTAGAATAAAACCGTTCAGGAAGTGAGCGTAATGTTTTTGCACACACTTTACTTTCTGGGATTTTATCTCCAAGACCCTATATAGAGTTCATAATGTCATTTAATCTAGTGTAGAAGTCCATAAACATTTCATTTTCTTCCATATGTATTTCCTCAAATTTGATTGTGAGGATTTGGACTTTAGATTTCTTGACAATTGATGTACCCTTATGTGTCATTTCTAAAATATCCCAAGCTTGTTTTACAGAATCACAAGATATAATTCTTTTGAATTCATTCGGTGATAGTTCGCAAGTGATTGCATTTAGTGTTTTAGCATTTGCACTAGTCTCACTTTTCTGAAGTGTGGTCCATGAGAAATAAGGTGTTACTCTCATTGATTTTGAACCATCGATCCCAATTACTTCAGTGGTAGGATGGGTCCATTCATTTATTGTGGCTAGCCCCACACTTTCATCCATGGATTTAAGGAAGATCCTCATCCTGGCTTTCCAATAGGCATAATTGGTGCCATCAAAAAGTGGAGGCTGAGTGACTGAAAGGCTATCAAAATTTGACATCTTAAATATAGCTTAGATCGTTATCTAAGGAAAAATCCAAATAAAAAGAATTAAAATGGGCTATTAGGCTCTGATACCACTTGAAATGGCCAAGCTATATGTCCTAGAGGGGGGAGGGGGGGGGGGGGGGGGGGGGTGAATAGGACTATGCCAAATTTAAAAAAATAACAGCGGAATAAAAGAAAGAGAGATAGCCAAATAAAGAAATCAATTCACAATGCTAAATTAAAACGCAACCTCAAAATTCAAGTCTTGAGAGGTTGATATAAATATTATTCTAAGGACAACCTTACACCAAAAATCAAAGTTTATAGTAAAACAACCTTATTTCTAGAAAGGTCTTTGTACCAAAAACTCAAACTGATGAGGAATAAATAAATAATAAGGAACTGAAATAAATTACAGGAATTTAAATCTAATTTATTATAACATTCCCCACTATGCTTAAAATGTAAATATTACAACATTCACATCCACATATACATCCCACAATTTTGAATAATAAAAGATAGGAAATATAAATCACACATCTACAAAACATAAAGAATTATAATGGTTCGCCTGTGTGTACAACAACTATTATAAAACAGCCATACAGATTGCTACTCCACTCCTAATATCTTCACATAGGAGATATTAGCATTCATTATCAAAATACGTTTTCACAGGTTCACCCAAAACCTTCACAATTGTGTCTTTTAGAAAAGGGCTTACACAATCCAAAAACCCTCACTTATGAGTTTTCTGGCTCTCCTCAGATAACCAACACAATGAGGTTTTTCTAGCTTAACCTCAAATAAAATCAAAATGAAAGGAATTTAAAATAAATGTAAAATACTTGGATTTCTCCTTTTGTAGCAGCCTAGAAGAACCAATCAGAGTAGATGATTGAATGTAGAAGTTAAAGGTCCAATACTCACTTTAAAATGGTTTTAAGTTTTAATTGATTTTAAATTAAACCAGTTAGGCTTAACTCTATTTGATTTTGATTCCAAGAAGAAGGAATATCACAATTCCTCTTTTCAATTAAGATTGGAATGTAGAAAAAAAATCAAATTAATAAAGATAATAAAAGAGAATATTAAATGAGCACAATGTAGCTTAAAATAAACACAAACTTATCTCAGAGTAGTCCTTTGATTTTAGTTGAATTTTTTATTCTCAAACTCTAAAATTTGTCGTCTATTTATAGTTGTAAAAATCGCACCTTCGACTAGCCTTGAGGACACTATGACTGGTCGTAGGAGAACAGATTTTTAAATTTTTTAGCGCGATCGGATAAAACCATTCCGCGACTGGTCATAGGGTGTCTACGACTGGTCATAGGCCCTCTATGATGGTCGTAACATTCTCACAACTGGTCGTAGGACTCAGAGTTTGGTTGCTGGACTTTGAGTCATAGAACTAAGATTGGTCGTAAGACGAGTCGACATTGCTCACATGACAGGTCGAACAAAGTCCAGGACTGGTCGTGGATGAACAAAAATTTCTAAAAAATTGCAACAAACTTAGGATTGGTCTTGAAATCTCTTAGACTGGTCGTGGTAGTGCTAGGACAAGTCGAATAAGGTTCAGAACTAGTCTTAAAACAGTTAAATTTCATGTAAAATGATTCAATTGAATTATGTATACAAAAGACCTATCCTAAGGATAATCTAAGGTCAATCTTACCTTGAAAGTGAGATATGAACTTCGAAACTTCTTATCTTCAGATAGTAGATGACCTTTGTGATTGAAGCTTGAGATCTTTGAACATCGTGTAACACTTGAAACAAGAGATCTTCTAAAGCTTGAATAACTATTCTTCTTTGTGTTGTATATTGGCTTGAGTCTTGAACAAGATCACTTCTACTGTTGTAGCTAATACTTACATTTCTCGAAGCAGTTTGTACTCGCATTCTTCTGTAGTATCTGAAGTAGTTCTTCGTTCTTGACTTGAAGCAAAGTTCTTAAAGTGATGAAGCAATGTCTTGAACATTTATAATAATGAGCTATACAAGACATAGATTAAGGTTTGGACACCCCAAAATTTGATAACCAGAGGAGCATAAAACCATAGTACTTACAAAGTTCATTCCCTAATCCACTATATTGAATGCCAATGATAAGGGTGGATTGGAGGATGAACTTTCATGAGAGAAAAGGCTTAGGGTATATGATCTAGGGTTAAACACACAAAAGTACTCACTTTTTTTCTCTAAAAATAATTAAGGGTAAGCTCTCATTAAATAGGCAAAAGGTTCTAACAGATTTAAAATGGTCACATGTTTGACAGAGTTCGATATCATCGAGCAGGGTCAATATTATTGAGCGTATACTCTCGATAGAATCGACTAGTCGCTTGATGACACAAACTCAACTATCAAACACTTTTGAAACCTTTTGCCAACTGGTCAAGGAAATCGAACGTGCATCGATGTCAATTTTATCGAGTCGGCTCGATGGACTTGAGATTCAAACTTCGATGATATCAATGAGTCCATCGATCCATAGAAATTCAGTCCAGATATCTTTGTGGTTACTTAACTTCTTAGTTCCTCATTGCGATAAGATCGAGTGAGCTTCAAGGACATTGACAACAGTGTTCGATTTCATCGAACCACTTGTCGATAAATCGACAAAGGTAGAAAACTTAAAGATTTTCTTGAAGTTTAAAAAAGTTTTCTAGCAAAAAAACCTAAGGTGTTCTATTTAATTTTAAGGGTTTTAATTACCTGATGTTTTGGGACATGGGATGTGAGGCTAAGATTTACCTGGTACGATTTCGGGTACATATCCAATTGAGACAGACACTTGATCAATCTTCTTATGGGGCTCCTTTGTCTAGCTGACTCAACATTCACGCTAATTGACAAACAAGGGCACTTTCAATCTCTCCCTTTGTAAATTACGTGAAAAAACCCCAAAACACCCTAGTACAACGTCTAGACTAACATCCTAAATTGTGTGTACATGAACTTTACACAATTTTACAAAGCTAACTAGTTCATACACACACACATTTTGTAGCTGCTCCCCCGAACAATAATCTATCCCTGTCTTCTTATAGATGCTCCCCCTAACACCTGCACCACCATCCACAAATAGATACACACAAATTTCCTTTGGGGTGTGGATTTGTTCTCCACCTTTTTGTCAGTCATTGGCAAAGGATAATATAATAGTGGATAGTGACTGAAGTTGAAGCATATGAGAGCACCAAAATTCAGATAGCATAAGCAGAATAGATAGATGTAAAAGAACATCCCTTGGAAGCATACTCGTTCAAAGAAAAGCTGTGATGACTAATAGTATGAGGATAAAGATCAAACATCACAAACCAGGTATGGATTATGTAGGAAGTGGCATTCTCAATTAATATCATCATTGAAGGTAGACCAATAAGCATACCAAAGAAGCATGGTAGTAAATATATATGAATTATAACTAACCATAAAACAAAATATCCAAAATATGTACTACCCAAGGTTGGCAGTAGTTGAACATCCATCCAAAAAAAATAAATTAGCCCATCCATGGGCAACCCAAAACAAACACAAGTATCTAGCCCATCCATGGGCATAAAAGAAAGTATGTTCCTCACTCAGAGGATATCCCAACCCAAAAAAAAAAAAAAACTTTTTAGACTTTGCAAGTTAGTAGTCTATCACATACACTCATATGAGCGTATGTCATTCGAAAAGATACCAATGCCCATATGCGGAGATGAGAATAAGGTGTATGTGACAGCTCCCAAATGACAACACTATGGCGGAGGAACGGAGGAAGATGGTGTTGTATCGTTGAGATGACAGGTGATCAAATCCACCAATTGCTCTACTGACTACTTCACCCCGTGCACTAAATGCTCCAGGACAGTGAACCTGGCATTCATTGACTCCTTTAGCTGAGTGATTTCTTGTAGTGTCGCTCCAATCCGATCCTGATGTAGCTTAAAGCTTTTAGCATGCCCGGGGTTGGATGGAGACGGAGCTTGTTGGGGCACTAGAGGGTCACCTTCAGCCATTCCGGCACCTTCAGCTTGAGCAGTCCCTTCACCACATTCTCCTTCTTCGTGAATCCCTTTCTGGGGTAGGTCTTCGGGAAATCGGTGGAACTTTAAATCCATTCTTCTAATGTTGTTCTTATTGAAGCGTTGAAGAGGAAGTTCCAGATCGTTTGTTGTCGGAAGACCGACCGCATTGCGCACAATGTGAATGATCCAAGAATAGGGTAAATGGACGTCTCGAGGAGTGTGAATCACATATACTAACTGATGGACAATTAGAGTAGGAAGACAGATTTTGATCCCAGTGGCGACAGAATATACTACCATGGTCATGAATCTTATAAGGTCAGCACAATTGGTACTTCGAGGATATATGTTGGAGGCGAAGATGCCATGTAGAATATGATACCTCGGTTCCATAAATTTTTCTTTGAACGCATTGCGTTGATTCCATGGAATATCACGACCATGGCTGAGAAATTTCGTGACTATGGATCAAGTTTCAACATTCTTAAGGTCCATGTTCGGGAGACCAATGGGTGACAGAGTAAGTCCAAAGATGTTTGTAATGGATGCAAGAGTAATTTCTACATCATCTCCATTAACAAAAACAGTGATGGACGGAGGTTCAACCACCGGAGAGTAACTGGAAGCAAAGAAGTTGTAGGTTTGTTCATAGTGACACGGACCGCCAAAATTTAAGAGAGGTAGCCAGCCAATTACGGCGAATAGGGGTTCCAAATTGTATGGTTTTAGAGACTCCCTGTCTATCATCCTTTCATGAACTAGCCTCCTTCTAATGTATTTGGCTAACACCGGATTCACCCTAGCAGGAGGAGGTGGTTCAGGTTGGGACCCACCATGCGATGTCTATCTAGTTCGTTGGCGTGTAGGAGTCCCATGTTCAGGAACCCTCACCCTTTCCTTCGGAGCAAGGACCTTTTACCTGGAGGATCTCGAAGATTCTCTAGGATCGGACATTTTCCCTTTGTCTTTTCCCATTTTCCAGTACTCACAGAGAGAGTTTTAATGAATTTGGGGATAAACAGATAGAACTTCTCTGAAAAATCTAGAAATACCCAAAAAGCACAAGATGGAATCTTGATGAAAGGAGGAAATGGAAGGGGTATTACCAGATTTGAAAGACTGTCTAGGACTCTCTGATGAAGCTTCTTGTAGACCGGCTGAGAGGGACGAGCGAAGAAAAAAATGACTTTTAGAAGTGAAAAGCAATTTTTCCCGCTCGACTGCCTTTTATCGGGCGGCACACTTCAATATCATCGAATATTGTTTCGATGATATCGATAGACCCCATTCGATGTTATTGAAGCTATCTTCGATAACATTCTCGATCATGTGACTCTTCCAATTCTAAAGAGGCGTCGATGATATCGATTCTTGATCGATTTAATCGAGAGTCCACATGATTTATCGACAGACATATTGAAGATGTATATCTTTCATTTTTTAGTATTTCGACAATCTTTCATGTATAACATAGTATGTCTTTATGTCAAACAATATACACAGTGAAAATTTGTACAAGCATTGTACAATCCAAAATTATAAACATCAAGATGTTTATATAGAAAAAGATTGAGGTGAGGAACCTTAGATGTATTGTTAAAAGTTCATCAAAATTACATCTTTTCGATAGCTATCTAGATCCAGATGCATGACCTGGCATGTGTTTCATGCTCAAATGTTTCTAAGCATATGGATCAGCCCTTCCTTTTCCTTTAATGACATAGTAGTGGTTATTTGTGCGACAACCCTTCATCACTGGTTTACCTAATAGGTCTAGGATTTCACATTCCTACTTGTTGAATGTAACCACATGTTCATTGTCACATATTTGAGAAATGCTCAGAAGATTATGCGTCAATCCTTTTATGTAAAAGGCATTCTCATTTTTGAGCATATTTATTGCTTTGATAATTCCTTGTCCAATTACCTTAGCTGTGCTTCCGTCTCTATAGGTGATTATCCCATCATAAAGATTTGAATAGTTTGAAAGAAGAGATTTGTCACTTGTGACATTTCTTGAGCATCCACTGTCCAGGTACCACTTAAAATCATTGCCTATTATATGATTTGAGTGAGTAATAAGGCAATTTCTCTTTTCTTTCACTACCCATTTTGTGATAGGATTATGCTCAGAAGATTATGCGTCAATCCTTTTATGTAAAAGGCATTCTCATTTTTGAGCATATTTATTACTTTGATAATTCCTTGTCCAATTACCTTAGCTGTGCTTCCATCTCTATAGGTGATTATCCCATCATAAAGATTTGAATAGTTTGAAAGAAGAGATTTGTCACTTGTGACATTTCTTGAGCATCCACTGTCCAGGTACCACTTAAAATCATTGCCTGTTATATGATTTGAGTGAGTAACAAGGCAATTTCTCTTTTCTTTCACTACCCATTTTGTGATAGGATTTCTTGTTTAATTCAACCACTTGATTCAATAACTCCTTCATTTTGTTAGTCATTTTGGGTTGTGATGGATATATATTTCCTTTATCCATATTCCTAGGTGGACTCCTGACATTTTGAATTGTTCTTCTGGTTGGTCTGTATTTACCAGTATGATTTTGACCAAAATTATGTTGAGTCCTCCTAGGTGACATGCATTTAAACTTATAATGACCAGAATCACCACATAAATGACAAACAGGATATTTCTTGTTTTACTTTCTAAAGCAACAGATTTTTTAGCCATTGGTGCTGCATTTTTAGATTTTGTTTTAAACTTATCATATCCTAAGCCACTCTTGTCTTTTTTAGGTCTTCCCATCCCTAAGAGTTTTTCTAATTTTTCACCACTTTGGAAAAATTTATAATTTAGCTCAACAGATTTTCTAGATTTTTCTAAATTAAACAGGAGTATGTGATTTTCATTTTGAAGGAGCATGTTTTTATCTTTTAATAGCTCAATCTATTAGTTTAGTTTTTCAGACTCGGACTTAAGGAAGGCATTGTTTCTTTCAAGTCTATCATTATCTAAGTGGTATTGCGGTAGATCATTAATTAGGTGTGTATTGATTTCCCATGTTTTATCCAAATCTTTTTGAAGTAATTTATTTTTATTTTCAGTTATTCCAAGTCTTTTAAGGATGTTGATGCTATAAATATAGAGTTGATTATAAGCATCCTGTTGTTTATCCTTTTCTTCTTCTTCCTTTTCAGTTTCCTCTTTATCTGATGGAAATGATTCAGTAGCCTGTGGTTCTTCAACGTTCTCAGTTTCGATAAGAATGTTTGAGGTAGTAGAGACCATAAGAATTTTCAGGGATTTCTGGTCTCCATCACTCTTTCAGTCACTACATTCTGAGTTTGACTCTTCGTGTCATCCCATGTGGCTACCATCGCTTTTCCTTTAGTTTTCCTATTCGGGCATTTGGTGGATAGGTGTTCAAAATTTTGACAGGTATAACATTGTGGTTCCTTTTGTCTGTTTACCACTTTTGCCTTTAGAATGTTTGTTGTCTACCTATCTTCCTTTAAACGAACGACCACGATTTTTCTGAAAGAACTTTCTGAACTGTTGTGCTAACAAGGCTACTTCCTCATCTTCATTTTCTGTTTCACTTTCAATGTCCTCATTTGTAGTATTCTTTGAAGTTTTGAGATAGTAGTTTTGGATTTAGGGGTTTGTTTGAAGTGTAGTTCAAATGTTTGGAAGGAACCTACTAGTTCTTCTACTTTCATTTTATTTATATTTCTATACTCTTTAATGGTTGTTACTTTGGGATTAAACCATTCCGGTAATGATCTTAGTATTTTCCTACAGATTTTTGGGACCAGAAAATTTTCACCCAATCCACCCATGGAGCATGAGACCGTTTCGGTAGAAAACTTAAAGATTTTCCTGAAGTTTGAAAAAGTTTTCTAGTAAAAAAACCTAAGGTGTTCTATTTAATTTTAAGGGTTTTAATTACCCGGTGTTTTAGGACATGGGATGTGAGGCTAAGGTTTACCTGTGACGAGTTCAGTACGCATCCAGTTGAGGCAGACGCTTGATCAATCTTCCTATGGGGCTTCTTTGTCTACTGACTCAACACTCACGCTAATTGACAAAGCAGGGCACTTCAAGAATATAGACAAGATTGGCAAGGATGGTATGAAGTTGATCTTAAAATAACTGCTAAACAAGATACAAATTCCAAGAGGTTTTGACATTACAAAATTTGACAAACCTAGGAGCTAGATAAGATATCATTTACAACCTCCCCCTTTGTCAAATTTGTGACAAAACAAACTAAGACTTAGGAATCATGCACCAGTTAGATCAATAAAGAATCATGCACTAGTTAAAAATAGATTAGCAGAAAAAATCAATACTCCGCTTTAATACAATACTCCATAGAATCCAAGCGAAGAGAAGAAGTTACTTACAGTACAGTACTTGTATATATAAAAAAACCCCTTCTCTCCACGTATTCTCCACAACTTGCACTCTATGGAATAGACATACAACATAAATTCTCCCCCTTTTGTCACAATAGGACAAAGGAAAGAACATATGATGGAAATATAAGAGCAGAATAAGAGCATTGAGTAATGAGAATAAGAAATAAGTTCAAGATAACATAACTAATGTTAAGATAACCATTAAAACATGTCCACATAAACAAGAAAACATATCCAAGCATATAGAGATAAGAGAAATCTAAATATGAAAGTTATTACATATCAGAAATCTAAAACTAATTTGAACCAGAAGAAGGAGCAGGTATGAAAGAATCAATTTGATGAAGTCCCTTGTTGATGCGCCTAAGATATTTGTGCACATATTTAAATTACATTTCTTAGGACACATGCATACCCTCTAACTTCTCCTCAAGAGATCGTAAACGTGAATCAAAGTCAGAAGGCTGATAATCAGGATCAGCCGCAAAGCCAGACTCAGGATCATCAAATATGTCATCCATATTGACATCATCTGGAGGTAAAACATCCTCCTCTTCAGTTGCTTCAGCTGCTCCTCCATCACCTACATTAACTTGGCCTGGAGCCAATCTTAAATTCATCATATTTATGTTCTAGTTATTGAATGGTAGATGGTTAATCAGAGCTTCTCCAACAGGCATCGCCAGAAGACAATGTGTGGCTAGAATAGTCATAAGATAAGCAAAAGGTATATCACTATGACTTGGGTGGAGATGGAACTGAATAATGATGTAATGGATAAGGGATGGAAGACAAACGGAAACACCAGTAACAATCAAATGAAGAATATGAGCCATGAATGTAGTAAGCTTGGTTTTGTTACAAGATCTAGGGTAGACATTTAAAATAAAAATCCGATGGAGAACCCTGTATCTGGCTAACATAAACTTGGAACTAGGTGCATTCTTAGAACCATTCCACATTCATGTTGCATAAAACTCTAGTGAGCATTCTTTTCTCAAATTCAGATGGTTTTACTACAAGTGTATGAATGAGAATACCGTCATCATTAACTGGAAGGTACATTAATCTAGAAATTAAGTGATGATCCACTTCAATTGGACCTTCTCTGGTTGTAATTGTAAAAGTTAGATTCTTAGAAGAGTAGTCACTAATGTAAGCAAACATGGCCTGCGTAATGGAACAGTGTCGGACTACCCCAATGTAAAATGTTATCCCATCCTATAGATTGAGGGAGTGGAATAATACCAAATGGTGCTAAATGATTAGTGTTAACTGTCCATTCAACTATAACATTGAGTAAGTGAATATCCCGCACATACTCGAGATCTTCCTTAGGTGATCGAAGATGGCATGCTGTGATAGGAGCGGAACGAAAAGAAGAGGGACCGCGAGATCATTTCTTCTTACTTCTACTCTTCATTGCAACAAAAAAAAATCAAGAAATACAAAGATTGTAAAAAAGGCAAGAAGGGTTTCAAGTAAATCATATTTTTAGGTAGAAAATCCTCAAAACAACCATAAACTTTGAAATAAACAACACAAATAAGGAAATGAAAGTGCAAAGAACTCAAATCTACAAGAAAATTGAAAATGATGCACTAACCATAGAGGAATCGAAGACGAGTTCAATCAGTCATAGTAGGGCTTGTTGAAGAAGAAGAACTAAGTGAAGAAAAAAGTGTTTTTCCCAAAATAAAAGGTAAAACCCGAGATTCATGACTGGTCGAGTACATACTCGATCGGTCGAGTCACAACTAGTCGAGTGTGTACTCGACTAGTCGTGCACCATTGAAAATATGCAATTTTACATCTTATTTGAATTTAAAAAAATTTAATTAATAAATATATACATTATGATACAAATAGGCACATATCATCAGTTCATATTGCATATACTAAGATTAAATTTTAATTTTGTAAACCTATTTTTGTCGAGCAATTTTGTGAATATGTCTTCAAGTTGATTCTTGGTCTGAATATATTCTAATGAAATTATCTTGTTTTCCACCAATTCACGAATATAATGATATATAATCTCAATACACTTGATTCGTGAATGCTGAATTGGATTTTTAAAAATATTAATTGTGCTTGAATTGTCACAATATAAAACCATCGATTCTTTGGTAATTCCGTAATCGCTTAGCATTCTCTTCATACACACAAGCTGAGTGCATGCATTACCACCAGCAATATATTCAGCCTCAGCTGTGGAGAGAAATACAGAACTTTGTTTCTTATTTAACCAAGAAACTAAACAGTTCCCGACATAGAAACAGTCACCACTGGTCGATTTACGATCTTCAATGTTACCAGCCCAATTAACATCTATATAACCAACTAATTGCATACTAGTATCATATGGATACCAGAGACTAAGATTAGAAGAACTAGCGACATATCACAAAATACGCTTAACAATAATAAGGTGAGACTCTTTAGGGTCCAATTGATATCTAGCAAAAAAACCTATGCTGAATGCAATATCAGGTTTGCTCGTAGTTAAATATAATAAACTACCTATCATATTGCGAAACAACTTAGAAGCTATACTGCTACTTATTGAATCCTTAGAGAGTTTAAGTGTCATACTCATAGGAGTATCGAAGTTCTTACCGCTCTCAAATCCAAAATTTTTCACAAAGTTTAGAGCATACTTGGTTTAAGAGATAAATATCCCATCAGCAAGTTATTTCACTTGCAGACCTAGAAAATAGTTAAATTCTCCAACCATGCTCATTTCAAACTTACACTTCATTAATTTTGTAAACTCAGCAGATAAGTTATCATTAGTAGATCCATAGATAATGTCATCAACATATATCTGCACTATTAGAATGTGATCATTGTATTTCTTTATAAACCATGTCTTATCAACGCTTCTCATTACAAAGTTATGACTTAGTAGAAACTTGGTTAACTTTTTGTACTATGACCTGGGAGCTTGTTTTAAACCATAGAGTGCCTTTTTCAGATGATAAATATGGTTGAATGTTTAGGGTCTTCAAAACCTTTACGGTGTTCTAAGTATACCTCCTCATACATATCATCATTCAAGAAAGCACTCTTAACATCCATTTGATAGATTTTAAAATTTTTGTAACAAGCAATGAATATGAACAATCTGATAGATTCGAGATGAGCTACTAGGGCAAAGGTTTCATTATAATCGATGCCTTCTATTTGAGTGTACCCTTGTACAACCAATCTCACCTTATTTCTTATAATGTTACCTAATTCATCAGACTTATTTTTAAGGATCCACTTGGTTCCAATTATATGTTTATCATTAGGTCTAGGAACCGAATGTCATACATCATTTTGAATAAACTGAATGAGCTCTTCTTGCATTGCTACAATCTAGTTTTCATCAGTAAGGGCTTCTTTTATGTTAGCCGGTTCTATCTGAGATGTAAAACACACGTAGTTGTATATATCTTCTAATTGTTTACGAGTGCGCACACTAGTGAGAGGGTTTTCAAGGATTTGGTTAGTTGGATGATCTTTAATTGATCGTAGTTCAGTGTCATTATTTTGACTGGATGAAGAGTCTAGTTTATCAATTAATGAGACTTCATCATCTTCTCAACTTGTGGTAGATGCATTCAAATGATCATCTATGACAACATTAATGGATTCATGAATTACACCAGTCCTTTTATTAAGAACCTGATACACTCAACTACTTAGAGTATACCCTAAAAATATCCCTTCATCACTTTTGGTGTCAAATTTATCCAAATTTTCTTGATCATGCAAGATGTAGCACTTGCTGTTGAAAACTCAAAAGTATTTGACAGTAGGCTTCTTATCAAACCACATTTCATAAGCAATTTTACTATTTGATCTTCTAGTATAAAGCGGTAAATTATATAACAAGTAGTATTTACGGCTTCCGCCTAAAGATTTTTAGGAAGCTTCATACTATTTAGCATAACATTAGTCATCTCTTGAAGTACATAATTTTTTCTTTCAACAACCCCATTCTCTTAAGGTGTCTTGGGAGTAGAAAATTCATGTGATATTCCTCGGACACTGTAAAAATTCTCAAAACTGCTATTTTCAAAGTCAGAATCATGATCACAATGGATCGTAGTAACTTGTGATTCTTTTTCAGTTTGGATACGTATAAGTACCCTTTTTTTACTTCGTCGAGAGTTTTTGATTCTCTCTTAAGAAGACTACCCAAGTATACCTGGTAAAGTTATCTACAATGATTAGAATATACTTCTTGCCACCTCGACTCTCCGTTCTAATTGGTCCAATGAGATCCATGTGGAGAAGTTCGAGTGGTTTAGATGTGGCATTGGAGTTCATATTTTTGTGAGCACTCCTGATTTATTTACCAAGTTGACACTCGCTACATCTTTTATCCACTTTCTTTACTTTGGATAGACCTCTTACCAATTCAATTTTGCTCAATCTATACAAGTTGCGGTAGTGTACATGTCCTAGGCACTTATACCATAATTCGGTCTCATCAGTTTGGACTACGTAACACAATACCTTAGATGAGCTTGAATCACTAACTATGTAGTAGTTCTCAGAAGTTCTGCGATCAGTTAATATTACAGAACCATTCTTATTCAAAATTTCATATCCTTGGTTGGTAAATTTTACACTATGATTATTATTGCATATTTGAAAGATGCTTAATAAATTATGTTTTAAACCTTCTACTTATAAAATATTCTCAAATAGAGGGAGGTTAAAGAGTTGAACCATACCTTGCCAACAATTCTACAATTGCTACCGTCATCGAATGTGACTGAACTATCAGTCATGTCTTTGAGATTGGTGAATAAATCTTTATCATATGTCATATGTCTAGAGCATCCACTGTCTAAGTACCACTTTGATTGACTTGAAGCCTTGAAAGCAGTGTGAACAATTAAACAAGTAACCTTAGGGACCCATTTCATTACAGTTTTGGGTTTAGGAGCATAATTGGTCTTCTTATGTTTCCAGTTATTATAAAATCATAACCCTTTTGGCTAAAAAATTTGTGGATTGATATGATTGCTTTTAGTCTAAAAAGTTTTAATATTTTTAGAATTATTTTGATTCGGACTTTTCCCTTTTGAGTTGGAAGACTCCCCTCTAACAAATTTAGGTGGAGTATTCTTATATTTGGGAGGAATACTTTTATCATAGCCCAATCCAGATTAATCGCCACATTTTCTAGATCCGGATAAAAGTTTTTCTAATTTAGGATCACCTTGGGCATACCTGCATGTGTCCTTCAAACTCAAAAGCAAAGAGACTTTTAGTTTTAGTTTTCCATTTTCAGATTTTAAGTTTTCAATTTGGGATGTTTTGAAATCTAATTCACACTTAGTTTTTTTAAAATAATCTGAAAAGTCTGATGTTTCTAAGACTAGATTATTAAAATTCTCTTTTAGTTTAGAAATCTTTTCTTTCTAAAGTTTTAACTTTACAACAATTTTGCAACTTTCCCTATATAGGTCTCATAAGCATCTTAAAGGTCTTCTTCATTTTCATGATCACTACTCATATTTTCTTCACTGGTTGAATCATCATTATCTGAGAAAGTGAACTTGGCTAGAGTCATTAGGGCTTTAACATCATTAGCCGACTTGGTTTCAGAATCTTCTGACTCAGAAGAGACTTCAAAGCAGGAAGATTCATGTCATGTAGCCAACATACCTTTCTTTTTAGACATGTCTTTCTTAGGACATTTGTTTGCTAGATGCCCATATTTATGGCAGTTGAAGCATTGGCTATCTTTAAGTGATTTTTAATTTTTAGATCTACCCTTTTTCTTCTCAAAGGGTTTTTGAAAATCAACTTTTTTTTGCTTTTGAAAATTTTATAAAACTTCTTTGCTAAAAGTGCCATATCATCCTCTGAGTTTTTGCAATCAAAATTATTAGAAATACTTTTAGAAGATTTTAGGCTATGGATTTACCTTTAGGAGCCTTAAAATTTAACTCGTTGGTTTTGTAAAGAACCAACAAGTTCTTCAACCTGCATGTTATCCATATCACGAAGTTCCTGAATGGCAGTGACTTTTGAATTGAACCTTTCAGGCAATGAGCGCAGTATCTTTGCACAGACTTTACTTTCTGGGATGCTATCTCCAAGACCCCACATTAAGTTGACTATGTGATTTAACTTAGTATAAAAGTTCATGAATGTTTCACTTTCTTCCATACGTATTTCCTTAAACCTAGTGGTGAGGATTTACAGTTTATATTTCTTGACAGCAGTTGTACCTTCATGTGTCATTTCTAGGATATCCCAGGTTTGTTTTGCAGTATCATAAGATATAATCCTTTTGAATTCATCTGGTGATAGTGCACAAGTAATTGCATTTAAAGCTTTGGCATTGGCACTGCCCTCATTTTTCTGAAGAGTGGTCTAAGTATTATAAGGTCAACCTTTAGAGTTTTAATACCATCAAATCCTAGAACTTTAATAGTAGGTGGGTTCCATCTAGTTATCGTGGATTGCCACACATTTTCATCGATATATTTCAAGAAAATTCTCATCATGGCTTTCCAATAGGCATAATTGGAGCCATTAAATGGTGGTGGCCTAGTAATTAAAAGACTATCAAAATTCGACATGATATAAGCTCAGATCGCTTATCTCAGGAAATTAATTCAAATAAATGAGCTATTAGGCTTTGATACCACTTGAAAAGGCTGAGCTAAGAGTCCTAGAGGGAGGGGGTGAATAGGACTATGCCAAATAAAAATTTAAATGTGAAATTAAGAACTTAAACAAGATATCACTTATCAATCCAAAATAGCAAAAATAAATAACAACCTCAAATGCACAAGTATTGAGAGGTTGATACAGATGTTGTTTTAAGGATAACCTTACACCAAAAACTAATGGCTTATGGTAGGACAACCCGATTACTAGAACAGTCTGTGTATCAAAATCCCAAATCGATAGAGAGGAATAAAGAATAAAAGAGAAATAAATATCTACTTCTATTACAACATTCGCCACATGTGCAGAAAGTAAATTACAATCATTCACCACAAATGCACAAAAATAAACATTCACCACAACTATGGAAATTATAGTGGTTCGCTTGTGTGTACACTAACTATTAGACAACAACCACACAACTACTCCACTCATAATATCCTCACCCATGGGATATTAGCTTTCACTATGAAATAGGTTTTCCAAGGTTCACCCAAAACCTGCACAATTGTGTTTTCAAAGGGTATCACAATTAAAAACCCCACTCACTAAGATTTTCTAGCTATCTCAGTCAAAATCAAAAAATGAAAGATTTTCTAGCAATCTTACAAACCGAATACAGAAATTTAAAATGTACTTATCTGAAGATTCTCCTTCTGATGAAGCCCGGTAGAACTAATTCAATGTAAATGTTCAATGTAGATGTTCAATGTTCAATTTCACATATGAAAGGGTTCTTAGGTCTAAATGATTTAAATAAACCTGGGCTAGCTTGATTTAATTTTGATCTCAAAAAGGATAAAATCAATATTTCCTTTTCAAAAGAAATAAAATTGAATAAAGATCATAAAGTCAGATAGAAAAAAACTATTAAAAGAATCTTAAATACTAACTAATTAGCTTCTAGAATGTAGGGACAAGTTTCTCAGAGTTGTGACTTGAATCATTTTGAATGAATTGAAAAACTATGAAAATTGTCCTCAATTTATAGGCAAAAATACTGTTCACTCGATTGGCCTAGTGATCAGCTCGACTGATCGAAGGACCAACAACATTTTAAAATTTCTAGCATGATAAGGTAAGATCACTACTCAACTGGTCGAGCCCTGCACTCGACTAGTCGAATGGGACCCAGAGATGTTGCTAGACTTTGAGTCAAACACTGTGCAATCAACTAGTCGAGTAGTCTCCAGGACTAGTCAAGGGTCCAAAAAAAAATTCTAAAAATTCATAACAGACTTTGGACTGGTCAAGAGAATTCTTAGACTGGTCGAGCTAGTGTCTGGAGTAATCGAACCATGACTAGGACTGGTCGAAAAATGACCTATAAAATTATCAAATGACTTATGATTTTGTATGACCTATCCTAAGGTCAATTTAGGGTCAAACAAAACTTTCTAGTGAGATTAAATCATTACATATCATTCTCTTGAAATAGTTGAAGCTTGAAGACTTTATATAGTACTTAAACTTCTTATTCTTGAACCTCTTGATGTTGTACTTGAACCTCTTGTTCTTAAAAGTGAACTTCTTGATGTTGTACATAAACTTCTTAATCTTGCACTTGAATGTCTTGATCTTGTACTTGAATGTAGATAAAATTGGCAAGGATGACATGAAGTTGATCTTATAATAACCGCTAAACAAGATACAGATTCGAAGAGGTTTTGGCATAATAAAATTTGACAAACCTAGGAGCTAGATAAGATAGCATTTATAATAGTAAGGTTGTCCAGCCATATGCCTTTGGTTTTTGGTATTAGGTTGTCCTTAGAACTAAGTTTATATCAACCTCTCAAGACTAGTACATTTGAGGTTGCTATTTACTTGTGCTTCTTTATTATTTGATTGCGTTATATTTCTTTCAATTCTGGATTTAATTTTTAATTTGGCATAGTCTTATTCACCCCCCTCTAGGATGTACTTCTTGGCCTTTTCACAAGTCTCGGGTCGAGCCAACTCTAATATACGGGATGCGACTTAGGATTGCGCATAAATGCTATCTACGTGTCGCGGGTAGCCGAAATTTGACGGGAGGACCGCGAAAGCCTATAGAACGATATGGTCTAGGATACGGGCTTTACAGCTTTCCCCTCATAATAAAAATTTTATCCTCAAAATTTACACTACCGCACAACTAGATATAACTAATAAGGAAAAAGGAAACATAACATCATTATATAAAATCAGAGATAACATACAAGATACAACATATAATCAATCATCAAAGAGATGGGGATAGCGTTCTCGAATCTCAGCCTCGTGCTCCCAAGACGACTCATCAATAGAATAGTGGTCCCACTGATCCTTCACCATGGAATGACCTTAGTTCGGAGGACCTGCTCCTTTCGATCTAGGATACGAACTGGCTGCTCAATGTAAGAAGCATCCTCACGAACCTCTAGCGGCTGTCAATTAATAACAGGAACAATATCTGACTCACACTTCCTCAACAAAGATATATGAAAAATGTTGTGGACGTCAAACAACTGAGATGGCAAGGCAAGCCGATAGGCCACAGTGCCAACAAGCTCAATGATCTCGAAAGGTCCAATAAATTTTGGGGCAAGCTTGCCCTTCACTCCAAATTGAACCCTGTACTTCATGGGCGAGACCTTGAGATACACTCTGTCCCCAATAACAAACTCTAAGGGGCGACGCCGACAATTAGAAAAACTCTTCTGCCGGCTCCAGGCTGTGTGCATCCTCTGCTTGATGATATCAATAGCTTCTAACGTCTATCACACAAGCTCGAGACCTAGGAGATGCTGCTCTCCAACCTCAGTCCAACAACTAGGTGATCTGCACGATTTGCCATATAGTGCCTCAAAAGGAGTCATGCCTGGTCGCTTGATAATTGTTATTTTATACGAACTCAGCCAATTGTAGATGCTCATCCTAGCTAGCCTAAAAGTCAATAACGCTGGTCCAAAGCATATCCTCAAGGATCTGGTTGACCCTCTCGGTCTGCCCATCGGTCCGTGGATGATACACGATACTGAGCTGCAAAACAGACCCCATAGATCTTTGAAATCTCCTCCAAAACTGAGACGTGAACCTCGAGTCTTGGTCAGAAATGATAGAGAATGGAATGCCGTGCAGTCTCACAATCTCCTCGATGAATAATCTCGCAAGTCGGTCCAAAGACCACGTCGCACGAATCGTAAGAAAATGTGCCAACTTAGTTAGGAGATCCACGACAACTCAGATGGCGTCATGACCACAGTGAGTCCTCGACAAATCCATAATGAAATCTGTCGACACGTGCTCTCACTTCCACGTCGGGACGTTTAACGGCTGTAATGGACTAGGGTGTCTCTAATGATCGGCCTTGACACGCTGCATGTGTCACACTCAGCTACAAAACTGGCGATTTGGCACTTCATCCCATATCACGGTACATCTTCGTCGAGCCAGGGTGGATTAAAAACTGCGATCGATTTGTCTCAGTCATAAGATCTCTGCGCAACTCTAGAATATCTACGACACATAATCGGCCTCTGAAGCGAAGTCCACCATCAGACCAATTTGCTAATTCGACTGACTCTCAAATGCGACCTTAGCCCAATAACTCTGCAACAACTCATCTGCCTGCTGAGCCTCGATCACCCTTGTAACAAGAGAGGATTGAATCAACAGACTCGATTGCTGAACGATAAAAAGCTGCAGACTGATCTCGAAGTCATATGCTGCCATATCCTCAAGCATCTTGAGAATGCTATCTGATCTAACTCCTAGATTTGTCAAATTTTATAGTGTCAAAACCTCTTGGAATATGTATCTTGTGTAGCTCAACTTTACATCATCCATACTTACATTTAAGTACAAGAACAAGAGTTTCTACATTAAGAACTTTAAGTATAAGAATACGAGATTCAAGTACTGCATCAAGTGATAGATCAAGTTTTCAAGCTTCAACTATATTAAGACAATGTTCTTTACTTAGGAATTCAAAGCTCAAGTAATCTTCTTAAGTTGGAACTCAAAGTTACAAGGTCAGTACCTCAAGCACATCTTCGAAAATACAACGACAAGCTTCAAGTACTTCAAGATAAACTATCAACCGAAGCGAATGATCTTTCGATGTTCAAGTTTCACCTATAAGGTATGAATGAACCTAGATTGACCCTAGGTTAGGTCATATTGATTACATTCATACCTTGGGTCATGATATAATTTTATAAACTTTTTCTCGACTAGTCCTGGCTTATGTTCGACTAGTCTAAGTACTGGCTTGACCGGTCTTAGAATTTTCTCGACCAGTCAAAGCTTTGTTATAGATTTTTCAAATTTTTTGTTGAATCCTCGACTAGTCCTGGAGACTGCTCGATCAGTCAAGTGAACAGTGCTCAACCAGTCGAGCAGGCTCGATTTAAAGTGTCAACCACTTGACCAGTCATGGACCTATCTTATCTTATTGTGCTTGAAATTTTAAATTCTTGTTGGTCCTTCGACCAGTCGAGCTATCCTATGGGCCAGTCGAGTGAATAGTTTTTTCACCAATAAATTGAGCACGATTTTCAGAGTTTGATAAGTCATTCAAACAAAATCAAGACAACACTCTGAGAGATAAGTTTGTGATATTCTTAAGCTATTTAGTGCTCATTTAATATTCTCTTTAATTTAGCTTTTTGTATTTAATTTTGAGTTCTGTATTTCAATCTTACTTGAAGAAGGGACTTAAGTTTTTTCCCTTTATTGGAATCAAAATCAAATCAAACTAGCACAAAGTAATTTAATCTAAAAATCATCTAGAACCCTTTCATAAGTGAGTGTGGACATTAAACATCTACTTCAAATTGGTTCTACCGGGCTTCATCAAAGGAGAATATTTACATAAGTATATTTACATTTTTGTAAATTTCTTTTTGAATTTTAAGGTTGTGCCAGGAAAATCTCTGTTTTGGTTTGTTTGAGGTGATCTAGAAAATCTCAGAGTGTGGGGTTTTTGAGTTGTGTAAGCCCACTTGAAAGACACAGTTGTGAAGGTTTTAGGTGAATCTTGAAAAACCTATTTCATAGTGAACGCCAATATCCCGAGGGAAAGGATATTGGGAGCGAAGTAGTTGTGTGGCTGTTTTTCTAAAAGTTGGTGTACACAGAAGCAAACTACTATAATTACTAGTGTTGTGGTGGATGGTTGATTGTGGCTTTGTATAAATGTTGTAATTTCTGTTTAAGCCTTTGTGGAGAATGTTGTAATATCTTTTATGCAAGTTTGGGAATGCTGTAATAGCTTAGTTTACTTTATTTGCTCTTTTTATTCTCCTCTGTATTGGTTTGAAATTTTGATACACAGACCATTCTAGAAATCAGGTTGTCCTACCATAAGCCATTGGTTTTTAGCGTAAGGTTGTCCTTAAATAACATCTGTATCAACCTCTCAATACTTGTACGTTTAAGGTTTCCATTCATTTCTGCTTTATGGGATTGTTAAGTGCTATCTTTATTTATATCTGTCTAATTTCGCATTTAATTTTTTAATTTGGCATAGTCCTATTCGCCCCCTCTAGGACTCTTATCTCGGCCTCTTCAAGTGGTATCAGAGACTAATAGCTCATTTTTATCTTTATTATTTGGATTAAATTCTTAAGCTAATTGATCTGAGCTTTTTAAGATGTCAAATTTTGATAGCCTCTTAATCACTAGGCCTCCACCATTTCATGGCTCTAATTATGCCTATTGGAAAGCCAGAATGAGAATTTTCTTAAAATCCATGGATGAAAGTGTAAGACTCGTATCTTAGTCCGTACCATTCCGTAGACTTTCACGGTCTTACCGGTCGAATTCCCACAACCTTTTACCCTTAACCGATATTTATGCGCTACCTTGATTCGTATGTCGTCAACCCAAGTCGACTCAACCCGAGACCATTACCATAGCGACCGCCCAGTCGCTGCGGTTCCGATGCCGTACTTGCGCGCCGAGGCGATACCTTAGTCGAGAGATGTGGGCTAACGTTCGGTGTGAAGAAAATGCCGCGCATTGTGAAATCCAAGAGAATCTCTATGAGGTGTCACATCAATCCCATTAATCAATCAAATCTTATCACATCACATGTCAAGTACACATCACCTTTCACCCATACCCAAGCAACCATAAAAGTCAAAAAGGTCTTACAAGTCCATGCCTTTCTTACACAAAAAGCCACCAAAGTCAACAAAGCCTTGCACACTCATCTCTCTCCCATCCATCACCCCATCACCTCACATCTCCCTACAACTCTCTCTCTTTCTCATTTTCAAAGATATCTCCAAGAAACACCTCCATACATATGAGCTCTCCAAGCCTTCCTAAGCAACAAAGGTGGCCCACTTTCCTACCCCACCATCTCTCATCCTAGCCATCCATTCCTCATCTCACCCATTGAAATCAAAGCTAAGGTGCTAAGGAACCCAAGGGAGTAAGAAGATCAAACGGTGGGTGCTTGATGATAGTAATTTTTCATGTTTTCAAGTTGGGCCAAGTGAGACCAACCGATCAATGGTTTGGATCTCACTTGGGACCCTAAGGTGTGGCCGATGGCCCACTTTGATCATCATGATCATTCCATGATGGGGCCATTCTCTATGGACCCCATCATGATGTTTATTTTATTGCATTAGGAAGGTCATCTAGACCGTCCATATTGGTGAGGAAAGGATCCCCACCGTTGATTTTTGATTTAGGTGGTCCCATGTATAAAGGGACCCATTTGATTGTATGATTTCTTTAAGGGAGGGCTCATAGTGGCAAAGCTCTCCATCTCAAGCGTATCTCACTCTCTCTCTCTCTTTATTTCATTTTTTTAAAGCTCATGATATGGTTGTGTGGCCCATTTGAATGGACCCCATCTTGAGGCCTGTATTCTATCTAAACCATCAACAAGTGGGGCCCACTTCGTATGTGTTGTATCCGTACCATCCTCCATGAGGTGACCCACCTAATCAGGGCCCACCTCAATGCATTTTTATTCAATGCCCAAACTGTCCAGCGTCTGGGACGCTGGACGTCTCTGCTGAAGGAAAAATAAAATAAAATTAGCTTATTTTTCAAGCTTTAGGGGTGTCCTACTCATAGGCCCCACTTTGATGTATGTATCCAATCCACGCCGTCCATCTCGATTCCCAGATCATTTTAGACGTTGAGCTCAAGAATGAAGTTGATTCGAATTTTTGGTGGGCCATAACATAGCAAACTTCGGTGGTTACCGTTGAAAGATCGTCTAATGTTTTTATACACCCAAAAAATCCCAAACTTTGAACTCATTTCACCTGTTACGAGCCGTAGAATCCTATGAACGGATTGGATTAACTTGATGTGGGCCTCACCTGTGAAAAATCACAGAAATCATTTTTTTCAAAAAAAAAAGAAGCATGCAATAGCATTACTGCTGCTGCTGTCAGTGGCACTAGCAGCGCCAGCACTAGCGGACGGGCGTGCTAGCAGCATCCCACGGCTGCTACCGTGGGCCCCACCATGATGTATATGTAAATCCAAGCCGTTCATGAGGTGGGCCCCTTCCAAGTTTCAGTCGATTCCAAAACTCAGGTGGCCCACACCACACGAAATAGTGGGATTGAACCTCTACCATTGAAACCCATTTTGGGCCCACAGAAGTCTTAGATCAAGATGAAATTTATTTTCCCCTTTCATCCAGGGTTGTGTGACCTTATCAACGGGTTGGATTTCAAATAAACATTGAGGTGAGCCCCACGTGGAGCCCACAGTGATGTATATGTTTTGCCTCCACCGTCCAGCGAGCCCACCTAATGCATGTGTTTTATTCACGCCCCCCTAGCTGGATGAAAAATAAATATTGTAGTGGGCTCCCCTGGCCCACACGGTGAACGAATGACAAATAAACATTACAGTGGGCCCTTTGCCATTTTGGATGGAAAATAAGCATTTCAGTGGGCCCTTTGCCATTTTAGATAGAAAATAAACATTACAGTGGGCCCTAGGCCCATGTGACCCTATGTATAGTTTGGATGGAAATAAACACCATGTTGGGCCCCAATTTGGATGGAAAATAAACATAATGTAAGGCCCATGGGTCGAGGCCACTTGATGTATTCTAAAGCCCATGGGATTAGGACATTTGATGTTTTATAGGCCCATGGGTTAGGGCCCATTAAGATGTACCAGGGTTTATGGGTTGAGGCCCATTTAATGTGCATATGGGGCTCAATTGGTGTGGCCCATTGGTTACATATGAGACCCACGAGATTAGGCCCATTTGATGCAATCTAAGGCCCACAGGTTATGGCCCATTGCAATGCACATAAGGCCTATTGGTGCGGCCCATTTATGTGGCCCTTTTGATGAATAAAAGGCCCATATGATATGGCCAATTTGATATATATGTAAGGCCCAATGGGATGAACCTAAGGTCCATTACAATGTGTAAACCCAACACAGATTATGTACGATGTTTACAACGATCGTGCCTTGGGAGCAATGTTGGTTTGACGTCCACATTGCGAGTGTAATGCTGGTTGGATGTGCACATTACGACTCTCCTTAGGGCCCATTATTAGGCCCATACTTATTGTGTATAGGCCTTCCGGGCCCATCTGCATTGTAAGGATAGTTTATTTCAGTATAACATGTTTAGTATAGTTCCATGACTCATGATCATACGCATCATATGTATGCATGATATGAGAAGTGACTGATCATAGCATATGCCTTCAGGCAGATTGTTTATGGGACCTCGATTAGGCGGTGTTGCCCCACATGAGCACACGATACACGTAGGATTTGACGCATGATTGGATAGTGTGATACATGCATTTCACATTGTATGACATGATTACTGTACGCCCTAGCGACATCGGGGCTGTAGCCTCCACAGGTGTATCGTGGTTGGCAGGATTGGATACCGAAAATCTCGTTCTACATGGGGTGCTATAAATATCCCTGGGTGAAAGTCCCTAAACTCTTATGGTACCAAGAGGTTGCTCCAACATCTAGATCGATTAGCTAGATGAGCGTTGAGTGCCGAATACTAGATGGTTTCGCTCTCCACTGTGTCGTGGTCGGTTGAAAGGGGGTGCGGCCTTACCCGCATGAGTGTAGGGGGCAATGCTAGGCTGAGTCTGACCAACTCTAGGAATGGGTCCGCTATCGACGAGTCGAGCCCGATATTGGTAGACGGATAGTGAGGTCTCTTCCACTTACCTTATTGCGCGTGATGAGGCGACGATCTGGTTTAGAGTGTACTAGACCCCGGTGATATCTCAGATTTGAGTTGTATTGATGTGTGGACATAGATGAGGATTTGTATGCTTGAGTTGCATTTCACATCGCATGGCCTTGGGATAGCCGATATCATTCATGTCTTGCATCTCATAGCTTTGGTACGGCTAATGGTTTTCATGGATCCATCTGCATATTCTGTATTACTCTGATATTGCATGTTCATATTACTACCTTGCGCACACACTTTCACCACCCTCTAAGCTTTCTATAAGATTATGTACGACCGTTGCATGCAAGTGACGTTGGTGCGTAGTAGCGCTGAGGCTGGAGCATGTTGCAGATCATTTTGGAGTTTTTGTCTTTATCATTGTACTTCCCTTTATGCTCATTGTACTTGTAAAGTTTTTTATCATAGTGAAAATGTAATGGAGTTCTTGGTTATTGTTTGTGGGTTATGCCTTTGGTTATGCTTATTACGAATTAAACTGACGTTGAAAATCCTCCTTGTAACATCCCAGGATCAGAACTTGGCGAATGGGCGCTGCGATCCCAGAATGGGGTTCTATGGAGGCTGTCGGCGCCGGATTCGGTGATCGAGAATTTTGTGAGCCCGGTTTCAAAGTTTGGGGTGTGACAGATAGTGTGTGGCAATCCACAATGACCAATTGGACCCCTCCTACCACTGAAGTGACTAGTACCGGTGGATTTGTTACTGTAAAAGTTTCACCTTATTTTACTTGGACCAATCTTCAAAAAAGTGAGCGTAGTGCCAATGTAAAGGCTCTAAATGTAATTACTTGTGCACTATTACTAGATGAATTCAAGAGAATTATATCATGTGATACTTCAAAGAAAGTCTAAGATGTTTTGGAAATGACACATGAGGGTACAACAATTGTCAAGAAATTTAAAGTCCAAATCCTCACAACCAAATTTCAGGAAATACATATGGAAGAAAGTGAAGCTTTCATGGACTTCTATACAAGACTGAATGAAACTGTCAACTTTATGTGAGGTCTTAGCATTAGAATCCCATAAAGTAAAGTCTGTGCAAAGATACTGCACTCATTGCCTGAACAGTTCAATTCAAAACTAACCGCGATCCAGGATCTTCATGATACGGATAATATGATGGTAGAAGAGTTAGTTTGGTCTCTTCAAACCTTTAGGTTAAATTTTAAGGCACCTAAAGTTAAGTTAATCACCCTCAAGTCTTCTAAAAGTATTTCTCAAGATAATAGTAATGATTTTAATTTAGAAACTTCTAAAGATGATATGGCTCTTTTAGCTAAAAAGTTTTACAAGATTTTTAAAAGTAAAAAGAGGATTGATTTTCAAAAAGCTATTGAAAATAAAAAACCTAGATTTAAAAATTGAAAATCTTTAATGCTACAAATCCCATGAATATGGGCATCTAGTAAACAAATGTCCTAAGAAGGACATGACTAAAAAGAAAGGAATGTTGGCTACACGGGATGATTCTTCTTGCTCTGAAGTCTCTTCTGAGTCAGAAGATTATGAAACTGAGTCGGCTAATGATGTTAAAGTCTTAATGACTCTAGCCAAGTTCACTTTTTCATATAATGATGATTCAACCAGTTAAGAAAATCTGAATGTGACAATGAAAATGAAGAAGACCTTCCAGATGCTTATGATGCCTTATACAGGGAAAGTTATAAAATTACTGTAAAGTTAAAACTTTAGAAAGAAAAGTTTTTAAAATTAAAAGAGATTTTGATAATCTAGTTTTAGTAAAATCACACTTTTCAGATTGCTTTGAAAAAACTAAGTGCGACTTAGATTTCAAAACGTCCTAAGTTGAAAAATTAAAATTTGAAAATGAAAAGATAAAACTAGAAGTCTCTTCACTTTTGAGTTTGAAGGACATATGGAAGTATGCCTAAGGTGATCCTAAATTAGAAAAAAATTTATCCGGATCCAGAAAATGTGGCGATCGATCTGGATTGGGCTATGATAAAAGTATTCCTCTTAAGAATAAAAATACTCCACCCAAATTTGTGGAAGGAGAGTCTTCTAACTCAAAAGGGAAAAAACTGAATCAAAATTATTCTAAAAATTCTAAAACTTTTCAGACTTTTAATCCTAAAAATAATCATATCAACTATAAAAATCAAAATCGTAACCCTTTGGCTAAAAAAATTGTTGATTTTCTTAAGGAGATCTTAAAATCTAACTCAGTGGGTAGGTCATTTAACTACTACAAACATAAGAAGACCAATTATACTCCTAATCCCAAAACTGTAATGAAATGTGTCCCTAAGGTTACTTGTTTGGTAACCCACACTGCTTTCAATGCTTTAAGGCATTTAAAGTGGTACTTAGATAGTGGTTGCTCTAGACATATGACAGGTGACAAAGGTTTGTTCACCAGTCTTAAAGACATGACTGATGGTTCAGTCACATTCGATGATGGTAGCAACTATAAAATTATTGGCCAAGGTATGGTTCAACTCTTTAACCTCCCTCTATTTGAGAATGTTTTATATGTAGAAGGTTTAAAACATAATTTATTAAGCATCTCTCAAATATGTGATAATAATTGTAGTGTAAAATTCACCAACCATGGGTGTAAAATTTTAAATAAAATGGTTCTGTAATAGTAATTGGTCGCAGAACTTTTGAAAAATGTTACATTGTTAATGATTAAAGCTCATCTAATCTATCGTGCTACATGGTCCATATTGATGAAACTGAATTATGGCATAAACTCCTCGGACATGTATACTACCACAACTTGTATAGATTGATCAAAAGAGAGTTGGTAAGAGGTCTACCCAAAGTAAAGAAAGTAGATAAAATATGTGGCGAATGCCAGATTGGTAAACAAACTAGGAGTACTCACAAAAAGGTGAACTCCAATGCCACATCTAAACCACTCGAACTTCTCCACATGGATCTCATTGGACTAACTAGAATGAAGAGTCGAGGTGGCAAGAAGTATTTCTGGTGATAGTAGATGACTTTACCAGATATACTTGGGTAGTTTTTATGTAACGCCCTGAAAATCGGGGGTCGTGTAGAAACCCAACTCCCGAGTTCCTGACCATCACTTATGCAACAAATATGATTATGATTTAGATGTTGTCTGATTTAGTGCATTAACATGAGTGAGATTTTACCAAACTACAATTCATACTCCAGATCCAGTGATAAAACGTAAGCGGAAGACTGAAAGATATATATATATATATATCACTGTATGTAAAACAAAACAATCTCGAACTGTCTCCAAAGTATGAATATAACTCTGAGTTACAAATACATATAACAAACCAAAATCAAAGGTCACATGATAGTCCAACTAGAAAAAATCCTGCTGATCCAGGCCACCTATGCGAAGCCGTCAGAAAACTACATGTACGAGAACTCGTCCTGGTCCTCATAGTAGTCCGGCTCCAGCTCCTGAATTGCCTCGCTATCTGCATCTAAGACAGAGTCTGGTAGGTGTTGCAAGCACCGTCCCGTAACGTACGAGTGAGTGATCAACTCAATGGAATCATAAAGTAAAGATTAGCATGTTATCAAATCAATCACGCGATAATAGTAAAGCAATCAATTAGACATTCCTAGATACTGTTATTAATGCAAGTATGAGATGTAGTAATGATGCGTGCCCACACCAACATACTCCCTCATGCGACACCATCTTACGTCTGTGGCATGCTTTCTTCCCTCAGTGCTCCACATCTTTCAGGCACATGTAGTGCGATATGGATATGATTACCGAGTTGTTATTAATCCTTTCAAACAACAAGGTTGGGAAACTAAGGTACTTTCCTTATATCATTCCCAACACAGATCCTGTCTAGGGTCATCACTCCTAGTAGTCTCATACGATGATATATTTTTAGGTCCTTGCAAGGGCTGTCATGGCTGTTGCTCACACTCGTTGCACCGCTCCCCCATCACCTTATCAATACAGGCCTAGTTGTACTCTTGTTGTTACGGAAGGGTCGTCGCCTCACGTAGACTCAGAATACGCTCGAGGTCACTACAAAGGGCTCGTCACCAATCAGAGTATGCCGACAGCTCGAATGTAGTGTCCCATACCACCACAATCGGCTCACGAGTCTAAGGTGCTCACTGGTCACTACTGGGAGGTTTATGGCCCTAACGTAGGCCGACAACTCAATCACGGTGTCCCATACCACCATGCCCGGCTCATGAGTCTTAATGGATCAAGGTACCATGGTTATCAGGGTTTTCACTGGTAAGTTCAGTACCATAGGTTCAAGCAATTATGACCAATACAAGGTGAACATACAATGGTCAGTTGGGTTGCTTGACGAGCTCGAATAGTATGAGCGCACCTCAAGCTGAACGACATGATGTGCATAAGCACCTCGTGTGGCATAACCACTGCCGTCAATCAAAGCACGACTCGAGTTCGTCGACGCGTCCTTCATGGCAAATAGGAGCCAACCACGAATTCGAATCTGTTACCGACTGCCTGGACTAGAATATAGCCCCAAGTACTTATAATCTAAATCAATAATCATATGAGAGTAAAAGAAATGAAGCACAAATAATCCAAGCATGTTAACAACATGTTATAACATACAACATAAGCAAATCAACCAAACACAAGCATTTCATATATATAAGGAAATCAATTCAATATAACAACATGGAGGAAATCATGTACATCATCATGTTAGTTGAGAATCCAATATCCAACTAATCTACAACACCATTCACACAATACTTACTAATACATACTCTTATACAAACACTTAATCTACACACATTTGTCTACATAACATATGTCAACCCAACGTGTGCATTATGGCGAATCTCTTCGCCAAACAGATCATACACGCCTAACTAGTATAATAACATGACAAATACACATGGCAATCATTTTAGCAAAATACGTACGCATACAGTATTTTCTATAAATACCTAAAATACCCTAAATCTCATATTCTCCATACGTAATTGAAATGGAAAACAGATAGCATGTTCTACACGTCAAACAGCATTCTTGTCGATAATCTACTATTAAACGACATTGAAAGCTTTGAAAATAGGTAACCTAAGCATCTAAAATCCTCACCTTACGCTGTAGAAGCGTATCGAATCGAATAGGAACTCTACGCTTCGTCAACGTCGATATGACGACCTATACCACAAGATAAGTCAGCTACTTCGCTACTTGTATCAATGGAATTCCTAAAACAGGTTAAGGTTAGGGTTTTCTTACCTAGAATGAAGTCAGAATCACTGGAAGAGTGATTAGAACACGATGGCTAAGCACGTGTAGAAGCAGGATCGAGTGGCAGGAACTTTCTCTCACAACTTCCACACAATCTCTCTTTTCTCTCTTCTCTTTCCTAGGGTTTTTACAAATTCGTATGGGAGGGATGTGAGAGGGTTTAAGGTCTTTAAATAGGTTAGAAACTCACCTATTTAGACTCTAAACCAAGGTATACTTGGGTTATAGCCAAATCAGGTCTTTCCCAATCCAAAAGAACATTTCTGGAGGTCCCCTGACTGAATGCGGTCGGACTTAAGCTTATGGATGTTGGATCCTGATCACATTAAGTTTTCAGTTCGATAGGGCTTCCAGATCGCACGTGGCGGACCAGTTTCAGTTCAGCGGTCACTGAGACTCGATCAGGGATTCCAAGAACACTGACCTGAGTGGGAAATGTTCCCTGATCCAAGGGTGTATTTGGGTCAGATTCCAATGGTCTGAATGCTTATACTTAACCCACAAGCGACACGTGCCAGATTTATTTAAATCACATTTAATTTCTAAAGAATTTCACTCTTTCTCACACTCCTTGCTCCAGGCTCATTGAAATAGCCTCAGAACATCAGTTGGGCTTGATTTTCAGGGTGATAGTCAAGTCCAACTATGCGGTCATAATGGTCTAAGTGCATTGCTACCGGACTCACGACGCGTGGTCAGAAACCATTATAAAGTTTCAAAGAGTTCTTGAGAACAGACGGGTTTAGAGTTTGATCCTAGGTTTTAGGAGGTTATAGCGTTAATGATTCCACATGTTTTGGGTCTTGCAGAACATATTTAAAGCGATCGGTGCTAATTTCATAGCTAATCTAACGTAGCGCTAGTTAACTTACAGTTAATTTCTAAAGGAATTAATCCTAAGTGATTTCTGATCGAGGTGGTACTCGGCTCTCTGTACGGATTTTTCCGAGACGTTACACTTTATCATGCCCTAGACTCGATCATCGGACTCATAAGGAACCCGATAGCCGATTCTAATTACAACAGCCTTCGTACTACCCCATTCTCGGCTCCTGAGGTAGGTTCCGATCCTGGGATCTTATAAGGAGGATTTTCATAAACATATAACCATTTTCAATACGAGCATACCCAAGATCATAGTGAGTACATCTCATAAATAATAAAGGCACACTTTACAAAATCCACTCTAAATTTGAGCTTTAGTACATTACTGAAGGGAAATACATCTAATGACAAAGGGAAGAAGGAAGAAGATCTGCAACACTAGGTCCTTGGTTCAACTCCTATCCAAGCTCTGCCTCTATGACGCTGACTTAGGATCTCCTTCATGCATCAATCGTGCATAAGCTTATAGAAAGCTTAGAGGGTAGTGAAATGTGTGACAATAGTGCGCAATAGAAGAATAATAAGGGATATAGGAAGGAAACATGATCAAAGCCAACTCCACTAGCCTTACCAAGGTTGCCATGAATGCAAGAAGCTATACCAAGCCAGTACAATAATGGAGGAAGCCATACTAAGGCTATATAATGCAATGAATACTGGGCGTCATGTAAGGCGATGCAATATAAGGCTTATACAGTCGATGCAAATGCAATGCGAAGTAATGCCATTGCTCATATCCAATCCACATATTAAGTACATTTCCATCACAAGAAAATCACTGGGGTCAAGTACACTGCAGGATGATTGCCGATCTTTAGACCCACATAGTTAAACGAGCGTAAGAGACCTCACTACCTGCCTGTGGTCAGCTAATTACCAACAAGGCTCGATGGTAGCGGACCTATTCATGAGCTAGTCAAACTCAGCCTAGCTATTGCCCTCTTTCTCTCAAGTGGGTAAGGCCACACCCCAACCTAACCAACTACGCGACAATGAGAGTCATAGTCTAATGGTGTAAGGCCCTTGTACACTCATGGTCCCACCCGATCATGGTGCTAGGGCGGATCCTTGGTACCATGAAAGTTCTAGGGTTTTCACCCAAGGGTATCCTATACACCTCATATGCTCAGGTAACATTTTTTATTTCCAATCATGGCTATCCATGATAATACCTGTGGAGGCTATGGCCCTGATGAAGTAAGGGAAAATATCCACATACTATGCAATGCCAAATGCATGAATCACACAATCAATCTGGCATTAATTCCAAGCATCCAATGTGCTCAAGTGGGGATACTACATCCCTTGGAGAAGGTAACATGTAATGCCCAATGGCATAACCATAACCACACACACACATAGTGTCAACCAAGCATACAATGATGTACATGCACCATGAAGATGAATCTAGACGCGCTATGCGGCGATATACAATGCGGTACACTCCTCCTATCCAAGAAGGGACTAAGATTTGGTATTTAGACAATATCCATAAGAAACCAACATCCAGTGGAGGCCCATTTACCTGGGGTAGTCCACGGGACTAATCATATAAGCCAGAAGACTAAATAATATAGAAATGGCCCTAACAAGAGTCAAAGATGGGCATCCAATCACACTTAGATACCATCGGGCCTACAAGGGTCCATAATGGGGACATTTAACCACCATTCTCCAAAAGGTATATCAACCATGAACTATATGGATAGAAGACCCAATGCCCACAATCAAGATAAAAATAGGTGGTCACATACATATATCCCTCATAATGGGCCATAAGAAAAAGGGTTTAATGCTACCTTCAACAACATGGGCCCCCAAGAGGGGAATTAAGGCTCAAGGCCCAATTCCTAATGGCCATAAAATTTCATACATTAAGCTGGACTTGGTGAGCAGCCTGCGTACACAATGTATGATCCAAAAATAAGTTTAAGTTTGGATGAAATGGACCCCACTACATCAGCCCAATAACTAGCAAATTAAGCGAGCAACTAAGGGCCCAATACCATCCTTATCTCAGCCCACAAGTCCATCAAAATGGTGAAAGTCAATCCATTGTATGGCTGGGCCAAGCTGGGACGTCCCTGCCCACTCTGGGTCCACTAGATGTCCCAAAAATCTGATCTAAGATGGAGTCCTCATATGATCACTAAAGGTGACCCAAAAGAATGCACTAATTAAGCCTAAGGATTATAAAATATAAGCATGAAACACATACACAAATTCTCAATATGGTAGACCCCACATCTAGTAAATTTTCAGCCATAACAATGTACATTTAAGGCCCCTTGATAAACTTTCATCCCACTCAACTTCCTGGGCCTACTAAAGCCTAGAAATTAGTCAACTATGTGGGAATGATCTCATGAAGGCCAACAATACTCACAAGGGGCCCCACTAGATGGAGGTTGTGTATACATCATAAAAGATCAAGTGGGCCTGCTACTAGATTGTAAGTGTAGCCCAAGATAGAGAGTGTCCCCATAATCGAGTGATCCAAGGCTTGGACGGCTTGGGCCAAACATACGTTAAGATAGGCTTCACATAACATACATTCATATTGGGGTCCAATAAATGTCCTAGAGCCTATGGTGGGCCCTTAACCACCCATAGATAAACCCATGAGCCTACCTTAGGATCACCCAGGAGGACATCCAACCTCAACTGGTTCTTAAGAGGTATCCCACCTCTAACCAAATACAAATCAAGGCCCAAGGCCTAAACCAATCATGGGCCTAGTGAAAAATTACACAAAGCCCAACTCATAAGCAATATGGTGGGCCCTTAAGCAATGTTTGGGCCCAACTATAAAGGTCATAAACCCACATATTGTGGTGGGCCTAGTGGGCAGCCCAATAATCCAACCATATGGGCAATTTCTATGCTTTATCCAAGTGAGTTGGTCCTCACAACTTGTCCCTAGTACAAGGTTATTTTGGTGAGCAACCAAGGGCCTAAATACTTGCACATTATGGCCCATAAACCCATTACAATAAGTAGTGAAATACAGGCCCAAAGGTCAACAGACCTAACTATAAGATCTAAGATGAATCGGCCTACTAAGGCCAACCA
This sequence comes from Magnolia kwangsiensis, assembly GCA_037074715.1. Taxonomy (NCBI): domain Eukaryota; kingdom Viridiplantae; phylum Streptophyta; class Magnoliopsida; order Magnoliales; family Magnoliaceae; genus Magnolia; species Magnolia kwangsiensis. Next base: position 81,106,604 of record CM073589.1, on the reverse strand, counting down.
AAACTATGAGCATAAATCCAAAATAAAATCCAATGGAGGTAGGCCTCCAAGTGTGCCCAAATGAAGCCCAAATGTGCCTTGGAAAATGGCAAGCTTATGTGCATAATTCATCCTTAAATATGGTGGGCTACGCTACCCCAAATCATAACATTAAGGGCAGCCAATATGGGTATATCGCTGGAATTTCTAGCCCACCCATTTCTGGGCTTACTGGAGTACAACAATAATAAATATAAATTAGGTTTATCTTCACTGGTGGCCCACATATATCCCTGTGGGTCCTACCAGATGGGAGTAATGAATCACACACATAAATTAAGTGGACTATGCTGCTGGACTGGAAGTCCAGCAACAGTCCAATGGGCCTGGGCGTCCTAAGGTGAAGGGTCTGAAATGGCCAAGTTATATGTCCTAGAGGGGGGAGGGGTGAATAGGACTATGCCAAATTAAAAAATAACAAAAGAATATAAGAAATAAGATAGCCAACAAAAGAAAGGAAATAAACTACAATAAAGGAATGTAAAGTAACCTCAAATTCAAGTCTTGAGAGGCTGATACGAATGTAGTTCTAAGGACAACCTTGCACCATAAAAACCAAGGGTTTATGGCAGGACAACGTTACTAGAACGATAAGTATCAATATCCCAAACTGAAGAGGAATAATAAAGGAAAATAACAGAAAGTAAATTCTAAACTATTACAACATTCCCCACTATGCTTGAAATAAAAATATTACAACATTCACATCCACACATACATCCCACAATCTTGAATAATGAAAGATAGGAAATATAAATCACACAACTATAAAACATAAAGAATTATACTGGTTCGCCTGTGTGTACACCAACTATTATAAAACAGACACCCAGATTGCTACTCCACTCCTAATATCCTCACACAGAGGATATTAGCATTCACTATTAAAATAGGTTTTCACAGGTTCACCCAAAACCTTCATAATCATGTCTTTTTTAACTTGGGCTTATACAATCCAAAAACCCACTTTCAGAGTTTTCTGGCTCTCCTCAGATAACCACCACAATGAGATTTTTCTGGCGAATCTCAAAACAAAACTAAAAAGAATAGAAGATTTACACAAATGTAAAATACCTCCTTCTGTAGCAGCCCGGTAAAACCAATCGGAGTAGATGATTGAATATAGAAGTTTAAAAGTCCAATACTACTTAAAATGGTTCTAGGTTCTAATTGATTTTAAATTAAACCAGTTAGGCTTAGCACTATTTGATTTTGATTCCAAGAAGAAGGAATATCACAATTCCTCTTTTCAATTAAGATTAGAATGTAGAAAAAAAAAAATTAATAAAGCTAACAAAAGTGAATATTAAATGAGCACAATGTAGCTTAAAATAAACACAAACTTATCTCAGAGTGATCCCTTGATTTTACTTGAATTTCTATTATCAAACTTTGAAATTCATCATCTATTTATAGCTGCAAAAATCGCATCTTTGACTGGTCTAGTGGACACTACGACTAGTCGTAAGAGACTGGATTTTTGAAATTTTTAGCGTGATCGGATAACACCGACTCACGACTGGTCGTAGGACCACCAGATTAGTTGCTGGACTTTAAGTCATAGAACCAGGAATGGTCGTGGGACGAGTCGACACTGTTCACACAACTAGTCGAGCAGAGTCCAGGACTGGTCGTGGAAGAATAGAAATTTTTAAAAAATTGCAACAAACTTAGGACTGGTCTTGAAATCTCTTGGACTGGTCATGAACATGTTAGGACTAGTCGAACAAGGTTCAGGACTAGTCTTAGAACAATCCAATTCCATGTAAAATGATTCAATTGAATTATGTATCCAAAGTGACCTATCCTAAGGAAAATCTAAGGTCAATCTTACCTTGAAAGCGAGATATGAACTTCGAAACTTCTTAACTTCAGATAGTAGATGAACTTTGTGAATGAAGCTTGAGATCTTTGAATATAATCTAGCACTTGAAACAAAAGATTTTTTAAAGCTTGAATAACCATTCATCTTATGTGTTGTATGTTGGCTTTAGTCTTGAACATTATCACTTCTACTATTGTAGCTAGTATTGCATTTATTGAAGCAATTTGTACTCACATTCTTCTATAGTATCTGAATTAGTTCTTCGTTCTTAACTTGAAGCAAAGTGCTTAAAGCAATGAAGTAATGTCTTGAACATTTATAACAATGAGCTGCACAAGACATAGAATAAGGTTTTGGCACCACAAAATTTGACAACCAAAGGAGCATAAAATCATAGCACTTATAGGGTCCTATGGGGCAGGGCAATTGGCCCAAAAACACATTAAATTGGGTCCCAAAAATAGAAAATTCTCAGTGAGGTGGGCCACATCTCATGTGGATCATAGATGGATGGATGGAGGGGTAACAAATATATCAAGATGGGGTGGGGGGGTGTGTGGGTTGGACGTCCCAGCTTAGTGGGCCGGCCCAACCCTGGCCACCAAATGCACAAGAGTCTGTTGACCTCGAAACTTGGTAGGTGTGTCCTACCATGGGTGGGCCACTTTTCTATAAAATTTTAAAAATTTTGGTATTTTAATTAATTTAAAGAAAATAGACTGTCCAGAAAATCTGTTTAACCTGGGCATCCCAGCCTGGTGGGCTGGTCTAGCTCTTGTCATGGTGTGTACATGGATCTGGGTAGGTCCTAAAATGGGTTGGCCACCTCTCTATAAAATTTTAGAATTTTTGGAATAACATATTATTTTAATTATTTTAAGAAATTCAAACTGTCCAGAAAATCTGCTAAGTATAGAATTTTGATAGACCTTGATCTGAGCCTCCAATGGGTGGATTAATGGCCTAAAAAAAATAGAAAAAATAGGTTTTAGGTCCCATCATATATGTACTACGAGGTGGGGTCCATTGATGTGGCCCATCAATGAAAAATTATTTAATATTTATGGAATTCCACACTGATATATTGCTGGAAACAATCCAGAAAATCCAGACTGTCCACCTCACTTGGGCCACACATTTGGGGCCTCAATTGGGGTTGGATAGGGCTGAAATTTGGGGGACATCTAGATGGAGTCCCCACCTTCAAGCGACATATAACAAATGAGACCAAACATGTCACACCTCAAACTCGAAAACTGAGCTCACAAAATTCCCAATCGCCGAATCTGGCGCCGACAGCCTCCGTAGAACCCCGTTCTCGGCTCCTACCACCCATTCGCCACGTTCCGATCCTAGGATGCTATGAGGATGATTTTCAACATCAGTTTGATTCGTAATAAGCATAACCAAAGGCATAACCCACAAACAACAACCAAAAACTCCATTACATTTCCATTATGATCAAAAACTTTATAAGTACAATGAGCATAAAGGGAAATACAATGATAAAGAACAAAAACTCCAAAATGATCTGCAAAGCGTTCCTGCCTCAGCACTGCTACGCCCCAACATCATCTGCACGCAACAGTCGTGCATAAGTTTATAGAAAGCTTAGAGGGTGGTGAAAGTGTGTGCGCAAAGTAGTAATATGATCATGCAATATTAGAGTAATGCGAAATATACTGATAGATCCATGAATACCGTTAACCTACCAAGGTTATGTGATACAAAGCATGAATGATGTCGGCCATACCAGGGCTATGTGATGCAAGATATAAGTCAAGCATACAATCCTCATATAAGTCCACATATCAATACAGCTCAAATCTGGGATATCACTGGGGTCTAGTACACTCTAAACCAGATCGTCGCCCCATTACGCGCAATAAGGTAAGTGGAAGAGACCTCACTATCTGTCTTCCAATATCGGGCTCGACTCGTCGATAGCGGACCCATTCCTTGAGTTGGTCAGACTCAGCTTAGCATTTCTCCCTGCACTCGGGCGGGTAAGGCCGGACCTCCTTCCAACCGACCACGACACAGTGGAGAGTGCAACTATCTAGTATTCGGCACTCAACGCTCATCTACCCACTTGGTCTAGACGTTGGAGCAACCTCTTGGTACCATAAGGGTTTAGGGACTTTCACCCAGGGATATCTATAACACCTCATATAGAACAAAATTTTTAGTGTCCAATCCTGTCAACCACAATACGTCTGTGGAAGCTACGACCCTGATGTCGCTAGGGCATATAGTAACCATATCACACAATGTGAAATGCATGAATCACGCCATCCAGTCATACAGCAAATCCTGCGCATATCGTGCGCTCATGTAGGGCAACACTGCCTAACCGGGAGCCCATAAACGACCTGCTCGAAGGCATATGCTATGATCAATCACCTCTCATATCAAGTATACATATGATGCGTATGAATTATGATCATGAGTCATGAAACTATACTAAACATGTAATAAAGTAATGAACTACCCTTACAACGCAAATGGGTCTAGACGGCCTACACGCAACAAGTACGGGCCTATTAATGGGCCCTGGGGAGGGTCGTAATGCGGACATTTAACCAACATTAAACTTGAAATATGGACGTCAAACCAACATTACTCCCAAGGCGTAGCCCGTAGTGAATATCATTACATGAACTAGGTTGGGATCACACATTGTAATGGGCCTTAGGTATAACCCATTGGGCCTTAAATACATCAAATGAGCCATATTATATGGGCCTTTCATTCGTCAAGTGGGCCACATCAATGGGCCGCACCAATGGGCCTTATGCACATTGTAATGGGTCATAACCCGTTGGGCCTTGAATGCATCAATTGGGCCTAAACTCATGGGTCTTATATGTAACAAATGGACCACATTAGTTGGGCCCTATATGTACATCAAATGGGCCTCAACCCATAGGCCCTAGTACATCTCAATGGGCCTTAACCCATGGGCCCCTAAAACATCAAATGGGCCTAATCCCATGGGCCTTAGCATACATCAAATGGCCTAATTCCGTGGGCCTTACATCCACATCAAGTGGGCCCCAAAGAATTACCACAAATACATTAAGATGGACCCAAAACGTGCCAAGTTGGGGTTCACTTGGACAATGGATCTGGCCCATTCTATGGCTCATGCTAAGAAATGAGCCTTTAAAATGGATAGACGGTTTGGGTTCAACACACGCATCATGGTGGGGTCCGCATGAGCTAAGGATCCGAGTCATTCTTTAGCCCAAGCCATAAAATGAGCTTACAAGGTGAATGGATAGATTGGATACAACACATGCATCATGAAGTGCCCCACTGTCACTGGACAGTGTACATAGAACACATGCACCAGGGCCCATCGTCCGCTGGACGGTGGGAATTAAACACATATATCAGGTGGGTTCCACCGTCCGCCTGGACGATGGGAATAAAACTCATACATCACTTGTGGGTCCCAAGTGAGGCCCACCACAATGCTTACATGCCATCCACCCCGTTCATGAGGTCACGTGGACCTGAGTGAAAGGAAAATACAAATTTCATCTTGATCCCAAACTTCTAGGGCCCACAAAAGGATTTTAATGGTAGAGGTTCAATTCCACTATTTCCTATGGTGTGGGCCACTAGAGAATTGGATGCGGCTAAAACTTGGCGGGGGCCCACTTCAGGGAGGGGCCCACCTCGTGGAAGGTGTGGATACAAAATATACATCATGGTGGGGCCCACAAGTGGGGCCATGGGTGGCTGCCGTCCGCCCGCCCGCTAGAGCGCAGGCAGTGCCTGCTGCCTTCTGACAGCAGCAGCAACACTGTTTCCTTTCTTCTTCTTTTTTCCTTTTTTTGTTTATCCACGAAAAATCACATGTGGGGCCCGCTACCTGAGAATCCACTCTGTCCAATGGATTCTAGGGTCCGAAATACACCAAACAAGTCTAATGTTTGATATTTTTAGCATGTAGATACAACAAGGTGGGTCCTAATAGCTTTGAATGGCAAGAACATAGTTTTCTATAGTATGGCCCGCCTGATCATCGGATTGACCTCATTCTTTGGCTCAACGCCTAAAATGATCCAGGGAATGAGGTGGACTGCGTGGATTTAATACATACACCAAAGTGGGGCCTATGAGAGTGAACCACCCCAAAAGCTTAAAAAGGATCAAGCTTATATTTGTGTTTTTCTTTTACAGAGACGTCCAGCATCCCAGACGCTGGACGGTTGGACATGTGCATTGAGGTGGGCCCTGATTAGGTGGGCCACCTCATGGAGAATAGTGTGGATATATCACACACAAAGTGGGCCACACTTGATGATTTGGATAAAATATAATTCTCATGGTGGGGTCCATTCAAATAGGGCACACAACCCTATTATACTCTCATAAAATATAAAAAAAATTAAAATAAAAAGGAGAGAGAGAGAGAGAGAGAGAGAGAGAGAGAGAGAGAGAGAGAGAGAGAGAGATGGAGAGTGGGACATGCGTGTGATGGAGGGCTCCGCCACTATGAGCCCTCTCTTATATGAAATCATACATCAATGGATCCCTCTACACATGGATTCATCAAAATCGAAAGTCAATGGTGGAGATCCTCTCCCCACCAATATGGACGGTCTAGATGACCTTTTTAATGCAAGAAAATCATCATGATGGGGTTCATGGAGAATGACCCCATCATGGAATTAGTGGGCCTTCGGCCACATCTTAGGGTCCCAAATGAGATCTAAACTATTGATCGATTGGCCTTACTTGGCCCATCTTAAAAATATGAAAAATTACTATTATCTAGCACCCACCGTTCGATCTTCTTGCTCTTATGGGTTCCTTAGCACTTTAGCTTTGATTCCAATGGAGCAGATGAGGAATGGATGGCTAAGATAGGGGATCTTAGGATGGAAAGGTGGGCCACACTTGGAGCTCTCTTGGAGAGATGGGAGAGACTCATACGTATGGGGTTTTGGTTGCTTGGGAATGGTTTGAAAAAAGAGAAAGAGAGTAGTAAAGAGAGAGGAGTGATGGGTGATGGAGTGATGGATGTGAGAACTTTTGACTTTTATGGCCTTTTGTGTAAGAAAAGCATGGGTGGTGTAAGAACTTTTTGACTTTGGAGGCATTTTGTGTAAGAAAGGTATGGGCTTGTAAGAACTTTTGGACTTTTGTGGCTTACTTGGGAAAGGGTGAAAAGTGATGTGTACTTGACATGTGCTTGACATGTGATGTGATGGGATTGATTGATTGATGGGATTGATGTGACACCTCGTAGAGATTCTCTTGGATTTCACAACACACAGTTTTCTTCACACCGAACGTTGGCCCACATCTCCTGACCAGGGTATCGCCTCGGCGCGCGAGTCACGGCATCGAAACCGCAGCAATGGTACGGTCTCTATGGTAAAGATCTTGGGTTGAGTCGACTCGAGTTGACGGCTTACGAATCAGGGTCGTGCGTAAATATCGATTAAGGGTCAAAGGTTGTCAGAATTCGACCGGTAAGACCGTGAAAGTCTACGAAACGGTACGGTCTAGGATACGAGGCTTACAAAACACCTCACCAATCATTCCAAAAATTGAGCTTAAGACAGCCCAAAAATCTGTCCAGATAGTTTCTGGATAGTAACATAATACTAAAATAAAATAATTATAATCACTATAAAAAGAGGAAATTAGTCCATGAAAATTATGGTATGGACTACCCCAGTGGGCCCCATAAACATCTAGACCATTCCTATCAATAAATACCATTTACATGTACCCTTTTTGGGTACATTTAGGGCCCTAACGTCCAAGGGTGGACTGTCAAGGACGTCTTCCCTCTTTGGACGGTCTGGATGGTTCCATGCTGTAAGGTGGGCCACACACAGCTTGATTTCAGAGATATAAACAAGAAAAATAAAAGAATCCAGCTACAAGGGAAGGAGCTCCACCACATTGAGGCCCTTCCCTTCATCACACAATCACAATTATCCACTATATCATGATTTACATGGTTTCACATGAGCATAACTCATCCTACTTAAGATCTATAGTGGAGATGCCATCTCCATCAAGGATCAAGGGTCTAGATGACCCAAGGATCCTTGATCAAAGAAAGAAAACTATATAGGTGTCCATGGAGAATGGCCCCTTGCATGGATCATGCATGCACAAAGGATGGGCTACAAGCCACATCCATGAAGACATGGGAGCCACCACCATCAATTGATGGGCCCCACAAGCTTCAAAATGAAATAAATGGAAAGAACATTTATGGAATCAAAGAAATCAGAAATTTCTATCTAAGGAACACCCACCTTAACATCTATCTTCAATCCTACACCAAAATGATCCTCTAGCTCTAAGGAAAAACTTTCTATGGTGGAGATGAGTTGAGAATGGTTAGATAAGAGGGGATTAGAGAAAAGGAGGGCTGGAGAAAGGGAGAGGGTGGGGATGGTTTGGGCTCTAGCAAGGAGAAGAGAAGGAGAAAATGAGAGGGAAATGAGATTGTTAGGGAGATGTAATCAAGAGAAATGATGAGTTTCTCAAAAAAAAAGGCTAGCAATGATGGTCTAGAGAAGATAAAAGCAATCATAGTCATGAGAGAAGTAACCCATACCTAGTCTGGGGAGGCTATAGGGTAGGCTATAGAGTAGCCTTTTTAGAAAGCTATGCATAGGATGATGTCATCAATCATGAAAAAATGTACAATGCTAGGGTGGGTCCCACCAAATCACACATCAATGGCCTAGAATGAGCACGGACCATGACTCATGTCTACAACTCGAATTGCCACACGAGATGTGGTGATGGAACTGCAGTGACGATGCGGTCGCTATGACACTAAATTTGGCTTGATTTGGGTCAGGTCTACGTGACCGGATTTGACCGGTAAGACTGCGAAACCTAGAGGAACAAAATACACACACTCGGGTAGGGTCTTACAATCTTCTTGAGAGAGAAATCAAAAACTCTTGATGAAGTAAAAAGGGTACTTAAACGTATCCAAACTGAAAAAGAATCACAAGTCACTAAGATCCATAGTGATCATGGTTCTGAGTTTGAAAATAGCAGTTTTGAAAATTTTTGTAATGATCAGGGAATATCACATGAATTTTCTGCACCCAAAACACCACAAAAAAATGGTGCAGTGGAATAGAAAAATAGAGTGCTTCAAGAAATGGTAAATGTAATGTTAAATAGTATGAAGCTTCCTAAAATTTTTTGGGCTGAGGTGGTAAATACTACTTGTTATATAATTAACCGCCTTTACACTCGAAAATTAAATTGTAAAACTACTTATGAAATGTGGTTTGATAAGAAGCCTACTGTCAAATACTTTTGAGTTTTCGGCAACAAGTACTACATCTTGTGTGATCGAGAAAATCTGGGTAAATTTGACACCAAAAGTGATGAAAGAATATTTTTAGGGTATGCTCTAAATAGTCAAGCATATCAGGTTCTTAATACGAGGACTGGTGTAATTCAAGAATCCATCAATGTGGTTATAGATGATCATTTGAATACACATGTCTCAAGTTTAGAAAATGATGAAGTTCTTTTATTTGATAAACTAGACTCTTCATCTAGTCAAAATAATACTGAACTACTGACAGTTAAAGACCATCCTTCTAATCAAATCCTTGGAAACCCTCTCACTGGTGTGCGCACTCATAAACAACTGAAAGATATGTGCAACTACGTGTGCTTTACATCTCAAATAGAATCGGCTAACATAAAAGAAGCCCTTACTGAAAAAACTAGATTATAGCAATGCAAGAAGTGCTCAATCAGTTTGTTAGAAATGATGTTTGGTACTTAATTCCAAGACCAAAAGATAAACACATTATCAGAACAAAATGAATTTTCAAAATAAGTCTGATAAACTTGGTAACATTATTAGAAACAAGGCTAGGTTAGTTGTACAAGGGTATACTCAAATTGAAGGCATTAATTATAATGAGATCTTTGCCCTAGTAGCTCATCTTGAATCAATCAGACTATTTATATCCATTGCGTGCTTTAGAAAATTTAAAATATATCAAACGGATGTAAAGAGTGAATTTTTAAACGGAAATTTGCATGAAGAAGTGTATGTTGAACAACCTAAGGGTTTTGAAGACCCTAAGCATGCTATTCATGTCTATCACCTGAAAAGATACTCTATGATTTAAAACAAGCTCCCAAGGCATGGTATGAAAAGTTGACTAAGTTTCTACTAAGTCATAACTTTGTAATGGGAAGTGTTGATAAAACATGTTTTGTAAAGAAACATAATGATCACATACTAATAGTTCAAATCTATATTGATGATATTATCTATAGATCTATTTATACTAATATGATTGTTGAATTTGCAGATCTTATGAAATCTAAATTTGAAATGAGCATGATTGGAGAAATAAACTATTTTCTAGGGTTGCAAGTTAAACAGCTCCCTAATGGTTTCTTTATCTCTCAAACAAAATATGCTCTGAACTTAGTTAAAAAGTTCAAACTTGAGAATGGAAAAATTTTTGATACTTCAATGAGTACTACTTTAAAACTCTCTAAGGATTCAACAGGTAAGAGTGTGGATCCTAAGTTATATCGTAGTATGATAGGTAGTTTAGTTTATCTAACTGCAAGCCAAACTGATATTGCATGTAGCATAAGAATTTATGCTAGATATCAGTTGGACCCAAAAGAGTCACATTTGATAGCTGTTAAGCGTATTTTGCAATATGTCGCTGGCTTAGATAATCTTGGTCTCTAGTATCCACATGATACTAGTATACAATTAGCTGATTACACAGATGCTGATTGGGTTGGTAACATTGATGATCGTAAATCAACTAGCGATGGTCATTTCTATGTTGGGAACTGTTTGGTTTCTTGGCTATAAGAAATAAAGTTTCGAATCACTCTTCATAGCTGAGGTTGAATATATTGCTGCAGATAATGCATGTACTCAACTTATGTGGATGAAGAGAATACTAAGTGATTATAGATTTGTGCAAGAAATTATAGTTTTATACTGTGACAATTCAAGTGCAATTAATATTTCTAAAAATCCATTTCAGCATTCACGAACCAAGCATATTGACATTAGATATCACTATATTCGTGAATTAGTAGAAGACAAGATAATTTCATTGGAATATATTCAGGCCGAGAATCAACTTGCTGACAAATTCATAAAATCGCTCAACAAAAACAGGTTTACAAGATTGAAATTTGATCTTGGTATGTGCAATATGAACTGATGATTTGTGTCTAGTGTATCATAATGTATATATTTTTTATTTTGAAAATTTTAATTCAAATTTTATGCAAAATTACATTTTTTGTAAGGTGCATGACCAGTCGAGTACATATTCGACTAGTCGTGGAACGATCGGTTGTGTATGTACTCGACCCATCATGAATTAAGGGTTTGGCCATTTATTTGGAAAAAATCTTCTTTTTCTTCATTTTAGTCTTCTTCTCCAACATGCCCTACCTCGACCAGTCGAACCCATCTTCGATTCCTCCTTGGTTAGTGCGTTATTTTTTATTTTCTTGTAGATTTAAGTCCTTTGCACATCATTTTCTTCATTTGTGTGGTTTATTTCATGCTTTATGATTATTTTGGGAGTTTTCTATTAAAAAATCTGATATATTAGAAACCTTTCTTGCCTCTTTTGTAATCTCTTTCTTCCTTGATTTCTTTATTGTAATGGAGGGTAGAAACAAGAAGAAATGATCTCGTGGTCCCTCTTCTTCTTGTTCTGCTCCTATCACGGTGCGTCATCTTTGGTCACCTAAGGAAGATCCTGAGTATGTGTGGGATATTCACTTGTGCAATGTGATAGTTGAATGGACTATTAATCCCAATCATTTAGCAGCATTAGCGTTGTTTCTCTCTTTCAGTCTGTAGGATGAGATAACATTCTACATTGGGGCAATTGGCATACCTCTCCATTGTGTAGGCTATGTGCTTACATTAGTGACTTCTCTTCTGAGAATCTGATGTTTACAATTACGACCAGAGAAGGAGCAATTGACGTGGATCGTCATCTTAGTTCTAGGTTAATGGATATACTTGTCAATGATGACAGTATTCCCATTCATATACTTGTTGTAAAACCATCTGAATTTGAGAAAAGAATTCTCACACGAATTTTATGTAATATGGATGCGGAATGGAGTACTGGGAATTTGATCGCTTTCAAGTTTATGTTACTCAGATACAGGGTTCCCCACTAGATTTTCGTTTCAAATGTCTACCCTCGATCTGGTAACAAAATTGAGCTTACTACATTCATGACTTGTATTTTTTGTTCTATTGTTACTGGAATCTTTATATGTCTTCCTTTGCTTATCTGTTATATCATGATTTAGTTCCGTCTCCATCAAGGTCATAGTGACATACCCTTTGCTTATCTTATGACTGTGTTAACCACACATAGTCTAGTGGCTACGCATGTTGGAGAGGCTCCCATTAACCATCTACCATTCAACAACTCAAATATTGAAAGGGCCTAGCTATATGCCCTAGAGGGGGGTGAATAGGGCAATGCTAAATAAAACTTAAAACAGCGGAATAATAAAAGAAATAAAGCACAATGCTGAATTAAAAATCAATCTCAATAAACTAGATTTAAGAGAATGATACTATATCAGTTCTAAGGACAACCTTACACCAATAACCAAAGGTTTAAGGTAGGACAACCTTATTTCTAGAACGACCTTTGTATCACAAACCAATGAGGAATAAAAAGAAAAGAAACCAAAATAACTTGTAGAAATAAATCCTAAGTTATTACAACATTCCCCACACTTGCTTGAAATAAAATGATTACAACATTCATGTCACGTCCCAAATTCGAAAATTGGATTCACATGAATCCCGATTGCCGAATCCGGTGCCGATAGCCTCCGTAGTGCCCCATTCTCGGCTCCTGACAATCAAATGCCAGATTCTGATCCTGGGATCCTGCAAGGAGGATTTTCAGAATGAATTTTTTTTTGTAATGGAGCATAACCACAAGCATAACCAAGTCACAAAACAACATCACCACATATCCACTATATCAAAAACTTTAAGTACAATGCGGAAAGGGAAATACAAGGTGATCAAAAGCTCCAAAAGATCCTGATATACACTCCTGTCTCAGCACTGCTGCCGTCCAACGCTACCTGCACGCAACTATCGTGCATAAGCTTACAAAAGCTTAGAGGGTGGTCTAAGTGTGTGCGAAAGGCAAACGCCAAGTGTACAGTATCAGAACAATGCGGAAGTATGTGGTAAGTTCATAGAAACAACCATGCCAAAGCTATGCGATGAGATATGAATGTCATCGGCCACACCGATACAATGCAAGGCCTACATAGCCGAATATCATATACGAAATGTAATCTAAACAAGTCGGTACTCCTCAAGTAAGTATATCAGTACAGTTCCTCTCTGGATATCACCGGGGTCTAATACACTTCGCAGAGACTGCCACCTCCCTGGCTGCACAGTCAAGTAAGCGGATAAGACCTCACTATCCGCCTGACCAGTAGTATGCCAATACCTACCCGGCTCGTCGATAGCGGACTCATTAGCGAGCTAGTCAAACTCAGCCTAGCTTATAGCCCTCTCACTTAGGCGGATAAGGCCACACCCCCTTCCAACCGACCACGACACAGTGGGAGACGCGGCCTACTGGTATTCGGCACTCGGGCGCTCGTGTATCCACTCGGTCTAGACGCTGGAGCATCTCCTGGTACCAAAAAGGTTCTGGGACTTTTACCCAAGGACATCCTAAGTGCCCACAGTGCTAGAATAAGTATTTCTGGCATCCAATACGGCCATCCACGATGTACCTGTGGAGCCACGGCCCTGATGTCGCTAGGGCGTGCAGTGATCAAGTCATACGTATGCGAGATGCATGAATCACGCTGTGAAAACATGCAGCAATCCAGCACGTACTGCGCGATCATGTGGGGCAGTCAGTCATATAACGAGCCCCGTAAATGGTCTGCCCAATGGCGTATGCTATGGTCAGTCATTACTCATATCAAGCATACATATGATGCGTATGGTCATGAGTCATGAGATTATTCTAAGCATGTTATAAAGCGATGAATAGTAACGAGTATGGGCCTATTAATGGGCCTTAAGGAGAGTTACAATGCGGACATTTAACCAATCGTTGTACATACAATGTGGATGTCAAACCAACATTGTTCCTTAGGAACGACCCGCCATAAATGTCATTACATGAACAATGAGAAATCACACATTGCAATGGACCATAAGGTCATTCCGTTGGGCCTCGGTCCATAGGCCATAGATACATCAAATGAGCCGAATCACATGAGCCTTACATTCATCAAATGGCTGCATTAATGGGCCTCACCAATGAGCCTTATGTACATTGCAATGGTCCATGATCCATGGGCCTTGAAACACATCAAAGTGGCCTCACAACTTGAGCCTTAAATATGTCAGATGGGCCCATACACATGAGCTTTAAATATATATCAACTAGGCCACTCCATTTGTGCCTCATGCACATCAAGTGGCTTAATCTCATGGGCTTTAATATGTATCAAATGGGCTTGAATTCTGTGGGCCTTATATAGAATAAGTGGGCCGGATTCTATGGGCATTGTATATGCCAAATGGGCCGAAACCCATGGGCATTACATATGCCAAATGGGCTTAATCCCGTGGCCTTAGGTGTGCACCAAGGTGGGCCTAGATGAATGGCCATAAATGAATCAATATGGGCCCTATATACATACCAAAGTGGGCCCATTTGATCCATGGATCTGACTCATTTTTTTTTTTTAGCTCAAGAAATGAGTTTTTGAACTGAATAGACGGTGAGATGCAACGCATGCATCATGGTGGGGGGTCACATGAAGGCCCACCATCATAATCATATTTTAATATAATATATAATTTATATACAGTATATGTATATATAATATAATATTATATATACATATATATATATATGCACATACACACACACGCATACACACACACGCACACACACATGTGCACTCACACATGCATACACACACACGCATGCACACACACACGTGCACTCACACACACGCGTACACACACACGTGTACAACATACATGCAGGGGGGGGGCTCCACCGTCCGTGCGGACGGTGGAGTTAGGTATTGACATCGCTGTGGGTCCCATGTGGGGCCCACTATAATGTGTATAATCCATCCAATCCATTTATAAGGTCATAGGGTCCTGGGTGAATAGAAAAAATAAATTTCAGCTTGATCAAAAACTTCTGTGGACCCCCCAAGGGATTTAAATGGTGGAATTTAATCACCACTGTTTCTTGTGGTGTGGGCCGCCTGAGTCTTGGATGGGCCTCATTTTTAGGGAGGGCCCACCTCAGCATGTGGGCCACCCATTGGACGGCATGGATACAAAACATACATCATGTGGGGCCCACGGTAGGGGGCCGTGGGCTGCTGTCGCCCGCCCGCTGCAAGGCCGCAGGCAGTGCCTGCGGCTCTGACGGCAGCAACAAAGCTGCTGCTTTGCCTATTTTTTTTTTTTTGAAAAAAAATATTTTCTGAGGTTTTTCATATGCGGGGCCCACTTGAAGTGCATCCACTCTGTCCATTGTATTCCCAAGCACGAAATACACCCATCAAGACCAATATCGGCCATTTTTCAGCGTGTAGGAAGAGTTTTGGTAGAGTTCAATGGTGATGGTACCATTTTTAAAACTGTGGCCCACCAAATGCTCCGATCAATCCCATCTTTCATTTCAACGCTTAAAATGGAGCTCTAAATGGGATGGACGGCATGGATTGAATACATACATCAAGATGGGGCCCATACAAGTGGTCTTTCCCAAAGGCTTAGAAATAAGCCAATATTTGTGTTTTCTTTTCTTTCCACGTCCAGCGTCCAGAGATGCTGGACAGTCTGTCCATGAGAGGTGGGCCTGCTCAGGTGGGCCACCATATGGATGTACGGTGTGGTACAACACACACTAGGCGGGCCCCATTCATAGATAAAAATGTGACTCCATGGTGGGGTCCATTCAAGTGGGTCACACAACAACATCAATACATAAGGAAAGAAAATAATAAAAAGGAGAAGGAGAAAGAGATAGAAGGAGAGTGGGACACGCGTGATGAAGGGATCCTGGCACTATGGACCCTCCGTTTCAACCATCCAATCATACATTAACGGGTCCCATTGCGTATGGGCCTTCCAAATGAAAGATCAACGGTGGAGATCCGTCTCCACTCAAAATGAATGGTCTATATGACCTCTTAATGCAAGAAAGTAAACATCATGATGGGGTCCATGGAGAATGGCCCCATCATGGAATAGTTGTGATGATCAAGATGGGCCATTGGCCACATCTTAGGGTCCCAAGTGAGATCCAAAACATTGATCGGTTGGCCTCACTTGGCCCATCTTAAAAACATAAAAAGTAGTCTAAAGAAACACCCACCACTTGATCTTCTTGGTCCGTTGAGATGCCGGTCTCCTAAAGCTTCACTTTGATGGTGGAGATGGGAAATGGATGGCTAAGATGATGGGATTTGGAGATGGGAAGTGGGCCACCAAAATGCACATTTTCTCTCCATGGAAGGCTTGGACGTGGGAGAGCTTCCTTGCTTGAGATTTGGAGTGTTGAGAAATGAGAGGGAGAGAGAGAGTTGTAAGAGTGATGGAGTGATGTGAGGTGAGTGATGGGTGAGGTGAGTGATGGGTGAAGTGAGTGATGGGTGAAGTGAGAGGTTAGTTGACTTAGGTGGTTGCTTGACTTGTGGAGAAAGGAAGTATGGGTGAGTGTACTTGACATGAGAGGTGATTGATGGGATTGATTGATGGGATTGATGGGACATATTGTAGAGATTCCTTGAGATTTGCAATGCACGGTGTTTTTGTTCGAACTGAGCGTGGGTCCGTATCTCATCGTCTGGGTATCGGATCGGTGCGTGAGTTGCGGCGTTGGAACCGCGGCGACGATGCGGTCGCAACGATACAAGTCTCGGATTAAGCCAGCTCAAATGAATAGGATACGACTTACGGTCGTGCGCAACGTCAACTATAAGTCGCGGATTGCCGGAATTTAACGAGAAGGATCGCGGGAAACAACGGAACAGTGCAGATTAGGATACGGGTCTTACAATTCATACACAAATACAATCTACAAAACTAAATGAATAACGAAATGAAAGAATAAATCACATCCATAACACAACGATATATAGTGGTTCGACTGTGTGTACACCAACTGTTATCCAACAGCCACACAGAATGCTACTCCACTCCTAATATCCTCACACAGGGGATATTAGCATGCATTATCAAAATAGGTTTCACAGGTTCACTTAAAACCTTCACAATTGTCTTTTTATCACGGGCTTACACAATCCAAAAATTCACACAATCTGAGTTTTCTAGCTCTCCTCAGATAACCAAAACAATGAGATTTTTCTGGCAAATCTTAAACAAAACCAAAGAATGTAAATTACACAAATGTAAAATACCTGAATCTCCTTTTGAAGTAGCCCGGTAAAACCAATCGGAGTTGAAGTTCGATTCAACGTTCAAAGTCCAATACTCACTTTAAGAATGGTTTTAAGTCTAATTGATTTTAAATCAAAAGGGCTAGTTCTATTTGATTTTGAATCCAAGAAGAAGGAATATCAGAAATTCTCCTTTTCTAGTAAGATTGGAATGTAGATCAAAATTAAATAAAAAATAAGATAGCAAAAGGAATATTAAATGAGCACAAAGTAGCTAAAAAATAAACACGAACTTATCTCAGAGTATAGCCTAAAGATTGCTTGAATTGAGTTGAATTGAATTGAAAAACTCTGAAGTTCATGCTCTATTTATAGCCTGAAAAATCTCATCTACGACTGGTCTTAGGATCATAGGATTGGTCGTAGCTTCAAAGATTTTTAAAGATTTCTAAGGGATAAGGATTAGCTGTTCCACGACTGGTCCTGGGTAGCCTACGACCAGTCGTGGACCAACTATGAATGGTCGTGGGTCACCTACGACTGGTCCAGATTAGTCGCTGGAGTTTGAGTCGTAGGACTAAGACTGGTCGAAGGATGAGTCATACAGCTCATAGGACTGGTCGAAGGATGTCCAGGACTGGTCATAGGACAACTAAAAAAATTTAAAAATCTTCAACAACATAGGACTGGTCCTTAAAAGTTTAAGACTGGTCGTAGCAGAGCTAGGACTGGTCTTGAAGTCCCTAGGACTGGACTTAGAACAGCCCGAACAAGCATATTAAAATATACAAATTATGTATCCAGAATGACCTACAGTAAAGCCCATCCTAAGGTCAATCTAAGGTCAAACAAATCTTAAAAGTGAGATGGACATTGGTAGTCTATACACTCAGATGACCCTTAAGAGAAGCTTGAGAATTTACGAATCTTGTTGTAGGCCTTCTCGAGCTAGATCCTTTCTTGACTTGACAAAGTCTTCTTCTATACTTGTACTTGTTTGAATCTTGAACATACATACTTGGAGACTTCTATTCTTGAATTCTTCATCCATGACTTAAAACTTTCTTCATTTAAGTTTTTGTCTTGAAATACGATGTCTTGAAGCAATGGATAGTCTCAAACATGAAACACAAGATATACAAGACATAGATATAGGTTTTGGCACCACAAAATTTGACAACCAAAGGGATATGAAATCATAGCACTTACAATATCCCCCTTTGTCAAATTTTTGACAAAACACATATCATACAGATAAGAGCAACATCATACAAATTACTCTACTCCCCCTGAGAGATACGAGTACTGCTCATGTAAACAATAAAAAATATGTAAACATCAAGACTCCATATTCTCAATCCACATATCCTTCTCAATCAATCAATCCAAACAAATTACTCCCCCTTTCCATATTACTCCCTTTTACCATACTACTCCCCCTTTTTGTCACAAAATGACAGGGAAAAGTCACAATAGAAAAGTCACAACAATATAGAGAATAATAAAAAGTAGATAATGAGAAAGAAATATGGAAGGAAATATCATATCATAAAATATAAATCCAGAAACATTAAGCCATAACCAAATTAATACAATATCCAAAATAAAAGATAAGATAATATTATACAATCCAAAAGATAATTCACCTAATCAGATCTAGAGGAGGGAGCAGGGATAGTAGGATCAATCTGGTGTAAGCCCTTATTGATGCGACGAAGATATTTTCACATATATTTAAACTGCATATCGTGGGCTACACTCATGTTATCAACCTTCTCCTCCAATGCATGAAGGCGTGCATCATAACTAGATGGATCGTAATTAGGATCATTTGGCGAATCAGTTTCTATCTCATCAAATAACCCATCCATATTAACATCTTATTGAGGAAGATCGCCAGCTTCCCCTTCATTTCCAACATCACCACCATTACCACCAACACCACCTTCATCTACTTGGCCAGGAAGCAAATCCAACTTCATCTTATTAAGATTGGCATTGTTGAAAAGAAGATGATGAATTGGTGCCTCATTAATAGGTTCATCGACAAGCATGTGAGTGGCTAACACACTCATAAGATAACCAAACGGAATATCACTATGACCCGGATGGAGACGAAACTGTATGATAAAATGACAGATCAAAAAAGGAAGGCAGACCATGGTACCAGAAGCAATAGAATGCAATACACGAACCATGAAAGAAGTCAACTCGATTTTATTACCGGACCGAGGATACAGATTTGAAATGAAAAAAATGACGTAACACTCTGTATCTAGGTAACAGATACTTTGAAGGGAGCGCATTCCCTTGTGTGTCCATTGCACATTAATTTTGCATAAGTCTCTTGTTAACATGCATTTTTTCGATTCAAATGGTTTGTCATATAGAGTATGAATCGGTATACCTTCATCATTAACGGGTATATCCATAATACCCAATATCAAATGACGGTCTACTTCAAATTTCCCTTCTCTAGTATCAATTGAAAAAGTTAAATTGTCAAGAGAGAATTCGGAGATACATGCAACCATTGAGTATGCAATTGACTGGTATGCAGGCCCACTCCAAAGAAAAATATTAGCCCAGCCAACAGATTCAAGGAGAGGAACAATACCAAATGGAGCAATGCGATTGAGATCAGCAGGATGCTCAACGATAATATTACGGACATGTAAACCCCGTACATCTTGAGGATCATCCTCGGGTGAATGAAGGTGTCATTTTGCTATCGATGTAAATCTAGATGAGGATGGACCACGGGATGTTTTCTTCTTCCCTTTAGCATCCATCTTCAACAAGATATACTAAGAGCAAGAGAAATGCACAAAAGAAGGATGAGTTTTCTCTAGATCAGCAATTTGAGAATAAACCTAAAAAACCAACAAAAGATGAAATCTAGCTAAACAATGATTAAATCAAAGCATAGAGAGCATGAATCTTCATGAAAAATGAAGAAATAGGACTAACCTTGAAGAAATACAAGAAATCCTATGACTTGTCGAGCCACGACTCGTCGTAGGTCGGAGTAGAAATGAAGAAGGAGGTTTTCCCCAAAATATATCATGTTCACGAGCTCTACGACCGGTCGAGTGCGATGCATGACCGGTCGTACCATGACTGGTCGTGTACAACTACGACCGGTTAAGTATCGACTAAAAATATATTTTTAATGTAAAAAATTAAAATTTCAACACATATAATACCAAATATAATACACTATGATACATGCAAGTAAGAATACTCAATGTAAAATACACATACCAAGATTAAATTTCAATTTATTAAACCTGCTTTTGTCGAGCGATTTAGTAAATATATCAGCAAGTTAATTTTCAGTTGATATATATTCCAAGGAAATAACTTTTTCTTCAACCAACTCACGAATGTAATGATACCTAATATCAATGTGCTTAGTATGTGAATGCTGGATTGGATTTTTGGAAATAGTTACAGCACTGGAATTATCATAATGTAGGATCATTGAATCTTAATTAATTCCATAATCACTTAGCATGCGTTTCATCCAAACTAGTTAAGTACATGCATATCCAGCTGCAATATACTCAGCCTCAGCAGTGGAGAGCGATATTGAGATTTGCTTCTTGCTGAACCAAGAAACTAAATAATTTTCAATGTAAAAATAACCACCACTGGTTGATTTTCTATCATTGATATTACCGGCCTAATCAGCATCTGAGTACCTGGCTAATTGAACACTAGTATCAAAAGGATACCAAAGACCCAGATTTATAGTACTTGCGACATACCTAATAATCCATTTAATAGCAATAAGATGTGATTCCTTTGGATTAGACTGATATCTTGCACAAATACCAACACTTAACGTGATATCAGGTCTACTAGCAGTTAGATACAACAAACTACCAATCATACTACGATATAGTTTAGGATCTATATCTTTACCCGTAGAGTCTTTTGAGAGTCTTAACGTTGTACTCATAGGAGTATCAAAGTTCTTACCATTCTTAAATCCAAACCTTTTAACAAAGTTTAAAGCATATTTGGTCTGAGAAAAGAAAATTCCATCAGGTTTTTGTTTTACTTGCAACCCTAGGAAATAGTTTAGTTCACCAACCATGCTCATTTCGAACCTTGATTTCATAAGATCTGCAAACTCAATAAACATGTTAGTACAAGTTGATCCATAAATAATATCGTCAACATAAATTTGAACCATTAAAATATCATTGTTATGTTTCTTAACAAAGAGTGTCTTATCGACACTTCCTACTTGAAAGCTATGACTAAGCAAGAATTTAGTCAATTTCTCATACCATGCCCTGGGTGCTTGTTTTAGACCATAGAGAGCCTTTTTGAAATGAAATACATGGTTAGATAACTCGGGGTCTTCAAACCCTGAAGGTTGTTCAACATACACCTCTTCATGTAAATCGCCATTCAAGAAGGCACTCTTTACTTCCATTTGATAAATCTTAAATTTTCTAAAGCATGCGATGAAAATTAAAAGTCTGATTGATTCAAGGTGAGCGACTAGAGCAAAGGTTTCATCGTAACCGATGCCTTCAATCTGAGTGTACCCTTGTACAACCAGTCTAGCCTTGTTTCGTATTATATTTCCAAGCTCATCAGACTTATTTTTAAAGATCCATTTTGTTCTGATAATATGTTTATCTTTAGGTCTAAAAATAAGATACCAGTCATCATTACGAATAAATTGATTAAGTTCATCTTGCATAGCAACTATCCAATTTTCGTCAGAAAGTGCTTCTTTCACATTGACCGGTTCTATTTAGGATGTAAAACAAACATAATTACATATGTTCTTAAGTTGTTTGTGACTACGAACTCCAGTGAGAGGGTTTCCAAGAATTTGATTAGTTGGATGATCTTTGACAGTCCTTGGTTCAGATTCTTTTTGACTTGATGAGGTATCTTGATTTTTGATAATAAGAGCTTCATCATCATTTGAACTCGGAGCTGGTGTATTCAAATGATCATCAATGACCACATTGATGGACTCTTGAATCACACCAGTTCTCTTATTTAGAACCCTATAAGCTCAACTGTTCAAAGAATAACCAAGAAAAATACATTCATCATTCTTCGTATCAAACTTTCCCAAATTTTCACGATCTCGTAAGATATAACACTTGCTGTCAAAAACTCAAAAGTATTTGATAGTAGGTTTCTTTTCAAACCATAATTCATAAGCAGTCTTATTATCAGATTTACTGGTATAAACCTGATTAATAATATAGCATACTTCGGCCCAAAGATTTCTAGAGAGCTTCATGCTATTCAACATAACATTAGCCATATCCTGAAGCACTCTATTTTTTATTTCAACCATACCATTTTGTTGCGGTGTTTTGGGTGCAGAGAATTCATGCGATATTCCCTGATCGCTACAGAATTTCTCAAAACTACTGTTTTCAAATTCGGATCCATGATCACTACGGATCTTACTAACATGAAAACCTTTCTCATTTTGGATTTGTTTAATGACCTTTTTCACTTCATCCAAGGTTTCAGTTTTGTCTTTTAAGAACGATACCCAAGTGAATCTAGTATAGTCATCTACGATAACCAAGATATATTTTTTACCTCCTTGACTCTCTGTTCTGGTTGGTCCAATAAGATCCATGTGGAGAAGCTCGAGTGGTCTAGATGTGGTATTGGAGTTCACTTTCTTGTGAGAGCTCCTAGTCTGTTTGCCCAACTGGCATTCACCACATATTTTGTCTACTTTTTGCAATTTGGATAGACCTCTAATTAGTTCTCTTTTGCTCAATCTAAATAAGTTCCGATAGTGTACATGTCCAAGGCGTTTATGCCATAATTCAGTCTCATCGGTATGGACCATGTAACATGATTGAGTAGATGAGCTTGCATCACTAACGATGTAGCAGTTTTCAGAAGTTCTGCGACCAGTTAATATAATAGAACCCTTTTTATTAAGTATCTCACAACCTTGATTAGAAAACTTCACACTATGGTTATTATTGCATATCTGAGAAATGCTTAGTAGGTTGTATTTCATGCCCTTAACATATAAAACATTCTTAAATAAGGGAAGGTTATAAAGCTGAACCGTACCTTGGCCTATGATCTTACAATTGCTTCCATCACCAAATGTGACTGACCCGTCAGTCATATCTTTTAGATCGATGAATAAAGCCTTATCGCCTGTCATATGCCTGGAGCAACCACTATCTATGTAACATCCCGAAAATCGGGGGGTCGAGCAAAAACCCAACTCCCGAGTTCCAAAATGTTATTTATGCAACATAGATATGTATGATTGAATGTTGTCTGTGATAATGTATTAAACATGAGTGAGATTAAGCTAGAACCGCATATCATACTCCAGAGACAGTTAAATTAATCAGCGGAAGTCTGTAATAGTATGTATAACATATATAAACTATTGTATGTCTCCAGAGTGTGGATATGTTACCAGGTTATATACATACATGTATACTCCAAAAGTAGACAAAACGAATATACATGAGTGCGCTAAAAATATAAAATGACAAGTGTCAAAGTATCTAATCAACCTCCCTGTAATCCCGTCAATCAGAACACGCATAAAGGAGGGATTCTCCTCATCATCATCAAGTCCAGCTCCGCCTCGCAGGCCGCGCCATCATCTGCAATCACAAAAAGGTCTGGTGGGTGTCCAGGAACACCGTCCCGTAACGTGGGAGTGAGTAGGTAACTCAGTGGAATAATAGAGCAAAGATTAACATGTTATCAAATCAATCATGCGATAATAGTAAAGCAGTAATTCAAACATTCCTAATACTGTTGTTAATGCAATTATGACATGACGTGATGTATGCCCTCACCGACGATCACCCTCATGCGGCAACATCTTACGACCGCGGCATGCCACACTCCCTAGAGTGCTCCACATCTTCCAGGCACATGCAATGCTATGGTGATATGAATTCCAAGTTGTTATTAGTCCATTCAAACAGCAGGATTGGGAAACTAAGGTACTTCCCTTGTATCAATCCCAACACAGATCCTGTCTAGGGTCGTCACTCCTAGTAATCTCATACGATGTATATTTCGTAGGTCACTGCAAGGGCTGCCAGGGCTGTTGCTCGCACTCGTTGCACCGCTCCCCCATCACCTTATCAATACAGGCCTACCGTACTCTACTGCAACGGAAGGGTCGTCGCCTCCCGTGGACTCAGAATACGCTCGCGGTCACTACAAAGGGCTCGTCGCCTGATCAGTGTAGGCCGACAGCTAGAATATAGTGTCCCATACCACCATAATCTGCTCACGAGTCTAGGTGCTCACTGGTCACTACGGGGAGGTTTGTGGCCCCAGCGTGGGCCGACAGCTCGACCACGGTGTCCCATACCACCATGCCCGGCTCATGAGTCTTTATGGATCAAGGTACCATGGTTAACAGGGTTTACAATGGTAAGTTCAGTACCCTAGGTTCAAGCAGTTATGACTCATACAAGGTGAACATACAACGGCCAGTCGGGTTACTTGATGAGCTCGACTGGCACGAGCGCATCGCAAGTCGAACGACATGAAGTGCGTAAAACACTTCGCGTGGCCTAACCACTGCCGCCAACTCCAACACGACTCGCGTTCATCGACATGTCTTTCGTGGCCAAGATAAGCTAACCACGAATTCTTTCGGTTACCGACTGCCTGGACTAGGCATAGTCCCAAACAATCATAGAATCACATCAGTAGTTGTGTAAGGGTAATGGAAATGAAATGGAACCATGTGAGTATGTTAACACATGTCATTACATACAACTTAAGCAAGTCTTCAAACACATGTCTTTCATACATATAATGAAATTATACATATCGCCAACATATAGGAAATCATCACCATCAGCGTATTAATTGAGAATTCAATCTCCAACTAAGTCATAAGAAAATCATCAAGCACATGTTATAACATACCACTTAAATGAATCATTAAGCACATGCATTTCATACATATAATGAAATCGTACATATGGCTAACATGTAGGAAATCATTCACATCAACATATTCATTGAGAAATCAATCTCAAACTAATCCATAACACCATTTAAGCCAATACATACTAATACAAGCATTTATACAAACACTTACACTACACACTTAAGTCTACATATAGTATGTCGATCCGACGTGCGCATTTAGGCGAATCTCTTCGCCAAACTAATTATGCACGCATTCCTAACTTCCTAATGCGACAACAAACCATGTCAATCACATCAGAAAAATATGAATGTAAACTGTACTTCTTACAAATGACTAAAATGCCCTAAATCTCATATTCTTCGTTAATTTACGAAACAGGAAACGGAGAGCATGTTGTACATGTCAAACGGCGTTGCCGTCAAGAATCTACTATTAAATGACATTGAAAGCTTTGGAAACAGTCAATCAAAGCGTCTAATATCCGCACCTTTTTCCTTTTAGGGGTGAGAATTCGAACGGAGCGTATACGCTTCGTCTACAGCGATAAGAGAACCTGTTTTACGAGATTTACTAACTATCAAGCTATAGAACGGAAGAAACATCAAATCAGCAACTTTCTAGGATTTTTCTTACCTGAAAACGTGGAGGAATCGCCGGGAAAGCGATCGGAGTGTGTTGCCTAAGCACGTACAGCAGCAGCAACAGGTGGCAGGAAGATCTCTCCCACCTTCTCTCACAAACTCTCACCTTTTCTCTCTCCCAATCTAGGGCTTTTGCAAATTCGGATGGGAGAGAGGAGTGAGGGTTTCAAGCCCTTTTATAAGCCCAAACTTGCCCGAAATAGGCTCGGGAACAAGTTTCACTTGAGGGGTAACCAAATCGGGGCTGTTTCGGTCCAAAAGATGCTTTCTGGTGGTCCCCTGGTCGATTGCGATCAGACTTAAGCTCATGCGTACCAGATGTAGCACGTATTAAGTTTTCAGTCTGGCAGGGTTCGCAGATCGCACGTGGCGGACCAGTTTCAATTCAGCGGTCACCGCACGTAGATCAGGGCTGAAAGTCTCATGATAATAAATAGAAATTTTTCCTGATCCGAGGGTGTAATCTGGATGAATTCTGACGGTCAGAACGCTCAATACTGACGCGTCAAGTCGTGTGCCAGATTTGAATTTGAAATTCCAATTCTGTCCCTATTCGCGGTCGCTTCAGTCCGGGTTCAATGAAATAGTCTGTGATTATCGGTTTGACTTGATTTTCGAGATGATTGTCAAGTCCAGCTGGGCGGTTCTAACGGTCTAAGATAGGAGGTATCGGACCTTCGACGCGCGGTCTAAATCAAATACAAAATTTCAAAGTGGTCCAGAGAACAAACCTGTTTAGAGTTTGATCCAAGGTTATAGAGTATTATGGAGTCATACGTTCTACTCGATTTGGGTCTTGTAGAACGTATTTAAAGTGATCAGGGACTATTTCCCAGCTACTCCAGCGTTGCGCTAGCTAACTTATGCTTAGTTTCTAAAGGAATTAACCCTAAGTGATTTCTTTGGCTATGGAATTAGGTTCTAAGCGATTTTTCAGGTGTTTTAATTGACCCACTGTCTAAGGACGTCAAATCCCAGATTGGCCAAAATCCGGGGTGTTACAATCTAGGTATCACTTTGAATGGCTTGTAGCTTTGAAAGAAGTGTGGGCAACCAGCAGGCAACTTTAAGAACCCATTTCAGAACTGTTTTAGGTTTAGGAGTATAAATGGTCTTTTTCTGTCTGTTGTTATAGGAGAGACCTATAGAGTTAGACTTTAATAGCTCCTTGAGTAGATCGATTATTTTTTCCGCCAGTGGATTTCAGTTTTGAAAATCAAAGTTGACATAATTACCTTTAGGTTTTTGAAAAGTCCTTGAATTTTTAGAAAAACCTTGATAAGTATTCTTTTCTTTTGAGGTTGAAGACTCTCCTTTTACAAATTTAGGAGTAATATTCTTTTGTTTAGGAGATATATTCTTATCATAACCCAACCCAGATCGATCGCCACATTTTCTTGATCCGGATAATAATTTTTTCAATTTAGGATCACCTTGGGCATATCTCCAAGTGTCTTTCAAACTCAGAAGAGAAGCTACCTCATTTTTGAGTTTCTCATTTTTGGATCTCAAATCTTCAATTTTGGAGGTTTTGAAATCTAAGTTACATTTGATCTTTTCAAAAGAATAAAAAATATGAGACTTTTCTAAAACGAGAGACTCATAATCTTCTTTAAGCTTAGAAATTTTTTCTTTTTGTAACTTAAGCTTGATAGCAATTTTACAACTCTCCTTATAAAGGGCATTATAAGCAACCTGAAGATCATCTTCATTATCAATCACTATTCAGATTTTCTTCACTAGATATATCATCATTATTTGAAAAAGTGATCTTGGCTAGAGTCAGAAGGGCTTTAACATCATCGCCCGACTCGGTTTCATAATCTTTTGATTTAGATGAGGATTCAGAATCAGACGATTCATCCCAAGTAGCCAACATGCTTTTCCTTTTTTATTTATCCTTTTTAGGACATTTTTTAGCTAAGTGCCCATACTCTTGACAGTTGTAACATTGAATATCTTTCAAAGATTTTTGAGCTCTAAGTTTAGATCGTCTCTTATCATTTGACTTTTAAAATCAACTTTTTTCTTACTTTTGAAAATTTTGTAAAACTTTTTTGCTAAAAGCGCCATATCATCTTTGAAATTTTCTAAGTCCAAAGTGCTTTCTTGTGAAACATTTTTAGATGATTTGAGAGTAATTGATTTTCCTTTAGGAGCTTTAAAGGTCAACTCGTAGGTTTACAGTGAACCAACTAGTTCCTCAACCTTCATGGTATCCATATCACGAAGTTCCTGAATCGCGGTTACTTTAGAATTGAACTGAAGTGAGCGTAGTATCTTTGTGCATACTTGACTTTCTGAGATTCTATCACCAAGACTCCACATAGAGTTCACAATGTCATTCAATCTAGTGTAGAAGTCCATAAACATCTCATTCTCATCCATATGAATTTCTTCAAATTTAGTTGTGAGGAGTTGGACTTTAGATTTCTTGACAATTGATGTACTCTCGTGTGTCATTTCCAATACATCCCATGCTTGTTTTGCATTTTCACAAGAGATGATTCTTTTGAATTCATCTGGTGATAATGCACAAGTAATTGCATTCAGTGCTTTTGCATTGGCATTACTTTCACTTTTCTGAAGTGTAGTCCAAAGAGAATAAGCCGTTACTTTCATTGATTTTGAATCATCGTCATTAGTTACTTCAGTGATAGGAGGGTTCCATTCATTCACTGTGGCAAGCCACACACTTTCATCCAAGGATTTGAGGAAGATCCTCATCCTGGCTTTCCAATAGGCATAGTTTGTGCCATTAAAGGGTGGTGACCTAGTGACTAATATGCTATCAAAATTTGACATCTTAATATAGCTTAGATCGTTAGCTCAGGAAATAAATCCATTAAATAAACAATAAGCATGAGCTATTAGGCTCTGATACCACTTGAAAGGGCCTAGCTATATGCCCTAGAGGGGGTGAATATGACAATGCCAAATAAAACTTAAAACAATGGAATAATAAAAGAAATAAAGCACAATGCTGAATTAAAAATCAATCTCAATAAACTAGATTTAAGAGAATGATACTATATCAGTTCTAAGGACAACCTTACACCAAAAACCAAAGGTTTAAGGTAGGACAACCTTAGTTCTAGAATGACCTTTGTATCACAAACCAATTAGGAATAAAAAGCAAAGCAACCAAAATAACTTGCAGAAATAAATCCTAAGTTATTACAACATTCCCCACACTTGCTTGACATAAAATGATTACAACATTCATCCACAAATACAATCCACAAAATTGAATGAAAAACGAAATGAAAGAATAAAGCACATCCACAACACAATGATATATAGTGGTTCACCTGTGTGTACACCAACTGTTATCCAACAGCCACACAGAATGCTACTCCACTCTTAATATCCTCACACAGGGGATATTAGCATGCACTATCTAAATAGGTTTCATAGGTTCACCTAAAACCTTCACAATTATATCTTTTTATCACGGGCTTACACAATCTAAAAACCCACACAATCTGAGTTTTCTAGCTCTCCTCAGATAACCAAAATAATGAGATTTTTCTGGCAAATCTCAAACAAAACCAAAGAATGTAAATTACACAAATATAAAATACCTGAATCTCCTTTTGAAGTAACCAGGTAGAACCAATCGGAGTTGAAGTTCGATTCAACGTTCAAAGTCCAATACTCACTTTAAGAATGGTTCTAAGTCTAATTGATTTTAAATCAAAAGGGTAAGTTCTATTTGATTTTGAATCCAAGAAGAAGGAATATCAGAAATTCTCCTTTTCTAATAAGAATGGAATGTAGATCAAAATCAAATAAAAAATAAGCTAGAAAAAGAAATATTAAATGAGCACAAAGTAGCTTAAAAATAAACACGAACTTATCTCAGAGTATAGCCTAAAGATTGCTTGAATTGAGTTGAATTGAATTAAAAAACTCTGAAGTTTATGCTCTATTTATAGCCTGAAAAATCCCATCTACGACTGGTCTTAGGATCCTAGGACTGGTCGTAGCTTCAAAGATTTTCAAAGATTTCCGCGGGATAAGGATTAGCTGTTCCACGACTGGTCCTAGGTAGCCTACGACCGGTCGTGGGCCACCTACGACTGGTCGTGGGTCACCTACGACTGGTCGTAGGACCCCCAGATTAGTTGCTGGAGTTTGAGTCGTAGGGCTAAGACTGGTCGAAGGACGAGTCGTATAGCTCACAGGACTGGTCGAAGGATGTCTAGGACTGGTCGTAGGACAACTAGAAAAATCTGAAAATCTTCAACAACCTATGACTGGTCCTGAAAAACTTAAGACTGGTCGTAGCAGAGCTAGGACTGGTCTTAGAATAGCCCGAACAAGCATATTAAAATATACAAATTTTGTATCCAGAATGACCTACATAAAGCCTATCCTAAGGTCAATCTAAGGTCAAACAAACCTTAAAAGTGAGATGGACATTGGTAGTCTGTACACTCAGATGACCCTTAAGAGAAGCTTGAGAATTTACGAATCTTGTTGTAGGCCTTTTCGAGCTTGATCCTTTCTTGACTTAACGAAGTCTTCTTCTATACTTGTACTTGTTTAAATCTTGAACATGCATACTTAGAGACTTCTATTCTTGAATTCTTCATCCATGACTTGAAACTTTCTTCATTTAAGTTCTTGTCTTGAAATACGATGTCTTGAAGCAATGAATAGTCTCAAACATGAAACACAAGATATACAAGACATAGATATAGGTTTTGGCACCACAAAATTTGACAACCAAAGGGATATGAAATCATAACACTTACAAAAATTAATAAGATGAATTTGAGATTGGCTCCAAGCTAAGGTGATTTAGGTGTTGATGGAGCAGCAGAAGTAACTGAAGAGGAGGATGCTTTACCTCTTGATGATATTAATATGGATGACATTTTTGATGAGACTCTGCGGCTGATCCTGATTATCAGCCTTCTAATTTTGATGCCCGTCTGCGCACTCTTGATGACAAGGTTGAAGGTATGCATGTGTCCCAAAAAATGCAATTTAAATATATGCGCAAATATCTTAGGCGCATTAATAAGTGACTTCATCAAATTGATCCATCCATACTTGCTCCCGCTTCTGGTTCAGATTAGTATTTGAATATCTGATATGTAATAACTTTTATACTCGAATTTCTCTTATTTTGATGTACTTGGACATGTTTTCTTATTATTATGGACATGTTTAACTAGTTATCTTGAGCATATGTTCTCTCATTACTCATTGCTATTTTCTTTACTTCCATCTTCATTTATAAGTTCTTTCTTTTGTTATATTGTGAGAAAAGGGGGGATAATTTGTGTTGATAAATGCCTAGTTCATTTTTTTTATCTTATGAAATGTGGAGGATGTGGAGTAGAGAAGAGAAGAGTGGAAAAGAGAATTATAGCAAATTTTCACCTCTTGAATTCTATAGAGTAATATATTGAGGGGGAGTATTTGGTTTACTATTTGGTTCCTTAACTGGTGGTTCATGATTCCTTATTGTGCATATTATGCTTATTTTAATGTATTTTGTTTTGTCACAAATTTGACAAAGGGGGAGATTGAGAATGTTATCTGATCTAGCTCTTAGATTTGTCAAATTTTGTAGTGCCAAAATCTCTTGAAATATGTATCTTGTGTAGCTCAACTTTACATCATCCTTTCTTACATTCAAGTACAAGAATAAGAGTTTCTACATCAATTACTTCAAGTATAAGAATAAGAGATTCAAGTACTACAATAAGTGATAGATCAAGTTTTCAAGCTTCAACTATATTAAGACAATGTGCTTACTTTGGAATTCAAAGCTTAAGTAATCTTCTTAAGTTGGAACTCAAAGTTACAAGGTCACTACCTTAAGCACATCTTCGGAAAAAAATGACAAACTTCAAGTACTTCAAGATAAACTATCAACCGAAGCGAACGATGTTTCAACGTTCAAGTTTCACCTATAAGGTATGAATGACCCTAGATTGACCCTAGGTTAGGTCATATTGATTACATTCTTACCTTGGGTCATGATATAATTTTATAGACTTTTTCTCGACTAGTCCTGGCTTATGTTTGACTAGTCCAAGTACTGGCTCGACCAGTATAAGAATTTTCTTGACCAGTCCAAGGTTTGTTATAGATTTTTTGTATTTTCTGTTGAATCCTTGACTAGTCCTGGAGACTGCTTGACTAGTCAAGTGAACAGTGCTTAACCAATCGCATAGGCTCAACTCAAAGTGCCAGCCACTCGACCAGTTGTGGACCTATCTTACCTTATCGCACCTGAAATTTTGATTTCTTGTTGGTCCTTTGACTAGTCGAGTTGTCCTCTGGGCCAGTCAAGTGAATAATTTTTTCACCTATAATTTGAGCACGATTTTTAGAGTTTGATAAGTCATTCAAGAAAAATCAAGACACCTCTCTAAGAGATAAGTTTGTGATATTCTTAAGCTATTTAGTTCTCATTTAATATTCTCTTTAATTTAGCTTAATTTTTGTATTTGATTTTGAGTTATATATTTCAATCTTACTTGAAAATGGGACTTAAGTTTTTTCCCTTTCTTGGAATCAAAATCAAATCAAGCTAGCCTAAAGTGATTTAATCTAAAAATCATCTAAAACCCTTTCATACATGAGTGTGAACATTGAACATCTATGTTGAACATCTACTTTGAATTGGTTCTATCGAGCTTCATCAAAGGAGAATATTTAGATAAGTATATTTACGTTTTTGTAAATCTCTTTTTTGGTTTTTGATGTTGTGATAGAAAAATCTCTGTTTTGGTTTGTCTGAGGTGATCAAGAAAATCTCAGACTGTGAGGTTTTCAAATTGTGTAAGCCCACTTGAAAGACACAATTGTGAAGGTTTTAGGTGAACCTTAAAAAACCTATTTCATAGTGAACGCCAATATCCCGAGGGATAGGATTTTGAGAGTGGAGTAGTTGTGTGGCTAGTTTTCTAAATAGTTGGTGTACACACAAGAGAACCACTATAATTACTCGTGTTATGGTAGATGGTTGATTGTGGCTTTGTGTGAATGTTGTAATTTCTTTTTAAGCCTTTGTGGAGAATGTTGTAATCTCTTTTATGTAAGTGTGGAAATGTTGTAATATCTTAGTTTACTTTCTTTGCTATTTTTATTCTCCTCTGTATGAGTTTGGGATTTTAATACATAGACCGTTCTAGAAATCAGGTTGTCCTACTATAAGCCATTAATTTTTAGTGTAAGGTTTTCCTTAGAACAACATCTGTATCAACCTCTCAATACTTGTACATTTGAGGTTGCTAT
Source organism: Magnolia kwangsiensis (assembly GCA_037074715.1). Lineage (NCBI taxonomy): Eukaryota > Viridiplantae > Streptophyta > Magnoliopsida > Magnoliales > Magnoliaceae > Magnolia > Magnolia kwangsiensis. The sequence continues at coordinate 81,073,447 of CM073589.1, read as the reverse complement.
TATTTCTGCTTTAAAGGATTGTTAAGTACTATATTTATTTATATTTATCTAATTTTGTATTTAATTTTTTAATTTAGCATAGTCCTATTCACCCTCCCTCTAGGACTCTTAGCTCGGTCTCTTCACATCTTCTACTCCTAAATCATCAAGTGTGCCACCAGGTCTCGTGGTTGACGGCTGAGGGTATCCGCCATCACATTTTCCTTGCCTAGGTGGTACTGGAGATCAAAATCATAATCCTTCAGGAGCTTTCCAATGCCTCTGCCTCATGTTCAGCTTAGACTAAGAGAATAGATACTTCAAGCTCTTGTGGTTGAAGAAGTGCTTAAATTTAACCCCATAGAGATATTGTAAGTGTTATGGTTTATAGCTCCTATTATTATCAATTTTGTAGTCCCAAAACCTCTTGGAATCTGTCTTGTGTAGTGCTTCTACAAATTCAAGACATTATATCTCATGTACAAGTTCAAAGGTCTTTACTCCAAGAACTTTAAATGCAAGATTACATATTTATGTTCAAGTACAACACCAAGTGTGAATTCAATCTTTCAAGCTTCAATAATTCAAGTTTTCAAAGCTTCGTCCAAGTTAAGACAAAGTTCTTTACGTTGAACCACATGCTCGAGCTTCAATGTTAGTCATATTTAAGCTTCAAGAGTCTCAAGTTCAAGCTTCATCATCTCAAGCTTCGTGAACTTCAAAGAACAACTATCAACTGAAGAAAAAGAAGATCAAATGTTCATACATCATGCATAAGGTATGAATGACCCTAGATTGACCATAAGATAGGTCATTTTGAATATATAATTTAATTGGGTCACTTTATAAGTGCATGTCTGTTTCTCAACTAGTCTTAGACTATGTTCGACTAGTCCTAGCACTGGCTTGACCAGTCCAAGAAATCCTCCACCAGTCCTAAGTTTGTTGCTAATTTTTTAAATTTTTTTAAGTCTCAACCAGTCTTGGAGACTGCTTGACCAGTCGTGTGAACAGTGCTTAACCAGTCTTGTAAGCTCGACTCAAATCCAACAACTAAATGGGTCCCACACGACCAGTCGTGGACATGACTTGATCGATCGAGAAGGTCCTTTGACCAGTCGTGGAACGACATTATCTTATCATGCCAAAATTTTTTAAAGTTTGTTGGTCCTTCAACCAGTTGTACGGACCTCAGGACCAGTTGTAGATGGGATTTCTGCACTTATAAATAGAGCGCGAATTTCAAAGTTTGATATCTAATTCAAGAAAATCTAAGACAACCCTCAGAGAGATAAGTTAGTGATATTCTTAAGTTATTTAGTGCTCATTTAATATTCTCTTTATTTAGCTTTGTTTGTAATTGATTTTGTATTCTGCATTCCAATCATAGTTGAAGAAGGGATTAAAATTTTTTCATTTCTCGGAATCAAAATCAAATGAAGCTAGCCCAAGGTGATGTAATGTAAAATTAATTTAAAATCTAGAACCATTCCACAAATAAGTGTGAACATTGAACTTCTACGTTGAACTTCTATGCCGAATTAGTTCTTTTGGGCTACATCAAAAGACGAATATCCAGTTATGTATTTTATTGCTTTGTAAATTCATTGTTTTAGTTTTATTGAGATTGTGCCAGAAAAATCTCTTTATTTTGGTTTGTCTTAGGTGACCCAGAAAACTCAGAATGTGGAGTTTTTTGAATTGTGTAAACCCACTTGAAAGACACAATTGTGAGGGTTTTAGGTGAACCTTAAAAAACCTATTTTCATAGTGAATGTTAATATCCACTATGTGAGGATATTAAGAGCGGAGTAGTTGTGTAGCTATTTTTCTAAACAATTGGTGTACACACAAATAAACCGCTACTATTTCTGGTCTTGAGGTAATTGATTGAATATTTCATTTTGTGGATGTTGAAATTTTCCTTTATGCATTTGTGGAGAATGTTGTAATTTCTTTTATGCAAGTGTGAGAATGTTGTAATGGCTTAGTTATTTCATTTATTATTTATTTCTTTATTCCTCTTTATCAGTTTGAGTTTTTGATACACAGACCGTTCTAGGAATCAGGTTGTCCTACCATAAACCTTTGGTTTTTGGTGTAAGGTTATCCTTAGAACAACATCTGTATCAACATCTCAATACTTATGATTTGAGGTTGTTATTCATTTCAGCATTGTGAAATTGTTTATGTGCTATCTCTATTTATTTGTTTAAATTCTATTGTTAATTTTTTAATTTGGCATAGTCCTATTCACCCCCCCCTCCCCTCCCACCCTCAAGGACTCATAGCTCGACCTTTTTAAGTGGTATCAAAGCCTAGTAGCTCGTTTTAATTATTATTTATTTTGGATTAATTTCCTGAGCTAATCGATTTGAGCTTTGTAAGATGTTAAATTTTGATAGCCTTTCAGTCACTAGGCCTCCACCATTTAATGGCTCAATTATGCCTATTGGAAAGCCAGTATGAGAATTTTCTTAAAATACATGGATGAGAGCGTGTGACAGGCCAAAGTGACTAATTGGACCCCTCCTACCACTGAATTAACTTGTACTGACGGATCCAAAACTATAAAAGTCTCACCTTATTTTTCTTGGACCACTCTTCAAAAAAGTGAGAGTAGTGTCAATGCAAAGGCTCTAAATGCTATTACTTGTACACTATCACCGAATGAATTTAAGAGAATTATATCCTGTGATACTGCAAAGTAAGCCTGGGATATTTTATATATGACACACGAGGGAATAATAATTATCAAGAAATCTAAAGTCCCAATCCTCACAACCAAATTTGAGGAAATACGTATGGAAGAAAGTGAAACCTTTATGGACTTCTATACAAGATTGAATGACATTGTGAACTCTATGTGGGGTCTTAGTGATAGAAACCTAGAAAGTAAAGTCTGTGCAAAGATACTACGCTCACTGCATGAACGGTTCAATTAAAAGGTGACTGTGATCCAGGAACTTCGTGATATGGATAATATGAGGGTAGAAGAATTAGTTGCCTCATTACAAACCTATGAGTTAAACTTTAAAGCTCTTAAAGGTAAATCCATCACTCTTAAATCTTCTAAAAGTATTTCTCAAGAAAATTGTAGTAATTCTGATTTAGAAAATTTTGAAGATGATATGGCCCTTTTAGCTAAAAAGTTTTATAAGTTTTTCAAAAGTAAAAAGAAGGTTGATTTTCAAAAACCTAATGAAAAGAAAAGATCTAAATCCAAAACATGGAAATCTTTAAAAGATAGTCAATGTTACAACTGCCATGAATATCACCATTTAGCAAACAAATGTCCTAAAAAGGATAAACCTAAAAGGAAATGAATGTTGGATACTTGGGATGAATCTTCCAGCTCTGAAACCTCTTATGAGTCAGAAGATTCTAAAACTGAGTCGCATAATGAAGTCAAAGCCCTTATGACTCTAGCCAAGTTCACTTTTTCCGATCATGATGATTCAATAGTGAAGAAAATCTAAATAGTAATCATGAAAATGAAGAAGATCTTCAAGATGCTTATAATGATCTATATAAGAAAAGTTGTAAAATTGTTGTAAAACTAAAACTTCAGAAAGAAAAGTTTTTAAAACTTAGAGAAAATTTTGATAATATTGTTTTAGAAAAATCTCATATTTCAGACTATTTTGAAAAAACTAAGTGTGACTTAGATTTTAAAACCTCCCAAGTTGAAAACTTAAAATCTAAAATTGAAAAACTAAAATTTGAAGTCTCTTCACTTTTGAGTTTAAAAGAAACATAGAGGTATGCCCAAGGTGATCCAAAATTAGAAAAACTTTTATACGGATCCAAAAAATGTGGCGACCGATCCGGATTGGGCTATGACAAAAGTATTCCTCCTAAACATAAGAATACTCCACCCAAATTTGTGAAAGGAGAGTCTTCAAACTCAAAAGGAAAAAGCCTGACTCAATACAATTCTAAAAAGGCTAAGACTTTTCAAACCTTAAAACTTAAAAGCAACCATATCAACTATAAAAATCAGAATCATAATCCTTTAGCTGAGAAAATTGTTGATTTACTTAAGGAGCTCTTAAAATCTAACTCAATGGGGAGGTCTTATATCAACTACAAATATAAGAAGACTAACTATACTTATAAACCCAAAATTGTAATGAAATGGGTTCCTAAGGTTACTTGCTTGGTTGCCCACACTGCTTTCAAAGCTTAAACCTATTCAAAGTGGTACCTAGACAGTGGATGCTCCAGATACATGATAGGCGATAAAGGTTTGCTCACCAATCTTAAAGATATGACTGATGATTCAGTCACATTCGGTGATGGTAGCAACTGTAGGATTGTTGGCCAAGGTACGGTTCAACTCTTTAACCTCCCTCTATTTAAGAATGTGTTATATGTAGAAGGATTAAAACACAACTTATTAAGCATATCCCAAATATGCGATAATAATCAATGTAAAATTTACTAACCTAGGGTGTAAAATTTTAAATAAAAATGATTCTGTAATATTAACTGGTCGCAGTTTTTCTGAAAACTGCTACGTTGTAAGTGATTCGAGCTCATCTAATCTATCGTGCTACATGGTCCATACTAATGAGACCGAATTATGGCATAAACACCTCGGACATGTACATTACTGTAACGTGTATACATTGAGCAAAAGAGAGTTGGTAAGAGGCTTACCCAAAATACAGATAATAGATAAGATATATGACGATTGCTAGATTGGCAAACAAACTAGGAGTGCTCACAAAAAGGTGAACTCCAATGCCACATCTAAATTGCTCGAACTTCTCCACATAGATCTTATTGGACCAACTAGAACGGAGAGTCGAGGTGGTAAGAAGTATATACTGGTAATTGTTGATGACTTTACCAGATATACGTGGGTAGTCTTCTTAAGGGACAAATCAGAAACTCTCGATGAAGTAAAATGGGTACTTAAACCTATCCAAACTGAAAAAGAATCTCAAGTCTGTAAGATCTGTAGTGATCATGGATCAGAATTTGAGAATAATGGTTTTGAGAAGTTTTGCAGTGATCAAGGAATATCACCTGAATTCTCTGCACCCAAAACACCACAACAAAATGGTATAATAGAAAGAAAAAATAGAGTGCTTCAAGAAATGGCAAACGTAATGTTAAAAAGTATGAAACTCCCTAAAAATCCTTGGGCAAAAGCTGTAAATACTGTTTGTTATATAATTAACCATGTTTATACTAGAAAATTAAATATTAAACTGGCTTATTAAATGGGGTTTGATAAAAAGCCTACTATTAAATACTTTCGAGTTTTTGGAAGAAAGCGCTACATTTTACGTGACCGAGAAAATTTGGGTAAATTTGACACCAAAAGTGATAAAAGGAAATTTTTAGAGTATGCTCTGAATGGTCGAGTTTATCGGGTCCTTAATAAGAGGACGGGTGTAATTCAAGAGTCCATTAATGTGGTTATTAAGGATCACTTAAATACACCTGTATCAAGTTCAGAAAATGATGAAGATCTTTTAATTGATAAACCAGATACTTCATCAAGTCAAAATAACTCTGAACTAAGAACTATTAAAGGGCATCCAACTAATCAGACTCTTGGAAACCCTCTCACTGGTGTGCACACTCACAAACAACTGGAAGATATGTGTAATTATGTGTACTTTACATCTCAGATAGATCCGGCTAATGTAAAAGAAGCTTTTACTGACGAAAATTGGATAGTTGCGATGCAAGAAGAGCTCAATCAATTTGTTAGAAATGATGTTTGTTACTTAGTTCCTAAACTTAAAGATAAACACATTATCGGAACTAAATGGATTTTTAAAAATAAGCCTAATGAACTTGGTAATATTATTAGAAACAAGGCTAGGTTGGTTATACAAGGGTACACTCAAATTGAAGGCATCGATTATAATGAAACTTTTGTCCTAGTAGCTCGTTTTATATCAATCAGATTATTTACTTCCATTGCATGCTTTAGAAAGTTTAAAATATACCAAATGGATGTAAAGAGTGCTTTTTTAAATTGCGATTTGCATGAAAAAGTGTATGTTGAACAACTTACGGGTTTTGAAAATCCTAAGTATGCTGATGATGTATACCTCCTAAAAAATGCCTTTTATGGTTTGAAAGAAGCTCCCAAGGCATGGTACGAAAAGTTGACTAAGTTTCTACTAAGTAATAATTTTTTAATGGGAGGTATTGAAAGACATTGTTTGTAAAGAAACATATTGATCGCATTTTAATATTGAAAATTTATGTTGATGATATCAATCTAACCCTAAGGAGTCACATTTAATTACTGTTAAGTGGATTATTTGATATGTTGCTAGTTCAGTGATATTTTATTTAAACCAATCTGATTTAAATGATTTTAAACTCACAAGTATACGAATCAGATGTAGATATGATACGTATTACGAGATCATTTCCATGAGGACTAGTTGTCATAATTCATAATTTAGGATTCTTCTTAACTAAATCCGACAAATAGTTTTACTAACAATTAAGTAAAATAACAAAAATCTATGAAAAATAACTGAGAATAATGAGGAGAATTCAATCAAGGAGAGTACTGGGACTTTTGAATCCACACTTAATTATCCTGACCCTTGTTTTACCTGTTGATTCACCCTAATTTAGATTGATATAAATTTAATAGATAAAGCACACTCTATGTCCTTGGTCGGGCACACAGAATGTATAATCCCTTATATCATATGGATCATATCTTTCCATCCATGGTCAGGTATGGAGAGATGTAGATTTCTATTTCTTTCTCCATAGGAAACTTGTTCATGGTCAAACACAAGCATCTAGAATAAGATTCCAAACAACATTCACATCTAGACTTTGGTTAAGCTCATAGAATGGAGAAGTATAGAAATTTCATGTAAGTACACTAGAGAAAGAAATAAATCAATCAAATCAAGATGAAATCAACACAAAACAAGAGTCTTCAAATTAGGGGCTTCATCTCAGCCCTAGTTAAGAAGTTTAGCAATCCATAAATTTAAATAGAGAGAAGGAAAAATAAAATTTAAAAAAATAAAAACATCTCCCTTCTTTCTTCCTCTCTCTCTCTCTCTCTCTCTCTCTCTCTCTCTCTCTCTCTTTCTTCTCTTTCTTCTCTCCCAAGCTTTAGATCTACTCTCCCCCTTTCTTAAATCCCCCAAGCTCCCCCCTTGCTTTCACGTCCACAACCCCTTTTATAGCTGCTGGAGGGCGGTGGAAAGCTGGAGTCGGTTGGTGAGGCTTTCGCAGCAATAGCGCGTAACAGGTTTTCGCAACAAAGCTCGGGGCTTCATAACTCCCACTTTCCTCGCTCAATTTCTAAAGAAACATCATCTTTTAGGACATTTTTGAGTGCACTACATGATGGATGGTTTAAATTTGCCATATGATCAAAGATGGTGGGCCACAATCACCCGAAAGTCTGAGTTTCATTGTAACACCCTGAAAATCGGGGGTCGTGTATAAACTCAACTCCCGAGTTCCAGACCGTCACTTATGCAACAAAAATGGTTATGATTCAATGTTGTCTGATTTAAAGCATTCACATGAGTAAAAGTATACCAAAACTGCAATTCATACTTCAGATCCAGTGATAAAAGCAAGCGGAAGACTAAACAATGTATATATCACTGTATGGAAGAACAAAGTAATCTCATCTGTCTCCAAAGTATGACTACATCTCTGAGTCTCATTTACATATACATAACAAAAGAATAATGTTCAAAAGAAAGTCCCACTGAGGTCCCCTCGATCCAGGTCACCTACGGGAAGCCGTCGTGATACTGCATATACGAGAACTCATCCTGGTCCTCGTCGATCTCTGGCTCCACCTCCTGGATCTCGTCCTCACCTGCAGCTACAACAGGGTCTGGTGGGTGTTGCAAACACCATCCCGTAACGTGGGAATGAGTGATCAACTCAGTGGAATCATAGAGCAAAGATTAGCATGTTCATAATTCAATCACGCGATAATAGTAAAGCAGTAAATCAGACAATCCTAATACTGTTGTTAATGCAAGATGATATGACGTGATGTATGCCCTCACCGACGATCACCCTCATGCGGCAACATCTTACGACCGCGGCATGCCACACTCCCTAGAGTGCTCCACATCTTCCAGGCACATGCAATGCTATGGTGATATGAATTCCAAGTTGTTATTAGTCCATTCAAACAGCAGGATTGGGAAACTAAGGTACTTCCCTTGTATCAATCCCAACACAGATCCTGTCTAGGGTCGTCACTCCTAGTAATCTCATACGATGTGTATTTCGTAGGTCACTGCAAGGGCTGCCAGGGCTGTTGCTCGCACTCGTTACACCGCTCCCCCATCACCTTATCAATACAGGCCTACCGTACTCTACTGCAACGGAAGGGTCGTCGCCTCCCGTGGACTCAGAATACGCTCGCGGTCACTACAAAGGGTTCGTCGCCTGATCAGTGTAGGCCGACAGCTAGAATATAGTGTCCCATACCACCATAATCTGCTCACGAGTCAAGGTGCTCACTGGTCATTACGGGGAGGTTTGTGGCCCCAGCGTAGGCCGACAGCTCGACCACGATGTCCCATACCACCATGCCCGGCTCATGAGTCTTCGTGGATCAAGGTACCATGGTTAACAGGGTTTACAATGGTAAGTTCAGTACCCTAGGTTCAAGCAGTTATGACACATACAAGGTGAACATACATCGGCCAGTCGGGTTACTTGACGGGCTCGACTAGCGCGATCGCATCTCAAGTTGAACGACATGAAGTGCGTAAAATACTTCGCGTGGCCTAACCACTGCCACCAACTCTAAACACGAATCACGTTCATCGACGCGTCGTTCGTGACTATGACCAGTCAGCCACGAATTCGCTCGGTTACCGACTGCCTGGACTAGGTCAAGTCCCACACATCTATGGAATCATATTAGCATTACAGGTTAAAGTATTGGAATTGAAATACATCATGTGAGCATGTTAACACATGTTATAACATTCAACTTAAGCAAATCTTCAAGGCATACTTTCCATGCATGTAATGCAATCATGAATAAGGTAAACGTGTGGGAAAATCATTTAGGTCAGCATATTAGTCAAGAAATCAATCTCAAACTACTACATAACATCAGTTAATTCAAAACATACTAATACAAGCATTTATACAAACACATACACTACACACTTAAGTCCACATATAGTATGTCGACCCAAAATGCGCAACTTGGCGAATCTCTTCGCCAAACTGATTATGCAAGCATTCCTAACTCCCTAATGCGGTGACAAACCATGTCAATCACGTCAGCAAAATATGCATGTAGACCGTACTTCCTACAAATGACTAAAATGCCCTAAATCTCATATTCTTCGTTAATTTACGAAACAGGAAACGGAGAGCATGTTGTACATGTCAAACGGTGATGCCGTCGATAATCTACTATTAAACGACATTGAAAGCATTGTAAACCGTCAATAAAAGCGTCTAAAATCCTCACCTAGTCTCTTACGGTCGCGGGATTTTGAACGGAGCGTGTACGCTTCGTCTACGGCAGTAGGAGAGCCTGATTTATGGAATACGTTAGCTAACATGTTATGCAACTAAGTAAACCCTAAATCAGCAAGTTTTTGGGGTTATTTTATACCTGAAAAATGGAGAAATCACCAGCCAGGTGATTGGAATGAAGTGTTGAAGCAGCCACTGTCAGGGGCTCGGAAGTGGAAAAATTCTCTTCTTCTCTTTCTCTCAAACTCTCTCTCTTTTTCTCCTAGGGTTGCAATTTTCGGATGTAAGGGAGAAATGAGGGTTTCAACCCCTTTTATAAGCTTGAAATCGCCGGAAATAGGCTCCGGGACGAAGTTTACTTGATGCCTATCCATTTCGGGGCTGTTTCGGTCCAAAAACTGCTTTCTGGTGGTCCCCTGGTCGATTGCGATCAGACTTAAGCTCATGGGTACCAGATGTACCTCGTATTAAGTTTTTAGTCTGACAGGGTTCACAGATCGCACGTGGCGGACCAGTTTCAGTTCAGCGGTCACCGCACATAGATCAGGGCTGAAAGTCTCATGATAATAAATAGAAATTTTTCCTGATCCGAGGGTGTAATCTGGATGAATTCTGACGGTCAGAACGCTTAATACTGACGCGTCAAGTCGTGTGCCAGATTTGAATTTGAAATTCCAAATCCGTCCCTATTCGCTGTCGCTTCAGTCCGGGTTCAACGAAATCGTCTGTGATTATCGGTTTGACTTGATTTTCGAGATGATTGTCAAGTCCAGCTGGGCGGTTCTAACGGTCTAAGATAGGAGGTATCGGACCTTCGACGCGCGGTCTAAATCCAATACAAAATTTCAATATGGTCCAGAGAACAAACCTGCTTAGAGTTTGATCCGAGGTTATAGAGTATTGTAGAGTTGTTTGTTCTACTCGATTTGGGTCTTGCAGAACATATTTAAAGTGATCAGGGACTATTTCCCAGCTACTCTAGCGTTGCGCTAGCTAACTTACGTTTAATTTCCATGGAAATTATTTCTACGCGATTTCGGGTCGAGTTGGTACTCGTGCCCAAGTACGGATTTTTCACGGGCGTTACAATCTACCCCCCTTAACAAATAATTTCGTCCTCAAAATTTGTACCTGTTCGTACTCCTCGAGAAGCTGTGGGTAGTTCTTTCTGATCTCGGCTTCTGTCTCCCAAGTAGCCTGCTCTTCAGTATGATGCGTCCATAGTACCTTCACAAGGGGAATCACCTTGCTACGCAGTACCTGCTCCTTCCTGTCTAAGATGCGTGTCGGTCGCAGGATATAAGTAACATCCTCTCCTAACTGCACCTGCTCCCATCTGATGATATGGGAAGGATCAGCAACGTACTTCTTCAGCATAGAAACATGAAATACGTTGTGGACGCTCGCTAGGGGCGTGGGTAAAGCCAATCGGTAAGCCACTGCTCCCACACGATCGAGGATCTGGAATGGACTAATGAATCACGGTGCCAGCTTCCCCTTTTTCCCGAACCGAAGGACTCCCTTCATAGGGGAAACTCGCAAAAACACGTGATCCCCGACTGTGAACTCTAGTGGCCATCGTCTCGTATCGGCGTAGCTCTTCTGTCTGCTCTGCGCTGTAAGAAGCCGACGTCGAATAATATCGATCTTCTCTGACGTCGCCTGCACCAACTCTGGGCCGATCAAGCTACGCTCACCGACCTCTAACCAGCAATGCGGTGCGCGACAAGGTCGCCCATACAGCGCCTCATAAGGTGCCATGCCGATACTCGCCTGGAAGCTATTGTTGTACGCAAACTCCGCATATGCAAGACAGTCATCCCAACTGTCCTTGAAGTCCAATGCGCAAGCTCGCAACATGTCCTCCAGGATCTGGTTCACTCGCTCCGTCTGCCCGTCCGTCTGTGGGTGGAAGGCAGTACTGAACTTCAACTTCACACCCATAGCCTCCTGAATGCGAGTCCAGAAAATAGAAGTGAACCGCGTGTCTCTGTCCGACACGATCTCTAACGGAACTCCATGCAGACGCACAATCTCTCGGATGTACAATCTAGCCAGATCGTCTGCAGAGTTCGTAACTCTGATCGGTAGGAAGTGCGCCGACTTCGTCAATCGGTCGACGATCACCCAAATGGAATCATGCCTCTTCCTCGTCTTCGGCAACCCAGAAATGAAGTCCATGGAAATGAAATCCCACTTCCACTCTGCAATCGGCATAGGCTGCAAAAGTCCAGGTGGTCGGCGATGCTCTGCCTTCACCTGCTGACAAGTGAGACAACGGGACACGAACTCAGCTATGTGGGTCTTCATACCTTCCCACCAATACGTCCTCTTCACATCACGATACATCTTCGTGCTGCCTGGATGCATCGTGAGTCTAGTAGAATGCGCAGCCTCGAGAATCTCTCGTCTCAAGTCAGGGACATCTGGGACGTATAGGCGGCCACGGTAACGTAAGCCCCCATCCATACCAACTCGCCAGTCGGCGTCAGTATCATCACTGGCCTGCTCTCGAAGCTCAGTAAGATGCGCGTCGTCCCTCTGCGCCTCGATGACTCAGTCATCGATCTGGGATCGCACCTGTACGTGTGCGATGAACTCAAATGGCTCCTCTACGGTGAGTTTCTGCTCAAAGTCTCGCAAAAACTCCACCATATCCCACTCGGCAACCATCAGCGGAGCCGCAAACTCTATCACCTTCTTGCGGCTCAACGCATCAGCCACAAGGTTCGCCTTCCCAGTATGGTAAGAGACTTCAAACTTGAAGTCCTTCAGCGTCTCCATCCATCGCCGCTGCCTCATATTCAAGTCTCGCTGTGTGAATATGTACTTGAGGCTCTTGTGGTCGCAAAAGAGCTCGAACTCCTCTCCGTAGAGGTAATGTCTCCAGAGTCTCAGTGCGAATATCACGGCTGCCAACTCTAGGTCGTGTGTAGGGTAATTCTCCTCGTGCTTCCTTAATTGTCTCGAGGCATACGAAATTACCCTGTCCCTCTGCATAAGGACACAACCCAAACCAACGCTAGACGCGTCAGTGTATATAGTGTATCTAACCCCTTGCTCTGGCAATACTAGCACAGGGGCGGACGTAAGTCTGTCCTTCAGCTCCTGAAAAGCTGACTCCGCCTTATCATTCCAGGCGAACTTCACGTCCTTCCGTGTCAACTGAGATAAGGGTCTCGCGATCTTCGAGAAGTCCTGAATGAAGCACCGATAGTAACCAGCGAGACCCAAGAAACTCCTCACCTCAGTGACAGAACCAGGCTGCTCCCAGTCCTGCACTGCAGCTACCTTAGACAGGTCAACTGCCATGCCATCCTTGGACACCACGTGTCCCAGAAACTTCACCTCCTGCTTCCAGAAGTCGCACTTCTTATACTGTGCGAACAACTAATGTCGTCTGAGCGTATCAAGGACCAAACGCAAGTGCTCCTCATGCTCCTCTCGACTCCTAGAGTAGACCAAAATGTCGTCAATGAAGACAACGACGAATCGATAGAGGAAAGGCCGAAATACCCGGTTCATCAGATCCATGAACACGGCCGGTGCGTTCGTGAGACCGAATGACATCACGAGGAACTTGTAGTGGCCAAAACTGGTCCTGAATGCTGTCTTCTGCACGTCCTCATCTCTGATGATAACCTGACTGAAGATCAATCTTCGAGAAGTACTGCGCTCCTCTCAACTGATCAAATAAGTCATCGATCCTGGGCAAAGGGTACTTGTTCTTCATCGTGAGCTGGTTTAGCCTGCGATAATCAATACACAATCGCAACGAACCATCCTTCTTCTTCACGAACAAGACCGGTGCTCTCCAAGGTGACACGCTAGGCCGTATAAAGCCAAGCTCTAGCAGACCATCAATCTGCGTCCTCAACTCCTCCATCTCACATGGTGCCATGCGATACGTCGGCAGTGAGACGGGTGTAGAACCAGGAACCAGATCGATAGTGAAATCGATCTCACGTCGGGGCGGCAAACCAGAGATCTTCCTGAACAGATCCCCGAACTCAGAAACAACTGGCGTCTGCTCTAGTACCTGGGCACCAGCGTCGCGCAATAGAGTGGCGTAGCTAAGAATGCGGAAAGGAAGATTTACCCGCACTGGAAATGTGAAGGATGCACCCTCAGGCTCGTACGCTGTGACTATACGAGTCTCGCAGTCAATCTCGGCTCTCGCTGCATTCAACCAATCCATGCCAAGAATGACGTCGAGATAAACGAGCGAGGGATCGACGACCAGATCAAGAGTCATCGTCCTGCCTCCCAGATCAACCAAACAACCCTCACACATCTGGGTGACATCCGAAAAATCTCCATGAGCTGCAAAGACTCGCACGCTATCCATAGTGATAGTCTGTAACCCAAGACGTCTGACTACGGCACGTGATATCAAAGAAATCGTGGAACCAGTGTCCACCATGACAAGAACGGGAGTACCTCCGATATGGGCCGTGACCTCGAAGGCTGAATGCTGGAAAGTCAGCGTCGCAGCTGCCTCAGCGGTCAATGCATGAACTCGAGCCTGCTGTGGCCGGTTCGGCCGCTGTGTCAAGGGCCGTGGAGGCTGTCGAATCTGCGATACCGTAGGTCTGAAAGAAGGATGCGCAGGAGCTGACCGTATAGGCGGTGCTGATATCGCCTGTGGACATACACGATCAATCTTCTGCAGCGGCGAGAACCCACTGTCCCGCATCCTCGAAAAGTAACTCTGCGCTAAGTGGCCCGTCCTCCCACAGTATGTGCATGACAAATCAGGGCGCCGAAACGGTGGTACAGGCACCGTGGTCCTGGTAGGAGGATCAAAGCGAGGCCTCTTGCCAGCGAAGGGCCTGTCTGGCAAATCCGGTCGCGGCCTAGAAGTAGTCGGGCCTCGAGATCGCGCAAGTCGATCCACGTCCTGCTCTGCCCGCATGGACATGTGAACCAACTCCGCATAGGAAGGGAAACTGACACAGCACATCTTCGACCGAATATCCAGTCGCAAGCCCTCCAAAAAGCGCCGTATGCGCATCTGCTCATCAGCTAGAATCATCGGGACGTACCTGCCCAACTCTGTGAACCGATGTTCATACTCGGTAACTGTCATCGCTGCCTGCCTGAGACGGAGAAACTCATTCTCCCTCTCGTGCCTGTAGGTCTGGGGATAATACTTCTCATGGAAGCGGAACTCAAATTCTGCCCACGTCCATACAAAATCTGCGGCAACAGTCCGCAATATGCTATCCCACCACATACTAGCCTCTCTCTCAAACAGGAAGGTAGCCAACTCTATCTGCTCAACCTCGGTACAGTGCAACATCCGTAGAATCTTCGACACTCGGTCGAGCCAGAACTCAGCCTCCTCGGGTCTGTGAGAACCCGTGAAAGTAGGAGGCCGCAAGCGCTGAAATCGCTCCAGGAGGCCCCGTGTGTCGGCAGGATTCCCCGCAGGGAAAGCAGGCGGCGCAGGATGTGCTATGCCCTCATCCTGGGCGTAAGTATAGGCATCCTCAGCTGGATGCGCAGGTGGTGCAGGTGGAGTAGATGTAGTCGTACCCCCACCCTGGGCTAAAGTCCCCACTATGGTGGTCAGAAGCTGCTGCTGCTGTAGCATCATAGCCATCATCTGCTCGAATCTGTCAGGGGGTGGAGCAGGCTGTGGCGGATGCGGTGTGGAAGTAGACGCGCGATGTGGCTCTCTAACAGATGGTGTAAATGGCGGTGGTCCATCTGTAGGACCAACAGCAGGCTAAGACGATCGAACCGCCTCAGGAATCGGGCCCACAGCAGGGTCCGGACGAGTGCCAAACTGAGAGGGAGTCTGATCCATCTGCTCTGACAATGAAAGCCGAACCGCGCTCCTCGTAGTCTTAGGTGGCATTCCCTATATTCAAAATAGGGTGCAACCTTGTCAGTCTCAATTGCACAATTACACCGCAAACATTCACTTAAAGAGTCAAAGGCATTCCATGCATTTCAATTAATTAAAATTGTCACAATACAAGGGATATATCCTTACAAGCATCATGAGTAGAATTACATGGAAATTAAGACAGTTAAGCAACAGCAACATAAGCAAAGCACTAGCCCTAACAGGCTTACACACATAAAACAGAAAATGGCTAACTACTAATAACAACATCAAAGATCGCATCGCTAGTCGGAGTCTGGTGACGGAGGAGGAGCACCCTTATCCTGTAAGCAACACAGGATTGCCTTCAAGGTGCGAGTCACCTTGCCAAACTTCTTCTTTGTAACAGCCTTGGCATCAGCGACTTCTGCTCGAAGTTCTTGGACTTCCCTACGCAAAGCGGTCTGGCTCTCCTCCATCCGAGCAATACGATCGTCGATAGTAGTCTGCGCAGAAGGAGGAAGGCTCTCATCAGTATCCTGAGCCTCCTCTTCTGCTTCTTCCTGAGCTTCTTCCTGAACCTCTGCTCTAGGTTCTTCTTCGCTTTGATCTTCCTCTTCATCAAAGTCATCCCCACTATCCCTTTCAAGTTGATTTTCACGGTATTGCGACCCAATCTTCATCTTGACCATTGTCGACTCATCGATGGTGTGAATCGATACCGGCAATTCGGGCCCAAGTCTATAGGCAAACTCAAGTGCAATCTTGCAAATAAGTCGGCCAAAGGGAAGCGATTCGGATGTTCTCCTCGACCTGGCTATGAGAACTATCTGCCGTAAGATGAAAGTGGCCATACATACGTTCTCTCCCTGGGCCACCAGAAATAAGAAATCGACCATAAGACGTGTGCATTCAATGCGGTTCGTCGACCTGGGATAGACATTGAACGTGTAGATATGATGCAGCAGGCGCAAATCCTCAGACATGTACGTCGCCTTGAGGCTATTATTAGGCTGCCATGGAACCAACTTACCGCACAGAAACCTGGTGCGGCGATCTCGTTCACGTCTAGTCCTTAAATTCTTCTCACTAGGATGCACATCACCTAGAGGCACGTTGAGAAGTCGCGCAACCAACCGGACGTCGATCGTAGCCATCCGATCCCTACCAAAAGGGATTTTGAACTGCAAAGGCTCCAAGGTAGGACTCTGGATGCTAGCATAGAAGGCACGAACAGTGC
The DNA here is from genome assembly GCA_037074715.1 of Magnolia kwangsiensis. Lineage (NCBI taxonomy): Eukaryota > Viridiplantae > Streptophyta > Magnoliopsida > Magnoliales > Magnoliaceae > Magnolia > Magnolia kwangsiensis. Next base: position 81,056,921 of record CM073589.1, on the reverse strand, counting down.
TCACATTAGCACGAGCACGAGCTTCAAAGATCGGTCCCCAGTGCGCAGCTTCAATGCGTTCGAACAACAGATATTCGCCGAACAATCGTCCATTTACTCCACCTCAAATAACACTCTACGATCAGTGTATTCACCATGAGGCATCTCTGATAAAATTGTTCGTCCAAGGTGTGCATGGGGATCCAAATCCCGCTTTGTACGGCACTCCAGGACTACAGCTGGACCTGCGGCGGTGCTTGAACTTGCGGCACCACCCCGCGGTCTTCTTGATCGAGCAGGGCGGCTCGGCCCAGCCTCATCTGTCGCAGTTTTCCTCTTACCCATCAAAGATATGATGGATGAGAGTGACAGAAGGCCCAAAATGGCTTCCACAAAAGCCATGGAAAACGCCGAAAATGCGGAGAAATGGCTGCCCAATCTGAGAAAAGGAAATCTAGGCGTCGTAGAGGGATGCTTCAAGCTTCCCAAGGCTGTAGTTTCAAAGAGAAATACAAACAAAAAGATAGAATGGAGCACCTCACGATTTCAGCTATATTTGAGGGATTTTGGAGCTCCAAATGGTGAGATCTTCAAGGAAAGAGCTTGCCAACACCCAATAAGTGATGGGTGGTGGTCGGTTTTGGCCAAGGAGGGTCCTAGAAGTGGTTTAGGATGCTGGGGTTTGGAATGGGTTGCTGAAAATCGAAACTAGGGCTATGTAGAGGGCTGTTTGTGAAGGAAGGGTAAGATTTGGGGGTTTTTATGAGGTGGGAGGTATATAGGGAGGGTGTGGACCCCATTTAGGGGCGTGCGCCCGAAGAACGGCTCAAATGGACACCGCCGGCCGGCGATGCATCGCTCGACCGGCGATGGCATCGCCGGCCAACTTTCACGTTGGCCGGTGGGACCCCATGGGTCTGGTCCCCCATGGTCCCAGGGTCCCAAAAAGTCATGTCCCACCCCCTGGTTCATAGTATTTTGGTCTGTATGAGCCCAAACATATGTTTGGGGCTTTCCGGGTCCACATCACAATCCTGAATACCAAACCATATGATACAACATATTAATTTGGGGTAGAAGGAGCCAGTACATCTATCTAGATCCTTATTTACTAAAGAAAGTGAAGTTAGAATGGCCTTATGGCCATTTTTCAAGAAATTTTACTATTCACTGTAACATTTTGTGAAAGTACTAATTTATGTTATTTTCACATTAGGTTTGATGCCTAACATGAAATGGATAAGAAAGAAATTAAGATTGGAGTGTTTAGAGGAGGAATTTTAAGAATTTTTTGGCGAAACGGGGTTTTTAAGCCCTGGCGATTGATTACTGGAGTCGTGGTCATCCCACGGCCCAAGGATTTACCTTTGCGGTTTAAAACCGCTCATATGACGTCCCCACCAGACTTCCTACAGCTTAGAAGTGATTCGGGTTGCTTTACGCGACCCGAGATGTGTTACAGACTCGATCTTGCGATCGATCCTAATAGACTTCGCCTGTCGGCGAATCTGCGATCCTAGAAGTGTTTCTAGACCCTTCTCGCACCCACCTAAGTCAAGGGAAGCGACAGCGTACGTCGCAAGACCATAACCCAGGCCCAGTATACTCTCATTCATGCTCTGATACCAACTTGTAGCACCCTGAAAATCGGGGGTCGTGTATAAACTTAACTCCCGAGTTTCAGACCGTCACTTATGCAACAAAAATGGTTATGATTCAATGTTGTCTGATTTAAAGCATTCACATGAGTAAAAGTATACCAAAACTACAATTCATACTTCAGATCCAGTGATAAAAGCAAGCGGAAGACTAAACAATGTATATATCACTGTATGGAAGAACAAAGTAATCTCATCTGTCTCCAAAGTATGACTACATATCTGAGTCTCATTTACATATACATAACAAAAGAATAATATTCAAAAGAAAGTCCCACTGAGGTCCCCTCGATCCAGGTCGCCTACGGGAAGCCGTCGTGATACTGCATATACGAGAACTCATCCTGGTCCTCGTCGATCTCTGGCTCCACCTCCTGGATCTCGTCCTCACCTGCAGCTACAACAGGGTCTGGTGGGTGTTGCAAACACCATCCCGTAACGTGGGAATGAGTGATCAACTCAGTGGAATCATAAAGCAAAGATTAGCATGTTCACAATTCAATCACGCGATAATAGTAAAGCAGTAAATCAGACAATCCTAATACTGTTGTTAATGCAAGATGATATGACGTGATGTATGCCCTCACCGACGATCACCCTCATGCGGCAACATCTTACGACCGCGGCATGCCACACTCCCTAGAGTGCTCCACATCTTCCAGGCACATGCAATGCTATGGTGATATGAATTCCAAGTTGTTATTAGTCCATTCAAACAGCAGGATTGGGAAACTAAGGTACTTCCCTTGTATCAATCCCAACACAGATCCTGTCTAGGGTCGTCACTCCTAGTAATCTCATACGATGTGTATTTCGTAGGTCACTGTAAGGGCTGCCAGGGCTGTTGCTCGCACTCGTTACACCGCTCCCCCATCACCTTATCAATACAGGCCTACCGTACTCTACTGCAACGGAAGGGTCGTCGCCTCCCGTGGACTCAGAATACGCTCGCGGTCACTACAAAGGGCTCGTCGCCTGATCAGTGTAGGCCGACAGCTAGAATATAGTGTCTCATACCACCATAATCTGCTCACGAGTCAAGGTGCTCACTGGTCACTACGGGGAGGTTTGTGGCCCCAGCGTAGGCCGACAGCTCGACCACGGTGTCCCATACCACCATGCCCGGCTCATGAGTCTTCGTGGATCAAGGTACCATGGTTAATAGAGTTTACAATGGTAAGTTCAGTACCCTAGGTTCAAGTAGTTATGACACATACAAGGTGAACATACATCGGCCAGTCGGGTTACTTGACGGGCTCGACTAGCGCGATCGCATCTCAAGTTGAACGACATGAAGTGCGTAAAACACTTCGCGTGGCCTAACCACTGCCGCCAACTCTAAACACGAATCACGTTCATCGACGCGTCGTTCGTGGCTATGACCAGTCAGCCACGAATTCGCTCGGTTACCGACTGCCTGGACTAGGTCAAGTCCCACACATCTATGGAATCATATTAGCATTACAGGTTAAAGTATTGGAATTGAAATACATCATGTGAGCATGTTAACACATGTTATAACATTCAACTTAAGCAAATCTTCAAGGCATACTTTCCATGCATGTAATGCAATCATGCATAAGGTAAACGTGTGGGAAAATCATTTAGGTCAGCATATTAGTCAAGAAATCAATCTCAAACTACTACATAACATCAGTTAATTCAATACATACTAATATAAGCATTTATACAAACACATACACTACACACTTAAGTCCACATATAGTATGTCGACCCAAAATGCGCAACTTGGCGAATCTCTTCGCCAAACTGATTATGCAAGCATTCCTAACTCCCTAATGCGGCGACAAACCATGTCAATCACGTCAGCAAAATATGCATGTAGACCGTACTTCCTACAAATGACTAAAATGCCCTAAATCTCATATTCTTCGTTAATTTACGAAACAGGAAATGGAGAGCATGTTGTACATGTCAAACGGCGATGCCGTCGATAATCTACTATTAAACGACATTGAAAGCATTGTCAACCAAAGCGTCTAAAATCCTCACCTAGTCTCTTACGGTCGCGGGATTTTGAACGGAGCGTGTACGCTTCGTCTACGGCAGTAGGAGAGCCTGATTTATGGAATACGCTAGCTAACATGTTTGCAACTAAGTAAACCCTAAATCAGCAAGTTTTTGGGGTTATTTTATACCTGAAAAATGGAGAAATCACCAGCCAGGTGATTGGAATGAAGTGTTGAAGCAGCCACTGTCAGGGGCTCGGAAGCGGGAAAATTCTCTTCTTCTCTTTCTCTCAAACTCTCTCTCTTTTTCTCCTAGGGTTGCAATTTACGGATGTAAGGGAGAAATGAGGGTTTCAACCCCTTTTATAAGCTTGAAATCGCCGGAAATAGGCTCCGGGACGAAGTTTACTTGATGCCTATCCATTTCGGGGCTGTTTCGGTCCAAAAACTGCTTTCTGGTGGTCCCCTGGTCGATTGCGATCAGACTTAAGCTCATGGGTACCAGATGTACCTCGTATTAAGTTTTCAGTCTGGCAGGGTTCGCAGATCGCACGTGGCGGACCAGTTTCAGTTCAGCGGTCACCGCACATAGATCAGGGCTGAAAGTCTCATGATAATAAATAGAAATTTTTCCTGATCCGAGGGTGTAATCTGGATGAATTCTGACGGTCAGAACGCTTAATACTGACGCGTCAAGTCGTGTGCCAGATTTGAATTTGAAATTCCAAATCCGTCCCTATTCGCGGTCGCTTCAGTCCGGGTTCAACGAAATCGTCTGTAATTGTCGGTTTGACTTGATTTTCGAGATGATTGTCAAGTCCAGCTGGGCGGTTCTAATGGTCTAAGATAGGAGGTATCGGACCTTCGACGCGCGGTCTAAATCCAATACAAAATTTCAATATGGTCCAGAGAACAAACCTGCTTAGAGTTTGATCCGAGGTTATAGAGTATTGTAGAGTTGTTTTCTCTACTCGATTTGGGTCTTGCAGAACGTATTTAAAGTGATCAGGGACTATTTCCCAGCTACTCTAGCGTTGCGCTAGCTAACTGACGTTTAATTTCCATGGAAATTATTTCTACGCGATTTCGAGTCGAGTTGGTACTCGTGCCCAAGTACGGATTTTTCACGGGCGTTACATTCATGGACATGCGTAAGCCTACTGCGTGACTGCATTGACGTGATTGGTGGGCCCGACAGAGGTGTTCTCAGGGAAATCCACCCGTCCACTAGATTCAGGATGAAATTTCAGTCAGAGATGGATGGTTTTGAATGTCCATTGACACGAACAAAAGAAGAAATCATGCTAAAATCGATTTAAACATTGCAGGGCAGCCCACTTGTGTCCTCTGTACCGCACACGTATGTATGCATGGGTGAAAAGTATCAGCATGGTTTTGATGGGTTTTTCCCCCTCTACAAGATGGACAACTTGAATCAGCTTCCTGGGCTATGATGGTGGCCCACCTGACGTCAACCGCAACTCCTTATTGCATAGTAGAAAATGGAGATTTGACCGACTTGATTCGTTTGGTGCACGAAGAGTGCACATGTGCACTATACACATGCCACACTAGATGGGGTCCACTGCAATATTTCTGATAAATCTAATCCGACCATCTGTTTTTTCTCCTCCTAAAATGGGTTGGAGCAAATTTGAGGCATATCCAGAGACCAGGTAGGCCAGGATCCAGATTTTAGGGGTTGATCTGTCCGTTGGACCACTTCGTCAGTGATCCAATGGCTGAAATTTGATATGTACGGTTGATTTATGGTCCTTAGGCCATGTATGTAGTTTCGACCCGAATGGATGGTTGGAACCATGTGATCTTGCATTTTGGCTGCTTTTCGGGCCTCTTTAACGTGAACGACTTGATTTCCTTGGACCCCTGACTTATAAATTCTTTAATGTTGGTCCTCTGAAGTCCGTCCCTTGCTTTGGTTACTTTGGAGCGTTAAGTCCATGCTTGTAGTGCTCTTTTTCAGTCTACGCTCCTAATTACACCCTACAACAAAAATACAATTAAAATAGTCCGTTAAGCATTATCATGTTGGTAAATTTAGGTAATAATTGGGGTCTAATATGCAATATTCGACCCTCATCATTCAACAAATCTTGGTCTCTGGTATCCAAATGATATTAGTGTGCAATTAGATGGTTATATAGATGTCGATTGGGCTGGTAACATTGACGATAGAAAATCAACTCGTGGTTGTTGTTTTTATGTAGGGAACTATTTAGTTTCTTAGTAAAGTAAGAAACAAAGTTCCGTATCACTCTTAACTGTTGAAGTTGAACACATTACAGTAGAAAATGCATGTACTCAGCTTGTGTGGATGAAAAGAATGCTAAGTGATTACGGAATTGCACAAGATACTATGGTTTTACACTATGATAATTTCAGTGCAATTAATATATCTAAAAATCTAATCCAACATTCACGAACCAAGCACATTGACATTAGATATCATTAAATTCATGAATTAGTGGAAGAAAAGATAATTTTTTTGGAATATATTTCGACCGAGACTTAACCTACTGACATATTTACAAAACCGCTCGACAAAAGCAGGTTTGCTAAATTAAAATTTAATCTTGGTATGTGCAATTTGAATTGATTATTCATGCATTTCTATATCATAATGTATATATTTGTTATTTTAATTGTTTAAAATTTTAAATTTCTGAAAATTGCATATTTTTGGGCTGTGCACAACCAGTCGAGTACATACTCGAGCAGCCGTGGCACGACCGGTCGAGGATGTACTCAACTAGACATGTAGCGTAGGTTTGATGCTTTATTTGGGGGAAAAATTCCTTTTTCCACATTTTGGATGTCTTCTCCAATGGCTCCTAGGTCGACTGTTAGAACCCATCATCTATTTCTTCAAGGTTAGTGGTTTGTTTTCATTTTCTTTGTAGAATCATGTCACGTCCCAAACTCGGAAACCAGGCTCACAAAATTCTCGATCACCAAATCCAGTGCCGACAGCCTCTATGGTACCCCATTCTCAGCTCCCAGCATGCATATGCCAAGTTCCGATCTTGGGATCCTATAAGGAGGATTTTCTAATGTACATTTATCTCATAAGAAGCATAACCACAAGTTTACCTAAATCACAAAGGCAACATCATCATCACATATCCACTAATATGAACATTTAAATACAATGCTGAAAGAGAAATATATATATCAAAAATCAAAGCTCCAGAGGTCCACTACATACTCGAAGTACAACACTGCTAAAACCTAACGCCACCTGCACGCATCTATTATGTATAAACTTATAGAAAGCTTAGTGGGTAGTGAAAGCATGTGCACCAGATAAGTGTTAAGTAAGCAATATCAGAGTAATCAGAGTAAATGAAAATATTGACAAGCCTATAAATCATACAATGTTAGAGTAATGCGAAAGTATGCTGATAGGCCCATAAATACCATTAGCCTTATCTTGACTATCTGATGTAAAAATATAATAAAAATAATATCATATACTGATGAAGCAATATAGATCAGCTATGTAATGTGGAGACAATAAGCCAAATATCAAATGCCGATGATGCAATGCAATATGTGATGCGAATGAAATGACTAAGCTAGAGTGAAGTCGGGATGATAGTACGTAGTATCACAGGCTATAGGGTCCATCACAAGGGACTTCTATCCAAATCAGTCCCATACCTAAATTTAGATAGCCAGACTCAATGTAGTAGACTCCTGATCTTAGGTTAGTCACGCGTCCAACCAAAATATTTACTATTACGAAGGTACACAACAATTAGTTACGCACCACCAGCCCGAGTGGATAGTGAATGAATGAGTATGCAAATCTTACTCAATAAGTTCACATATCAGTATGGTTCCTCTCTAGGATCATCACAGGGGTTTAGTACACTCAACGTCACCTGCCGCCCCCTCAAGTGCACAACTAGGTAAGTGGAAGGGACCTCAGTATCCGCCTGGCCTGTAGTCTGTCAATACCTACGTGGCTCATCGATAGTGGACCCATTCCTCGAGCTGGTCAAACTCAGCCTAGCTATGCCTATTCTCTCTGGTGGGTAAGGCCAAACCCCTTCCTAACCGACCATGACACACTGGGAGACGCGGCCTCCTAGTATTCAGCACTCGGACGCTCATGTACATCCACTCGGTCTCGACGTTGGGGCGTCCTCTGGTACCAAGAGGGTTTAGAAATTTTCACCCAGGGCCATTTATGACAGCCTGATGCTAATAATATATTTTCGGTGTCCCATCTGGCCATCCACGATATACTTGTGGAGGCTACGACCCTGATGTCACTAGGGCATACAGTAAACATAACACACAATGCATGAGTCATACAATCCAGTCACGCATCAATCTCGCACATACCGTGCGCTCATGTGAGGTAATCTCCACTTATCAGGGAGTCTCATAACAACCTGCCCAATGACATATGTAATGGTCAACCATATCTCATAATAAATATGCAGATGATGCATATGGGCATGTATCATGATGTTATGCTATCACGTACTCATAATCAGTATCAATAACCGACATCGACAATCGTCCTCGACAATGTGGACATTTAACCAACATTGCCCCAAGGATTGGCCTACATAGAGCTTAACATATAGTGGACGCATGGGCTCACACAAGGGCCAAATATACAACACCATGGGCCTCAGTCAAGATCTTAATACACATCATGATGGGCCTCTCATATGGGCCTAATATACATCACAACAGGCTCCACCACCTGGCCCTCAAAGGCACCTTAATGGGCCTCATGACATAAGCCTTATATCTGTCCTATTGGGCCTTAAACACGGGCTAAATACTTATCACAATGGGCCTCAAATACGGGTCATATATACATCACATTAGGCCTCGACAATCGACCTCGACAATCAGAATCGACCTCGATAATTGGAATCAAAATCGGCCTCGACAATCGGAACCAATGATCAGTATCGACAATCGACACTGACAATCAACATCGATAATTGGCACCGATAATCAACATAAAAATAAGGAGGGGTTCATAGATGAACAACCAATTAACCATAATAGAAAGATCGACCCTCAACCTTGATTATATCAAATCCGATAATGCAAAACCATCCATCTATGGAGAATGAGGCCCACTAATTAGGGTTAAACCACAAGAGAATAATACAAATAAGACTATCACGGCTTAAGGGAGGTCACAATGTGGAAATTTAACCATTATTGCCCATCAATGTGGTCATTTAACTAACATTACTCCCAAGGAGTGGCCCACATAGAGCCAAACGTATAGTGGGCCCATGGCCTCACACAAGTGCCTAATATACATCGCCATGAGCCTCGCTCAAGGGCCACACATGTATCACAATATGTGCCTCGAATACATCATAATGGACCTTGTCCATGGGCCTCAAATACATCACATTGGGCCTTTCCCATGGGCCTCGAATACATCACATTGGGCCTCGCCCATTGTAACACCCCGAAAATCGGGGGTCGGGTAGAAACCCAACTCCCAAGTTCCAGAACGTCACTTATGCAACATAGATAACGATAAATGCATGTTGTCTGTAGAATGGCATTAAACAAGATTGAGACTAAGCCAAAACAGTATTTCATACTCCAGAGATAGTTAAATTAGCAAGCGGAAGACTGTGATAATTACGTAAAATATATAATTGATTGTAAGTCTCCAGAGTGTGAACATGTTACCAGGTTAATTAAATACATGTATACTCCAAAAGTGGAAAGAAAAGAATATACATGAGTTCTTCAAAAATATAAAATGACAAGTGTCAAGGCATCTAATCAACCCCCCTGTAATCTCATCGATCAGATCACGCATAAAGGAGGGATCCTCATCATCATCAAGTCCGGCTCCGCATCACAAGCAGCGCCATCATCTGCAACTAAAATAGGGACTGGTAGGTATCCAGAAACACCATCCCGTAACGTGGGAGTGAGTGATCAACTCAGTGGAATAATAGAGTAAAGATTAGCATGTTCTCAAATCAATCATGCGTTAATAGTAAAGCAATCAATCACACATTCCTAGATACTGTAATGCAAGCATGAAATGACATGATGGATTCCCTCACCGACATTCTCCCTCATACAGCACCATCTGCGTCCGCGGCATGCTTACGTACCGCTCAGTGCTCCACATCTTCCAGGCACATGCAATGCGATGTGGATATGATTCCCAAGTTGCTATTAGTCCATTCATTCAGCCGTATTAGGAAACTAAGGTACTTCCCTTATATCAATCCCAACACAGATCCTGTCTAGGGTCGTCACTTCTAGAAATCACATACGATGTTACATTTGTAGGTCGCTACAAGGGCTGCCAGGGCAGTTGCTCGCACTCATTGCACTGCTCCTCCATCACCTTATCAATACAGGCCTAATGTACTCTCATTGCTAGGGAAGGGTCGTTGCCTCCCGTAGACTCAGAATACGCTCGCGGTCACTACAAAGGGCTGCCAGGGCTGTTGCATGCACTCGTTTCACCACTCCCCCATCACCTTAACAGTGTAGGCCGACAACAAGAATATAGTGTCCCATACCACCATAATCTACTCACGAGTCTGGGTGCTCACTGGTCACTACGGGGAGGTTTGTGGCCCCAGCGTAGGCCAACAGCTCGACCATGGTGTCCCATACCACCATGCCCGGCTCATGAGTCTTTATGGATCAAGGTACCATGGTTAACAGGGTTTCCAATGGTAAGTTCAGTACCTTAGGTTCAAGCAGTTATGATTCATACAGGGTGAACAATCAATGGCCAGTCGGGTTACTTGACGGGCTCTACTAGTACGAGCGCATCGCAAGTCGAACGACATGAAGTGCGTAAAACACTTCGTGTGGCCTAACCACTGCCGCCAACTCCAAACACGACTCACGTTCATCGATGCGTCCTTCGTGGTAAATACAGGTAAACCACGAATTTACTCTGTTACCGACTGCCTGGACTAAGTATAGCCCCAAACATTTGTGAATCCACATCAGCAATCATATAAGAGTAATGGTAATGAAATACAACAATATAAGCATGTTGAAACATGTTATAACATACCACTTAAGTAAATCATCCAACACATGCATTTCATACATATAATGAAATCAATACATATAGCCAATGTAATGAAAATCATTCAATCAGCATATTACTTGAGAATTCAATCTCAAAATTCTTTCACAACATCATTTATTCAATACATACTAATACAAACATTTATACAAACACTTAGCCTACACACTCTAGTCTACATAGCGTATGTCGACTTAAGGTGCGCATTTGGGCAAATCTCTTCGCCAAACCAATCATGCACGCATTCCTAATATCCTAACATGACAAATAGCCATGGAAAATATTTTCACAAAATATGGATGTAAACAGTATTTCCTACAAATGACTAAAATGCCCTAAATCTCATATTTTCCATACACTTACGAAATGGAAAACGGACAGCATGTTGTACATGTCAAACGGTGTTGCCGTCGATAATCTACTATTAAATGACATTGAAAGCTTTGAAATCAGTCAATCAAGGCGTCTAAAATCCGTACCTTGTGTCATAGAAGTGTCTCGATTCGAATCGAACAAATATGCTTCGTCAACGGCGTACAAGCGACCTAATGCACAAGATACATAAGCTACTTCGCTATTGGAATCGACAGAACCTTAAATCAGCAAGTGGTTAGGGTTTTCCTTACCTAGAAATGCGTTGGAATCACCGGCAAAGTGATTTGAACGCGATGCTTAGGCACATGTAGCAGCTGCAGCAAGTGGCGGGAAGATCTCTCCCACACTCTCTCACAATCTCTCACTTTTTCTCTCTCTCTAGCTAGGGTTTCTAGAAAATTTGGATGGGAGGATTGTGAGAGGGTTTAAAGCCCTTATATAGGCTAAAACCTTCCCAAATTAGGCTTGGGAATAAAGTTCACTTAAGGTATAACCAAACCGGGGCTGTTTCGATCCAAAAGAGCATTTCGAGAGGTCCCCTAGCCGAACGCGGTCGGACTTAAGCTCATGCATACTGGATCTAACACACATCAAGTTTTCAGACCGGAAGAGTTCACAGATCGCACGTGGTGGTCCAATGTCAGTTCAGTGATCATCGCACCCAGATCAGGTCTACAAGTCTCATGATATGAAAGAAAAATTTTTCCTGATCCGAGGGTGTAATTTGGCTAAATTCTGACGGTCAGAACGCTTAATAATAACACGCCAAGTCACCTTCCAGATTTGATTTAAAATTTCTAAATCTAACCCATTGCTCACTCTCTTCACTCTAGGCTCAATGAAATAGCCTCCGTACATCGGTTGGGCTTGATTTTCGAAACGATTGTCAAGTCCAGCTAAGCGGTCATAACGGTCTAAGATTGTCGGTATCGGACTTTCGACGCGCGGTCTAGATCCATTACAAAGTTTCAAAGGGTTCCGTAGAGCAAACAGGTTTAGAGTTTGATCATGGATTTTAAGGTATTGTAGCATCCTTGTTTCTACAAGTTTTGGGTCTTGCAGAACGTATTTGAAGTGATCAGGGACAATTTCGCAACTACTCTAGCGTAGTGCTAGCTAACTTACGCTTAATTTCTAAAGGAATTAATCCTAAGTGATTTCTTTGGCTTTGGAATTGGGTTCTGAGAGGTTACCCAGGTGTTATGGTTGACCCATTGCCTAAGGACGTCTAACTCTAGGTTGAAAAAAATCCGGGGTGTTACAATCTACCCCCCTTAAAATAAAATTTCATCCCCGAAATTGGCTAAGAGTAATGGGTACTTAAAGAGACTTTTGTATTGACATTCTAAGGAAGGTTCAAATCTTAGTCGATGACCTAAACTTACGTATAACCTAAATCAATTGTTTCGATTCTGGACCAGTGGGGAAGAGGCTAACCATGCTTCCGCTGCGCCATTCTGATCTAACGGTTGCATTGGCTGATCCTATCAAGATTGAGCTCAACACATTCTACCCCCCTTAAAACTTGGTTCTACTTAAGGTTCAAGAATCTATGTATCGATCCGCATATCGTAATGAGGTGCAACTTAGGACTTGTCCTTGACATAAAATGGAAAATAACCCCTTACTACATTGGTCTTTTTTTGCTAATGATGCATTCTATGGCATTGGTACCTATGATTGTAGAAAGGACCCCAATCTCTAGTGTGATTGAGTTCAGGGGCAGGTGTGAGCTTGCAGCAAGATGTCTAATCTCTATTGGCTATATGTCCTCAACATTTCCCAAAGGTAAAGAAATAAATTTTGGTTGTAGGTGGTCGGGCCAACACGGAAGAAAAGTTGTGTAGTGGGTTTGAGCCGGATACATAGACTTTCTGTCTAGCTGGGACAAAAAATTTACTGTATCGGTCCTTAATCCGAGTCGATACCGATCTTCTACTTGATCAGAGCATTGGATTTATTGATAACCACTAGGATTAAGAAGTTGATTCAAACTGCGAATACATCGCTTACATGCAGTTCCTTTACTCCGCGTTTTCAAATGCAATAAGCCCTTGGGGAAGGCAATTCTAAGGGGTGTGTTGGTTTATTCTAAGTTCAACTTGAGAGATTTGATAAGTTTTCCCTGAGAGTGAATGGGTCTAAGTTAAAATAACTTTCCTAAGGGTTATAACAGAAGTCTATAAGTATTAAGGGGATCTATCAAAGGAGTGAGGTTCTATTCCAACCAAATCTAACCTACTATTCTTTAACATATACAGGCTTTATGCTACTTAAGGTAACTAGTAGACTAGTCTGTAACTCATTGGCTATAAACCAGAGTCTAGGCTCATACGCTAGATGGTTTCATACCATTTCCACTACAGGGAATTGTTCTATCGCTTAAAGTCAGGATTGTCTAAATGGAATTGGATTTCCTATATCATCAGATCTTTCACATCTAGGAGTACTTAACTTTAAGTCCAAAATGCCAAGGGCCTATATGACCAGTAGCATTAAGTTGTATTAAATGGAACTGCATTCCTAATCCCATGTTGGGATTATGCACTCCATTCAACAAAATTTGTCACAATACATAGAATAAAGTTCCACATGGATTATGACAGGAATGCATTCGGCTATGCTAAGCCCAAACCACTAACCTACGACTTCACTAGACCCAATAACAACAAAACATAAAAATCCCCAAAATGGTAATCAAACAATCTACAGGACAATGGCCTACATGGGATTTGAGGTTTGCACAATTGAGACCAAAAAGAGTGTAAAGGCTCAAATAACAGGGACATGAGAGGGAGGATGGTGGAAGGGAGAAAAGGCTAAAATAGTCTCAACAAAGCCATGGAAAATGAGGAGAAATGGGGAGAAATGGTTGCCCTAATGGGCTGAAACAAATCTAGGCCTTGTAGAGGGGTGAATCAAGCTCCCAATGGCTAGATTTTCAAAGAGAAAGGAGCAAGATAAGATGGAATGTAGGTCCACACGATTTCAGCCGTGATAGGAGGTCGTGAGAGCTTCAAACGACGAGATTGGAGAGGGAGAGGGTTGCTAACAACAATGAAGGGGTGGACAGGCATCGGTTTTAGCAGGAGAAGGGATTGGGAGTGGTTTGGGGACGAGTTTTGAGAGGGCGGCTGCAAGAGAACGTAAAATGGAGGCTTAGGAAGGGCTGTTATGAAGGGGGTATGGGTTCTAGGGGGTTTTGAGGGATGAACCTCACGTGGGAGGGGTGCCCTACCCATTTAAGGGCGTGTGCCCGAGTTTCAGATCAAATGGGGCCCACCGGTCGGCGATGATCGCCGAACTGGCGATGCCATCGCCTGCCAAAGTGGTTTTCGGCGATGGCTACCCCATGGGACATGGTCCCCCTGTCCTGTAGGCCCCAAATTCACATGGGTCCCACCCTGGTTCATTGTAGTTTGGCCTAGATAGGCCCAAAACTCCACTTGGGACGTTCCGGGGCCAGTCTGTGAACCAGAATGAATTTAGGCATCATGTAGCATATGATTTTGAGGTAGGGGAGGCTAATCCATCCAACTAACTCATTTATTACAAGATATTTCATAATTGGAATGTCCAGAAGTCTGATTCTTACGTATTTTTACTATTCATTATAAACTTTTGTCTAAGTATGATTTTATATCATTTTCACATTAGGATTTATGCCTAACATGAAAATACTGAGAGAGATTTGAAGAATGGGGTGGTGAGAGGAAGGATTTTGAAGGAATTGGGTGAAACGGGGTTTTCAAGCCTTGAAATTGAGTATAAGGGTTGTGGTTGCCCCACAACTCAAGGACATGCATTTTAAGGTTTGTAATTCTCCTAGGATCATCTCAAACCCACCTACTAACAACCTATTGGCTACTTAGGTCGCCTCACACGACCAGAGATGCATTATGGACTCGATCGAAATGAACGAGTTGAGTAGACTTCGCCTATTGGCGAAACTAAAGTCCTACGTGTGTTTCTAGATCCTTCTCGCACCCACCTAAGTCAAAGGAATGACAGCGTACGTCGCATGCCTATAACCCAGGTCCAGTTTAATCTCAATCATGCTCTGATACCAACTATAACACCCCAAAAATCGGGAGTCGGGTAGAAACCCAACTCCTGAGTTCCAGAACGTCACTTATGCAACATAGATAAGGATAAATGCATATTGTCTGTAGAATGACATTAAACAAGATTGAGACTAAGCCAAAATAACATTTCATACTCCAGAGATAGTTAAATTAGCAAGCGGAAGACTGTGATAATTACATAAAATTTATAATTGATTGTAAGTCTCCAGAGTGTGAACATGTTACCAGGTTAATTAAATACATGTATACTCCAAAAGTGGAAAGAAAAGAATATACATGAGTGCTTCAAAAATATAAAATGACAAGTGTCAAGGCATCTAATCAACCCCCCTGTAATCCCATCGATCAGATCACGCATAAAGGAGGGATCTTCCTCATCATCATCAAGTCCGGTTCCGCATCACAAGCAGCGCCATCATCTGCAACTAAAATAGGGACTGGTAGGTGTCCAGAAACACCATCCCGTAACGTGGGAGTGAGTGATCAACTCAGTGGAATAATAGAGTAAAGATTAGCATGTTCTCAAATCAATCATGCGATAATAGTAAAGCAATCAATCAGACATTCCTAGATACTGTTGTTAATGCAAGCATGAAATGACATGATGGATGCCCTCACCGACATTCTCCCTCATACGGCATCATCTGTGTCCGCGGCATGCTTACGTACCGCTCAGTGCTCCACATCTTCCAGGCACATGCAATGCGATGTGGATATGATTACCAAGTTGCTATTAGTCCATTCATTCAGCTGTATTGGGAAACTAAGGTACTTCCCTTATATCAATCCCAACACAGATCCTATCTAGGGTCGTCACTCCTAGAAATCACATACGATGTTACATTTGTAGGTTGTTGCAAGGGCTGCCAGGGCTGTTGCTCGCACTCGTTGCACCGCTTCCCTATCACCTTATCAATACAGGCCTAATGTACTCTCATTGCTAGGGAAGGCTCGTCGCCTCCCGTAGACTCAGAATACGCTCGTGGTCACTACAAAGGGCTGTCAGGGCTGTTGCTCGCACTCGTTGCACCACTCCCCCATCACCTTATCAGTGTAGGCCCACAGTAAGAATATAGTGTCCTATACCACCATAATCTACTCACGAGTCTGGGTGTTCACTGGTCACTACGGGGAGGTTTGTAGCCCCAGCGTAGGCCGACAGCTTGACCACGGTGTCCCATACCACCATGCTCAGTTCATGAGTCTTTATGGATCAAGGTATCATGGTTAACAGGGTTTCCAATGGTAAGTTCAGTACCCTAGGTTCAAGCAGTTATGATTCATACAGGGTGAACAATCAACGGCCAGTCGGGTTACTTGACGGGCTCTACTAGTACGAGCGCATCGCAAGTCGATCGACATGAAGTGCGTAAAACACTTCGTGTGGCCTAACCAATGCCGCCAACTCCAAACACGACTCGCATTCATCGACGCGTCCTTCGTGGTAAATACAGGAAAACCACGAATTTATTCTGTTACCGACTTTCTGGATTAAGTATAGCCCCAAACATTTGTGAATCCACATCAGCAATCATATAAGAGTAATGGAAATGAAATACAACAATATAAGCATGTTGAAACATGTTATAACATACCACTTAAGCAAATCATCCAACACATGCATTTCATACATATAATGAAATCAATACATATAGCCAATGTAATGAAAATCATTCAATCAGCATATTACTTGAGAATTCAATCTCAAAATTCTTTCACAACATCATTTATACAATACATACTAATACAAACATTTATACAAACACTTAGCCTACACACTCTAGTCTACATAGCGTATGTCGACTCAAGGTGCGCATTTGGGAAAATCTCTTCGCCAAACCAATCATGCATGCATTCCTAATAACCTAACACGACAAATAGCCATGGAAAATATTTTCACAAAATATGGATGTAAACAGTATTTCCTATAAATGACTAAAATGCCCTAAATCTCATATTTTCCATACGCTTACAAAACAAAAAATGGACAGCATGTTGTACATATCAAATGGCGTTGCCGTCGATAATCTACTATTAAACGACATTGAAATCTTTGAAATCATTCAATCAAGGCGTCTAAAATCCGCACCTTGTGTCATAGAAGTGTCTCGATTCGAATTGAACAAATACGCTTCGTCAACGGTGTACAAGCGACCTAATGCACAAGATACATAAGCTACTTCGCTATTGGAATCGACGGAACCTTAAATCAGCAAGTGGTTAGGGTTTTTCTTACCTAGAAATGCGTTGGAATCACTGGAAAAGTGATTTGAACGCGATGCTTAGGCATGTGTAGCAGCTGCAGCAAGTGGCGAGAAGATCTCTCTCACACTCTCTCACAATCTCTCACTTTTTTTCTCTCTCTAGCTAGGGTTTCTAGCAAATTCGGATGGGAGGGTTGTGAGAGGGTTTAAAGCCCTTATATAGGCTAAAACCTTCCCAAATTAGGCTTGGGAACAAAGTTCACTTGAGGTATAACCAAACTGGAGCTATTTCGATCCAAAAGAGCATTTCGGGAGGTCCCCTGGCCGAACGCTGTCGGACTTAAGCTCATGCATATTGGATCTAGCACACATCAAGTTTTTAGACCGAAAGAGTTCGCAGATCGCACGTGGCGGTCCAATTTCAGTTTAGCGGTCATCGCACCTAGATCAGGTCTACAAGTCTCATGATATGAAAGAGAAATTTTTCCTGATCCGAGGGTGTAATTTGGCTGAATTCTGACGGTCAGAATGCTTAATAATAACATGCTAAGTCACCTGCCAGATTTGAATTAAAATTTTTAAATCTAACCCATTTCTCACTCTCTTCACTCCATGCTCAATGAAATAGCCTTCGTACATCGGTTGGGCTTGATTTTCGAAACGATTGTCAAGTCCAGCTAAGCAGTCATAACGGTCTAAGATTGTCGGTATCGGACTTTCGACGCGCGGTCTAGATCCATTACAAAGTTTCAAAGGGTTCCTGAGAGAAAACGGGTTTAGAGTTTGATCCTGGATTTTAGGGTATTGTTGCATCCTTGTTTCTACAAGTTTTGGGTCTTGCAGAACGTATTTAAAGCGATCAGGGACAATTTCGTAGCTACTCTAGCGTAGCGCTAGCTAACTTACGCTTAATTTCTAAAGGAATTAATCCTAAGTGATTTCTTTGGCTTTGGAATTGGGTTTTGAGAGGTTACCCAGGTGTTATGGTTGACCCATTGCCTAAGGACGTCTAACCCTAGGTTGGAAAAAATCTAGGGTGTTACACCCATGGGCCTCGAATACATCACAATGGGCCTTGCCCATGGGCCTCAGTACTATGCCTCATATATCAAGTGGGCTACATTATATGGGCCACACCAATGGGTCGTAAATGCATCACCATGGACCCCATGCGTGGGCCTCATATACAACATGTGGGCCACATGTCTAGGCCTATCAATATAAAAATGTGGGCCCCTCCCATCAGTAAAAATACATCATAATGGGCCTCATCTAATGGTTTCCAAATACGCAATAGGTGGGCCCCGCCAATGGGCTTCATATATATCAAATCGGGCCCACCCTTATGTATTTTTGAGATCTAACCTATTCCTAAGTTAACATAGAAAATGAAGTGAAAACAAATATTAGCTTAATTAGAAACTACTGTGGCCCTTAAAAGTTTGAACGGTGGATGTCACTGTGCCCCACTATTATTATAAATGGTGGGGTCCACTTGAACTTTAGATCTGACTCACTCATTTTCTCATGTCATAAAATGATCTCATAGTTGGTTGGATGGTTTGTATGCAACACATGCATCATGGTGGGTCCCATAAATAGATGGCGTGGATGAAACAGGTGGGAGCCACGAAATTTGTTGTTGTCTGTATAGTAGCTAGGCAGCTGCGTATGATGTAGCTGTTGCTGCTTCACATGCCATAGGTGGGTCCCAAGTAGGACCCACCACCACATATATATATTTATATAACATATGAAATAACGTCCATGTAACATCCTGAAAATCGAGGGTCGAGCAAAAACTCCACTCCCGAGTTCCAGAACATCACTTATGCAACATTTTCAATGATGGATGAATGTCGGCTGTAATAGTGCATAAAACATGAAGTGGATTAAGCCAAAACAGCATATCATACTCCAGAGACAATTAAATTAGCAAGAGAAAGAATGTGATAGATATATAAAATATATAAATGATTATAAGTCTCCAGAGTGTAAACATGTTACCAGGTTAACTAAATACATGTATACTCCAAAATAGAAAGAAAAGAATATACATGGGTGTGTAAATAAAAGGCAAAATACCAAGTGTATTGGCATCTAATCAGTAACTCTGTAAACCCGTCGATCAGAACCTGTATATAGGAGGGATCCTCCTCCTCATCATCAAGTCCGGCTCTGCTTCACAAGCATCGCCATCATCTAAAACTAAAATAGGGACTGGTGGGTGTTCGGAACACCGTCCCGTAACGTGGGAGTGAGTAGCTAACTCAGTGGAATCATAGAACAAAGGTTAACATGTTATCAAATCCATCACGTGATAATGGTAAAGCAAGCAATCAAACATTCCTAAATACTGTGATTAATGCAAGCATGAAATGACATGATGGATGCCCTCACCAACATACTTCCTCATGCGACACCATCTTTCACATGCAGTGCGATATGAATATGATTACCGAGTTGTTATTTGTCCTTTTCATACAGCAGGATTGGGAAACTAGGGTACTTCCCTTATATCATTCCCAATAAGGATTCTGTCTAGGGTCGTCACTCCTACTAATCTCATACGATGATATATTTCTAGGTCGCTGCAAGGGCTGTTGCACGCACTCATTACTTCACTCTCCCATCACCTTATCAATACAGGCCTAGTTATACTCTTGTTGCTACGTAAGGGTCGTCGCCTCACGAAGACTCAGAGTACGCTCGAGGTCACTACAAAGGGCTGTCAGGGCTGTTGCTCGAACTCATTGCACCGCTCCCCCATCACCTTATCAGTGTAGGCCGATAGTAAGAATATAGTGTCTCATACCACCATAATCTGCTCACGAGTCTGGGTTGCTCATTGGTCACTACGGGGAGGTTTGTGGTCCCAGCGTAGGCCGACAGCTCGACCACGGTGTCCCATACCACCATGCCCGGCTCATGAGTCTTAGTGGATCAAGGTACCACGGTTATCAGGGTTTTCACTGGTAAGTTCAGTACCCTAGGTTCAAGTAGTTATGACGAATACAAGGTGAACATACAACAGTTAATCGGGTTACTTGATGAGTCTGACTAGCACGAGCGCACGTTGAATCGACCGGCATGAAGTGCACAAGCACTTCGTGTGGCCTAACCACTGCCGACGACTCTAGTACGACTCGGGTTCATCATACACATCCTTCATGGCGAATAGAATCCAACCACGAATTCGAATCTGTTACCAACTGCCTCGACTAGAGTATAGCCCCAAACACTTACAATCTAAATCAATAATCATATGAGAGAGACAGAATTGAAATACAAGAAATTCTAGCATGTTATCGGCATGTTGTAACATAGATTATAAGCAGTTAACCACACACGAGTACTTCATACATAAGTTAATCAATTGAAATACAACAAGCATGGAGGAAATCATGTACATCATCAAATTAGTTGAGAATCCAGTCTCAACGCTAATCTATAATACCATTTACTCAATAGTTACTAATACATACAATTACACAAACACTTAGACTACACAGCTCCAATGTACTTGACGTATGTTGATTTTTGCATATAATATGATAGATCCTTATATCAAGGAGATGTCTAATACACAACAAACATGTTCTTACATTCAAAATATATAGCAGGCATAAATCATATTGATTTAGGCATTTCAACAAACACTTAGTCTACATAGCATATGTCGACCAATATATGCATTAGGGTGAATTTCTCGCCAAACAGATCATACACATATAACTAGTATAGGTACACGGTAAATACTCATGGCAATCATATCAGCAAAATACGTATGCATACAGTATTTCCTACAAATACCTAAAATACCCTAAATCTCATATTCTTCGTACGTATTCGAAATAAAAAATGGACAGCATGTTCTACATGTCAAACAGCATCCTTATCAACAATCTACCATTAAACGGCATTGAAAGCTTTGAAAACAGGTAATCTAAGCGTCTAAAATCCACACCTTAAACCAAAAAAATGCGTATTCGTTAGGATTCAGACAATGTGTCTTCGTCAATGGCAAATACGCTACCTACGGCAAGGAACAGGTTAGCTAGAACTCTTCTACAGCTAGTCTAAGCTTCAAAACATGTTAGGGTTAGGGTTTCTTACCTAAGAACGACGTCAGAATTATCGAAAAAGTGATGCAGATGAACAACTTTGGCACGTGGAGCAGCAGGGAAGAATCCCAGGAGAAAGCTCCAACTCTCTCTCACTTTCTCTCTTTTCTCTCCTCTCTTTCCTAGGTTTTCCCCAAATTCGTATGGGTTAGAAAGCTAAGGGTTTAAGGCCCTTTTATAAGCCCAAACATAACCAAAACAGACTCCAGGTCAAGGTATACTTGGGTTATATCCAAATCGGATCTTTTTCGATCCAAAAGGACGTTTCTGGAGGTCCCCTGTCTGAATGCGGTCGGACTTAAGCTTATGGATGTCGGATCCTGATCACATTAAGTTTTCAGTTCGATAGGGTTTCCAGATCGCATGTGGCGGACTAGTTTCAGTTCAGCGGTCACTGAGACTCGATCGAGAATTCCAAGTACACTGACCTGAGTGGGAAATGTTCCATGATCTGAGGGTGTATTTGGGTCAGATTCTGACGGTCTGAATGCTAAAAAAAATGCCGCACAAGCGACATGTGCCAGATTTATTTAAATTGAATTAATTTTCTAAATAAATTCACTTTTCCCACACTCTTCACTCTAGACGTAAGGAAATGGTCTCAGGACATTGTATGGACTTGATTTTTGAGGTGATTTTCAAGTCCAACTAGGCGCTCAGGATTGTCTAAGTTCGAGACAATCGGACTTCCGATGTGCGGTCCAGGTCCGATACAAAGTTTCCGAATGCTCCCATAAGCAACCGGGTTTAGAGTTTGATCCTAGGTTTTAGGGTATTGTAGCGTTAACTATTCTACACGTTTTGGCTCTAGCAGATCGTATTTAAAGTGATTGGTGACAATTTCACAGGTCGTCTAATCCAACACTTAGTTTCATCTAATTTCTAAAGGAAGTAGCCTATAATGATTTTTGTTTGAGATGAGATTTGAAGGGTGGAGTGAGGGTGCTTGGAAACGAAAAAAGGAAGAGTTTAGAGAGATTTGAGAGATTTTTTAAGAAAAGGTAAGCTTGAAGGGGTTGTTTGTGAAGGAAATACTTGATTTAGGATGAAAGGAGGGTGAACCCTATACCATAGGGTCCCACTAGGCCCCAAATGCAATCGTCCCTAAGGTCCGGCCCAATTGGGCCCGTTTACCGGCGAGGTCCTCGCCTACCACTAGTGGATTCGGTGAGGCCTCACCATTTGGGCAAGGTTCTCCTGTCCCCTAGGCCCCAAAAAAGTATGGGGCCCACCCTGGGTCCCCCCGAAAATTGATCATTTGGCCCCCAACTCCATTTGAGGCATTTTTGGGGCCAATTTACAAACCGGAATGATTTTATGTGGCGTATTGCATAAGATTTTGGGGTAGGAGACGATAATCTATCCAACTAACCTATTTATTTTGTTACACTCCAAAAGGTTAAGGGTCAAGACCCATTTTATCCATTTATTTACTATTCACGGTAAGTTTTAGCTTCGGTATTGTTCTTCATCATTAATACCCTAGGATTGGTGTGTATTATGAATGTGTTTAGAAAATAAATGAAGAATAAAGTGGCAGAGGGTGAGATTTCGAAGGAATTGGATAAAAAGAGGTTTTAGGCTTTGAGATTGAGTGTAAGATGTTGGGGTTGACCAACCACCTAAGGACATTCATTTCTAGGTTTGGAATATAATGAAACATGGCCTAAACCCTTCGATTGACGGTCTAGAAGCGATTTGTGGTTGTTGGGTGTGATCAGGAGTGTGCATGGACTCGTTCTCAGTGACCGTTTACAGTGAGTTTTAGTTTAAGTATAGTTCTTCACTATTTAAACTTGAAGATTCGTGTCTAATATGAAAGTACTTGGAGAAGTTTGAAGAATGAGGTGGTGAAAGGTGAGAGTTTGAAGGAAATGCGTTGAAAAGTGATTTCTTTGGCTTTGGGATTGAGCTTTGAGAGCGTTATGGTTGACCCATTTCCTAAGGACGTCTAACCCCAGGTTGGCAAAAATTCAGGGTGTTACAGTCCAGGCCCTGGACAGCCTGGACAGACACATACATTGAGGTGTAACCCCACATGAGGGGTGGGTCCCACCGTCCTTAGATGGTGGATACATCACATGCATCATGGCGTGGCCCACCCAATGGATGGATAGCGTGAACAGGTCCTACAGACCCTCCTGACGTAATAGAGCAGCTATATGGCTACTGCACGCTGCAGCTTTAAAAGGCAGAGGTGGGTCCCACGTAAGGCCCACCATCATGTATATTTTATAATATATAATATATAATACATATAATATAATATAATATATTATAAAACATCAGCGTCTGGACAGTTGCATACATCCACACATGAGCCATGGTATATATATAATATATTATAATATATTTATTATATTATATAAAAAACCAAAAGGGTAGCTGGATGTACACTCCACCCGCAGTTCACACTACACGTTAGCTACACCCCACTGTCCGTTTACACTTCACCGTTAGCCAACCCACTGTCAGTTAACACTCCATGGTATGTCCAGCGTCCAGGGACGCTGGACGGATGGTGTGGATGGGTACCACATCAAGGTGGATCCCACATGGCCCACCTATTTTGAATCGGTCTAATATTTGTGTTTTCTCATCATCTAGGCCTAATAGATGGCCTGGATAAAACAGATGGACAACGTCGATAAAATACATAAATCATGGTGGGCCACACCGTTTAGGATGGATGGATGGGGTGGATTAGGATAAATACATCAAGGAGGGCACCACCCACACGTGTGGGGTGGGCCATGTCCTAGATGGACGGTTGGGATGACATATAAACATCATGGTGTGTCCCACATGGATGGGGTCCACCGGTAGATGTCTTGGTGCAAACATCATCATTACCATTCAAAAAAGAGAAGAGAGAAAAAGAGGAAAAGGAGGGATCGGATGGTGTTGGAGGGACCACACAACTATGGGCCCTCTGAAAGTGCACCTGTTAGTTCCCTGGTTTGTCAATTACCGTGTGTGTTGAGTCAGTCGGACTACAGAGCCTCATAAGAAGAACAATTCAAGCGCCTGCCTCAACTGGATGTGTGGAAGCTCTCCATAGGTAAATCATAGCCTCACATCCCGTGTCCCAAAACACCAGGTGATTAAAACCCTTAAAAATAAGTTAGATCATATGTGGTTTTTAGGTAAGTGAACTTTTTCAAACATCAGAAAATCTCTAAGTTTGCTTGCTCTGTCGATTGTATCAAAACACATTTTGATATGATCGACCTGCACTGTCGATGTCCTCGACTCTTGATCGATACTATCGATAAGAGGACTAAAAGTGTCCAGCAACCGCATACTCATCTGGATGGATTTATCGATATATAGATACACCTATCGATATCATCAATATTCAAAAAATCGAACCCATCGGAAGTGGCTCGATAATATCGACAGGCAGATTTTTGGCGCCCTTACTTTTTTCAAGAAAATCACTATTTACCTTGATATTCGATGTCTTTCCCAATTCAATCTGAATTCAAATATCGATCATATCGGAAGGCCATCGATCATATCGATAGTGGGTGCGCATTTCTTCCAGCAAATATTTCAGGTTGTTTTTAACTTTGATAGGGGGCCACTCGAAAAAATCGATATTCTTATATCAATGATATCGAGGTCTAGTCGATTGGATCGAGACTGGACACAAACTGTCCAGCGTGCTTATAAGTAAATCTATAAAATTTATTGATCCCATCGACATGGCGTCCAATATCATCGATATTCAAATTCTGATGACATCGGCTATTCCCTGATCATATCTTAAAAACTTGAAATATTTCAAGGCTAGTCTCTCTCATGCTTCAAATGTTGATAGATCGATCTCAGTATTGATGGAATCAGAGTTCGAAATCCAATGACATCGACACAAGTATCGATCTCATCGACCAGCAGGAAAAATGTTTTAAAAGCGTATGACATTTGAGTTTATGTTATCGAGTGGACAGTTGATCCCATTGAGAGTATACGCTCGATGATATCGACCCTGCTCAATGATATCGAACTCTATCATAAATATGACCGTTTTATATCTGTTAGAACCTTTTGCCTATATAAAAAGAGACTTGTCCATATTGCTGGTAGAGAAAGAAGAGATTACTTTTGTGTGTTTTACCTTTAGATCATATACCCAAAGCCCTTTCTCTCATGGGAGCTCATCTTCCAATCCACTCTCATTCATTGACATTCAATAGAGTGGATTGGGAAATGAACTTTCGCATTTAAGGATCCTCCAGCAACTATCTTAATAGCATATCTTTAAACTGGGATGCCTTGAATGAATAGATGACGGGAATCACTCTATCTTCCTTATAGGAAAATTCTAAGAGAGTGAATTTTCGTCCTAACCTTGACCCAACCTGAAGCTAAGTATTGGTACGTCTTTTATGTTGCGGATCAAGGGAGCTGAAGATTCTTCAACAACAAGGAGGAGATCTTCATCATTGCGCTTAATGAGACTAATCAACTTATCTGTAAGTATCCAGAGTCCAGAAGACACTTGTGATCATTCTTTTCTAGGATTGGGTCTTGAGTGTTGCTCACACTTTGAAGTCCTCATAGGAGGCCTCCCGCGGGAGTGTACATAGTGAGTGTGTTGTGTGGACCCTTGCTCTGTGGAGAGTATAAACATCCGAGTGCGTTCTGTGGACCCTTGCTCTATGGAGAGTAAAAACATCTGGTTAGGAGTGAACCAATAAAACTCCAGGGTTAGAGGTGAACCAAGTAGAAACCTCCATTTAAAGGTTGATGGTGAACCTGACTTAAAACCTTAGGTTTTAGGTGAACCCTAAGAAACCTCCTTAATAAAATCTGATACACTTAAGGGATGAGTGCGGCAGCCGGGAGTGGAGTAGACAAGTAGTCGAACCACTATAAAAATGGCTGTGTTTGTGATTGTTGTTGTCTTTTATTTATGTAATTTCCTTATATTCTTTTATATCTAATTGTCTGAGATCACACCTCATACACACACACAGTCATGTCCATCACAATCTCGTTTGTAATTTGCTTATCCTTCAAAAGGTTGTGAATGGATCCTTTACAAAGCTTGGAAGCCAGTAGAGTTACATTTGAGTAATCCTGTTAATTATCTATCTGATAGGATTAGTGCAATAGAATTTTTAAATACATTGTAAAACTTTAAAAAGTCCTATTCACCCCCCTCTAGGGCATATTGGCATATTCCTACTTCAACTCAAGTGGTCTTCACTGCTATTTCAATTGGTATCAGAGCGGGTCTCTCTTTAAGGGCTTCACCGCCTAGAGAGTGATCTTGACTGAAGTTTAGGAATATGGCCAAAGGAGAGGGCTCATCAGTCACTAGACCTCTAGTATTTGATGGTTCAAATTATGCATATTAGAAGGCTAGAATGCACTACTTCCTGAGATCTTTGGATCATGATGTTTGGGATGTAGTTGAAAAGGGTTATGCGTTACCATTTGAACAGATCGTACTTGAAGATGACAAGACCATCACTAAACCTAAACCCAAAGAAAAGTGGACGACGTTCAACAAAGAACAACAAACTGCTGAAGAAAAACCAATGAATACCATCTACTGTGCCGTGTCTCAGGATATATTCAATCGGATAAGTATGTGTGAGACATCCAAGGAAGCATGAGATCTACTGGAAACAACCCATGAAGGCACAAGCACTGTGAAGAGGTCTTAACTACAACTTCTGACTTCGCAGTTCAAAAATCTCAGGATGGAAGAGCATGAGACATTTATGGAGTTTTTCACCAAGTTGAATATTATTTGTAACTCCATGGGTAGATTGAGAGAAAAAGTTTCGGTATCAAAAATATGTAGAAAAATCTTAAGATCCCTACCGGAACGGTTTAATCCCAAAGTAACAACAATTGAGGAGTGTAGAAATATTGATGAGATGAAAGTAAAAGAACTAGTAGGTTCCTTACAAACTTTTGAACTACACTTCATACAATCCCAAAAATCCAAAAACACTATCCTAAAAACTTCTAAGAAATCAAAACATAAAGGTAATGAAAGCAAAAAAGAAGATGAAGATGAGGAAGTGGCTTTGCTAGCACAGAGATTCAGAAGATTCTTTTAAAAGAATCGTGACCATCTCTCTAGAGGTAGAAAGGTGAATGAAAAACCTTCTGTAGGAAAATTTAGGAAAAGAAACAAAGAACCATAATGCTACGCCTATCGGGAGTATGAACACCTATCTACCGAATTCCCAAACAGAAAAATCAAGGGCAAGGCAATGACCGCCACGTGGGATGATACGGAGGAGTCAAATTCAAAATCAAGTGACTCAGGGAGAGATGGAGACCAAAAATCTTTGAAAATACTTATGGTCTCCACTGCTTCGATCATTCCAACTGAATCTGAGGAAGAACAATAAGCTATTAAACCATGTTTGTCTGAAAATGAGAAAACTTAAGGAGAAGAAGAAATTAAAAATGATAAATTGCAAGATGCTTATAATCAACTATACATCCACAACATCAAAGTTGTTAAAAGACTTGGTATATCTGTGAATAAAAAGGAATTACTGTAAAAAGATTTGGATAAAACTCTAGAAATCAATACTCATCTAATCAATGACTTGCAGCAATATCACTCAGATAATGATAGACTTAAGAGAATTAATTCTTTTCTAAAATCCAATCTGAAAAACTAAACAAACAGGTTGAGCAATTAAAAGATGAAAATTTGCTCCTTCAAAATGAAAATCACACACTCCTGTTTGATTTGGAAGAATCCAGAAGAATTGCCAAGATAAATTGTAAGTTTTCCCAAAATAGAGAAAAGCTAGAAAAACTATTGGGAATGGGAAAATCGGGGAATGATAAAGGTGGGCTAGGATATGAAAAATATAAGACTGGATGCGCAGCTCTTAGAACTGAAAATTTTGTTGCCTCTGGAAGCAAAACCAGAAAGACTCCAGTATGTCATGTGTGTGGTGATGTGGGTTATTATGAGTTTGAATGTGTAACACCTAGATGGACTTTACATAACTCTGATCAAAATCACATTGGTATATACAAATCAATCAAAGAAACTCATAATGTTAAAAGTCCACCTAGGAGAAACACTTATCCATCACCACCTAACAAAAAAGACAGAGTAAAGAAGTCTGCCTCAAAATGGATAATTAAAGAAAAGAAAAATTGTCTTGCTACTCACTCAAATTAGTTATCAGGCAATGACACCAAGTGGTACCTAGAGAGTGGTTGCTCAAGGCATGTCACGGGTGATAAATCCCTTCTGTCAAATTATCAGAATCTGTACAATGGGTTAGTCACCTACGGAGATAGAACCATTGCTAAAGTAATTAGACAGGGTATCATAAAAGGGATTAATCTACTTACAAATGAGAATGCTTTTTGCATAAAAGACTTGGCACATAATCTCCTAAGCATATCTCAAATCTGTGATAATGGGCATGTGGTCAAATTTAACAAACGAGAATGCGAAATCCTAAATCAATCAGGAAAATCAGTAATGAAGGGTCATCGCACAAACAACCACTGCTTCATTATCAGGGGCAAAGAACAGACTGATGCCTAGAAGGACTGGGCATAGAAAAAAAATTTTAGATTGCGCATCTAAATCTAGATAATGGTTGAAAAGATGCAATTTTGCTGAGCTCTAAATGAAATATCTAAGGTTCCAGACCTCCTTTTGTATATAAACAGTCAAATGTTTATACTTTTTTATGTGTATAGAGATTGTACATTATTTTGTTAAGTATATCATTGTCTCATAGAAATTTTAGAAGTATGCTTGAAAAATCATCTGAATTTTGAAACCAAAAAATCATTCACCTTGGATATGACTTTTTGATTATCGAACAATGGTCGATATGATCGACGGCTCCTTAGAAGGTGAATAGGCACATGATCAAGGATGATATCGAAAAGGGAATTGATGAGATCGATCCAGAGTTCATCGATGCAATCGAAATACACATTGATAATATCGATGATTATCGCCAAATAAAAGTGCTGTTGAGCGAAAAAATTTTACTTTTTACAGTAGCCAGTCCTATCTCCCTGCCCTGATTTTTCATTTGGTCTATTTGCTCAAAGCCTTGATGAGAAAATCTCAGCATCCAAATGAAGCAAGGAAGATGGATAAAGGAAAAGGTAAGGCTCTCTCAGCAAAATCCTCCAAGATTAAGAAAGGGAAAAATACTGAACCATCTCAAAACCCATCTGATTGGGAACAAGTTACGATCGTCGACCGTACCATTCTCCCTAGTGCTATCATGCCCTATAGGGTGGATCTCATGATGGAAGCTATTGGGTGGAAGAATATGCTTACCATGGGTGGTCCATATCAGTTTGAAATGATCCAAAAGTTCTTCAACTGTTGTCATGTTGTCCAAGTTTATCCACCATGTATGCGTCTAGAATTCATGCAACACACCAAGAAGATTACTCCAATAGTTCTTGGTTGTGTTCTAAACATTGAGGTGACACAAATCCCTGTCACTAATAGAAATCTAAATGAATTGAGTAGATGGGGGGAAATTACTCGAGCATTGTGCCAAGATCTGAATGTTCCTAGAAATGATGACAATATTCTTCAGGTTAAACATCTAGGAATCTTGTTTAAACTCCTTCACAGTATCTTCAGTACGAATGTGTACCCATGTGACACCAATTACACATACCTGAGTCCTTTTATGCTAAATGTCTTGTATGATGTCTATCAAGGAGTCCCTGTATGTCTACCAACTCTCATTCTAAATGAGCTAATTAAGGTAGTCAAAAGTGACCATCTTGAAATACTTCCTTTTCTATCCCTTGTCTGCAAGCTTACACACTGGGCAGGACTGTCGAAAACAACAGATAAGGTATATCCTGAAGTATGGTTCGACCATGATGCAGCCCAACAAGTGTATGTCTCTGTCTCATCTCATACTAAGAACCCTCCACCTGTTGGAGATAGTGGTCCCGTGCCTAATGAAGAAACTCTCTGGGGATCCAACCGAACTCCTGAATATAGTTCTGCTTTTGTCACTAATCTTCAACGTCATATATTCAAGCGTCAGTTTTTA
Source organism: Magnolia kwangsiensis (assembly GCA_037074715.1). Taxonomy (NCBI): domain Eukaryota; kingdom Viridiplantae; phylum Streptophyta; class Magnoliopsida; order Magnoliales; family Magnoliaceae; genus Magnolia; species Magnolia kwangsiensis. Next base: position 81,026,404 of record CM073589.1, on the reverse strand, counting down.
AACAATCTCACTGTAATTGATGAGCGGTTCCATCACTGCGAGCGACGATTGTTAGGAATAGAAAACAGGATGGAAGCTCTCCAACATTCTATGCAACAAATTCTTGAGCTACTAACACTGACGGGCCTTTTATATGTTAAAAGAAGACAGTTATTTTGGAAGGGAAGTGTGTCTATCTATGAACACTAGTTTTTGCACTCATTCCTGTTTATTCGTTTTGGGTATCCCTACATGAGTTTGATATCTCTGTCTGATGGTTGATAGTCTACTACTGTCTAGGGCAGTACGTATTTTTGAATGATGAATGTTTCGCTGAAAATGGCCACATATAATTCTATTCTTACTGCCATAGCGATATATGATGTCCCCTGGTTAAATGGAGTATTTGATATGGATTGCATATGTTTTTCTTAATTATCTTATCTGATTTTGTCAATTTTTATTTCATGCATTCATGCTACCTGCCAATGATGTATGCTTAACATTATTGAAAATCTTTATACATCTATCTGTAAGTTGGTTCTCCCATATGAATCCTTAAAAACTTCAGTCAATATCTATTGGTTTATCTTTGTCAATGACTGACAAAAAGGGGGAGAAATTTTAAAACACCCCATGTGAAAAATTAGATATTTGCTCTTATATGTTGCAGGTGTTAGGGGGAGCAACTGCACCAAGAAAGGGGAAGTTTTATAAAAAGGGGAAGCAAATACTGGTTGTGTACATGGCTGTATTAGAATTTGTAAAATTGTGTAAAAGCATGAACACATAATTTAGGATGTGTCTGTCTAGATATCATCCTAGGGTGTTTTGGTATATTTTCACGTAATTGACAAAGGAGGATATTAAAAGTGCACCTACTAGTGCCTTGGTTTGTCAATTGCCGTGTGTGTTGAGTCAGTCGGACTACAGAGCCTCACAGGAAGAACAATTCAAGTGTCTGCCTCAACCAGATGTGTGGAAGCTCGCCATAGGTAAATCATAGCCTCACATCCCATGTCCCAAAACACCAGGTGATTAAAAACCTTAAAAACAAGTTAGATAATATGAGGGTTTTTGGATAAGTGAAAATTTTCAAACGTCAGAAAATCTCTAAGTTTGCTTGCCCTGTTGATTGTATCGATACACATTTCGATATGATCAACCTGCACTGTCAATGTCCTCGACTCTTGATCGATATTATCGATAAGAGGACTAAAAGTTTCCAACAATCGCATACTCATCTGGACAGATTTATCGATATATCGATACACCTATCGATATCATCGATATTCAAAAAATTGAGCACATCGAAAGTGCCTCGTAATATTGACAAGAAGATTTTCAGCGCCCCTGCTTTTTTCAAGAAAATCACTATGTACCTCGATATATTAATGTCTTTCTCGATTTAATCTGAATTCAAATATCGATCATATCGGAAGGGCATCGATCATATTGATAGTGGGTACGCATTTCTTCCAGCAAATATTTCAGGTTATTTTTAACTTTGATCGGGGGTCACTTGAGGAAATCGATATTCTTATGTCGATGCTATCGAGGTCTAGTCGATTGGATCAAGACTGGACACAAAGTGTCCAGCGTGCTTATGGGTAAATCTATACGATTTATCGATCCCATCGACACGGCCTCTGATATCATCGATATTCAAATTCCGATGACATCGGTTGTTCCCTAATCATATCCTAAAAACCTAAAATATTTCAAGGCTAGTCTCTCTCATGCTTCGAATGTCGATAAATCGATCCCAATATCAATGGAATCGGAGTTCGAAATCTGATGACATCGACACTAGTATTGATCTCATCGACCAGTTGGAAAAAGGTTTCAAAATCGTATGACATTTGAGTTTGTGTTATCGAGTGGACGGTCAATCCTATTGAGAGTATACACTCGATGATATCGACCCTACTCGATGATATCGAACTCTGTCATAAATATGACCGTTTTATATTCGTTGGAACCTTTTGCTTATATAAAGAGAGACTTTTCCATATTGCTGGTAGAGAAAGAAGAGAGTGCTTTTGTGTGTTTTACCTTTAGATCATATACCCAAAGCCCTTTCTCTCATGGGAGTTCATCTTCCAATCCACTCTCATTCATTGACATTCAATAGAGTGGATTGGGAAATGAACTTTCGCATTTAAGATCCTCCAGAAACTATCTTAATAGCATATCTTTAAGCTGGGATGCCTTGAATGAATAGATGACGGGAATCACTCTATCTTCCTTATAGGAAAATTCTAAGAGAGTGAATTTTCGTCATAACCTTGACCCAACCTGAAGCTAAGTATTGGTACGTCTTTTATGTCGCGGATCAAGGGAGCTGAAGATTCTTCAACAACAAGGAGGAGATCTTCATCATTGCACTTAATGAGACTCATCAACTTATCTGTAAGTATTCAGAGTCCAGAAGACACTTGTGATCATTCTTTTCTAGGATTGGGTCTTGAGTGTTGCTCACACTTTGAAGTCCTCATAGGAGGCCTCCCGCGGGAGTGTATATAGTGAGTGTATTGTGTGGACCCTTACTCTGTGGAGAGTATAAACATCCGAGTGCGTTCTATGGACCCTTGCTCTATGGAGAGTAAAAACATCTGGTTAGGAGTGAACCAGTAAAACTCCAGGGTTAGAGGTGAACCAAGTAGAAACCTCCATTTAAAGGTTGATGGTGAACCTGACTTAAAACCTTAGGTTTGAGGTGAACCCTAGGAAACCTCCTTAGTAAAATCTGGTACACTTAAGGGATGAGTGCGGCAGCCGGGAGTCGAGTAGACAAGTAGTCGAACCACTATAAAAATGACTGTGTTTGTGATTGTCATTGTCTTTTATTTATGTAATTTCCTTATATACTTTTATATCTGATTGTCTGAGATCACACCTCATACACACACAGAGTCATGTCCATCACAATCTCATTTGTAATTTGTTTATCCTTCAAAAGATTGTGATTGGATCCTCTACAAGGCTTGGAAGCCAGTAGAGTTACATTTGAGTAATCCTGTTAATTATCTATCTGATAGGATTAGTGCAATAGAATTTTTAAATACATTGTAAAACTTTAAAAAGTCCTAGTCACCCCCTCTAGGGCATATTGGCATATTCGTACTTCAACTCAAGTGGTCTTCACCTCTATTTCACCCTCCATGATCACAATACATACATAAAAAATGGGTCCCATCACAAGTGGGCCTTCTAATAGAAAATCAATGGTGGATCACCCACCTATTGGCCTCCTTCTTGGTCCGATGGAACACTAAACTCCTTGACTTTTATTTTAACAGAAGATGAGGAAGTTTTGATGGTTGATATGGGAGATGAGAGGGTAAGAAGTGGGCCACACACAAAACTCTCTCATATAGATTTGGGAGAGCTTGGACGTGGGACTCTTTGGTTGCTTGGAATATGAGTTTGAGAAATGGGAGAAAGAGAGAGGGTTGTAAGGAGAGAGAGAGAGAGGGATGGGTGATGGAGTGATGGGTGAGGTGAGTGATTTGTTGACTTTTGGGGTAGATTGTGTAAGAGGGGTATGGGTTGTGTAAGGAATTGTTGACTTATGTGTTACTTGGGGATGAGGTGTGAGGTGATGTGTACTTGACATGTACTTGACCCTTGATGGGATTGATTGATTGATTGATGTGACATGTTGTAAAGATTCTCTCAAAATTCGCACGCGTGGCATTTTTCTTGAACTAAACTCAAGCCCACATCTCCTGGCCCGGGTATCACCTCAGTGTGTAAGACGCATCATTGGAACTGCGGCGATGATGCAGTCGCTAGGGTACAAGTCTCGGGTCGAGCTGACTTTGGAATATGGGATATGACTAAGAGTTGTACACAACTACAGTTTACATATTGCGGGTCATCGAAATTCGACTAGAATGACCACGAAAGCTTACGGAACAGTATGGGCCAGGATATGAGACTTAAAAATTAAGTTCTTTATACTCCCTTTTCATCTTTGGTGTGATTTATTTCTTGATTCATAGTTGTTTTGGGGGTTTTCTACTCCAAAATTTGATCTAGTGAAAACCCTTTCTATCTCTTTTGTAATCTCTTTGTTCTTTGTTATCTTTGGTACAAATGGATGGTAGAAATAAAAAAAATGAGCTCATGGTCCCTCTACTTCTCGGTCAACTCCTATAAAAGTGCACCACCTTCGGTCACCTGAAGATGATCCCTCTTATGTGTGGGATATTAAGTTACACAATGTTATAGTTGAACGACCTGTTAATGTTGATCATCTAGCTCCATTTGATATCCTTCCTCTTCTTCAGTCTGTACGATGAGATAACATACTACATTGGGATGGGCCAGCATATCGCTCCATTGCGCAAGTTATTCATACTTGTATTACTGATTTTTCCACTAAAAATATGACATTTACTATTGCAATTAGAGAAGGTCCAGTCAATGTGGATCGCCACTTTATCTCTGGCTTAATGGATTTATCTATCAATGATGAAGGTATTCCCATCAACACTCTAGTAGAAAAACCATCTGAAACTGAGAAACGTATGCTTACTAGAGATTTATGCAATATAGATGTGGAATGGAATACTGTTGGAAATGTGCTTGCCTCAAAGTATTTGTTACCCAGATATAGAGGAGTCCTTCATAGGATATTCGTTTCAAATACTTATCCTCGTTTTGCTAACAAAACTAAACTCACTACGTTCATGGTCCATATTCTATATTCCATCACCTCTGGTTCATTTTTTTATCTTCCTTCCATGATTTTTCATTGCATCATTCAGTTTCGTCTCCATCTAGGACACAGTGACATTCCCTTCGCGTATCTTATGGCTGTGTTGGCCACACATAGTTTAGTGCCTATGCCTGTAAGAGAAGCTCCCATTTATCACTTACCATTCAAAAACTCCAATATTAATAAGATGAATTTAAGGTTGTCCCCTGGCCAAGTCAATGTGAGTGTTGGTGGACCTAATGCCATAAATGATGAAGAAGATGATTTACCTACAGATGACATCAATATGGATGATATTTTTTATGAGCTCGAATCCGATTCATTAGATGATCCTGATTATTAGCCATCTGACTTTGATGCGTGATTGCGCTCACTTGCTGAGAAGGTAGAAAACATGAATATATCCCATGATTTGCAATTTAAATATATGAGTAAATATCTTAGGCGCATTAACAAGGGACTTCATTAACTTGATCCTACTATACCTGCTCCTTCTTCGGGTTCTGATTAGTATTTGCTTATCTGGTTTGTAATAATGTTTAGAATACTTCAACTTCTTGTGTTTTATGGGTTGAACATGGTTGTTCATGCTTGAACAATGCTTGTTTATGAATTTTCCTATCTTAACTATCTTGTTCATTCATTCCTTATTACCCTTCTTATTCTTCCTTATTTATCTACTTCCACTATCATTTATTGGTTCCTCCCTTTGTCATGTTGTGACAAAAAGGGGGAGAATTTTATCATGCTCGTTTTTATCATGCTTATGATATGTGGCATGTGGTGGATTGTGGAATGTGGTTGTGGATGGATATTGTGGATAGGTAGCCATCCATTATTTTTGTAAGGGGGAGTAAGTAAGGGGGAGAGTATTGTTGGGGGGTAGATGCAATTTGTATTGACCTATTTATAACTGGTGCATGATTCTTTAACCAGGTTGTAACTGGTTTATATTGATAATTGATGCATGATTCTTTATTACGCATATTATGCTTATTTTGAATGAAGTATGTTTTGTCATAAATTTGACAAAGGGGGAGATTGTAAGTGTTATGGTTTCTAGCTCCTATTATTGTCAAATTTTGTAGTGCCAAAACCTCTTGGAATTTATGTCTTAAGTAGCGCTTCTATAAATTTAAGACATTGCATCTCATGTACAAGTTCAAAGGTCTTTACTTTAAGAACTTCAAATGTCTGATTACATATTCATGTTCAAGTATAACATCAAGTGTGAATTCAATCTTTCAAGCTTTAATAGTTCGAGTTTTCAAAGTTTCATCCAAGTCGAGACAAAGTTCTTTACTTTAAACCTCAAGCTCAAGCTTTAATGTTAATCATATTCAAGCTTCAAGAGTCTCAAGTTCAAGCTTTGTGAACTTCAAAGAACAACTATCAACTGAAGCAAAAGAATATCAAATGTTCATACATCATGTATAAGGTATGAATGACCCTAAATTGACCATAGGATAGGTCATTTTGAATACATAATTTAATTGGGTCACTTTATATGTGCATAGTTTGTTTCTTGACTAGTCTTAGACTATGTTCGAATAGTCCTAGCACAGGCTTGACCAGTCCAAGAAATACTCGACCAGTCTTAAGTTTGTTACTAATTTTTAGGATTTTTTGTTAAAGCCTTGACCAATCCTGGAGATTGCTTGACCGGTCGTGTGAACAGTGCTTGACCAGTCCTGCAGGCTCGAATCAAAGTCCAATAACTAAAATGGGTCTATACGACTAGTCGTGGATAGGAAGAAAACGGTCGTAGAGGCCACTCGACCGATCGAGTAGGTCCTTCGACCAGCCATGGAACGACCTTATCTTATTATGCTCAAATTTTTAAAAGTTTTTTGGTCCTTCGACCAGTCGTGCCGACCTCAAGTACAGTCGTAGATGCGATTTCTGCACTTATAAATAGAGCACGAATTATAGATTTTGATATCTAATTTAAGCAAATTTAAGACAACACTCAGAGAGATAAGTTAGTGATATTCTTAAGCTATTTAGTGCTCATTTAATATTTTCTTTATTTAGTTTTGTTTGTATTTGATTTTATATTCTGCATTCCAATCATAGTTGAAGAAAGGATTGAAATTTTCTCATTTCTAGGAATCAAAATTAAATCAAACTAGCCTAAGGTATTTAATTGAAAATTAATTTAGAATTTAGAACCATTTCAGAAGTGAGTGTGAATATTGAATTTCTACGTTGAACTTTTACTCCGAATTGGTTCTTTCAGGCTACATCAAAAGGAGAATATCTAGCTAAGTATTTTATTGCTTTGTAAATTCATTATTTTAGTTTCATTGAGATTGTGCTAGAAAAATCTCATTATTTTGGTTTGTCTGAAGTGATCTAGAAAACTTAGAGTGTAGGGTTTTTTGAATTGTGTAAACCCACTTGAAAGACACAATTTTAAGGGTTTTAGGTGAACTTTGAAAAACCTATTTTCATAGTGAATGCTAATATCCACTGTGTGAGGATATTAAGAGTGGAGTATTTGTGTGACTGCTTTTCTAAACAGTTGGTGTACACACAAACAAACCACTATAATTTCGTGTCTTGTGGTGATTGATTGAATATTTCATTTTGTGGATATTGAAATTTTCCTTTATGCATTTGTGGAGAATGTTGTAATTTCTTTTATACAAGTGTGGGAATGTTGTAATAACTTAGTTATTTCCTTTGCTATTTATTTCTTTATTCCTCTGTATCAGTTAGAGTTTTTTATACACAAACCGTTTTAGGAATCAGGTTGTCCTACCATAAACCTTTGGTTTTTTGTGTAAGGTTGTCCTTAGAACAATATCTGTATCAACCTCTTAATACTTGTACATTTGAAGTTGTTATTCATTTCAGCATTGTGAAATTGTTTATATGTTATTTCTATTTATTTATTTAAATTTCGCTGTTAATTTTTTAATTTGGCATAGTCCAATTCACCCCCCTCTTTAGGACTCATAGCTCAGCCTTTTCAGATAATGCTTCCACACCTTCAGTGCGAAGATGACTGCTGCTAGCTCTAAATCATGCGTACGGTAGTTTAGCTCATGGACCTTACACTAGCAAGATGTATAAGCCACTAGTCTCCCATGATGCATCAGGATAACACCTAAACCAATATGTGAGATATCAGTAAATACAACAAATCTATCACTTTCAGAGGGAAGAGTGAGGATAGGAGTGGACGTGAGGCGGTCCTTCAGCTCCATAAATGCTCGCTCACAGGTGTTGCTCCAAACAAACTCTGCGCCCTTCCGAGTCAACTTGGTCAACGGGGCTACAATACGAGAGAAGCCCTCAATGAAATGCTGGTAGTAGCCCACCAAACCAAAGAAATTATGAATCTTCGATGCTTTGGTGGGCTAGCCCCACTGACACACTGCATCAACCTTTGAGGGGTTCACAGCGACACCCTCCCTCGTCACCACGTGACTATAGAACTTTATCTCCTCCTGTTAAAACTCGCACTTCTCTAGCTTCACATACAGCTGGTGGGCATAGAGGGTCTGTAACACAATCTCCAAATGCTGCACATGCTCCTCACTGGTCCTCAAATATATCAGAATGTCATTAATAAATACCATAACAAACAAATCGAGATACAGACGGAAGACCTCGTTCATCAACTGCATGAATAGTTCGAGCGCATTGGTCAGTCCAAAGGACATGACCTGGAACTCAAAATGACCATAGCACATCTTGAAAGCTGTCTTCTGAATGTCCTCCTCTCGGACCCGAATCTGATGATAACCAAAACGTAACTCAATCTTTGAAAAGAATTATGCATCCTACAGCTGATCAAATAAATCATCTAACCTCAGGAGCGGATACTTGTTCCTTATCGTGACCCGGTTGAGCTCACTATAATCCATGCAGAGTCTCAACGAGCCATCCTTCTTCCTAACAAAGAGTATCGGGGCTCCCCATGGTGAATTGCTCGGATGAAAGAAACTCAACTCACACAACTCATCTAACTGCTGTTGCAGCTCTCGCAACTCCATCAATATCATACAATGCAAGGCCTTCGAGATAGGTGTGGTACCAATCACAAGATTAATTTGGAACTCAATATGCCAGTGTGGCGACAACCCTGAAATCTCCTAAAACATGTCAAGGAAATCACAAACAACTGACAACTAATCAACGCTCACCCCCACGGGCTCCTCTATTGCACATGACATCAAACAAGACAATAGCTCTTCTCTGGGCTCGACAACGAACTGGAACTGTGGCAAGCCTGGAATACAAAGCGTGACTGTCCTCGTGGAGCAGTTTAAGATGACATGGTACTTGACAAGCCAATCCATACCCAAGATGACGTCAAAATCTGACATCGGCAACACAAACGAATCAGTAGGTAAGAAAATATCTCCCACCAACACAGGATAAGATGAATAAAAGCGTCCTAACATTATAGTCTTTCCCAAGGGAGTCGATACGGTCAACCCCTCGCGAGCAGACTCTGTCGGAAATCCATTTGAACGGCATAATCCCTTATACATAAAAGAATGCGAAGCACCAGAATAAAATAAAACTCAAGTGATGCATGTAGAGACGGGAAGAATACCCTTAACGACTCCTCCAGATGACTGCGGGTTCTACTGAGCCGTGTAAAACCTAGCTTAAGCTGGTTGGGGATTTTCATGTTCCTCTAAGGGTGTTGTTGCTGTTGCTGTCAATGAGGCAGTCGAAACTGCTGCCTCAACTGCTAAGGTCTCAGAGGTTGGTGCTGATATTGTTACTGAGGAGGCCTCGGTAGTGGGGGCTGTAAGGAGCTATTAGAGGGGGCCTGCCTCTTCTGATCTCTCCTCTGATCTCGATAACTCTACGTTTCGGCCCACTCAATCTCATAAATCTAAGCCCTCCGTACTATCGCCTAAAAATTTGGGAGCTCATGCCTAACAATATGGCCTCGAAAAACATAACGTAAGCCGTTCTCGAAATGGCGGGCCTTCTGCTCCTCATCATTAGTCAAATATGGCACAAACCTCGATAACACCACGAAACGTGCTGTATACTGTGCGACAAACACGTCTCCTTACACCATGGTCTCGGACTCTAACGCTAGTTACCTAATGAATGTGGTTGAGGAAGTATTATTGGTCGAATCGGTCAATGAAATCCTCCCATATCCAGATAAAATTAGGCCCTGCAATATGGGTAACAAAGGTCCACCAGTGCTCGGCCTCATCCTGGAGAAGAAATATAGTTAACAGGACCCGCTGCTGGGTCATACATGCGATCATATAAAAAATCTTCTCTACCTCGGAGCACCATCTCTCGACTGCTGTAAGGTCTGGCTTTCCTTAGAAACACGAGAGAACGAGCAGTCGAAACTCTCGAAGAAGGGAGCTCACGCGATCCTGCTCTGCTTGGGCTGGCGTAACTGCAAGGTGCCTGCCCTGCCCCTGGAGGGCGATTATCACATCCTACAATATCTACTATAGCTGAGAGGCACTCACGGGTATGGTCGGATCCACACCGCTCACAGGTGGAGGAGCGGCATCCTCAGGTTAGGGAGTAGGAATCTCTGGTGGTGGAGTGGGAGTCGTAGGTGGTAAAGCGGGAGTTGCAGGTGGTGGAGTGGGAGTTACTCTGGTCGCTCTCTTGGGTGGCATGTCCTATAAGGAAGAACAAGGACGCTTATCAACCTTGAGAACTTTCAAAGGCATGCATGTTGAAGGTCTATAACAGAAAATCGCTAAGCTATCCGAACTCAGGACCTAATCATTCTAAACTCATAACACACATGTGATGTTATTCTCAGTTATTCCTAAGTTATGCTCTGATACTAACTTTTGTCACACCCCAAACTCGAAAATCGGGATAACAAAATTTCTGATCATCAAATCCGGCGTCGACAGCCTCCGTAGTACCCCATTCTTGGCTCCCAGCATCTATATAAAGGGTTTCGATCCTGGGAGCCTAGAAGGTGGATTTTTAGTATGAATTTATTCTGTAATAAGCATAACTATAAGCATAACCCATGAACAATAACTAAGACACCATCATAAAATCCACTATGACTAAAACTTTAAGGTACAATGCGCATAAAGGAAAATACAATAACAAATCGGAAGCTCCAGAAGTCTGCTGCATGCTCCAATCTCAATGGTATTGTGGCATACTAGCGTCACCTGCATGCAATGGTCATGCATAAACTTACGAAAAGCTTAGAGGGTGGTGAGATGTGTGCACAATATAAGCATGATTAGAATGCAATATCAGAGTAATGCGGAATATGCTGGTGAATCCATGAATACTATCAGCCGTACCAAGGCTATGCAATGCAAGACATGAATGCTATCGGCCATATCAAGGCCATGCAATGCAAGCCGTGATTGATGTTGGCCATACCAAGGTCATGCGATGCAAGATGCAACTCAAGCATACTATTCCTCATCTGAATCCACATATCAATTTAGCTTATCACTAGAGCATCACATGGCAGTACAGTTCTCACGCTGGATAATCACCGGGGTCTAGTAGACTCTACACCAGCTTGTCACCCCTATCTAAGCACAAAACTGGGTAAATGGAAGAGACCTCACTATACACCTGCCAATATCGGGTTGGGCTCATCGATAGCGGACCCATTTCTCAAGCTGGTCAAACTCAACCTAAATATTGCCCCCTTACTTAGGCGGGTAAGGTCACACCCCTTTTCAACCTACCACGACATAGTGGGAGACGCACCCTACTGGTATACGGCCCTTGTACGCTCATGTATCCACTCGGTCTTGATGTTGGAGTCATCCTCTGGTACCATCGAGTTTAGAAATTTTCACCCAAGGACATCTATGACGCCTCGATGCTAGTAACAATATTTTTGGTATCCAATCTGGCCCTCCACGATGTGCCTGTGGAGGCCACAGCCCTGATGTCGCTAGGGCGTATAGTAACCACATCACACAATGCAAGATGCATGAGTCATACAATCCAGCCATGCATCAATCCTGCGCATACCGTGTGCTCATGAGGGACAACACCGCCTATCAGGAAATCCCATAAACAACTTGCTAGAAGGCATATGCAATGGCCAACCTCATCTCATCACAAGCATGTAGATGATGTGTATGGGCATGTATCATGATGTTATGCTATCACATACTCATAATCGGCATCGATAATTGACCTATATACAAGGAGAGATCCATAAATGAGCAACCAATCTAAACCATAATATAAAGATTGGCCCTTGGCCGTGGATATATCAAAACTGATAGCACGGAGCCATCCGTCTACGGGGAGGATGGACTATGCAACATCAATGGGGCCTAATAATTTGGGTTAACCCACTAAGACAATGATGAGAATGAGCTTAATAAGGCCTAAGGGAAGGTCACAATGTGGACATTTAACCATCATTGCCCATCAATGTGGAATTTAACCAGCATTGCTCCCAAGGAGTGACCCACATAGAGCCACACGTATAGTGCGCCCATGGCCTCACACAAGGGCCTAATATACATCACCATGGGCATCACTCAAGGGCCTAATACACATCACGATGGGACTCACTCATAGGCCACATATGCATCACATTGGGCCTCACTCATGGGCCTCATATACATCACATCGGGCCTCATCATATGAGCCTCGCATACATCAAATGGGCCGCAATACATGGGCCTCATATACATCAAATGGCTGCAATATATGGGCCTCATATACATCAAATGGGCCATGTCCCATGGGCCTCGAATACATCACGAGCCACAACCCATGGGCCTCAAACACATCACAATGGGCCTCTCATACTGGCCCAATATACACACTATATTTTCATTTTATTATATGTCCACCATACATCTATTTTTAGAGATCATTTAGAGCATTACCCAAAAATATGAATAAAATCAAAAATCATCTGGACCATAGCACAAATAACCATGGATATAATGTTTTCCACTATTAAACAATCACAGGACCTACCATAACGTTTAGTTTCCATTCAATCTGATCATAAGGTCACAAGGACCTGGATTAAGAGGAAAAACAAATTCCATATTGATCCAGAACTTCTGTGAACCCAAACGGGTTTCAATGATAGACAATCATCCTCCACTAATTTTTATAGTGTGGTCCACCTGATAGATGGTGTGGATATAGAACATATACATCAGTGATGGATCCCACTGTCCAGCCATCTAGATGGTGTGGATAAGACCCATATATCAAGGTCGGACCCATAGAACTTGCTGGTGTCAATGCAGCAGCGTTACTGTTGGGGTGGCCCCCACCGTCCAGATGGATGGTTGGGATGAAACACATACCTAATGGTGGGTCCCACAGAACTAGTGATGTCAATACAACAACTATATTGCTGATGTACGGTACATCAGCCAGTCCAGCTACTACAGCAAGTGGGTCCCACGATCTGGACGTTCTGGATATAACCATGCCTCATGGTGGGACCATAGAACATGTTGGCATCATCACAACAACTACATGCTATTGGGGCCCACATAGATGGATGGTCTAGATGAAATCCATACCTTAGGTGGACCACGTCCTTAGATGGACAACTGTAGATAACACGTACATCATGATGTGGGACCCACAAAAATTTACCGATGTGAAGACAATAATACACACGCACATCAAGGTGTCTCCCACCGTATAGAGGGACGGTTTGGATATTACACATGCCACGGTGGGGGCCATTCTGACATAATACAGCAGCTATATAGTTGGTTTGAGGTACTCCAGCCAATCCACTTCCCACCGTTCAGGGATTGGGCGGTGGGGATACAACACATCCATCATGATAGCCTCACATGTTCAGCTATTGGACAGTGTGCCATCACACACACATCAAGGTGTCTCCCACACATCCAGTTTCTAGACAGTGTGGATAGGCCCATACATCACGGCTAGCCCCCAACATGGAAGAAATGCATGCATCATTGGTGGGTCCACATGTGTGGTCCACCATAGCTTTAGGATAAAGCTGATATTTAAGTTTTCCCTTCAACCAGGCTTGTCTAGACGGATAGCCATGTGGGCCATCTGGACTGTCAGTAAGGCGGGCCCCATGGGTGGCCAGTATAGATAAAATACATACATCATGGTGGGGTCCACAATACATGAGAGAGAGAGAGAGAGAGAGAGAGAGAGAGATCGGTGGAGATGGGAGGAGCTCTGCCACTATGAGCTCCTCCATGTACATGCATACATCAAGATGGGTCCCAAATGGGATCCATACCATCAATCGGTGGGCCCCATTTGGTCCATCATAAAAATTATAATCTAATCCTATAAACACCCGCTTATAACCTTCCTCTTTAGCTCCTTGGACTCCTTAGCTCCTAAGCTGACTCTTTAAGGATGGATGATGAAGTTTGAAGGGTTGGATGGTGAGATGAGGGGGTAGGAAGTGGACCTTGATCTTTTCTCTCCTTAGAGGTTTTCTCTCATGGAAGCTTGGGATAGAATGAGATGGAGAGAGAGAGGTGATGGGATGAAAAGGATGGAAGGAATGGATGTTTTAAGAAAATGACACGAAGGGTATAGGCTTGGTTCAATTTTAGATGAGAAAGGGATGGGTGGAGAGAGAGAGAGAGTTGACATTAGGTAAGGCTTGTGTAAGAGAGGGATGGGTTGTGTACTTGACTTGTGATTGATTGATTAATGTGAAAGGTGGTAGAGATTCTCTTGGCATTTATAATGCACGAAGTTTTCTTCGAAATAAACGTGAACCCACAAATCCTAGCCTGGGTATTACATCGGCACGGGAGACGCGGCGTTGGAATCGCGGCCACAACCCCAGTGCAGTCGTTAAGGTACAAGTCTCAGGTCGAGCCGACTCTGATATACGGGATGTGACTTAGGGTTGTGAACAAATGCTATCTATGTGTCACAGGTCACCGAAATTCGACCAAGAAGACCACGGAAGCATACGGAATGGTACGATCTAGGATACGGGCCTTACATAAATCATTACCTTTTGGGCTATGGTCATGTATATGAAGAAAAAATGTAATGATCCTCTAACGGGTAGGATTTTTGGTACGTTGTAATATTATATTTTTATAGTTACAACATAATGTTAATCTTATGCTATTCAGTCTTCCTAAAAAAATCTTATGCATTTCATAACTATCTCACTTTTTTTCAACCAACACAATGGTGACATGGCTTAGGTTTTCTTATAGTGGGCTCATTTTATGAGTCTTAATTTTGTACCCTAATAGAAGTCTATAAGTTTTCTAACTTTCAATCTTTGTGGCATATAAAGAGGGTTGATTTGATGAGTTGGCCAAAATAAACACAGTGTATTCAATGGTTTAGCGCGTTTGGCAGTACCAAATTTCATGAAATGTTTGCTATCCTATCATATGTTCTCATTTAGTTACCCTAACATAATATGACTGGATGTTTAATTTCATAAAATTCTTCTCTATTCTTTTTGCTTTTGAAAGAGATTTTTTTATTATTACTAACTAAAGGCCAAAGGCCCCAAATATTATTTCTTTTGTTCATTCGGGACACACGGCTACTCGTGAAACGAATAGGGCCCGATTTAAATTAAAAAAAAATAGTAGGTCAAGTGTTGGGCATGCCAGAGTCATACTTAACTCGAATCAAACTAATTGCCTTATGACCCCAAGTGCCGAATTAATTGGATTAGGACAAAATTTGTGAAGATTGGCCTAAATATTCAGCTCTTAATCGTTAAAGCAATTTAGTTATTTACAAAGCGAAGGGTTAGTCTTTTGATGGATCCACTTTTCCTTAAAAATATGGACTCTTTATTTCAACAGTGATAACTTTGGTTATGTTTCTCAACAAAATCTATAAAGATAGAAAAGCTAGAAAAAATGGCTTAATTACATATTTTATTATTCTGAATATGAACACATTATAATTGAAAAAAATAAAAATAAATAGAATCTCCAATGACAATCTATGCTAGTGAAATGGTCATAGCCTTTAGAATACTCTAGACTTGGACAATCATGGGATGATTGTGGTGAATGGTTAGCAAGTCAAGTAACTCAATAGTTTGGAGTTTTCAATGAAGTGGTTGTGGATATTTATATTAACCTATGGTGTACTGCAATAGTGTGTTGGACATTAGCAAAAACTAAGTTAAGAAGCTAAAAACTAAAGACTCTGGACTTACTACAGCATGGTGTTGGACATAAGTGGAGGAAAATAAAATTAAAATTAATTTGAATAGATGTCTGATGTTTTAATTTCAACCAATCTAATTTAAATGATTTTAACTCGCAAGTATACGAATCAGATGTAAATATGGTACGTATTACGAGATCATTCCCACGAGGACTGGTTGTCACAATTTGAATGTTACGATTCTTCTTAACTAATCCAATGAATGGTTTAACAAACTATTAAGTAAACTAGCATAAATCTATGGAAAATAACCACGAGCAATAATGAGGAAGATCCAATCAAGGAAAATACTAGGACTTACGAATCCACCCCTAATTATCGTAACCCTTGTTTTACCTGTTGATTCACCCTAATTTATATTGATATAAATTTAATAAACAAAGCACACCCTATGTCCTTGGTCGGGCACACATAATGTATAATCCTTTAAAGCATATGGATCACACTTTCCATCCATGGTCAGGCATGGAGAGATGTAAATCCTATTTCTTCTTCTATAGGAAACCTGTTCATGGTCAGACACAAGCACCTAGAATAATATTCCAAACAACATCCATATCTAGACTGTGGTCGAGCTCATAGAATGGAGAAGTACGGAAATCTCAGGAAAGCACACTAGAAAAAGAAACAATTCAAACAAATTAAAATAAATTCAACAGTAAACAAGAGTTATTCAAATTAGGGCTTCATCTCATCCCTAGCTGAGAAGTCTAGCAATCCATAAAATTAATTAGGAAAAAAAAATATAAAATAAACACATTATAAACATCTCCCTTAACTCTCTTCTTCCTTCTTCTCTCTCTCTTCTCTTTCTTCACCTTGGATCTGGCCCGGCTCTGGTTCCTCAAGCTCTGAATGAATGCTCCCCACGTCCAAAACCTCCTTATATAGCTGCTGGAGTGGTGAAAGTCGGATTTGAATCGAATTTAGAAAGCTATGCATGCTCAGTGAAAGCTTTTTCGCAGCCAAATTTGGTGCCTCGAAACACGTCACTTTTCTCTCTCAAATTTCAAAGAAACACTATCCCTTACGACTATCTTGAGTCCTCTATATGATGGACGGTTTAGATCTATCATATGATCAAAGATGGTGGGACACAACCGCCTGAAAAAGTCAGTTTTCATGAATGTGCGAAACCTTTCGCACCATTCCGCTGTTGTGATTGGTGGGCCCCACAAAAGCATTTTCTGAAAAATTCACTCCGTCCATTGCATTCAGGATGAAATTTCAGTAAAGAATGAGTGGTTTTGAACATCCATTGGCGCGACTCAGAGAAGAAATCACAAAAGGATCAGTTTTGAACATTGCAGGGCAGCCCTTTTGTGGCCTCTATATCTTACACGTGTGCACGCATAGGTGAAAAGTGACAACATGGTTTTGAATCTCTCGAGCCCGTCTACAAGATGGATGGTACGGATTTTCCGTATGGAACATGTGTGGGGCCCACAGTCGACCGCAAAAAGGGCCAGCGAACGTTCTTTCGCTGTTGTTGGAAACGGAAGTTGCCGTTTTTGGAAGACGGTCGCGGTTTAGCGCTCACTGACCTCGTCAGCGGTTCTAGTGCACGGCATGCACTTACGTACTCTATGCACACGCAGTGTATACAGGGCCCACTGTGATATTTTTAGAAATCCACACCGTTCATACTTTTTCTCATATTATTTAAATCGTCAAAATGAATTTTGAAGTATATCCAGGTAGCAGGTGGGCCCCAAATTAGAGATTTATGAGCTGATCTGTCTATTGGCCCACTTCCCAAGATCTTCAATGGCTGAAATTTGATATGTATGGTTAATTTATGGCCCTCATCCCATATATGAAGTTTCAAATTGATTGGACGGCGGGAACCATGTGATCTTGCATTCTACACCATTTTCAGGCCTCTTTAACGGGAACGGGTTGATTTCCTTGAATCCCTGGCATGTAAATTCTTCAATATTGGTCCTCTAGAGTTTGTTCCTTGCTCTGATTACTTCAGAGCATCGAATCCACGCTTTTAATATCCTTTTTCAATTAATGCTCTTGATTACACCCTGCAATAAAAACACAATTAAAATATTCCATTAACCCATATTATGTACGTAAAATTCGGTAAGAATCGAGGTCTAACATGCAATATTTGACCTTCATCACAACCCCTAACTAGCATTTGGCTAGTCCCGAGCAAAACATGCGAAAAGTAATTTCAAAAATAAAAGAGCAATTCTTGTAAACTCGAGCGACTTGTGACTAGATAGTTGAGATACGAAAATTCTAAGATTATGAATGGTAAGTAGAATATCTCTTGGAATCAATTTCATGGTAAACTACATAATCAAGTTCAAAATATTAATTCATTGATTAGAACAATTCTAAACATTGAGTTCCATGATTGTATAGTGTAATCTCGGCTTACCACTGTTAAGAGATCCAATTGTCATTTTCATGATATCATTAACAACAGATTTCATGACAACTGAAGCTGAAACCATCTTTTAATTCTACCAGCCTTTGATTTATTTATTTATTTATTTATTTATTATTATTATTATTATTATTATTATTATTATTATTTTTCATGAACAGTAACACCAAGGAGGGGAATCAAATCCTCACCAATAGGGAGCAAACCTATGGTGAAAACTTGTCGCATAATTTTTTTCTAAATATCAACCATGAGGAATTGAATCTACACCTATAGGGAGCAAACCTATGGTGAAGATTATGCGACTTACCCTTTCTTTCAATTCTTTTACTGAACATGAAAAAAAAAATTCAAGCTGATTCCATTCATGCTTAGAGATTACCAAGTTAATTATTTAATGTGTAAGCGAGATGTGATATGCGAAATCATGACTCAATCAATGTTTATAACCTTTAATCATGGATTAATAACTTAAACTTAATTGTGAAATCTAACAGACAACTGAATCCAAGAGTCATAAAGTACCAACATCACGTATATTTTAATTTTAAGATCACAACTATCATTCAAAATCACTTCAAATTCACAAATTCAAGAAAAAATTCACTAATCTCCCACCCCCAAGATAAAATCGACATTGTCCTCAATGTAAAAGAAATAAGCATGTAATGCACATGGGACAACGAAAAATAAAGGAGTGATGGAAAGATAGTACCTGAACGAAAGAATCAAGAGGCTTTTCAAAGATATCAACGTAAAAGAGAGTCAGCAAAAGAGAGAAATCAACAAAAATAAAATAATAAAAATAAAATCACAAAAAGAAAATCCTACCTATACCATTTTCGCAGGTGCTCTCGATTGCATTTAGCATATACAATAAGCCTTTAAACCCCTAGGTTGCCCCTAGTGGACGAGTTGTACTCTCGTGAGGGTTTGCAGCAATGTTACCCACAAACATTGAACTAACTAACTAGGAAAAAGAAATGAAAAGAAAAGCTGCGTTGCCTCCCAGGAGCGCTAAGTTTAACGTCTTCAGCGAGACAAGCAAAGCAAATACCCATGGACCATCGACCAGTATCCTGGTACATTTCTTAGAAGGTTTTTCAACAAGATCATCCAAAAGCCCATTTTGTAGTAGAGTTGGATGTCCTAGAGTGTGAATATCCAGAGAAATTGAGGAACCTCAGCATAAAGTGTTCTTTTTATCGTCTGAAGTGTCCAAAGTATATATGATTTACCTGTGGCAGAAAAAATTTTGAAATGAGTACACCATGATGAATCAAAGACTACAAGTAAATGAAATTCAGAAAAATTTATAGTAGGTGGTGTAGGTGGTGTAGTCTCAACAAACGCCGATGTTTCACTGTGCAGTTTAATTTTTAACTCATCCTCATTTAATGGTAAGAATTTAGGATCCAGGGAAGGAGATACTTTAAAATACGAGTTTTCTTGATTCATGACAACTGCCGAGGTATTATTTTGTAAGACATTCACTATTTCTTGTAACAGGGGATCATTTGAATCAGCAAAATGCCCTAAGCAAGTCTCAAGAGTATCTTCAGAAGATTCAAGGAAAGAGTCAAGCACTAGGCTCTCAATCATTTTCACTTCAAATATATCATTTGAGTCTAAGGGTTGTTGTCCAGCATTGAAAACATTGAGTATAAGCTTCATATTATCGAAAGACAACTTCATAACTCCATTCCTGCAATCTATAATAGCATTGGACGTGGCTAAGAATGGACGTCTTAGGATAACCGGGATTTGACTAGTAGGATTCTGGACAGGCTGAGTATCTCGGATGATAAAATCCACTGAAAAATAAAACTTATCAACTTGGATTAACACATCCTCAATAACACCACGGGGCACCCTGACAGATCTATCAGCTAGTTGTAGTGTTATTTTAGTGGGTTTCAACTCACCCAGTCCTAGTTGCTCGTATACAGAATATGGTAACAAATTAATGCTCGCCCCTAAGTCAAGCAATGCCTTCTCAATCTTATGCTCTCTAATGACGCAAGGAATGGTAGGAGCTCCTGGATCCCTAAATTTAGGAGGGGTGTTGTGTTGAATCATAGAATTGAGTTGCTCTGCAAGAAAGACCTTCTTATGAACATGCATCTTACACTTCTGAGTGCATAAATCTTTAAGAAACTTAGCGTAAGCAGGGACTTGCTTGATAGCATCAAGCAATGGAATGTTAATTTGCACTTGCTTAAACATCTCCAATATCTCATTAAAGTTGTTTCCTTTCTTAACTGGTGTCAGACGTTGAGGAAAAGGTGCTTTAGGCACATAGGATGGTACAGGAGTGGTTTCTGGAGGGTCAGAGTGCTTTCGGACTTTAGATGCACTTGTATGTCTCTCCGCTTCATTTTGCTCCTTCAGTTTGGAATTTGATTCTTCCCTAGGCGTTTCTACTTTGTTCTCGATCTGTTTACCGGACCTAAGGGTAATGATAGATTTGGCTTGCTCATGATATTGTTCCTGGTTTGAATTAGAGTCAATCTCAAACTGTCCTTTTAGATTTACCACAGGTTGACTAGGGAACTTGCCCTTCTCTCTCTCACTCAATGCAGCAGAAAGTTGGCCCAATTGAACTTCCATCTTGGCAATAGATTGTGCATTTGCATGTGCGCTTTGCTGGTTAGTTAGTAAAGTTTGTTAGGCATCTTTTTGAAATTGAAGAGAACTCTGCATAAAAAGATTGAGTGTATCCTTAAGAGATGGTTTCCTAGATTGTGCAAGAGCTTGTTGATATTGTGGAAACTATTGAGGTTGTTGACTACCAACTTGTGGGTAAGGTTGCATAGGAAGATTTTCAGATGGTCCTCCTTGTTGTGGACCTTTTGCCCAAGAAAGATTTGGATGTCTAGCCCACCCTGTGTTGTAGGTATTTGAGTCAGGATCATTCCCAGGTCTCCGAAATGTGTTCATAGCATGTATTTGTTCAGAGAGAAATTCAGGAAATGCTGCACCAGATGGACACGACTGCATAGGATGGCCAAGACTAGAACATATGGCACATGACTCGATTTGAGTTGTTTGTGGAGGTCCATTATTCAACATCAGAGCATCAACTTTCTGTGTCAGGCTATCAAGTATGGTATAAATATCTGGCGTGACTCCTATCTCATATATACCACCTTTCTTTGGCAATTGGGGATTTCTTTCACCTCTATTTGAGTAGTCCCATTGTTGGAAATTTTCACATAAGGTTTCAAAGAAATTCCACGCTTCGACATCACTTTTCGTAATGAATGACCCTCCACTGGTGGCATCAACCATGCGACGGTTTTGAGGTGTCAAACCGTCATACAAGTATTGAACTTGTTGCCACTTCTCAAAGCCATGATGTGGACATTTAAGGAGCAAGTCCTTCCATCTTTCCCAACATTCATGAAAGTGTTCTCCCTCTTTTTGCGTGAAATTAGAGATTTCTCTACGGAGAGCATTTGTTTTGTGAACAAGGAAGAATTTGTTCAAGAACTTCTTAGACAGTTGATCCCATGTAGTGATCATCCCAACTCCTAGAGAATTCAACCATGCTTTTGCCTTATCCTTCAAAGAAAAAGGAAAAAGGCACAAACGGATCGAATCATCTGAGAAGTTTTGAAACCTAAAGGTCGAGCAAATGTCTAGAAATTTTTTTACATAATGAGATAGATCCTCTTTGTCTAAACCATAGAAAGATGGTAACAACTGTATGACCCCTGGTTTAAGTTCAAAGTGTGCTGCCGTGGTGGCTGGCAACACTATGCATGAAGACGCATTAAATTGGACAGGAGCTGAATAATTTCTAAGCGCTTTAATTGCATTCTCGTCCGTCATTTCGAATAGGATGTTTCTAGATCTTTTACGAAAGGTTCTTTCTATTTCAGAATCAAAGGGTGCTAGTTCTATATTCAAAGATCTACGCCCTAGCATAAACTGAATAACTGAAATGTAGGAAAGAAAACTAAACTAAAGTAAGATGCAACTTAAGAGAAATAAGATTAGAACTAAAAATTATGAATTCCTAAAAATAAGAGAAAGCTATGTACACAAGAATTGGAAGAAAGAACCCGAAAAAGGAGATGATGGATCTCTGAAGTTTTGGTAGCTTCTCCTTTTGAAGACAATCTTATTTGACAGCTTCCTTCTTCAATTCCTGTAAAAAAAAATAAAAATAAATGCAATTTCCTAAAATAATGTTAGAAAAAAAATCTTAAGCAACGGTTAGTTTCTAAAAAGGAAAAAAATTTCTAAAACTAGAAAATAGAAAGTTAATTGAAAGAAGAATCTAAATCTAAAATTAGAAATTAGAAAATTTCTAAGAAGAAAGCCTAGAATTAGAAAATTTCTAAAAAAATAGAAATTAGAAAAAATAGAGAATTATAGAAAGGGATTACCAAAATAGAAATTCAAATCAAGACCCTACAAAAGAGGAAATATGTTAGTTTCTAAAATAAAACAAAATAAAAAATTTAACCTATAGTTAGTAAACTCCTAAGGCTATGAATTATGATAAGAGAGAATCCTAAATCCAATTTGTACTGAAACAGTTCCCGGCAACGGCGCCAAAAACTTGGTGTTTTAATTTCAACCAATCTAATTTAAATGATTTTAACTCACAAGTATACGAATCAGATGTAAATATGGTACGTATTACGAGATCGTTCCCATGAGGACTGGTTGTCACAATTTGAATGTTACGATTCTTCTTAACTAATCCAATGAATGGTTTAACAAATTATTAAGTAAACTAGCATAAATCTATGGAAAATAACCACGAGCAATAATGAGGAAGATCTAATCAAGGAAAATACTAGGACTTTCGAATCCACCCCTAATTATCGTAACCCTTATTTTACCTGTTGATTCACCCTAATTTATATTAATATAAATTAAATAAACAAAGCACACCCTATGTCCTTGGTCGGGCACACAGAATTTATGATCCGTTAAAGCATATGGATCACATCTTTCCATCCATGGTCAAGCATGGAGAGATGTAAATCCTGTTTCTTCCTCTATAGGAAACCTGTTCATGGTCAGACACAAGCACCTAGAATAATATTCCAAACAACATCCATATCTAGACTTTGGTCGAGCTCATAAAATGGAGAAGTACGAAAATCTCAGAAAAGCACACTAGAAAAAGAAATAATTCAATCAAATTAAAATAAATTCAACAGTAAACAAGAGTTATTCAAATTAGGGGCTTCATCTCAGCCCTAGCTGAGAAGTCTAGCAATCCATAAAATTAATTAGAAAAAAAGAAATATAAAATAAACACATTATAAACATCTCCCTTATCTCTCTTCTTCCTTCTTCTCTCTCTTCTCTTTCTTCACCTTGGATCTGGCTCGGCACTGGTTCCTCAAGCTCTGAATGAATGCTCCCCACGTCCAAAACCTCCTTATATAGCTGCTGGAGTGGTGAAAGTCAGATTTGAATCGGATTTGGAAAGCTATGCATGCTCAGTGAAAGCTTTTTCGCAGCCAAATTCGGTGCCTCGAAACATGTCACTTTTCTCGCTCAAATTCCAAAGAAACACTGTCCCTTAGGACTTTCTTGAGTCCTCTATATGATGGACGGTTTAGATCTATCATATGATTAAAGATGGTAGGACACAACCGCCTGAAAAAGTCAGTTTTCACGAATGTGCAAAAACTTTCACACCATTCCGCTGTTGTGATTGGTGGGCCCCACAGAAGTATTTTCTGAAAAATTCACCCTGTTCATTGTATTCAAGATGAAATTTCAGTAAAGAATGAGTGGTTTTGAACATCCATTGGCGCGACTCAGAGAAGAAATCACAAAAGGATCAGTTTTGAACATTGCAAGGCAGCCCTTTTGTGGCCTCTATATCTCACATGTGTGCATGCATGGGTGAAAAGTGACAACATGGTTTTGAATCTCTCGAGCCCGTCTACAATTTGGATGGTACGGATTTTTCGTACGGAACATGTGTGGGTCCCACAGTCGACCGCAAAAAGGGCCAGCGGATGTTCTTTCGCTGTTGTTGGAAATAGAAGTTGCTGTTTTTGGAAGACGGTCGCGGTTCAACGCTCGCTGACCGCGTCAGCGGTTCTAGTGCACGGCATGCACTTACGTACTCTATGTACACGCAGTGTATACAGGGCCCACTGTGATATTTTTAGAAATCCACACCGTTCATACTTTTCCTCATATTATTTAAACCGTCAAAACGAATTTTGAAGTATATCCAGGTAGCAGGTGGGCCCCAAATTAGAGATTTATGAGCTGATCTGTCTATTGGTCCACTTTTCAAGATCTTCAATGGCTGAAATTTGATATGTACGGTTAATTTATGGCCCTCATCCCATATATGAAGTTTCAAATTGATTGGACGGCGGGAACCATGTGATCTTGCATTCTACACCATTTTCAGGCCTCTTTAACGGGAACGGGTTGATTTCCTTGAATCCCTGGCATGTAAGTTCTTCAATATTGGTCCTCTAGAGTTTGTTCCTTGCTCTGATTACTTCAGAGCATCAAATTCACGCTTTTAATATCCTTTTTCAATTAATGCACTTGATTATACCCTGCAATAAAAACACAATTAAAATATTCCATTAACCCATATCATGTACGTAAAATTCGGTAATAATCGAGGTCTAACATGCAATATTTGACCTTCATCACAACCCCCAACTAGTATTTGGCTAGTCCCGAGCAAAACATGCGAAAAATAATTTCAAAAATAAAAGAGCAATTCTTGTAAACTCGAGCGACTTGTGACTAGATAGTTGAGATACGAAAATTCTAAGATTGTGAATGGTAAGTAGAATATCTCTTGGAATCAATTTCAGGGTAAACTAAATAATCAAGTTCAAAATATTAATCCATTGATTAGAACAATTCTAAACATTGAGTTCCATGATTGTATAGTGTAATCTTGGCTTACCACTATTAAGAGATCCAATTGTCATTTTCATGATATCATTAACAACAGATTTCATGACAACTGAAGCTGAAACCATCTTTTAATTCTACCAGCCTTTGATTTATTTATTTATTTATTTATTTATTTATTATTATTATTATTATTATTATTATTTTTCATGAACAGTAACACCAAGGAGGGGAATCAAATCCTCACCAATAGGGAGCAAACCTATGGTGAAAACTTGTCGCATAATGTTTTTCTAAATATCAACCATGAGGAATTGAATCTACACCTATAGGGAGCAAACCTATGGTGAAGATTATGCGACTTACCCTTTCTTTCAATTCTTTTACTGAACATGAAAAAAAAGTTTCAAGCTAATTCCATTCATGCTTAGAGATTACCAAGTTAATTATTTAATGTGTAAGCGAGATGTGATATGCGAAATCATGACTCAATCAATGTTTACAACCTTTAATCATGGATTAATAACTTAAACTTAATTGTGAAATCTAACAGACAACTGAATCCAAGAGTCATAAAGTACCAACATCACGTATCTTTTAATTTTAAGATCACAACTATCATTCAAAATCACTTCAAATTCACAAATTTCAGAAAAAATTGAAAAATTTTCACAATTTTTGCTCAAGAACAAGAAAATACTGATTAGGTAACCTAATCTCCCACCCCCAAGATAAAATTGACATTGTCCTCAATGTAAAAGAAATAAGCATGTAATGCACATGGGACAACGAAAAATAAAGGAGGAGTGATGGAAAGATAGTACCTGAACGAAAGAATCAAGAGGCTTTCCAAAGATATCAATGTAAAAGCGAGTCAGCAAAAGAGAGAAATCAACAAAAATAAAATAACAAAAATAAAATCACAAAAAGAAAATCCTACCTATACCACTTTCACAGGTGCTCTCGATTGCATTTAGCATATGCAATAAGCCTTTAAACCCCTAGGTTGTCCCTAGTGGACGAGTTGTAGTCTCGTGAGGGTTTGCAGTAATGTTACCCACAAACATTGAACTAACTAACTAGGAAAAAGAAATGAAAAGAAAAGCTGGGTTGCCTCCCAGGAGCGCTAAGTTTAACGTCTTCAGCCAGACAAGCAAAGCAAATACCCATGGACCATCAACCAGTATCTTGGTACATTTCTTAGATGGTTTTTCAACAAGATCATCCAAAAGCCCATTTTGTAGTAGACTTGGATGTCCTGGAGTGTGAATATCCAGAGAAATTGAGGAACCTCATGTAACACCCCGAATTTTGGCCAATCTGGAATTTGACGTCCTTAGGCAGTGGGTCAACTAAAACACCAGGAAAATTGCTCAGAACCCAATTCCATAGCCAAAGAAATCACTTAGGGTTAATTCCTTTAGAAACTAAGCACAAGTTAGCTAGTGTGACGCTGGAGTAGCTGGGAAATAGTCCCTGATCACTTTAAATACGTTCTACAAGACCCAAATCGAGTAGAACCAATGACTCTATAATACTCTATAACCTGGGATCAAACTCTAAACCGGTTTGTTCTCTGGACCACTTTGAAATTTTGTATTGGATCTTGACCGCGCGTCGAAAGTCCGATACCTCCTATCTTAGACCGTTAGTACCACCTAGCTAGACTTGACACTCATTTCAAAAATCAAGTCAAACCGATAATCACAGGCCATTTCATTGAGCCCGGACTGAAGAGAGTGCGAATAGGGACAGAATTAAAATTTCAAATTCAAATCTGGCACACGACTTGACGCGTCAGTATTGAGCATTCTGACCATCAGAATTCAGCCAGATTACACCCTCGGATCAGGAGAAATTTTTATTTTTTATCATGAGACTTTCAGCCCTGATCTACGTACGGTGACTGCTGAACTGAAACTGGTCCGCCACGTGCGATCTGCGAACCCTTCCGGACTGAAAACTTAATACGTGCTAGATCTAGTACGCATGAGTTCAAGTCCAATCGCATTCGGCCAGGGGACCATCAGAAAGCATCTTTTGGCCCGAAACAGTCCCGAATTGGATATGCACTAAGTAAACTTTGTACCGGAGCCTGTTTTCGGTATTTTTAAGCTTATAAAAAGTGTTGAAACCCTCACTCCTCTCTCCCATCCGAATTTGCAAAAATCCCTAGATTGGGAGAGAGAAAAGGTGAGAGTTTGTGAGAGAAGGTGGGAGAGTTCTTCCTGTCACTTGTGCTACGTGTTGCACGTGCTTAAGCAACGCACCTCTATCGCTTTCCCGGCGATTCCTCCACTTTTTCAGGTATGAAATAACCCTAGAAAGTTGCTGATTTGAGGTTTACTAGGATTCATAGCTTGTTAGCTGACGTAACTGGTGAATTAGGTTCTCTTATCGCTATAGACGAAGCGTATATGCTCCGTTCGAATCACTTCACCTATAAGAGAAAAGGTGCAGATTTTAGACGCTTTGATTGACTGTTTCCAAAGCTTTCAATGTCGTTTAATAGTGGATTCGTTTGACATGTACAACATACTATCCGTTTCCTGTTTCGTAAATCAACGAAGAATATGAGATTTAGGGCATTTTAGTCATTTGTAGGAAGTACTGATTACATTCATATTTCTCTGATATGATTGATATGGTTTGTTGTCGCGTTAGAAAGTTAGGAATATGTGCATAATTAGTTTGGCGAAGAGATTCGCCAAATTGCGCACTTCGGGTCGACATACTATATGTAGACTTAAGTGTGTAGTGTATGTGTTTGTATAAATGCTTGTATTAGTATGTATTGAATTAAATGATGTTATGAATTAGTTTGATATGGATTTCTCAATTTATATGTTGACATAAATGATTTCCTACATGTTGACTATGTACATGATTCCATACTATGCATGAAATGTATATGCTTGAAGATTTGCTTAAGTTGAATGTTATAACATGTGTTAACATGCTCACATGATTGTATTTCAATTCCAATACTCCTACATAATTTGCTGATGTGAATTCATATGTGTTTGGGACTATACTTAGTCCAGGCAGTCGGTAACTGAGCGAATTCGTGGTTGGCTAGTCTTGGCCACGAACGACGCGTCGATGAATGCGAGTCGTGTTTGGAGTTGGCGGCAGTGGTTAGGCCACGCGAAGTGTTTTACGCACTTCATGTCGTTCGACTTGATATGCGATCGCGCTAGTCGAGCCCGTCAAGTAACCCGACTGGCCGATATATGTTCACCCTGTATGAGTCATAACTGCTTGAACCTAGGGTACTGAACTTACCATTGTAAACCCTGTTAACCATGGTACCTTGATCCACGAAGACTCATGAGCCGGGCATGGTGGTATGGGACACCGTGGTCGAGCTGTCGGCCTACGCTGGGGCCACAAACCTCCCCGTAGTGACCAGTGAGCACCTAGACTCGTGAGCAGATTATGGTGGTATGGGACACTATATTCTTACTGTCGGCCTACATTGATAAGGTGATGGGGGAGCGGTGCAACGAGTGTGAGCAACAGCCCTGACAGCCCTTTGTAGTGACCGCGAGCGTATTCTGAGTCTACGGGAGGCGACGACCCTTCAGTAGCAGTAGAGTACAGTAGGCCTGTATTGATAAGGTGATGGGGGAGCGAAGCAACGAGTGCACGCAACAGCCCTGGCAGCCCTTGCAGCGACCTACGAAATATACATCGTATGAGATTACTAGGAGTGACGACCCTAGACAGGATCTCTGTTGAGATTGATATAAGGGAAGTACCTTAGTTTCCCAATCCTGCTGTTTGAATGGACTAATAACAACTCGAAAATCATATCACCATAACATTGCATGTGCCTGGAAGATGTGGAGCACTCTAGGGAGTGTGGCATGCCGCGGTCGTAAGATGTTGCCGTATGAGGGAGATCGTCGGTGAGGGCATACATCACGTCATGTCATATTTCATTAACAACAGTATTAGGATTGTATGATTTATTGCTTTACTATTATCGTATGATTGATTTGAGAACATGTTAATCCTTGCTCTATTATTCCACTGAGTTAGCTACTCACTCCCACGTTACGGGATAGTGTTCCTGGACACCCACCAGACCCTTTTGTGATTGCAGATGATGGCGCGGCCTGCGAGGCAGAGCTGGACTTGATGATGAGGAGGAGGATTCCTCCTTTATGCGTGTTCTGATTGACGGGATTAAAGGGAGGTTGATTAGATACTTTGACATTTGTCATTTTATATTTTTAGCGCACTCATGTATATTCGTTTCGTCTACTTTTGGATTATACATGTATGTGTATAACCTGGTAACATGTTCACACTCTGGAGACATACAACAGTTTATATATGTTATACATACTATTACAGTCTTTCGCTTGTTAATTTAACTGTCTCTGGAGTATGATATGTTGTTCTAGCTTAATCTCACTCATGTTTAATGCGTTATCACAGACAACATTCAATCATACATATCTATGTTGCATAAATAACATTTTGGAACTCGGGAGTTGGGTTTTTACTTGACCTCCCGATTTTCGGGATGTTACACCTCAGCATAAAGTGTTCTTTTTATTGTCTGAAGTGTCCAAAGTATATATGATTTACCTGTGGCAGAAAAATTTTTGAAATGAGTAGACCATGATGAATCAAAGACTACAAGTAAATGAAATTCAGAAAAATTTATAGTAGGTGGTGTAGGTGGTGTAGTCTCAACAAACGCCGATGTTTCACTCTGCAGTTTAATTTTTAACTCATCCTCATTTAATGGTAAGAATTTAGGATCCGGGGAAGGAGATACTTTAAAATATGGGTTTTCTTGATTCATGACAACTGCCGAGGTATTATTATGTAAGACATTCACTATTTCTTGTAACAGGGGATCATTTGAATCAGCAAAATGCCCTAAGCAAGTCTCAAGAGTATCTTCAGAAGATTCAAGGAAAGAGTCAAGCACTAGGCTCTCAATCATTTTCACTTCAAATATATCATTTGAGTCTGAGGGTTGTTGTCCAGCATTGAAAACATTAAGTTTAAGCTTCATATTATCGAAAGACAACTTCATCACTCCATTCCTGCAATCTATAATAGCATTGGACGTGGCTAAGAATGGACGTCCTAGGATAACCGGGATTTGACTAGTAGGATTCTGGACAGGCTGAGTATCTCGGACGATAAAATCCACTGGAAAATAAAACTTATCAACTTGGATTAACACATCCTCAATAACACCACGGGGCACCCTGATAGATCTATCAGCTAGTTGTAGTGTTATTTTAGTGGGTTTCAACTCACCCAGTCCTAGTTGCTCGTATACAGAATATGGTAACAAATTAATGCTCGCCCCTAAGTCAAGCAATGCCTTCTCAATCTTATGCTCTCTAATGACGCAAGGAATGGTAGGAGCTCCTGGATCCCTAAATTTAGGAGGGGTGTTGTGTTGAATCATAGAACTGAGTTGCTCTGCAAGGAAAACCTTCTTATGAACATGCATCTTACGATTCTCAGTGCATAAATCTTTAAGAAACTTAGCGTAAGCAGGGACTTGCTTGATAGCATCAAGCAATGGAATGTTAATTTGCACTTGCTTAAACATCTCCAATATCTCATTAAAGTTGTTTCCTTTCTTAACTGGTGTTAGACGTTGAGGAAAAGGTGCTTTAGGCACATAGGATGGTACAGGAGTGGTTTCTAGAGGGTCATAATGCTTTCGGACTTTAGATGCACTTGTATGTCTCTCCGCTTCATTTTGCTCCTTCAGTTTGGAATTTGATTCTTTCCTAGGCATTTCTACTTTGTTCTCGATCTGTTTACCGGACCTAAGGGTAATCATAGATTTGGCTTGCTCATGATATTGTTCCTGGTTTGAATTAGAGTCAATCTCAAACTGTCCTTTTAGATTTACCACAGGTTGACTAGGGAACTTGCCCTTCTCTCTCTCACTCAATGCAGCAGAAAGTTGGCCCAATTGAACTTCCATCTTGGAAATAGATTGTGCATTTGCATGTGCGCTTTGCTGGTTAGTTAGTAAAGTTTGTTGGGTGTCTTTTTAAAATTGAAGAGAACTCTGCATAAAAAGATTGAGTGTATCCTTAAGAGATGGTTTCCTAGATTGTGTAAGAGCTTGTTGATATTGCGGAAACTTTTGAGGTTGTTGACTACCAACTTGTGGGTAAGGTTGCATGGGAAGATTTTCAAATGGTCCTCCTTGTTGTGGTGCTTTTGCCCAAGAAAGATTTGGATATCTAGCCCACCCTGTGTTGTAGGTATTTGAGTCAGGATCATTCCCAAGTCTCCGAAATGTGTTCATAGCATGTATTTGTTCAGAGAGAAATTCAGGAAATGCTGCACCAGATGGACACGACTGCATAGGATGGCCAAGACTAGAACATATGGCACATGACTCGATTTGAGTTGTTTGTGGAGGTCCATTATTCAACATCAGAGCATCAACTTTCTGTGTCAGGCTATCAAGTATGGTATAAATATCTGGCGTGACTCCTATCTCATATATACCACCTTTCTTTGGCAATTGGGGATTTCTTTCACCTCTATTTGAGTAGTCCCATTGTTGAAAATTTTCACACAAGGTTTCAAAGAAATTCCACGCTTCGACATCACTTTTGGTAATGAATGACCTTCCACTGGTGGCATCAACCATGCGACGGTTTTGAGGTGTCAAACCGTCATACAAGTATTGAACTTGTTGCCACTTCTCAAATCCATGGTGTGGACATTTAAGGAGCAAGTCCTTCCATCTTTCCCAACATTCATGAAAGTGCTCTCCCTCTTTTTGCTTGAAATTAGTGATTTCTCTACGGAGAGCATTTGTTTTGTGAACAGGGAGGAATTTGTTCAAGAACTTCTTAGACAGTTGATCCCATGTAGTGATCGTCCCAACTCCTAGAGAATTCAACCATGCTTTTGCCTTATCCTTCAAAGAAAAAGGAAAAAGGCACAAACGGATCGAATCATCTGAGAAGTTTTGAAACCTAAAGGTCGAGCAAATGTCTAGAAATTTTTTTACATAATGATATAGATCCTCTTTATCTAAACCATAGAAAGATGGTAACAACTGTATGACCCCTGGTTTAAGTTCAAAGTGTGCTGCCGTGGTGGCTGGCAACACTATGCATGAAGGCACATTAAATTGGACAGGAGCTGAATAATTTCTAAGCGCTTTAATTGCATTCTCGTCCGTCATTTCGAATAGAATG
This sequence comes from Magnolia kwangsiensis, assembly GCA_037074715.1. Taxonomy (NCBI): domain Eukaryota; kingdom Viridiplantae; phylum Streptophyta; class Magnoliopsida; order Magnoliales; family Magnoliaceae; genus Magnolia; species Magnolia kwangsiensis. Next base: position 80,994,081 of record CM073589.1, on the reverse strand, counting down.
TTTCTAGATCTTTTACGAAAGGTTATTTCTATTTCAGGATCAAAGGGAGCTAGTTCTATATTCAAAGATCTACGCCCTAGCATGAACTGAATAACTAAAATGTAGGAAAGAAAACTAAACTAAACTAAGATGCAACTTAAGAGAAATAAGACTAGAACTAAAAATTATGAATTCCTAAAAACAAGAGAAAGCTATGTACACAAGAATTGGAAGAAAGAACTCGAAAAAGGAGATGATGGATCTCTGAAGATTTGGTAGCTTCTCCTTTTGAAGACAATCTTATTTGACAGCTTCCTTCTTCAATTCCTGTAAAAAAAACAAAAAAAAATGCAATTTCCTAAAATAATGCTAGAAAAAAAATCTTAAGCAACGGTTAGTTTCTAAAAAGGAAACAATTTCTAAAACTAAAAAATAGAAAGTTAATTGAAAGAAGAATCTAAATCTAAAATTAGAAATTAGAAAATTTCTAAGAAGAAAGCCTAGAATTAGAAAATTTCTAAAAAAATAGAAATTAGAAAAAATAGAGAATTATAGAAAGGGATTACCAAAATAGAAGTTCAAATCAAGACCCTACAAAAGATGAAATATGTTAGTTTCTAAAATAAAACAAAATAAAAAATTTAACCTATAGTTAGTAAACTCCTAAGGCTATGAATTATGATAAGAGAGAATCCTAAATCCAATTTGGACTGAAACAATCCCCGGCAACGGCGCCAAAAACTTGGTGTTTTAATTTCAACCAATCTAATATAAATGATTTTAACTCGCAAGTATACGAATCAGATGTAAATATGGTACGTATTACGAGATCATTCCCATGAGGACTGGTTGTCACAATTTGAATGTTACGATTCTTCTTAACTAATCTAATGAATGTTTTAACAAACTATTAAGTAAACTAGCATAAATCTATGAAAAATAACCACATGCAATAATGAGGAAGATCCAATCAAGGAAAATACTAGGACTTTCGAATCCACCCCTAATTATTGTAACCCTTATTTTACCTGTTGATTCACCCTAATTTATATTAATATAAATTTAATAAACAAAGCACACCCTATGTCCTTGGTCGGGCACACAGAATGTATAATCCTTTAAAGCATATGGATCACATCTTTCCATCCATGGTCAGGCATGGAGAGATGTAAATCCTGTTTCTTCCTCTTTACGAAACCTGTTCATGGTCAGACACTAGCACCTAAAATAATATTCTAAACAACATCCATATGTAGACTGTGGTCGAGCTCATAGAATGGAGAAGTATGAAAATATCAGGAAAGCACACTAAAAAAAGAAACAATTCAATCAAATTAAAATAAATTCAACAGTAAACAAGAGTTGTTCAAATTAGGGGCTTCATCTCAGCCCTAGCTGAGAAGTCTAGCAATCCATAAAATTAATTAGAAAAAAAGAAATATAAAATAAACACATTATAAACATCTCCCTTATCTCTCTTCTTCCTTCTTCTCTCTCTCTTCTCTTTCTTCACCTTGGATCTGGCCCGGCTCTGGTTCCTCAAGCTCTGAATGAATGCTCCCCACGTCCAAAACCTCCTTATATAGCTGCTGGAGTGGTGAAAGTCGGATTTGAATCGAATTTGGAAAGCTATGCATGCTCAGTGAAAGCTTTTTCGCAGCCAAATTCAGTGCCTCGAAACACGTCACTTTTCTCGCTCAAATTCCAAAGAAACACTGTCCCTTAGGACCTATTTGAGTCCTATATATGATGGACGGTTTAGATCTATCATATGATCAAAGATGGTGGGACACAACCGCTTGAAAAAGTCAGTTTTCACGAATGTGCGAAACCTTTCGCACCATTCCGCTGTTGTGATTGGTGGGCCCCACAGAAGCATTTTCTGAAAAATCCACTCCGTCCATTGCATTCAGGATGAAATTTCAGTAAAGAATGAGTGGTTTTGGACATCCATTAGCGCGACTCGGAGAAGAAATCACAAAAGGATCAGTTTTGAACATTGCAGGGCAGCCCTTTTGTGGCCTCTATATCTCACACATTTGCACGCATGGGTGAAAAGTGACAACATGGTTTTGAATCTCTCGAGCCCGTCTACAAGATGGATGGTACGGATTTTCCATACGGAACATGTGTGGGGCCCACAGTCGACCGCAAAAAGGGCCAGCGGACGTTCTTTCGCTGTTGATGGAAACGGAAGTTGCCATTTTTGGAAGACGGTCGCGATTCAGCGCCCGCTGACCGCGTCAGCGGTTCTAGTGCACGGCATGCACTTACGTACTCTATGCACACGTAGTGTATACAGGGCCCACTGTGATATTTTTAGAAATCCACACCGTTCATACTTTTCCTCATATTATTTAAACCCTCAAAATGAATTTTGAAGTATATTCAGGTAGCAGGTGGGCCCCAAATTAGAGATTTATGAGCTGATCTGTCTATTGTCCCACTTTTCAAGATCTTCAATGGCTGAAATTTGATATGTACGGTTAATTTATGGCCCTCATCCCATTTATGAAGTTTCAAATTGATTGGACGGCGGGAACCATGTGATCTTGCATTTTGCACCATTTTTAGGCCTCTTTAACGGGAATGGTTTGATTTCCTTGAATCCTTGGCATGTAAATTCTTCAATATTGGTCCTCTAGAGTTTGTTCCTTACTCTGATTACTTCAGAGCATCAAATCCACGCTTCTAATATCCTTTTTCAATTAATGCTCTTGATTACACCCTGCAATAAAAACACAATTAAAATATTCCATTAACCCATATCATGTAAGTAAAATTCGGTAATAATCGAGGTCTAACATGAAATATTTGACCTTCATCAATGTCTATGAGGGATGAGAGATAGGCAACATAGAGCTGAAAGGTTTGTGTATGATTATATTGATATAAGGCCTTAAGCTCTTCTTCATGTGCTGCTTTTATAGTTTTGAAGAGGCAATGGCCATGCATAAGATTTTGTAGCTTCTATAATTAGGTAGTGGCCTTTTCGGTAACATGTTCTATTTAGATTTGGCATCCTTTAGGCATTATGTTACCATGAGAAATGATCTTTCTATCTTCAGATGGCTCCTGCTCTTTAATCATGTTTTTATCACTTCTAGAAGATTCTTGAATGTTCTTTGAAGGTCTGTTCGAATTAGAGTCTAGGAATGACCATGCTATGTCGTACCTGGTTAAAAAACAGTCTAATAACTGCAGGTCTTTGGCGAAACTTCCTTTATACATTAGAGTCAAATGTGCCTTGCATCTATTGGTAATGTGTCATAAGATAGACAATCACCTTTTGGGTTATGGTCGTGCATACGTCTCCAAACGCCTGGCCTTTCTTGCAGTACATGTGTCCTCAACAGATAAGTATCCGTGGTCTTTTCCTTCTGTGAGTATGTTTCTCTTTTACCTTCGTACGAGCGTATCAACATGTGATGGCATCTTATTCGTTGATTTGTGTTGTGTCAGGCCAGGTGTAAACAATGCCCCCCATGTTTCTTTGCATGTAAAGAATGCGAAGAGACATTGTGTCATTCAACCTTTCGTTGAAAGTGATAAGTGACACCTGGTGTCATGGGATTTACTTTTAATTATCATGTGCAGCCTCTAATATCAGAAATTTCCTATTATGATATCTCTTATTTATTGTTGACAAAGAGATTGAAGGTCACGACTCTCTATATAAGGATTCTATAAGCAATGTTTGTCTTAATGTTTGGACTCCACTCCCTCCATCCTTCTTTAAGAGTTGTGCCTATTGATGTCTTCCTCCGTATCCTTTACTGCTCGTGGTATAAAGGCTTGGATGAGTGATGCTCTATACGGGTAAGGACCAAAACTTAGAAGGTTAGTCACTTCAAGGATCAAATTTGGGACCTTTTTTTTAGGATAATTGGCTAGAGATGAACGTGTTCCTTTTTTAATACTTGAATTTATAATTTCACTGTATGAAAAGAGGAATGTTAGAAAAACAAAAATCTTCTCCTTTTATAAGGTCAATTATGCTTTAATGAAAATGTAGTCACCTTTTTGGTATGTTGTTCCTTGTTTCTTTTTATTCTTTCTTTATTCGGCTTGATCTTTTGTTTCTACATGGACTCTTAAAGAGTGGGTACATACTTCTTCAAATAATGATTTGTTGATGAAATTCTTGCTTTATTGGGCATCCAAATCTTGTAGTAAAAAGAACCTTCACATAGGCCTTTCTCTACGATAAATGGTCATTCCTAAGTTAGGTACCATTTTTTAAAATGAATTTTAGGCTTTTAGTGCCAATGGGAAGTATAGTCTTCCACACAAGAGTGCCTTCATTAAATGACTTTCCTTTCACCTTTTTGTTGTATGCCTTGGCAACTATAGCTTTAAGAACCTTTAACAAATCTAAGGCTTGCACTTTGACGTGATCCAACTCTTCTAACTTGATCATCATTAATTCGATAAGTTCTCACGGGGTGAGCTATTGCTGAAAGGCTATCTGAAGTGATGGTATATTTTTCTCCATTAGCAAGACGGTGTCATGTTTGTACATCAAGGAAAACAGACTAACTCTCATTCTTGTCCTCTATGATGTTCAATAAGCATATAGGACCTTTAATAGAGTTATGTACTAAGAACAAGGATTATCCTTTATCATGTGTTTCAGTGTATTCTTTAATATCTTATTGGTTGCTCGGCATGAACATTGGATTGTGAGTAATATAAGGTGGAGTTTAAGAATTTAAACTTATAAATGTTAACGAATGCCTTCACCTAGCTCCCTGAAAATGCGACCCCTTTCTCGACCATAATAGTCTCCCTGAAAATGCAGCCCCTTTGTTAACCATAATAGTCTTTGGAATTGTCATGCCCCAAACTTGGAAACTGGGCTCACAAATTCCTGATCACTGAATTCGGTGCCGACAACCTCCGTAGTACCCCGTTCTCGGGTCCCAGCGCCCATACGCCAGATTTCGATCCTAAAATCCTACAAGAATGATTTTTCAATGTACATTTATCTCGTAAAAAGCATAACCATAATTTTACCCAAATAACAAAGACAACATCACATCACATATCTACTAATATAAATAGTTGATTACAAAGTTGAAAGGGCAATACATATATCAAAAATCAAAACTCCAAAAGACAGCTGCATGCTCCAAGCTCAACGCTACTGTGACCTAACGCCACCTACACGCATCTATCGTGCATAAGCTTATAGACAGCTTAGAGGGTTGTGAACGTGTGTGCACAAGGTAGTGCCAAGTATGCAATATTAGAGCAATGCGAAAACAGGCTGGTAAGTTCATAAATATCATCAGCCATATACAGGCTATGTGATGTAAAAATATAAAAAGCCAATATCATATACTGTTGAAGCAATGTAAATCAACTATGCAATGCAGAGACATAGTAAGCCAAATATATATGTTGAGGATGCAATGCAATATGCAGTGCGAATGAAATAACCAAGCTAGTGTGTCAAGTCAAGATAATAGGACGTAGTATCGCGGGCTATGAGGTCCATCACAAGGGACTTCTATCCAAATTAGTCCTATAACTAAATTTGGATAGCCAGACTCAATGTGTTAAACTCCTGATCTCAAGTTAGTCGCATGCCCCAACTGAAATTCAGGCCATTGCGAAGGTACACATAGCAATTAGTTGAGCACCTGAATGAATGAATGAGTAAAATGTTGAGTATGCAACTCTTGCTTAGTAAATCCACATATCATTAGCGAACATCTCTGGGATCATCACCGGGGTCTTGTACACTCTACACAGATCACCGTCTACTAGACGCACAACCATACAATTGGAAAAGACCTTACTATCTACCTGACTAGTAATCAGCCAATATCTACCCGACACGTTGATAGTAGACTCATTTACGAGCTACTCATACTTAACCTAGTTATGCCTCCTACCCTTGGACGGATAAGGCCACACCCCCTTCCAATCGACCACGACATAGTGGGAGATGCGGCCTACTGGTATTCGGCACTCGGGCGCTCATGTATCCACTCTATCTAGATGTTAGAGCATCTCCTGGCTATGGAGATTTAGGAATTTTCACCCAGGAACATCTATAGCACCTTATGTAGAAAAAAAATTTCAGTGTCCCATCTGGCCATCCATGATATACCTGTGGAGAATATGGCCCTGATATCGCTAGGTCATATAGTAGTCATATCCCAAAATGTAAGATGCATGAGTCATACCATCCAGTTATGCATCAAACCTGAGCGTATCACGCGCTCATGTGGGGCAACTCCGTCTCTCAGGGAGTCCCATAATAATCCGCCTAATGGCATGTGCTATGATCAATCACTCCTCATATCAAACATACATAGATGTGCATGGGCATAGATTGTGTAGCTATACTAAGTATGTTATATGATGATGATGTACTCTCCTCATACAAAGAATGGGCCTAGACGGCCTACTCATATCAAGAATGGGCTTAACGAAGCCTAAGGGAAGGTCACAATATAGACATTTAACCATCATTGCCCATCAATGTAGACATCCAACCAACATTGCTCCCAAGGAGTGGCCCTTATAGGGCCAAACATATAATGGGACCCATGACCTCACATAAGGGTCTCACATACAACATAATGGGCCTCACATATCACAATGGGCTTAATGCACATCACAATGGCCATTTACACGGGCCTAATATGCATCACAATGGGCCTCTCACACGGGCTTAATATACGTCACAATTGGGCCTCATTACATCGCAAATACATCACAATGGGTCACTTTCATGGGCCTCTCATACATTGCATCGGGCCTCACTCATGTGGGCCAATGTACATCGCATCGGGCCTCATCAAATGGGCCTCAAATACATCATATTAGGCCTCACCAAATAGGCTACAAATACTTCACATGGGCCTCATAAGGTAGCCCATTGCCTAGAGGAATGGATGGGTAGTGTGCACATAACACACATCATGGTGAGCCATACAGATACAACATGTGGGTCCCAATTATCAGGGCAGTAGCAACGTGGGCCTCTTGATCGGATGGTGTGGATCAAAGCATACATCATGGTGGATCCCACAGGTCAGCCACATGATCTAGAAAATGGATGAAAGGTGTGGATTAAAATACACACATCGAGGGGGGCCAGCATCGTCCTAGCTGGACAGTGTGATCAAAACACATATATAATGGTGGATACCACCGTCTCTTGTTGGCTGGTGGGGATATAATACATAAATCATGGTGGGCCACATAAAAGGGGTCCATGTCCAGCTGGATTGGACGAAGTGGATACAACACGTACAACGTGGTGGCCCACGCACCACTGTCCTAGGATGGACAGTGTGCATAAATACATCAAGGTGTGGAGACCCACCGTCCTAGCAATGGTCGGTGAGGATAAAGAATACATACATCCAGGTGGGGCCCTGTAACACGTCAGATTTTTGCCAACCTGGGATTAGACGCCCTTAAGCAACGGGTCAACCAAAACACCTTAGTAACCGCTCAGAACCCAATTCCAAAGCCAAAGAAATCACTTAGGATTAATTCCTTTAGAAATTAAGCGTAAGTTAGTTAACGCTATGCTAGAGTAGCTGTAAAATTGTCCCTGATCGCTTTAAATACGTTCTGCAAGATCCAAAACTTATAGAATCAATGACGCTATAATATCCTGAAACCTTGGATCAAACTCTAAACCCGTTTGCTCTCAAGAACTCTCTGAAACTTCGTATTGGATCTAGACCGTGCGTCGAAAGTCCGATATCTACCATCTTAGACCGTTATGACCGCTTGGCTGGACTTGACAATCGTTTCGAAAATCAAGGCCAACCGACGTTCAGAGGCTATTTCATTGAGCCTGGAGTGAAGAGAGTGAGAATAGGGTTAGATTTGGAAATTTTAATCCAAATCTGGCACGTGACTTGGCGCGTTATTATTAAGCATTCTGACCGTCAGAATTTAGCCAAATTACACCCTCGGATCAGGAAAAATTTCTCTTTCATATCACGAGACTTGTAGACCTGATCTAAGTGCGATGACCGCTGAACTGAAACTGGACCGCCACGTGCGATCTGCAAACTCTGCCGGACTGAAAACTGGGTGTGAGCAGGATCCAGTATCCGTGAGCTTAAGTCTGACCGCATTTGGCCAGGGGACCTCCAGAAGTACTTCTTTGGACCAGAACAGCCCCGATTTGGTTATACCTCAAGTAAACATTGTTCCCAAGCCTAATTTGGGAAGGTTTTAGGCTATAAAAGGGCTTTAAACCCTTACTTATCTCACCCATCCGAATTTGCTAGAAACCCTAGCTAGAGAAAGAGAAAAAGCGAGAGATTATGAGAGAGTGTGGGAGAGATCTTCCCGCCACTTACTGCAGCTGTTACACGTGCTTAAGCAACGTATCCCAATCACTTTGCCGGTGATTCCAATGCATTTCTAGGTAAGGAAAACCCTCAACACTTGCTGATTTAAGGTTCCATCGATTCCAATAGCGAAGTAGCTTGTACATCTTGTGTATTAGGTCGCCTGTTCACCGTAGACGAAGCGTATACGCTCCGTTCGAAATGATACACATCTAAAGTGAAAGGTGCGGATTTTAGACGCTTTGATTGACTGATTTCAAATCTTTCAATGTCGTTTAATAGTAGATTATTGACGAAAACGTCGTTTGACATGTAGAACATGCTGTCCATTTTTCATTTCGTATACTTACGGGAAATATGAGATTTAGGGCATTTTGGGTATTTGTAAGAAATACAGTATATGTCCGTATTTTTCTGAAATAATTACCATGGCTAATTGTCGTGCTATGATATTAGGAATGCGTGCATGGTCTGTTTGGTGAAGATATTCGCCCTAATGCGTACTTTGGGTCGACATACGCTATGTAGACTAAAGTGTGTAGACTAAGTGTTTGTATAAATGTTTGTATTAGTATGTATTGAGTAAATGGTGTTGTGTATGATTTTTGAGATTGAATTCTCAAGTAATATACTGATGTAAATGATTTCCGTCATGTTGGCTATATGTATTGATTTCATTATATACATGAAATGCATGTGTGGGATAATTTGCTTAAGTTGTATGTCATAACATGTGTCAACATGCTTACAATGTTGTATTTCATTTCTGTTACTCACATATGCTTACTGATGTTGATGCACAAATGCTTGGGGCTATGACCTAGTCCAGGCAGTCGGTAATGAATCGAATTCGTGGTTGGTTTCCAGGTACCACGAAGGACGCGTCGATGAACACGAGTCGTGTTTTGAGTTGGCGGCAGTGGTTAGGCCACACGAGGTGTTTCATGCACTTCATGTCATTTAGCTTGAGATGCGCTCTTGCTAGACGAGCTCGTCACGTAACCCGACTGGCCATTTTATATTCACCCTGTATGAGTCATAACTGCTTGAACCTAGGGTACTAAACTTACCATTGGAAACCCTGTTAACCATGGTACCTTAATCCATAAAGACTCATGAGCTGGGCATGGTGGTATGGGACACCGTGGTTAAGCTGTCGGCCTACGCTGGGGCCATAAACCTCCCCGTAGTGACCAGTGAGCACCCTACTCTGAGCAGATTATGGTGGTATGGGACACTATATTCTTACTGTCGGCCTACACTGATCAGGTGACGAGCCCTTTGTAGTGACCTTGAGTTTATCCTGACACCGCATGGGGGCGACGAGTCCTGATACAGTCTTAAGGATAATTAGGCCTGTATTGATAAGGTGATGGGGGAGTGGTACAACGAGTGCGAGCAATAGCCCTGGCAGCCCTTGCAGCGACCTACAAATATAACATCGTATGAGATTACTAGCAATGATGACCCTAGACAGGATCTGTGTTGGGATTGATATAAGCAAGGTACCCTAGTTTCCCAATCCTGCTGTATGAAAAGGACTAATAACAACTCGATAATCATTATCCATATCACATTGCATGTTCCTGGAAGATGTGGAGCACTGCAGGAAGAAAGCATGCCGCGGACGCAGATGGTGCCGTATGAGGGAGTATGTCAGTGAGGGCATCCATCATATCATTTCATGCATACATTAACAACAGTATCTAGGAATTTTTGATTGATTGCTTTACTATTATCGCTTGATTGATTTGAGAACATGCTAATCTTTGCTCTATTATTCCACTGAGTTAGCTACTCACTCTCACGTTACGGGATGGTGTTTACAACACCCACCAGTCCCTATTTTAGTTGCAGATGATGGCGCTGCTTGTGAAGCGGAGCTGAACTTGTATGATGAGGAGGAGGATCCCTCCTTTATGCGTGTTCTGATCGACGGGATTACAGGAAGGTTGATTAAATGCCTTGACACTTATCATTTTGTATTTTTAGAGCACTCATGTATATTCTTTTTGTTTACTTTTGGAGTATACATGTACGTATTTAACCTGGTAACATGTTCACACTCTGGAGACATACAACAGTTTATATATGTTATACATACTATCACAGTCTTCTGCTTGCTAATTTAACTGTTTCTTGAGTATGATGTGTTGTTTTGGCTTAATCTCAATCTTATCTAACGCCTGTTTACAGACAACATGCATTTAACATTATCTATGTTGCATAAATAACATTTTGGAACTCGGGAGTTGGGTTTCTACCTGACCCCGATTTTTAAAATGTTACAGGCCCACCCCACACGTGCACTATCCTAGCAATGGACGGTGAGGATAAAGAATACATACATCTAGGTGGGTCCCATCCCACACATGCAGCACGTGTGGGGTGGGCCCCACACGTCTACTGAATGAACGAATGGTATGGATATACACATACCTCATGATGGAGGCCCACAAACCTTGCTGACGTCAAACATTAGCTACATAGCTGGAGTCAGCGTACACCAGCCAATCCTCTTCCACAACTGGTGGGTCCCATGTGGGGCCCACCATAATATTATAATATTATAAATATATGTATGTATACATATAATATTATATATTATTATTATATTTTATTTTATTTGTTGTTAAAACGTCCAGGCCCTAGATGTTTGTTGACGGACGGCCTAGATATAGCATGTACAGCTGGCCCCACCGTCCCTGCCTTTGGACGGTGAGGATACGACCCATATATCATGGATGATCCCATCATCTGCACGTGTGACACATGTAAGGTTTGCCCCACATATGGCTGGTTGGATATAACACGTACCTCTAGTCAAACCCACCGAACTTACTGACGTCACTGCAGTGGGTCCACCGTCTTAAAAATGGATGGACGGTGAGATGAAATACATATATCAAGGTGGGTCCCATCCCACACGTGTAGCATGTGTCGGGTGGGCCACACACGTCCAAAAATAGATGGACAGCTATGGATGAAATGCATATATCATAATGGGATCACAGAACTTGTTGGCGCCAAGACAACAACATTTTGCTGCATGGGACCCACCGTCCCAACTTGACAGATGGTGAGGATATTCAATACATCGAGGTGGCCCCACCCCACACGTTCAACACATGTGGGTGGGTCCCACGTCCTGCAATGGAGGACAGCGAGGTGAAACACATACATTATGGTAAGGCCTCACCATCCTGGGGTCTGGACAGTGATCCAGATGGCCTGCTGGCCCTGCTGGGCTGGCTAGACGGACGATATAAAAGGCATATACATCAGGTGGGGTCCACGTGGGTGGGCCACCCCACTATATCAAGCTAACATTTGTATTTTTCCCTACGTCTAGGCCTGTCCAAAATGGACAACAGGGTAGCTGTCAAGGTGGGTTACAATATCGACCCCATTTTTTGGGCAGCAAGGGCGTCCCATAATGGGACAGGGTGGATAAGATCCATGATCATCACAGGTGGGCCATCATACAAGGAAAATGGAGAGAGAAGAAGAGAGAGAGAGATAGAGATCAGTTGTGGGAGGGACCCCGCCACTATGGGGCCCTCTTGCATTACAATACATGTATGTAATCAAGGTGGGCCATTGGCCATACCTAGGGACCAAGATGGGATCCTCACCATTGATTGGTGGTCTCACTCGCCCTATGGAAGAAAATGAATGGATCTACCTAAAGAACACCCACCTATCCTTCTTCTTCCTCCCTAGCCTTCTAATGCTCCAAAAGTGCTCCTTTAATGGTGGAGATGATGATTCAAGGGTCGGATTGATTAGGATCTTGCAAGGAAGGGGGCTGACTTGATGGAGTTTTTGGTCTCCAAGCTTGGATGTCCAAAGGCTCTTTGGCTGTTAAGAGAAATGGGTAGGGAAGAAAGAGAGAAGAGAGAGAGAGAGAGAGAGAGAGAGAGAGAGAGAGAGAGAGAGAGAGAGAGGTTGTAAGGGAGAGGGATGGGTGTGATGGGTGAGTGATGGGTGTACTTGATTTGAGAGGTAAGGGTTGTTCTGACTTTGGGGAAGAGAAAGGTATGAGTGGAGTGATGGGTTGTACTTGATTGATTGTTGATTAATTTGATAGAGATTCTCTTGAGTTTTGTAAATACGCGGTATTTTCCTTGAAATGAATACGGACCTACAACTCCCGGCTTGGGTATCGCATCAATGTACAAGATGCGGCGTTGGAACCGCGGCGATGTCGCAGTCACAAGGGTACAAGTCTTTGGTCGAGTCGACTCGGGTATACAGGATGTGACTTAGGGTCGTGCGCAAACACCGACGGCAGGTCATAGGTCATTGAAATTCGATGAGGAGGATCACAGGAGTCGAAGGAATGGTACGGTCTAGGATATGAGCCTTAAAGGAATTAGGAACTGATGGATAATATGGTCCTTAATAAAATCAATTACTATGGCTTAGTAGGCTCTCTTCATTGGTGTGGCTTTAACCTATCTACTGAAGTAATAATTTTATTTTTAAAGTAATCGGTCGTAATAATTATAAATTTGTGTTAATCAGATTAATGTAGAAATATTTTTCTAATCAAATCTATGGCCCAACCATGAAAAGGCCACAATGAAACGATTGGATGAAGTTCCACGACTGATACATGCTACAGTGGCCCATGTTTCTGTTATGCTTGACATCTTTTAGCATACTTCATATAATCTTTCAATATTATTGTCTAATAATAACTGTCACCGGATAAGCCATCACACCTTTTGCCATATTTGATGAGCTTTATAGATTCCTTTATGAACTTCTCCTATGACCACCATGGCTTCATTTGTTCCCAGGAACTTTGATAAAAACTGTAAACTCCTTTATAATAAAGATCGTCATTGAGAAGGAGATAATGGGGCCAATCCTCTTTTGGGCTACTAGGAATGATCTTCTCCAGATTGTGAGGAGACTATTAGTCATTTTGTCTAGCAATTGGAGCCATGTCATGATTTATGTCATCTCATTTGATCAGTATTCTGTTCTTGATGGATATGTTTTAGAATTACGTCGTTAAAATCTATCATTAGTGGAACTGTCATCTCGTAATAAGGCATTAACACCTAACTTGAACATTTATATAGGCAAACCAACTAATTGATTACCAATTGGGAATCTCTGATGATCTTAAAGTTTCTTACTTTAAGCTCCATCAAAATTTCTAATTAGATAATCAAGGCTTCATACTTTGCTTAATTATTTGTACATTCAAACTGTAACTATGAAGCATAATCCTCTTTTTTCATTTGGAGATATAATGTAATTCTAACTTCTAATGACCAATCAGTTCATGACTCATCAAAAATTAACCTTCAGAGACTTAGATGGACAACATATATCTCCAAAATATCATGTAGAATCTTATAGCCTATTCGTAATGGATAGTCAGCTGACAAATTCACCAAGAACTGACCCTTAATAGCCTTTTGAGGGACATACTTGAAGTAAAATTAAGATAAGACCATAATCCATTTTTCAATTCTCCCTTTGAGAATTAGTTGTGTGAGCATATATTGATAAGGTTATTAAAGGCAATTACATGGATTGTACTAGTTAGTAAATAATATCAGTGCTTAGTGGCGACAAAATAAAGAGACAGACATAACTTCTTCATGAGAGAGTACCATCTCTCAGTATCATACAGAGTCCAGAAGAGAGAATGTATCGCTTGCTCTTTGCGGTCATCATTTTCTTAGGCTAATAATGCTCCGATCAATTCTTCAGTTGCCATAATATTAGTCAGAATAGACTATCTTTTTGATGAGGTATTGTGAGATCCGTATCCTACCCCGTACCATTCCGTAAGCCTCCGCGGTCCTCCGGGTCAAATTTCGGTGACCTGTGACCTATAGATTTTATTTGCACTTGACCCTAAGTTACACCCTATCACCTGAGTCAGTTCAACATAAGACCTATGCCATTGCGACCACGTCGTCGCTATGATTCCAATGCCACGTCTTGTGCGTCAATCCGACATCTAGATCCCAAGATATGACCCATGCATGATCATAGCAGTGAACCGCACGTTACGGGCCATGGTGTACACGTTTCCCCATAATCATAATGAGGATGATGTCATCCTAGGGATGACATCACCCTATTTTACAACCTAACCTACCCCCTACCTAGCCTACCCCATAAATGCTCTCATTTTTTTCAAAAATCATTATTACAAGCTCTTACAACCTATCCTTTCACTCTCTCTCTCATCTCTCTTTCTCTCTCTTCTTCTTCGCTTCCATTGCTAGCCATGGACGTCCCAAGCAAGCTCCATTTCCAACCCTCTTACCTTTAGATCTCTCCTAATCTAATCCTTAGAAGCCCATCTCCACCATTGGAAGGGGTCCTAGAAGGTTTATAAACCCATGAGTAGAAGAAGAAGGAGAAGATCATTGGTGGGTGCTTCTCTCTCTCTCTCTCTCTCTCTCTCTCTCTCTCTCTCTCTCTCTCTCTCTCTCTCTCTTTCCCATATTCCAATCCATGGTCCATCTTGATGTATTTTATCCATGCCATCCACCCAAATGGACCAAACCGCTTGTAAGACCCGTAACTTAGACCATACCATTCCATAGACTTCCGCGGTCTTTCCGGTCGAATTCCAGCAACCTTCGACCCTTAACCAATAATTGCGTGCGACCCGTATCGACTCAACCCAAGACCTTTACCATAGCGACCGCACCGTCGCTACGGTTCCGATGCCGCGACTTACGCACCGAGGCGATACCCTGGTCAGGAGATGTGGGCCAACGTTCGGTGTGAGAAAAACGCTGCGCATTGTGAAACCCAAGAGAATCTCTACGACTTGTCACATCAATCCATCAATCCATCAATCTCAACATGTCAAGTACATGTCAAGTACACATCAACTTTCACCCATTCCCAAGCAAGCCTCAAAGTCAAAAAGGTCTTACACACCCATGCCTTGCTTACACAAAAAGCCACAAAAGTTAAAAAGTTCTTACACCCATCACCACCACATCCATCACTCCATTAACCATCACTCTCTCTCTCTCCCTTTACAAGTATCTCTCTCTCATTTTCAAACTCATTCCAAGCAACCAAAAAAAAACTCCATACGTATGAGCTTTTCTAAGCCTTTCAAAGCTCCAAGTATGGCCCACCTTTCCATCCCAAGATCTCCAATCCTATCCATCCATTTCTCATCTCCTCCGTTGGAATCGAAGCTAAGGAGCTAAGGAACCCATAAGAGTAAGAAGATAGAATAGTGGGTGCTTAATAATAGTAGTTTTTCATGATTTTAAGATGGGCCAAGTGAGGCCAACCGATCAATGGTTTGGATCTCACTTGGGACCCTAAGATGTGGCTGATGGCCCACTTTGATCATCATGATCATTATTTCCTTGCTTTAGATAGGTCATCTAGACCGTCCATATTAATGGGGAAAAGATCTCCATCGTTGAGTTTTGATTTTGATGGGCCCACATGTTTTAGGGCCCACTTGATGTATGATTTATTGCAAGGGAGGGCCCATAATGTTGGGGTCCCTCCATCTCGCGTTTCCCACTCTCTATCTCTCTCCCTCTCTATTTCTTTTTTCTTTATGAGATTATGAAATGGTTGTGTGGCCCACTTGAATGAACCCCACCATGAGGCATGTATTCTATCCAAATCATTACAAGTGGGGCCCACTTTGTGTGTGTTGTATCCACACCATTCTCTATGAGGTGGCCCACTTAAACAAGGCCCACCTCTAATGTATTTGTTATGTATAACGTCCAGCTTCCAGGGACACTGGACGTTGTTTGTAAAACATAAATATCAGCTTGTTTCCAAGATTATTGGTGACCCACTCATGTAGGCCCCACCTTAATGTATGTTATTAATCCAAGCCATCCATTCCATTCCACGGCTCATTTTACGTGTTGAGACAAAAAATGAAGCTAATCCATTTAGTGGGTGGGCCATACCTTTCAAAACAATGATTCTCACCGTTTAAATTTATTTAAATTTTTACTATGGGCCGAAATGCATTCAATATTGGACTCATTAGGTTTGTCTTGAGCCAGGGGAGCTAATGGATGGGGTGGATTTACCTTATGTGGGCCGCATACGTGAAAAATCACAAAAAAATTCCTTTTCAAAAAAAAAAAAAAAAAAAACATAAGAGGCAGCGCCTGCTGCCACTAACGCAGCATCAGGGCTATAGCCTGTGATGGGCGGGCGGACATCCACCCACGGCTCCAGCTGTGGGCCCCACCTTGATGTGTATTTACCATCTAATCCATTCATACGGTGGACCCCCTCCTTAGGTGGGTCCCCTCCAAAAATGAACCACATCCAACGCTCAGGTGGCCCACACTGCAGAAAACAGTGGAATTGAACCCTTACCATTGAAACCCTTTTATGGGCCACGGAAGTTTCGAATCAATGTGAAATTTATTTTTCCTTCCTCATCCAGGTATCAGTGACTAGATGAATGGATTGGATGGCAAGAAAACATTACAGAGGGCCCCACGTGGGAACCCACAATGATGTACATATTTTATTCATACCGTCCGCCTGGACGGTGGAACCCACCACTAAAAATGGGTTTTATTCATACCGTCCGCCTAGACGGTGGACCCCTGAGGCATGTGTTTGATTCACACTATCTAATGACAGTGGGCCCACCGTGATGAATGTGTTGCATCCTGTCCATCCACCCATTTTGAAAGCTTATTACATGAGCTAAAGAATGAGTCAGATCCTTAGCTCATGTGGGACCCCCACCGTGATACATGTGTTGAATCTTAACCGTCTATCCATTTTAAAAGCTCATTTCTTGGTATGAGCCACAGAATGGGCCTGATCCATTATCCAAGTGGACCCCACCTTGGCATGTTTCGAGGCCCATATAATGTATTCTAAGGCCCATGGGATTAGGCCATTTAATGTATACTAAGGCCCATGGGATTAGGCCCATTTGATATTTTAGGGGCTCATGGGTTAAGGTCCATTGAGATGTACTAGGGCCTATGGGTTGAGGCCCATTTGATGTGCATATGGGGTCCAATTGGTGTGGCCCATTTGTTACATATAAGACCCATGAGATTAGGCCCATTTGATGTAAACTAAGGCCCACAGGTTATGACCCATTGCAATGCACATAAGGCCCATTGATGTAGCCCATTTGATGAATAAAAGGCTCATATGATATGGCCCATTTGATGTATTTAAGGCCCAATGGGATGTACCTAAGGTCCATTGCAATGTGTGATCCCAGCATGGATTTTGTAATAATGTTTATGACGGTTGTGCCTTTGGAACAATGTTGGTTTGACGTCCACATTACGAGTATAATGTTGGTTGGATGTCCACATTACGACTCTCCCTAGGGCCCATTAATAGACCGTACTTATTGTGTGTCGGCCGTCTAGGCCACCTGTGTTGTAAGAATAGTGCATTACTTTATAGCATATTTAGTATAGTTCCATGTCTCATGATCATACGCATCAAATGTATGCCTGATATGAGAAGTGACTGATCATAGCATATGCCTTCGCACAGATTGCTTATAGGACCCCGATTAGGCGGTGTTGCCCTACATGAGCGCACGATACGCACAGGATTTGCTGCATAATTGGATAGTATGATTCATGCATTATGCATTATGTGATATGGTTACTGTACGCCCTAGTGACATTAGGGTTGTAGCCTCCATAGACGTATTGTGGTTGGAAGGATTGGATACCTGACATCTTGTTCTACATGGGGTGCTATAGATATCCCTGGGTGGAAGTCTCTAAACCCTTATGGTACCAAGAGGTTGCTCCAACGTCTAGACCGAGTGGGTACAGGAGTGCCGAGTGTCGATTACCAGATGGTTGCACTTTTCATTGTGTCGTGGTCGGTTAGAAGGGGGTCCGGCCTTACCCACCCGAGAGAAGGGGACAAAGCTAGGCTGAGTCTGACTAGCTTGAGGAATGGGTCTGGTATCGATGAGTCAAGCCCGATATTGGCAGGCGGATAGTGAGGTCTCTTTCACTTACCTTATTACACGCGATGGGGCAGCGATCTGGTTTAGAGTGTACTAGACCCCGGTGATATCCCAGATTTAAGCTGTATTGATATGTGGACTTATATGAGAATTTGTATGCTTGAGTTGCATTTCAATCGCATGGCCTTGGCATGGCCGATATCATTCATGTATTGCATCGTATAGCCTTAGTACGGCTAATGGTATTCATGGATCCCTCTGCATATTTTGCATTACTCTGATATCACATGATCATATTACTACCTGGCGCACACACTTTCACCACCCTCTAAGCTTTCTATAAGCTTATGCATGACCGTTGCGTACAGGTGACGTTGGATCACAACAGCGCTGAGGCTTGAGTATGTGGAAGATTATTTTGGAGCTTTTAGCCTATATCATTGTATTTTCTTTATGCTCATTGTACATGTAAAGTTTTTTATCATAGTGGAAATGTAATGAAGTTTTTGGTTATTGTTTATAGGTTATGCCTTTGGTTATGCTTATTACGAATCAAACTGATGTTGAAAATCCTCCTCATAGCATCCTAGGATCGGAACCTAGCGAATGGGCGCTAGGAGTCGAGAATGGGGTTCTATGGAGGATGTCGGTGCCAGATTCAGTGATCGAAAATTTTTGAGCCCGATTTCTAAGTTTAGGGCGTGATAGAAGTTGGTATCAGAGCATACTTGGGAATAACCGAGAACAACATTATATGTCTGCTATGATTTTAGACTGACTAGGTCCCAAAGTTTGGATAGCTTAGTGATCTTTTATTATCGACCCTTAACGTACGTGCCTTCGATAGCTTTCAAAATTTGATAGGCGCCTTCGCTCTTTCCTGTAGGACATGGCACGTGGGAGAGTGACCCGATCGACTCCCGCACCATCACATGAGGATCCCGCTCCACCACTTGCGGCTCCCGCACTACCACCTATGATGCCCGTTCCACCACCAGAGGTTCATACTGCCCATCCTGAGAATGTCGCTCCTCCACCAGAGACCGGTGTGGAGCCGACCGTATCCGTGAGTGCCTCCTAGTTGCAGCAGATGTTACAGGCTGTGACAGCTGCACTTCAGGGACAGGGCAGGCACCCCGTTGTTTCACCGGCCAAGGCAGAGTAGGAGCGCCAGCACCCTCCTTTGTGAGTTTCGACAGCTTGATCCCTCGCGTTTTCAGGGTGAGCTAGAACCGATGGTAACTAAGATATGGCGCGCCGATGTTGAGAGATGTTCAAGACGATGGGATGTACGACTGAGCAGCGAGTTCGATTAGCCGTATTTCTTCTCCATGGTGAGGCTGAGCACTAGTGGACGTCAGTCTCTCGAGTAGCAGGCACCAATTTTATATGGACTTGGGAGGATTTTGTGGATTGGTTTGACTGGAAGTACTTTCCTGATCACATATGACATTAGCGAGCGTTGGAGTTTGAGGGCCTGGTGTAGGGTGATATGACAGTAGCTCAGTATACAGCTCATTTTGTAGCACTGTCCAGGTTTGCAATATGCCTTATAGATGATGAGGAGTGGAGAGCCCACTGCTTCGAGGACGGCGTACGTTACGGTCTTCACGCCCGTGTTATTGGGCATGAGCTCCCGACTTTTGAAGGAGTGGTACGGAAGGCCTAGATTTTTGAAGCTGAGTGGGCCGGTTCTCAGTCTGATCATGGTTAGAGGAGAGACCGGAAGAGGCAGGCTCCTTCCAGTGATTCCCAGCAGCGTCGACCACAATAGAGGCGCACAGGTCGCCCAGCCTTTCGAGCGCCAACAGCACCTCCAGCACCACCTCCGAGGCAGTTCACCGACACTTTTTTTAGGTGTGGTTCGACGGGACACCATATGTGGGAGTGTTCCAGCCCCCAGCAGCAGCAGAGAGGTCCATAAAAGTAGAGATGTCCGCAGCAGCCTTCACCATAGCCGCAGTAGAGACCCCCCGTCAGCAGCAGCGACAACAGTCCCCACCACCGAGGCCACCTAGCAACAGCATCAGCATCAGCCTTAGAGGCCGCAACAGCAGAGGCAGCAGTTTCGACCGCCTCTGTGACCCCACCAGCAATAGCAGCACGCTCAAAAAGGATAAGCACCTCCCCAGCCGGCTCAAGCTAGGTTCTATGCGACTCAGTAGGATTACAGTCATTTGGAGGAGTCGTTGAGGGTATACTTCCAGTCTCCGCATGCATCGTTTGGGTTTTATTTGATTCCGGTGCTTCGCACTCATTTATGTCTGAGGGATTCTATCATTCGACTGGATTGTCGACAGAGTCTGCTCGAGAGGGGTTGACTGTATCGACACCCTTGGGAAAGACTACAGTATTAGGTCACTTTTGTCCGTCTTGCCCCGTGTTAGTAGGAGAGACTTTCCTGCTCACCGACTTGTACGTACTGTCGATGTCAAATTTTGACGTTAGCCTGGGCATAGATTGGCTTACCGAGTACTATGTCATAGTGGACTTCTACGTGAGGACAGTCACGTTCTATATACCCGGTGTGCCGCAGTTTCAATTCATTGCAGAGCCCAGAGGAGAGTCGTTGTTTTGTTTGATGTCCTGCGTTGTTGAGGAGCCTGTTGACGCTTTTGTCGAGCATTTGCCCGTGGTTTACGATTTTCCTAATGTGTTTCAAGAGATTCAGGGATTACCGCCTCGTCGACTCATCGAGTTTCAGATTGATCTTGTGCCCGGTACTGTACCTATTTCGAAGGCCCTGTATCGTATGGCACCATTGCAGTTGCAAGAACTACCGAAGCAGTTGGATGAGTTACGTGAGTTAGGCTTTATCCGTCCGAGCAATTCACCGTGGGGAGCACTGGTACTCTTCGTGAAGAAGAAGGATGGTTCGTTGAGGCTCTGCGTGGATTACCGCGAGCTCAACAAAGTCACGATCAAGAACAAATACCGGCTCCCGAGGATTAATGATTTGTTTGATCAGCTGCAGGGTACACAGTTCTTTTTGAAGATCGAACTGCGTTCCGGTTATCATCAGATTTGGGTCCGAGAGGAGGACATTCCGAAGACAGCATTCAGGACGCGTTACGGTCATTTTGAGTTCCAGGTCATGTCCTTCGGACTGACCAATGCACCTGTGGTCTTCATGCAGCTGATGAATGAGGTCTTCCACCCATATCTCGATCAGTTTGTTGTAGTCTTCATCGATGACACTCTGATCTATTCGAGGACCCGTGAGGAGCATGAACAGCATTTGAAGATCACTTTACAGACCCTCCGTGCACACTAGCTGTATGCGAAGCTGAAAAAGTACGAGTTCTGACAGGAGGAAGTGAAGTTCCTCGGTCACGTGGTGACGAGGGAGGGTGTCGCAGTGGACCCCTCGAAGGTTGAGGCAGTGCGTCAGTGGGGCCAGCCCACGACTGCGACAGAGATCCATAGTTTCCTTAGTTTGGTAGGCTATTACCGGCGTTTCATTGAGGGCTTCCATCATATTGCAGCCCCACTGACCAGGTTGACTCGGAAGGGCGCAGAGTTTATTTGGAGTGACACTTACGAGCGAGCATTTATGGAGTTGAAGGACCGTCTGACGTCTGCTCCTGTCCTCACTCTTCCCTCTGGGAGTGACAAATTTATTGTATTCACTGATGCCTCGCATATTGGTTTGGGTATTGTCCTGATGCAGCACGGGAGACCAGTGGCCTTCGCGTCTCGTCAGCTCAAGATCCATGAGCTGAACTATCCCACGCATGATTTAGAGTTGGGAGCAGTTGTCTTCGCACTAAAGGTGTGGAGGCACTACCTTTATGGGGTCAGGTTCGAGCTCTTCTCCCACCACAAGAGCTTGAAGTACCTCTTCTCGCAGTCTGAGTTGAATATGAGGCAGAGGCGCTAGATGGAACTTCTGAAGGACTATGATTTTGATCTTCAGTACCACCAGGGTAAGGTGAACGTGGTGGCAGATGCCCTCAGCCGTCAACCACAAGGCCTAGTGGCGCATATGATGATTCAGGAGTAGAGGATGCTTGAGGATGTAGCAGAGTATGATTTTAAGTTCAGCCCGCAGTCTTCTATTGTGCAGTTATCGAGCCTATCAATTCAACCCTCTCTTGTCGCAAGGGTGATCGAGGCTCAGCAGGCTGATGAGTCATTGCAAAGTTATATGGCTGAGGCTACATCTGAGAGTCAGGCAGATTGACAGATTGGTGTAGATGGTGGACTTCGCTTTAGAGGCCGATTATGTGTTCCGAATATTCCAGAGTTGCGCAGAGATCTTATGACCGAGGTACATCGATCGTGATTTTCTATCCACCCTGGCTCAACGAAGATGTATCGTGACATGAGGCGACAATCTTTTTGGGCGGGGATGAAGCACAAGATTGCTAGTTTTGTGGCCGAGTGTGACACGTGCCAGAGTGTCAAGGCCGATCATCAGAGACCCCCTAGTCTATTGCAGCCGTTAAGCTTCCCGATGTGGAAGTGGGAACACGTGTCGACAGATTTCATTATGGGCTTGTCGAGGACTCAGCGCGGTCATGATGCCATTTGGGTTGTTGTGGATCGTCTGACTAAGCACATTTTCTCGCGATGCGTACGACTTGGTCTATGGATCGGCTTGCGAGGTTATTTATTGAGGAGGTCGTGAGACTACATGGCATTCCAATTTCGATCATTTCTGACCGAGACTCAAGGTTTACGTCTTAATTTTGAGGAAGCTTCCAGCGAGCGATGGAGACTGATTTGCGGCTCAGCACCGCATACCATCCGCAGACCGATGGCCAGACCGAGAGGGTCAACCAGATCCTTGCGAATATGCTTCGGGCCTGCGCGATTGATTTCAAGGGTAGCTAGGATGAGCATCTGCGATTGACTGAGTTCGCATACAACAACAGTTATCAGGAGACCATCGACATGGCACCTTTTGAAGCACTATATGGCAGACCATGCAGATCACCGAGTTGTTGGACCGAGGTTAGAGAGCGTCGTCTACTAGGTCCCGAGCTTGTGCAGGAGACGTCAGAGGCTATTGATATCATCAAGCAAAGGATGGGTACAGCTCAGAGCCGACAGAAGAGTTTTACTGATCATCAGCGTTGTCCCTTGGAGTTTGATGTAGGGCACCATGTGTATCTCAAGTCTCACCCATGAAGGGCGTAGTTCGATTTGGAGCGAAGGGCAAGCTTGCCCTGAGATTCATAGGACCTTTTGAGATCATTGGGCATATTGGCGCCGTGGCCTATCGTCTTGCCTTGCCATCTCAGTTCTCTGGCGTCCACAACATTTTTCATGTCTCTATGTTGAGGAAGTGTGAGTCAGACATAGTTCCCGTTATTGATTGGCAATCACTAGAGGTTCGTGAGGACTCTTCTTACATCGAGCAGCCAGTCCGTATCCTTGATCGGAAGGAGCAGGTCCTCCGGACCAAGGTCATTCCTTTGGTGAAGGTTCAGTGGGATCACCACTCTGTAGAGGAGGCTTCTTGGAGCGCGAGGCCGAGATTCGAGAGCGCTATCCCCATCTCTTTGATGATTGATTGTGTATTGTAGTTTGCATGTTATCTCTGATTTTATGTAGTGATGTTATGTTTCTTCTTCCTCATGAGTTATGCCTAGTTGTGATGATTGTGTAAATTTTGATGATGAAATTTTTATTAGGAGGGGAGAGCTGTAAGACCCGTAACGTTCCATAGACTTCCGCAGTCTTCCCGGTCGAATTCCGGCAACCTTCGACCCTAAACAGATAATTGCGCGCGACCCTGATTCGTATGTCGTCAACCCGTATCGAATCAACCCAAGACCTTTACCATACCGACCGTGCCGTCGCTGCGGTTCCGATGCCACAACTTGAGCGCCGAGGTGATACCCTGGTCAGGAGATGTGGGCCAACGTTCGATGAGAAGAAAACGCCACGCGTTGCAAAACTCAAGAGAATCTCTACGATTACATCAATCCATCAATCCATCAATCTCAACATGTCAAGTACATGTCAAGTACACATCAACTTTCACCCATTCCCAAGTAAGCCTCAAAGTCAAAAAGGTCTTACACACCCATGCCTTTCTTACACAAAAAGCCATAAAAGTCAAAAAGTTCTTACATCCATCACCACCGCATCCATCACTCCATCAACCATCACTCTCTCTCTTATTTACAAGTCTCTCTCTCATTTTCAAACTCATTCCAAGCAACCAAAAAAAAAAAACTCCATACGTATGAGCTTATCCGAGCCTTTCCAAACTCCAAGTGTGGCCCACCTTTCCATCCTAAGATCTCTCATCCTAGCCATCCATTTCTCATCTCCTCCATTGGAATCGAAGCTAATGAGCTAAGGAACTCATAGGAGTAAGAAGATCGAAAGGTGGGTGCTTAATAATAGTAGTTTTTCATATTTTTAAGATGGGCCAAGTGAGGCCAACTGATCAATGGTTTGGATCTCCCTTGGGACCCTAAGATGTGGCCGATGGCCCACTTTGATCATCATGAACTTTATTTCCTTGATTTAGATAGGTCATCTAGACCGTCCATATTGATGGGGAAAAGATTTCCATCGTTGAGTTTCGATTTTGATGGGCCCACATGTTTTAGGGCCCACTTGATGTATGATTTATTGCAAGGGAGGGCCCATAATGTCGGGGTCCCTCCATCTCGCATGTCCCACTGTCTATCTCTCTCCCTCTCTATTTCTTTTTCCTTTATGAGATCATGAAATGGTTATGTGGCCCACTTGAATGAACCCCACCATGAGGCATGTATTCTATCCAAATCATTACAAGTGGGGCCCACTTTTTATGTGTTGTATCCACACCATTCTCTATGAGGTGGCCCACCTAAACAAGGCCCACCTCTAATGTATTTGTTATGTATAACGTCCAGTGTCCAGGGACGCTGGACGTTGTTTGGAAAACACAAATATCAGCTTGTTTCCAAGCTTATTGGTGGCCCAATCATGTAGGCCCTACCTTAATGTATGTTATTAATCCAAGCCATCCATTTCCTTCCACGGCTCATTTTACACGTTGAGCTGAAAAATGAAGCTAATCCATTCAGTGGGCGGGCCATACATTTCAAAACAATGATTCTCACCGTTTAAATTTATTTAAATTTTTACTACAGGCCGAAATGCATTCAATATTGGACTCATTGGGTTTGTCTTGAGCCATGGGAGCCAATGGACGGGATGGATTTACCTGATGTGGACCGCATACGTGAAAAACTAAAAAAAAAAATCCTTTTCAAAAAAAAATAAACATAAGAGGCAGCGCCTGCTACCACTAACGCAGCAGCAGGGCTGCAGCGTGTGACGAGCAGGCGGACAGCCACCCACGGCTCCAGTCATGGGCGCCACCTTGATGTGTATTTTCCATCTAATCCATTCATACGGTGGACCCCCTCCTCAGGTGGGTCCCCTCTAAAAATGAACCACATCCAACGCTCAGGTGGCCCACACTGCAGAAAATAGTGGAATTGAACCTTACCATTGAAACCCTTTTATGGGCCACAGAAGTTTCGAATCAATGTGAAATTTGTTTTTCCTTCCTCATCCAGGTATCTGTGACTGGATGAACAGATTGGATGGCAAGCAAACATTACAGTGGGCCCCACGTGGGAACCTACAATGATGTACGTATTTTATTCATACCGTCCGCCTGGATGGTGGAACCCACCACTAAAAATGGGTTTTATTCATACCGTCTGCCTGGACGGTGGACCCCTGAGGCATGTGTTTGATTCACACTGTCTAATGACAGTGGGCCCACTGTGATAAATGTGTTGCATCCTATCCATTGACCCATTTTGAAAGCTCATTACATGAGCTAAAGAATGAGTCAGATCCTTAGCTCATGTGGGACCCCCACCGTGATACATGTGTTGAATCCTAACCGTCTGTCCATTTTAAAAGCTCATTTCTTGGCATGAGCCATAGAATGAGCCTGATCCATTGTCCAAGTGGACCCCACCTTGGCATGTTTTGAGGCCCATATAATGTATTCTAAGGCCTATGGGATTAGGCCATTTAATGTATATTAAGGCCCATGAGATTAGGCCCATTTGATGTTTTAGGGGCTCATGGGTTAAGGTCCATTGAGATGTACTAGGGCCTCTGGGTTGAGGCCCATTTGATGTGCATATGGGGCCTAATTGGTATGGCCCATTTGTTACATATAAGACCCATGAGATTAGGCCCATTTGATGTAAACTAAGGCCCACAGGTTATGACCCATTGTAATGCACATAAGGCCTATTGATGTGGCCCATTTGATGTATTTAAGGCCCAATGGGATGTACTTAAGGTCTATTGTAATGTGTGATCCCAGCACGGATTATGTAATAATGTTTATGACGGTCGTGCCTTGGGAACAATGTTGGTTTGACGTCCACATTGCGAGTATAATGTTGGTTGGATGTCCACATTACGACTCTCCCTAGGGCCCATTGATAGACCGTACTTGTTGTGTGTCGGCTGTCTAGGCCACCTGCATTGTAAGAATAGTGCATTACTTTATAACAAGTTTAGTATACTTCCATGTCTCATGATCATATGCATCATATGTATGTATGATATGAGAAGTGACTGATCATAGCATATGACTTTGGGCAGATTCTTTATGGGACCTCGATTAGGCGGTGTTGCCCTACATGAGCGCACGATACGCACAAGATTTGCTGCATGATTGGATAGTTTGATTCATACATTTCGCATTATGTGATATGGTTACTGTATGCCCTAGCGACATCAGGGCTGTAGCCTCCATAGACGTATTGTGATTGGTAGGATTGGATACCGAAAATCTTGTTCTACATGGGGTGCTATAGATATCCCTGGGTGGAAGTCCCAAAACCCTTATGGTACCAAGTGGTTGCTCCAATGTCTAGACCGAGTGGGTACAAGAGTGTCGAGTGCCGATTACTAGACGGTTGCACTTTTCACTATGTCGTGGTCGGTTGGAAGGGGGTGCCGCCTTACCCGCCCGAGAGTAGGGGGCAAAGCTAGGCTGAGTCTAACCAGCTCGAGAAATGGATCCCCTATCAACAAGCCAAGCCCGATATTGATAGGCGGATAGTGAGGTCTCTTTCACTTACCTTATTGCACGCGATGGGGCGACGATCTGGTTTAGAGTGTACTAGACCCCGGTGATATCCCAGATTTGAGCTGTATTAATATATGGACTTAGATGAGGATTTGTATGCTTGAGTTACATTTCACATCGCATGGCCTTAACATGGCCGATATCATTCATATATTGCATCGTATAGCCTTGATACGGCTAATGGTATTCATGGATCCCTCTGCATATTTCGCATTACTCTGATATCGCATGATTATATTACTACCAGGCGCACACACTTTCACCACCCTCTAAGCTTTCTATAAGCTTATGCACGACCGTTGGGTGCAGGTGACGTTGGATCACAGCAGCGCTGAGGCTTGAGCGTGTGGCAGATTATTTTGGAGCTTTTGGCCTATCATCATTGTATTTCCTTTATGCTCATTGTACTTGTAAAGTTTTTTATCATAGTGAAAATGTAATGGAGTTTTTGGTTGTTGTTTGTGGGTTATGCCTTTGGTTATACTTATTACGAATCAAACTGATGTTGAAAATCCTCCTTGTAGCATCCCAGGATTGGAACGTAGCGAATGGGCACTGGGAGTTGAGAATGGGGTTCTATAGAGGCTGTCGGCGCCAGATTCCGTGATCCAAAATTTTGTGAGCCCGATTTCCGAGTTTAGGGCGTGACACCGCTGTCCAACTTGGTGCCCATTTTTGGGCAGGGTTGGACATAAGGAAAATAAATATTAGCATTGATCCAAATGGGTGGATCACACTGATGTGGACCCCACCATATTTTATGTGAGGGAGGTATCCCGTCTAGCAGCAGGCGCTGCTGGACACAGCCTCAGTTTGATCCAAAACTCTGGTGCATGTGTTGCATACACACACCGTCCATGCCATTTGAAGGTGATGCCAGCAAGTTTTGGTGGTCCTTGATCATGAGGTATGATGCATACCTAAACCAATCATCCTTGTGGGGCCCACACATGTTGCATATCCACACCATCTGATGGTTTGGACGGTGGGGATCACCCCAATTTAATGATACGTATCCAGGCCGTTCAGGCTCTGGACGTTAGATCCTTTTAAAACGAAAATAATAAAAAAATGAAAATAAAAGAATAAAATATAGAATACATTATTTTAATGATAATATAATATAATATAATATATTATATCAATATATAACGTATGTATATATGGTGGGCCCCACGTGGGACCCACCCTGTTGGAAAGGGCTGGTGGTGTGTGCGTCTCACAGCAACAACATATTGTTGCATTATGTCCAGCACGTGTGGGGTCCACATGAGATGTGTTTCATATTAACCATACACCCGTGAGCCCCCTTATGATATACATGCTTCGATCCCACCATCCAGATGGGCTGGACGGTGGGCCTACTCACTTGATGTATGGATTTTATATTCAAACCGTCCATCCATTTGATCGTGTTGGGCCACGTGCGTGGACCCCACCTTGATGAATGTATTTTATATCCTTACCGTCCACATGGCCCACGTGGTATGTGTTGCATCCGACCATCCATCTGTTGGACGAGCAACAGTAGAAGCTGCTGTGCAACGTCATTCAGTTCCGTGGGTTTGTATGAGGTATGTGTTATGTATCCAGCACTGTCCGTGTGGGACCCACTCTACATGTGCTGCACGTGTGGAGGTGGGACCCACTAAATGTATACGTTACATCCATGTTGTCCACCATCCAAATATGGATGGTGGGACCTGTACAATATGTGTGTTTATCACACCCTCCACCCACCTTTCAGCATATATAAAAATAATGATAATAATAATAATATAATATTTTAATATGTATAATATATTAATATTATATGGTGGGCCCACGTGGGACCCACCTCTATGTATACTGATTGATTGAAGTACCTTCTCACCAGCTATACAGCTGTGGACGTCAGCGAGTTTCTGTGGGACCCACCTTGATTATGTGTATTATCCATACAACCAATATGCATCGCCAGCTCATATTAAGTAATGGTCCCAAGATCAACATAGATCTACGGTTAGGACGGGCCACACCACACAGAAAACATGGCATTGAACTCTTAACCGTTGAAATTTTCTTATGGGCCTACTATTATGTACTTGTCATCCAAGTCATCCATTCTATTCTCCAAGTCATTTTAGGATGAAATCCAAAGGACGGACCAGATGCAACCTTAGGTGGGCCATACCATACAAGACAGTGGTCAAGGGCCACCACCATTCAAACATTGCAGAGCCAATCATGATGCTTATTTTCCACTCAAGGTCATTCGAACCTACTTTTTTTTAAAAAAAAAAAATAATAATAATAATAATAATAATAATAATAATAATAATAATAATAATAATAGTATAATAGTAATAATAATAGGAAGTAGGGAGTCAAGGCCTCCAGTGCTGGAGATCCAACATGATTGTGGGATTCACCCACCATCCTTGGAAAAGTGGATCACACCCTAATGAATGTTTCATTCTTTTGTCCAATCTCTTCAGCTCATTTGTGATGTGGCCCCGTCTTGCTAGTGGACCCGCTCATTGGGCATGGGCCTTAGCTAAAGTAGATTCAAAACTCATGTGAGCCACACCATTGAAACCTTCTTGAGACTACATGATTGTTCGAATGGCCATCTATCCGTGGGCCCACCACATTATGTGTATTGGGTTAGATCATGGACTCGCCTCAATGTACGAGTCTTATATTCATGGTTTGGGCCCAACTTCAGAAAAGTTTTGGACTAGTTGTTGGGCCACCCCATTATAATGTATTTGAGGCCCATATATGAGGCCCACCGTGATGTTTTAGGCCCATGGGTTGTGGCCCATTATGGTGTATATTAGGCCCATTTGATTCAGTCCATTTGTAACGACCCATTTGATCAACCCATTTAATTTAGCTCATTTGTAATGACCCATTTGATCGGCCCATTTATATTGGCCCATTTGTATAATCGGCCCATTTGATTTGGCCCATTTGATTCGACCCATTCGACGTAATTGAGGCCCATGATGATGTATATTAGGCCCGGGTGCGAGGCCATGGACCCACTATATGTTTGGCCCTATGTAGGTCACTCCTTGGGAGCAACGTTGGTTAGATGTCCACATTGATGGGCAATGATGGTTAGATGTCCTCATTGTGACCTTCCTTTAGGCCTTGTTAGGCCCATTCTCTTCGTGGGTTAATCTAAATAAGTGGGCCCCATTCACCATAGACGGATCTCTTCGTGTTATCGGATTTGATATAACCACGGCCAGGAGCCGATCTCTACATTATAATTGATTGGTTGTCCATCTATGGGCCCCGCCTTGTTTATATATGCTGGTTATTGGTGCTAATTATCGATGTTGATTATCGGTACCGATTATCGAGGCTAATTCTGAGTATCGATTTCGATTATTGAGGTCGATTTCGATTGTCAGGGCAGATTATTAAGACCTATATGATGTATATGCGACCCATAGTTGAGGCCCATTGTGATGTATTTGAGGCCCATGGGAAAGGCCCATTGTGATGTATTTGAGGCCCATGGGCAAGGCCCATTGTGATGTATTTGAGGCCCATGGGAAAGGCCTATTGTGGTGTATTCGTGGCCTATGGGCAAGGCCCATTATGAAATGTATTAGGCCTAAGATGCATGACCTATTTGATGTATTCGAGGCCCATGTATAGGGCCCACATGTCATGTATTTGAGGCCCATGAGCAGGGCCCACCTGTTGTGTATATGTGGCCCTTGTGTTAGGCCCATCGTGTTGTATATTAGGCCTTTATGTGAGGCTGTGGGCCCATTATATGTTTGGCTCTATGTGGGTCATTTCTCGAGGGCAATGTTGGTTAAAGGTCCACATTGTCGAAGCCGATTGTTAATGCCAGTTATTGATACCGATTATGAGTATGTGATAGCATAGCATCATGATACATGCCCATACGCATCATTCGCATGTTTGTTATGAGATATGATTAACCATTGCATATTTCATAGTGTCGGTTGTTTATGGGACTCCATGATAGGTGGAGTTGCCCCACATGACCGCGCGATATGCGCAAGTTTGATGGTGATTGGATTGTATGACTCATACATCTTGCATTGTGATTATTGTATGCCCTAGCAACATCAAGGTTGTAACCTCCATAGGCATATCGCGGATGGCCAAATGGGACATCAAAAATATGTTCTAGCATCGGGCTGCCATAGATGGCCCTGGGTGAAAATCTCTAAACCCTCTTAGTACTAGAGGACGCCCCAACGTCGAGACCGAGTGGATACATGAGCGGCCGAGTGTCGAATATTAGTAGGCCGCATCTCCCACTGTATCGTGGTCGGTTGGGAGGGAGTGTGGCCTTACCCGCCCAAGCGTAGGGGCCATAGCTAGGCTGAGTTTGACCAACTCGTAAATGGGTCCGCTATCGACGTGTCGGATAGATATTGGCAGACTATTGGCCAGGGGAATGGTGAGGTTTCTTACGCTCACTTGGACTGTGTTGCTAGGAGAGGGGCAGTGTCATTTGGAGTGTAGTAAACCTCGATGATGATCCCAGCGATGAACAATACTAATGTGTACTTATTGAGCAGGAGTTCCATACTCATTCATTCACTATCCACTCGGGCTGGTGGTGCGTAACTATTTGTTACATGTACCTTCATAATGACCAGGATTTCGGTTGGGGAGTGCAACTAACCTGAGATCAGGAGTTCACCACATCGAGTCTGACTATCCAAATTTAAGTATGGGACTGATTTGGATAAAAGTCCCTTGTGATAGATCCCATAGCCTGCGATACTATGTACTATCATCCCGACTTCACATTCCATCGTGGTCATTCCATTTGCACCGCATATTGTATTACATCCGCGACATATGGCATTTTGAATTACTGTGTTTTAAGATTTATATGGTCTAGATATGGCTGACGATATTCATGAACTCATCAGGAATTTCATATTGCATCGCTCCTCGGCATCTGATATTTGGCTCTTTATGACTCCTCATTTGCATAGCTGTCCTATATTGCATATTCTGATATTAATTGACTCATGGACTTGTCCATATTTCCGCTTACTCTGTTATCGTAAGATTTATGATCTTGTTAGTAGTTTTGTTTACTCTGATAATTCCTTCTCTTGTAAGTATTTCTACTTACTCTGATAATTCATGATTTTGTCAGTATTTCTTCTTATTCTGATATTGTATGATT
Source organism: Magnolia kwangsiensis (assembly GCA_037074715.1). Classification (NCBI taxonomy): domain Eukaryota; kingdom Viridiplantae; phylum Streptophyta; class Magnoliopsida; order Magnoliales; family Magnoliaceae; genus Magnolia; species Magnolia kwangsiensis. The sequence continues at coordinate 80,961,574 of CM073589.1, read as the reverse complement.
TATGGATTACTAGTAATTTCGGTACTGTATGATGATGGCATTATATAGAATACTTGATACTTACCTTATGAACATACTTATACCACCCTCTAAGCTTTCTATTAGCTTATGCATGATAGATGCGTGCAGATGATGTTAAGTTGTAACAGTGTTTAGCTTGGAGCGTGCAAAGGTCTTTTGAAGCTTGATTTTCGATTTATGTATTTTCCCTTCAGCATTGTACTCAAATGATTATATTAGTGGATATGCGATGATGATGTTGACTGTGTGTATTGGGTAATCTTGTGATTATGCTTATTACGAGTTAAATGTACATTGAAAAAAAAAAATCCTCCTTGTAGGATCCCAAGGTTGGAATTTGGCATATGGATGCTAGGAGCCAAGAATGGGGTACTACGGAGGCTGTCGGCACCGAATTCGGTTCCAAGTTTGGGGCATGACAGGTATTAACAGCAGTGACCTCATTAGATATTCTCTAATTTGAGCGAAGGTTGCCTAATGTTCTTAATAGCATATGAATTCTCCTTTCACCTTGAGTTTGACCAATGACAAGAAAGTGCTAATTTTTCCAGTCGAATTTGAGATGAATTAGTGGAGAAAATTAATCTAGCCAATAAATCTTTGGTCCTTCTTTATCAGTGGCCACACCTTTAAAATGGCTCACACTTTATTCTTATTGACTTCAATCCCTCACTAATGGACCAGAAAGACCAAGAAATTTTCCTTTAAGATTCCAAAATCACACTTGAGAGGATTTTTATTTAATTTGTGTGTTCTCAAATGTTTAAATGACCTCTTCAGGTGTGCTATATGATCGTCTAAGTCAGTCGATTTGACAACCTGTTATCAATATAAACTTGCCAATTATGTTGTGGAATATGACATTCATGACCCTATAATATGTAGCACTCTGGTGTTCTTATTGAGACTTGAAATAACACTCATGTGGATTGTTTTCTCAACAAAGGGAATGAATAACATAGGGTTATAGTCGCATAGTCCAAGTACTATAGCCACTTTTATTGTAGTCAACTTAAACATATAGCTTAATGTAGTTACACTACAAGAAATCCCACCTTTAGCGACGAAAATTTTCGTCGCCAAAAGCCAAACATAAACTACATTCATCCAAACACAAACAATCTTATCCACATCACATTCATTCACGCATAAATACATATAAGCTTAACATCATAAATAAAAATACCCTAAACCTAAACCTATAACCTATAACCTATAACCTAAACCTAAACTATAACTTATAAGTTAGGAAATTGGGTTCGGGTTCAGAATCAGGTTTAGGTTTGGATTTTCAAGTTTAGGTTTAGGTTTAGGTTATAGGTTTTGAGATTTTAGAATAAGTGTAGGTTAAGGTTATAAGTTTAGGTTTAAGAAATCGGGTTCGATTTCGGGATCGGGTTTAGGTTTTGGGTTTTCAAGTTTAGGTTTAGGTTTAGGTTAGGGAGTTGAGATTAGGATTAGGTGTAGGTTTAGGTTTAGGGATTTGAGAATATGTTAAGGTTTAGGTTTAGGAAATCGGGTTCGGGTTATAGGTTTAGGTTTAGGTTAGGTTATAGGTTAAGGTTTAGGAAATTGATTTTAGGTAATAGGTTTAGGTTATAAGTTAAGGTTATAGGTTAAGGTTTAGGTTATAGGTTAAGTTTTAGGTTTAGGTTAAGGTTATATAGGTTTAGGTTTAGGTTTAGGTTATAGGTTTTGGGATTTGAGAATAGGTTTAGGCTAAGGTTATAAGATTAAGTATAGGAAATCAGGTTCAGGTTCAGGATTGGGTTCAGGTTTGAGTTTTCAAGTTTAGGTTTAGGTTTAGGTTAGGAAGTTGAGATTAGGATTAGGTGCAGGTTTAGGTTTAGGGATTTGAGAATACGTTAAGGTTTAGGTTTAGGAAATCGGGTTCGAGTTGTAGGTTTAGGTTTAGGTTAGGTTATAGGTTAAGGTTTAGGAAATTGAGTTTAAGTTATAGGTTTAGGTTATAAGTTAAGGTTATAGGATAAGGTTTAGGTTATAGGTTAAGTTTTAGGTTTAGGTTAATGTTATATGGGTTTAGGTTTAGATTATAGGTTTTGAGATTTGAGAATCGGTTTAGGTTAAGGTTATAAGTTTAGGTTTAGGAAATCGGGTTCGGGTTCGGGATCGGGTTTAGGTTTAGGTTAGGGAGTTGAGATTAGGATTAGGGTAGGTTTAGGTTTAGGGATTTGAGAATACGTTAAGGTTTAGGTTTAGGAAATCGGGTTCGGGTTATAGGTTTAGGTTTAGGTTAGATTATAGGTTAAGGTTTAGGAAATTGAGTTTAGGTTATAGGTTTAGGTTATAAGTTAAGGTTTAGGTTATAGGTTAAGTTTTAGGTTTAGGTTAAGGTTATATAGGTTTAAGTTTAGGTTATAGACTTTGAGATTTGAGAATAGGTTTAGGTTAAGGTTATAAGTTTAGGTTTAGGAAATCGGGTTCGGGTTCGGGATCGGGTTTAGGTTTGGGTTTTCAAGTTTAGCTATAGGTTTAGGTTTGGGAGTTGAGATTAGGATTAGGTGTAGGTTTAAGTTTAGGGATTTGAGAATACGTTAAGGTTTAGGTTTAGGAAATCGAGTTAGGGTTATAGGTTTAGGCTTAGGTTAGGTTATAGGTTAACGTTTATGAAATTGAGTTTAGGTTATAGATTTAGGTTATAAGTTAAGGTTTAGGTTATAGGTTTAGTTTTAGGTTTAGGTTTAGGTTCTAGGTTTTGAGATTTGAGAATAGGTTTAGGTTAAGGTTATAAGTTTGGGTTTAGGAAATCGGGTTCAGGTTCGGGATCAGGTTTAGGTTTGAGTTTTCAAGTTTAGGTTTAGGTTTAGGTTAGGGACTTGAGATTAGGATTAGGTGTAGGTTTAAGTTTAGGGATTTGAAAATACGTTAAGGCTTAGGTTTAGGAAATTGGATTCGGATTATAGGTTTAGGTTTAGGTTAGGTTATAGGTTAAGGTTTAGGAAATTGAGTTTAGGTTATAGGTTAAGGTTTAGGTTTAGGTTAAGGTTTAGGTTTAGGTTTAGGTTTAGGTTATTGGTTTTAGAATTTGAGAATAGGTTTAGGTTAAGGTTATAAGTTTAGGTTTAGGAAAACGGGTTCGGGTTCGGGATCAGGTTTAGGTTTGGGTTTTTCAAGTTTAGGTTTAGGTTTAGGTTATGGAGTTGAGATTTGGATTAGGTGTAGGTTTAGGTTTAGGGATTTGAGAATATGTTAAGGTTTAGGTTTAGGAAATTGAGTTTGGATTATAGGTTTAAGTTTAGATTAGGTTATGGGTTAAGGTTTGAGAAATTGAGTTTAGGTTATAGGTTTTGGTTATAGGTTAAGGTTTAGGTTTAGGTTTAGGTTATAGGTTAAGGTTTAGGAAATTGAGTTTAGGTTATAGGTTTAGGTTATAAGTTAAGGTTATAGGTTAAGGTTTAGGTTATAGCTTAAGTTTTAGGCTTAGGTTAAGGTTATATTGGTTTAGGTTTAGGTTATAGGTTTTGGGATTTGAGAATAGCTTTAGGTTAAGGTTATAAGTTTAGGTTTAGGAAATCGGATTCGGGTTTGGGATTGGGTTTAGGTTTGGGTTTTCAAGTTTATGTTTAGGTTGAGGTTAGGGAGTTGAGATTAGGATTAGGTGTAGGTTTAGGTTTAGGGATTTGAGAATACGTTAAGGTTTAGGTTTAGGAAATCGGGTTCGAGTTATAGGTTTAGGTTTAGGTTAGGTTATAGGTTAAGGTTTAGGAAATTGATTTTAAGTTATAGGTTTAGGTTTTAAGATAAGGTTATAGGTTAAGGTTTAGGTTATAGGTTAAGTTTTAGGTTTAGGTTAAAGTTTTATAGGTTTAAGTTTAGGTTATAGACTTTGAGATTTAAGAATAGGTTTAGGTTAAGGTTATAAGTTTAGGTTTAGGAAATCGGGTTTGGGTTCGGGATCTGGTTTAGGTTTGGGTTTTCAAGTTTAGCTATAGGTTTAGGTTTATGAGTTGAGATTAAGATTAGGTGTTGGTTTAGGTTTAGGGATTTGAGAATACGTTAAGGTTTAGGTTTAGGAAATTGGGTTCGGGTTATAGGTTTAGGTTTAGGTTAGGTTATAGGTTAACGTTATGGAAATTGAGTTTATGTTATAAGTTAAGGTTTAGGTTATATGTTGAGTTTTAGGTTTAGGTTAAGGTTATATAGGTTTAGGTTTAGGTTATAGGTTTTGAGATTTGAGAATAGGTTTAGGCTAAGGTTATAAGTTTAGGTTTAGGAAATCGGGTTCAGGTTTGGGATCGGGTTTAGGTTTATGTTAGGGAGTTGAGATTAGGATTAGGTGTAGGTTTAAGTTTTGGGATTTGAAAATACGTTAAGGTTTAGGTTTAGGAAATTGGGTTCGGGTTATAGGTTTAGGTTTAGGTTAGGTTATAGGTTAAGGTTTAGGAAATTGAGTTTAAGTTTAGGTTAAGGTATAGGTTTAGGTTAAGGTTTAGGTTTAGGTTTAGGTTATAGGTTTTGGGATTTGAGAATATGTTTAGGTTAAGGTTATAAGTTTAGGTTTAGGAAATCAGGTTCGGGTTCGGGATCAGGTTCAAGTTTGGGTTTTCAATTTTAGGTTTAGGTTTAGGTTAGGGAGTTGAGATTAGAATTAGGTGTAGGTTTAGGTTTAGGGATTTGAGAATACGTTAAGGTTTAGGTTTAGGAAATCAGGTTCGGGTTATAGGTTTAGGTTTAGGTTAAGGTATGGGTTAAGGTTTAGGAAATTGAGTTTAAGTTATAGGTTTAGGTTATAAGTTAAGGTTATAGGTTAAGGTTTAGGTTATAAGTTAAGTTTTAGGATTAGGTTAAGGTTATAGGTTTAGGTTTAGTTTTTAGGTTTTAGGATTTGAGAATAGTTTTAGGTTAAGGTTATAAGTTTAAGTTTAGGAAATCAGGTTCTGGTTCGGGATCGCGTTTAGGTTTGGGTTGTCAAGTTTATGTTTAGGTTTAGGTTAGGGAGTTGAGATTAGGATTAGATGTAGGTTTTGGTTTAGGGATTTAAGAATACGTTAAGGTTTAGGTTTAGGAAATCGTGTTCGGGTTCAAGATCGAGTTTACGTTTAGGTTTTAGGTTTAGGTTTAAGTCATAAGTTATAAGTGTAGGTTTAGGTTTAATTTTTCGGTTTAGGTTATAGGTTATAGCTTTGGGTTATATGTTTAGGTTTAGGTTAAGGTTTAGGTTTATAGGTTTTGGGATTTGAGAATAGGATTAGGTTATAAATATAGGTTGAACTTAGGGTGTAGGTTAAGGTTTAGGGAATTGAGTTTAGGTTATAGGTTTAGATTATACGTTATAAGTTTTTGGTTAAGGTTTAGGTTATAGTTATAGGTTTTGGGATTTGAGAATAGGTTTAGGTTATAAGTATATGTTTAGGTTAGGTTGTAGGTTAAGGTTTAGGGAATTTAGTTTAGAAAATCAGGTTCTGGTTATAGGTTATAGGTTTAAGTTAAGGTTTATGTTTAAGTTATAGGTTTTGGGATTTGAGAATAGGTTTAGGTTATAAGTAAAGGTTTAGGCTAGGGCGTAGGTTAAGGTTTAGGGAATTGAGTTTAGGTTATAGGCTATAGGTTTTTAGTTAAGGTTTTGGTTATAGTTATAGGTTTTGGGATTTGAGAATGGGTTTAGGATATAAGTATAGGTTTAGGTTAGGTTATAGGTTAAGGTTTATGAAATTGAGTTTAGGTTATAGGTTTTGGGATTTGAGAATTGGTTTAGGTTATAAGTATAGGTTTAGGTTAGGTTGTAAGTTAGAGTTTAGGGAATTGAGTTTAGGTTATAGGTTTAGGTTGTAGTTATAGGTTTTGGGATTTGAGAATAGGTTTAGGTTATAGGTTAAGGGTGTGGTCCCTACAAGTATAGATATAAACACGGCCTGTCCAAATAGCCAGGCCACTCCAATGTTGTCTATAGAAAATGGACAGCTTCATCATGGTCATAACAGCGGTTCTTACCTTCCAGGGACCCCCACTCAACATCCAGATAGCTCCGACCCACATCCGGGTCTGTTCCATCAATTTTGATCAAATATAGATATAAACATAGCCTGTCCAAATGGCTAGGCCACTCTAATATTGTCCATAAGAAATGAGAAGCTTTATTATGGTCATAACAGTGGTTCCCACTTTCTAGGGACCCCTGCTCACCATCCAGATAGCTCCGACGTACATCCGGGTCTGTTCCATCAATTTCAAGCAAATACAGATATAAACATGACCTGTCGAAATGGACAGGCCACTCCAATGCTATCCATAGGAAATGGACAGCTTCATCATGGTCAAACAGTGGTTCTCACCTTCTAGGGACCCCCACTCAATATCCAGATAGCTCCAACGCATATCCAGGTCTGCTCATTTAAATAAAATAGATTATCAAGATCATTTAAATAAAATCAGGTCCAATCAATAATCTGACCTGGAGGATTCTGTTAGCATTGTTGACGGCACCTCGAATCTTATTTTAAGGCCTAAAAATTCAAAATTATATACAAAATTTAGAAAAATCAAAGAAATTTAAGAAAGATAATCAAAGTTGATGTGAATGAACACAAGTATGCACCTACAAATGAATTCTGAAAAGCTATTGCATATCATAAAATAATAATAATAATAATAAATAATAAATAATAAATCCTTGGGTTTGGATATTCAACAAAATGGGTTAGAATGAATTCATTTACCTAATTCATGGAAACCTTGCATTTGGATATTCAACAAAATTGAATTGTAATAATTTAATTCAGTTCAATAAACTCATATTTCTGAGAAGGATTTAATGATTTTAAATCCACGGTTTTCTGGAAAAGGTCCATTTTCTGGACGTCAAGTTTAATGGGGAAAGTAAGATGGTTAATATTACTTTTCACAGTGCAAAGTTTCAGTTATGTCTCTTCTTTACCTTTCATTTTCTTCTTAACAAGAAAATCCATATTTACTAATTCCCATTTTTCTATTTTTCAAAAGCATGAGTTCGAATTCTGAAAGTGTCGGCTTCAACACTCGTACTTTCAGCCCAAACCCTAACCAAGGACTCTAAAATTACCAAGTACTATTAAACATTCATTGTAAGCATTTTCTGTCTATGTGCATGAAGACCATACTATTAAGATCAATCCTCTTATTTTCATTTATAGAAACTAGTGGATGACAAATTATGTGTAACATACAAACATGGTTCAGCCACTTGTACAATTAGGGAAGGTACAAAAGGACATACATATTTAAAAATTGTTCAAATCATAAACAGACGTATTATGGACAGAGACATTATTTTCATTAATTTGCTACCTAGTACTCATAAAAATTCATTGCAAGCATTTTCTGTCTATGTGCATGACAACCATACTATTAAGATCAATCCTCTTACCTTCATTTACAGAAACTAGTGGATGACAAATTATGCATAACATACAAAGCTGGTTCAGCCTGAAATAGCGGTGAAGACCACTAGAGTTAAAGTAGGAATATGTCAATATGTCCTAGAGGGGGGTGAATAGGACTTTTTAAAGATTTATAAGTTATATTTCAATCCTATCACACTAATCCTATCACGGAGTACAAATTAAGATCACTCAAAAATTAACTCTACTAGCTTTCAAGCCTGATAGAGGATCTAATCACAAACTACTTGTAAGATAAACAACTTTATGAAACAGATTGTGATGGATATGACTGTGTGTGCACAAAATGTGATTTCAGATAATCATATATAAAGGCATATAAAGCAATCACATAAATGAAAGACAATATCAATCTCAAACACAGTCATTTTATAACGGTTCGACTACTTATCTACTCCACTACCGGCTTCCACACTCAACCCTCGAGTGACCGGATTTCACTAAGGAGGTTTCTCATGGTTCACCTCAAACCTAAGGTTTTAAATCAGGTTCACCTTCAACCTTTACAGAGGTTTCTACTCGATTCACCTCAAACCCTAGAGTTTTGCTGGTGCACTCCTAACCAGATGTTTATGCCCACACAGAGCTATGATCTACACAACGCACCCATATGTTTATGCCCACACAGAGCAAGGGTCCACACAACGCACCCAGATGTTTATGCTCTTCACAGAGCAAGGGTCCACACAACGCACCCCGCACGTACACTCCTGTCGGAGGCCTCCTTTAAGGACTTCAAATGGTGAGCAACACCTACGACCCAATCCTAAAAAGGAATGATCATAAATGTCCTTTGGACTCTTAGTACTTACAGATAAGTTGATGAGTCCCTTTTATCATAGTGATGAAGATCTCATTCTTGTTGATGAAGAGTCTTCAGCTCCCTTGATCCGTAACACAAAGATGTACCTATACTAGGCTTTAGGTTAGGTCAAGGTAATGACTGAATACCACTCTCTAAATATTCCTATAAGGAAGATAGAGTGGCTCCAATCATCTATGCATTCAAGGCATCCCAGCTTAATGATTTGTCATTAAGGTAGTAGCTGAAGGATCCTTGAATGCGGAAGTTCATTCCCCAATCTACTCTATTGAATATCAATGAGAAGGGTGGATTGGAGGATGAACTCCTTGAGAGAAAGGGCTTAGGATAAAGGATATGAAGTTCAAAACACTCAAAATCACTCTCTTCTTTCTCTACCAGCAATAAAGACAGACCTCTCTCTATATAGGTAAAAGGTTCCAACGGATATAAAACGGTCACATTTATGACAGAGTTCGATATCATTGAGCAAGGGTCGATATGATCAAGCGTATACTCTCGATTGTATCGACTGACCACTCGATGATACAAAATCATATGTCATTATGCTTTTTGGAAACCTTTCACCAACTGGTCGATGGGATCGAGACATCCATCAATGTTATCGGATTTCGAACTCCGATTCCATCGAGAGATATATCGATCTATCGACAGGTGAAAATAAGAGAGATACGTCTTGAGGAATTTTAGGTTTTACACATATGATCGGGGAATAGTCGATGTCATCGGAATTTGTATATCAATGATATCGGAGACCTTGTCGATCGGATCGTTAAATCGTATAGATTTACCTATAAGCTTGCTGGACGATCTGTGTCCGGACTCAATCCAATCGACCATGTCTCGATAAGATCGAGATATGAATATCAATTTATCGACTGGCCCCCAGATCATCAATAAAAATAACTTAAAATTTATGCTGGAAGAAACATGCGCCCACTATCGATAGGATCGCCTGACTTCCGATATGATCGGTATTTGAGTTCAGATTGAATCGTACAATCAACGATATATCGAAGCACATTGAGATTTTTTTTAAAAAAATAGGGGCGCCGAAAAAATAGTCTGTCGATATTATCGATCCTCTTCCGATAGGATCGATATTCGAATATCGATGATATCGACTAAACCATTGATATATCGATAAATCATCCAGATGGATATTTTGATTGCTGGACGATTTATGTCCTCATTCGATTGTGTCGATTGAGATGCCGAGGACATCGACAGAGCTGGTCGATCATATCGAAAAGGTAATCGATATAATCGACAGGGTAAGAGAAACTTAAAGATTTTCCTATTTAGTACAAGTTTTCTTACCCCAAAACCCTAAGATGTTTTACTTATTTTAAAGGTTTTAATCACCTGGTGTTTTGGGACATGGGATGTGAGGCTATGATTTACCTATGGCGAGCTTCCACACATCCAGTTGAGGCAGACACTTGACTTGATCTTCCTGTAATGCATTGTTGTCCGACTGACTCAACTCACAACGTAATTGACAAATCAGGACACTTAGTAGGTGCACTTTCAATCTCCCCCTTTGTCAATTACGTGACAAAATACCCAAAACACCATAGGAAAATATCTAGACAGATACATCCTAAATTGTTTGTACACATATTAACACAATTTTATAAATTCTAATACCCATGTACACACCCAATAAATTCTCCCCCTTATTTCAAAAACTCCCCCTTTCTTGTTGCGGCTACTCCCCCTAACACCTGCAACACAGATATACAATTTTTCACTTGGGGTGTTTGAATTGTTCTTCCCCTTTTTGTCAGTCATTGGCAAAGGCATAAAACGTGATATTGACTAAAGATTGAAACATATGGGAGAACCAGATAGAGATGCATTTGAAGTAAACTAGTGTGAATCATGCATCAATGATAGAACATTACGAGAGCAATAGCAGATAAGATAGTCATTTAAAATCTCATGTATTACAATAATTCACTAGATAAACCAAGATGGTAGTAAAGATATATAAGTAAAAATAGCACATGCCATACAAAACTATGGATGCATTGAGATAAGACAGAGTAAAATAGTCAATAAGAATCTATCACAAGCAATCCGTACGGGGTATATTCAAACCAAAAAGAAATAACCTTGGCAAGTCTGTAATTCATCACACCCATAAATGTGATCACAGGCATTCAAAAAGATATTTAGGCCCAGGGATGTGATGGATGTGTATCCTGAGCACGCTTATGGAACAGGTAGACGTTTCAGAACTCATTTAGTTACGCATTGCAGGATCATCAGTTGTTGTTGAACTTCAGAAAGATAGGCTTTGCAATCATTTAGTTTCTTTAAAATGTGAGCTTGTTCATTCAGAAGATCTTGTATGTTGTCTCGCACAAGGATATCAGAGTCAGAATTTTGCACCAATCTGTTACTGCTAGGAATTGAACCAGTTCTTCCACCACAAAACACATTTTCAAAGACGTTTAGTTTATGTATGTCTTCAAGGTTGAACCACGCACAAGGATGAGGAAGATCATAAGTCGGTGGTAGTCCAAATTGAAGTGAAAGCTTAGATAGAAGACATGGAAATGGTAGTGTAGTAATGGATGCTTTTGTAAGCACACGGATCAGCTATTGTACAATTAGAGTGGGTAGGCATATTGGAATTCTCAGATGAATGTCATACAGAATGTTAAGAATGTATGGTGAGAGTTTCTTGCCGGAGACTTCACAGGGATAGACATTGGTGCTGAAAATGCTGTGAAGAATCCTATAGGTAGGATCAAGATACTTGATATGGAGAACATTTTTGGCATTCCTGGGAATTGTGGCACCATTGCACAAAGCACGAGTAATTTCCCCCTATACACCGAGACCATTCATATTCCGATCAATTACAGATATTCCAGTGAATCCGATTCAACCAGCCTTCTTATCAGTTTGGGCGTGATGTATTCAACTCGATTGACGACTGAAACTGAGATGACCGGAGGATTTTTATCAACATTGAAGATTAAGCTAATAAACTGATGTACCAGATTATGTTGAAATGTTCCTCCAAGATTGACAGCATTTTCCCATCCAATATGTTTTAGAAGATCGATGATTCTAAAGAGTTTAATGCTCTTTATGTGAACAATTTTCTCCACCACAAGGTTTAATTTGAATAAGGGAGAAGAGGTGGTTGCATCATGCTTACCTTTCTTCTTTTCAGTTGATGCACGCTGTGGATAGAACAATCCTTTCTCTTTTTCCATCTTGGGGAGATGAAATGTCCAGGTCTGAGAGCACAAGATGTGGCTCTCCTTTTGATCTTCTGATTCTCACTACGCATATACAATCTATCCCTTTGATCATATTCTCTGATTCTAAATTTTAATTTTTAATTTCAAGCTCTAGGGAAGAACAACTGTCCCGACGTTTCAACTACCCAGAGAGTCGTCGATTCTATCGATTCTCAGTCGATGTGATCGACATTCTCAAGTGGCCAATCAACACTCATATCAAAGGTGGATCTTTTTGAGTTTTTCTTCAGTCTAACGATTGTTCATATACAGAACAAAATCTTATTAAAGTTCCTAGCCGAGAGTATTAGTAAAATTTCGTATATCTTCTGTACATTAAAAAGTATAAACATTTGGATATTTATGTGCAAAAAATGAGGTGAGATGCCTCAGATTGTTTCTTTGAAAGCTCAGCAAAATTGCATCATTTCAGCAAATATCCAGATTTTGATGCATAACCTGGACCAGTTTCTTCACTCTCAGTGTTTCTCAATATTACTCCTTCCTTTTCCTATAATAATGTAGCAGTGGTTATTTGTACGAAGACCCTTCATAATTGATTTTCCTGATTGATCTAGAATCTCGCATTCTTCTTTGTTAAAATTTACCACATGCCCATTATCGCAGATTTGAGAGATACTTAGTAGGTTATGTGTCAATCCTTTTATGCAAAAAGCATTCTCATCCTTAAACAGATTAATTCCTTCTATAATTCCCTGTCCAATTACTTCAGCAGTGGTTCCATCTCCATAGGTGACTACCCCTTTGTGAAGATCCTTATAGTTTGAAAGAAGAGATTTGTCACTTGTGACATGTCTTGAGCACCCACTGTCTAGGTACCATTTAGCCACATTGTCTGATAAATGATCTGATTGAGTAACAAGGCAATTTTTCTTTTCCTTAATCACCCACTTTGTGACAGGAGTTTTACTTGTGGTAGATTTGTTCTTCTTATCTGATTTATCCACATGATTTAACTATTCCGTCATCCTGTCAACTATCTCAAGTGGTGATGATTACATACTTCTTTTGTTTAGCTCATAAACTGACTCCTCATTTTTGTAATGAGCTGGGATAGGTTTGGTGTTACTACTGGATGCAACAAATTTTTTAAATGGTTGTGCATTATATTTAATTTTTGTTTTAGCCTTTCCATAACCTAATCCCCTTTTGTCCTCTCCATATTTTTTCATTCCCAACAGTTTTTCTAATTTCTCACCACTCTAGGAAAATTTACAGTTTATTTTGGCAACTTTTCTAGATTCTTCTAGATCATTTTGAAGTGTATAATTTTTATTCTGAAGAATCAAGTTTTTCTCATTTAGAGCTTTAACTTGTTTCTTTAATTTTTTTGACTCAGATTTTAAAATGTTGTTAGTTCTTTTAAGTCTATCATTATCTGAGTGACATTGCTGCAAATCAGTGATTAGATGAGTATTAATATTTGAAGCTTTATCCAAATCTATTTGCAGCAATTCCTTTTTATTTTTAACTATTCCAAGTCTCTTAACAATATTAACGCTATGGATGTAAAGTTGATTGTAAGCGTCTTGTAATTTATTTTGCCCTTTATCTTCTTCTTATTCAATTTCCTCATTGTTAGATGAAAATGATTCAGTGGCTTGCTATTCTTTCTCAAGTTCAGTTAGAATGATCGAAGTAGTGGAGGCCATGAGAATTTTCAACGATTTTTGATCTCCATCACTTCCTGAGTCACTGTTTTCTGAATTTGACTCCTCCGTATCATCCCATGTGGCAGTCATCGCCTTGACCTTGGTTTTTCTATTTGGACATTCGGTAGATAGGTGTCCATACTCATGACAGGTATAACATTGTAGTTCTTTGTTTCTTTTTTCAAATTTTCCTGTAGGAGGTTTGTCATCCACCTTTCTACCTCTAGAGAGGCGGCCGCGATTCCTTTGAAAGAATCTTCTGAATCTTTGTGCCAGCAGAGCCACTTCCTCATCTTCATCTTCCTTTTCACTCTCACTGTCCTCATGTTTTGATTTCTTGGAAGTTTTTAGAACAGTGTTTTTGGATTTTGGGGTTGTCTGAAGTGTAGTTTAAAGGTTTGTAGGGAACCTACTAGTTCTTCTACTTTCATCTCATCAATATTCCTACACTCCTCAATTGTTGTTACCTTGGGATTAAACCATTCTGGTAGAGATCTTAAGATTTTTCTACATATTTTAGGTGCCGGAACCTTCTCTCCCAATCCACTTATGGAGTTACAAATGATATTCAATTTAGTGAAAAACTCCATAAATGTCTCATGCTCTTCCATCCTGAGATTTTCAAACTGTGAAGTTAAGAGTTGTAGTTTAGATCTCTTCACAGTGCTTGTGCCTTCATGGGTTGTTTCCAATAAGTCTCATACTTCTTTAGAGGTCCCACACATACTTATCTAATTGAAAATGTCTTAGGACATGGCATAGTAGATGACGTTCATTGCTTTTGCATCAGCATTTCGCTGTTCTTAGTCAAATGTCGTCCACTTTTCATTAGGTTTGGGTTTAGTGATTGTGGTTTCATTTTCAAGTACAATTTGTTCAGATGGTACCACATATCCTTTTTCAACTACATCCCAAACTTCATGATCTAAAGATCTCAGGAAGTAATGCATTCTAACCTTCCAGTAAGCATAATTTGAACCATCAAATACTGGAAGTCCAGTGACAGATGAGCCCTCTCCTTTGGCCATATTTCTACTTCAGGCAAGATCACTCTCTAGGCAGTGAAGCCCTTAAAGAGAGACCCGCTCTGATACCAATTGAAATGGCGGTGAAGTAGGAATATGTCAATATGTCCTGGAGGGGGGTGAATAGGACTTTTTAAAGATTTATAAGTTATATTTCAATCCTATCACAGAGTATAGATTAGGATCACTCAAAAGTTAACTCTACTGGCTTCCAAGCCTGATAGAGGATCCAATCACAAACTACTTGTAAGATAAACAACTTTATGAAACAGATTGTGATGGATATGACTATGTGTGCACAAGATGTGATTTCAGATAATAATATATAAAGGCATATAAAGCAATCACACAAATGAAAGATAATATCAATCTCAAACACAGTCATTTTATAGTGGTTTGACTACTCGTCTACTCCACTACCGGCTTCCATGCTCAACCCTTGAGTGACCGAATTTCACTAAGGAGGTTTCTCATGGTTCACCTCAAACCTAAGGTTTTAAATCAGGTTCACCTTCAACCTTTACAAAGATTTTTACTCGGTTCACCTCAAACCCTGGAGTTTTGCTGGCGCACTCCTAACCAGATGTTTATGCCCACATAAAGCAAGGATCCACACAACGCACCCAGATGTTTATGCCCACACAGAGCAAGGGTCCACACAACGCACCCAGATGTTTATGCTCTCCACAGAGCAAGGGTCCACAAAACGCACCCCGCACGTACACTCCCGTCGGAGGCCTCCTTTGAGGACTTCAAATGGTGAGCAACACCTATGACCCAATCCTAAAAAGAAATGATCATAAATGTCCTTTGGACTTTTAGTACTTACAGATAAGTTGATGAGTCCCTTTTAGCGTAGTGATGAAGATCTCCTTCTTGTTGATGAAAAGTCTTCAGCTCCCTTGATCCGCAACACAAAGATGTACGTATACTAGGCTTTAGGTTGGGTCAAGGTAATGATTAAATACCACTCTCTAAAGATTTTCCTATAAGGAAGATAGAGTGGTTCCAATCATCTATTCATTCAAGGCATCCCAGCTTAATGATTTGCCATTAAGGTAGTAGCTGAAGGATCCTTAAATGCAGAAGTTCATTCCCCAATCCACTTTATTGAATATCAATAAGAAGGGTGGATTGGAGGATGAACTCCCTTAGAGAAAGGGCTTAGAATAAAGGATATGAAGTTTAAAACACTCAAAAGCACTCTCTTCTTTCTCCGCCAGCAATAAAGACAGACCTCTCTATATATAGGAAAAAGGTTTCAACAGATATAAGACGGTCACATTTATGACAGAGTTCGATATCATCGAGCAAGGGTCGATATGATCGAGCATATACTCTCGATTGTATCGACTAACCTCTCGATGATACAAACTCATATGTCATTACGCTTTTTGAAAACCTTTCACCAACTGGTCGATGGGATCGAGACATCCATCGATGTTATCAGATTTTGAACTCTGATTCCATCGAGAGATACACCGATCTATCGATAGGCGAAAATAAGAGAGATACGTCTTGAAGAATTTTAAGTTTTACAGATATGATTGGGGAACAGTCGATGTCATCGGAATTTATATATCGATGATATCGGAGACCTTGTCGATCGGATCGATAAATCGTACAGATTTACCTATAAGCTTGCTGGACGATCTGTGTCCGGACTCGATCCAATTGACCATGTCTCGGTAAGATCAAGATATGAATATCGATTTATCGACTGGCCCCCCAATCATCAATAAAAATAACCTGAAATTTATGATGGAAGAAACATGCGCCCACTATCGATAGGATCGACTGACTTCCGATATGATCAGCATTTGAGTTCAGATTGAATCGGACAGTCAACGATATATCGAAGCACATAGAGGTTTTCTTTAGAAAAACAGGGGTGCCGAAAAAATAGTATGTCGATATTATCGATCCTCTTCCGATAGGATTGATATTCAAATATCGATGATATCGACTAAACCATTGATATATCGATAAATCATCCAGATGAATATTTTGATTGCTGGACGATTTATGTCCTCATTCGATTGTGTCGATTGATATGCCGAGGACATCGACAGAGCTGGTCGATCATATCGAAAAGGTAATCGATATAATCGACAGGGTAAGAGAAACTTAAAGATTTTCCTATTTAGTACAAGTTTTCTTACCCCAAAACCCTAAGATGTTTTACTTATTTTAAGGGTTTTAATCACCTGGTGTTTTGGGACATGGGATGTGAGGCTATGATTTACCTATAGCGAGCTTCCACACATCCAGTTGAGGCAGACACTTGACTTGATCTTCCTGTAAGGCACTGTTGTCCGACTGACTCAACTCACAACGTAATTGACAAACCAGGGCACTTAGTAGGTGCACTTTCACAATCTATTACAGGAAATCCCACCTTTAGCAATGAAAATTTTCGTGAAGGTAAACCATCATCCTAAATAAAAACCATCATCCTAAATAAAACCATAGTGAAGGTAAAGGACATTCTGCTAGCAATATAAAGATGGAAATGGGCAAGGAGCTTCAAAACATTCTGTTGATTCTCCCTTACTAATGGAAAATCAGTAACCTGCATTGCCAAAAAAACATGAAAGAACACCACCAAGAAATCCCTTTTAGAAAGAAGAAGAAAACACATGCATGCATGCAACTAGCTCAGGCAAGTAGTTAGTATATGACAGACCATTCCTTCCATCTACAACATAAGTTGGCCACCCCATTGTTGCTTCAGCTTAGTTAAAAGGCTTTGTTCATAGTCAACATTCATGCTCCTGTCAAATAACAAAAGATAATCCAGAAACCTTCCTCGACTAAGGAAATCATTTACTATAATCTAAATCATTGAAAAGTCTTTCAAGAGGGACAACCTTTTGCATTTTGACAGTTAAAAAGTTTAAACGTTCAGATTTCACAATTCTTCGCTTATTCTTTAGTAATTCATATGCCTGAAACAGATATAGCAAACCATATTATCTTTGATTTTTTACCTTCATTACAGTTTCTTCCTTCCACATATCAAATCCCTTGAAGAAAGACTTTGAAGAAGTACCTAATACATACATTAAAAAAAAAGAAAAATCAATGTACAAATAAGCCCAATTCAAATTAATGAAAGCCAAAATTAAAATAAAAAGTCAACGAACTGTGAACCTGAAACATATTCGAATAGCCTTGGGTCAGCTTTGATGGGAATAAAGCCCAACCTATTGGCTAGGACTTCATCTTGGACCATGATGTGTTGTCTACACCAACCATTCAATGCAACAAAAAACAACTGAGCCAACCATCTCAAAAGATGGTTATAAACAAAAAGGAAAAGTCATGTGTTATCCAACTTCTTTTCTCTGTAAACATCAGGAGGTTCGTTCCCAAGTACGTGTTATACAACTGCTTTTCTCTGCACATATTGAATACAATTAGTAAGATTTACACTTTAAAAAAGGATAATGAGAACCTAATTACCCTATCATTCAACTCGACTTGGCAAATTTTGAGTTGTGTCTCTTCAAAACTCGTTGGAGATTAACTCTTTAAAAAACTTGCTGGAGATCCTGTCTTGATCCGGACTCAACAAGACTAGAAACATGAAAAGAGTTCTCGCAGGAATCCATTTCTAAGTTAAAATTTCAATTACACTACATCAATTATGTTTACTAACAAGTAAACAGGCACTTCACCTTTACTATGTGTGCTTTTCAACAAAGTAAAATGGGACGAGATGTCAATTGACCTTTCAACCAATCATGAAAAAAAATTTCCCTGGTCTCTTTGAAAACCACACCTTGTCTTGGGAAAAACTTGAATCATGGATGAAAGGTTCACATTCTTATATCAATGACATGGATAATTTATATAAACCAAGATCACTGAAACATAAACACTCTTAACTAAAATGAGATGAACTAATTTTCATTTACATTACAGGTGGATTGTTAAAGACAACAATGATGGAAATGCATGACAACATCACATTTGCTGATTGAAATGGAAAAATTCAGTCAAACCCATTTCTTTAAAAATGGATTAAAAATGTTTCATAAGAGAAGTACAACATTTGGAAAAACCAATTTCCTTAGCATTAGGAAGAAAGGGGATCCGTAAAACTAGATCAGGCCGGTTGGTAGTAAGATAGAAAAGCTCGATCACATTTGCTAATCTCACATAGCACCTGATCTCACTTAGCACCAACTAACCTGGATCTTCAATGGAAGAAAACTAATTCTTCTGTCTTAGAAATTGCATAGAACTGTATAATCATGAAGAACATAAAAACATCCTATACTCTAGGATGCACAGATGGACTTTCTCAACATGTACCATGAGGACCCCTTAAGAAACTGCCACCGCTAATACGCACAAACCACAATGAGGCTGTGTTTTGATGTACTCCAAATCACTAGTTATTCATATATTTTGGCAACAAGAACAACCATCAACTCGCCAAGCATTTCAGATGGAGTAAGAAACTAGAATCACATTATATGGGATATGGTGTCTCTGCCTTCTCTGCGCAACATAATATCTAAAGTGTTTCATCCTACCCAAAACAAAAAGGTATTAATATTGCAGAAAATAATCCCATCCCACCTTTCTAAGAATATCCAAAATCCAAGTACGGTTATACCCAATTGCGAAGTTCAGGAACAACCAAAATTGTTGGCTTCTCATTCTTATATCACTATTCTTTCCAAAAAATTGTATAAAGTTGTAACAAACACCCCAAGTACGTAAAGTGCTTGTTATAACATACACCCCAAGCACCCATTTCCCAATAACTAGCATTGATACTGCAGAAGCTACAATCATACCCACATTTAGATTTATTTTTTTTTCCTTTTTCTTTTTTGCCTTTAATACCCTCTAGGAAGTTTAATTTTAGGCAGATGTACAATTTCTGAGTGCCAGTGTATCATCCATAACACCCTGCCAAAGCCTATCATCCATAGTAAATTCAACTGCCTAAACCTTGACTTGCACAATGCGGCCCACTAGATGATTGGATTAGACTGAGTTATAGGTTACATGTGCATGTAGACACATAAACACAGAAAATGAAAAGAACATGAGTTCATTAGATGCATATGGAGAGTCATGTTAATGCACACATCCACACACACACACACACACGCACAAAAACATAGATTTAGATGATGTGTTA
Source organism: Magnolia kwangsiensis (assembly GCA_037074715.1). Classification (NCBI taxonomy): domain Eukaryota; kingdom Viridiplantae; phylum Streptophyta; class Magnoliopsida; order Magnoliales; family Magnoliaceae; genus Magnolia; species Magnolia kwangsiensis. Next base: position 80,942,214 of record CM073589.1, on the reverse strand, counting down.
AAGAGATTTTCAAAATTTCCAAAGAAAATACTAGTTTCGAAGAGAAGGAAACATTGATGTGTCAAGTGGGAGATAGAAGAAAAATGGGAAAATGAATATAAACACGCAGCTGACTAGTACAATGTAGAAGAGTGATATAGCAATTAACAATCAAAGAAATACAAGATGATTGTAGACAAATAATAGAGGATAAGATCGTCATGAACAGAATTTAGCTAAGTTTGACATGATCAATCTTGTGAAATATTCTGATCTGGAAGTGAATGGAGGAGATGTTCCAAGGAAGAATGATGAAAATTTATTTATTTATTTGAGAGAGATAACTAAAATTTATTAGAAGGATTGCCGAAAGGTGGGAAAAGAATACAAAAAATCACTGCATTTACATGCCTCATTAACAGTGAAAGAGTTCAAAATCTCTCTAAGACAAGTGTTTATCTAAGCTATTGCTGGGCATGTACTCATAGATCACCAAAAAGGATTTATTAACAAAATGGATAAATAGACAATGTCTAGCCCATGCTACATCCACAGTAGTAAATCCATTCATGAACAACTAGAAAAACAACAAAACTTATCTTAGTTCAATTCTAACCCACTCCCACCAGATAGTCCCAATCACCATACATGTTTTTCATGTGTACAGTGATGAGGGAACTGTATATTGCTTCAATCATTCACTCACCATAATAGAATTCCTCAAGGACTCCAACATATCAAATAAATAGGAATTATATGATCCTCTGCCAAGAATTATATGATCCTAGCCATATGCATTGACAATCCACCCTACAATCCCCAAATTCCTATTTTGGACAATCCACCTTAAAATCCCTAAATCCCTTAATCGTCATTGAGATTAAGAGAGATTGAGAGAGAGAGAGATACCTCAACCGAGCTTCAAAGAGAGAATGCGTGCGTGGGTAGGGCTTCAACAACAAAAGCGTAGGTGGAGAGAGAGGAAGAGAGAGGGAGAGCTGGAGGAGAGATCAAGGGAGAGAGAGAGAGAGAAGAGATAGAGGAAGGAGAGATCCAGATGAAGAGAGATATGAGAGGGAAGAGGGGAGGGGCGAGAGAGGGTTTTGGAGAGGGGCCGAGAGATGGATCTAGTGTGTGGGTACAAGAGAGACGGAGAGAGGTGATAGGGCGAAGAATATTTCCTGCGGAAGCCTTGCGAAGGAAGTTCATGCGCTGGTATGCTAAGTGGGGCCCATCATGATGTTTATGAGAAATCCTCACCGATCGTCTATTTCAATAGATAATTCCAAGACATGCAACCAAAAATTAGGTGGATCCAAAACTCAAGTGGGCCGCATAGGATGAAACAGTGGGGATTCAATGACCACCGTTTAAAACATTTGTATGGCCACAATATTTCATATCAGGCAAGGTTTTAGGTGTTTTCACTTCATCCCTGTGGGAATGACCTTATAAACGGTTTGGATGGCATATAAACGTCAAGGTGGAGCCTAGGAAGATTTCAACGATAAGAAAATCTTTCCACAGTTTTCCCTCTCGTATAGTCCACTTCAATTTTGGAGCCACCTTATTTTTTGTCGAATGACCCAAAATTAGCTCTCAAAATGGATGGATGGTGTAGATATCTCACAAACATCACATTGGACCCCACCTAGCATTCCAATGCATGAAGGCTTCCGCAAGAAATCCGCGTCCAGAAATCGGATTACATAATACACTCTTATCATACTGAGTAAACTCGGTTGGGCCCACTTTGAATGTATTGTGTCCATCCATTTTTCCATCTAATTTAAAGGGTTGAGCCTAAATTTGAAGCGTATCAAATGATCAAGTGGATCATACCACCGGAAACAGTGGGGATAATGATTTCCATTGTTAAAACCTTGTTAGGCCCCACAGTGATGTTTATTTATCATCTGACTTATTCATAAGATCATATAGAAATGGATGAAGGGAAAACACAAAAGTAAGCTTGATCCAAAACTTTCGTGGCCCTAAGAAATTTTCAATAGTAAACGTTCAATTCAACTGTTACCTGTGGTTTGGTCCATTTGAACATTGTATATGCTTCATTTTTAGGCTCAAGTGATAAAATTATCTGGTAAAATGGATGGACGGAGCAAATAGAATACATAAATCATGGTGGAACAAAGAGTTTACTCAGTACCATAAGCATAGTGAGTTACTTTGTAATCTGCTGAGCATCTGGCATGCGTAGCCAGCCTCTAAGTATGCATAGGATATGATTAACTTTGTGGGGTCCACTGTGTATGCTTGGGTTTTATCCACTCCATCCATCTATTTTACTATAAAATTTTAAAGCATGAACCAAAATATGAGGCTGATCCAAAGTTCGAGTGGACCCCACCACAAAAAACAGTGAGGATTGTACACCTACCATTAAAAACTTCTTCGGGCCATGGAAGTTTTGGATTACTATCCCACTCTTTTCTATGGTGGGGTCCACTTGAACTTTGGATCTGTCCCATCAATTAGATGTACCATTCCATGGTGGGCAATGGGCTTAAAAATAAAGTCAATCCAAGACTTGGGTGGGCCACACCACATACTATAGTTGAGAGGGGTTACCCTCTTATTAAAACATTCATAATCATATATTGGGCCCACGTAGATGTGATTCACATATCCAAACAATTCATTATGTGTGTCCCACTTAGATGAGGGGTCAAACCAAGTTTCAGCCGCATCCAAAACTCATGTGGGCCCCACCAAGTGCCTTTATATGTTTTAAGATGTCTTCACATAGTTTTAAATGCTATGCCCACTTAAGTTTCGCATCCAAAACTCAATTCTTTTTGAAAATATTTTATTTTTTTCAAAGTTGTCAAACTTTTCACAAAATTTTTTAATCTTTTCAATTTTATTTTTTCAAAATATCATTTTTTTTCAAAATTATCAAAATTATTCAAATTTCTTTTTTTTCAAAATCTTGATTTTTATTAAGCCGCAATTTTTTTCCAAAATCTAAAATTTTCTCAAACATTGTTAATTGTTATTTTTTTTTTTTTTTTTATTTTCTCAATGAATGTTTTCAAAATCATAATTTTTTTAAACCTCACAATTTTCTTTCTCAAAATGTCAATTATATATCAAAATATTGATTCTTTCTAATCATAATTTTTTTCGAACTTTATTTCCTAAAATACAAAGGATGTATAGTGGGATTTTTTGAGTGATATTGCAAAGAATTTAAATATCATTTTTAAAGTAAAAGAATAATAATAGTAATAATAATAATAATAATAATAATAATAATAATAATAATAATAATAATAGTTTCCATTCAATTGATAAAAAAAAAATTAAAAAAAAAAAAAAAAAAAAAAAACGTTACATTCAATTAATTGATACAAAAATAATCTTAAATACAAATAAATACAATTAAGCCACTGAATTTCTATTAAAAATGATAGAATTTTTTAATGTAACATTTTAATGGTGAGAATCATTGTCCCACTGCTATTGTTTGTGTGGTCCAATTGAGCTTAGTATATGAATCACTTTTGGGCTCATATTGTAAAATGATCTATAAAATCATTTTCAATTATTCCATGTCTGTGTTAACTTATAATAGGTTGGATTTCAAATAAACATCAGGTGGAGCCTAAGAAGGTTTCATCGGTTGGTGTTACTATCCCATTCTTTTACATGGTGGGGTTCACTTGAAATTTAGATCTACCCCATCAATCAGATGCAACATTCCATGGTGGGCTACAGGATTAAAATATAAAGTCAATCCATGACTTGGGTGGGCTACACCACATACTATAGTTGAGAGGGATTACCCTCCCATTAAAACATTCATAATCATATATTGGGCACAGATCCGGCCCATTCATTATTGTGTCCCACTTGGATGAGGGGTCAGACCAAGTTTAAACCGCATCCAAAACTCATGTGGGCTCCACCAAGTGCTTTTATATTTTTTAGGATGTCTTCACATAGTTTTAGATGGTATGACCCACTTGAGTTTCGTATACAGATAATTTTTGAGATATCTCATAACCTAAAGGGGACACATCAAATCCCTGGTGTTGATGTTCGACACACATCATGATGGAGCCCACAAAACATTACTAACATTAATTCTTAGGTTCTCACGAGGTTGGTAAGTTGGGTCACAATTTTGACCAAAATATTTGACCCATTTTACATGTTTGGTACATTCACTCTATTTTACTAATCATTACCCTCAATTTGACTAGTTACTCGCCCCGATCATGCTACATATGAGAAAGATATTGGGCAAACAAAATTGATCAACAATTTGAGTGAATTTTGATTTAAACATCTGAAGTTATTTACTCTGCCATCTAGACTAATCAGATTGTCCAAAACAGTTAAAGGTTCAATTAGTGGATGTGCATAATAATTTAGTAATTTTATTTTTCATAAATAAATTTCAATTTCCTTTTAAAAATAACTTCCTTTTTTCAAAATGTATATTTTTTTCTCTTTTAACAAAATATCATTTTTATTAAAAAATATTTCAAAAAATATTTAAAATACAAATTCTGAATTTTTAATTTCAAAATCTCAAAATTTTCAAATATTTTAAATTTTTTTCCCAAAAATATCAAATTGCCAACTTTTTTCTTCAAAAGTATCATTTTGTTCTCAAAATTTTTCTCAAACATTATTAAAATTTCTAAACTCCTCAATATTCTTTTTCATGTGATATTACAAATCATTTAAATATTACCTTTTAATTTTATATATATATATATATATATATATATATATATATATATATATATATATATATATATATATATATATATATATATAATTTTTCACTCATATGATATAAAAACTATATATATACATTTTTACTGACAAAAATTTTTATAAATTAAAACATTTTTACATTATTACCGACAGTTCTCAGCCGTCGGGAAAAAGATTTAGGAAAAACACTTACTGACAAATATTTTGTTCGTAGAAGTCTTACCACCAACATTTCCAAGACAACGCGAAATTTTTTTTTGTGAAAATTCAAAACACCCTTTAGCGATGAAACTTTTCGTCGCTAAAAGGAAACTTCTCAACTTTTTTAGTTTTTAAAAAATTCAAAACACCCTTTAGCAATAAAACTTTTAGTTGCTAAAGGTAAATTTTAGATACGAAATTATTTTTGCTGCAAAAAGAAAACTTCTTGACTTTTTTATTTTTTTTTAATTCAAAACACCCTTCAGCGACGAAAATTTTCATAGCTAAAACAAAACCTTTTTGAAAATTTTTTTACAGCTTTCAGTGATGAAAATTTTCATAGCTAAAGTCTCATCCACGCTTTTTAGCGAAGAAAATTTTCATATCTAAAAGTAAAGGAAAAATTGTTTGCAGCTTTAAGCGACGACAATTTTCGTCGCTAAAAGTCTCATGTACGTTTTTTAGCTACGAATATTTTCATAGCTAAAAGTAAAACTTTCAATTTTTTTGAAAAATTGTTTACAGCTTTTAGCGAGGAACATTTTCGTTGCTAAAAGTCTCATGCACGTTTTTTAGCTACAAATATTTTTGTAGCTAAAAGTAAACCTTTTGATTTTTTTCAAAAATTGTTTACAGCTTTTAGCGACCAAACGTTTCGTCGCTAAAAGTCTCATGCACGTTTTTTTAGCTACGAAACTTTTCGTAGCTAAAATTAAACCTTTCAATTTTAGAAAAATTGTTTACAGTTTTTAGCGACGAAAAGTTTCGTCGCTAAAAGTCATAGGCATGTTTTTTGCTAAAAGTAAACCTTTCGATTTTTTTGAAAAATTGTTTAGAGCCTTTAGCAATGAAAATTTTCGTCACTAAAAGTCTCATGCACGTTTTTTAGCTACGAAAATTTTCGTAGCTAAAAGTAAACCTTTGAAATTATTTACAGCCTTTAGCAACGAAACATTTCGTCTCTAAAAGTGACTTTTAGCTACGAATTTACGATTTTGTCACTAAAAGTTTACTTTTAGGGGCGAAAATTTATTTTGTTGCTAAAAGTCACTTTTAAGATGAAAAAAAGTTTCATCACTAAAACCCCTCTTTCTTGTAGTGTTTTGAATGATTCAATGCTAGTGTTCTTTTATCAAAGCAATTATTAAGAGTTTAAAGGCATGGTCCACAGTTGGACCTACATGATAACTAAATAGGATAATTGGTCATGAAATTTACAAGTTCCAAATAGTAGGTTTAGAGAAAAAAAAAATCATTTTTCTAAGATATTATAGCTCTATTGTCAATTAAATATGAAGAAAAAATATTATACACATGTCACCTATACGATTTGGGGAAGTGGTTACTTACATGGATGGTATCTTAATATGTGTGTCATAACTTTGCATTGATAATAATGATCTTGTATTGCATTTAATTGTTGTGCTTTTCACATGCTTTATCATTAATTTAGAAGATGGGTGTATTGAGAAGATGGGAGAATGAGGAGAAACATTCTATATATGTGAACACCAGAAAACTCAAGGAACGAGATGTCCCTTAAATAGATGGGAGGAGAGGCCTTAGGAGTATGAATCCCCAACCCTAATTGGTGTCAATAGGACCTTCATCTCGAACTTAAAGCCGAATGGGGAAGGAATCTAACCAGCTCGTAATGGGTTATCCATTAAGTGAGGCCAAGTGGTTTCTTACAATAGGATGGTTAGTTGATATGTGAGGCTTTTATGCTCGGTATATAGATAAGAAATAACCTATGTGGGCTAGGTGGGTATTTGTAGGCCGAGGTGAAATAGACTTGGCTTTGGTGGCTCAAATGATTAACTATACTAAAAATGTGGTGGAAGATTTCATGCATTCAACATATTCATACATTAATTTCTATATTTTGTGAATTTATTATGATCTGACACTTCTTATATGACTAAGTTGTCAAAGCATGCATATAATTGCGTATCGACCTTATATTGCTCACCCTGTTGAGAATTGACCATCTAGGATAAAGAGTTTATTTGTTACATTTGGGAATGACCCTATGATTTTTATTATATCCCTCCAATAGATGTGGAAAGAGTAAAAATAATGTTGGAGAAGTATGAATAAAAGAATTTATGGGAGAATGTTGAACCTAGTTTTGAGACTGAATCAAAGATTAAAGAATAAACTTATTTTATTGGATTTTTAGGGGCTTTAAAATAAATTAAGTTTTTTTTTTAATAAGTGGTCTGCAAACTAACTCTTGATATTCATTCTAATTAATATTCTTTAATTTTTCTTATATCATAGTTATATAAGTTGGAATGTGAGCATTGATTGTTGTTTACTATTTAATATAGCTAAGTCACACCCGTGACTAGGTGATTGAGCCGAAAAAACTTGAGTCTCAAAATTTAGGGTGTGATAGACGGTCCTTTCATCTACCCACCAATTAAATTCATTAGTATGGAGATTAGCCATTCATATGACAAACTAAACTCCTCCTTAGAGGACCAATTGCACAGGCTAACTGAGTGAATCGATGAAGACCCAAGCACGGGGGAGAATTTGTTATTCATTAACAGGACCATTGTTCAAATCTCATTCAAGCATGTAAGAACCTAAGGAACTCTAAAGACTCGAGGATGGCTCAAGAGCCATCATATCCAATGACAATTCGGAACCTAACCCTAGATTCATCATGATGCTTGGACATAATGGTGAGGATCTGCCTATTGTATTTTCTAACCCTACCTCCTAAGGGGATAAATAGTAAAACATCAATCAATTCGTTGTCCCCATGACAACAGAATAAGTTGCCCAACCTTTTGAAGATGTCTATCACAATAAAGGCAACCCATATTTTTCATTTTCATCCTGCTCAAGGTTCATAAAAATCCAAAAGCCATAAAACTTAGCAAATTCTTCAAAATCCACATCAAAATAATAAATGCCAAAAATTCATAAAATTTACAGAAATTATAAAAAATTTAGAAATTTCAGTTTAAAAAGACCATAAAATTTGTAAAAGACTAAAAAAATGGAAAATAGTTAAAATTTTCAAAACATCCAAAAAATTTCAAAATCCTAATAAAGCAGTAAGTTTTTAAAATCTAAAATTTTAAAAAATCCCAACAATAAAGTGTCGAGATCATTTAACGAGCTATGAGTGGACTACTTACTGTTGGTCTCATGACCAACAAAAGGTATTGACTGAAATATGGTCGCACCTAGTGAAAAATTTGACCGATGCACCATAGCATCACATAGAACAAGCCCTTACGATCAAAACCGCTTAATGAGCTATAAGGAGACATAGCATGAATGCCAGGTTGGCCAAGTATCATAGCACATTACATGTTCAAGTGGAGAAATGGATAACGATCAAAAACATATGGCATCATGAGAAGAACACTTATCCATATAGTGGGTACAGGATGTATGCAGCTAATGGCCAACCCACCACATGGTTATTTCTATATCAGTAAACATGAGGAGTAGCTATGGAGATCTCTTTCCAGTTACCACCTAAGTTTTATGAATAGGAATAAGATCGAAGAACTCTGTACCATCGACAACCTAACACAACACAACACAACTCTATGATGCAACGTTGCTTATTATTATCTTAGTTTACATATGTTAGCTTCATGTAATCCAGTTTGTTTATAATGTGATAATGTCTAGAATTGGAGAAATTCCAATTTCTTTTTCTGTATTATTCTTCACCCCAAATCAAGTTTAAATAAAGAACTTACATGTGTATACAAGAAAATCTTACAATGAAATCTAATTAGAACCAATCCTAATTAAAATATTTCTATACATGACTAATTATAGATATGGTAAATAAAGCTAATGCTACACATGGAAAATGTACAACTAATGATATCTAATATAATCCCACATAATCCTACCCCCCCCCCCCCCCCCCCCCCCCCCCCCCTCTCAAACTGATGTGGGAGAACGAACCAACATTAGTTTTCTACTAAGAAACTTATGTTGGGATAATGTCATGGATTTTGTAAATAAATTAGCAAGTTGTAGTTCTGATGTCAAATGAAAGAGAGAGATGATTCCAGCCATGTATTTTTCTCGCACAAAGTGGTTATCAACTTCAATGTGCTTAGTGCACTTGTGAAATACTAGATTGGAAGCCAACTAAATAGCACTCAAGTTGTCGGCATATAATGGAGTTGGCGAAGATAAACGAATCCTAAGATCTGTTAACAATCCCCTGAACCAAGTAATTTCACTACAAGCTTTTGTCATTGCATGGTATTTGGCTTATGTTCTGGATCAAAATACCATGGTTTGCTTCTTATATTTCTAGCTAACCAATAATTGTCCCAAGAAAACACAATAGCCAGTAGTAGACATCATGAAGTGAGACATCCTGCCCAGTCAGCATCAGAATAAGTAGATAACTACAGATCATTTGAGGATGGAAAGAGAAGTGCCTCATCAAGGGTACCTCGAAGGTATCGAATAATGCAATGAACTGCTGTCATATGCAATGTACAAGGTGCTGCAACAAACTGGCTAACAATATGAACTACATGTGTGATATCATGATGAGTCATAGTGAGATAGACGAAGCTTCCCATGAACTGCCTATAGGTTGAAACATCTAAGATAGGATCTCCATCATCTTTCCCATACTTGACATTTAATTCTGGTGGAGTTTCAGAGGACTTGAAATCTATAAGGTTTGCTTGCTTAATCAAATCATTAGAATACTTCCATTAACTAAGGAGATATCCTTGAGATGTATGAGATATTTCAATTCTTAAAAAATATATTAATGGCCTTAGATCCTTCATATGAAATGAGGTGTGCGGTAATGATTTGAGATTAGCAATGTTTAGCATGTCATTGCTGGTTATGAGAATATCATCAACATAAACCAATAAAACAACAAGACCTGAACCAGTCTTGAGAATAAACATTGATGAGTCATATTGACTTTGAGAATAGCCAACCTAGGTTAACAGTCCATGGAACTTTTCAAACCATGCTCGTGGTGCTTGTTTGAGCCCATACAAAGCTTTAGATAATTTGTAAACCAGTTTAAGATCCTTTGATATATATCAAGATGGTTATTTTTATATAGACCTCCTCTTTAAGATCCCCATGGAGGAAGGCATTCTTAACATCAAGCTAATTAAGTTGCTAACCTTTGGAAAAAGAGATAGTAATCAACGATCGGACTGTTTTCATTTTTCCAACAAGAGCGAAAGTTTCATCAAAATCCACACCATACTCTTGTTTATACCCTTAGGGTACGAGATGAGCTTTATAATGATTCAGGCTTCCATCTGATTTTAATTTCACAGTATATACCCATTTGTTGCCAATAACTTGCTTCCCCTCAGGTAAAGGAACCAGAGTCCAAGTACCATTTTCTTTGAGGGCCTGAATTTTGTCATCTATAGCCTTTACCCAACATTTTTATGCAGATGCCTGAGAATAAGATGTAGGAACAACCAAATAATATAATCTAGAAAATAAGGATTGATGAGAGGAAATGAGATTTCAACGAGTAGGAGGAATGAATGAATGACTAGAACGACGTAATGAACATTAGTGGAAGGAGGAATATTCGCTAGCTCAACATGAGGAGATGACACTGGATCTGAAGAAGGTATCGTTGTTGGAGAGGGCACAAGAGTAGTAGGTTGTATCCAGTGTTGAAAAACTTGAAAAGAGGGAGAAGAAGAATGCATAAGAGGAATATATTGAGATTCATCAAAAGAGGTCATATGAGAAATCGAAGAAGGCACAAGAGGAATAGATTGGGATTGATGGAAAGATTTATAATGTAGTAAGTGCTTAAAGAAAGTAACATGACGAGACACCCAGACACAACAAGCACACAGATCATAACAACGGTACTCCTTCTAATTTTCACCAAAGCTAAGAAAGACACATTTGGTTGCTCGAGGGCTGAGTTTATCCAGTTTTTACTCTGAAAGATGGAAAAAGGTAATGCAACCAAACACCCATAGCTGTCTATAATCAGGATCTTTACCATAAAGGAGGAATGATGGTGATTTTCTATTAATCAAGACACTTGATGGTAATCAATTAATCAGATATACTGTTGTTGATTTTGCCTCAGCCCATAAAAATTTAAGAACGTTTGCATAGCTCAACATTGTGGTAGTCATCTCAGTTATGTGCCTATTTTTGCGGTCTGCTATGCCATTTTGCTTCGGTATGTGAGAGCAAGACCATTGATGTATAGTACCATTCGAACTAAGAAAGTTCTAAAATTCTGAAGAGATATACTCACCACCAAAATCTGATCATAGAAACTTAATTTTCTTTTAAATTTGGGTCTCAACATATGTTGAAAATTTTTTGTAGCAAGAAAAGGCTTTTAACTTGTGTTTCATGAAATTTATTCATGTGTACCTTGAAAATTCATCCATAAAGATAATATAATACATAGAACCACCAGGAACCATAATAGGAGATAGACCCCAGACATCAGTATGAACAAGATCAAATAGGGTGGTAGCTCGAGAGTTACTTAATGTAAACGGTAATGCAGTAGATTTACACAGTTTACAACTAACACAAGTCATATCAATAGAATTAAGACTAATATTCATATCATCATTTAACAGACCAAACTTAAACAAGGATAATAAATTCTTAGAATTAGGATGACCTAAACGAATATGCCATAATTTCCAATACTTATTAGCAAAAGAAATGTCACTAGAAGATGGTAAAAAGAAACATTTGGATTGGAGAACAACATGATCAAACTCCAAGATGAACAGCCGCCCTCTCTTATGGTCCTTCCCAATCAGCCTCCCTATTTCTAGATCCTGTATGAAATAACCAAATCGAGAAAACCAGACTAAATAGTTATTCTCAATGAGTTGGGCAACAAAAACCAAATTAGCAGACAACTTGGGAACATAAAATACTTTTTGAAGGAAGAAATTATGAGATGATGAAAGTGAAACTTTTAAGGAACTAATATATAATATAGATAACTGGTTGCCATTTGTAGTAGAGATGGAAACCACGCTTCTATATGGAACACAGTTAATTAAACAAGAAATGTCACCAGTCATGTGATTAAAAGTCCCTGAATCAATATACTAGGATTTGGTAGAGTCAATATAACCTATAGAACATGAGAAACATAAACCCTGGAGAATTTGTTATAGAGAAAGTAGATTTGGCTGCACTAATGAGGGTGAGACGAAAGAGGAAGAATCAATCCTCTCAGAAGGAGATGCCACAAATGCATGTCCACATCGCTGGTACTAGGGGTTTAAAGGAGGTCGAATCGGGCAGTTTACTATGTCATGTCCTTCTTGTTTGCAGTATCGACAAAATAGAATACTTATATCAAATGATTTCATAAGCTTTTTCTTATTGGTACAACAAGTAGCTACATGACCAAATTCATCATAATTATAACACTTAACTTTTGACATGTCAAGTGACTTTCCCATAACATTGCAAGTAACGAGGACAACATCAGGAATAGTTTCTCTCATGGAAGTAATGGTTTTCAAACGTGTCACTTCTGCCATTAAATCTGATAGGGCTACCTCAAGAGATGGAAGTTGAGGTTGATTCATTAGTGCGGCCCTGGTTGGCTCAAATTTCGGATGGAGTTTATATAGGAATTGCATCAATTTACTTGTTTCTCGAAGTGTCTTCATTGTCTCTACTGCTGCGGTAGGGATCACTGGATCTATAAGTTGAATCTCATGTAAAATGGATATTAGCTTAGAATAAAAGTCCTGGACACTTAGATATCATTGTTCTAGTTTTGACAGCTCGTACTCTTCTTGATATTTACGAGCATTATTTGATTGTTAATAACAAATTTTTAAGTAAGCCCATATTTCTAATGCTTTCTTGAAAGATGTGAGTTTAATTGTAATGTTGCTCTCAACACTATCAAGGATCCATGTGACCACCTTCGAATTATTGGTATTCTAAGTTATGAGTTCTTTTTCATTGGTTGGTTTTCCCACGGAACCATCCACATAGCCATAAAGGCTCTTTCTTGCTAGAAAATGCTTTAAATGAAATTGTCATAGGGAAAAATTCTTCCCATCTAACTTAACATAGATCGTTGAAGGCCCGTATCCTAGTCCATACCGTTCCGTAAACTCCTGTGATCTTTCTCATCGAATTTCGGCAACCCGCGACTTGTAATCAGTGTTTTCATGCGACCCTAAGTCACATCCTATATATCTGAGTCGACTTGACTCGAAACTTATACCCTAACGAACGTGCCGTCGCTGCGGTTCCAGTGCCATGTCTCACGTACCGATGTGATACCCGTGCCAAAAATTGTGGGCCCCTGTTTATTTTGAGAAAAATGCCACACGTTGTGAATCCCAAGAGAATCTTTACAACCCATCACATCATTCAATCAAAGTACAACCCATACCTAGCCCATCTCTCTCTCACCAACAAGGCATGCCAACCTATTCCTCTCTCATCCAAAGTCAACTCTCACTCTCTCTCCACCCATCCCTTACACCCATCACCCATCACTCCACCCATCACCCATCACCTCTCTCTTACAACACATCTCTCTCTCTCTCAATCCATTTCTCAAGCAACCTAAGGGAGGTGACCGTCCGGGCTTTCTAAGAGAGAACCCCAAGTGTGGCCCACTCCCTACCACCCAATCTCCCATCCAAGCCATCCATACTTTATCATCCTCCATCAAAATCAAAGCCAAGGAGCTAAGAAAGCCAACGGATCAAGAAGGAATGCAATCGATGGGTGATCTTAGGATTTTTACCATTAATTTTTATTTGAGGGCCCACTTGTGATGGGACCCACTTGATGTATGCATTGTATTGAGTAAAAGGAGGGCCTATAGTGACGAGGTCCCTCCCCTTCACATGTTTCTCTCACTCACTCACTCTCTCTCTCTCTCTCTCTCTCTCTCTCTCTCTCTCTCTCTCTCTCTCTCTCTCTCTCTCTCTCTCTTTCTCCCATTTTCATGGACCACATTGTGTAGTATGGGTTTTATCTCCATCGTCCAGCCCCAATCATCCAAGAAATGGGCTAGACGAACCATGTTTTATTAGACAGGCTGTTGTCCAGTAGCAGCTCCTAACAAAAATAATAATAATAATAATAATAAAATATTATGATGGGCCCCATGTGGGACCCACCTATTGAGAAAGGAGGTTGGCCGATGTGCCTACAGCGGCTATATAGCTGTTGTATTGACGTCAGCGGGCTATGGGCCTGATCATCAGGTATGTGTTATATCAGACCGTCCATTTGTGGCCCCACGAGCACCACAACTGCTGTAATGACATCATCAAGTCTATGGGTCCCACGTGGGGACTACCACGATGTATGTGCTTCAAATCCACACTGTCCAAACCTCTGAACAGTGGGTCTGATCATAAGGCATGTGTTATATCTATGTTGTCCGTCTGTTGGATGCCAGCAGCCTCAGCTGCTGCATTATGTCAGCAAGTTTTGTGGCTCCATCTTGAGGAATATATTATATCACACCGTCCGTCCATTTCCTTCAGGATGTATGGGGCCCACCCCACACGTGAGGCTCGTGTGGGGGGTGGGGCCCACCTTGATATATATTCTACATCCACACCATCCGTCCCTAGACGGTGTGTTGTGGGACACACCATGATGTTTCCAGCCATACCATCCATTTGTTTCATGCTGAGCGGGCTACCATAATGTGTGGGCCTGATTCACACTATTCAGCAGCTACTGAATGGTGGGGCCAACTTTAATATATGTGTTTTATCTCAGCCATACATCTATGTGGGTCCCACCAGCTTGATAGCTGATGTTTTAACGTCAGCAAGTTCTATGGGTCAGACCCTGATGTATGGGTCTTATCCACACTGTACAAATGGCTACAGTGTGAGCTACCACTGAAGTATATGTTCTATGTCCACATCGTCTATCAGGTGGACCACACTACAAATCAGTGGAGGAATGAACGCTTAGCATTGAAACCCGTTTGGGGTTCCTGAAGCTTTGGATCAATATGAAATTTATTTTCCTCTTAAATCAGGTCTTTGAGACCTTATGAACAGATTGGATGGAAAATCAATGTTATGGTGGGCCCTGGGAATTTTAAATAGTGGAAATCATTATCTCCACTACTATTTGTGGTATGGTCCATATGATCTTTCGATAAGATTCATTTTTTTGGGGGAAATGCTCTAAATGATCTCTAAAAATAGATGAACAGTGTAAATAGTCTAGTTAGGATGGTGGGTCCCGCTTGATGTATTTGAGGCCCTTGTGATGCGGCCCACTTGATGTATATGAGGCTCATGTGATGCAACCTACTCCATGTATATGTGGTCAATGAGTGAGGCCTGATGTTATGTATATAAGGCACATATAATGAGGCCTGATGTGATGTGTATGATGCCCATGAGTGAGGCCCAGTGTGATGTATGTGAGGCTTAGATGGTGGGGCCTAATGTGATGTATATAAGGCCCATGAGTGAGGCCCAAATCGATGTATATGAGGACCGATGTGATGTATGTGAGGCTTAGATGGTGGGGCCTAATGTGATGTATATAAGGCCCATGAGTGAGGCCTAAAGCGATGTATATGAGGACCGATGTGATGTATGATTCCACCATGATGTATGTAATGATGTTTATGATGGGTCATGCCTTGGGAGCAGTGATGGTTTGATGTCTACATTGTAAGAGCAATGATGGTTAAATATCCATATTGTAACTCTCCCTAGGGCCCATTGTTAGGCCCATTCTCACCTCCCCTTAGTCGGCTAACCCAAACTGTTGGGCCCCTCATGATCGTTAGGCCCATTCTTGATATGAGTAGGCTATCTAGGACCATCCTTAATATGAGGAGAGTACATCATCATCATATAACATGGTTAGTATAGCTTCACGATATATGCCCATGCGCATCATATGTATGCTTGATATGAGCAATGACTGATCATAACACATGTCATTGGGCAGATTATTATGAGACTCCTTGATAAGAGGAGTTGCCCATATGAGCGCCAGTACGCAAAGGATTGTTGCATGACTGGATAGTATGATTTATGTATCTCGCATTTGTGTGATATGATTTCTGTATGTCCCAGTGACATTAGGTCCATAGCCTTCACAAGCATGTCATGGATGATAGGATTTGACACTGAAAATATTATAACTAGCATCGAGGCGCCATAGATGTCTCTGGGTGAAAATCCCTGAACCCGGAGGTACAAGAGGATGAGTCCAACGTCGAGACCGAGTGGATACATGAGCGTACGAGGGCCAAATACCAGGAAGCCGTGTCTCCCACTTTGTCATGGTTGGTTGGAAGGGGGTGTGGTCTTATCCGCTCACGGGTAGGGGCAATTACTAGGTTGAGTCTAACTAGTTCGTAAATGGGTCCGCTATCGATGTGCTGGATAGGTATTGGCAGATTATTGGCTAGGCAGATAGTGAGGTTTCTAATGCTCACTTGGACTGTGCACCTGGGGAAGGGGCAGTGCCATTCGGAGTGTACTAGACCCCAGTGATTACACAGAGTGGGAACTGTATTGATATTTGATGCTCCAATGATGAGCTACATTGATATGAGGATTTTGATGAGGATTAGCATGCTTGAGTTGCATCTCGCATCGCATAGCCTTAGTATGGCTGACATCATTCATGCCTTGCATCACATAGTCTTGATATGGCCGATAACATTCATGTCTTGCATCGCATAGCCATGGTATGACTGATTGCATTCATGAACTTACTAGTATATTCCGCATTACTCCGACATTGCATTTTGATCATGCTTATATTGCGCACATACTTTCACCACCCTCTAAGTTTTCTATAAGCTTATGCATGATTAATGTGTGCAGGTGACGTTAGACCATAGTTGAGAAGGAGCAAGAGTGTGCCGCAGAGCTTCTAGAACTTTTAATTATCGATATTATATTTCCTTTAAGCATTGTACACAAAGTTTTTTAATCTTGGTAGATTTGTGATGATGTTGTTGGTTGTTGTTTATGGGTTATGCTTATTATGAATCAAATTCATGTTAAAAATTTTCCTTGTAGGATCATAGGATCAGAACCTAGTATATGGGTGTCAGGAGCCGAGAATGGGGTACTAAGGATGCTGTCGGCATTAATTCAGCAATGAAAAGTTTTGTGAGTCCGGTTTTCAAGTTTGGGGCATGACAGATCGTCTCAATCTTATCTAAGGAATTCATTGATGTCATAGAAAAATAATCACAATTATGAAAGATGAAAAATATACCACTATGTGAATCGGACAAAGTGGCCCCAATTTGTGAAGAGAAAAAAAGGACAACCTTGATTGCAATAATATGGGAATGGTAAAGGAACAGCGTTATCTGCTAATTCTGTTGGTCGTGTAGAAGTGGAATGGACTGTTGTGCAGTAATGCACTAAGAGAAATCTGGACCGTATGAATATTCCAGATTAATGACCCTGATACCATGATAATGTTTGGAATTGGAGAAATTCAAATTGCTTTTTCTGTATGATACTTCACCTCAAATCGGGTTTAAAAAAAGAACTTACATGTGTATAAAAGGAAATCTTACAATGAAATCTAATTAGAACCAATCTTAATTAAAGTATTTTTATACATGGCTAATTATAGATATGGTAAATAAAGCTAATTCTATACATGAAAAATGTACAACTAATGATATCTAATATAATCCCAGATAATCCTACATAATGGACCAGCTTCAGTCTAGGTTGTGTAATCCAGTCGCCTACACTTCTATCTAGGACCAACTTAGCTTATGAGTAGTGTAATTCCCTTCGTCTATGCCCAAGTCGTTAGATAAAGGAAGACCTTAGCTCTAAAACTTCACCATCTATGCCTCAGTCAATGGAGTATTGATGGTTATCTTTTGTAAGTTTTTATTCTTTTTTTTTATTAATGTAATTCAGTTCTTTCTACTCTCACATTGTATTAGTCAATCAATCTTTACTATCATTGTGAGAAAAAGACATTTCGACTGAAAGGTAGAAGGAATTCATTAGAATGACGAGCCATTCCCTTTGCAAATCACTTGATCTCTTTTACAGGTGGATGAATATTCGGTCAATAATAGATAATCACTTTGTGAGTGTACTTATTTGTGCACTTTGTTTGTCAATCACGTGCGTCTATGTGTTAGGAAATCGGTTGAGCCCGTGGAAGCTAAAGACTAGAGTATCAAAAAGTGAAAAATAAGTAAATGAGGTGCCTGGTGACCCTAACCTTGACCAAAAACAGACCTTGAACCTTTATATAATCTACTCCTAATAGGAAAACCTTGTTTGATCATTCAAAAGCCTTAAGAGCCTTAATTGAACATGCTTTAATTAACTTCAGAGGTCCCGAGTTGCTGGAAAATAAATTGTGCATTTTCAGTAACCTTCGCTCCCACAGAATCCACCTTTAATTCCATCGAAATCGGCTAAAATTGGACAACGTTCTGAGACATTAAAAATGTTAATTTAGCTGCAACTGAATGTCACATTCGATCAAACTAAAAACCATGTTTGGTCCAGCTGAAGACCATATTTGGTTCGACTGAAAGTGGCAAAATCTAGGACACAACTTTCATTCTATAGCTCCTCCAATCTTTTATACACATAGCCCATGGGCCCAACACGGGCAATTTCATTCTCATGATCTTTCTAACTATCTTGACACTTAGGGTTAAAGGCATTTGGTTTGAATTACGCTAAATTAAGCTCTGGCATGCTTGGAATCATGTACACGTATTAATGAAATTTGGAGTCAAACAGGTATATCTATGAGTGCTAACTTGCTCCAAGAGACACATTGCATAATGATTATATGAGCTAGCTGATACATTCATAAGATGAGCCACACCATGAAAATGTTTATACCATTCAAAAGCACCCAAATTCACTTATAACCCATTTGAGATTTCAATTGGTGAGATTTTGGTTCATATGATCATCATGGTGGGTTGGATGTATTGGACGTGTTGGATGTCATATACATACCACATGAGTCCGTGATGATGAACTATACCACTTTTTATAACATACATTTGTAGGTAATTTCTGCCTTAAAAAATGCACTATCCAAAATTTTGATTAGTCCAAGCATTATTTACTAAAATCAGAATTTCTTAGGAATTTTGTGTAAAATTCTCATAGGTATACCAAGCAATTGTACTAAAATTAGAAAATAAAGAAAATAAGCAACCAAGTAGAAACTTCTGCTGGTGCTGCCCTAACTCTAAAAGTGGGCACACCTGACAACCTTGGCACGTTTGTCCATATGTCATGATTATCACAGAATTGTGGATCATACTGTAAAAATAAAGCAGGTCATCAATTGGTAGGCTTCACATTTTCAGACACAATCGATGGTCTAAGAAACTGCTTCTCTTTTCCTGTACACTTGGACTGTCCCATAGTTTACAGTTTTGTCTTATTTACAATGTGTATACTCCCCAAAATTCCCATTTAAACAAAAAAAAAAAGTTTTTTTTAAAAAAAAAAAAAGGAAGAAGAAGAAGAAGTAAAACTCATATAATTTACTGAACTTTTAAAACCCCACATATTTAGAAAGATAGGAAAAAAGTAACATTTTTTTACTCTGAAAATATTTGGGGCTATTTTTAAAGACATCATTGATACAATTTAGTAAATGGTGAAGATTTTTGGGTTACCTTTATATAATTTCTTATGCATGTAGAACTTTTAGTTATTTTTTTTAAATATAACATGTTCATATATGTACATGTATAACAATCTTTTTTACTCTCTTTGATCAAATTAGATTGTATTAAGTCTCTGAATTTTTGTGGCCATTTTACTTTTTTTGACCTTTTTTTGCTATCTTTTAATGATCGAGGATGATTATTTGAACCCAAACATTCCTGGGATTGTTGTTTTTTACAATGTGGTGTTTTGCTAACTATGGTCCTAACCTTATAAAGGGCTTGGATGTCCTAGAGCATGGTTCTTTAATGAATTCGTGTGTCAAGATGCAGATGCCTGAGAATAAGATGTAGGAACAACCAAATAATCTAATCTAGAAAATAAGGATTGATGAGAGGCAATGAGATTTCAACGAGTAGTAGGAACGGATGGATGACTAGAATGACATAATGAACATTAGCAGAAGGAAGAATATTCGCTGGCTCAACATGAGGAGATGACACTAGATCTGAAGAAGGTATCGCTGTTGGAGAGGGCACACGAGTAGTAGGTTGTATCCGATGTTGATAAACCTGGAAAGAGGGAGAAAAAGAATGCACAAGAGGAATAGATTGAGATTCATCAAAGGAGGTCATATGAGAAATCGAAGAAGTCACAAGAGGAATAGATTGGGATTGATGGAAAGCCTTATGATACAATAAGTGCTCAAAGAATGTAACATGATGAGACACCCAGACACGACGAGCACACAGATCATAACAATGGTACCCCTTCTGATTTTCACCATAGCTAAGAGAGACAAATTTGGTTGCTCGAGGGCTGAGTTTATCCCGTTTTTTCTCTGGAAGATGGACAAAGGCAATGCAACCAAACACCTATAGTTGTTTATAATTAGGATCTTTACCATAAAGGAGGAACAATGGTGATTTTCTATTTATCAAGACACTTGATGGTAATCGATTGATCAGATATACCGCTGTTGATTTTGTCTCAGCCCATAAAAATTTAAGAACATTTGCAAAGTTCAATATTGTGCTAGTCATCTCAGTTATGTGCCTATTTTTGCATTCTGTTATGCCATTTTCCTCTGGTGTGTGAGGGCAAGACCATTGATGTATAGTACCATTCAAACTAAAAAAGTTCTAAAATTCCAAAGAGATATACTCAACACCAAAATCTGATCATAGAATCTTAATTTTCATTTAAAATCGGGTCTTTAAATATGTTGAAAAATTTTTGTAGCAAGAAAAGGCTTTTGACTTGTGTTTCATGAAATATATTCACGTGTACCTTGAAAAGTCATCCACAAAGATAATATAATACACAGAACCACCAGGAACCATAATAGGAGATAGACCCTAGACATCAGTATGAACAAGATCAAATAGGGTGGTAGCTCTAATTCAGAAGATTTACACAGTTTACAACTAACACAAGTCATATCAATAGAATTAGGACTAAATATTCATATCATCATTTAACATACCAGACTTAAACAAGGATAATAAATTCTTAGAATTAGGATGACCTAAACGAGTATGCCATAATTTTCAATACTTATTAGCAAAAGAAATGTCACTAGAAGATGGTAAAAAGAAACATTTGGATTAGAGAACAACATGATCAAACTCCAAGATGAACAACCGCTCTCTCTTATGGCCCTTCCCAATCAGCCTCCCTATTTCTAGATCTTGTATGAAATAACCAAATCGAGAAAACTAGACTAAACAGTTATTATCAATGAGTTGGGCACCAAAAACCAAGTTAGCAGATAACTTGGGAACATAAAATACTTTTTGAATGAAGAAATTACGAGATGATGAAGGTGAAACTTTTAAGGAACCAATATATGATATAGATAACTAGTTGTCATTTGCAATATAGATGAAACCCACGCTTCTATATGGAACACAGTTAGTTAAACAAGAAATGTCACCAGTCATGTGATTAAAAGTCCCCAAATCAATATACTAGGTTTTGGTAGAGTCAATATTACCTATAAAACTTGAGAAACCCATAGCCTAGAGAATTTGTTGTGGAGAAAGCAGATTTGGCTGCACTAATGAGGGTGAGACGAAAGAGGAAGAATCAGTCTTCTCATAAGGAAATGCATGTCCACGTCGCTGGTACTCAGGAGGTAAAGGAGGTCGAATCGGACAGTTTGTATGTCATGTCCTTCTTGTTTGCAGTATCGACAAAATAGAATACTTGTATCAGATGATTTCATAGGCTTTTTCTTGTTGGTATAATAAGTGACCAAATTCATCACAATTATAACACTTAACTTTTGACATATCACGTGACCTTCCCATAACATTGCGAGTAATGAGGGTGACATCAGGAATAGTTTCTCTCACGGAAGTAATGGTTTTCAAATGTGTCTCTTCTGCCATTAAATCTGATAGGGCTGCCTCAAGAGATGAAAGTTGAGGTCGGTTCATTAGTACGGCCCGGGTTCGCTCAAATTTTAGATTGAGTTTATACAGGAATTGCATCAATTTACTTGTTTCTCGAAGTGTCTTCACTGTCTTTCCTGCTACAGCAGGGATCACCGGATCTATAAGTTGAATCTCATGTAAAAGGGATATAAGCTTAGAATAAAAGTCCTAGACACTTAGAGATCATTATTCTAGTTTTGATAGCTTGTACTCTTCTTGATATCTACGAGCATGATTTGATTGCTGAAAACACATTTTTAAGTAAGCTCATATTTCTGATATTGTCTTGAAATATATGAGTTTAATTGCAATGTTGCTCTCAACACTATTAAGGATCCATGTGACCACCTTCGAATTATTGGTAGTATAAGTTATGAGTTCTTTTTCATCGGTTGATTTTCCCACAAAACCATCCACATAGCCATAAAGGCTCTTTCTTGCTAAAAAATGCTTGAAATGAAATTGTCATAAGGAAAAATTCTTCCATCCAACTTAACATAGATCATGTAAGGCCTGTATCCTAGTCCGTATTGTTTCGTAAACTCCTCCGATTCTCCTCGTCGAATTTCGGCGGCCCGCGACTTATAATCACTGTTTGGGCATGACCCTAAGTCGTATCCCATACATCTGAGTCGCCTCGACTCGAAACTTATACCCTAGCAACCGCACTATGGCCGCGGTTCTAACGTCACGTCTCACGTGCCGATGTGATACCCAGGCCAGGAGTTGTGAGCCTGCATTCATTTCGAGAAAAATGCCCCACGTTGCGAATTATAAGAGAATCTCTACAATCCATCACATCAATCAATTAAAGTACAACCCATACCTAGCCCATTCCTCTCTCACCAACAAGGCATGTCAACCTATACCTCTCTCATTCAAAGTCAACTCTCATTCTCTCTCCACCCATCCCTTCCTTATAGCCATCGCCCATCACTCCACCTATCACCAATCACCTCTCTCTTACAACACATCTCTCTCTCTCTCTCTCTCTCTCTCTCTCTCTCTCTCTCTCTCTCTCTCTCTCTCTCTCTCTGTCTCAATCCATTTCCCAAGCAACCTGAGGGAGGTGACCGTCCAAGCTTTCTAAGAGAGAACCCCAAGTGTGGCCCACTCCCTACCACCCAATCTTCCATCCTAGCTATCCATACTTCATCATCCTCCATCAAAATCAAAGCCAAGGAGTTAAGGAAGCCAAGGGATCAAGAAGGAGTGCAATCGGTGGGTGATCTTAAGATTTATACCGTTGGTTTTTATTTGAGGGCCCACTTGTGATGGGACCCACTTGATGTATGCATTATATTGAGTAAAGGGAGGGCTCATAGTGGCGGGGTCCCTCCCCTTCACACATTTCTCTCACTCTCTCTCTCTCTCTCTCTCCCATTTTCGTGGACCCCACTGTGTAGTATGGGTTTTATCTCCACCGTCCTGCCCCAATCATCCAAGAAATGGGCTGGACAAACCATGTTTTGCTGGACAGGATGCTGTCCACCAGCAGCTCCTAATAAATAATAATAATAACAATAACAATAATATATTATTATTATGATGAGCCCTATGTGGGACCCACCTGTTGAGAAAGGAGGTTGGCGGTGTGCCTACAACAGCTATATAGCTGTTGTATTGACGTCAGCAGGTTGTGGGCCTAATCATCAGGTATGTGTTATATCAAACCGTCTATCTGTGGCCCCACGAGCAGCACAACTACTGTATTGACATTAGCAAGTCTATGGATCCCACGTGGGGGACTACCATGATGTATGTGCTTCAGATCCACACTGTCCAGACCTCTGGACGATGGGTCTGATCATAAGGCATGTGTTATATCTGAGTTATCCATCTGTTGGACGGCCAACAGCCTCAGCCGTTGCATTACGTTAGCAAGTTCTATGGCTCCATCATGAGGAATATGTTATATCACATAGTCCATCCATTTCCTTCAGGATGTGTGGGGCCCACCCCACACGTGTGGCATGTGTGGGGAGTGGGGCCCACCTTGATGTATATATTCTACATCCACACCGTCCATCTATGGACATTGTGTTGTGGGACGTACCATGATGTTTGCAGCCATACCGTTCATTTGTTTTTGTTGAGTGGGCTACCATGATGTGTGGACCTGATCCACACCGTTCAGCAGTTGCTGAATGGTGGGGCCCACCTTAGGATATTTGTTTTATCTCAACCATCCATCTATGTGGGTCCCACTAGCTAAATAGCTGATGTTTTGACGTCAGCAAGTTCTGTGGGTTCGACCCTGATGTACAGGTCTTATCCACATTGTCCGATGGTTGGACGGTGGGACCCACCACTGATGTATATGTTCTATGTCCACACCGTCTATTAGGTGGACCAAACTACAAATTAATAGAGGATTGAACGCCTACCATTGAAACCCGTTTGGGGTTCCTGAAGCTTTGGATCAATATGGAATTCATTTTCCTCTTAATTCAGGTCTTTGAGACCTTATGAACAGATTCGATGGAAAATCAATGTTACGGTGGGCCCTGGGAATTTTAAACAGTGGAAATCATTATCTCCACTGTTATTTGTGGTATGGTCCAGATGATCTTTCAATAGGATTGAATTTTTATTTTTTGGAAAATGCTCTTAATGATCTTTAAAAATAGATGAATGGTGTAGATAGTCCATTTAGGATGGTGGTTCCCGCTTGATGTATATAAGGCCCATGTGATGCGGCCCACTTCATATATATGTGGCCCATGAGAGAGGCCCAGTGCGATGTATGTGAGGCCTAGATGGTGAGGCCCAATGTGATGTATATGAGACCCATGAGTGAGGCCCGATGTAATGTATGAGAGGCCCATGGATGTGGCCCATTGTAATGTATTTAAGGCCCATATGACGTGGCCCATTGTGATATATTTAAGGCCCATGGGATGTGGCCCAATGCGATATATATGAGGCCTTTGTATGAGGCCCAATGTGATGCATGTGAGGCCCATGAGTGAGGCCCAATGCGATGTATGTGACGCCCCTGTGTGAGGCCTAAAGAAATGTATATGAGGACGGATGTGATGTGTGATTCCATCATAATGTATGTAATGATGTTTATAATGGTTCATACCTTGGGAGCAATGATGGTTTGATATCCACATTGTAAGAGTAATGATGGTTAAATGTCCACATTGTAACTCTCCCTAGGGCCCATTGTTAGGCCCATTCTCACCTCCCCTTAGTCAGCTAACCCAAACTGTTGGGCCCCTCATGATCGTTAGGCCCATTCTTGATATGAGTAGGCT
This sequence comes from Magnolia kwangsiensis, assembly GCA_037074715.1. Taxonomy (NCBI): domain Eukaryota; kingdom Viridiplantae; phylum Streptophyta; class Magnoliopsida; order Magnoliales; family Magnoliaceae; genus Magnolia; species Magnolia kwangsiensis. Next base: position 80,916,936 of record CM073589.1, on the reverse strand, counting down.
GTCTATGCCCATCCTTAATATGAGGAGAGTACATCATCATCATATAACATGTTTAATATAGCTTCACGATCCATGCTCATGCTCATATGCTTGATATGAGGAGTGATTGATCATAGCACATGCCATTGAGCGTGCGGTACGCGAAGGATTGCTGCATGACTGGTAGTATGATTTATGCATCTCACATTTGTGTGATATGATTTCTTTGGCCTTCACAAGCATATCGTGGATGACAGGATTGAACACCAAAAATATTGTTATTAACATCGGGGTGTTATAGATATCCCAGGGTGAAAATATCTAAACCCAATAGTACCAGAAGATGACTCCAACATCGAGATCGAGTGGATACATGAGCCCACAAGGGCCGAATACCAAGAGGTCGTGTCTACCACTATATCGTGGTCGGTTGAAAGGGGGTGTGGCCTTACCCGCCCTAGGGGTAGGGGCAATTACTAAGCTGAGTTTAACCAGCTCGTAAATGGGTCTGCTATCAATGTGTCGGATAGGTATTGGTAGATTATTGGCCATGCGGATAGTGAGGTTTCTTACGCTCACTTAGACTGCATGCCTAGGGAAGAGGCAGTGCCATTTAGAGTGTACTAGACCCCAGTGATTACCTAGAGTGGGAACTATACTGATATTTGATGCTCCAGTAATCAGCTGCAATGATATGTGGATTTGGATGAGGATTGGTATGCTTGAGTTGTATCTCGCATCGCATGGCCTTGATATGGCCAACATCATTCATACCTTGCATCACATGGTCTAGATATGTCCGATAGCATTCATGTCTTACTTCGCATAGTCTTGATACGACTGATTGCATTTATGAACTTACTAGTATATTTCACATTACTCCAACATTGCATTCTGAGCACGCCTATATTGCGCACATACTTTTACCACGCTCTAAGCTTTCTATAAGCTTATGCACGATTAATGTGTGCAGGTGACGCTAGACCATACCTGAGCAGGAGCAGGAGTGTGCCGCAGAGCTTCTAGAGCTTTTGATTATCGATATTGTATTTCCCTTACACATTATACTCAAAGTTTTTTTTCTTAGTGAATTTGTGATGATGTTGTTGGTTGGTGTTTATGGGTTATACTTATGGTTATGCTTATTGTGAATCAAATTTATGTTAAAAATCCTCCTTGTACGATCCAAGGATTGGAACCAGGTATATGGGTGCCAGGAGCTGAGAATCGGGTACTATAGAAGCTATCGGCATCAGATTTGATGATCAGAAATTTTTTGAGCCTGATTTCCAAGTTTGAGGCGTGACAAATCGTTTCAATCTTATCTGAGGAATTCATTGATGACATAGAAAAATAATCACAGTTATGAATGATGAAAAATATACAATTATGTGAATCGAGTAAAGTGGCCCCAATCTGTGAAGAGAAAAAAAAGAAGGACAACCTTGATTGCAATAAGATGGGAATGGTAAAGGACCAACGTCGTCTGTTGGTTCTGTTAGTCGTGTAGAAGAGGAATGGACTATTGTGCAACAATGCAGCAAGAGAAAATGGACCGTATGAAGATTTTAGATCAATAACTCTGATATCATGATAATGTCTGGAATCAGAGAAATTCCAATTGCTTTTTCTATATTATACTTCACTTCAAATTGAGTTTAAATAAAGAACTTACATGTGTATACAAGGAAATCTTACAAGGAAATCTAATTAGAACTAATCCTAATTAAAGTATTACCATACATGACTAATTATATATATGGTGAATAAAGCTAATGCTATACATGACAAATGTACAACTAATGATATCTAATATAATCCCAAATAATCCTACATAATCGACCAGCTTTAGTCTAGGTTGTGTAATCCAGTCCGCCTACACTTCTATCTAGGACCAACTTAGTTTATGAGTAGTGTAATTCTCTACGTCTATGCCTAAGTCATTAGATAAAGGAAGACCTTAGCTCTAAAACATCACCATCTATGCCTCAGTCAATGGATTATTAATGGTTATCTTTTGTAAGATTTTATTCTTTTTTTATTAATGCAATTCAGTTCCTTCTACTCTCACATTGTATTAGTCAATCAATCTTTACTATCATTGTGAGAAAAAGACATTTCAACTGAAAGGTAAAAGGAATTCATTAGAATAACGAACCATTCCCTTTGCAAATCACCTAATCTCTTTTAAAGGTGGAGAATATACGGTCGAATTGTTTAGTTCTCTGTCATAGACAATCACTTTGTAAGTGTACTTATTTGTGTACCTTGTTTGTCAATCACATGTGTCTATGTGTTAGGAAATCAGTTGAGCTCGTGGAAACTAAAGACTAGAGTATCAAAAAGTGAAAAATAAGTAAATGAGGTGCTTGGTGACCCTAACCTTGACCAAAAACAGACCTTGAACCTCTAGACAATCTACTCCTAATAGAAAAATCTTGTTTGATCATTCAAAAGCCTTAAGAGCCTTAATTCAACATGCTTTAATTAACTTTAAAGGTCCCGAGTTGCTGGAAAATAAATTGTACTTTTTCAGTAACCTTCAGTCCCATGGAATCCACCTTTAATTCCACCGAAATCGGCTAAAATAGGACAACGTTCTGAGACATTAAAAATGCTAATTCAGCTGCAACTGAATGCCACATTCGGTCAAACCAAAAACCATGTTCGGTCCAACTGAAGACCATATTCGGTTCGATTGAAAGTGACAAAATATAGGACACAACTTTCATTCTATAGCTTCAATTTTCTGCACACATAGCCCATGGGCCCAACACGGATAATTTCATGCTCATGATCTTTCTAACTATCTCGACACTTAGGGTTAAAGGCTTTCAGTTTGAATTAAGCCAAATTAGACTCTGGCATGCTTGGAATCATGTACACGTGTTAATGAAATTTGGAGTCAAACAGGTATATCTATGAGTGCCAACATGCTCGAAGAGACACTGCATAATGATTATATGTGCTAGCTGATACATTCATAAGATAAGCCGCACCATAAAAAAGTATATATCACTCAAAAGCACCCAAATTCACTTGCAACCCATTAGATATTTTAATTGGTGAGATTTTGGTTCACATGATCATCATGGTGGGATGGATGTATTGGACATGTTGGATGTCATATACATACCACATGAGTCCGTGATGATGAACTATACCACTTTTTATAACATACATTTTTAGGTAATTTCCGCCTTAAAAAATGCACTATCCAAAATTTTGATTGGTCGAGGCATTATTTACTAAAATCAGAATTTCTGAGGAATTTTGTGTAGTAAAATTCTCATAGGTATACCAAGCAATTGTACCAAAATTAGAAAATAAAGAAAATGAGCCGCCAAGTAGAAACTTCTGCTGGCGCTGCGCTAACTCTAGAAGCGGGCACACCTGAAAACCTTCGCACGTTTGTCCATGTGTCATGATTACCACAGAACCGTAGATCATACTGCGAAAATAAAGCAGGTCATCAATTGGTAGGCTTCACGTTTTCAGATGGTCTAAGAAACTGCTTCTCTTTCACTGTACGCTTGGACTGTCCCATAGTTTACAGTTTTGGCTTATTTACAACGTGTATACTCCCCAAAATTCTCATTTAAACTTTTTTTTTCTTTTTTAAAAAAAGTAAATCTCATATAATTTACTGAACTTTTAAAACCCCACATATCTAAAAAGATGGGTAAAAGGTAACACTTTTTTACTCTGAAAATTTTTGGGGCTATTTTTAAAAACACCATTGATACAATTTAGTAAATGGTAAAGATTTTTGGGTTACCTTTATATAATTGCTTTGACGTCTCAAAAAGACTTTTATTATTATTATTATTTTAATTTTAGTGCAGAGGGTTTTCCGCTAATATTGAAATATTTTAAAATAGTAAAATGAAAAATAAATTTTTTTTAGTACCATGTTAGTAGTTTGGATGGATTTCAATTTTGAGAGGATATGACTACGAGATCAGGATCCTAGCCACTTGTAAGTTGGGGGGCTACGGTTGAGATGTCCCGGCCCAAGAATCCACAACAGCAAGCACGATTAATAGAGACCGTTGTTCGTATTTTTCCTTACCCTCTATTTTTCTCATACATGTGTGGACCAGCTGATAAGTAGACCAGCATTTTTTTCTGATTGCATGTTCATGGAGGCCCCAACCTGGCGAGGGGGCAGGACCTCACTGCATTGCCTTAGCAGCTGCCACTGCCCTTCATGAAATGCATAGGATTGGAGAAGAGACCATCTAAAGCAAAACTGAAATGAAGCCCAAGCTTCACTGGGATCACATCCGCTGTACACACAGTTAAAAAAATAAAAAATAAAAAATAAAAATAAAAATAAAAATAAAAAATTAGAAGAAGAAAAAAATGAAGAAGAACTATCCATGGATGTTGAGATTATTTCCACAGAGAGTCTATCTTAATAGGAAACCGACGAATCGTCTCCTACTTGCGATTTGCTCGTCGATCTCATGAACTTCTTGGACGACGATGACGACAAATCTCCCGATCTCCGTCTAAGCATCTGCCGCATCCCATCGGCAACACGGACAGCGGGGTTGGACTTGAATTTGCGACAAAAGGACATGTGATTCCTCACAGCCTCTTCTACCCCGAAAGCCTTTTTGTTATCTCTATTTACCTCATCTCTCACAGCCTCAGCACACAGCCCGCATAGCCATTTCCCTTCGAATTTCGCAGTCACATCGCGTATGTAATCTTGGGTGCAATCCTCTTTCAATCCACAGCACTCACACTTGACTGATTCAATTTCCATCAAATTTGAATTGCAAATTGATTGCATCAGATCAGATCGGACTTTCAAGTGTGGAATTGAGAGGGGAAAAAGAACATGGTTGGGTGATGTGGTGGGAAATGTGAGGAATTTTACAAAAATGGAGAGTGGATTTTCGTGAGGGAGAGAGGTTTAAATGGAGGGAGTTATAAGGAAGAGTAATGATAAGGGGATTCTCTCAGGAACTATTCACCCTGTAATACCGACACGTGTCCTCTGCCCTCACTTTTAATTATAGTGAGGCTGCAGGTGCGACATAAATACTCATAGGCCTGCCGTTATGTTTGTCTGAAATCTACTCAGTTCACGATTTGCCACGGATCATTGCAAGACGATCATTAGAAATCAGGCCCATCCATGACTCAAAGTGGACCACACCGCTGAGAATAAGGGGATAGGACACACCGTTGAATAAAAAGTCATGGATAAAGTAGTCTTCTGTTTTTCCCTTGTTTCTCCATGTACTCACCTTACGAATGTGTTGGATGTCATGAAAATAGAACGGTGGACCCCTTGAGATTTCATTGCTGGATATCTATATTCCTACGTTTGCTTATAGTGTGGCCCACATGAGTTTTGGATTGGCATGATTTCCAAGCCTAACTCTTAAAATGTGCTGGCTTAAGGACAATGGATGTCAGATATTACATCATGGTAAGGCCCCGCAGGGGGAGCGGATTGGATACTTAACGCTTCCGTAGCCTTTTGGCTGACCTGGTAAATTGGCATGGGTAGATATCAACCGGCTGTTTCCTTTTCAATAAATGCTCTTCCAAATGGAGATCCGTCCGCGGATGTTTTTCTGCTTGCCGTGAATGAACTCGGTCACGCACAGGTAATTTTTTATCTAAAAAAAGGACGTGGATTTCATGTGAAAGACTTTAACCGGAAGTTCCTGCGCAGGAACTCAGGTAAGGCTTATTATGTTGTTTTTGAGAAATTCTACTCCTTGATCCAATTTTTGAGTTCAGTTCAGGAGATGAAGCCAAAAATGAACGGTTTCCAGAGCTCAAGTGGGCTAAAAACATGAGAATTAAACGTCTACAGTTAAAATATTTGTGAGCCATAGAAGTTTTGAGTCATGCTAATATTTGTGATTTTAGTTCATCCCAGTAGGAATGAAGTTATTAACGGTATGGATGGCTTGTAAACATCACTGTCGAACCCATGTAGATTTTAACGGTAGGAATTTCCCTAACCACAATTTCCTTTAGTACGACCTACTGAGATTTGGATACGGTTCATTTTTTTCATCATGTCCTTAAATGAACTCAAAAAATGAATGGAAGGAGAGGATTTCTCACAAACATCACAATGGACCCCACCTGGGTTCCCAGCACAGGAACTTCTTGCGAAAGGAAACTGCGTCCAGAAAAAACGTAGGTAGAGTTTACCGGTATGTGGCCAAGGGAAGCGGATTGCGTACTCAGTAAACTCTATGGGGTCTACCGTGATTTATGTATTTTATTCAGTCTGTCCATCCATTTTATAAGATAATTTTATGGTCTTACCTCAAACACATATTGTAACACCCTAAATTTTTTCCAACCTAGAGTTAGACGTCCTTAGGCAATGGGTTAATCATAACACCTTGGTAACCTCTCATAACTCAATTCCAAAGCCAAAGAAATCATTTATGACTAAATCCTTTAGAAATTTAACGTGAATTAACTAGTGCTACACTAGATTTCCTGTAAAATTAGCACCAACTACTTTAAATACGATCTGTAAGACCCAAAACCTATAGAATTGTTAACGCTATGTTATCCTAAAATCTAGGATCAAACTCTAAACGTAGTTGCTCTCTAGAATACTTTATAACTTCATATTGGATCTAGACCGCACGTCGAAAGTCTTATAGCGATGAACTTGGACCAGTATGACCGCCTAGTTGGACTTGACTATCTCCTCGAAAATCAAGGCCAAACGATGTCCTGAGAGCATTTCCTTGAGTCCGGAGTGAAGAGAGTGAGAAAATAAAGATTTTTAAGAAATTAAATATAATTTTAAGTAATCTGGAACGTGTAGCTTGCGCGATATTTCTAAGCGTTCTCACCGTTAGATTTCAACTCAAATTCACCCTCGGATCAGGAAAGGTGGCCCATACATGTCAAAGTACTTTTAGCCCTGATCGAATTTCGGTAACCGTTGAATTGAAGCTGGTCTGCCACGGTCGATCTGAAAATCCGATCGAACTGAAAACTTAGCTTGACATAGATTCAATATTAGAGAGCTTAAGTCCGACCGCATTTAGTAACAAGACCTCCAGAAGTGCTCCGTTGGATCGAAATAAGTCCGATTTGGTTATAATCGAAGTATACCATGGCCCTAGGGCCATTTTCATCAATTTAGAGCCTATATAAGAGGCTTAAATTCCCTCTCTCATATCTTATACGAATTTTCTAAACCTAAGGGAGAGAGAAGAAAGAAAGAGAAGGAAAGAGAGAGAGAAGATGGTGAAGGTGTGGGAGTTATTCTTGAGAATCGCTTCTGCTATTTTAGTGTTTATTCATCACATCCGTGTTGCTACTACGGCGATTCTGACTTCGTTCTTAGGTAAGAAGACCTAACCCTAATCTGTTATAGGGTTTCAAATGTTTCAAGTAGTAAAATAGCTAACTCCACACATGCTATAGGTTGACATTTCATCGTTGACGAAGATTTAGAGTCTCTGTCGAGTTCGTTACGATTATACGGCATAAGATGCGGACTATAGATGTTTAGGTTATCATTTCTCAAAGCTTTCAATGTCGGTTAATGGTAGATTACTGACGTGGATGCTATTTTACATGTAGAACATGTTATCCGTTTTCCGTTTCGGTTAAATACGAAGAATATGAAATTTTGTATATTCTACGTATTCGTAGAAAATACTATATACGTATAAAATCTGAAATTGTGTTTGCCATGATTAACTGTCATGTGTATATGCTAGTTATATGTGTGACGACTCCTTGGTGAAAGGGTTCGCCCTAATGTATGTCTTGGTAAACATACGCTATGTATGTTAGTATGTGTAGTCTAAGTGTTTGTGATAATGACCAAATGAGTATAGAAACTGTATTCGTGCTTGCCACGACTAACTGTCGTGGATATATGATTATTTTTAGGCAACAACCCTTTGACGAAAGGATTTTCCCTAATATGTATGTTACCTGATATATAACTTGTACGATGAATTGTGTAGGCTAAGTGTTGATAAAAATGTCTGAATGAGTTGTAGTTAGTAAGGTGTACCTGTATGCCGATTGAGACATGATTCTCAATCTCCTTAGTAATGTGTATGATTTTCTCCATGTATGTCATATGCTGATGATTGTTTGTTTATGAATTGAGTATGTGAGAATTCATGTTTACATTGCTTTTCAGAACATGCTTAAATGATAGTATAATTTGAATTATTGCTCCGCTACTGCTTTAAGTATTTCATATGAATATTTGATGTAATGGAATGTGGTTGGGGCTATTGTATAGTCCAGGAAATCGGTAACACGCCTTGAGTTCGTGGCCGAGACCTATTCGCTACGTAAAACGTGTTTGACGAATCCGAATCGTGCGTTGCTTGTCGACAGTGGTTAGGGCACACGAGGTACTTATGCACTTCATATCGATCAACTCAACGGGCGCTCGTACTAGTCGAACTCGTCAAGTAACCCGATTAGCCCGATGTATGTTAATTATGTATGGACGCTACTGCTTGAATTTAAAGTACTAAACTTACCAGTAAAATCCCTATCAACCGTGGTACCTCGATCCGCTAAGACTCATGAGCCGGGCATGGTGGTATGGGACACCGTGGTCGAGCTGTTGGCCTACGCTGGGGTGACGAGCCTCCGCGTAGTGACCAGTGAGCAACCTTGTCTTGTGAGCCGATTGTGGTGGTATGGGACACTACATTCGAGTTGTAAGCCTACACTGATTTGGTGAAGGGGGAGTGGTGTAACGATTACGAGTAACAGCCTTGGAAGCCCTTGTAGTGATCTCGAGCGTACTCTTAGTCTACGTGGAGGCGACGACCCTTCCGTAGCAACAAGAGTACAAACTAGGCTTGTATTGACTTGGTGATGGGGGAGTGGTGTAACGATTCCGTGTAACAGCCCTGACAGCCCTTGAAGCGACCTAAAACCACACTTCGTATGAGATATGTTAGGACTGACGACCCTAGACTGAATCATTGTTGGGAAATGATACAAGGGAGGTACTTTAGCTTCCCAATCCTGCTGTATGAAAAGGACTAATAACAATTCGGTAATCATGTTCATATCGCACTGCATGTGCCTAGAAGATGTAGAGCACTGAGGGATGAAAGCATGCCGCGAACGTGAGATGGTGTCGAATGAGGGAGTATGTAGGCAAGGGCATGCATCATTATTGCATCTCATCCTTGTTTTAACAAGAGTATCTAGGAATGTTAATTGTACTGCTTTATCATTACCGCTTGACTGATTTGATAACATGTTAATCTTTACTCTATTGTTCCACTGAGTTAGCTACTCACTTCCACGTTACGGAACAGTGTTGTACACACCAACCAGACCCTGTCTTAGTTTCACGTGAGGGCAATGCTTGTGAAGCGGAACCGGACTTTGCTTTTTGATGATGAGTTCTCCTACATGTAACTCTCTGACGGGTCTATTTGACCTGGAGTTGCACCGATGGGGCTTCGGTATTTGGGATAGAAGACATTACATTTTTCTCATTTTGTGCATTTTGTAATCAAACTTGTAATTGTTAACCTAGTGACATTCATACTATGAGGGATTACCATCACTCTTATCTAGTTTATATACTTATCACAGTCTTCCGCTTGCATAATTTAAACGCCTGTCGAGTATGATATGCTGTTTTTGGTGTAATCCCAATCATGTTCAATGCCCTTCTACAGACAATATTCAATCATCATTATCTATTTTGCATAAGTGATGTTTTAGAACTCGGGAGTTGGGTTTCTACTCGACCTCCGATTTTCAGGATGTTACACATATAAAAGGTTAAAATCAACCACACTAAAGGAAACAGTGTGAATTGAATTTATACCGTTGAAAAATTCTTGGGGGCCATAGAAGTTTTAGATCAAGATTATATTTATTTTTTACCTTCATCCATATTTTTTGATCCTTTGAACAGTTTGGAAGAAAAATAAACATAATTGTGGGGCCTGGAAAGGTTTCAACATTATTTGCATTGTTTCTGAGATATGGTCCACTTGAGATTTTTATAAGCTTTAATTTTAAGCTCAACCCATAAAATTAGATGGAAAAAAAGATTGAAGGTACGGATAAATCACATAAATTTATAGTGGGCCCAACTGATTTTTCTCGATATGACAGTCTAATTTCATGTCCGAGTGGGTGCATGGTGGAATCGGAGAAAGATTCGCTAACGATCTAACGGAACAGCATTTATACTAAGGGAACGTACCATTAGTATCTAACCAATGGTGTTTTGCCACGTCACTTCAGTAGCCAAAAGGCTGAAGGTTTCAGTATCCAATCCCCTGCCCCAGCGGGAATGCTTGGTGCAGGAGTAAAGGACACGTGTTGTTGTAATATAGGGAGTCGTCTATGAGGGAATCACCCAAGCATTAGTATATACGGAAACCTGCCATAAATTGCTCCATGTTCCAAGGGGTGGACATTGTGGGGGGTGGGAAACGAGACAATGTGGTTGGGGGAGGGGTCTCATGTTAGGGCTTGTTTCTATCATTCTATTTTACATTTTTAAAACTACACATTCATTGGCGGATGGTTATTAGGAATCGGATTCTTGAATTATCCCCACTAATGTCATTTTCTCATGTATGCTCTTAATTACTTGCACGCATGCACGTAACATCCATATGTGTGGCACACATATATATTACTCAGATTAAACCGTTGAAACCACAGGGCCCACCTTAGAAGGTCGTAATCTCAAAATCAAAATCAATAATGTCTGATTATTCGCTATTTGTTTGTTGAATTCGGACATTTGATTACTTTCCATCCTAACCGTCTATTTAACTTTGACCAATCGGTTAGGGGTAGATATCCCAGATTTGATAAGTTGAGTATATTATTCTGTCACACGTGCTAATGTGGCACATTTTGTGCCGTGGGTCGTCCCCTCACCAGATAACCACGCATGCATGAGACGAGGATAGCTAAAGAAAGTCTACATTTGATGATGATGTGGCCCACCTGGTGAATGGATCAGGTTGGACTATAGACAGATCATGTTCTGAGGGGGGCCATCTGAATAGCTCAAATATCGTGAACACGTGCCTTGTTGGCACGTTATCTGCGACTCCGTGGATACTTTTTAGTGCAAGATGGTTGCATGGCTCGACTCGGCTTCACTTAGCTTGTTTTAACTTGGCTTGATAGGCTTCTCCTGGATAACTTGAATGCGTCGGCGGTGTCTTGAGATGATTTGTGTTGACTTGCAAAAAATACTTCCATTATTAACTGTCTTTTAGTTTCCATTATTATTGCATTTTAGACTTATGCTCCAGTGCACGAAGAGCGCACTGTGTAAGTCTAGTGCTCGTGCTTGGAATGGAGGGACGGTGCAGCCCTTACGGTGGGGCCACTGTGATGTATGTATTCTGTATCACTATTCATCCGTTTTTCATATCATTTCGGGGCATGAAGCCAAAAATAAAGAAGTTCCAAATCTAAAGTGAACCATACTCTAGGAAATAGTGGTGATTGACCACCCTCCCATTAAAAACTTCTTAGGGTGCACATTAATATTTCGGCAGTATTTATTTACCATCCAATCTGTTGATAAGGTCACATAATATTCAACCACCACTGTTTCCTACAGTATGGCACGCCTGATGATTGGAACTGCTTCCGCTTTTGAATAGTTTCTTAAAATGATCTCAAAAAAAAAGGATGTACGGTGTGGATTCAGACTGCACACATCAAAGTGGGGCCTCACCTTCTTGGTTGAGGCCGGGGTCTCACCTAATCCGCTCCTGCAATGGAACACTTAGACAGTCCAATTGCTTGGCCTATACTATTGATTAGGTTGATCAGATAACTCATGGGCCACCATGAAAACATTATAGTGATCTGATCAATGGCATTAAATATGGACAGTCTGGATCATTTTGCATAAAATAAGTATAAGCAACCATTCAAACCATTTATTTGCTGGGGACTATCATGGATTGCTTGCAAATTTAAAGAATGACTTTTGTTAAGCAATCATAATCATGCCATCCATGTCTAGGAAGAACGACAGCTACAGAAGATAGGACAAATCAAGACCGATTATGTAATTAGAATTTTAACGAAATAATACCTCTAATATCGTATTTACATTACAGTACATTTTAAAATTATTTTTTTATGAAGGTACCTCATTAATCAAGATATTTGTCAAATGGTACCTTCCATAGTTCCATTAGTTTTTCCTCATCTCCCTAAAGTGCTTTTTCTAAATTGACAAAATTGTCCATCATTAATATTTTAGTTTAATAACCTGAATGTAAATACGGGCTCTTGGGCATGTGACACAACACCACCGAGGGTGGTACCGTGTTGACATAACAAAGTTTTTGTCGGGATTTAGTCTGCGAAATCACACGAATATGGATCTAGGAAACCAAACCAATGGCACCAAGTAAGCACGAGAAAACACAAAGATTTAACGTGGAAAACCTTTTCGGAAAAAAATCATAGCACAAAACGATAAATAATTCACTATGAAAGCATAAATTACAAAGACAGAGAGAGAGAGACTTACCTGATTCGAACAACCTCGAATCTCACCCTTGCTACACCTTTTAAAACCCTAGAACCCCTTCTAGAAACTCTTATAATACCTTTAAAAAACCTTATCATTCATTATAAAGGCCCTAGGGATTCCTATTTATAGTTTAGGAAACTCCACTTTCGCATCGACTTTGGAATAGTCCGAAAATCGCTTCAAATTTATGCAGTCCGTGCGCAGTCTAAATACCTTTAAAAAGCCTTATCATTCATTAGAAAGGCCCTAGGGACTCCTATTTATAGTTTAGGAAACTCCTCTTTCGCACCGACTTAAGAATAGTCTGAAAACTGCTTCAAATTTACGCAATCCGTGCGCAGTCTGCGTAACCTTCGACTAGTAGATCCAAGGCTTCGACTGGTCTAAGGACCCCCTCGATTGGTCGAGCCTGTTCCTTGACTGGTCGAGCGTCCAAGAAATCTCAAATACGTTATTGCTGGACTTCGAGTTGAACAGGCTTCGACTAGTTGAGGATTTCTCAAATTTTTTATATTTAAGACATCTGGTAACAACAGTTTTGCGGTCCCCAATTGTGATGTATGTTATATCCATGTTGTCCATTCATTTACATGATCATTCTATAGCATGAACACAAAAATGAGGTAGATCTAAAGCTCAAGTGGACCACACCTCAAAAAAGCAATGGGGACAACGACGTGTACCATTAAAACCTTTATAGGGCCCACCATGATGTTTATTTTACATCCAACCTATTCATCACGTCACTATAATATCCCAGTCTTCTAGTATTCGGCTCTCTCGGATGTCACCTAGAAAACATTTTGATTTAGTATAGTGTTTGCATGTGCATGAGCACGCATAAGCCCGACATATAGGAAAATTTGACATGACCCTATACCTAGGAGCCCGAACCCGAGTGGAATTTGCTCTCAGCTCACCGATACTATAAGACCATATGTATGACCCGGATTCCCGGATCCCCAACCTAGTAGGCTAGAACATCAGATTAGGAATGACATACCCTAGAAGTGCATCAAATTAAATAGTTAGATCAAGGATTTAATCAATGCGACACATTTGATCAGTCCCTAGCACCCTAGCGATTGAGCCTTTGTTTGATCTCACCAGGGGCTACAATTCCCAAGCCGTGCTTTCCATCTTAACAAGAAGTGCTTTTCTGATATCATTATTAGATAATGCTCAAATTACAGTCTATCGAAAATCCTCTGATAATCGCAACGCATCATACACACTTAATCAAGATGGTATACCCTTTAAATGGCTCATCACATCATAAGTTACTTTTTTAGCTTTATTCCTTTCTTCTTTTCTGTTATCATCGTGATGTGTTCCGGATGCTTCTCCCTCTATTATTTCAAATCTTTGTTTCTATAAGGGGCTTGTCACTCTTTTTTCGAATCGCAGTGTGAGTACTGCTGCTTTGCATAGACTATCCGAAGATCTGGTAGTAGTTGCATTGTAGTTCTCGTTCTTCTTGGCCTCCGTTCTTTCATACACTGGTTCTCAAGCAGATAATACATTCACTGTCGCTCTTCTATTCCTTTCTTTCTCATTTTCTTTCACAATCTCACCTCTATTTATCATCCTTTACAGTATATTCTTTAATGTGTAATAATTATCCGTAGGGTGTCCCAACAGGAAATGATAGTGACAAAAATTTCTTTCTTTGGTTTTGTCTACCTCTTTTAGACGTCTAGACGAAGGTAACTCTATCATTCTAGTGACCGGAAATTGATTCATCATAGGTATGACGTCTTCTCTTTCAAACATGTATCATTTGTGAGAATCAAGGTGTCTGGGTCTTTTTTCACCCACTCTTCCTCTATAACAATTCCTATCTTCTCTCTTCTATATCTTTCGTCTATCACACGAAACGTCAATTTCTTTTCTCAGTCAACGAAATTTTCCATTAGTCTGTTTTGTACCTTTCTGCCTATCTCATTCTGAAATGCTGACATTTTCCTGGTCATCAATTCCAATTCATGGGCCTTCGTGACTAGTTCGTGAAAGGTCCTTATGTCGGCACTTGTAAGTCTGAATGCGATTCCTGTTTCCATGGAATTTAGACACATTTATACCTACTCTTTTTCTTCGGGCAGTTGCCTGTATGATGCCCCCAAGGTCTTCCATCGATCAATGAATTTCTCCACGGGCTCATTTTCTCTCTACCATACAGAAGCTAGTTCTGTAATACTGACATTCCAATCAAATAAGAAGAAATTTGACATAAATGTGTCTTCCATATGCTCCCAAGTTCTTATTGATTCTGGTGCTAGATTTGAATGCCACCGGAACGCTTTCCTTATTAAAAAATAGCCAAACAGTCGCAAACAATATTGTGGGACAGTAGAAAAGTTACCCATAATCGTGATGAAATTCATAAGATGCTCTTCTGAAGATTCATCTCCATTGAATTTTTGAAAATTTGGGTGTTTGAAGTTGGCTGGGAATGAAACATCTTCCACTTCCCTGGGATATGACGTTCTATACCAGAATCTTCTAGAATGCACGCAGTCTCTCTCGATTCTGACAACTTTTGTGATCACTTGCTGCATCTCATTATGTGTTATCACCCTCGTCGTAGGAGCAGATCCGTGCGAATCTACTTTGGGTGGTTGCGAGCCTTCGGGCTGTTGATCATGGCCATTCATGGTGGCCATCATAGGAGGGGCTACAATTTGAGGCACATTATGTGAAAGAGTGGCCAAGGCTTCTCAGAGGCTCCTACATTCCTCCATTAATGTTCTCTGTGCTTATGCCATCTCGGTCATGCGCTCATCAACAGTTGGCAACAGATTCTAACTTGTCTCTGCCATACCTACGACAGCTTCTCCACTTCCTAACAAAGTTGTTATGGGAGTGGGATAAGAGTGCATCAGCGTGAGAGGACTTGACAAGAGGGGATTCTTGTTGGACTCTTTAATACTGTCGTATGATTTGGCCGATCATAATATGGCTTATGGAGACGTCGTTTGTGGAGATGTAGGGGATGGTATGTCTTTTACAGGTAACTTCCCCTTTTCTTTCCTAGTCCATCAGACATTTGCGGCAAGCAAAGTCGAAAAATCTTGTGACATTAAGGGATAAGGGGACTTTCCTAGATACAATGCTAGTGGGGTGAGCTTAGGGTTTCTTCTAGCTATGCTCCTTGTTACTGGTCCCCTAATCATCCGTGGTGGGGTAACTTGACAGTTGTGCAAGCTTGAGTTCTCGATTTTCGGCGGGAGATGATGACCCATTCATCATCGTTATCTCATGCAAGTGGTGATACATATATTACTCCGGCAGTAGCTTGTGACATATCCCTTTTAACCGGAATTGGCTGGTGTGGAGTCAACTGGTACTTTTGGCTCAGATGCTGATTACAAGGATATTCTATTACAAACCCAGTTAGTATGAAATAGAAAATTGTCTTGGTCTCGAATGTTGCCATTGCAGTCTTGTTTGAATGAATTCGATCTTTGTCAGAGCAATTCATGATACTTATAAGTATTTAGATAAATTTGTACTTTATCTTAGAGATGAAGGGGGGATTTTCCCGTTGAGAGTCGCCATTTTGGTGTTGATATGACGCCAAACAATGATGAATTTCTCTAAATGGTTTCTAAGTTAGTATCAATGAGAAGGTCCCTAGTAGAGTTGTCATTTTGTTTCAACAAGAAATGAATTTATTTGACTTGGGGAATTATCTCATTCGACAATAACGAAGAAAAGACAGAGAGAACAATCATCACAATGTGTTTTATTAATTCTGAATTCGTTTACAATCTCTTTTATCCCTTGATTCCAAGATAAAGCGCACATAATTACAAAGCATAGGTATTAAATAAGTTCAAATATCAATTTTGACAACATTCCGGCTCGATTTATTCATCTCAGCCAGAGAAGTGTTGTGCAGATTGAACATCTTTCATTCTTTCTTTCAATTCATCTAGAATAGAAGCCTCTTGTATAAGAATACTGATTCCGAAGAATAACTCGCAGTAATTTAGAAAAATTGACAACATATCCACACTACACATCATATCTGCGCAACAACATGTTGTTGCACGTTCTGGCGCATTGGACATAGTCCATATTCTTCTTCTTCTTCTTCTTCTCTAAGTACCTGTCAGGGTACTTAGAGGTGTTCTTCTTCTCAGGAACTTTGATCTCTGGTGTGTGTCTAAATGAAAGGCAGAATGGGGTTTTTATAGATCTTCGCACATGTAAACACTCGATCTTTGTGTCATGGGACCCATCTTGCACAATACTTCAACCTCTTAGCGTGCAACCAATATTCTCCCCTTCACAATGTTGCGCGGACCCACGCAACCATTATTCGTTGCGTGGTCCTGCACAACACTAATAATCATCAGCTTCTATTCTTCTTTGCTTTACTTAATTCCTTCAAGTTCTTCAACACTTATCGTCATTTTTATGCTCCAACAACCACTCTATTCTATTGTGGTGTTTTTGGGGCGAAGAATTCATGCCGGATTCCATTTTCATTACAATATTTTTGGAATCAGTCATTCTCAAATTCCCCACCATGATCACTCAATATACGTTTTATATAATATCCCTTCTCACTTTGGAGTCGTTTTGCCATTTTTTGGAATTCATCAAATGCATCAGATTTTTTTGAAGAAAGCCGACCCAAGGAAATCTGGAGTAATCATCTACAACTACCAGGAAGTATCTCCTTTTACCATGACTCTCAACTTTGGTGGGACCAACTACATCCATATGTTACAAGTTAAGTGGTTTAGAAGTTGTTATGATGGTTGTCTTTTTATATCCAACTTTTATCTGTTCACCTTTAAGACAATCATCGTACACAATCTTCTCTTCCTTCCCAATCTTAGGAAGTCATCTCACCAAATTTTTTGAGATTATGTAACATCCCAGATTTTCGCTATTTTGGATATTTAAAAAACCCTTGAATTTCTTTTAAAAAAATTAACTTATGTTATCACCTACTGACCATTAACACATGATGTTAGCCTATACGTGGGTGGTACTAGTAAAGAACCGCACAAATTCGATTAATCAACCATAAAAAATCAACGAATCCGCCCGATCACTTAAGCATCGAGTTTAGCCTTGTGGTTTGTTCACATAGGGCCCAAATCTAGCGAACCCATCATTAACTAATCAAGATGACCACAACTAAATTAAAGACATACTTAAAGCCAAGACAACTATGGGTTGGATCTTAATTATTAAACCAAATTAACTCGGTCACTCATTTAGCTTAAGAACCAACAATCTAGAGTGATCATGACTGAATAACCATTTTAGCTAATTTTAAATAGGCCACACTATGAACTTAGTTAATCCAAACCTTAACAACTACGCCCAAGAAATCTCCTTACCCAATTCATTCAAAAAATGCTCCGATTATTTGAAAAAGCTTTAAACCACTCGTTAGTTGGTCACTAGTTCCGAAATTATAAAATAATATCCATCTCATTGGGCTTAACATCCATCGCGAATGGTGGACCCAAACAACGCCCCAAACTAAACAACTTGGACCGTGAAGATAGAGCTTGAAAGGTTCAACTCTCTATGACTTGAAACTTGAAACTTGAAACTTAAGTGAGTTAGCCCACCACTAAAACGTTGAAGTTACAACTTTCCAACCATTGAATTGCAACTAAACTCAGACCATGAGTCAGGGATATTTCCCTGCTCATATTTGTATAACTGGGGTACTGATTGAACACCAGTGACTGTTGATTGTAATTCAGGCCCCCACATCCAATCGGGTCATCCGTTTGCCCCCAAATTCGAACTAACCACTCATACGACAATGGGAACCTGCCCCATGACACAGGTGGGTCAGGGGGCCACTGAAATGGCCCAAGGGACCAGAAATCAACCCACTAGGGGCATACATGTTAGAATAAGAGCTCCTAGGGCCATCTAGATGAAAATTTCAGATTATATAAATCTAAGAAATCCACTCCTTCACTCCCATATGAATTTTACTGCAAGAGAGAGAGGGAGAGTGGGGAGAATAAAGACAGAGGGAGCTCTAAAGGAGCTAAATTTTGAGAAATTCTCCCTCCTAACTCAACTCACATCGGGGCCCACGACTCTGTCGCCTTTGAAGTGGCCCACCAGCAATTAGAAGGTAATCAGTCCACCCCCCTTACCAAATTTTAAGTGTCCTAAGCCACTTACATTTTCTCTAACATGCAAACTCTATCGGCGCAAGGCTCCAATACACCAACCCATGGGACCAAAACTGTAAGATCAACATCCCAAACTCTCGGACGTTTCCTAGGTGCAAACCATTAGCCTTAGGTGGCCAATTATTGAACCTAGGCCAAAATTAATGATTGTGTGTGTAAATTTACAGTGCATGCTGATTTGTAAGAAGTTCATTGGTAGTTATTTCACTATAAATCTACCAAGTATGTTTATAATAATAAATGTTTAGCTTCCATGCTAGATTAGGCTAAGTTATTAAATTTCTTTCCTCTTCTTTGTTTCCCTTTTAGTTATGTAAAACTTGAAATTAATTTATCCTCAAACCTACAACAATTTGGGGGTCATGTGCCGCATGTCATCAATATGCTTAGATTGGGTCAAATGTGTATGATTATTAACATGCATGCCTGAATTTTCTACAACTAGGAGTAGTTCATGATCTTCTATAGATGCTAAGTAATTTAAATAATTTTTTTGGGTTGGCCAGTAAAACTTCAAGGGCTGCATGGGCAGCCCCACCGGTTGGCCTGCCTAATGACCAATCTGACCAATTTAAGTCAAACATAGATATCTGATAGTAGTTGGACTACATGGGATGCTCACACCCAATGTCGGGTGTTTCGTAGTTCACCTGAATCGAATAAATTGGCCCACTAACTTACCAATCATATTCGTTAACCATGTATGTTCATGCCTGTTTGAACCTGAGGCACACCACGTCCATATAGCGTCCACTGGTAACAATTATGATATGATCCATAAGTCTCAGGAGTTGGGTATGGTGGAATGAGACACTATGTGTAACATCCTGAAAATCGGGGAGTCGAGCAAAAACCCAACTCCCGAGTTCCAAAATGTTATTTATGCAACATAGATATGTATGATTGAATATTGTCTGTGATAATGCATTAAACATGAGTGAGATTAAGCTAGAACAACATATCATACTCCAGAGACAGTTAAATTTACAAGCGGAAGACTGTGATAGTATGTATAACATATATAAACTGTTGTATGTCTCCAGAGTGTGAACATATTACCAGGTTATACACATACATGTATAATCCAAAAGTAGACGAAACGAATATACATGAGTGCGCTAAAAATATAAAATGATAAATGTCAAAGTATCTAATCAACCTCCCTGCAATCCCGTCAATCAGAACACGCATAAAGGAGGGATCCTCATCATCATCAAGTCCGGCTCCGCCTCACAGGCCGCGCCATCATCTGCAATCACAAAAGGGTCTGGTGGGTGTCCAGGAACACCGTCCCGTAACGTAGGAGTGAGTAGCTAACTCAGTAGAATAATAGAGCAAGGATTAACATGTTTTTAAATCAATCATGCAATAATAGTAAAGCGGTAAATCAAACAATCCTAATACTGTTGTTAATGCAATATGACATGACGTGATGTATGCCCTCACCGACAATCTCCCTCATACGACACCATCTTACGACCGCGGCATGCAATCGACCCTCAAGTGCTCCACATCTTCCAGGCACATGCAATGGTATGGTGATATGATTTCCGAGTTATTATTAGTCCATTCAAACAGCAGGATTGGGAAACTAAGGTACTTCCCTTATATCAATCCCAACACAGATCCTGTCTAGGGTCGTCACTCCTAGTAATCTCATACGAGGTATATTTTGTAGGTCGCTGCAAGGGCTGCCAGGGCTGTTTCACGCACTCGTTGCTCCGCTCCCCCATCACCTTATCAATACAGGCCTACTGTACTCTACTGCTACTGAAGGGTCGTCGCCTCCCGTAGACTCAGAATACGCTCGTGGTCACTACAAAGGACTCGTCGTCTGATCAGTGTAGGCCGACAGCAAGAATAGTGTCCCATACCACCATAATCTGCTCACGAGACTAAGTGCTCACTGGTCACTACGGGGAGGTTTGTGGCCCCAGTGTAGGCCGACAGCTCGACCACGGTGTCCCATACCACTATGCCTGGCTCATGAGTCTTCGTGGATCAAGGTACCATGGTTAACAGGGTTTACAATGGTAAGTTCAGTACCCTAGGTTCAAGCAGTTATGACTCATGCAGGGTGAACATACAACGGCCAGTCGGGTTACTTGACGGGCTCGACTAGCACGATTGCATCTCAAGTTGAACGACATGAAGTGCATAAAACACTTCGTGTGGCCTAACCACTGCCGCCAACTCCAAAACACGGCTCGCGTTCATCGACGCGTCGTTCGTAGCGAAGATAAGCTAACCACGAATTCACTCGGTTACCGACTGCCTGGACTAAGTATAGTCCCAAACAATTATGGAATCACATCAGCATTCATATGAGAATATTAGAAATGAAATACAACCATGTGAGCATGTTAACACATGTTATATCGTACAACTTAAGTAAATCATCTGACACATTCCTTTCATACATATAATGAAATTATGCATATCGCTAACATATATAGGAAATCATTTCCATCAGCATATTAATTGAGAATTCAATCTCAATCTAAATCATAATGAAATCATCAAGCACATGTTATAACTTACAACTTAAGCGAATCATCAAGCACATGCATTTCATTCATATTATGAAATCATGCATATGGCTAACATGTAGGAAACCATTTACACTAACATATTAATTGAGAAATTAATCTCAAACTAATTCATAACACCATTTAATTCAATACATACTAATACAAGCATTTATACAAACACTTACACTACACACTTAAGTCTACATATAGTATGTCGACCCGAAGTGCGCAATTAGGCGAATCTCTTTGCCAAACTAATTATGCACGTATTCCTAACATTCTAATGCGACAATAAACCATGTCAATCACATCAGAAAAAAATGCATGAAAACAGTACTTCCTATAAATGACTAAAATGCCCTAAATCTCATATTCTTCGCTGGTTTACGAAACAGGAAACGGACAACATGTTGTACATGTCAAACGGCGTTGCCGTCGATAATCTACTATTAAACGACATTAAAAGCTTTGGAAACAGTCAAGTAAAGCGTCTAAAATCCGTACCTTGTCTCTTATGGATGTGTAAATTCGAACGGAGCGTATACGCGTCGTCTACGGTGATTAGAGAGCCTAATACACAAGTTCTATTAGCTACTTCGCTAGGAAACGAAAGGAACCTCAAATCAGCAACCTTTAGGGTATTTTCTTACCTGAAAACGTGGAGGAATCGCCGGAAAAGTGATCGGAGTGCGTTGCCTAAGCACGTACAGCACGTGGCATAAGCAGCAGAGAATTCTCTCCCACCTTCTCTCACAAACTCTCACCTTTTCTCTCTCCCAATCTAGAGATTTTTGTAAATTCGGATGGGAGAGAGGAGTGAGGGTTTCAACCCCTTTTATAATCCCAAACTTGCCCGAAATAGGCTCCGGTACAAAGTTCACTTAGTGCATATCCAAATCGGGGCTGTTTCGGTCCAAAATATGCTTTCTGGTGGTCCCCTGACCGAATGCGATCGGACTTAAGCTCACGCGTACCAGATTTAGCACGTATTAAGTTTTCAGTCCGGCTGAGTCCGCAGATCGCACATGGCGGACCAGTTTCAGTTCAGCGGTCACCGCACGTAGATCAGGGCTAAAAGTCTCATGATATAAAATAGAAATTTCTCCTGATCCGAGGGTGTAATCTGGCTGAATTCTGATGGTCAGAACGCTCAATACTGACGCGTCAAGTCATGTGCCAGATTTGAATTTGAAATTCCAATTCTGTCCCTATTCGCACTCTCTTCGGTCCGGGCTCAATGAAATGGCCTGTGATTATCGGTTTGACTTGATTTTCGAAATGAGTGTCAAGTCCAGCTAGGCGGTTCTAACGGTCTAAGATAGGAGGTATCAGACTTTCGACGCACAGTCTAGATCCAATACAAAGATTCAAAGTGGTCCAGAGAACAAACCTGCTTAGAGTTTGGTCCGAGGTTATAGAGTATTATAGAGTCATTGGTTCTACTCGATTTGGGTCTTGTAGAACTTATTTAAAGTGATCAGGGACTATTTTCCAGCTACTCTAGCGTTGCGCTAGCTAATTTACGCTTAATTTCCATAGGAATTGATCCTAAGTGGTTTCTTTGGCTATGGAATTGGGTTCTGAGCGATTTTTCAGGTGTTTTAGTTGACCCACTGCCTAAGGACGTCAAATTCCAGGTTGGCCAAAATTTGGGGCGTTACACTATGCTAGAGTTGTTGGCCTACGCTGGGGTGACGAGCCTCCCTGTAGTGACCATGAGCAATCCAGGGTACAAACCCACCTCGTGAGCCGGGCATGGTGGAATGGGACACTATACTCGAGCTGTCGCCCTACTCTGGGGTGATGAGCCTCTCTATAGTAACTGCGAGTAAGCCTATTTTACAAAGCCACCTTTTGTATATGTTTTCTAGGAGTGATGAACCCAAACGGATCAAGGATCATGGGTGCAAGGCAACCGCGACTGCCTAGGCCTCACGATTGGGTTGAAGCATTGACTTCGTTAGGGTGTCCCTATTTTCCCAACCTACTGGATGAATGAACATAACTAAATACTTGGTTAATATATTTATATCGCATCGCATTAGTTAGGTTGGCGACTCGGCATTCGATGTTGCACTGAGAGAGTGTTAGACGTATGTGAACGTTATATGGTGTCACTTGAGGGAGTATTGGACAGTGAGGGCATGCTTCATATCACAATAACATGCTTACGCTTTAATAAGAATAACTAGTAACTCTGTGCTCAGAAGCCTTTCATTAATTTCTCCTATGGAATTGATAACTTACATAAGTTATTACTAATGGAATCCACTGAGTTGATCACTCACTCCCACTGTAGGATGCTATTTTAAAACATCAATCAAAATCTATCTTAAATGCAGGTGCCATGGAGCTCGACGCGTTGGATGGGGCAAGTGCAGACGACGAGGAGGAGAGCTTTTAGACAAATCTCCATAGGCTACCTTAGGACTACTGATGGGGCCTCAGGGCGAGGGGATTTTGTGTATATCTTTTAGACTAGATATCTTGATGGGACACGGTCCCGTACATCTATGTGTATTATCTCATTTTGCTAGACACATCTTGTTCACAACCCCAAGCGTAGGGTCATAATGTAGTAATAATCTTAGTGAGATCGAGGTCGAATCCATAGGGACTAAACTTACATGTCTTCTGAATTTAACTAGAACTAGAGCTAGATGAAGAACTAAAGTAGAAATCTAAATTTAAAAGAGTAATTTTGAGTAATGAATAAAGTATCAATTAAAAGTGGGAACTAGGGTGCCAAGGATCCACTTGTAGCAATTGAGATGCTAGCTTGCTTAATTCAAGAGATCCAACTAGAATCAGGGTTATATCCTATCTAGTTGGAAGAAGAGATGGTCAAATCTCTGAATTTCTAATTGATCTAGCCTCAATGGAGGAGAATTGTGGTGAATTAGAAAGGATTCCATCACCCAACCATGCCCAGGAGACAATGGCAAACAACGGGATATACAAAATCTACAATCTTAAATTGAAAAGAAGATATTTAAAGCTATTGCAGATCTATTGTAATTTGAGTCACAACAAACCATTAAAAATTGAAAATATTCCTTAGAATCAACTAGAATTCAATGAAGTTTAAACATAAACATGAATCAAAGTAAAGTAAACATCCCAATCATCCTATAAGCTTTACCACTTAGCCCTAACTAAGAAGTTTAGCCAACCATAGACATGATGGAACTAAAATCTCTTAAGAAAAGCATAAAAACAACCAAGAAAGAAGAAGAAAGACTCTTAGTGGTAGTTCTCCATGCTTTTGCTCCCCTCCTTAAACTCTAGAAGATGCTTAGGAATGTCCTAGGGACTCCTATTTATAGTTGTGAATCTCTATCTTACGCAACGACTTGGAATTTCCTCAAATAGCCTCAAATTATGCAATCGGTGTCAGCCTTGCATTACAACTCGGTACGATTTTGGTAGCATCGAAGTTGGTTCGGTAGCACCGAAATCGTATATGAAATTGTATGTGCAGAGTGCTTAGGTAGTATCTGAAAAGGCCGAGCTTAAAGTCCTAGAGCGGGGTTGAATAGGACTATGCCAAATTTTAAAATAAATACAAAATAAAAAAATAGAGAGTACAATCAAATAATAAAATAGCACATGTAAATAACAACCTCAAATGAATTAGTCTTGAGAGGTTGATACAAACTGAGTTTTAAGGACAACCTAACACTAAAAACCAAAGGCTTATTGCAGAAAAACCTTACTAGAACTTTTGTAAGTATCAAGAACCCAAACTAATAAAAAGGCAAAGGAAATAAACTAAATTATTACAACATTCATCACAAGTGTATAAAGTAAATTACACCATTCATCACAAGTGCATAAAGTAAATTACAACATTCACACACATAAACAAATCCAATCATCCATCACAACTCTAGGAATTATAGTGGTTCATTTGTGTGTACACCAACTATTAGAAAACAGCCACACAACTACTCCATTCCCAATATCCGCACCTACGGGATATTAACTTTCACTATGAAATAAGGTTTTCCAAGGTTCACCTTAAAACCTTCACAATTATGTCTTTCAAACGGGCTTACACACTTCCAAAGACCCCACAATGAGTTTTTCCTGGCTGAATCTCACAAACCAAAATGTTGAAAATTAAATTGCACTTATCTGAAGATTCATATTCTGATGAAGCCCGGTAGAACCAATTCAATGTAGACGAAGATGTTCAATGTCCAGTCTCACAAGTGAAAAGGTTCTAGGTCTAAATTAATTTTAAATTAAATCAACCTGGGCTAGATTGATTTGATTTTGATATCAAAAGAGGGTAAATTACAATTCATTTTTTAATAAAATAGAGTTGAATGGAGATCACAAAATCAAATAACAAAAGCTATTAAAATGAATCTAAAATGAGCTCAATATAGCTTAAAAATGTAGGAACTTATCTCTTAGAGTGATGACTTGATTTAGCTTGGAATGAATGAAAAACTCTAAAATTCATCCTCTATTTATAGGAGAAAATATTATTCTCTCGACTGGTCTAAGGGTCGGTTCGACTGGTTGAAGGACCAACCAATTTTTAAATTTTCTGGCACGATAAGATAAGATTGTTACTCGATTGGTCGAGTGGGACTAAAAAACCTTGATGGACTTTGAGTTGAGCTTGCACGACTGATCGAGCACTGTTCACTTGACTGGTCGAGCAGTCTCCACAACTGGTCGAGGGTCCAATAGAAAATTCTAAAAATTTGTAACTAATCTTGGACTGGTCGAGAAACTCTTGGACTAGTCGAGCTAGAGCTTGGACTAGTCAAACAAAGACCATGACTAGTCAAGAAAATGACATATAAACTTATGAAATGACTCACATATATTATGTAATGAATATGACTCAACCTATGGTCAATCTACGGTCATCCATACCTTGTTTGTGAGTTTGAATAGTTGAAACATCATTCGCTCTACTAACTCATTCACTTGCAATACTTGAAGCTTGTCTTGAATACTTGAACTTGAGCTTGAACTTGAGCTAGGGCTTGAGTGTTTAAAGTACAAAACTTGAAAATTAAACTTGAACTTAAGCCTTACTTGTACTTGTACTTAAGCTTGAAATCTTGAACTTCAACAACGCTCTTCAACTTGAATACGTAGAAAAGTTTGATGAAGACGTGGATATATTTAAAATGCATGAAGTTGATTTATTCATCTCATCAACACATGATACAGATTCTAAATGATTTGGCACAACAAAAATTGACAACTTTGGGTGCTAGATTTACAATATAGCATTTACAATCTCCTTGTGAAATTTGTGACAAAACCAAAGAAAGAATCATACACTAGTTACCAAATAAAGAATCATGCACCAAATGTGCAACAGTTACTCTCCCCTTCAACAGCATGAGCCTGGTCTGTCTATTTGTACGCATTGGCTTGAGAATGTGACTCACTATTGGATTTCGACGACTCCAAACTCGATGTTTGTTAACTAAGCGGGACACTTCCAAACTTTTTCTTATCAAACCTCCGCTGCCCTTACCAGGCAGTTTTCATTATGTGTCCTTGGCAGTGTCTAGGGAGGTTAGGAGTGAGTTAAGCCAATGCGTACAAATAGACAGACCAGGCTCACCCGGCCGTCTGTTCCAAGCCTTCCTATCCGGATGCCTTTCTCTCGAATCAATATCCATAGCAGTAGCCAGTCTAGCTGGTCGGGGAGAGAAATGCCGACGAGCTACCCTCCTCTGAGACCCCCTGCCTGAAGATACTGCTCTTGAGGACCCTACCTCCAGATAAGAGGAATTCGAATAGCCGCGGCGATTGCTCCCGATTCCACTCCCGCTGCAACACTGCAAATGAGTTAGGAGTGAAGGAGGCTTTCCCGACGA
This sequence comes from Magnolia kwangsiensis, assembly GCA_037074715.1. Lineage (NCBI taxonomy): Eukaryota > Viridiplantae > Streptophyta > Magnoliopsida > Magnoliales > Magnoliaceae > Magnolia > Magnolia kwangsiensis. Next base: position 80,889,860 of record CM073589.1, on the reverse strand, counting down.
TTCGAATAGAGCAATTGAGCAACTAACCCTCCCTCTCAGCCATGGTCAATCTGACTCTCCCCTCCCTCAGATTCAGATAAAGGGTCAACGTTGACTTGAATAGGAATTGGCCCTTTCTCATGTTGGGAAATCGATGAATCAAATAGGGATCCACACTGCTGGTTGACGGTAAGTGTGTCCCCGCTCGTCAAAGCCGTTCAGATTTTGCGTGACACTGCTGCGGGCAGCAAAATTGTCTCCACTGGACCTCTTAGAAGAATCCCGTACTCCGAAGGGGAGCTGGGACAGGATCAAAATAACCAGCAGCCCCTATCTAGTGACGGCAAAGCGCGCTGCCCTACCATCACTGCAAAACTGATTGAGCTGCGGGCCCGAGATTCTATGGGGGGGTACGGGGGGGTGCATGATTAACGGATCAACACATATAGAAAGCATGATATAAAAAGCCGTTAACAGCGGAGTCCATATCGCATGATTAACGGATCATCAATATCGCGCCGTGGCACGGAGAAAGAAAGCATGAGAGCACTAACGGATCAATTATATATCGAAAGCATACACGATAGAGAAAGCATACGGGATCGGAGAATATCGGAAGTCCACAACCGATATCGGAAAGATGAGAAAGCCGGTTCTTCATGAACAACAAACAATGCATGAACAAAGCGAGTATACGAGAGTTTACGGCATGAACACCGAAAGCATGAACAACAATGCTTTCAGAATGCCGTTAACGGGCTGCTTCGGCTTACATACAAGAGAATAGTGGAGGAATTAGCACTACACGAGCCGCAAGCCTGTGTAGGCTGGCTTGCGGCTACAGGTACACAAGCCTAGGCTTCTTCCGTATACTACAGTCGCCACCTTTCGTAGTATACTACTACAGTCGCCTAGAACGGCTACTTTCGTCAGTATACTACTACAGTCGCCTCCTTGTCCCGGCTCCTTCCGTACTTCTATACTACAGTCGCCTATAAACGGCTTGTTCCGCATACGCTACACAAGCCACCTTCTGTATGTATTAGTATACTAAAGTCGCCACCTTCCCGAATCTATTCTATTGAAGCTGAGAACTAAAGAAAGCAAGCTCCTTGCAACTCATGTTGCATTTGACAGTCTTGGATCTCTAACAGACGGCTAGACTATGCCCGGTTTGAGTCCCAAAGGAGCTTCTCGATTGAATAAGAACAAACAACTTCTGTTGCTTCGCAACCTTGTCATGCACGCTCCCCACGTTGCTTTGGTAAAGATGGGCTGCTGACGGCTCCCGCTTGATGTTGGTGCTTGAACAAGCCACAGGGATGTACCGGTGAGTGTACTACTACAACGTGGCAGATCAATGAAAGACGAAAGACCTCGGTTGTTCGTTGTTCTGAGTGAGGTGAGGGAACGAACGGAACAGCACCGGAAAAGACCGACGCAAGTGAATTGCATTTATCATCCTGTACCAAACATAGGTGAAGGTAGGGGCTTCTAGTTTATTAATTGGTTGAAACGTACCGCTCATAACGGTGATTTTGTAGGTTCGAGCCCCCTACCACGATGTACTCAAAGTTGTTCAGTTCCGATTTGGTACATGAAATTTAGAAAAGAAGGGTTCACGCGTTCAATAGAGAAGGTGGGCTTAGACAGAACTGAAAGAGCTGGTTGGTTGGTTTTAGTAGATAGGGTCGTCGTTATGTTGTTAATAGGGCTCCTCCGACGACATTAAGAAGGGCCAGATCCACTCGACGACATGGAAGAAGGAAGCGGGGAAGAATCAGAGGGAGGTTTTCTTTGGTTAACCCATGCATGCTTTGGCCTGAAGCCGCTGCTTCACTAATGTGAATTCTCTTCTTCGTTCAGCCTCGGAATGGATAATGAGTCACATAGGTCGTCCTCAGGCGGGCATCGAAAAGGAACGTCTATTTACTTTGACAATATTCTGGAATGTATCACGGCCCTATTCATCTTTGTCTTCCAAAGAGTAGTTGTTCCGCATCTCTCGACGACGGGGAACACCGAAATAGGCGTGGGGAAGCCCTAATCCCGGGAAAACCGTCGCCGCTGTTCTCGTATACTGCTCAGTATAGTGCTTGTGGTGCCAGAGCGTCGGTGTTCTCTTGTTCACCTGCAGCTCTTGTTGCCACTGAACTCGTATACGAGTTCATAGCTACCTACAGAGCAGCCCGTATACTACACCTGGTTCACCGGGTGGCATCTGAGGTCTCAAACGGTTCCACTGCTATTCGTCGTGTAATGTCGTATGATAGAGGTGACTCAATGCTAATGATCGTACCACCGTTGTTTGTTCATCATGGGATGTGACGCTTATGTCAGCGGTGGTACTCTCATCCACGTGTGCCTCCAAGGTACATCTACAGGCCTGCTTCTATGGGGGGACCGATTCACTATACTTTGAAAGCTTCTTTTTTGCTTCTTCTGTTGCTGCTTAGCATTCAAGCTGGTATCCCCATCCCCTCCCCATTTTCGTATCCTAGGAGCACAGCTTCTTTGAAAGGTACCTGTAGTTAGTAGTTAACGGAGCACAGCCAGCTTCAAAACGTATGAGCGCGTTTTACTAATAGGCTTTGAAGCAGCCAGCAAGCTTCAAAACGTATGAGCGCGTTTTACTAATAGGCTTTTCAGCCAGCTTCAAAACTACTGCGCGGCCGTTGCTTGCTGGCTGCTTCAAAGCCGTTGCGCGCTAGCTTACGTTTTTCAGCATGGCTTCCAAGCTTATTACTAAGGTAAAACGCGCTAGCGCGCCTGAATTGATAGTCGTTTTTCAGCTGGCTGAAAAGCCGTTGCGCGCTCAGTAGTTTTTCAGCAGGTTTCATGAACCTTCAAGTTTGCTGCTTGTTAAGGTACCCGCACTCAGGAACACCCATGGCACGACACAGGTGCTTGCTCACAGTGAACGGAGCACCATGTGACTTGCTTAGCACAACATGGCAGCGAAGTTGAAGGATGACTTTGCTTTCAAGCGGTTTGCCTTTGATACGCTAAACAAGCCCTAAGCGAACGTGTCAAAGCCCGTCACTAGATAGGGGTGCTCGTTTTTCATGGGGAACCCTAGAACAAGAGTGGAAAAGGTGCTGAACAGATTCAGATGGAGACTTTCCACCTTTCTTGGACATTGAATGTCTATCCGCCCGTTTGAGTTGTCGCGAGCCGGAAAGCGTACCGGCAGTTTGAGTCACGAAAGGGCGTACTCATCTTTCTTGAGTACGTCAGGCAAGGGAGGTATAGGATGAGATAGAGAAAGTCTGCTTCCATCTTTCTTGAGCGTTCGACGTGACAAATAAATCTAGCGACGGCACCTGGAACCACACTGCTGCCGCTGCCCTTCGGGCAATACGGCTTTCGTAATACGCGAAGCAGCTGAGCGATAGCTCTTCGATCGCTATATTCTTGCGATAGCGAAGGATTGAAGAGCGAAGTTACGGCTTTAGGCGAAGAGCGATAGAGAAAACTTGAGTCTTATTGTTTTGTTCCCGAACAACGATCATTCATTACGGCCGGCCCGACCAAACACTGAAAGTCCAGTCCGGGCAAGCAAGATTATGGAACTGATCTGACCGATCATGGATGGAATGAAAGATGGAAGGGCCGGCGACAAATCAATGCGATAGCGAGGTTGAGCGGTAGCGAGGGGCGATAGCGAAGGCGTGGTTCATCCTCTAAGAGAGAGTAGATGCGAAGCGAAGGTTCTGATCGAAGATCTTCGCGAGACAGCCCATGAATCTCAAGAATCGAGCGTGGGAGTTTGATTTTCCCCCACCTTCCTCTCTCCTCTTGCACCAGTGAGTGGTGAGTTTCCTTTTTCTCTAGGTAGGTACCTCTTGGATTCGGAGTTTGTTCCAACAGCTGCCACACGTGAGATCCTGATCGTCTTCCTCCCAGTGTTGTTGCCTGCTGGGGGAAGGAAGGAAAGTAGGGTTTCCTTCCAGGACCGGAGAACGTCAAACTCTGGGCGGGCTGCCAGGTTTCGCCTACGCTACGGTTTCACAAGATTGAACCTTTTTCGAAGTTAAGGAGTTCTAGAGCACGAGGGAATGGGGTTTCATTCCCGGGACCGCCTCGTCTATGTACTCGGCGCCTCCCCCGATTGCTTGAAGATGCGCGCGCGATACGATAAAGGGCCCCCTGGGAGGAACCAATAAAAAGCCAGGGTAGAGCCTCGGAGCCGGCCCAAGCGAAGATCGGCACTCGAAGGCCTTGATGAGGAGCAGCCCGCAAAAGGGAAAGCCGTGGAGACGGCAGACTCGCCAGTCAGGCACACCGTGAGGCTGACTACAGCAGACCGGGAGGTGACAATTCAAGTTTTCCTGTTTCCATTTCCGGGAGTGAATGTAGGAAGTGCAGACGGTGGATCAGGTGTCAACATTAAACCAAAGGCGTCTTGGGAATCGGCAATAGCTAAGCATTGTATCCATCACAGTTCAAGCTACGTATGGCTGGCGTACAACCTACGGGCTTCTTAGCCAAAAGAAAAACAAAAAAGGATGCAATGGGTGCCTGGTTTGGCACCTTTAGTCCAATCTTAGACAAAGAGCAAGGAGGATATTCAGCACTGCTGGGTAGACCATGGCTCCAACCAGGGTGGTTCATGACTGGGCTAATAAAAAACAGTCTCAAGCAGGGAAACGCGGGATGGAACGCGGAAAAGGCGTCGGCTTTGTTTCACAGAAAAAGGACTAAGGAAATTTCGTTTCCGTAGTGGTGATGCTGGCGTCAGTTGACCTGGTTGATATACTCAAAATATGCAAGATCGAAGATGCGCGGGTCCGCTTTTCTTTTTAAGACAGCAAGGAGGCGATTTGTTCGCTGGGTGATTCAGCTAGCCAAATCGCACGGAGGCGATTCATTCGCCCTACTATCCTACAGAGCCATTCATTCCGTCTAGGGCAACTCATTCTATTCTCTCTGAGGTCAGGTAGGTGAAGCGTGACGCTTAGGGGGGCGCATCGAATCGCTGAAAGGCCTTGGTGATTCTCCAATTTGGTAATCTGAAGATAGAAAACCACAATTATTCCGAACTGAACTTCAATAGTCTCGTATCCATGCTGCCCCGACTCCAAACTCGATGTTTGTTAACTAAGCGGGACACTTCCAAACTTTTTCTTATCAAACCTCCGCTGCCCTTACCAGGCAGTTTTCATTATGTGTCCTTGGCAGTGTCTAGGGAGGTTAGGAGTGAGTTAAGCCAATGCGTACAAATAGACAGACCAGGCTCATCTTGGTGACAATTCCCAAGAGTGAAAAGCACGACTTCCAACAACACCCAACGAAACAATAGCATCTGCCGGTGTCACAATGTTATTGATAAGGATTTGACTTGCTTTCTTGTGTTAAATCGGAGGTTGATAACTATTGGATTTCGACGGGTCCAAGAGTGAGTCACATTCTCAATCCAGGCGAGGTGATATGTAGAACCTATATAAATTAAATACGTCCAGTCCAAAAATAAAAATAAAAAAAATACCACATTCTACAATCACACATCCCCAATCATTAAAAAGTATTCAAATCAATCCACATTTTATCTCCCTTTTTGTCACAATATGACAAAGGAAAGAAATACAATCAGATGATATAATCAAAGAGATATGAGAAGTATAAGAAATAAGAGAGTAAATATAATCAACATGTTCTTCAAAATATATTCAGGAAACATAAAGTCATGTTCATAAACAAATATATGAGTTCAAATACTATCCAAGCACAAATAAAGATAATAGTTAATACATGCCCAAAATGAAAAGACTAGTCAGAACCAGAAGGAGCAGAGATAGAAGGATCAAATTGATGTAATCCCTTGTTAATGCGCCTTAGATATTTGTGCATATACTTGAATTGAGATTCCTGAGATACATGCAAACCTTCCACCTTTTCCTCTAAGGTTCTCAACCGCTCATCAAAGTCAGATGGCTGAAAGTCAGGATTAGCCTCAAAATCAGATTCTAATTCATTAAATAAATCATCCATGTTCACATCATCAAGAGGTAAAAAATCTTCCTCTCAAGATTCTTCAGTAGCTCCTCCATCATCCCTATTAACGTGGCTGGGTACCAATCTCAATTCATCTTGTTAATGTTGGAATTGTTGAAGATGCAAAAGGAATATTACTATGGCCAGGATGGAGATGAAACTGAATTATGATATAAAAAATAAGAGATGAAAGACAAACTTGAACACCAGAAACAACTGAGTGAAGAATGCGCACCATCTTAACTCAGTTTTGTTACTAGGCAGAGGATACAAAATTGAAATGAAAATACGATGAAGAATTCTGTATCTGAGTAACATATTTTTTGAAATAAGCGCAATCTCGAAATTCCATTCTGCATTCATGTTACATAAAACTCTAGTTAGCATACATTTTTCTGATTCAGACGGTCTCACAACTAACGCAGAGATAGATATTCCTTCATCCTTCACAGGAATATCCATCAAACCAGAGATCAAGTGAAGGTCTACATCAACTGGACCTTCTCTAGTTGTTACAGTAAAGGTTAAGTTTTCAACAGAGAAGTCACTAATACATGAGTACATGGCCTGTGCAATGGACGGGTATGAAGGACCGCCCCAATTCAATATGTTAGTCCATCCTACAACTTCAAGGAGAGGAACTATATTGAAAGGACTCAAATGATTGGAATTAACTGTCATGCCCCAAACTCGGAAATCAGGCTCACAAAATTTTTGATCGCCGAATTCGGTACCAACAGCCTCCGTAAGACCCCATTCTCGGCTCCTAGTGTCCATACTCTAGATTTCGATCCTAGGATCCTATAAGGAGGATTTTCCAACGTACATTTAACTCATAATAAGCATAACCACAAGTATACATAAATCACAAAGGCAACATCATCATTACATAAAGGGTTTCAATGGTAGGCGTTTAATCTCCAGTGTTTTCTGTAGTGATCCACCTGATAGACAGCGTGGATATAGAATAAATACATCAATGGTGGGTCCCACACAGTACACTAATGATGATCAGCACTGTCCAAACATCGTCTATGTAAATCAGCATTGTCCAAACATTGTCCGAGTAAATCAGCACCATCTGGACACTATCTAGCTCATCAGCACTGTCCAAATATTGTACAGCACCATCCATATGGTCTGGACAGTGTCGATGAAATAAATACATCACTGTGGTCCTCATGGATAGCATGGTTGAAACACATATATCAGAATGCGTCCCACAACAATAGACGGTTGGAGAAAACACATGCCTCATGGTCAGCCCACAACTACTGATGTCAATAGTAGCATGAGTTGCTCGACGAGTCAGATAAACAACATGTCATAAGGTGGGCCCCACCATCCAAAACAATGAACGAACAACTAGGAGAAATGCATACATCATGGTGGAATCCCACATGTCCACATGTGGATAGAAACAGATACATCAAGTCGATCCCACAACACCACTAAGAAATCTCTGGACGGTGGGGATATAAAATACATTCATCAAGGTGGGTCCCTCCTGCCCACACATGTCACACGTGTGGGGCAGGCCCCATGTCTAAAAATAGATGGATGGAATGTATAAAATACATACATCAATGAGGACCCTGCATGCCGCAGGTGGGTGGATCCCACCATCCCATTTCTAGACGGTGGGGATATCACACATATCGTACAAGGTGGGCCCCACACGCTACTATGGTGGGGTCCACGTCTAATGAATGGACGGTAGGGATATAATCCATACCTGGACCTACAGCACTTGCTGCATCAACACAGCAACTGAGAGGGCTGCTGGCCCATCGTCCTAACCTGGACAACCATCTGACGGACGGTCTGGATGGGTTCCTCGTCCAGGTGGCCCACCTCCCTAGTCTGAACGAACGAACTAGGTAAAAATCAAGGTGGGGTCCACTCTTATACAATAGGGACATCAAGGTGGGACCCGTACAGACGGACGGCTGGGGCAACACATGATCAGGGTGGTTCCCACACGTCTAGTTTCTAGATGGTGTGGATAGGCCCATCCATCATGGCTGGCCCCACAGCATAGATGAAATGCATGCATCATTGGTTAGCCACACATCGAGAGAGAGAGAGAGAGAGAGAGAGAGAGAGAGAGAGAAATGGATGGAGGAGGGACCCTGCCACTGTGGGCCCTCAATACAATGTATACATTAAGTGGGTCCCACCATAAGTGGGCCTTCTAATCATCAAAATCATACAAAAATCACCCACATCAAGATCTCTTCTTCCTTCTTCCACCAACGAGTTCTAGAGCTCTAAGAAAATAAGATTCAACAGTTAAGATTGATTTTGGAGGGTGAGATTAGGTGGTAAGGAGTGGGCCACACAAAGCTTTTCTCCTCTCATGGAGCTTGGACAATTTCTTGCTTGGAGAATGAGAGAGTGAGAATGAGAGAGAGAGAGAGAGGTGATGGGAGAGAAGTGATGGGAGAGAGGGATGGTGAATGATGGATGGGTGATGGGGAGAGTTGACTTTAGGGTACTTGTGTAAGAGAGGGGTAAGGGTTGCTTTACTTGAGGATGGGATGTGGTACTTTGATATTTGATTGGGTTGATTTGAAAGATTCTCTTGGATTTTTCAAAGTGTGGCATTCTCCTCGAATTGAACCCGTGCCCACATCTCCTGGCTCCGGTATCGCATCGGTGCACGAGACGCTGCATTAGAACTGAACGACGATGCGGTTGTAAGGGTACAAGTTTCAAGTCGAGCTGACTCTTATATACGGGATATGACTCAGGATCGCGTGCAAACGTCGATAACAGATCACGGGTCATCGAAATTCGACAGGGAGGACCGCGAAGGCCTATGGAGTGGTACAGTCTAGGATACGGGTCTTATAGCTCTCCCTACCTAATAAAAATTTTATCCTTGAAATTTACTATCACGCAGGATAAAGCAAGGAAAGAGAAAGCATCGACTTATACATATACCAATCAATACCATGCAAGGCATAATCCATCTATAAATAAATAACGCTCTATAATTTGAACCTCGAGCCCTCAGGATGCATCATCAATGCCATGATGACCCCATATCAGAGACGATCAAAATTGGAATGTTATGCAGCCTCACGATCTCAATGGTATAGAGTTATATTAGAAAGTCTCTAAGTTATTCGAACGTGAGGATCTAACCAATCTAAGTTCTCAACAATCATATAGTGAAGGGTAGCTATCAGCAGATATGTGATGTTATCCTTAGGTATTCTCAAGTTATGCTCTGATACCATCTTTTGTCATGTCCCAAACTCAGAAATCGAGCCCACAAAATTCTCGATCCCCGAATTTGGTGCCGATAGCCTCCGTAGTATCCCATTCTCAACTTCTAGCGTCCAAACGCCACATTCTGATCCTGGGATCCTACAAGGAGAATTTTTCAATGTATATTTAACTCATAATAAGCATAACCACAAGTATACCCAAATCACAAAGTGTAAGGCCCGTATCCTAGTCCATATTGTTCCGTCAACTCCCGCGATCCTTCCCATTGGATTTCGACAACCTTTGACCTTTAATTCACGTTTGCGCATGACTCTAAGCTGTATCCCATAGATTTGAGTAAACTTAATTCAAAATTTATACCATTGCGACCGCACAGTCGGCGCGGTTCCGATGCCGCGTCTCACGCGCCGACGCGATACCCAGGCCAGGAGAAGTGTGCCCGCGTTCAGTTTGAGGAAAACGTTGCGCAGTTGTAAAATCCGTGAGAGAACATGTCAAATCAATCTCATCAATCCCATCAATCACCACATCATGTCAAGTACAACCACCCCTCCCCTAAAGTCAACTCTCTCTTACAAACCCATCCCTTACATGTCAAGTACACATCACCCATCACTCACACCCATCCCATCCTCTCTCTCTCTCTCTCTCTCTCTCTCTCTCTCTCTCTCTCTCTCTCTCTCTCATTTTCTCCACTTCTCAAGCAAACCTCAAGCAAGGCAACGTCCAAACATTTTCCATGGGAGAGGAGAAGCTATGTGTGGCCCACTTCCTACCTCCCATCTCCACCATCCAAAGAACATCTCGACCGTTGAAATCGTCCCCTTGGAGCTCTATATCATGTTGGCAGAAGAAGGAAGAAGAGATCAAAGGTGAGTGCTTTTATTTGTTGATTTCATGATTTTAGGGTCCATATATGTGGGACCCATCTTGATATATTTATGTATAGGGAGGGCCCATAGTGGCGGGGTCCCTCTCCTCTCATCTCTCTCTCTCTCTCTCTCCCAATGTGCGGCCCACCCTATGCGTGTGAAATATCCACGCCATCCATCACCGTGGAGCCCACCATGATGCGTGTGTTACATCCAACCATCCAGATGGTGGGACCCATCTGCTGACTGTCGTCAGCAAGTTCAGTGGGTCCCACGTATGTGTATGCGTTGGATCCCAACCGCCCACCTGCTAATGGGCCACACAATGAGGTATTTGTGTCATCCACACCGTCCAAGCCATCTGGATGGTGCTGGACAGGTTGGATGGTCTTGTGGACCCCCACTCATGATATATGTGATTCATCCATGCTACAGAGCAGCTGTGGTACCCACACTCATGATATATGTGATTCATCCATGCTACAGAGCAGCTGTGGTACCCACACTCACGTGGACCCACCGTAATGTTTATGTCAATCCACACCGTTCAGAGATGGTCCCCTGCTAATGGGCCACACAATGAGGTATTTGTGTCATCCACACCGTCCAAGCCATCTGGATGGTGCTGGACAGGTTGGATGGTCTTGTGGACCCCCACTCATGATATATGTGATTCATCCATGCTACAGAGCAGCTGTAGTACCCACACTCACGTGGACCCACCGTAATGTTTATGTCAATCCACACCGTTCAGAGATGGTCCCCTTGAAATTTATGGATTTAATCCATCTGTCCAGCACGTCCATATGGACGCTGAAGGGTGTACATATAATAAATATATTAATATAATATCCATATATGTATAGTATATATTAATAAAATATTATGATGGGCCCCACATGGGGACCCACCTAGATATATCTGCTTTATCCTCACCGTCCAGTATATTTGGACGGTGGGACATTAGGCCATCCATCATGAGGGGTCCCACTTGCTCGTGTATCCAGTACCATCCAGGCTACTGGACGGTGGGACCCACCATTTTATTGGGTTTTAATCCCAGCCGTCCATCCGTTCTTGGAAAGTGGGCCCCTTCCTGCTGATGACGACAGCAAGTTCTGTGGTCCCCATGCAATGGACGCAGAGTAGCTTTTGGCAGGGTGGCACGTCACCTAGGATCGTGTGGACCAACATGATGTATGTGAACATCCACACCTTCCGTCCGCTTTCCATGGCCGTGGGCCACTCACACGTGTGGTTCATGTAAGGGTGGGGCCCACCTATTTGTATGTATTTATCCAGCACCGTCCATCTGGACGGTGCATGTGCAGATGCTCACCTTTATTTATTTAACCCTCACCGTTCATCTGTTCAGGAGGGTGGGCTGAGCATGAGGTACTTATTATATCAAACCGTCCATCCATCTGGAGGACGTGGCCACCCTTGTACGTATGGGTGGAGCCCACCCTAATGTATTTCTTCCATCCACACCGTCCAGACCTCTGGACGGTGCTGGATCAGCTGGACGGTGCCAGGCCACCATGGTGCATGTGTTTGCACACCACGCCGTTCATCTATTTGGAGGGACCCACCATTATTGTATCTATATGTGTTTCATCTGGCTACCCACGTGGGACCCACTTGTATGTGTTATATCCCTACCCTCCATCCTTTAGCAAGCCGCTCAAAGTGGGCCACGTTCGTGGACCCCACCTCGATATATGATTCATCTAAACTGTCCACCGTTGTTGAACGGTGGAACCCACCCCACGTGTGGGGCCACCATGATGTACGTGTATGTCCAGGCCGTCCATGGCCTGGACGTGGTGATATAGTAAATATAATAGTAATGCATTATATTATATTATATTATATTAATATATAATATAATATATTATATATATTCTATACATTTATGAGGGTGGGCCCTACGTGGGACCCACCTCTCCCTTTGAATACAGAAAAGCTGCATGTCCAGCAGCTGAGTTTTTTTTAATATATAAAATATATATGTTTTATATTACATATTGTGGTTTGCCATATGTTCATTTTAATGCCGCAAGCTGCTCCCTTGACGTTAGCAAGGTCCGTGGGAACTGTTGTACGTATGGATACAATCCACACCGTCCAGCTCTGTGGGTCCCATTGTTATTCCATCTGCAGGCCCCTACCAGGATGATGTGTTTTGTCTTCAAGGCTCACTGTTTGGGTGGTGGGACCCACCATGATGCATGTGTTGTATCCATGTCGTTCAACTATTTATGAGATTACTTTACTGCATGGGAAAAAGAATGAGTCAGATATAAAGTTCAGGTGGACCCCATCATTCAAATAGTGGATCGTGACATCCACCTTTCAAACTTCTAAGGACCACAGTGATTCCCACCCAAATTGATATTTAGTTTTCACTTCATTTATCTCTGTGTTAATTTATGAATTGGTCGGATCTCAAATATACATGAGGGTGGGCCCGATTTGATATACATGAGGCCATCGGTGCGACTTATTTGTTGTACATGAAGCCCGTTGGTGTGGCCCATATAATGCGGCCCATGTGATGTGGCCCTCTTGACATAAGAGGCCCATTGTGATATATTTAAGGCCCAGGTATGAGGCCCACCTGATGTGTATTTGAGACTCGATGCGATGTATGTGAGGCCTATGAACGAGGCCCAATATGATGTATGTGTAGCCGCTACATTGTGTATGAATTCCTTATGTAGGCCACTCCTTGGGAGCGATGTTAGTTAGATGTTCACATTGTGACCTTCCCTTAGGCCTTGATAGGTCATTCTCATCATTCCCTTAATGGGTTAATCCAAATAAGTGGGCCCCATTCACCGTAGATGGATGGCTCCGTGTTATCGGAGTTGGATATAACCAAGGTCGAGTGCTAATCTTTATAGTATAGTTAATCAGCTGATCATCTATGAACCCCATTTTATTTATCTGCTAATTATCGGTGCGATTGACGTGACCGATTTACCGATTCTGATTATCGATTAATTCTGATTATCGTGACCGATTACCGATCGAGGCCGATTATCATGATCGATTACCGATTGTGGCCGATTATCGATTGACGTGGCCGATTGCCGATTCTGCTTGTCGTGGTCGATTACCTGATTACCGATTGAGGCTGATTACTGATCGTGGCCGATTTTTGATTGACATGGCCAATTGCCGATTCTTCTTGTCGTGGCTGATTGACCGATTACCGATCGAGGCCGATTACCGATCGTGGCCGATTGTCGATTGACATGGCCAATTGTCGATTCTTCTTATCGTGGCCGATTGACCGATTACCGATCGAGGTCAATTATCGTGGCTGATTACCGATCGTGGCCGATTGTCGATTGACGTGGCTAATTGCCGATTTTTCTTGTCATGGCCAATTGACCGATTACCGATCGAGGCCGATTATCATGGTCGATTGTCGATTGACGTGGCCAATTGTCGATTCTTCTTGTCGTGGCCGATTGACCGATTACCGATCGAGGCCGATTATCGTGGCCGATTACCGATCGTGGCCGATTATCGATTGACGTGGCCAATTTCTAATTCTGCTTGTCGTGGCCAATTGACCAATTATCGATCGTGACCGATTACCGATCGTGGCCGATTGTCGATTGACATGGCCGATTGTCGATTTTGCTTGTCGTGGCCGATTGACCGATTCTGATTATTGAGGCCGATTATCGATCGAGGCCAATTATCGTGGCCGATTATCGATTCCGATTGTCGTGGTTGATCGTCGATTCCGATTGTAGAGGCTCAATGTGATAAATATGCGGCCCGTATTTGAGGCCCGTTGTGATGTGTATCCAGCCCGTGTTTAAAACCCAATGTGATGAATATGAGGCTTATGTGATGAGGCCCACTGTGATGCATTTGAGGGCTAGGCGATGGAACCCATTGTAATGTATGTTAGGATTATGTGAAAGGCCCATCGTGATGTGTCTTAAACTCTTGAGTGAGACCCATGGTGTTGTATATTAGGTCCTTGTGTGAGGCCATGGGTCCACTATATGGTAGGTTCTATATGGGCCATTCCTTGGGGGTAATGTTGGTTAAATGTCCACATTGTCGAGGTCAATTGTTGGTGTCGATTATTGATACCAATTATGAGTATGTGACAACATAGCATCATGATACATTCTCATATGCATCATCTGCATGTTTGTTATGAGATGTGGTTGATCATTGCATTTGTCATTGAGCATGTTGTTATGAGACTCCCTGATAGGTGGAGGTTGCCCCACATGAGCGCACGGTATGCGCAGGATTTATGCATGATTGCACTGTGTGACTCATGTATCTCGCATTTGTGTGACATGGCTACTGTACGCCCTAGCGACATCAGGGCTGTAGCCTCCATAGGCATATCGTGGATGGCCAGATGAGACACTGAAAATGTTTAGTTCGAGCATCGGGCTGCCATAGATGGCCCTGGGTGAAAATTTCTAAAACCCTCTTGGTTCTAGAGGACGCCCCAACGTCGAGACCGAGTGGATACACATGAGCGCCCGAGTGCCGAATACCAGGAGGCCACATCTCCCACTGTGCGATGGTTAGTTGGGAGGGGGTGCGGCCTTACTGGCCCGAGGGAGTAGGCATAGCTAGGCTGAGTTTGACCAGCTCGAGGAATGGGTCCGCTATCGATGAGCCGGGTAGGTATTGGCAGACTACTGGTCAGGCGGATAGTGAGGTCTCTTCTACTTACCTAGTTGTGCGCTTGATTGGGGCGGCAGGTGGCGTGGAGTGTACTAGACCCCGGTGATGATCCCAGAGAGGAACTGTACTGATATGTGAGTAGGAGTTGCATGTTCATTCATTCATTCATTCACTATCCACTCGGTTGGTGGTGCGTAACTAATTATTGTATACTTTCGTTATGGTAAGGATTTCGGTTGAGCGCGCGACTAACCTGAGATCAAGAGTTTACCACGTTGAGTCAGACTATCCAAATTTAGGTATGGGACTGGTTTGAATAGAAGTCCCTTGTAGTGGATCCCGTAGCCTGCGATACTACGTACTATCATCCAGACTTCACACTTCAGTATGGTCATTCCATTCGCACCGCATATTGCATTACGTTCGCGGCATATGGTATTTTGGGTTACCTGTGTTCTGCACTTATATGGCCTAGATAGACTTTACAGGATTTGTATATTACATTACATCCTCGGCATCTAATATTTGACTCTTTATGACTGCTTATCGCATAGCTGTTGTATATTGTGTATTCTGATATTGATTGACTTATGGACTTGTCCATACTTCCACTTACTCTGTTATCGTATAATTTATGATCTTTTCAGTATTTCTGTTTACTCTTATAATTCCTGCTCTTGTCAGTATTTCTGCTTATTTTGATAATTCGTGATCTTATCAGTATTTCTGCTAATTCAGACATTGTATGGTTTATGGATTATCGATTTTCTAGTATGATATGATTATGGCATTGTATTGAATACTTGACACTTACCTTGTGCACACACTTACACCACCCTCTAAGCTTTCTATAAGCTTATGAACGATAGATGCGTGCAGGTGATGTTAGGTTGCAGCAGTGTTGAGCTTGGAGCGTGCAGTGGTCTTCTGGAGCTTTATTTTTTATTTATGTATTTTCCTTTCAGCGTTGTACTCAAATGATTATATTAGTAGATATGTGATGATGATGCTGCCTTCGTGAATTGGGTAATCTTGTGGTTATGCTTATTACTAGTTAAATGTACACAAAAAAAATCCTCCTTGTAGGATCTTAGGATTGGAATCTGGCATATGAATGCTATGAGCCGAGAATGGGGAACTACGGAGGCTGTCGGCACCGGATTCGGCGATCGGAATTTCTGTGAATCCGATTTCTAGGTTTGGGGCGTGACACAAAGGCAACATCATCATCACATATCCACTAATATAAACATTTGAATACAATACTGAAAGAGAAATACATATATCAAAATTAAAGCTCCAGAAGTTAGCTATATGCTTCAAGCTCCACGTTGCTGCAACTTAATGCCACCTGCACGCATCTATCATGTATAAGCTTATAAAAAGCATAGAGGGTGGTGAAAGTGTGTGCACAAGGTAAGTGCCAAGTATTCAATAGTAAGATGAAATATACAGGTAAGTCCACGGGTCATAAAATATTAGAGTACACAATGCAAATCATGATGAGCCAAATATCATATGCTGAACCTTATCTAGGATATGCGATGAAAAGATATAGCAAGCCAATATACCATATGCCGCAGATGTAATGTAATATGCGGTGTGAATAAAATGACCAAGCTGCAGTGTGAAGTCGGGATAATGGTATGAAGTATTGCAATCTATGGGATCCACCATAAGGGACTATTGTAAGACACGTATCCTAGCCCGTACTGCTCCGTAGGCTCCCGCGATCCTTCCAGTCGAATTCTGACAACTCACGATCTATAATCAGCAGTTGTGCGCGACCTTGAGTTATATTTCGTATTCCAGAGTCGGCTCGACCCGAGACTTATACCCTAGCGTCCACGCCGTCGCCGCGATTCCTATGCCGCGTCTCGTGCATTGAAGCGATACCCAGGCTAGGAGATGTGGTCCCACGTTAAGTTAAAAAAAAAACACTGCGCAATTGCAAACCCAAGAAAGATTTCAAATCATGTCCCATCAATCCCATCAATCACACTTCATGTCAAGTACACATTAGCCCATCTCAAGACAACCCCTAAAGTCAACACTCTCTTACACAAAGTACCCCCATCACTCACTTTTCACCCATCACACCCATCCCTCTCTCCCATCACCCCTCTCCCATCAGCTCTCTCTCTCTCTCTCTCTCATTCTCTCTCATTCTTCCAAGCAACCCCGAGAGAAGAATCGTTCATGCCTTCCATGGAGAAACTATGTGTGGCCCACCTTCCTATCACCCAATCCCAACCTCTAAAATCGATCTCAACCGTTGAATCTTATTCCCTTGAAGCTCTACAACATGTTGGTGGAAGAATGAAGAAGAAGATCCTAAGGTGGGTGATCTTTATTTTCTATTTTATGATTTAAGGGCCCACATTTGGTGGGGCCCATCTTGATGAATGCTTTATATTGAGGGGCCCATAGTGGCGGGGCCTCTCCTCCACCCAATCTCTCTCTCTCTCTCTCTCTCTCTCTCTCTCTCTCTCTCTCTCTCTCTCTCTCTCCCCCCTATATGATGACCTACCTGTTGATGTGTATTGGATCCACGCTGTCCAGCAAGTGGGACCAACATGCTATCCAACAATGGGATGCCCACTGTCCAGCAGCAGGGTGACCTGCTGCCATTTTCGGGCTCAGGTGTATGGAAAAAAAAACCCAAATATCTATTTGGCCCCGATTTGACCCACCCTGATGGACCCTACCTTGATGCACGTATCTACACCATCAGTCCAAGCGGTGAGTGTGTGGGCCATGTGGGCCGTGATCAGCCCGAACAGGGCTGCTGTCTAAACCGTCCAGCAGGTCTGGACACAGCAAAAGCATAAATATCAGCTTGTATTGGAAGATGGTGGGCCACACGTGTGGACCCACCTTACCACATCTGTTGTATCCACCGTCCAGATAGGATGGACGGTGGGGCTCACCATGATGTATGTGTACCATCTTGACCATCCAGATGTTTGACGGTGCTAGACGCTGGAGTGCTTGGACAGCGTGGTGGTGCTACCCTACCATGGTGCAAGTGTTTCATCCATGCTGGCTCGGGGTCCACTTGATGTATGTACCATCCATCTAGACGTGGGCCACACACCTTGGACGTGTGATCCAGACCGTTTGTCTGTTTGAAGACGTGGAGCCCCAGCAGCATAGCTTCCCTCTGACGTCAGTAGATTCTGTGGGTCCCCTTATTTACATGTTTTGTACCCATGCCATCCGTGCTATGCATGTGGGCCACCTCACATGTGTGACTCATGTGAGGGTGGGACCCACCCATATGTATGTATTAGGGGTGCACATTTAACTGGTAGAACTATGGAACCGAACCGGAACCGACCAAACGGTTTGGTTTGGTCCGGTTCTAGAGTGCATCGGTTCCGGTTCTGGTTCCGGTTCCAAAAATCAAAGAACCGTTAACATCGGTTCGGTTCTCGGTTTGGGGGTATGTAGAACCGAACCGAACCATGAACCGATCCGTAGAACCAACTGTGGATCCGATCCGTAGAATCGAACCGTGGAACCGAACCAAGAATCCTTTGATTGTTTCCATATTTGGCTCATGATTTATGGTTTATAATGCACCATTTAATTATTTTCATAAATGTATTTTTGCACACCTTATACAATATCTAAACCATTCATCAAATAGACCACAACATGGATCGACATGGGCTAGATAATAAAATTAAACATGTAATTGGGCTGGATTATAAAAAGCCCAGAACCGTGGAACCGATCCAGAACCGAACCGGTTTTAACGGTTCGGTTCCGGTTCGGTTCTAGGGTGCCAACAGTCCGGTTCTGGTTCCAAATTTCCCAGAACCGTTAGGAACGGTTCGGTTCTGGTTTCACCCCAGAACCGGTCCAAATCGAACCGTGTGCAACCCTAGTATGTATCTCTATCCAGCACCGTCCACCTGGACGGTGCATGTGAAGACCCCACCGTGGTGTACATCCTTACACCCTAACCGTCCATTCATCTAGCTACTAGATAGTAGCTTTTCTTTTGTATATATATATATATATATATATATATATATATATATATATATATCTTATGTGGTAGGCCCTACATAAGACCCACTGTGATATGTGTTTTATCTTGCTGTAACAGCAGGGTGGGACCCACGTGCGAGTGGAATCCATGTGGGGTATGCTGCCCATCTTCATTTAACCCACGCCATCCACTTGTTTTGAAATCCACATCGTCCAGATGGCTGGACGGTGGGCCACAACCATGATGTATGTTTAATCCACTCCATCCATCCATCAAGACGGTGTGTATCCACACCATCCATTTAGTTGGTGGGCATCCCACCATAATGCATATGTTATATTTATATTGTCTATCCAAGCATCCATTGTTTGGACATTGGATAGGATATAATAATAATAATAATAATATAATATAATATATTTGATGATAGGCCTATGTAGAACCCACCTCTTTGGGAAACTGATTGGCTGGTCTACTGCTCACCAGCTATATTGCTGCTGCATGGTGCCAGCAGCTGGGTAGGTTTGATCCACATCGTCCAGGCCTTGGATGGTGAGACCCACCATGATGCACGTGTTGTATATATACCGTCCAAGCATTTTGAGAGATCATTTTATGGCATGAGAAAAGGATGAGTCGGATTAAAGTTCATGTGGACCCCACCATCAAAAGAATTAATAGGGACAGTGATATCTACCGTTCAAAACTTCTTAAGGGCCACGTCAATTTCCAATCAAGCTGATATTTTTATTTTCACTTCATCTATCTCTATGTTAACTTATCAATAGTTGGATCTAAAAAAAAATACATCATGCTGAGTCCTATAAATGTTTAACGGTGGGTGAGGCTGCTCCCACGGTTTTCTTTAGTGGGCCCTATAAGATTTTAATGGTAGAGATCATTATCACCACTACTAATTATGGTATAGATCAATGATCTTCCATCTATCATCTCCACCGCAATTTGGAGTGTGGTCCAGATGATCTTTTGATAGGATTTATCTTTAGCATGTGGTGCGGCCCACTTAATGTGTACGAGGCCCATTAGTGCTGCTCATTGATGTAACCCACTTACCTTATATTCAAGGCCTATATGATGGGGCCCACCTGCTTGAATCTGAGGCCGATGGGAAAGGCCCATTGTGATGTATTTAAGGTCTATGGGCAAGGCCCATAATGATGTACTGTAAACCCTTATATAAGGTTGTGGGCCCACTGTCTGTTCGGCCCTATGTGGGCTACTCCTTGGGAGCAATGTTGGTTGAATGTCCACATTGAAGGGCAATGATGATTGAATGTCCACATTGTGACCTTCCATTAGGCCTGGTTAGACCCATTTTCGTCATTCTCTAGTGGGTTACCCTAAACGATTGGGCCCCATTAATATTGTTTGGTCCATCATCTACTGTCCATCCAGGGATCCCGCCCTGTGTAGAGGCTGATTACCGATTCTGATTATCGCGACCGATTTGCCAACTCTGATTATCGATCGATTTTAATTGTCGTGACTGATTTACCAATTTTGATTATCGATCGATTCCGATTGTCGCGACCGATTGTCGATTCTGATTGATGTGACCAATTTTTACCGATTCTGATTATCGACCGATTCTCATTGTCAAGACCGATTTGTCAATTCTGATTATCGATCGATTCCGATTATAACGACCAATTTCTGATTCCGATTGATGTGACCAATTTTACCGATTCTGATTGTCGTGACCGATTGCCAATTTCGATTGATGTGACCGATTTGCCAATTCTAGTTATTGACCAATTGCTTATTCCGATTGATGTGACCAATTTTTTCGATTCTGATTATCGACCGATTTCGATTGTCGTGACCGATTGCCGATTTCGATTGATGTGACCGATTTGCCCATTCTAGTTATCGGCCGATTGTCGATTTCGATTGATGTGACCGATTTACCGATTCTGATTATCGATTGATTCTGATTATCATGACCGATTTTTGATCCCGATTGACGTGACCGATTTGCCGACTCTGATTATCAATTGATTCTGATTGTCACGACAGATTGCCGATTTCGATTGATGTGATCGATTTTGTCAATTATTGTGGCCGATTGATCGATTAACGATCGAGACTGATTATCGTGACCGATTACCGATTTCGAGTATCGAAGATGATTATCAATCAATTCCGATTGTCGTGGCCGATTGACGATTCTGATTGTCGTGACCGGTTCCGATTTTAATTGTCAAGGCCGATTGCCGAGACCTATATAATGTATATGTGACCCATAGTTGAGGCCCAATGTGATGTATATGTGGTCCTTAGGCAAGGCCCACTGTGTTGTATATTAGGCCCTTGTGTGAGGTCGTCGACCCATTATGTGTTTGGCCCTATGAGGGTCATTCCTTGGGGTAATGTTGGTTAGATGTCCACATTGTCGAGGCTGATTATTGATGCCGGTTATTGATACCGATTATGAGTATGTGACAGTATAACATCATAATACATACGCATCATCTGCATACTTGTTATGAGATGTGATTTACCATCGTATAGGCCATAGGGCAGGATATTCATAGGACTCCCTAATAGGCGGGGTTACCCCACATGAGCGCACGGTATACGCAGGATTTATGCATGATTGCACTGTATGACTCATGCATCTCGCATTGGTGTGACATGACCACCGTACACCCTACCGACATCAGGGTTGTAGCCTCTACAGGCATATCGTGGATGGCCAGATGAGACACTGAAAATCTATTCTACATGGGGCGCTATAGATATCGCTGGGTGAAAGTCCCTAAACCCTTTTAATTCCAGAGGTTGCTCCAACGTCTAGACCGAGTGGATGCATGAGCGCATGAGGGCTATATACCATTAGACCGCATCTCCCACTATGTTATGGTCGGTTGGAAGGGGGTGCGGCCTTACCTGCCCGAGAGGAGGGGGTAATGCTAGGCTGAGTCTGACCAGCTCGAGGAATGGGTCCGCTATCGACGAGCTGGGCCTGATATTGGAAGGTGGATAGTAAGGTCTCTTCTACTTACCTTGTTGTGCGCGATGGGACGCAATCTGGTTTGGAGTGTAATAGAGCCCAGTGATTTCTCAGAGAGGAACTGTACTGATATGTAGACTTATTGAGTAGGAGTTGCATGCCCATTCATTCATTCATTCACTATCCACTCGGGCTGGTGGTGCGCAACTAATTACTGTGTACCTTCATTATGCAAGGATTTCGGTTGGGTGCGCGACTAAACTGAGATTAGGAGTTTACCACGTTGAGTCTGACTATCCAAATTTAGGTATGGGACTGGTTTGGATAGAAGTCCCTTGTGGTGGATCCCGTAGCCTGCGAAACTACGTACTATCATCTTGACTTCATACTCCAGCATGGTCATTCCATTCACTTCGCATATTGCATTACATCTGCAGGCATATGGCATTTTGGGTTGCTATGTTTCTGCACTTATATGGCCTATATAGACTTAGCAGGATTTGTATATTGCATTGCATCCTCAGGCATCTGATATTTGGCTCTTTATGACTCCTTATTGAATAGTTGTTCTATATTACGTATTTTGATATTGATTGAGTTATGGACTTGTCTATATTTTTGCTTACTCTGATAATTCATAATCTTGTCAGTATTTCTGCTTACTCTGATAATTCATGATCTTGTCAGTATTTCTTCTTACTCTGATAATTCATGATCTTGTCAATATTTCTGCTTATTCCAATAATGTACGATTTATGGATTACCAGTAATTTTGATATTATATGATGATGACACTGTATTGAATACTTGACACTTACTTTGTGCACACACTTACACCACCTTCTAAGCTTTCTATAAGCTTATGCACGATAGATGCGTTCAAGTGCTGTTAGGTTGCAGCAGTGTTGAGCTTGGAGCGTGCAGTGGTCTTCTGGAGCTTGGTTTTCGATTTATGTATTTTCCTTTCAGCATTGTACTCAAATGATTATATTAGTGGATATGTGACGATGACGTTGCCTTTGTGAATTGGGTAATCTTGTGGTTATACTTATTACGAATTAAATGTACCTTAAAAAAAATCCTCCTTGTAGGATCTCATGATCGGAATCTGGTGTATGGACAATAGGAGCTGAGAATGGGGTACTGCAGAGGATGTCAGTACCGGATTTGGCAATTGGGATTCCTATGAATCCGATTTCTGGGTTTAGGGCGTGACAACTACTATCCAAACTAGTCCCATACCTAAATTTGAATAGTCAGACTCAATGCGGTAAACTCCTGATCTCAGGTTAGTTGCGTGCCCCAACCGAAATCTTAGCCATTACGAGGGTACATGTAACAAATAGTTTCTCACCACCAGCCTAGGTGGATAGTGAATAAATGAATGAATGAGTATACAAATCTTACTCCACAAATCAGTATTGTATATATCTGGGTTCATCACCGGGGTCTAGTACACTCTACATGTAATCGCCACTCACTGGACGCAAAACCATGCAAGTAGAAGGACCCCACTATCTGTCTGGCCAGTAGTTAGCCAATATCTACCTGGCACATCGATCGCGGACCGAATCACGAGCTGGTCAAACTCAGCCTAGCTATGCCTACTACCCTCGAGCAGGTAAGGTCACGCCCCTTCCCAACAGACCACGACACAGTGGAAGATGCGACCTACTAGTATATAACCCTCATGCACTCATATATATCCACTCGGTCTCGACATTAGGGCGTCTCCTGGCCTCGAAGGTTTAGAGATTTTCACCCAGGGCCATCTATGGTAGTCCGATGCTATAATATATTTCTGGTGTCCCATCTAGCCATCCATGATATGCTTGTGGAGGCTACGACCTTGATGTCATTAGGACGTACAGTAATCACAGCACACAATATAAGATATGTGAGTCATACAATCAAGTCATACATCAATCCTGCACATACCGTGCGCTCATGTGAGATAACCTCTGCCTATCAGGGAGTCTCATAACAACCTGCCTAATGACATATGCAATGGTCAACCACATCTCATAACAAACATATTGATGATGAGTATGGGCATGTATCATGATGCTATGCTGTCACATACTCATAATCGGTATCGACAATTAACACCGATAATCGGCCTCGATAATCAGCATCAGCCTTGATAATCAGAATCGGCCTAACAAAGGGCCTAAGGGAAGGTCACAATGTGGACATTTAACCATTATTATCCATCGATGTGGACATTCAACCAACATTGTTCCCAAGCAGTGGCTCACATAGAGCCAAACATAAAGTGGGCCCATGGCCTCACACAAAGGCCTAATATACATCACAATGGGCCTCATACAAGGGATACATACACATCACTATAGGCCGCATCACATGGTGCTAATGCATGTCACGGTGGGCTGCATCGCATGGGCCTAATATGCATCATGATGGGCCTACACATCATATGGTCCTAATACACGTCACGGTGGGCCTCAAATACAATAGGTGGGCCGCATCAATGGGCCGCCCCAATAAACCTCATATACACAACAGGTGGGCCCTGCTCATGGGCCTCTAATCCATAACATGTGAGCCCTACACATAGGTCTTGTATACATCAAATGGGCCATGTATCTGCGTCTCGAACACATCAAATGGGCCACGCGTCATGGGCCTAATACACATAACAATGGGCCAAATGATAAGGGTCCAATACACATCACAACGGGCCTTACCCATAGGCTATGAATACATCATAATAGGCCACATTAAATGGGTCAAAAATACATCTTAATGGGCTATGACATATGGGCCAAAAGTACATCACAATGGGCCTTACCAAATGGGCCGAAAATACATCACAATGGGCTGCATCAAATAGGCCACAATTGCATCAAGGCAAGCCTTAACGGATGGGCCACCAATACATCAAGCTAGGCCTGATGGATGGGCCATAGATACATCAAGGTGGGCCGCATTTACGGACTGCACCAATGAGCCGCACCATCTATAAGTGGGCCGCATCGATGGGCCACAAATACATTCGGGTGGGCCCCATGGATGGGCCATAAACACATCAAGGTAGGGCCCACCATATTCTCCATACAATCTGGTCATAAGGTCACAAAGACCTGGATTAAGAGGGAAAACAAATTTCATATAGATCAAAAACTTTTGTAACCCCAAAAAAGGGTTTCAATGGTAGGCGTTCAATCTCCACTATCTTCTACAGTGGTCCACCTGATAGACAGCGTGGATATAGAATAAATACATTAATCATGGGTCCCACAAAGTACACTAATGATGATAAAATCCATCCAAGCATTGTCAATGTAAATCAGCACTGCTCGAATATTTTTCGAGTAAATCAGCACCATCTGGACACTATCCAGCTCATCAGCATCGTCCAAATATTGTCCAGCACCGTCCAGATGGTTTGGATGGTGTGGATGAAATAAATATGTAACTGTGGTCCCCACGTGGGACCCATGGATAGCATGGTTGAAACACATATATCAAAGTGCATCCCAAAGTAATAGATGATTGGAGAAACACATGCCGTATGGTCAACCCATAGCTGTTGATGTCAATAGCAGCATGAGCTGCTGGAAGGCTCAGATAAACAACATATCATAAGATGGGCCCTAACATCTAAAATAACGGACGAACAGCTGGGAGAAACACGTATATCATGGTGGAATCCCACGTGTCCACGTGTGGATAGAAACAGATACATCACAGTCGGTCCCACTGCACCGTCCAGAAATCTCTGGATGGTGGGGATATAAAATACGTTCATCAAGGTGAGTCCCTCTTACCCACACGTTTCACATGTGTGGGGCAGGCCCCACGTCCAAAAACAGATGAATGGAATGTATAAAATACATACATCAATGAGGACCTTGCATGTTGCAGGTGGGTGGATCCCACCATCCCATTGCTGGACGGTGGGGATATCACACATATCGTACAAGGTGGGCCCACACGCTGCCATGGTAGGGTCCACATTTAATGAATGGATAGTAGGGATATAATCCATACCTCATGATGGACCTTCAACACTTGCTGCGTCAACACAGTAGCTGGGAGGGCTGCTGGCCCACCGTCCAGACCTAGACGTCCATCTGACGGATGGTCTAGATGGGTTCCTCGTCCAGGTGGCCCACCTCCCTAGTCTGAATAGACGGCCTAGGTAAAAATCAAGGTGGGGTCCATGCTTATACAATAGGCACATCAAGGTGGGACCCACACAGATGGACGACTGGGACAGCATATGCATCAGGGTGGTTCCCACATGTCCAGTTTTTGGACGGTGTGGATAGGCCTATCCATCATGGCTAGCCCCACAACATGGATGAAACACATGCATCATTGGTGGGCCACACATTAAGAGAGAGAGAGAGAAACGGATGGAGGAGGGATCCTACCACTATGGGCCCCTCAATATAATGCATACATTAAGTGGGTCCCACCATAAGTGGGCCCTCTAATCATCAAAATCATCCAAAAATCACCCACCTCAAGATCTCTTCTTCCTTCTTCCACCAACGGGTTCTAGAGCTCTAAGGAAACAAGATTCAACTGTTAAGATTGATTTTGGAGGGTGGGAGTGGGTGGTAGGGACTGGACCACACAAAGCTTTTCTCCTCTCATGGAGCTTGGACGATTTCTTGCTTAGAGAATGAGAGAGAGAGAGAGAGGTGATGGGAGAGAGGGATGGTAGTGATGGGTGGGTGATGGGGAGAGTTAACTTTAGGATACTTATGTAAGAGAGGGATAAGGGTTGCTTGTACTTGAGGATGTGATGTAGTACTTGACATTTGATGGGATTGATTGAAAGATTTTCTTGGATTTTGCAAAGCGCAATGTTTTCCTCTAACCGAACGCGGGCCCACATCTCCTGTTCTGGGTATTGCCTTGGTGCACGAGATACTGCATCAGAACCGCGGTGATGGCGCGGTTGCAAGGGTATAAGTTTCGAGTCGAGCCAACTTTGATATACGGGATACGACTCAAGATTACGCGCAAATGACAATAACAGATCGCGGGTCACCGAAATTCGACTGGGAGGACGGCGGAGGCCTATGGAATGGTATGAGATAGGATATAGGTCTTACATTAACGATCCACTCAACAATTACATTGCGGAGATGAATATCCCGCACATATTCGGGGTCCACTTTAGGTGGTCAAAGAGTATGCATCTTAACTGGTGTGGAATAAGAAGAAGAGGGACTCTGAGAGGATCTCTTCTTATTTTTACTATCCATTTCACAATACACAAAAGAAATACAAGAAAGGAATGGAGGGTTTCACCCAAATCAGATTTTTTACTAAAAAACCAAAGCGACCACTAGAAACCTTGAAATAAACCTCAAAATTAATGAAATAGAAGTGTAAAGATCATAAATTCAAAAGGAAAATGTAAAAGATCCACTAACCAAGTTGTAATCAAAGGTGGGTTCGACCAGTTGTGGAAGGGCTCATTGGAGAAGATGAGATAATGGAGAAAAAAGTGATTTTTCCACATATAAAATGCCCAAACTCGAGCTACTCGACTGGTCGTGCAACCTTAAAAATTACATTTTTCAACAACTTTTTTTTTTAATTTCAAAAATTAAAAACATGCAATATAGTACAAGCAAACACAATTAACTCAGATCACATTACACATACCAATATCTAATTTCAATTTAACAAACCTGTTTCTATCAAGTGGCTTTGTGAAAATGTCTACAAGTTGATTTTCAGTTTGAATATAATCCAATGAAATAATCTTATCTTCCACTAATTCATGAATATAATGATATCTAACGTCAATATGATTAGTTTGTGAATGCTGGATTGGATTTTTAGAAATGTTGATTGTGCTAGAATTTTCGTAATACAGAACCATAGAATCTTGCGTAAATCTGTAATCATTTAACATCCTCTTCATCCACAAAAGCTGAGTGCATGCATTATCGACTGCAATATACTCAGCCTCGGCTGTGGAAAGCAATATGGAACTCTGTTTCTTACTATGCCGTGAAACTAGATAGTTCCCGATATAAAAACATTCACCGCTAGCAAACTTATGGTCATCAATATTACCAGCCTAATCAACATCCATATAACTGACTAATTGAACAATAGTATCATATGGATGCCAAAGGCCAAGATTGGCCAAACTTGCAACATATCTCAAAATATGTTTAACAGTAATCAGGTGGGATTCTTTAAGGTCAAATTGATACTTAGCACAGATTCCTACGCTGAATGCAATATCAGGTCGGCTCACAGTTAAATATAATAAACTACCTATCTTACTACGATACGCCTTAAGATCTACACTTTTACCTGTTGAATCCTTAGAGAGTTTCAGAGTCATACTTGTAAAGGCCGAGCAATATGTCTTGTTGGGGGGGGGGGGGGGGGGGGGGGGGGGGGGTGAAGAGGACTATGCCAAATAAAAAATAATAAGCGGAATATAGACAATAAGATAGCCAAATAAAATGCAATTAACTAAAGGAAATAACAATCTCAACAGTCAAGTATTGAGAGGTTGATACCAGCTTGGTTTTAAGGACAATCTGACACCAAAAACCAATGGTTTATGGTAGGACAACTGTCACATCCCAAACTCAGAAATCGGGCTCACAAAATTTTTGATCACCGAATCCGGTGCCGACAGCCTTCGTAGTACCCCATTCTCGGCTCCCGACACCCATACACCAGGTTCCGATCCTAGGATGCTACAAGGAGGATTTCTAATCATCAATTTGATTCGTAATGAGCATAACTATAAGCATAACCCACGAACAATAACCATAAGAACACCATTAAAAAATCTATTGTGATAAAAAACTTTTGAGTATAATGCGTCTGAAGGGAAATACAAGATAATGCAAATAACAGAAACTCCAAAAGATCGTCTGCACGCTCCTGCTGCCACTATGCTACGGCTGCGTTCTAGCATCACCTGCACGCATCAATTGTGTATAAGCTTATAAAAAGCTTAGAGGGTGGTGTAAGTGTATGCGCAATATGAGCGTGCTCAGAATGTAAGGTTAGAGTAATGCGGAAATATGCTAATGAGTACATGAACGCAATTAGTCATACCAAGGCTATGCGGTGCAAGATATGACTGCTATCGGCCATGTTAAGACTATGCGATGCGTGGTGTAACTCAAGCATACCGACCCTTATATAGGTCATCAATATCAGTACAATTCTCAATTTGTTTAATCACCGGAGTTTAGTACACTCCAAATGGCACTGCCGCTCTCCCAGCCGCATAGTCCAAGTGAGCGTAAGAAACCTCACTATTCGCCTGGCAATAGTCTGTCAATACCTATTTGGCACGTTGATAGCGGACCCATTCATGAGCTGGTTAGACTCAGCCTAGTATTGCCCCCTACTCTCGGGTAAGTAAGGCCACACCCCTTTTCAACCGACCACGACATAGTGGGAGACGTCCTCCTGGTATCAACCCTTGTGTGCTTATATATCCACTTAGTCTCGACGTTGGAGTCATCCTCTGGTACCATCGGGTTTAGAGATTTTCACCCAGGGACATCTATGGCGCCCGATACTAAAAATAGTATTTTCGGTATCCAATTTAGCCACCCACGATGTGTCTATGGAGGCTATGGCCCTGATGTCGCTAAGGCACACAATAATTACAATCACACAAATGCAAGTGCATGATCACCCTACCAAACATGCAATAATCATGCACGTACCGCACGCACATGTAGGGCAACTCTGCCTATTAGAGAACTTATAAATAATCCGCCCAGAGGCATATACTATGATCAGTCACTCCTCATATCAAGCATACATATGATGCATATGATCATGAATCACAGATCTATACTAAACATGTTATATGGTAATGGGCTCTGTTCATAAGGAAGATGGGCCTAGACAGCCTACACGCTACAAGTATGGGCCTACTAATGGGCCTTAGGGAGAGTGACAATGCAGACATTTAACTGACATCATCCTTATAATGTGGGCATCTAACCATCATTGTTCTTAAGGCATGTCCCATTATAAACATCATTATATATACCACGGAGAAATCACACATTGCAATGGACCTAAATTCATCCCACTGGGCCTAAAGTACATCAAATGGGCCGTATCACATGGGCCTTATATTCATCAAGTGAGCCATATCAATGGACCGCACCAATGGGCCTTACGTACATTGCAATGGGCCATAACCCATGAGCTTTACATGCATCACAATGGGCCTTATACAAATCAAGGTGGGCCTCAACAACGGGCCACGCGTATATCAAATGGGCCACACCTAAATATAAGTGGTGACAAGGATTTCCACCATTAAAATTTCTAAGGGTTTAATGATAGACGTTCAAACCCACTATTTTTTATAATGTGGTCCACTTGATCCGAGATTTGTCTTATTTTTAGTCTCAAGCCTTAAAAATGATCTTTTAAAAATGGTTGGACGACTTGGATGTAACCCATGCATCATATGGATTCCATATGGGAAGGATGGACGACATAGATGAGGTACATACCTCATGGTGGGGGTCCACACTATTGAAGGTGTGGATCACAGTACATACATCAGTGGGTCCCATTTGGGGCTCACCATAATGTTTATTTTCCATCCAGCTTGCTGATGAGGTCACACGGACCAGGGGTCCACCATAATGTTTATTTGCACCCCAACCTGTTGGCGAGGTCACACGGACCAGGGCCCACCGTAATGTTCATTTTCCACCCAACCTGCGGCCCACTGTAATGTTTATTTGCACCCAACCTATTAGTAAGGTCACATAGACCTGGGGCCACCATAATATTTATCTGCCATCAAAACTGTTCATAAAGTCACGTGGACCTGGATGAATAGGAAAAATAAATTTCATATTTGATTCGAAACTTCTGCAACCCACAAGGGTTTCAATGGTAGGCATCAATCCTCACTGCTCATGTGACGTGGGCCACCCAAGTCCCATGTACGACTGATTTTGGGGTAGCCCATGGCCAGAAGGGGGCCATCAGATTGCACGGTGTTGATGTTCTAACACACATCATGGTGGGGCCTGCAAGTGGGACCATGTGATCCCTACCCATCCACCGTCCACACAGCAAGACGCTGTGGCATCCTTGGGCTGTCAGCGGCAGCAACGTCTGCTGCTGCTGCTGTGGTTGTTTTTTTTTTTTGAAAAAATAAATTTTCAAAGAATTTCCTAGATGGGGCCCTCATCAGGTAGATCCAGTCCATCCATTGGATCTTATGGCTCATTACAGGCTAAATGAGCCCAATATCCAAGGTATTTTGGCGTATAGAAGGCTTCAAAGTGCATTTTAATGGTAAGAACCACTATTTTCTATACTATGGCCCGCCAGATGATCGGATTGGCTCCATTTTTTGGCTCAACTCTTAAAATGATCTGGAGAATGGGATGAACGACGTGGATCAACCCCATACATCAAGGTAGGGCCTGCATGAGCGGCTCACCCAAAAAGTTCAAACATAAATATATTTTTTTTGTTAGCTTGTCAGTACACATCCATGTCAGTACACGCACTCCATATTAGCCAACCCCTACGTCCAGCATCCTGGACGGTATAGATTAACTCAGCATCATGGTGGATCCCACATGACGTGGCCCACCTGTTTAGATTAACATGATATTTATATTTTTCCTTCCATCTTAGTCCATTAATGGGTTGGACGGTGTAGGTCTAACACATCCATCAGGCGGGTCCCACATGAAGGTGGATGGCATGGATAAAGATACACTTCGTGGTGTGGTCCATCTCGGTGAGCCACATAGCCAAAGCAACTCAAAATGAAAGAGAGAAAGAGAGAGAAAAGAAGAGACAAGAGAGATCGTGATGAATAGGAGGGACCTTGCCACTATGGGCCCTTCATTCCTTACATTGTATGCTTCAAACAGGTCCCATCACATGTGGTCCCAAAAAGAAATTTAACGGTCGATCACCCATCTCTTGCACTCCTCCTTGATCCTTTGCACTCCTATGCTCCTTGTCTTCACTTTTGATGGAGGTTGATGGGGTTTGCTGGTGTAGTTGAGAGATGAGAGGGTGGGGAAAGTGGGCCACACTTGGCTTGGGAGGGAGAGCTTGGACGTTGGGTTTTTTGTTGCTTGGGAGATTTTTGAGAAATGAGGAAGAGAGAGAAGGGATGGGATGAAAAGGTGATGGAGTGATGGGTGAAAAGGATGGGTGAGGTGTGATGAGTGATGGATGGAGTGATGGGGTGAAGTGATGTAAGAGTTGACTTTGGGTAGCTTGTGTAAGAGAGAAGTAGGGGTGGGGTATGGGTTGCTTATACTTGACTTGATGTGTGATGTGTACTTGATTGATGGAATTAATTGATTGATTGATGGGACATGTCATAGAGATTTCCTCAAAATTTAAAACGTGTGGCATTTTCTTCGAATTGAACGCGGCTCACATCTTTTAACCTGGGTATCAGTTCAATGTGCGAGTCGCAGCGTTGGAACCGCGGCGACGGCGCGGTTGCTAAGATACAAGTTTCGGGTTGTGCTGACTTTGATATGCAGGACTCGGCTTAAGATTATGCACAAACATCGAATATGGGTCGAAGGTTATCGAAATTTGACCTAAAGGACTGTGAAAGCCTACGGAATAGTACGATCTAGGGTACGGGTTTTACAACAACTTTACTAGAATATGGGTGAGTATCAAAAACTCAAATTGAAGAGGAAATGAAAGAGATAACAACTTATTTATTACAACATTCACCACACGATGCTGAAATGTAAAGATTACAACATTCACATCCACAAATACATCCCACAATCTTGAATCATAAAAGATAAAGAAATAAACCACACATCCACCAAATACAAAGAATTATAGTGGTTAACTTGTGTGTACACCGACTGTTAAACAACAGCCACACAACTACTCTACTCATAAAATTCACTCCCTCGGGATATTAGTGTTCATTAATCAAAATAGGTTTTTCAAGGTTTACCTAAAACCTTCACAATTGTGTCTTTCAAGTGGGCTTACATAATTCAAAAACCCCATGCTTTGAGTTTTCTGGATTACCTCAGATAAACTATAAATGGAGATTTTCTGGAACAATCTCACCATCCAAATAAATAGAATTGAATTACAGAAAAAGTAAAATACTTATCTGTATGACAATTCTGAGGGAGCCTGGTAGAATCAACTTGATGTCGACGTAGATGTTCAACGTTCAGTCTCACACGTATATAAGGTTCTAAGTCTAAATGATTTTTAATTAAATCAGAAAGGGCTTTGTATTGATTTTGATCTCAAGAAGGGTAAATCAAATGTCTCTTTTCAATATAAGAATGGAATAGAGATTCAAAATCAAATTATAAGATCTACTTTAAAGAATCTAAAATATGCACAAAATAGCTTAGAATGTACTCAAAATAAACTCAGAGTGATTGTTTAAGAATGATAAGAATTGAATGAAAAATTCTAAAATTCGAGCACTATTTATAGGTGAAAAATCGGTTCGCACGACTGGCCTTTGGTTAGCTATGACTAGCCTTATCCAAACAGATTTTTAGAAATTCTGACATGATAAGATTTTTCAGTCGCACGACTGGCCTTGTGGGTCCCACGATTGGTCGAGTGGCCTACTTGACTGGTCGTGACACCACACGACTGGTCGTGTGAGTCCAGATTAGTCGCTGAAAAATGAATCAAGCATTGCATGACTGGTGGAGCACTATTCACACGACTGGTCGAACAGTTTCTAGGACTGGTCAAAGACCAATAGAAAAATTTCAAAAATTCATAACAAATCCTGGACTAGTGAGCAAATTCTAGGACTGGTCGATCCAATGCTAGGGCTAGTCAAAAGAACAGAATTTTATACTTATAAAATGACCAAAATGACCGACAGAAAGTATGAAATGATCTAATCATGATCTAAGGTCAATCTAAGTCAATCATACCTTACTTGTGAGATAGAACATATGAACCATCAAACTATCAATCACTTCAGCAACTTTAAATTTTGTGCTCGAACTTAACATACTTAACACAGTCTTCAACTAAGTCTTGAGTTCTTGAACTTTTTTTGGTTCCAGATCTTGAACTGCAATGTTCTTGAACACTAAGTCTTCACTTTCTTCCAGTTTGAAGATCTCGGCAAGTTTGTCATAGATATCGACAAGATAAATTCAGCATGAACAAAATGAACGTCGAAGATTCAATGTGAACAGATACACAAGCTTGATACGCATCAAGATAAAAACTTGAAATGGCTTGGCACACCAAAATTTGGCAATACTCAGAATTTATCCACATAACACTTTCAATCTCCCCCTTTGTCAAATTTGTGACAAAACCAAAATTACAATATGCATAATAGATATTCAATCAACACATTCCACAAACATATTATGATATGATCCATAATCAACAATATAATCAACAATAAACAAACTCTCCCCCTTAATCCACTACTCTTTGTAAAATAAAATAAAATAGCCACATTCATCATCATCATATGATTTAACAATGTTCTCCCCCTTTTTGTCACAACATGACAAAGGAAGCAAATAATGATAAATGAAAATAAGAAGAGAGTAAGTAGAATCAATAACTACTCATCCAAATAAAATAAAATAAAATATCTAAACGGATACCAAAGATAAGATTTTAAAGAACATTATCCAAGCAGTCATAAGGAAAAGAGTTAGAATAAAGTTATTATAAATACCATCAAATCAAAAGACAACTAATCAGATCCTGAAGAGGGAGTAGCAATAGATAGACCAATTAGATGTAAACCCTTATTAATGCGCCTCATGTATTTGTACATATAAGAAATTTGAGAATCTTGGGTTACTCGAATTTGAGCCACCTGTTCCTCAAGAGTATGCAACCTCTCATCGAAACCAGAAGGTTGATAATTAGAGACAGACTCAGAATCTGATTCAAGTTCATCAAATAAATCGTCCATATTAATGTCTTCATGAGATAAAACATTAGCATCTTCAGCTTCTTCATCTCCTCCAGCATTCCCATCAACTTGACCAGTTGCCAAGTTCAAGTTCATCTTGTTGATATTAGAGTTGTTAAATGGATAGAGATTAATAGAACCTTTCCCAACAGGCATAGCTATCAAGGCATGATCAGTTACGGCAATCATAAGATAAGTGAAAGGAAATCGCTATGACCAGGGTGAAGATGAAAGTGAATAATATGATGACAGATAAGTGAAGGAGGACAAATATGGATGCCAGTTACAACAAAATGCATAATGCGGGCCATAAAAGAGGTCAGCTCAGTCTTGTTACTTGAGCGAGCATAGACATTTGAAATAAAAATATGATGCAAGACCCTCTATCTGGGTAACATATATTTGGAACTGAGCGCAGTACCGCCATTCCATTCTACATTCATGTTACAGAGAACTCTCGTAATTAACTGTTTAGCATTTTCAGAAGGTCTAGCTTGCAAAGTAGATATGGGTACACCGTCATCAACAATAGGTATATTCATAATTGCTAAAATCAAATGACGGTCTACCTTAATTGGACCTTCTCTAGTTGACACAGTAAATGTCAAATCATCTTGAGAGAACTCAGAAATACAAGCATACATGTCCTACGTAATGGATCGGTATGCAGGAGGACTGCCCCAAGATAGTATGTTTTTCCATCATACAGCTTAAAGGAGAGGGACAATGTTGAAGCACTCAATATGATCAACAATGACAACATGCTCAACAATAACATTTCTAAGACGGAAATCCCGCATACTTTCGGGATCCTCTTCAGGAGGCAGAAGATGACGCACAGTAATGGGTGTGGAACGGGAAGAAGAGGGACCGCGAGTAGTTTTCTTCCTATTTCTTCCTTCCATTGCAATAAAATAGCAAAGAAATAGAGGCTTGCAAAACGGAATGAAAGGATTCCAAGAAAATCAGATTTTAAGGAAGAAACACTATCAAACCACCATAAATCTTAAAATAAGAAGCAAAATCAAGATTAAAGATGATCAAAGAACTTACATTCACAAGGAAATAAAAAATGAAGCACAAACTGGAGAGTAATTTGAGATGGGTTCAACCAGTCATGGTTGTGCTTGATCAAGAAGAAGAAGAAAATGAAGAAAAATCACTTTTCCCCAAAAAAACCCAATTCACATGTTTTACGACTGGTCGTGTACATACTCGACCGATCATGTCACGACTGGTCGAGTGTGTACTTGACTGGTCATTCAACACAAAAAATGTGCAATTTTGCATATATTGAAATAAAATAAAAATGTAAAAATAATATATACAAACATTATGATACATATGAGCACATACCAAGATCAAATTTCAATTTTAAAAATCTATTTTTGTCGATCGATTTTATGAATATGTCAACTAGTTGATTCTCGGTCTGAATATATTCTAACAAAATTATATTTTCTTCCACCGATTCACGAATATAATGATTCCTAATGTCAATGTACTTGGTTCGTGAATGCTGAATAGGATTTTTGGAAATATTACTTGCACTTGTGTTATCACAATATAACATCATAGATTCTTGCATAATTTCATAATCGCTTAGCATTCTCTTCATCCATACTAAATGAGTGCATGCATTACCTGTAATAATATATTCAGCCTTAGTAGTAGAGAGCGATACGAAACTTTATTTCTTACTTAGTTAGGAAACTAGATAGTTCCCAACATAGAAACAACTACCACTGGTTGATTTACAATCATCAATGTTACCAGCCCAATCAACATCTATGAAACTAGTTAATTGCACACTAGTATCATGTGGATACATGAGACCAAGATTAGTTGAACTAGCAACATATCACAAAATTCGCTTAACATCAATCAAGTGGGATTCTTTTGGGTTCGATTGATATCTGACACAAATTCCAACACTAAAAACAATATCCAGTTGACTCGAAGTTAAATAAAGTAAACTTCCTATCATACTACTATTTACCTTAGGATCCACACTCTTACCTATTAAATCCTTAGAGAGTTTTAGAGTGGTACTCATTGGAGTATCAAAATTCTTTCCACTCTTAAATCTGAACTTTTAAACTAAGTTCAGAGCATATTTGGTTTGAGAGATAAAGAATCCATCAGGAAGTTGTTTGACTTACAACCCTAGAAAATAATTTAGTTCTCTAACCATGCTCATTTCGAATTTAGACTTCGTAAGATCTGTAAACTCAACAGTCATGTTAGCACAGGTAGATCCATAGATTATGTTGTCAACATAGATTTGCACAATTAAAATATGATCTTTATATTTCTTAACAAATAATGTTTTATTTGCACTTCCCATTACAAACTCATGACATAATAAGAATTTATTTAATTTCTCGTATCATGCCTTGGGAGCTTATTTCAATCCATAGAGTGCCTTTTTTAGGCGATAAACATGATTAGCATGCTTAGAATCTTCAAAACCCTTTGGTTGTTCAACGTATACTTCTTCATGCAAATCACCATTTAAAAAAGTACTCTTAACATCCATTCGATATATTTTAAATTTTTTAAAGCACACAACGGATATAAACAGTCTGATTGATTCAAGACGAGCTACTGGGGTGAAGGTTTCATCATAATCAATACTTTCAATTTGAATATACCCTTGTACAACCAGCCTAGCCTTGTTTCTAATTATGTTATCAAGTTCATCAGACTTATTCTTAAAAATCCATTTTATTTAGATAATATATTTAGCAGTTGGTCTTGAAAAAAAATACTAAACATCATTTCTTACAAATTGATTGAGCTCTTCTTACATAGCTACAATTCAGTTTTCATTAGTAAGGGCTTCTTTTACATTAGTCGATTCCATCTGAGATTTAAAGTACACGTAGTTACACATATCCTCTAATTGTTTACGAGTGCATACACCAATGAGGGGATTTTTAAGGATTTGATCAGTAGATGATCTTTACTTGATCATAGTTCAGTGTTATTTTGATTAGATGAAGAGTCTGGTTTATCAATTTGAAGAACTTCATCATCTTCTGAACTTAAGATAGGTGTATTCATATGATCATCAATGACTACATTAATAGTCTTGTATTACACTGGTCCTTTTATTTAGTACCCGATATGTTCGACTATTCAGAGCATACCTAAAAATATCCCTTTATCACTCTTGGTGTTAAATTTACTCAGATTTTCTTTGTCATGTCAGATATAACATTTACTGCTGAAAAATTGAAAGTATTTGACAGAATGCTTCTTATTAAACCACATCTCGTAAGCCATTTTATTATTTGATTTTCTAATATAAACATGGTTAATTATATAATGAGCAATATTTACGGCTTCATCCTAGAGATTTTTAGGAAGCTTCATACTGTTTAACATTACATTAGCCATTTCTTAAAGCACCCTATTTTTTCTTTCTATTATCCCATTTTATTGTGGTGTTTTGGGAGCAGAATATTCATGTGAAATTCCCTGGTCACTATAAAATTTTTCAAAACTGTTATTTTTAAACTCAGAACCATGATCACTATGGATCTTAGTAACTTGTAACTCTTTTTAATTTTGGATACGTTTAAGTCCCTTTTTACTTCATCGAGAGTTTTAAATTTCTCTCTTAAGAAGACTACCCAAGTATACCTAGTAAAGTCATCTACAATGACCAGAATATACTTCTTACCACCTCGACTTTGAGTTCTAGTTGGTCCAATAAGATCCATGTGGAGGAGTTTGAGGCATTTTGATGTGGCATTGAAGTTTATCTTTTTGTGAGCACTCCTGGTTTGTTTACCAATCTGGCACTTGCCACATACCTTATCCATTTTCTTTAGTTTTGGGTAGACCCCTTACCAAATCACTTTTGCTCAATTTATACAAGTTACGGTAGTGTACATGTCCTAGGCACTTACGCCATAGTTCGGTCTCATCGGTATGGACCATGTAAAATGATAGCTTAGATGAGCTTGAGTCACTAACTATATAACAGTTCTCAGAAGTTCTGTGACTAGTTAATAGTACAAAACCATTCTTATTTAAGATTTCACATTTTTGATTTGAAAATTTTATACTGTGATTATTATCGAAAATTTTAGAAATGCTTAGTAAATTATGTTTTAAACCTTCTACACACAAAACATTCTAAAAAAGAGGGAGGTTAGGGAGTTGAACTGTACCTTGGCCAATAATTTTGCAGTTGCTACCATCACTGAATGTGACCGAACCATCAGTCATGCCTTTAAGACTGGTGAAGAGACTTTTGTCACTTATCATATGTCTGGAGCAACCGCTATCTAGGTACCACTTGGAATGGCTCATGGCTTTGAATGTGGTGTGGGCAACCAAAAAAGCAACCTTAGGGACCCATTTCATTATAGTTTTGTGTTTAGGAACATAGTTAGTCTTTTTCAGTTTATAATTGTCCTACCCACTGAGTTAGATTTTAAGAGCTCCTTAAGCAGGTCTACAATTTTCTCAAGTAAAGGATTACAGTTCTGATTTTTATAGTTGATATGGTTCTTTTTAGGATTTAAAGACTGAAAAGTTTTAGTCGTTTTAGAAACATTTTGATTCAGACTTTTTCCTTTTGAGTTAGAAGACTCTCCTTTAACAAATTTAAGAGGAGTATTCTTATATTTAGGAGGAGTATTTTTATTATAGCCCAATCCATATCGATCACCACTTTTTTTGGATCCAGATACAAGTTTTTCTAATTTAGGGTCATCTTGGGCATACCTCCAAGTGTCCTTCAAACTCAAAAGTGAAGAGACTTTTAGTTTTAGGTTTTCATTTTCAGATTTTAAGTTTTTAACTTGGGATGTTTTGAAATCTAAGTCACACTTATTTTTTTCCAAGAAATCTGAAAGGTGCGATTTTTCCAAAACCAGATTATCAAAATTTTCTTTCAATTTTGAAAAATTTTCTTTCTGTAGTTTTAAGTTAACAACTATTTTACAACTTTACCTATATAGGGCATTATAAGCATCGTGAAGATCTTCTTCATTTTCATGATCACTTCCCAAATTTTCTTCACTTGTTGTATCATTATCTGAAAAAGTGAACTGGGCTAGAGTCATTAGGGCTTTAACATCATTACCTGATCGGTTTCAGAATCTTCTGACTCAGAAGAGGCTTTAAAGCCGAAAGATTCATCCCATGTAGCCAACATACCATTCTTTTTAAGTTTGTCCTTTTGAGGACATTTTTTTGCTAGATGCCCATATTTATTGCAGTTGTAGCATTGGCTATCTTTTAAAGATTTTCAGTTTTTAGATCTTGATCTTTTCTTTTTAACAGGTTTTTGAATATCAACCCTCTTTTTACTATTAAAAATCTTATAAAATTTTTTAGCTAAAAGAGCCATATCATCTTCAAAAGTTTCTAAATCAGAATTATTATTTTTATAAGAAATACTTTTAGAAGATTTAAGAGCAATAGATTTACCTTTCGAAGCTTTAAAGTTTAACTCGTAGGTTTGTAAAGAACCAACTAGTTCTTCAACCTATATATGATCTGTATCACGAAGTTCCTGAATGGCCATGACTTTTGAATTAAACCTTTCAGGTAGTGAGTGTAATATCTTTGCACAGACTTTGCTTTCTAGGATGCTATCCCCAAGACCCCACATAGAGTTAACTATGTCATTCAACTTGGTATAGAAGTCCATGAATGTTTTACTTTCTTCCATACGTATTTCCTCAAACCTAGTTGTGAGAATTTTTAGTTTAGATTTCTTGACAGTAGTCGTACCCTCATATGTCATTTTTAAGATATCCCAGACTTGTTTCATAATATCACAAGATAAAATTCATTTGAATTCATCTGTCAATAGTGCACAAGTGATTACATTTATAGCCTTGCCATTGACACTACTCTCAGTTCTCTGAAGAGTGGTCCAAGTGCTATAAGGAGCAACTTTTAGAAATTTAGATCCATCAAGGCCTAGAACTTCAATAATAAGTGGAGTCCATTTAGTTACTGTGGTTTGCCACACATTCTCATCAATAGACCAAAAAAATATTCTCATTCTATCTTTCCAATAAGCATAATTACAACCATCAAAAGGTGGAGGCCTAGTGATAGAAAGGCTTCCCAAATTTGACATCTTAAATGCTTAGATCGGTTAGCTTAGGAATTAAATCCAAATAAACAAGCTTTTAGGATTTAATACCACATGTAAAGGCTGAGCAATATGTCCTAGAGGGGGGGGGGGGGGGGGGGGGGGGGGGGGGGGGGGTGAATAGGACTATGCCAAATAAAAAATAATAAGCAGAATATAAACAATAAGATAGCCAAATAAAATGCAATTAACCTAAGAAAATAACAACCTTAATAGTCAAGTATTGAGAGGTTGATACCATCTTGGTTCTAAGGACAACCTGACACCAAAAACTAATGGTTTATGGCAGGACAACCTTACTAGAACGTGGGTGAGTATTAAAAACTCAAACTGAAGAGGATATGAAAGAAATAACAACTAATCTATTACAACATTCACCACACAATGCTGAAATATAAATATTACAACATTCACATCCATAAATACATCCCACAATCTTGAATCATAAAAGATAATGAAATAAACCACACATCTACCTAATACAAAGAGTTATAGTGGTTCGCTTATGTGTATACCAACTGTTAAACAATAGCCATACAACTACTCCACTCCTAATATCCACTCCCTCGGGATATTAACATTCACTAATCAAAATAGGTTTTTCAAGGTTCATCTAAAACCTTCACAATTGTCTTTCAAGTGAGCTTACACAATTCAAAAACCCCACACTCTGAGTTTTCTGGATCACCTAGATAAACCACAAATGGAGATTTTTAGGAACAATCTCACCAACCAAACAAATAAAATCGAATTACAGAAAAAGTACAATACTTATCTGTATGACGATTCTAAATGAGCTCGGTAGAACCAACATGATGTCGACGTAGATGTTCAACGTTCAGTCTCACAAGTATATAGGGTTCTAAGACTAAATGATTTTTAATAAAATCAGCAAAGGCTTTGTATTGATTTTGATCTCAAGAAGGGTAAATCAAATATCTCCTTTTCAATATAAGAATGGAATAAAGATTCAAAATCAAATTACAAGATCTACTTTAAAGAATCTAAAATATGCACAAAATAGCTTAGAATGTACTCAACATAAACTCAGAGTGATTGCTTAAGAATAATAAGAATTGAATGAAAAACTCTAAAATTCGAGCACTATTTATAGGTGAAAAATCGTTTCGCACGACTGGCCTTTGGTTAGCTACGACTGGCCTTATCTGTCACGCACCAAACTTGAAAACTGGGCTCACAAAATTCTCAAACACCGAATCCGGTACCGACAGCCTCCGTAGTACCCCGTTCTAGGCTCATAGCGCTCATTTGTCAAGTTCTGATCCTAGGATATTACGAGGAGGATTTTCAATAACAGTTTGATTCGTAATAAGTATAACCAAAGGCATAACCCACAAACAACAACTAAAAACTCCATCACATTTCCACTATGATCATAATTTACAAGTACAAAGCACAAAAAGGGAAAATACAATGATGATAGACAAAAGCTCTAAGATGATCTGACACGTGCTCTAGCCTCAACGCTGCTGCGATCCAACGTCACCTGCACATAACGGTCATGCATAAGCTTATGGAAAGCTTAGAGGTTGGTGAAAGTGTGTACGTAAGGTAGTAATACAATTATGCAGTATTAGAGTAA
The DNA here is from genome assembly GCA_037074715.1 of Magnolia kwangsiensis. Lineage (NCBI taxonomy): Eukaryota > Viridiplantae > Streptophyta > Magnoliopsida > Magnoliales > Magnoliaceae > Magnolia > Magnolia kwangsiensis. The sequence continues at coordinate 80,847,469 of CM073589.1, read as the reverse complement.
TGTGGAATATGCTGATGAATCCATGAATACTATTAGTCGTACCAAGGCTATGCGATGCAAGGCATGAATGATGTCGGCCATACCAAGGCCATGCGATGTGAGATGCAACTCAAGCATACGAATCCTCATCTAAGTCCACATATCAATACAACTCAACTCTGGAATATCACCGAGGTCTAGTACACTCCAAGCCAGATTGCTGCCCCATTACGTGTAATAAGGTAAGTGGAAAAGACCTCACTATCCGCCTGCCAATATCAGACTCGGCTTGTTGATAGCGAGCCCATTCCTCGAGCTGGTCAAACTTAGATTAGCTTTGCCCCCTCCTCTCTGACTGGTAAGGCCGCACCCCCTTCCAACCAACCATAACACAGTAGAAATCATAACCTTCTAGTAATAAGCACTCGGCGCTTATGCACGCACTTGATCTAGACGTTGGAGCAACCTCCTGGTACCATAAGGGTTTAGGGGCTTTCACCCTAGGGATATCTATAGCATGCCATATAGAACAATATTTTCAGTATCCAATCCTGCCAACCATGATACGCCTGTGGAGGTTACGACCCTGATATCACTAGGGCGTACAATGCACATGTCACACAATGTACGATGTATGAATCACGTAATCCAGTCATACAACAATCATGCGTGTACTGTGCGCTTATGTGACAACTCCGCCTACCAGGAAGCCCATATACAATTTTCCTGAAGGCACGTGTCATGATCAATCACTCATCTCATTACAAGTATGCAGATGATGCGTATGGACATGTATCATGATGTTATATTGTCACATACTCATAATCGGAATCGATAGTCGGAATCGAGAATCAAAATTGATCAATCACATACAGCGAATGGGGCCCACTTATTTGGGTTAACCCACGAAGAGAATGGGCCTAACAAGGCCTAGGGAAGGTCACAATGAGGACATCTAACCATCATTGCCCATCAATGTCGACATCTAATCAACATTGCTCCCAAGGAGGGGCCTACATAAGGAATTTATAAACAATGGAACCGCCACACATACATCATATTGGGCCTCGCCCATGGGCTTCACATACATCGCATCGGGCCTATTAAATGGGCCGATTAAATGGGCCGACCAAATGGATCGAATCAAATGGGTTGAATCAATGTCGAGTCAATGGGCCGATCAAATGGGCTAACCAAATGGGTCAAATCAAATGGGCCAAATCAATGCCGAATCAATGGGCCGAGTCAAATGGGGCGAATCGAATGGGCCGAATCAATTAGGCCGATTAATGGGCCGATTCAAATCAAATGGGACAACTTAGAGCACAAATGGGTTTCATGTATGTTAAATAGGCCGCACCAATGGGCCTATTCATCTACATCATTCATCTACATACAAAGGATTGTCATAGAGCGCACAAAAAAAAATCATATCGAAGATTATCTGGACCACACTCCAAATAATAGTGGAAATAATGATTTTCCCACCATTGAAATTTTCAAAGCCCACCATAACATTTATTTCCCATACAATCTATCCCTAAGGTCACATAAACTTGAATTAAGATGAAACACAAAGACCAAATTGGTCCAGAACTACTGTGACCCCAAGTAGGGTTTCAATGGTGGATGTTACTCAACATTGTCTTCTACAGTGTGGTCCTCTAGATATCAGATCTGTCCCATTTTGGTCTCAGGTCTTAAACTGAGTTCGCCCTTTGGATGGACGGTGTGGATTCAACACATTCATCAAGCATGGCCCACCGTCCAACCATATGGATGGTGGGGTGCAAAGTATACATAACGGTGGGGTCCCAAACCACCTGCTGACGCCCTTAGTAGTGGGACCCACAGAACTTGCCGACGTTAGATGGTGGTGGGTCCTGCCATCAAAACAGATGAACAGTTTACACATACAACATGGCTGGGATCCACCGTCAGGATGGATGAATGGCTTGCATAAAACACATGCGTCATGTGGGACCTACCACCTGTTGACATAATGAACAGTGGGTCCCACCAGTTGAATAGTCTGAATATCGCGTATACCTTACGTGGGGCCTGTATGTTTACTGACGCCAAGAGGCAGCACCCTTTTACTGGCCATCCATACATGGACGGCCTAGATATAAAAGAGATGGATGGACGGTGGGGGTAAGATCCATACACCACATGTGGTCCCCACACCTCGTGAGATGCTGGGTTCCACTAGATAGATGGACACCGTGGGATCACTCCCATGCATAAAAGCTACTAGTGGGTGGGTCCCACGTAGCAGTGGCCCACCCATTAAATATAAGATATTATATAATATATACCATATGGAATATATACTATATGTATTGCATATACACATATAAGTACATGTGTGTGTGTGTGTGTTAAAGCAGATAACAGCGTGACGGCCTAGGTGAAAGGGGCTCACCTATCAAGTAAGCCCCACCTGAATGGACGGTTTGAATGACCTTTCCCAACATGGTGGCCCCACGTCGAGCGGGCCACACTCTTGGATCAAACTGATATTGGTGCTTTCCATCATTTGGGCCCATCCAAACGGACTTTCATGTGGGCCACTCGGTGGATGGCATGGATAAAATACATACATCATAGGTGGTCCATGATCATAGAGGGAGAGAGAAAGGAATGTGTAGGGGAGGGACCCTGCCACTATTAGGCCCTCCCATGAACAATACATACAGCAAGTGGGTCCCACAACAAGTGGACCCTTAAATCATAAAAAAAAGGATGAGGGTCCAAGATCACCCACCGTCTTCTTCTTCTTGCTTCCTTGGCTTCCTTTTCTCCTTAACTTCGATTCTAATGGAAGATGATGGAGTTTTGATGATTGGGATGGGAGATGAGAGGGTAAGAAGTGGGCCACATACAAAGCTCTCTCATGGAGAATTGGGAGAGATTTGGACATGTGATTTTTCTTCCTTGGGAATGGTGAGTTTGAGAAAGGAGAGAGAGAGAGAGAGAGAGAGAGAGAGAGAGAGAGAGAGAGAGAGAGAGAGAGAGAGAGAGAGAGAGAGAGAGAGAAGGTTGTAAAGAGAGAGAGAGGGGTGATGGAATGATGAATGTGGTGAGTGATGGGTGTAAGAACTTTTTAACTTTTGAGGTAATTTGTGTAAGAAAGGTATGGGCTTGTGTAAGAACTTTTTGACTTTGGGGTTACTTGGGAATGGGTGAAAGGTGATGTGTGCTTGACATGAGATGTGATGTGGTTGATTGATTGATGGGATAGATTTGACATGTTGTAGAAATTCTCTTAGGTTTTACAACGTGTAGCATTTTCCTCGAATTGAACGCGGGGCCACACCTCCTGACCAGGGTATCACCTCAACGCGCGAGTCATAGCATTGGAACCACGGTGATGGCATGGTCGCTAGAGTACAAGTCTCAGGTTGAGTAGACACAGTTTGACAGAACTCAACTTATGATCCCGTGCAAACGTCGGATAAAGGTCGAAGGTTTCCAGAATTCGACAGGGAGGATCACGGGAACCTATGGAATGGTACAATCTAGAATATGGGTCTTATAGTTCTCCCCACCTAATAAAAATTTCATCCTCAAAATTTACACAATCATCGTAACTAGACATAACTCATGAGGAAGAAAAAACATAACGTCATCATATAAAATCATGGATAGCATACAAAATACAACACATAATCAATCATCAAAGAGATGGGGATAACGCTCTCGAATCTCAGCCTAACACTCCTAAGAAGCCTCCTCAACAGAATGGTGACCCCACTGAACCTTCACCAACGGAATGACCTTAGTCTGGAGGACCTGCTCCTTCCGATCAAGGATACGAACCGGCTGTTCAATATAGGAAGCGTCCTCACGAACCTCTAATGACTGTCAATCAATAACAGGAACGATGTTTGACCCACACTTCCTCAACATAGAGATATGAAAAATGTTGTAGACGCTAGACAACTAAGATGACAAGCTAAGCCGATAGGTCACGATGTCAACGTGCCTAGTGATCTCAAAAGGTCCTATGAATCTCGGAGCAAGCTTGCTATTCGTTCCAAAATGAACTACACCCTTCATGGGCGAGACCTTGAGATGCACGTGGTCCTCTACAGTAAACTCCAAGGGACAACACTGGCGATTAGCAAAACTCTTCTGCCAGCTCTGAGTTGTGCGCATACTCTGCCTATTGATGTTGATAGCCTCTAATGTCTACAGCACAAGCTCGAGACCCAGGAGATGGTGCTCTCCAACCTCGGTCCAACAACTCGGTGATTTGCATGGTCTGCTATATAGTGTCTCAAAAGGAGCTATGTCGATGGTCGCCTGATAGTTTTTGTTGTATGCGAACTCAGCCAATCACAGATGCTCATCCCAGCTACCCTCGAAATCAATCGCGCAGGCCAGAAGCATATCCTTAAGGATCTGGTTGACCCTCTCGGTCTGGCCATCGGTCTGCGAATTGTACACGGTGCTGAGCTACAAATCAGTTCCCATCTCTCTCTGGAAGCTACTCCAAAACTGAGATGCGAACCTCGAGTCTCAGTCAGAAATGATCGATACTGGAATGCCATGCAGTCTCACAATCTCCTCGATGAATAACCTCGCAAGATGATCTATAGACCAAATTGCACACATCGCAAGGAAATATGCCGACTTCGTCAAATGATCCACAACAACCCAGATGGCGTCATGACCGCGCTAAGTCCTCGACAAGCCCATAATAAAATCTGTCAATATGTGCTCCCACTTCCACATCGGGACACTCAAAGGCTACAATAGACTGGGAGGTCTCTGATGATCCGCCTTGACACGCTGGCATGTGTCACACTCGACGACAAAACTAGCGATCTGCGCTTCATCCCTGCCTAAAAATACTGTCGCCTCATACGCAGTACATCTTCATCGAGCCAAGCTGGATAGAAAATCGCGATCGATGTGCCTCGGTCGTAAGATCTCTCCGTAACTCAGAAATATCCGGGACACATAATCGGCCTCTGAAGCGAAGTCCACCATCTAAACCAATCTGCCAATCTGTCTGACTCTCAGACGCTGCCTTAGCCATATAACTCTATAATGACTCATTAGCCTGCTGAGCCTCGATCACCCTTATGATAAGAGAGAGTTGAATCGACAGGCTTGATAACTGTACGATAAAAGACTGCAACCAAACTCAAAATCATACTCTGCGATATCCTCAAGCATCCTCCACTCTCGGACCATCATATGCGCCATCAGGCTACATGGCTGACGGCTGAGGGCATCTTCCACCACATTCACCTTGCCCGGGTGGTACTGAAGATTGAATTAATAGTCCTTCAGGAGCTCCATCCAGTGCCTCTACCTCATGTTCAACTCAGACTGCGAGAAGAGGTACTTCAAGCTTTTGTGATCGGAGAAGAGCTCGAATCTAACCCTATAAAGATAGTGCCTTCACACCTTCAGTGTGAAGATAACTGCAGCCAGCTCTAAATCATGCATGGGGTAGTTCAGCTCATGAACCTTAAGCTGATGAGACGCGAAGACCACTGGTCTCCTATGCTGCATCGGGACAGCACCCAACCAATATGTGAGGCATCGGTAAATATAATAAATCCATCACTCCCAGAGGGAAGAGTGAGGACAGGAATAGACGTGAGGCGGTCCTTCAACTTCATAAATTGTCGCTCTCAAGCGTCGTTCCAAATAAACTCTGCAACCTTTTAAGTCAACCTGGTCAGCAGGGCTACAACATGAGAGAAGCCCTCAATGAAATGCCGGTAATAGCCCGCCAAACTAATAGCCTGCCAAACTAAGGAAACTACAGATCTTAGACGCGTTCGTGGGCTGGACCCACTAACGCACTACCTCAACCTTTGATGGGTCCACTATGATGCCCTCCCTCATCACCACGTGACCAAGGAACTTCACCTCCTCTTGCCAGAACTCACGCTTCTCCAGCTTCGCATACAACTGGTGTGCACGAATGGTCTGTAAGCAAATCTCTAGGTGCTGCTCGTGCTCCTCATGGGTCTTCGAATAGATCAGAATGCCATCGATGAAGACTACAACAAACTGATCGAGATACAGATGGAAGACCCCGTTCATCAACTGCATGAATACCGCAGGTGCATTGGTCAGTCCGAAAGACATGACCTGGAACTCAAAATGACCCTAGCATGTCCTGAAAGTCATCTTCAGAACGTCCTCTCAGACCCAAATCTGATGATAAACAGAACACAGGTCGATCTTTGAAAAGAACCGTGCACTCTTCAGCTAATCAAACAAATCATCAATCCTCGGGAACGGATACTTGTTCTTAATCATGACTTTTTGAAGCTCGCGGCAATCCAAGCAGAGCCTCAATGAGACATCCTTCTTCTTTACGAAGAGTACTGGTGCTCCTCACGGTGAACTGCTCAGACAGATAAAGCCCAACTCGAGTAACTCGTCCAAATGCTTCTACATCTCCCACAACTCAAATGGTGTCATACGATACGGGGCCTTTGAAATAGGCGTGATACCGGGCACGAGATCAATCTAAAACTTGGTGAGTCGATGAGGCAGTAATCCCAAAATCTCCTAGAACACATCGGGAAAATCACAAACCACAGGCAACTGGTCGATGCTCACTACTATAGGCTCCTCTATGACACACGACATCAAACAAGATAACGGTTCCCCTCTGGGTTCTGTAATGAACTGGAACTGCGGCATGCTGGGTATACAGAATGTGACTGTCCTCGCGGAGTAGTCCAATATGGCGTAGTATTTGGCAAGCCAATCCATACTCAGGATGAATCGAACTCGGACATTGGTAAAGCAAACAAATCGACAGGAAAAAAGGTATCCACAACTAGAATGGGGCAAGATGAGTAAAATCAGCCCAATACTGCAGTCTTTCCTAAGGGAGTCGATACTGACAGACCCTCATGAGAAGACTTCAACGGCAAGCCAGTCAATCGGTAGAAACCCTCAGCCACAAAAGAATGCGATACACTAGAATCAAACAACACACATGCAGTGCATACATAGACTAAAAGTATACCCTCGATGACTCCTTCGGATGACTGCGGGTCCTATTGAGCTACATAGAACCTATCCTGAGCCGGTTGAGGAGGTGTCTGTCCCCTCTGAGCATGCTGCTGTTGTTGGGGTTGCTGAGGCGGTCGAAACTTCTGCCTCTGCTGCTACGGCCTTGGAGGCTGGTGCTGATGCTGTTGCCATTAAGGTGGCCTCGGTGGTGGGGGCTGTTGTCGCTGCTGCTGTGGGGGTCTCTATTGCAGTTGTGGTGGAGGCTGCTGTGGACCTCTCTGCTACTGCTGCTGGGGTCTACGACACTCCCACATATGGTACCCCGTCGCATCACACCCAAAATAGGTGCCGGTGAACTACCTCAGAGGTGGTGCTAGAGGTGCTACTGGCGCTCGGAAGGCTGGGCGGCCTGTGTGCCTCTGCTGTGGCCGACACTACTAGGAATCACTGGAAGGAGCCTGTCTTTTTCGATCTCTCTTCTTACAGCGATTAGACTGAGAACCGACCCACTCGACATCATAAATCTGGGTCTTCTGTACCATCCCCTCAAAAGTCAGGAGCTCATGCCCAATAACTCGACCTCGAAGACCGTAACGCAAATCGTCCTCAAATCGATGGGCTCTCTACTCATCATCTACCGGGTACGACGTAAATCTGAACAGCGCTACAAAATGAGCTACGTACTAAGCTACCATCATATCACCCTGCACTAGGGCCTCAAACTCTAATGATCACTATCATTAGATGTGATCAGGAAAACACTGTCGGTCAAATCGATTCATAAAATTATCCCAAGTCTACACTAAATCAGTGCCTGCTGCTAGGGAGACTGATGTCCACCAGTTCTCAGCCTCACTATGGAGAAGAAATACTGCTAATCTGACTCACCGCTGGGTTGTACATCCCACAGTATCAAATATCTTCTCCACATCGGAGCGCTATCTCTCAGCTGCTGTCGGGTCTGGCTCGCCCTAGAAATGCGGGGGATCGAGCCGTCGAAACTCTCGAAGAAGGGCACATGCGCGCTTCTGCTCTACCTGGTTTGGCGAAACAATGGGGTGTCTGTCATGCCCCTGAAGGGCGGCTGTCATAGTCTGCAACATCTGCTATAACTAGGAGACACTCACAGATATAGTTGGATTTACACTGGTCTCTGGTGGAGGAGTAGCATCCTCAGGATGGGCGGTAGGAACCTTTGGTGGTGGAGTGGGGATCATAAGTGGTAGGGAGGGAGTCGTAGGTGGTGAAGAGAGAGTCTCAGGTGGTGAAGCAGGAGTCGATCAGGTCACTCTCCTGCGTGGCATGTCTTATAGGAAAGAGCGAAGATACCTATTAACTTTGAAAACTCTCGAAGGCACGCACATTAAAGGCCTATAATAGAAAATCACTAAGCTATCCAAACTTCGGGACTTAGTCATTCTAAACTCATAGAAGACATGTAATGTTGTTCTCAGTCATTCCCAAGTTATGCTTTGATACCAACTTTTGTCACACGCCAAACTCAGAAACCAGGCTAAAAAAATTTTCGATCACCGAATCTGGCACCGACATCCTCTGTAGTACTCCATTCTTGGCTCCTAGCGCATACTCGTCAGGTTCTGATCCTAAGATATTACGAGGAGGATTTTTAACAACAGTCTGATTCGTAATAAGAATAACCAAAGGCATAACCCACAAACAACAACCAAAAACTCAATCACATTTTCACTATGATCAAAATTTACAAGTACAAAGCGCAAAAAGGGGAAATACAATGATGATAGACAAAAGCTCCAAGATGATCTGCGACGCGCTCTAGCCTCAACGTTGCTGCAATCTAACGTCACTTGTATGCAACAGTCGTGCATAAGCTTATGAAAAGCTTAGAGATTGGTGAAAGTGTGTGTGCAAGGTAGTAATACAATTATGCAGTATTAGAGTAATGCGGAACATGCTGATGAATTCATGAATACTATTAGCCTACCAAGGCTATGCGATGCAAGGCATGAATGATGTCGGCCATATCAAGGCCATGCGATGCGAGATGCAACTCAAGCATACGAATCCTCATCTAAGTCCACATATTAATATAGCTCATCGGGGTCTAGTACACTCTAAGCCAGATTGTCGCCCCATTACGCGCAACAAGATGAGTGGAAAAGACCTCACTATTCACCTTCCAATATCGGACTGAGCTCATCGATAGTGGACCCATTCCTCGAGCTGGTCAAACTTAGCCTAGCTTTGCCTCCTCCTCTCAGGTGAATAAGGCTACACCCCCTTCCAACCGACCATGACACAGTGGAAAGCGCTGCCTTCTAGTAATCAGTACTCTGCGCTCATGCATCTACTTAGTCTAGACGTTGGAGCAACCTCCTAGTACCATAAGGGTTTAGGAACTTTCACCAAGGGATATCTATAACACCCCATGTAGAATAAGATTTTTGGTATCCAATCTTGCCAACCACGATACACCTCTGGAGGCTACGACCCTAATATCACTAGGGTGTACAATACACATGTCGCACAATTCAAGATGCATGAATAACGCAATCCAGTCATATAGCAATCCTGCGCATACCGCGTGCTCATGCTGCAACTCCGCCTATCAGGAAGCCCATATACAATCTGCCCGAAGGTATGTGTCATGATCAATCACTCGTCTCATTACAAGCATGAAGATGATGCGTATGGACATGTATATGATGTTATATTGTCACATACTCATAATTGGAATCGATAGTCAGAATTGAGAATTGGAATCGATCAATCACATACAGCGAATGGGGCCCACTTATTTGGATTAACCCACGAAGAGAATGGGCCTAACAAGGCCTAAGGTAGGTCATAATGAGGACATCTAACCATCATTGCCCATCAATGTGGACATTTAACCAAAATTGTTCCCAAGAAGTGGCCTACATAAGGAATTCATAAACAATGGAACGACCACACATACTTCACATTGGGCCTCGCTCACGGGCCTCACATACATCGCATCGGGCTGATCGAATGGGCCGATTCAAATGGGCCGATCAAATGGGCCGACCAAATGGGTCGAATCAAATGGACTAAATCAATGAGCCAAGTCAAATGGGCCGAATCAATGGGCCAAGTCAAATGGGCCGAATCAATGGGTTGAGTCAAATGGGTCGAATCGAATGGGTCGGATCAATTGGGCCGATTAATGGGCCAATTAAAATTAAATGGGCCCACTTAGAGCATAAATGGGCCTCATGTATGTTAAATAGGCCGCACCAATGGGCCTATTCATCTACACCCTTCATCTACATATAAAGGATTATCTTAGAGCACATAAAAAAATCATATCGAAGATTATCTGGACCACACTCTAAATAACAGTGGAAATAATGATTTTCCCACTATTAAAATTTTTAAAGCCCACCATAACATTTATTTATCGTACAATCTGTCCTTAAGGTCACATAGACCTTGAAATAGCGGTGAAGACCGCTTAAGTTGAAGTAGAGATATGTCAATATATCCAAGAGGGGGGTGAATAGGACTTTTTAAAGTTTTTATGAATTATTAAAAATCCTTATCATACTAATCCTATTAAATAGTATAGATTAGGATTACTCAAAATTAACTCTACTGGCTTCCAAGCCTGGTAGAGGATCCAATCACAAACTATTTAAAAGACAAACAGTTTATAGATGAGATTGTGATGGATATGACTGTGTGTGCATAAGATGTGATCATATATAAGGACTTGTAAGGAAATCACATAAATGTAAGACAACATCAATCTCAAACACAGTCATTTTATAGTGGTTCGACGACTTGTCTACTCCATTCCCGGCTTCCACACTCAACCCTTGAGTGACGAGATTTCACTAAGGAGGTTTCCCACGGTTCACCTCAAACCTAAGGTTTTAAATCAGGTTCACCTTCAACCTTTACAGAGGTTTCTACTCGGTTCACCTCAAACCCTGGAGTTTTGATGGCGTACTCCTAACCAGATGTTTATGCCCACATAGGACAAGGGTCCACACAACGCACCCGGAGGTTTCTACTCGGTTCACCTCTAACCCTAGAGTTTTGCTGGTGTACTCCTAACCAGATCTTTATGCTCTCCACAGAGCAAGGGTCCACACAACGTACCCCGCACGTACACTCCCTTCGGAGGCCTCCTTCGAGAACTTCAAATGGTGAGCAACACTTAAAACTAAATCCTAAAAAGGAATGATCACAAGTGTCCTCTGGACTCTTAGTACTTATAGATAAGTTGATGAGTCTCTTTCAGCGCAGTGATGAAGACCTTCTACTTGTTGATGAGGAGTCTTCAGCTCCCTTGATCCACAACACAAAGATGTATCTATACTGGGCTTAGGTTAGGTCAAGGTTATGATGGAATACCATTCTAAAGATTTTCCTATAAGGAAGATAGAGTGGTTCCCATCATCTATGCATTCAAGGCATCCCAGCTTAATGATATGTCATTAAAGTAGTAGCTGAAGGATCCTTGAATGCGGAAGTTCATTCCCCAATCTACTCTATGAAATATCAATGATGAGATTGGATTGGAGGATGAACTTCCTGAGAGAAAGGGCTTAAGGTAAATGATAGGAAGTTTAAAACTCACAAAAGCACTCTCTACTTTCTCTACCAGCAATGAAGACAACTCTCTCTATTTATAGGCAAAAGGTTGCAAAGGATATAAACGGTCATATTTATGACAGAGTTCGATATCATCGAGAAGTCATCGATATGATCGAGCGTATACTCTCGATTGTATTGGCAGACCTTTCGATGATAAAAACTCAATTGTCATTTCACTTTTGGAAACCTTCCGCCAACTGGTCGATGGGATCGAGACACACATCGATGTTATCAGATTTTGAATTCCGATTCAATCGAATAATGGTTCGATCTATCGACAGGTGAAAAATAAGAGAGAAGCCTTGAAGAATTTTAGGTTCTACAGATATGATCGGGGAAGCAGTCGATGTCATCGAAATTTGTACATCGATCATATCGGAGACCTCGTCGCTGGGATCGATAAATCGTATAGATTTACCTATAAGCTTGCTAGATGATTTATGTCCTGACTCGATCCAATCGACTAGGTCTCGATATAATTGATATATGAATATCGATTTATCGACTGGCACCCTGATCATCATAAAACAACAACCTGAAATTCATGCTGGTGAGAATATGCGCCCACAATCGATATGATCGACTGACTTGCGATCGATATTTGAGTTCAGATTGTATCGGATAGTCATTGATATATCGAAGCATATGTTAGTTTTCTTTAGAAAAATAGGGGCACCGAAAAGCAGTCTGTCAATTATATCGATCCTCTTCAGTTATGATCGATATTCGAATATCGATGATATTGACTCTCAAGTCGATATATCGATAAATCGTCCAGATGATTGTTTTGATTGCTGGACGCTTTCTGTCCTCATTCGATTGTATCGATTGAGATGCAGAGGACATCGACAAAGCTGGTCGATCATATCGAAGGGGTAATCGATATAATCGACAGTGTAAGAAAAACTTTACTGAATTTCTTTTGATAAAAAGCTTTCTTACACAGAAACCCTAAGATGTTCTAATTCTTTTTAAGGGTTTAATCACTTAGTGTTTTGGGACATGGGATGTGAGGCTATGATTTACCTTTTGGTGAGCTTCCACACACCCAGTTGAGGTAGACGCTTGACTTGATCTTCTTATTAGGCACTGTTGTCCGACTGACTCAACTTACAACGTAATTGACAAACAAGGGCACGTAGTAGGTGCACTTTCAGACCTGAATTAAGATGGAACACAAATTCCAAATTGGTTTATAACAACTTTGACCCCAAGAAGGGTTTCAATGGTGGATGTTACTCAACGCTGTCTTCTACAGTGTGATCCTCTAGACATCATATCTGTCTCATTTTGGTCTCAGGTCTTAAACTGAGCTCGCCCTTTGGATGGATGGTGTGGATGCAACACATTCATCAAGCATAGCCCACCGTCTAGCCATATGGACAGTGGGGTGTAAAGTATACATAATGGTGGGGTCCCAAACCACCTACTGAAGCCCTTAGTAGTGGGACCCACAGAACTTGTCGATGTCGGATGGTGGTGGGTCCCGCCATCAAAACAAATTGACAGTTTACACATACGACATGGCTGGGATCCACCGTCAGGATGGATGAATGACTTGCATAAAACACTTGCGTCATGTGGGACCTACCACCTGTTGACGTAATGGACAGTGGGTCCCACCAGTTGAATGATCTGGATATCGCGTATACCTTACATGGGGCCCATATGTTTGCTTACGCCAAGAGGCAGCACCCTGCTGCTGGCTGTCCATACATGGATGGCCCAGGTATAAAAGAAATGGATGGACGGTGTGGGTAAGACCCATACACCACGTGTGGTCTCCACACCTCGTGAGATGCTGGGTTCCACCAGATAGATGGACAGGGTGGGATCACTCCCATGCATAAAAGCTGCCAGTGGGTGGGTCCCACATAGCAGTGGCTCACCCATTTAATATAAGATATTATATAATATATACAATATGGAATATATACTATATGTATTGTATATACACACATAAGTACATGTGTGTGTGTGTGTTAAAGCAGGTGGCAGCGTGACGGCTTGGGTGAAAGGGGCTCACCCATTAAGTAAGCCCCACATGAATGGACAATTTGGATGGCCTTTCCCAACACGGTGGCCTCACGTTAGGTGGGCCACACTCTTGGATCAACTGATATTGGTGCTTTCCTTCATTTGGGCCCATCCAAACGGACTTTCATGTGGGCCACTCGGTGGACGGCATGGATAAAATACATACATCATAGGTGGGCCATGATCATAGAGGGAGAGAGAAAGGAATGTGTAGGGGAGGGACCCCACCACTATTGGGCCCTCCCATGAATAATACATACAGCAAGTGGGTCCCACAACAAGTGGACCCTTAAATCACAAAAAAATAAGGATGAGGGTCCAAGATCACCCACCGTCTTCTTCTTCTTGCTCCCTTGGCTTCCTTTGCTCCTTAACTTCGATTCTAATGGAAGATGATGGAGTTTTGATGGTTGGGATGGGAGATGAGAGGGTAAGAAGTGGGCCACATACAAAGCTCTCTCATGAAGATTTGGGAGAGCTTTGGACGTGTGATTTTTCTTGTGTGGGAATGGTGAGTTTGAGAAAGGAGAGAGAGAGAGAGAGAGAGAGAGAGAGAGAGAGAGAGAGAGAGAGAGAGAGAGAGTTGTAAAGAGAGAGATGGGTAATGGAGTGATGGGTGTAAGAACTTTTTGACTTTTGAAGTAATTTGTGTAAGAAAGGTATGGGCTTGTGTAAGAACTTTTTGACTTTGGGGTTACTTGGGAATGGGTGAAAGGTGATGTGTACTTGACATGAGATGTGATGTGGTTGATTGATTGATGGGATTGATTTGACATGTTGTAGAGATTCTCTTAGGTTTTACAAAGAATGGTGTTTTCCTCGAACTGAATGTGGGCCCACATCTCCTGGGCAGGGTATGGCCTTGGCATGTGAGCCATGGCATCGGAACCACTGTGACGGCGTGGTCACTAGGGTACAAGTCTCGGTTGAGTCGACTCGGTTTGACAGAACTCGGCTTATGATCGCACATAAACTCAGATAAAGGTCGAAGGTTGCCAGAATTCGACAAGGAGGATCGCGGGAACCTACGGAACGGTACGATCTAAGATATGTGTCTTACATTATCCAAACAAATTTTTAAAAATTATGGTGCGATAAGATTTTTTGATCGCACGACTGGCCTTGTGGGTCCCATGACTGGTCTAGTGAGTTGCTCGACTGGTCGTGGACACCACACGATTGATCGTGTGAGTCCAGATTAGTCACTAGAAAATGAGTCGAACACTGCACGACTGGTCGAGCACTATTCACACGACTGGTCAAGCAGTTTTCAGGACTGGTCGAAGACCAACAGAAAATTTTTAAAAATTTATAACAGATCCTGGACTGGTCGAGCAAATTCTAGGATTGGTCGATCCAGTGCTAGGGCTAGTTAAAAGAATAGAATTTTACATTTATAAAATGACCAAAATGACCGACAGAAAGTATGAAATGATCTAATCATGATCTAAGACTAATCTAGGTCAATTATACCTTACTTGTGAGATAGAACATATGAACTATCAAACTATCAATCACTTCAGCAGCTTTAAATTTTGTGCTTGAACTCAACATACTGAACACAGTCTTCAACTAGGTTTTAAGTTCTTGGACTTTTTCTGGTTCCAGATCTTGAACCAAAATGTTCTTGAACACTAAGTCTTCACTTTCTTCTAGTTTAAAGATCTCGGCAAGTTCTTCGTAGATATCGGTAAGATAAATTCAGTACGAACAAAATGAACGTCGAAGATTCAATGTAAATAGATACACAAGCTTGATACACATCAACATACAAACTTGAAATGGTTTGGCACACCAAAATTTGACAATACTCAGGGTTTATCGACATAACACTTTCAGTATTCATAGGAGTATCAAAGTTTTTACTGCTCTCAAATCCAAACTTTTTCACCAAGTTTAGAGCATACTTAGTTTGAGAAATAAAATTTTTGTCTTTAAGTTATTTCATTTGCAGACCTAAAAAGTAGTTCAGTTCTCCAACCATGCTCATTTCAAATTTGGACTTCATTCAATTTGCTAACTCAACAAATATGTTAGAATAGGCAGATCCATAAATAATGTCATCAACATATATCTGTACTAACAGTATGTGATCATTGTGTTTCTTTACAAATAGTCTTATCAACACTCCTCATTATAAAGTTATGACTCAGTAGAAACTTAGTCAATTTCTCATACCATGCCTTGGGAGCTTGTTTTAATCCATAGAGTGTCTTTTTCAAGTGATAAACATGATTAGTATGTTTAGGGTCTTCAAAACCCTTAGGCTGTTCAACATATACTTCCTCATGCAGATCACCATTCAAGAAAGCACTCTTAACATCCATTAGATAGATTTTAAATTTTTTATAACCAGCAATGGATATGAACAATCTGATTGATTCAAGATGAGCTATTAGGGCAAAGGTTTCATCATAATCGATGCTTTCTATCTGAGTGTACCCTTCTACAATTAGTGTAGCCTTGTTTCTTATAATGTTACCCAATTCATCAGACTTATTTTTAAAAATTAATTTAGTTCTAATAATATGTTTATCATTAGGTCTAGGAACTACGTTCCCTACGTCATTCCTTACGAATTGATTAAGTTCATCTTGTATAGCCACTATCCAGTTTTCATCAGTAAGCGATTCTTTTACATTGGCTGGCTCAACCTAGGATGTGAAGCACTCATAGTTACAAGTGTTTTCTAATTGTCTATGAGTGCGTACACCAGTGAGAGGGTTTTCAAGTATTTAATCAGTTGGATGATCTTTAACTGATTGCAGTTCAGTGTTATTTTGACTAGATGAAGAGTTTGGTTTATCAAACAAAAGACTTCATCATCTTCTAAACTTGAGACGGGTGTATTCAAGTGATCATCTATAATCACATTAATAGACTCCTGAATTACACCAGTCCTCTTTTTGAGAACACGATATGCTTTACTATTTAAAGCATACCCTAGAAAAATCCCTTCATCACTTTTAGTGTCAAATTTTCTTAGATTTTCTCAGTCCCGTAGAATATAGCACTTGTTGCCAAAAACTCAAAAGTATTTGACAGGCTTCTTATTGAACCATAGTTCATATGCAGTCTTATTATTTGATTTTCTAGTATAAACATGGTTAATAATATAACAATCCATGTTCACTGCTTCAGCCTAAAGATTTTTAGGAAGCCTCATGCTATTTAACATCACATTAGTCATTTCTTGAAGCACACCTTTTTGCTTTTAACAACCCCATTTTGTCGAGGTGTCTTAGGAGCAAAGAATTCATGAGATATACCATGATCGCTACAAAACTTTTTAAAACTGCTATTGTCAAATTCAGAACCATGACCACTACAAATTTTAGAGATATGTGAGTCCTTCTCAGTTTGGATACGCTTGAGTATCTTTTCACTTCATCGAGAGTTTTAGATTTCTCTCTCATGAAAACTACCCATGTATATTTGGTAAAATCATATATTATTACCAGAATATATTTCTAATCACCCCGACTCTCTGATCTAGTAGGTCCAACGAGATCCATGTGGAGGAGTTCAAGGGGTTTAGATGTGGCATTAGAGTTTACTTTCTTGTGAGCAGTCTTAGTTTGTTTTCCAATCTGACATTCGCCACAAATTTTATCTATTTTTCTTAACTTGGGTAGACCTCTTATTACTTCACCTTTGCTCAGTTTATAAATATTATGGTAGTGTACATATCCTAAGCATTTAAGCCATAAATCAGTCTCATCGGTTTAGACCATGTAACAGGATAACTTAGATGAGCTTGAATCACTGACTATATAGCAGTTCTTAGATGTTCTGCGACCAGTTAATATAACAGAACCATTCTCATTAGAAATCTCACACCCTTAGTTGGTAAATTTGACGCTATGTTTATTATCACAAATTTGAGAAATGCTTAAGAGATTATGCTTAAGGCCCTCTACGAACAAAACATTCTCAAATGGAGGAAGATTAAAGAGTTGAACAGTACATTGGCTAACAATTCTGCAGTTGCTACCATCACCGAATGTGACTGAACCATCAGTCATATACCTTTCTTCTTAGGTTTGTCCCTCTTTGGACATTCATTTGTCAGATGCTCGTATTCATGGCAGTTGAAGCATTGATTGTCTTTAATAGATTTCTAATTTTTAGATCTAGTCGTTTTCTTTTCAAAAGATTTTTAAAAATCTACCCTTTTTTTTGCTTTTAAATTTTTTATAAAACTTCTTGGCTAATAATGTCATATCATCTTTATAATTTTGACAATCAGAGTTACTAGCATTATCATAAGAAGTATTTTTACAAGACTTAAGGGCTATGAACTTACTTTTAAGAGCCTTAAAATTTAACTCGTAGGTTTGTAAAGAACCAATAAGCTCTTCAACCCGCACATTATCCGTATCACGAAGTTCCTGAATGACTGTGACCTTAGAATTGAACCTATCAGGCAATGAGCACAATATCTTTGCACAGACTTTACTTTCTAGGATATTATCACCAAGACCCCTCATAGAATTGACTATGTCATTTAACTTAATATAGAAGTCCATGAAAGTTTCACTTTCTTCCATACATATTTTCTCAAACCGAGTGGTGAGGATTTGAAGTTTAGATTTCTTGACTATAGTCGTACCCACGTGTGTCATTTCTATGTCCCAAGCTTACTTTGTAGTATCACAAGATATAATTCTTTTGAATTCATCCAGTGATAGTGCACAAGTAATTACATTTAAAGCCTTTGCATTGACATTACTCTCATTTTTTTGAAGAGTGGTCCATAAAAAATAAGGTGTAACTTTAACAAATTTAGTTCCATCAGCACCTAGAACTCCAGATGTGGGTGGGTTCCATTTAGTTACTATGGCTTTCCACACGCTCTCATCTATGGACCCTAAAAAAATTCTCATTCTGGCTTTTCAATAGGCATAATTGGAGCCATCAAAAGGTGAAGACCTAGTAATTAAGAGGCTATCAAAATTTGACATCTTATAAGCTCGGATCGGTTAGCTCAGGAAATGAATCCAAATAATAAAAATGAGCTATTAGGCTCTGATACCACTTGAAAAGACTGAGCTTAAAGTCCTTGGAAGGGGAGGGGGGGGGGGGGGGGGGGGGGGGGGAGGGGGTTGAATAAGACTATGCCAAATTTAAAAATAAATGTGGAATACAAAGATAGATAGCACAAGTAAATAGCAACTTCAAATGCACTAGTCTTGAGAGGTTGATACAAACTGAGTTCTAAGGACAACTTAACACCAAAAACCAAGGCTTATGGTAGGACAACCTTACTAGAACGTATGTATAAAAAATCCAAACTAATAAAGAGGCAAAGGAAACATTCCCCACAAGTGCATAAAGTAAATTACACCATTCACCACAAGTGCATAAAGTAAATTACAACATTCACACACAAACAAATATAATCATCCACCACAAGTCCAGGAATTATAGTGGTTCGTTTGTGTGTACGCCAACTCTTAGTAAATAGCCACACAACTACTCCACTCCCAATATGTACACCCACATGATATTGGCTTTCACTATGAAATAAGGTTTTCCAAGGTTCACCTTAAAACCTTCACAATTGTGTCTTTCAAATGGGTTTACACAATTTCAAAAACCCCATAATGAGTTTTTCCTGGCTAAATCTCACAAACCAAAATGCAGAAAGTTAAATTGTACTTATCTGAAGATTTGTCTTTTAATAAAGCCCGATAGAACCAATTCGATGTAGACGAAGATGTTCAATGTCTAGTCTCACAAGTGAAAGGGTTCTAGATCTAAATTAATTTTAAATTAAATCAACCTGGGCTAGCTTGATTTGATTTTGATCTCAAAAGAGGATAAATCACAATTCCCTTCTATGATAAAATAGAGTTGAATAAAGATCATAAAATCAAATAACAAAAGTTATTAAAATTAATCTAAAATGAGCACAATACAGCTTAACAAATGCAGGAACTTATCTCTCAGAGTGATGACTTGATTTAGCTTGGAATGAATGAAAAACTCTGAAATTCGTCCTTTATTTATAGGTGAAAATATTGTTCTCTCAACTGGTCTAAGGGTCGGTTCGACTGGTCGAAGGACCAACTAATTTTTAAAATTTCTAATGCGATAAGATAGGATCATTACTTGACTGGTTAAGTGGCTTACTCGATTGGTCGAGTCGCATGCTCGACTGGTCGAGTGGGACCAAAAAACCTTGTTAAACTTTGAGTTGAGCCTGTATGACTGGTCAAGCACTGTTCACTCGACTAGTCAAGTAATCTCCACGACTAGTTGAGGGTCCAACAGAAAATTTTAAAAATTTATAACTAATCTTGGACTGGTCGAGAAAGTCTTGAACTGGTCAAGCTAGAGCTTGGACTAGTTGAACAAAGACTAAGACTAGTCAAGGAAATGACCTATAAACTTATAAAATGACCCACATATAATGTGCAATGAATATGACTCAACCAATGGTCAATCTAGAGTCATCCTGTAACGCCCGTGAAAAATCCGTACTTGGGCTCGAGTACCAACTCGACCTGAAATTGCGTAGAATTCATTCCTTTAGAAAATATGACTAGGTTAGCTAGTGCAACGTTAGAATAGCTGAGAAATGGTCCCTGATCACTTTAAATACGTTCTACAAGGCCCAAAGCGAGTGGAACCAATGGTGCTATAATGCTCTAAAGCCTCGGATCAAATTCTAAGCCGGTTTATTCTCGAGACCTCCTTGAAACTTTGTATTGGATCTAGACCGCGCGTTGAAAGTTCGATACCTACCATCTTAGACCGTTATGACCACTTAGCTGGGCTTGGCAATCGTTTCGAAAATCAAGTCCAACTGACATTCAGAGGCTATTTCATTGAGCTTGGAGTGAAGAGAGTGAGAATAGGGTTAGAATTGGAATTTGAAATTCAAATCTGGCACACGATTTGATGCATCAGTATTAAGTGTTCTGACCGTCAGAATACAGCCAAATTATACCCTTGGATCAGAAAAAATATCTATTGCATATCACGAGACTTATAGGCCTGATCTTGGTGCGATGACCGTTAAACTGAAACTGGACCGCCACGTGCGATCTGGGAACCCTACCGGTCTGAAAACTGGATGTGTGCTAGATCCAGTATGCATGAGCTTAAGTCCGACCACATTTGGCCAGGGGACCTTCAGAAATGCTCATTTGGACCGAAACGGCCCCGATTTGGTTAGGCACCAAGTAAACATTGTTCCCAAGCCTATTTTGGGCATATTTTAGGCTATAAAAGGGGTTGAAATCCTCACTCCTCTCTCCCATCCGAATTTAAGAGAAACCCTAACTTGGGAGAGAGAAAAAGGTGAGAGATTGTGAGAGAGAGTGGGAGAGTTCTTCCTGCCACTTGTGCTACGTGTTGCACGCGCTTAAGCAACACACCTCTACCGCTTTCCCGGCGATTTCACCGCAATTCTAGGTAAGTAAATACCCTAAATAGTTGCTGATTTGAGTTTCCTTTGTTTCCATAGCGATGTAGCTTATGGATCTCGTGTATTAGGTTCCCTATTCGCCGTAGACGAAGCGTATACGCTCCGTTTCAATTCACGAGTTTACAAGACATAAGGTGAGGATTTTAGACGCTTTGATTGACGGTTCCCAACGCTTTCAATGTCGTTTAATAGTAGATTATTGACGGCATCGCCGTTTGACATGTACAATATGCTCTCCGTTTCCTGTTTCGTAAATTAACGAAGAATATGAGATTTAGGGCATTTTAGTCATTTGTAGGAAGTACTATTTACATTCATATTTTGCTAATGTGATTGACATGGTTTGTCGTCGCACTAGGAAGTTAGGAATACGTGCATAATTAGTTTGGCGAAGAGATTCGCGTAATTGCACACTTCGGGTCGACATGCTATATGCAGACTTAAGTGTGTAGTGTATGTGTTTGTATAAATGTTTGTATTAGTATGTATTGAACTAAATGATGTTATGAATTAGTTTGAGATGGATTTCTCAATTAATATGCTGACCTAAATGATTTCCCACATGTTGACTATATGCATGATTTCATTACATGCATGAAATATATGTGTTTGAAGATTTACTTAAGTTGAATGTTATAACATGTGTTAACATGCTCACATGATTGTATTTCAATTCCAATATTTCTATATAAATTGCTGATGTGATTCCATAATTGTTTGGGACTATACTTAGTCCAGGCAGTCGGTAACTGAGCGAATTCGTGGCTGACTGGTCTTAGCCACGAGCGACGCGTCGATGAACGCGAGTCGTGTTTGAAGTTGGCGGCAGTGGTTAGGCCACGCGAAGTGTTTTACACACTTCATGTCGTTCGACTTGAGATGCGAACGCGCTAGTCGAGCCCGTCAAGTAACCCGACTGGCCAATGTATGTTCACCTTGTATGAGTCATAACTGCTTGAACCTAGGGTACTGAACTTACCATTGTAAACCCTGTTAACCATGGTACCTTGATCCACGAAGACTCATGAGCCGGGCATGGTGGTATGGGACACCGTGGTTGAGCTGTCGGCCTACACTGGGGCCACAAACCTCCCCGTAGTGACCAGTGAGCACCTAGACTCATAAGCAGATTATGGTGGTATGGGACACTATATTCTAGCTGTCGGCCTACACTGATCAGGCGACGAGTCCTTTGTAGTGACCGCGAGCGTATTCTGAGTCCACGGGAGGCGACGACCCTTCCGTTGCAGTAGAGTACAGTAGGCCTGTATTCATAAGGTGATGGGGGAGCGGTGCAACGAGTGCGAGCAACAGCCCTGGCAGCCCTTGCAGTGACCTACGAAATGTACATCGTATGAGATTACTAGGAGTGACGACCCTAGACAGGATCTGTGTTGGGATCGATACAAGGGAAGTACCTTAGTTTCCCAATCCTGTTGTTTGAACGGACTAATAATAACTTAGAAATCATATCACCATGCCATTGCATGTGCCTGGAAGATGTGGAGCACTTGAGGGACGATTGCATGCCGCGGTCGTAAGATGGTGTCGTATGAGGGAGATCGTCGGTGAGGGCATACATCACGTCATGTCATCTTGCATTAACAACAGTATTAGGATTGTCTGATTTACTGCTTTACTATTATCGCATGATTGTATTGTGAACCTGCTAATCTTTGCTCTATGATTCCACTGAGTTGATCACTCACTCCCACGTTACGGGATGGTGTTTGCAACACCCACCAGACCCTGTTGTAGATGCAGGTGAGGCTGAGATCCAAGAGGCAGAGCCAGACTTCGACGAGGACCAGGACGAGTTCTCGTACATGCAGTATCACGATGGCTTTGCGTAGGCGACCTGGGTCGACGGGATTTCAGTGGGACCATTTTGGATATTTATTTTTGTTCATGTATATGTATATGAGACTCAGAGATGTATTCATACTTTGGAAACAGATGAGATTTACTTTGTTTTTCCATACAGTGATATATATATTATTTAGTCTTCCGCTTGCTTTTATCACTGGATCTGAAGTATGAATTGCAGTTTTGGTATACTTTTACTCATGTGAATGCTTTAAATCAGACAACATTGAATCATAACCATTTTTGTTGCATAAGTGATGGTCTGGAACTCGGGAGTTGAGTTTATACACGACCCCCGATTTTCAGGGTGTTACACATCCATAACTTGTTTGTGAGTTTGAACAGTTGAAATATCGTTCGCTTTACTAACTCATTCACTTGCAATACTTGAAGCTTGTCTTTAAAACTTGAGCTTGAGCTAGGGCTAGAGTTCTTGATTCTTTAAAGTACAAAACTTAAAGATTAAACTTAACATTGAGCCTCGAACTTGTACTTGCACTTGAGCTTGAAATCTTGAACTTCGACAACGCTCTTCAACTTGAATACATGGAAAAGTTTGACGAAGACGTGGACAACTTTAAAATGCATGAAGTTGACTATTCATCTAAATAACACATGATACAGATTCTAAATGATTTGGCACAACAAAATTTGACATCTCTGGGTGCCAGATTAACAATATAACATTTACAGTATCGAATTAAGCTTATGTAGCACCGAATTAAGCATAGGTAGCACTATGCCAAATTTGCAAAATTGTGATGGACGAAATTTAACGGTGGATTTAATCTGTCGCTAACGAAAATGGTCCGTCACCAAGCCCGTCTTTCTTGAAAATTCGTAGTCCAAACATCATGGAATTTCACGACGGACCAAAATTCGTCACTAAAATCTAATTTACGATGTATTTATGACGGATTTGGTTTTGTCATAAATTGGCGACAGACTAAATCTGTCACAAATTTTAATTTTGGGATG
Source organism: Magnolia kwangsiensis (assembly GCA_037074715.1). Taxonomy (NCBI): domain Eukaryota; kingdom Viridiplantae; phylum Streptophyta; class Magnoliopsida; order Magnoliales; family Magnoliaceae; genus Magnolia; species Magnolia kwangsiensis. Next base: position 80,823,576 of record CM073589.1, on the reverse strand, counting down.
AAATATGATTAGTTGCTTTTTCACGCCCAAAGTACCAATTGGCAACGCTTTTCAATTACTTTTGTGATGGATCATGGTCTGTCGTAAAAGGACTTTTGCCTTGTACATTAATTTTTTTTTCATTTTTTTAGAATATGGTGGAAAATTATTATTATTTTTTTTTAGTCTAATAATTATTTTTTAATAGAATTTCAGTGGTTTAATTGTACATATTTGTATCTAAGATTATTTTTTAAAAATTGATTGAATGCGAAAAAAAAGAGAAGAAAATTATATCAACTGAGTGGAAATTGTTATTATTTTTTTAATTTGAAACTAATATTTAAATGATTTGTAATATCACATGAAAAAGAATATTAAGAAGTTTAAAATTTTTATCAATGTTTAAGAAAAATGAGATTTTGAAAAAATAAAAATCGTGATTTAATAAAAATCTATTTTGTGGGAGAAAAAAAAAGGGAATATTGAATAAAGCTGATAAATTTGAAAAAAAAAATTTGATTTTGAGAAAAAAAAAAATCTTGAAAAAGAAAATTAAAAAGATTTTAAAAAATGTGAAAATTTTCATAATGTTGAAAAATGAAAATATTTTGAAAAAAAAATGAGAGTTTGTATTTTGAAAAATAAAATAAAATCGAGAAGTTCGATAAAAATTGATAAGTTCGAAAAAAATGATTTAAAAAAAAAAATGGAGAAGTTAGAAAGAATTGAAAATTTTAAAATAAAATAATATTAAAAAATCAATACTTTATCAAAAAATAAACATTTTGAAACGAAAAATAAAGAAGTTGAAAAATTTTGTGATTTTGAAAATAATTGAAAATGTTCAAAATTTGAAATTAAAAGAAAAAGTTATTTATAAAACCACTGAGAATTATATATATATATATATATATATATATATATATATATATATATATATATATATATATATATATATATATATATATATATATATATATATATATATCATTTTTAAAAAGAAAATTGAAAAGTTGAAAACAAAATGATGCTTTTGAAGAAAAAAAATCAACATTTTGGAATTTTTGGGAAAAAAATAAAATTTGTGAAAATTTTAGAGATTTTGAAAATAAAAATTCAGAATTTGTATTTTTTTGAAATATTTTATAATAAAAATGATATTTTATTAAAATTTTGCAAAGAAAAATTAAGAGTAAAAAAATATACATTTTGAAAAAAAAAAATGTTATTTTTAAATGGAAACTGAAATTTATCTGTGAAAAAAAATTTAATAAATTATTAGGCACATCCTGTAATTGAACATTTAACCATTTTTGGACAATCTGATTTGTCCAAATTGAAGAATAAATAACTTCAGATGTTTAAATCTAATTTCACTTAAATTGTTGATCAATCTTGTATGCCCAATATCTTTCTCATATGTACTTAACCTGATCGGGTTGAGTAACTAGTCAAATTGAGGGTATTGATCAGTAAAATAGAGTTAATGAACTAGACATGTAAAATGGGCCAAATATTCTGGTCAAAATTGTGACCCAACTTATTGACTTCGCGAAAACCTAAGAATTGATGTTAGTAAGTTTTGTGGGCCCTGTCATGATGTGTGTCGAACATCAACATCGTGCATTTGATGTGTCCCCATATAAAACCATGCGTAGACATCCTAAAAAATATAAAAGCACTTGGTGGGGCCCACATGAGTTTTGAATGCCGCTAAAACTTTGTCTAACCCCTCATCCAAGTGGGACACACATAATTAGTGGGTTGGATATGTGAATCACATTTAGGCAAGCCCAATATATAATTATGAATGTTTTAAGGAAACCCCTCTCCACTACATTTAGGTGAGTTACTTGTTACCCTTATCAGAGTAAACTCTACGAGTCCACCATTATTTATTTATTTTATCCACTCCGTTCATCCATGTTAACAGATAATTTAAGCTCTAAAGAACAAAAAATAAGCATATCCAAAGCTCAAGTGGATCACACCACAAGAAATAGTGTGATTGAACCTCTACCATTGAAAAATTCTTGGAGGCCATAGAAGTTTTGGTTCAAGCTGATGTTTGTGTTTTTGCTTCATTCATATCTTTTTTATTTATGAATAGGTTGGATGGAAAATAAACGTTAATGTGGGCCCAAGGAAGGTATCAATGGTGGAAATCATTATTCCACACTATTTCGTGTGGCATGGTCCACTTGAATTTTGAATTTACCAAAATTTTGGGATCAACCCACACCATTCATCCATTTTTTGAGATCATTTTAGAGAATTATCCAAAAAATGAATCATATCCAAAGACTAAATGGACCACACCACCAATAAGGGAAACAGATTGGACCACAATTTTTTGTAAGGCCCATAAATTTGGGATCAACCCACACCGTCCATCAATTTTTCCACATCATTTTAATACTATATCACATAAATGAGGTAGATCAAAATCTCAGGTGGACCACACCATGGGAAAATAATATTGATTGAATGTCTACGGTGCTCACTGAATTCCCACTGTTTCCTCTCATGTGGTCCAGTTTAGTGTTAGATACACCTAATTTTTTGTCACACTTCCTAAAATGATCTCATAAAATGGATGGACGAGGTGGATTCCTCACAAACATCTCGATGGGCCCCACCCAACATCCTTATGTAGAAACTTCCTGTTAAAGGCTTTCACAAGAAATCCTTCCCTCTCCTGGACCCAGATCAGCTACTGAGAGGTTGAGTAGCGAGACTAACATCAATAAGTTTTATAGCCCCATGATGATGTATTCTTTGTATCCAATCCATCCATCTATTTGGAGAGATCATTTTAGGGAATTGGATGAAGAATGAGTCTAATCCAAACCTTCCTTGGACCACACCATAGAAAAGAGTGGGGGGAGAGTGATGCCCACCATTAAAAACTTCTAAGGCCCATAAAAGTTTTCGATCAAGTTGATACTTTTGTTTTACCTTCTTTCATGTCTTTGTTAACTTGTGAATAGTTTGGATTTCAAATAAACATCATGGTTGGCCTTATGAAGGTGTCAACAGTGGGAATCACTCTCCCCACTATTTTCTATTGTGGGGTCTACTAAAGCTTTGGATCTACCTCTTTCTTTGGTTAACGCCCTAAAATGATATCTCCAAATGGATGGATGGTGTGGATACAACACATACATCATAATGGTTCCTACAGAACTTGGTGACGTCACTTCAGTAGCAAGTCTTGCTACACAACCTATCAGTACCTAATTTGCGTCCCCCTCTCCTCTCTCTCGCCCTAATCCTCCCTCTCTCTCTCTCTCATCCTAATCCCCCCTCTCTCTCTGTCTCTTTCTCTCTCCCCCTAACCATTCTTGTCTGTGTCTTTAATCCACAAACGCCCTGCTCATGCATGCCCTCGCTCTCTCTCTCTCTGAAGCTCGGTTAATGACTATTTATCGAACGTGAGGTCTCTCTCTCTCTCTCTCTCTCTCTCTCTCTCTCTCTCAATCTTAATGCCAATTTAGGAATTTGGGGATTTAGTAATTTATGGATTTTTGATTTGATGTGGACCCTCATTTAGGGATTTGGGGATTTTAGGGCTTACAGATTTGAATGTGGACCCCGAATTGGGATTTTTCTGATTTTACAAATTAAGGATTTGGGGATTTTAGGATTTTGGGGATCTGAGGATTTTTGGAATTAGGGATTTCATCTTCTAAATTTATTTATTTATTTATTTATTTATTGGGGATTTGGTGATTTCTACTACTCCAATGTCGTAAAAAAGAAATGGCCCGTTTGGGGACAGAGCATACATACGACGTTTAGGGATAAAGCATACATATTCTTTCCCCAGAATCATGTTTTTTCATGGTTTATGAAGAGATCTTGTCCATCTTATCTTATTACGGTTTCTTTAGGTTTTTGATGCTATAGACTCGGTTTGGAGATTAGATCTGATTTTTTTTTTTCTGGTATTTGGCGCAATCTAATAGGATTCCTTGCCTAATTTAATGTATTTGGTTGTAAAATGATGGAAGACGTGTTTTAGAAAAGATTTGGCTACATCACAAGTTAGAATACAGTGGTTGTAGGTGATCAGCTCTCAAAAGTAAATAAGGTGGTTTGATGTGTTTACCTTTCCTAGTTGTGGTATAACTGTAGCTTATGTGCTTTATTATAACTAAATATATATGTTGTGTAGGTTATATATATGATGCCCTGTTATGCCTGATTACTTCCTACACCTTACAATGGTTGGTTTGGCTATTCATGAGTTTGCGGATGGTGGTCATGGTTAAACAAAGGAATTATGAGATCCCGATTGTCTTAAGGTAAATAGTGTGAAGTGATACGTCTATTTCATACAAAGGGCTAGCTGACTGAACTAGATTTTTTTTTTTGCCACTTGCACTGCCAAATTTGTTATTAGATGATCATTTTAAGAATGGATGGATTTATGTGCTTCTTGATTATAATTAAAACCCAAATTTTCTGGATGGTTATTTTCAGGGTAAGTTGATGAATGGTTAGGAAATAGCAGTGAAAAGGCTTTCCAAGAATTTGGGGCAAGGGAATGAAGAATTCAAAATTGAGGTTTTGTTGATTTCAAAACTTCAACACATGAATCTTGTTAGGATTATCAAATTGGCAGTTATCTACCAATTATTTTCTTTAGTGTAAGCCACATGATAAGTGGACGAGCCTGATTTTTATGTCGAGCATTCTTCGTGGTGTGGGCCAAACCTTTTGGATAAGTGGGATGTTGTACACACTTGACACTTTGGAATTTATGCTCTAGGTGGACAGTAAATTATTTTCTAACTAGTCATGCGTGAGGCTGCCTTTTTAAATTATTATATTTTAAATGTTAAAGATATATACTTTTGTCATTATAGATTCATTTCATTGACTAATAGTCGGGTATGCAACTTCTATATTTTTCTTTTATTTATTTATTTATATGCATGTTGGTTTTATGGAAGTTGAAATCTTGAAAATGTTGGTATAGTTGTTGCAGGAAAAAACCTTGAAAAGTTAATAATGATTTTGAGGCTTCATTGTTGTGTAGTCTATGATCAAAATCTGATCCATTAACTAATAGAAATGTTGTTTTTTGTTTTTTTGTGTCGGCTCATGCACTAGTTTATTTGATTTAATTTTAAATTTTGCATCTCATGTTCTATATTTTTAAATTAGTATTTATTTTAGCTTGCTAAAATGGTCTAATTTCAGGGTTTGCCACATCTTGATGTTAGAATAAAGTGGCCAAATGGTCTTTACTTAAATGGCCTTAAAGTTGGCGGCATCCTGTGCACCTCAATATATAAATCAAATAAGTTTAATTTGAGTCCTAGAACAATAGCATGTTTCTTTTGTTGATAATCTATTTTTCTTTCTTAGTCAGCATGGTTGCACATACCTAAGTTGGATTGATGTTGTGGAGATGTTTTCCTTGTGATGGCCCATTGCCTTTAACATCAAGCTGTGGCCCATTGTCTTTAAGATTCTTGTTTAATGACCTTTAATAGGAACATTCATGATCTTTTACAAAAAAAATAGATCAAATCAACAATTTGATCCATCTACTTGTTAGTACCCATCATGAACAGAGTTCCCTTTGTGTTTTAGCTAAATGGTGGAATAGTCGTGCCTATTTGGTAGTTTAGAGTTTTGGTTGCCAAGCTCTTAGTTATTTATTTATTTAATCTTTAAATTTGTTTTCATTTGTTGTTTGGGTGCAGTTAGTGTATGAAAATTTCCTTCTACTCAGTAGATGAAGAGTGGGCTAGATGATGGCCTATTGAGATTGATTGAACAGATCATACACATCCAAATGAAACTCACAGGACAATATCTTCACAATATCTGAGGATCATTTTTTTAGACTAATGGCTTGTTTGGAGAGGTGGGCCCAAGTTTATAATCTGATAGGTGGGCCCTTTAATGCATGCAGGAGATGTTTTCAAGAAGCAAATGCCGTTACGCTTTGGATTTAAATCATATTCCGAATCATAAGTGTCACATTATCATATTCTATATGATTTGTTTGAAGCAATTCCTGCAATATCTGTTAATGATCCGCCCTCCTTTCAATGCTTATTTTAATTTCCAATTGCAGTTGATGGAGACTTTGATCCTAGTTGAAGAGATGTGCAGACCACCACGCAGCCTAAAGAAAAATCATTAGTTGCCTTTTAATAACTGCAAAATTTGTTGAGAGTAATGGAAAATTAATTACCAAGTGATATTTTTTGAAATCAAGTCCCTATCTTGTTAAGCATTGTTGTTGGTCATTATTATTATTATTATTATTATTATTATTTTACATTACTCTGTGTTTCTATTTACAATATGTAAAATTGCATCATAGAAATGGGCATGGGTCATGATTCATCATGAAACGCAACTTGCCACTAATATGACCATTTGTTAATCATAGACTTGTTTTGTATGAATTAGGGAAAAAAAGAAGAAGAAGAACAAAAATGGATGGTGATGGTGCACTTTATTGCAATTTGTATAAATGGGACTTGTCATCACCATTTACATAAATGAGACTTCTCACGTATCTATGGCATCGGCTATAGTAGCTGAAACATTGAGATTTTGGCAGGTGATTGGGACCTCAAGATCTACTTCTGTCTCTTTGAAAGGCATAAAGAAGGAATCTAACTTTCCTCTCAGTAGTCATATGACTATACGATGAGTTGCTGCAAAGGTGAGACTGACATGTTTCTATTTTATGCAATACTGGTGATACATGTAATTGAAATTTTATACTTGAGCAGTGTGAAACTGTACATGGTAAGGAATAAATTAAATTAAAGTTCTTTAAGATGTGTTATGCTTGTAACCTCATTTCTGTACAATTCTTAAAATTTTCTTAGGTGATATGCCCCTGTAATTTGAATTTTGATCTGTTATTCAGTTCCAAAAAATAGGCTATACTATTTCTCACCTTTTCTTTTCTTAAGAAGAGGTTTGCTCGAATGCATCCTAATGTATTACAAATTTTCAATAAGACTTGTATAGACTCTACCTTCTGATTTGGGCCTTTTCAATGACACATTGGTTTATTGAGACTCTAGCCATTGGATTAGGGACTTTTATAGGGACTCTAATCTTCCATATTGAATATTTCAACCCATTGGTTATACAAAGGAAATGATGACCATTCATGTTCAAAGAAAAAGAACCAAATTATTGAAGGGTTGAAATAGTCTAATTAAGAGCTTTATTTGTGGCCTTTTAACCATAAAAAGTACGCTTACTCATATAAATGGTTTGGATCATTGGAAGAATACTCAGATTCAAAGGTATGGTATTGCAATATGTTAGGATTATTTTGAGCAAACCTCACGGTAGAAATTTGGACCATTCATCTGCTAGATATCATTGAGGATTGGGTGTGCCCCAAAAGCCTCACTGTTGGTAGAGGGGGGGCTTTCAAGTATTAAAGATTGGCGGTTAAGAAAAGTCCACCCACTAGTCTAAATTCAATAAATAATCTGGTTGGCGTCTTTTCGTGTTTCACCCAAACATGACACATCCCAGGAGATGAATGATGTGGATCTGCACGTGCACACAAACACACACACACACACACACACACACACACACACACACACACACACACACACACACACACACTGTAACATCCCGAAAATCGGGGGTCGAGTAAAAACTTCACTTCCGAGTTCCAGAACATCACTTATGCAACATAAATGTGTATGATTGAATTTTGTCTGTGTTAATGTATTAAACATGAGTGGGATTAAGCTAGAACAGCATATTATACTCCAGAGACAGTTAAATTAACAAGCAGAAGACTTTGATACATACATATAATATATAATTGATTGTAAGTCTCCAGAGTGTGAACATGTTACCAGGTTAAACATATACATGTATACCTCAAAATAGAAAGAAAGAATATACATGAGTGCTCTGAAAATATAAAATGACAAGTGTCATGGCATCTAATCAACCTTCCTATAATCCTGTCAGTCAGAACACGCATAAAGGAGGGATCCTCCTCATCATCATTAAGTCCAGCTCCGCTTCTCAAGCAGCGCCATCATTTGCAACCAAAATAGAGACTGGTGGGTGTCCAGAAACACCATCCCGTAACGTGGGAGTGAGTGATCAACTCAGTGGAATAATAGACCAGAGATTAGCATGTTATCAAATCAATCATGCGATAATAGTAAAGCAATAAATCAAACATTCCTAAATACTGTTGTTAATGCAATATGACATGACATGATGGATGCCCTCACCGACGATCTCCCTCATACGGCACCATCTTACACTCGCGGCATGCTTTCTTCCCACAGTGCTCCACATCTTCCATGCACATGCAATGTGATGGTGATATAATTACTGAGTTATTATTAGTCTATTCATACAGCAGTATTGGAAAACTAAGGTACCTTACTTATATCAATCCCAACACAGATCCTGTCTAGGGTCGTCACTCCTAGTAATCTCATACGATGTATATTTTGTAGGTCCCTGCAAGGGCTGTCAGGGCTGTTGCTCGCACTCGTTGCACCTCTCCCCCATCACCTTATCAATACAGGCCTAATTATCCTTAAGACTGCATCAGGACTCATCGCCCCCATGCGGTGTCAGGATAAACTCAAGGTCACTACAAAGGGCTCGTCACCTGATCAGTGTAGGCTGACAGCAAGAATATAGTGTCCCATACCACCATAATCTGCTCAGAGTAGGGTGCTCACTGGTCACTACGGGGAGGTTTGTGGCCCCAGCATAGGCCGACAGCTCGACCATGGTGTCCCATACCACCATGCCCGGCTCATGAGTATTTATGGATCAAGGTACCATGGTTAACAGGGTTTCCAATGGTAAGTTCAGTACCCTAGGTTCAAGCAGTTATGACTCGTACAAGGTGAACAATCAATGGCCAGTCCGGTTACTTGATGGGCTCGACTAGTACGATCACATCTCAAGTTGAGCGACATGAAGTGCATAAAACACTTCGCGTGGCCTAACCACTGCCGCCAACTCCAAACACGACTCGCGTTCATCAATGCGTCCTTCATGGTAAATAGAAACCAACCACGAATTCAATCCATTATCGACTGCCTGGACTAGGTCATAGCCCCAAACATTTTTAAACAACATCAGTAAGCATATGAGAGTAGTAGGAATGAATATAAATAATACAAGCATATTGACACGTGTTATAACATACAACTTAAGCAAATAATCCCACACATGCATTTCATATAAATAATGAAATCAATACATATAGCCAACATGATGGAAATCGTTTACATCAGCATATTACTTGAGAATTCCATCTCAAAATTCATACATAACACCATTTACTCAATACATACTAATACAAACATTTATACAAACACTTAGACTATACACTTTAGTCTACATAGCGTATGTCGACTCAAAGTGCGCATTTGGGCGAATCTCTTCTTCAAACTGATTATGCATGCATTTTTAATATCCTATTGCAACAAAAATCCATGTCAATCATTTCAGAAAAATATGGATGTTTACAGTATTTCCTACAAATGACTAAAATGCCCTAAATCTCATATTTTTCCTATGTTTACGAAACGGGAAACGGACAGCATGTTGTACATGTCAAACGGCGTTGCCGTCGATAATCTACTATTAAACGACATTGAAAGCATTGAAAATAACCAATCAAAGCGTCTAAAATCCGCACCTTTCAGTTTAGATGTGTATCGTTCCGAACGGAGCGTATACGCTTCGTATACGGCGATCAGGCGACGTATACACACGTACATCAGTTACTTTGCTATTTGAATCGAAGAAATCCCCAAATCAGCAAGTATTTAGGGTTTTACTTACCTAGAAGTGCGTTGGAATCACCGGGAAAGTGATTGGAGTGCGCTGCTTTAGCACGTGTAGCAGCAGCAGCAAGTGGATGGAAGATCTCTCCCACACTCTCTCACAAACTCTCACTTTTTCTCTCTCTCAATCTAGGGTTTTAACCAAATTCGGATGGGAGAGAAATGAGAGGGTTTAAGGCCCTTGTATAGCCCAATACCTTTCCAAAATAGACTTGGGAACAAGGTTTACTTGGGTTATAACCAAATCGGGGCTGTTCTGGTCCAAAAGAGCATTTCTGGAGGTCCCCTAGCCGAACGCGGTCGGACTTAAGCTCATGCATACTGGATCTAGCACACATCAAGTTTTCAAACCGGAAGAGTTCGCAGATCGCACGTGGCGGTCCAATTTCAGTTCAACGGTCATCGCACCTAGATCAGGTTTACAAGTCTCATGATATGAAAGAGAAATTTTTTCTGATCCAAGGATATAATTTGGCTGAATTCTGATGGTCAAAATGCCTAATAATAATGCATCAAGTCACGTGCCAGATTTGAATTAAAATTTTCAAATCTAACCCTATTCTCACTCTCTTCACTCCAGGCTCAATGAAATAGCCTCTGAACGTCGGTTGGCCTTGATTTTCGAAACAGTTGTCAAATCCAGTTAAGCGGTCATAACGGTCTAAGATTATAGGTATCGGACTTTCGACGCGCGGTCTAGATCCAATACAAAGTTTCAAAGAGTTCCTGAGAGCAAACGGGTTTAGAGTTTGATCCAAGGTTTTAGGATATTATAGCATCATTGGTTCTACAAGTTTTGGGTCTTGTAGAACGTATTTAAAGCGATCAGGGACAATTTCACAGCTACTCCAGCGTAGCGCTAGCTAACTTATGCTTAGTTTCTAAAGGAATTAATCCTAAGTGATTTCTTTGGCTATGTAATTGGGTTCTGAGTGGTTACCAACGTGTTTTGGTTGACCCATTGCCTAAGGACGTCTAATCCCAGGTTGAAAAAAATCCAGGGTGTTGCACACACACACACCCCATGTTTATGAGGATAGGCTAACCAATACTAGATCATGAAAATGGTGATATGGGTCCTTTCTCATAGTCATAGAGAAAGAAATATCATGATAAACATGAAACTTTGATTTGATCACAATTAAAGATCCTGCTAATATGTAATTTCTAAATGACAGAAGCTATAACTAGTTTATAAAACTCAGGTATGTTTGAAAGTCTACTATCAAGTTTTGGGCTTTTCTGTTTATATATATATATATATATATATATATATATATATATATATATATATATATATATATATATATATATATATATATATATATATATATATATATATATATATTTTAATTTATTTGTCGAACCGGATGTAAAGGGTGAGGTATTTGGGTTGGCATGCAAAGTGGAATTTGCTTTGTGTGGTAATCAGTTCCCGTTGTTCTTAAGAACCAAACACAATAGTTATCAAACGGTCTTTATTTATTTGTAGACAATTGCTAATGCTCTAAACTAATTTATTAAGCCTTTTGGAAAATAGAATAGATCTTTGTAGCAATTTTGAGAGAGAATTTGTTGATTTGGCAGCTACCACAGTTTTAGTAAATTGTCACCTCTGTAAATCCATGGATTTGTCGCCCACCCAAAAAAAAAAAAAAAAAAAAATTAAAAAATGGAAAAAAAAAACTAAAAGCTATTATTTACTTCATCCACATATTCTCTCAAAAGCAATAAATGGACTTTAGGACTTGCAAAATCCAAATTCCAAGATCCATATTCCCATTTCCTTGATCCCAAGAAGCTCTTAAAGGAAATCACAATCTGATCATTTCAATCCTTTGATAAAACTACAAGTTCTCAATATCATAGTGCACCCAAACATGCCCATACTAGCACTTATTGGGTTGTATTATCAATGTCAATGGCCTTAAGAACTGCAACAACTTGAATAATCTAATCTTACTCTATCCTTATTTTAGTATAAGCTGAGACTAGAGTTTTGAAAGTTTGTTCCATCTTTTATGTAACCAAATCTCCCCAGTTTATCAAACAGTTGGAGAAACACTGGATAGCTGATCAGGATGTGAAGAAGAGTGTATTGAAGTTGGAATTTTGTCTTCAAGAAGCTCGGTCCCAAACACCGAAGCTTCAAAGGGTATGGAATTTTCTGCCTCCTTTTTTTTTTAGCTTGCTTTCTTCAACTCCTTTTTTTTTTGCCCATTGCAGCAAATAATATTGGCAACCCACATTACTCGAAGTGTACAATGTGTTAGGTGAAGAGCCAATGCATTATTTATCTAACTTGTAGGGCATATTGTGATTTTTCATGTGTGTGTGTGTATGTATTCAAACATGGGAAACAAATAATGTGATGTGCCCTCACGAAAAATCTCTCTCCTTCTATTTAAATAGTATTTGTATGGGTTTCCATCTATTACTTTCTTATCTAACTTTTTCTGTATTTTTAAAATGATCCAGGCTAGAATCAATGGCGAGCACGAAATTCTTGAGATTGGTTGTGGTTGGGGAAGCCTAGCTATAAAGGTTGTTAAGAGAACTAGTTGTAAATACACAGGCATCACATTGTTTGAGGAGCAGCTGAAATATGTAGAAAGGAAAGTGATAGAAGCTGGCCTCCAAGTACTTTATTTTATTCAAAATTCTATTTACAAAATTGTGATCTCAGTGAAAATGGATTACTAACCAAATGCTCAAAGATTGATTGATCCCTTTATTATTATTATTATTATTATTATTATTATTTAGTTGTATTTAAGTGGAATCTAGATATGTAGAATAATCATGGATATTGTTTTCTTGAAAATCAATCTTCCAAGACTGCCAAATATTTAAAAGTTGGTTTTATAAGACATGCTTGGTTGACATTCTAATTTTAATTAATTGTGTTTTCAGGACAAGTTAAAATTCCTTCTATGTGACTATCGCCAACTGCCAAGCTCTCATAAATATGACAGGATTATATCATGGCGATTTCCCGACAATTGTTGAAACTCCATCTTTTAACAGGAAAAATTAAATTGCATTCCCCAAATGGTGAATTTTCTTCTTATTTATTTATTTATTTATTTATTGCAGTGAGATGATAGGAGTTGGCCATGAATACATGGAAGAGTTCTTCGGTTGTTACGAATCCGTTTTGGCTTAAGATGGTTTGTTTGTCCTACACGTTACATATTGTCTATTATAATTCTTCTTAATTATAGTTTGATTTGAATTATCTGATCAGTTAAAAATCATCAATCAATCATAAATTTCTTAAAACAGCCAATCTAACTGCATTGCCTGAATGCTTCCCAAACATGAACATGCCCTATCTCAAGTCCAAGCCAGTCCATTCATTGGGTGGGCCACACATGCTGAAAATGGACTAATATGTTATCTAACCGTCGTCAATCTTTATCATGCAAGTGTTGGCATGTTGGCATGGTGCCCCTTCCACCACTTCCAATCTCACTCCCCTTTCGACAAATGACAAATTTAGAATAATGAAAGAAAGGCGTACCTGTAGTAGTCCATTCAAATGGCCTCACTTAGCCATTTCCTCTTTATTGAATTGAGTTGTTACCAATTTTCTGAATGGGATTCTTATTAAAAAATCATGTGAATTATTTTATAAATGATTATTAGGTGTAAGATTCAAATAAATGAATAAATGAATAAAATCTAACAATATATTTTTTTAAAATTTACGGATATTTTAGCGATGGACCAAATACGTCGCTAATTTATAAACAAGTTGACAACCAATGATGGATTTGAGTCCATCGCTCTCCTCATATTAGCGACGGACCTTATCCATCACTAATATATTTAATGACGAATAATTCGAGTGGTTTTGAAGAATTTCAGTGACAGATTTTTTATTTTTTGCGACGGATCTTATCCGTCGGTAATCTGCGACGGACCTTATCCGTCGCAAATTAAATGACGAATTTTATCCGTCGAAAAAAAATGACCCAGTAAACAGCGATGGACCAAGCAATGAACGAAATCCGTCGTTTATTTGGTTTTACAATGGATTTCGTCCGTCACAAATCTGTGATTTTGGCGTAGTGCAGTATTGAATAAAGTTTAGGTAGTACCAAATTAAGTTATTTTCATGCTGGACTATTTTGTGCACTTTCAGTGGTACGAAAATTGGCTTAGGTAGACCAAACTGTCCTATTTTTCTATTTTTTAACTTGTGCTTTTGCCAATCTTTTCTCCATCCTTTGTATTTAGTTTCCTAGGATCTTTGGCATAACAATTCTCCATTCTTGATTTCCTAAGATCCATCCTTTGCATTGGTGATTCTTGAGCATTAAATCCATGCTTTTAGTATTCTTTTCAATCCAATCTTTCAGATTCACCTTCCAACACAAACATGCATAAAATACAACATTTAAGCATATCATGTTCATAAAACCATGATATAAATGAGGGAAAATATGCAATATTTGACATTCAACACATCTTGTATTAGTTGCACTTTAAATTCAGTAATTTATTCATGGTTTATGTCGCATTGTCCACTTAAATTTCTATATTTCTTATAAATCAATCGAACCATATGCGCATTTGAAACTCCGTAATGCATAAGTGGCACCCGAGAATTTAGGAGTCAAGCATTACTCGGCCCCCAAAATTCAGGGCGTTACAGGTGGTATCAAAGCATGGTTTGAAATTAAACTAGGTCGTGGGCTGTGGACTCAACATAACGCGTTCGCTAACATGGATGGGAGTGCTGAAACTTAGCAACATTGAACCTTAGGGCCGAACCCACAGTCATCTCGAGTATTCAGGTCTTAGTTTAGAAATTTGAACTTAGAAGGGACTTAAATGAAGAGAAAGTAGCTATGATGATAGTAGACGCTAGGTCTTGGAGCACTCAAATGTGTTTCGACCCACAATTAGGTGCAAACTCACAAATTCGGTGTGTGTAACCAAGTGTAGCATGGTTAGGTGACTAAAGTAGCTTTCCTACCCCAAAATCATATATGGTATGCCCGACGATTCATTTCGGTCTATGAGATATGTCTATTTTAAGTTCTAACGGTCCAGATCATCTTTGCTTCCAATCGGGCCTTTTTTTGGCCCACCTCAATCATAGAATGGGTAAAACGAAGTCAGATTTGGAAAGAGGGGGATTATAGAATAGGAAAAAACCAAGCTTCACCACAAATCGATACCCCGACGCCCAAATGGGCCACTACTAACTACGAACCAACATTTCCAGTCCATCATGGACATTTGACAATTGTGATAGCCAAGAGGTGGCATTGCCACCGTTAGACCGGCGCTACCCCGCCAGTACCTAAGCTTTGTGGGGACCTCCTACACCTGTGGGCCCCCCTTTTTTATTCCCTTTTAGCCTTTTAAACCCTGAACCCTTCCCAAGTCCACCCCATTCCAACATCCAATCCTCCCCACCAAACTTCCTTTCCTTGAATCTTTTTCACCTCTAGGCCACCAACTTCTCACATTCCACCATTTTATTCTTCTAAATTTTTTTAAGCACTTTTCATGTTGGACACAAATCCTAAAGCTCAATGGATGAAGAGTTATAATCAAACTAAAATTTACTATAAATAGTAAAAATAGAAATAAAGTGAATTTTTAACCATTAAACTAATGGAATCTCACAAAACAACTAGGTTATTTGGATAAATTAGCTTCTCCTACCCCAAATTCATATATGGCACATCAAGTAAATCATTTTGGATTGTGAGATACACCAATTTCAAATAACGAGTGAGAGGGCCCCAATTCTAGACAGAATTCGGCAGGACCTCGCTGAAATTTCTGCGATTTTCTATTTTTTTATTTTATTTTTTAAGCTGACTTCAAAAAATCATATCTCCTTCCATATAACTCTAATCGAGGTGATTAAAAAGCCAAATCGAAGCTTAATAAGTCTAGTTTCATATAAAAATAAATAAAAAATAAAAATAAATTTAATTTTAGTATATATTGAGAACTGTCCAAAAATCAATAGTTTTAGATAGCTGTGAGTTCTAGAATTTTAATAATTTTTCTAAATTTCCAAACGATATGAAATTTTGTGAGATGACTTTAAAATTAATGATAAACTATCATAAAAATTTTAAAAATAATTAAGTAATTAAAAATATATAACATGTTACAAGGAATAGAGACATTTTTGAATCATATAGAAAATCATTGGATTTGGACAGCCGGTACTTCCAGATTTTTTATAATTTTTATGGAACTTCAAATGAAATAAAATTTTGTGAAATAAAATTCAAATTAATAAAATAATAATAATAATAATAATAATAATAATGTAATTAACTAAAAGTGATAAGGATGTTACAAACAATAGACGAGTTAGACATGAATTAAAATGAGAACTCTCTTTAACCAAGACCCGAAAGACAACCTTATTAATGTAAAAGTCGAACTTCCTAATAAATTTTTATATTCCTCAAATGTTTAGAATAATCAGACTATGGAACTATGGAACCATACACCTGCGAACCATTCACGGCTTGACCCAATTCTCAATCCTGGTTGACTACCAATGGGTTAACTGTTTTGACCGAACAGAAGATCAGGATCCACTAGAACTAGGAATGGATACAATGAACCTTTTACCCTAGTCATATAGATGATCGACGTATCGGGTTCAAGCCCACTACAACCGTCTCTCCGTGTTGGCGAAATACTAAAAAAAGATATTGATACTCTAGATAGAGGGTGTCACACCCAAACTCAGAAACTGGGCTTAAAAAATTCTCGATCACCGAATCCGATGTCGATAGCCTCCGTAGTACCCCATTCTCGGCTCTTAGCACCCATACACCAGATTTTGATCCTGGGATCCTACAAGGAGGATTTTTTACGTACATTTATCTCACAAGAAGCATAACCATAAGCATAACCCACAAACAAAAGCAACCAAAAACATCACCACATATCCACTATAATCAAAACTTTAAGTACGATGCGCATAAAGGGAAATACGAATATAATAATGATAGAAACTCCAGAAGCTCTGCGACACGCTCTTGCTCCTGCTCAGCTATGGCCTAGCATCACCTGCACACATTAATCATGCATAAGGTTATAGAAAGCTTAGAGGGTGGTGAAAGTGTGTGTAAGGTAGCAATTCAAGTATACAATATCAGAGTAATGTAGAATATACTGGCAAGTCCATGAATACTATCAGCTGTACTAAGGCTATGTGATACAAACCATGAATGCTATTAGCCATAACAGGGCTGTGCGGTGCAAAGCATGAATGCTATCGGCCATAACAGGGCTGTGTGGTGCAAAGCATGAATGCTATCGGCCATACCAAGGTCATGCGAAAGCCTCACGTGATATGTGAGATGCAACACAAGCATGTCAGTCCTCATCTGAATCTACATAACAATGTAACTCATCTCTAGAATATTACCAAGGTCTAGTACACTCCAAACCAGATTGTCACCCCATCGTGCACAACAAGGTGAGTGGAAGAGACCTCACTATCCGCCTGCCGATATCGAGCCTGGCTCATTGATAACGGACCCATTCCTCGAGCTAGTCAAACTCAACCTAGCTTTGCCCCCTCCTCTCGGGTGGGTAAGGCCACACACCCTTCCAACTGACGACGACATAGTGGGAGATGCAACCTACTGGTATATTACCCTCGTGCGCTCATACATCCACTCAGTCTAGATGTTGGAGTGACCTCCTGGTACCATAAGGATTTAGAGAATTTCACCTACGGGCATCTATAGCACCCCATGTAGAGAAAATATTTTCAGTATCTAATCCTGCCATCCGCGCTATACCTGTAGAGGCTACAACCCTTATGTCACTAGGGCGTACAACAATCATAACACACAGTGTAAGATACAAGAGTCACACAATCCAGTCATGCATCAATCCTGCACATATCATGCGCTCATGTGGGACGACTCTGCCTATCAGGGAGTCCCAAAAATAACCTGCCCTATGACATATGCAATGGTCAAACACATCTCATAACAATCATACAGATGATGTGTATGGGAATGTATCATGATACTATACTGTCACATACTCATAATCAGCGTTGATAATCGACATCGATAATCGGCCTATATACAAGATGAGGTCCATAGATGAACAATCAATCTATATCATAACATAAGGATCGGCCCTCAATTGTGGATATACCAAATCTAATAGCATGGATCCATCCATCTATGACGATGATGGATCATACAATAGCATTGGGGCCCAATGATTTAGGTTAACTCTCTTATAGAATGATGAGAATGGGCCTAACAAGGCCTAAGAGAAAGTCACAATGTGGCCATTTAATCATCATGGCCCATCAATGTGGACATTTAACCAACATTACTCCCAAGGAATAACCCACATAGAGCCAAACGTATAGTGTGGCCCATGGCCTCTCATAAGGGCCTCACATACAATATAATGGGCCTCACACAAGAGCCCAATATATATCATAATGGGCCTCACACAAGGGCCTAATATACTTCTCAACAGGCCTCATCATACGGGCCTCATACACATCGCATCGGGCCTTATCATATGGACCAATATACATCATAATGGGCCTCACTCATGGTCCACATATACATCACAATGGGCCTCACTCATGGGCCACATATACATCACGTTGGGCCTCACTCATGGGCCACAGATACATTACGATGGGTCTCACTCATGCGCCTCAAATACATCACAATGGGCCGTATATACATCAAGTGGGTCGCATCACATGGGCCTCAACAATGGGCCTCATATACATTAAGTGGACCCACCGTCCTAACTGGATTATCTACACCACTCATCTATATTTAGAGATAATTTTAAAGCATTATCCAAATGAATCATAACGGAAGATCATGTGGACCATACCACAAATAATAGTGGAGATAATGTTTTTCACCGTTAAAATTCCCACTACCCACCATAATGTTTATTTTCCATACAATCTGTTCATATGGTCACAAAGACTTGGTTTAAGAGGAAGAACAAATATCGTATTGATCTAGAACTTTTGTGCTCCCAAAAAAGGATTTCAATGGTGGACAATCAATCCATCACTGGTTTTTACGGTGTGGTCCACCTGATAAATGGTTGGATATTGTTTTGTTGAACTCTCTTGGATTCTAGTTTGATTATGAATGAATATTTTTAGTTTTTAATGGTTTGTTGTGACAAATTACAATAGATCTGTGATGGCTTGAGATTGTGAAATTAGTAAGTCCCATTGTTCACCATCATCCCTTGGGCATGGTAGGGTGACGGAATCCTTCCTAACTTTCATAATTCTCTTATGATTGGTTGTGGGATTGGTAAATCTTATTGTTTTCCTTGTCTCCTGGGCATGGTTAGCTGATGGAATCACTTCCAAATCTTCACCACTCTCATCCATTGATGATTAGATCCAAGAGAAGTTCAGAGATATGACAAATCTCTTCTTACCAACTGGATAAGATAGGACTCTGATTCCAGTCGTGTCCTTGAATCATGCAAGGTTACCCAATTGCTACAAGTGAATCCTTGACACCCTAGTTCATACCTTTAAATTCACTAGTTTTAATTACTTTAATCACAATTACTCTCTTAAATATTTCAGATTTAGGTTTTCATCTTTTTCTAGTTCTACTTCTAGTTACTTTTAGAAGACGCACAAGTTCAGTCCTTATAGATTCAACCTCGATCTCATTGAGATTATTACTGCATCGCGACCCGACACTTGGGGTTGTGAACAACTGTCATGGCCTTTTCTTTTTGATTTCTTTGTGGGACACTCAGTGGATAGATGACCATATTTCCAATAATTGTAACATTGGGGTTCTTTGGACTTTCTAAAAGATTTGCCTATCAGGCGCTTATTGTCCCATTGTTTTCCCTTGGTGTTGTATGTTTTACCATGATTCTTGTTGAAGAATCTTTTGAACCGTTTAGCCAATAGGGCAACCTCATCATCATCATCATTGTTCTCACTTTCTTCTTCCTCTGTTGTGGTTTTATTTTTAGAGGCCTTGAGAACATTGTTTTTGGATTTTGTGGGAGTTTTAAAGTTTAATTCAAAAGTTCGTAGAGAACCCACAAGTTCTTTTACTTTAATTTCATCAATGTTTCTACACTCCTCAATGGTGGTCACCTTAAAGTTAAAGTCTTCCGATAGGGATCTCAATATTTTCCTACAAACTTTAGGTACTAGAGCCTTTTCTCCAAGTCCCCACATGGAGTTACATATGCCATCCAATTTTATGTAAAACTCCATAAAAGATTCATGTTCATCCATTTTAATGTTCTCAAAGTGAGTTGTTAAGAGCTATAACTTTGATCTCTTTATTGTGCTTGTTCCTTCGTAGGTGGTTTCTGATAAATCCCAAGCTTCTTTAAATGCTCCACACATACAGATTTGTTTGAATTCTTCTTGTGAAACGGCACAGTAAATAACATTCATTACTTTGGCTTCACATGTTTTCTTTTGTTTATCAAAATCAGTCCACATAGATGGTTGTGCCATTATTAAGTACTACTTGTTCAGTTGGTGGAACATATCCATTTTCAACAATTTCCTACACATTGTGGTCCAAGGACTACAGAAAGATGTTCATTCTAGCTTTCCATTAAGCATAGTTCGAACCATCAAAGATTGGTGGTCGAGAGACCGATGATCCCTCTCCTTTGGCCATAATTCTAACTTCAGTTAGGATCTCCCTCTAGGTTGTTAAACCCTTCAAGAGGAACCCGCTTTGATACCAATTGAAATTGTGGTTGGACCTCTACTATTGAAGTATGAATGTATGACCAAGTGTCCTAGAGGGGGGTGAATAGGACTTTTATAAATCTCTAATCCTACTAAATAATAAATTCTACCAATTCAAGTCTAGTTAAACAAGATTATCAAGAAATCATCTACATTCATGTTCTAAGATAGTGAGAGATCAAAGCGCTACAATTTATCAAACATATATTGTGCATAAGTAAACATTTTAGCAATCAATCGATATGAATAAGAATTATCAACACAAGCACAACAATATATAGTGGTTCGGCCATGTGCCTACTCCACTCTCGGCTGACGCACCCCACCCTAGAGTGTGTCGGATTATCCAGTGGTTTTCAATCAGGTTAACCATAAACCTTCATGACCTACATAAGGTATACACTAGTTTCATGCAGAAGGCAAACACACATGCCTACACAAGACAAATAATTCCTACACAAGGTATAGCCTACACAAGACAATCACTCATGCCTACACAAGGCAAATAGGTCCTATACAAGGACTCTTTATACGTATTCTCCCATCGGTATCCCTTAATTCCAGTATAGTAATAACTTTTGAATTGAACTTGTCAAGAAGTGATCGCAGTATCTTTGTGCAAACCTTGCTTTCAGGGACTTTTTCTTCAAGACCCCACATAGAATTAATAATGTTGTTTAGTTTGTTATAAAAGTCCATGAATGACTCACTTTCTTCCATATGAATTTCCTCAAACTTTGTTGTGAGGATTTGAATCTTAGACTTTTTGACAATGTTAGTTTTTTCATGTGTCATTTCGAGAATATCCCACATTTGTTTTGTTTTATCACAAAAAATTATTCTGTTTAATTCATTTGGCGATAGAGCACAAGTTATTGCATTTAAGGCTTTAGCATTAGCACTGTTTTCACTTTTTTAGGTGGTCGTCCAAAAATTATAAGTAATTTTTTTCATGGACGCGGTTCCATCCTTAGCCAATGCTTCTATCATTGGAAGGGTCTATTTAGTTAAAGTGGCTTGCCACACACTTTCACCAAAAGATGTGAGGAAAATCCTCAATCTTACTTTCTAATAAGAATAATTTGAGCCATCAAAGGGAAGTGGCTTGGTAATGGACAGACTAACGAAATTTGACATTCTAATAGCTCTAGATCTAGGTTTAGGAGGTAAATCTCAAAAAGAGCAACCTCGCTCTGATACCACTTGAAAGGATGAGCTATAGATGTCTTTGAGGAGGGGTGAATATGACAATACAAAATATTTCAATATAATATCACATAATAAAACAAATACTCTCAATCCCTTAGAGTATTGAAATCTTGATTCCAAATAATTCGTAGGACAACCTTCACCTAAAAGTTTTAGGCAAGACAACCTATTTCATGATGCCTTTAAGATCAAAATATCAAACTTAACAAGAGACAATCAATCACAAGGAAAGCAATAAAGAAATAATCACCACCAATGCCCAAAGAGTATAGTGGTTCGGTACTTAACCCCACACATTCTCCAATCCCAAAATTACTATCCTCGTAATTTTGGATTTCATTATTTCAAGGTTTTCACAAGTTCACTTTGGCAACCTTATACAATTATTATAATTTTCACGAGCTATCATAATAAAACCCACTTTGTGATTTTCACTGGCTCATCACAAAACCACCCGTTGAGATTTTCAGGCTATCTTAAAAAAAAACTAAAAGTAATAAAAGTAAATATAGTACTAAACTTCAGATTTCAAGTCGAAGATGTAACTGTAGCTTGATTGCAGCAATCTTCTTTCTTGGAATATTTGATGAAGCCTTATATGTGTTTTAAAATTGTGGTTGGACTGCTACTATTAAAGTATGGATGTATGACCAAGTGTCCTAGATAGGGATGAATAGGACTTTTAAAAATCTCTAATCCTACTAAACAATAAATTCTATCAATTTAAGTCTAGTTAAGAAGGATTATCAAGAAATTATCTTCATTCATGTTCTAAGATAGTGAGAGATCAAAGTGCTTCAATTTATCAAACATATATTGTGGATAAGTAAAAAATTTAGCAATCAATCCACATGAACAAGAATAATCAACACAAACACAACAATATATAGTGGTTTGGCTATGTGCCTACTCCACTCCTGACTGATGCACCCTATCCTAAAGTGTGCCGGATTTCACTATCTAATTGTTTTAAATCAGGTTAACCATAAACTTTCATAACCTACACAAGGTATACACTAGTTGCCTACACAAGGCAAACACACATGCCTACATAAGGTAAATAATTCCTACACAAGGTATAACCTATGCAAGACAATCACACATGCCTACACTAGTTGCCTACACAAGGCAAACACACATGCCCACACAAGGTAAATAATTCCTACACAACGTATAACCTATGCAAGACAGTCACACATGCCTACACAAGGTATAACCTATGCAAATAGGTCCTACGCAAGGACTCTCTATACGTATTCTCCCGTCGGAGGCCTATGATGGTCTTAACAAGTTTGTGAGATAACCTCTGAATCCTAATCCTACACAAGCAAATGTCTTAAGGATCTTTAGACTCTAATGACTTACTTGTAAGTAGGTGAGCCCCATTTTTAGTACATACTGAAGATGACCTTCCTTATTGACGAGGTGTCTTCAGCTCCCTTGATCCATAACAGCTGTAGATCCTCCCAATGTAAGTCACCGTTGTTGGGTTAAGGTATTCTAAGGAATCTTCTCTATTAAATGTTGGTCTTTAAGTGAATGAGAGATTCCAAAATTTTAATCATTCAAAGGATTCCAGCTCAATAATTTACCATTAAATGTGTTGTTGAAGGATCCTTGGATGGTGGAGTTCATTCTTCAATCCAATCTATTGATTCTACAATGATTGCATTTAAGAAGGGATTAAAGGATGAACTCACATGAGAAAAGGGATTTAAGATGATAGGTAGATCTTCTATAACAATAACTCTCTTAAATCTCTCTTTTTCTTAATATAAACCAAGATATCAATCTTCTGTATATAAAGGAAAAAATCTCAATGGTAAGAAAATGGGCAGATTCTGTTCATGTTCGATCTCATTGAAGTGTGCTCGATGTCATAGAAGATCACCTTCGATGTCATTGAGTGATAGTTCGATGGCATTAAGATTTCTGCTTAAAGCATGCTGGACAATCTCACTTAATTGTTCAATGTCATCGAACATGCTTTGATGTCATCGAAATTTAAATTTTGATGTTGTCAAATGCAATTCGATGAACTCGAAGAGTTCAGTTCATTTTCCTTAAAAATATTTTAGACAAGTCTGGTCCATTTTGATGTCATCGAACATATCTTCGATGTCATGGAAGTTTGAATTTCGATGTCATCAGATAATTCATGACTTTCCAATTGAACTCTCTAGACAAGTCAGGCTCAAGTTCAATGTCATCGGCCATATATTCAATGTCATTAAAATGTGATTTTCTTTATCATTAAACATCGTTCGAGTCATCGAGTATTTAAGTGATTTTCGACTTGAGCTTGCTGGACATGAGTGCATATTTTTTGATGTCATCGAACATGTAAATTCGATGCCATCGAACTCTATTCGATGTAATCAAGTATTGTCTAGAAAAATTGATTTGGTTATTGGATAAAATTCAGACATTTCTCGATGTCATCGAGTACCATTTGACAACTCGAAAGTCATAGACAATTTATGATTTTTGACAACTTGATTTTCTAATTTATCCAAGATGTTTTCTTAGTTATTTTTGGGAAAGATTAGCTCATTTTTAGGGGAATAATTACCTGAGGTGTTTTGGTCATGGGATATGAGATTTCATTTACCTTTGAAGATCTTTTCAACACTTCCTCTTTGTTGAGTCTTCAGCTTGTAGTCTTCATGTGGGGCTCACTGAAATCTATGACTCAAACATCACATTAATTGATAAACCATGGCACTTTCATGTTCAACCCAAAAATAATATAGGGATCTAATGCATTTTCAAAGTAATAAACAAAAAAACCTAATGTTGCAAATTCAATTCTCTAATTCTCGAGTATGTATTACTCTATTAAAAATGATTAAAACTCACTTGAGAAAGATAATAAAGCATAAATAGCTTAAGAAGGCCATAACTTTCTCTCTATGCTTGAGAATATTACTCACAATTTTTTGTTATTAAAATGAATGGGGAAATGGCTTTATTTATAGCCAAAGGGTTTAGAAATTCGGGTAGCCTGATTTTCGATTCAGCTGGCCAAATTCAATGATTGCGTTCCAACGACACCTGGATTTTCCAGGATAAGATCTTTCAAAAATTCGACTCGCCGAACACAGGTTTCGACTAGCTAAATTTCCTTGAGATTTGAAATGCAACCCTTGCTAGAAACTTAACAAAATACATTTGGGCTGGCCAAATAGATAGGTTGGGTTGGCCGAACTTGACATAGAAAAATCATATATTGTTGTATACTTGCCCGAATTGTGTTAGGTTGGTTGAAGGTAGTTAAGCTGACCAAATTAGAGGTCGGGGTAGCCTAACTTCAGTGTATTTATTTAGAATTATATATTATGATGTCACTATGTGAAATACACCTAACCTAGGGTTATTCTAAGGTTATACTACCCAATGGTTTACACATACAGAGTGTTTTACTCTTGAACCATGTAAAACCATAAAAGATTGAGTCTTCTTTGAGATGTTGATCCAGACTTTACATAATCTTCATGAGTGCTTGTGATCCATTCGGGACTACAAAATTTGATAATCTTAACTGTGCTTTAAGTATATGCACTTACAAAAAGTTGGTAGGTTTAGGAGTAGGGTTAGAATCAAGGATGTTAAACCATCCCTTTTCGATAAAATGGATTTCTAATTTCTTTCTTTCTTGCTCACATGTAACACCCCATACTTTTTAGTACTCAG
Organism: Magnolia kwangsiensis; assembly: GCA_037074715.1. Lineage (NCBI taxonomy): Eukaryota > Viridiplantae > Streptophyta > Magnoliopsida > Magnoliales > Magnoliaceae > Magnolia > Magnolia kwangsiensis. The sequence continues at coordinate 80,798,109 of CM073589.1, read as the reverse complement.
GTGTTACCGCATCACCCAACTGAACACTAACCTAGCCTATTGAATGTTCTGAAAGTGCACCTGCTAGTGCCCTGGTTTGTCAATACCGTGTGTGTTGAGTGAGTCGGTCTGTAGAGCCTCACAGGAAGAACAATTCAAGCACCTGCCTCAACCGGATGTGTGGAAGCTCGCCATAGGTAAATCATAGCATCACATCCCATGCCTCAAAACACCAAGTGAATAAAATCCTTAAAACCTTGCTAGACATCTTAAGGTTTTATGGTGAGAAAACTTTTTATCAAACAGAAAATCTCTAAAGTTTTCTTGTCTGTCGATTGTATCGATACACATTTCGATATGATCGACCTACGCTGTCGATGTCCTTGACACTTGATCGATACTATCGATAAGAGGACTAAAAGTGTCCAGCAACCGCATACTCATCTGGATGGATTTATCGATATATCGATACACCTATCGATATCATTGATATTCAAAAATTGAGCCCATCGAAAGTAGCTCGATAATATTGACAGGAAAATTTTCAGCGCTCCTATTTTTTAAGAAAATCACTATTTGCTTCGATATATCAATGTCTTTCGCGATTCAATCTGAATTTAAATCTCGATCATATCAGAAGGCCATCGATCATATCGATAGTGGGCGTACATTTCTTCCAATAAATATTTCAGGTTATTTTTAACCTTGATCGAGGGCCACTCGAGTAAATCGATATTCTTATTTCGATGCTATCGAGGTCAAGTCAATTGGATCGAGACTAGACACAAACTATCCAACGAACTTATAGGTAAATCTATATGATTTATCGATCCCATTGACATGGCCTCCGATATCATCGATATACAAATTCTGATGACATCGGCTGTTCCCCGATCATATCCTAAAAACCTGAAATATTTTAAGGCTAGTATTTCTCATACTTCAAATGTCGATAGATCGATCCCAGTATCGATGGAATCGAAGTTCGAAATCCAATGACATCGACACCAGTATTAATCTCATCGACCAGTTGACAAAAGATTTTTAAAAGCGTATGACATTTGAGTTTGCGTTATCGAGCGGAAAGTCGATCCCATCGAGAGTATACGCTAGATGATATCGACCCTGCTCGATGATATCGAACTCTATCATAAATATGACTGTTTTATATCCATTGGAACCTTTTGCCTATATAAAGAGAGACTTGTCCATATTGCTGGCAGAGAAAGAAGAGAGTGTTTTTGTGTGTTTTACCTTTAGATCATATACCCAAATCCCTTTCTCTCATGGGAGTTCATCTTCCAATCCACTCTCATTTATTGACACTCAATAGAGTGGATTGGGAATTGAACTTCTGCATTCAAGGATCCTCCAGCAACTATCTTAATAGCATATCATTAAGATGGGATGCTTTAAATGAATAGATGATGGGAATCACTCTATCTTCCTTATAGGAAAATTCTAAGAGAGTGAATTTTTTTCCTAACCTTAACCCAACCCGAAGCCAAGTACTAGTACATCTTTTGTATTGCGGTTTAAGGTAGCGGAAGACTCTTTAACTACAAGGAGGATATCTTCATCATTGCACTGAATGAGACTCATCAACTTATCTATAAGTTTCTAGAGTCTAGAGGATACTTGTGATCATTCCTTTATAGGATTGGGTCTTGAGTGTTGCTCACCCTTTGAAGCCCTCATAGGAGACTTCCGGTGGGAGTGTACGTAGTGGGTGCATTGTATGGACCCTTGCTCTGTGGAGAGCATAAATATCTGGGTGCATTGTGTGGACCCTTGCTCTATGGAAAATATAAACATCTGAGTGTGTTGTGTGAACCCTTGCTCTATGGAGAACATAAACATTTGATTAGGAGTGAACCAATAAAACTCCAGGATTAGAGGTGAACCAATTAGAAACCTCTATGTAGAGGTTGAAGGTGAACCTTATTTAAAACCTTAGGTTTGAGGTGAACTGTGGGAAACCTCCTTAGTGAAATCTGGTACACTCAAGGGTTGAGTGCGGCAGCCAGGAGTGGAGTAGACAAGTAGTCGAACCACTATAAAAATGACTGACTGTGTTTGAGATTGTTATTGTCTTTCATTTGTGTAATATTCCTTACATGCTTTTATATCTGATTGTATAAGATCACACCTCATACACACACAGTCATATCCATCACAATCTTGTGTGCAACTTGTTTATCTTTCAAAAAGTTTGTGATTAGATCCTCTACAAGGCTTGGAAGCCAGTAGAATTATATTTAAGTAATCCTAATAATTGTATATCTGATAGGATTACTGCAATAGGATTTTTGAATACATTATAAAATCTTAAAAAGTCCTATTCACCCCCCTCTAAGACATATTGACATATTCCTACTTCAACTCAAGCTGTCTACACCACTATTTCAATTGGTATCAGAGAGGGTCTCTCTTTAAGGGCTTCACCGCCTAGAGAGTGATCTTGACTGAAGTTTGGAATATGGCCAAAGGAGAGGGCTCATCAGTCACTAGACCTCCAGTATTTGATGGTTCAAATTATACATACCAAAAGGCTAGAATGCATTACTTCCTGATATCTTTGGATCATGATGTTTGAAATGTAGTTGAAAAGGGATATGTGTTACCATCTGAACATATTATACTTGAAGATGAAACTACCATCACTAAACCCAAACCCAAAGAAAAGTAGACGACGTTCGACAAAGAACAATAAACTACTGAAGCAAAAGCAATGAACGTCATCTACTGTACTGTGTCTCAGGATATATTCAATTAGATAAGTATGTGTGAGATATCTAAGGAAGCATGGGATCTACTGAAAATAACCTATGAAGGCACAAGCACTGTGAAGAGGTCTAAACTACAACTTCTGACTTCACAGTTCAAAAATCTCAGGATGGAAGAGCAAGAGACATTTGTGGAGTTTTTCACCAAGTTGAATATTATTTGTAACTCCATGTGTGGATTAGGAGAAAAAGTTCTGGTACCAAAAATAAGTAGGAAAATCTTAAAATCCCTACCAGAACGGTTTAATCCCAAAGTAACAACAATTGAGGAGTGTAGAAATATTGATGAGATGAAAGTAGAAGAACTAGTAGGTTCCCTATAAACTTTTGAACTACAATCCACACAATCCCAAAAATCTAAAAACAGTCCTAAATATCTCTAAGAAAATAAAACATGAGGATAGTGAGAGTGAAAAAGAAGATGAAGATGAGGAAGTGATTTTGCTGGCACGGAGATTCAGAAGATTTTTTCAAAAGAATCATGGTCGTCCCTCTAGAGGTAGAAAGGTGGATGACAAACCTTCTACAGGAAAATTTAGGAAAAGAACCAAAGAACCACAATGTTACGCCTGTAGGGAGTATAGACACTTATCTACCGAATACCCAAATAGAAAAATCAAGGGCAAGGTAATGACCGCTACGTGGGAAGATACGGACGAGTCAAATTCAGAATCAAGTGATTCAGGGAACGATGGAGACCGAAAATCTTTGAAAATACTTATGGTCTCCACTGCTTCAATCATTTTAACTGAATCTGAGGAAGAACAGCAACCTACTGAATCATTTCCATCTGACAATGAGGAAATTGAAGAAGAGGAAGAAAGAGAACATGATGAATTACAAGACGCTTACAATCAACTTTACATTCATAGCGTTAATATTGTCAAAAGACTTGAAATTGTTGAGAACAAAAAGGAATTGTTGCAACTAGATCTAGACAAAACCTTAGATATCAATACTCATCTGATTAATGAATTGCAGCAATGTCATTCAGATAATGATAAACATGAAAGAATCAACTTTTCTCTTAAATCTGAGACTGAAAGATTAAATAAACAAATTAAAACATTAAATGAGAAAAACATGATTCTTCAAAATGAAAATCATACACTTTAAGTTGAATTAGAAGAATCCAGAAAAATGGCCAAGCTAAACTGCAAATTTTCCTAAAGTGGTGAGAAATTAGAAAAATTGTTAGGCATGGGAATATGTGAAGAGGACAAAAAGGGATTAGGTAATGGAAAAGCCAAAATAAAAACTGAATATGATGCACAACCATTTGAAAATTTTGATACCTTTAGTAGTAACGTTAGACCTATCTCAGCTCATCACAAAAATTGTAAGTCAGTTTATGAGCTACACAAAAGAAATATACAATCATCACCACTCAAGCTAGTTGACAGGATGAAGGAGCCGGTAAGTCAGGTGGACAAATCAGATAAGATGAACAAATCTACCACAATTAAAACTCCTGTCACAAAGTGGGTGATTAAGGAAAAGACAAATTGCCTTGTTACACATTTAGATCATCTACCAGGTAATAAGGCTAAATTGTACCTTGATAGTGGTTGCTTTAGACATGTCATAGGTGACAAGTCCCTTCTCTCCAACTATAAAAATTTTGAAAATGGGATAGTCATGTATGGAGATGGTACCACTGCCAAAGTAATTGGACAAGGGATGATAAGTGGAATTGATTTGCTCAAAGGTGAAAATGTATTTTGCATAAAAGGACTAGCACACAATCTACTAAGCATCTCTCAAATCTGTGATAATGGGCATGTGGTCAAATTTAACAAAGAAGAATGCGAGATCCTAGATCAATCAGGAAAATCAATTATGAAGGGTCTTCGCACAAACAACCACTGCTACATTATTATAGGAAAAGAAAAGAGTGATATTGAGGAACACTGAGAATGAAGAAACTTGTTTAGATCATATATCAAGATCTAAACATGTGCTGAAATGAGAAATTTTTGCTGAGCCTTCAATGATACATTTGAGGTTGCAGACCTCGAACTTTTTGTATATAAACATTATCATGTTTATATTATTTTTTTGGTTGTATAGAACTTATACAAAATTTTGTGATGTATACTGATCAAATCAAGATATGCATAAAAGTGTGTCGAAATGATGAAAAACCTGAAAAATACTCACTTTCGATATAACTGTCAATCGTTTTCTTTTTCAATTTTATCGACCACGGGTTGATACAATCGATGGCTCTTCAGAATGTGAAAATCCATATGACTGTGGATGACATCGGAGACAGAATCGATAGAATCAATTGACAACTTCTCGATATCATCGAAATAACAATCGATATGATCGACAGATGGCGCACGATAAAAGTCAGCGGTGCGAAAAAGAGGGTTTATTTTTTAAGGGTTTTTCGGTCGTCTTCTCTGCTCGATCCTCTTGGACAAATTACTAGGAGCCATGTCAGACTACTCAAATCCTTCCGCAAATCGGGTAATATTCTTCTAAAAACATCAAGGGTCCATCTCTTTTTTGGTATTTTTGGTTTGTCAGGTGTTTTGTTATTTTTCCCAAATCCTTTAAAAGTTTATTGGTCCACATGGGAAAAGAAAAAGGAGTAGCATCCGGTCTGGGGGAATCTTCAAGAACTACCCAACAAAAAGTGATTGCTTCAAGAAGAAGAACACTTGTCCCGGAACGTGGGACCCCCACTCGGCAATGCACAAGATAGCGTGGGTCCCAATTTGAGGCACAAATGCCACCACCAACACCTCCTCCAATTTGAACACCTTCACGTCCACCAAAATATATGGACAAGAAGCTTATCCAAGGGACAAAGGTAGACAGGGAGTGTCTTAAACCATACAACGTGGAACCCCTGTTTACTATAATAGATTGGCTGCCCATTCTGGACTTTGGTGGGCCATGCCAACTTGAGAGGACACACAACTTCCTTACTGCATGTCATTCTCCGGTGGCTGACCCTCCTTCGTTCATGGTATCTTTGGATGGTGATGACGTGTTGATTACACCGGCTATAGTGGCTGCTATTATCGGACTCGACATGGTCCCGGAAGGTATCCCACGGATGGATCTTAATAACATGGACATTCGATCCAGGGTCACTTAATACCTTTGCAATGGTAGGGACATTCCCTGGCATCATGGAAACGCGTTAAAATCCAAGTATATGGATCCCAGATTACAGATTCTGCATGGTATCTTTACTACTAACATCTATCCCAGAAGTACCAACCGGTCCGATCTCACCGGCCTTATGATCATGATTGTATACTCACTTGTCAGAGGGTCAAAAATCTACCTTCTGACTCTGCTTGTTTATTAGTTGGTAAACGCCATCCACACATCCAGGGACCTCCATCTGTCATACCCTTGGATTATCAACATGATATGCAACAGAATCGGGTTCCCATCGACTACTGATCCGGTATTCCCACTCCAAGTTTTCAATAAAAGAAATATCTAAAAATGGATTTGGACTTTTACGAGTATAAGGAGAACCCTGAGGAAGAAATCCAAGCGGAAGAAGTTGAAAGAGAAAGTGGTGATCCCCATGGAAGGGACTATAATGGCTGAAGATGCACCTTGTAACACCCTGGATTTTTGCCAACCTGGGGTTAAACGTCCTTAGGCAATGGGTCAACCATAACGCCTTGGTAACCTCTCAGAACCCAATTCCAAAGCCAAAAGAACCATTTAGAACCAAATTCTTTAGAAACTTAACGTGAATTAGCTAGCGCTACACTAGATTTCCTGCAAAATTAGCACCAACCACTTTAAATACGATCTGTAAGACCCAAACCTATAGAATCATTGATGCTACCTTACCCTAAAATCCAGGATCAAACTCTAAACCTGTTTGTTCTCAGGAACCCTTTGAAACTTTTTACTAGATCTATACCGCGCGTCGAAAGTCTGATATCTACAATCTCAGACCATTATGACCGCTTAGTTGGACTTGACAATCGTTTCAAAAATCAAGTCCATACGATGTCCTGAGACCATTTCCTTGCGTCTGGAGTGAAGAGTGTGAGAAAAATGAATTTATTTAGAAATTAAATACAATTTAAATAAATCTGGTACATGTCTCTTACGTGACATTTTTTAAGTGTTCTGACCGTCGGAATCTGACCCAAATACACCCTCAGATCAGGGAACAATTCCCACTCAGGTCAGTGTACTTGGAATCCCTGATCGAATCTCCGTGACCGCTGAACTGAAACTGGTCTGCCACGTGCAATCTGGGAACACTGTCAGACTGAAAACTTAATGTGATCAGGATCCAATATTCATGAGCTTAAGTCCGACCGCATTCAGTCAGGAGACCTCCAAAAACATCCTTTTGGATCGGAAAAGACCCGATTTGGCTGTAACCCAAGTATACCTTGGTCCTAAGTCTATATAGGTGAGTTTTTAGCCTATATAAGGAGCTTAAATCCTTATCCTTCTAACCCATACGAATTTGGAGAAAACACTAGGAGAGAGGAGAGAAAGGAGAGGAAAGTGAGGGAGAAGTTGGGATTTCTCCTGGGATTCTTCCCTACTGCTCCACGTGTCAGATCCTTCCACCTGCATCGCTATTCTGGCGACTTCAACGCCGTTCTAGGTAAGAAAACCCTAACCTCAACCTGTTTTGGGGATTCTAGCAATACAAATAGCGAAATAGCTGACCTATCTTGTGAATTAGGTCGTCATATCGACGTTGACGAAGCGTAGACTTTCTATTCGATTCGATACGCGTCTACGGCGGAAGGTGCAGATTTTAGACACTTTGGTTACCATTTTTCAAAGCTTTCAATGCTGTTTAATGGTATATTACTGATAAGGATGCTGTTTGATATGAGAACATGCTGTCCATTTTTCATTTCGAATACGTACGTCGAATATGAGATTTAGGGTATTTTGGGTATTTTCAGGAAATACAGTATACGTACGTATTTTCCCAGTATGATTGCCATGAGTATTTACCGTGTACCTATACTAGTTATATGTGTATGATCTGTTTGGTGAAGAGATTCGTCCTAATGCACATATTGGTCGACATATGCAATGTAAACTAATGTGTGTAGACTAAGTGTTTGTTGAAGTGCCTAAATCAATATGATTTATGCCTGCCATATGTTTTGAATGTAAGAACATGATTGTTGTGTATTAGACAACTCCTTGATATAAGGATCTGTCATATTATATGTTGGAATCAACATACGTCAAGTACGTTGGAGTTGAGTAGTCTAAGTGTTTGTATAAATGTATGTATTAGTAAGTATTGAGTAAATGGTGTTGTAGATTAGCATTGAGACTGAATTCTCAACTACTTTGATGATGCACATGATTTTCTCCATGCTTGTTGTATTTGAATTGATTACCTTGGGCGTGAAATACTCGTGTATGGTTAAGTGCTTATGATGTACGTTATAACATGCTGATAACATGCTAGAATTACTTGTATTTCAATTCTGTCTCTCTCATATGATTATTGATTCACATTACATGTGCTTGGGGCTATACTCTAGTCCCGGCAGTCGGTAATAGTTTAGAATTCATGGTAGGATTCTATTCATCACGAAGGATGTGTATGATGAACCCGAGTCGTAATAGAGTCGTCGGCAGTGGTTAGGCCACACGAAGTGCTTGTGCACTTCATGTCGGTCGATTCAACGTGCACTCGTGCTAGTCGGACTCATCAAGTAACTCGACTGACCATTGTATGTTCACCGTGTATTCGTCATAACTGTTTGAACCTAGGTTACTGAACTTACCAGTGATAACCCTGATAACCTTGGTACCTCGATCCCCTAAGACTCATAAGCCGGGCATGGTGGTATGGGACACCATGGTCGAGCTGTCGGCTTACGCTGGGGCTACAAACCTCCCCGTAGTGACCAGTGAGCACCCTACTCTGAGCAGATTATGGTGGTATGGGAAAATATATTCTTGCTGTCGGCCTACATTGATAAGGTGATGGGGGAGTGGAGCAACGAGTGCGAGAAACAGCCCTGGCAGCCCTTTGTAGTAACCTTGAGTTTATCCTGACACCGCATGGGGGCGACGAGTCCTGATGCAGTCTTAAGGATATAAACTAGGCTTGTATTGATAAGGTAATGGGGGAGCGGTGCAATGAGTGCGTACAACAGCCCTGACAACCCTTGCAGCGACCTAGAACCATACTTCATATAAGATATGCTAGGACTGACGACCCTAAAATGGATCATTATTTGGGTATTGATATAAGGGAGGTATCCTAGTTTTCCAATCCTGTTGTATGAAAAGGACTAATAATAACTCGGTAATCATATTCATATCGCACTGCATGTGCCTGAAAGATGTGAAGCACTGAAAGAAGAAAGCATGCCGCGGACGTAAGACGGTGTCGTTTGAGGGAGTATGTCAGTGAGGACATCTATCATGTCATTTCATTCTTGTATTAATCACAGTATTTAGGAATGTTTGAATTGCTTGCTTTATCATTATCGCTTGATTGATTTGATAACATGTTAACCTTTGCTCCATGATTCCACTGAGTTAGCTACTCACTCCCACGTTACGGGACGGTGTTGCGCACACCAACCAATCCCTATTTTAGTTTCAGGTGATGACGTTGCTTGTGAAGCGGAGCCGGACTTATTTGATGATGAGGAGGATTTCTCCTATATGCTGGTTCTGATCGACGGGTTTATAGGGTTACTGATTAGATGCCAATACACTTGGTGATTTGCCTTTTATTTACACACCCATGTATATTCTTTTCTTTCTATTTTGGAGTATACATGTAATTAGTTAACCTGATAACGTGTTCACACTCTGGAGACTTACAATCATTTATATATTTTATATATTTATTACAGTCTTCCGCTTCCTAATTTAATTGTCTCTGGAGTATGATATGTTGTTTTGACTTAGCCCCAATCTTATTTAATGCCATTCTAAAGACAACATGCATTCATCATTATCTATTTTTCATAAGTGATGTTCTGGAACTCGGGAGTTGGGTTTTTACCCGACCCCCGATTTTCAGGGCGTTACAGATGGTATTAGAGCATGATTTGGATTAAACTGGTAACACGACGTACACTGACACACTCTGACTTAGGAAAGGGGTGATGGAACTTAGAAACCATATTAGAATCCCAAGTTTCACCGACAGGTGAGACTATATGGTAATTTAGGCCATAACGTATCTTTGGTCGCGTGAAGTGACTTAGGGCGCCTCTAGGCCCTCAGTCGATGGGTTTGAGTCATTCCCTGGAGAATTCTAAGCCTAGGCATGAATGTCCTTGGGTTGGGGGGAAACCACAACACCTTACACTTAATCTCAAAGCCTAAAATACCTTTTTATCCAATTCCTTTAAAATCTCTCCTTTCACCACCCCATTCTTTAACTTTTTCTAAGTATTTTCATACTAGACATAAATCCTAATGTATAAATGATGGAGGATAATATTTAAACAAAAGTTTACTATAAATAGTAAATACATATATGAATTGGACTTTTGACCATTCCAATTATGGAATCTCATGGAATAAATAGGTTAGTTGGATAGATTAGTGTCTCCTACCCCAAAATCATATGCTACACATCACATAAATTCATTCTGGGTTACAGGTTAGCCCCGAAAATGCCTCAAATGGAGTGGGGGCCAAACGATCAACTTCCAGAATGATCTAAGGTGGGAACCACATACATTTGGGACGCTTAGGGCAGGTGGACCTCACCCAAAGGGCGAGGAATCACCGAAAAACTAAAGGGTAGGTGAGGCCTCGCCGTACAGTGGGCCCCACTCGATCGGGCCTTCGGGCCGATGGCCTTTGGGGGTTAGGGTAGCCCCCTGGTATGTGGTTCATCCCTCAAAACTGCCCCAAACCACTACCTCCTTTACAAAACGCACCCCCTAGCTCTCCCTTTCTCTCATTTTTACTGTTTTTCCTCTCAAATCTCTTTTCCAACCACTCTCATCGCTGTTTTCTACCACAACCAACGCCCCTCTATCATCTGCAGTGGTACACACTCCCCTTTCTCTCCATTCTCGCCCGTTGGAGCTCTCCCAACCTCCATTTGAGACTAAAAATCATTTGAGCCTCCAACTCAACCCATTTCATCCTTTTCCCTTTGCAATCCCAGCCTTTTGGGACCTGTTTCCCTCCTCTATCAGACCTAGATTCGTGGCAGCCCATTAGGTCAGCCCTTCCTCCCCCTTTCCTTCATTTTCCATGGCCTTTATAGAGGCTATTTTAACTTCTTTTCTCCCTTTCCACCGTCCTCTCTCTCATGGGAAAGAGAAATGGTGCTCCTCCTCTTCTTTTCCTTTCATCAGACCCTTTACACTCTCTTTTTTGTCTCAAAATCGTGCAAACCTCAAATCCCATTTCCTCCTTCCTAGGAAATAGATTGCCTTCATCATTTTATGCTTCCAACTGGCCTCCACCATTGCATACATCTCCCATCTCCTTCTTTTCACTTGTCTTGAGTTCACAAACCCCTCCTTGTAGCTCATTACTTCACAACTCAACAACCCATCAAACCCTATTCCTTTTATCTCTTTCTCCACTTCCTATGGCTCTATGTAAGTTCATCACGTAGAAATTCATCATCATGGGATTTGGAAATCCCATCTCACACTTTCTAATACAAGATCCATTTTCCAAATCCTATGAAATTGACTTGAATCCCAACCCACCCACCTACTAAACACGTCACTCCCAATTCTTAGGTGGGAGTAGGAAAGCAGTCCCATTTAACACAACTTGAGACCCCTGACTGCATATGCCGTTGGAGTTTTGGACTTAGAGTTAGTACTCCTAGATTTCAAAGGATCTGTTAATATAGGAAATCCAATTCCATTTAGACAATCTTAACCCTAAGCGATAGAACAATTCCCTGTAGTAGAAATGGTATGAAACCATTTAACGAATAGGCTTAGGTTTTGGATTATAGCTAGTGAGTTACAGACTAGGCTACTAGTTGAATTAAGTAGTGTAAAGCCTGTATATGCTAAGGAATAGTCGGTTAGATTTGGTTGGGGTAGAATCTCATTCCTTCGATAGATCTCCTTATTACTTATAGACTTCTATTATAACCCTTAGGAAGGTTATTTTCACTTAGAATCATTTATTCTCAGGGAAAACTTATACATCCCTAAGATTGAACTTAGAATAAACCAGCACGCCTCTTAGAATTGCCTTCCCCAAGGGCTTATTGCATTTAGGAATGTGGAGTAAAGGAACTGTATATATAAGTGAAGTATTCGTGGTTTGAATTGACTTCTCAATCCTGGTAGTTGCCAATAAATCCAATGCTCTGATCAAGCAGAAGATCAACATCGTCTAGGATTAAGAACTGATAAGGTAAATTTTCTGTCGTAGGCAAAAAGTCTATGTATCTGGCTCAGACTCACTACACAACTTTCTTCCGGGTTGGCCCGACCACTTACAGCCAAAAGTTATTGCTTTGCCTTTGAGAAATGTTGAGGACATATAGCCAATAGAGATTAGACATCTTGCCGCAAGCTCACACCTGCCCCTGAACTCAATCACAATAGAGATTAGGCTTCTTTCTACAACCATAGGTACCAATGCCATAGAACGCATCATTAGCAAAGGAAGACCAATGTAGTGAGAAGTTGTTTCCCATTTCATGTCAAGGATAGGACCTAAGTTACACCTCGTTCTGATACACGGATCGAGACATAAATTCTTGAGCCTTAAGTAGGACTAAGTTTTAAGGGGGGTAGAACGTACTAAGCCCAATCTAGTTTGGATTAGCTAATACGACCATTGGATTAAAGTAGCGCAGTGGAAGCGTGGTTGGCCTCTTCCCCACTGGCAGGATCGAAGAAGTTGATTTAGGTTGTATGTAAGGTTTGGTCATTAAATAGGATTTGAACCTTCCTTAGAATGTCAATACTAAATCTCTCTAGGGACTCATTGCACTTAGCCAATTTCGGGGATGAAATTATGTTTTAAGGGGGGTAGATTGTAACACCCCGGATTTTTGCCAACCTGGGGTTAGACGTCCTTAGGCAATGGGTCAACCATAATGCCTTGGTAACCTCTCAGAATCCAATTCCAAAGCCAAAGGAACCATTTAGAATTAAATTCTTTAGAAACTTAACGTGAATTAGCTAGCGCTACACTAGATTTCCTGCAAAATTAGCACTAACCACTTTAAATACGATCTGTAAGACCCAAAACCTATATAATCATTGACGCTACCTTACCCTGAAATCCAGGATCAAACTCTAAACCTGTTTGTTCTCAGGAACCCTTTGAAACTTTTTATTGGATCTATACCGCGCGTCAAATATCCGATATCTACAATCTCAGACCATTATGACCGCTTAGTTGGACTTGACAATCGTTTCGAAAATCAAGTCCATACGATGTCCTGAGACCATTTCCTTGCGTCCGGAGTGAAGAGTGTGAGAAAAGTGAATTTATTTAGAAATTAAATACAATTTAAATAAATTTGGCACATGTCGCTTGCGCGACATTTTTTAAGTGTTCTGACCGTCGAAATCTGACCCAAATACACCCTCGGATCAGGGAACATTTCCCACTCAGGTCAGTGTACTTGGAATCCCTGATCGAATCTCCGTGACGGCTGAACTAAAACTGGTCTGCCACATGCGATCTAGGAACACTGTCGGACTGAAAACTTAATGTGATCAGGATCCAATATCTATGAGGTTAAGTCCAACCGCATTCAGTCAGGGACCTCCAGAAACGTCCTTTTGGATCGAAAAAGACCCGATTTGGCTGTAACCCAAGTATACCTTGGTCCTAAGTCTATATAGGTGAGTTTTTAGCCTATAAAAGGAGCTTAAATCCTTAGCCTTCTAACCCATACGAATTTGGGAAAAACCCTAGGGGAGGAGAGAAAGGAGAGAGAAAGTGAGGGAGAAGTTGGGCTTTCTCCTGGGATTCTTCCCTGCTGCTCCACGTGCCAGATCCTTCCACCTGCATCGCTATTTAGGCGACTCCAATGCCGTTCTAGGTAAGAAAACCCTAACCTCAACCTATTTTGGGGATTCTAACAATACAAGTAGCGAAATAGCTGACCTATCTTGTGAATTAGGTCGCCATATCGACGTTGACGAAGCATAGACTTTCTATTCGAATTGATACACATCTACAGTGGAAGGTGCTGATTTTAGATGCTTTTGTTACCATTTTTCAAAGCTTTCAATGCCGTTTAATGGTAGATTGCTGATAAGGATGTTGTTTGATATGTAGAACATGCTGTCCGTTTTTCATTTCGAATACGTACGTAGAATATGAGATTTAGGGTATTTTGGGTATTTGTAGTAAATACAGTATACGTACGTATTTTGTCAGTATGATTGCCATGAGTATTTACCGTGTACCTATACTAGTTATACGTGTATGATCTGTTTGGTGAAGAGATTCACCCTAATGCACATACTGGTCGACATATGCTATGTAAACTAATGTGTGTAGACTAAGTGTTTGTTGAAATGCCTAAATCAATATGATTTATGCCTGCCATATGTTTTGAATGTAAGAACATGATTGTTGTGTATTAGACAACTCCTTGATATAAGGATCTGTCATATTATATGTTGGAATCAACATACGTCAAGTACGTTGGAGTTGAGTAGTCTAAATGTTTGTATAAATGTATGTATTAGTAAGTTTTGAGTAAATGGTGTTGTAGATTAGCGTTGAGACTGGATTCTCAACTACTTTGATGATGTACATGATTTTCTCCATGCTTGTTGTATTTGAATTGATTACCTTGGGTGTGAAATACTCGTGTATGGTTAACTGCTTATGATGTACATTATAACATGCTGATAACATGCTGGAATTACTTGTATTTCAATTCTGTCTCTCTCATATGATTATTGATTCACATTACATGTGCTTGGGGCTATACTCTAGTCCAGGCAGTCGGTAACAGTTTAAAATTCGTGGTTGGATTCTATTCGCCACGAAGGATGTGTATGACGAACCTAAGTCGTACTAGAGTCGTCGGCAGTGGTTAGGCCACACAAAGTGCTTGTGCACTTCATGTCGGTCGATTCAACATGCGCTCGTGCTAGTCGGACTCATCAAGTAACTCGACTGATCATTGTATGTTCACCTTGTATTTGTCATAACTGTTTGAACCTAGATTACTGAACTTACCAGTGATAACCCTGATAACCTTGGTACCTCGATCCCCTAAGATTCATGAGTTGGGCATAGTGGTATGAGACACCGTGGTCGAGCTGTCGGCCTACGCTGGGGCCACAAACCTCCCCGTAGTGACCAGTGAGCATCCTACTCTAAGCAGATTATGGTGGTATGGGACACTATATTCTTGTTATCGGCCTACATTGATAAGGTGATGGGGGAGTGGAGCAACGAGTGCGAGCAATAGCCCAGACAGCCCTTTATAGTGACCTTGAGTTTATCCTGACACCGCATGGGGGCGACGAGTCCTGATGCAGTCTTAAGGATATAAATTAGGCCTGTATTGATAAGGTGATGGGGGAGTTGTGCAACGAGTGCGTGCAACAGCCTTGGCAGCCCTTGCAGCGACCTAGAACCGTACTTCGTATGAGATATGATAAGACTGACGACCCTAGAATGGATCATTGTTTGGGTATTGATATAAGGGAGGTATCCTAATTTCCCAATCCTGCTATATGAAAAGGACTAATAACAACTCGGTAATCATATTCATATCACACTGCATGTGCCTGGAAGATGTGGAGCACTGAGGGAAGAAAGCATGTCGCGAACGTAAGACGGTGTCGCATGAGGGTGTATGTCGGTGAGGGCATCCATCATGTCATTTCATTGTTGCATTAAGCACAGTATTTAGGAATGTTTGAATTGCTTGCTTTATCATTATCGCTTGATTGATTTGATAACATGTTAACCTTTGCTTTATGATTCTGCTGAGTTAGCTACTCACTCCCATATTATGGGACGATGTTACGCACACCAACCAGTCCCTATTTTAGTTTCAGGTGATGGCGCTGCTTGTGAAGTGGAGCCGGACTTGTTTGATGATGAGGAGGATTTCTCCTATATGCTGGTTCTGATCGACGAGTTTACAGGGTTACTGATTAGATGCCAATACACTTGGCAGTTTGCCTTTTATTTACACACCCATGTATATTCTTTTCTTTCTATTTTGGAGTATACATGTAATTAGTTAACCTCGTAACATGTTCACACTCTGGAAACTTACAATCATTTATATATTTAATATATTTATCACAGTATTTCGCTTGCTAATTTAACTGTCTCTGGAGTATGATATGCTTTTTTGGCTTAGTCTCAATCTTGTTTAATATCATTCTATAGACAACATGCATTCATCATTATGTATTTTGCATAAGTGATGTTCTGGATCTCGGGAGTTGGGTTTCTACCCGACCCCCAATTTTTGGGATGTTACACACCTCTTGGACCCGATCCAACTCCGTCCACGTTAACAACCGATATGGCAAAAGGTTCAAGATGGACAGAATTGAGGCGATTCAGAAGGACATCCACTCAGTTCAAGAAAGGCTTACAGTCTTAGAAAGGATGGTTCAAGAAGTGCAGAGCACGGTTCAATAATTGGTGGATCTGATGACGTACCGACAGGATGACACGATGCCATCTCATTCTGCTCCGTGAGGCTGGCTCATGCATGCTATCATACACACCTTACTCATATCTTGCGTTTGAAAATCAGTATCTTTTTGGATGTTCTACGCTATCATTGGTGTGTATGACAGCTCTCTAAGCGTGCATTTTTTTTGTTGTCTATGCCCACAGTTGGGCTAATGATGGATACTTTTGGGTGCCCTCACATGGGCCTGGTATTTATGTTTGATGATTGATAGCTTACTGCTATCTAGGGCAGTATATTTTTAGGATAAATGGTCTTGGATGAATGCTGCTCAACTGCCAAACTAAGGGGCAGTTCTTCTTGGATATTTTGCTACATATGGCTGAATCTAACTCTCATTTTTACTGCCTCTCAATCCCCTGACTTATGGAGTATTTGAAAAGGCCTAGCTATATGTCCTAGGGGGGGGGGGGGGGGGGGGGGGGGGAGGGCGTGTGAATATGACTATGCCAAACAAAACTTATAATAGCGAAAATTAAATAAATATGATAGCCAACAAATAAAATAAACAAACCACAATGCAAGAACGTAAAGTAACCTCAAAATTTAGATCTTGAGAGGTTGATGCAAATGTTGTTCTAAGGATAACCTTACACCAAAAAGCAGAGTTTATGGTAGGACAACCTTATTTCTAGAAACATTTTTGTATCAAATCTCAAATCGAAGAGGAATGATAAAAAATTAAATACAAACTGCACTGAAGAATAAATTGTAATTACAAATATATTTTGTTCTAGGGACAACCATACACTATAGAAATGGTAGGGCAACCTTACTAGAACAATTAAGGAAGCTGATAAAGGAATAACAAGAAATAAATGTTAAATTATTACAACATTCCCACAATGCTTGAAATAAATGATTACAGCATTCACATCCACATATACAACCCACAAATGAATAATTAAAGATATGAAATATAAATCATTCAACCACCAAACACAAGGGATTATAGTGGTTCGCCTGTATGTTCACCAACTGTTAAACAATAGCCACACAAAAGGCTACTCCACTCCTAATATCCTCACACAAGGGATATTAGCGTTCACTATCAAATTAGGTTTTCACAGGTTCACCCAAAACCTTCACAATTGTCTCTTTCTCTGTGGGCTTACACAATTAAAAAAAACACTTCTGAGTTTTCTTAGCTCACCTCAAATAACCAATACAATGAGATTTTTCTGGCAAATCCCAAAAGAAACCAAAACAGAAAGAAATTTTCAATTAAATGTAAAATACCTAATTTTCTCCTTCGTTGTAGTAGCCCCGTAGAACTAAGTCAGTGAAGATGATCGAATGTCCAAGTTCAATGTCTAAACTCACATTACAATGGTTTTAGATCCAATTGATTTTAAATTAAATCAAAATGGGCTAGCTTTAATTGATTTTGATTCTAAAGAAATGGAAATAGCAATTCCTCTTTTCAAATTAGATTGGAATACAAGGAACGAAATCAATTAATAAAGCTAAAGAAAGAGAATATTAGATACACACACTTAGCTTAAAAAAGAGCACAGATTTATCTCTCAGAAGGCCAAATTAATTAGCTTGAATTTTATAAATTATTTGAGATTCGTGATCTATTTATAGCTGAGCAAAACACGTCTTCGACTGGTCTTAGGACCTCTACGACTGGTCAAAGAACCAATAAAAAATTGAATTTTCAGGCGCGATAAGATCTGACAGTTTCACGACTAGTCGTAAGTACCCTACGACTGGTCTTAGGTCACCTTCAACCGGTCGTAGGTTGCATACGACTAGTCATAGACTGAAAATTTTCAACGCTGGACTTTGAGTCGAAGGTATATGACTGGTCGAACAACCAGTCAACACTGTTCCTACGACTGCTCAAACAGTCTCCAGGACTGGTCGTAGAGTAACCAAAAAATTCTAAAAATATTCAACAACTTACGACTAGTCATGAAATTTTTTGGACTGGTCGAACCAGTGCTAGGACTAGTCAAACAAGGTTCAGGACTAGTCTTAGAATAGACCAAATTCACTTATACAACATATATGGATTATGTATCCAAAATGTCCTACTCTAAAGGATAACTTAAGGTCAGTTACACCTTAAGAGTGAAGCAAGGACATTAAAACTTGAAGACAAGTGACCTTTGAGTATAATTAAGCATGAGATCTTGAACTTGAAATCTTCTTGAACTTGAAAGCCTCTTGAAGACTTTTGTTCATCATATATACAGCTTCAAAGTAGTGTCTTTGTCACCACCAATTTTACAATCACAATGGGCTATAAACTATATAGCACTTACAATCTCCCCCTTTGTCAAATTATTTACAAAACACACTTCCAAAATATGATACATAATACAGAATATCTGATTAAAGAATCATGCACCAGTTGTTTTCAACTGGCACACATTCATGAACCTGCATACAGTCTACCTCTGCACATACTATCACATACTCCACATACTCCCCCTGAGTAACATATATCAAAAAAAAAAAAATATATGCACACAACACACAATGCTACTCATTCCTCACACCATATAGGCAAATCATTTATCCATTCTCCCCCTTTTTGTCACAATATGATAAAGGAAGCAAAGAAGAGATGACTAAGGAGTAATAAATAAGGAGATAAATAAGAGGTAAGACAAGATATGAGAACATAGTATAAGCAACACACATAATTCATAAACAGAGCGAACTCAACTAAAATAATAACAAGTCAAGTGAGCACAATAGTAAGATAGTTATTACAGACCAGAAAATAAAAAGAAACTAATCTGATCCAGATGAAGGAGCAGGGATGGAAGGATCAAGTTGATGCATGCCCTTATTCAAGTGCCTAAGATACTTGCGCATATACTTGAATTGTAAATCATAGGCAACAGACATATTTTCCATCTTAACATTGATATTCTCAACCTTAGTTTCCAATGTATGCAAACATGCATCAAAAGCAGAAGGCTCAAAATCTGGATCATTCACAGAGTCAGAATTAAGTTCTTCAAAAATATCATCAATTTTAATATCATTAGGAGGAAGATCACCAGCTTCTTCCTCATGTTTAGCTTCAGCCGTATCAACACCATCTCTTTGGCTAGGAAGAAATTCCAGCTTCATCTGATTGATATTAGAGTTGTTAAATATCAGATGATGGATAGGGGCTTCACCAACCGACATATCGACTAACATATGCGAAGCCAATACATTCATCAAATAACCAAAAGAGCTATCACTATGACCAGGATGGAGTCTAAACTGAATGATAGAGTGACAAATCAAGGATGGTAAGCAAATATTAGCACATCTGGCAATGTTATGAAGAACACGAACCATGAGAGCCGTTAACTCAGATTTATTACCCGATCGAGGATACAAGTTGGACACAAATATCATATGAAGAACTCTGTATTTGGGTAACAAAAATCTTGAGGGGATCTCATTTCCTTTATGCGTCCATTGAACATTCAGATTGCATAAATCCTTTGTTAGCATGCGTTTTTCAGTCTGTGAGGGTTTTTCAGATAGCGTATGAATGGGAACTCCCTCATCATTCACAGAAATTTCCATAAGAGCTGAAATTAAGTGACGATCAACGTCAAATGATCCTTCTCTTGTGACAATTTTAAACATTAGATTTTCCAGTAAAAAATTACATATGCAAGCAAACATGGATTGGGCAATGGACCAGTATGCTGGCCCACCCCAATGTAATAAGTTATCCTAACCTACATCTTGGAGCATAGGAAGGATATCAAAAGGAGCAGTATGATTAATATCAACAGGATGTTCAAAAATAACATTACGTAGTCTGATGTCCCGAACAAAGGATGGATCATCCTTGGGAGCCCTAAGATGATGCTTAGTGATAGAGGCCGATCTAGAGGAAGATGGACCACAGGATATTATTTTTCTCCCTCTAAAAGCCATTTGTAATAAAGATTTCAAGAAGACAAGGAGTTGCAAAGGATTGAGAAGAGGGTTTTCACAAATCAGATTTCTCAAATGAAAAATCCCAAATCATAATGAAATTCAAAATAGATAACTTCAAGAGATAACTAGAAGTAATCTAGACACAAATCTACAAAAAAAACATAAATGGAGCACTAACTATGGAGATTTCGAAGGTTGGCTTCGACTAGTCAGAAGTCGGCTCGTTGGTGAGTGAAAATGAAATGTTTTCCCCAAATAAAGTGATTCACAAGTTTCACGACGGGTCGTGGATGTACACGACCGGTCGTGTATATTCACGATCGGTCAAGGACGAGCCAAAATGCAATTTTTCTATAAGTTTTATGAAATTTTCAGAAAAAATTAAAATCTAAACTAGCAAGAATATAGAATATGATACAAAAAGGCATAAATTATCATCTTAAAATGCACATGCCAAGATCAACTTCCATTTGGTTAAACCTGCTTTTATCGAGAGGTTTAGTGAAAATGTCAGCACATTGATTCTCGGTAGGTATATATTCTAAAGATATAACCTTTTCTTCTACTAATTCATGGATATAATGAAATTTAATGTCAACGTACTTAGTAAGAGAATGCTGAATAGGATTTTTTAAAATATTTATGGCACTGAAATTATCACAATATAATAACATAGAATCCTGTTTAATTCGATAATCACTTAGCATTCGATTCATCCAAACAAGCTGCGTACACGCATTACCAGTTGCGATGTATTTAGCTTCAGCTGTTGAAAGTGATATAGAACTTTATTTCTTGCTAAACTAAGAAATTAAACAGTTTGCGATATAAAAGCAACCACCACTGGTTGATTTTCTATCATTAAGATTACTAGCCCAATCAGCATCCGAGTACCCAGTTAATTGAACACTAGTCTCATGTGGATACCAGAGACCGAGATTAGCAGTACTTGTGACATATCGCACAATCCGCTTGACAACAATCAAGCGTGATTCTTTAGGATTACACTGATATCTAGCACAAATACCAACACTTAGTGTAATATCAGGTCTACTAGCAGTTAAATACAATACGGTACCAATCATGCTCTGATACAATTTTGGATTAACATTTTTACCTGTAGAATCTTTTAAGAGTTTCAAGGTAGTACTCATAGGAGTATCGAAGTTCTTACCATTCTCAAATCTAAATCTCTTAATTAAATAACATATTTAGATTGAGAAATGAATATTCTATCAGGTTATTGCTTTACTTGCAATCCTAGGAAATAATTCAATTCCCTAACCATGCTCATTTCAAACTGTGATTTCATTAAATCTGCAAGCTCAGTAGTCATGTCAGTACAAGTAGATCCATAAATAATCTCATCAACATAAATCTTTACCATTAAAATATGATCATTATATTTTTTAATAAATAGAGTTTTATCAACAGATCCCATTTGAAAATTATGGCTTAACAAAAACTTTGTTAGTTTCTCATACCATGCCCTAGGAGCTTGTTTTAATCCGTAAAGTTCCTTTATAAGGCGATACACATGATCAGCATTTTTGGGATCTTCAAAACCCATTGGTTGTTCAACATAGACTTCCTCATGCAAATCACCATTTAAGAAAGCACTTTTCACATCCATTTGATAAATCTTGATCTTTCTAAAACATGAAATAGATATAAATAGTCTAATAGATTTAAGACGTGGTACTGGTGTAAAGGTTTCATCAAAATCAATACCTTCAATTTGAGTGTAACCTTATGCCACTAGCCTAGCCTTGTTCCTAATTATATTTCCAAGCTCGTCAGACTTATTTTTGAAAATCCATTTTGTTCTAATGATGTGTTTATCTTTGGGTCTAGGTATGAGATACCAAACATCATTTCTTACAAATTGGTTAAGTTCTTCTTGCATCGCAACAATCTAGTTTTCATCAACAAGAGCTTCTTTTACGCTAGATGGTTCTATCTGGGATGTAAAACATATGAAATTACATATATCCTCAAGTTTTCTACGAGTATGAACACCAGTGAGAGGGTTTCTAAGAATTTGATTAGTTGGAGGATCTTTAACAGTCTTTAGTTCAGAATCAGTCTGATTAGATGAAGTATCAAGTTTATCAACTACAAGAACTTCATCATTATCTGAACTTGAGACTAGTGTGTTTAAGTGATCATCAATGACCACATTGATAGACTCTTGAATCACACTGGTCTTTTTGTTTAGAACCCTGTAAGCACGACTATTTAAAGAATACACTAGAAAGATCCCTTTATCACTTTTCATATCAAATGTTTCTAGATTTTTACAATCTCATAAAATATAGCACTTGCTGCCAAAAACTCAAAAGTATTTGACAGTAGGCTTTTTATCAAACCACATTTCGTAAGTCATTTTATTATTACCTTTACTAGTGTAAACTCGGTTGATAATATAGTAAGTTGTATTGACTGCATCAGCCCAAAGATTCTTAGAGAGCTTCATATTATTCAACATGACATTAGCCATTTCTTGTAGCACTCTATTTTTCCTTTCCACTATCCTAATTTATTGTGGAGTTTTGGGCACTGAAAATTTATGTAATATTCCTTGGTCACAACAGAACTTCTCAAAACTGTTATTGTCAAATTCAGATCCATGATTACTACGTATCTTACTGATTTGAGAACCTTTTTCAGCTTGAATTCTTTTGAGAACTTTTCTTACTTCTTCAAGGGTTTCTGATTTGTCCCTTAAGAAGACTATCCATGTATATCTGGTACAGTCATCTACTATTACTAAGATATACCTTTTTCCACCTCGACTCTCCATTCTGGTAAGTCCTATCAGATCCATGTGGAGAAGTTCGAGTGGTCTTAATGTGGTATTAGAATTCATATTTTTGTATGAGTTCCTTGCTTGTTTGCCAAACTGGCATTCACCACATATCTTATCTAATTTTTGAAGTTTGGGTAGACCTCTTATAAGTTCCTTTTTTCTTAATCTAAATAAATTTCAGTAGTATACATGTCCAAGACGTTTGTGCCACAATTTAGTCTCGTCTGTATGGACCATGTAACATGTTTGATTAGATGAGCTGGATTCGCTAACAATATAGCAGTTTTCAGACGTTCTACACCCAGTTAGTATTACAGAACCCTTGTTGTTTAGAATCTCACAGATTTGATTAGAAAATCGAACACTATGGTTATTATCGCATATTTGAGATATGCTTAGCAAATTATGTTTTAGTCCTTCAACATATAAGACATTCTTAAACAGTGGAAGGTTATAAAGTTGAACTGTACCTTGGCTCATAATTTTTCAATTACTGCCATCACCAAATGTGACTAAACCATCAGTCATATCTTTTAGATCGGTGAATAAAGCCTTGTCGCCTGTCATATGTCTGGAGCATCCACTATCTAGGTACCACTTTGAATGTCTTGTAGCTCTAAAAGCGGTATGGGTAACAAGCAAGTGACCTTTGAAATCCATTTCATAACCATTTTGGGTGTAGGTGGATAGTTGGTCTTCTTTCGATTGTAAAAATTATAAGCATGACCTATTAAGTTAGACTTTAAAAGCTCCTTAAGTAAATCAACTATCGTTTCAGCTAAAAGATGTTGGTTATGCTTCTTATAGTTGAAATAACTTCCTTTAGGTTTTTGAACAGATTTAGGGTCTTTAGAAAACACTTGTCCTTTCCCTTTTGAGTTTAAGGTCTCTCCTTTTACAAACTTAGGAGGTGTATTTTTTAGCTTAGGAGAACCATTCTTATCATAACCCACACCAGATCAATCAACACATTTTCTCGATCCTAATAAGAGTTTTTCTAATTTAGAATCACCTTGGGCATATTTTCAAGTTTCCTTTAAACTCAAGAGAGAAGAGACTTCATGTTTGAATTGGTAGTTTTCAGATTTAAGATTTTCAAATTGGGTAGTTTTAAAATCCAAATCGCATTTATCTTTTCAAAACAGTCTGAAATATGAGACTTTTCTAAAACAAGAGATTCATAAATTTCTTTGAGTTTAGAAAATTTCTCTTTTTAAAGTTTCAATTTCACAGCAATCTTACAACTCTCCTTGTATAGGGCATTGTAAGCATCTTAAAGATCATCTTCATTTTCACATTCACTATTCAGATTTTCTTCACTTGTTGAATCATTATCTGAAAATGTGAATTTGGCTAGAGTCATAAGGGCTTTTACTTCATTGCTAGACTCAGTTTCAGAATCTTCAGATTTAGAAGAAGCTTCAGAATCATAGGATTCATCCCAAGTAGCCAACATACCCTTCTTCTTGGGTTTGTCCTTTTTAGGACACTTATTAGCCAAATGTCCATATTCTTGACAGTTGTAACATTGACTATCTTTCAAAGATTTTCAAGTTTTAGATTTAGGTTTAGATCTTTTCTTATCATTTCCTTTTTGAAAATCAACTCTCTTTTTACTTATGAAGATTTTATGAAACTTTTTTGCCAAAAGGGCCATATCATCTTTAGAGTTTTTTAAATCAGAATTTTCTTGAGAATTATTTTTAGAAGTTTTAAGATCTATCGATTTTCCTTTTGGAGCTTTAAAATTTAACTCGTAGTTTGTAAAGAACCAACTAATTTCTCAACCCTCATATTATCCATATCACGAAGTTCCAGGATCCCGGTTACTTTAGAGTTGAACCTTTCAGGAAGTGAGCGTAGTATTTTTGCACACACTTTACTTTCTAAAAATTTTTCACCAAGACCCCAAATAGAGTTTACAATGTCATTTAATTGTGTATAAAATTCTATAAATGTTTCATTTTCCTCCATATGAATTTTTTTCAAATTTGGTTGTAAGGAGTTGGACTTTCGATTTCTTGACAATTGATGTACCCTCGTGTGTCATTTCTAATATATCCCAAGCTTGCTTTGTAGAATCACAGGATATAATTCTTTTGAATTCATCCGGTGATAGTGCGCAAGTGATTGCATTTAGTGCTTTAGCATTTGCACTACTTTCACTTTTCTGAAGTGTGGTCCACGAGAAATAAGGTGTTACTCTCATAGATTCTGAACCATCAACTCTAGTTACTTTAGTGGTAGGAGGATTCCAACCATTCATAGTGGCCAGTCACACACTTTCATCAATGGATTTTAAGAATATTCTCATCCTAGCTTTCCAATAAGCGTAATTGGAGCCATCAAAGGGTGGTGGCCTAGTGACTGATAAGCTATCAAAATTTGACACCTTAAATAGTTTAAATCGTTAGCTCAGGAAATATATCCAAGAATTAAGAATTAAAAAGAGCTATTAGACTCTGATACCACTTGAAAAGGTCTAGCTATATGTCCTAGAGGGGGGAGGGGGGGTGGTGAATAGGAATATGCCAAATAAAACTTATAACAGTGAAAATTAAATAAATATGATAGACAACAAATAAAATAAACAAACCACAATGCAAGAACGTAAAGCAACCTTAAAATTCAGATCTTGAGAGGTTGATACAAATGTTGTTCTAAGGACAACCTTACACCAAAAACTAGAGTTTATGGTAAGACAACCTTATTTCTAGAAAGCTCTTTGTATCAAATCTCAAATCGAAGAGGAATGATAAAAAAAATTAAATATAAATTACACTGAAGAATAAATTGCAATTACAAATATATTTTGTTATAGGGACAACCATACACCATAGAAATGGCAGGGAAACCTTACTAGAACAATTAAGGAAGCTGATAAAGGATTAGTAAAAAATAAATGCTAAATTATTACAACATTCCCACAATGCTTGAAATAAATGGCTACATCATTCACATCCACATATACAACCCACAAATGAATAATTAAAGATATGAAATATAAATCATTTAACCACCAAACACAACGGATTATAGTGGTTCACCTGTATGTTCACCAACTATTAAACAACAGCTACATAGAATACTACTCCACTCCTAATATCCTCACACAGGAGATATTAGTGTTCACTATCAAATTAGGTTTTCACAGGTTCACCCAAAACCTTCACAATAGTGTCTTTCTCTATGGGCTTACATAATTTTAAAAACTACTTCTGAGTTTTCTTAGCTCTCCTAAGATAACCAATACAATGAGATTTTTCTGGCAAATCTCAAAAGAAACCAAAACAGAAAGGAATTTATAATTAAATATAAAATACCTAATTTTCTCCTTTGTTGTAGCAGCCTCATAGAACCAAGTTAGAGAAGATGATCGAATGTTGTCCAAACTCACATTACAATGGTTCTAGATCTAATTGATTTTAAATTAAATCAAAATGGGCTAGCTTTAATTGATTTTGATTCCAAAGAAAGGGAAATAGAAATTCCTCTTTTCAAATTAGATTGGAATACAAGGAACAAAATTAATTAAGAAAGATAAAGAAAGAGAATATTAAATACGCACAGTTAGCTTAAAATAGACCACAGACTTATCTCTTAGAAGGCCGAATTAATTAGTTTGAATTATATAAATTATTCTGAGATTCGTGATCTATTTATAGCTGAGCAAAACACGTCTTCGACTGGTCTTAGGACCTCTACTACTGGTCGAAGAACCAATAGAAATTTGAATTTTCAGGTACGATAAGATCTGATGGTTTCACGACTGGTGGTAGGTACCCTACGACTGGTCGTAGGTTGCATATAGACCAAACTTTTTTAATGCTGGACTTTGATTCGAAGGTATATTACTGGTCGAATAACCAGTCGACACTATTCCTACAACTGCTCAAACAGCCTCCAGGACTGGTTGTAGAGTAACCAAAAAATTTTGAAAATCTTCAATAACTTAGGACTAGTCGTGAAATTTCTTAGACTGGTCGAAACAGTGTTAGGACTAGTCGAATAAGGTCCAGGACTAGTCTTAGAACAGACCAAATTCACTTATACAACATTTATGGATTATGTATCCAAAATGGCCTACTCTAAAGGTCAACCTAAGATCAGTCATACCTCAATAGTGAAGCAAGGACATTGAAACTTGAAGACAAGTGACCTTTGAGTATAATTAAGCCTGAGATCTTAAACATGAAAGCTTCTTGAAGTCTTTTTTGTTCATCACATATACAACTTCAAAGTAGTGTCTTTGTCACCACCAATTTGACAATCGCAAAGGGCTATAAACTATAACACTTATAGTATTTGATATGGATTACATATGTTTTTCCTGATTATCTTATCTGATTTTGTCAAGTTTTATTTCATGCATTCATACTACCCGTTAATGATGTATGCTTAACACCGTTAAAAATCTTTATACATCTTTATATGTGGTCCTCCCATATGCTTCTTTAACTTCAGTCAATATCTACTGGATTATCTTTGTCAATGACTAACAAAAAGGGGGAGAAAAGTTAAAACACCCCATGTGAAAAATTGGATATTTGATCTTATATGTTGTAGGTGTTAGGGGGAGCAGCTGCACCAAGAAAGGGGGAGTTTTACAGTAAGGGGGATCAAATACTGGTTGCGTACATGGGATCATTAAAATTTGTAAAATTGTGTAAATTACATGTACACACAATTTAGGATGTGTCTATTTAGATATTATCCTAGGGTGTTTTGGTATTTTGTCACGTAATTGACAAAGGGGGAGATTGAAATTGCACCTGCTAGTGCCCTGGTTTGTCAATTACTGTGTGTGTTGAGTCGTCAGTTTGCAGAGCCTCACAGGAAGAACAATTCAAGCGCTTGCCTCAACCGGAAGTCTGGAAGCTCTCCATAAGTAAATCGTAGCCTCACATCCCATGCCCCAAAACACCAGGTGAATAAAACCCTTAAAACCTTGCTAGACATCTTAGGGTTTTATGGTGAGAAAACTTTTTATCAAACAGAAAATCTCTAAACTTTTCTTGTCTATCAATTGTATCGATACACAGTTCGATATGATTGACCTGTGCTGTCGATGTCCTCGACACTTGATCGATACTATCGATAAGAGGACTAAAAGTGTCTAGCAACCGCATACTCATCTGGATGGATTTATCGATATATTGATACACCTATCGATATCATCGATATTAAAAAATCGAGCCCATCGAAAGTGGCTCGATAATATCGACACACAAATTTTCAGCGCCCCTATTTTTTTAAGAAAATCACTATGTGCTTTGATATATCAATGTCTTTCCTGATTCAATCTGAATTCAAATCTCGATCATATTGGAAGGCCATCGATCATATCGATAGTGGGTGCACATTTCTTCCAACAAATATTTTAGGTTGTTTTTAACCTTGATCGGGGGCCACTCAAGGAAATCGATATTCTTATGTCGATGTTATCAAGGTCTAGTCGATTGGATCGAGACTGGACACAAACTATCCAGCGAGCTTATAAGTAAATTTATACGATTTATAGATCCTATCGACACGGCCTCCAATATCATCGATATGCAAATTTCCATGACATTGGTTGTTCCCTAATCATATCCTAAAAACCTAAAATATTTTAAGGCTAGTCTCTCTCATACTTCAAATGTCGATAGATCGATCCCAGTATCGATGGAATCGGAGTTCAAAATTCGATAACATCGACACTAGTATCGATCTCATCGACCAGCTGGAAAAAGATTTTCAAACGCGTATGACATTTTAGTTTGTGTTATCGAGCAAAAATTCGATCCCATCGAGAGTATACGCTCGATGATATCAACCCTACTCAATGATATCAAACTCTGTCATAAATATGACTATTTTATATCCATTAGAACTTTTTGCCTATATAAAGAGAGACTTGTCCATATTGCTTGCAGAGAAAGAAGAGAGTGCTTTTGTGTGTTTTACCTTTAGATCATATACCCAAAGCCCTTTCTCTCACAGGAGTTCATCTTCCTATCCACTCTCATTCTTTGACATTCAATCGACTGGATTGGGAAATGAACTTTCTCATTCAAGGATCCTCCAACAACTATCTTAATAGCATATCATTAAGCTACAATGACTTGAATGAATAGATGACAGGAATCACTCTATCTTCTTTAAAGGAAAATTCTAAGAGAGTGGATTTTTGTCCTAACCTTGACCCAACCTGAAGCTAAGTACTGGTATATCTTTTGTATTGTGGTTCAAGGGAGCTGAAGACTCTTCAACAATAAGGAGGAGATCTTCATCATTACATTGAATGGGACTCATCAACTTATATGTTAGTATCTAGAGTCCAGAGGACACTTGTGATCATTCCTTTCTAGGATTGGGTCTTAAGTGTTGCTCACCCTTTGAAGCCCTCGTAGGAGGCCTCCTGTTTCGAACAAGAAACAAATGTATCTTAATTTGAGGTAATTACTTCATTCAAACATAATGAAGAGATTTCATACAAAAATCATGACACTTATTAATTCTGAGTTTATATACATCCCTTCTTAATCCCTTATTTCAAGGTAGAATACTTCGAAATGAATCAAATATTACAATCAATGGAATTCGTATGTCAAATCTTGAATTCGGCAGCATTTCAACAGCAGCTTTGGTCATCTCCCAAGACTTAGGAGGAATGTTGAAGCTATTCAACTCATCTTTCTTTTTGAACTTGTTCACTTGGCCATATGCTGCCTTGTTGTGCGACCCGCATGACGAAAAATATGTTGCGCGGTCAGCGCAACAGGGTACTTAGAAGAAGAGACTGCGCGACAGCTTCGAGCTCAGCACAACTAACTAGATTAGTTACGCGATACGTGCAAACTAGTATGGGATAGGCGCAACTAAGTGAATCAGTTACGTGACCCGCGCAACATATTCATCTTCTCACCTTCAATCTGATTTTGGAGCTCCGCCTTCTTCTGGAAAATCTTTCGTCCCAAATGAAGAGGGGAGGGGGGTATTTATAGGCCTTCACACGTGTGGTTCCTTGATTTCTGTGCTAAGGGTCCCACCTCTCATTAATCTCAACCGTTCATTTATGTCTACTTCTACCTTTGGCCGCATAACCCGCATAACTCCCATCTTAATCAACCTTCCCACGCACCATATAATGCGGTCCACGTTTGCTTAACTGTACCTTCAAACAGCACAATAGAATGTGCGACAACATAACTAGAAAGTCTACAGCGCAACAAGGTGCGCTTGAATGCAAATGGGTGCACCTCCGTGCAACCACGTGCGCCATCGCGCAACTCTGTACGTGACCGCGCAACCATATCCTTCCCTGTTCCTTTTCATTTCTTTCCAACCTTTGAAATCCCTCTACATAATTCATGATTTTCTATGCTCCAACAGATGCCCCCTTGATACATAGCTTTGTTTCCCTGAATCAAAGGAGATGAATCAATCTTTTAACAAAAACATGTCAGGATCTTAGTAGTTGCACGATCCCAGCAGTTGCGCGACCATAGAAGTTGCCCGACCCGCACAACGGATGGCCTGGCACGGTACTCGGGCCTTACCTCTATAAATAGCCCATCACCAGTTATTTTCTCATTTTCCATTTCCAGAGCCAAACTCCATTTTTCTATTTTTTGCACCCGCACAACTAAGTACTTTGTGCATACCGCGTAACATTTTTTTGTCGCGCAAGGCTCTAAGTTGTTGCGCTTTCCACGCAATCGACTTCTGTTGCACGATCCGCACAACTCAGTTCTTTCAGACTTAGTCTTTTTTCCAACTTTGCTGAACTATGGCTCGTACATAAAGAACTTTTGTCACCATAAATCCCCCATCCGAACAGCCTGCTCATCAAAAACTCCCAGACACTGAAGCTTATCACTCGGCAACCCCTTAAGCAGCCGAATCACCGTCTTCTCCTGCCCAACCCCTTCGTAAATGGTTTAAAGCCATACCTAGGCATCCCGCCTACATAAAAGAACCTGTTCTCCCTACCTTTGACTTCTCCGCCCGCATTGAATTGCTTTCATCTCCCATACTTCAAGTTATTATCATGGGTGATCTCGAGAGACCTCCCAAGCACGGTCGTGATTATGACTAGGAGAAATGGCTGAAGTCAACAGCCCATTATCAGACGAGTAGCCAACAACCACCTGCCAGAGAGGATACTCCTACTCCTTCCAGACCCAAGAAGCACCGCCCCAACAAGGCTTAAGAATTTCAGGAGAAAATAAATGAGTACAACAGGAAGAAAGTTAATAACTCTTGGGAATCTGTCCGTGAGATCCAAGGCTCCATCAGATTCGACAATCCCTATAGACAGGGCACTATCTCAACCCCAGTCAGCATCCATCGCCACCATTCCATACTAGTCTGCGAGCCTAGAGACCACCTCACCGCAGAAAGGCTAGTGTATGCAGAATATTGGTCTTTCAAAGAACCAAGACAATTGGAGGTATTTTATAGCCACCTAAGCCGCGACAGAAAATAGGGGGCATCCACCCTATGATTTTTCTCGTTCCAACCTACAACGTCCACAGTCTTTACCCCACCTGTTTCTATGAAACGCTTAAACAACACTTCAGTCAAAGGACGCTCATATGGAGCCCATAAGAGTTCAGAACAAGAGGTCTCCTTACTCCGGGTAACTATTTTTCCGAATGGGCCACTGCAGTACTGACAAAGTACGCTGAAGCTTTGTCTAGAATCCACATCTTCCACGCCATTGAAGTTATGACATCCCCCTTCTATAAAGAAGCTTCCATCCTGAAGGCGTTCCTTAACTATTGGTGTCCATCCACCAATTCCTTCCATTTTTCAGAAGGGGAAATAAGCATCACCCTCTGGGATATCTATAGGATCACCGGCTTGCCAATAATGGGAAAATATTTTAATGAATTTGTTCCCATGAATGAAGAATTCACCTTCATATCCTCGCCCGATCAAGTCCCCTCCATTTCTGAGATGACCACAGAGCTATTCAGGGAAATGTCTAAATTCCCAAACATTCGTAAAATCCATCCCATGCGATGGCTAGCTCATTTCAGTCGAGCTTTCAAGTGAGAATCCCCTCCCTATACCTCTTCCTTTTGTAGCCTGATATGCATATAACCCATCCTTCATTTATTCATCTTTCAGGTTCAACGGTGACCACTCTCGAGAGATTGAACGCCTTCACAAAAGCATAAAAGGTTACGCCGAATACTCAGATTATGGGGAACTCGCGGCGTTCCTCACTTATTGGCTGAGCGTGGTAGTCTTTCCCAGCTCTAAGTCTGCGGATGCCATCCGCCCATCTCTATTCGTTGTCGCAGGCGCTATGGCTGAAGGGATCAAATTTTCGCTCGCTCCTCCAGTACTCTGTTCGATCTATAGAGGTTTTGGAGAAATAGCATGCCACATAAAAAGCCCGTCCGTCGGCTCTGATTCAACATACATACCATGGCATTACTTTCTTAGTTGGCTTGGCATTTATTTCCCCTGGGCTTTTGAAGCACCTGAGAAGGCATACGTCCATCCTTCCCGGGTTCCTCTCTATTTCTTCCAAAAAAGGTCCATGGCGAAAAGATCCTATGACTGGGTGAAGGATGTCATTGCCTTGGATGATAAAATTGACCTTTTCCATTTCAGCCTGCCTCATTGTGTTACGAACATGGAGAAGACATATACGGACACATTCTTTGTAGAGGAAAGAATCTTCATTATATCGATTAAATCATGCAGCCTCCCACTAAGAGTGGGGACTGAATTCTGGCGTGAGCCCTATTATCCAAGCCGCTTTGGCTTTGATTAAGGAGTGTCGGAAGATTGCGGACTGGTAACTAGAAGGATGCGGAACTATGGCACTGGCCCCTATAATTGGGCAAAGATCTGGAAACAGTTGCTGGGTCGAGCCAACTCCTCTTTCATTATTCCAGGTTACGATCGTACCCCTAGGGCATCATATAATCATATGAGATGGTGGGTACACTAGTCTCACTTAGTCAGAAAGAGTCAACCGGTGAATAAGCCTATATGGCTTCCTCCTCCTTTAATCAAGGGTCATGGTATCGAAGCAGGGGTCGGTTTCACTGCTGAGACAAGTCATGCAACCTCGACCAGTCATCGATGCGTATATATCTCCCTGGACGAGCCTATTCGTGAGATAAAACCTGCCAACACCCTTGATGGCTGGATAGTGTATGGTGATATCCGTGAGTTTGAACAAATCCCTCTCCAATGCCCACGAAGGGAAGTTGCAGAAGAGGCCACCCGTGAGCCAGAGAATGTTGACAACCCTCTAGACCGGCCTTCTTCTTCTGCTCACCCTCCGCAACAGTCAATGCCTTCGCCCGCTTCTAGGGCCCACTTATCTCCACAGCAGCCAGCTCCTTCTTCGATGACTAGATCCAGGGCCCGTGCCCAGTCTTCTCCCCAAACAGGGGTTATGACCCAAGCTTCTCTAGTTGCAGAGATCGTTTCAGGAGGCCAACAATCCCTTCCTTCCAAAGGAAAGCAAGTCATCATTACAAAATCAAGTGAAGAAGATTCCAGCGATGAGAGTTCATATTCCTCATCTGAACGTACTGCCTCAGATGAAAGTGTGATGGAAGAAGAAGAGTAAGATGACGACTACGAAGAAGGAGAAGAGAATATCGGTGACAATAATGATACAGCCGTGGGGGAGGCTCAAGCCGATGAGGAGTACATACCCTCAGGTTCTGAAGCCACACCTGCGAGAAATTTTATCCATTGCAGAGGAGGAAGAAGGAGAACTCCTCGATTACGGAAGACATGGGGACTCACCATGTAAGAAAATTTTATTTCCATCGTTTGCCTTCACCCTTCCTTTCTTTCTTCTTTATCTCACACATTGTGTCTTAGGTGACCAAGCTGCAAATACAGGCATAAATAGTGCCTCTCCTTCAAACTTGCCACCCATCACGCCAAGAGCTTCTTCAAGGTTTTCAATCCCTCCACTGTCAGTGATACGCGGGATCACTTTCCCAACGGAGCCTAGTAGTCTGCCTACTTCAGTCAGGATTGCTTCAACCACCGAGCGCGAAATGGCTTCTCCAATAGAGCCACCTGTGTTGCAGATTTCTACCGCTGTTGTTTCAACTGCTGAAGCTATGGCCCCTTCTTTTGCTGAAATGGTAGCTCCCAGGTCTCCTTTGACTAGAGAGACTGAACCGCTGGCTATTCCCACATCAGCGAAAGGTACTTCTTTCCTTCATTTTTATTTCTTCATATTGCCTGCACATATGATTTTATCATAACTTCATATTTCTTATTTTCTTAATAGGGAATGTACCCTAAAGTGGTGCGGCAAGCTCCTGCTCCATTGGAACTTCATTGAATGTTCTATCTTTTGAGAAGATTCCTTCATATAAATTGATGTTGATCAAGAATTCTATATTAGCGATCGTCAAAATGTTCAAAGATCCTGATCAATGGTCCGATTTGATTGTTGCTTTGGATGTGTTGGACAGTGTTTCACGAATGGTCAAAGCTGACATTTCCCCCGCACACAATGCTCTTTTAAGGTTCCATAATTCAATAACCGCTCTATCCTTGGCTGAGACCTTGACTACTCCTCCTGAAACCTTGGAATATAAGAAGCAACTGGCATACTCTAAAGAGAAGGTTTCTCAAATCGCTTCGATTGTATCTCGCCATGATCAAGACCAATCCTCCTTGCAAGAGCAATTGAAGACTCTCACTGATCACGTAGCATCCATCCAAAATCGCATTTCCCTTCTGAAACAAGAGATTGCTCAATTGGAGAAGAAAAGTTCAGAGGAGAAGCTAAATATTGAGAGAGTACAAGAAAAGATAGACTGCAGTTTTCATTCCGCAGATTCTGAAAGACTTGAACTAAGGAAGAATGAAGAACTCATGGTCTCGTTGGAAGAGAAACTAGCTAGCCTCCCTGATCCTGCACGAATGATTTCAACCGCTCGTTTGGAACATGCTGCTGCCCAAGTTAATTTTCAAGAAAGTTTACAACAGTATTTGGCAACATTAGGCATCTCGGGAGATTTGTAAAAAAAATGATAAACATGATACAAATCTATTTTGTTACTGTAGCTGTTTTCAAAAATATAAATGATACAAATCTTCTTATGCTATTTTAATAATGATAAAATGATGCTTTTGCTTACACAATGTATGCTTTGACTACTTGTTGTATCATTGATGCGTCACATATACTTTTATATCCTTTTATGCTTTGTTAGCAAGGGAGTTCCTAGATGATCCTCATCCTAGTTGGCGGTGCTAAATTTCAATTTAATTAATCACACACAGTTTAAGCTCTTGAGTAGTGGAGCAAACTTATTAAACTCTTATGAGAGTCGGGTCTTACGTGATGGTATCTGTAACTCTCTTGAGTTCGTTGGGCCCCTCACTGCCTAGTGAGCTCAGGAACCGTAATCCATCAGGGGGCCTAGTGAAGCTATCGGGGCCATGAACTTGGGTAGGATTTACACACAGGGTTGGCTACGGTAACTCTCTAGAGTTCACAGATCTCACAAGGCGACCTTTGGGGTACCAAATCTAGGGCCGCTAGTCCGTCAATAAGTAGGTTTAAACCCTTCCTCATGAGCTACTACTGGAATTGATTCCCTAAATCTGGGGGATCTTACGTATGGTTGGCCTATCTATGGACATGATCCAAAGAGCGCACACTGCGGCCCGCTTTTCCTTCATCTGCAAGGTCCAGCCCATTCATGGGAGGGTGTTGACCTCCATTCCCATGACGCTGCCAGAAAGCTATACAAATGACATTGGACTTAAACGCGTGACTAGCCTTCACGAACTTTTGGCGTCCTTCACTTCATCAGTTGCCCGCATGGGTATACGTACGATGGCCTTCATAGGCTTTTTAGGGCCACTAGCTTCTCGCCGCTGCCTAAATGGAAAAAATGATAGGTCTCATGCATAGTTGGTCCTTTTTAAGATCTAGTCCTCTCAGGACTTGACCTTCTTGGAACTTGGCTAAACTGCCTTGAATAATTATTGGCCTTATGCGTAGTTGACCATATAGTCTTGGCTAGGCTGCCTTGAATAATTATAAGGACAATAACAAGTATGATCTTCGTCGTTGCATTTGTGAGGACGGTTACTTCCCTACCTGAGGGTGATCGTCGTTGTTGCGCTGCGAGAATGATAAACTTCTCTGCTTGAGGTTGGTATATCACCACTTTCACCAATATTTTCAGGAGAGCCCGTCTGTGCTGCTTATAATATATCAGCATGGTGATGGTACCAAATCTGACAGGATTTTCTCAGAGCTCGCTTGATAATAATAATGGTCGCTTTCTTTTCTGATCATTCTCTTTTCATACTATTTGTTTAATATCTAGTCTTGACATGCTTACAAACTTCTTCTTTTTTCATTCTCTGGATGACATATGGACATAGCCTTCTTCATTCTTGCCCCCTTTTGATTCAGAACCATCATGCTAGTGATGTCCTGAACCAAAACCAGTAACGTCTTCAGGGGTAGTATCTCTTTATGAAACGAACATTGACCAGTATACTGATACCCTGTCCATTTTGATCCACAACTCTATATGCGACATTGGAGTATACTTCTTTTATGACATAGGGTCCATCCCATTTGGGCTCGAACTTGCCCCCTGTTTGACGAGTGACCATTATAGGCCTTTTAAGCATCAGTACCATATCCCCTTTCTTGAAGGAATGATATTTAACATGTCTGTCAAAGGTGGCCGATATTCTAGCTTGATATGATTGCAATCGCTGTTGGGCCGCCAGTCATTTTTCATCAAGCAAGTCTAATTCTTTTAATCTCATCTTTGCACTGACATCATCAGTTATAGCCTCTGGTGTATTGCTACTCTGAGTGATTCGACTTGTACTTCAATTGGGATCACCGCTTCCACACCATAAACTAGGGAATACGGCGTTGCATTCGTCGATGTCCGGTGAGTAGTTTGATATTCCCACAAAGCTTCCTGTAATTTATCGTCTCAGTCACTTTTATTGCCGCCCACCGTTTTCTTCAATATCTTGACTATTGTTTTATTAAACGCTTCTGCTAATCCATTAGCCGGTAGATAGTAAGGCGTTGAAAACGAATGATGAATGTTGTATTTCTGACAGAGTTTTTTCATACCCCTGTTCTTAGAAGGGGTGCCATTGTCTGTAACAATCTTCTTCGGGATACCATGGCGGTATATGATCCCATGACGGATGAAATTAACGACATCTCTTTCTTTAACATTTCGTAAGGCAATTTCTTCTGTCCATCTGGAGAAATAACATTTCGTAAGGCAATTTCTTCTGTCCGTCTGGACTTATAGGACCAATGACGTCTAGTCCCCAAGCCGAGAAGGGCCAAGATGTGACCGACTGGTGTAGCTCTTCTGGAGGAACATGTATGACATCCCCATGAATCTGACATTTATGACACCGCTTCGCGCATAATCAATCGCGTCTTTAAACATGGAGGGCCAATAATATCTCATTCGATGTATTCTATGGAACAGATTTCGACCGGCTTGATGTGCTCCACACTCCCCAGAATACGCTTCCCGCAATATTTGATTCACCTCTTGTTCGGCTAAGCAACGCAGTAGCATCCCATTGTACGATCTTTTATAGAGTGCCTCACCACATATAAGGAACCTTCTTGACCTTTGCGTAATTTTTTGTTTCCCTGCTAAGTCTTCAGGTAAGATGTCATATTTGAGATAATCGATGAAAGGTTGGCGCCAATCACCAATTGTTATTTCCAAACATGATACAGGAAGCGTCTCGGTGGCTTCCTCGATGATTTCTTCAGATGGCAAAAACCTTCTCTCTTCAATTGTTACTTGAAGAGGATTTCAATTTGAACAGGACAAGGCTGCGGCTAAACTAGCTAGAGTGTCTACCTTCACGTTTTCAGACCGCGGTACATGTTTAATCTCGACATGATGAAATTGATCAAGTAACTGCTGCGCGTTTCGACAGTACTACAAGAGCTCTTGTTTTCGCACCTCGAATTCAGTCGTTAGTTGATTTATAATCAACTTGGAATCTCTGAAGATATGTAGCATTTTTATTTTCATTTCTCGAGCCATTTCCATTCCAATGATGAGGGCCTTGTACTATGCTTCATTATTCGTGCATGCAGTACCCAGCGTAAAGGAGTAAGGTAGCAAGTCACCTTGAGGAGTAATGAATATCACTCCTGCCCATGCTCCTGATGTTTGGGTGGTGCCATCGAAATACATCTGCCACAGACCTTGCGACTCAGCCAACATTATCTGTTCATCTGGGAAGTCTTCATTTATAGATTCATGCTCTGCCACGGGATGTGCTGCGAGGAAATCTGCCACTTCCTGGCCTTTTACTACCTTTGTCGGTTCATAAGTAATAGCATATTCCGAAAGCAATAACATCCATTTAGCCAATCTCCCACTTATCATTGGCCTTGTCATCAAAAATTTTATGAGATCTGCCCTTGAGATTAAAGTTATGGGGTGGGAGAGACAATAGTGTCTCAACTTCTGAACTGCAAAAATCAACGCTAGGAACTCTTTCTCGATTGGCGTATAATTACATTCTGCCCCCATCAGAGTTCTGCTTAAATAATAAAGAGCAGTTTCTTTTCCGGCTTCATTCACTTGAGCCAACAATGCCCCTGAAGAACTTTCAGCTGCAAATGTGTACAGAATCAGCGGTTTCCCTTTTATTGGAGCAGCCAGCACTGGTGGTCGTTTCAGCAGATCTTTGATCGAGTCGAACGCATTTTGGCAGGCTTGGTCCCACACAAATTCTGTATCTTTCTTCATCAGGTGGGAAAATGGTTGACATCTCCCTACCAGATTTGAAATGAAACGGTGTATATAGGCTAACTTTTCCTGCAGACTCTTTGATTCTTTCAATGTTTTCGTGGCGACATATTTTGGATAGCTTGGATCTTACCTGGATCGACCCCGATGCCTCTATGCCGGATAACGAAACCGAGGAACTTGCCTGAAGATACTCCGAATGCACATTTGGCTGGGTTCATTTTTAACTGCTTCCTTCTGAGTCATCGAAAAACAGATGTCAAATGTTCACGATGTTCCTAATGATCTCTTAACCTGACCACCAAGTCATCGACATAACATTCAACATGCTTATGCATCATGTCCTGAAAGATATTTTGCATTGCTCTCTGATATGTTACCCCGGTATTCTTGAGACTGAACGGCATAACTTTGTAACAATAGATTCCCAATGACGTTCTGAATGTTGTCACTTCTTCGTCCTCAGGCGCCATTCTAATCTGATTATACCCTGCGTAACCGTCCATGAAGGACATGATAGCATACTGAGTGGTGCTATCAATCAGTAGCTCCATTATTGGAAGGGGAAATTCATCTTTCGGACAGGCCTCGTTTAGGTCTCTAAAGTCCACACAAACTCTGACTTGTCCATTTTTCTTTTTCACTGGGACAATGTTTGATATCCATTTAGGATAAACCTGACTTCTATCAACTTGTTCACTTCTTCTTCTATCAAAGGAACCAAATCCGGATGAAACCATCTTTGTGCTTGTTTAACTGGCTTCTTCTCTTTCGATATATTTAATCGGTGCATTGCTACAGAAGGTTCCAAGCCTGGCATCTCTGCATACGTCCACGCGAAGACATCTTTATTTTCCTTGAGTAACTAGACATACTCCTCTGACTCCTGTTTGGAAAGGTCGGCGTTGAAGAATGTATTTCTTGGCTCCTCTGTCGTACCCAGATTTACTTCCTGCAAACTATCTACTGTTGGCTGCCCCCCGTCTTCTATCTACTTTGGTGGCATTTTAGGCTATTCTTTAATCTTGAGACTCTCCTCTGACGACTGTCCTGCTGTGACTATGTTTACTGTTCCCAACCCTTGGAACTTCCTTCATTTTTCTTGACCAACGCTAATAGGAATTTGGACTCCTTTCCCATGATTCAGGCCAGTGGGCTCTTCACAATCGAAGCCCATATTTCTCATCATCTTTCTGCTCTCTGGGCTATATTTTTTGAGATCTTGCAATGTTAACTTGCCGAGATACACATTTTCTTCTGTCCCTTCTTCGGTCCTTGATCCTGTTGCAGCATAAAATTCTATCAGTTCTTTATGTTTTATGTTGGCTTTGACCTGAAATCTCCCTGGAGCAGTCGGGAATGGCCTGTTCTTTTCAACATGCAGCAATGGCATCGTGTAATTGGATCGTAAAATTTTTAACTGCTCGAGTGACACCAGGGTTAATGGCAATTGTCCTGGTTGTCTTAAATGCTTCAGTACAAAATAAAATTTCTTCTTTATTTCATCAGTTTTGGCCAATCCTGCTTCATTGGTTCTTTCTTTTCCTACACTGATCTGGGTACTATCTGGGGCTCCGTTTTCATCATTCTCTTTTTCTACTTTAGCGAACCCCTTATAATAGCTGGCGTCTGTGAAGAAGGATTCGGCTTCTGTATACGGCATAGCGTATGCCATTACTTTATACTGCACTCCACCTTTACAGTATTTAAAACATTGGTGTAGTGTGGAGGGCACGATATCATGCTGATGTATCCATGGCCTCCCCAGGAGGAGGTTATACGTCTTTGTAGCATTTATAGCATGGCATACAACGTCGGTAACCAATTCCCCTACTTCTAGCATCACTATAATCTTACCGAGCGCGCGTTGCCCATCTTGATTGAAACCTTGTATCATTATTCCACTAGGGTGCAGATCTGTCCATCGATAACCCAGCTTGCTCAACATTGTCAGTGGCAGGAGATTCACCGTAGATCTATTATCAATCATAATCCATTTAATCTTCCTCCCACAGATGTGACCTTCTATCATTAGTGGTCTATTATGCTCTGCTTCACAGATCAAATCGTCATCAAAGAAGGAGATGACTGGAAAACAATCTTCTCGGTCATTGCCCTCGTCACGTTTCATCTCTGCTAGTAAAATCTTTCTGACATTGCAGTCAAACAATGCCTGGATCAGACTTTGCCGAAATTCCTCTGATAACTTAAGCGCATCATAGACGCTTAATCGAGCCGGGATGCCTTTTAAATGATTCACCACAACATAGGTCACATTCATTCTCTCACTCTTCTCTTCATTCTGATCATCATTGTGCTGTCTTTCAGCAGCTTCTTTTCTTATGCCCCCTGTCTTCTGTTTTACGGAACTTGTTATCTCCCTTCCTGATCTCAGTGTAATTGTCGCTACCTTCTTTACGGCCTTGTGATCCTTTTTCACTTTTTCATCTTGAGACCTTTCCCGTATTGTGAGCATATTCACGATCGCCATGTGTAAGACCCGTATCTTAGTCTGTACCGATCCGTAGACTTCCGCGGTCTTACCGGTCAGATTTTGGCAACCTTCTACCCTTAACCGATATTTACGCGCAACCTTGATTCGTACGTCGTTAACCCGAGTCGACTCAACCCAAGACCTTTACCATATCGACCGCATTGTCGCTGCGGTTCCGATGCCATGACTCGCGCACTGAGGCGGTACCCTGGTCAGGAGATGTGGGCCAACGTTCGGTGCGAGGAAAATGCAGCGCGTTGCGAAACCCAAGGGAATCTCTACAACTTGTCACATTAATCCCATCAATCAATCACTCCATCAATCAAGTCCCCTCACATCATGTCAAGTACAACATCACCTCACACCCCATCCCCAAGCAACCTATAAGTCAAAAGTTTCTTCCACACCCCATACCTTTCTTACATCACCCCTCCCTAAAGTCAACAAAGCCTTACACACCCATCTCTCTCCCATCCATCAGTCCATCACCCCATCACCTCACATATCCTTACAACTCTCTCTCTCTTTCTCATTTCTCATCTCATTTTCTCAAGCAACCAAAGCTACTTACGTTAACCATTTCAAGAGAGAAAGAGTGACCTTGTGTGGCCCACTTTCCCATCCCTAGATCTCTCATCCTAACCCTTCACTTCTCATCATCCACCATCAAAGTAAAGCACAAGGAGATAGGCGTTCCAACGGACCGAGAAGATCAAGCGGTGGGTGATCTTAGATCTTTGTCTTTCATTTATTTTATTTGATTAAGGGTCCATATATGTGGGACCCACCTTAATGTATATTTGTATGCAAGAGGGGCCCATAGTGGCGGGGCCCCTCCTTCCTCACCGATCTTTCTCTCTCTTCCTTTTCCTTTGTGTGTGATGGCTTGTGGCCCACTTGATGTATGTATGTCATCCATAACATCCATACAGTGGGCCACCTTGATTTCTTTATTTTTGGTATGGACCATCCAAATAATGGCCCACCTGGATGAAGGGGGGGAAACACAAATATTGGCCGGATCAAAAACAAGTGGGCGAGGTGGGACCCACCTTGAGGAGGCATGCTACCGTCCGTCAATGGAGATGGCTAGACAGTGAAGTGTTAACTGGCAAGGGCGGAGGGGTGTGCACTGATGTGGGTGTGCTAACATGGAGTGTACACTGACATAGAGTGGGTACTGACATGGGTGTGGACTGACCCACTCCCTCCATCCGTCCAGATGGACCACACACCATGGTGTATGGTCTTATCCAAATCGTCCACCGTTTCTGGACGGTGGGGCCCACGTTCGTACGGAGCCCTCCCTGACACCAGGTTCATAGCTCAAGTGGCAGATGGAGCGAAAGATACCTCGTCTTAACACTAAGGTCTTGGTTTCCCAAGTGGGGTGGCTGACTGTGAAGTTTGAACACGGTGGGGCCCATGGGACCCCATCCACGCCGTCCAACCATTTTGGTGGGCCACACCATCACGTGTGGTGTCCACCATCATTAGACGGTGGGACCCACCTCGTGTGGGCCCTCGTTAGACACCCAGATCCATAGTTCAACTGGAAGACTGAGTGGAGATACCTCGTTTCAACACATGAGGTCTTAGTATGGCCTCCTACAGGGTGGCCTGCACGTGGGACCCACCTATGTTTTGGGTGCGGCTGAAGCTTGGTCTGACCGTCCATTCAAGTGGGACACCCATGATGGGTGGGCTGGATTTGTGGACCCCATCTCGGTGGGCCTAATAAATGATTTTAAATGTTTTAATGGAGGGTAGCACTCCCAACTGTTGTATCTATTGCGGCCCACACAAGTCACAGGCTGACTTGATTTTTGAGACCTAGGCC
Organism: Magnolia kwangsiensis; assembly: GCA_037074715.1. Taxonomy (NCBI): domain Eukaryota; kingdom Viridiplantae; phylum Streptophyta; class Magnoliopsida; order Magnoliales; family Magnoliaceae; genus Magnolia; species Magnolia kwangsiensis. Next base: position 80,754,901 of record CM073589.1, on the reverse strand, counting down.
CACGCTGGAATGGTGCACCTGACCAATGGGTTAGATGTTGGCAAACATCAACGGTGGGGTCCACATAGCCGCTGTACCTTGTCCCATATATACATATATGTGGGCCCTACATGGACCCACCTCCGTGGTGTCTCTGCTTGTGTCAGAGAAGAAAAGAAAAAAAATGAATGAAAAGAAAGAAAAGAAAAAGAAAGAAAAGGTGGAAGGGGCCACGTGCCCTCTCCCTCTCTACGTCTCTCTCTCTCTCTCTCTCTCTCTCTCTCTCTCTCTCTCTCTCTCTCTCTCTCTCTCTCTCTATAGCGTCAGTGGGCCACACGCCCCACATGATGTATGTGTTCTAGCCCATTCCGTCCATCTGTTTTGATGGTGGGGCCCACTGTCATCGGGTGATAGCGAGTTCTGTGGGTCTCACCATTATATATATGTTATATATATTTCAAATTATATATTTTATAATATGTATATGTGGTGGGCCCTACATGGGACCCACCTCTGTTCTTTTTTGAAGTGCTTAAAAAGCTACAACAACAGCTATATATATATATTATATACGTGGGCTCAAGGTCCATATGACCTCTTGAATAGAATGGATTGTAAATAAATATTACAGTGGGCCCTAGGCCCATATGACCCTATGAATGGTTTGGATGGAAATAAACGTCATATTGGGCCCTAGTTTGGATGAAATATAAACATTTTGTAAGGCCCATGGGTCGAGGCCCACTTGATGTATTCTAAGGCCCATGGAATTAGGCCATTTGATGTTTTAGGGGCCCATGGGTTAAGACCCATTGTGATGTACTAGGGCCTCCAGGTTGAGGCCCATTCGTTATACATATGGGGCTCAATTGGTGTGGCCCATTTGTTATATATAAGACCCATGAGATTAGGCCCATTTGATGCAATCTAAGGCCCACAAGTTATGACCCATTGCAATGCACATAAGGCCCATTGGTGCGGCCCATTGATGTGGCCTATTTGATGAGTAAAAGGCCCATATGATATGGCCCATTTGATGCATTTAAGGCCCAATGGGATGTACTTAAGTCCATTGCAATGTGTGATCCCAACACGAATTTTGTAACGATGTTTACGACGATCGTGCCTTGGGAGCAATGTTGGTTTGACGTCCACATTACGAGTGTAATGTTGGATGGATGTCCACATTACAACTCTCCCTAGGGCCCATTGTTAGGCCTGTACTTATTGTGTATAGGCCGTCTAGGCCCACCTGCATTGTAAGGATAGTGCATTACTTTATAACATGTTTAGTATAGTTCCATGACTCACGATCATACGCATCATATGTATGCTTGATATGAGAAGTGATTGATCATAGCATATGCCTTCGAGCAGATTGTTTATGAGACCCTGTTTGGGCGGTGTTGCCCTACATGAGCACACTATACGTGCAGGATTACTGCATGATTGGATAGTGTGATTCATATATTTTGCATTGTGTGATATGGTTACTGTACTCCCTAACGACATCAGGGCTGTAGCCTCCATAGACGTATCGTGGATGGCAGGATTGGATACCGAAAATCTTGTTCTACATGGGGTGCTATAGATATCCCTGGGTGGAAGTGTAACACCCTGAATTTTGGCCAACTTGGGATTAAACGTCCTTAGGCAATGGGTCGACTAAAACACCTGAGAAATCGCTCAGAACCCAATTCCATAGCCAAAGAAATCACGTAGGATTAATTCCTTTAGAAAATAAGAGTAAGTTAGCTAGCGCAACGCTAGAGTAGCTGGAAAATAGTCCCTAATCACTTTAAATACGTTCTACAAGACCCAAAGTGAGTAGAACCAATGACGCTATAATACTCTAAAACCTCGGATCAAACTCTAAACCGGTTTATTCTCTGGATGTAACATCCCGAAAATCGGGGGGTCGAGCAAAAACCCAACTCCCGAGTTCTAAAATGTTATTTATGCAACATAGATATGTATGATTGAATGTTGTCTGTGATAATGTATTAAACATGAGTGAAATTAAGCCAGAACAGCATATCCTACTCTAGAGACAGTTAAATTAACCAGCGGAAGTCTGTAATAGTATGTATAACATATATAAACTGTTGTGTCTCCAGAGTGTGAACATGTTACCAGGTTATATACATACATGTATACTCCAAAAGTAGATAAAACGAATATACATGAGTGCGCTAAAAATATAAAATGACAAATGTCAAAGTATCTAATCAACCTCCCTGTAATCCCGTCGATCAGAACATGCATAAAGGAGGGATCCTCCTCATCATCATCAAGTCCAGCTCCGCCTCGCAGGCCGCGCCATCATCTGCAATCACAAAAGGTCTGGTGGGTGTCCAGGAACACCGTCCCGTAACGTGGGAGTGAGTAGCTAACTCAGTAGAATAATAGAACAAGGATTAACATGTTCTCAAATCAATCACGCGATAATAGTAAAGCAATAAATCAAACAATCCTAATACTGTTGTTAATGCAATTATGACATGACGTGATGTATGCCCTCACCGACGATCACCCTCATGCGGCAACATCTTACGACCGCGGCATGCCACACTCCCTAGAGTGCTCCACATCTTCCAGGCACATGCAATGCTATGGTGATATGATTTTCAAGTTATTATTAGTCCATTCAAACAGCAGGATTGGGAAACTAAGGTACTTCCCTTATATCAATCCCAACACAGATCCTGTCTAGGGTCGTCACTCCTAGTAATCCCATACGATGTATATTTCGTAGGTCGCTGCAAGGGCTGCCAGGGCTGTTGCTCGCACTCGTTGCACTGCTCCCCCATCACCTTATCAATACAGGCCTACCGTACTCCACTGCAACGGAAGGGTCGTCGCCTCCCTTGGACTCAGAATACGCTCGCGGTCACTACAAAGGGCTCGTCGCCTGATCAGTGTAGGCCGACCTAGAATATAGTGTCCCATACCACCATAATCTGCTCACGAGTCAAGGTGCTCACTGGTCACTACGGGGAGGTTTGTGGCCCCAGCGTAGGCCGACAGCTCGACCACGGTGTCCCATACCACCATGCCCGGCTCATGAGTCTTTATGGATCAAGGTACCATGGTTAACAGGGTTTACAATGGTAAGTTCAGTACCCTAGGTTCAAGCAGTTATGATTCATACAAGGTAAACATACATAGGCCAGTCGGGTTACTTGACGGGCTCGACTAGCGCGATCGCATCTCAAGTCGAACGACATGAAGTGCGTAAAACACTTCACGTGGCCTAACCACTGCCGCCAACTCTAAACACGAATCACGTTCATCGACGCATCGTTCGTGGCTATGACCAGTCAGCCACGAATTCGCTCGGTTACCGACTGCCTGGACTAAGTCTAGTCCCACACATCTATGAAATCACATTAACAATATATGCAAAGGTATTGGAATTGAAATACAATCATGTGAGCATGTTAACACATGTTATAACATTCAACTTAAGCAAATCTTCAAACACATACATTCCATACATGTAATGGAATCATGCATATGGTCAACATGTAGGAAATCATTTAGGTAAGCATATTAATCAAGAAATCATTCTCAAACTACTACATAACATCATTTAATTCAATACATACTAATACAAGCATTTATACAAACACATACACTACACACTTAAGTCTACATATAGTATGTCGACCCAAAGTGCGCAACTAGGCGAATCTCTTCGCCAAACTGATTATGCAAGCATTCCTAACTCCCTAATGCGGCAACAAACCATGTCAATCACGTCAGCAAAATATGCATGTAGACCGTACTTCCTACAAATGACTAAAATGCCCTAAATCTCATATTCTTCGTTAATTTACGAAACGGGAAACGGAGAGCATGTTGTACATGTCAAACGGCGATGCCGTCAAGAATCTACTATTAAACGACATTGAAAGCTTTGGAAACAGTCAATCAAAGCGTCTAATATCCGCACCTTGTCTCTTATGGATGTTGAAATTCGAACGGAGCGTATACGCTTCGTCTACAGCGATAAGAGAACCTGTTTTACGAGATTTACTAACTATCAAGCTATGGAATGGAAGAAACATCAAATCAGCAACTTCTAGGGCTATTTCTTACCTGAAAACGTGGAGGAATCGCCGGGAAAGTGCTTGGATCGCGTGGCTTAAACACTTGTAGCAGGTAGCACCAGCAGCAGAAAATTCTCTCCCACCTCTCTCACAATCTCTCACCTTTTCTCTCCCTCAATCTAGGGCTTTTCCCAAATTCGGATGGGAGAGATATGAGAGGGTTTCAACCCCTTTTATAAGATTAAAAATGCCTGGAATAGGCTCGGGAATAAAGTTCACTTGATGCTTAACCAAAGCGGGGCTGTTTCGGTCCAAAAGATGATTTCTGGTGGTCCCCTGGTCGAATGCGATCGGACTTAAGCTCATGCGTACCAGATATAACACGTATTGAGTTTTCAGTCCGGCAGGGTTCGCAGATCGCGCGTGGCGGACCAGTTTCAGTTCAGCGGTCACCGCACGTAGATCAGGGCTGAAAGTCTCATGATATAAAATAGAAATTTTTCCTGATCCAAGGGTATAATCTAGCTGAATTCTGACGGTCAGAACGCTTAATACTGACGCGTCAAGTCGTGTGCCAGTTTTGAATTTGAAATTCCAATTCTGTCCCTATTCGCACTCTCTTCGGTCCGGGCTCAATGAAATGGCCTGTGATTATCGGTTTGACTTGATTTTTGAAATGAGTGTCAAGTCCAGCTAGGCGGTTCTAACGGTCTAAGATAGGATGTATCGGACTTTCGACGCGCGGTCTAGATCCAATACAAAATTTCAAAGTGGTCCAGAGAACAAACCGGCTTAGAGTTTGATCTGAGGTTATAGAGAGTTATAGGGTCATTGGTTCCACTCACTTTGGGTCTTGTAGAACGTATTTAAAGTGGTCCAAGTTAATTCTTCTGAGTATTCAGTTTGGTACTCGACCAAATTCTACCTTAATTATGACAGAATACAGTCCTAGGGCCATTCTATCCCCCATTTTGGGAACTTCTATGTATCATATTATTTTTATTATTTTTTTATGGGTTCATCATTAAGTTTACCCTAACTCCTCCAAATTTCATAAGATTTTGAGTTGTAGAAAAATTCTAAAAATTCCAGAAGCAGCAGCTGTCCAACAAGTGATTATCGGATAGTTGCTTACAATGACCTACTTTAAACTATATTAAATATTTTATTATATTTTTCACATATTTTTATATAAAACTAGACTCATTTATCTTCAATCTGATTTTTGAATCACCTAAATCGGAGTTATAACGAAGGAGATATGATTTTTCAAAGTCTAAAAAAATGCGCAGGAAAAAAGGTACAGAAACTCGCTGTACGGACGAGTTCGGCGATGCATCGCCAAACCGGCGATGGCATCGCCGACCACTGACCTGTTTGGGGTGGTTTTTCCGTCTGATATTTGAAATGGATGTATTTTAGAACCTGGGATGAGTTATTTGACATGCAATATATGATTTTGGGGTAGGAGAAGCTGATCTATCCAATTAGTCTACTTATTTAGTGAGACTTCAAAAGGTTAATGGCTAAAAACCCTTTTTATTTATTTATTTACTATTCATAGTACTTTTTAGCTTAAGTATTGATCAACATCACCTAAACTTTAAGATTTGTGTCTAATGTGAGAGCTCTTAGAAACTTTTGAAGGATAAAGTAGTAAAAGGTGAGATTTTCGAAGGAAATAGGGATTTGAGACTTTTGGATTGAGTTTTGAGAAGTTAATCAAGTGTTAGGATAGACTCATTGCCTAAGGACGTCTAATCCCAGGTTGGCAAGAATCCGGGGTGTTACAATCTACCCCCCTTAAAACACAATGTCGTCCCCGACATTGGCGAAGGGTAAAGAGTACCTAGCAAGGCTTCAGTCTTGATAGTGTAAGGGAGGGTTCAAATCTTATTTAACGACCTAACCTTTATGTATAACCTAACTCAAAGGTTTCGATCTTGGGCCAGTGGGGAAGAGCCTAACCACGCTACCGCTGCGCTACTCTGATCGAACGGTAGCGTTGACTAACCTAACTGGATTGGACTCAATACGTTCTACCCCCCTTAAAACTTGGTTTTACTTAAGGTTGAAGAATCTTAACATCGATCCGTATATCGGAACGAGGCGCAACTTAGGGGTTATCCTTAACCTAAAATGGAAACAATCTTTCTCTACATGGTTTTCCTTGCTAATGATGCGTTCTATGGCATTGGTACTTATTATCATAGAGATGAGCCTAATCTCTATTGTGGTTAAGTTCAGGGGCAGGTATGAGTTAGTGGCAAGATGTCGAATTCTCTACTGGCTTTAAGTCCTTAACATTTATCAAGGGCAAAGCAATAACTTGTAGTTGTAGGTGGTCGAGCCAACACGGAAGAAAAGTTGTGTAGTGGGTCTGAGCCGGATACATAGACTTTCTGTCTAGCTAGAACAGAAGATTTATTGTATCAATTCTTAATCCGAGTCGATGCCGATCTTCTGCTTGGTCAGAGCATTGGATTTATTGGTAACTACTAGGATTAAGAAGTCGATTCAAACCGCGAATACATCGCTTACATGTAGTTCCTTTATTCCGCATTCCCGAATGCAATAAGCCCTTGGGGAAGGCAATTCTAAGGGGCGTGCTAGTACATTCTAAGTTCAATCTGAGGGAGTTATAAATGTTCCCTGAGAGTGTATGGTTCCTTCCTATGGGAAACAACAGAAGTCTATTAGTCATAAAGAAATCTAACCTCCTATCCCTTAGCATATATAGGCCTTACACTACCTAAGTCAACTAGTAGCCTAGTCTGTAACTCAGTACTTATAATCCAAAGCCTAAGTTTACACGTTAAATGGTTCCATACCATTTCTACGACAGGGAATTGTTCTATCACTCAGGGTCAAGATTATCTAAATAGAATTGGGTTTCCTATATCGTCAGACCCTTCAAGTCTAGGAGTTCTAACACTAGATCCAAAATGCCCAAAGGCCTATATGGCCAGTAGCATTAAGTTGTATTAAATGGAACCACATTCCTAGTCCCATAGTGGGATCGGAAGAGGCATGCTTGGTAGGAGGGTGGGTTGGGATAAAAATTAATTTGCAAGCTGAATCCCGGGAGTTACCATACTCCCAACCTAGGGACAATACCTTACAGCGAAATGAAACGGCATGCATTCCATTCAACAAATTTCGGCTACATTAAGCCCAAACCACAACACAAACATTCACATAACAAATCGAAAAGCATCATGCATTTCATTAAACTAAAATTGTCATAATACAAGGGATATCTCCCTACAAGTATCATGACAAGAAATACATGGGAGCTATGTCAGTCAGCTTCTACAGCAACATAGGTAAACTACTAGCCTTATCAGGCTTACAAAACACAACTTAAAACAGGAAATGACTAACTACAACCCGCGATACCTGGATCTAGATTACTAGTCCGAGTTGGGCGATGGAGGAGGAAATGCAAAGAAATCGTTGTCCAAATGGACAGAACGAAATCTAGGCATTGTAGAGGGATGCTTCAAGCTCCCCTAGGATGCATTTTCAGAGAGAAATGGAAATGAAAAAGGGGAATGGAGCACCTCACGAATTCAGCGCGATTTGGGGGTTTTTGAAGCTCCAAATGACGAAATCTCCAAGAGGAAGGGCTGCAAACTCTAAAGAAGTGATGGATGATGGTCGGTTTTGGCCAAGGATGGATCTAGGGTGGTTTGGAATCACGGATTTTTGGAGATAGTTGCTGAAAAATGAAAATGGGGCTAGGGAAGGGGCTGTTTGTGAAGGAAGTACCCCTATTTGGGGTTTTCTATGGACGGGACCTACATGGGAGGGGTACACTACCCAAAATAGGGCGTGCGCCCAACTTTCGTCCCAAATGGGCCCCACCGGTCGGCGATGCATCGCCCGACCGGCGATGGCATCGCGGGCCAACTTCCAAGTTGGCCGGTGGGACCACATGGGTCTGGTCCCCCATGATCCCAGGGGCCCAAAAATATATGGCCCACCCCCTGGTTCATTGTACTTTGATCTGTATGGGCCCAAATATGTGTTCGGGGCTCTCCGGGTCCACATCACAATCCCGAATACCAAACCATATGATGCAACATATGAATTTGGGGTAGAAGGAGCCAGTACATCTATCTAGATCCTTAGTTACTAAAGAAAGCGAAGTTAGAATGGCCTTATGGCCATTTTTCATAAAATTTTACTATTCACTGTAAAATTTTGTGAAAGTACTAATTTGTGTTATTTTCACATTAGGTTTGATGCCTAATATGAATTGGATAAGAAATAATTAAAGATTGGGGTGGTGAGAGGAAGAATTTTGAAGATTTTCGGTGAAACGGAGTTTTTAAGCCCTAGCGATTGAATACAGGGGTCGTGGTTGTCCCACGGCCCAACGATTCACATTAACGGGTTTAGAATCATTCAAAGAACAGCTCAACCCACTTACCTACAACCTAGGAGCTATTCGGGTTGCTTTATGCGACCCTAGGTGCGATACGGACTCGATCACGCGATCGAAATGAATAGACTTCACCTATTGGCGAATCTGGGATTCTAGAAATGTTTCTAGACCCTTCTCGCACCCACCTAAGTCAAAGGAAGCGACAGCGTACATCGCGTGACCATAACCCAGGCCCGATTTAATCCAAATCATGCTCTGATACCATCTGTAACATCCCGAAAATCGGGGGGTCGAGCAAAAACCCAACTCCCGAGTTCCAAAATGTTATTTATGCAACATAGATATGTATGATTGAATGTTGTCTGTGATAATGTATTAAACATGAGTGAAATTAAGCCAGAACAGCATATCCTACTCTAGAGACAGTTAAATTAACCAGCGAAAGTCTGTAATAGTATGTATAACATATATAAACTGTTGTATGTCTCCAGAGTGTGAACATGTTACCAGGTTATATACATACATGTATACTCCAAAAGTAGATAAAACGAATATACATGAGTGCGCTAAAAATATAAAATGACAAATGTCAAAGTATCTAATCAACCTCCCTGTAATCCCGTCGATCAGAACATGCATAAAGGAGGGATCCTCCTCATCATCATCAAGTCCAGCTCCGCCTCGCAGGCCGCGCCATCATCTGCAATCACAAAAGGTCTGGTGGGTGTCCAGGAACACCGTCCCGTAACGTGGGAGTGAGTAGCTAACTCAGTGGAATAATAGAACAAGGATTAACATGTTCTCAAATCAATCACGCGATAATAGTAAAGCAAAATCAAACAATCCTAATACTGTTGTTAATGCAATTATGACATGACGTGATGTATGCCCTCACCGACGATCACCCTCATGCGGCAACATCTTACGACCGCGGCATGCCACACTCCCTAGAGTGCTCCACATCTTCCAGGCACATGCAATGCTATGGTGATATGATTTTCAAGTTATTATTAGTCCATTCAAACAGCAGGATCGGGAAACTAAGGTACTTCCCTTATATCAATCCCAACACAGATCCTGTCTAGGGTCGTCACTCCTAGTAATCCCATACGATGTATATTTCGTAGGTCGCTGCAAGGGCTGTCAGGGCTGTTGCTCGCACTCGTTGCACTGCTCCCCCATCACCTTATCAATACAGGCCTACCGTACTCCACTGCAACGGAAGGGTCGTCGCCTCCCATGGACTCAGAATACGCTCGCGGTCACTACAAAGGGTTCGTCGCCTGATCAGTGTAGGCCTACAGCTAGAATATAGTGTCCCATACCACCATAATCTGCTCACGAGTCAAGGTGCTCACTGGTCACTACGGGGAGGTTTGTGGCCCCAGCGTAGGCCGACAGCTCGACCACGGTGTCCCATACCACCATGCCCGGCTCATGAGTCTTTATGGATCAAGGTACCATGGTTAACAGGGTTTACAATGGTAAGTTCAGTACCCTAGGTTCAAGCAGTTATGATTCATACAAGGTAAACATACATCGGCCAGTCGGGTTACTTGACGGGCTCGACTAGCGCGATCGCATCTCAAGTCGAACGACATGAAGTGCGTAAAACACTTCACGTGGCCTAACCACTGCCGCCAACTCTAAACACGAATCACGTTCATCGACGCATCGTTCGTGGCTATGACCAGTCAGCCACGAATTCGCTCGGTTACCGACTGCCTGGACTAAGTCTAGTCCCACACATCTATGAAATCACATTAACAATATATGCAAAGGTATTGGAATTGAAATACAATCATGTGAGCATGTTAACACATGTTATAACATTCAACTTAAGCAAATCTTCAAACACATACATTCCATGCATGTAATGGAATCATGCATATGGTCAACATGTAGGAAATCATTTAGGTCAGCATATTAATCAAGAAATCATTCTCAAACTACTACATAACATCATTTAATTCAATACATACTAATACAAGCATTTATACAAACACATACACTACACACTTAAGTCTACATATAGTATGTCGACCCAAAGTGCGCAACTAGGCGAATCTCTTCGCCAAACTGATTATGCAAGCATTCCTAACTCCTTAATGCGGCAACAAACCATGTCAATCACGTCAGCAAAATATGCATGTAGACCGTACTTCCTACAAATGACTAAAATGCCCTAAATCTCATATTCTTCGTTAATTTACGAAACGGGAAACGGAGAGCATGTTGTACATGTCAAACGGCGATGCCGTCAAGAATCTACTATTAAATGACATTGAAAGCTTTGGAAACAGTCAATCAAAGCGTCTAATATCCGCACCTTGTCTCTTATGGATGTTGAAATTCGAACGGAGCGTATACGCTTCGTCTACAGCGATAAGAGAACCTGTTTTACGAGATTTACTAACTATCAAGCTATGGAACGGAAGAAACATCAAATCAGCAACTTCTAGGGCTATTTCTTACCTGAAAACGTGGAGGAATCGCCGGGAAAGTGCTTGGATCGCGTGGCTTAAACACGTGTAGCAGGTAGCGCCAGCAGCAGGAAATTCTCTCCCACCTCTCTCACAATCTCTCACCTTTTCTCTCCCTCAATCTAGGGCTTTTCCCAAATTCGGATGGGAGAGATATGAGAGGGTTTCAACCCCTTTTATAAGATTAAAAATGCCCGGAATAGGCTCGGGAACAAAGTTCACTTGATGCTTAACCAAAGCGGGGCGGTTTCGGTCCAAAAGATGATTTCTGGTGGTCCCCTGGTCGAATGCGATCGGACTTAAGCTCATGCGTACCAGATATAACACGTATTGAGTTTTCAGTCCGGCAGGGTTCGCAGATCGCGCGTGGCGGACCAGTTTCAGTTCAGCGGTCACAGCACGTAGATCAGGGCTGAAAGTCTCATGATATAAAATAGAAATTTTTCCTGATCCAAGGGTATAATCTGGCTGAATTCTGACGGTCAGAACGCTTAATACTGACGCGTCAAGTCGTGTGCCAGTTTTGAATTTGAAATTCCAATTCTGTCCCTATTCGCACTCTCTTCGGTCCGGGCTCAATGAAATGGCCTGTGATTATCGGTTTGACTTAATTTTTGAAATGAGTGTCAAGTCCAGCTAGGCGGTTCTAACGGTCTAAGATAGGAGGTATCGGACTTTCGACGCGCGGTCTAGATCCAATACAAAATTTCAAAGTGGTCCAGAGAACAAACCGGCTTAGAGTTTGATCTGAGGTTATAGAGAGTTATAGGGTCATTGGTTCCACTCGCTTTGGGTCTTGTAGAACGTATTTAAAGTGGTCCAAGTTAATTCTTCTGAGTATTCAGTTTGGTACTCGACCAAATTCTACCTTAATTATGGCAGAATACGGTCCTAGGGCCATTCTATCCCCCATTTTGGGAACTTCTAGGTATCATATTATTTTTATTATTTTTTTATGGGTTCATCATTAAGTTTACCCTAACTCCTCCCATAAGATTTCGAGTTGTAGAAAAATTCTAAAAATTCCAGAAGCAGCAGCTGTCCAACAAGTGATTATCGGACAGTTTCTCACAATGACCTACTTTAAACTATATTAAATATTTTATTATATTTTTCACATATTTTTATATAAAACTAAACTCATTTATCTTCAATCTGATTTTTGAATCACCTAAATCGGAGTTATAACGAAGGAGATATGATTTTTCAAAGTCCAAAAAAATGTGCAGGAAAAAAGGTACAGAAACTCGCTGTACGGACGAGTTCGGCGATGCATCGCCAAACCGGCGATGGCATCGCCGACCACTGACCTGTTTGGGGTGGTTTTTCCGTCTGATATTTGAAATGGATGTATTTTAGAACCTGGGATGAGTTATTTGACATGCAATATATGATTTTGGGGTAGGAGAAGCTGATCTATCCAATTAGTCTACTTATTTAGTGAGACTTCAAAAGGTTAATGGCTAAAAACCCTTTTTATTTATTTATTTACTATTCATAGTACTTTTTAGCTTAAGTATTGATCAACATCACCTAAACTTTAAGATTTGTGTCTAATGTGAGAGCTCTTAGAAAATTTTGAAGGATAAAGTAGTAAAAGGTGAGATTTTCGAAGGAAATAGGGATTTGAGACTTTTGGATTGAGTTTTGAGAAGTTAATCAAGTGTTAGGATAGACTCATTGCCTAAGGACGTCTAATCCCAGGTTGGTAAGAATCTGGGGTGTTACACTGGACCTCTTTGAAACTTTGTATTGATCTAGACCGCGGGTCGAAAGTCCGATACCTACAATCTTAAACCGTTAGAACCACCTTACGGGACTTGACAACCATTTCGAAAATCAAGTCCAACCGACATTCACAGGCTATTTCATTGAGCCTGGAGTGAAGAGAGTAAGAATAGGGTTAGATTTGAAATTTGAAATTCAAATCTGGCACACAACTTGACACGTCAGTATTAAGCATTCTGACCGTCAGAATTTAGCCAAATTATACCCTCGGATCAGGAAAAATTTCTATTTCATATCATGAGACTTGCAGGCCTGATCTACGTGCGGTGACCGTTGAACTGAAACTGAACCGCCACGTGCGATATACGAACACTGATGGTCTGAAAACGGGATGAGAGCGACATCCGACGTGCATGAACTTAAGTCCGATCGCGTTCGGCCAGGGGACCACCAGAAATGTCCTTTTGGACTGAAACAGTCCCGATTTGGATATACTTTAAGTATACTTTGTTCCTAAGCCTATTTTGGGCACATTTGGGCTTATAAAAGGGGTTGAAATCCTCATTCCTCTCTTCCATACGAATTTGAGAAAAACCCTAGATTGGGAGAGAGAAAAGGTGAGAGTTTGTGAGAGAGAGTGGGAGAGAATTCCTTGCCGCTTGTGCTACCTGTTGCAAGTGCCTAAGCAACATACTCTAATCACTTGGCCGGTGATTTCTCCGTGTTTCTAGGTAAGAAAATACCCTAGATAATTGCTGATTTTGCGTTCCTCCATTTCCATAGCATGTTAGCTTATAGATCTTGTAAATCAGGTTGTTTATTCGCCGTAGACGAAGCGCATATGCTCCGTTCGAATCAATACACCTATAAGAGAAAAGGTGCGGATATTAGACGCTTTGATTGACTGTTTCCAACGCTTTCAATGTCGTTTAATAGCAGATTATCGACGGCAACGCCGTTTGACATGTACAACATGCTGTCCGTTTCCTGTTTCGTAAACAGACGAAGAATATGAGATTTAGGGCATTTTAGTCATTTGTAGGAAGTACTGTTTTCATTCATATTTTGCTGATGTGATTGACATGGCTTCTTGTTGCATTAAAATACTAGGAATGCGTGCATAAGTAGTTTGGCGAAGAGATTCGCCTAGATGCGCACTTTGAGTCGACATACTATATGTAGACTTAAGTGTGTAGTGTAAGTGTTTGTATAAATGCTTGTATTAGTATGTATTGAATTAAATGGTGTTATGAATTAGTTTGAGATTGATTTCTCAATTAATATGCTGATGTAAATGATTTCCTACATGTTAGCCATATGCATGATTTCATTATATGTATGAAATGCTTGCGTTGGAAGATTTACTTAAGTTGTATGTTATAACATGTGTTAACATGCTCACATGGTTGTATTTCATTTCCAATACTCTTACATGAATTTCTAATGTGAATTCATATGTGTTTGGGACTATACCTAGTCCAGGCAGTCGGTAACCGAGCAAATTCGTGGTTGGCTTATCTTTGCCACGAACGACCCGTCGATGAACGCGAGCCGTGTTCTGGAGTTGGCGGCAGTGGTTAGGCCACGCGAGGTGTTTCACGCACTTCATGTCGTTCAACTTGAGATGCGATCGTGCTAGTCGAGCCCGTCAAGTAACCCGACTGGCCGTTGTATGTTCACCCTATATGAGTCATAACTGCTTGAACCTAGGGTACTGAACTTACCATTGTAAACCCTGTCAACCATGGTACCTCGATCCACGAATACTCATGAACTTACCATTGTAAACCCTGTCAACCTTGCTCTATTATTCCACTGAGTTAGCTACTCATTCCCACGTTACGAGATGGTGTTTCCGGACACCCACCAGTCCCTAATTTGGTTGCAGATGATGGCGCTGCTTGAGAAGCGGAGCTGAACTTGATTATGATGAGGAGGATCTCTCCTTTATGCATGTTCTGATTGACAGGAATACAGGGAGGTTGATTAGATACCTTGACGCTTATCATTTTATATTTTTAGAGCACTCATGTATACTCTTTTTGTTTACTTTTGAAGTATACATGTATGTATATAACCTGGTAACATGTTCACACTCCGGAGACATACAACAGTTTATATATGTTATACATACTATCACAGTCTTCTGCTTGTAAATTTAACTGTCTCTGGAGTATGATATGCTGTTCTGGCTTAACCTCACTCATGTTTAATACATTAACACAGACAACATTCAATCATACATATCTATGTTGCATAAATAACATTTTGAAACTCGGGAGTTGGGTTTTTACTTGACCCCCGATTTTTGGGATGTTACATATGGTATCAGAGCATGAATAAGATTATACCGGGCCTGGGTTATGGTCACCCGACGTACGCTGTCGCTTCCTTTGACTTAGGTGGGTGCGAGAAGGGTCTAGAAACACTTATACGATCACAGATTCACCAATAGGCGAAGACTATTCGTATCGATCGCGCGATCGAGTCCGTAACGCATCTAGGGTTGCGTGAAGCGACCTAAGTAACTCCTAGGTTGTAGGTAGGTGGGTTGAGACGTTATTTGAATGGTTCTAAATTCGTAAATGTGAATCCTTGGGCTGTGGAACAACCACAACCCTTACATTCAATCGCTAGGGCCTAAAAACCCCGTTTCACCGAAATTTCTCAAAATTCTTCCTCTCACCACTCCATTCTTCAATTATTTCTTATCCTTTTCATGTTAGGCATTGATCCTAATGTGAAAATGATATAAAAATCATACTTTGACAAAATTTTACAGTGAATAGTAAAATTTCATGAAAACTAGACATTAGGCCATTCTAAGTTTACAATCTTTAGCAACTAATGGGCTAAATAGATGTATTAGCTCCTTCTACCCCAAAATCATATGCTGTATGATAGGGGATTGCATTCAGGTTTGCATATTGGCCCTGAAAAGCCCCAAATGCATGTTTAGGCCTCCATAGGGCAATCTACAATGAACTAAAGTGGGAACCATACTTTTTTGGGGTCCCTAGGGCGGGGGGAACCCAGCACATATGGCCACCATCGCTAGTTTGCAAGTTCACCGGCGATGTCATTGCCGATTCGGTGATGCATCGCCGGTCAAACTCTTCCGTTGGGTCTGGTCTTTGGGCTGGAGGAGTTTGGGGGCTAGGGTAGCCCCCTGGTATGCGGGCCATACCTTGAAACCCCCAAAAGACGTACCTCCTTCACAAAATACCCCTTCAAGCTCTCCTTTCTTCACATTTTTACTGCCTTCCCCTCAAATCTCGATGTCAAACCTCTTCCAATCTCATTTTCGATCACAACCAACCCTAATCCATCACTCACAGCCATTGGCACTCCCTTTCTCTCCATTTTCATTGTTTGGAGCTCCCACATCCTCCATGGAAGGCTAAAATTGTGTGGAGCTCCATTCCCCTTTTTCGTTCTCTTTTCTTTTTGAAAATCCAGCCTTTGGGAGCTTGATACATCCCTTTACAATGCCTAGATTTCATTCTGTCCATTTGGGCAACCATTTCTTCGCATTTTCTCCGCTTTTCATGACTATTGTTAAGGCTATTCTAGCCTTTTTTCTCCTTTTCCACCATCCTCCTTCTCATGTCCATTTTATTTGAGCCTTTACCCTCTTTTTGGGTCTCAAAATCGTGCTAACCTTAAATCTCATTTCTTAACTTTCTTCGTTTGAGAGGTATTGAAAATACCTGGCCGATAGAGCTCTAATGGGAAACAGACAGTACTGAACTAGATAGTATTCAAGAGGGTTAGTTGGGACCAGCGTAGAAGTCCTTTGGTAGAATTAGGCATCTATGTCGTTGCCCTGTAGATTGTTTGATTTCTATTTTAAGGATTTCTGTGTTTTGTTGTTATTGGGTCTAGTGATGTCACAGGTAGACAATGTGTTTGTGTTTGTAGTTTGGGCTTAATATAGCCGAATTTGGTTCAATGGAATGCGTGCCGTTTCGTTTCGCTGTAAGGTGTTGTCCCTAGTTTGGGTGTATCCTATGGTTTCCACTGCCATACTGTAAATCTTGAGATTAAGCCTACAAAATTAGTTTTTATCCCACCCCACCCTCCTACCAAGCATGCCACTTCCAATCCCACCATGGGACTAGGAATGTCGTTCCATTTAATACAACTTAATGCTACTGGCCATATAGGCCCTTGGCGTTTTGGACCTAGTGTTAGCACTCCTAGATTTGAAGGATCTGACGATATAGGAAATCCAATTCTATTTAGATAATCTTGACCCTAAGCGATAGAGCAATTTCCTGTATTAGTAATGGTATGAAACCATTTAGCGTATGAACTTAGGCTTTGGATTATAGCTACTGAGTTACAGACTAGGCTACTAGTTACCTTAAGTAGTGTAAAGCCTGTATATGCTAAGGAATAGTAGGTTAGATTTACTTGGAATGGGACTCCCTTCCTTGGATAGATCCTCATAACATCCATAGACTCCTTTAGTAACTCTTACAAAGCTTACGTAACTTAGAACCATTCACTCTTAGGGAAGACTTATAAATCCCTCAGGTCAAACTTAGAATAAACCAACACACCCCTTAGAATTGCCTTCCCCAAGGGCTTATTGCATTCGGGAATGCAGAGTAAAGGAACTGCACATAAGCGATGTATTCGCGGTTGGAATCGACTTCTTAATCCTAGTGGTTACCAATAAATCCAATGCTCTGATCAAGTAGAAGATCGGCATCGACTCGGATTAAGAATTGATATAATAAATCTTCTGTCCTAGCTAGACAGAAAGTCTATGTATCCGGCTCAGACCTACTACACAACCTTTCTTCTGTGATGGCCTAACCACCTACAACTAAACGTGATCACATTGCCTTTGGAAAATGGCGAGGACTTAAAGCCAGTAGAGAATTCGACATCTTGCCACCAACTCATACCTGCCCTTGAACTCAACCACAATAGAAATTAGGCTCATCTATATCGCCATTGATACCAATGCCATAGAACACATCATTAGCAAAGGAAAACCACTGTAGTGAGAGGTTGTTTCCATTTTATGTCAAGGATAGCCCCTATGTTGCACCTCGTTCCGATATACGGAGCGATGCAAAGATTCTTGAACTTTAAGTAGAACCAAGTTTTAAGGGGGGTAGAACGTATTGAGTCCAATCCAGTTAGGTTAGTCAACGCTACCATTCGATCAGAGTGGCGCAGCGGAAGCGTGGTTGGCCTCTTCCCCACTGGCCCAGGATCGAAACATTTGAGTTAGGATATACGTACGATTAGGTCACTAAATAGGATTGACCCTTCATTAGAATGTCAATACCGAAGTCTTTCTAGATACTTTTTACCCTTCGCCAATTTCGGGGACGAAATTGTGTTTTAAGGGGGGTAGATTGTAACACCCCAGATTTTGGCCAACCTAGGATTAAACGTCCTTAGGCAATGGGTCGACTAAAACACCTGAGAAATCGCTCAGAACCCAATTCCATAGCCAAAGAAATCGCGTAGGATTAATTCCTTTAGAAAATAAGAGTAAGTTAGCTAGCGCAACGCTAGAGTAGCTGGAAAATAGTCTCTGATCACTTTAAATACGTTCTACAAGACCCAAAGCGAGTAGAACCAATGACGCTATAATACTCTAAAACCTCGGATCAAACTCTAAACCGGTTTGTTCTCTGGACCTCTTTGAAACTTTGTATTAGATCTAGACCGTGCGTCGAAAGTCTGATACCTACAATCTTAGACCGTTAGTGACAATCATTTCGAAAATCAAGTCCAACCGACATTCACAGGCTATTTCATTGAGCCTGGAGTGAAGAGAGTAAGAATAGGGTTAGATTTAAAATTTGAAATTCAAATCTGGCATACAACTTGATGCGTTAGTATTAAGCATTCTGACCATCAGAATTCATCCAAATTACACCCTCGGATCAGGAAAAATTTCTATTTCATATCATGAGACTTGCAGGCCTGATCTACGTGCGGTGACCGCTGAACTGAAACTGGACCGCCACGTGCGATCTACGAACACTGATGGTCTGAAAATGGAATGAGAGCGACATCCGACGCGCATGAACTTAAGTCCGATCGCGTTAGGCCAGGGGACCACCAGAAATGTCCTTTTGGATCGAAACAGCCCCGATTTGGATATACTTTAAGTGTACTTTGTTCCTAAGCCTATTTTGGGCACATTTGGGCTTATAAAAGGGGTTGAAACCCTCATTCCTCTCTCCCATCCGAATTTAAGAAAAACCCTAGATTGGGCGAGAGAAAAGGTGAGAGTTTGTGAGAGAGAGTGGGAGAGAATTCCTTGCCGCTTGTGCTACCTGTTGCAAGTGCCTAAGCAACATACTCCAATCACTTGGCCGGTGATTTCTCTGCGTTTCTAGGTAAGAAAATACCCTAGATAATTGCTGATCTAGCGTTCCTCCATTTACATAGCATGTTAGCTTATGGATCTTGTAAATCAGGTTGTCTATTCGCCATAGACGAAGCATATACGCTCCGTTCGAATCAATACACCTATAAGAGAAAAGGTGCGGATATTAGACACTTTGATTGACTGTTTTCAATGCTTTCAATGTCATTTAATAGTAGATTATCGACGGCAACGCCGTTTGACATGTACAACATGCTGTCCGTTTCCTGTTTCGTAAACAGACGAAGAATATGAGATTTGGGGCATTTTAGTCATTTGTAGGAAGTACTGTTTTCATTCATATTTTGCTGATGTGATTGACATGGCTTCTTGTTGCATTAGAATACTAGGAATGTGTGCATAAGTATTTTGGCGAAGAGATTCGCCTAGATGTGCACTTTGAGTCGACATACTATATGTAGACTTAAGTGTGTAGTGTAAGTGTTTGTATAAATGCTTGTATTAGTATGTATTGAATTAAATGGTGTTATGAATTAGTTTGAGATTGATTTCTCAATTAATATGCTGATGTAAATGATTTTCTACATGTTAGCCATATGCATGATTTCATTATATGTATGAAATGCTTGTGTTGGAAGATTTACTTAAGTTGTATGTTATAACATGTGTTAACATGCTCATATGGTTGTATTTCATTACCAATACTCTTACATGAATTGCTGATGTGAATTCATATGTGTTTGGGACTATACCTAGTCCAGGCAGTCGGTAACCAAGCAAATTCGTGGTTGGCTTATCTATGCCATGAACGACGCTTCGATGAACACGAGCCGTGTTCTGGAGTTGGCGGCAGTGGTTAGGCCACGCGAGGTGTTTCACGCACTTCATGTCGTTCAACTTGAGATGCGATCGTGCTAGTCGAGCCCGTCAAGTAACCCAACTGGCCGTTGTATGTTCACCATGTATGAGTCATAACTGCTTGAACCTAGGGTACTGAACTTACCATTGTAAACCCTGTCAACCATGGTACCTTGATCCACAAAGACTCATGAGCCGGGCATGGTGGTATGGGACACCGTAGT
The DNA here is from genome assembly GCA_037074715.1 of Magnolia kwangsiensis. NCBI lineage: Eukaryota > Viridiplantae > Streptophyta > Magnoliopsida > Magnoliales > Magnoliaceae > Magnolia > Magnolia kwangsiensis. Next base: position 80,734,826 of record CM073589.1, on the reverse strand, counting down.
CGAGCTGTCGGCCTAAGCTGGGGCCACAAACCTCCCCGTAGTGACCAGTGAGCACCTATGTCTCGTGAGCAGATTATGGTGGTATGGGACACTATATTCTTGCTGTCGGCCTACATTGATTAGGCGACGAGTCCTTTGTAGTGACCGCGAGCGTATTCTGAGTCTAGGGGAGGCGAGGACCCTTCCGTAGCTGGGAGAGTACATAGGCCTGTATTGATAAGGTGATGGGGGAGCGGTGCAACGAGTGCGAGCAACAGCTCTGGCAGCCCTTGCAATGACCTACAAAATATACTTCGTATGAGATTACTAAGAGTGACGACCCTAGACAGGATCTGTGTTGGGATTGATATAAGGGAAGTACCTTAGTTTCCCAATCCTGCTGTTTGAATGGACTAATAACAACTTGGAAATCATATCACCATTACATTGCATGTGCATGGAAGATGTGGAGCACTTGAGGGACGATTGCATGCCGCGGTCGTAAGATGGTGCCGTATGAGGGAGATCGTCGGTGAGGGCATACATCACGTCATGTCATATTGCATTAACAACAGTATTAAGAATGTTTAATTTACTGCTTTACTATTATCGCATGATTGATTTGAGAACATGTTAATCCTTGCTCTATTATTCCACTGAGTTAGCTACTCATTCCCACATTACGGGATGGTGTTTCCGGACACCCACCAGTCCCTAATTTGGTTGCAGATGATGGCGCTGCTTGAGAAGCGGAGCTGGACTTGATAATGATGAGGAGAATCTCTCCTTTATGCGTGTTCTGATTGACGGGAATACAGGGAGGTTGATTAGATACCTTGACACTTGTCATTTTATATTTTTAGAGCACTCATGTATACTCTTTTTGTTTACTTTTGAAGTATACATGTATGTATATAACCTGGTAACATGTTCACACTCCGGAGACATACAACAGTATATATATGTTATACATACTATCACAGTCTTCCGCTTGTAAATTTAACTGTCTCTGGAGTATGATATGCTGTTCTGGCTTAACCTCACTCATGTTTAATACATTAACACAGACAACATTCAATCATACATATCTATGTTGCATAAAAAACATTTTGGAACTCGGGAGTTGGGTTTTTACTCGACCCCCGATTTTCAGGATGTTACAGGAAGTCCCTAAACCCTTATGGTACCAAGAGGTTGCTCCAACGTCTAGACCGAGTGGGTGTAAGAGCGCCGAGTGCCGATTATCATACGGTTGTACTTTCCATTGTGTCGTGGTCGGTTGGAAGGGGGTGAGGCCTTACCCACCCGAATGTAGGAGGCAATGCTAGGCTGAGTCTGACCAGCTTAAGGAATGGGTCCGCTATCGACGAGTCGAGCCCGATATTGGCAGACGGATAGTGAGGTCTCTTCCAGTTACCTTATTGCGCACGATGGGACGACAATCTAGTTTAGAGTGTACTAGACCTCGATGATATCCCAGATTTGAGTTGTATTGATATGTGGACTTAGATGAGGATTATATGCTTGACTTACATCTTACATCGCATAGTCTTGGTACGGCTCACAAAATTTATGGATCCATCTACATTTTTTCGCATTACTCTGATATTACATGACCATATTACTACCTTGCGCATACACTTTCACCACCCTCTAAGCTTTCTATAAGCTTATGCACGACCGTTACATGCAGGTGACGTTGGATCGCAGCAGCGCTGAGGCTTGAGCATGTGGCAGATCATTTTGGAGTTTTTATTCTTCATCATTATATTTCCATTTATGCTCATTGTACTTGTAAAGTTTTTTATCATAGTGGAAATGTAATGGAGTTTTTGGTTGTTGTTTGTGTGTTATGCCTTTGGTTATGCTTATTACGAATCAAACTGACGTTGAAAATCCTCCTCGTAGCATCCCAGATCGGAACCTGGCAAATGGGCGCTAGGAGCCGAGAATGGGGTTCAACGAAGGCTGTCGGTGCCAGATTCGGCGATCAAGAATTTTGTGAGCCCAGTTTTTGATTTTGGGGCATGACACCATAACACCCTTTTCTTTTCCTTCACCGATTACTATATCGCCCTTATTTATCATTCGCTGTATTATACATTTCAGTGTGTAACAATTCTTTATCGGGTGCCCTACCAAATGATGATAATGACAGAAATCCCTTTCCCTAGTTCTTGTCACGTTTTCAGGACATTTGGGCTTCGGTAACGATATTGTGTCGGCTTTCAGCAACTGATTCATCATAGGAATGACATCTTCTTTGTCAAAATCGAACCCTTCGTGAGAGTTAAGCACTCTAACCCTTTTTTGGTCATATCTGTTTCTTGGCTGCTGCCTTTCTTCTCTACGATCTTGCCTCCTCTCTTTTGGATCTTTTACATCTTTCTTTCTTTTATCATGCTTAACAGTATTAGCAATCATCCTGCTAGGTATTCTCTTGCCTACTTCATGGTGAAAGGCTGGCATCTTGCCGGTCATTAATTCCAAGGCATGAGCTTTTGTAGCCAAGTCACGAAAAGTTCGGATGTCAGCACTGGTGAGTCCAAATGCGATACCCGTTTTCATAGAATTCAAGCACATCTTAACCTATTCTTTCTCTTCTGACAATTGTCTGCACGAAGCCCCTAATGTCTTCCACCTGTTTATAAACTTTTCCACTGATTCCCCTTCTTTCTGACGGACGGAAGCCAATTCTTTGATGCTAACATCACGCTCTGACGAAAAGAAATTTGACATGAAAGCATCTTGCATATCTTCCCAAGTATGTATAGACCCTGGAGCTAAACTAGAATACCATCGGAATGCCTTGCTCATCAATGCTGACACGAATAACCGTAAGCAATATTGAGGTATTATAGAGAAATTTCCCATACTAGTGATGAAATGCATTAAGTGCTCTTCCGGCGACCCCTCTCCGTTGAACTTCTGAAAATTCGGGTGCTTGAAATTGGCTGGGAAGGGGATCTCTTCTACTTCCCTTGGGTATGACGTCTGGTACCTGAAAGGGCCAGTACTTGTACGCTCCCTTTCTATTCTGACGGCTTCTTCAACAACTTGTCGTACATCGTCGTGTGTCACCATCCTCACAATCGGGATGGACCCTCTTGATCCTGCTCCTTGTTCATTGGAGCATTCGGGACAATTTTCATGTTCGTTTGCTGCACCTGTCATTGGTGGAGCTGCAATCTGAGCTACATTATGCGCGAGAGTGTACGTAGTGGGTACGTTGTGTGGACCCTTGCTCTGTGGAGAGCATAAACATCCGAGTGCGTTGTGTGGACCCTTGATTTATAGAGAACATAAACATCTAGTTAAGAGTGAACCAGTAAAACTCCAGGATTAAAGGTGAACCAAGTAGAAACCTCTGTGTAAAGGTTGAAGGAACCCAATTTAAAACCTTCGGTTTGAGGTGAACCCTGGGAAACCTCCTTAGTGAAATTCAGTACACTTAAGGGTTGAGTGCGACAGCCGAGAGTGGAGTAGACAAGTAGTCGAACCACTATAAAAATGACTATGTTTGAGATTGTTAGTCTTTTATTTGTGTGATATTCCTTACATGTTTTTATATCTGATTGTCTAAGATTACACCTCATACACACATAGTCATATTCATCACAATCTTGTGTGTAACTTGTTTATCTTTTAAAAAGTTTGTGATTAGATCCTCTGCAAGGCTTGGAAGCGAGTAGAGTTACATTTGAGTAATCCTGATAATTGTATATCTGATAGGATTAGTGCAATAAGATTTTTGAATACATTGTAAAACCTTAAAAAGTCCTATTCACCCCCTCTAGGATATATTGGCATATTCCTACTTCAACTCAAGCGGTCTTCACCGCTATTTCACGTTCACCCTCCTTCTAACATAAATCTAACCGTTGAAAATAATTTCCATCCACATATCAAACTATCCATTCAATTGATTTTTAAAATAGTCGATCATAGCTTCAAACACATCTATTTTAAGATCTCAACCACTTTGATAGACCAATTAAACTATTCATCATCGATTGAAGGATCTAAATCCAAAGACCCACCATTCATCAGGTTTGTAACGTCCCATAGGACGATCCATCATTTGAAAACACAGATCGGACTATTTGATTTCATATCCAACCATCGGATCACACTAAAACATTCGTTAGGATCTCAAGGGATTTTTTATAATTAAATGCTAGTCAATATAATCGTTAGATTGTTTGAATGCTCAGTAAATTGTAATTTTCTAATTAGAGATTCATGTGGTGTAACTCACTTTAATGTAAAGAAACCCAAATATTAGCATATGAAGCTAAATGATGAACAACAAATAGTCTCACATCTTACATATGGGCATAATAATAATGATAATGAATAAATAAATAGATAAGTAAATAACAATGTATTGGTAATAATAATAGTAATAATAGTTAAATATTTAATAATATAAAATCATGAGATGTGTAGTCCTGATAACCTACAGGGTGGGCCCACAACATAACAAAATATATATCCATGTAATAATAATAAAATAAAATTTAATTAAAAATAATGTTATTATTTGGATAGTGACAAGTCTTGAACATGAAAATAACCCATTAGGACCTTCTGACCACTGATGTTCAGATTGGGATCGATTCGACTATCAGATCAATGTATTCGGCACCTAAAGAGCGTAATTCGATTAGTATGGACCACCTAAGCATTGGATCTACCACATCTTCGGTCAAGATGGCCCGGTTAATCCCTTGAGCATCATGGACGAAGTAGATTTTGTTCAACATCACGGTGGACCCCACATCAGTGGTGTGCATGCACTAAGTGTGTGTGCACTCGTCGTGCACAAGAAGTGGAGTTGGGTCAAACATAGTTTGACCCGACAGAGTCTCGAAATGGAAAGTTATCTCCCTACTTTCTCACTCCCGCCTTCAGCCATTTGAAACGGATTGTTTGATTAAGATGTGGCCCACCGTCCCGTCCTAGTTGGAAGATCTAAACTGCCCATTTGATGGAGAATCCACACATGACCAAAACCTAGTCTGGTTCACTCAATGAAAAGCACATGTGTGGGAGAAAAATGATTGTTTGTGGTAGGTTCTTTCCGAAAATGGAAAACTTTTGTTTCTCTTTCGGTTTGCCAGGATGGCAATCTGAGTGAGGTAGAATCCATCAATCTCAGCCATCCATGTGATACTATCATAGCCGTTCAAAGCACAAAATACGAATCAGCAGTTGTTCGAAAGATAGAAGTTGGTTATTGAGAGAGAGGGTGAGTGGGAAGCCCTAGACCTAACCCAGGCCATTTATCCTTCATCTAATGGCCTGGAGGAATTAAGGTAAGGCTTAAAAAGGAGGAGATTCACTGAAAGCACCCTTCCTCCTCGTTCTTGCAGCCGTCCGAGAAAATTAAGCCAAGAGCTTCCAAGCTCAAACCCACTGGATTATCGTCATTGGAGCTTCGAAATCTATGATCTAGAAGCATTATGAGACCAATTAGAACTATCCAGTGGCTTCATTATGAGAATATTGACTCCCATTCAAGATCCACCATTAGAGCTGGTCCTCTTCCTCTGTAATCCTCGATCATTGATCTGTTGCTGGCTGCATTCTGGGTGTAGCAGGGAGGAAAGGAATGGAAGAGGAGAAGAGGAAGAAGAAAGAAACAAAAAAGAAAGGTGAGAAAGAGAATGGAGAAGAGAGAGAGAGAGAGAGAGAGAGAGAGAGAGAGAGAGAGAGTTCGAGGGAGAAGTAGGCAGCTGTTGAGCATCATGGGTGCTACACCATGCTGACTCACATAAGCCACAAGTCAGGGTCGAGTCTCAACCTTGTAGGACCTCCAACAAATGGAAAGAGAGAGAGAGGGAGAAAGAGAGAGAGAGAGAGAGAGAGAGAGAGAGAGAGAGAGAGAGAGAGAGAGAGAGAGAGAGAAGTAGCAGAAAGAAGAGGAAGATGAAGGTGCGGCTATGAAAAGGCCAAGCTATATGTCCTAGAGGGGGGTGATTAGGACTATGCCAAATTAAAATGATAACAACAGAATTTAAACAATTAAATGTAAGATAACACTATAATTAATCCACAACACTGAAATGTAAAGCCACCTCAAATGTATGAGTATTGAGAGGTTGATACAAATGTTGTTCTAAGGACAACCTTACACCAAAAACCAAGGTTTATGGTAGGACAACCTGATTTTTAAAAAGGTATTTGTATCAAAAACCCAAACTTGATAGAGAGGAATAAATAACTAAGAAATGAAATCTAAGTTATTACAACATTCCCCACAATGCTTGAAATGTAAATATTACAACATTCACATCCAGAAATACATCCCACAATATTGAATGGAAAGAGATATAGAAAATAAACCACACATCCAAACACAAAGAATTATAGTGGTTCGCCTATGTGTACACCAACTATTAAACAACAGCCACACAGCTACTCCACTCCTAATATCCTTACACAGTGGATATTAGTGTTCACTATTCAAATAGGTTTTTCAGGTTCACCTAAAACCCTCACAATTGTGTCTTTTAAGCAGGTTTTACATAATTCAAAAAACCCCTCTCTCTGAGTTTTCTGGCTCTCCTCAGATAACTAAAACAATGAGATTTTTCTGGCTTAATCTCATAAGAAACCAAAGCACAGAAAACTATAATAATGTAAAATACCTGGATTTCTTTTTTTGTTGTAGCCCGGAAGAACCAAATTCGAGTAAAAGTTTGAATAGAAGTTCAATGTCCAATACTCACCTTGAAATGGTTCTAGGTTCTAATTGATTTTAAATTAAACCAAGTTAAGCTAGTTCTATTTGATTTTGATTCTAAGAAGTGGAATATCACAATTTCTCTTTCAAATCAGATTGGAATGCAGAAATAAAATCAAATATAAAAAGCTAATAAAAAGAGAATATTAAATAATCACAATCTAGCTTAAGAACTTTACAAACTTATCTCTCAGTGTGATGCCTTGATTTTCCTTGAATTGAATATCAAACCTTAAAAATCGTGCTCTATTTATAAGTGCAGAAGTCATACCTTCGACTGGTCCTATGGACACTACGACTGGTCATAGGTTGAACTGATTTTTAAAAGTTTTTAGCGCGATCAAATAAAACCGTTCTACGACCGGTCGAGGGACCTCCACGACTGGTTATGTGAAACCTGGAATAGTCGCTGGAGTTTGAGTCATAGCTGCAGGACTGGTCGATGTCGAATCCTGCACTATTCACACAACCGGTCGAGCAGTCTCCAAGACTGGTCGTGGCTCAACAAAAAGTTCTGAAATTTTTTAACAATCTTAGGACTGGTCGAGGAATTTCTTGTACTGATCGACCCAATGTAAGGACTAGTCGAACAGACCAAAATACTTATAAAATAAGAAATTGAATTATGTATCTGAAATGACCTACCCTAAGGTCAATCTAAGGTCATTCATACCTTAACCTAGAAGTATGTGAAATGGCCAAGCTATATGTCCTAGAGGGGGTGGGGTGAATAGGAGTATGCCAAATTAAAAAATAATAGAGGAATATAAGAAATAAGATAACCAACAAAAGAAAGGAAACAAACCACAATAAAGGAATGTAAAGCAACCTCAAATTCAAGTCTTGAGAGTCTGATACGAATGTAGTTCTAAGGATAACCTTGCACCATAAAAACCAAGGGTTTATGGCAGGATAACCTTATTAGAACAATAAGTATCAATATCCCAAACTGAAGAGGAATAATAAAGGAAAATAATAGAAAGTAAATTCTAAACTATTACAACATTCCCCACTATGCTTGAAATGAAAATATTACAACATTCACATCTACACATACATCCCACAATCTTGAATAATAAAAGACAGGAAACAAAAATCATACAATTACAAAACACAAAGAATTATAGCAGTTCGCATATGTGTACACCAACTGTTATAAAATAGCCACACAGATTGCTACTCCACTCATAATATCATCACACAGGGGATATTAGCGTTCACTATCAAAATAGGTTTTCACAGGTTTACCCAAAACCTTCACAATTGTGTCTTTTTAACTTGAGCTTTTGAAGCAGCCCAAAAGAACCAATCGAAGTGGAAGTTTGAATATAGAAGTTCAATGTCCAATACTCACTTTAAAATGGTTATAGGTTCTAATTGATTTTAAATTAAACCAAATTGGGCTTAGCTCTATTTGATTTTGATTCTAAGAAGAAGAAATACAACAATTCCTCTTTTCAAATAAGATTGGAATATAGAAACAAAATCAAATGCAAAAGCTAACAAAAAGAGAATATAAAATGTGTACAATGTAGCTTAAAATAAACACAAACTTATCTCAGAGTGATCCCTTGAATTTACTTGAATTTTTATGGTATCAAACTCAGAAATTCATCGTCTATTTATAGCTGTAGAAATCACACCTTTGACTAGTCTAGTGGACACTACGACTGGTCTTCGGAGAACGGATTTTTGAAATTTTTAACGCGATCGGATAAAACTGACTCAAGACTAGTCATAGGGTGTCTACGACTAGTCGTAGGCTCTTTACAAATGGTCGTAGACTTCTTACGACTGGTCGTAGGACCTCCAATTTAGTTGTTGGACTTTGAATTGTAAAACTAGGACAGGTCGTAGGATGAGTCAACACTGTTCACACAACCGGTCGAACAGAGTCTAGGACTGGTCGTGGACGAACAGAAATTTTTAAAAAATTGCAACAAACTTAGGACTTATCTTGGAATCTGTTGGACTAGTCGTGGACTTGTTAGGACTAGTTGAACAAGGTTCAGGACTAGTCTTAGAACATTCCAATTCCATATAAAAAGATTCAGTTTGAATTATGTATACAAAATGACCTACCCTAAGGTCAATCTAAGGTTAGTCATACCTGGGACATGAAGTATGAACATTGAAACTTCATTCTTTCAGATGAAGGTTGACCTTTGAACCTTATGAAGTTTGAGATCTCTACTTGATGTAACTTGATCTTGAGATCTTCTGCAGCTTGAAATTAAACTTCAGCTTGAGTTACACTTGAGTCTTGAAAAAACACTTCTTATCGATGTAGCTCTGAATAGTGATGCTTACAGAAGAGGACAAAATACATGACCTTGCATTTCTTTCTTGAAGTCGATCACCATACTTGACTTGAAGCATTGTGATGCAGTGTCTTGAACATATATATATTAACATACAAACACAAGACACAGATAGAGATTTTAACACATAAAATTTTACAATTTGACAACCAAAGGAGCATGAGACCATAGCACTTACAATCTCCCCCTTTGTCAAATTTGTGACAAAACACTCAATAATAATATAACCAATATGAATACAAAGAATAATGCATAGGTTATAAAAGGAAACTAGTAACAGCCAGACTGGTTAAAGAATCATGCACCAGTTTATCATGCAACAACAAAAACACATTAAGATGAAGTAGGAAAATATTTATATTTATATTTATATTTACATTCCACCTTACTCTTATTCCCCCAAGTTACTCCCTCAAAGTAGCACATAAAGTCAATGCAATGCTGCTACTCACACTACAATCCAATCCAATCAATAAATTCTCCCCCTTTTTGTCACAATATGACAAAGGAAGAAGAAAACAATCGAAAATAAGTAGGAGTGATCAAGGAGTCAAGATAGAAGTAAATAAAAGTTCAACGAAGCATTAAGATTTCAATAATTCAAAACAAAGTCAGTAAAACATTTAAAGTTCACAATCCAACAAAAATAAACTTAAGGTTATTACAGACCAAAGAGAAAACTACTCAATCAGAACCTGAAGATGGAATAGGTATGGTAGGATCAAGTAGATGCATGCCCTTGTTTAAGAGCCTAAGATACTTGCACATATATTTAAACTGTAAATCATGGGCAACATTCATGTTTTCTACTTTAACATTCATATTTTCTACCTTCTCCTCGAGTGCACGCAGACACGCATCAAACTCAGATGGTTCATAATCAGGATCATTAGCAGAATCAGACTCAATTTCATCAAAAATATCATCCATGTTTATGTCATCAGGAGGAAGATCATCGGCTTCTTCTTCATTCCTAACTCCAGCTCCATCACCACCATCCACTTGGCCAGGAGCTAATTTCAACTACATTTTGTTTATATTTAAGTTGTTACAAATTATATTATGGATAAGAGCCTCTCCAACAGGCATATCGACCAACATATGTGAAGCCAACACAGTCATGAGATAGGTAAACAGTATATCACTATGACCTGGATGGAGATGAAACGGAATGATGGAATGGAAAATTAAAGATGGAAGATAAAATTTAATACCAGAAACAACTGAGTGCAAAACACGAACCATAAATGAAGTCAACTCTGTTTTATTACCAGACCGTGGATACAAATTTGAAGTAAAGATTCTATGGAGGACTCTGTAGCTGGGTAACAAATACTTTGACGGGAGCGGATTCCCTTTTTGAGTCCATTACATATTCATGTTATATAATGTTCTGGTGAGCATTCATTTTTCTATTTCTGAGGGTTTTTTAGTTAGAATATGAATGGGGATACCCTCATCATTAACAGGTATTTCCATAAGGCCGGATATTAAATGACAGTCTACATCAAAAAGGCCTTCTGTAGTATCTATTTGAAATGTTAAATTTTTAGTAGAAAAATTAGACATGCATGCAAACATGGACTGTGCAATAGATTGGTATGCATGCCCTCCCCAATGCAAGATGTTATCCCATCCTATAGCTTGGAGAAGAGGAAAGATAAAAAATGGAGCAATATGGTTAAGATCAATAGTTTTTTCAACAATTACATTGCGCAAACGCAAATCCCGTACATATCAAGGATCATCTTTGGGTGAACGAAGATGACACTGAGTTATTGGAGCTGATCTAGAGGATGATGGACCACGGGATATTTTCTTTTTCCTTCTAGCATCCATTTTCATAAATAAATACAAAGGAACAAGAAAACTAAAAGGAAGTAGAGATGGATTTTCTTAGATCAACGAATGTAGAAGAAAAACCCCAAAATCTCCACAAAGCCTGAAATCAAACACTCCAATGTAAATAAAGAAGAGAATGCACAACGAATGTAGAAGAAAAACCCCTGAAATATCCACAAAGCCTGAAATCAAACACTCCAATCAAACACTCCAACTTGAATCTGACAGATTGACCAATAAAATGCACTAACCTTGAAGATCAGGTTGGTGGGTTCGATTGGTCGTGAGTCGGCTCATTGGAGAGGAAGTTAGAAATGAGGAAGATGAGGTTTTTCCCAAATTTAAAACACCCAACGTGCTCCACGACCGGTCTTGAGCTATCCTCGACCGATTGTACTAGGACTGGTCGTGTACACTCACGACTGGTCGAGTATCGAAAAAATATGCAATTATCATAAAAATTTATAATTTAAACACAGAAATATATAAAAATATTTACACTATGATACACAAATGCATGAATAATCATTTTTGAATGCACATACTAAGATCAAATTTTAATTTATTAAACTTGCATTTATCGAGCGGTTTAGTAAAAATGTCAGCAAATTGAGTCTCTATCGGAATGTATTCCAAAAACATTATTTTTTCTTCTACTAATTCACGAATATAATGATACCTAATGTCAATATTCTTGGTACGTGAATGCTGGATTGGATTTTTTGAAATATTTATAACATTGAAATTATCACAATGTGAAGCCATTGAAGCCTGTGTAATTTCATAATCACTTAACATACATTTCATCCAAATAAGCTGAGTACATGCATTTTCAGCTACGATGTATTCTTGTTAAACCAAGAAACTAAGCAATTTCTAATATAAAAACAACCACCACTGGTTGATTTTCTATCATCGATATTTCCAACCCAATCAGCATCAGTATACCCTGCCAACTGAACACTAGTATCATATGGATACTAGAGACACAAATTAACTGAACTTGCGATATATCTCATAATTCGCTTAACAGCAGTTAAACGTGACTCTTTAGGATTAGACTAATATCTTGCGCAAATACCAACACTGAAAGCAATATCAGGTCTACTAGCAGTTAAATAAAGTAAACTGCCAATCATGATACGATACAATTTAGGTTCCACATCTTTACCTATAGAATCCTTTGAGAGTCTTAAAGTTGTACTCATGAGAGTATCAAAATTCTTACCATTCTCAAATCTGAATCTTTTAATCAAGTTCAGAGCATATTTGGTCTGAGAAATGAAAATTTCATTAGGTTGTTATTTTACTTGCAACCCTAGGAAATAATTTAATTTCTCAACTATGCTCATTTCGAACTTAGATTTCATTAAATCTACAAACTCAATAGTCATGTTAGTATAAGTTGATCCATAAATAATATCATCAGCATAGATCTGAACCATTAAGATATCATTGTTATGTTTCTTAACAAAGAGCGTTTTATCGACACTGCCCATTTGAAAATTATGACTGAGTAAAAACTTAGTCAATTTCTTGTACCATGCCCTGGGAGCTTGTTTAAGACCATAAAGAGCCTTCTTAAGACGGTATACATAATCAGTAAACTTAGGGTCTTCAAACCCTGTAGGTTGTTCAACATATACTTCTTCATATAAATCATCATTTAAGAAGGCACTCTTTACATCCATTTGATAAATTTTAAATTTTATAAAGCATGTAATGGATATAAAAAGTCTAATTGATTCAAGGCGAGCAACTGGTGTAAAGGTTTCATCCTAATCAGTACCTTCAATTTGAGTGTACCCTTGTGCAACCAGTCTTGCCTTGTTTCGAATTTTATTACCAAGTTTATCAAACTTATTTTTGAATATCCACTTTGTTCCAATAATATGTTTGTCTTTAGGTCTAGGAACAAGATACCAGACATCATTTCGAACAAATTGATTAAGTTCTTCTTACATAGCAATTATCCAGTTTTCGTTAGAAAGAGCTTCTTTTACGTTTACCAGTTCTATCTAGGATGTAAAACACACGTAATTACATATATCTTTTAATCGTCTACAAGTGCACACACCTATGAGAGGTTTTCTAAGAATCTGAGTGGTTGGATGATCTTTAATAGTCCTCAATTCAAAGTTTACTTGATTTGATGAAGTATCTGATTTGTCAATTAAAAGAACTTCATCATGGTCTGAACTTGGGGCAGGTGTATTCAAGTGATCATCTATTACCACATTAATAGATTCTTGAATTACACTGGTCCTTTTGTTTAGTACGCGGTATGCGTGACTTTTTAAAGAGTATCCTAAAAAGATCCCTTCGTCACTTTTAGTGTCAAACTTTCCTAAATTTTCACGGTCACAAAATATAACACTTGCTACCAAAAACTCTAAAGTATTTGACAGTAGGCTTCTTATCAAACCATAGTTCATAAGCCATTTTGTTATTAGATTTATAAGTATAAACCCGGTTAATAATATAGCAGGCGGTATTCACTGCTTCAGCCCGAAGATTTCTAGGGAGCTTCATACTACTCAACATTATATTTTCTATTTCTTGAAGCACTCTATTTTTTCTTTTCGTAATTCCATTTTATTGTGGTGTTTTGGGTGCAGAGAATTCATGTGATATTCCCTGATCACTGTAGAATTTCTCAAAACTACTATTCTCAAACTCTGATCCATGATCACTACGGATCTTACTGACTTGAGAACCTTTTTTAGTTTGAATACATCTGATAATCCTTTTCACTTCATCAAGGGTTTCTGATTTATCCCTTAAAAAGTTACCCAAGAAAATCTGGAAAAATCATTTACGATTACCAAGATGTATTTTTTGCCACCTCGACTCTCCGTCCTGGTAGGTCCAATAAGATCCATATAGAGAAGCTCGAGTGGTCTTGATGTGGCATTAGAGTTCACCTTCTTGTGAGAGCTCTTTATTTGTTTGCTTATTTAGCATTCACCACATACTTTATTTATCTTTTATAATTTAGGTAGACCTCTTATTAGTTCTCTTTTGCTCAATCTATATAAATTACGGTAGTGTACATGTCCAAGGCATTTATGGCATAATTCTGTCTCGTTAGTATGAACCATGTAGCACATTTGACTAGAAGAGCTGTCATCGCTTACAATATAGCAGTTTTCAGAACTTCTGTGACCAGTTAATATTACAGATCCCTTTCTGATTATGATTTCACAACCTTGATTGGAAAATTTCACACTATGCTTATTATCGCATTTTTGAGATATGCTTAACAAGTTTTGTTTTAGTCCCTTAACATATAAAACATTTTTGAATAAGAGAAGGTTATAGAGTTGAACCGTACCTCGGCCAATAATCTTGCAGTTGCTACCATCACCAAATGTGACTGACCCATTAATCATATCTTTGAGATCGGTGAATAAAGCCTTGTCACCTGTCATATGCCTGGAGCATCCACTATCTAGGTACCATTTTGAATGGATTGTAGCTTTAAAAGCAGTGTGGGCAACCAAGCAAGTAACCTTAGGAACCCATTTCATAATAGTTTTGGATTTGGGAGTATAATGGGTCTTCTTTTGATTGTAGTTATAATGAGAGTGACCCATTGAGTTAGATTTTAAGAGCTTCTTAAGAAGATTAACTATTTTCTCAGCTAAAGGGTTTCGGTTCTGATATTTATAAATGTTTTTCCTTTTGAGTTCAAGGTCTCTCCTTTTACAAACTTAGGAGACATATTCTTATGTTTAAGAGGAACATTTTTCTCGTAGCCTAACCCAGATCAATCACTACATTTCTTTGATCCAAATAAAAGTTTTTCTAACTTTGGATCTCCTTGAGCATACTTCCATGTATCCTTTAAACTTAAAAGAGAAGAGACTTCAAGTTTAAGATTTTCATTCTCAGATTTCAGACTTTCAATCTGAGAGTTTTTGAAATCCAAATCACATTTGCAATTTTCAAAACAATCTGAAATATGGGATTTTTCTAAAACAAAAGATTCAAAATTTTCTCTAAGCTTTAAAAATCTTTCTTTTTGAAGCTTAAGTTTAACAGCAATTTTACAACTTTCCTTATATAAGGCATTGTTAGCATCTTGAAGATGATCTTCATTTTCACATTCATTGTTCAAATTTTCTTCACTTGTTGAATCATTATTTGAAAATGTGAATTTGGCTAGAGTCATAAGGGCTTTCACTTCATTACCCAACTCGGTTTCAGAATCTTCTAAATTAGAAGAGGCTTCAGAATCAGAGGATTCATCCTAAGTAGCCAACATACTCTTCTTTTGGATTTGTCCTTTTTAGGACACTTATTTGCTAAATGCCAATATTCTTGACAATTGTAACATTGACTCTCTTTTAAAGATTTCTAAGGCTTAGATTTAGATTTTGATCTTTTGTTTTCATTAACTTTTTAAAAATTCACCCTCTTTTTGTTTTTGAAAATTTTATAAAACTTTTTTGCTAAAAGAGCCTTATGGTCTTCAAAATTTTTTAAATTAGAATGGTTTTCTTGAGAAACATCTTTAGAAGACTTAAGGGCAATAGATTTTCCTTTAGGAGCTTTACAATTTAACTCATAGGTTTATAAAGATCCAACCAATTCTTCTACGCTCATAGTATCCGTATCACAAAGTTCCTGGATCGCGGTTACCTTAGAGTTGAACCGTTCAGGGAGTGAGCGTAGTATCTTTGCATACACTTTACTTTCTGGGATTTTATTGCCAAGACCCGACATAGAGTTTACAATATCATTTAATCTTGTATAAAAGTCCATAAACATTTCATTTTCCTCCATATGAATTTCTTCAAATTTGGTTGTGAGGAGTTGGACTTTAGATTTTTTTTTTTGTAATTGATGTACCCTCATGTGTCATTTCTAAAATATCCCAAGCTTGCTTTGCAGAATCACATGATATAATTCTTTTGAATTCATCCGGTGATAGTGCGCCAGTGATTGCATTTAGTGCTTTAGCATTTGCACTACTCTCACGTTTCTGAAGTGTGGTCCATGAGAAATAAGGAATTACACTCATTATTTTTGAACCATCGATTCCAGTCACTTCAGTGGTTGGAGGGGTCCGTTCATTCACTATAGCCAGCCACACACTTTAATCCATGGATTTTAAGAAGATTCTCATCCTGATTTTCCAATAAGCATAATTGAAGCCATCAAAGGGTGAAGGCCTAGTGATTGATAGGCTATCAAAATTTGGCATCTTATATATAGCTTAGATCGTTAGCTTAGGAAATAAATCCAAGAATAAAGAATTAAAACGAGCTATTAGGATCTGATACCACTTGAAATGGCCAAGCTATATGTCCTAGAGGGGGGGGGGGGGGGGGGGGGGGGGGGTTGAATAGGACTATGTCAAATTAAAAAATAACAACTGAATATAAAAAGTAAGATAGCTGACAAAAGAAAGGAAATAAACCACAATAAAGGAATGTAAAGTAACCTTAAATTCAAGTCTTGAGAGGCTGATACGAATGTACTTCTAAGGACAACCTTGCACCATAACCTTACTAGAATGATAAGTATCAATATCCCAAAATGAAGAGGAATAATAAATGGAAATAGCATAAAGTAAATTCTAAACTATTACAACATTCCCAACTGTGCTTGAAATGAAAATATTACAACATTTACATCCACACATACTTCCCACAATCTTGAATAATAAAAGATAGGAAATAAAAATCACACAACCAAAAAACACAAAGAATTATAGTAGTTAGCCTGTGTGTACACCGACTGTTATAAAACAGCTACACAGATTGCTACTCCACTCCTAATATCCTCACGTAGGGGATATTAGCGTTCACTATCAAAATAGGCTTTCACAGGTTCACCCAAAACCTTCACAATTGTGTCTTTTTAATTTGGGCTTACACAATTCAAAAACCCACTTTTTAAGTTTTCTGGTTGTCCTCAGATAACCACCACAATGAGATTTTTTTGGCAAATCTCAAAAGAAACCAAAAAGAATGTAAATTACAATAATGTAAAATACCTGAATTTTTTCTTTTTAAAGCAGCCCAGAAGAACCAATCAGATTAGAAGTTCGAATATATAAGTACAATGTCCAATACTCACTTTAAAATGGTTCTAGGTTCTAATTGATTTAAAATTAAACCAAATTGGGCTTAGCTCTATTTGATTTTGATTCTAACAAGGAATACAGCAATTCCTCTTTTCAAATAAGATTGAAATATAGTAACAAAATCAAATGCAAAAGCTAACAAAAAGAGAATATTAAATATGCACAATGTAGCTTAAAATAAACACAAACTTATCTCAGAGTGATCCCTTGAATTTACTTAAATTTCTATTGTATCAAACTCTAAAATTCATCGTCTATTTATAGCTGAAAAAATTTTAACTTTTGACTGGTCTAGTGGACACTACGACTGGTCGTAGGAGAATGGATTTTTGAAATTTTTAGCGCGATTGGATAAAACCCACTCACGACTAGTCGTAGGGTGTCTACGACTGATCGTAAGCCCTCTACGACTGGTCGTAGACTTCTCACGATTGGTTGTAGGACCTCCAGTTTAGTTGTTGGACTTTAAATCATAGAACTAGGACTAGTCATAGGAAGAGTCAACACTGTTTACATAAGCGGTCGAATAGAGTCCAGGACTGGTCGTGGACGAACAGAAATTTCTGAAAAATTGGAACAAACTTAGGACTGGTCTTGGAATCTCTTGGACTGGTCGTGGACATACTAGGACTAGTCAAACAAGGTTCAGGACTAGTCTTAGAACAGCCAAATTCCATATAAAAAGATTTAGTTTGAATTATGTATATAAAATGACCTACCTAAGGTCAATCTAAGGTCATTCATACCTGGGACATGAAGTATGAATATTGAAACTTCATTCTTTCAGATGAAGGTTGACCTTTGAACCTTATGAAGTTTGAGATTTCTACTTGATGTAGATTGATCTTGAGATCTTCTATAGCTTGAAATTAAACTTCAACTTGAGTTACACTTGAGTCTTGAACAAACACTCTTCTTATCGATGTAGCTCTGAACATTGATGCTTACAAAAGAGGACAAAATATATGACCTTGCATTTCTTTCTTGAAGTAGATCACCATACTTGACTTGAAGCATTGTGATGTAGTGTCTTGAATAGATATATATATTAACATAAAACACAAGACACAGATATAGAGGTTTTGGCACATAAAATTTGACAATTTGACAACCAATGGAGAATGAGACCATAGCACTTACAGTATGAACATTGAACCTTCTTTATCTTCAGATGTTAGATGGTCTTTGAAGTTCATGAAGCTTGAGTTCTTGAACGTATGATGAAGCTCAAACTTGTGATCATTTAAAGCTTGATTTTGTAGTACTTGAGTTATACTTCATCTTGACTCTTGAGTTCGATTGAATCACTTGATTGTCAATGTTGTGTTGAGACATTGAAGCTTTGAAGCTTAATGTGAGAACAATGTACTTGATCTTGCCTTACTTGTAGTAGATCTTTAACCTTACCTTGAAGCATTGTCCTTGTATTGTCCTTAAGAATATAAAACAATGTACTTCACAAGACAAAAATTGTAGTTTTGGCACTACAAAATTTGATAACCAAAGGAGCAGAAATTATAGCACTTATAAGTTGTTGCACCGTGCTAACATGACCCGACTTGTTCGAGCCATGGATTTGGCCAGCACAAGGGCCACTGCTGCATCGAGTTTGGCTGAGTCTAGACTCGCTCTAACTAGAAGGGAGAGATAGAGGAGGAATGAGAGAGAAGAGGATCCGTTGTAGTGGGTCTGACAGGGCCATACGTTGTTTACCGAGTTGCATCTGAGTCAACTCGGTCGAGACCCTTACTAGACCTTTAGTAAATGAAAAGAGGAAGGAGGAGAAGAAAGAAAAGAAGTGAAAGAGAAGATGAAGAAGAAAATCAACAACGAGAGAGAGAGAGGGAGGAGAAATGAAAGAGAGAGTGCTACTAGTCTACCACTCTAGCTCGACTTGAGCTGAGTTGTTGACTCGCTGTGTTAACTCAATCAGGTTGAGATTGGGCTGTGGTCAATCTCAGTCCCTCTTAGACATGGCAGGGAAGAAAAGAAAAGGGAAAGAGAGGGAGCATGAGAGAGAAGAAGCAGATATGTGGCGAGAACTTCTCCATGCTAGCCGAGTCAACTTACCTCATTACTGAGTCCAACCAGTCACCAAGTTCCAATTATTGTTGGTCCTGTTTGGTTACTTTGTGTTGTTGGGTAGGAAGAAAGAAGAGGATCGAGTCAAGAGGTGAGGTTCAACTCCAAGTCACATTAAATCGCCTCAAGTCAAACTGAGTCGACTGACGTAAGTTAACTTTTCCTCCCAAATTAGATTGTTTTGATTTGTCATTATCAACAGTATTACCCTAACAAACATGATTGTTAAGCATGAATAGCTATTAGCAAGTTACGTATACTAGTATTAGTTATTATAAACAAAACCATGACCATTAGACATTATATTTTATTTACCATTTTTAAATATGGTAATTGACAATGGATTTTCACTAATTATTAACATCATAATGATTATTATAACCATATTAGTTAATGTTAATTATATCATTAATGATAATAATTATGTTGTTGTAATTATTTGTACACCAATTAGAGTTCAAATCTTAAAATTTATCCTAGACCTAAACTCAAGGATGAAATCCTAGACCTAGGTAATCCAAACCCTAGGTTAGGACGTTATCATAAATAGTGTGTTAAGCTTGGATCTAATCGTAGAATTTTATAATTTATGGTAGGATTTGATTCTAATGGCACATGCATTCCCTAGGGATACTAGTGGACGATTCAACACAAGATGATGACTTCTTCTCCTGGAGCTTTTCATTTTCCCATTAGCTTAAGTGATAGTTTATGCTTTGATTTTGGTTGATAATTGATATCTCTATCTCATAATTATTTGTACTAGTTATTGGAATTGAATTCTAGATTATGTGCTCAATAATTATCCTGCATGAAGATCTATATGTTACACTTGTATATTTTCTCATGCTTGTGGATTGCTTGTGAAACTTGAATTGTACATCGTGGGAAAACTCTACTTATAGATGTACATCCAAACTTGGGATGTAACTTGATTAATTGTGATTATAATGGACTTTTGACTTGGTGGTTACTTGAATGATGGTTTAGATGGAATATTGATGTGGGCCTAACATCTATGGGTTGTCGTGTCTAAGTGATTTTTGAGAATGATCTTTTATCGCATAATTTTAATATTTTCCCTATGCGGCTTTAATTTGGTATTTGCCCTATGTGGCTTAGTTTTGATATTTTCCTTATGTGGCTTTATTTTAGTATTTTCCCTATGTAGGCTCGATGTATTATTTTGTGCAACCATACAATGGTAAGTCCTATATATTGAATTTGGTTGGCCACTATTCGATGGGCTCCCATTAAACATCCTAAGGTGATAGCCTCATGAGCAGGGGATGGTGGTCATAGGACAGTATGTCCGAGTTGTCGGCCTATGCTGGGTGATGAATCCCCTATAGTGACCTTTAAACTTTCTTAAATTAGTTGGTTATAAATGGAATAATAATGGTTGGACTAATCTATATTCATAGCATACGGGTGATGACAGGTAGCTAATTCTGGATGTTGTAGCACATGCGTGCCTATAGGATTTAATAGGGGTATCATTTCACTAGCTCCCAGAACACCGACCATCGGCCCACTTTTGACGAGCTTGACACTACACATGTACGATGTACTTTTGCTGGTGACTGGTCACATGCATAGGCTTTGCCCAAAAGCTAACTGGATGAGCATCCCCAGTTGATGTGCACTCATGCATCCATGAATTTAATAAGATTACATCGTATATTTTTTTGAATACTTTTATATTGATAACTATGCGTACCTAATGCAGTGGTGTGTAATCTTGAGGGAAATTCACATTGAGTTGACCACTCATTCATCAAATATACAATCGTATAGGTAGCATAGATGGCCTAGATGATATTCGTGTTCATATTGATGAGGAGCAAGGCATAATTGTCGTGAATGCATGATTGCATTTGCCAAGAGTTGCTACATGATTTTATAGCTCAAGATTTCTTATAATTTACTTTGTTTCACATGCGATATTATTTCATTTTGTAATTTTAAGTATTTGGACATTGGTTTGTATAAGTCATTATAGGCAAGTGCTCTTATATTCAGAATGTAAATGCAAATTTTTCTTTATGTTTGATTTGTCCATCTTCCATTAAATTGGTAACTCGAAAGGAAAAAGAAAAAAAAAAGAAAATATATATATATATACACACACACACACACACACACCTGAATTTGACTATCTTTAAAGGTTAACACCTGAATTTTTGGAGAACGAGTCATATACTCGAGTTTTGAAAACACGGGGTGTTACAGTTGGCATCAGAGCGTAGTTTGGACAAACCAAGCCTTGGAAAAATAATCTTATACAAAGTTTAAATGTCTCTAGTTAGGGTGTTTGAAATTAGAGATTTGAACTTAGGTGAATCTCCCTTAGAAGAATGATTGAGATTGTAGAAACTCAAACTTAGGCCCCTTTGAACATTTTAGGTTTAGTCATTTGAACTTAGGAACAAAAACTTTAGTTCCATTGTAAACTACCAAAATAGTTGTTTAGACTTAAAAAATTTAATGTGGACCAAATGCTCATTATGAAGTACACAAGGCTAAAAAAGGACATCCTTATACTTGACTTCCAAATGAAAATTTTCTAGAAATCTAAGTTATGAACTTTCCTAAAATTTCATAGTAAGGAATAATACTCTTGCAACAATCAGCAAATGGATCGGACTTAGACTTGTAGGAATTTCCTTAACCACCATATTATACATTTGATCAAAAATAAATGCTCTCTAAACTTAAGAATCATACTAAGAATTGTATTTTGAATTCCCTAATACATCTCCTTACTTAGAAACAACATTCCCACAAATTTTAGCACATGAAAATTAATTAGAGGTGAAGTTCTAGAATCTTAGGTAAATTTTCAACCCTAAACTGAGTATGTCAAGGCTAGATTTGAAATCCTAAGTGAACTTGGCTACTTTTAAACTCAAATTCCATGTAAGAAATCCTGGTCCTAAAATTTTTGTACTATGCTTAGATGATCAAAGTGTGCAGTGAATGCATAATGGGCCACATAAATTTTTCTATTATGAAAATGGAAGATTGTTTGATATTCCACATAAGTCTAGAACAATCAGGATCACGAGTTGATGGAACCATACCTAAGTGAAGTTGTGTTGTTTGATCCAAATTTCATATCCTAACAAATTCTAATGATCTCAATGCCCTAATCAGGCAGAAGATCGAGATTTACCAAGATTAGAACCTGATACAGCAATCTATTTATGCTAGCTAGAACATTGAAAATGGAAAGTTGTGTTGTGCCTTAGACAGCGGGGGACTATCATTTAATCTCTGATGAGACCTAGACACCAAGGTAGATTCGCTAGAC
Source organism: Magnolia kwangsiensis (assembly GCA_037074715.1). Classification (NCBI taxonomy): domain Eukaryota; kingdom Viridiplantae; phylum Streptophyta; class Magnoliopsida; order Magnoliales; family Magnoliaceae; genus Magnolia; species Magnolia kwangsiensis. The sequence continues at coordinate 80,712,447 of CM073589.1, read as the reverse complement.
TAGAGACTTGAGGGTTGTAGCAAATTTAGATGTAGCTTGTTAAGAATACAAGTAACAGCATTTCGCATATATAAAATAGGGTACGCCTTGTTATCGAATCTCGAGGATGAGATTTTCTTTAAGGGGGGTAGATTGTAACACCCTGTACTTTTCAGTACTCGAGTGTTACCACATCACCCAACTTAATATGAACACTAACCTAGCTTATTAAATGTTCACCCTCATTCTAATACAAATCTGACCGTAAAAAATAATTCCCATCCACATATTAAACTATCCATTCAATTGATTTTTAAAATAGTCGATCATAGCTTCAAAAACATCTATTTTAAGATTTCAACCACTTTGATAGACCAATTAAACCATTCATCATCGATTGAAGGATCTAAATCCAAAGACCCACCATTCATCAAGTTTGCAACGTCCTGTAGGACGATCCATCATTTGAAAACACAGATTAGACTATCTGATTTCTTATCCAACCCCCGGATCACACCTAAACATTCGTTAGGATCCCAAGGGATTTTTTATAACTTAATGCTAGTCAATTTAATTGTTATATTGTTTGAATGCTCAGTAAATCATAATTTACTAATTAGAGATTCATGCGGTGTAACTCACTTTAATGCAAAGCAACCCAAATATTAAGGTATGTAGCTAAATGACGAACAACGAATAGTCTCACATCTTACATATGGGCATAATAATAATGATAATGAATATTTAAATAAATAAATAACAATGTATAGGCAATAATAATAGTAGTAATAGTTAAATATTTAATATTATAAAATCATGAGATGGGTAGTCCTAATAACCTACAGGGTCGGCCCATAACATGATAAAATATATATCCATGTAATAATAATAAAATAAAATGTAATTAAAATTAATGTTATTATTTGGATAATGACGAGTCTTGAACATGAAAATGACCCATTAGGACCTTCTGACTATTGATGGTCAGATTGGGATTGATTCGGATGTCGGATCAATGTATTCGGCACTTAAAGACCGTAATTCGGTTAGTATGCCCACCTAAGCATTAGATCTACCATATTTTCGGTCAAGATGGCCCGGTTAATCCCTTGAGCATCATGGATGGAGTGAATTTTTTCCAAAATCACGGTCGACCCCACATCAGTGGTGTGCATGTACTAAGGGTGTGTGCACCTGCCGTACACTAGAAGTGGAGTCGGGTCAAACACAGTTTGACCCGACAGAGTCTCGAAATGGAAAGTTATCTCCCTACTTTCTCACGCTCACCTTCAGCCATTTGAAACGGCTTGTTTGATCAAGATGTGTCCCACCTTCCCGTCCTAGTTGGAAGATCCAAACTGCCCATCTGATGGAGAATCCAAGCATGACCAAAACATAGGCTAGTTCACTCAATGAAAAGCACATGCGTGGGCACAAACCTGGGCACAAAATGATTGTGTGCGGTAGGTTTTTTCTAAAAATGGAAAACTTTCGTTTCTCTTTCGGTATGCCAGGATGGCAATCCGAGTGAGGTGGAATCTCTCAATCTCATCCATCCTTGTGATGTTATCATAGTTATTCAAACCAAAAAATACGGATCGCCAATTGTGAGTAAGATAAAAGTTGGTTATTGAGAGAGAGAGAGGGCGAGTGAGAAGCCCTAGACCTAATCCAGGTCGTTTATCCTTCATCCAATGGCTTGGAGGAATTAGGGTAAGGCTTTAAAAGGGGGAGATTCAGCAAAAGCACCCTTCCTCCTCAATATTACAGCCGCCTGAGAAAATCGCGTCGAGAGCTTCCAAGCTTAAACCCGCTGGATTATCGTCATTGGAGATTCAAATCTATGATCTAGAAGCATTATGAGACCAATTAGAATTATCCAGTGGCTTCATTTTGAGAAGATAGACTCTCATTCAAGATCCACCATTGGAGCTTGTCATCTCCCTCGGCAATCCTCGATTGCTGATCTACTGCTGACTGCGTTCTTGGTGTAGCAAGTAGGAAATGAATGGAAGATGAGAAGAGGAAGAAGAAAGAAGCAAAAATGAAAGGTGAGAAAGATAATGGAGAAGAGAGAGAGAGAGAGAGAGAGAGAGAGAGAGAGAGAGAGAGAGAGAGAGAGAGAATTCGAGGGAGAAGCAGGCAGTTGCTGCTCGTCGTGGGTGCTACACCATACTGACTCGCCCGAGCCACAAGTCGAGGTTGAATCTCGACCTTGCTGGAACTCCAACATATGGAAAGAGAGAGAGATAGAGAGAGAGAGAGAAGTAGAAGAAAGAGGAAGATGAAGGTGCAGCTGTTGCACCACGCCAACACGACCTGACTCGTCCGAGCCATGGGGTAGACCAGCATGAGGACCACTGTCGCGTCGTGTTTGGTTGAGTCCAGACTTGCTCTAACTATTCCTGAAAGGAGAGATAGAGAAGGAGGAATGAGAGAGAAGAGGATTCGTTACAGTGGGTCTGACAGGGCCATGCGTTGGCACCGTGTTGCGTCTGAGTCAACTCGGTCTAGACCCTTGCTGGACCTTTAGTAGATGAAATGAGGAAGGAGGAGAAGAAAGAAATGAAATGAAAGAGAAGAAGAAGAAAGAAAATTAGTAACGAGAGAGAGAGAGAGAGAGAGAGAGAGAGAGAGATGGAGGAGAAACGAAAGAGAGAGTGCTGCTAGTTTGCCACTCTAGCTAGACTTACGTTGAGTCATTGACTCGTTGTGTCAACTCAGCTAGGTCAAGACTAGGTTGTGGTCAATCCTAGTCCCTGTTGGACATGATAGTGAAGAAAAGAAAAGGGAAAGAGAGGGTGTCACGCCCTAAACTCGGAAATCAGGCTCATAGAATTTTCGATCGCCGAATCCGATGGTGACAGCCTATGTAATAGCCCATTCTTAGCTTCTAGCGGCCATACACCGGATTCTGATCCTAGGATCCTAGAAAAAGAATTCTCCAGTGTACATTTATCTCGAAAGAAGCATAACCACAAGTTTACCTAAATCACAAAGGCAACATCATCATCACATACCCACTAATATAAATAATTGAATACAGTGCTAAAAGGGAAAAACATATATCAAAAATTAAAGCTGCAGAAGACAGCTGCATGCTCCAAACTCAACATTGTTGTGACCTAACACCACTTACACACATCTATCATACATAAGCGTATAGAAAGCTTAAAGGGTGGTGAAAGTGTGTGCACAAGGTAAGTGTCAAGTATGCAATATTAGAGTTATCAGAAATATTGGCAAATCCATAAGTTATACAATAGCAAAGCATGCAAAAATATGCTGGTAAGTCCATAAATGCCATCAACCTTATCCAGGCTATGCAATACAAAAACATAATAAGCCAATTCATATACTGAGGAAGCAATGTAGATCAGCTATACAATGCGTAGACATAGTAAGCCAAATATCATATACTGAGGATGCAATGCAATATGTAATTCCTAACGAGTCCACGGATACCGTCAGCCGCATCTAGGCCATATAAATGCAAAAACATAACAACTCAAAATGTCATATGCCACAGATGTAATATAATTTATCATGTGAATGAAATGACCAAGCTATAGTGTGAAGTCGGGATGATAACATGTAGTATCGCAAGTTATGGGGTCCATTACAAGGGACTTCTATCCAAACTAGTCTCATACCTAAATTTGGATAGCCAGGCTCAATGTGGTAAACTCCTGATCTCAGGTTGGTCATGTGCCCCAATCGAAATCCTAGCCACTACGAAAGTACAAACGATGATTTGATTACGAATCACCAGCCCTAGTGGATCGTGAATGAATGAATGAATGAGTAAAATAATGAGTATACAACTCCTGCTCAATAAGTCTATATATCAGTACCGTACATCTTTGGGATCATCACCAAGGTCTAGTAAACTATAAACTAGATTGTCGTCACATCGCACAAAATAAGGTGAGTGGAAGAGACCTTGCTATCTGTCTTGCCAGTAGTCTGTCAATACCTACCTGGCACTTCGATAGCGGACCCATTCCTCAAGCTAGTCAAACTCAGCCTAGCTTTACCCCCTCCTCTCAAGCGGGTAAGGTCACACCCCCTTCCAACCAACCATGATAAAATGGGAAGCACGACCTCCTGGTATTCGACATTTTATGCTCAAAGCATCCACTCGGTCTAGACATTAGAGCGACCTCTAGTACCTAGAAGGTTTAGGGACTTTCAACTAGGCATATCTATGGCACTCCATGTAGAAAAATATTTTCGGTGTCCCATCTGGCCATCCACGATGTGCCTATGGAGGCTACGGCCCTGATGTTTCAAGGGCATATAGTGGTCGTATCACAAAAGGTAAGATGCATGAGTCATACCATCTAGTCATGCATCAAACTTGCGCATACCGCGCACTCATGTGGGACAACTCCGCCTATCCAAGAACCCTATAACAACCTGCCTAATGACATATGCAATGGTCAACCACATCTCATATCAAGCATACAGATGATGCGTATGGGCATGTGTCATGATGTTATACTATGACGTACTCACAATTGGTATTGATAATCGGCCTAACAAAGTGCCTAAGGGTAGGTCACAATGCGGACATTTAATCATCATTGCCCATCAATGTTGACATTCAACTAACATTACTCCCAAGGAGAAGCCCTCATAGGGCTAAACATATAGCGGGGCCCATGACCTCACATAAACATCATTACAAACATCATGGTGGAATCACACATCACATCGGTCCTCATATAAATCACTTTAGGCCTCACATACATCGCATTGGGCCTCACTCATGGACCTCTCATACATCACATTGGGCCTCACTCATGTGCTTCATATACATCAAATTGGACCACATCACATGGGCCTCATATACATCAAGTGGGCCACATCACATGGGCCAAATATTCACCACGATGGGTCATAAATACATCACATTAAGGTGGGCCTTACACATTCCAAATGGGCCACAAATACATCACATTGGGCCTCATCAGATGGGCCACAAATACATCACATTGGGCCTCATCGGATGGGCCACAAATACATCACATTGGGCCTCATCAGATGGGCCACAATACATCACATTAGGCCTCATCAGATGGGCCATAATACATCAAGTGGGCCACATCCATGGGCCGCACCAATGGGCCTCATATACATCAAGTGGGTCACATCACATGGGCTGCACCAATGGGCCTCATATACATCAAGTGGGTCACATCACATGGGCTGCACCAATGGGCCTCATATACATCAAGTGGGATGCATCCATGGGCCGCACCAATGGGTCTCATATACATTAAGTGGACCGCATCCATGGGCCACACCATCTACACCATTCATCTATTTTAAGAGGTTATTTTAGAGCATTTTCTAAAAAAATGAATCATACCAAAAGATCATCTGGACTATACCACAAATAACAGTGGAGATAATGATTTCCACCCTTAAAATTACCAGGGCCCACCATAACATTTATTTTCCATCCATTCTGTTCATACGGTCACAAAGACCTGAATCAAGAGGAAACACAAATATCATATTGATCCAGAACTCCAGATGGACAGTGAGGATAAAACACATGTCATGGTGGACCCACCATCCCATTTGGATGGTGGAACTGAAACACATACATCAACGGCCCCACACGTCCAAATGGACGGACGATGTATATAAAACACATATATCATGTGTGGTGTCCACACGTCCCAAACAAAAATGGACGGACGGTCGGGATATCATGATCAGACCCACTCCACTTGCTGACGTCAATGCAGCAGCCGTAGGGCTGGTGGGTTCCATAGATGGATAGTGTGGATTAAACCCATACATTGTGTGGACCCACAAAACTTGTTGGGATCACAAAGCAGCTATATATCTGGGTGTTATCGTATACCAGCCAATCTCTCCCACCATCCATGGATTGAACGGTGTGGATACAACACATCCCTCAAAGTGGGCCCCACAGCTGGACGGTGTGGGTGTTACATGTACATCACATGAGGGCCCCACCGTCTGGACGGTGTATATCAAATACATAAATCATGGGGGTCCCACGTTCAGTGAGCCACACGTGCTAGGGGAGATCCCACCGTCCCTTGGATAGTGAGGGTAAAAACCATATATCCGGTGGGTCACCCATGGTGTTGATGGAATACGTACATCAAGGTGGGTCCTGCCTGTCCAGAACAAATGAACAGCTGGGATATAGAATATATATATATATATATATATATATATATATATATATATATATATATATATATATATATATATATATATATATATATATATATCAAGGTGGGTCCCGCCCGTCCAGAACAGACAGACGGCTGGGATACAGAATACATATATTAAGGTGGGGTCCGATCAGATGGACGGTGAAGATTTAGGACAGATACATCATGGTGGGCCACTACACGGATGGTGAATATACAACACTGCATCATGATGGGCCATTGCACTTGCAGACATAATGCTACAGTGGGACCCATAGAGCTTGCTGACATTGCTTCAATAGCGACTGCAGTTGTGGTTCCCAGTAGATGAACGTCTTGAATTCAAGGGACCCACAAAACTTAATGACATCATTCTAGCAGATGTATGCTACTGGATCTCCACCGTCCGAATGGATTATGGGCCCCAAATACATAAATCACGGTGGATCACGCCTACATCCAGACCGTTGGACGGTTTGGTGTAAGTGCTATGATTTCATATCCCTTTGGTTGTCAAATTTTGTGGTGCCAAAACCTATATCTATGTCTTGTATATCTTATGTTTCATGTTTGAGACTATTCATTGCTTCAAGACATCGTATTTCAAGACAAGAACTTAAATAAAGAAAGTTTCAAGTCATGGATGAAGAATTCAAGAATAGAAGTCTCTAAGTATGCATGTTCAAGATTCAAACAAGTACAAGTATAGAAGAAGACTTTGTCAAGTCAAGAAAGGATCAAGCTCGAGAAGGCCTACAACAAGATTCATAAATTCTCAACCTTCTCTTAAGGGTCATCTGAGTATATAGACTATCAATGTCCATCTCACTTTTAAGGTTTGTTTGACCTTAGATTGACTTTAGGATGGGCTTTACTATAGGTCATTCTGCATACATAATTCGTATATTTTAATATGCTTGTTCGGGCTGTTCTAAGACCAGTCTTAGGGACTTCAAGGCTAGTCCTAGCTCTGCTACGACCAGTTTTAAGTTTTTCAAGACCAGTCCTATGTTGTTGAAGATTTTTAAATTTTTCTGGTTGTCCTACGACCAGTCCTGGAGATCCTTCGACCAGTCTTGTGAGCTATACGACTTGTCCTTCGACCGGTCTTAGTCATACGACTCAAACTCTAGCAACTAATCTGGGGGTCCTACGACTAGTCGTAGGTGACCCACGACCAGTCGTAGGTGGCCCACGACCGGTCGTAGGCTACCTAGGACCAGTCGTGGAACAGCTAATCCTAATCCCGCATAAATATTTAAAAATCTTTGAAGCTACGACCAGTCCTAGGATCCTAAGACCAGTCGTAGATGGAATTTTTCAAGCTATAAATAGAGCACGAACTTCAGAGTTTTTCAATTCAATTCAACTCAATTCAAGAAATCTTTAGGCTATACTCTGAGATAAGTTCGTGTTTGTTTTTAAGCTACTTTGTTCTCATTTAATATTCCTTTTGCTAGCATGTTTATTATTTAATTTTGATCTACATTCCAATCTTATTTGAAAAGGGAAATTTCTGATATTCCTTCTTCTTGGATTCAAAATAAAATAGAACTAGCCCTTTTGATTTAAAATCAATTAGACTTAGAACCATTCTTAAAGTGAGTATTGGACTTTGAACGTTGAATCGAACTTCTACTCCGATTGGTTCTACCGGGCTACTTCAAAAGGAGATTCAGGTATTTTACATTTGTGTAATTTACATTCTTTGGTTTTGTTTGAGATTTTTCAGAAAAATCTCATTGTTTTGGTTATCTGAGGAGAGCCAGAAAACTCAGATTGTGTGGATTTTTGAATTGTGTAAGCCCAAGATAAAAAGACACAATTGTGAAGGTTTTAGGTAAACCTGTGAAACCTATTTTGATAGTGCATGCTAATATCCCCTATGTGAGGATATTAGGAGTGGAGTAGCATTTTGTGTGGCTGTTGGATAACAGTTAGTGTACACACAGGAGAACCACTATATATCGTTGTGTAGTGGATGTGCTTTATTCTTTCATTCCTTTATTCATTCAGTTTTGTGGATTGTATTTGTGGATGAATGTTGTAATCATTTTATTTCAAGCAAGTGTGGGAATGTTGTAATAACTTAGGATTTATTTCTGCAAGTTATTTTGGTTTCCTTGCTTTTTATTTGTCATTGGTTTGTAATATAAAGGACGTTCTAGAAATAAGGTTGTCATACCTTAAATATTTAGTTTTTGGTGTAGGGTTGTCCTTAGAACCGATATAGTATCATTCTCTTAATTCTAGGTTATTGAGATTACTTTTAATTCAGCATTGTGCTTTATTTCTTTTATTATTCTGCTGTTTTTAGTTTTATTTGGCATTGCCCTATTCACCCCCCTCTATGGCATATAGCTAGGCTCTTTCAAGTGGTATCAGAGCCTAATAGCTCGTGCTTATTGTTTATGTATTGGATTTATTTCCTGAGCTCACGAACTAAACTATATTAAGATGTCAAATTTTGATAGCCTATCCGTCACTAGGCCACCACCCTTTAATGGCACAAACTATGCCTATTGGAAAGTCAAGATGAGGATCTTCCTCAAATCCATGGATGAAAGTGTGTGGCTGGCCACAGTGAATGAATAGAACCCTCCTATCACTAAAGTAACTAATGACGATGGTTCAAAATCAATGAAAGTAACAGCTTATTCTCTTTGGACCACACTTCAGAAAAGTGAGAGTAGTGTCAATGCATAAGTACCAAATACAATTACTTGTGTATTATCACCAGATGAATTCAAAAGAATTATCTCTTGTGAAAAATGTAAAACAAGCATGGGATGTATTAGAAATGACACACGAGGGTACATCAATTGTCAAGAAATCTAAAGTCCAACTCCTCACAACTAAATTTGAAGAAATTCATATGGAGGAGAATGAGATGTTTATGGACTTCTACACTAGATTGAATGACATTGTGAACTCTATGTGGGGTCTTGGTGATAGAATCCCAGAAAGTAAAGTGTGCGCAAAGATACTACGCTCACTTCCTGAACGGTTCAATTCTAAAGTGACCGCAATTCAGGAAGTTCGTAATACGGATACCATGAGGGTTGAGGAACTAGTTGGTTCACTACAAACCTACGAGTTATCCTTTAAAGATCCTAAAGGAAAATCAATTGCTCTCAAATCATCAAATGTTTCACAAGAAAGCACTTCGGACTTAGAAATTTTCGAAGATGATATGGTGCTTTTAGCAAAAAAGTTTTACAAAATTTTCAAAAGAAAGAAAAAAGTTAATTTTCAAAAGTCAAATGATAAGAGACGATCTAAACCTAGAGCTCGAAAATCTTTGAAAGATAGCCAATGTTACAACTGTCAAGAGTATGGGCACTTAGCTAACAAATGTCCTAAAAAGGACAAATCAAAAAGGAAAAGCATGATGGCTACCTGGGATGAATCCTCTGATTCTGAATCCTCTTCTAAATTATAAGATTCTGAAATTGAGTCGGGCGATGATGTTAAAGCCCTTATGACTCTAGCCAAGATCATGTAACATCCTGAAAATCGGGGGTCGGGTAGAAACCCAACTCCCGAGTTCCAAAATGTCACTTATGCAACATAGATAATGATGAATGCATGTTGTCTGTAGAAAGGCATTAAACAAGATTGGAATTATACCAAAAACAACATATCATACTCCAGGGATGACTAATTTAGGTAAGCGGAAGACTGTGATAAATATATAAAGTACATAAGTGGTTTCAAATCCCCAGAATATGAATATGTAGCAGGGCTGAATAGATACATGTTTTGTGTCACATTATACCAATTACCAGGAAATAAAGTGTTCAACTAACTCATATAGCCCTGCAACCCTGTCGAATCAGGACAAGGTCTAAGAAGACCCGCCTGAATACTACATATAGGAGAATGCCTTCTCATCATCCTCAAAGTCTGGCTCCGCCTCGCAGGCCACGCCATCATCTAAAAGTACAACAGGGTCTGATGGGTGTCCAGAACATCATCCCGTAATGTGGGAGTGAGTAGCTAACTCAGTGGAATCATAGAGCAAAGATTAACATGTTATCAAATCAATCAAGCGATAATGATAAAGCAAGCAAATCAAACATTCCTAAATACTGTAATTAATGCAAGGAAGAAATGACATGATGTATGCCCTCACCAACATACTCCCTCATGCGATACCATCTTACGTTCGCGGCATGCTTTCTTCCCTCAGTGCTCCACATCTTCCAGGCATATGCAGTGCGATATGAACGTGATTACCGAGTTGTTATTAGTCCTTTTCATACGGCAGGATTAGGAAGCGAAGGTACCTCCCTTATATCAATTCTCAACAATTATCCAGTCTAGGGTGATCACTCCTAATATTCTCATACGATGATATGGTTCTAGGTCGCTGCAAGGGCTACCAAGGCTGTTGCATGCACTCGTTGCACCTCTCCCCCATCACCTTATCAATACAGGCCTAGTTGTACTCTTATTACTATGGAAGGGTCGTCGCCTCATGTAGGCTCAAAATACGCTCGAGGTCACTACAAATGGCTCGTCACCAATCAGAGTAGGCCGACAGCTCGAATGTAGTTTTCCATACCACCACAATCGGCTCACGAGTCTAAGGTGCTCACTGGTCACTACGGGGAGGTTTATGGACCCAGCGTAGGTCGATAGCTCGACCACGGTATCCCATACCACCATGCCCGGCTCATGAGTCTTAGTGGATTAAGGTACCATGGTTAACAAGATTTCCACTGGTAAGTTTGGTACTTTAGATTCAAGCAGTAGCGTCCATACATGGTTAACATCATATCGGGCTAATCGGGTTACTGGATGAGTTCAACTAGTACGAGCGCCCGTTGAGTTGATCGACATGAAGTGCATAAGCACCTCGTGTGGCCTAACCACTGTCGACAAGCAACTCACGGCTCAGGTTCGTCAAACACGTCCTACGTGGTGAATAGAATTCAACCACGAGTTCAAGTCTGTTACCGACTGCCTTAACTATAGCATATCCCCAGACACTTGCAATCTGATTCAGTAAGCATATGAGAGAGACAGAATTGAAATATCAAGTAATCCAAGCATGTTATCAACATATTATAGGGTACAGCATACGCAGTTAAGCATACACAAGCATTCCATATATAAGGAATCAATTCAACAACGTACATGGAGGAAATCATACACATCGTCAACGTAGTTGAGAATCCTATCTCAACACTAGTCTACAACACCATTCACTAAGTACTTACTCACGCAAGCATTTATACAAACACTTAGACTACACAACTCCAACGTACTTGACGTATGTTGATTTCAACATATAATATGACAGATCCTTATATCAAGGAGATGTCTAATACACAACAATCATATTCTTACATTCAAAACATATGGCAGGCATAAATCATATTGATTTAGGCATTTCAACAAACACTTAGACTACACTTAATAACATACATAGCGTACGTTGGCCGAAACATGTATTAGGGCGAATCCTTTTGCCAAATAGATCATACATCCATAACTAGATATATGCATGGTAAATACTCATGGCAATCATATCAGCAAAATTTATACGTATACAGTATTTCCTACAAATACTTAAAATATCATAAATCTCATATTCTTCGTACGTATTCGAAATGAAAAATAGACAGCATGTTCTACATGTCAAACAACATCCTTTTCAATAATCTACCATTAAAAGGCATTGAAAGCTTTGAAAAATGACAACCTAAGCGTCTAAAATCCGCACCTTACGCCGTAAAAGCGTAACGAATCAAATAGAAACTCTATGCTTCCACCAACATCGATATGACAGCCTATTACACAAGGGAAGTCAGCTACTTCACTACTTTTATCGATAGAAACCCTAAAATAGGTTAAGGTTAGGGTTTCCTTACCTAGAATGAAGCCGGAATCGCTGGGATAGCGACCGTAAAGCGATGGGTAAGCACGTAGATCAGCAGGAAAGAATAGCAGGAAGGTTCTCCCACTTCTCTCACACTTTCTCTCTCTTTTCTCTCTTCTCTCTCCTAGGGTTTCTTTCAAATTCGTATGTGAGGAATGAGAGAGGGTTTAAGCTCCTTATATAGGCTAAAAACTCACCTATATAAACTTAAGACCAAGGTATACTTAGGTTATAACCAAATCGGGTCTGTTCCGATCCAACGGAGCACTTCTGGAGGTCCTGTTACTAAATGCGGTCGAACTTAAGCTTTCTAATATTGGATCTAGGTCAAGCTAAGTTTTCAGTCTGGTCGGGTTTCCAGATCGACCGTGGCGGACCAGTTTCAGTTCAGCGGTCACCAAAACTCGATCAGGGCCACAAGTGCTATGACATGTAAGGGCCACCTATCCTAATCCGAGGATAAATTTGGGTCGAAATCTAACGGTCAGAACGCTTAAAAATAGCGTGCAAGTGACACGTGCCAGATTTATTAAAATTATATTTAATTTCTTAAAAATCTTCATTTTCTCACACTTTTCACTCCAGACTCAAGGAAACCGTCTCAGAACATCGTTTGGGCTTGATTTTCGAGATGAGAGTCAAACCAACTAGGCGGTCATAATGGTCTAAGATTATAGATATCAGACTTTCGACGTGCGGTATAGATCCGATACGAAGTTTCAAAGTGCTCCCGAGAGCAACCGGGTTTAAAGATTGATCCTGGATTTCAGGGTAAGATAGCGTTAAAAATTCTAGAGGTTTTGGGTCTTACAGATCGTATTTAACGTGGTTGGTGCTAATTTCACAGGTAATCTAATTTAGCGCTAGCTAAAACACATTAAATTTCTAAAGAATTTGGTTCTAAATGATTTCTTTGGCTTTGGAATTGAGCTTTAAGAGTGGTATAGTTGACCCATTGCCTAAGGACGTCTAATTTCAGGTAGGCAAAAATCTGGGGTGTTACAGATCACTTTTTCAAATAATGATGATATATCTAGTAAAGAAAATCTGAATAGTGATTGCGATAATGAAAATGATCTTCAGGATGCTTACAATGCCCTTTATAAGGAGAATTGTAAAATTGTCGTCAAGCTAAAATTACAAAAAGAAAAATTTTCTAAGCTTAAGGAAGATTATGAGTCTCTCGTTTTAGAAAAGTCTCATATTTCTGATTCTTTTGAAAAGACCAAATGTGATTTAGATTTCAAAACCTCCAAAATTGAAGATTTGAGATCCGAAAATGAGAAACTTAAAAATGAGGTAGCTTCTCTGCTGAGTTTGAAAGACACATGGAGATATGCCCAAGGTGATCCTAAATTGAAAAAATTATTTTCCGGATCAAGAAAATGTGGCGATCGATCCGGGTTGGGCTATGATAAGAATACATCTCCTAAACAAAAGAACATTGCTCCTAAATTTGTAAAAGGAGAATCTTCTATCTCAAAAGAAAAGAATACTTATCAAGATTTTTTCAAAAATTTAAGGACTTTTCAAAAACCTTAAGGTAGCCATGTCAACTTTGATTTTTAAAACCAAAATCCATTAGCCGAAAAAATAATTGATCTACTCAAGGAGCTATTAAAGTCTAACTCTATAGGTTTCTCCTATAACAACAGACAGAAAAAGACCATCTATACTCTTAAACCCAAAACAGTTCTGAAATGGGTTCCTAAAGTTGCTTGCTTGGTTACCCACATTGCTTTCAAAGCTACAAGCCATTCAAAGTGGTACCCAGATAGTGGTTGCTCCAGGCATATGACAGGCGACAAGGCTTTATTCACTGATCTAAAAGATATGACTGACGAGTCAGTCACATTTGGTGATGGAAGCATTTGCAAGATCATTGGCCAAGGTACGGTTCAGCTTTATAACCTTCCCTTATTTAAGAATGTTTTATATGTTGAGGGCTTGAAACAAAACCTACTAAGCATTTCTCAGATATGCGATAACAACCATAGTGTGAAGTTTTCTAAACAAGGTTGTGAGATACTTAATAAAAAGGGTTCTGTTATATTAACTGGTCGCAGAACTTCTGAAAACTGTTACATCGTTAGTGATGCAAGCTTCTACTCAATCATGTTACATGGTCCATATCGATGAGACTAAATTATGGCATAAACGCCTTGGACATGTACACTATCAGAACTTATTTAGATTGAGAAAAAGAGAACTAATTAGAGGTCTACCCAAATTGTAAAGAGTAGACAAAATATGTGGTGAATGCCAATTAGGCAAACAGACTAGGAGCTCTCACAAGAAAGTGAACTCCAATACCACATCTAGACCACTCGAGCTTCTCCACATGGATCTTATTGGACCAACCAGATTGGAGAGTCGAGGAGGTAAAAAATACAACTTGGTTATCGTAGATGACTATACCAGATTCACTTGGGTATCTTTCTTAAGACAAAACTGAAACCCTGGATGAAGTGAAAAAGGTCATTAAACGAATCAAAAATGAGAAAGGTTGTCATGTTAGTAAGATTCGTAGTGATCATGGATCTGAATTCGAAAATAATAGTTTTGAGAAATTCTGTAGCGATCAGGGAATATCGCATGAATTTTCTGCGCCCAAAACACCGCAACAAAATGGTATAGTTGAAAGAAAAAACAAAGTACTTCAGGATATGGCTAATGTTATGTTGAATAGCATGAAGCTCTCTAGAAATCTTTGGGCTGAAGCAGTTAATACCACATGTTATATTATTAATCGGGTTTATACCAGTAAATCTGATAATAAGACTACTTATGAATTATGGTTTGAAAAGAAACCTACTGTCAAATACTTTTGGGTTTTTGGCAGCAAGTGTTATATTTTACGTGATCGTGAAATTTTGGGAAAGTTTGATACGAAGAGTGATGAAGGTATTTTCTTGGTTATTCTTTGAATAGTCGAGCTTATAAGGTTCTAAATAAGAGAACTGGTGTGATTCAAGAGTCCATCAATGTGGTCATTGATGATCATTTGAATACACCAGCTCCGAGTTCAGATGATGATGAAACTCTTATCATCGACAATCAAGATACCTCATCAAGTCAAAAAGAGTCTAAACCAAGGACTGTCAAAGATCATCCAACCAATCAAATTTTTAAAAACCCTCTCACTGGAGTTCGTACTCACAAAAAACTTGAGAACATATGTAATTATGTTTGTTTTACATCCCAAATAGAACCGGTCAATGTGAAAGAAGCACTTTCTGACGAAAATTGGATAATTGCTATGCAGGATGAACTTAATCAATTTGTTCGTAATGATGTCTAGTATCTTGTTCCTAGACCTAAAGAAAAACACATTATTGGAACAAAATGGATCTTTAAAAATAAGTCTGATGAACTTGGAAATATAATACGAAATAAGGCTAGACTGGTTGTACAAGGGTACACTCAGATTGAAGGAATCGATTACGATGAAACCTTTACTCCAGTCGCTCGCCTTGAATCAATCAGACTTTTTATTTCCATCGCATGCTTTAGAAAATTTAAGATTTATCAGATGGATGTAAAGAGTGCCTTCTTAAATGGCGATTTACATGAAGAGGTGTATGTTGAACAACCTTCAGGGTTTGAAGACCCCAAGTTATCTAACCATGTATTTCGTCTCAAAAAGGCTCTCTATGGTCTAAAACAAGCGCCCAGGGCATGGTATGAGAAATTGACTAAATTCTTACTTAGTCATAGCTTTCAAGTAGGAAGTGTTGATAAGATGCTCTTTGTTAAGAAACATAACAATGATATTTTGATGGTTCAAATTTATGTTGATGATATTATTTATGGATCAACTTGCTCTAATATGTCTATTGAGTTTACAGAGTTAATGAAATCTAGGTTCAAAATGAGCATGGTTGGAGAACTAAACTATTTCCTAGGGTTGCAAGTAAAACAACAACCTGATGGAATTTTTATTTCCCAAACCAAATATACTTCAAACTTGGTTAAAAGGTTTGGATTTGAGAATGGTAAGAACTTTGATACTCCTATGAGAACAATGTTAAGACTCTCAAAAGACTCTACAGGTAAAGATATAGATCCTAAACTATATCGTAGTATGATTAGTAGTTTATTGTATCTAACTGCTAGTAGACCTGATATCGCATTAAGTGTTGGTATTTGTACAAGATATCAGTTTAATTCCAAGGAATCATATCTTACTGCTGTTAAACGGATTATTAGATATGTCGCAAGTACTATAAATCTGGGTCTTTGGTATCCTTTTGATACTAGTGTTCAATTAACCGGGTACTCAAATGCTGATTAGGCCGGTAATATCGATGATAGAAAATCAACCAGTGGTGGTTGCTTTTGCATTGGAAATTGCTTAGTTTCTTGGTTCAGCAAGAAGCAAAGCTCAATATCGCTCTCCACTGCT
This sequence comes from Magnolia kwangsiensis, assembly GCA_037074715.1. Classification (NCBI taxonomy): domain Eukaryota; kingdom Viridiplantae; phylum Streptophyta; class Magnoliopsida; order Magnoliales; family Magnoliaceae; genus Magnolia; species Magnolia kwangsiensis. The sequence continues at coordinate 80,695,976 of CM073589.1, read as the reverse complement.
GAGGCTGAGTATATTGCAGCTGGATATGCATGTACTCAACTAATTTGGATGAAACGCATGCTAAGCGATTATGGAATTAATCAAAATTCAATGATCTTACATTGTGATAATTCCAGTGCTATAAATATTTCCAAAAATCCAATCCAGCATTCACGTACTGAGCACATTGACATTAGGTATCATTACATTCATGAGTTGGTTGAAGAAAAAGTTATTTTCTTGGAATATATACTAACTGAAACTCAACTTGTTGATATATTTACTAAATCGCTCGACAAAAGCAGGTTTAATAAATTAAAATTTGATCTTGGTATGTGCATTTTACAGTGAGTATTCTTGCTTACATCAAAGTGTATTATATTTAGTATTATTTGTATTTAAATTTTATTTTTTTACATTAAATATGTATTTTTGGTTGATGTTCGGCCGGTCGTATCAGTACATGACCAGTCGTGGTACGACCGGTCATAAACATCACTCGACCGGTCGTAGAGCTCATAAACATGATATATTTTGGGGAAAACCTCCTTCTTCTTCATTTTCACTCCGACTTACGACGAGTCGTGGCTTGACTAGTCATAGGATTTCTTATATTTCTTCAAGGTTAGTCCTATTCCTACATTTTTCTTGAAGTTTGATGTTCTCTATGCTTTGATTTGATCATTGTGTAGCTTGGTTTCATCTTTTGTTGGGTTTTTCAAGGGTTTCTTCTTAAATTGCTGATCTAGAGAAAACTCATCCTTCTTTTTGTGCATTTCTCTTGCTCTTAGTATATCTTGTTGAAGATGGATGCTAGAGGGAAGAAGAAAACATCTCGTGGTCCATCCTCATCTAGATCTACATCGATAACAAAACGACATCTTCGGTCACCCGAAGATGATCCTCAAGATGTACGGGATTTGCGTGTCCGTAAGCTTATTGTTGAGCATCCCGCTGATCTCAATCACATTGCTAGATATGATATTATTCCTCTCCTTGAATCTGTTGGCTGGGCTAATATTTTATTTTGGGGTAGGCCTACATACCAATCAATTGCACAATCAATGGTTGCATGTATCTCAAAATTCTCCGTTAATAATTTAACATTTTCAAATGATACTAGAGAAGGGAAATTTGAAGTAGACCGTCATTTGATATTGGGTATTATGGATATACCCGTTAATGATGAAGGTATTCTGATTCATACTCTATATGACAAACCATCTGAATCGAAAAAATATATGTTGACAAGAGACCTATGCAAAATTAATGTGTAAGGAACACACAAAGGGAATGCGCTTCCTTTAAAATACTTGTTACCCAGATACAGAGTGTTACACCGTATATTTATTTTAAATTTGTATCCTCGGTCCGGTAATAAAATCGAGTTGACTTCTTTCATGGTTCGTGTATTGCATTCTATTTCTTCTGGTACCAAGGTCTGGCTTCCTTCATTGATCTGTCATTTTATCATACAGTTTCGTCTCCATCCGGGTTATAGTGATATTCCGTTTGGTTATCTTATGACTGTGTTAGCCACTCATATACTTGTCGATACACCTATTAATGAGGCACCCATTCATCATCTTATTTTCAACAATTCCAATCTTAATCAGATGAAGTTGGATTTGCTTCCTGGTCAAGTTGATGAAGGTGGTGTTGGTGATGATGGTGGTGAAGCTGGAAATGAAGGGGAAGCTGGCGATCTTCCTCAACAGGATGTTAATATGGATGGGTTATTTGATGAGATAGAAACTGATTCGCCAAATGATCCTGATTTCGATCCATTTAAATATGATGCACGCCTTCGTACATTGGAGGAGAAGGTTGATAACATGAGTGTCACCCACAATATGCAGTTTAAATATATGCAAAAATATCTTCGTCGTATTAATAGGGGCTTACATCAGATTGATCTTACTATCCCTGCCCCCTCCTCTGGATCTGATTAGGAGAATTATCTTTTGGATTGTATAAAATTATCTTATCTTTTATTTTGGATATTGTATTAACTTGGTTATGGCTTGATGATTCTGGTTTATATTTTGAAATATGTTATGTCCTTTCATATTTCTTTCTCATTATCTTCTATTTATTATTCTCTATGTTGTTGTGACTTTCCTATTGTGCCTTTCCCTTGTGATTTTGTGACAAAAAGGGGGAGTAGTATGGTAAAGGGGAGTAGTATGGAAAGGGGGAGTAATTTGTTTAGATTGATTGATTGAGAAGGATATGTGGATTGAGAATATGGAGTCTTGATGTTTACAAGTTGTTTATTGTTTACATGAGCAGTACTCGTATCTCTCAGGGGGAGTAGAGTAATTTGTATGATGTTGCTCTTATATGTATGATATGTGTTTTATCACAAATTTGACAAAGGGGGAGATTGTAAGTGCTATGATTTCATATCCCTTTGGTTGTCAAATTTTGTGGTGCCAAAACCTATATCTATGTCTTATATATCTTGTGTTTCATGTTTGAGACTATTCATTGCTTCAAGACATCGTATTTCAAGAGAAGAACTTAAATGAAGAAAGTTTTAAGTCATGGATGAAGAATTCAAGAATAGAAGTCTCCAAGTATGCATGTTCAAGATTCAAACAAGTACAAGTATATAAGAAGACTTTATCAAGTCAAGAAAGGATCAAGCTCGAGAAGGCCTACAACAAGATTCATAAATTCTCAAGCTTCTCTTGAGGGTCATCTGAGTGTACAGACTATCAATGTCCATTTCACTTTTAAGGTTTGTTTGACCTTAGATTGACCTTAGGATGGGCTTTACTGTAGGTCATTCTGGATACATAATTCATATATTTTAATATGCTTGTTCGGGCTGTTCTAAGACCAGTCCTAGGGACTTCAAGACCAGTCCTAGCTCTGCTACAACCAGTCTTAAGTTTTTCAGGACCAGTCCTAAGTTGTTGAAGATTTTTAAATTTTTCTGGTTGTCCTACGACCAATCCTAGACATCCTTCGACCAGTCCTGTGAGTTTTACGACTTGTCCTTCGACCGGTCTTAGCCCTACGACTCAAACTCCAGAAACTAATGTGGGGGTCCTACGACCAGTCATAGGTGGCCCACGACCAGTCGTAGGTAGCCCACAACCGGTCGTAGGCTACCCAGGACCAGTCGTGGAACAGCTAATCCTTATCCCGCGAAAATATTTGAAATTCTTTGAAGCTACGACCAGTCCTAGGATCCTAAGACCAGTCGTAGATGAGATTTTTCAGGCTATAAATAGAGCACGAACTTCAGAGTCTTTCAATTCAATTCAACTCAATTCAAGCAATCTTTAGGCTATACTCTGAGATAAGTTCGTGTTTGTTTTTAAGCTGCTTTGTGCTCATTTAATATTCCTTTTTCTAGCTTGTTTATTATTTGATTTTGATCTACATTCCAATCTTATTTGAAAAGGGAAATTTCTGATATTCCTTCTTCTTGGATTCAAAATAAAATAGAACTAGCCCTTTTGATTTAAAATCAATTAGACTTAGAACCATTCTTAAAGTGAGTTTTGGACTTTGAACGTTGCATCAAACTTCTACTCCGATTGGTTCTACCGGGATACTTCAAAAGGAGATTCAGGTATTTTTACATTTGTGTAATTTACATTCTTTGGTTTTGTTTGAGATTTTCCAGAAAAATCTCATTGTTTTGGTTATCTGAGGAGAGCCAGAAAACTCAGATTGTGTGGGTTTTTGGATTGTGTAAGCCCGAGATAAAAAGACACAATTGTGAAGGTTTTAGGTAAACCTGTGAAACCTATTTTGATAGTGCATGATAATATCCCCTGTGTGAGGATATTAGGAGTGGAGTAGCATTTTGTATGGCTATTGGATAACAGTTGGTGTACACACAGGCGAACCACTATATATCGTTGTGTTGTGGATGTGCTTTATTCTTTCATTCCTTTATTCATTCAGTTTTGTGGATTGTATTTGTGGATGAATGTTGTAATCATTTTATTTCAAGCAATTGTGAGAATGTTGTAATAACTTAGGATTTATTTCTGCAAGTTATTTTGGTTTCCTTGCTTTTTATTTGTCATTGGTTTGTGATATAAAGGACGTTCTAGAAATAAGGTTGTCCTACCTTAAACCTTTGGTTTTTGGTGTAAGGTTGTCCTTAAAACTGATATAGTATCATTCTCTTAATTCTATGTTATTGAGATTACTTTTAATTCAGCATTGTGCTTTATTTCTTTTATTATTCCACTGTTTTTAGTTTTATTTGGCATTGCCCTATTCACTCCCCCTCTATGGCATATAGCTAGGCTCTTTCAAGTGGTATCAGAGCCTAATAGCTCGTGCTTATTTTTTATGTATTAGATTTATTTCCTGAGCTCACGATCTAAGCTATATTAAGATGTCAAATTTTAATAGCCTATCCGTCACTAGGCCACCACCCTTTAATGGCACAAACTGGTGGTTAGCATGGATATAGAATAAATACTTCATGGTGGGGTGCATCATGGTGGGCCACACACATATTATCACCAATCATAAGAAGAAGAAGAAGAGAGAGAGAGATCAGCATAGTGGAGGGACCTCGCCACTATGGGCCCCTCTTAGATCACAACACATACATCAAAGTGGGTCTCATCATAAGTGGGCCCTAAATAAAAATCACGATCTAGAGCTACAAACACCCACCATTGGATCTTCTTATTCCGATGGAATGCCAAACTCCTTGGCTCTCTCTTTAATGAAGCTTGATGAAGGTTGAAGGCTTTTGATGGGAGGGCCACACTTGGCTCTCTTGGAGCTTAGAATTGCTTAGACGGCCAACCTCTTTGGTTGCTTGGAAAAGTGAGTAAAGACAAAGAGAGAGAGAGAGAGAGAGAGAGAGAGAGAGAGAGGGGGTGGTTATAAGAGAGAAGTGATGGGTGTGAGTGATGGATGGAGTGATGTAAGAGTTGACTTTGGGATAGCTTGTGTAAGAGGGGTTTAGGTTATGTAAGAGGGGTGACATGTGAGATATGGTTGTGATGGGTTGAGTGATGGGTTGTGTACTTGATTGATTGATGTCATGGATTGTAGAGATTCTCTTAGGATTGCAAATACACGGCGTTTGTTCGAGATAAACACGGGCCCACATCTCCTGGCCTGGGTATCGTATCGGTGCACAAGACGCGACATTAGAACCATGGCAAAGACACGGTCATAATGGTACAAGTCTCGGGTTAAGCCAACTCAAAATTATAGGATGTGACTAAAGGTTGGCACGCAAATGTTGTCTACAGATCGCAGGTTATAGGAATTCGATGAGGAGGATCGCGTATGTCTAGGGAATGGTACAGACTAGGATACAGGCCTTACAGAGGGAACATGAGAGAGAAGCACCTCATTGCTGAGTCCAGCCAGTCACCAAGTTCTAATTGTTGCTGGCCTTGTTTGCTTAGTTTGTGTTGATGGGTAGGAAGAAAGAAGAGGATCGAGTCACGAGGTGATCGCTCAACTCCAAGTCACATTAAATCGCCTCAGGTCAAACTGAGTCGACTGACGTAAGTTAACTTTTCCTCCCAAATTAGATTGTTTTAGTTTGTCATTATCATTGGTATCACCCTAACAATCATGATTATTAAGCATGAATAGCTATTAGCATGTTACGTATACTCGTATTAGTTATTATAAACAAAACCATGACTATTAGACATAATATTTTATTTAGCATTTTTAAAACTCATCATTAACAATGGATTTACACTAATTATTAACATCATAATGATTATTATAACCATATTAGCTAACGCTAATGATATCATTAATGATAATAATTATGTTGTTATAATTATTTATACACTAACTAGAGTTCAAATCTTAAAATTTACCTAGACCTAAACTCAAGGATGAAATCCTAGACCTAGGTAATCCAAACCCTAGGTTGGGACTTTAACCATAAATTGTGTGTTAAACTTGGATCTAACCGTAGAATTTTACAATTTATGGTAGGATTTGATTCTAATGGCACACACATTCCCTAGCGACACTAGTGGACGATTCGACACGTAAGGTGATGACTTCTTCCCCTTAAGCTTTTCATTTTCCTATTAGCTTAAGTAATTGTTTATGCTTTAATTTTGGTTAATAATTGATATCTCTATCTCATAATTATTTGTACCAGTTGTTGGAGTTGAATTCTAGATTATGTGCTCAATAATGATCTTGCATGAGGATCTATATGTTGCACTTGTATATTTTCTCACGCTTGTGGATTGCTTGTGAAACTTGAATTGGTACATCGTGGGAAAACTCCACTAATAGATGTACATCCAGACTTGGGATGTAACTTAATTGATTGTGATTATAATGGACCTTCGACTTGGTGGTTACGTGAATGATGGTTTAGATGGAATATTAATATGGTCCTACCATCCATGGGTTTTCATGTCTAAGTAATTTTTTAGGATGATCTTTTATCCCATAATTTTGATAAATCCCTATGCGGCTTCGATTTGGTATTTGCCCTATGTGACTTAGTTTTGATATTTTTCCTATGTGGCTTTATTTTGGTATTTTCCCTATATAGACTCGATGTATTATTTTGGGTAACCATGCGATGGTAAGTCCCATATATTGAATTTGATTGGCTACTAGTGGATGGGCTCCCATTAAACATCTTAAGCTGGTATTCTCATGAGCCGGGGATGGTGGTCATGAGACATTATGTTTAAGATGTCGACCTACGCTGGGGGATGAACCCCCCCCCTCCCCCCCATAGTGACCTTTGAGCTTTCTTAAATTGGCTGGTTGTAAATGGAATAATAATGGTTGGCTAATCATACATTCATAGCATATGGTCGATGAGGAGTTGCTAATTCTGAGTGATCTATCACATGCTTATAGGATTTAGTTGGGGTATCATTTCACTAGCTCCCAAACCACCGACTATCAGCCCACTTTCGGTGAGCTTAGAACTACACATGTACGATGTACTTTCACTGGTAACCGGCCACATACATGAGTTTTGCCCAAAAGCTAACTGGATGAGCATCCCTAGTTAATGTGCACTCACACATCCATGCATTTAATAAGACTGCATCGTGTATAGTTTTGAATATTTTTTTATATAACTATGCTTACCTAATGCAGCGGTGTGTAATTTTAAGGGAAATTCACAGTGAGATGGCCACTCATTCATCAAATATATAACCATACAGGTAGCACGGGTGGCCTAGATGATATTCATGTTCATATTGATAAGGAGCAGGGTACAATTGTCGAGGATGCATGATTGTATTTAACAAGAGTTGCTACATGATTTTACAGCTCAAGATTTGTTATAATTTAGTTTGTTTCACATGCGATATTATTTCATTTTGTAATTGTAAGTATTGGGACATTGGTTTGTATAAGTCATTATGGGTAGACGCTCTTATATTTTGAATATAAATATAAATTTTTCTTTATGTTTGATTTGTCCATCTACCACTAAACTATTAACTCTGAAAGAAAAATAAAAGAATATATATATACCTAAATTTGACTATCTTTAAAGGTTAATGCCCGATTTTTTGGAGAATGATTCATATACTCGGGTTCCGAAAACATGGGGCGTTACATCACATCTCAATCAAGCCTAGAACATAGTTCATTCTACACATTCCAACATATTGTATACCATCATCCACATTTTTAGCTCTCTATTTTTATGCATTTTTCACTTATCTTGTCTACCGGTCCGAGGTCACTTGAATCAGCTTCGCAAGTGTCATGCCCCAAACCTGAAAATCGAATTCAGAGGAATCCCGATCACCAAATCCGGTGCCGACAGTCTCCGTAGTACCCCATTCTCGGCTCCTAGCATTTATGTGCTAGATTCCGATCCTGAGATCCTACAAGGAGGAATTTTTTTTTGTACATTTAACTCGTAATAAGCATAACCATAAGATTACCCAATTCACAAAGGTAATATCATCATCACATATTCACTAATATAATCATTTGAGTACAATACTGAAAGGAAAATACATATATCAAAATCAAGCTTCGGAAGACCACTGCATGCTCCAAGCTCGACGTTGTTGCAACCTAACTTTACCTGCACGCATCTATCGTGCATAAGCTTATAGAAAGCTTAGAGGGTGGTGTAAGTGTGTGCATAAGGTAAGTGTCAAGTATTCAATACAGTGCCTTAATCATACAATACTAGAAACACTGGTAATCCATAAATCATACAATGTCGGAATAAGCAGAGATACTGACAAGAGCAGAAATTATCAGAGTAAACCGAAATACTGACAAGATCATAAATCATACGATAACAGAATAAGCAAAAATACGGACAAGTCCATGAGTCAATCAATATCAGAATACACAATATAGGACAGCTATGTAAATGATGAGTCATAAATAATCAAATATCGGATGACAAGGATATAATGCAATATACGATTCGGAATAGCTAACAAATATCATCACTCTCATCTAAGTCACAGGAATACAGAAAGATAGCAACCCAAAATGCCATATGCCGAGGATGTAATGCAATATGCAAATATGATGCTAATAGCATGACCATGCTGGATTGTGAAGTCGGGATAATAGTACGTAGTATCGTAGGCTAAGGGATCCATCATAAGGGACTTCTATCCAAACCAGTCTCATACCTAAATTTGGATAGTCAGACTCAATGTGGTAAACTCCTGATCTCAGGTTAGTGCGCGCCCCAACCGAAATCCTTGCCATAACGAAGGTACACAACAATTAGTTGCGCACCACCAGCTTGAGTGAATAGTGAATGAATGAATGAATGAGTATGCAACTCCTACTCACTAAATCCACATATCAGTACAGTTCATCTCTGGGATCATCACCGAGGTTTAGTACACTCCAATGGCACTATCTCTCTCCCAGCAGCACAGTCCAAGAGAGCGTAAGAAACCTCACTATCCGCTTGGCCAATAGTCTGCCAATACCTATCCGACACGTCGATAGCGGATCCATTCATGAGCTGGTCAAACTCAGCCTAGTGATGCCTCTTACCCTCGGGCGAGTAAGGCCACACCCCTTTCCAACCGACCACGACACAGTGGGAGACGCGGCCTCCTAGTATTCGGCCCCCATGCGCTCATATATCCACTCGGTCTCGACGTTGGAGTCATCTCCTAGCCACGGAGGTTTAGGGACTTTCACCCAGGGACATCTATGGCGCCTGTATTCTAGAACCAAACATTTTCGGTGTCCCGTTTGGCCATCCATGATATGCCTGTGGAGGCTACGACCTCGATGTTGCTAGGGCGTATAACACACTATGCAAGATGCATGAGTCCTACAATCCAGTCATGCATCAATCCTTTGCATGCCATGCGCTCATGTGAGATAACCTCTGCCTATCAGGGAGCTTCATATCAACATATTCAATGACAAATGCAATGATTAACCACAGCTCATAACAAACATGCAGATGATGTGTATAGGCATGAATCATGATGTCATGTTGTCACATACTCGTAGTCAGTATCGATAATAGATGCCGATGATCGACATCGATAACTGGTCTAATAAAGAGGCCTAAGGAAATGTCACAATGTGGACATTTAACCATCATTGTCCATCAATGTGGACATTTAACCAACATTGCTCCCGAGGAGTGGCTCATGACCTCACACAAGGGCCTCACATACACATCGTCATGGGCCGCATCAAGTGGGCTTCATATACAACACATCGAGCCTCATCAAATGAGTCATAAATACTTCACATCGGGCCAAACTACCACGCCCTCGAATACATAATAAAGGGGGTGCAACACATGGGCCGTAACAATGGGCCCCCAATGCGTCACTATGGGCCTTAATACACACAGTAGGCCACCACCCATGAGCTTCAAATATATCATAATGGGCCTCGTATACATCAAGTGGGCCGCATCAATGCGCCGCACTAATGGACCCTCATATACATTACAATGGGCCACAACCCATGGCTTCATACCAGGTTCTCAAGAAACAGCCCAAGGCCCACACAACAAATGGGCATTATCCACAATATTTTACGCACTATGTTGGACTCCAAGCAATGGCCCAAGGCCTAAATGCATCAAAATGGACTACATGAGGGCAGCCTATGGCCCAAAACATCATGGTCAAGGAGAACATCCTACCCATGTATTATGTCGGACTTAATGGGTTACCCACCTATCACAATTAAATAGCCAAGGTATAACCAACATCCACCAATGTGTGTTTTACAATTCAGCCCAATACTAGGCAAGTTGGGTGGGTGGCAAGGATTTAGTCACACATATTATATTGGGCCCTTATGGGGCAGCCCATAAAACCCAACAAAATAGATGGGCAGCACATGCAACACATTCATCATAATAGGCCCTCATGGGGCAGCCCGTGGCCAGGGAGCTGATAAATAATGTGCTTCCAATACACGCATCAAGGTGGGCGTCACAACTTTACAACGGACAGCCAATCATACAACAAATGGGGTCCCTGCACGTCATAAATTACCTCGCCAAGGTGGCCATCATGAATATGGTACATTTAACATGGTACGGCCCGATTGGAATATGGAATCTAACTCATAATGGGGTCCATAGCCCATACACAATATGGTAAACGGATGGATAGCACGGGATGTCTACCACTCAAATCACAAGGTTTAGTAACAGTCCTTTTAAGACATACACAAGGTGAGCCTTACTAGGCAAAGATACAACCTACAAGCAAAAAGGTCCACTCAAGATTTTGGGCACACCACAACCTGAGGGTTTAAGTACAAGATTTAGATACTCTATTAAGTTCTTTGGGAAGGTGGTGGACCTCATATAAAATTTCTATCAGACAGATTTGAAACTACGTGGGGTTTGCTTATGATGGAGGAAAATATTTATATTATAGTTTTATGTATTGTAACACCCCAGATTTTTGCCAACCTAGGGTTAGACGTCCTTAGGCAATGGATCAACCATAACACCTTCATAACCTCTCAAAACCCAATTCCAAAGCTAAATAAATCATTTAAAACCTAATTCTTTAGAAATTTAACGTGAATTAGCCAGCGCTACACTAGATTTCCTACAAAATTAGCACCAACCACTTTAAATACGATCTGTAAGACCCAAAACCTATAGAATCATTGACTCTACCTTATCCTGAAACCTAGGATCAAACTCTAAACCCATTTACTCTCAGGAACCCTTTGAAACTTTGTATTGGATCTATACCGCGCGTCGAAAGTCCGATGTCTATAACCTTAGACCATTACGACCGCTTAGCTGGACTTGACAATCGTTTCAAAAATCAAGCCCAACTGAAGTTCTGAGGCTATTTCATTGAGCCTGGAGCAAGGAGTGTGAGAAAGAGTGAAATTCATAAAAAATTAAATGTGATTTAAATAAATCTGGCACGTTTCGCTTGCGGGTTAAGTATAAGCATTCAGACCGTCAAAATCTGACCCAAATACACCCTCGGATCAGGGAACATTTCTCACTCAGGTCAGTGTACTTGGAATCCTCGATCGAGTCTCAGTGACCGCTGAACTGAAACTGGTCCGCCACGTGTGATCTGGGAACACTATCAGGATGAAAACTTAATGTGATTAGGATCCAATATCCATGAGCTTAAGTCCGACCGCATTTGGTCAGGGGACCTCCAGAAACGTTCTTTTGGATCGGGAAAGAACCGATTTGTCTGTAACCCAAGTATACCTTGACTTAGAGTCTGTTTTGGTTATGTTTGGGCTTATAAAAGGGCCTTAAACCCTTAGTTTTCTAACACATACGAATTTGGAGAAAACCCTAGGAGAGAAGAGAGAAAAGAGAGAGAGTGAGGGAGAAGCTAGGGCTTTCTCCAGGGATTCGTCCCTGCTGCTCCACGTGCCAAAGTCATCCACCTGTATTTCTATTCTGAAGATTCTGGTTTCGTTCTTGTAAGAAAATCCTAACCTGTTTTAGGGTTTCTATCGATGCAAGTAGCTAAGTAGCTGACTCACCTTGTGTTATAGGTCGTCATATCGACGTTGACGGAAGCGTAGAATACCTATTCAATTCATTACGCTTTTACGGCGTAAGGTACGGATTTTAGACGCTTAGATTACCTATTTTCAAAGCTTTCAATATTGTTTAATGGTAGATTACTGATAAGGGTGTTGTTTGACATGTAGAACATGATGTCCATTTTTCATTTCGAATATGTATGAAGAATATGAGATTTACGGTATTTTAGGTATTTGTAGGAAATACGGTATGCGTACGTATTTTACTGATATGATTGTCATGAGTATTTACCGTGTACTTATACTAATTATACGTGTATGATCTGTTTGGCGAAGAGATTCGCCCTAATGCACATATTGGCCGACATATGCTATGTAGACTAATGTGTGTAGACTAAGTGTTTGTCGAAATGCCTAAATCAATATGATTTATGCTTGCCATATGTTTTGAATGTAAGAACATGATTGTTGTGTATTAGACATCTCCTGGATATAAGGATCTGTCATATTATATGCTGAAATCAACATACGTCAAGTACGTTGGAGTTGTGTAGTCTAAGTGTTTGTGTAAATGTATGTATTAGTAAATATTGAGTATATGGTGTTGTAGATTAGCGTTGAGACTGGATTCTCAACTAATTTGATGATGTACATGTTTTCCTCCATGCTTGTTGTATTTCAATTAATTACCTTATGTGTGAAGTACTCGTGTATGGTTAACTGCTTATGATGTATGTTATAACATGCTGATAACATGCTGAAATTTCTTATATTTCAATTCTTTCTCTCTCATATGATTATTGATTTAGATTACAAGTGTTTGGGGCTATACTCTAGCCCAGGAACTCGGTAACAGTTTAGAATTCGTGGTTGGATTCTATTCACCATGAAGGATGTGTATGACGAACCCGAGTCGTACTAGAGTCGTCGGCAGTGGTTAGGCCACACGAAGTGCTTGTGCACTTTATGTCGGTCGATTCAACGTACGCTCGTGCTAGTCGGACTCATCAAGTAACCCGACTGACCATTATATATTCACCTTATATTGGTCATAACTACTTGAACCTAGGGTACTGAACTTACCAGTGATAACCCTGATAACCGTGGTACCTTGATCCACTAAGACTCATAAGCCAGGCATGGTGGTATGGGACACCGTGGTCGAGCTGTCGGCCTACGCTGGGGCCACAAACCTCCCCGTAGTGACCAATGAGCAACCCAGACTCGTGAGAAGATTATGGTGGTATGGGACACTATATTCTTGTTATCGGCCTACACTGATAAGGTGATGGGGGAACGGTGCAACGAGTGTGTGCAACAGCCCTGACAGCCCTTTGTAGTGACCTCAAGCGTACTCTGAGTCTACGTGAGACGACGACCCTTCCATAGCGACAAGAGTACAACTTGACCTGTATTGATAAGGTGATGGGGGAGTGGAGCAACGAGTGCGTGCAATAGCCTTGGCAGCCCTTGCAGCGACCTAGAAATATATCATCGTATGAGACTACTACGAGTGACGACCCTAGAAAGGATCCTTGTTGGGAATGATATAAGGGAAGTACCCTAGTTTCCCATTCTTGCTGTATGAAAAGGACTAATAACAACTCGGTAATCATATTCATATCGCACTACATGTGTCTGGAAGATGTGGAGCACTGAGGGAAGAAAGCATGCCACGGACGTAAGATGGTGTCGCATGAGGGAGTATGTCGGTGAGGGCATCCATCATGTCATTTCATTCTTGCATTAATCACAGTGTTTAGGAATGTTTGATTACTTTCTTTACCATTATCGCGTGATTGATTTGATAACATGTTAACCTTTGCTCTATGATTCCACTGAGTTAGCTACTCACTCCCACGTTACGGGATGGTGTTCCGGACACCCATCAGTCCTTATTTTAGTTTCAGATGATGGCGATGCTTGCGAAGCGGAGCCGGACTTTATGATGATGAGGAGGATTCCTCTTATATGCAGGTTCTGATTGACGGGATTACAGGAAGGTTGATTAGACGCCATGACACTTGTCATTTTATATTTTTTTTGAGCACTCATGTATATTCTTTTTGATCATTTTTGGAGTATATATGTATATGTTTAACCTGGTAACATGTTCACACTTTGGAGACTTACAATAGTTCATATATTATATATATTTATCACATTCTTCCGCTTGCAAATTTAACTGTCTCTGGAGTATGATATGCTATTTTGGCTTAGTCTCAATCTTGTTTAATGCCACTCTACAGACAACATGCATTCATCATTATCTATGTTGCATAAGTGATGTTCTGGAACTCGGGAGTTGGGTTTCTACCCGACCCCCAATTTTCAGGGCGTTACATGTATGAGTACTAAAACCCGTGAGGTAGCCCTCCTTGATCATGTACGCATAAGTTCTGTGAAGGCCCAAACAATGGTGCTTGGGAGAGGTGCAGAAAATATGTGCAGAAATGACTTTTGGCCATTTTTGGGCGTATCCCATGATTAGGTGGGGCCACCTTTTGGAATGCCATTAGGTGTCATAGGTAACCCTATGTATTTACTTCAAAACACAAAAGGTTCAGCCTACTGGGCGTACACATACGATATTTGGCACAAGGCCAAACATGGGTATTTGAATTTTCTGCACAAAATTTCCTTCACAACTATGCCTAACACCACTTTGAGATCCACTCTCCAACCGTGTGGGATCTTCTTTAACCCAATTAAAATATTATTCCTCTATTAAGTGGTATATTTTGAAAGCTTCAAGTGGTGTTTAACTCATATCTTGTACGTGGGGTCCAGTTCGGACGCCCAAAGTTGGTTTAAAATTGAGAAAATTGGACGTGCATTTCAGAAGTGGATTTGTCCCATTTTTAGGCCCTATTTTCAAACACTTGGGATCCGTTCTAGATAGAGTCATAGGGCATATTGATACTCTGACATGTGGAAGAAACATCCCCCATAGTAGGCCTCGACGGATTTGTATACATGAATTTTGGCATAAGGCTGAACATGACCCGCTGAAATTCCTGCACAAAATTTTCTAGACAATCGTCCTAAACTCTAGTTTTCTAGGTATTAGGATGGGCCATGAATTCCAGGTGGTGGCCCACACATATCTAAATGTGGGGCCCACCACGGATGCCTAAGAATGGCTCAAATTCCAACAAAAAAATCAGGTATAGGTTCAAAGGTCATATGCATCTTAACAAGACAAAAGAAAAACTTATAGTAGATTTTTTTACCTCATGCATACATCAGAGTGGGCCCAATCTAGGTGGGCCATACAATCAAGAACCACCAGTTCAATGACCATGAACAAATATAAGGGAAAAGGGAATAAATCAAGCATACATGCAATTGTCCTATTTGGCATTAAAAAAAAGGCACACACCACCGTCTCCATGGTAGTCCATATGGACAGCCTGATCATCCACATACGTCAAGCGTGGGTTCCACTTCCAGGTGTGAATGGCATGAAAGAAACACTTATATCAGTGGGTCCCACCCTTGGACAGATAGCTGGGATATAACCCATACCTCATGATGGAACCATGGAACTTGCTGCATCAGTGCAGTAGCAGCTGCTGCATCCAGACCCACAACAGACGGACAGTGTGGTCTGAAACACATATACAAAGGTGGGTCCACATGTGTGGGCCACACGATGGATGGATGGAGTGGATTAAATCCAATTCACATAGTAGACCCAACAGTTGTTGGATGTTAGTCCAACAGCAGGTGAATCAGCCTGATATTGGACCGTTGGATCTGGCCATCTAGGCGTTAAATCTGCTTCAAAAATAGGGCCCATGGTCCTGTATGATATGGAAAGAATGGATGGATGGTGTGAGTGCACTGCACACATCAAGGTGGGGTCCATGCATGTGGCCCACCAGCGCTGGAATCAGGCTGGTATCTGTTTTATCCTACCGTCCAGACGGTCAACAGTCTGGACAGTTTTGCTGCTGCTGGTGCAGCCCACAGAACCTAGGATCTGGGCCATGTAGACGAACGGCTGAGGATACAGAGTACACACATCGGCAATGTGGCCCACTCGTTTGGGATTAAGCCGATATTTGTTTTCTTCTCCATCCAGACCTGCTAGACGGTCTAGGCGGTAACCTTCCAGCAGCTCCTGGCTGGTCACGGCCCACCCGTCCTTGTTAGATCTGGCTACAATGCTGATGGGCGTTGTGGCTACATCCCCATACATATACCACAAGGTAGGGTCCATGTCAGTGGGGCCCACTAGCACCGAGTTAATCTAATATTTGTGTTTTTCCTTCAAACAGAGCCTCAGCGAGGTACACCTGTTGGGCGGGCAGAATGGATAAAATACACCTACATGGTGGGCCCCACCCATAGACTATCCACCAGGAGAGTGGGACACATCCAGGTGGGCCCCGAAGATGGACGGCTGGAGTAGATGAAAACATACATATCACGGTGGCCTGCAGCAAGATAGCAATCTGCTACTGGATCTGGCTCATCTTGGGCTCACGTCCATGGTCTCTCCAAATGGACAGCGAGGATACAGAGTAGTACATCAAGTTGGGGTCCATGAGGGTGGGCCACCCCACTCCAGCAAGAAAATCAAACTAATGTTTACGATTTCCCTACATCCAAACGGCCTTGCATGACCAGTCGGTCATGCAGGCCCACACAGCCAGCAACACAGTTCACTTGTTGGACTGTGTGGATGGAGTATATACATCAAAGTGGGGTCCACGCAGTGGCCCACTGAGTTTGAAAGACAAGATAATATTTATGTTTTTCTCTCCATCCGAGCCTGTGTGACCGACTGGCCACACAGGCCCAAAAATGGGTAGCAATGGGGTTGTTCGCTGGACAGTGGGCATCCCACTGGATGGACAGTCTGGATATAATACATGCCTCATCAGTGGGCCATGTCCATCAGGGAAAAAGAGAGGGGAGTAGAGAGATAAGGGAAGAGAGAAAGAGAGAGAAGCACTCACCTAACTTTCTTCTTCCACATGCTCCAATGCACCTAAGAGGCTCTTACAACGGCGAAGATCATGATCCAAGGGTTGGATTGGTGGGGATCTAAGGTGGGAGAGGACTGAATTTTGGGGTTGCTTGGATGGTCATTGGTCTTGCAATGGAGAAGAAAAAAATCAGGAAGAAAGAGGGAGAGAGAGAGAGAGAGAGAGAGAGAGAGAGAGAGAGAGAGAGAGTAATTAATGCTTGTAAGATCACAATGGCTTGTAAGGCCATCATTGCTAGGGTTGACTCATGGGGAAAATAAATACCATAATTGCTTGTAAGCATTTATTACTTGGCATGGGGTGATGACATCACCCCATGATAACCTAGGAAATGGTGTCATTGTGATACGTGGGCCCCATAAATGTGCGGTCCACAACTATTACAATGCGCGAGCTACATCTCATGATCTAAGCATCGCATTGACGCACGAGGCGCGGCATTGGAATCGGGACATCGGCGCGGTTGCAATGGTATAAGTCTCAGATCGAGAAGACTCAGACCGACAGGATCCATCTCAGGATCGCGTGCAAATACTGATTAAAGATCGCAAGTCATTGAAGTTCGACCGAGAGGACCGCGAAGGCATAGGAACAGTACAGGCTAGGGTACGGGTCTGACAGCAAGGGTAGGATTTATTCTATTTTTTCTGCCTAATCCCCCCATATGATTTTGTCATGCATGGCTAGACATATAATGTTGTTACATATCTAAATTCCTTTGAAAGTGACATATACCATGAAGTAGATACCACATGGAGTAAGAGAAAAAATAGGTTGCCTATTCCCTTCCTCTTCTGTAACTAAGACCCTTACCCAAATCTTTGTGATCACGGGCCAATCACAGGAGTCATTTAGGCCAGGGACTTCACACTCAACTGACCTCAGGCCATATTCACAAATTCTAGTTGACCGTAGATAAAAACAAGCAAGATTGGTTGGTGGCGAATCCAAATATTCAAATGTACCCTTTTTTCATCTTCCTTTGACAGGAATTTCACAACAAAGGAAACGAGGTAACACCATATTAAACTAGAAACACCTCACATCGCACCAAAAGTGGTGAGCACACAAGTTTCCTCCCACTCTCCTCGCAACAAACTACGTCGGTACAGGGGTTAAACCCGTGGGCAGCGTTCACAAAATGATGATTCTACTGGGGATTTCCTTATTATCCACTAGTTGAGGTCTGAATCATAATACAGGATATACAACCTTCAAGGGAATTATATTATCTACAAGTTATTATCTAGTGAATATTGGTTCGCACTAACTCCTTAACCCACTAACATTCCAATAAATATTAGTCCTATTTACTTCTCTTCATTTACTTCCTATCTTCAAGTAAATACTAGTCTGGGGTACTTTCCTATCTGGTCATAGGTACTTTCTTATCTTTATTTCCTATTATTCCAATGCATACTGGTCCTAAAGTTATATTTTTGTGAGAGTTGACTAGGTGAGACCCCGGATCCACCGAGGTGGGAGGGACCCCTGACTGTGGAGCTCACAATGATGTATGTGTCTTAAATCCACACCATCCAACCACTTTCAAAGCCCATTTTAGGGCATGATTCTAAAAAATGAAGCATGCCCAAATCTTAGGTGGAAGACACCACATGAAATAGTTATGATTGAATCCTCACCATTAAAAACTACATACAGTCCACCAGAATGTTTATTTGCCATCCAACCTATTGATAAGGCCAAAAGACTTATATGAAGAGACCACACAAATATTATCTTAATCCAAATCTTTTGCAGCCCACAAGAAGTTTTTAATGGTTAATTACTATTGTTTCTTGTACTATGGTCCATTTGAGATTTAGATCTGCTTCATTTTTTGGATCATGCCCTAAAATGAGTTTTCAATAGAGATGGACAATGTCCCATACATCAAAGTGGGCCCACAGCCAGGGGTCCCATGCACCTCAATGGATCCGAGCATTCACCAAAGCCGCACCCCATTTCTATACATAGTTAACTTCTCAAATCTACTTTTATATATATATATATATATATATATATATATATATATATATATATATATATATATATATATAAAGTGAATGAAAAGACAAACAAGTGGCCAATCATCAGAGAAGGTAAATCAATCTTCACCCATGGCACCTAAGAATCAACTATGGGTCCTCTGCCCTTCAAAGTCAACATCCGCATACCAAAGCATCATTCAAACTTGTGCCCAAGTAACCATGTCATTCAAACTTGCTGGACAATTCTAGAAGATTTATGATTCCATCGAAGACTCCTTCAATGTCATCGAAGCCAAACCGATGACATCGAAGGTCAAGCGATGACATAGAAAACTTACGGTGTGCAGCTTGCGAATTCAATTCCAACACATCTTTGATCCTTCGATGACATCGAAGTCCCATCGAAGGTTTCATCGACACTGCTCAGAGTGCGTAAATTTGAGGTTCTTTGCAAAATTGGTCGAACAAAGACTATATAAAGGGATTCTCTGAGGCATTTTAAGGATGAATTAGGTTAGAGGAGTAGAGAAAGGGGTGTAGAAACTTCCAAGGAGTTCTTTCTTCTTCTCCAGTTAGTTTTTTATGTTTTTCTTAAGAGTTTTTAGCTTAATCATGTCTTTGGTTGGCTAATTTCTTAGCTAGAACTAGGAGGTGAAGCTTATAGTTTATTTTAAAGTCTTTCTTATTTAGATTCAAGTTATAATCTTCATGTTTGATATTTCATAGTTTATTGTTTGAAATTAAGAAGTATTTTGATTATTACTTTGATTTATCATCGACTCTGGGCACGGTAGATGCTTAGGAACTCTCTGAATGCTTTCTTCTTTATTCGTGATTGTTTGATATGTAGAATTCTTTGATCTACCTTAGACTACAAGTATGGTAGATGCTTTGAACTCTTTATAATAAATTTAATAAGATGGTTATATGTTGAACCAATGCTATGAATGTTCAGATTTATATTGGAATTAATTATGATGTTTTAACTAATCTATCATCTAACTTGATAAATTATGACTTTGATTCCAGTTAAAGTGTTTATTGGATCAAGTAAAATGGCATTAAGATAATTACAAGTGGATCCTTAGTGCTCTAGTGTTTCTTTTATTGATAATTTTACTTCACAACAATCGCTTTCAATTTTCAAATTTAGTTTATCCCTTAGTTCTAATTCTTAATTAGTTTAGAAATTTACACATATTCAGTCCCTGTGGGTTCGACCTCGGTCTCACCAAGATTATTATTACATCACAACCTTGCACTTGGGGTACAAGCGAACAAGTTTTTGGCACCATTTTCGGAGACTGCACTGCGTTGTATTTTTCTGAATTATTCAAGTTTTAGAATTAGTTAGGATTAGGACTAGAACTAACTTTTTACCTATTTTTTGTAAGTTTTCTGAATTTGTTATTGATTACTAACTTACTCTTCTGTTTTGTAGCATCTTACTTAGCAAACTCTCTTCGCTAATATCCTTCTAACTTTTTCTCTTTTAGAATTCCTAGTTTCTAAATTTCTATTTATAGGAGTAGTTTTTAGGACTTTGAGGCTAAGAGTGTTTCATGCCCAAGTGGGTCTACCTATCCATCAACGGATTAGACATCACTTGAGATCCTTTGAGTTAATTAAAGTAATGGCCACAATTCAACCTCAACATCTATTTGAGGAAGTTTAAGATGAGAATGATGCACATCATGCTCCCCGTCTCGAATTCTATGAGATTATCTACAATCGACAAGGGCGAGTTCACCTTCCTGCATGGTGTTTCTACTTAATGTAGAAAATGTGAATTTTAAATCAAGAGTGATACAACTCCTTCGTAAATTTCATGGACTGGACTCTGAAAGTCTATACTTACACTTAAAAGAATTCAATGATTAGTTGCCACATTACACTTTCCAAACACGTCTGATATAAGACCCGTATCTAAGTATGTACCGTTCCATAGGCTTCCGCGGTCCTCCCAGTTGAATTTTAACAACCTTCGACCCATATCCGACATTTGTGAGCTATCCTAAGTCGGGTCCCACATACCAAAGTCGGTTCGAATCGAAACTTGTACCTTAGAGACCGTGCCTTCATCGCGGTTTTAATGTCGTGACGTGCGCACCGAACCGATACCCAGGCCAGGAGATGTGGGCCTGCGTTCATTTTGAAGAAATGCCGCGCGTTGCAAATTTTGAGGAAATCTCTACGATATGTCTCATCAATCAATCAATCATCCAAGTCAAGTACACACCATGCCCTAGGTACAAGCAACGCAGCCCTCTTTCCCCACAAGTCAACTCTCTCTCTCCACCTCACCATTCCCCATTATAAATTTTCAAACTCACCCATACCTCTTTTACAAATATTTCAAACTAAACCATACTCTCCCATCCCCTTCCTTACATCATCCCATCCATATAATTCCCATCACCTCACTCTCTCTCTCTCTCTCATTTCTCAAATCTCCCAAGCAACCCTAAAAAATTCCATACGTCCAAACATTCTCTCCTAAGCCAAGTGTGGCCCACCTTCTCATCTCTTATCCCCACCATTAAAACTCCATCAACCTCCATCAAAGTTGAAGGCAAGGAGCTTAGGAGCCTAAGGGAGTAAGGAAAAGGCCTAGAGGTGGGTGATCCACCGTTAAGTTCTTATTTTTAGGGCCCACTTGTTGGTGGGATCCATTTTGATGTATGAGTTATATCATGTGGGGCCCATAGTGGTGAGGCCCCTCCATCACCATCTTTCTTGTCTCTCTTTCTCTCTCTTTCCTTATTTTCTTTAGATGATGTGGCTGTGTGGCCCACCTAGGTAGACCCCATCATGAAGTATATGATCTATCCGCACCATCCACCCTCGTGGGACCCATTTGATGGGTGTATTGATCTACACTGTCCAACCCGTTTGCAAGCCTGGATGGATGAAAAAAAAAAACAAAAATAACAAACCCATCAGGTGAGTTGCGTACATGTGGGACCCACCCTGATGTCCCTGTTTATCCATACCATCCAACATCTCTAGACGTTGGACATGATAGGGGTGGCTAACATGGAGTGCCTATACTGGCATGGGTGTGTACTAACTAGCTAGACTTGGGTGGGCCACTCATGTAGGCCTCACCTTGATGCATATACTTAATCTAAGCTGACCATCCTTTTCCTCAGATCATTTTAGGCATTAAGCTGAAAATGAAACCTAATCTGATTTTCCTGGTGGGCCATAGCATAGAGAATAGTACTTTTACCATTGAAATACACTCTGAGATTTTTTTGTACAGCAAAACCCATCAAATATTGGGCTTGATGGGTTTGTATCGAGCTATAGAGACCAATGGGTGGGGTGGATTTCCCTGATACGGGCCCTACCATGGAAAAACCACAGAAAAATCAATTTTTTTCAAAAAAATAAAAATATATATATACAACACCAACGTTGTTGCTGTCAACATCTCTGATGCTGCAGCAAGCAGCGTCTGCTGCTTGGATGGCGCTGGTCAATGGACCCCATCTTAGGCCCCACCACGATGTGAGTTGAACATCAATACCATCCATTTAGTGGACCTCCCTACTAGCTATGGGCCACCCAAAATATTAGCCATATACGTGACTTTGGTGGCCCACACTACAAGAAATAGTGAGGTGTGTGTGATGGTGGTTGGAGTCTAATAGTGAAGTGTGGATGTATGGTGAGGTGTGTACTGACAATGGGTGGTGGCTAACTGTGAAGTGTGGCTCACGGTGAAGTGTGAATTGGCAAAGGGGTCCGTGGGACCCATCCACGTCGTCCATCCATTTTGATGGGTCACACCAGGATGCATGTGATGTCGGCCCCTAGATGGTGGGCCTCAGGTTCGCATGACCTTGTCCACAAATTGGGTGGAAAATAAACATTACGGTGGGCCCAGGTCCGTGTGACCTCACCAACGAGTTGGGTGGAAAATGAACATTATGGTGGGCCCAGGACCTATGTGACCTTATCCACGGATTAGGTGAAAAATAAACATTATGGTGGGTCCTACTGGGGCCCATTTATGTATGTATTGTGTCCACACCTTTCATCAGTGTGGACCTCCATCATGAAGTATGTGATTTATCTATGCCTTCCATCCCTATGGGACCTACCATGATGCATGGGTTGCATCCAAGCCGTCCAACCATTTTTAAAAGATCATTTTGAGGCTTGAGACTGAAAATAAGATAGATCTAAGATCAGGTGGACCACATTATAGAAAATAGTGGGTTTGAACGTCCACCATTAAACCCTTAGAAACTCTAATGGTGGACATCCTTATCACCACTTATATTTGGGTGTGGCCCATTTAATATTCACGTGGCCCATGTGGTGTGGCCCACTTACCATACTTTTGGCCCATTGTTGAGGCCCACCTTGATTTGTATGAGGCCCATTATTGAGGTCTCCTTAATGGATATGAGGCCCATTGTGACGTATGTTAGGCCCATGTGATTAGGCCTAACTTGATGTATTTGTGACCCGCCCACTGAGGCCCACTTTGGTATATATGAGACCCACGGTATGAGGCCCATTTAACGTATTGGAGGTCCATAGGTCGAGGCCCAATAAGATGTACATAAGGCCTATTATAGTATGATTCCACCATGGTATATGTGTTGACCTTTATAGCGGGCTATGCCTTGGGAGCAATGATAGTTTGATGTCCACATTGTAAGGATAATGTTGGTTAAATGTCCGCATTATGACTCTTCCTAGGGCCCATTGATAGGCCCATACTTGTAATGTAGAGGCCGTCTAGGCCCATCTTCATTAAGAACAAAGCCCATCACCATATAACTTGTTTAGTATAGATTCATTATTCATGATCATACGCATCATATGTATTCCTGATATGAGCAGTGACTGATCATAGCATATGCCTTTGGGCAAATTATTTATGGGCTCCCTGATAGGCAACGTTGCCCCACATAAGCATGCGGTACGCACAGGATTGTTGCATGTCTGGTATGTTGATTCATACACTTACATTTATGTGATTATGATTATTGGATGCCCTAGTGACATCAAGGCCATAGCCTTCACAGACACATCGTGGGTGGATGGATTAGATACCGAAAATACTATTTCTAGCATCGGGGCATCATAGATGTCCCTAGGTGAAAATTCCTAAACCCGATGGTACCAGAGGATGACTCCAACGTTGAGATCTAGTGGATATATGAGCGCACAAGGACCGAATACCAGGAGGCTGCATCTCCACTATGTCATGGTCAGTTGAAAAGGGGTGTGGCCTTACTCCCCTGAGGGTAGGGGGCAATATTAGGCTGAGTTTGACCAGCTCATGAATGGGTCCGCTATCGATGTGCCGGATAAGTATTAACATACTATTGGCCAGGCGGATAGTGAGGTTTCTTACGCCTACTTGGACTGTGCGGCTGGGAGAGTGGCAGTGCCATTTGGAGTGTACTAAACCCAGAATGAGAACTGTACAGATATTGATGAGCTATACTGATATGTGGATTTGAATTGGCATGCTTGAATTGCATCTCGCATCGCATTGTCCTGATATGACTGATAACATTCATATCCTGCACTACATAGCTATGGTATGACTGATTTACATTCATGTACTCATCATCATTATTCCACATTACTCTGACCTTATATTCTAAGCACACTATTATTGCGCACACACTTACACCACCCTCTAAGATTTCTATATGCTTATGCACAACGTGCAGGTGATGCCGAGACGCACCCGTAGCTTCATCGCAGTTGGAGCGTGCAGTCAAGCTTTTGAAGTTTCTGTTATCATCATTACCTTGTATTTCCCTTTATACGCATTGTACTCAAAGCTTTTGTTCATAAATGATTTTTTGGTGGGGTTCTTGTGGTTATTGTTCATGGGTTATGCTCATTACAAATCAAATTGAAGATTAGGTGCCGGATTCGGTGATCAGGAATTTTGTGAGCCCGATTTTCGAGTTCGGGGCGTGACATCTGATGATAAGGAAAGACTGAAGTTGTTTACCTTTTCATCGAAAGAGAAGGCTAAGTCATGGCTACGCTCCTTAAAGTCATGATTTATAAACACATGGGCTGAGATGACCTAGAAATTTCTTAAAAAGTTCTTCTCATTTCATAAAACAAATACTTTAAGGAGGGAAATCACGAATTTTTCCTAAAAAGAGGAAGGGACTTTCTACCAATTCTGGGAAAAGTTCAAGGACCTCATGAATTTGTGTCCACATCATGGCTACAAAATATGGCCGCTAATAAGCTTTTTCTACAATGGATTCACTTCACCTATGCGCTAGTTTGT
Source organism: Magnolia kwangsiensis (assembly GCA_037074715.1). Lineage (NCBI taxonomy): Eukaryota > Viridiplantae > Streptophyta > Magnoliopsida > Magnoliales > Magnoliaceae > Magnolia > Magnolia kwangsiensis. Next base: position 80,670,777 of record CM073589.1, on the reverse strand, counting down.
GAAGATGATGTGTAATGACGAATTCATGAACAGGGAGGCTGATGATGCATGGGATTATCTTGATCTACTAGTGGAAAACACACAATCATGGGACACCTCCCCAAAGCCCACCACTTCTAAGCTAACTCAATCAAGAGAGCGGGGAGGAATGTTCATCTTAAGCGAAGAAGACAACATGACTGTAAGGTTGGCCACTCTCACAAGAAAAGTTGAAGCCATGGAACTTAAGAAGGTAGAAACTATTAAACCCGATCAGGTTATGGAAGTTGCTTACAGTATTTGCACAAGTAACATACACTTGATACAAGATTGTCCTACAATTCTTACATTTCAAGAGTCATTACACGAGCAATCGAATGTTGTGAACAACTACCAACAACCATTCAGTACCCCAATCTCAAAAACATATAGTCCTAGTTGGAGGAATCATCCCATCTTTAGTTGGAGGAACGACCAAACGGCTGACGCAAACATAAATTCTCAAGGGGTCCTGCCTCAACTTCCAAATAGAAAAAAAAAACCCAAGAGGATCAAGTTCTAAGGCACATACAAAACCAAGATCTCTTCAATCAAATCACTGTACAAGCATTTAAGGACCTTACTAGGTCCATACAAAGGAATAAGTCACACTTAGCAATTGCAGAGAAAGGGACCTTTCCATCCCAACCTCTACCCAATCTAAAGCCGCAATGTGAGATAAGTGACCTAAGTTCTTCCAATCACATGGAGCAAGCTAAGTTTATTACCACTCTCAGAAGTAGAAAGACAATTGATAAGACCATCCCCATGAGGGCTGAAAAGCCTAAGGACTCAAAAGAAGCTGAGAGAGATGATGAACATAGCATTACTCCATAATAAAAGGAAGCATAAAGAGCGTACAAGTTGATTGTGCCATTCCCTCAGTGGTTGATTGCACCAAAACTGCTATCTAATTCTCAAGATCTTTTGGAGGTTCTAAAACAGGTAAAGGTCAACATTCCTCTCTTAGATGCCTTTAAACAAGTACCCTCGTATGCCAAGTTCTTAAAAGACATTTGCATGGCTAAAAGACGACAAAGTATACAAAAGAAAATTCTTTTAACTGAAAAAGTGAGTGTCATCCTAAAGCAAGATGTGCCACAAAAGTAAAAGGATCTGGGTAGCCCAACTATCTCTTTTGTAATTGGGGACAATTGGATTGAGCACGCACTTCTTGATTTAGGAGCGGGCCTGAATTTGATTCCTTACTCGGTCTACGAACAGCTTGGCCTTGGTGAATTAAAAGCCACCAGGACCACACTTCAATTAGATGATCTATCAGTTCATATACTGAGAGGAATGATCAAGGATGTGCTTGTCCGAGTCGAAAAATTCTACTACCTAGTAGATTTTACCATTTTGGATGCGCAACCTATCATAGACACGAGCACTTAAATTCCAAGCATCTTAAGCCATCCATTCCTAGCCACATCAAACAAAATCATCGATTGTAGGAATGGGATTATGAAATTGACTTTTGGGAACATGACATTAGAGCTGAACATCTTTGCCCACAAAATTAACCTGATAGATTCATTCATGGAAGATACAACTCTCCTAACTCAATACTCTGATGCTCTAGAGACATGCCTGGCCCACTCCCCTGATTTAAATGATGACATGATTAGGGAGATGGATTCCTTGCTCGATGCAACATTGGTACTTGAAGTTGACCAATGAAGGCCACAATTTGAACAATTGCCCATAACAAGACAATGCCTCTACTGGCAAGCATCAAGGCACCAAATCTTGACCTAAAACTATTGCCGACTAATATTAAGTATGCTTACTTAGGTTAAGATGAGACATATCCGGTTGTAATTTCTACCCACCTGGATGAAAAATAAGAGAGTATGCTCCTAAATACTTTGGAAGAACACAAAGGAGACCTTGGATGGACCATCGCAAACGTCAAGGTAATAAATCCTTTGATTTACACTCACCACATTCACCTTGAGAACGATGCAAAAATGTCTAGATAACTACAACACTGAATAAATCTAAACATGAGAGAGGTGGTTAAAGCCAAGGTGCTTAAGCTATTGGATGTGGGTATCATATTCCCAATATCCGATAGCCAATGGGTGAGTCCAACTCAAGTGGTTCCCAAAAAGTCCAGGATCACCATCGTAACCAATGTTGATAACGAACTCGTGCTAACTAGAGTCACAACTAGTTGGAGAATGTGCATTGACTACCAAAAATTGAATATCGTCATTAGGAAAGACCACTTTCCTTTATCCTTCGTTGATCAAATTTTAGAAAGGTTAGCTAGTCATTCCTACTACAGTTTTCCGAATGATTATTCGAGCTATAACCAAATAGAGATAGCCCCTAAAGACCAAGAAAAGACAACGTTTACATACCAAAGAGTGCCATTCGGACTATGTAACACCCCCACCACATTCCAATGATGCATGTTGAGTATCTTCTCAGACATGGTGGGGAAATTTTTAGAGGTCTTCATGGATGACTTTGAAATTACGAGTAAATCGCTACAAGTGAAGATTGGATATAGTCTAATTGTCCTAGAGGGGGGTGAATGGGATTTTTCAAAATATTTTAACTCTTTTGCATACACTTTGTAACACTTTGGTTCCCTAAACCCGAGTACACGACTTGTTTTTCGAAAACCCGAGTGTTAACCTTTAAGGATAACCTAAATTTCACATACATTTTTTTATATCAGAGTTAACAATCTAGCAGAATATAAATAAATTAAGTATAAGAGGGAATCCAAATATACATAACTAAATATTCGAATGGCTACCCCACAACTTATGCAAACCAATTTCTTAAGTTTTTAAGATACATGGTGGTACAAATTAAATACAAATGAATCAACAATAGAGAGTCACAAGATCATCTGGCGCCTCCTATTCCATATGAACACCAGCATACGCATCATTTATGTCTCCTACACACTGAATATGGTTTGATAGCATCAATGGCTATCACCATGAGGTATAACCCCCAAGATTTATCAAAACATCTCGATAATTAAGCATAGTTGTCAAGAATATAATGAATATTTCACAATGACCATCATATTAATAAGATAAAGTTTATCAAATACGCATACATTGAAAAAATTTCACAAAGATATTCTTGTTTAAATATATGAATGCATGCACATGCTCACAGACCTAGGGATGTAGATCTATTTGGCAAAAAGGTTGCCCAAGGAGAATTAGCCACCCAGAAAAGTACTCAAAAGTACACCCTGAGGAGGACTAGCAACCCGAAAAAGACTATGTAACAAGGACACCCAAGGTGACTTAGCTTCTTAGGAGAGTATTCTTTGATACATCTAAGGAACACTAGACACCTGGAAAAGTCCATGCAAAAAGTACAACCCATGGCAGTCAAATGCACACGATGATAACTCCAGATCACTCGATAAAATACCTTATGGTACGGCCCATAGTGACCTAAGAAAACCCTACATCTTATATCGACCACCTGGTAAAGTCTGCATGCCATGAAATGTATGATTAGCCCAATCATTATTATTCCAATTACAACCAGCCAAATTATGAAAGCTTAAAGGTCACTATGAGGGTTCGTCACCCAGCGTAGTTTAACAACTTGGCATAATATAGATCTTTAAAGGTCACCTCTTCAACTAGTGCCCAATCATTTCCCAACAAGTGGAGCTTACCATCATAAGGTTGTACAAAAATGATCCGTCAAAGCCACATAAGTAAATATTCCATCGAAACCACAAGGGCTAATAGCCCATCCCAAGAATGCGATAAAAAGGGAGGATTGTCCCCAAAAAGTCACATAGGCACAAATGATCCACAAAATGGTAATTCTACAACAACATTCTGTTTAATCTTATCAGGACAAATGGCCACTAGTTTAAGGACCTCTAAAAAATACCACGAAGTGATCGCAAGTGGTAAAACAAGCCATGTACAATATCAATAGCATTTATCCATCTAAGATGTTTTGTTTAAACTAGGATAGAAATATTTGCGATCCATAGCATGTTTAGAGACTTGAATATAAGCACGATGACCAATCATTTATGAAGAATTCACTCAAGTATAAACTGGTATACATCATCATTTCGACTGAATATTAAATTAAGCAATTGATGAAATAAATGAACTAAGATAATTATCAGATGTAGAAATGCTTGAAGGTAATACTCACCTTTGGATCAGATCGCCTAATTCGACCTATCTTGCATTCAGGTGTAGGTGTAGATGATTGAAGACTCCAATTCCTCATTTAGGCTGACTCAATGTGAGGTGGTGGCGAATTAGATTAACATAACTCAAACTCAAACCGAGTTCTCTATAATCTGGTGAAGTAAAGATCCTTCTAGCAAGACCTCCCTAAGTTGCTAGATTAAAATCTTCCCAAGAATGAGTAAGAGTTAGGTTGAACTCAATAAAACTCACTGAGTTAACTTAGCGACACTAATTGAACTAGTTGCAGTTCCTCTCCCCCAAATCTTCTTCTCTTCCTCCTCTTACTTTAACTTTCTCTTTCTGTTGCCCCGCTAGACAACACCTATACTTGACCACCACTTAGCCAAGACTTGATACGTGTTGGACTGAGTACACTCAGCAACCTAGCAGCGTAATGGGTTTTACTCTTCTCCCTGCTTCTTTCTTTCTTTCTTCTTTCTCTCTTATTCCTCTTCTCTCTCTGTTGGAAGTCCAACCATGGACGCTAGAGCCAAAACGATTCGACTTAGCTAATCGAGTCCATTTGACTCCGCAGCGACCTGAGGAATGGACCAGCAATACTCCCCTTCTCTCCTTCTCCTGCTTCTCTGTTGCAAATGTCCAGCAATTGGACTTGATAAACTCGGCCCGATTTACAGTGATTCGAACCAAGTTGAGTGACTCGGGGTGACATAGATGGATAGCACTCTCTCCTTTCTCCTTCTTCTCCTTTCCTTTCTTCTTCCTCCTACTTTCTTATCTTGTTTTCTCCTTTCTTTCTATAGTTAATGTCCAGCCGTTAGACTCGTCAAAACTTGCCCTGTCTCACATAGACTCGAACAAGTGGACTCGACGTGGTGCGGCTCCAGAAATGGCGCAGCCTCCTTCCTTTTCTCACTCTCTTTCTAGCTTTCCTTTTTTTTTTATTATAAAGTTTGCCCTAAAAGGCATGCTTTTTAAAGACTCTACTAACTACATTCTAATGGGTTCAAATCTTAATTAATCAAAGGATTAGTTACATTTTTTTTAAATCCACAATGTTTCCTGGCCATGGAATTTAATCAAGCGTACTTGGCTTTGATCAGGTGTTTGTGATGCACTTATGGTCCATGACCCACCCATTAAATGTCTTAGATCAGCCATTTGTGATCAAACTTGATGGTGGGTGTTTTCGACTCAATGGGAAGATGATCCAGCCACCAATGGAGGACCTCCAATTGATAGCTAATCCTAAGATCTGAATCATATGAGTGGCATGGATTGGACCATTGGTCGACATGGGGTTCATATTTTGGACGTCAGTCCACGAATCTCGGTGGGTTCTGAGTATTGGAGTTACAGTGACTTTTTCATTGCGACGTAAGCCCTAAAGTCGGCTTGGTGTGTATGGCAAAGATCCACTGAGGTGAAGGGTTAAGATTGAGGGGTGATGTGTGTGAATGCTAGCTAAGATGTAGAAAACATTTTCTGCTTTTAGAAATGAGTCGTGCACATAACTTAGCTTGCACTGGATCTCGTGTGGTTTGAAGAGCTGGGTTTTAGTTAGACTTCCTGTAACACCTTGAAAATCGAGGGTCATGTAGAAACCCGACTCCCGAGTTCCAGACCATCACTTATGCAACAAATATAATTATGATTCAATGTTATCTGAGTTAGAGCATTCACATGAGTAAGATTATACTAAAACTACAATTCATACTCCAGATCCAGTGATAAAACGCAAGCGGAAGACTGAAGAATACATATATCACTGTATGGAAAATAAAATAATCTCGAACTGTCTCCAAAGTATGAATACATCTCTGAGTCACAAATACATATAATAAACTAAAAATCAAAATGTCATATGGTCCAACTAGTAAGTCCCGCAGATCCAGGCCACCTACGCGAAGCCGTCAGAGAACTGCATATACGAGAACTCATCCTGGTCCTCATAGAAGTCCGGCTCCAACTCTTGGATCTCCTCGTCACCTGCATCTAAGATAGTGTCTAGTAGGTGTTGTAAACACCGTCCCATAACGTGGGAGTGAGTGATCAACTCAATGGAATCATAGAGCAAAGATTAGCATGTTATCAAATCAATCACGCGATAATAGTAAAGCAGGTAATCAGACATTCCTAGATACTGTTATTAATGCAAGCATGAAATGACATGATGCATGCCCTCACTGACATACTCCCTCATGCAACACCATCTTACGTCCGCGGCATACTTTCTTTCCTCAGTGCTCCACATCTTTCAAGCACTTGCAGTGCGATATGGATAATGATTACCGGGTTGTTATTAGTCCTTTCATACAATAGTATTGGGAAACTAAGGTACCTTCCTTATATCAATCCCAACACAGATCCTGTCTAGGGTCGTCACTCCTAGTAATCTCATAGATGATATATTTATAGGTCGCTGCAAGGGCTGACAGGGCTGTTGCTCGCACTCGTTGCACCGTTCCCCCATCACCTTATCAATACAGGCCTAATGTACTCTCGTTGCTACGGAAGGATCGTCGCCTCCCGTAGACTCAAAATACGCTCGAGGTCACTACAAAGGCCTCGTCACCAATCAATGTATGCCGACAGCTCGAATGCAGTGTCTCATACCACCACAATCGGCTCACGAGTCAAAGGTGCTCACTGGTCATTACGGGGAAGTTTGTGGCCCCAGCATAGGCCAACAGCTCGACCACGGTGTCCCATACCACCATGCCCGGCTCATGAGTCTTTATGGATCAAGGTACAATGGTTAACAGGATTTTTAATGGTAAGTTCAGTATCCTAGGTTCAAGCGGTTATGACTCATATAGGGTGAACATACAATGGCCAGTCGGGTTACTTGACGGGCTCGACTAGTACGAGCGCATCTCAAGCTAAGCGACATGAAGTGCATAAAACACTTCGTGTGGCCTAACCACTGCCGCCAACCCAAAACATGACTCGCGTTCGTCGACGCGTCCTTCATGGTAAATAGAAGCCAACCACGAATTAAATCCATTACCGACTGCCTGGACTAAGATATAGCCCCAAGCATTTGTAAATCAACATCAGTAATCATATGAGAGTAACATAAATGAATATAAACAATACAAGCATGTTGACACATGTTATAACATATAACGTAAGAAAATCAACCAACACATGCATTCCATATATATAATGAAATCAATTCATATAGCCAACATGGTAGAAATCATATACATCATCATATTAATTGAGAATTTAATCTCAAAACTAATTCACAACACCATTTACTCAATACATACTAATACAAATATTTATACAAACACTTAGTCTACACACTTCAATCTACATAGCGTATGTCGACCTAAAGTGCGCATTAGGGCGAATCTCTTCGCCAAACAGATCATGCACGTATTTCTAATATCATAATACGATAAATAACCATGGCAATCATTTCAAAAAAATACGGACGTAAACAGTATTTCCTACAAATACCTAAAATACCCTAATTCTCATATTTTCCATACGCAGTCGAAATAGAAAACGGACAGCATGTTCTACAAGTCAAACAGCGTTCTTGTCGATAATCTACTATTAAACGACATTGAAAGCTTTGAAATCAGTCAATCTAAGAATCTAAAAGCCTCACCTTTCGCCGTAGACGCGTATCGATTCGAATAGAACGTCTACGCTTCGTCAACGGTGTTATGGCGACCTAATGCACAAGATACATAAGCTATTTCGATATTTGAATCGAAAGAATCCTTAAAATAGCTATAGGTTAGGGTTTTCTTATCTAGAAATGAGTTGGAATCATGGAGAAGGTGATTTGAATGAGGTGGTTAAGCACGGGCAGAAGCTTTAGCAAGTGGCAGGAAATCTCTCCCACAACTCTCTCACAATCTCTCACTTTCTCTCTCTCTCTTTCTAGGGTTTATTACAAATTCAGATGGGAGAGATATGAGAGGGTTTAAAGCCCTTATATAGGCTAAAACCTCACCTAAATAGACTTGGGACAAGGGTATACTTGGGTTATAACCAAATTGGGTCTTTTCCGATCCAAAAGAGCGTTTCGGGAGGTCCTCTGGCCGAACGCGATCGGACTTAAGCTCATGTATATTGGATCTTGCTCACATGAAGTTTTTAGTCCGGTAGAGTTCCCAGATCGCACGTGGCAGACCAGTTTCAGTTCAACAGTCACGGAGACTCGATCGTGGATTCCAAGTACACTGACCTGAGTGAGAAATGTTCCCTGATCCGAGGGTGTATTTGGGTCCGATTCTGATAGTCTGAATGCTTATACTTAATCCGTAAATAAAAAGTGCCAGATTCATTTAAATCCCAATTAAATTTTAATGAATTTCACTCTTTCTCACACTCCCTGCTCCAGGCTCAATGAAATAGCCTCAGAGCATCGGTTGGGCTTGATTTTCAAAATGATTGTCAAGTACAACTAAGTGGTCATAACGGTCTGAGATTATAGACATCGGACAGTCTAAATCCAATATGAAGTTTCAAAGGGTTCCTGAGAGAAAACGGGTTTAGAGTTTGAACCTAGGTTTCAAGGTATTATAGCGTCATTGCTTCTACAAGTTTTGAGTCTTGCAGAACGTATTTAAAGCGATTAGTGCTGATTTCACAGCTAAACTAACATAGCGCTAGTTAACTTACACTTAATTTCTAAAGGAATTAATCCTAAGTGATTTCTGATCGAGATGGTACTCGGGTCTCCGTACGGATTTTTCCGAGGCGTTACACTTCCCGTCCGAACCATATGGACAGTTTGGATCAGGTAAGTTGATCATAAAGGTGGTCCACAAATCATGTCAGCAACAAAAAGTTTCCATTTTCAAAAACCATCACACGCACCACGATTTGCGATTGATATTGTGAGCCCGCACGTGCATGAACACCATTAAAAACACCATGGTCTAGTCAAAATTCTCTCCTGAATGTGATGGATGGTTTAGATCTTCCACTTGATTTAAGATGTTGGGCCATAGCAGATGTGAATAGACAGTACCCGTTTAAATCAGGTTCGGGCGGGTACAAAAGGAGAGAAAATATCTCTTTATTTGGTTTCCATCAACTCAAACCCGTTTTGACCGTGGGTTTAGCTCGGTACACTACGGCTGTGCATGGACCGTGCACATCCGCACCCTAAAGTGGGGTCCACTAAGATGTATCTAAAAAATCCACTCCGTCTATCTACTTTAATGGATCATTTTAAGGTATTAGACAAAACATGAGGTTAATTCAAAGCTTAGGTGGTCCATAAAAACTAGATTTTTTATTATTTTATTGACTTTTATTAGTCTTAGGAATTTGTTTGGATGATTAAGACACTTATTCTATAGGCTTTCACTATTAATACCTTTATTATAACATCTTTCATAATATAAATTGTTATTATTATTATCTTAACTTAAAATTGAAGTGCCTACTTCTAAATAGAATTGTCCTAACGATAGATCAATCCTTATCAATCATGTACTCGATTCTTAAGGTAATTTTTAACTATTATTTGGGCCACACTACATGAACGTCTAATTACCAAATCTTGGTTTACTAAGCATTCAAAGAATCCAACGGTTGGATTGACTAGTATTTAATTATCAATAACCCTAGGGATCCTAAAGAATGTTTAGGTTTGATATGCATGTTGAATATGAATCCAAATAATCCGATTTGTGTTTTCGAATGATGGTCTGTATAATGGAACATTGTAAACCTGATGAACGGTGGTTTAAATGATCTGAGGTTTGATATTAACAATGAATGGTTCATTCTACCTATTGAGGAGATCGGGATCCTAGAAATGAATCTTCCTAATTATGTGATGGTCCTACTTGGAATTCAATGGATGGATGGTTCAATCTATGGATGTTGATTGTACTTGATGGTTGGATTTAGGTTAGCATGAAGTTGAATGTTTAAGTTGACTAGATCTATGTTTACACCAAGTTGGGTCTCCATAGTAACACTCGAGTACTGAAAAGTACGGGTTGCTACACACTTACTTTTAATCACTAAAACAAGATATTTAAATTAGAATAAGTATGCAAACAAAACTAAGATAGTGAAATACATGGTTGTGGTATAATATCAAACATGTGTGATGCATAAATTGTTTAAAGCATACCAAGCAATTAATCAATCATAAAACATGATGTAAAACATTTAACCCATTGCATAACGATATATAGTGGTTTGTCTTTGTGTCTACTCCACTCCTGGCTAGCACACTCTCTCCTAGAGTGTGTCGGCTTTCACTATCCAATGGTTTTAAATCAAGTTAACCATAAACCTTTACAACCTACACAAAGTTACCAAAACTTTCCTACACAAGGCACTTGACAAGCCTTACACAAGAGCTACAAGTTCTACACAAGAACTATAAAAAGTCCTACACAAGGACACTATATATATTCTCCCATCATAGGCTTACAAAAGGTCTTAGCGAGTTTGTGGTAACCAAACTCTAAATCTCAATCCTACACAAGGAAAGGTGTGGACTCGATTACTTACCTAGAAATGAGTGAGCCCCATTTAGCACATTGATGAAGATCTTCTTGCTTATTAAAGATTCTTAAGCTCCCTTGAACCACAACCGATCATAGATGCTCAAATGTCGATGTCGAAGTTGGCAGGTAAGGAGTTTTGGGTATATCCTTTCTAGTTAATGATGTGTCTTTATGATCTAGAAGGGATTACCCAAATTTGAGCATTTAATGTCTCTAGCATAAGGATTTACCTTTTAAATGTGTTGCTGGAACATCAATGAATGCAGGAGTTCATAATTCAATCCAAGAAATAAGTATCACAATGATTGCATTTAAGAATGGATTGAATGATGAACTCCTATAGGAATGAATACTTGAGAGGAAGGGTATTTACTCCTGGAACAACTCTCTCAAAGATTTATTCAATACTCACTTGAAAACCCTGGAAACAACCCCTAACTTTTATAAAGCAAAATCTCAATGGTTAAAAAGTGGAAAGAAATCTATCAGTTTTGATGTCATCAATTGTCTTTCGATGTCATCAATTGTCCTTCGATGTCATCGAAGAATAGCTCAATGCCACCAAAATTTTCTTGAAAAATACGCTGAGGTTGCTAAACTAACATGGTTCATTTACGATGTCATCGAGATTTTTCTCTTTTCCTTTAAAAACCCTCTGGACCATTTGTCCATTTTTTAATGTCATTGAATATCCTTCGATGTCATCAAAAATTAAATTTTGATGCCATTGAAGGTGTTTCAATGTCATTGAGATTTTATGGATTTTCTTTGAAAAAACTCACTGAACTATTTGGTCTCTTTTACGATGTTATCAAAGTCAAGTTCAATGTGAAATGGCCAAGCTATATGTCCTAGAGGGGGGGGGGGGGGGTTGAATAGGACTGTGCCAAATTTTAAAAAAAAAATAGCAGTGGAATTAAAGAAAGAGAGATAGCCAATAAAAGAAATCAATTCACAATGCTGAATTAAAATGGAACCTCAAAATTCAAGTCTTGAGAGGTTGATACAAATGTTGTTCTAAGGACAACCTTACTGTTTCAGTCATCTCCTAGGACTTAGGAGGAATATACCCTTCTGTTGATTATTCTCCTCTAAACTTGAACAGAAGGATTTTGGAGGCTTCAAATAATCTAGCAGCATGACAGCCCTTGGTCCTCATAGACTGCAGGGCAGTCTGGTTGTGCGGACCCGCGCAACCGATGTTGGTTGCGCAGTCCTACATAAATTGCAACCATCCTCTCTCACCTTCGATCTTCCTCCATGCTCTGCTTCCTTTTAAAAATCTTCAATCGATCCAAATGAAGGAGACGAGGGGGTATTTATAGACCTTCACACGTGCAGGACCTCGATTTCAGTGCCATGAGACCCACCCTTCCATACTTGAGGCTTTTTACAAAGAATCAGACTCAAAGTTCTTTGCGACAACTTGCGCAACTGGAACATAGGTTACGTAATACCACACAACAAATATTTGTTGCGCAGTCCTGTGCAATGAATATTTTAGTTACACGATTCTGCGCAATGAATGTTTTAGTTTTTCGGTTCTGCGCAATGAATGAATCATACTCATCCTTCTTCTTTTCCACTTCTCTTTCTATCTCTCAGTCTTCTCAAGCTTACCCCTTCCTTCATTATTATTTTTTTGCATCAACAGATGCCCCCTTGATTCGTTCTTTGTTTCCTTGAATCAGAGAAAATGATCAAAGATATTAAAAAAAAATATTCATCCTAAAAGGATCCGCTGACGTTCGCGCAACTGAAACCCACGTACTGCACTCAACCACCTCTAGTATAAATATCGCAATCGCTTCTCACTTTGTAATTTTCCTCCGTGCGGTGAGCATTTTTCTCTGCAATACTTCCCCGCGCAACTGATATCCATTGTGCGGTCCCACGCAACGTCCCTGTGACTTGCACAAGTTTTATAAGGATTGCACTATTCCGCGCAATACTCTTCCGTTGCGCGGTCCCACGCAACCGATCTTTAGCCAATTTCCCCTTTTTCAACACTTAGCAATTTCTCAACTTTTCTTTACACTCTTCTCTTTAATTACTGTCAAACCTTTAACTTCTTGTCGATCATGGCTCGTATTAAGCAAACCTTTCTTCCTGTAAACTCTCCTACTAACCAACCTTCTCACCCTGACTTGCCCGATCCATCTTCTTATCATCCCTCCCCTTCTTCTGATCAACCACCAACCAAACGAACAAAAACCACTACCGTAATCCTACGTATTTCAAAGAACTGGTGCTCCCAACTTATGATTTTACTGCCTGAATCGAATCACTACCATCTCCCATTCAGCAAGCAATAGTGATGGGAAACTTGGAGCGGCCTCTGAAACATGGTCACGAATATGACTGGGATGAATGGTTGAAGACAACTGCCCATACCCGCATAAATAGTAAAAGGCTCGCTTCTAGAGAAGATACACCCCCGGCCTCACTCTCAAAGAAGCCTCACCAAAATAAGGTGAAGGAATTTGAAGAAAAGATCAAGGAGCACAATAAAAAGAAGCTTCAAAACTCGTGGGAATCGGTCCGAGTCATTGAGGGTATTATGAAGTTTGACAACCCTCACTCAGAAGGTATGACAGTGATCCCCATCAATGAGCATTGTCAACAATCCATCCTTGACTGTGACATGAAAGATTATATAGACGGAGAGAAGTTGATGTACACTACTTCGTGGGCAAAGAGAGAACCATGCATCCTCGAGGGGAGACTACAAGAGCGCAAGCCACAACAAATCATTGGGGAAATCCATCCAATGATCTTCTTGACCCCCTTTCATAGTCCACATAATATTTTTCCTACATATTTTTATGAGACCATCAGACAATGCTTCAGAGATCGTGATCAACTCTAGGGACCAGAAGATTTTCGAACAAGAGGTCTATTGACTGCTCGACGTTATTATTCCGATTGGACAGAAGCCATTTTGAAAAAACATGAAAGCACACTTACCAAGGTCGGCCTATATGATGCTATAGAAGTCACATCCAAATACTTCTATGAGGAGCCCACCATGATCAAAGGTTTTCTTAAATATTGGTCACCTGTCACCAATTCTTTTCACCTACCATACGGGGAGATGAGCATCATGCTCTGGGATTTACATCGGATAACAGGCCTTCCATTAATAGGAAAATTTTATGATGAATTTATTTCGTTGAATAAAGAACTGGCATTTGTATCTTTCCCCGATCGCAAACCCTCCATTTCTGAAACTACTATTGATCTTTTTAAAGAGATGGGAAATTTTCCAAATTTTCATGAGCCATCTCCTCTGCAGTGGCTGGCACACTTCTCCTGAATGCTCAGGTATTTTTAAGCCCAGAAATTAACTTTCCCTTTTCTATTATATATTCCCTCATATCAACCTTGTATTTTCCTACAGGTTCCGTAATTGCCATTGCAAAGAGCTAATGGAACTGCGTGATGACATGAGGGAAAGAGCATACTATAATTCCTTTGGAGAACTTGCAACTTTCCTAGCTTATTGGCTAAGCATCGTAGCACTCCCAAGTTCCAAATGGGTCGATGCTATTCGTCCCATAGTCTTTGTGGTGGCTAGTGCTCTGGCAGAGGGACAAAAGTACTCCCTTGCACCTCCGGTGCTGGGCTCTATCTATAGAGCCTTCAAAGAAATAGCTGCATACATCAAGAATCCCACCATCGATCTTCTTCAGCATATACTTCATGGCAGTATTTCACTGGTTGGTTAGGAGTTTACTTTCCCTAGACCTTTGAAGCACCAGAGAAGGCATATGTTAATCCTATGCATCTCCCACTCTGGTTCTTTCAGCAAAGAGCTATGGCTAAAAGATCGTACGAATGGGTGGCCAACAAAATTCAGGATGATGATCAAATAGACTTCTTCCAATTTCATCTTCATTGCTACATTGAGGACACTGACATGGTGGATCAAGGAGCACTCACTGTAGCAGAAAGAGCCTTCTTTCTCTCTATCCGCTCCTGCAGCCTACCTCTCCGAGAATGAACGGAATTCTGGCGAAAGCCTTATTATCCTAGTCAATTTGATCGTCAATTCGGCTATGACCAAGCTATGCCAGAAGACTGTGGGTTGGTCACCAAAAAGATGCGTTGTTACGGAACTGGTCTTATTAATTGGGCCATGACCGCACAGTTCGCACTTCATATAGCTGGATGTAGTGGTGGGACCATCAGTCATATCTGGTCAATAGGTGTTTGCCCGTGGACTCCTCCATCTTTCTTCATCTGCCCCGTCTGAAGGATAAAAAACTTTCCAGAGTAGAGCCGTGCATCCCATCACAGTGAAATTTGCAAAAGAATATCAATAGAAGAGCCAATCTGAGAAAGAAAACCCATTAATACCTTAGATGGCTGGTTTGCCCATGGGGTTTTAACAAAGTTCGAGCAAGTCCCATGCAACTTTGGAGGCAAAGCCACAGAAGATGTTGAAAGAACATCCTCTCCTATCCTTGTAGAAACCTCAACAGCACATGAAGGACTAGTTCAAGATAGACCAGCTCCTCCAGTACAGCCTACATCCCCTAGCTCATCATCCCCTATGACAAGATCACGATCATGCTTACAGGCGTCATTACCTATTTCTCAAGAGGGTGACAAGAAGACACTTATGTCCCCTTACGTTCCTACTGACGAAGAGCCTCAGCCAGTAAGTAGCCAAGCCGTTTCTTATAAGGGAAAGCAAGTCGTGGCTGAAGAAGTGGAAGAGGAAAGCTTAGAGGATGAAAGATTTACCTCTTCATCAAAGAGAACAAATTCCACAGCATATGAGGACAATGAAGATGATATAAGTGATGAAGACAAAGATGACGATTTCGAGGAAGGAGAAGTCAATATAGATGAAGAGGGAGATGTAAATGCTGAAAATATTGTAAAAGAACACCCTCCTATGACGTCTGAAATCCTTCCTAGTACCAGCATTCCTGCAAAGTCTCCTGTAACCATTGAGAAGAAGAGGAGCCCCTGGACTACGCAGAATATGGATACTCTCCTGATAAGGGGTTTATACATATTTTAAATTCTCTTAGATATTTATATTCTTTTTTTTAGCGATAAGTATCTTATCATTATTTCCATATCTTCATTTCAGGCGCTCATGTTGCCAATATTGAAATAGGTGACACTCCTTAAATCCTCCTCTAACTGTACCAATGACTTCGCCAAGGGTCCCTCCAATTTTATTGACAGTACCGAAAAGGGTAGCCCATGAAATCATCTTTCCTACAGAAGCCACTGATTTACCCACTCCTACTACCAAGGATTCAAGCACTGAGGCCAGGGCACCTTCTTTTGCTGACATGTTAAGAGCTAGCCCCTCTTTAGTCCAAGAAATACTTCCTCCTACTAGTCACGTTCCCACAGCAGGTATATGTATATTCTAATTTTAAGAACCGTACATCTTCTAACTTAGACTGTTTATCTTAACTTTCTTTCTTCTTCATAATTACAAGGACTCCTCATAACGGAGCAGAAAGTTCTAAATCTGTGGTCACCGCTTCCGAACTATCATCTCTTGCAAAGATCCCCATCCACAAAATGCTCTTAATGAGGAATTCTTTGTCGGCGATAGTTCACATCTTCAAAGACCCTGAGCAGTGGTCAGATATAGACATTGCTATTGAAATTCTAGAAAGTTCCGCGAGAATGGCAAAAATTAACATCTCTGCTCTACATGATTCCCTTCTCAAATTTTGTGATTCAATAATCTCTTTAGCATCAGCAGAGAACATCACAATTGCTCCCGAGACTCTGGAGGATGAGAAGCAATTAACTTTGTCTAAGGAAAAGGCTTCCCTCCTTACCTCCACTATCTGTAAATTCGATCGGGAACGAGTAGCTCTCCAAGATCAACTGAAGATCTATACTGATGACAAAGTGATCATTCAAGATTACATCACTGCTCTAAAGGAAGAGATCTCGCAACTAGAATTGAAAGGTCGCGAGAAGGAACAAGCCATAAAGGAGATTGAGGAGAAAATTCAAATCAATATTCAATCTATCAACACGAAGAAGTCCGAGCTGCTCAAGAGCCAAGAAATGATTACATCTTTGGAAAGCAAACTGGCTGGTCTTCCCGATCAAGCGAAAATCATACTTGAGGAAAAATCAAAGCACGATGCAGCTCAGTTACAGTTAAAAGAAGACTTGCAAAAGTATATGAGAGTAGTAGGAATTATAGAGGAACTTTAAGCAAGCAATTCCTTTTGTATACATGTTTTTTTTATTATTATATTTTTTTATTTGAACAAGTAATCTCTTTTACGTTTCTGTGATGATCCTTTGTAATCTTTCATACATCATGTTGTTTATGCAGTAATCTTATGGTATCTACTGACTGATGAATTAATAAGCACTAGTATTTTATGCTCGTTAGTATGGGATTTCCTATATGATGATTTTAAATATATATATATATATATATATATATATATATATATATATATATTTTGTTTCGACAAGAAACAAATGCATCTGATTTGAGGGATTATCTTATTCAAACATAACAAAGAAGAAGTATTTGAAGCAATCATCACATTTTATTAACACTGAGTTCATTTACATCCTTCTAATGTCCCTTGATTCTAAGACAGATTATTATTAAGAAAGAAATTATTTTAATTTCAAATGTCATAATCAGATATTAAATTTAGCAGCATTCCGACACTTGTTTCAGTCATCTCCTGGGACTTAGGAGGAATATGCCCTTCTGCTAATTATTCTCCTCTAAACTTGAACAGAAGGATTTTGGAGGCTTCAAATAATCCAGTAGCATAACAGCCCTTGGTCCTCATAGAGTACAGGGCAGTCTGGTTGCGTGGACCCGCGCAACCGATGTTGGTTACGTGGTCTTGCGCAAATTACAACCATCTTCTCTCACCTTCGATCATCCTCCTTGCTCTACTTCCCTTCGAAAATCTTCAATCAGTCAAAATGAAGGAGATGAGGGGTTATTTATAGACCTTCGCACGTGTGGGACCTCGATTTCAGTGCCATGGGACCCACCCTTCCATACATGAGGCTTTTTACAAAGAATCAGACTCAAAGTTCATTGCGACAACCTGCGCAACTAGAATATAGGTTGCGCAATACTGCGCAACAAATATTTGTTGTGCAGTCCTACGCAATGAATGTTTTAGTTATGCAGATCTGTGTAATGAATGTTTTAGTTGCGTGGTTCTACGCAATGAATGAATCAAACTCATCCTTCTTCTTTTCCACTTCTCTTTCTATCTCTCAGTCATCTCGGGCTTACCCCTTCATTCATTATTATTTTTATGCCTCAACACTTACACCAAAAACTAGAGTTTATGGTAGGACAACCTTATTTCTAAAAAGGTCTTTGTATGAAAAACTCAAACTGAAGAGGAATAAATAAATAGCAAGAAACTGAAATAAATTACAGGAATTAAAATCCAAATTATCAAACATTCCCCACTGTGATTGAAATGAAAATATTACAATATTCACATCCACACATACATCCCACAATTCTGAATAATAAAAGATAAGAAATATAAATCACACATCCACAAAACATAAAGAATTATAGTGGTTCGCCTGTGTGTACACCAACTATTATAAAACAACCACATAGATTCCTACTCCACTCCTAATATCCTCACACAGAGGATATTAGCATTCACTATCAAAATAGATTTTCACAGGTTCACCCAAAACCTTCACAATTGTGTCTTTCACAAAAGGGCTTACACAATTCAAAAACCCTTACTTCTGAGTTTTCTGGCTCTCCTCAGATAACCAACAAATTGAGATTTTTCTCGCTTAACCTCATATAAACCAAAATGAAAGGAATTTACACTAAATGTAAAATACCTAGATTTCTCCTTTTGTAGTAGCCCAGAAGAACCAATCGGAGTAGATGATTGAATGTAGAAGTTCAAAGTCCAATACTCACTTTTAAATGGTTTTAGGTTCTAATTAATTTCAAATTAAACCAGATGGGCTTAGCTCTATTTGATTTTGATTCTAAGAAGAAGGAATATCACAATTCCTCTTTTCGATTAAGATTGGAATGTAGAAATAAAATCAAATTAATAAAGATAACAAAAGATAATATTAAATGAGCACAATGTAGCTTAAAATAAACACAAACTTATCTCAAAGTAGTCCCTTGATTTTACTTGAATTTTAGTTGTATCAAACTCTAAAATTTGTTATCTATTTATAGTTGTAGAAATCGTACCTTCGACTGGTCTTGAGGACACTATGACTGGTCGTAGGAGAACGGATTTTTAATTTTTTTAGCACGATCGGATAAAACCGTTTCACAACTGGTTGTAAGGTGTCTACGACTGATCGCAGGCTCTCTATGATTGGTCGTAGCATTCTCATGACTGGTCGTAGGACCCAGAGTTTGGTTGCTAGACTTTGCGTCATAGAACTAGGACTAGTCGTAGGATGAGTCGACACTGTTCACACGACCGGTCGAACAGAAATTTTTGAAAAATTACAACAAACTTAGGACTAGTCTTGGAATCTCTTGGACTGGTCGTGGACATGCTAGGACAAGTCAAACAAGGTTCAGAACTAGTTTTAGAACAGTCCAAATTCATGTGAAATGATTCAATTGAATTATGTATCCAAAGTGACCTATCCTAAGGACAATCTAAGCTCAATCTTACCTTGAAAGTGAGATATGAACTTCGAAACTTCTTATCGTCAGATGGTAGATGACCTTTGTGAATGAAGCTTGAGATCTTTGAACATAATGAAGCACTTGAAACAAGAGATCTTCTAAAGCTTGAATAACCATTCATCTTTATGCTATATGCTGGCTTGAGTCTTGAACAAGATCACTTCTACTGTTGTAGCTAGTACTTGCATTTCTCGAAGCAATTTGTACTCGCATTCTTTTGTAGTAGCTGAAGTAGTTCTTCGTTCTTGACTTGAAGCAAAGTTCTTAGAGCAATGAAGCAATGTCTTGAACATTTATAACAATAAGCTACACAAGACATAGATTTAAGGTTTTGGCACCATAAAATTTGACAATCAAAGGGGCATAAAACCATAGAACTTATAATCTCCCCCTTTGTTAAATTTGTGACAAAAAACTCAATAATAATATAACCAATATGAATATACAAAATTATGCACTCAGGTTATAAAAAAAATAGTAACATCCTGGTTAAAGAATCATGCATTAGTTTGTCATGCACCAGATGCATCAACAAACACACATCAAGATGAAGTAGAAAAAACATTTATATTTACATTCCACCTCCTTACTCCCCTGAGTAGCACATATATCCAAAAAAAAAAAAAAATGCTTGCTTGTAATGCAAATGCTACTACTCACAATCAAACCAACCATAAATTCTCTCCCTTTTTGGCGCAATATGACAAAGGAAGAAGAAAATAATAGAAAATAAAAATAAACAGGAGTAATCAAGGAGTCAAGATATAAAAAGTTCAACAAAACATTAAGATTTCAATAGTTCAAACCAAAGTCACTAAACCATTTAAAGTTCACAATCCAACAAAAGTAACCTTAAAGTTATTACAGACCAAAGAGAAAACTACTCAATCAAAACCTGAAGACGGAGTAGGTATGACAGGATCAAGTTGGTGCACACCCTTGTTTTAGTGCCTAAGATACTTGCGCATATATTTGAACTGTAAATCATGGGCAACATTCATGTTTTCTACCTTAACATTAATATTTTCTACCTTCTCCTTAAGTGCACGCAGACGTGCATCAAACTCAGATGGTTCATAATCAGGATCATTAGTATAATCAGACTCAATTTCATCAAAAATATCATTCATGTTTATGTCATCAGGAAGAAGATCATCAGCTTCTTCTTCATTCCCAACTCCAGCTCCATTACCACCATCCACTTGGCCAGAAGCCAATTCCAACTTCATTTTATTTATATTTGAGTTGTTAAAAATAAGATTATGGATAGGAGCCTCTCTAATAGGCATAGCGACCAACATATGAGAAGACAACACAGTCATGAGATAGGAAAATGGAATATCACTATGACCTGGATGGAGACGAAACTGAATGATGGAATGACAAATTAAAGATGGAAGACAAACTTAGTACCAGAAACAATAAAGTGCAAAACACGAACCATAAATGAAGTCAACTCTGTTTTATTACTAGACCGCAGATACAGATTAGAAGTAAAAATTTTGTAAAGGACTCTGTATTTGTGCAATAAATACTTTGAGGGGAGTGCATTCCCTTTATGAGTCCACTGAACATTCATATTACATAATGCTCTTGTAAGCTTTTGTTTTTCTGTTTTTGAGGGTTTTTTAGTTAGAACATGAATGGGAATACCCTCATCATTAATAGGTATTTCCATAAGGCTAGATATTAGATGATGGTCTACATCAAAAGGGCCTTCTCTAGTATCTATTTTAAATGTTAAATTTTCAGAAGAAAATTTAGAGATACATGCAAACATGGACTTTGCAATCGATTGGTATGCAGGCCCACCCCAATGTAAGATGTTATCCCATCCTACAGCTTGGAGGAGTGGAAAGATACCAAATAGAGCAATGTGGTTATGATCAACAGCTTTTTCAACAATAACCATGCACAAACGCAAATCCCGTACAAATGGGGGATCATTTTCAGGTGAACGAAGATGGTACTAAGTTATTGGAGCTGATCTAGAGGATGATGGACTACGGGCTATTTTCTTTTTCCCTCTAGCATCCATTGGCAACAAGAAATACAAATGACTAAGGAGATGCAAAAGATGAGAAATGGGTTTTCTCAAAATCAGAAATTTGAGAAGAAAACCCCAAATAACCCAATAAAGCTTGAAATCAAGCACTCCAATGAAAATAAGGAAGAGAATAAAACTTCAATCTGCTAGATTGACCAAAAAAATGCACTAACCTTGAAGATCAGGTCGGCGGGTTCGACTGGTTGGACGTCGGCTCATTGGAGAGGAAGTTAGAAATGAGGAAGATGAGATTTTCTCCAAATTTAAAACACCCAACGTGCTCCATGACTGATCTTGAGCTGTCCTCAACCAGTCGTACTAGGACCGGTCATGTACACCCACGACTGGCCAAGTACCGACAAAAAAAATCATGCAATTATCATAAAAAATTTAAAATTTAAACACATAAATACTCAAATATATTTAGATTATGATACATATATGCATGAATAATTAATTTTGAATGCACATACCAAGATCAAATTTCAATTTATTAAACCTGCTTTTGTCGAGTGGTTTAGTGAAAATTTCAGCAAGTTGAGTCTATGTAAGAATGTATTCCAAAGATATTATTTTCTCTTCCACTAATTCACAAATATAATGATACCCAATGTTACGTGAATGCTAGATTGGATTTTTTTAAAATATTTATAGCACTGAAATTATCACAATGTAAAGCCATTGAATCCTGTGTAATTCCATAATCACTTAACATATGTTTCATCCAAACAAGCTGAGTACATGCATTTCCAGCTGCGATGTATTCAACATCAGTCGTAGAGAGTGATATAGAACTTTATTTCTTGCTAAATAAAGAAACCAAGTAATTTTCAATATAAAAACAACCACCACTAGTTGATTTCCTATCATCGATATTTCCAACCCAATCAGCATCAGTATATCCTGCCAACTAAACACTAGTATCATATGGATACCAGAGACTCAAATTAACTGAACTTGCAACATATCGCATAATCCGCTTAACGGTAGTTAAATGCGACTCTTTAGAATTAGACTGATATCTAGCGCAAATATCAACACTTAAAGTAATATCAAGTCTACTAGCAGTTAAATAAAGAAAACTGCCAATCATGGTACGATACAATTTAGGATCCACATCTATACTTGTAGAATCTTTAGAGAGTCTTAAATTTGTACTCATAGGAGTATCAAAATTCTTACCATTCTCAAATCTGAACCTTTTAATCAAATTTAGAGCATATTTGGTCTGAGAAATGAAAATTTCATCAGGTTATTTTTTACTTGCAATCTTAGAAAATAATTTAATTCTCCAACCATGCTCATTTCGAACTTAGATTTTATTAAATTTGCAAACTCCATAGTCATGTTAGTACAAGTTGATCCATAAATAATATCATCAACAAAGATCTAAACCATTAAAATATTATTATTATGTTTCTTAACAAAGAGCGTCTTATCGAAACTACCTATTTAAAAATTATGACTGAATAAAAACATAGTCAATTTCTCGTACCATGCCCTGAAAGCTTGTTTTAGACAATAGATAGCTTTTTTAAGATGGTATACATGATCAGTAAACTTAGAGTCTTCAAACCATGTAGGTTGTTCAACATATACTTCTTGATGTAAATCACCATTCAAGAAGGCACTCTTTACATCCATTTGATAAATTTTAAATTTTCTAAAGCATGCAATGGATATAAAAAGTCTGATTGATTCAAGGTGAGCAACTGGCGCAAAGGTTTCATCGTAATCAATACCTTCAATTTGAGTATACCCTTGTACAACCAGTCTTGCCTTGTTTCAAATTATATTATCAAGTTCATCAAACTTATTTTAGAAAATTCACTTTGTTCTAATAATATGTTTATCTTTAGGTCTAGGAACAAGATACTAGACATCATTTCGAACAAATTGATTAAGTTCTTCCTGCATAGTAACTATCTAGTTTTCGTCAGAAAGAGCTTCTTTTACGTTTACCAGTTCTATCTGGGATGTAAAGTACACGTAATTACATATGTCTTCTATTTGTATATGAGTGTGCACACCACTGAGAGAGTTTTCAAGAATCTGAGTGGTTGGATGATCTTTAACAGTCCTTAATTCAAAGTTTACTTGATTTGATGAAGTATCTAGTTTGTCAATTAAAAGAACTTCATCATGGTTTGAACTTGGGGCAGGTGTATTCAAGCGATCGTCAATGACCACATTAATGGACTCTTGAATCACACTAGTCCTTTTGTTAGGTACGTGGTATGCGCGACTGTTTAAAGAGTATCCTAAAAAGATCTCTTTGTCACTTTTAGTGTCAAACTTTCTCAAATTTTTACAGTCACGTAAAATATAGCACTTGCTACCAAAAACTTAAAAGTATTTGACAGTAGGCTTCTTATCGAACCATAGTTCATAAGCCATTTTATTATTAGATTTACATGTATAAACTCGGTTAATAATATAGCAGGCAGTATTCACTGCTTCAACCCAAAGATTTTTAGGGAGCTTCATACTCTTCAACATTACATTTTCCATTTCTTGAAGCACTCTATTTTTTCTTTCCATAATTCCATTTTGTTGTAGTGTTTTGGGTGCAGAGAATTCATGCAATATTCCCTGAACGCTACGAAATTTCTCAAAACTATTATTCTCAAACTCAGATCCATGATCACTATGGAACTTACTGACTTGAGAACCTTTTTCAATTTGAATACGTCTAATAATCATTTTCACTTCATCAAGGGTTTCTAATTTATCCCTTAAAAAAGTTACCCAAGTGAATCTAGAAAAATCATCTATGATTACTAAGATGTATTTTTTGCCACCTCGACTTTCCGTCCTGTTAGGTCCTATAAGATCCATATGGAGAAGCTCGAGTGGTCTTGATATGGCATTAGAGTTCACCTTCTTGTGAGAGCTCCTTGATTGCTTGCCTATCTAGCATTCTCCACATATTTTTTCTATCTTTTGTAATTTAGGTAGACCTCTTATTAGTTCTCTTTTGCTCAATGTGTATAAATTATGGTAGTGTACATGTCTAAGGCGTTTATGTCATAATTCTGTCTCATTGGTATGGACCATGTAACATGTTTGACTAGAAGAGCTATCATCGCTTACAATATAACAGATTTCAGAAGTTCTGTGACTAGTTAATATTATAGATCCCTTTTTGTTTATGATTTCACAACCTTGATTGAAAATTTTCACACTATTATTGTTATCGCATATTTGAGATATACTTAACAGGCTGTATTTTAGTCCCTCAACATATAAAACATTCTTGAATAAGGAAAAGTTATAGAGTTGAACCGTACCTTGGCCAATAATCTTGTAGTTACTGCCATCACCAAATGTGACTGACCCATCAGTCATATCTTTGAGATTGGTGAATCAAGCCTTATCACCTGTCATATGCCTGGAGCATCCACTATCTAGGTACCACTTTGAATGGCTTATAGCTTTGAAAGCAGTGTGGGCAACCAAGCAGGTAACCTTAGGAACTCATTTCATAACAGTTTTGGGTTTAGGAGTATAGTGGCTCTTCTTTTGATTATAGTTAAAGTTAGAGTGACCCACTGAGTTAGATTTTAAGAGCACCTAAAGAAGATCAAATATTTTCTCGACTAAAGGGTTTCGTTCTGATGTTTATAATTATTTTTTAGTTTTTGAAAAGTAGTTTTAGAAAAAACTTGATTTGTACTTTTTCCTTTTGAGTTCAAGGTCTCTCCTTTTACAAACTTAGGAGACGTACTCTTATGTTTAAGAGGAACATTTTTCTTGTAGCCCAAACCGGATCAATCACCACATTTCCTTGATTCAGATAAAAGTTTTTCTAACTTTGGATCTCCTTGGGCATACTTCCATGTATCCTTCAAACTTAAAAGAGAAGAGACTTCAAGTTTAAGGTTTTCATTGTCAGATTTCAGACTTTTAATTTGGGAGTTTTTGAAATCCAAATCACATTTACATTTTTTTCAAAATAGTTTAAAATATGGGATTTTTCTAAAACAAGGGATTTAAAATTTTCTTTAAGCTTTGAAAATCTTTCCTTTTGAAGTTTAAGTTTAACAGCAATTTTACAACTTTCCTTATATAAGGCATTGTAAGCATCTTAAAGATCATCCTCATTTTCACCTTCACTGTTCAGATTTTCTTCACTTGATGAATCATTATATAAAAATACGAATTTGGCTAGAGTTATAAGGGCTTTCACTTCATTACCCGACTCAGTTTCAGAATCTTCTGAATTAGAAGAGGCTTCAGAATCAGAAGATTCATCCCAAGTAGCCAACATACTCTTCTTTTTGGGTTTGTCCTTTTTAGGACACTTGTTTGCTAAATGCCCATATTCTTGACAGTTGTAACATTGACTCTCTTTTAAAGATTTCTATGGCTGAGATTTAGATTTTGATCTTTTCTTCTCATTACCTTTTTGAAAATCAACCCTCTTTTTGCTTTTGAAAATTTTATAAAACTTTTTCGTTAAAAGGGCCATATCATCTTCAGAATTTTCCCAATCAAAATTATTTTCTTGAGAAACATCTTTAGAAGACTTAAGGGCAATAGATTTTCCTTTAGGAGCTTTAAAATTTAACTCATAGGTTTGTAAAGATCTAACTAATTCTTCTACCCTCATAGTATCTGTATCACGAAGTTCCTGGATCGCAGTTACCTTAGAATTAAACCATTCAGGAAGTGATCGTAATATTTTTGCACACACTTTACTTTCTAGGATTTTATCTCCAAGACCCCACATAGAGTTCATAATGTCATTTAATCTAGTGTAGAAGTCCATAAACATTTCATTTTCTTCCATATGTATTTCCTCAAATTTGGTTGTGAGGATTTGGACATTAGATTTCTTGACAATTGATGTACCCTCGTGTGTCATTTCTAAAATATCCCAAGCTTACTTTGCAGAATCACAGGACATAATTTTTTTAAATTCATCTGGTGATAATGCGTAAGTGATTACATTTAGTGCTTTAGTATTTGCACAACTCTCACTTTTCTGAAGTGTGGTCCATGAAAAATAAGGTGTTACTCTCATTGATTTTGAACCATCGTTCCCAGTTACTTCAGTGGTAGGAGAGGTCCATTCATTCACTGTGGCTAGCCACACACTTTCATTCATGGATTTAAGGAAGATCCTCATCTTGGCTTTCAAATAGGCATAGTTGGTACCATCGAAAGGTGGAAGCCTAGTGACTGAAAGGCTATCAAAATTTGACATCTTAAATATAGCTTAGATCGATTAGCTTAGAAAATAAATCCAAATAAAAAGAATTAAAACGAGCTATTAGGCTCTGATACCACTTGAAATGGCCAAGCTATATGTCCTAGAGGGGAGGAGGGGTGAATAAGACTATGCCAAATTAAAGAAAAAAAAAATAACAGCGAAATTAAAGAAAGAGAGATAGCCAATAAAAGAAATCAATTCACAATGCTGAATTAAAATACAACCTCAAAATTCAAGTCTTGAGAGGTTAATACAAATGTTGTTCTAAGGACAACCTTACACTAAAAACCAGAGTTTATGGTAGGACAACCTTATTTATAGAAAGATTTTTGTATCAAAAACTCAAACTGAAGAGGAATAAATAAATAATAAGGAACTAAAATAAATTTTAGGAATTAAAATCTAAATTATTACAACATTCCCCACTGTGCTTGAAATGTAAATATTACAACATTCACATCCACACATACATCCCACAATTCTGAATAATAAAAGATAAGAAATATAAATCACACATACACAAAACACAAAGAATTATAGTGGTTCGCCTGTGTGTACACCAACTGTTATAAAACAGCCACACAGATTGCTAATTCACTCCTAATATCCTCACACGGGATATTAGCGTTCACTATCAAAATAGGTTTTCATAGGTTCACCCAAAACCTTCACAATTATGTCTTTTAGAAAAGGGCTTACACAATTCAAAAACCCTTACTTATGAGTTTTCTGGCTCTCCTCAGATAACCAACAAATTGAGATATTTCTGGCTTAACCTCAAATAAAACCAAAATGAAAGGAATTTACACTAAATGTAAAATACCTAAATTTCTCATTTTATAGTAGCCTAAAAGAACTAATCAGAGTAGATGATTGAATGTAGAAGTTCAAAGTCCAATACTCACTTTAAAATGGTTCTAGGTTCTAATTAATTTTAAATTAAACTAGATGGGCTTAGCTCTATTTGATTTTGATTCCAAGAAGAAGGAATATCACAATTATTCTTTTCAATTAAGATTGGAATGTAGAAACAAAATCAAATTAATAAAGATAATAAAAGAGGATATTAAATGAGCACAATGTAGCTTAAAATAAACACAAACTTATCTCAGAGTAGTCCCTTGATTTTACTTGAATTTTAGTTGTATCAAACTCTGAAATTCACCGTCTATTTATAGTTGCAGATCGCACCTTGGACTAGTCTTGAGGACACTACGACTGGTCATAGGAGAACGGATTTCTGATTATTTTTTTTGCGCAATCGGATAAAACCGTTTCACGACTGGTCGTAGGCCCTCTACGACTGGTCGTAGCATTCTCATGACTGGTCGTAAGACCCAAAGTTTGGTTGCTGGACTTTGAGTCGTAGAACCAGGACTGGTCGTAGGACGAGTCGACATATTCACACGACCAGTTGAACAGAGTCCAGGATTGGTCGTACACAAACAGAAATTTCTAAAAATTTGTAACAAACTTAGGACTGGTCTTGGAATCTCTTGGACTGGTCATGGACATCCTAGGACTAGTCGAACAAGGTTCAGGACTAATCTTAGAATAGTTTAAATTCATGTGAAATGATTCAATTGAATTATGTATCCAAAGTGACCTATCCTAAGGACAATCTAAGCTCAATCTTACCTTGAAAGTGACATATGAACTTCGAAACTTCTTATCGTTAGATGGTACATGACCTTTGTGAATGAAGCTTGAGATCTTTGAACATAATGTAGCACTTGAAACAAGAGATCTTCTAAAGCTTGAATAACCATTCATCTTTGTGTTGTATTCTAGCTTGAGTCTTGAACAATATCACTTCTATTATTGTAGGTAGTACTTGTATTTCTCAAAGCAGTTTGTACTCGCATTCTTCTGTAGTAGTTGAAGTAATTCTTCATTCTTGACTTGAAGCAAAGTGCTTAGAAAGATGAAGCAATGTCTTGAACATTTATAATAATGAGCTACACAAGATATAGATTTAAGGTTTTGGCACCACAAAATTTAACAATCAAAGGAGCATAAAACCATGGCACTTACACAATGTCATCGAGATTCAAATTTTGATGTCACCGAACTCACTTCGTCATCAAGATTTTCATTATTTTCTTTGTAAACTCTCTGGACTGTGTCTGTTTACGATGTCATCGAAATAGGTTCAATGTCATCGAACTTGTTTGTTTGATGTCATCAAAAATTATCCAGAAATATGATTTTGGTTGTTAGACTAATGAGGCACTATTTCGATGTCATCGAACCTAAGTTCGATGTCATCGAATCTTTAAATTCGATGTAATCAAATAGTGTTCGATGTCATATAAAGTGGCAGAGTTTACATCTTTCAGGTCCAATTTCTACTAAGTTTTTCTTTTACCATACTTGCCAAAGGATTTTCCTAAATAGTTTTGGGCACATGTGGACCATTATTGAGGGTTTTAATACCTTAGAGGGTTTGGTTAGGGTCATGAGGCTTAATTTACCTTTGATATGCACTTGAATATCTTCAACTTTGTGAGTCTTCAGACTTGTAATCTTCATTCGGGTTCACTTAACTCTAAGACTCATCCATCACGTTAATTAACAAACAAGGAAAATTTCAGACTTCTCTATATTCGGTTCATCTTTCATAGATTGCATTGAAAATCTAAAACAAGTGCTAAAAAGATGTGAAAAAAAGAACCTTGTGTTGAATTAGGAGAAATGTCATTTCATGGTTTGCAAGAGAATTGTACTTGGACATATCATATCATCCAATGGAATCAAGGTGGATAAAGGGAAAATTGATCATATTTCTAACCTACCCCCTCCCAAAAGCATTCGTGACATGCATTCCATTTTAGGACACACCGACTTTTATAGAAGATTCATAAAGGTTGTCAACCACATATCTCATCCTCTATGCAATCTTCTTCAAAAGGATATCCCATTCAAGTGGTCTAAAGAATGCCACAAAGCTTTTTCCAAGTTTAACGGCATGTTGACTAGCACTCAAATCATGCAACCACCCGACTGAAGCCTTCCTTTTGAGATCATGTTGACTAGCACTCGGCCCCCTGTTTCATTTTTAGTAATAGAGAGAAAATGTTAGTTTTACCTCCACAATTAGATATGAAACGTCATTAAAAATTGAGGTGGCCTGAGAATTTCTATAGCTCGGCTTTGTTTCCTGGCGGTTGTGCATTGACCATGGCATGAGCTTTGTTCTGTTGACTTCGATTCCTCTCAATATACCAAGAATCCTAAAAAATTACCAACCGAGACCCTAAAAGCACATTTCAAAGGATTCATTTTGAATTTATGGAGTCTCATATGTTCAAAGGATTTGTGCAAATGGACCAGATGCTTGTTTGTATCGGTCAACTTGACCACCACATCATCCACATATACTTTCATAAAATGGCCGATCATATCATTAAAGATGGTATTCATTGTTCTTTGGTATGTGGCACCTGCATTTTTCAACCCGAAGGGCATCACAAACCATCAATAGATCCCTAGAGGCCTTGGGCACCTAAATGCAGTTTTTAGCATATCATCTAAGACTATGAAAATCTGATTGTACCCAAAATGGCCATCTAAAAAAGACACAATTTCATGTCCAGCGGCCCGATCAATCAGCTGATCGACCACCGGCATGGGATATTTATCTTTTGGTGTAGCTAAATTTAAATTTCAAAAATTGACACATTCTCAACTTACCGCTTTTCTTCATTACTGGGATAACATTTGACATCCATTCCACATACTTGATCGGTCGGATAAAACTATCCTTTAAGAGCTGCTCAATCTCCTCTTTGATCTTAAGAGTAACCTCGGTTGTCATCCGTCTTGACATCTCCTTGTAAGGCCAATATCCTTCCTTCATGGGAAATCTATGTTCGACCAGGGGCCTATCGAGCCCTGGCATATAGTGATAATCCCACGCAAAATAGTATGTGAATTCCAGAAGCAGATTTATTAACTTCACTCTCTCAGGCGGTCATAACAAATTGCTTATAAATGTGGGTCTTGGATTCTGATCTGTTCCCAGGTTAAGTTCGACCATCGGGTCCTGAACTTGCGATCAATTGTCTTCTATTTCTCCTTAAAAATCTTCCATTTTAAAGTTATCTTCCTCGGCCAATTCATCTAATTCAGCCAAGTTGACGAAACTGCCTTCATCCCTTTAGACTTTCTTCAAGCCTCTTTTATTCTGGCCAAAAAGTTAGCTCTGTGCACTTTGTTCTTTGTAATCATGATAATGGTATCTCTTTGATGATGCAGTGGGCATTTGACCGATACAGGAAGACATCCTTCAGCTAATCCTTTTCCACCCAGGACACATTCGGCATAGCTTGCATGATACTATCTAGATTTCTCTTCATTGTATTTCCGGTAGGGTGGCGGAATTTATTCCTCTCGGTAAATCTAATGGGCCCACCCTCTTTTCCATAATAATAAGCCTCATTGGAATTTGATGTAGCTAAGAAGGGTTTATTATCGGCCAAGACTAACTTGACCTTCTCTTAATTCTAAAAAAAAAAAAAAAATCACGAACTGAAGGAGAGAAGATGGAATGCATGCGAAAGAATGGATCCAATCTCTTCCCAACAGCGTGTTGTAGCTTGACGAAGTCTCTACTACAGAAAATGGTGTTAAAACAGTCTTAGTGCTCATGGTCAAATCGACCAGTAATACACCATGTGTGTTAGTGACATGACCAGCGAAGTTACTAACTGTTACTTTTGATGGAATTAGGTCAGCCGTAGTTTTTTTAAGTTTAGCCATCATTCTTTTTGGTAACAGATTCACTGTGGTCCCATTATCTACCAAAATCCTGGTGACGAGGCATCCATTTAAATGGGCCAATATATATAACGGCTTAAAATGTGGTGTCATGTTAGTAGTGGGTATGTCTATAATCACTCTTTCAGATACATTGTTGGTTGCGACAATGACTGCACCGACCTGCAACATTTTATAAACTTTGATTTCACTTTCTTCGCCTTTTTCAAAGGGAAAGGAGATATGTTGTATAATTACTGGGAGAATGTGTTCTTCTACATCCCCAGGCATTGTGTTTGGTTGAGATGGCCTTGCCTGAAAGCTAGATGGTAATGTGAAAACCATATTATAATGGAAAGTCATTGGCAGCAACAAACCAAACACAATTTCACTGCTCAAACCTTGCCCCCCTATTGTCTCGAACTTAGTTTCTTCGACCTAACTAGGGCGTTCATCGGTCATGGGATTGACCGAGACACAGATAGTTGGAGGACTATTCAAAGTGTTAGCAGTCGATGAGAATTCATTGGCAAGTCATTCTTATATTACGAAACAATCCATACTAAGGTAATATAGAGTTTCTAGCACTGTCTTCGTCTTTGAGATCTCCCAACCTAGCCGTGTTATCAAGAGGATCCTGTTTCTCTTGCTTCACAACTGGTATCATAGCTTCGACCGTATTTACTGCCACCTCTTCGTCGAGCATAAGGATTCTTCAAAATGGACGGGGCAATCTAGGTTCTGGCTGAGGAGGTGTCTCTTCTCTTTCCATTTCCTTTCTCATCACTGCCCTCTGCCTCTGCCACTGCCATCGGCCAAGTTTTCGTTAACGCTTCTGGTGCAGCCGAAAACTTTGGATGAGTGACTCGCATCCATACTCCTGCCTGCGTAGCAGGAGGCTTAACCATCCTTGTTAGGGTTAACCATCCCCATTATGACTGATGCTTAGGAACCAACTGCTCTAGTCGATAACTACCTTGACCAAAGTTGCGCTCGTCGTGCATCCTTCCAGGAGGGTTTCTTGACTAGGAAGGGATTTCTCGAGCACACCAGTCGCAGAACTGAGAACCTTGGTGCCTCCTTCAATCGTTGACCAAACGATCTACTTGATAATGGGGAACCCAGCGTCACCTTCGCATGGGTCGGTCAAGCGTTCCTCGCAGTTTACCTAAGTTAAGGTCGATCCCAGGTTTTGGATGATCCCTCAAATTGGCAGTAACCGTGTTCACCTCCATGTAGGCTGGGAATGGATCTATATCAATCAACATTGCTTCTTTTTCTTTTTTCAATAACTTCAACAACCGACGATCGATGTGGTCGTGGATGAGATTCCTGAAAATAACACACTTGTTAGTAGAATGAGACTGAGATCCATGCCATTTGCAATACTCGACCTTTTGTAATTCATCAACCAATGGTATTTTATGATTGATAAGAACTTTAATAAACTTTGTAGCAAACATGATATCAAATATTTCTTTGGCCTGAGTGATATCAAAAGTATACACTTTTTGGGCCTTTTGCGTAGTCAGGGCGGTTGATTCCGCCTTGACCAATGCCGAGCACACCAGTGACTTCTTAGCCACCAGTTCAGCAATCACAATTTCATAATTAAGGTCGTTGTAATACATCCCTAAAGATGAATTGGCCTGACTCCTTCCTAAAGCAGTTCCTAGTAATGAGAATCCTTTTTAGTAAGGTCATATAGATCAGTAAACTCTGTGCCTATAAACATTTTATGGGCCTTATGTTTCGGGCCATCTTATAAGAGCTGCATGAATTCGACCTCGGTCATGACTACATTACAACAGTTTTTAGCTCGCTTGAATCACATGATATAACTTTCGCACAACTCCATAGGTAAGTATCAGAATCATGTGAGATCGACCATGATTATCTCCCTGTTTCTATAGAAGAATTAGGTATGAAACCTCTCTTCCAAATCCTTTCAGTTATGAATTAAATCTGGCGATAATTTTGAATACCATGTAAAGGCCCGGCAGTCAATGAGTGACTAAATAATTGTGTTGGCTAATTCGTCACATTGCATGGTGAATCAGCCGACACGTTCAATGGTTGACTGACCATGCATGTTCACCTGAGAACAAAGAAAAATATGGTCGATAATTCCTCGACAATGGATATTGCTGATCTACCCACTCAGGGTATGGTTTGTAATATATGGAAATGGTGATGTGACCTAGCACTTGGTGAGCAACCTCCTGCATAAGTTGTATTATTTGATCGCGGTCGACTCCCTAAGGCTCTACAACTAGCAGTTGATTTAGACCGAATAGATTAAAATTTTCCTGAAATCTAAGACCCTTCGACAGGCTAAACATGGCATGGATGGGAATGGGACTGCATTCCCAACCGAGCTTCTGTTATGCAACGCTGGTTAGGTCTGCTTCGTTATTATGGCCAATAATCGTTGCATAGCCTCGGTCTAGTTCGCCATGTAATGATTAGTGCTCTCGAACTGTTGACAAAATTGTTTCGCTTGGGCTTTCCCATACTCATGTACCATCTAAATGCTCAATTGAACATCCCCAAGCACAACAGATACCTCGTCTGAAAGTACGACATGGGACGTGGATTTTTCGAATGATTTTCAGTCAGATTAATGTTCAAATTAAGCCCCTCTTAAGGTGCTTGAACCTGCACGTTATCACCCGGAGGAGGTGTGGTTAGTGTCGCAGGTTCGGTCCCGACAATTCGGCCACTTCTTCTCTGCATTTTTGGCAATAATTAAACTAGTAGTTAATAGACGGTGTCCCACCGGGCATGCCAAAAAATTGTCCGTCCATTCTTTTCTCGCACGGTGGAATGCAAGCGTGCTAGAATTGGGATTACCGATCCAATTCAAACCAAACAATAATGACCCCAAGCGCTGAAGTAGGCAGACACAGGGTATGATTGAATTCTGAGAAGATCGATCGCCTATTCAGCCACTCGCTCGATATGTAAATAGATCAGGCGATAGTCAGAAGGTAAGGTTCATCCTCTGATGGTGGGTTTCTCCTTTACCTTATGTACGAAAGGACTTTTCAATACAGATTAAACAAATTAAGAAAGAAATCCTTACAGTCAGCCCCTAGCTATTGAAGGGTACTCCTTTGATGATCAATAAAGTTCAACATGTGAGCGTAAACTCCAATTACAGCTAAAATTTATCAGCTACTGGATTAATGTTACGGATTACACTACAAAATGTAAATGGCAATTTTGGAAGTAAAAAATTACGCTAAGAAACGTTATTTACTCGTTAGAGAAATTAAATGATTACATTAAGGAATTTAAATTGATAAGATAATTGCAAAGGTAATTGAAAGATAGGTTTTGGTTTGATTGGTTTGGTATGAGACGAGTTTTCTACTTGCTTTTCTTTCTTATTTATAAGTTTGATCAACAACTCTAGATCCTTCACACGTTCTGACGGTTATTGTAACCATTTCTCCATTACCAGGATTCTAGACGTTTCTCACTTTATTATTCCCTTTGGCTCCACTTACTAAAAAGCGACCGTATATATGTGCAAAAAATCTTGCATCTGCAGCACATGCATCAATACAGATTACACGTATGCGCCCCAACTGGTTGAAAACAGGACCGGCCGGATAGGATATAAACAATATATTTCTTGTGGAGTTCTTATGGTTATGTTTGATTACAAAAGTTTTCCCTGAAATCCTCCTTGTATAATGCCGCCTTTAGGACTTGATGTATGGGTGCTAAATGTCAAAATTGGTGTTATATGGAGGCTATCAGCACTAAATTCAGAACATGGTTCATGAGTATTAGGAACCAAATTTAAAGCGTGACACATGTATAGCGGACTCAGAAATAGAGGTAGCATCCTCACTGATACCATCATTTTGCATTAAAAGAAAAGAAAAAAAAAAGCTAGAGTATTAAGCTAATGGTGGTAGCATTTGTTCCAGCACAGGTAGGTTAGGTAAAGAGCGTCAAATTTGAATGGATAGCTATGATGTTTGAGTTAGTGAGCATCAATTTCCAGAGTTCGGGTGCTACATGTGGAGCGGTGGACATAACAGAGCCAACTAGAGTTACATAAGCCCTTCGTCTCTTGTGGACGAGACATACTTATCTCATCGATGTTTAGCCTCAGAATGAGTAATGATCATGTCATGGTATCATGACATTTGCATGAATGTTTGTTGAATGCTCAATCTTGGGTAAATGATCGAGTAACCGTCCTAATCGGAATGTAATTAGAACACTCCGAGATGCCAACTTTCTAGAATGAATGCGAACCAATAGGATCATAAGTAGCACATGGTGTGTCACGCCCCGAAATTCGGTACCTGGGTATATCCGACTCCGATTCCGTACCCGCAGGCATGACTTATGTTTTATTATGTTTATATTTCATAATCCACACATATACTTGTTAAATGATCTCATTCATGAAATATAACAATTCAAAAATTGAATAATTAAACATTTATTTAAAGAAGAAAAAAATGTTCATATTCTGACTATTCAAGATTATCATCAAACACATGTCATCGTCATGTTGTCATACTGTTCATTA
The DNA here is from genome assembly GCA_037074715.1 of Magnolia kwangsiensis. Taxonomy (NCBI): domain Eukaryota; kingdom Viridiplantae; phylum Streptophyta; class Magnoliopsida; order Magnoliales; family Magnoliaceae; genus Magnolia; species Magnolia kwangsiensis. Next base: position 80,634,853 of record CM073589.1, on the reverse strand, counting down.
CACTTATTTGGAAAATGGTAAAGAAACAAAAATAAATAAAAGAAAATCTCTTTAAGCTCTTCCATGAGATCCCGATCATGAAATTTTAAAATCCCAACAGGGTAAGCTGTGAAGCCTAGTGAGTAATCTCAACACAAGTTTCAAAATAACCTCATATAACATGAATAAAAATGTATTAAACGATACAATACCTATTTAGGTAAAACAACAAATGAGGAGATTTAATAAACAAAATATTGCAATGTAAATTCAAAGAAAAATGAATGAATGAAATTGACATATGTTATATTCCACAATAACATGTGCGGTTTATTCTTTTTTAACACCAAGGCCAGTTTACACCGGTTGGCCAACACTCGCGCCAATACAACACCTAGCCTGGCAATGGAAACCTTTCACATGACATGCTCACCCATTCCAAAGGACACTTGGTGAGGGACCCATTTGTGCGTTAACTGATTAGACTACTACCTTACCGAACCTGACAATGGGAACCTTTTCCAATCCTGACATGCTCACCCACTCAAAGAGTACGGTAGAGAATCCAAAAGGTACAAGTTAGGTTTCTGGGACTTTCAACCCAAGGGTCTTAATCACCTCACCTATTTACGCTTTAGGGATTTTCAACCCAGAGGACTTGATCGCCCCACTTATTTTCTGGCGTTTCATAACTATTTCAATGATGCATGACTTCAATATTGGATTAATCAAATATGTCTAAAAACATTTAACGACTGTTATTGATCAATTCATAATATGTGATGTGCACAATTTATTAAATTTAAAACTAAACTATTAATCATTGTAAATTGCATATACATGATTAAAGTTCTACCAAAAATTAAAAATAAAAATAAAAATAAAAAAACATGCAATATAATCTATTTGATTTAAGAATCCAAAATTTATACGCTCAAGATTTTTACAATAATATTTATATATATATATATATATATAGCCAAACAATTTTTTTCTACGCAGCATTACTAATAAGCGAATATTTAAGCCAAATTGAGGCATGTCAATTAAAATAAAGACAACCGAATGACAAAAATTAAAATGACATGTTTAAAACTATGGCAAGCAATTAAAACAAATAATAAGAAATTAAACAAACAACATAACATATAAGATGGGCAAGTAAGATCTAATTATTTGAATAAATGAATAATTAAATAATTAAAAAAAAACATTATTTTTTTCTTAAATATCAAGTGAGAGAAAAACACACCTTTTTTCTTAAAAAGTATTTTCTTTTCTTTTTTTCTTTTTCTTTTCTTTTCTTTTCTTCCTCTCTCTTCCTTTTTCTATCTCCTCTTTTCTTTCTTCCTTTTTCTCTCTTCTCTCTCTCCCTCTCTTTCCAACATGAATGACCAGCCATAACTTTTTTTCTCTCTCCTCACTTCCTCACCTCACCTCACATAACAACACACTCAACTTCACGTTTTTCATCACACCCACAATCCACTTATTTATTTATTTTCCACACATAAAATAAATGTAAGAAAAATGTTTCTTACTTCCGTTTGCACTTTCTTTAATCACGATTTTTTTCTTTTTCTTTTTGTTTACAACGTGGACTGGTCCAGTGTACACATGCACCATGCATCTCATGTTCACCACATGCATGTGCCACATGTATGTGCATGCCACACATATGATCGATGTGTGTGTGTGTGTGCGCGTGTGTGTGTGTATGCAGGTGATTGTTGTGCATGATGTGTTTGGTGTATGTGGGTAGTTGTGGTGTATTCAATGGTGCATAAGTGTATGATGTAGATGGATGGTCGAACTAATGTATGCATAGATGGACGGATCGATATATGCAAATGAGTTGTTATACGATCGATGGCTAGACTCCAAGGTGTACCTGTGGATGGACGGGTAGGATTCAGATACAAAGGCAAGTGTTCCAATGATTTTCAACATATGGATGGTTAGATGGTTAAATCATTGGATGGATGGTTAAATTTATGGTTGGATTCATTAGTTAATGAACAGTTGGATTGGATATGTCCAAATTAATGGTTGAGATTGAACCAATTGATCTTGTAGATCGACGATAATATCGGATTAATTGGGTACATCAATCAATGGTTGAAATTGGATGGTCAAGATTTATTTGGGTTATTACATTCTACCTCCTTACAAGAAATTTCGTCCTCGAAATTTACATACCTATAATGCGAATAGGTGAGGGTATTTCTCTTGGATCTTGGCCTCTCATTCCCAAGAAGCATCTTCGTCGATATGGTTACTCCATTAAACCTTAACTCACATTATAACTCTCGATTGAAGTGCTTGGTCTTTCCGGTCAAAACTACATACTAGTTGTTCGATATATGAAACGTCTTCCTGGATCTCTAATGGTTGCAAATCTATAACATGAGAAATGTCCCGCTCATATTTCCTTAACATCGACACATGGAAAATATCATGAATACTGGGTAACTGAGGTGGTAAAGCAAGCCTATATGCGACAACACCAACCCTCTCTAGAACCTCAAACAGACCTATATAGGAGAAATCTTTAAGAAGACGTGATCTCCATCTACAAACTCTAGATCGCTTCTGCGATTTTCTGCATAACTCTTCTGATGACTTTGGGCTGCGCGCAAACAGTTTCTAATGATAAAAATTGTAAAGCTCGTATCCTAGACCGTACCGTTCCGTAGGCTTCCGCGGTCCTCTCGGTCGAATTCTAGCGACCCGCGATCTATTATCGGCAGTTGCACGCGACCCTGGGTCGTATCCCATATTCTAGAGTCTGCTCGACTCGAGCCTTGTACCACTGCGACCGCACCATCATCGCAGTTCCAATACAGCATTTCACACACCGATGCGATACCCGGGCCAGGAGATGTGGGCCGCGTTCAATTCAAGAAAAACGCTGCGTGTTGCGAATTTCGAGAGAATGTCTACGACACGTCACATCAATCAATCAATCAAGTCACGTACACCTCCCATCACAACCCATACTCATCTCTCACCCAAGTCAACACAACACATACCCCTCTCTCACCCAAGTCAACACAACCCATACCTAGTCAAGTACACACATCACTCTCACCCATCATACCCATCTCTCTCCTTACATCACTCTCTCTCTCTCTCTCATTCTCTAATCCATTCCCCAAGCATCAAGAGAGGAGTAACCGTCCATCGGTTTCAATGAGAGAAAGAAGGTATAGTGTGGCCTACTTCCTACCACCCAAAAAATCTTTCATCTTCCACGATTAAAGTTGAAGCCAAGAAGAAGTGAAATCAGTGGGTGATTTCATTATTGATTTTGTGATTTAAGGGCCCACATATGTAGGACCCATCTTGATGTATGTATTATATAGGGAGGGCCCATAGTGGCAGAGTCCCTCCTCTCTCTCTCTCTCTCTCTCTCTCTCTCTCTCTCTCTTGGTTGTTTGATGGCCCACCTGATGTGTGGTGGAGATGCGAGCATCCATCATAGTGGAGCCCACCTTGGTGTACGTGAGAGATCCACACCGTTCATGGATTTTGACGTTGCTAGACACCATCGTGAACGGTGTTGTGGCTCTCCAGCGTGATGTATATGTATTTTCACACCTTCCATCTGTTTTCCATGGACGTGGCCCACCTCACACGTGTGGTTCGTGTGAAGGTGGGGTCCACCTATATGTGCGTGGTTTAAACCCACACCGTTGGTCCAGAGCGTCCAGAGAGTCTGGACGCTGGACTCCCTCACTAATAATATATATATATATATATATATATATATATATATATATATATATATATATATATATATATATGGTGGCCAGCGTATAACTACTGTATGCAGCAGGTCTGTGGCCCATCACGATATATATCTGAGCCGTCCATCTGCTGGACGCTGGGCCAGCAACCCAGCAATCCAGCAGCTGGACACTGCAGCGTGGGCCCCACCATGTGATGTATGTGTTACATCCAAACCGTCCACCCAATGGCGGGCTCTTCTTAATGCTTGAGACAAAAAATAAAGCAGATTCAAATATCTGGTGGGCCCTTCCGTGATGTATGTGCTACGATCAAACCGTCCATCTAAAGGCTGCTTCAAATCTCAGGTGGAGCATGATAACGCCAGCACCTGGACGTTTTCATTTAAATAATATATATAATTATTATAATAATATATAATATATACATGTGCATATATGTATAGCTGGTGGCCCACGTGGGACCCACCAGATGCAGCGTTTCACCCCTCTCATCCACCGTCCAGTGGATTGGATGGTGGGTAAGCCACCTTGATGTATAAGAGTATCCGCACCGCCCAGCGTCTCTGGGCGGTGGGAATCCACCTGATGTTTGTGTTGTCCACACATGGACATACGTGAGGTGTGAACCTCATCCATACATTGTACCCGTGGGCCACACATGATGGATGTATTTTACCCCTGCGGCATTGCAGCCATGGGACCCACACACGTGTGGACCCTACACCAGCAATATAGCTATTGCCTTTTGACGTCAGCAAGTCAGCAAGCTCTGGACCAGCATGGCATATGTGTTCTCCACCGTCCATCTGTGTCGCATCCAGACCATCCACATTTACATCCCACCAGCAGTAGTAGCTGATGTATTCCCGCAGCAAGTTTTGTGGGCCTGGTCATTTGGTGGGCCTTCCATCAAAAGGTGGGACCCACCGTGAAATATGTATTTTATCTACACTATCCGCTTGGATGAGATACCTGCATGGGTCCATAGAGCACCATCTAGTAGTAGAGTGGGCCCATGCTATTTGTGGGTGGCAGATTGCATGCATGCATGGCATGTTGTATGACTCGAATCCATGGCATGTATGTATGCATGCATGTGATGCGTATCTATTTAGCACTTGTAATAGTTGTATGCATGCATGATGAGCGTTATACATGCATGGATGCAAATAATACATGCATGAGTGATGGGTTACATTGAATGCATATGTGACATATATGGGATGCACACCTGATCTGTGCATGAGCTAAATCATGATGGGGAGGCACGTGCAAGGCTTGAGGTCTGGTAATATTAATTGAATGCATGCACAAGAGCTTAGTCATTCGTGTGAGTGTATTGTATACACCTTCACGGTCCTACCAATGTGATATATATGTGACCCACGAGTGAAGCCTGATGTGTTGTATATGAGACCCATTAATGCGGCCCACTTGATGTATATGATGGCCCATTGGTTGGGCCCATTAATGCGGCTCATGTATGCGGCCCACCGTGATGTATGTATGTCATCCATTCGTGCGGCTCACCGTGATGTATGTATTGTATATCTATGCCATCCATCCATGCGGTCCACCGTGATGTATGTATGTTGTCCTTTCGTGCGGCTCGCCGTGATGTATGTATTGTATATCTATGTCATCCATTCGTGCGGCCCGCCATGATGTATGCATTGTATATCTATACTATCCATTTGTGCGGCTCACAGTGATATATTTGCGGGCCTTGTATTTAAGGCCCATATGATGGGGCCCACCTACTTGAATCTAAGGCCTATGGGCAAGGCCCATTGTAATGTATTCGTGGCCTATGGGCGAGGCTCATTATGTTATGTATTAGGCCCATGATGTGCAGCCCATTTGATGTATTCGAGGCTCAGATACGTGGTCCATTTAATGTATATAGGGCCCTTATGTAAGGCCTGTCGTAATGTATTAATGGCCTTTGAAACAAGCCCACGTGATGTATTCATGGCCCATTGATGCGGCCCACTTGATATAATTTCGGCCCATATGTCGTGGCCCATTGTGATGCGTATTGGCCCATTGTTGCAACCCATTGTGATAAAATTCAGGCCCATATGGCAAGGCCTGACATGTTGCATATATAGCTCATAAGTGAGGCCCATGGTGAATTATATTGGGCCATTGTGTGAGGTCATGGGCCCACTATGTCATTCGGCTCTATGTAGGCCACTCCTTGAGAGCAATGTTGGTTAAATGTCCACACTGATGGGCGATGATGGTTAAATGTCCACATTGCGACCTTCCCTCGAGGCAGATTCCAATTGTCAAGGTTGAGACCGATTGACGAGGCCGATTCTGATTATCGAGGTCGACTCTGATTGTCGAGGCCGATTCTTATTGTCGAAGCCGATTGTCAAGGCCGATTCCAATTGTTGAGGCCGATCATCGAGGTCAATTCTGATTATCAAGGTCGATTCTGATTGTCGAGGCCTAATGTATTATATATAAGGCCCATGGGATGTGGCCCTTTTGTGATGTATATTAGGCCCATGTTAGAGGCTCATTGTGACGTATATGTAGCCCATGTGATGCGGCCTACTTGATGAATATGAGGCCCAATGTGATGTATTTATGACCATCCATTGAGGACCACCTTGATGTGATGCATAATGGACCCGTGTGAGAGGCCCATTACGATGTGTTTGGGGCTCATGGGTTGTGGTCCATTATGATGTATCCTGGGCCCATGGGATTAGCCCATGCGATCCAGCCCACATGACATGTATTAGGCCCATGAGACGCGGCCCATTATGATAGTATGAGGCCCAGTGTGGCGCATTTGAGGGCCAGGCTATGGAGCCCATTGTGATATATGTTAGGCCCATCATGATGTGTATTAAGCTCTTGAGTGAGGTCCATGGTGTTGTATATTTGACTCTTGTATGAAGCCATGGGTCCATTATATGATAGGTTCTATATGGGTCATTCTTTGGGGGCAATGTTGGTTAAATGTCCATATTGTCAAGGTCGATTGTCAATGACGGTTTTTGATACCGATTATGAGTATGTGACAGCATAGCATCATGATACATGCCCATACGCATCATCTACATGTTTGTTATGAGATATGATTGATCATTGCATATGTCATAGTGTCAGTTGTTATGAGACTCCTTGATAGGCGGAGATTGTCTCACATGAGTGCACGATATGCGCAGGATTGATGCATGATTGGATTGTATGACTCATGCATCTTGCATTGTGTGTTGTGATTACTGTACACCTTAGCGACATCAAGGTTGTAGCCTCCGCAGGCATATTATGGATAGCCAGATGGGACACCAAAAATCTGTTCTAGCATCAGGCTGTTATAGATGACCCTAGGTGAAAATTCCTAAACTCTCTTAGTACCAGATGACGCCTCAACGTCGAGACCGAGTGGATACATAAGGGCCCAAGTGCCGAATATCATGAGGTCGTGTCTCCCACTGTGTCGTGGTCGGTTGGGAGGGGGTGTGGCCTTACCAACCCAAGGGTAAGGGGCATAACTAGGCTGAGTTTGACCAGCTCGTGAATGGGTCCACTATCGACGTGCTGGATAGGTATTGGCAGACAATTGGTCACGCGGATAGTGAGATTTCTTACGCTCACTTGGACTGTGCCGCTGGGGGAGGGGCAATGCCATTTAGAGTGTACTAAACCCTGGTGATGATCCCATAGATGAACTGTACTAATATGTGGACTTATTGAGCAGAAGTTGCATATTCATGCATTCATTCATTCACTATCCACTCAGGCTGGTGGTGCGCAACTATTTATTACTTGAACCTTCGCAATGGCCAGGATTTAGGTTGGGGCGCGCGATTAACCTGAGATCAAGAGTTTACCACATTGAGTCTGACTAGCCAAATGAGGTATGGGACTAGTTTAGATAGAAGTCCCTTGTGATGGACCCCATAGCCTGCGATACTACGTGCTATCATCCCGACTTCACACTCTAACATGGTCATTCCATAAGCACCGCATATTGCATTACATCTGCGGCATATGACATTCTGAGTTACCGTGTTTCTACATTTATATAGTGTAGATACGGCTGACGGTATTCGTGAACTCATCAGGAATTGTATGTTACATTACATCATCGGCATCTGATATTTGGCTCTTTATAACTCTTCATTTGCATAACTGATCTGTATTACGTACTCTGATATTATTTGTCTCATGGACTTATCAGCATTTTCGCTTGCTCTAATATCGTATGATTCATGATCATACTAATATTTCTGACATTGTATGATTATGGCGTTGTATTTGTGTAACACCCCGAATTTTTGCTAACCTGGGGTTAGACGTCCTTAGGCAATGAGTCAACCATGACGCCTCGGTAACCTCTCAGAACCCAATTCTAAAGCCAAAGAAATTACTTAGAACCAAATTCTTTAGAATTTAACATGAATTAGCCAGCGCTACGCTAAATTACCTGTGAAATTAGCACCAACCACTTTAAATACGATCTGTAAGACCCAAAACCTCTAGAATCGTTGACGCTACGTTACCCTAAAATCTAGGATCAAACTCTAAACTCGTTTGCCCTCAGGAACCCTTTGAAACTTCGTATTGGATCTAGACTGCACGTCGAGAGTCTGATATCTACAATCTTAGACCATTATGACCGCCTTGTTGGACTTAACAATCGTTTCGAAAATCAAGCCCAACCGATGTTCTGAGGCTATTTCATTGAGCCTAGAGCAAGGAGTGTGAGAAAGAGTGAAATTCATAAAAAATTAAATGTCTTTTAAATAAATCTGGCATGTTTCGCTTGCAGGTTAAGTATAAGCGTTCAAACCGTCGGAATCTGACCCAAATACACCCTCGGATCAGGGAACATTTCTCACCCAGGTCAGTGTACTTGGAATCCTCGTCGAGTCTCCGTGACCGCTGAACTAAAACTGGTTCGCCACGTGCGATCTGGGAACTCTACCGGACCAAAAACTTGGTGTGAGCAGGATCCAATATCCATGAGCTTAAGTCCGACCGCGTTCGGCCAGGGGACCTCCCGAAATGCTCTTTTGGATCGAAAAAGACCCGATTTGGCTATAACCCAAGTATACCTTTGTCCCAAGTCTAAATAGGTGACTTTTTATCCTATATAAGGGCCTTAAACCCTTAGCTTTCTAACCCATACGAATTCGGAAAAAACCCTAGGAGAGAGGAGAAAAAAGAGAGAGGAAGTGAGGGAGAAGCTGGTGATTTCTCCTGGGATTCTTTTCTGCTGTTCTACGTGCCAAATCCACCCTTCCGTATCGTTATTCCCGCGATTCTGGTTTCGTTCTAGGTAAGAAAAACCTAACCCTAACCTGATTTGAAGCTTAGACTAGCTGTAGAAGAGTTCTATCTAACCTATTTCCTGCCATAGGTAGCGTATCTGCCGTTGACGAAGACACATCGTCTGAATCTTAACAAATACGCATTTCTGGTTTAAGGTGAGGATTTTAGACGCTTTGATTGACTGATTTCAAAGCTTTCAATGTCGTTTAATAGTAGATTATCGAAGAGAACGCCGTTTGACATGTAGAACATGCTGTCCGTTTTCCATTTCGACTGCGTACGGGAATTATGAGATTCAGGGCATTTTAGGTATTTGTAGGAAATACAGTATACGTCCGTATTTTGCTGAAATGATTGTCATGGCTATTTGTCGTGTTGTGATATTAGGAATACGTGTATGATCTGTTTGGCGAAGAGATTCGCCCAAATGCACACTTAGAGTCGACATACGCTATGTAGGCTAAAGTGTGTAGACTTAGTGTTTGTATAAATGTTTGTATTAGTATGTATTGAGTAAATGGTATTGTGATTTAGTTTTGAGATTGAATTCTCAATCAATATGCTGACGTATATGATTTCCACCATGTTGGTCACATGAATTGATTTCATTACATATATGGAATGCATGTGTTGGTTGATTTGCTTACGTAGTATGATATAACATGTGTCAACATGCTTGTATTGTTTATATTCATTCCTGTTACTCACATATGCTTACTGATGTTGATAAACAAACCTAGTCCAGGCAGTCGGTAATGGATCGAATTAGTGGTTGGCTTCTATTTGCCACGAAGGACGCGTCGATGAACATGAGTCGTGTTTTGAGTTGGCGGCAGTGGTTAGGCCACACGAAGTGTTTCATGCACTTCATGTCGCTCAGCTCGAGATGCGTTCGTACTAGTCGAGCCCGTCAAGTAATTCGACTGGCCATTGTATGTTCACCTTGTATGAGTCATAACTGCTTGAACCTAGGGTACTGAACTTATCATTGGAAACCCTGTTAATAATGGTACCTTGATCCATAAAGACTCATGAGCTGAGTATGGTGGTATGGGACACCGTGGTCGAGCTGTCGGCCTACGCTGGGGCCACAAACCTCCCCGTAGTGACCAGTGAGCACATTTGACTCGTGAGCCGATTGTGGTGGTATGGGACACTACATTCGAGCTGTCGGCCCACACTGATTGGTGACGAGCCCTTTGTAGTGACCTCGAGCGTATTCTGAGTCTACAGGAGGCGACGATTCTTCCGTAGCAACGAGAGTACATTAGGCCTGTATTGATAAGGTGATGGGGGAGCGGTGCAACGAGTGCGAGCAACAGCCCTGGCAGCCCTTGTAGCGACCTATAAACATAACATCGTATGAGAATACTAGGAGTGACGACCCTAGACAGGATCTGTGTTGGGATTGATACAAGGAAGGTACCTTAGTTTCCCAATACTGCTGTATGAAAGGACAAATAACAACTCGGTAATCATATCCATATCGCACTGCATGTGCCTGGAAGATGTGGAGCACTATGGGAAGAAAGCATACCGCGGACGCAGATGGTGCCGCATGATGGAGTATGTCGGTAAGGGCATCCATCATGTCATTTCATGCTTGCATTAACAACAATATCTAGGAATGTTTGATTGTCTGTTTTACTATTATCACGTGATTGATTTGATAACATGTTAATCTTTGCTCTATGATTCCACTGAGTTGATCACTCACTCCCATGTTACAGGATGGTGTTCCGGATACCCATGAGTCCCTATTTTAGTTTCAGATGATGGTGATGCTCGCGAAGCAGAGCCGGACTTGATGATGATGAGGAGGATCCCTCCTATATGCAGGTTCTGATTGACGGGGTTATAGGGTTACTGATTAGATGCCAGTACAAGTGGTATTTTACCTTTTATGTTCTCACCATGTATATTCTTTTTGCTCATCTTTGGAGTATACATGTATATGTTTAACCTGGTAACATGTTCACACTCTGGAGACTCACAACAGTTCATATATTCTATATATCTATCACATTCTTCTGCTTACTAAATTAACTATCTCTGGAGTATGATATGTTGTTTTAGCTTGATCCACCTCATGTTTTATGTACTATTACCGCCGACATTCATCCATCATTGAAAATGTTACATAAGTGACGTTTTGGAACTCGGGAGTTGGGTTTCTACCCGACCCCCGATTTTCGGGATGTTACAATTTGTATACTTGACACTTATCTTACGCACACACTTTCACCACTCTCTAAGCTTTCTATAAGTTTATGCATGATAGATGCGTGCAGGTGATGTTGGTCGTAGCGACGTTGAGATTGGAACGTGCATCTGTCTTCTAGAGCTTTGATTTTATTCTGACATATGTACTTCCTTTTCAGCATTATATTCAAAGTTTATATTAGTGGATATATGATGATTTAGGTAATCTTGTGGTTATACTTCTTATGAGATAAATGTACGTTGAAAAAAAAAATCCTCCTTATAGGATCCCAAGATCGAAACCTGACTTATAAGTGCTAGGAGCCGAGAATGGGGTACTACAGAGGCTATCGGCACTAGATTCGGTGATCGAGATTCCTATGAATCAGATTTCTGGGTTTGGGGTGTGACAAAAATCTTCTCTGTTGTCTCTTGCACAATCTCTGGTCCAAGCAAACTACCCTCTCCAACTTTTGTCCAAAATTTTGGAGATTTACAAAGCCTCCCGTATAAAGCCTCATATGGCGTCATGCCGATACTCATCTAGTATCTATAATTATAACAGAACTTGATTAATGGTAAATGATCATCCCAACTCCCTTTAAAATCAAGCACACAAGATCGGAGCTTGTCTTCAAGGATCTGATTCACTCGTTCAGTCTGCCCGTCATTGTGAGTGTGAAAAGAAATCAAGAATGGTTCCCAGTGCCTTCTGTAAACTTCTCTAAAAACGAGACATGAACCTGGAATCTTGATCAGATACAATAGCTACAAGCACTCCGTGCAGTCTAACTATTTCTTTAATATAAAGTTTATATAATTCCTCTAGGGAATAGGTAGCACATATATGAAGAAAATGTGCGGACTTAGTTAACCGATCGATCATGACCCAAACTGCACCATGATTATTACGTGTCTGTGGAAATCTCATAATGAAATTCATGGATATGTGCTCCCACTTCCACTCAGAAATTGGTAGTGGCTGTAACATCCCTAACGGCTTCTGATGCTCTGCTTTCACCAGTTGACACGTGAGACATTTGGCTACAAAATCAGCGATTTTCCTCTTCATATTATTCCACCAACGCATATCATGATACATCTTCGTACCTCCAAGGTAGATTGTGAACTTAATATGGTGTGCCTCGTCCATAATTTCCTTCTTTAAGTCAGCCACATTTGGTATACATAATCTTCCTTAGAACCTTAATCCATCGGTACCAACTTTTCATTCCGACTTACCACCTTTTTCAGCTTCTATTACCTTAGCTTGTAACCATGAATCTTGTTGTTGAGATTTTCTGACCTTACTAATTAAGGAAGGTTGAACGACTAGGTTAAAGAGACGAGCTACATACGTTTACGGATTCAATTGGATGTCAAAATCCTTCACCGTATCTAACATTTTTCATCGCTAAATCATGAGGTAAGCGATTACTTCGTGCGGCTTACGACTTAAGGCATCTGCTACTACATTGGCTTTACTTGGATGATATTGGAGGGTGAAGTTATAGTCCTTTAAAAATTTCATCCACTGACGCAACCTCATATTCAACTCTTTCTGTGAAAAAAGATACTTCAAACTCTTATGGTCTAAAAATAGCTCAAACTTTTCTCCACATAGATAATGCCTCCATACTTTGAGGGCAAAAACCACTGCTGCTAACTCCAAATCATGAGTAGAGTAATTCTGCTCATGCATTTTCAGCTGCCTAGATGCGTAAGCTACAACCTTACCTTGCTGCAAAAGGACACAACTTAAACCTCTATACAAAGCATCACTGAATATTACAAACTTTTCACTTCTCGAAGGAATAGTGAGGACAGGTGTTGTCATCAACCTGATCGTTAACTCTAAAAATGCTTGATCACAGGTATCATTCCAAATGAACTTTACACCCTTCCTGGTTAATCGAGTTAACGATGCTGCAATTCGAGAGAAGTCTTTAATAAATCTTCAATAATACCCCGCTAAACCAAGAAAACTATGTATTTTGGTCACACTTGTGGGCTGTTCCCACTTCAATACTGCTTCTACCTTTGATGGGTCTACTGACACGCCCTTCTTTAAAACTACATGGCCCAAAATTTTCACTTCCTCCTTCCAAAAATCACACTTCAAATTTAGCATATAATTCGTGCTCCTACAGGGTTTAAAGAGTAACTTTATGATGTTGCTCATGTTTTTCCTGGGTCTTAGAATATATAAGAATATCATCTATGAATATTATGATAAACCAATCTAGGTGTGGCTTAAATACCCCGTTCATTAGGTCTATAAATACTACTGGTGCATTTGTTAGTCCAAACGGCATCACGAGAAACTCGTAGTGGTCATAACGAGTCTTAAAGGCCATATTTGGTATGTCCACTTCTTTAATTATAAGCTGGTGGTATCTTGACCGTAAATCTATTTTGGGGAAAAACTTAGCTTCTTTCAACTGGTCGAAAAGGTCATCCATCCTCAGAAGTGGGTATTTTTTTTTAATAGTGACCTTGTTCAGCTGGCAATAATCAATACATAATCTCATCGAGCCATCCTTCTTCTTCACAAATAAGACTGGTGCACCCCACGGTGACGTACTCAGCCAAATGAAACTCTGCTCCAATAACTTTTAAATCTTCTCCTTCAGTTCCTTGAACTCTACTGGTGTCATACGGTACGATGCCATGGAGATCGATGAGACTCCAGGCATAAGATCTATACCAAATTCAATCTCTCTTCTTAGAGGCAACCCCGGTATGTCTTGAAATACTTCAAAAAACTCACATATGACTGGAATTTGATCGATACCTACTTCATGTGGTTCTTCCTCCAAAAGTGCTAAGAAATCGCATAACAGTCCATTCTTTTGCTTTCCAAGAAACTGGAGTCTCAGTTGCCTAAGAATAGAGAATGTCACAGTCTTCTCAAAACAATCCAACTTTTCATAGAACGAAGCTAACCAATCCATTCCTAGAATAACATCGGACTCTTACATCTCTAATATGATAAGGTCAGCTAATAATACCGAATCTCCAACCATGACAGGGCAAGATCTACATATCTGATTTAACATTACGGAGCTTCCTATTGGTGTAATAAATACTAAATTCTTATCTAGGAGTTCAGGAGATAGACCCAATGTATGCACGAAAAGAGTCAAAATAAAAGAATGTGTAGCTCTTAAATCAAATAAAACTTGAGCGGACGGGGAATAGATAATTATGGTACCTTCCACCACTACTCCATTAGCATTTACGTCTAATGATACTATGGAAAACACACGACCCTGGGCCGGTGGTCGAGAAGCCTGACCTTCCTGCCTTGGCTAGTGATGTTGTTGTTATGGGCGTTGTTTCTGCTGAGGGGGTCTTTGTTGAGGATGTCTCTGATACTATTTCAGAACTTGATAATATGAGGGTCTCTGGTACTGTGGATAAGGTCTTGGGTGCATCTGCGGGGGTGCATGATAATGTGGTTGCTGAGGCGATTGTTTACAAAAATGAGCGGAGTGACCTTCCATTCCACAGTTATAACATTTACCCGTAAATCAGTTCATTGGCTGAGCAGGAGTTGAGGTGTTTGTTATCGTCATCTTTAACTTCTTAGAAGCATCGCCCTGTGCTTGAGATGTATTTAATGCAGCCCTAGCATTGCTCTTCGCTTCTCTCGTCTAGTTATGACTTTTTCAGAATTCTTCGTTGTCTCGCTCTATCATTAGAACCCGTTCTACTACATCAGCATACAATCTAAGCTTAAGTGAAGTCAGCTTGTTACGAATTGACCCTCTTAGACCTTTCTCAAACTTCTTAGCTTTGTGAACTTCATCCTAAATCATATATGGGGCAAAACGGGATAATTTAATAAATTTAGACTCATATTGGCCTACAGTCATCTCCCCCTGTTCTAGGCTTATGAATTCCTCTGCTTTCTGCTCCCGTACACACTCAGGAAAGTATTTCTCATTGAACTTCTCACAAAACATATCCCATGTCCATGCAGTATCATCTTCAATTGTTCAAGCAATTATCTCCCACCAGTGGTCGGCCTCTCCCTCTAACATGAAAACGGCAAGTGTAACCTTTTACTCCTCATCACATCCTTAAACAGTGAATATCTTCTCTATTTGCTTTTTTCACTTTTTTGCCTCCATAGGGTCTGGCAAACCCTCAAAAGCAAGCGGTTTCAATCTCTTAAATTTCTCTATTAAGCCTCCAACGCCATCCTGTATAACTTGGGCAACTCCTCTATTATCACGATGAATGGGTTGTCCAAGAATAGTTGTCATGTCGCCTAAAGCACGAAAGACCCCATCAAGTGATTGGCCACTTTCGGTGGTCCCTGGTGTGGCCGCCATAGGAGTGGCTTTACCTTTACCTCTATCTTCACGTCGGCTCCCAGACATGTTCTAAATCAAACAATAAGCTTTAGATATCACATAAGGAAGGATCACTAAAAGACAATACTACAAGTTAAGTTTTGATCACAACAACACTCGCAGGGGATATATCCTAATTTTCAAAGTGACTACATTTTCAAGTAAAACCCTAGGTCATTTATGATTCTAAACCTAAGCTTTGATAGCAATCTGTCACGCCCCGAAATTCGACACCTAGGTATATCCGACCCCGATTCCATATCCGCAGGCATGACTTATGTTTTGTATGTTTATATTTCATAATCCACACATATATTGACAAAATAATCTCATTCATAAAATATAATAATCCAAAAATTGAATAATTAAACATTTTTTTAAAGAAGAAAAAAAATGTCCATATTCCGACTATTCAAGATTATCATCAAACACATGTCATTGTCATGTTGTCATACTAAAAGTTCATTACACTTATTTAAAAAATGGTAAAGAAAATAAATATAAATAAAAGAAAATCACTTTAAGCTCCTCCATGAGATCCCGATCCTGAAATTTTAAAATCCCAACAGGGTAAGCTGCGAAGCCTGGTGAGTAATCTCAACACAGGTTTCAAAATAACCTCATATAACATGAATAAAAAATTTTAAAAGACACAATACCTATTTAGGTAAAAAAAAATAAATGAGGAGATTTAATAAATAAAATATTTCAATGTAAATTCAAAGAAAAATGAATGAATGAAATCGACATATGCTATACTCCATAATAACATGTGCAGTTTAATCTTTTTTAACACCAGGGCTAGTTTACACCGGTTGGCCAACACTCGCGCTAATACAACACCTAGCTTGGCAATGGGAACCTTTCACATGACATGCTCACCCATTCCAAATGACACTTGGTGAGAGACCCATTTGTACGTTAGATGGTTAAACTACTACCCTACCGAACCTGACAGTGGGAACCTTTTGCAATCCTGACATGCTCACCCACTTAGAGGGTACTGTAAAGGTTCCAAAAGGTACCAGTTGGATTTCTGGGACTTTCAACCCAAGGGTATTAATCACCTCACCTATTTACGCTTTAGGGATTTTCAACCCAGAGGACTTGATCACCCCACTTATTTTTCTAGCGTTTCGTAACTATTTCAATGATGCATGACTTTAATATTGGATTAATCAAATATTTCTAAAAACATTTAATGACTGTTATTGATCAATTCATAATATATGATGTGCACAATTCATTAAATTTAAAACTAAACTGTTAATCAATGTAAATTGCATATACATGATTAAATTTCTACAAAAAATTAAAAATAAAAATAAATAAACACACAATATAATCTATTTGATTTAAGAATCCAAAATTTATAAACTCAAGTTTTTTGTAATAATATTATATATATATATATATATATATATATATATATATATATATATATATATATATATATATATATATATATATATATATATTTCTAAGCAGGATTACTAATAAGCGAATATTTAAGTGAAATTGAGGTATGTCAATTAAAATAAAGACAACCGAACGACAAAAATTAAAATGACATGTTTAAAACTATGGTAAGCAATTAAAATAAATAATAAAAAATTAAACAAACAACATAACATATAAGATGGGTAAGTAAGATCTAATTATTTGAATAAATGAATAATTAAATAATAATAATAATAAACATTATTTTTTTTCTTAAATATCAATTGAGAGAAAAACTCACATTTTTCTTAAAAAGTATTTTCTTTTCTTTTTTTCATTTTCTTTTCTTTTATTCCTCTCTCTTCCTTTTTCTTTCCTCTTTTCTTTCTTCCTTTTTCTCTCTCTTCTCTCTTTCTCTCTCTTTCCAACGTGAATGGCCAGAAATACTTTTTTTCTCTCTCTTCTCTCTCCCTCTCTCCTCACTTCCTCACCTCACATAACAACACACTCTACTTCATGTTTTTCATCACACCCACAATCCACTTATTTATATTTTTTTTTTCACACGTGAAATGAATGTAAGAAAAAAGTTTCTTTCTTCCCTTTGCACTTTTGTTCATCACGTTTTTTTTTCTTTTTTTTTTTTTGGTTTACAACGTGGGCTAGTCTAGTGTACACATGCACCATGCATCTCATGTGCACCACATGCATGTGCCACATGTATGTACATGCCACACATATGATCGGTGTGTGTGCGTGTGTGCATGTGATTGTTGTGCATGATGTGTTTGGTGTATGTGTGTAGTTGTGATGTATTCAATGGTGCATAAGTGTATGATGTAGATGGATGGTCGGACTAATGTATGCATAGATGGACGGATAGATATATGCAGATGAGTTGTTGTACGATTGATGGCTAGACTCCATGGTGTACCGATGATTTTCAACATTGGATGGACGGTTAAATGTATGGTTGGATTCATTAGTTAATGAACAGTTGAATTGAACATGTCCAAATTAATGGTTAAGATTGTACAAATTGATCTTGTAGATTGACGGTCGTATTGGACTAATTGAGTACATCAATCAATGGTTAAAATTGGACGGTTAAGACTTATTTGGATTATTACATGGTGTGCCAACTGCATGGGAGAGCAAAACAAAGCTAGGTGCGACTACTATATAGGAGAGCAGACAAGGTTGGTAGCACAAGTTGCCCAAGTGCTCAGGCCACTCCTGGGTGTGCATGCTGCCTGAGTGCCCAGGCACTATTAAGTGCGCCAGCTGCCTGAGTGCGCAGGCATTACTGGGTGCACAAGCTGCATGGGTGCGATATTTGCATTCGGTTTGTGCAAACAGCCGTAAGGACAGCCAAACTTGGGATGCCAGCCTCCCAGGGGCATTTAAGCATGATATGCTGGTCGTTGGGTGCAACAAAGGTGCGTGGGGAGGCAAGGAGGTGTGCCAGCAGCCTGGTGTTCAAGTTATCAGGTGCACTAACCAGAGGTGTTCAAGTTATTAGGTGTGCCAGCAGCACGGTGTGCGAGTTGTGCTAGGCAATAGAGTAAAGGCATCGGCTTCCAATCAAGGTGCGTTACCCTTCCAATAGGGTGCGTCACTCCTTCAATTGAGTGCACTGGCCCCCTCTCGAGGGTGCGCGAGCACCTTCCAAGGAGTGCCCCAGCTCTTCCAGTGGAGGAGCTAGCTACCTGAGTTGAGGAGGAAAAAGAAAGGACAAGCGGGCACAGCCATCTAACGCCTTGCGATACCCTTTAGCAGGAAGTTCCTGCACTGTGATGCTAGGTGGGATCCACCGTGATGTCTGGGAGAAATCCACTCCATCCATCGGTTTTATAAGATCATTTTAGAACATGTGACCAAAATTGAGGTAGATCCAACACTCGAGTGTACCATGCAAAGAGGAAAAAGTGGGGATTCAGTGACCACTGTTGAAACATTCGCACGGCCACAAAAGCTTCACTCAGACTAAGGTTTTTTTTTTTTATTTCACTTCATTTTAGTGGAATGACCTTATGAATGGTTTGGATGACATATAAACATAAACACGGAGCCTAGAAAGGTTTCAATGGTAGGAAACTGCTACACTAATTTCCCCACTCATTTGGCTCACTTGAGTATTAAATTCGCCTCATTTTTTACCGTATGTTTTAAAATGATCTCACAAAATAAATGAACGGAGTGGATTCCTCTCAAACATAACAGTGGCCCACCTATCATCCTAGCACAGCAACTTCCTGCGTAAGGCTTTCGCAGCATCGGCCCCAAAAACCCTAAAATGGGTGGTGCCACCCTCAATTCGCTGGCTCTTTCTTTAGGACATGTTTGGTTTTGAAGTATACTGGTAATTGGAGTGTGTGGGGAAATTATGACAATTCACGTTCGTTTGAAAAATAAATAAAATAACTGCATTTAAGTGACGGCTGTAATTGGATGGAAATCGAAAGTGTAGGTACTCGATTCGAAAGACAGCGGCAAGTGACTGGCAACTCGTATGGTGGTCCACGGCACATCACTGGATGGTTGCCACCCGACCAAGAAATACAAAATGCAAAGATTTTCTCACTCCAGTCGTCTTCAACCCACTTGACACGAGACGAAACGGAAATCCACTCCATCTAGGTAAGATGACCGTTAATGGAATTTTCGACATTTACAGCTTGCCGGACATTCGGTAATGCTTCCCATCTTCTCATGTTGATGTTTTTTCCATTCCTCATGCATTCTAACCATCCTTGTCGCCATGGTTAGTAGTCCGTCGAGCCCTGTATTTCTGCTAGATAACGTGGTCTTCATCTTTATGGGTGCGTCTTTAAACAGAGATATGATTGTTTTTGCAAAGGTACGGGTTCTATCGATATCATAACCATCTTCTTCAATTGGATTATTGTTTCATCATTCGCAATGGTTGTGGTATTCTCTGTTCTAAGGTGCTTCCTCTACGTTTCAATAGATCTTGGTTCCTTAGTATTCTATCAGAATTTCACCAACATCCATCCGAAATCGTGTGCAGGTAGGCTCCAATCTCTTTTCTAGATATATATTCAGGTTGTAAGTTGGACACCTATAAATGTATTTTAAGGGTCTGTTTGGATAAACCGTCTTCTCAAAGCTAGCTTTGAGTGGGTATACCACAAATAGCATATTTTAAGGGTCTGTTTGGATATGCAACTGTAAATGCATTTTAAGGATCTGTTTGGATATACTGCAAATAGCATATTTTGGTCGAATGGGATGGTCGTATGTCCTTTCTTTCTTTCTTTTTCTTTTGGAGTTGGACACAGGATTTACATTATGGAGGTTGAGTCCTTAAGGCGTAATCCTGTCAATGTGATTATAGCAGAAAAGTGATTATAGTAGAAAAGTGATTACATCATAAAAGAAGGAAAATAAAAATAAAAAGAAGAAGAAGAAGAAGAAGAAGAAAAGAACCTATATAAAAAGTTAGAAAAAAAGAAAGAAACCTTTGTTTACATTCTGTTAAATTTAAGAAAGAATGGAAATAAAATAAAAAGATAGAAAAAAGAAGAAGAAAAGAATATATATAGACTCTGTTTTTTTATTTAATTTCATTTTAGGTAATCATGTCTTATCGATTATACTTTATTGAGATAAATTAATTTCTACCTTTTGTTCTTCCTATCATGTCCTACATGTATTCCCAATCATTGGTTATAAAAGACTGGTCTGGATTTTTTTATTTTTTATTTTTTATGTGGGTATTCTTAAAACGGACAGAAGACAATATGGATCTTGTCTAGAAGACAATATCCCTATTGCCCTCTGCGGCTCTGTGAGTTCAACACTAGTTGCAGTTTACTTGGACAGTCCATGCGATAGATGTTAACCGTCCATTAAGTCCAGAACGTATCTATTAGGATACTAAATAAAAAATTGATGGATTGGATGATTTAATCCATCTTTGATTTGGTCTGATTATCCATATCCATCCATTTTCGAAGCCATGGATGGGACAGTTACAAGTGCTAAGGGCCTATTTCGTTTTGAAGATTACCAGTATTTGGAGTGCGTGGACTCTTCTTATACTCGACTACAATCTTCTTGTTCTTCAACGCCTTTGGGCTTTTGGTGCTTGTATAAATTTTTCATACTCTGT
The DNA here is from genome assembly GCA_037074715.1 of Magnolia kwangsiensis. Lineage (NCBI taxonomy): Eukaryota > Viridiplantae > Streptophyta > Magnoliopsida > Magnoliales > Magnoliaceae > Magnolia > Magnolia kwangsiensis. The sequence goes on along the minus strand of CM073589.1, from coordinate 80,613,686 downwards.
TTCTAAGCTATGTGGTGCTGTCAAGGAGTTTTGCATGATCTGTTATCAAGCTTGTATTATTCCCAGCGTCTATTTTAATTCAATGCATTTGTTTTTGCTGATTGTATATAGGTTTTGTGTGATGTCAAATAGCCTATTTGGACAGCTGATTTGCAAATTCGTTTGCTTCAATAGAATTCAAAACCAATGGTCTAAATTATCCATTGCTTTTTTGTCACTCCCCAAACTCAGAAATCGGGCTCACAAAATTCTCGATCGCTGAATCTGGCGCCGACAGCCTCCGTAGAACCCCATTCTCGGATCCCAGCTCCCATTCGCCAGGTTCCGATCCTGGGATGGTATGAGGAGGATTTTCAAGGTCAGTTTGAATCGTGATGAGCATAACCAAAGGCATAACCCACAAACAACAACCAAGAACTCCATTACATTTCCACTATGATCAAAAACTTTACAAGTACAATGAGCATAAAGGGAAATACAATGGTAAGGAACAAAAACTCCAAAATGATCTGCAAGTGCTCCTGCCTCAGCGCTGCTGCGCCCCAACGTCACCTGCACGCAACGGTCGTGCATAAGCTTATAGAAAGCTTAGAGGGTGGTGAAAGTGTGTGCGCAAGGTAGTAATATGATCATGCAGTATAAGAGTAATGCGGAATATGGAGATGGATCCATAAATATCATGAACCGTACCAAGGCTATGCGATGCAAGATGCAAGTCAAGCATACAATCCTCATCTAAGTCCACATGTCAATACAGCTCAACTCTGAGATATCACCGGGGTCTAGTACACTCTAAACCAGATCGCCGATACATCGCGCGCAATAAGGTAAGTGGAAGAGACCTCACCATCCGTCTGCCAATATCGGGCTCGACTCGTCGATAGCGGACCCATTCCTCGAGCTGGTCAAACTCAGCCTAGCATTGCCCCCTACTCCCGGGCGAGTAAGGCCGCACCCCCTTCCAACCGACCACGATACAGTGGAGAGCGCAGTCATCTGGTAATCGGCACTCAACGCCCATCTACCCACTCGGTCTAGACGTTGGAGCAACCTCTTAGTACCATAAGGGTTTAGGGACTTTCACCCAGGGATATCTATAGCACCCCATGTAGAATGAGATTTTCGGTATCCAATCTTACCAACCACGATCTGTCTGTGGAGGCTACGACCCCGATGTCGCTAGGGCATACAATAACCATATCACACAATGCGAGATGCATGAATCACACTATCCAATCATGCAGCAAATCCTTACACGTAACGTGCGCTCATGTAGGGCAACACCACCTAATTGGGAGCCCATAAACAACCTACCCGAAGGCATATGCTATGATCAGTCACCTCTCATATCAAGCATACATATGGTGCGTATGATCATGAGTCATGGAACTATACTAAACATATAATAAAGTAATGAGATATCCTTACAACGCAGGTGGGCCTAGACAGCCTATACACAACAAGTATGGGCCTAACAATGGGCCCTAGGGAGAGTCGTAATGCGGACATTTAACCAACATTAAACTCGTAATGTGGACGTCAAACCAACATTACTCCCAAGGCATGATCGTCGTAAACATCGTAACATAATCCGTGTTGGCATAACACATTGCAAAGGACCTTAGGTACATCTCATTGGGCCTTGAATACATCGAATGGGCCATATCATATGGGCCTTTTATTCATCAAATGGGCCGCATAAATGGGCCGCACCAATTGTCACGCCCCAAACTCGGAAACCGGGCTCATAAAATTCTCAATCGCCGAATCCAGTGCCGACAGCCTCCGTAGAACCCCATTCTCGGATCCTAGCTCCCATTTGCCAGGTTCCGATCCTGGGATGCTACGAGAAGGATTTTCAACGTCAGTTTGATTCGTAATAAGCATAACTAATGGCATAACCCACAAACAACAACCAAGAACTCCATTACATTTTCACTATGATCAAAAACTTTATAAGTACAATGAGCATAAAGGAAAATACAATGGTAAAGAACAAAAACTCCAAAACGATCTGCAACGTGCTCCTGCCTCAGCGCTGCTGGGAACCAACGTCACCTGCACGTAACAGTCGTGCATAAGCTTATAGAAAGCTTAGAGGGTGGTAAAAGTGTGTGCGTAAGGTAGTAATATGAACATGCAATGTCAGAGTAATGCGGAATATGCAGATGGATTCATAATATCATGAGCCGTACCAAGGCTATGCGATGCAAGACATGAATGGTATCGGCCATCCCAAGGCCATGCGATGTGCAATGCAACTCAAGCATACAGATCCTCAACTATATCCACACATCAATACAGCTCAAATATGGGATATCATCGGGGTCTAGTACACTCTAAACCAGATTGCCGCCACATCGCGCGCAATAAGGTAAGTGGAAAAGACCTCACTATCCGTCTGTCAATATTAGGCGTGACTCGTCGATAGCGGACCCATTCCTCGAGCTGGTCAGACTTAACTTAGCATTGCCCCCTACTCTCAGGCAGGTAAGGCCGCACCCCCTTCCAACCGACCACGACACAGTGGAGAGCGCAATCGTCTGGTAATCAGTACTTAACGCTTATCTACCCACTCGGTCTAGACGTTGGAGCAACCTCTTGGTACCATAAGGGTTTAGGGACTTTCACCCAGGGATATCTATAGCACCCCATGTAGAACAAGATTTTCAGTATCTAATCCTGCCAACCACGATGCGTTTGTGGAGGCTACGGCCCTGATGTTGATAGGGCGTACAATAACCATGTCACACAAATGCGAAATGCAAGAATCACGCTATCCAGTCATGCAACAAATCCTGCGCATATCATGTGCACATGTAGGGCAACACTGCCTAACCGAGAGCCCATAAACAACCTGCCCGAAGGCATATGCTATGATCAGTCAATTCTCATGTCAAGAATACATATGATGCGTATGATCATGAGTCATGAAGCTATATTACACATGTTACAATGAGATGAACTATCCTTACAATGTAGATGGGCCTGGCTGCCTATACACAATAAGTACGAGCCAAATAATGGGCCCTAAGGAGAGTCGTAATGTGGACATCCAACCAGCATTACACTCGAAATGTGGACGTCAAACCAACATTTCATCCAAGGCACGATCGTCGCAAATATCATTACATAATCCGTGTTGGGCTCACACATTGCAATGGACCTTAGGTACATCCCATTGGGCCTTAAATACATCAAATGGGCTCTATCATATGGGCCTTTTATTCATCAATGGGTCACATCAATGGGCCACACCAATGGGCCTTAAGTGCGTTGCAATGGGTCAAAACCCATGGGCCTTGGATTGCATCAATTGGGCCTAGTCTCATGAGTCTAATATGTAACCAATGGGCCACACCAATTGGGCCCCACATGTAGATCAAATGGGCCTCAACCCATAGGCCTTACATGAGTCAAATGGGCCTAAACCGACCCATAGGCCTTATATGTCAAACGGGTCACACCCAAACACAAATGGTCCACTTGATCATAAACCTGCCTCATTCTTAAACTCATGCCATGAAATGATCCTTCCAAGTGGGTGGACGGTTTGGATGTTGCACACGCATCATGGTGGGTCCCACTGAAATGTTTATTTTCAATCTAAAATGGCAAAGGGCCCACTGCAATGTTTGTTTGCCGTCAAAAATGGCAAGGGCCCACTGAAATGTTTGTTTGCCGTCCAAAATGGCAAAGGCCCACTGCAATGTTTATTTGTCATCTGTCCAATGTGTGGGCTAGGGGCCACTGAATTGCTTATTTGTCATGCAGTCAGGAGGTGCCGTGAAGAAGCCACATGCATTAGGTGGGCTCCACCGTCTGCTGGACGGTGGAGGCAAACAAAATACGTCACTGTGGGTCCCATGTGGGGCCCACCATAATATTTGTCTTCCATCCAACCGGTCCATACGGTCACAGGGACCTAGACGAAGAGGAAAAACAAATTTAAACTTAATCCGAAACTTCTGTGGGCCTAAAAAAATTTCCAAGGGATGCCACTAAATCATCACTATTTCCTGTGTTGTGGGCCACCTAAGCTTTGGATCGGATTGAAATTTGGAGGGGGGCCACCTGAGGAGGGGACCCACCTCATGAACGGTTTAGATGGCATATAACAATCAGCCGTGGGCTCGGTCGTCCGCCCGCATGATGCGCTGCAGGCAGCGCCTGCTGCCTGACGGGCGCTAGCAGAGGCAGAGGTAATGCCTCTGCTTATGTTTTTTTTTTTTTTTGAAAAACCGCTGGTTCGAGGATTTTACGGTGTGGGGCCCACATCGTATAAATCCACTCCGTCCATTAGTTTCCCTGGCTCAAGACGAGCCCAAAGAGTCTAGAGTTTGAATTTTTTTGATGATTAGCAAATGAAATAAAATAAGAAAAGTATCCTTGAATGGTAATGATGCATTCTTCGATGCTACGGCCCACCAGATCTTCCAATCAACCCCAACTCGTGGCTCAACGCCTAAAACGGTCCAAGGAATAGGATGGACGGTATGGATCGGATACAAGCATCAAGGTGGGGCCTATACATGCGGTCCACCCAAAAATGAAATCCTCTTTTCTTTCTTTCTTCTTTTTTTTTATTTTCTTCCTGTGTCCAGGGAACGTCCAGCGTCCCTGGACCATGTTACGTACATTGAGTGGGCCTTGATGAGGTGGGCCACCACTGATGGGAGATGTGGTACAACATATGAGGTGGGCCCCACTTGAAGAACACTTGGAAAAAATACCTCAAGGTGGGGTCCATTCAAGTGGGCCACAAAAACCTATTGCATAAAATAAAATAAAATTAAAATAAAAAGAAATAAAAAGGGAGAGAGACATGGAGAGTGGGACACGCTTTGTGATGGAGGGACCCTGGTACTATGGGCCCTCCCTTGCAATGAATCATACAATCAAGTGGGTCCTTTAACACATGGGACCATCAAAATTTAGAATCAATGGTGGGGATCCTTTCCCCACCAATATGGACGGTCTAGATGACCTTTTCTAAGAAATAAACATCATGATGGGGTCCATGGAGAATGTCCCCATCATGGAATGATCATGATGATCCAAGTGGTCCATCGACCACAACTTAGGGTCCCAAGTGAGATCCACACCATGGATCGGTGGGCCTCACTTGGCCCATCATAAAAATAAGAAAAACTACCCTATAGAGGCACCCACCGTCCGATCTTCTTGCTCCTAGGGGTTCCTTGGCACCTTAGCTTCAACTTCAATGGATGAGATGAGGAATGGAGGGTTGAGATGGGAGATGGTGGGGTAGAAAAGTGGGCCACTTGGAGCTTAGGAATGTTTGGAGAATTCCATGCGTGGGATTTTCTTTTTCTTGGAGATTTTTGCAAATGAGAAAGAGAGGAGTTATAAAGGGAGAGAGAGAGAGTGATGGATGGATGTGGTGAGTGATGGTTGTGTAAGAGCTTTTTGACTTTTGAGGCCAAAAAAGGCATGGGCATGGAAGACTTTTGTAGCATTTGTGTAAGAAAGGAATGGGTTAGGAAGACTTTTGTGGTTGCTTGGGAAAAGGGGTGAAAGTGATGTGTACTTGACATGTGATGGATTGATGGATGGATTGATTGATGGGATTGATGTGATTGATGTGACACATCGTAGAGATTCTCTTGGATTTCGCAACGCGCGGCATTTTCCTCGTACCGAACGTTGGCCCACATCTCTTGACCAGGGTATCACCTTGGCGCTCGAGTCACGGCATTGGAACCGCAACGACGGCACGGTCGCTATGGTATTAGTCTTGGGTTCAGTCGACTCGGGTTGTCGGCATATGAATCAGGGTCGCGCGTCGATATCGGTTAAGGGTCGAAGTTTGCCGAAATTCGACCAGTAAGACCGTGGAAGTCCATGGAATGGTACGGACTAAGATACGGGTCTTACACCAATGGGCCTTATGTGCATTGCAATGGGTCCTAACCCGTGGGCCTTAAATTGCATCAAATGGTTCTCGACCCATAGGCCTTATACATATCAAATGGGTCTACTCCCATGGGCTTTAAAATACAGCAAATGGGTCCAATCTCATGGACCTTGGATACATCAAATGGGTCCACTCGCATGGGCCTTAAATTACATTAAATGGGCCTAATAAAATGTTTATTTTCCATCCAAACTGGGGCCCAACATAGTGTTTATTTGCAATCCAAACTGTTCATGAGGCCCACTGCAATGTTTATTTGCAATCCAACCTTTTCATAAGGTCACATGGACCTTGGGCCCACTGCAATGTTTATTTGTCATCCAGCGTGTTTACAAGGTCACGTGGCCAGGGCAGGGGACTACCGTGATATTTATTTGTCATCCAGCAGGGGGTGGCGTGAATAAAAACACATCCATAAGGTGGGCTCCACCGTTCACAGCTCACCGTCCACTGCTGTGGACGGTGCAAATAAAACACTTGCATCATGCTGGTACCACCGTCCGCCTAGACCGTGGATGAAAACACATACATCACTGTGGGTCCCATGTGGGGCCCACCTAAAGGTTTAAATAGCATCCAAGCCGTTCATATGTTCACACGGACCCGGGTGAAGACAAAACACAAATTTCATCTTAATCCAAAACTGTTGTGGCCCATTAGAAGGGTTCCAATGATAGACATTCAATCACACTGTTTCCTATGATGTGGGCCACCTGAGCGTTGGATGAGGCTGAAATTTGGAGGGGGGCCACTACTGGGGGTGGCCCACCTCGTGAATCGGTTGGATGAAAAATGACATGGGCCCCCTACTAGGACGCCACCAGCCAGCTGCACGCAGAAGCGTGCTGCTGCTGCAGCTCGTCAGAGAGGCAGAGGCGCTGCCTCTGCATTTTGTAATTTTATTTTATTTTTTTTGAGAAAAATTACATGTGGGGCCCACTCCTTGGGAATCCACTCCGTCCAATAGATTCCACAGCTCAAAACATGCCGAACAAGTCCAATGTTCGGCATTTTTGGTGTGTAGAAACACCAAGGTGGGTCCCAATAGCTGTGAACGATATGAAACATAGTTTTCCATGGTATGGTCCTCTTGATTATCTGATTGGCCTCATTTTTCGGCTCAACGCCTAAAATGAGCCAAGGAATAGGATGGTCGGCGTGGATTGGATACGAATATCAGGGTAGGGCCTACATGGACAGCCCTTCCCAAAACTTTCTTTCTTTCCTTTTTTTTATGTTGCTGCTGCCATTAGTACACCCACTGTCAGCTCACCTTTCACTACAACCCATGTCCAGTGTCATTGGACGCTGGACGGTGGGAATATACACGTGGGTCCCATGTGTGGGGCCATAGATGGTGGGTCCCGCGTGGACATGGCCCACCTGACTTATATCAATAGGGTATTTGTGTTTCTCTACATGTGGCCTATCCATCTGGGATACCAAGTGGGCCCACTCAATGCGCCATGGATTAGATGCATGCTTCAAGTGGGGTTCACCTGGGTGGGCAGCACGGCCATCTCATAATATAAAAATGCAAGAGAGGGAGAGAGAAAGAGAGAGATATCAGAGGTAACGGTGGTGATGGAGGGGCCCCGCCACTATGGACCCCTCTTTGATACAAAATATACATCAAGGTGGGTCCCACATACATGGACCCTTAAATCAAACAAACGGATGAAAGACAAAATCAGAAATCACCCACCAGCTTCGTCTTGCACCGTAGGCTTCCTTAGCTCCTTAGCTTCGATTCCAATGGATGAGATGAGGTTTGGATGGCTAGGATGGGAGATCTTGGGATGGAGAGGTGGGCCACACTTAGAGCTTTGAAAGAGAGGGAGAGGCTTGGAGAATTCTCATACGTGGGATTTTTTCTTCCTTGGAGATTTAAAAATGAGAAAGAGAGAAAGAGTTGTAAAGGGAGAGAGAGAGAGAGAGAGAGTGATGGGTGATGGATGTGGTGAGTGATGGGTGTGTAAGAAATCCTTGACTTTTGTGGCCTTTTGTGTAAGAAAAGCATGGGATTGTAAGACCTTTTTTGACTTTTGTGGTTGCTTGGGTATGGGTGAAAGGTGATGTGTACTTGACATGTACTTAACATGTGATGTGATAAGATTGATTGATTGATGGGATTAATGTGACACCTCGTAGAGATTCCCTTAGGTTTCGCAACGCGTGACTTTTTCCTCACACCGAACGTTGGCCCACATCTCTTGACCAGGGTATCGCCTCGGCGCACAAGTCGCGGCATCAGAACCGCAGCGATGGCACAGTCGTTATGGTAATGATCTTGGGTTGAGTCGATACGGGTTAACGGCATTCTAATCAGGGTCACGCGTAAGTATCGGTTAAGGGTCGAAGGTTGTCAAAATTCGACCGGTAAGACTGCGGATGTCTACAGAACGGTACGGACCAAGATACGGGTCTTACATTTTTCAACCAGCTTATGTTGTTGTTCATATTTCTACCTCGGCTGTCATTATATCGGGAAAATATGATATTATCTTGAGAATCTGGTTTAGTATCCATGTTCTTATTTTCCTTGTTTCTCTGTTGTGATTGTATGATATGTTCTTGATGGGAGCATATTTGATTTTTCTATATCTGTTATTTAGTTATGTTTGTTCTTATATAGGTTCAAGCATAACTGCTAGTATGAGAGAGCTTTTGATGATATGGTCTTCAGGTTGTGTTGTTCTTTTATGAACTTTGTGGGACATGTTGTTTGAATATCAATTTTTTGTTACAGCTAATGAAATAGCATTACATATGGAACTGGTGCTTCAATTAGACTAGTGGATGCTGACTCAGTTTCATTCGGTGTGTTGTACGAGAAAAAATCATAACATGGAAGGACATGGATGGATGAAAGATGAGATGGTTGCTTTTGCAGCTACAATTGCAGCAGCAACAACAGTCATTGCGATTAGAAAATTTTACACTAGTCACTTACTTAGGACACCCTCAAGAGTTGGTTACTATGAAAGAAGTAAGATAATTAATGGAATAATTAGAGCTGGAGACAGTGAGTGCCTGGCACAACTCCGAATGAACAAAAATACTTTCTTCCACCTATGCTCGTTTCTCAAGGATAGGAATCTCCTTTCGAATGGGAAACATGTAAGTATGGAGAAACAACTTGTCATGTTCCTTCATATAGTAGGGCATAACGAGCGAAATCGTGTCATCGGATATTTCTTTATATAGTCTGGAGAAACTGTAAGCCGATATTTTACTAAAGCCTTGGACACTATTATGGGATTATATCCAGAGTTTGTAAAACTCCTAGTGCAGAAACACCTACAGAGATTCTGGCCAATCCCAATTAGAGCATGTAGTTTCAGGTATGGATGATGTTAATCATTAATATTCATGAAGATCCTTGTCCTAATATTATGTCTCTTTTAATTTCATTTCCTGATAATACATATTCAAATTAGGATTGTATTAGTGCAATTGATAGAACCCACGTACCCGCTTATGTTCCTACAATGGATAGTGTCACCTATCGTAACAAAAAAGGGCTTTTCTCTCAAAATGTAATGACCGCGTGTACATTTGATATGAAGTTCGTATATGTGCTTACCGGATGAGAAGGATCTTCCTCTGACGTATGCATCTTATAGACTGTTTTGACACATTCACATCATCGCTTTATAATCTCAGAGGGTACTTCGTGTTTATCTATATGATAGAACTTCTTCATTAACAGAATCAATATGAAATTATTATATTGATAATTACTCATAATTAATTGTAGGTAAGTACTACGTAATTGATGTTGGTTATGCACATTCACCAGAATTCATGACTCCATACCACGGTGTACGATACCACCTCAATGAATACCTCGCAAACCACAAGCCTTCTAACAAGAAAGAACTATTTAACTACAAACATGCTCAACTATGAAATGTTGTAGAGCGCATTTTTAGAGTACTGAAAGCTCAGTTTCCAATCAGCAAATCAGCTCCACCATACAACCTTCTAACACAACTTAAGATAGTGATTGCATGTTATGTGTTACACAACTTTATCCAAGGATTTAGGGGAGATGGTATTGTCGAACATAACGACACATCAACAGATGTAGCGGATAGTATAAATCTATCACCAGTTGAGATTAGTTCTCTCAATGATGGACGGATGGTTATCAACATCACACAACGTGAAAGAGACGAATGGTCTATGTTTCAAGACAATATTGCTACTAGGATGTAGAATGATCTCATCCTATGCATCGTAGCGTATGAAAATCACATGATTTTTTGTTATTTTGTAGTATGAAAAATTGAACATATTGTACTCATTTTTTGACATGCACGTCTATAATACTCAAATTAGATGTTTACAATATTCTATTTTCCTCCCACTCAATTTATATTATGATATGAATGTGTGTTAATTACATTGTTACAAAATATCATTGTATTTAACTTGTATGCCAAGTTTTAATGCTTTTATTTGAAGATGTTCATTTGATTCTTTGTAGATATCTGAAGCTACAGAAGAAGAAATGTCACCTAACAAGTGAAACAATCAGCCAACCCCTACGAAAGAATCCAGTCAAGATCGAAATGTTACACCACTGAGGACACCGAGGAACTATAAATTAAAATCACCTGATGAAAATGGATCTTCTATTGGTGTAATGCGTTGGACTGATGAGATGAACGATTACCTTATTGACATCCTTATGGATGTTGTCGCATATGGATGTAAGAGTGATAATGGATTTAAGAAGGAGACATGCAAGATAGTTATTGATATTATGAATGGTGCCTTAGGGATATCACTATAAGAGAAACATGTTGGGAATCACCTCCACACGTTGAAGAGGCTGTATTTCGAGGTGCATGAGATGATAAATGCTTCTTGATGACAACTTGAAGGTAGTGACTGCTCCAGACGAGGTCTGTGAGGATTACATATGGGTGAGATTCACATTGAATTAATAATACGTTCTAAGTTGTTATTTTGTTTGTACATAGTAAATATGATTTCTTCTAAATGTAACATTTTATTGACACATTCATCGTTCCTATCAATAGTCACATCCTTATGCACAACATGTGTGGGACAAAGCGCTGCAGAGGTATGATGACCTAACGTACCTGTTCAGAAATGACCAAACTAGTGGACGGCGTTCGAGCATGGGCAGCATGCCAAATTCGATGTCTTCAAGATGTTCTAGGGATACGGAATTAGTATCAAGAACATCAGTTGATCTGAATGACAATACGCTTGTGTTATCGAGTGACGATGTAGGGGACAATGCACCTGACATCCAATGGTTGTATTAAAGTCGTGATGGCACCCATAGGCCCTACCGAAGTTCGAATGGAAACAGAAACAACTCGGTGAACATAAGCAACACCTCGAGGTCAAGGAAGAGAGCAAGAAGGAGTTGCCCTTATGACATCATTAGAAAAGGAATGAGCAAGATTGCGAAAGCCATGAAGTCAATAGCTATAACCATTCACCAGGGGAAGGACATGGTATGTATGTCACAGATTGCTCCTGTTTTAAAGCAAATTGAAGGCCTAACAGGACACGAGATCCTTCACACAACAAAGATTCTATCAAAGGATGAACAACAATTCGCCTCCTTCCTTTCACTCCCTGAGTATAGGAGGTTGGACATTGTGTTGATGCTGCTTGCACCAGATCAGTCCTATTTTGGATTTTAGATGACTATCTCTGTTTTGGATATTAGTTTTTTAGACAATTACTTTTTTCTCTTTGGGTAACTGTAGGTGAGTATTTGTGGATGGATGTGCTTGTTTAAAATAGGCCATGGAAAGACATCACTGGATGCTTATGTTGGACCTCAACTTCTTCTTCTTCTTCTTTTTTTTCTTTTTTTTCTTTTGGGGGGGGGGGGGGGGGGGGGGGGGGGGGGGTGTTAATATTTTGGTGACTAGTTGTGGATGGTTGATACTTATGTCATATACTCTGCCTATCATGTTTCTATACCTGGATAAGTTGGTAAATGATCTTCACTGTATGTTTTTTGCATAATGTATCCCCAAAATTTTACAGGTGTTACTATTAAAGACCGGTTCAGGTATGTGAATAGAAATGTTACGATACCAGGGTGATCTAATGATTTGAACAAATTTAGATACGCTATTTGTTCTAGTCATTAGATGACTAATGCTATTTTTCTCTGTTTGTCTAAATTTTTATATATTGGGATGATATTTTTTATCAATTTATTTAAAAATGTGCAGATGGCTAAGAAGGTATACGTAGTATTCAACGGTCACCGTCCCGGGATATATTATGACTGGGAGGAGTATCGTGCGTAGGTAGAGGAATATTTCGGGGCCGTTTCCGTGGTTACACTTCGCCTGTGGAGGCTTTCTTCGAATGGAAAACATGGTCCGAGAAAATGGAGCTTACAAATGTCCCACGAGATGATGTCGTAGATGACTATGAGAGTGTTAGGTCGCAACATAGAGAGTGTTGCAGTGCCATTTGCATGAGTCATCCTATGGGTCAAACTTCAGCACCGACCTCTTATGGTCCATCTAATATTAGCACTAACACACACAGAGAATATGTTGAAGACATGGCAAATGGTGTTGCGATATTATAAGATTCATATTTGGAATCTTAATTTTGGTTATCGTTATTCAGCTCATCTCATTGCTGAAATAGTGAACATCCAGTCTCCTTAGTGAACTGGGGGATTTGTGGGACTCTTTTTCTTATTGTTTGCTTCAGACTGTTTTTAGACTTTTATATGCTTGACTTGATTTTTTTAAACCCCAGGTGTTTTGGAATATGATAGGAAATGGTGTGCTTTGTGTCTACATATCGTGTTTATCCTTTCGACTTTGTATATATTTACCTTCATTTCAACATCTTAAGCAAGATGGTGATCCGACATCTACACTGATTAAATTGGGAATTCATCCACGTGGTTGAATGATATACTTATCCACGACGCCCAAGTATCATCCAACCTAGTTTTGGATGGGCCACATACATACATTACGATATGTAGTTATGCAAATGGGATCCAAAATTGGCCAATGCCAATACTAATACTAAACACCACACCGTTAAGAAAATATGATTCATCCATTCATTCAAATCCTAATCATATCATTGGCTTGATTATAACCACAACAGATCTCGACTAGCGAATGTAAACCTCACGTGGGTTCGGACCATACAGTGAGACTACTGATTGAATGTTCACCAGAAATTTCATAGTATGGTCATGAAAATATATTCCTTGGGTTGGGCTAACGACCTATCGTTGATTGTTATTTTCTCAAGTTTGGATCCAATTCATTTATATCCAAGATGTATGGACAAACGGATGGACGACATGAAGGAAACAATAGCCAATGTCTACAGCGCGCACTAGTGACGGCAACGTTAGTAACTGTTCAGACAGTGGCATTGTATGTCATGATCCATGCAAGGGTCATGAGCTACAAACTGAGGGTGATGCATGCTCGTATCCAAACAGGTTATGCATTCCTATCATAAATGAGGTGGTGGACATCATAACAATGAAGAAGAGTATTACACTGTCTTCCCAAACACCCGTAAGTTAGTATGATGCATACTCCACCCAATATAGTGCAAAAAACAAACATGAGGTGAAAAAGTCAAAGCTCCCTGACAACCATTGCAATTACATGTACAAAGTAATAATGACAATTTTACCACCAATTATCTAGGTAATTGGAAAACCAAACATGCCCCAAGGAATTCTGAGGGTGCTAATTGAGTATACTGCCGCCTTCAAATCACCTAAGATTTACTAGAGGGATTTAACTTAATCTTGCTTAGGAAAATCGAGAGTTTAATAGTCCTTCAGCAAGCTTAGAATGGGGTATTTATAGGAAAATTTCAGGGGTCCCAAAGACACGTGGTGAAACTCGGTTGACTAAAGCAACAGTAATGGATAGTTGTACCAATCTAAGTGGCAACAATATAGCACTCATAGTGGTGGACACGTGTCACTCTATCATTGGCTGAAAGCAGAGAGTCAGCACATATGCCATTTTATTATGATGTTCCTAGATAGAAATCTGTTTGAGATTTCTAAAATTATTAAAATGGTTAATATATTATTTTTACTGAAATTCTCTTCCATTACTTTATGAAAATTTTCTTTTTGTATAAATTTAATTTTTAAATAATTTTTAAAATTTTAAAAATACACCAAAAAATTATGATTTATTTGTAGAGGATATAAACATGTAAATCGAATGTATTTGTTGACGTAGAAATCTAGTCGTCGTTAATAGACCTTCATGCATCTACAAAATCAAACTACCAGGAGGACCTTGGCTATTGTAAAGGACCCTCTGATGCCAAATTTAGAATAGACACTCTGGGCCTAGTAGAACTACCTTTTATGATGTAGAGTGGGTCGCAGACACTTTCATTTCCAAGATGGATCAAAGAAGACCCGATTGAAAGTAAAAGTCATTAAGACCGTCAGAACCTTAAAACAGGCATATCTTGCAAACTGGAATGAGTTACTCCACGTACCAAATTTGATTTTGGGGTAGGGCAAGCTACTTTAGCCAACCAACCTACCATGTCGGGTTGCCCATGCCGAATTTGCAAGATTCCATCATATCGACGATCGATTTCCATGTTTCTTTCTGTTTTTACTATTTTTAGTAAGCTTTAGTTTAATTATAAATCTTCATCCTTTGGACTTTAGGAGTTGTATCCAACATGAAAAGTGTTTAAAAAAATTAGGAGAATAATATTGTTAAGCCACACAGGACACTTACTATAAATAGAAAACTCACTATTTATAATAAGTAATGAATTTTAGGGAGTTTTAGTTATAGTTTAATTCCTAAACTTCTTCCAGGTCTTGGTATCCCTATTTAAAGGGTTGTAGACTCGTTGATCAATCATCAATCAATTTACAAATTTTCATGAATACTATTTCTATTTTCTTGCTTTTTCCTCATGGATTTGAGAAGTCTCTGTGAGGAGTCCAGAGAAGCTTCATGGATTTGAAGTAGTTATTCTTGAGGAAGATAGTGATCAACCTCATCATGTTCATCCCTGCGTTAATTGGTATAAGAGCAAGGACTTCCCTTGGGCCAATGGCAAACAGCGAATGTATGAACCAAAATCCTATGGATGGTGATCAAGGGATTCATTATCTTTTGGAAAGAATAGAAGCTTTCTACCGGGAGAGTCATTGACCATGCAAGGGCTGCAAGCAACCCTCAACTGTCTTACGGATGCGTTGATTTCTCCCCGAGCCCAAGGTGATGCTCAACCACCCATAGTTGGTGTATGGCACAACCTTGATTTACATAGAGCACTAATAGTTGTGAAATTATAAGCCTACACCAAATAATTCTAGCTCTAATGACGAGGACCTTAATGAAGGCTTTGCCTGATAACCAATTAATGGGGTTGATCATCTAGTTCATGCTGAAAGAGACAATCGAGGTAAGGTTGAACTTCCTAATTTTAATGGTTTATTATGCATAGAAGATTTCCTCGATTGGCTAGCCGAAGTAGAAAGTTATTTTGATTATATGGATGTATCAGAGCATAAAAAGATGAAATTAGTAGCGTTTAAATTAAAATTCGATGCTTCTGCATGGTAAGAGCAATTACAACTCTCACGTGCCTGACAAAACAAGGCACCCATCTTATCATGGCCATGGATGTCTTCTTTAATCACGATTCCTCTTTAGTGATTATGAGCAGGTATTGTTCCAGTAATACCAAAATTACCGACAAGAGAATCAAACCATCACAAATTACACAGAAAAATTCTAGTGGTTAGCAACATTAAACGATATGTCAGAAGTAAAATCACAGAAGGTAACACGATTTATACGTGGGTTACGATCGGCGATTCAGGACTGAGTTCAAATGCACCCTGCCAGGAGTGTGGATGAAGTATTTCAGTTAATAGGTAGGGCAGAAACACAGCTTGTGAGAGTTCCTATCAGCCTTACCCTTCAACTTGGCCCTACATGACGGGTCGCACTCAGGATTCAGAATAGACACGAGGAAAAGAACTAGTAAGAGAACATCCTCAACCTTCTGCAACCAATGGGAGTGGACCCTCTAGGCCTCAATGCCCTGAAACGTACTTGACCATTAACAAAGGGGGCACTAAAGGTGAGGCCACAGAAGAAGACCCTAGCTTTGATGAAGATGAACAAGCCACTGAGGGAGGAGAACATGGAAAAGAATGGATGGGCAAGGATCATAGCGAATCTTTAGTCGTGAGGTGATTAATGTACACCACACAGAAAGAATTATATCCACAGTGACATAATATATTCCATACACGGTACACCATCAATGGCAAGGTCTGTGATGTGATCATGATAGTGGTAGTAGCGAGAACATTGTCTCGAAAGTGATGGTGGACAAGTTGCATCTACCCATGATAAAACATCATTTTCCTTACTCAATTGGTTGGATTAAAAGGGTAAATGAGACCAAGGTAACTGAACAATACACTGTCTCATTTTTAATTGATAAAATTTATAAAGATCAGATACTTTGTAACATGGTCGACATGGAAGCATGTTATATGTTACTCGGTCGACCATGGCAGTCAGACCGTGATGTGACCCACCGAAGATGAGATAATGTTTACGTCTTCGTTAAGGACGATCGAAAGATAATCCTTGCCCCTATGACACCAGAGAAACACCTTGAAGATTCTAAAGTGGATGAGAGATCCCTCTGGACCATTTGAAATTTTGTGGAGGAATCCAAGAAAGCCGGCGAGGTATACGCCGTAGTGGTAAAGGGCGAGGAATCAAAACGCTTAGACATTCCTCCAAGTTTAAAGTCTTTCCCGAACAAGTTTAAAGTAGTCTAGCCTAAAGATTTACTCGATGGATTGTCTCATTTCACAACCCTAAGTATAGGGTTGCGATGTAGTAATAACTCGGTAGACCGAGGTCGAATCCACATGGACTAATCTTATACGTTTATGAAAATAATGTGAACTAAAACTAGAAGAAGATCTAAATCTGAAAATTGAAATAAAGAGAGTAATTATGAATAATGTTTAAACTATCAATTGAAAGGTGGGAATTAGGGTGTCAAGGATCCACTTGTAGGTATCAAGATGCTACCTTACTTGATTTAAGAGATGCAACTGGAATCAGAGTCCTATCTTATAAAGTTAGAAGAAGAGATGATCAAATCTCTGAACTTTTCATTGATCTAGTCTCTATGGAAGAAGATTGTGAAGATTTAGAAGGGATTCCATCACCCTACCATGCCCAGGAGACGATGGTGAATAACAGGACTTACCAATCTCATAATCCTAAATAGGAAAAGAAGATATTCAACGCTATTGCAGTATCTATTGTAATTTCAGTCACAACAAACCATAGAAAACTGAAAAAATTCTTTAAAAACAACTAGTAATCAATAAAGTTGAATATAAATAAGAATCAAAGCAAGATAAACATCTCAATCACGCTAAAAGCTTCACCTCTTAGCCCAAGCTAAGAGGTTTAGTTAACCATAGACATGATTAAACCAAAATCTCTCAAATAAAACATAAAAACAAACTAAGGAATAAGAAAAAATATAGACGGTGGCTCTCCACCCTCTTGCTCCACTCCTTAAACCCAAGAAGATACCTAAGAACATCTTAGAGACTCCTATTTATAGTTATGAATTGTTGTCTTAAGTACCACCTTAGAATTTTTGCAAACCGATGTGAATTTATGCACTGTTCGTGAGGTCTGCGTTACGCTTCTGTTGAACTGAATTAAGACTAAAAATCACACTTTATCGCTGGACAATTCTGAGCAATTTCGATCGGACTAAAGTTGACTTCGGTCCACCAAATTAGTGCTGAAATCTTTATGCAGAAAATCTCTCAAATTTAAGTCGAATCGAGTTGAGCCGAAGGTCAAGCCGAAGTTGGTTTCGATCGGACCGAGTCAAGCCAAAGGTCGAGCCAAATTAATACTGAAAATCACAATTTCTTACTGGAGTATTTTGTGTGATTTTGATCGAATTGAAGTTGGTTTAGGTCGAACCGAACTAGCCTATTTTTCTGCTATAGACTTTGTAATCTTCTCCAGTATTTCTTCATCCTTTGTACTTAGTTTTCTTGGATCTTGAGGTCTTGAAATCTTCAATCTTGGTCTCCTAAGATCCACTCCTTGCTTTGGTTATTCTTGAGCATCAAATCCATGCTTTTAAAATTCTTTTCAATTCTAGCTCTCAGATTCACCTTGCAACACAAATATGTATAAAATATACAGTTAAGTATTATCATGTTCCTAAAACCAAGATATAAATGGGGAAAAATATGCAATATTTGACACTCAACACACTCCTCAACTAGCATTTTACTAGTCCTGAGCAAAACATGCGTGAAATAATCTTCCATTCTCAAAGTTCAAAACTTTTTTTAAAAAACATTCTTTTGTGCAGATGAGTATGAATGAGTATAATCTAAAGAAGCAAGAGTGAAAAATTGAACACCTAGAGCTGAACCAAGTGAGAAAACAATTAAATAAGTTCTTCATTAATCATTCAAGAGCATAAGTTCATATATCAAGGTTTTTCTAACGTTCTCAGTGAATTCCAACTTACTTTCTATAAAAATATTACCATTTCATAATGTTAGTCATGCCCATCACCTTAAGATTAATTGAATAATTAAGTGTTGATTACGAACGTATCCCCTTTTCCTTCTCTTTCCATTTTTTGATTTTATATCGATGGTATCTTTTTATTTATTCATTTTTTTCATATTTTTCATTATTTTCATCATACATGACCTTTTCGTCGATCTCACTATTTTTTAACTAGTTCCTTTCATCTCTTAAGATGGATAAAATTCTCCAGACTTAATTCTCAACATCTATCAATGATTCACATGCTAATAATAAGTAATTCTAATATAACTCTCAGAAAGCAAATTGAATGCGTCTTGTGATTTAAATCAACATGATATTCAAACTTCCTCTTAATCAATCGAGTGCAAAACTTTAAGTGATAGACTACTCAGTTGATCAAACTCCAACAATTTAAAATTCAATCTTCATCTTATCATACTTAAAACATTCTTAAAGAATGCACAAGCTATTTCTTTTTAAACAGGTTTTTACTTTAAAAATTTTAAAATTTTCACAATTTTTGCTCAAAAACTCAGAAAAGCACTAATTACACTGATTAGTTTACCTAATCCACACCCCCAACCTAAAATCTACACTATCCTCAATATAAAAGATATACGTATGCAATGCATATGATGCAACAAAAAGAAAGGAGAAGTGATGGAAAGGTAGTACCTGAAGAAGGAAAATTAAAGCCATTTTAAAGATCTCAACGTGAAGATGGGTCAGCAAGAAGACTATACAAAATGAAGGCAAACTATCCAAATCCTAAATCCTATGAAAGCAATAAACCTAACTACACCTCTATTCACAACCCCAATTGTAGAGTCACGATATAGTAATAATCTCGGTGAGACCAAGGTCGAATCTACAGGGACTAATCTCGTGTGTTTTCTGAAAGCAACTAGAAGAAGAATTAGAAAAAGATGAAAACCTAAATATGAAATATTTGAGAGTAATTGTGAGAGAATTAATGAAAAACTTAAGAAATTTAAAGGTGGGAAACTAGGGTTTCCAAGGATCTACTTATAGAGATCAGGGAGATCTATGCTTGATTCAAGTCACACGATTGGAATCGGAGTCTCATCCTATCCAATTGGAAAATATCTCAGTAAAATCAAATCTGAACTTCTTTGACATAATTCTAAATGGATGAGAGGTGTGAGAACTGGGAGTGAGTCCATTATAAAACCATGCCTATGAGACAAGGCAAATAATAGGATTTACCAATCTCATAACCCATCTAGGAGAATTGTGAAAGTTAGAGATGATTCCATCATCCAACCATGCCTAAGGGACGATGGTCAATAATAGGATTTTCTAATTTCATAATCCCAATACATGAAAAGAACATACTCAAAGCTATCGCAGATCTATTCTAATTTAAGTCACAACAAACCATTAAAAACTGAAAGTATTCCTTATAATCAAACTAGAATCAAAGAGTTCAATATAAACATGAATCAAAGCAATAAAAACATCTCATCACACTGCAAGCTTCACCTCTTAGCCCTAGCTAAGAGGTTTAGCCAACCATAGACATGATTGAACTAGAATCTCTTAAGAAAAGCATAAAAACTACTAAGAAAATAGAAGAAAAACTCTTGGCGACGGCTTCTCCACGTTTTTACTCCACTCCTTAAACCCCAGATGGTACCCTAGGGACCCCTATTTATAGTTTTAAACCTTAAACTTTCACACCGAGTGAAAATTCTGGAAACCGTCTCAAATTTATGCAATTCACACAAAAATTGCATAACCCTCAACTGGTCTTGGGCCATCCTTGACCGGTCGTGGACTACCCTCGACTAGTCAAAGATCGTGTGAATTTAGAAGTTGATGTTACTGGAGTTCGAGTTGAAGTTTCCTCGACTAGTCCTGTAGGAGCTAGGACTGGTCGAGCGAAAGCCAAGACTAGTCCTACGAAAGCCAGGACTAGTCCTACGTAGCCAGGACCAATCGAGCAGGAGTCAAAACTGGTTGAGGATTACACAAATTCACTTCAAAACTTCAATTCTCTTCATTCTTGACTTAGTTTTCTTGGATCTTTGGCATGTGAATTCTTCATTATTGGTCTTCTGAGATCTAATCCTTGGCTTGGTGATTCTTGAGCGTTAAATCCATGCTTTTAACATTCATTTCAAACCAAGCTCTTAAATTCACCTTACAACACAAACATGATTAAAATAAAATATTAATCATTATTATGTTCATAAAACCAAGTAATAGATGGGGTCCAATATGCAATATTTGACCCTTAAAACAATCTCCAGCCAGCATTTTGTTAGTCTCGAGTAAAGTATGCAAAAAATGAACCTTAATGCATAATGTTCAAAACTTTTTTTGAAAACGATATTTTGTGAAATCCAATATGAATGAGTAGACTCAAGATGAGAAATTGAGATTTTGAAGACCTAGAGTTGAATCACAAAAGCGATCAATCAAATAAGCCCTTTATCTATTAGGTCATAGCATAGTTCGCATATCAAAATTTTCAAAGTGCTCAGTGAAAATACTATCTTTTCATAATGTTAGTCATGCTCATCACTTCAAGATTGGTTGAAAACTCAAGTACTAATTCCAACCTTATCTCCTTTTCCTTCTTTATCTAGTTTTTTATTTTATATCAACGGTCATTTGTATTTATTCAGTCTTTTGATCTTTTCTTTTCTTTTCTTTCAGACATTACCTCCTTTTCAAAGACATTTTTCATTCCCCTCAAAGATATTGTCATTCTTCATTCTTTATGACCTCTTTGTCGATCTCTTATTTTTTTTAACTGGTTCTTTATTCTTTTAAGGTGGATAAAATTCTCCAGACTAGGTTCTCAATATCTTTCAATGATTATCATAC
Organism: Magnolia kwangsiensis; assembly: GCA_037074715.1. Taxonomy (NCBI): domain Eukaryota; kingdom Viridiplantae; phylum Streptophyta; class Magnoliopsida; order Magnoliales; family Magnoliaceae; genus Magnolia; species Magnolia kwangsiensis. Next base: position 80,592,278 of record CM073589.1, on the reverse strand, counting down.
TACAATAAAAAAATCTAGTACTGTTCACCAAAAATAATTTGAATAACATAATATTCGAACTTACTCTTAATCAATTGAATGTAAGAACCATAAGTGATAGGTTACTTAGCTGCTCCAACTCCAATCAATTCAAAATTCAATTTTTATCCTACCATCATACTCAAAACGGTCTTAAATGCACAACTTATCACTTTCCAATAGATAAATATTAAAAAAATTTCAAAACAATTTAGCAAATTTTCCTCAAAACTGAGAAAACACTGATTAAATTACCTAATTTTTCACCCCCAACCTAAAATCTACATTGTCCTCAATGTAAAAGAAATAAGCACAATTTGTAAAAGAACAACGTAATTAAAAGAGAGGTGATGAAAAGATAGTACCTAATGAAGAAATTTTGAAGCTTTTTCCAAAGCATCTCAATGTGAAGATGGGTTAGCACAAGAGTTAAACCAGCAAAAACTAAATTATCCTAAAAAAAACTGAAAGTAAACTATCCTAAACAGCATAAAGCTGACTATCCTAAACATAACATAAAAACAACAAACCTAACTATACCTCCATCGGACTAGGAGATCAATCTTAGTATACAGGATCAGTCAAAGGTATGGACATGTCCTCTGAATCAAATTTCTCAACAAATGACTTTAATCGATGTCCATTTACTTTGAATTCTTTACCATTGTTGGAATCTTGTATCTTGACGGCCGCATGAGGATAGGCATTAGTGACAATGAAAGGACCAGTCCAACGAGATCGGAGTTGGCCCAGAAAGAGATGTAACTGATAATTATACAAGAGGACTTTCTGACCTGGTGTGAATGATTTTCGAAGAATGTGTTGATCATGAAACCCCTTCATCTTGTCCTTGTAAATTCTCGTGTTCTTATACGCATCATTCTAGATTTATTCGAGTTCATTCAACTAAAGTTTGCGTAGCGAGCCAGCATTGTCTAGATTAAAATTTAAATTTTTGATCGCCCAGTAGGCTCTATGTTCCAACTCCACAGGCAAGTGATAAGCTTTTCCATAGACAAGTCTAAAGGGAGACATTCCAATAGGGGTCTTAAATGCGGTACAGTATGCCCATAAGGCATCGGTCAATCGGATTGACCAATCCTTATAGTCAGGGTTAACCACCTTTTCCAAGATGTGTTTAATTTTTTTATTGAAATCTCAACTTGCCCACTTATTTGTGGATGGTATGAAGTGCTCACCTTGTAAGAGATGTCATATTTCTTCATTAAGTTCGCGAATGGCCTATTATAAAAATGTGAGCCCCCATCACTAATGATGGCTTGAGGCATTCCGAACCGGGAAAGGATGTTCATTTTTAAGAATTAATGACCGTTTGATGGTCATTGTTCTGGCATGGAATCACTTCAACCCATTTAATGACATAGTTTACGGCTAGCAAAATGTATAAATTCTCAAAGGATTAGGGGAATGGTCCCATGAAATTGATGCCCCAGCAATCAAAAGCTTCAATAATTAGAATGGGGTTTAAGGGCATCATATTCAATGGGACAATGCTCCCAATTTCTGATAATACTCACAAGCTTTGCAAAACTCATGAGTGTCCTTGAACATAGTGACCAGTAAAAGCTGTACTACAGAATTTTGGTCGTGGACTTTTTAGCAGAAAAGTGACCATCACAGGCCTAAGAGTAACAAAAGGAGATGACACTTTGATGTTCATTATCTGGCACACATCTCCTTAAGATTTGGTTTGGGCAATATTTAAACAAATATGGATCTTCCAAGAAAAAGTTACGAACCTCGGCGAAGATTTTTTTTCTTATCTTACACAGTCCAATGTGTCGGTGTAAAACCTGTGGCAAGATAATTAGCAATATCAGCAAATGAAGGTGAATGGGAGACTTTGAATAATTATTTGTCAGGGAACATGTCATTTACATGTGTCTTCTCAAGGAAATCAGAGAGATCAAGGCGGGAAAGATAATCAGCCATTACGTTTTCTACTCCTTTTTTATCTTTTATTTCCAAATCAAATTCTTGGAGTAAGAGGATTCATCTTATCAGGAGAGGCTTAACATCATTCTTAGAAAGAAAATACTTGAGTGCTGCATGATCTATGTAAATGAGGATCTTAGATCTGATCAAGTAGGATCTAAATTTGTCCAAAGCGAACACTACGGCTAAGAGTTCCTTTTCCATAGTAGAGTAGTTTACTTGGGTAGGATTTAGAATTCTATTTACATAATGAATAATGTATGGCTTCTTTTCTTTTCTCTGGCCTAAAATCGCCCCAAGAGCATAGTCAGACGCGTCACACATAAGTTTAAAAGGAAGGCTCCAGTTGGGTGGCTACATGATAGGTGTAGTGGTTAACATGCCCTTGAACTTAGTAAAAGTTTCTTGGCATTGCTCGGTCCACTCGTATGGTGCACCCTTTTAAAATAGATTATATAGAGGATGAGAGAGGTGACTAAAGTCCTTTATGAATCTTCTGTAAAAATTGACGTGTCATAGGAAGGAACGTACGTCTCGTATGTTCTTGGGTGGAGGTAGGTTAGAGATAAGATTAGTTTTTGGCCTTATTTACCTCAATTCCCTTGGATGAGATAATATGTCCAAGGACAACTCCCTTACGAACCATGAAGTGGCACTTCTCCTAATTCAGTACCAAGTTCTTTTCCTCACATCGCTTCAGCACATTTTTCAAATTTTTCAAGCATTCGCTAAAGGATGGACAAAGAAGTCATTCATGAATACCTCTAGATATTGCCCCACTATGTCAGAAAAAATACTCATCATACATCGCTAAAAAGTTACGGGGCATTACACATTCCAAATGACATCATTTAGTAAGAAAAGATGCCAAAGAGACATGTAAATGTGATCTTTTTCTGATCTTCAGGGGCTATCTCTATCTAGTTGTAGCCTAAATACCCGTCAAGGAAACAATAGTATGAGTGACTAGTTAGCCTTTCCAAGATTTGGTCAATGAAGGACAAAGGGAAGTGGTCCTTTCTCGTGATAGTATTTAATTTTCTTTAGTCAATGCACATTCTCCAACCAGTAGTAACTCTAGTTGGCACAAGTTCATTATTAGCATTGGCTACGATGGTAATTCTGGACTTCTTAGGAACCACCTAAGTTGGACTCACCCATTAGCTATCAGATTTTGGGTATATGATACCTACATCTAATAGTTTAAGAACCTCGGACTTAACCACTTCCTTCATGTTTTGAATTTAGTTTACGTTGTGATTGCCGAGAGGACTTCACATTATCCTCAAGATAAATGTAGTGAGTACAAATCGAAGGGTTAATTCCCTTGAGGTCCATAATCGACCATCCAAGGGCTCCTTTGTGCTCAATGAGAGTAGAGATAAGTATACTCTCCTGTTCTTACTCATGGTGAGAAGAATTCACCACCGGGTATGTCCCATCTTGACCTAAATAAACATATTTCAAATCAGAGGGTAAACATTTTAGGTTAAGTTTTGGTGCCTTGAGGTTAGACGGTAGAGGCACTACATCATTTTGGGGTAATTTTTTAAATTATGGCCCCCACCAATTAACTTCAAGTACCGGCGCATCATCAAGCATCGCACCCATCTCCCTAATCATATCATCATCTAAATCATGGGAGTGGGCCAAGCACGTCTCTGAAGGGTCAGAGGATAAAGTCAGAAGTGTTCTATCTTCCATGAAAGAATCAATCATGTTAATTTCATAGAAATCGTCTTTATCCTCTAACTGTTTGCCAGTGTTGAAAAAATATTCAACTCCAATGTTATATTCCCAAAAGACATACTCATGACTCCATTCCTATAATTAATGATTGCGTTTGAAGTGGCAAGGAGTGGGTAACCAAGAATGACAAGAATTTGAGTGATCATGTCCATGATGGGTTGAGTATCCAGGATGATAAAATCTACCGGGTAATAGAATCTGTCAACCTAGACCAACACATCCTCGATTATCCCTCTCGGTACATGAACTGATCGATCGGCAAGTTGTGATGTATTTCGGGTGGGTTTCAATTCAACCAAACTTAGTTGTACGTAGACCAAAATAAGGAATCAGATTTACACTCGCTCGTAAGTTAAGAACTGCGTGCTTAATCCAGTAGTTCCCAATTACATAAGTGACGGTTGGTCTATTAGGATCTTTGTATTTTTGTGGCACATCTTTCTTTAGGATGGCACTCACCTTTTCAGTTAAAAAGATTTTCTTTTGAATATTTTGTCATCTTTTGGTCGTACACAAGTCTTTCAAATATTTATCATATGAAGGTATTTGTTCAACCGCATCTAGTAAAGGGATGTTAACCTTCACTTGTTTCAACACCTCTAGAATGTCTTGAGAGTTAGAGAGAGGTTTTGGTACAACCAACCATTGGGGGAATGGGACAAGTGGCTTGCCTTAAAGTTTCGGTTCTAATTCTTGTGGAGTAATGCTAGGTCTATCATTGTTGTCCTCTTCCAGGTCCTTAGGCTTTTCAACCCTAATCGGAATGGTTTTGTCAATGGTCTTCCTACTCCTAAGAGTGATGATAGATTTAGCTTGCTCCATTTGATTTGAAGAGCTCAGGTCACTAACTTCATATTGCAGTTTTGGATTGGGAAGAGGTTGAGCTAAAAGGCTCCCCTTATTCCTAATTGTATTCCTTGTGTCAAGCCCTTGTATCACTTTTGTAAGCTCTTGAGAGGCTTGTAGCATCCCCTGATTGAAAAGCTCTTGCTTTTGAAGATGTTCTAAAACCGGATCCTCTTGAGGTTTCTCTTGATTTGGAATTTGATTAAAAAAACCTTGAGGGCTAGCAGTTTGTCCATTCCTCCAACTAAAGTTTGGATGATTTCTCCAACTAGGATTGTATGTATTGGACGTAGGTCGATTGAAAGGTCTTTGGTAATTATTCACGGCATTGGATTACTCATTCAACACCTCTTAAAAAGCAGGTATTGTTGGAGAATTTTCAGTTGTGTGAACGTTGCAAGCACAAATACGCAAACAGTTTACTTAACCTTATCCTTCTTTAATTCCATGGCCTTAAATTTTCTTATGAGATTAGACACTTTAGCATTGATATCATCATCCTCCTTCAGAAGGTATAACTCACCCCTCTCCTTTGATTTAGTGGGCTTAGAAGTGGTGTTAGATTTTGAGTAAGTGTCCCATGATAATGCGTTTTCAGCAAGTCTATCCAAGTAGTCTCACACATTATCGACATTTTTATTCATGAATACCCCATTGCACATTGTCTCAACCAATTGGCGCATGGAAGATGTCAGTCTATCATAAAAAAAAAGTGTGTAATGTGTCACGTTTCAAAACCATGTTGTGGGCATGAACTGAGAAGATCCTTGAACCGGTCCCAACATTGGAAGAATGTTTCATCCTCCTTTTGGGCAAAGTTCATGATTAAATTTCTAAGGGTGTTCGTTTTATGATGTGGAAAAATTTCTTTATGAACTCCATTATCATGTCATTCCATGTGCTAATAGATCTAGGACATAGTGAATGCAACCACATCTTAGCCTTCTCTTTTAAAGAAAAGGGAAAGAGTTTCAGTCTGACCGTGTCCTCAGACAGAGTTGGAAAATATAAAGTGGTTATGATCTCATCAAACTCTTTCAAGTGTAGATATAGACTTTCATATTCAAGTCCATAAAATTTTGGAAGGAGTTGGATCACCACTGGCTCAATATCCATGTGTCCCGTATTTTCTGGAAAAACCATGTATGAGGGAGTGCTTACCCCCACCGGTTGTAAATAATCTTACAAAGTACCAGGCTAGGGTGCTTGATGCACCTCATTCTTATCCTGGACTTCCTCAACCCGAGGTTGTCTTCCCGGTTGATTTACAGTTATTACTTCAATTAACTCTGAGGATCTTGAGTGGTGTCTAATCCTGTGATGGATAGATAACCCCTCAACCAATCCTCCTTCACTAGAAAGACGTTGAGTGTTGTCACGGACCCACTTGGGCATGAAACACTCTCAGCCCTCAATTTCACATTCTAACCTAAACCTCAAAGAGAGAAAGGAAATAGAAGTCTAGAAATAGAAAGAGAGAGAGAGAGTTGGAAAGAACTTACCAGATTAGAAGTTCCTAATTAAAATCCTGCAAAACAAAACAAAACAAGTCAGTTTCTAAAAACAGAAATTCTAAAATTAGAAAGTTCCTAAAAATAAAAATAGAAAATAAATTAGTTTTTAAAAATGAAAAAGGAAAGTTTCTAAAAACAGAACATAGAAAGTTTCTAAAAACTGATTAGGAAAGTTCTAAACCGAAAATTAGAAAGCAAGTTAATTTCTAAAAATAAAAGAAATCCTAGAATTAGAATGCTTCTAAAATTAGAAAACAAACCCTAATCTAAAAATAGAAAAACCCTAATCTTAACCTAATTCTTAAACTAGCTAATCTAAAAAAAAATACAACCGTTAATCCCCGGTAACGGTGTCTAAAACTTGTTCACAACCCCAAGTGTAGGGTCGCGATGTAGTAATAATCTCGGTGAGACCGAGGTAGAATCTACAAGGACTAATCTTGTGTGTTTTCTAAAAGCAACTAGAAGAAGATTAGAAAAAGATGAAAACCTAAATATGAAATATTTGAGAGTAATTGTGAGAGATTTAATGAAAAACTTAAGAAATTCAAAGGTGAGAAACTAGGTTTTCCAAGAATCCACTTGCAGAGATCAGGGAGATATATGCTTGATTCAAGTACACGATTGGAATCGGAGTCTCATCCTATCCAATTGGAAGATATCCCAGTAAAATCAAATCTGAACTTCCTTTGACTTAGTTCTCAATGGATGAGAGGTGTGAGAACTGGGAGTGATTCCATCATAAAACCATACCCATGAGACAAGGCAAACAACAAGATTTCCCAATCCCATAACCAATCTGGGAGAATTATGAAAATTAGAGATGATTCCATCATCCAACCATGCCTAAGGGATAATGGTGAACAACGGGATTTCCTAATTTCACAATCTCAAAACATGAAAAGAACATACTCAAAGCTATCGCAGATCTATTGTAATTTGAGTCACAACAAACCATTAAAAATTGAAAGTATTCCTTATAATCAAACTAGAATTAAAGAGAGTTCAATATAAACATGAATCAAAGCAATAGAAACATCTCATCACACTACAAGCTTCACTTCTTAGCCCTAGCTAAGAGGTTTAGCCAACCATAGACATGATTGAACTAGAATCTCTTAAGAAAAGCATAAAAACTACTAAAGAAAGGGAAGAAAAACTCTTGCTGACGACTTCTCCATACTTTTTCTCCACTCCTCAAACCCTAGATGATGCCTAGGAGTGCCCTAGGGACCCCTATTTATAGTTTTAGGCCTTAACCTTTCGCACCGAGTGAAAATTTCCAGAAACCGTCTGAAATTTACACAATCCATGCAAAAATTATGTAACCCTCAACTGCTCTTGGGCCATCCTCGATCGGTCATGGGCCATACTCAACCGGTCATAGACTACCCTCAACTGGTCGAAGATCACGTGAATTTAGAAGCCGATGTTGTTGGAGTTCAACTCAAAGTTTCCTCGACGAGTCTTGTAGGAGCCAAGACTAGTCCTGCGTAGCCAGGACTAGTCGAGCAGGAGTCAGGACTAGTCGAAGATTACATAAATTTACTTCAAAACTTCAATTCTCTTCATTCTTGGCTTAGTTTTCTTGGATCTTTAACATGTTAATTCTTCATTCTTGGTCTTCTGAGATCCAATCTATGGCTTGGTGATTCTTGAGCATTAAATCCATGCTTTTAATATTCTTTTCAATCCAAGCTCTTAAATTTACCTTGCAACACAAACATAATTAAAATAAAACATTAAACATTATCATGTTCATAAAACTAAGAAATAGGTGGGGTCCAATATGATATTGAACCCTTAACAACCTCCATCAAAATATGAGGTCAATCCTGGTACACAGGATTAGTCAGAGGTATGGGCATGTCCTATGAATTAAACTTCTCAATAAATGGCTTTAAATGATGTCCATTTACTTTAAAAACATTGTCATTCATTGGATTCTTTATCTTGACAGCCCTATGAGGATAAATATTAGTAATAGTGAAAGGGCCGGTCCAACGAGATCGAAGTTTACCCGAAAAAGTTGTAACTGTGAATTGTAGAGGACTTTTTAATCGGTTAAGAATGATTTTCGAAGAATGTTCCTGTCATGGAACACCTTCATCATGTCCTTATAAATTCTCAATTTCTCATAAGCATCGTTCCGGATTTCCCCAAGTTCATTCAACTGACGTTTGTGCAGCGAGCCAACGTTGTCAAGTTGAAGTTTAGATTTTTAATAGCCCAGTAGGATCTATGTTCCAGTTCCATAGGTAAGTGGCAAGATTTCCCATAGACGAGTCTAAAGGGAGACGTTCCAATTGGGATCTTAAAGGCAATACGGTAGGCCCATAAAGCATCGGTCAAGCGGATTGACCAATCCTTGCGATCAGGGTTAACCATCTTTTCTAGAATTTTTTTAATCTCCCTATTAAAAATCTCAGCTTGCCCACTTATTCTTGTTTGCGGGTGGTATGGAGTGCTCACTTTATGAGAGATGTCATATTTCTTCATTAAGTTCTCAAATGGTCTATTATAGAAGTGTGAACCTCCATCACTAATGATGGCCCGAGGCATTCCAAACTGGGAAAGGATATTTCTTTTAGGAATCAAATGACCATTCGATGGTCATTTTTTCAGCACGGGATCGCTTCGACCCATTTAGTGACATAATCTACTACTAATAGAATGTAAAAATTCCCAAATGATTGGGGGAATGGCCCCATGAAATCGATGCCCCAACAATCAAATGCTTCAATGATCAGAATGGGATTCAGAGGCATCATATTTTGATGGAATAATGATCCCAATTTCTGACAATTTTCACAAGCCTTGCAAAACTCGTGAGTGTTCATGAATAAAGTGGGCCAATAAAAGCCGCACTATAAAATTTTAAGCAGGATTTAGAGTTCTACTTACGCAATGAATAACGTAGGGCTTCTTTTCTTTTCTCTGGCCTACAACCACCCTAAGAGCATAGTCAGACGCGTCACACATAAGTTCAAAAGAAAGGCTCCAGTTGGGTGGCTACATGATAAGTGCAATGGTTAACATGCTCTTAAGCTTAGTAAAAGCTTCCTGGCATTGCTCAGTCCACTCATATGGTACATCCTTTTGAAGTAGATTGCATAAAGGATGAGAGAGGTGACTAAAGTCTTTTATGAATCATCTATAAAATCCGACGTGACCTAAGAAGGATTGCACGTCTCGTATGCTTTTGGGTGGAAGTAGGTTAGAGATAGGGTTAATTTTAGCCTGGTCTACCTCTATTCCCATGGATGAGATTATATGTCCAAGCATTATTCCCTTAGGAACCATAAAATGGCACTTCTCCAAATTTAGCACCAAATTCTTTTCCTCACATCGCTTCAGGACATTTTTCAGACAATCGCTGAAGGATGGGCCAAAGATCCATGAAGAGCTCTAAATATTGCCCCACCATATTAAAAAAAATACTCAACATACATCGTTGAAACGTGGCGGGGACATTGCACAGCCTGAATGGCATCCTTCGGTAAGCAAAAGTGCCAAAGGGACATGTGAATGTCATCTTTTCTTGATCTTCAAGGGCTATCTCTATCTGATTGTAGCCTGAATATCCATCAAGGAAGCAATAGTACGAGTGACAAGATAGCCTTTCTAAAATTTGATCAATGAAGGGCAAAGGAAAGTGATCTTTCCTTGTGACGGTATTTAACTTTCTGTAGTCAATGCACATTCTTCAACTAGTAGTAACTCTAGTTGGCACGAGTTCATTATCGACATTGGCTACGATGGTGATTCTGAAATTCTTAGGAACCACCTGAGTTTGACTCACCCATTAACTATTGGATATAGGATATATGATACCCACATCCAACAACTTAAGTACCTCTCCTTTAACCACTTCCTTTATATTTGGATTTAATCGACATTTTGGTTGTCGAGAGGTCTTCGTATTATCCTCAAGATGAATGCGGTGAGTATAAATCGAAGGATCAATTCCCTTGAGGTCTGCAATCGACCATCCAAGGGCTCCTTTATGCTTAATGAGAGTAAAAATAAGCATACTCTCTTGTTCCTTCTCAAGGTGGGAAGAAATCACTACCAGGTTATGTCTCATCTTAACCTAAGCAGACATGTTTAAGATCAGTGAGCAAAGGTTTTAGGTCAAGCTTTAGTGCTTTGAGGCTAGATGGTAAAGGCAATACATCGGTTTGGGGCAATTTTTCAAATTATGGACTCCACTGGTTAATTCAAGTACTGGCGTAGCATTAAGCATAGCATTCATCTCCCTAATTATATCATCATCTAAATTAGGAGAATGAGCTAGGCATGTCTCTAGAGTGTCAGAGTATAAAGTCAAAAGTGCTCCATCTTCTACGAAAGATTCGATCATGTTAATGTCATGGGAATCATCACAATCATTTCCTGTTTTCTCATATTAAAAAAGATATTGAGCTCCAATGTCATATTTCTAAAAGATAAATTCATAATACCATTCATGCAATTAATAATTGCATTTGATGTAGCAAGGAATGGACGATCAAGAATGACAGGAATTTGAGTGCTCATATCATGATGGGTTGAGTTTCCAGGACGATAAAATTTACTAGATCATAGAACTTGTCAACCTGAACCAACACATCTTCAATTATCCCTCTCGGTACATGAACTAAGTGATCGGCAAGTTATAATGTGGGCTGGGTTGGTTTTAATTCACCAAGACCCAGTTGTTCATAAATTGTGTAGGGGGTCAAGTTAATACTCACCCCCAAGTCAAGAAGTGCATGCTCAATCTGGTAATTCCCAATTACATAAGTGATGGTTTGGCTACAGAGGTCTTTATACTTTTGCGGCACATCTTTCTTAAGGATAGCACTCAATTTTTCTATCAAGAAGATTTTCTTTTGTATGTTCTACCATCTTTTAGTAGTGCATACATCTTTTAGAAATTCGGCATGTGAAGGAATTTTTTTAACGACATCCATTAGAGGGATGTTGACCTTCAATTGCTTAAGCATCTCTAAAATATCCTGAGAGTTAGAGAGAGGTTTTAGTGCAATCAACTGCTGAGGGAATGGAACAATCGGTTTACTTTAAGGTTCCGCTTCTAACCCATGAGGAGCAATGCTAGGTCCATCATTCTTATCTTCTTCCGGGTCCTTAGGCTTTTCATCCCTTATTAGAATAGTCTTGTCAATTGTCTTTCCACTCCTAAGAGTGGTGATAGACTTAGCTTGCTCCATTTGATTTTAAGAGCTTAGGTCACTAATTTCACATTGCGGTTTTGGATTGAAGAGAGGTTGGGCTAGAAGGATCCCTTTCTCCTCAGTCATTAAGTGTGACTAAATCCGTTGAATGGCCTTGTTAAGGTCTTGGAAGGCTTGTAATGTGCCTTAATTGAAAAGTTCTTAATTTTGAATGTATTTTAAAACCGGATCCTCCTGAAGCTTCTTTTGATTTAAGAGTTGAGATAGAGCCCCTTAAGGGTTAGTCATTTGTCTATTCCTCCAATTAAAATTGGGATGGTTCCTCTAACTGGAGTTATATGCATTTGAGGTGGGTCTGCTGAAAGGTCTTTGGTAGTTGTTCATGGCATTTGATTGCTCATTTAATATTCCTTGAAAAGCAGGTATTGTTGGACAATTTTTAGTTGTATGTATCTTGCAAACACAAATACCACAAACAACTTCCTTAGCCTTATCCTTCTTAAGTTCCATGGCCTCGATTTTCCTTGTAAGATTAGCCACTTTAGCATTTATATCTTCCTCTTTCAAAATATATACTCCGCTTCTCTCCTTTGATTGAGAAAGCTTAGAAGTGGCACTGGGTTTTGGCAAGATGTCTCATGATTGTGCGTTTTCAGCAAGTTTGTCAAAGTAATCCCACACATCAACGACATCTTTATTCATGAATTCGCCATTGCACATCATCTTGACAAATTAGCATATGGAAGATGTCAGTCCATTATAGAAGAAATGTGTCATGTGTCATGTTTCAAAGTCATGTTGTAGACATGAACTGACAAGATCCTTGAACTGCTCCCAACATTAGAAGAATGTCTCATCTTCCTTTTGGGTAAGTTCATAATCAACTTCTTAATGGTGTTCGTCTTATAGTATGGGAAGAATCTCTTTACGAAATCTCTTGTCATGTCGTTTCTTCTGCCAATGGATCGTGGACGTAATGAGTGCAACCACATTTAGCTTTTTCTTTTAAGGAGAAGGGAAAGAGTTTCAGCCTAATTGTGTCCTCAAACACATTAGGAAAGTGTAAAGTGGTTATTATCTCATCAAATTCTTTCATGTGCAGATATGGACTTTTAGATTCAATTCCATGGAACTTTGGAAGAAGTTAGATTACTCCTGGTTTAATATCTTATTTCCTACATCATCTGGAAAAATCATGTAGAAAGGTGTGGTCACCCCCGTCGGTTGTAAATAATCTCGTAAAGTACAAGGTGGGGATGCATTGTGCACGTTGTTTCCAAACGTGTCCGATGACACGATCAGGCTGAAACTCTTTCCTTTTTCTTTAAAAGATTAAGTTAAGACGTGGTTGCATTCACTACGTCCTCAATCTATTGGTAGATGGAATGATATAACAAGGGAGTTCATAAAGAAATTTTCCCCATACCATAAGACGAACACCCTTAGAAAGTCAATCTTGAACTTCGCCCAAAAGGAAGATGAAACATTCTTCCAATGTTGGGAGTGGTTCAAAGATCTTTTTAGTTCATGCCGACAGCACGGTTTTGAAACGTGGCGCATCACTAACTTCTTCTATGATAGACTGACATCTTCCATGTGTTAATTGGTTGAGACAATGTGTAACGGGGAATTCATGAATAAAAATGTCAATGATGTGTGGGACTACTTTGATAAGCTTGCTGAAAACAAACAATCATAGGACATCTCCCCAAAATCTGACACCACGTCTAGGTTACCTCAATCCAAGGAGAGGGGTGGAATGTTTCTCCTAAAAGAGGAAGATGATATCAACGCTAAAGTGGCTAATCTTATCAAAAAACTTGAGGTCATGGAATTAAAGAAGGATATTTGTGCATGCAACATTCACACAACTGAAAATTGCCCAACAATACCTGCCTTTCAAGAGGTATTAAATGAGCAATCCAATGCCGTGAATAATTACAAAAGACCTTTTAGTGGACCCATCTCTAACACATATAATCCTAGTTATAGAAATCATCCAAACTTCAGTTGGAGAAATGAACAAACCGCTACACCTCAAGGATTCCCTAATCAAATTCCACATCAAGAGAAACCTAAGGATCCAGTTTTAAAGCATCTTCAAAATCAAGAGCTTTTCAATCAAGGTATGCTCCAAGTCTTTCAAGACCTCATAAAGGCCATACAAGGACTTGAGACTAAAAGTGTGATTGGGAACAAGGGGAGTCTTCCAGCTCAACCTCTTCCAAATCCAAAACCGCAATATAAAATTAGCAACTTAAGCTCTTCAAATCAAATAAAGCAAGCTAAATCTACCACCACTCTTAGGAGTGGGAAGACCATTGACAAAACCACTCCGATTAGGGCTGAAAATTCTAAAGACCCGGAAGAGGACAACAATGATAGATCTAGTCATACCCCACAAGAATTAGATCCGAAACTTCAAGGGAAGCCGATTGCTCGATTTCTCCAACTGTTGGTTGCACCAAAACCTTTCTCTAACTCTCAGGACATTCTAGAGGTGTTAAAATAAGTGAAGGTCAATATTCTTCTACTTGATGCCCTAAACCAAATACCTTCATATGTCAAATTTCTGAAAGACTTATGCACGACTAAAAGACAACAAAGTATCAAAAAGAAAATTTTTCTAACAGAAAAAGTGAGAGCCATCCTAAAGCAAGATATGCCATAAAAGTATAAAGATCTCAGTAGCCCAACCATCACTTGCATAATTGGGAACTACCGGATTGAACACGCACTTCTTGACTTAGGAGCAAGCGTAAATCTGATCCCATACTCAGTCTATAAACAGTTAGGTTTGAGTGAATTAAAACCCACCCTAACCACATTACAACTTATTGACCACTCAATTCGTATACCGAGAGGGGTAATTGAGAATGTGTTGATCCAAGTGATGAATTTTACTACCCGGTAGATTTTATAGTCCTAGATACGGAACCCATCAGTAACATGAGCACTCAAATTCCTATCATTCTTGGTTGCCCATTCCTTACCACTTTAAATGTAATTATTAATTGCAGGAATGGGGTCATGAGTATGTTTTTTGAGAATATGACATTGGAGTTGAATATCTTTTTCAACACAGGCAAATAGTTAGTGGATGATGATGATTTCTATGACACTAACATAATTGACTCTTTCATGAAAAATAAAACACTTTTGACATTATCCTCTGACCCTCTAAAGATATGCCTGGCCCACTCCCATGATTTTGATGATGACATGATTAAGGAGATGGGTCATGCTTAATACCGTGTCGGTATTTGAAGTTAACCGGTGGAGGCCACAATTTAAAGAATTACCCCAAACTGATGTAGTGCCTCTACCATCTAACCTTAAGGCACAGAAGCTTGACTTAAAACCTTTGCCCTTTTATTTGAAATATGTCTACTTAGGTTAAAATGAGACATACCCAGTGGTAATTTCTTTTCACCTTGAGCAAGAACAGGAAAGTATGCTCATCTTTACTCTCATTGAGTACAAAGGAGCCCTTGGATGGTCGATTGCAAACCTCAAGGGAATTGACCCTTTGATTTATACTCATCGCATTCATCTTGAGGATAATGTGAAGACTTCACGACAACCACAACGTAGACTAAATCCAAATATGCAGGAAGTGGTGAAGGTTGAAGTTCTTAAGTTATTAGATGTGGGTATCATATACCCTATATCTGATAGCTAATGGGTGATTCCAACTCAGGTGGTTCCTAAGAAGTCTGGAATCACCATTGTAGCTAATGCCAATAATGAATTCATGCCAACTAGAGTTACTACTAGTTGAAGAATGTGCACTGACTACAAGAAGTTGAATGCTGTCACGAGGAAGGACTACTTTCCTTTGGCCTTCATCAATCAAATTTTGGAAAGGCTAGCTGGTCATTCCTATTACTGCTTTCTTGACGGTTATTCGGGCTATAATCAGATCGAGATAGCCCTTGAAAATCAAGAAAAGACAACATTTACATATCCTTACGACACTTTTGCTTACTGAAGGATGCCATTCGGGTTATGTAATACCCCCGCCACTTTTCAGCGATGCATATTGAGTATTTTTCTGGCATGGTGGGGCAATATTTAGAGGTCTTCAAGGATAACTTCTCGGTCTTTGGCCCATCCTTCAGTAAATGTTTGGAAATTTTGAAAAATGTGCTAAAGCAATGTGAGGAAAAGAACTTGGTACTAAATTGGGATAAGTGTCAGTTCATGGTTTATAAGGAAATTGTTCTTGGAAACATCATTTCGTCCAAGGAAATTGAAGTAGATAAGGCTAAAATTGATCTTATCTCTAACCTACCTTCACCCAAGAACATACAAGACGTGCAATCCTTCCTATGACACATCGGGTTTTACAGAAGATTTATAAAGGATATTAGTCACCTCTCTCGTCCTTTATGTAATCTACTTCAAAAGGATGCACCATGCGAGTAAACTGAGCAATGTCAAGCTTAAGGGCATGTTAACCACTGTACCTATCATGCAATCACCCGACTAGAGCCTTCTTTTTAAACTTATGTACGACACGTCTGACTATGCTCTTGGGGCGGTTTTAGGCTAGAGAAAAGAAAAGAAGCTCTACGTTATTCATTACATAAGTAGAACTCTAAATCCTACCCAAGTGAACTTCTCTACTACCGAAAAGGAACTCTTAGCCATAGTATTCACTTTGGACAAATTTAGGTCATAATTGATAAGATCCAAGATTGTCATTTACACAGATCATGTGGCACTCAAATATCTTCTTTCTAGGAATGATGCTAAGCCCCACCTGATAAGATGGATCCTCCTACTCTAAGAATTTGATTTAGAAATAAAAGATAAAAATGGAGTAGAGAACGTAGTGGCTAACCATATTTTCCGCCTCGATCTCTCCGATTCCCTTGAAACGACACATATAAATGACATGTTCCCTGACGAACAATTATTCAAAGTCTCCTATTCACCTTGGTTTACTGATATTGACAATTATCTTGCCACAGGTTTCACACCGACACATTAGACTGTGCAAGATAAGAAAAATTCTTCACCAAGGTTCGTAAGTTTTTCTGGGATGATTCATATTTGTTTAAATATTACCCAGACCAAATCTTAAGGAGATGTGTGGCAGACAATAAACATTAAAGTGTCATCTCCTTCTCTCCTTCTGTCATTCTCAGGCCTGTGTTGGTCACTTTTCTGCTAAAAAGACCACAGTCAAAATTCTGTAGTGTTGCTTTTACTAGCTCATTATGTTCAAGGACACTCATGAGTTTTGCAAAGCTTGTGAGTGTTGTCAGAAATTAGGATCATTATCTCATTGAAATACGATGCCCTTAAACCTCATTCTGATCATTAAAGCTTTTGATTGTTGGGGCATCGATTTCATGAGACCATTCCCCCAATCCTTTGGGAATTTATACATTTTGCTAACCATGGACTATGTCACTAAATGGGTTGAAGTGATTTCATGTCGGAATAATGACCATCAAATGGTCACTAAATTCTTAAAAGAGAACATCCTTTTCCGGTTCGGAATGCCTCGAGCCATCATTAGTGATGGGGGCTCATATTTTTTTAATAGGCCATTCCCAAACTTAATGAAAAAATATGGCATCTCTCATAAGGTGAGCACTCCATACCACCCATAACAAGTGGGCAAGCTGAGATTTTTAATAGAAAAATCAAGCACATTTTGGAAAAGACGATTAACCCTGACCATAAGGATTGGTCAATCTGATTGACCGATGCCTTATGTGCTTACCGCACCACATTTAAGACCCCTATTGGAATGTCTCTCTTTAGACTTGTCTATTCGAAGGCCTGACACTTGCCTGTGGAGTTGTAACATAGAGCCTACTGGGCGATCAAAAATTTGAATTTCAATCTAGACAACCCTGTCTCACTACACGAACTTCAATTAAATGAACTTAAAAAAATCTAGAATGATGCATACGAAAACTCAAGAATTTATAAGGATAGGATGAAGGTGTTTCATGACCAACACATCCTTCGAAAATCATTCACACCAGGTCAGAAAATCTTCTTGTATAATTCTCGGTTACATCTCTTTCAGGGTAAAATCCAATCTCATTGGACCAGTCCTTTCACTGTTACTAATGTCTATCCTCATAAGATCGTCGAGATACAAGATCCAAACAATGGCAAACAATTCAAAGTAAATGAACATCGATTAAAGCCATTTATTGAGAAATTTAATTCAAAGGACATGTTCATACATCTCAATGATCCTATTTATCAGGATTGATTTCCTAGTCTGACGGAGGTGTAGTTAGGTTTATTGCTTTATGGTGTTTAGGATAGTCGGCTTTATGCTTTTTAGGATAGTTTACTTTCTATTCGTTTTAGGATAGTTGCTTTTTGTTTGTTTAACTCTTGTGTTAACCACCTTCACACTGAGATCCTTCGAAAAAGCCTCCAAATTCATTCATCAGGTACTACTTTCCATCACTTCTCCTTCATTTATGTTGTCTCTTTTGCAAATCATGCTTATTTCTTTTACATTAAGCACAATGTACATTTTATGTTGGGGTGGGAGATTAGGTAAACCAATCAGCGTTTTCTCAGTTTTAAGCAAAATTTGCACATTTTTGAAAATTTTTCAATGTTTATCTGTTTGAAAAGTAATAAATTGTGTATTTAAAAATGTTTTGAGTATGATAATAAGATTGAGATTGAATTCTGAATTGTTAAAGTCTAGTCATCTAAGTAATTTATCAAATACAGTCCTTACACTCAATTGATTAAGAGGAAGTTTGATCACAAGACATGTTCAATTTGCTTTATGTGAATAGTACCAGATTTTCTGATTATTAGTATGATGATCATTGAAAGATATTGGGAACTAAATCTATAGAATCATATCCACCTTAAAAGAAGGAAAGAACCAGTTAAAAAATTGGAGATCGACAAAAAGGGTCATGTATGGTGAAAAGATTGAAAAAAAAAAGTCTGAAAAAGAATGAAAAATCTGAAAGAAAAGAGAAAAGATTAAAAGACTGAATACAAATGACCGTTGATATAAAATTAAAAACTGAAAAAAGAAAGAAAAGGGGATAATTTTGAAATTAGTACTTGTATTTTCAACTAATCTTGAAGTGATGAGCATGGCTAACATTATGAAAAGATAGTATTTTCACTAAGCACATTGAAAAACTTAATATACGAACTATGCTCTGACGTAAATGGATAAAGGACTTATCTGATTGATTACTTATGTGATTCAACTCTAGGTTTTCAAAATATCAATTTCTCATCTTAAGTTTACTCATTTACACTTGATTATATAAAAGATCGTTTTCTAAAAAAGGTTTGAACATTGCACATTTTCGCACACTTTGCACGGGACTAGCAAAATGTTAGTTGGGGATTGTGTTAAGGGTCAAATATTATATATTGGACCCCATTTATATCTTGGTTTTATGAACATGATAATGTTTAATATTCTATTTTACTCATGTTTGTGTTGCAAGGTGAATTTAAGAGTTTAGATTGAAAACAGTGTCAAAAGCATGGATTTAATGTTGAAGATTCACCAAGTCAAGAGATGGATCTTAGGAGACCAAGATTGAAGAATTCAAATGGCAAAGATCCAAGGAAACCAAGTGATTCGAAGAATTGAAGTGAAGATAAGGAAGCCTGAAAATCATCCTGAAAACATATTCTGAGGCCAGAAAAGTCTAATTCTGAAAAACTGTCAGAATGGCCTTTGATAATATCAAAGACCTGTAGATAATATTGAAGGGACATATCGAAGACCTGTAAATAATATCGAGAAATTCAATATTTTTGGCTAAACTCGCTGGACATTCTGGACCGATCTTTGATACTATCAAAGACCCTTAGATACTATCGAAGTTGCGTAAATTTGAAGCGATTTCTAGATTTTTCCAAGTCGGTGCGAAAGGAGGTGCTACAAATCTATAAATAGGAGTCTCTAGAACACTCCTAGGGATCATCTAGGGTTTAGAGAACAAAGCACAAGGCTGGAGAGCCATCGCCAAGGATTTTTCTTCCTTTATTCCTTAGTTTTTCATGTTTTCTTCTAGAGATTTTAGTTCAATCATGTCTATGGTTGGCTAAACCTCTTATCTAGGGCTAAGAGGTGAAGGTTGTAGCGTGATGGGATGTTTATATTACTTTTATTCATATTTATAATGAACTTACTTTGATTCTAATTTGATTATAAATAATACTTTTAATTTTTAATGGTTTGTTGTGACTCAAATTACAATGGATCTGCGATAGCTTTGAGTATGTTCTTTTCATATTTTGGGATTGTGAATCTAGGAAATCATATTGTTCACCATCGTCCCATGAGCATGGTTGGATGATGGAATCCTCCCTAACTTTCACAATTCTCTCGACTTGATTGTGGGATTTAGAAATCCTATTGTGAGCCATTGTCTCATGGGCATGGTTTCCCACACCACTCTTCCATTGAGAATTAGGTCAAAGGAAGTTCAGATTTGATTTTACTGAGATATCTTCCAATTGGATAGGATAGAATCTGATTCCAATCATGTGACTTAAATCAAGCATAGATCTCCCTGATCTATACAAGTGGATCCTTGGAAACCTTAGTTTCCCACCTTTGAATTTCTGAAGTTTTTCATTAAATCTCTCACAATTACTTTCAAATATTCCAGATTTAGATATGCATCTTCTTCTAGTTCTAGTTATAGTTACTTTCAGAATACTCACGAGATTAGTCCCTATGGATTCGACCTCGGTCTCACCGAGATTATTACTACATCGTGACCCTACACTTGGGGTTGTGAACACTATGCGTTCTGTAAGTGCTATGATTTCATATCCCTTTAGTTGTCAAATTTTATCATGCCAAAACATATATCTATGTCTTGTATATCTTGTGTTTCTTGTTTGAGACTATTCATTACTTCAAGACATCGCATTTCAAGACATGATCTTAAATGAAGAAAGTTTCAAGTCATGGATGAAGAATTCAAGAATAGAAGTCTTCAAGTATGCATGTTCAAGATACAATCAAGCTCAAGAAGACTTTGTTCAAGTCAAGATCAAGCTCAAGAAGGCCTACTACAAGATTCGCATATTCTCAAGCTTCTCTTAAGGGTCATCTGAGTGTACAGACTTTCAATGTCCATCTCACTTTTAAGGTTTGTTTGACCTTAGGATGGGCTTTACTGTAGGTCATTCTGGATACTTATTTCATATATTTTAATATGCTTGTTTGGCTGTTCTAAGACCAGTCATAGGGACTTCAAGACCATTCCTAGCTCTGCTACGACCAGTCTTAAGTTTTTCAGGACCAGTCCTAGGTTGTTGAAGATTTTTGGATCTTTCTGGTTGTCCTACGACCAGTCCTGTGAGTTCTACGACTCATCCTTCGACCAGTCTTAGCCCTACGACTCAAACTCCAGCAACTAAACTGAGGGTCCTACGACCGGTCGTAGGTGACCCACGACCAGTCGTAAGTGGCCTACGACCGGTCATAGGCTACCTAGGACCGGTCATGGAACAGAAAATCCTTATCCCGCGAAAATATTTGAAAATCTTTGAAGCTACGACCAGTCCTAGGATCCTAAGACCAGTCGTAGACGGGATTTTTTAGGCTATAAATAGAGCACGAACTTCAGAGTTTTAGCAATTCAATTCAACTCTATTCAAGCATTCTTTAGGCTATACTCTGAGATAAGTTTGTGTTTTTTTTAAGCTACTTTGTGCTTATTCAATATTCCTTTTATTAGCTTGTTTTTTATTTGATTTTGATCTACATTCCAATCTTATTTGAAAAAGGAAATTTTTGATATTCCTTCTTCTTGGATTCAAAATCAAATAGAACTAGCCCTTTTGATTTAAAATCAATTAGACTTAGAACCATTCTTAAAGTGAGTATTGGACTTTGAATGTTGAATCGAACTTCTACTCCGATTGGTTCTACCGGGCTACTTCAAAAGGTGATTCAGGTATTTTACATTTTTGTAATTTACTTTCTTTAGTTTTTTTTGAGATTTTCCAGAAAAATCTCATTGTATTGGTTATCTGAGGAGAGCCAGAAAACTCAGGTTGTGGGGGTTTTTGGATTGTGTAAGCCCTAGATCAAAGACACAATTGTGAAGGTTTTAGGTGAACCTATGAAACCTATTTTGATAGTGCATGTTAATATCCCTTGTGTGAGGATATTAGGAGTGGAGTAGCATTCTGTGTAGCTGTTGGATAACAGTTGGTGTACACACAGGAGAACCACTATATATCGTTGTGTTGTGGATGTGCTTTATTCTTTCATATCTTTATTCATTCAGTTTTGTGGTTTGTGTTTGTGGATAAATGTTGTAATCATTTTATTTCAAGCAAGTGTGGATGAATGTTGTAATAACTTAGGATTTATTTCTGCAAGTTATTTTGATTTCATTGCTTTTTATTCATCATTGGTTTGTGATACAAGGACGTTCTAGAAATAAGGTTGTCCTACCTTAAACCTTTGGTTTTTGGTGTAAGGTTGTCCTTAGAACTGATAAAGTATCATTCTCTTTATTTTAGGCTATTGAGATTACTTTAAATTCAGCATTGTGCTTTATTTCTTTTATTATTCCGCTGTTATTAGTTTTATTTGGCATTGCCCTATTCAACCCCCCTCTAGGGCATATAGCTAGGCCCTTTCAAGTGGTATCAGAGCCTAATAGCTCGTGCTTATTGTTTATTTATTAGATTTATTTCCTGAGCTAACGATCTAAGCTATATTAAGATGTTAAATTTTGATAGCCTATCAATCACTAGGCCACCACCTTTTAATGGCACAAACTATGCCTATTGGAAAGTCAGGATGAGGATCTTCCTCAAATCCTTGGATGAAAGTGTGTGGTTGACCACAGTGAATGAATGGAACCCTCCTATCACTGAAGTAACTAATGGCGATGGTTCAAAATCAATGAAAGTAACGGTTTATTCTCTTTGGACCAAACTTCAGAAAAGTAAAAGTAGTGTCAATGCAAAAGCACTAAATGCAATCACTTGTGCATTATCACCAGATGAATTCAAAAGAATCATCTCTTGTGAAAATGCAAAACAAGCATGGGATGTATTAGAAATGACACACGAGGGTACATCTATTATCAAGAAATCTAAAGTCCAACTCCTCACAACTAAATTTAAAGAAATTCATATGGAGGAGAATGAGATATTTATGGACTTCTATACTAGATTGAATGACATTATGAACTCTATGTGGGGTCTTGGTGATAGAATCTCAAAAAATAAAGTGTGCGCAAAGATAATACGCTCACTTCCTGAATAGTTCAATTCTAAAGTGACCGCGATTCAGGAACTTCGTGATACGGATACCATGAGGGTTGAGGAAGTAGTTGGTTCACTTCAAACCTATGAGTTATCCTTTAAAGCTTCTAAAGGAAAATCAATTGCTCTAAAATCATCTAAAAATATTTTACAAGAGAGCACTTTGGATTTAGAAAATTCCGAAGATGATATGGCGCTTTTAGTAAAAAAGTTTTACAAAATTTTCAAAAGAAAGAAAAAAGTTTATTTTTAAAAGTCAAATGATAAGAGACGATCTAAACTTAGAACTCGAAAATCCTTGAAAGATAGTCAATGTTACAACTGTCAAAGTATGGACACTTAGCTAACAAATGTCCTAAAAAGGAAAAATCAAAAAAGAAAAGCATGATGGCTACTTGGGATGAATCGTATGATTCTGAATCCTCTTCTAAATCAGAAGATTCTGAAACCGAGTCGGGCGAAGATGTTAAAGCCCTTATGACTCTAGCCAAAATCACCTATTTAGATAATGATGATATATCTAGTGAAGAAAATCTGAATAGTGATTGCGATAATGAAGATGATCTTAAGGATGCTTATAATGCCCTTTATAAAGAGAGTTGTAAAATTGCCGTTAAGCTTAAATTACAGAAAGAAAAATTTTCTAAGCTTAAGAAAGATTATGAGTCTCTTGTTTTAGAAAAGTCTCATATTTTTTATTCTTTTGAAAAGACCAAATGTGATTTAGATTTCAAAACATCACAAAATGAAGATTTGAAATCCAAAATTGAGAAACTCAGAAATGAGGTAGCTTCTCTTCTGAGTTTGAAAGACACATGGAGATATGCCCAAGGTGATCCAAAATTGGAAAAATTATTGTCCGGATCAAGAAATTGTGGTGATCGATTTGGGTTGGGCTATGATAAGAATACATCTCCTAAACAAAAGAACATTGCTCCTAAATTTGTAAAAGGAGAGTCTTCAACCTCAAAAGAAAATAATACTTATCAAGGTTTTTCCAAAAATTCAAGGTCTTTTCAAAAACCTAAAGGTTGCCATGTCAACTTTAATTTTCAAAACCGTAATCCTTTAACTGAAAAAATAATTGATCTACTCAAGGAGCTATTAAAGTCTAACTCTATAGGTCACTCCTATAACAACGGACAGAAAAAGACCATCTATTCTCCTAAACCTAAAACAGTTCTGAAATGGGTTCCTAAAATTGTCAGCTTGGTTGCCCACACTGCTTTCAAAGCTACAAACCATTCAAAGTGGTACCTAGATAGTGGTTGCTCGAGACATATGACAGGTGACAAAGCTTTATTCACCGATCTAAAAGATATGACTGAGGGGTCAGTCACATTTGGTGATGGAAGCAATTGTAAGATCATTGGCCAAGATACGGTTCATCTTTATAACCTTCCCTCATTTAAAAATGTTTTGTATGTTGAGGGCTTGAAACACAACCTACTTAGCATTTCTCAGATATGTGATAACAACCATAGTATGAAGTTTTCTAATCAAGGTTGTGAGATTTTTAATAAAAAGGGTTCTGTTATATTAACCGGTCGCAGAACTTCTGAAAACTGTTACATCGTTAGTGATGCAAGCTCATCTACTCAATCATGTTACATGGTCCATACCGATGAGACTGAATTATGACATAAACGCCTTGGACATGTACACTATCAAAATTTATTTAGATTGAGCAAAAGAGAACTAATTAGAGGTCTACCCAAATTATAAAAAGTAGACAAAATATGTGGTGAATGCCAGTTGGGCAAATAGACTAGGAGCTCTCACAAGAAAGTAAACTCCAATACCACATCTAGACCACTCGAGCTTCTCCATATGGATCTTATTGAACCAACCAGATCGGAGAGTCGAGGAGGCAAAAAAAATATCTTGGTTATCGTAGATGACTATACCAGATTCACTTGGGTATCGTTCTTAAAAGACAAAACTGAAACCCTGGATGAAGTGAAAAAGGTCATCAAACAAATCCAAAATGAAAAAGGTTCTCACGTTAGTAAGATCCGTATTGATCATGGATCCGAATTCGAAAACAGTAGTTTTGAGAAATTCTGTAGCGATCTGGGAATATCACATGAATTCTCTGCGCCCAAAACACCTCAACAAAATGTTACAGTTGAAAGAAAAAATAGAGTGCTTCAGGATATGGCTAATGTTATGTTGAATAGCATGAAGCTCTCTAGAAATCTTTGGACTAAAGCAGTTAATACCACATGTTATATTATTAATCGGGTTTATACCAGTAAATCTAATAATAAGACTGCTTATGAATTATGGTTTGAAAAGAAACCTACTGTCAAATACTTTCGGGTTTTTGGCAGCAAGTGTTATATTTTACGTGATCGTGAAAATTTGAGAAAGTTTGATACGAAAAGTGATGAAGGTATTTTTCTTGGTTATTCTTTGAACAGTCAAGTTTATAGGGTTCTAAATAAGAGAACTGGTGTGATTCAAGAGTCCATCAATGTGGTCATTGATGATCATTTGAATACACCAGCTCCAAGTTCAAATGATGATGAAGCTCTTATTATTTACAATCAAGATACCTCATCAAGTCAAAAAGAATTTGAACCTAGGACTGTCAAAGATCATCCAACCAATCAAATACTTAAAAACTCTCTCACTGGAGTTCGTACTCGCAAACAACTTGAGAGCATATATAATTATGTCTGTTTTACATCCCAAATAGAATCGGTCAACGTGACAGAAGCACTATCTGACAAAAATTGGATAGTTGCTATGTAGGATGAACTTAATCAATTTGTTCGTAATGATGTCTGGTATCTTGTTCCTAGACCTAAAGATAAACACATTATTGGAACAAAATGGATCTTTAAAAATAAGTCTGATAAGCTTGAAAATATAATTCGAAACAAGGCTAGACTGGTTGTACAAGGTTACACTCAGATTGAAGGCATCGATTATGATGAAACCTTTGCTCCAGTCGCTCGTCTTGAATCAATCTGACTTTTTATTTCCATTGCATACTTTAGAAAATTTGAGATTTATCAGATGGATGTAAAGAGCACCTTCTTGAATGGTGATTTACATAAAGAAGTGAATGTTGAACAACCTTCAGGGTTTGAAGACCCCAAGTTATCTGACCATGTATTTCGTCTCAAAAAGGCTCTTTATGGTCTAAAACAAGCGCCCAGGGAATGGTATGAGAAATTGACTAAATTCTTACGTAGTCATAGCTTTCAAGTAGGAAGTGTCGATAAGACGCTCTTTGTTAAGAAGCATAACAATGATATTTTGATGGTTCAAATTTATATTGATGATATTACTTATGGATCAACTTATACTAACATGTCTATTGAGTTTGCAGATCTTATGAAATCAAGGTTTGAAATGAGCATGGTTAGTGAACTATATTACTTCCTAGGGTTGCAAGTAAAACAACAACCTGACGAAATTTTACAAGTAAAGATATAGATCCTAAACTATATCGTAGTATGATTGGTAGTTTGTTATATCTAACTGCAAGTAGACCTGATATCGCATTCAATGTTGGTATTTGTGCGAGATATCAGTCTAATCCTAAGGAATCACATGTTACTGCTGTTAAACAGATTATTAGATATGTCACAAGTACTATAAATCTGGGTCTATGGTACCTTTTTGATACTAGTGCTCAATTAGCTGAGTACTCAAATGCTGATTGGGCCGGTAATATCGATGATAGAAAATCAACCAGTGGTGGTCATTTTTACATTGGAAATTGCTTAGTTTCTTGGTTCAGTAAGAAGCAAGGCTCAATATCACTCTCCACTGCTGAGGCTGAGTATATTGCAGCTGAATATGCATGTACACAACTAGGTTGGATGAAACGCATGCTAAGTAATATGGAATTAATCAAGATTCAATGATCTTACATTATGATAATTCCAGTGCTATAAATATTTCTAAAAATCCAATCCAACATTCACGTACTCAGCACATTGACATTAGGTATCATTACATTCGTGAGTTGGTTGAAGAAAAAGTTATTTCCTTGGAATATATACCAACCGAAAATCAACTTGCTGATATATTTACTAAACCGCTAGACAAAAACAGGTTTAATAAATTGAAATTTGATCTTGGTATGTGCATTTTACAATGAGTATACTTCCTTGCATATATCATAGTGTATTATATTTAATATTTATGTTTAAATTTTAAATTTTTACATTAAAAATGTATTTTTTAGTTGATACTCGACCGGTCGTGGCTGTACACGACCAGTCGTGGTTCGACCAGTCGTGAACCACACTCGACCGGTCGTGGAGCTCGTGAATGTGATATATTTGGAGAAAATCCCCTTCTTCTTCATTTTCACTCTGACCTACGACGAGTCGTGGCTGAACCAGTCATAGGATTTCTTATTTTTCTTCAAGGTGAGTCCAATTTCATCATTTTTCTTAAAAATTCATGCTCTATATGCTTTGATTTAATCATTGTGTAGCTAGATTTCATCTCTTGTTGGGTTTTACAAGGGTTTCTTCTCAATTTGCTGATCTAGAGAAAACCTATCCTTTCTTTTGTGCATTTCTTTTGCTATTTGTATATCTTTTTGAATATGGATGCTAGAGGAAAAAAAAACATTCTGTGGTCCATCTTCATCTAGATCTACACCGATAACTAAACGGCACCTTCGGTCACCCGAAGATGATTCTCAATATGTACGGGATCTGCGTGTCCGTAATGTTATCGTTGAGCATACCGCTGATCTCAATCACATTGCTCCATACGGTATTGTCCCTCTCCTTGAATCTGTTGGCTGGACTAACATTTTGCTTTGGGGTGGGCCTGCATACCAGTCCATTGCTCAATCAATGGTAGCATGCATCTCAGAATTTTCTCTTGATAATTTAACATTTTCAATTGATACTTAAGAAGGAAAATTTGAAGTAGACCGTCATTTGATATTAGGTATTATGGATATACCTGTTAATGATGAAGGTGTACCGATTCATACTTTATATGACAAACCATCTGAATCGAAAAAATGCATGTTAACAAGAGATTTATACAAAATTGATGCATAATCGACACACAAAGGGAATGCGCTCCCTTCAAAGTATCTGTTACCTAGATACAGAATATTACATTATTTTTTCATTTCAAATGTGTATTTTCGGTCCGGTAATAAAAACGAGTTGACTTCTTTAATGGTTCGTGTGTTGCATTCTATTGCTTCTGGTACCATGGTCTGTCTTTCTTCTTTGATTTGTTATTTCATTATTCAGTTTCGTCTCCATCCGGGTCATAGTGATATTCCGTTTGGTTATCTTATGACTGTTTTAGCCACTCACATGCTTGTCGATAAACCTATTAATGAGGCACCAATTCATCATCTTATCTTCAACAATTTCAATCTTAATAAGATGAAGCTGGATTTGCTTCCTGGCCAAGTAGATGAAGGTGGTGTTGGTGGTGATGGTGGTGAAGCTGGAAATGAAGGGGAAGCTGGCGATCTTCCACAGCAGGATGTTAATATGGATGATTTATTTGATGATATAGAAACTGATTCGCCAAATGATCCTGATTACGATACATCTAGTCATGATGCGCGCCTTCGTGCATTGGAGGAGAAGGTTGATAACATAAGTATAGCCCATGATATGCAATTTAAGTACATGCGAAAATATTTTCGTCACATCAATAGGGGCTTACACCAGATTGATCCGACTATCTCTGCTCCCTCCTCTGGATCTGATTAGGCGAATTATCTTCTGGATAGTATAACATTATCTTTTATTTTGACTATTGTATTGTCTTTTGGATATTGTATTGTGGATTGATAATAGTTTGATGCTTCTGGTTTATATTTTAAAATATGATATGTCCTTTCTTATGTCTTTCTCATTATCTGCTTATTATTACTCTCTATGTTGATGTTCTCTTTCCTATTGTGACTTTCCCGTGTCATTTTGTGACAAAAAGGGAGAGTAGAATGGTAAAGGGGGAGTAGTATGGAAGATGGAAGGGGGAGTAATTGATTGAATGAGAAGGATATGTGGATGAGAATATTTTGTATTGATGTTATTGATTGGTTACATGAGAAGTATTTGTATTACTCAGGGAGAGTAGAGTAATTTGTGATTTTATGGCTCATGATTCCTTCTTATTCTTTATGCTATGTGTTTTGTCACAAATTTGACAAAGGGGGAGATTGTAAGGGCTATGATTTCATATCCCTTTGGTTGTCAAATTTTATCGTGCCAAAACCTATATCTATGTCTTGTATATCTTGTGTTTCTTGTTTGAGACTATTTATTGCTTCAAGACATCGCATTTCAAGACATGATCTTAAATGAAGAAAGTTTCAAGTCATGGATGAAGAATTCAAGAATAGAAGTCTTCAAGTATGCATGTTCAAGATACAATCAAGCTCAAGAAGACTTTGTTCAAGTCAAGATCAAGCTCAAGAAGGCCTACTATAAGATTCGTATATTTTCAAGCTTCTCTTAAGGGTCATCTGAGTGTACAGACTTTCAATGTCCATCTCACTTTTAATGTTTGTTTGACCTTAGATTGACCTTAGGATGGGCTTTACTGTAGGTCATTCTGGATACTTATTTCATATATTTTAATATTCTTATTTGGGTTGTTCTAAGACCAGTCATAAGGACTTCAAGACCAGTCCTAGCTCTGCTATGACCAGTCTTAATTTTTTCAGGACCAGTCCTAGGTTGTTGAAGATTTTTGGATCTTTCTGGTTGTCCTACGACTAGTCCTGGACATCCTACGACCAGTCCTGTGAGTTCTACGACTCATCCTTCGACCAGTCTTAGCCCTACGACTCAAACTCCAGCAACTAAACTGAGGGTCCTACAACCGGTCGTAGGTGACCCACGACCAGTCGTAAGTGGCCCACGACCAGTCGTAGGCTACCCAAGACCGGTCGTGTAACAGCAAATCCTTATCCCGCGAAAATCTTTAAAAATCTTTGAAGCTACGACTAGTCCTAGGATCCTAAGACCAGTCGTAGATGGGATTTTTCAGGCTATAAATAGAACACGAACTTCAGAGTTTTAGCAATTCAATTCAACTCTATGCAAGCATTCTTTAGGCTATACTCTGAGATAAGTTTGTGTTTGTTTTAAGCTACTTTGTGCTTATTTAATATTCCTTTTGCTAGCTTATTTTTTATTTAATTTTAATCTACATTCCAATCTTATTTGAAAAGGGGAATTTCTGATATTCCTTCTTCTTGGATTCAAAATCAAATAGAACTAGCTCTTTTGATTTAAAATCAATTCGACTTAGAACCATTCTTAAAGTGAGTATTGGACTTTAAACGTTGAATCGAACTTCTACTCCGATTGGTTCTACTGGGCTACTTCAAAAGGTGATTCAGGTATTTTATATTTTTGTAATTTACTTTCTTTAATTTTATTTAAGATTTGCCAGAAAAATCTCATTGTATTGGTTATCTGAGGAGAGTCAGAAAACTCAGATTGTGGGAGTTTTTGGATTGTGTAAGCCCGAGATCAAAGACACAATTATGAAGGTTTTAGGTGAACCTGTGAAACCTATTTTGATAGTGCATGCTAATATCCCCTGTGTGAGGATATTAGGAGTGGAGTAGCATTCTGTGTGGATGTTGGATAACAGTTGGTGTACACACAGGCGAACCACTATATATCGTTGTGTTGTGGATGTGCTTTATTCTTTCATATATTTATTCATTCAGTTTTATGGTTTGTGTTTGTGGATGAATGTTGTAATCATTTTATTTCAAGCAAGTGTGGATGAATGTTGTAATAACTTAGGATTTATTTCTACAAGTTATTTTGATTTCATTGTTTTTTATTCATCATTGGTTTGTGATATAAGGACGTTCTAGAAATAAGGTTGTCCTACCTTAAACCTTTGGTTTTTGGTGTAAGGTTGTCCTTAGAACTGATAAAGTATCATTCTCTTTATTTTAGGCTATTGAGATTACTTTAAATTCAGCATTGTGCTTTATTTCTTTTATTATTCCGCTGTTATTAGTTTTATATGGCATTGCCCTATTCACCCCCCCCCCCCCCCCCCCCCCCCCCCCCCCCCCTCTAGGGCATATAGCTAGGCCCTTTCACGTTCGTCTGTAGTTGGTAACGGATTTTGACTTATTTCTACCATGCATAAAGCAGCTTCCCCACTTCCTGATTGTGCTATTGTTGGGGTAGGACAGGGGTATGCAGTCATGGGAGGACTTGATGGGGGAGAACATTTATTGGATCCTTTAACATTTTCGTAGGATCCTAATGATCTTAATATAGCTTGAGTAGATATTGTTTGCAATGGTGCGGTGAACTTTTGAGAGGGTGATTCATCTTTTATGGGTGACTTACCTTTCTTTTTCCTGGTCAAGTGGTTACAACAGGGAGGGCTGGGAAGTCTCACAAAGTAAAGGAGCTGGGAGATTTTCCTGGGTACAACGATGGTGGAGCAACTGCGCGGTTCCACTTCGTAGCATTTTGCATAATCGGGCCCTGAATCATTCGCAGTGGAGTCAATTTGATGGTTAAATGAGATCAAGCCTTTGATTTCTTTAAAGGTACCACGATCTACTATTCACTGTTATCTTGAGCTAGCGGTGAAGCGGAAATCACTCCTATGGTAGCTCGCGGTGGGTCGTTTCCAATCGAAACCAATTGGTTCGTTTGGTTTAGAAATTTATTTCGAGCATATTCAACAATAAATCTAGTCGGTATGAAGTAGAAGACTATTTTATCACAAGAGGCAGCTATTGTGGTTGAGTGAAATTGTGATTCCTAAGGGAAGACAATAATAACATGTTAATAATAAGAAATTTGAATAAATTTATGCTTTATTTTGGAGATTAAGGGGAGGATGTTCCCGTTAAGAGTCACCATTTTGGCGTCTATATGATGCCAAACAATGATGAAAGTCCTCTAAATAATTTTTAAGTCGTCATTAAATAGTAATAAGTTGTCATTTTGTTTCGACAAGAAACGAAAGTATTTTGATAGGGGAATTATCATTCAATAACAACAAAGAATATGGAAGAACGTTCATCATCAATTTCGTATTATTTATTATAGAGTTCATTTACATCCTCATTTTCCCTTAATTCCAATGTGAAGTACAAAGCATTAAGTAAAGATCATATGAAATAGTCCGAGTAATGATTTCGGCAGCATTCTAACTTACGATGCACTTATTTCAATGAGAGAAGTGTTGCCTGGGCCCAAGAGTCTTTTGTTTCTCCTTTGATTCATCTAAAATAACAACCCTTGCAAGAAATGTTCGCATTACAGGACATTTAAAATTTTTGATAGCATGCATGTGTTTTATATAGTGTTTGCTCACTACATAGCCCAATTACGCGGGTTAGCGCAACAAGACCCTGTTGCGCAATCAGGCGCAACAGGTCTTCATACTCTTCTTCCTTCTCAGAATAC
Organism: Magnolia kwangsiensis; assembly: GCA_037074715.1. Taxonomy (NCBI): domain Eukaryota; kingdom Viridiplantae; phylum Streptophyta; class Magnoliopsida; order Magnoliales; family Magnoliaceae; genus Magnolia; species Magnolia kwangsiensis. The sequence continues at coordinate 80,560,340 of CM073589.1, read as the reverse complement.
CTTGTAGAGGTATTCGGAAGACTCTCTCTAAGAGCTCCGATCTTGCATGTGTCACAAATGAAGGGGTGGAGGGGTATTTATAGGCATTAACACGTGTAGTCTCGAATCTCATGTTGTATGGCCCACTGTGCGGAATACCCCCTGTTGCGTGACGCGCAATGATTCACAAATCTGAAACATGTTGCACAGACCCGCACAACAAATCTCTGTTGCGCAGTCATGCACAACTCATCTCATTTCCTCCTGCTACATGACTTGCTCTTCCCTCTTCCTTTTGTATCTTTTTATTTTCTTTTCTTTCTTTCATAGTCCCCCCTTTTTTACTATTTTTATGGTCCAACAGCGACTATAAATTCTAAATGCAACGACTGGTGGTGACTCTAAGTCTATCATGTCATTTGTAAGTAATCACCTACCACTGCCATTAAAAATAAAAACAAAAAGAGTGGGGTACACCTGTGCATGTATCCACAGGGTGCCATGTGCCAAATTCTGATCAAAAGATGAGGTCAATTCTCACTTGCCCTCTCTTCTCCATTTACCTCTATTAGGGTTTGGGTGATGTAGGAGAAGCCCCAAATTGGTTGGGATTGGGTCTCAGAGTCTTCAAGGTGGACTTTTCTATGTCAAGGTTTCAGGTTTCAGTTTCTAAGGTTTGGAGTAATGATTTTTTATTTTCTGATTACAAGGTTTAAGGTTTTTAAGTCCTTAGGTTTAGGGTTTAGGGTTTCTAGGTCCTAGGGCTTAAGGTTTCTGGATTACAATTTGTTTCTAATGTGGTTAGTCACTCTGTGTCAAGTGGGGTGCTTATATGAGCCTTATCAAATGTTACCCCCAAGTGGTTGCTTCATGTATCAAAGGGCTATTTAGTCAGGCTCAAAACCAATACTGAGGTTTGGAAGATTGGGCATATCATTGACAAATACGAATGCCATGGAGATAGATGGCTTTGTTATTGTCAATGTTGGAAACCAATTTGGGTTGATGCTTAGTTATGTGCTAGTGGTTGAGATAGTCTGCAATAGTCGCATATGACATTCTATGGTGGTGTTCTATAGCAACACTGAGCCTATTTCTGGATTGAGTTCCCTTTATGCTAATAGTACAGGAGTGTTTTGTTGTTGATGCCTTAAATTTTTAAGCAACAAAGTCTGTTGATTCCATCGACAGATTGCTCAATGCCATCAGAAAAATATGGAAAATATATATTTTCTTACTAGAACATTTTGATGATTTCTCAATGCCATCGAAGGAGTTTGATGTCATCGAACTTCCATCAAAGGTGTCATCAAGCGCGCACGCAAAATTGTGCAAGTGCGAGATTTGTTTCTGATTTTGATTGTGATACTCATATAGGTTATATATATGGGTGTAATCAGGATTTGAGTAGCAAGAGAGAGGTGTTCTAGGTTTTCTAAATTCGTTTCTAAGGATTTTAAGGGCATAACTTGGGGAGATTCGAGGCTTGTTCGAATTGGGTAATCTCTACCACTTGTAATTTTCTACTTTCATGGTGCATTAATGTCACTTTGTGCCATGGTTTTTTTCCCGTAAGGGTTTTTTCATCGTTAAATTTGGAGTATTTGTGATTGGACTTGATTATGTGATTTGAATACTTTGCTTGATTCATTTCAGTGTGCTTCCACAATCCCCCAACAAGTGATATCAGAGCATAATGTTGAGATGCAGATTGAATCTAAAAGCATAGTATCAGTGGCGTCTAATCCTAAGCTTGATATTGAGAAATATTCCAAGAAAATAATTTTAAACTATGGAAGATCAAGATAATCGATCTCCTAGTTCAACAAGGATTAGATTATGCATTCTCTGAGAAGCGATCGGAATCTATAACAAATGAAAAATGGAATAAGATGGATAAGAAAGCGAGAACCTCTATCCAATTGTGCCTAACAGGTGAGGTCCTCTACAATTTCATGAGAGAGAAAATTGCAACAAGTACATGGGTGAAATAAGAGGACATATATGTGAAGAACTCTCTTGAGATTTGCCTATACTTGAAGCTTTGGTTGTTCAATTTGAATATGGCAGAGAGGAATGATGTCGAGGCCGGTATTAGTAACTTTAAAAACATTATTTGCAAATTGTTGGATGTGGAAAGAACGATGAAAGATGAGGATCAGGCATGCATCCTATTAAATTTCCTCCCGTCTTCGAATGAGTCATTCAAGGACTCGTTGTGCACTGGTAGATCAATTGTTAGCATCAATGTTGTTATCTCAGCCCTTCATGGAAAGGCGATGAGAAAGAAAAGCGGTCAAATTTCTATAATGTTGAAGTGTTTAAATTGTGGGATGTCCGAGAAAATGAAGAAGGATTGCACAAATCCAAAGGCAAGAAAAAAGAACTCAGAGGCTTCTTCCAGGGAGGCCAACACTACCGAGTCTAATGAAGGTAGAAGTGGTTATGATATGTTGTTAGTGTCCATGGTTGGACACTTATACGATGATCATAAGAATGATTTGATTTTGGATATTGGGGCATCATATCATATGACTCCTCATCAAAGTTGGTTCACTAGTTACAAAGAGTACAATGGTGGTTAGGTATTTATGGGCAATAATAATGCCTATAATGTGGTGGGTGTTGGATCGATGCACATCGAGATGTTTGATGGCATGAAGTATACCTTGATTGAGGTGAGACACATTCCTGATATGATGAAAAGCTTAATATCTCTTGGAGCACTAGAGGCACTTTGGTGTAAATTCATTAGGTTTAATCGTGTCCTTAAAGTTTCAAATGGGGGACTCGTAATCATAAAGGCACGAAGGAATGGGAACCTTTACGAGTTGATCGAGAGCACTTCATCGGGTGAAGTTACAGCGTTTGTAGCGAATTTCACGTTTACACGTATACACACTTAGGCCACATGAGTAAGTAAAGAATAAATGTACTTTTTAATCATTGTTTACTTCTTATTTTTAAAAGTTTTTATTTAAGAATATGCAAGCATTGTATATATAGTAAACATTCAAGGTATATAAAACTAGAAAACATGTATATAAGGGTGTTCTTGATTCTGTGCATTCTAATATATGAGAGTTGTCGCCCATGGTTTCTAGTGGAGGGTTATCATGGTTCATCACAGTCATTGATGACTATTTCAGGAAGGTATGGGTTTATTTTATTAAAAAAAAATCCGATGTTTCCACTAACTTCAAGTAGCGAAAAGCGACGGTGAAAAAATGAACATGGTAAAAAGTGAAAGTGTTGAGGACAGATAATGGTGGAGTTTTCAGTTAATACTGTAGGGATGAAGGGATCGTGAGGCACAACACAGTGTGCCACACACCAGAGTAGAACAGTGTAGCTGAGCGGTAGAATTAGACTCTCTTAGAGAGGGTCTGATGCATGATTAGTAATGATGGGTTGGGCAAGGACCTATGCACTAAGGCCATTAAAATGGCTTGTTACTTGGTTAATCGATCCCCTTCTATGGCCTTTGAATATAAGATTCTAGAGGAAGTATGGAGTAGTCAGCAAGTAGACTACTCGGGACTGCATGTATTTGTTTGTGTTATGATGCTTACTCTCACATACCATTAATTGATAGAGATAAGCTGGACCAAAGAGCTAAGAAATATATCTTCATTCGCTATGGTGGTGGTGTGAAGGGCAACAGGCTGTATAACCGGGTCACACAGAAGATCATCCTTACACATGACATCAAATTCACACAGAAGATCATCCTTACACATGATGTCAAATTCAACAAAAGATCATTATTCCATAAGGATGAGCAGGAGGAACTGGAAAAGTTGATTATGGACTTTTAGTTAGACAAAGATGAAATTCAAGCTGAGAAAGAGACATAAACAGAGGAACAAGAGCAAGTGGAGAAGCCACCTATGAGAAGGAATCCACTGTGCGATCGCAGGTTACCGATAAGATACAAGGATGACTCAAATGTCACATGTGCAATCATTATAGATAAGAGGGATCCATCTACTCTTCAAGAGGCTCTTGATAAGATGGATGCCGAAAAGTGAAAAACAGTGATGGATGATGAGATAGACTCCTTGTACAAGAATGAGATGTGAGAGCTAGTGGAGCTTCCCCTTGGTCGAAAAGTCATCAAGTGCAAGTGGATTATCAAGAAAAAATAAGATAGGTATAAGGAAAGGTTGGTAGCGAAGAGATATGCCTAAAGAGAATGTGTTGACTTCACTGAGATATTCGTACCTGTGGTGAAGCAAGTATCTATCAGATTCATGTTGGCGTTGGTTGCCCAATATGATCTCGAGCTAAAGAAAATGGATGTGAAGAGTGCCTTTCTACATGGGAATTAAAAAAGTAGATGTACATGAAGCAACCAGAAGGCTTTGAAATAAAAGAGGTAGAGAACAAGGTTTGCAATTTGAAGAGGTAGTTGTATGGCCTAAAATAGTTGCATAGGCAATGATAAAAAAAATTTGATTCTTTTATGGTGAGTCGGATGTTTACCAGGAGTGAATATGATCACTGTGTCTATTACAAGACACTAAGTGATGGAAAGTTCATTATCTTGGTGTTATATGTTGATGACATACTGATTGTTAGTCATAACATTCTAAGATTGACTTACTGAAGACTTAGCTATCAAGAACATTCGAGACAAAAGATCTGGAGGTTGCAAAGAGGGTTCTTAACACTGATATACACAAAGATAGAAGAGGAGCAAGCTATGGTTATCTCAGCTTGAATACCTTAAGAAGGTATTGATGAAGTATGGAATGAACAAGGGAAAACTGGACAGCATTCCCCATGCGGCTCATTTCAAACTATTTTTATAACAGTGTCCTAAAATTGATAAAGAAAAGCAGGATATGTCTCATGTGCCTTATTCGAGTATAGTTGGCAACTCGATGTATGTCATGATCTATACTAGACTAGATATTTTATAAATAGTGAGTATTGTTAGCAAATACATGTCTAACCCCGAAAAATAACACTAAGAAGCAGTGAAATGGCTACTTTGATACATTCGAGGTATGCAAAACTACGTCTTATTTTTTGAGAAATCAGGGACCAAGTTATCAGGCTATGTGAATTCAGATTATGCGGGTAGTGTGGATACTAGAAGGTCAACTTTCGGTTACTTGTTTGTGGTAGCAGGTGGAGCGATCAGTTAGATGTCAAAACTTTAGTCTATAGTAGCTCTTTCCACAACCAAAGCTGAGTAAATGGCAGTGACGGAAATATTTAGAAAAGGTGTTTAGTTGAGATGGATCATAAATCAGTTAGGGCTTCGGCAGGAGATCGTGCTGGTTAATTGTGATAGCAAAAGCACAATTAATTTGGCTAAAAACTAGTTTTATCACTCACGTACTAAACATATTGATGTACATCACCATTTTATCCGACAGGTACTTGAGGAAGGCGGCATGACTTTAGAGAAGATTCACACAAGCATGAATCTAGCTGACATGCTTACTAAGGTGATTCTCAAAGAGAAGTTCAAGTTATTTACAACTTCTTTAGGCTTAGCGAAGGCGTAAAAGGAAGACGGAGTGTGCATGAGAAGCGATGGTGAAACTATGATGCGTGGCGAATTAGAGATGAAGATAAATAATCTATGAAGAATGAAAATTGAAGACAATGGTGGAGATTGTTGTTGATGTCTTAAATCTGTAAGCAACAGAGTCTATCGATACCATCGAAGACTGCTCGATGTCATCGTGAAAAGTTCGATGCCATCAAAAGTGTGCTCAATGCCATTGAAAAAATCCAAAAAATCTACGTTTTGTTGGAGGAATGTTTTGGTGATTTCTCGATGCCACTGAAGGTGCTATCAAGCGCGCACGCAGAATTGCAAAAGTACATGATTTGTTTCCAATTTCGATTGTGATTCTCATAGAAGCCATATATATGGGTGTAATCGAAATTTAGGTAGCAAGAGAGAAGTATTCTACATTTTCTAAATTTATTCATAAGGATTTCAAGGGCATATCTTGGGAAAATTCGAGGCTTGTTCAAATCAAGTAATCTCTCTCTTGTAATTTTCTGCTTTCAAAGTGCATTATTGTCGCTTTATGCCATGGTTTTTTTTTCCATAAGGGTTTTTTCCACATTAAATTCGAAGTGTTTATGATTGAACTTGATTGTATGATTGGAATACTTTGTTTGATTCATCTCCATGTGCTTTTGTGGTTCTCCAAAATGTTTTAGAAGCGCAAACCCTCCTGAGAGTAGATGAAGTCGCAAAACAGTGTCTTTAGATGCATTGAGGCTCATTTAGGCTAAAAGCACAAGTATATGCTTATAATAGCCACATAAAGATGTTGTTTAGATTGATTTGTTAATGATCATGATTGTAAGTATGTACAACTCACGTATTTTTTTGGTAAAGATGGTAGGAACACTTGAGAATAGGCATGCTTCATCACTATTGGAGTGCAATTTCCATGACATATTTCGATTATGTGGTTGTAGGCTGTTAAGGTCCTAGCTCCCAGACCCTCTCGATGACTTGCATACGTATCCCATCGGCAGGCAAAAGAAGCAGAATGGGGTTGGGAAGACCAAACCACAAGAAAGCCATGGAGGCACATCAATCACGTAAATCTTCTTGGGTCACTATCATCATGAATCTAAAGCAGAGTATTCCAAGTAATATTTCTTATAAGAAGCCTTGGGGACACTATAGATCAGCTTCTTCGCCTTTTAATGAAAACCGTGACAAAACTCATCTAGGACTGGCGCAGGGAAGGACGTGATGAGGTCAATCACCGTCTTCCTCAAGGATAACTACTCCAAATTTATGGAGTTTTTATGGACTCTTCGCAGAGGGATTCCTCGAATTCACGAAGAAAGAAAATAGAAATAATTTCTAATGATTCAAAATAAATTGATTGATGAAAAAAAAAAAAAAACAAAATTGCAATCCTTTAAACTGTGAACTCAAACCTATGACAGAGTTTCAAACTCAAAACTCCCTAAAAATGCAATTACTATTTATAGACAGTCATGATTCCTACTAGATTTCATGATTTTTGGCCAAAAATAGTAAGTGTCTAATTTGTCCTAACAATGTTGTTCTCCTAATTTTTCTAAGCCCTTTTAATGTTGGGCACAACTCCTAAAACTCAATGTATCAAGAGTTATGATCGAATTAAACGTATTATTTATAATAAAAAAGAAATTAAAAATGACTTTGAAATGTTGATATGATGGAATCTCACAAATTCGGCTGGGGCGATTTGACATAACTGGGTTGGTTGGCTAAGGTAGCTTCTCCTATCCCAAAATCATATATGATACATCGAAAAACTCATTTTGATTTGCAAGATACAATTATTTTAATGTTGGATGGGCTTTTTCTGATCCATCTTGGCCATGAAAGTGTCCACAACTCCCTCTACATCAGGGACCATGCTGTAGGACTAGATATTACAGAGCCATCCTAGTCCTAAAAGCAATTGAAGAAGATTTTGAGGCAAGCCATATAAAATGAATAGATCAATTCTTCGTATAACATTGAATATCAATCAGATGCCGTCTGGAGTACTTTAGCCTGCTAATGCATTAGATGGATTACCAAGGATTGGATCTGGTCTAATGATTGACTTGTTTATGAAACAAGCGATGGCATTCAACCTAAGGCTGATGGGATATGGCACACCAACTGGGTCTAATTGATGAGCACGTCCACTGTCTGGTGACGGGATTGAAGCCGATTGATCTGCAATAATGGTTGACCTAGACCCATTTTTCCGTTGCATTTGGCACATGGGAGATGTATGAGTGCCTTGCAATTAGAGCGACTTAAAAAGTTTATTACAATGCAAGCATGAAATGGGCAGATATTTAATGCCATGGTCCACCATGTGAGCCCTATCTGCTGTCGGTTTGTCCTTGCATAGCCTAGAACATGATGTTCCACTGCCTATGTCACTTTCCATTTCGGACACACTTCCTAATAGTCACCGTCACTACATATTCACAGGTTGAATCGTGTCTGGAGGTGGCAGGAAATCCAAATAATCACACCATCATTGACCAGTCCACGTTTGGCGTCTCACTCCTTGGTACTCTGACTTGTATTATGCCATGTTATTAAGGACTTTAAGTCCTGTTCCAAGGACACATTGGCCATGAATTCATTATCACGCCAGCCATTCTAATTAGCTTTCGGTGGTTTAGCACAAATCAATGCGTTTATCTAGTGTGCTTCCCTGTTGAGATTATCATGGTCGTAGATTTTGGTGGAATTGTGTCCAATTTTTTATTTGATGTGGAATGGTTAGGATTGGATGACGACAGACAAGCATCTTCTTAAAATAACTCTTGGCAACATGAGAAAACAAGCAATACGTTCGACCAACTTGGCTCCAGCAGACCGAGCCAAGTCTCGATGTGGCTCGAGCCATGACCAATAGGAGTGAGCCAACCATGGGTTTTGCATTTTAATAATCGGTTTTAGCCATTTCGTTTCGTTGATCATCTGTTATTGTTTATATAATATTGCTAGAACAATGGAATCTAGCTCTATATCCATTTTCCATCTTTGACGTTTTTCTCGTGAGAATATTGGGAAAATCTTGCTGAAAATAAAATATTAAAATAACATTTTTTTTAATTGGATAAAAATGGATTCATTTAAACTTTAAGATATTTATTTTATAAAAATCATGATTTGGGAGAAATTAAAAGCTTCCCAAATTTTGAAAATATTACTATATTCTCGCATAATATCGTATCATGAGTTTACCACGATATTTTCAAATCTCGCCATATTTGTCACGGTGCAAAGCTCAATAATTTGTCACATGGGTGTCGTTGGGTAACCTCTCCATTATCATCATGAGAAAAACTTTTATACTCTGACACAGTGTAGTGGATGATACGCATCCACGCAAATTACTTAGAAATTGCATACTTAGGATAGTAGTTCAAACTAAACTGTCCAGATTATTGTTCCCACTTAGATGTATTATGAGTAAAAAAAAATTACACTCATTTGAATATCTGGCTATCAGATTGGTGTCCATTTAATGGACAGTTAAAAATGAAAAAATATCCAATGACCGGCTTTTTACAATCAAGCGTCAATGAATCAGAGAGTATGATTTTTCAACCAATATGATATTCACACAGTGAATTAATGACAGTAGTTTCCACAATTTGGTCGGTTTAAGTTGAGTCAAAGTATGAATAGGTGTGCAATTTGGGGGTGGGTGGAGTATCGTATAACTACTCTATCACCATATGCAGGGTGATAGAATTCAAATGAGTGGAGTTTATATTAAATGTCCCTCACATGCAACCCACATGCGTCTGCCTTGCATTCCAAGCATGTATTCATCCAACCCCCACTCTCAACCAACTCCCCCTTTAACCTCATTCAATCATTTCAAACAACCCTCTCTGCGATGCTTATGTCTGCACTGCACCAACCGACTTTCAATTTCTATCAGTAGTTGCCATGGATCGGTGATCTAAACCATTGAAACAATGCAATCCACTTTGGATGGACAGCACAGACATATATAAATAAACAAATAAGAGGGAGAAGACGAAGATATTAAAACATTTAGAACCCTTCAGATGGTGGGCAGCAGATAGACGGTTTAGAAAGGCAGCACCTTGGAGTTCCACATTCATAAAGGAAAAACTAAAAATAAAAAATATAAAGGAAAGAAGTAAGGAAGGAAACAAAAAAGACAGATGAGACGAAAAAAATGCATTAGATTCCCTACCTGTGATCTTTCAATACAAGATATTTTTGGTGATGGAGCCTCCCTGGGTCTACAGTGATGTTTACATTCCAACTATACAGCTCATGACGTCATTCCTACCCGAACGAGATAAAAACACAAATATTAGCATGATTCAAAACTTCTATGGCCTATGAATATTTCAACCAAGACGTTGAATTCTCACATTTTCAGCCCACTTGAGTGTTGGATCCTACTCACTTTTAGTCCTGTATCCTAAGTGAGCTCACAAAATAAATGTACGGAGTGAATTTCTTACAAACATTACAGTAGGCTCACCTCGATTTACGGGGCAGGAATTTCCTGCGAAAGGCTTTTGCAGGAAATCCGGCTACTTCCCCTTCGAAAGCAGATTGGCTGGCGTACCACACATCATCTATACCGCTGGAGTATTGACATCAGCAACTTCTGTGGGTCCCATCCGTCCGTCCATCTAGCGAGATTGTCTTAAGGCTTGAACCAAAAAATAAGGCGGATATAAGGATCAAGTGGACTACACTGAAAAAAGCTGTGGGGATTGAACTTATACTATTGAAACCCTTTTGGGGTTCATAGAAGTTTTGGATCAATATGAAATTTGCTTTTTCTCTTCATCCATGTATTTTTTATCTTATTAATAGATTGAATGGAAAATAAATGTTAGAGTAGGCCCTATGAATTTCTTAACAGTGAAAATCATCAACGGCACTGCTATTTTTGGTGTGGTCTATTTGAGATTTGGATATGATTCAATCTTTTCCTATGCTTTAAAATGATCTCTAAAACGGGATGAACAGTATAAATATAATAAATACATCATCGTGGGGCCATGTAACTTTCATCTCCTTTGAACCGTTCATACAACTCGGAGCTCGAGGAACGTCACACATATCTGCAGATATACAGATATAAGATGGTGTGTGGTACACCAGACAATCCGCTGTCCTATCCTTAGTAGCCACACATGGTAAGCCCCAATGGTAATCCGTCCAGACAGGGCTATGTGGGGCCCACTGTGATGTCAGTGTTTTATCCACGCGATTCATCGTTTTTCTTAGATCATTTTAAAGTATGATCCTAAAAATATGGCAGCTTTAAGTCTTAATTCAACTACAAAGTGGGGATTAAACTTCCACAATTAAAAAGTTCTTGGGATGTGGAGAAGTTCTGTATAAGCTTATATTTGTGTTTTCACTTCATCCACATCTACATTACCTTAAAAATAGATTGGATGGTAAAAAAAAAAACATCACAGTGGCCCTTAGAAAGGTTTCAACAGTGGTGGTTATATCACTGCAGCTTCCTTTGGTGTGGTCCACTGGAGCTGTGGACCTGCTTCATTTTTAGTATCACATCATAAAATGGTCTGATAAAAGTGATTAATGGCATGGATAAAATACTTACATCACTGTGGGCCCCACAGAGCCCTGCCCAGATGGATTACCGTCCCGGCGGGGTAGGACGCAATCGGCGTCCCTCCTTCGTATCCACACATGTAAAAGGTAATAATTACTACCGGAGACAATACTATACCCCGCCAGGTAAATCCAAACATGATGTAAGGTATCAGGTTTGGTTGGTTGTAGCCATGTAGGGTTCATGAGACGTAGGTTTTTGAGGTAAGGTTTTTAGGATTTATTTGTTAGGATTTCTGTGTTTTTTTTTTTTTTTTTTTTTCTTTATAATTCAGATTCAATTACAGTACAAATCTTGTCCATCAATCATTCCGTTTCGAGTGAGGTGTCTATTGTGGATATATGATAGAGAATATGGGATTTAACTAAGACAAACCCTCCTTGAACTGCTGCATTAGTATCTAAGTCCAGTTAAAGGCCACTATCCTACATAGAGAACCCAACATCTGCGGCTAGAGTTAAAGGCCACCATCCAAGGTAAAGAACCCAAAAATGTGAGGCTAGACCAACAAGAGAGGCCTGGGGGCATAACCAAATAAGATTTCTCCCCCCTTCAACCTCCGACGAAGCATCCTTCTTAAAGGTCTCTGAAATACCCGAACTGATAGTCAAAACGAGGGAGACGCTGAAGTGGGTGAGCCAAGTTCTGCAGTGGTAAATATAAAAGATGGAGGCTAACCCACCATCGATGATTTGAAAGAGGTGAATTTTGGCTCTCAAGAAGAGCCTCACCTAACATACATAAGCACCAACATTTCATCAGTTAATGGTAGGAAGTACCTCAATCTCATAAGGAAGATGTCTTTGCCTAGACATACTCATTAATGCCATGTCAGGACCACAAGGTGGACATCCACACGTAGAGGTGTACACGAACCGAGTTAGCTTGGTTAGCTCACTGGACTATACTTTTTTTCTTCTTTTTTTTTTAACACACGCACACACCCCACACACTCACACTGGTGGAATTTCACCACCTATGGGTACTGGAACCCTTGACCGGGAGTTGAAACCCCTAAGAGTCTACCGCCTGGGCAAGAGTAAGGACCCCGCTGGACTCTACTTGAAAAAAGCTCAATTCGACTCGGTTTGAAGTTGCGCTCGAGCCGAGTCTAGCTGATTTTTTAAGCTAAAATATGAGTTCGAGCCGGCCCAGCTCGACTTGACTTGGATTGAACCCAGCTTGAATCGAACTTGGATCGAACCAATTCGGTGACTCGGTTACTTTGATATTGATGTTGCTCACCAAGTGTTTGATGAAATGACTCAAAGAAGTATGGCTGGTGGCAAGGAAGGTATGTATATGAAACCAATACTCTTGTTTTCCTGATTTTTATGTTGCTTAGAAGGTGTTTGATAAAATATTTGTAAAACCATTGTTGTTGTCTCAAATATAGTGAGATTTTGAAGGTGTAGTCCAGGTATTTGTGAAAATGTTGCAATGGTGAACTCGGATCGATCTCGGCTCGAACTGGCCTGAGCTGCAGACCGAACTGAGCCGAGCTGGCCAGTCAAGCTCAAGGACCGATCTGAGTCGAGTTCGAGCTGAGTTCAACTAGTAGGTGAGGCTAGCTCAACTCGGTTCAACTCGATTTACACCCATATCCACATGCTTAATATCTCTGGGAGAGGAAGTATGTCAAGCAAGCACAATGACACTTTTACTTGAAATTGACCTCACGGATTGAGGAAGATGTAAAGAAGCTCATCGCAGCTAGAGTCAAATATCCTCAACAAATCTCTAACATCATTCTGATTAAGAAGAAGAACAGACAAAGAGGGGTTTATGCAAACTTCTATAACATCGAGCTTGGTCTAAGGATGAGTTTCCACTATCAATCATAGAACTTATAAATAACACCAACTACTCTACCATGTCCTTCATCAACGGCTATTCTAGGTACAATCAAATTCGAATGGCAACTTAGGATGAGGCCATTCATGCTTCAATCGGAATCTTTTGCACAAAGTAATGCCTCTCTTCCTCAAGAACACCAATGTGACCTATCAACATGCCATGCAAGTTATCTTTCCACGACATGATAAAAAAACACATTGAGTGCTCTATATATGACCTAGAGGAGCATCACCAGCTTCTTTACTTAATTTTTTTCAAACTTCATAAGAAGTAAATAAGCATGAACCCATTAGAATATGCATTTAGGGTTACCTTAAAAAAAAATCTATACTTAGGCATGTACTATAGTGGCATTGAGACCCACCCAACGAAAATGAAGGCAACCCCTAGGACACTCACGAAGCTTAAAAGCCAAGGGAAGTATGAAATTACATTAGTTGTGTAACACGACACCACGCTACACAGAAGCTTACGAGGCTTAGAATTATAACTTAGTCCTAGAAGGGAGATGAATATGACCAATTTAAAACTTATTAATTAATGCAATTAAGCCTCAAAGGTTAAATAGTCTAAAATCATAGACCAAACAAGATACAACTAATTAAGCAACTGGTATATGAGAAGATACATAAAATATCAATTATGTGTGTGCTACAAATTAAGCACCTAGCATTCCATCTATGCTAGCATCCATAATAAACAATTCAAATAAAAATTTAATGGAAATGCATCCACATAACCAATCACGGATACAACAATGGATATTGATTCACTTAAATACCTACTCCACCCCCGACGGACGCATTCTCTTCGAGTATATCAAATTTCACTATCTCAATGGTTTTCAATAGATTTACTGCTAATCTTTACAATAGTTTTTAATAAGTTTACCACAAACCTTTGATCATATACAAGAACCTACACGTACGTACCCATGTTAGTGGAACACGTACACACATGTGGCGGTGGACCACGTTTTCACCCATGTCGGTGGCTCTCACGGAGACATAATTGGTTTTCTATCGGTTCACCAATTACCCCTACAGTCCTAATCCAAGTACATACGTACACTCCTGCCGAAGGCTCCCACAGAGACTAAAACGTACGCACCTATCTCCAATGGCAATCCTGCACAAGAACCTATTAAAGTTTGGATTGCAAACTCTATACTCAATCCTACACAAGTTATATACAATGGACTCTAATTAATGCTTAAATGGTTGGATTAAGAAGCGTTGATGTGCCTTCTTAAGATACGTTTTATCTTCTTGAATCTGCTTCTCTTGTGCTCCCCTGATCTTTAATGTGGATGCTTTAACTCCTACGATGGCTACCAAGGCAATAGGAGGATAGTTGAATCTCCTACAACTATTGGAATAATTATTTGCACTAAATCCGGCATATGAGCATAGACTCGAATTACAACTAAAGTTAATAGATACTTTGATTATATCTATGAATCACACTAAGGAATATAAATGGCAAATAAAAGCAAAGGTTATACTAAGGAATCTAAATGACAAATAATTGAAAAATAGATTTGCTTTGATTTAGTATGAGATGTCTTTTTCTACCGAATTTCATTACTATTTATAGTCTTAAATTGATCTTCTAGATGCTTCTTATGTTTTGAAAGTTGTTATAACTATTTCAGCACTATTAACTTCTCCCTGCTCCTATCTCCATATGCAATGTACATGCTACTTCCCCTGCTATATATAAATTGAAAGGGGAGCAAGCATTCAGACTCTAGGGCTATTTAGTATACTAAAAATAAAGTTTGAAAATTAATTAAGTGTTGAAAATGTAAAATGCTGAATTTTTTTATAAAAACTTATTTGGTATATAAAAGTTACAAATGTCTGAAAATTGCAAATTTTTCATACTTACCCGTTTTATCTTAGTTCTACCTTTTGTAGGGTATGAGGCTAAAGCTGTAATTATTATGCTTTCAAATTTGGCATGTTTGTCTCTATTATCCTAATCCTATCTTTTGTAGGACGTGAGACTAAAGTTGTTATTAACTTTAGTCATGTTTTTTAATTTGTCACACCTTTGCACAACTTAATAAAATTTTAAAACTTTGTGTCAAATAAAGCCAAATAGATGAATTGTTTAGATTCTTTATGTTTGCCACGTGTAATAACATGAATTGATTGTAGGAGACAAGTAGACAATTCTCCTAAAGATATACAATTTATGCTTACATTTTCAATTTCTACAAGTGTAGACTTCAGTTGTGCTCAAAGTGCATTGATAAGAGGTGCTACACCATTATAGATGGATAAATAACTCAAACATAATGATTATTATATGATTTTAATCCATCCAAAATTTCTACACGTGTGACCTTTAGATCATAACTTTATATATTTCTACACGTGTAGCCTTTAGATCATGATCCTTTTAGCCTGAATATGATGTATTTGTTTTATCTACTCCGTTCATCCATTTTGGGAGCTAGTATCAGGGCATGAGCCAAGAAATGAAGTAGATCTAAACCACAGGTGGACCACACCATAGGAAACAGTGGTGCTTGAACGCCCACCATTAGAAATTTCTTCGGGCCCTTCTTGTTTATTTGCCATTGAAGCCGTGTTGATTAGGTCACACTGACCTGGGAAAACACAAATATCTGCTTGATCCATAACTTTTGTGGACCTTATAAAGTTTTAATGGTATGCGTTCAATCACCACTCTTTCCTTATGGTGTGGTCCACCTGAGATTTGGGTCTACTTCATTTTTGGGAGATTGCCTTAGAATGATCCTAGAAAACTGATATACGGCTTGAATGTATAACACGTACATCGAGGTGAGCCTATGATCAGGACAAAACCCACTACCGTGATTACCAGCTATGAATTCCTTTTAATTAGGATTGGCCGCTGAACACGTCACCTAGATCGATATGGATTGATAAGACAGTTGTGGACCCCACCATGATGTAGGCTTTATATGCACACCGTCCATTCATTTTTCCAAGGTTATCTTAGGGCGTGAACTTGAAAAGATGGCAGCAGGTGGACCATACCACAGGAAACATTGGTGATTGACGCCCACCATTAAAAGGTTCTTGCCGCCGTCAGTAATGTTTATTTATCATCCAACCCCCTTGATTAGGTCACACAGGGAAAACACAAATACCTGCTCGATACAAACTTGTGGCCTTCAAAAAGTTTCTAAAGGTGGGGGTCAATTACCACTGTTTCGTATTGTGTGGTCATATGAGATTTGGATATACTTCTTTTTTGGACCACGCTCCTAATATTATCGGAAAAAACTGATGGACGGCTTAGATATACAATACATACATCGAGGTGAGCTACCATTATGGCAACACCCACTAACGTGTTCGATGGCAACTGCCCATCCACGCCTGGACTGCGTGAACAGCACATAAGTGGCTCCCTGTTGACGTGGCAAAGTTATGTGAGCCTCATCATAATATATGTGCATAACCGCACCGTCCATCTATTTTATCCAATCATTTTAAAGTAAGAATTAAAATAAAATAATAAAACAATTTATAAAAAAAATAATAATAATAAAAGCGCCCAAGTGGATTACGGTATGAATCAGTGGAGATTGAGAGCCTACAATTGAAAACATTTGGGGCCACGGAGGTTTCGGATCAAGCTGAAATTTATATTTTCCCTTTATACCGTCCGTGCAATTATATGAATACAGTGGATGAAAAATAAACATCATGGTGGGCTATGAAGGTTTCAACAGTGGCCGTCATTATCCTCACAACTTTCTATGGTGGGGTCCACTTATGCTTTGAATCTGCCTCAGTTTTTGGCTCATGCCCTAAAATAATGTGGTGAAATGGATGGACAGAATAGATATAACTCATCATAATCAGCCTAAAGATCACCGTGGTTAGCGTTCAAAGGGCGAACCGAAGTAAGAAAGGGGTAGAGTTGTCATTTAAGAAAATATTTTAACTCAAAATTACTTGCTGCGTTCCATTTTAAGCATTAAGCAAAGGGAGAAAAGCTTTAAAACGAATTCATTTTTTGGTGAAAATGTAAATTGAATCTTAAACTTTTGAACTTGAGAATTTATCTGAATTAAGAAAAATTACTGGAAAAAATAAAACCTATTTTAACCATACATGCTAGAATTAAGGCCATGTTTGTTAACACTGAATTTTTGCACTTTATGCGGAATGGGAAAAATTTTCCTTGTTTAGTGGTGTTTGTTAATGCGTTGTTAACGCAAAAGACTGAAAGCGGTAAGTGGTTTTTCATTGGATTCTTTTCATGATAGGAGTCTGGCTTAATGGTGAACGTGGAATGCGTTCCGTAATTTTTTATTAAACAAAATTTTTTTCTTCCAAAAGTACCCCTTCTCAAGTTACTACGAAAATTTTTACACAATACAAAATGAACCTTTAACCTGTGAACCTTCTTCATACCCCACCATGATTTATGTGTTTGATCCACACCGTCCATCAACTTTTTCATGTAATTTAAGGTGTAATCCAATAAAAAAAGCAGGTCCAATGATTAATTAGACTATACGGTGGGGATTGAACGTCCACCGTTAAAAACTTCTTAAGAGCTGGAGAAGTTTCAGATCAACCTGATATTTGTGTTTTCACTTCATCCACATCTACATGACCTAATGAATAGGTTGGATGGAAAAAAAAAAAACATCACAGTGGCCCATGTAACTTTGATCACTTTGAACCGTTCGTACTACGGACGCGGATTGCGTACTGAACAGGCAATTCTATGGGCAAGCTCACCTTGATGTATATGTACATCCAAACTCTGAAAGTGTACCTATTACGTGCCCTGGTTTGTCAATTACGTTGTATGTTGAGTCAGTCGGACGACAGCACCTAACAAGAAGAACAAGTCAAGCGTCTGCCTCATATGGATGTGTGGAAGCTCACCAAAAGATAAATCATAGCCTCACATCCCATGTTCCAAAACACCAGGTGATTAAACCCTTAAAAAGAACTAGAACATCTTAGGATTTATGTGTAAGAAAACTTTTTATCCAAAAGAAAATTTTCTAAGCTTTTCTTACACTGTCGATTATATCGATTCCCCTTTCGATATGATCGACCAGCTCTGTCGATGTCCTCGGCATATCAATCGATACAATCGAGTGAGGACAAAAAGCGTCCAGCAATCAAACAATCTTCTGGTCGATTTATCGATATATCGACCTTCGAGTCGATATTATCGATATTCGAAAATCAATCATATTTGAAGTGGATCGATCGTATCGACAGATTACTTTCCGGCGCCCCTGTTTTTCTAAAAAAAATTAACATGTGCTTCAATATATCGATGACTATTCGATTCAATCTGAACTCAAAGATCGATCATATCGACTGTGGGGCGCATGTTCTCTCCAGCATGAATTTCAGGTTGCTTTTAATGTTGATCGGGGTGTCTATCAATAAATCGATATTCATATATCGATCACATCGAGACCAAGTCGATTGGATCGAGTTAGGACATAATTCGTCCAGCAAGCTTTCATGTAAAATCTATACGATTTATCGATTCCATCGAAAGGTCGCCGATATGATCGATGTACAAATTCCGATGACATCGACTGTTTCCCCGATCATATCTGCAATCCTGAAATTCTTCAAGACTTCTCTCTTACTTTTCACCTGTCGATAGATCGAACCATCACTCGATGGAATTGGAGTTCGAAATCCGATGTCATCGATGTATGTCTCGATCCCATCGACCAATTGGCAGAAGGTTTCCAAAAGCGAAATGACAATTGAGTTCGTATCATCGAGAGGTCGGCCGATACAATCAAGAGTATACGCTCGATCATATCGACGACTGCTCGATGATATCGAACTCTGTCATAAATATGACCGTTTATATCCGTTGGAACCTTTTGCCTATAAATAGAGAGAGTTGTCTTCATTGCTGGTAGAGAAAATAGAGAGTGCTTTAGAGTGTTTTAACCTTCCTATCACTTACCTAAGCCCTTTCTCTCAGGAAGTTCATCCTCCAATCCACCCTCATCATTGATATCTCATAGAGTGGATTGGTGAATGAACTTCCGCATTCAAGGATCCTTCAGCTACTACCTTAATGACATATCATTAAGTTGGGATGCCTTGAATGCATAGATGATGGGAACCTCTCTATCTTCCTTATAGGAAAACCTTTAGAGAGTGGTAGTCCATCATAACCTTGACCCAACCTAAGCCTAGCATATATACATCTTCATGTTGCGGATCAAGGAAGTTGAAGACTCTTCATCAACAAGTAGAAGGTCTTCATCATTGTGCTGAAAGGGACTCATCAACTTATCTGTAAGTACTAAGAGTCCAGAGGACACTTGCGATCATTCCTGTTTAGGATTGGGTTTTAAGTGTTACTCACCATTTGAAGTCCTCAAAGGAGGCCTCCGACGGGAGTGTACGTGCAGGGTGCGTTGTGTGGACCCTTGCTCTGTGGAGAGCATAAACATCTGGTTAGGACTACGCCAGTAAAACTCCAAGGTTAGAGGTGAACCGAGTAGAAACCTCAGGGTGCGTTGTGTGGACCCTTGTCTCATGTGGGCATAAACATCTGGTTAGGAGTACGCCAGTAAAACTCTAGGGTTTGAGGTGAACCGAGTAGAAACCTCTGTAAAGGTTGAAGGTGAACCTAATTTAAAATCTTAGGTTTGAAGTGAACCATGGGAAACCTCCTTAGTGAAATCCGATCACTCAAGGGTTGAATGTGGAAGCCGGGAGTGGAGTAGACAAGTCATCGAACCACTATAAAAGACTGTGTGTGAGTTTAATATTGTCTTTCATTTATGTGATTGCCTTGCATGTCTTTATATATGATCACATTATATGCACACACAGTCATATCCATCACAATCTCATCTACATTGTTTGTCTTTTAAATAGTTTGTGATTGGATCCTCTATTAGGCTTGGAAGCCAATAGAGTTAATTCTTGAATAATCCTAATTTATACTCTGTGATAGAATTAGTGGGATAAGACTGAAAAATAACGTATAAATCTTTAAAAAGTCCTATTCACCCCCCTCTAGGATATACTGACCTATTTCTACTTCAACTAAAGCGGTCTTCACCGCAATTTCAAACTTTTTGTCCCTTTTCTCATATTATTTTAAAGCATCAAAACAAAAATGAGGCAAATCCAACGATCAAATGGACTACGTTTTGCATTTAATGCAACTGGTGCATTTTAATGCAACCAATATTATTATTTGATGTGGTCCACTTGAGAGTTGGATCTGCCTCATTTTTGTATTCATGCCTTAAAATAATCTAAGAAAAGGGATTGACGGTTTGGATGTACATATACATCACGGTAGGCCCACCTACAGAACTGCCCGTTCGGAGCCAGGGACGAGCAGGGTAGTACGCAATCCACATCCACATTAAACATGCCGTCTTGGCGCCATGACGAATGCGGATTTCCTACAAAAGCCTTTCTCTGAAGTTCCTGCACTGGAAACCTAGGTGAGGCCCATTATGATGTTCGTGAGAAATCCATCCCGTTCAACACTTTTTGAGATGATTTTAGTAATTGGGGCCAAAAATAAGCCATATCCAATACTCAAGTGAGCTTCCTTAAAGGAAAAGGTGGGTAAGGAAATTCGTACCTTTGAAAACTTTCTAAGGTTGATAGATATGTTTACATGCCATCCATACCGTTCTTAACATAATTCCTACTAAGATGAACTGATTCAAAACTTCTCTGGCCCCATGAATATTTCAACAGTGGACGTTCAATGCTCACGTTTTAGGCCCACTTTAGTATTAGATGTCTCATTTTTTACCCTAAGCCTTAAAATGATCTCAAAAAACGTATGGACGGTATGGATTCTGCAAAAAAATCATGGTGGGCCCACTTGGGTTTCCAGCGCAAGAGCTTCCTGCGGAAGGCTTTAGCAGGAAATCCCCGTCCCGCCTAGGAAATCGAATTGCGTACTAAGTTACTCAGTACGCTTTTATCATACTGAGTAAACTCAGTTGGACCCACTGTTAATGCATGTGGTTTATCCACACCGTCCATCCATTTTTAGTGATAATTTTAGGAGTTGATACCAAAATTGAAGTGAATCCAAAGCTCAAATGGACCACTACACACAAAACAGTGTGGAATAATGATTTCCACCGTTGAATCTTCCTAGGGTCCAAATTAATTTTTATTTATCATCCAACCTATTCATAAGATCACAAAGACATGGATGAAGAGAAAACACAAACATCAGCTTGATCCAAGACTTCTTTAGCCTCCAAAACATTTTCAATAGTAGAGATTCAACCAAACTGTTTCTTGTAGTGTGGTCCACTTGAGATTTTAATTTACTTCATTTTTGGGTTCTTGTCCTAAAATTATCTGTTAATATGGATTAACGGAGTAGATGAAATAAATAAATAACAGTGGACCCCATACAGCTTACTCAGTAAGCTAAGGACACTGAGTTACTCGGTACGCAATCCGCTTCCCCCGCCAAGATGGGAACGGATTGGCTACTCCCACTGCCACCGGCCAGTGGCTGATGGTCGGTGCTTTGTGGGCCCTACCATGATGTATGTGTTTCATCCATGCCACCCATCTATTTTTTCAAATCATTTCCTGGTATGGGACAAAAACATTAGGTATATCAAAATCTCAATTGAGCAGGAAACGGTGTTGAATGAGCGTCGATCATTAAAAACCTTTTGGGGGCCATAAAAGTTTTGGATCAAGCTGATCTTTGTTTTTTCCCTTCATCTGGGCCTGTATGACCTAATAAAAAGATTGGATGTCCAATTGTATATGATCATATCAACAAGTTGGATGTAAAATAATTGACAAAGTGGACCCTAAGAAGGTTTCAATGGTGGGTGTCCTTAATACCGTTGTTTCCTGTGGTGTGGTCCACTTGAGCTTTAGATCTGCCTTATTTTTTATTTAGCCATCTAAAATGATATTGAAATATGGATGGACGGTGTGGATAAAACTCATAAATCACAGTGACCACTCAGTGGCCATCGGAGCCTATGCCTGTCCCGAACTCGAAGGGTAGTACCTAATCCACCATTCAAAACTTCTTAGGGGCCACAGAAGTTTCCGATCAAGCTTATATTTTTGTTTTCACTTCATCTATCTCTATGTTAACTTATGAATTGGTTGGATCTAAAAAATACATCATGGTGGCCCCTATAAATGTTTCAACGATTGGTGTGACTGATCCCAAGGTTTTCTATGGTGGATCCACTTGAACTTTAGATATTTAGGTCTATCTAATTCCTTTTCTCATGCCATAAAACCATCTCTACAAATGGTTGGACGGTATGGATACAACACACACATCATGGTGGGGCCCACAGAGCTTGGTGATGTCACTTCAGTAGCGATTTGGCTACTTACCTTATCAGTATTTGATACGCGCCTATCTACACCAACCCATATACGCGTGGGAAAGCCTTTCGTAGGAAGTTCCTGCACTGGAAACCTATATAGGGCCCACCCTGACTTTTGCGAGAAATCTACCCCGTCCATCCATTTTGTGAACTCGTTTTAGAACAATAGGCCGGAAAATGAAGAAATTGCTACCACACTTATACATGTAGATCATTAATTTTTTATCTTTTTTTTTAATGAATAATGATATTTAAATTTTCTATTAAGTACTTTATAGTTTATTCGAATTAAATAGAATAATTTTATTTTCATTTAATAAAAAATAATTTCTTTATAATGTAAAAACATTTCCAAACAGAAGATAGGGGCAAATGTGTGAAATTAACATTTTTCAGACGTTTCAAATGTTTGTTAACAAACATATTGTTTCAAATCCAGTACTTAATTTTCAAACTTCAGCCATAATTACCAAACAAGTTTTTTGACTTTAGAATTCAGAATCAGGCTTCAATTTTTAGATTTCAGATTCAGGCTTTAGACTTTAGATTTAACAAATAGGGCCTAAGTCTTACCAAATAGGCTATTAGCCAAAAAAAATGCCTTTTTACACCAGAGGAAGCTCTCGTGAAGTAAATCAAATCTTAGCCACTATTTACTCGTTTCTTTATGTGATCCAATCTTGCCTCGTAACTGCTAAGAACAATCGACGAGACATTTGGAGATGATTCAGCTACATGACATGCATGGAACTAGCGTGGCAACGACATACATACATCCCAACAAAGGCATTCTCTCATCACATACATTTCCAATATAAGCCAACCGTGCCTCCCCTTCGATTAGCATTGTTTCCCGTAAAAATCCTAAACTAGGCATCAATCCGTTGGACACTCGGTTTGTTTTCTGTTACACGAGTGATACAACAGCTCAATCCAAACTAATTAACTTTGACCCCAAGCATAAAAATAAGTCAATATGCCTAATATGAACATATATGACCAGATTCTGTAAAGGTCAATTACTTAACCATTTGCAGAATTTAATAATGATCGGGTGGTAGGGTTCTTCCTCCGAAGATGGATTACTTTATGGCTTTTACAAGAAAGGACTTTCACAATACCGGTGCAAATCAAAGAAAAGAAAAAACTCACAATCATTCACCAAGAGCAACTGCAAGAATACATATCTTGAAAAAATTGTTTAATATTGGAAACAGAACAAATCCAGCATATGAGCGTAAATAAACTTGGATTACCACTAAAAATTACTACGACTCCTAAGATAAACTGAGATAAAGATAAATTAATAGATTTGTTGTTTGATTGGTTTTGAGATTTGTTGGTTGGATATTTGATTTGTTGATTTCTTCTGCTATTTATAGATTTTTATTGTAGTTTATTCTTTCATATCCTTCCTCCATTACTGTAATGGTTAAAGTATCCAAAAAGTCTTTTTCAATCCTTCTTTTGTGAATGTTCCTCTTCCTAACTATTCCTCTTCTCTCGACCAAGCTCTACTTTGATTACAAATCAGTCATCAACCACACATTGGCCGCATTGCTTTCATCGGTCATCTGATGATGTGTAATATTAATTTTTATAAATATTGCTCTTTAATATAACATATGAACCATTGCCTCATAGTTTTCCAAATCCTTCTTTCTTTCTTGACACATTTCCCTCTATCTATTTCACTTATAAACACCTCTGTTCACTTCACTTCTATCGACTAAGATTTTGTTGTCCTCGGTTACCTTGTATATCTTAAACAACTCGACTATGTTTCTTGTATATCAACCACAACACTCCATTGACCATCCACTGACGTGGAGAATTAGATTTACGCCAGTTGTAATCTCACAAAAAACACTTCAAATCTTTAAAGATTTTTTTATCCACTTCATATTCCTCATGCAATGGCACATGTCGCTCTCCTATTGGCTCTCTCATAATAGCCAAAAATGAGGTACAACGCTGCCCCCACGTCGCTTCATCTTTTGGAAAAATGTGACCGTGATGTTATTCTGTTGCCCAATATTATAAATGCAATCAATCGTTAATCCACCTGTTGTTTCCCCATTAATTCTACTTGACTGATAACGTATCAAGAGATAACTTTGGTCTCATTCTTCTAGGCTGTCAATATGACACGTCACATAAAATCGTATCACACAAGTCATGATTATATTTTCATTAATGCGCACATATCATAGCCGATGCATAACCAACTCTTAAGTCAGTGCTTCTCCAATTTCACTCCTCTCTTGCTTCAAACTCTTCCCGATTTTCGCTCCTCAATTCATCATAGCTACATCATCTTCTTCTCTGCTCCAGCTTTTCACTTGGATTCCTTCATCAAAGACCTTGATATCCTTTCATCTAGAGTAATCAATGATCTTTTATTCAACACCCCAATCGAACCAAACACTCAGTGTTAACGCTTGGTCATGATTTCCATCTAACAGTCACCTAAGAACAACTCCATGAAATCAAACTTAGCTTCCCAAAGTGCCCTAATGAAGTTTTACTCATCCAATCAGGCAATCTTCTAAACCCCTCCAATGCATTCAAATCCCCACGAGCATGGCTAAAACAATGAATGGTTGGACTGAATAATTTACTTGCATTAAAGCACAACATGGAAATACATGGAAGTAAGCAGGACCTCACGCTCCTGCCGTTTTGCTACTTGGGTTGATTCATTTGGACTCCAAGATCAATATTTTCCCGTGATCGAACTAACCTTTCAAGATTCAAGGTGGGTCATATTGATCTTTATATTGGATGAAAACATACCAATATTGATTAGCATTGCTTATTTTTCTTTTTCAAGAAATTTCAATAACCCTTTATCGATATTGTTGCAGTGTTTTTATGGGACAGCTTCCTTGCGACGGACCCTCCTTCACCTGCACAGAAACAATGTCAAGGGAACCCTGGCTAGAGCCGGGGAACCTCCGATGCTTAAGTCAGTTATCTGGTCAATAGCCAAGAGCTTGTCTCGGTTAGTCTTGCGTACCTTCTTCTGTTCCAAGCTTAGACATTTATACAGTTTGCCAATCCTTATCTTCAGAGGATTCTTCTCCTGGGATCGCTCAGGATCCCGAGAATCTCGGGATCCGCCACCCATATCCCTGGATTTCCATAGATCAGCATCTGTCCTCGCTCCGCCACTCTCCGTCTCGGCTGGATCTCGACCGAGTCTGGGGGAGTCTCGGCCAGGTCGTGACCGACCCCGGGAGAGTCTCGGCCGAGACAGGAGGACGGGTTCTCAGCCGTGCCCGACAGAATCAACTCCCTGAGGGGATCTTTACTCTATCGGTTGAATGGCTCTCACACACTCGGCCTTCAGTGGGGTCATGCAGACGAGGTTATCAATCTGACAGAGCGACTTTACTCGTCCTTGCTTATGCCTCCCGGCTTACCTTCTGTTCTGTCGGTATTGTCTCGGATTCTTCAGGCAGTGTCGGCGAAGCCGACCTACTCTCATACGAATCTCGGAGCTTTACCCGAGCTCGACACATTTTTCCCCAACAGTGAGCCCCCCTTCTCCTTGTGTCGTCTATGGCAACAAGGAGTACGATTTTATCGGTCGGTTGGCATTAGCATCCGAGACAATGATGAGGCATTTAATGTTCTTTGAGTCGTTCTTAGCGTGCGTCATTGCGCCTCCCAAGGTCGCACGTGCGGCCAGCCGTCAACTCGCTCCGTCCGCGTATAAGAGGCGGACGCGTGGCCACGATTTTGGCGCAGTCAATCAGCAGTCGCCACGCGTCGAACGGGGGAGCCGAGGCGAACGTCGGTTCGCTTCTGCCATAATGACCTGGCTACGTGGCGTGGCTATAAAAAGCCCGGGCGGGAGGACGGTGCGAACTTTGTTTTCGCCCTCCTTCCTCTCATCCGTGTCTGATCCCGAGCGCATTTTCGCTCTCTTCTTTCTCTCCTCCACTGTCGCCTCTTTCTTCGTCAACCTTTCCTTGCAGTCACCGTCGATTTCTTTGGTGAGTCTTTTCCTTCTCCTTTAATTAGCTTTAATGGCCGCACACGGCTCTCAAAGCCCTCGGAAGGAAATGTCAGTAGAGGAGGGCGTGTCCCAACACCTTTGGGACATTACAGACCCACCATCCCTGTTGACGGAGTTCGCCGTCGGAGCTGACGCCGCATTTCGGCTTGTCAGAGAATCCGGTAGCCCATCGGCTGAGCATTCTGCCCAGACAGGTCCATCCAGCGGTGGGACATCTCTGGTGACTCGTCCAGGGAGACCTAACCCCTGGGCGGATCAAATGGAGGACGAGGAGGGAGAGGGAGAGGACGATTTAATCACGGGCGAAGGAACGGCCGTTCCATACCCTGTGACTCGAACTGCGGAGGCTTCTGGGTCGTCTTCGAAAGGGGAAGGAGACGAGCCCAGCGGTCTCGTTGCTTCTATTCTCACCGAATCTGATTTAAACAGAATCAGGGCTGGTTACCATGTCCCTGATTCGGTCATCCTTCACCTCCCTCGTCCGGGTGATTTGCCCGACCATCCCCCCGCAGGGATGGTAGCAATTTTCCAAGTCTCGATGCAGTGTGGCTTGAGCCTGCCACTCCAGCCCATTGCCCGTGACTTTCTTTCTCGAGTCAAAATAGCCCCCGGCCAAATTGTCCCAAACGCGTGGAGGAACTTGTTCGGGTGTGCCGTGCTTTGGTCCGAGTTAGAGCAACCTTCCCTTACGGTCGACGAGTTCCTCTACCTGTACCAAGTCCGACCAAACCCTAACTTCCCTGGCCTCTACTTTCTGAGCGCATGGAGAGGCAAGGAGGGATCTCTAATAACCGACCCACCTACTTCGAACAAGTTCTGAAAGGAGAGGTGGTTTTGGGCATGCGGTCGGTGAGAGTCGGCCGACTCGTGGCCGTACGAGCCTCAAGTATCCCGCACATTCCGTAGAGCAGGTGACTCGGCGCCTCGGCTCACTGATTTCCCTTTTCTTACTCTCCGTTTATATATTCTCTTCCGCTGATCTTGACTCTACAATGTCTTGCAGACATCTCAAAGAGTAGAGGGAAGCTCGAGTCCGAGGCTTTGACTCGGATAAGAGAGTTGAGGAAGCTGAGCGCGGCAGAGCGATCTTGGAAGTTGCTTCTACAACCTGAGCGTCTTCAACTCGCTGGCTTAGACTCGTTCGTCTCGGGTATTTCGCTCTTCCTTATATTTGTCTTCTTGGTTTTCGGTTTGCTCTCTTAACCTTATTACTCGTCCTTGCAGACCTCCCCGAAGCTCGTCCTATTTTGAGACCTGCGCCAGAGAGCATGGCCGATCCTCGACCCGCCTTGAAGCCTGTTTCCAAAGTGAAGGCCCCCCCAAGATCGGCTCTGCTGTCCGGGTCTTGACCTTCGAAGCAGCAGAAGACCACGGGCAAGGGGAAGGAAACAGTCGCTCCACCTGCTCTGCGCCCGCCGTTCCCCAGGTGGTCGTCCTTTCCGATCCTGATGAGAGGGCCGAGGAAGCGGGGCCGATCCATCCAATGACTCAGGTGACACCTGAGTTAGGGCCCGCCGCTGTGGAGGTCTCAAGGCCGAGGGAGGCCCTGCGTGAAGAATCCCCGAGAAGGGAGATGACTCAACCGGAGTCCCCCTTCTCGAAGATCATTACGGGGATGGTTCCTTGAGCGCTTGCCCACGGGAGCGAGAGAGACTTCGCCAACTACTACAATGATCCGACGGCCCAGACCCTCGGGCATGCAGCGAGGCTGCTTTTTAAGGTAGAATTTTCTTCATTCTTGTGTCGCTCTCTGGTTAAGTTTTTCAACACAGCTCACCATCTCTGTATTGCAGCTGGCTCCTTACCTCGGAGCTGGTCGCCTCCCAAAAGCTCGCAGCCGAGGCAGAGACTGCGAAGAAGGTAGCGGCTGAGGCTGAGGGCCGTAGAGAGATCACTAGGGGCCGGATCGGCATCATGACCGGCGATCTTTCTATTGCTCGGAAGATGGTCGCGGACGCCCGTACTGCCCTCGAAGGAGTTAAGGCTGACCATGCTCATCTGACTTCGCTCCTTCAAGAAGCCGAAGAGAGGGAGCGGCGCCTCCTCCGAGTCCATGGCGAGTGCGAGGGTGTTCTCGCCCGAGCGAAGGCCGAGGCCGCTGGCCTCGTCCAAGAAGCTCAGGAAGAGACGCGCCGAGCCAAGGAAGAGCGAGACTGAGCTGTGGAGGCCTTCCTCGAATCCGCCGAGTTTGAGGAGGAGAGGGACCACCTTTATCAGGGTGGTTACAAGACCTGCGTTTTGGAGATGAGGGCGGCCTTCCCCGATCTCGATCTCTCCGCTTTTGAAGTCGACAGTCCGACCGCCGAGGCTGCCGAGGGCGACGCCGCTGAAGGAGATGTTGCTGCCGAGGAGGCCGGTCCCTCGGGCGCCGCCTAGGATTGAAATTCCAACTAAACGGGAGAGTCGGACATTGTACTTTTCTTTTTGTAACAATTCCTTTTTTTTTCCTTTTTTTTTTTCTTTTTGTGTAACTGGCCCGACATTGGGTACTTATATGAAATAGAACATTTATTGAGTCGACTTCAATTACAGCGTGTTTGATTGTGTCTTAGGGGTAATAAGTCTTGAGATGCTCGGCGTTCCAAGGATGAGGCAACGGCTACCCATTCAGGTCTTTCAGCCGGTAGGTTCCAGGTCGGATGGTGCCTGAGACGAAGTAAGGGCCTTCTCAATTCGGCCCTAATGTGCCCGACGCAATTTCCTTAGTATTCGGGAAGGTCCTTCGGATGACCATGTCCCCGATTCGGAATCGTCGTACTTTAACTCGACGGTTGTAAAACCGAGATACCTGTCTTTGTCGAGCCATCACCTTCAATCGAGCACTTTCTCTTCTTTTTTCCAACGAATCAAGTGCGAATGAGAGGAGTTCACCGTTCTCTCGTTCATTATACAGGTTGACTCAGGTTGAACCAATACCGATCTCAACTGGTGCGACTGCTTCCACACCGTAACATAGAGAGAAGGGGGTTTCTCCCGTCGCGGTCCGTGATGTGGTCCGATAGGCCCACAGTATATTCGGAAGTTCTTCGGCCCATGCTCCCTTTGCTTCGTTGAGTCTTGTCCGGAGATGCTGCTTTATGATTTTGTTGATCGCCTCGACCTGTCCGTTCGTCTGAGGGTGATGAGGCGAGGCGTATACGTTACGAATCCCAAGGTTACCGCACATCTCCCGGAATTGTTTGTTGTCGAACTGCCTTCCATTGTCCGTCACTATCGTCCGGGGTATACCGAACCGGCATATGATATTCTTCCAGACGAAACTGGTGACCCTTTGCTCGGTAATTTTCTCCAATGGTTCTGCTTCAGCTCACTTCGTGAAGTAGTCCACCGCTACCACGGCGAACTTAGTCTGACCCTTCCCCAATGGAAAGGGCCCGATTATGTCTATTCCCCACTGCGCGAAAGGTTACGGTCCCGACATCGGAGTCAGCTCCTCGGGGGGTTGTCTCGGGATCGCTGTGAAACGCTGACACTTGTCGCATCTTTGAACGAATCGTTTGGAGTCATGCTGTATGGTCGGCCAGTAATATCCCTGCCGCAATACTTTGTTGGCGAGCGAGCGTCCTCCTGAATAGTTTCCGCATATTCCTTCGTGTATCTCTCGTAAGATATAATCGGCTTCTTGGGAGTCGACGCACCTTAGTAGAGGAGTATGAAAGCCTTTTTTGTACAGAATCTCATTCAAGATAGTGTAGCGCGAGGCTCGAATTTTTAGTCGCCGCGCCTCGGCTCTGTCTTCTGGCAGTTCACCGTTGTTGAGGTAGCGGACGAGTGGGTCGAACTAAACAGTCGCTGGATCGATGGGAAATAGGACCGAGACTGTCGGCTTGTTTACGCTTGGTTCAGGGACATGTTCAACTGGAACTGACCGAGGTATGTCTTTCTCATCTGCTGAGGCAAGCTTTGCTAGTAGGTCAGCTTTGGCGTTGTCGGTTCTGGATATTCGAATTACTTCACACTTCTGAAATCCGCTGATCAATTCTTTAGCCTTTTCCATGTACGCCTTTAACTGTTCTTTCTGAGTCTGATAAACGCCGGAAACTTGGTTAACAACCAATTGTGAGTCGCTGAAAACGTTCAAATGGGTCACGCCCAAACTCGCAGCGAGTCTGAGGCCTAGTAATAAGGCTTCGTATTCTGCTGTATTGTTGGACGCTTGAAAGTCGAGTCGCAAGGCATATTGCATACAAGTTTGGTCGGGAGTTTCTAACACTACCCCTGCCCCGCTTGCCTTCGAGTTGGATGATCCGTCGACAAATAGCTTCCAGGGTGTCGGCCCGAGAGAGGAGGAAGTCTCGGGTACATTAATTCCCTCTGATTCGGGCATATTATCGGGATTAGGAACCACTTCGACAAGGAAGTCAGCGACGGCCTGTCCTTTTAAAGCAGCCCTGGGCCGGTAATGTATGTCAAATTCACTTAATTCGACTGCCCATTTTGTAAGTCGGCCAGAGGCTTCCGGCTTTTGGAGAATCTGGCGGAGTGGTAAGTCGGTCACAACGACGATGGTGTGGGCCTGAAAATATGGCCGAAGGCGTCGTGATGAAACTACAAGAGTGAAGGCTACTTTCTCAAGCTGAGGATACCTTGTCTCGGCGGGCAGCAAGGCTTTGCTAACGTAGTAGACTGGCAGTTGCTTCCCTTGACTCTCGCGTATTAACGCTGAGCTTAATGTGGCTTCAGACACGGCCAAATACAACAATAACACTTCACCAGGCTCGGGCTTAGATAACAGCGGTGGAGATCCGAGGTAAACCTTCAGTTCTTGAAACGCTCTCTCACATTCCTCCGTCCACATCATCGTCTGTCGTCCCTTCAATTGCTTGAAGAACAGGAGACACTTGTCTGTGGCTCGGGAAAGGAAGCGATTGAGCACGGCCACTCTTCCTGTTAACCTTTGAACATCTTTGATCGTTTTGGGAGATTCCATTTCGAGTAAGGCTTTGATTTTCTCGGGATTCGCTTCGATTCCTCGCTGACTAACGAGGAAACCGAGGAACTTTCCCGAGCTCACGCCAAACGCGCACTTGCTGGGGTTCAGCTTCATCTTATATTTACGCAGAGTCAAAAACATTTCTTCCAAGTCCTTCTCATGATCGGACGCCTGTTTACTTTTGACGAGCATATCATCAATATAAACTTCCATCGTTCGGCCAATTTGCCGGGAAAACATTTTGTTCACCAACCGCTGATATGTCGCTCCGGCATTCTTTAACCCAAACGGCATCACTCGGTAACAATAAAGGCCTTTGTCGGTGACAAAGGCGGTTTTTGATTTATCATTTTCATGCATTACAATTTAATTATAGCCTGAATAGGCGTCCATAAAGCTTAACAGTTCATGACCCGTTGTACTATCAACCAACTGATCGATGCGAGGAAGAGGGAAGCTATCCTTGGGGCAGGCTTTGTTTAGGTCCGTATAGTCTATACAGACTCGCCACTTCCCATTGGCTTTCTTCACTAGTACGACATTAGCTATCCATTCCGGATAATATATCTCTTCGATAAACTTGGCTTTGAGAAGCTTGCCGACCTCCTCTCCTATGATAGTGTACCTTTCTGGGCCGAGAAAGCGACGTTTCTGTCGGATGGGCCTGTAGGTTGGGTCGATGTTGAGTCAGTGTGTTATGACCGAGGAATCGATCCCAGGCATGTCTTCATGACTCCAGGCGAAGACATCAGCATACCGTCGAAGCAAGGTGATTATCCGTTCTCTAAGAGACTGGCTCAAGGATGAGCCGATGCGGACTACTTTTGAGACGTTCGTCTCGGTTAACGGCACTGAAACGAGTTCTTCCATTGGTTCTCCCCGCTCGTGCAACCCGATACGGGGGTCCAGTGATTCAACCATTGAAATCTCAGTCGGGGCTTTTACTGCGATGGCGTAGCACTTCCGAGACTCTTGCTGGTCTCCTTTCACTATCCCTACTCCCGACTCGGTCGGGAATTTCATGGAAAGGTGGTAGGTAGACACCACGGCCTGAAGGAGGCTGAGAGACGGTCGGCCGAGGATGGCGTTATACACTGATGGTTGGTCCACGACCAGGAAGTCGACCATCCCGGTCCTTTGATGGGGCGCGGTTCCCGCGGTGAGCGGCAACGAGACGATTCCTTCTGCGAGTACCTGTCCGCCCGAGAAACCGATGAGCGGGGTTCGGACAGGCCGTAGTACCGACCGACCTATGCCCATTCTATCGAATGCTGGAGCGAATAGGACGTCCGTTGATGACCTTGTATCCACCAGTATCCGGAACACTTTTCTGTTCGCGATGGTGAGGGTGACTACCAGCGCATCATTGTGAGGATGATGAATGCCTCGAGCATCTTCTTCAGTGAACGAAATACAATATTTCTCTCGTTTTTTCTCCTTGGGAGGCCTAGATAGCAGGAGAACCTCGGACTCGGGGCGGTCGAGGCTTCTGGCGTGATTTCTTCGGGCGTTATTTGAATCCCCGCCGCCTCGATGACCCCCGAAGATCGTTCAAATTTCTTCCTGGGGCCGCTCTTCACTCGGTCCCGCGGCGACGCCGGTCCTTACCGTATGTTCTCTCAGCCGGCCTTCTTTAATCAGCCGCTCAATCTCGTCCTTCAAGTGATAACAGTCACTCGTGTTGTGACCGTGATCACGATGGTAGTGGCAATACTTATTCTTGTTCCGACGATCAGGGTTCCCTCGCATTTTTCGAAGCCAGTTGAAGAAGCCCTCGGTCTTGATCTCCATCAATACTTGTTCAGGAGATTTGTTCAGGGGGGTATATGCAGAGAATTTTCTGTCTAGTCGCTTCCCTGGCCTGCTGTCGTCTCGCCCCCGGTCGTCTTTTCGCTTTCTTCCTCCGGCTGAGTCAGCTTCTTTTTTGGTCGACTCTTTTTCCAATGGTTTCGTATTCTGAATTTTCTCTCTTAGGAGTCGCGTCTCCTCCGCATCGGCGTATTTGTCCGACCGAACCATAAACTCGCCCAGAGTATCGGACGGGTTTTTGTCCAGTGACGCCAAAAAAGGCTTGTCTCTGACTCCCTGCATGAGAGCGTTGAGAGCTGTCTCCTCAGAATGCTTTCGAACTTGCAAGGATTCGAAATTAAAGCGTTTAATATAGTCTTTTAGTAGCTCTCCTTCCCTCTGAACTATGTTGTTCAGATGCGCGGGAGGCTTCAGTTTCTTCTTTCCGCCAATGAAATTGCTGAGGAAGGCGTCACTGAGTTCAGCGAACGACTTTATCGATCTGGGTTTCAATTGCTTAAACCAAAGTCGAGCTACGTCCGTCAACGTTAGAGAAAACGCTCGGCACATAACAGCGTCCGAGGCATCGTGCAATTCCATGTAAGTCCTGAAGCATTCAAGATGCTCTGTTGGATTGGTCTTCCCGGAAAATAGAGTTATCTGGGGCAAGCGGAACCTTTCCGGCAACC
Organism: Magnolia kwangsiensis; assembly: GCA_037074715.1. Classification (NCBI taxonomy): domain Eukaryota; kingdom Viridiplantae; phylum Streptophyta; class Magnoliopsida; order Magnoliales; family Magnoliaceae; genus Magnolia; species Magnolia kwangsiensis. The sequence continues at coordinate 80,526,574 of CM073589.1, read as the reverse complement.
GGGCCCGCATTATCTCGTCCACGAACGGAGAAGCCTTTTCTTCGTGTTTGGTCGGATCTGAGTTCCGACCGTTCTTTATATCTGTCATCTTCTCTCGGACCTCGTTCTTGAAGTCCTGTATGTCAGCCTTCCAGGGTTCGGCGCTCTCGGCCGTTTCTTCAGCGTCTGCAGGTAGCCGACTGCGTCTCCTCTGATCTATTCTATGCCTCAGATCAGAGGGAGGCAGAACGGCTGTTGCCGAACGAGCAGGTGCCGGGTGACTTGGTTCTCGGGGCTGACTCGGTCGTCTAGGAGACCGTGGCGCGGGAGGTTACGCTACAGACGCTGGTGGATGAGCTGGTGTCGACTCTTGGCGCTGCATCTGCTGGTTGCACAGTTGTTCCAGCATGTGTTTCATGGCAGCCATCTCGGAACACATTTCCTGAACCTCACGATCCAGGTATACGTTCCCTTGGTTGGGCTGGCTTGTAGTCGCAGGCGGTGCTGCCGGGGGAGCTCCCTGAACGACGCTAGCGGCGGCCTCCCTAGCTTCATCTGGGTCCGTCCTTCTTGTTCTTGCCATTGGAATGGTTGGAGAAAGCGGCTTTTTGTCCGGTTCCCACAGACGGCGCCAAGCTGTTGCAGTGTTTTTATGGGACGGCTTCCTTGCGACGGACCCTCCTTCACCTGCACAGAAACAATGTCAAGGGAACCCTGGCTAGAGCCGGGGAACCTCCGATGCTTAAGTCAGTTATCTGGTCAATAGTCAAGAGCTTGTCTCGGTTAGTCTTGCGTACCTTCTTCTATTCCAAGCTTAGACATTTATACAGTTTGCCAATCCTTATCTTCAGAGGATTCTTCTCCTGAGATCGCTCAGGATCCCGAGAATCTCGGGATCCGCCACCCGTATCCTTGGATTTCCGTAAATCAGCATCTGTCCTCGCTCCGCCACTCTCCGTCTCAGCTGGATCTCGACCGAGTCTGGGAGAGTCTCGACCAGGTCGTGACCGACCCCGGGGGAGTCTCGGCCGAGACAGGAGGACGGGTTCTCAGCCGTACCCGACAGAATCAACTCCCTGAGGGGATCTTTACTCTATCGGTTGAATGGCTCTCACACGCTCGGCCTTCAGTGGGGTTATGCAGGCGAGGTTATCACTCTGACAGAGCGACTTTACTCGTCCTTGCTTATGCCTCCCGGCCTACCTTCTGTTCTATCGGTGTTATCTCGGATTCTTTAGGCAGTGTCGGCGAAGCCGACCTACTCTCATACGAATCTCGGAGCTTTACCCGAGCTCGACACATTTTTCCCCAACAGATATTATTATGAATAACATTCTTAAAAACAACACATTTGTTAGAAAAATGTAACTGAATTCCATGCCACTTACAGTATTTAATTTTCTTTAATTCTTCAATTGTTAAAATCTTATGATTAACCAAAATTTTAATAAATTTGTCAACTAACATGATATCAAAGTTTCATCAACACAAGAAATATCAAAGGTATGAGATCTTTAAACTTTCTGATTAGAGGATGTCATTGTCTCTACTTTTTTACTAAAGTCGAATATATGAATAGTTGTTTAACTACTGCAACATTACAATTAGGGTCATAATAATACGTCATTGTTGATGAATTATTTTGCTTCATTGACTCTTGAAGCAGTGCCTCACATCAAGACACCTTCCTAATCAAATCATAAAGATCTATAAATTTCGTTCTGAAACTTCTTTCAAAGCTTGAATTCCAATCCATCTTAAGCCAACTAAACAAATTCTACATCGGTTGTAGCTACCTTACATTAACTTTTTTCTCTTTTAAGTTGAGTAATATAATTCTCAACGGATTCCCCTGGCAATTGCCAAAAATGATGAAGATATCCATGAAAATTTATGTACTATAAAATAATTGAGCATAAAAAATTTCTTTCATTTCTTATCAACTTTGTATGGAATTTAGTAACAAATTGGAATATCAAATAAAAACTACCTCAATGAGTGAATGAGCAAATAATTGTAATTTATAATACTCATTATTAGCCAATTTTTCACATTGTATGATAAAACTATATATATATATATATATATATATATATATATATATATATATATATATATATATATATATTCTACTATAGACTGACCCATATCACATGCAAATAATGTAAAGTCAAATCAATAGCTCCTCACCATTGGATATTACAAGTTGACCTTACAAGATATAGTTTATGATAAAATGAAGTAATAGTTTGGCCAAGAACTTTGCATGTTATTTTCTGAATCAATTGAAAATTTTAATAACACTCTCAGTATTACATAGCATAATTAGAGGTCCTTCAAGGCCATCCTGATATTGTTCTTTATTATATAGTCAAGTTCTACACAAGAATTGCCCCCCAGGCATCCCTTAATTCATGACTTCATGAATTATGTTTCTATTTTCACATTCAGGACGTCTGAAATCCACCGACGATGGTGAATTTCACATGTCCTTAACAGGGATATGTTCAAAACATTTGAAATATAACAATATCAGTGAATTTCACACCTCCTAGATCGGACCAAAGATACAAACTAGTATATTTCGTTGTAATAGAAGTATTCGTGGCATCGGTTAGACTATTGATACTTTTGCTAAGGTGCAACAAGTTCTCCATCAGTGAACAAAGCCACCAACTAATCCATGCTCTTGGTGTAGCCAACCATCCACCCATTAAAAGCCTTTGTTTAAACTCACAACTATCATGCCTGAACTCGCGATAGTTTTGTGATGTGTTGAATTCTCATTTACATATCTACCACATCTTAAAAGGTTCAACCCAAGATGTTGATGGTTTATTTACATTAAGAGAAAGAAGCATCGGACTAGGTGGTGGATTTCCTTGCTTAGGCATAGGAGGCTCGTTATCCACAACAACAACTGTTGAAGTACTACAACCACCCATTCAACTCATGATTCCATATGATTACCGCGCTAACAAATATACTTGTGTTAACCAAGTAATTTGAAATCCCAACAGGTATACCAAAAAATATTGGACACTCAATTTGTTTTTTATTGTGCAGGAGTGCCAGAATCGATACAGTGGCTCGATCCTAACCGATCAACTTTGACCATAAGCACCAAAATAAGCAAATATGCCCAATATGAACATATATGACCGAATTGTGAGAGGATCAGTCGCTTACTCAACCACTTGTAGAATTTGAAAATGATCAGGTAATAATCGAAGGGTGGAGTTCTTCCTCCGAAAATAGGTTACCTTATACCTTCCACACAAGAAATGATTTTAAGAATACCAAAAAAAAAACTCATAATTGGTTACTAAGAGCAACTACAAGAACGCATCCCTTAAAAGAACTATTTAATATTGGATAAAGAACAAATCTAGCGTATGAGCGTAAACTTGAATATTTATTCTATTGATTTCCTCTACTATTTATAAATTTATGTTGTAATTTATTATTCCAAATCATTCCTCCATTACTACAATAATTAAAGCAGTAGAAAAGTCTTTTTAAATCTTTTTCTTATTTAAATCCTTCTTTTTTTTATTGTTCCTCTTCTTGACTATTCCTCTCCTCTAGACCAAGCTCTAGTCGTTATTTGTTAACCAGCCACACATCGGCCGCATTGCTTTCATCGATCATCTAATGACATGTAATATTAATTTTTTTTTTAGATGTTTCTCATTAATATAGCATTCAAACCATTACCTCGTAGTTTTCTAAATCCTTCATTCTTTCTTAATATGTTTCCCTCTATTCGTTCAGCTTTTGAACGTTTCTCAGCCACTCACTTCACTTCTATCAGCCAAAGGTTTTATTGACCTCAGTCACCTTTTATATATTAAACAACTCAACCACATTTCTTATATGTTAACCACAACACTTCATTAACCATCCAACTGATGTGGAGAAGTAATCCTGCAAAAAGCACTTCAAATTTTTGAAGATCTTTTTATCCACTTCCTATTACACAACATAATGCCACATGTTACCCTCATATTGGCTCTCTCAAAGTGGCCAAAAATAGAGTACGACACTATCAATGATTCAAACCATTCATTTAGTAAGCCCACTTTGGTTGGGCATCACTGCAAAGAAACTAAAAGAAAAAGAAATTACCCATCCAACCATCCTAATCTATCCAATTATTGGCCTGAAACATGTATGATGACAGGATACACAAAATATACACAGCCAGCAAATAATATGCAGCAAAGAAGACCACTAATTTGATGGCAGGGATAAACATTCGTGTCCATGGCCCATTCACGTTGGAGGTTGCAATGGTCTAAATCACTACAAGCGCTGAATGCAGGGTCGGACAAGCAATTAATTCAGACACCCAAGCCACACCAAGAACGAAAACTATAACCGGCATCACACTGGATCCGTCCTCATTCCTAATTATTCCTTTGGAGGCTGGAATTGGGCTGAAGCCATTACTTGCTCACAGTAATTTGATCACGACCACACCTGATCATCTTTTAGATAGCCATCATCATCAAATGTCAAATACCTGCTGTGGCACGTGTTCTATGAGGAATTTGAATCACCTGCAAGTGTTGTATAACTGTTACAACTGACCCATTGTCTTATCTGAGGTTTGCTAAGGCCAAACTAGCATGCATGAGGCAGCCAAACACCACATCCTGAGGAAATCAGAGCCATCATCTAATGGGCACCATCACTAAGCAATGTTCTATAACCCAGACCAGGCCCAGATCCAGTATCTCTCTCTCTCTCTAGCAGAACGCTCACCTGCGAACTAATTGGCACGGACTACCTGCGAACTTTTTTGAGAACTCATCATATCTGATGATTCTCGAAAATCTGAATGGTCCACATGAAGCAGAACTTCATGAAAACCCTGATACCGATTTTTACTTTGAACCAAAACTTTCGTAGGCCATACAAATGCAAACATTTTCTTCCCTTGATTTGAATTTCTCTTTACTATGGCCCACCAGAATCTTAGTTCAGGGTGAAAATTCACCCCCTAAGGTTTCATGGGATTCTGCATCTTATGGACCGTTCGGATTCGACACCCATGACATGTGTGGAAAGGTGCGCATGTGTTAGGAGAGCATGCCTCATATATATATATATATATATAAGAGCCCATTGGCCGACTGTTAGTAGCTTAAATGACTTTATGTAATAGATGTTTAAATAGAAAGCAGTTGAGATTTTGTGCAAGTGGCAAAATGGTAGACAGCACTTTCAATATCGATGTCTTAAGTCGCAAGCCAGGTTACCTATAAAGAAAATAGAAAAAAGAAAGCAATTGACCAGGTCACCCACTGGGTCCGATGCTGACCTGGATGCTTGGACCAACTAAACTGATAATCCAATAAAAACCTGCCATTAACTTTACATGACCCAAAAGATCAGGCCGGCCCAATCATTAGGTGATCTCATGAATTAAAATGGGTAATGAATATATGATGATTAATCCTCTTGAATTAAAATGGGACATGAATTTATGATACAGAAGAGTGCAAGCCCTGGTCGAACCATAATAAGGCAGAGCAACAATCAGAAAGGTGAACGACATCTAAAAGCACTTTCAGTAAAGGAAAATCCAGAACAGATTCTGGAAAGTGATTTTAGATGTCACTTGCCCCTCTCTGATTGGTGCTCTATGTTATTACAGTTCAACGGGTTCTGCTGAATCATTTCCTATTAAAATAATGGCCAGCTTTTAAAAGGACCTTGAACAGTCCTAATTCAAGGTAAAATGTCCCTTGTGATGAGTAGATAGCCTTGTTCTTGGGCCAGCTCATCGCATCTACATGATTAGGTCTGCCTGATCCACTGATCAGATGCCTCACATTGTCATGCTAGCACGTGTCACCATATGTTGAGGTGCCTGTGGGCCTAGAAGAACTTGGAACTTTTTTTTTCTAAAACAGACAATATAACATAGGAACAAACAGTATTGCAGAAAGGCATCGAGCATTGGCCGGAGAAGCAGACCAAAATCCCCAGTGCTCAACAATAAACGCCCCCAAGATGGTTGGCCCCAAACAAGGAACAAACTTCAACAGGCATCCGTCATTCTCTTCCTCTTATCAGTCTATAGCACCTATGTGGTTTCCAATGTCCCCAAAGACTGGTTTACTGATGGACATCACAACAGGAAATCTTGCACAAACTAACATGGCGCCAAACATGCTAATACTTCAAAATGGATGCTATATCCATGCGCACATTGTCTCCATTTCATATAAGGCTTACAGCTTTTATAGCCCCACATGCAGATGCATGTGCTAAACTGGCAAACGTCTGGGATGTCTGAGCATGCATCAGGTGGGTTCCACTTTGAGAATTTGGTCCCATATTAGGCTGGTTAGAATTTGTCAGGGCCTTTTCATTGCACTAGAGTGGCCTGCCTGATGACCAGCCTGAAAGACATCAAAGCGACAGAGAAAGCGGAAAAGAGAAGGCTATTGTTACCTGATTTTGAATTGTTCTAAGGCATACTGCGGTTAAGCAACCCCTGAAAGGATAAGTAAAGATTTTTGTTGTCTGTACCGAATATCTCTTCTGCCTTCTTCAGAGTTTCCTGCATTAAATAAAAACCATTATGAAATCATCAAACCAATCGCATCTAAGGCTTTCTATCCCACCAACAACAGCCAACACCAGAGGCAAAAGCTTCTTAAGTTATTGCTAGATGCAACACGAAAATACCTCGCGGGATTGCTTATGAGAATTGAGCTCCTTGATGTTGGTTAGGAATGCACTGAACTGTTCATATGAGAGTCTACTCCTGAATTGTACAAACACCCAATAACAGTCTGAGAAATGAGTCGGCTTATTAACAACAACAGGAATTATAAGGTCCCAATGCATAAGGACCACGGTATTTAAAAAAAAAAAAAAAAACATTTACGTACGGTAACGGTGGTACCTGTTATGCAATACGGGGTTGTAACGATTGTTAACAGGCCTGTAACGGCTGTAGCAGCTGTTACTGGCCCATAACAGACATACAGACCCATAACAAGCTGATATATTTTTCCTTTTAGAAAAAGTTTTACCATTAAAGGGTCGTAACGGCCATTGCGGCCTATAACGTAATGGCCATCGCTGGCCGTTATAGCCACCTTTACTATTATTGAATACCTTGATCAGGAATTGTAATGTGGCCTGATGCACCCATCTGCTTGAGTTGCATCCATCATTTGGTGAACCAGACGGAAAGTTTGATCAGACCCAACATGGACAGGAGATACTCCCAAAATCTTCAAGATTGGAGTTAAAGGTTAGGACCTCAAATATGCAGTCACCGCCATCTAAGGTGAGACAGTCTGGGTCACCAAACCATAGGTCCCACTTATAAGGACCGGACACATCAGGATCCTACATGCATCATTATGCATGAGGACCCCATAATTAACAAAAGTACACCAAAAGTTCAGATGCATCTACCAACCTGGCTTGACGGAAGAACTCCTTTCCATCAATGCGAGGAGTGCGCACTGACATTTTTTAAAACCACGTGACATGCATATTATAGAAACAATATTAACAAATGACACCAGCTGACTGTATTTTACAGAAGAAAGAGATTGCAGCTACATCTATACTGTGAAGTTTTGAAGTAATAGACTTGTACGGGTGTTGCGAACCTGGGATTGAGCGTTCACGGGGAGGAGAGCTTGTGGCAGAAGACTGCTGGCTAGATGGGTACCATGAGGACAAAGCAGCCCGTACTTCAATCTTAGGCTTGGTGGGAGATGTGGTGCCAGAGATCATTTTCGGAGATCCTGCACAAGTAAACCCTCTAGTGGAACCAGCTGTTGATATCTCTTTTGGGGTTGTAGTTTGTGGTATGATGTATGGAGTCACAGAGGATCTCTGACCAACATGCCTTGAGTCTGTAAACAGATGGCTTGAAATGAGTCATGGATCCAGATTATTATTTTTTTAGAACTATTTGTAAGTGGTGGTGGTGATGATGATGGCAACAACGATGATAATGACAAGACATGATAATGACAATCAATAATATTGATAATGAGAAATGCTCCAATGCTCTCAGAGCACTATGAGTTAATAGCGTCTCTAATTGCATTGAAACACTTAGTCCAATCTATTCATCTAGACTATTCATTAGGTTCCACACTCATATTGTGGACAACCATGCAAACATCTCACTGATTCGGCAAATATTAACCATTTGACCAATGGCCTTATAATATGGACAGTCTAGATCATTTACACAAAAATAGGTCCAATCAGCAATTTGATCTTTCTAATTTTTTGAGCCCATAATGGATTTCTTATGATTAAAGAACACTTCTATTAGTTTATCATAACCATGCCATCCATGGCTTAGAAAAAGGATAACTGTAAAAGAAGGCCAAATCAAGGATTTTGGATCATCTGATCATTGTTTTTGAATGGGAGAATATGAAATCAAGGTAATAATGGTAATGGTGGCCGTAAAGACCAACCTTATGGCTGTTACAACCAGCCTTGTACTAGTCCAAAAACAAAATAATAAATAAATAAATCAAAGGAAGAAAATGCATCAGTCCAAACCAGCATTTTACTAGTCAAAAAATTAAAAAATCGAAGGAAGAAAATGCATCAGCCCCGCACCAGACCACTACAGGCCCATATCGACCAGAATGGCCGTCACAGACTACCTTGGCCATTGTGTTACCATTTTTTAATATCATGCATGAAATGTGTTCTGGACTTAATGGACAGTTCAGTTCAGTTCAGTCAATTGGATTGTCAGATACAACTAGGAGCACTGGAGCATTTTTCATTAATAATAGAAGTTTTTCAGGTCCACACATAACAACCTGGACCAACGTGACAAGTGCGAGGGAAATCTAGAAGGTGCGGAAGGTGGGCCCAACCATGAAGATGGCCTGACACAATAAGTCAGGTTGGCCTAATTCATCAAGTGGGTCACCACTACAAAAAAGATGAAAAGTTTAGAAAAACTTGCCAAAAATTCACATTCAAATTACACATTTGGCTTTTGTTGAGAGAAGGGTGCCTGGCCATCTGCATGGAGACAGCCAACTTATGCACTGCCAAATGTCCCACAGATACTTGCCAGGTTGGCATATACCGTGCTTGAAAACAGTGCACGTGGACAGGGTCCATGCAGGGTTTAGTGAACCACATAACAATAAATAGATACCATCATGAACTGCCATTCCTGTAGAGCCACGAACTAGATTTGTCTCCATGTAGTCATCAGAACCCTCTTCTGAGGCATCACAAATATGAGAATGAAAATAAATGCATTGCCAAGCATCCGACAAGAATCAAAAACTTTGTAGTCCGGAAAATGGAACAAGTATATGACCATAGCGCATTATTTTGATGACTACAAATGACCAAATGTTTCATTGACCAAAAAAAATAAGGTACCCTTCAGTGAAGAGACATGGATAACTGATTGGTCACAGGTCATTATATCAACAGCTTCTGCCTGTTGGTAGCACAATACAGTGGAAAAAAAATTCATTGCATTCAAAACTCAATTACAGTGAGAGAACGAGAGAACGAGAGAGAGAGAGAGAGAGAGAGAGAGAGAGAGAGAGAGAGAGAGATGTTATAGAAATTTGAAGTTAAACTAATTCAGTAATCTTACAGGTGAACTTTCATCCTTCAGTGACTGCATCAGGTGCTTCTTGAATGCCTCCAGCTGTCAAAAGACCTATGATTCAGTTTGTTTGACGAAAAAAATGCACCACTGCTGAAAGAATTTATAGCTTGCATAAAAAGCATAGGATGATAAGAAAAATGCAAAACTGATTCCACAAATTAAACTCAGACGAGGGACAGTTGGTGTTAAGGGGGGGAAAACTCTAAGCAACTAGTATGTGAAAACACGAAAAAGTTCAAATCCACAATCTCTGCCACTTGAACTGGAATTTTCACACAACCGGCAAAGGTTAAAAAAGGGACTGTGGATGCACCCACAAAGCACTCCTTCCTACGAGATGGTGTGAAGGCATGAGGTTTATTGATGATGCTATATGACTTGGAGTCATCACTAGCCAGGTATCTCGGATTCTACAGTTGGATACACAACATAGGACCACAAGGTGCCAAGGGCTCAAGAACTCCCTGGATTTGAGTGACTCTTGCAATTAGTCTGCTACCATGGATTCCAGGTAAGGGCCTCGAAGACAAAGAAGGGGTTAGGCACCCTTCATCACCCGTACAAACATACAACCTTTACTTTGTGGGATTTAGGGATTTTAGGGAATTGAAGCTCTAGAGTTATTTGTTTGACTCAATTGCGGTCAAGAACCAAAGACGGGGATGATTATCACTTCATTCAACTACAATCAAGAACTGAAGATGAAGATTCTTACTTGTATTAAATGTGGTCAAGGACCGAGGGGAAGATGGATTATTGCTCGACTCAACTGTAGTCAAGAACCGAAGATGAGGATGCTAGCTTATTTCAATTGTGGTTAAAAACTGGGGAGAAGATGGATTATTGCCAATGTTGTTAAATCACATATGCGATCGTGTGCGATTGCATATGCCTATGCGCATATGCGATCGCATAATCGCATATGCGGTCACACATTTTATTTTTTTTAATTTCAAAAAATTTAAAAAAAAAATCAAAAAAATAGGGATAAATTAAGAAAAAAAAATGAATAAATTATTATATGTCATTGGCCCTTGCAATACATTTAATTTAAGTAAAATAAAATCAATTACATAATGAATTAAATATTAAGCCATCATTCATCAACAATTCCACATTCTACAATATAGTTAACTTAACATTTAACAAATATGAAATATCAACATTCAACATTCAATACTACATCAACAATCAACATCAACACAGTTAGTAAACAAAATGAAGAAGTTAGTTGTTTATTATTCATCTGATCATATATTATATATACAATGATCAATTTGCCATTGTGTCATATCACCACCACCACCATCATCACCTTCTTTCACATACACTTCTTCTTTCATTGCTTCATTATCTGTATATACTAATACTTCATCAACATCCACTAGTGGATCTTCAGTTTGATCATTATCACCATCTTCAGTGGATCTTTAACGGGTTGACGACTACTACTCACCCCTCAGCTCCCCCCATCCTTCGCCTTCGAGTGGTACCTTCACCAAGTGTCGATCCATATGCGGCATTTTCAACTTCCGCTCATGTCAAGTCTTCTCCAGCAAATATTGGGTCCTCCGTCTCTACGAGCCACTCGTTATCTACATCCAACTCATCTAAGCAGATAAAGTCAAAGAAATCAGACTTTTCTTTCCTAGTTTGGAATCTCTCTCACAATTTTTTATCATATTGAACGAAAACCAAATCATTGAGTTTTTTCTGCTCAAGGCAATTCCTTTTCTTGGTATGAATCTGCATGAAAGAAAGCACATTTGGCATTAGCTATTTAGGTAATTAATTTAGTTTAAGCCTTATATTAAAAAATTGAAGTTTACAATTACTAAACTTACTACCTCAAACACGCTCTAATTGCGCTCGCAACCACTAACAAAACACATGAGTCCAAGAATCCTCATAGCCAGCTTCTTTAAAACTGGATCCTTCCTGTTCGGGTCCACTCCATAGGCAACCCACCACTCAACTGAGAAAAATAGTTTAAATAGGTTAGAGACACTTTGTAAAAAAACTATTTGTAAGATACTAAAACTGACATTCATAGTAGTACTTACTGAGTAATTTCATTGTCCAATGCCTAATTACGATATTCCTTGAGAAGATCCCCTCACTCTTTATATAGAAGTAAGCAAAGTTGAGATATTATTCTATTCTTCTCTAACTGGAATCATTCTTTCCAAAACATCAATAAATCCAACCATATGCATAGTAAGTGCTTCTGCTGGATTAGCAGAAACGAATAAACAAGGTGGGTTAAAGATGTAAGCAGTCAAATATAATGCGAATGACATTTGGCTGCCCCATCTTCTATATATAATATCTAAAATTAGCTTGTAATCATAGTCTCTATAATTAAAATGGTGCATGATCTTATTTTTCGCTCTCTCTATCGCATCATATATGTAGCTCATTGCAGGCTTCTCATCCCCGTCCACCAATCGTAACACAGTGATAAAGGGCTCCGATGCTTTTAACACCTTTACCACTTGTCTCCAAAAACTTTGCGAAAGGATTGCTTGTTGAACCTATTTCCCTTCAACCTTCTTTGACCAAGGCCCACTTGTAAAATCGGCCGGCATTAAAAAGCTTTTAAGATCTAATTTTTTTGCATGTAATCTTTGTAGTGTTAAAAAGGCTGTAACGAAATGCGTGATTGTTGCACGTAGCAAGTTACCCCCAATGTGTTTTCTTATTCAACTGAGAAGAAGGGCATGTTTGTACATAAAGACCGTAATACTTCTAGCCCTTCCAATCACACTTATAAATAACCTACCTATATCTCCTAACATAAGATCAACACAATGGGCCACATAAGGGGTCCAAAATAAACGATGTCTTTTCTCCATAAGAAGACGTCCGACCATTACATACAAGGCTGCGTTGTTTGTAATTACTTGTATAACATATTCCTTACTTATTTCCTCAACTACATTATCTAATAAACTAAACAAGTATTCTCCTATGTGTGAATGGCCCGATGCATCCACAGACTTCAAGAACATTATCTCGGCTGGACAATTTACAAAAAAGTTAATGAGAGACTGACCAAATCTATCGGTCCATCCATCGGCCATTAATGAACACCCATATGTTTTCCACGATTCCTTATATTCAATAATAAAGGATCGTGTATATTCAACTTCAGTTTTCAAGCATGCGTCCCTCATTTCGTGATATAAAGGAGGTTTAAGCTCAAGTCCAAATTAACCTATAGCCTCAACCATTACTTTGAAGCTTCTCGATTTAATGGCGTTAAAAGTAATGCCGGTTTAGTAAAACCACTTAGCAATATATTGAATAGTGGTTTTTCTATTTTTGTTCATACAGGTTCTCTAAAGTTGTTTGAGCCGGCCCTTTACCTCGACCCCTTTAGTCAATCACATCCTCGGGGTATGGTCTACACCATCTATCCATAAACACATGCCCTCAGGCTCTTTTCGAGACCGTTGGTTGTACTTGTGGTCTAGACCCGCCTCTCAAAGTAAGGGGAGTGGGACTAACTTCATTTACATTAACTACGTTTATATCTCCATATGCTTCTTGTTCTAAATATTCCTCCTGACGTAGAGCACTATCGCATCTCTTTCTTGACTATTTTTTCATATACTCCATGATCTCCCTTCGAATTTTTAAAGTAATTTTGTCGCATGCTTTTGCATTTAACCTCAATTAATGTGCAAAGTGTTGCTTGTGCCTTGCAATGCCACCGAAACCCACATAACCACACAACTCACATATTATACACAACTCACATACTATGTGAGTCTAATCCGAAACACTACGGTAGTGCCAATACTTCCAACCCGGGTCATTCGACTTGGGTTTCAAAGAGGAAGATTGGGAAGAAGACATTATGTTGGTGGTGCGTGTATTGATTGCTAGTAGCCTAGTACTAAAAAGTAACTAAAAATTAAACTAAAAAGTAAAAACTAAAGTAAGAGACTAAGAGGGAGAGGGAGGGAGAGTTACACACACACACTTACACTAGTAGTAGACTAGTAATAGAAACTAGAAAGTGAGAGGAAAAAGAAAAGAAGATAGAGAGAGAGAGAGAGAGAGTTGAGTTACACTTGTAGAAAGGGAGAAGAAAAGGGGAGAGAGAGAGAGTTGAGTTACACTTGTAGACATGTAGTAAAAGAGAGGGGAGAGAGAATTACACAAACAAAATTACAATTACAAATTTAAAAAGAGGTTCCAAATTCTTCAATCTTCACTTCTTGTCTAAGTTGTCTTCACTTTTGCCTCGAGTCTTTGACCCTTAAGTCTTGATCTTGATTCTAGAATTATATAGAATGTAGAGTTGTAAAGTTATGTTATTGTAAGTTATAAGTTGTAACACTAAGTCACTAACACAACACTAACTTGTAACTTATAACTTGTAACAAAGTAACAAACTAAAAAAAAATGTTAGAAGTTGTTAAAAAACTTAGAACTTGGATATGATTATGAAACTTTAAGAGAGAATGAAATATAAAGAGAGATAGAAAGAGAGACAGAAATTAGAAAGAGAGAGTGGTGGGTGTGTTGTGTGAATATTTATAACTTAGAAAAATTAGAAACTAGAAGGAGAGTTCAATTCAATGGATGATGAAGAACTTGGTTGTCTTGTAATGTCTCTTGAATCTTGATTCTTGAATCCTTATAGATGTATATACTTGTCCCTTAATTGAAACTTCAATTTTGAAAGAAATATGAATGGAGGAGTAGAGTTTGAGGCTCAGAATTGTGTAAGAGAGTGTAAGAGAGCAAAATAGAGATAGAGAGAGTTTGAGCTTTGAGTACATGTAGGAGTGCTTAGAATCCTTTTTATAGAGAAAAAATTAGGATTTAAAAAAAAAAAAAAAAATCCAACAGTCATATTTCTAACCGTTGGCAACTATGTGATCGCATATGTTGTATACGATCGCATACATCGCATATGCAATTGCATATCATCAGACATATGGCATATGCGAATGTGCGATCGCGCATGACAACGTTGATTATTGCTTGTCAAAAAATAAGGAAACAACAATAAGACCGACTCTCCATTTCCCATGTACCAAGATCCAAGGTTACGGCAAGGCACCAAGCATTCATCGGGTAGGATCATTAAGTAAAGAAAAGAAGCATAGACGTATAGCAAGAAAGTGTATGACAAGGAAGATGTTGTAGCATATAAATGTAAAGTATAAAGATGTGAGAGACCACGAGCATTAAAGATGTGAGAGGGGAAAGATGAATACAAACACTTCCATTAAAATTTTGATGGGAGGTCTTAAATCCCAACCCTAGTCCACAAGACTTAGACAACTAGGATGGCTTGAATGACTTAAATGTATGGCTTTGATGGATTGGATGGGTAAGGCGAGTTGGATTGGGGTGGCTAAAGTGGGTAGCTAGGGCTCAAGCCATGGCTAGAATGGCTAGGTTAGGCACTCTCTCTTTGATGCGGGACGATGGAAACTAACCTAGGATGCAAGATGAGAGATCAATTACGCATTAATTTCAACAATCGACATGTAAAATCAAACATATCCACAAAATAGATTTAGAAATTCAAATTTGTAACACAAAGGTCCTAGGTTATCACATATACGGTGCAAGAAAACATAAAATAATTCAAGAGTAGCCCATTTGAAAGTAGGGACTTCCAATCCAGCGTTGGTAGTGCAACAACCACGTGAATAAACAATGATGTAAGTAAAATTCTGATTTGGGAAAGGTTTTTCAAAAAATTCAAATTTAGTTAGGATTTTAGGTTAACAAATTGAGTTTTGGAAATTAAAGTCCTAGGTGTTTAAAGGATATAGGAATGAGGTAAGGTTGGAAGGAGATTAAGGAGGGAAAAGATACGAAACGGGGCCCACACGTGAAGGTCCATACAGACGCACACACGTGCGTGCGTACATGCAGGTGGGTCTACGCGTGGATGGGTAGGGAGAATGAAGAAAAGGGATGGACTGGATTAAGATTTTGACAAGTTTACAAAGGTTGTGATGGAAAGAAAAGGATGAAGAAAAGAGAAGCAGAGGAATACATTGTTGAAAAAGATAAAGAAGAAGAATGCACATTGGGAAATACACCACCAAACAAGCATCTATGCCTCCATAATTCAATTAGAAAGGAGGGTTTCTCAAAAACCCTAAAACACAAATAGGAAAACACCTTACAAAAGAAAGCCTTCTTTTTTTTTTCTTTTCAAAAACACTCCACTAGGGTTGGATGTCCAAGTAGTGATGAAAGAGAAGGCAATGGGTGGAAAGTCTAATAAAGACCATGGGCTAGGGACGGGGTCAAGGACACCATCATCTGGGATAGGAGAAATGTTTGTAGGAGGGCTAGAAGATGGATGTGTGGGTCCGTCACAAGGCACTAAGGTCCTCCACGTTGAATGTTGCGTTAATGCGCATGTCAGATGGAAGATCCACCACATGCATTAGGGCCCACTCTTGTCAAAATTTTATATGGACCTGCATTGGAGCATGCAATTTCCTCACGGTTTCTTGTGGGAATCATTAGAGCCTAACATAGACCATGACATAGCCACCCACCTGAAACTCCTTAAACCTACAATGCGAATCTGCAGAGATTTTATAATGTTGATTACTAGCATGAATGGGCTTCTTGATCTCACTATACAAGTCATTAATATGCCGTGCAAATGCTTCTATGGACTCAGATGGCCTATGTGAAACAGACATGGATATGAGATCTATACACGCTCTAGGCTTGTACCCAAATACTATCTCAAATTGACTTATTTCCATGGACCTATTGATGGAATTATTGCATGCAAACTCGCCTATGGGCAAAACCCTATCCCAAGTCCTAATATGGTCTTCCACCAGACATCGTAACAGATTCCCTAAGCTTTGATTAACAACCTTCGTCTGCCATCAATCTAATGACTGTATGCCGAAGAGAATTGCAACTTGGTTCTCATCATGTGCCATAGAGTTAATTCATAAACTGCACATCTCGATCTGACACAATGGTATTTGGCCAACCATGCAAACAAACTACCTCCCCAAAGAATCTCTTAGCCACATTAGTGGCATCAAACTTTTTAGAACATGGGAGAAAGTAAGCCATTTTCAAAAAACAATACACAACAATAAAAATGGAATCATACTTTTTAATTGTCTTGGGAAGGCCAAGCACAAAATCCATGCTAATATCAATCCATGGGGCGTAGGGGACTGGTAAAGGTGTATATAAACTGATGTTTTGCTTCCTTTTCTTTGCTAGCTGACAAGTGCTACATTGCCCTATAATGTTATCCACGTCTAACTTGAGACTTGGCCAATAAAAATGCTCATTTGAAAAGACAATAGTCTTGTCACGCCCAAAATAACCAGCTATCTCTCCAACATAAAGCTCCCAGACAAGAAAGTCACGAAAGGACACATGAGGTATACACAATCGATCACCTCTAAACAAAAACCCACTGACCAAGACAAACTCACTACTACCTCTAAACTAACCATCTAACGACGATACGCACACCTCTCCAAAATATGGACAACTAGTATAATCTTCCTTTAAACACACAAACCCAATGACTTCAATGCTCATGGAGTGAAGTAACACAACCCTATGCAACCCTACGCATCAGCAAGTTTATTCTCAACTACAGCCTTGTGCTTCAACACAAAAGTGTACTCCTGGAGAAATTAAACCTACTTGGAATGCCTCGGGTTCTTTTGCAAGTTGAGATAGCACAAAGCCTCATGGGTAGAGAATAAGACAAACTCCTATGGTAATAAATATTGTCGTTAATGGCATAAGGACTGCACCACCGCATAGAATTCCTTATCATAGGTAAAATATTTTTGCTTTGCTTCATTCAATTTTTCTCTAAAGAAAGCAACAAGGTGTCTTTCTTGACTAAGGAATTCACATATACCTACACCATACGCATCACAAGCAACCTCAAAAACCTTGGAAAAATCTAAAAGTCGCATGACAAGAGCTTTAATCATCTTAACCTTAATCTCCTTAAACGCCCTAAAAGCTACTTTAGTCCATTGGAACTCATCTTTTTTAATGCAATCGGTAATGGGAGCCATGATGGAAGTAAACCATCTATAAAAGGTGGCTAAGCTGTGGAAGCTATGCACCTCATGAATATTACGCAGCTCAGGCCAAATGACTATGGCCTTGACTTTCTCGAGATCCGCAGACATGCCCTCAAATAACACGATAAAACCTACGAAGATGATACTATCAGACAAAATGAACACCTCTTGAGGTTGGCATACAATGTATCTGCCTTAAGGATCCCACATATGGCTCAAATGGTGGACATGTTATTCCTTAATCATGCTATAAATAAGAATGTTATCAAAGTACACGACTAGAAACTTCCCCATGAAGGGCTCAACACCTAGGTCAACACTCACATAAATGTAATTGGAGCATTGGTCAGCCCAAAAGGCATAACTAGCCACTCGTACAACTCATCATTCATCTTAAAGACCATTTTTCACTCATCACCTAAGTGAATACGAATCTTGTGATACCCACTCTTGAGGCCCATTTTGGAAAAAAAAAATTGTGGCATTGGCCATCATGTCCAACATATCATCAAGACGTGGTATATGAAACTAATACTTAACGGTAATATTGTTGCTGGCTCTACCGCATGCCATTCTTCTTGGGCATCAAAAGAGCAAGCACGGCGCATGGACTCATGCTCTCCTAAATGAACCCTTTCCTAAGAAGCTCATCAACTTGCTTCTTGAGTTTTGCATGCCCCGTGAGGTTCATTCTATAATGAGGAAGGTTTGAAAGAGTTGACCCAGTGACAAGATCAATGGCATGTTGAATGTCCCTCATAGGTGGAAGCTCATCCGAGAGGTCGTCAAGAAATATATCATTGAACTCATCCATTACCGAAATCACCTCACTAAGCAACTCTACACCAACCTGAGGGGTAGCCTCTTTAGTCACGAGGGTATACACCTCTGTATCCTCCTTAGTCTCTCTTTCAAATCCTTTTGCATTAATGAAGTGAAGAAACTTAGGTTTAGACTTCCTCGAAGTTAGAAAATCACCCTTCTTGGTGGTCTCCTTTTCCAATATGCTCTTAGGTGAAAAAGGACCAATCTAATTTTCTTGCCCTCAAACATAAATGTAAAAATATTCGAGCAACCAAATATTATAACATCCAAGTCAAATAACCCAGGCCTACCTAAGATGGTGTGGCCGACATCTATGGGAACCACATCGCATCACAGTGAATCCTTATACAACCCAAACTAAATGGGGATACAACATGAGAGCAGAATGAAGGACTCATCAACCCACAACACTCTGTAGAGCCAAGGGTGAGACTCAACTTCAAACCCAATTGACTCACGGTATTGGTAGAGACTACATTGGCACAACTGCCACTGTTCATGATCACTTTATAATTCTTTTCTCCACAATTGGTATAAGTATAAAAGATCATGTTCCTACACCAATCATCATTTTCTTTAGCTTGGGTAAAGGCGCATTTAACTATTGCAAAAGTGTGGGTCTCTTGATCATCAAACTCCCCATCACTAGGACCAATATCAAGCTTCCTCTACGTTACAATTGTCCTTGGCATCCTCATCTACCTCATTTATCATAAAAGTTTTACCTCTTTCTTTGTTCAGGCATTCCCTTGCGAGATGACCATAAACATTACAACAGTAACACTGTATGTGCTCACTTCCCTTTGAACTAGTGCTGACCCTTTGAACTAGCGCTGACTAGATCCTTACCTTTAACATCTCTGTTATAGGTGGGAGCACCAATTGGGGCTTTGGTTTGGCTCCCAAAGTTAGGTCTAGCTCCCAGAGGAGCAACCCTACCACTAAAATCATAAGACCCAAACCGCTTCATGGCCGATTGCACTAGATATTGTTCAAGCTTCTCTACTATAAGTTAAGCCTCCTCTAGTGTACCACCATCATGAGAGATGAGCTTACACCTGATCTCATGGCATAAGCCCATCCTAAAACAATACGGGATCACAGTAGGAGACTCATTGACATCACATAAAATCATATAATCCTCGAATCTCTCGATGTAATCCGATATAGGCATTGACCTTTACCTCAAGGATTGTCATTGATCCAAAAGGCGATCACAGTAGGAGAGTAAGACGTATTTTTCTTTAAGTTCTTTCATCCCAACCCATGATGTAATGGGTTCATCTCAACAGCAACATTGTCATGTGTGATCGCACATTCTCATATGCACACACATGTGCACAGATCGC
This sequence comes from Magnolia kwangsiensis, assembly GCA_037074715.1. NCBI lineage: Eukaryota > Viridiplantae > Streptophyta > Magnoliopsida > Magnoliales > Magnoliaceae > Magnolia > Magnolia kwangsiensis. The sequence goes on along the minus strand of CM073589.1, from coordinate 80,506,706 downwards.
ATATGCGACAGTGGCATATGCGATCACTACACATGTAATCGCATATGCCACATGTGCGATGATATGCGATCGCATAGTTGCCAACAGTCAAAAATCTGACCATTTTCTAACCGTTGGAAATTTATATATATATATATATATATATATATATATATATATATATATATATAATCCTTGACTTTTTTCTCTATAAAAAGGAATTATAAGCACTCCTACATGTACTCAAAGCTCAAATTCTCTCTATCTCTATTTTTCTCTCTTACACAATTCCAAGCTCAAAACTCCACTCCTTCATCCATATTTCTTTCAAGATTGAAGTTTCAATCAAGGGACAAGCACATACAACTATAAGGATTTAAGAATTAAGATTCAAGAGACATTACAAAACAACCAAGCTCTCCATCATCCATTAAATTGAACTCTCTTTCTAGTTTTTAATTTTTCTAAGTTATAAATATTCACACAACACACCCACCACTCTCTCTTTCTATCTCTCTTTCTATCTCTCTATCTAGTTTCTCTCTCTTTCTATCCCATTCTCTCTTAAAGTTTCATAATCATATCTAAGTTCTAAGTTTTCTAACAACTTATAACATTTTTTTTAGTTTGTTACTTTGTTACAAGTTACAAGTTAGTTTTGTATTACAACTTACAACAACACAACTTTACAAGTTTACATTCTACATAATTCTAGAATCAAGATCAAGACTCAAGGACTCGAGGCAAACGTGAAGACAACTTAGATAAAAAGTGAAGATTGAAGAATTTGTAACCTCTTTTTAAATTTGTGATTGTAATTTTGTTTGTATGTAAATCTCTCTCCCCCTCTCTTTTACTAGAAGACTACAAGTGTAACTCAACTCTCTCTCTCTCTCTCTCTCTCTCTCTCTCTCTCTCTCTCTCTCTCTCTCTCTCTCTACTCTTAGTCTCTTACTTTAGTTTTTACTTTCTAGTTACTTTTTAGTACTAGGCTACTAGCAATCAATACACACACCACCAACATAATGTCTTCTTCCCAATCTTCCTCTTTGAAACCCAAGTCGAATGACCCGAGTTATAAGTATGGTCACTACCATAGTGTTTCGGATAAGACTCGCATAGTATGTATGTAGGTTTATGGGTTCCGATGGCATTGCAAAGCACAAGCAACACCTTACACATTTACCGGAGTTAATTGCAAAAGCATGCAACAAAATCACTCCAAAAATCCGAAGGGAGATCATGAAGTAAATGAAAAAATAGTCAAGAAAGAGATACGATAGTGCCTTACCTAAGGAAGAATATTTGGAACAAGATACATATGAAAATATAAACATAGTTAATGTAGATGAAGCTAATCTCACTCCCCTACTTCGACAGGCCAGTCTAGATTACAAGTACAACCAACAGTCTCGAAAAGAGCCCGAGGGAATGAGCCCATGAATAGATGATATAGACCACACCCTGAGGATGTGATCAACTAAAGGGGTCGAGGCAAAGGGTCGACTCAATCAACTTTAGAGAACCAGTATAAACAAAAAGATAAAAAAACCACTAAGTGATTTTACCAAACCGACATTGCTTTCAACGTCGTTAAATCGAGAAGCTTCAACGTAATGATTAAGGCTATAAGTCAATTTGGACCTGTGCTTAAACCTCTTAATATCATGAAATGAAAGAGACATACCTCAAAACTAAAGTTAAATATACACAATCCTTCATAACTAAATATAAGAAATCGTAGAAAACATATGGATGTTCACTAATGGCCGATGGATGGACCGATAAATCCGGTCGGCCGCTTATTAACTTTTTGGTAAATCATCCAGCTGGGACAATGTTCTTGAAGTCCGTGGATACATCAAGTCATTCACACACAGGAGAATACTTATTTAGTTTACTAGATAATCTAGTTGAGAAAATAGGTGAGGAATATATTATACAAGTAATTATAGACAACGCGGTCTCATATATAATAGTCGGACGTCTTCTTATGGAGAAAAAGCGTCGTTTATTTTGAACCCCTCGTGCGGCTCATTATGTTGATCTTATGTTAAAAGATATAGGTAGATTATTTATAAGTGTGATTGGAAGAGCTAAAAGAATCACAGTCTTTATGTACAAACATGTCATTCTTCTCAGTCGAATGAGAAAACACATTAGGGGTAATTTGCTACATGCAGCAGTCACCCATTTCGCTATATCCTTTTTAACATTACAAATATTACATACAAAAAAATCAAAACTAAGAAGCTTTGTAGTGTTGGCCAATTTTACAAGTGGGCCTTAGTCAAAGAAAGCTGAAGGGAAACAGGTTCAACAATCAATCCTTTCGCAAAATTTTTTGGACACAAGTGATAAATGCGATGAAAGCATCCGAGCCCTTAGTAACTGTGTTGTAATTGGTGGACGGAGATGAAAAACTTGCAATGGGCTACATATATGATGTGATGGAGAGAGTGAAAAAAAAATCATGAACCATATTAATTATAGAGACTGTGATTACAAGCTAATTTTAGATATTATAGATAGAAGATAAGGTAGCCAAATGTCATCTACATCATATTCGGCTGCTTACATTCTTAACTCATCCTGTTTATTTGCTTCTACTAATCCAGCAGAAGCACTTACTATGCGTATAGTTAAATTTATTGATATCTTGGAAAGAATGAGTACGGATAAAGAAGAACAGAGTAAGATCTCAACATACCAAAAGTGAGAAGATCTTCTCAAGGGATATCGTAATCAGGCATCGAACAATGAAATTATCCAATAAGTAATACTATGAATGTCAGTCTTAGTGTCTTATAAATAATTTTTCTACAAAGTGTCTCTAATCTACTTAAACTATTTTTCTCATCTGACTAATAGGTTGCCTATGTAGTGGACCCGAACAGGAAAGATCCAGCTCTAAAGAAACTAGCTATGAAGATTATTGGACTCACGTGTTCTGCAGTGGTTGCGAATGCAATTGAAGCACGTTCGAGGCAGTAAATTTAGTAATTGTAAACTTCAATTTTTTATTGTAAGGCCTAAATTAAATTAATTACATAAATAGCTAATGTCAAATACGCTTTCTTTCATGCAAATTCATACTAAGAAAAGAAATCGCCTTGAACAAAAAAAACTCAATGACTTGGTTTTCATTCAATATAATCAAAAATTGCAAGAACGATTACAAACTAGGAAAGAAAAGTCTAGTTTCTTTGACCATATCTGCTTATATGAGTTGGATGCAGATAACAAGTGGCTCGTAAAGACGAAGGACCCGGTATTTGCTGGAGAGGACCTGACATGGATGCAAGTTGAAGATGTCGCATACGAATCGACACCTGGTGAAGGTACCACTCGAAGGCGAAGGATGGGAGGAAGTCGGGAGTCGAGTAGTAGCCGTCAACCCGTTAAAGAGATTGAGGAGATGGAAGAAGGAGATAATGATAATGATCAAGCTGAAGATCCACCATTAGACATCAATAAAGTATTAGTATATACAGATGATGAAAAGACGGAAGAAGAAGTGTATGTAGAAAAAGGAAATGACTCGGATGATGATGGTGAGGTTGTGATGGTGGTGATATGCCACAATGGCAAATAGATCATTGTATATAGTATCTGATTAGATGAATAATAAATAAACGACTTCTTCATTTTTTTTACTAAGTGTGTTAATGTTGATTGTTGATGTAGTGTTGAATGTTGATATTTCATATTTGTTAAATGTGAATTTTTCTTAATTTATCCCTATTTTTCTGATTTTTTTAAATTTTTTGAAAAAAATTGTTTTAAAAAAAAATTGTGTGATCGCATATGCAATCGCACACGATCACATATGTAATTTAACAACATTGTTCAACAGCACTCTGCCTTCCACTCTATATTGGTACAGAATAACTTGGCTTGATCCATCAATTTTAATCTTAACAAACCTCACTTGACAACAATCTGACATGTCATGCCATTCAAAGAAGTGGTCCATGTCAGCTAACCAGTCAAAGAAATGCTTTGCGTTCAAGTGACCATCAAAATTGGGAGAATCAACTTTGACGCTCTTCATAACCCATTCCTCAGGGTCGTAACGATCCTGTGACTCTCTACGGGGCGCATGGGCGCACGATCCTACATGACCTACTCCCTAACCAAAGTTCCTATTACGATCTCTAATGGGTTCTAATGGGGACTGGACCCTGCTCAACTAGATCCTCATCCGCTGGCTCTCCTGCCTGAGACGGTGGGGTACTATCAGAGGTAGCCTCCAGGCGCATGATACATTGATTGTTGGCAGTCAATTGCGCAATAGTAGTCCTATTATGCATCTCAATGGGCATCTCAATGGCCGTCAAACGACAGTTAATCTTTTTTTTTTTTCAAGGGTAACGGGAAATATATTGAAAATAAAAGAAGAATAGGGAGGAAAAAATAAGATTTGCTGAGATAGCAGACAACCCTAACAACTTAGAAAATGAAGGTGCTAATCCTTCAGACAATTTACATTGACCACCCATTCGAAAATTAGGCTTTTGGCCCTGGAGCAAACAACTTCTACGGAGGAAGACTTGTCATTAAAGCATCTGTCGTTCCTTTCTTCCCAAACAGACCACCAAATAACAGGGATCACCAATCTCCAAATACACTTTCTGTTTTTTCCTAGCTTGAACCCATGCCACGACGACAAGAGGTTAAGGGTAGAGTTAGGAATACACCAGCTGATTTTGAAACGTTTACAAAAATCTGACCAAACTTGAGCGATAAACGAACAATGAACGAGTAAATGGTCCACCGTTTCTTCTTCTTTCATGCAGCACAAACAGACATTGACGATTTGCATTCCCCTCTTTCTAACCAGCCAGCCAAAACAGACTTGTTCGTGTTTGCAAACACTAAACGACCCTAATGAGAGACAACCTAACTAAATATATATTATATGATGAATGCAGTGCAAAAATCAAATTTAATAATGCTCAATGTGATACTATATGCTGCACATGTATTTTGTGTATGATGACCTTTAGTACCTTAAACCTTATGGACAGCCCTAAAATGATTCTAATAAGACTAAACCTAAAAATTCAATAACTAAATATCTTAAAATCACTAAATTTGAAAACTCCAACAATATAGGACTTTGAAAATACCCAAAAAGAAAATTCAGCAAGCCAAATCAAAAAATTTGGCAAGCTATATGCAATTTATATGCTCTACTATAGGTATGGAAATTTTGTCGAACACCTCCCCTACGCCAGACCTAGGCTCGATGTAGGACGATGGAAACTAACCTAGGATGCAAGATAAGAGATCAATTACGCATTAATTTCAACAATCAACATGTAAAATCAAACATATCCACAAAATATATTCAGAAATTTAGATTTGTAACACAAAGGTCCTACGTTATCAAATACATGATGCACAAAAATATAAAATAATTCAAGAATGGCCCAATTGGAAGTAGGGACTTCCAATCTAACATGGGTAGTACAACAACCATGTAAATAAACAATGACGTAAGTAAAATTCTGATTTGGGAAAGGTTTTACAAAAAAATCAGATTTCGTTAGGGATTTAGGTTCACAAATTGAGATTTGGAAATCGGAATCCTAAGGGTTTAAAGGATATTGGAATGAGGTAGGGTGGGAATAAGATCAAGAAGGGAAAGGATACGAAATAGGGCCCACATGTGAATGTCCGTACGAACGCACGTGCGAGCAACCAGGTCCACACATTGGTGGGTAGGGAGAAAGAAGAAAATGGATGGATTGGATTAGGATTTTGACATGTTTAGAAAGGTTATGGAAGGGAAAGAAGGGGGAAAAAAAAAGAACAGGAATACCTTGTTGGAGAAGAGAAAGAAGAAGAATGTCTTGGGGAATCAACCACTAAATAACATCTATCCTTCCACAATTCAATTAGAATGAAGGGCTTCTCACAAACCCTAAAAAATAAAGAGGAAAACACATTCACAAAAGAAAGCCTTCTTTTTTTTCTTCTCAAAAATACTCCACAAGCATGCTTAGCTCTTAAGAAATTCATCTTCCTTCAATTGTGAGAAAATGCCTTCCTTTGTGGGGGGTAATAAATTTTGTTGATTTTCCAACATAAAGAGGTAGTGAGAAATGGTTTCCCACCGATTCCCACAAAAAAGTCTTCACAAACAATAGAAAATTTGTTTCATGGGTAAATGATGTTTCCTTTACTTTCCATGAATCCAAACAAGCCATAAGGTAAAGCATTTCATACTTATGTTACCTAGATTCATGTTTGGGTGTCTAGTACTTGAAGGACATGATAGTGTAATCCTCCATATTGAGGAAATTTAGGATGCAGGACAAGAAGGAGTGACATGTTTATTTGGTTTTTTGAGATGTTATTAATAGAAGACATGGTTATGAATGATAAAATCAACAAACAAAGAGGTTAGGATAGTTAGATCAATTTGATATTAAGGACAAGCACCACATGTACAGTGGCAATGTGCAAATGTACAAAACCGATAATGCTCTGGTGGTGAAGCAAATAATTTCATAAAAAAAAAAAAAAAAAAAAAATTGTAGACATAAGAAACAGCTCATCAATATCCCATACTAATGCCATATCATGTTAACCCGAGTACTCCAAAAAGATCCAAATATTATAGTATCGTAGGGTCACTCTCCACCTCAATGAAATATATTCTCTAAAGTAGGAGAAGGCTAACCCCACCCCAAGGAATAGTAGTGGTGGAAGAGAAGAGCAAGAAATACTTAATGGAGCCATCCTTGTATCAAAGCTGATCTTAATGAAAGGATGGTGCTAAGAAATTTCATTCAATTGTAAACTTGGAAGACAATTATCACCAGAGAAAAACGAGTCAATGTCAACTCCATACCATTCAAAGAAAAGAAAAAAGAAAAAAACTATATCGAATGTTTTCATTCAATTGTTGTAAATGGTCCTAGAATCCTCTAATTGTTGATTATGGCACATCAAAAAGCTCTTAAATTAAATGCTTCTTGATCAAGTAGCACAGCTAGTCTGATGGTTTTCAGATTTCCAACCATTAGGATATGGTACCCAAAAAGCGTGTATGACCAAAAGCATTACTAATTTGAGAAAACCCCAAAATTACTACCTATGCTATATGTTGCACACATCAGCAGATGGATGCCAATAATTACCATTTCAGTATCTATTTCATACATGCTCCCATACCAAGATCATCCCAATTGGAAGAAAGTAACAAATTCAGAGAGGAGGTTATAGGGCAACAGAAATTTCACAGTACAAAATGCATTGGATAAAACAGGTGAAAATTAATTGAACAGTCAGAAGCATATAGCAAAACAGGTAGAAAATGAACAAATGTTAGATACATATAAATCTGTTATTAGTCTGAATATTTGCGGCAAGTAAATGAGCATAAATATAATGAATGATCTAGTAAGAACATCTCTTGCCAATTGCCATAACACGTTTCAAAGCCCTTTCCACTGGATAGTGGGCCCAGCTTGGAATATTGAGGATGGTTGGTTTTGGGGCATTGTGGATCTGGATTCAACTATGGAAAGCACCCTGATCAAGTGACCTGGTCTGTATGATATTTAGCATTGGAAATGGATAGTTGGACACAATTACATGAAATTGTCCATTCTGTGAGTTGTTGATGAGACTGCAAGGATCATCTGATCGGGTCAATTTTGTACATTAGCTTTTACCAACCAATGGTGAACAATCAGCCATCTGTGAAAACATCTATAAGGAGACATCGCACCTTCGCCAAATCTCGGTAAAGCTTCTTAGCTGTTATAGCCAACGCATCCCGTTCACTTGTCAGCCTCATCTTCAAAGACATAATAAAGTCAAAAAATCGAGAGAGAGAGAGAGAGAGAGAGAGAGAGAGAGAGAGATGTTATTAGTCTAACAACATTTCCCAAAGAAAATCATCAGAGTCCAGCACCATTCAAATGCCCACATTGTCATCTAGGGCTTCCCGCAAACGTGTGTCAGACTCCCGCAACGCGTCCTCGAGCTGGGACAGCCGCTCCTGCAACTCATGTGCCATGTGATCCTTGTCCACAATCTTCTGCCGCAGACCTGCAGCCTCAGACTCTAGCCTCGATACACGGGAGGCAATTGCCATCGACGTGATCTTCCGTGCCAGATCGAGCTGATCGTATGGATCCGTTGGGATGACGGACAGGATCTCGTCAGGGAGATGGAAATCAGCACTGGCAATGCTGCTGCTGTAATTGCAGCAGCCGCTCTGCGTCATCTTTCCGCCCTAAAATGGAAAACCTAAGGGTGATTTTGAAATGGGCATTCGAGAGAGAGAGAGAGAGAGAGAGAGAGAGAGAGGAGGAGGAGGAGGAGGAATTTGAAGGAAAAAGAGAGAGGTGGGGGTATTTATAGGAAGTGTGGTTGAAGGTGGGATTTTCACGAGTTAAAAACTTCTCGGGACTTTTTTTTCCCCCCAAAAAGGATTTGTAAGGAGGGCCTTTTTGGTCGAGAACGAAAGAGGGTAAGTAGGTTTAGCCAATCGCGCATGCCCACCACGCCCGCACAAGTGCCAATTTACACGCTATGCTTGATCCTATTCGTTCATTTGATGCGCGTTCTAACACCTGCTCAAGGAATCCATATAGCACAAAGCTCGGTGGGGCTATGTGATACACGAACTGAGTTAGCTCAGTTAACTCGATCGACTTGACTCAAAAAGCCCGACTCGGATGAAACTAGATTTGAGCTGAATCAAGCTATGTTTTTTGGCACTCAAAGAATTCGAGTCTAGTCCGAGCTCGACTCGACTTGACTCAGTTTTGGGCTCGAACCCGATTTGGTTCAATTCGGTTCGAACTTAGCTTGAAACAGAGTTGACCGGCGTCCAAAAAGGTAAAACAAAAAACCCTAAACTAATTGATTTCGAGTACCCATCCATCTAAACCCCACCCAACCACTACCCTCACTCCTCTCTCTCTAGGCCTCTGCATTCGACCGGCCTCACCTGACCACTACCTCTCTCCTCTCCCCTCTCTCTCTAGTCTCCAGTGTCTGATCGGCCACGCTTCGATTCAACGAGCGCCGGCAACATGCCAGCACCCACCCATTTCCGACCGGCTTTGATTTGGTGAGCACCGAGCGGCGAGCAGGCTCTCTCTCTCTCTCTCTCTCTCTCTCTCTCTCTCTCTCTCTCTCTCTCTCTCTCTCTCTCTCTCTCTCTCTCTCTCTCTCTCTCTCTCTCTCTATTTACCCCTCTTGCTCGATCGGGCAACTAGCCACTGTCGAATGTCAATGGTTGACAGACAATGGCAGCCCAGTTAACCCGGCCACTAGTCTTGTGGCTATGTCCCACTGTGTGTATATATATATATATATATATATATATATATAACTATAACATGATACAATATAATAGGTATATATATTATACATAATATATAATAAATTTGTACAAATTTAAATATATATTGAACCGAAAATTATGCTTAATTACTTATTTAATTATGTGAATATTAGAATGGTGAACGTTTATTGAACCATTTAAATTGAAAAAATATCAAAGTCCTATTTCAACCAACAAGTGTCCACAAATCAGAGGCTAGAATTGCACAACAAATATCATTTTGGCATGTCATTTAGCAAAAAAGAGCTCCACAATTTTGCCGCTTTAGTTTGAGTTAATATATCTCATGTGTATCGTGTACAATTTTTAAGCACTTGCATATCAAGCGTCATACTCTACTAAAGTACCAAATAGCTTCACATTACACTAAACACATTGAACAGCGAAAAGACTTGTAATAAGAAAATTTTGCAGTGATACTTACATCAAAGGACTTGTTCGAATTTGAATTTACACCAATGGAAGTATTGAGGCAGGGATGGTTGGATGGATGGATGTATGGGATGGTTGGGTGGGATGTAACGTCCTTAATTTTCGTTGTTTTGAATTTTTAAAAATCCTTAAATTTTTTTTAATATAATTAACTTATGTTGTCACTTACTTACTATTAATACTCGAGGTGAGCCTATACACGGGTAGTACTAATAAAGAACTGTACAAATTCGATTAATCAACCATAGGAAGCTAACGAATCCGTCGATCACTTAACATCGGGTTTATCCTTATGATTTATTCACATATGGCCTATTTTTAGTTGACTTATCACTAACAAATCAAGACAACTGTAACTAAATAAAGATATACCAAACGCCGAGACAAGTAGGGGTCGGATCTTAATCAACAAGCCAAATCAATCCAGTTACTCCTTTAGCCTAAGAACCAACGGTTTAAGGTTATTAGAATGTTTTCGCTAATTATAAATTGGTCACACTATAAACTTAACTAATTCAAATCCTAATCATTGGCAAAAAAAATCTCGCTATCCAATTCATTCCAAAAATGCTTCAATTATCCGAATAAGTTATAAACCACTCGTTAGTGGCCCACTAAATCCGAAACTATAAAATAATGTCCGTCTCACTAGGCTTGACGCCCATCGCGGGTGGTAAACCAAGATAGTGCCCATAATTACTCAACTAGAGGCAGAATCTAAGTGCTTCAAACGTGTGAATCCCGTAGGTTAAAATTTTGAACTTAAGTGAAACTAATCACTTTGTTCTTTCACGAAGTTATGACTTTCGGACAGTCGATTCATGGTCAAAGTCGGGGTACCGACTAAAGATATTTTCCCACACATCCATATAGCCACGACCCCGATTGATCATCGGTCACCATCGATCAAAGTTAGGGCTTTCTAGGTTAATCGGCACGTTTGATCATTGGATGGTTGTGTCCAAATATAGATCGCTTATTGGGACACTCATTCCATGGTTTAGATTGACTTGTACGCCTCCCAGCAAGTCCCATTGATTAGAAACAACCCCATCCAGGGTCAATATAGTGAATAAAGGGCCATTATGGTCATATGCATGTGCTATAAATATGGCATTTGAGGGCCTCCTTTACTCCCATAAAAATTCCATACCTTGTGAGAGAAAGAGAAAATGGAAAGAGGAAGAGTAAGAGATTGTGAGAGAGAGAGAAGGACCTTGGGGTTTGTAACTCATCGATCAAACCCTTTAACTTGCCGAATCCTTCTTCGAATCTATCGTCACTTGCAACTAGAGGTAAGACTTACTTTCAACCATTCGATTTCACAACTTATACCTACTTTACTTGTAATTAACAATACTTCCTTGCTTTACATTAGGAATTAGTGATTTTATCTAAATTCTCAATCCTAGGAGCTCAAAGATTGGAAATTCCCCTCTTAAGGTACAGACCATTATGCCTAGGTTTCCATTTATCGAACATCAAAAGTCTCAGTTAATGATTAGTTGTTTGTAGATAAATTTGTGTATGCTAATGTGTTAATATTTTGATTTTTACTATAATACATGTTATTGGTTGGATATGAATCTTCACATGTTTGATGAAATGCATGAATGGTGGAATGTGTTGCTTTTTCGAAGTTCATGTGCTTGATTTAATACTTAAGTGATTGTATTATTTTATACATGCTCATATGTTTGATTTAATGCCTTAGTAAACTTAGTACCCTATAGATGCTTACATGTTCGATGAAATGCTTAAGTGGTTGTGTAGTGAAACCTATGCTATAATTGTGTAATGTAGTGTTCAGTCCATAACGATACTTAGGATTGTTACGATATTAGGTTAGTTGGCTACTTGCCCGAATTAGGGTAGCCACCATAGGCTTGTTCAATCGACCCGGGTTGAACATGGACGACCGATAGTAGCTGGACTACACGGGATGCTTGCACCCAATACCAGTTGTATCGTGGTTCTCCCAAGTTAATCAAATTAGTCCACTACTCGATCGATCATATATGTTCACAATGTATGACATGACTAAATGGAATCTAAAATACCATGTTCCCAATAGATAAGTCAATTCATAACCATTAGTGCGATACGATCTCACTAAGACTCATAAGCTATGCATGGTGGTATGGGATACCGTGTTCGAGCTGTCGGCCTACGTTGGGATGACGAACCTCTCGTAAGGACCAGTGAGCACTAATAAAGGTGATAGATCATTGTTTGAAAGACCCCTATCAAATTACCTGGCTGATGGTTTCGTGAAAGAGTAGCGTTTGAATGACCCAAGCATGAATGGAATTGGGTGACAAGCCCTTTCCTTTGTAGTGGTTTGATTTTATGTGACAAGCCCACACCTCAGAACTAAGTAATCATACTCGATGTTTAGGTGACGACTCATACCGGGTCGATCCTCATACCTTTGGGTATCATGCAGTACCTTTGAAATTATTGATTGGTGACATAAAAGAGTGATACCTAAAGTTGGATCAAAGGATACTGGTAAGGAGTTGTTATGTGCGTTAACAATCCACGTGATCTGAATAAGGAGTCGTGATATAATGTCGGTATCATAGCTTCGCCAATATACTGGATGAATGGGATATAATAATTACTTGGCTAACATATGCATCAATCGTATTGCATTGGATAAGATGTGGCGATTTGGTGTTGGAGTCACGTGATAAGGGAGTGTTGTTTGGAAACAGCATGTATTATGTCATATTTTCATATGTGCATTTAACAAGAATATTTAGGAATTGTTTGATTCCTTGTTTTATCATTACCTGTGCTGAGTGGGTTGATAACATGTGTAACTTAAAACTAATGGAACCACTGAGTTAACTACTCATTCCTATCGGGGACGGTGTTTTAAAACACCAACCAGTCATTATTGTTTATACAAGTTCTACCGAGGCTTTTAGAGGGTAGACTAAAGTTGGCTTGAACTTTCGGCGTGATGCCTCGGGGGCATTGGGCAAAGCTGAAAGACCTTAATTTTATTTTAGCTCTTTGCTTTATGTGTAAATTTTGTCATATGTTCGTTGTGACTTGTATAATCCCCATTTTGGACGATCATCACTATTCTAATTGTATTTTTTACTCTTAGCCCTAAATTTCTGAATCTTTCGTTATCTCTACCTCGCTTTAATTCCGCTAAGTTAAATTGCATAACTTTGATTATCTGTGCATGAAATGAATTTGAATATGAATGAGGAGACATGTGAGTTTTCATTTAGTTAATACCCGAAAACTCAGGACCGGAGTCTATGTACTCGGGTGTCGATTTTTTGGGGTGTTACAGTGGATGGATGGATGGATGTATCATGTATGGATGATTAGGTTGGGTGGTTAGATGGTTGGATAGTTGGATAGATGAAACTGTTAGTTTGTTAGACTGTTTTAAATTTGTTAGATTGTGAAATTGTGAAATTATTTTTTATTTTGTTAATTTATTATATTATTAAGTTGTTTTTTATATGTTACTATTAGATTGTGATTTGTGAGATTATTTTTAATTTGTTGAATTTTTAAAAACAATTTGTAAGGAATAACGATAGATAATCAATTACCTATTTGATGATTTATTCCAATTTGAATATATATGCATGTTCCGATTCATCTCTCATTTTTCTCCATCGATATATTTCCTACATTTATTTCTATCATCAAATGTCTACACTTTGTGTAACAACCCCATTTTATTTTTATATAATTAGTCGTATACATTTAGGCAAACACACAGCCTTGAAGAAAAAGTAGTGTCCTTAGAAACAACACAATTAAATTGTTCTTGACCCCATTCATGATAGAAGTGTTGAATTTCGAGGATGAAATTCTCTTTAAGGGGGATAGATTGTAACACCCCACACTTTCACGTACTCAGGTGTTGCCATTAAATCTCAAGAAATATTTAGGCATGTGGGAACACACAATATAGATATCATTATCAGATAATTCATAAAAAAAACCATTTTTAAAACCCATGAACAATTCTAAAAAATTTCATTAGTTACAACTTTCATCGAGTCAAGTTTAAGATCATTCTGAGAGTCCATTGAAACTTAAGAAGAATCCTATTCACCAACCACTTTATAAAATAAGAAAATATAAAGAAAACCAGTAATCCAATATCTACATCGTAGTGTGTATATCTACCTAGCCAGATCACAATCCAACCATTAAACTGACTAATACATTTCACATCTGTATTGGGACATGTTAAGAAGTCATGTGGACAATCAAATCATATTCGAGACGAATCTAAACCACCCGAATTAGATCAGCAAGTCACGGACATCTCGTAATGATCCAAACCGTCACCCTAGTGGGCCATTGGAACTTAAAACATCTAAAAATTTAGGACCAAATCATTACATCCATCATTCGCAATACCTAGAACCCGCAACCTAATGATACACCACTCGATTTTTCACTTAAAATGAAGTCTAGGATATTCGGACCATTAATGTCCAGATCGGGAAAGGATTTGACCGTTAAACAGTTAGTAATTGTTAGTTAGACTCACAAAAGCAGAAAGTATGGCCCACTTAAGTTTTTAATCTAGACCATCTTCGGTCCAAGACCTTAGAATAACTGGCCAATATAGATAGACGGTGTAGATTTCACAACACCTAACAGTGGACCTGTAAGTGCTATAATGAATAGCCCCTTGGGATTGTCAAATTTGTGGTGACAAAGACACTGCTTTGAATCTTGTTTATGCGATGAACAAAAGATCTATTCAAGACACAAGATTGACTTTGAGTAGACAAGCACAACTATTCAAGTTGAAGATCTCGAAGGTGAAGATTTCAGAAACTTTCAAGTTATCGTAAGCTATTCAAGTTGAAGATCTCAGAAGCTATAAGTTCAAGTTTTCAAAAGTCTTTCAAGCTGAAGATCTCAAGTTCAAGAACTCAATCTTCATAATTTTCAAGGTCATTAGTATTCAAGTTTCAATATCCTTACTTCACCATTGAGGTATGACTGACCTTAGGTTGACTTTTAGAGTAAGTCACTTTGGATACATAATCATATATCTTTTATAAATGACTTTAATCTGTTCTAAGGCTAGTCTTAGATCTTGTTCAACTAGTCCTAGCACTAATTCGACCAGTCCTAAGTTGTTACGGATTTTTAGAATTTTTTGGTTATTCTTCGACCAGTCCTGGAGACTTTCGACCAATCCTGTGAACAGTGTCGACTGGTTCTTCGACCGATCGTGGTTCTTCGACTCAAATTACAATATTAAGATTGAGCCATCTTTGACCAGTCGCAGGGTACCCACGACCGGTCGTGCAACTGAAAATCTTATCGCGTCCGATTTTTTTAAAATTTTGTTAGTTCTTCGACCAGTCGTAGAAGTCTTAAGACCAGTCGAAGACGTGCTTTGCTCAGCTATAAATAGAGCACAAATCTCAGATTAGAGATATAGAAAAAGTAATTAATTCGACCTATTGAGAGGTAAGTATGTGCTCCATTTTAAGCTAAGTGTGCTTATTTAATATTCTCTTTCTTTAGCTTTATTTAATTGATTTTGTTTCTTGTATTCCAATCTAATCTGAAAAGAGGAATTGTTATTTCCCTTTCTTTGGAATCAAAATTAATTAAGGCTAACCCTATGTTGGTTTAATTTTAAAATCAATTAGAACTAGAACCTTTGTAATCGAGTACTGGACATTGAACTTGGACATTTAATCATCTACTCTGACTTGGTTCTTCCGACCTGCTACATCGAAGGAAAAAATCAGGTATTTTACATTTAATTGTAAATTCCTTTCTGTTTTGGTTTCTTTCGGGATTTGCTAGAAAAATCTCGTTGCTTTGGTTATCTGAGGAGAGCCAGCAAAACTCAGAAGTGAGGTTTTTTTAATTGTGTAAGCTCATAGACAAAAACACAATTGTAAAGGTTTTTGATGAACCTGTGAAAACCTACATTGTTAGTGAATGCTAATATCCCTTGTGTAAGGATATTAGGAGTGGAGTAGCATTCTGTATGGCTATTGTATAACAGTTGGTGTACACATAAGCGAACCACTATAATCCCTTGTATTGTGGTTGAATGGTTTATATTTCATATCTTTATTTATTCATTTGTGGGATGTATATGTGGTTGTGAATGTTGTAATCTTTTATTTCAAGCATTATGGGGAATGGTATAATAGTTTAGAATTTATTTCTTTCTATTCATTTATTAGCTTGATATTAAATTGTTCTAGTAAGGTTGCCCTGCAATTCTTATGGTGCATGGTTGTCCCTAGAACAATACATATCTGTGATTACAAGTTATTCTTCAGTGCAATTTGTATTTATTTTTTATTCCTCTTCGGTTTGAGACTCGATACGAAGACCTTTCTAGAAATCAGGTTGTCCTACCATAAACTCTGGTTTTTGGTGTAAGGTTGTCCTTAGAACAACATTTCTATCAACCTCTCAAGATCTGAATTTTGAGGTTGCTTTACAATCTTGCATTGTGGTTTATTTAGTTATCTTATTAGCTATCATATTCATTTAATTTCCGTTGTTATAAATTTTTATTTAGCATAGTCCTATTCACCCCCCCCCCCCCCCCCCCCCCCAAGGACATATAGCTAGGCCTTTTCAAGTGGTATCAGAGCCTAATAGCTCATTTTTTCTTAATTCTTGGATTTAATTCATGAGCTAACGATTTAAGCTATTTAAGATGTCAAATTTTGATAGCCTATCAGTCACTAGGCCTCCACCCTTTGATGGCTCCAATTATGCCTACTGGAAAGCTAGGATGAGGATCTTCCTCAAATCAATGGATGAGAGTGTGTGGCAGGCCACAATGACTGAATGGAAACTTCCTGCCACTGAAGTGACTGGAGTCGATGGTTCAAAATCAATGAAAGTAACTCCTTATTTCTCTTGGACCACCCTTCAGAAAAATGAGAGTAGTGCCAATGCAGAGGCACTAAATGCAATTACTTGCGCACTATTACCGGATGAGTTCAAAAGAATCATATCCTGTGATACTGCAAAGCAAGCCTGAGATATATTAGAAATGACACACAAGGGTACTACAATTGTCAAAAAATCTAAAGTCCAACTCCTCACAACCAAATTTGAAGAAATTCATATGGAGGAAAATGAAATATTTATGGACTTTTATACAAGATTAAATGACATCGTAAACTCTATGTGGGGTCTCGGCGATACAATCCCAGAAAGTAAAGTGTGTGCAAAGATACTACGCTCTCTTCCTGAATGGTTCAACTCCAAAGTAACCGCGATTCAGGAACTTCGTGATACGGATAATATGAGGGTAGAAGAACTAGTTAGTTCGTTGCAAACCTATGAGTTAAACTTTAAAGCTCCTAAAGGTAAATTTATTGCTTTAAAATCTTTTAAATGTAATTATGAAGAAAATTTCGATTCTGAAGATGATATGGCTCTTTTAACAAAAAAGTTTAATAAAATATTCAAAAGCAAGAAAATGGTAGATTTTCAAAAATCAAATGAGAAGAAAAGATCTAAACCTAAATCTAAAACTTGAAAGTCTTTGAAAGATAGTCAATGTTACAACTGCTAAGAATATGGGCATTTATCAAACAAATGTCCTAAAAAGGACAAACCCAAGAAGAAAGGTATGTTGGCTACATGGGATGAATCATCTGATTCTGAAGCTTCTTCTAAATCAGAAGATTCTGAAACTGAGTCGGGTAATAAAACGAAAGCTCTTATGACTCTAGCGAAGTTCACTTTTTCAGATCATGATGATTCAAATAGTGAGAAAAATCTGAACAGTTAATGTGAAAATGAAGATGATTTTCAAGATGCTTACAATGCCCTATACAAGGAAAGTTATAAAATTGCTGTCAAACTTAAACTTCAAAAAGAAAAGTTTTTTAAACTCAAAGAATGTTTTGAGTCACTTGTTTTAGAAAAATCCCAAATTTCAGATTGTTTTGAAAAATCAAAATGCGATCTAGAATTCAAAACGTCCCAGATTGAAAATCTGAAATCTGAAAATGAGAAACTTAAAAATGAAATATCTTCTCTTTTGAGTTTAAAGGACACATGGAGATATGCCCAAGGTGATCCTAAGTTAGAGAAACTATTATCCGGATCAAGAAAATGTGGTGACAGATCTGGGTTAGGCTATGTTAAGAACATATCTCCTAAATAGAAGAATACTCCTCCTAAGTTTGTGAAAAGAGAGTCCTCAAACTCAAAAGGAAAAAGTACTTATCAAGGTTTTTCTAAAAATTCAAAAACTTTTCAAAAACCGAAAAGCAGTCATGTCAACTTTAATCAGAAACGAAATCCACTAGCTGAAAAGATAGTTGATTTACTCAAGGAGCTCTTAAAATCTAACTCTATAGGTCATTCTTACAACAACAGATATAAGAAGACCAACTATCCTCCTAAACCCAAAACAGTACTGAAATGGGTTCCCAAGGTTGCCTGCTTGGTTGCCCACACCGCTTTCTAAGCTTCAAGCCATTCAAAGTGGTATCTAGATAGTGGATGCTCCAGGCACATGATAGGCGACAAGGCTTTATTCACCACTCTAAAAGATATGACTGATGGGTCAGTCACTTTTGGTGATGGCAGTAACTGCAAGATTATGGGCCAAGGTATGGTTCAACTTTGTAACCTTCTTGTGTTTAAAAATGTCTTATATGTTAAAGGTCTAAAACATAACTTACTTAGTATATCTCAAATATACGATAATAACCATAGTGTACGGTTTTCTAATCAAAGCTGTGAGATTCTAAACAATAAGGGTTATGTAATACTAACTGGACGTAGAACGTTTGAAAAATGCGATATTATTAGCGAATCCAGCTCATCTAATCAAACATGTTACATGGTCCATACAGACGAGACTGATTTGTGGCACAAACATCTTGGACATGTACATTACTGAAATTTATATAGATTGAGTAAACAAGAACTTATAAGAGGTCTACCCAAGCTTCGAAAACTAGATAAAATATGTGGTGAATGCCAGATAGGCAAACAAACAAGAACCTCACACAAAAAGGTGAATTCAAATATCACATCAAGACCACTCAAACTCCTCCACATGGATTTGATAGGACCTACCAGAATGGAGAGTCGAGATGGTAAAAGGTATATCTTGGTAATAGTGGATGATTTTACCAGATAGACATGGGTAGTCTTCTTAAGGGACAAATCAGAAACCCTTGAAGAAATAATAAAAGTTCTCAAAAGGATTCAAACAGAAAAAAGTTCTCAAATCAGTAAGATTCGTAGTGATCATGGATCTGAATTTGATAATAGCGGTTTTGAGAAGTTCTGTAGCGACTAAAGAATATTACATGAATTCTCAGCGCCCAAAACTCCACAACAAAATGGTATAGTAGAAAGGAAGAATAGAGTGCTTCGAGAAATGACTAATGTCATGTTGAATAACATGAAGCTCTCTAAGAATCTTTGGGCTGAAGCGGTCAATACAACTTGCTATATTATTAACCGAGTCTACACTAGCAAAGATAATAATAAAACGGCTTACAAAATGTGGTTCGATAAAAAGCCTACTGTCAAATACTTACGAGTTTTTGGCAGTAAGTGCTATATTTTACGAGATTGTGAAAATTTGGAAAAGTTTGATACGAAGAGTGATGAAAGAATTTTCCTAGGATATTCCTTAAACAGTCGAGCTTATAGGGTTTTAAACAAAAGAACCGGTGTGATTCAAGAGTCTATCAATGTTATCATTGATGATCACTTAGACACACCAGTCTCAAATTCAAATAATGATGAAGTTCTAGTAATTGATAAATTCGATACTTCATCTAATCAGAATGATTCTGAATTAAGGACTGTTAAAGATCATCCAACCACACAAATTCTTGAAAACCCTCTACTGGTGTTTGCACCCGTAGACAACTTGAGGATATATGTAATTATGTGTGTTTTACATCCCAAATAGAACCATATAACATAAAAGAAGTTCTTGCTGATGAAAACTGGATAGTTGCGATGCAAGAAGAACTTAATCAATTCATAAGAAATGATGTTTGGTATCTCGTACCAAGACTTAAAGATAAACAATCATTGGAACAAAATGGATCTTCAAAAATAAGTCTGACGAGCTTGAAAATATAATTAGAAACAAGGTCAGACTAGTGGTACAAGGTTACACTCAAATTGAAGGTATTGATTTTGATGAAACCTTTGCACCAGTAGCACGTCTTGAATCAATCAGACTGTTTATATCCATTGTGTGTTTTAGAAAGATTAAGATTTATCAGATGGATGTGAAAAGTACATTTCTAAATGACGATTTGCATGAGAAAGTTTATGTGGAACAACCGATGGGTTTTGAAGATCTTAAGAATATTGATCATGTGTATAGGCTTAAAAAGGCACTCTATGGATTAAAACAAGCGCCTAAGGCATGGTATGAAAAACTAACAAAATTTCTGTTAAGCTATAATTTCAAATGGGATCTGTTGATAAAACTCTGTTTGTTAAAAAACATAATGATCATATTTTGATGGTACAGATTTATGTTGATGATATCATTTATGGATCTACTTGGACTAACATGACTATTGAGTTTGCAGATTTGATGAAATCACAGTTTGAAATGAGCATGGTTGGGAAATTAAATTATTTTCTAGGGTTACAAGTAAAGCAACGACCTGATGGAATATTTATTTCTCAATCTAAATATGCCTTAAATTTAATTAAGAGATTTGGTTTTGAGAATGGTAAGAACTTCGATACTCCTATGAGTACTACCCTGAAACTTTCAAAAGAATCTGAAGGTAAAAATGTTGGTCCGAAACTTTATCGAAGTATGATTGGTAGTCTATTGTATTTAACTGCTAGTAGACCTGATATCGCGCTAAGTGTTGGTATTTGCGCTAGATATCAGTCTAGTCCTAAAGAATCGCACTTGATTACTGTCAAGCGGATTATGCGATATGTCGTAAGTACTATGATTCTTGATGTCTAGTATCCTCATGAGACTAGCTTTCAATTAGCTGGGTACTCGGATGCTGACTGGGCTGGTAATCTTGATGATAAAAAATCAACCAGTGGTGGTTGCTTTTATATTGAAAACTGTTTTGTTTCTTGGTTTAGCAAGAAACAAAGTTCTATATCACTTTCAACAGCTGAAGCTGAATACATCGCAACTGGTAATGCGTGTACGCAGCTTGTTTGGATAAAGCGAATGTTAAGTGACTATAGAATTAAACAGGATTCTATGTTGTTATATTGTGATAATTCCAGTGCCATTAATATTTCAAAAAATCATATTCAGCATTCTTGTACTAAGCACATTGACATTAGATTTCATTATATCCGTGAATTAGTAGAAGAAAAGGTTATTTCTCTGGAATATATACCTACTGGGAATCAATGTGCTGATATTTTCACGAAACTGCTCGACAAAAGTTAGTTTAATCAAATGAAATTTGATCTTGGCATGTGCATTATCAGATAATGTTTTATGCATTTTTGTATCATATTGTATATGCTTGATAGGTTAGATTTCAATTTTTGTAAAATATTCTGAAAAATATTGAAATTTTTTTTGAAAAAATGCATTTTTGGCTTGTACTCGACTGATCGTGGAAATAGACGACCAGTCGTGGTTCGACCGGTCGTGTACATCCATGACTAGTCGAGGAACTCGTGAAACCCTTTTAATTTGGGGAAATCTTTCATCTCCTCATTTCTATTTCTCCCTCCAACCAGCCGAACCTCGACTAGTCGAAGCCATCTCCCAAAATCTTCATTGTAAGTGCTCCATTTGCATTTCTCTTCTAGATTTGAGTCTAGAATACTTCTCTTTTACTCTTGAAGCTATTTATTTCGAGTTTCATTGTAATTTGGGGAAGTTATTCTGTAAAATCTGATATTAGAAAAACCCAGTTTCTTTCATTTACAACTCCTTTTATTCTTGAACTCTTTGTTGCAAATGGCTTCTAGAGGAAGGCAATCGACTTCTCGTGGTCCATCATCTTCCTCCAGATCATCCCCTCTCACTAAAAGTCATCTTAGGGATTTTGAGGATGATCCATCATATGTTCGTGACATCCGTATACGAAATGTAATCATTGAACATCTTATTGATCTTAATCATACAACTCCGTTTGATATCTTTCCCATGCTACAAGCTGTAGGTTGGGATAACTTACTACATTGGGGTGAGCCTGCATACCGGTCCATTGCCCAATCCATGTTTGTATGTATATGTGATTATTCACTTGAAAATATGACATTTAAAATTACCACAAGAGAAGGACCATTTGATGTTGATCGTCATTTGATTTCTGCTCTTATGAAAATTTCAATTAATGATGAGGGAGTTCTCATCCATACATTGACTGAAAAACCCTCTCAAACTGAAAAACGCATGCTTTCTACGGATTTATGCAATTTGGATACTCCATGGACGCTTAAAGGAAAACGCATGCTTTCTAAGGATTTATGCAATTTAGATGGTCCATGGACACCTAAAGGAAATGCGCTCCCTTTAAGGTATTTGTTACCCAAATACAGAGTGTTGCACAGGATTTTTGTGTCTAATCTGTATCCTCGGTCGGGTAATAAGACTGAGTTAACAACTTTTATGGTTCATATTCTTCATAATGTAGCCCGAGGTGCTCATCTCTGCCTACCTTCCTTGATTTATCATTCTATCATTCAGTTTCGACTTCATCCTGGTCATAGTGACATTCCCTTTGGATATTTAATAACCGTATTGGCTTCTCATATGTTAGTCGATATGCCGGTCGGAGAGGCCCATATCTATTACTTGATATTTAATAATTCTAATCTCAACAAGATGAAACTGAAATTTCTTCCTGGCCAAGTTGATGGTAGTGGTGCAGCTGAAGCTGTACATGAGGAAGAAGCTGATGATCTTCCTCCAGATGATATTAACATGGATGATATCTTTGAAGAGCTTGATTCTGACTCTTCAGATGATCCAGATTATCCACCTTCTGCTTTCGATGCATGCTTTGTTGCATTGGAAACTAAGGTTGAATCTTTAAATGCTAGGATGGAAAACATGTCTGTTGCCAATGATTTACAAATCAAGTATATGCGCAAATATCTTAAGCACTTGAACAAGGGCATGCACAAACTTGATCCCTCCATCCTGCTCCTTCATCTGGGTCAGATTAGTTCGTTTTCTATTTGCTGGTTTGTAATAACTTTCTTTAGATCATGTTCACTTGACTGGATTTGCTATTGTCACTATCACTGTTTGTGGCTCAGTTTATCTATTATATGTTTTGCTTATGTTATGGTTTCAATTCTTATTTGCTAACCTATTCTTTCCCTCCTTGATTATTACTCCTTTTCAATCTGCTTTGTTCTTCCTTTGTCATATTGTGACAAAAAGGGGGAGTAGATATATACTTTGCTTCTTAGTAGTTTTAAAGTTGGATTGGTGAAATATGTTACTCAGGGGAAGTATGTACAGTGGTGGTCTGTATGCACATGAGTATATTGGTTGAATATTGATTTACAGGTTCATGAATGTGTGTCAGTTTAACAACTGGTGCATGATTCTTTAATCAAATATTCTGTGATATGTATCCTAATATGTATCCTATCTCGGAAGTATGTTTTGTCACTAATTTGACAAAGGGGGAGATTGTAAGTACTATAATGAATAGCCCCTTGTGATTGTCAAATTTGTGGTGACAAAGACACTGCTTTGAAGCTTGTTTATGCGATGAACAAAAGATCTATTCAAGACACAAGATTGGCTTTGAGTAGACAAGCACAGCTCTTCAAGTTGAAGATCTCGAAGGTGAAGATTTCAGAACTTTTCAAGTTCTCATAAGCTATTCAAGTTGAAGATCTCACAACCTTTTAAGTTCAAGTTCTCATAAGTTTTTCAAGCTTAAGATCTTAAGTTCAAGAACTCAATCTTCATGATTCTCAAGGTCACTGGTATTCAAGTTTCAATGTCCTTACTTCACTATTGAGGTATGACTGACCTTAGGTTGACCTTTAGAATAGGTCACTTTGGATACATAATCCATATATCTTTTATAAGTGACTTTGATCTATTCTATGGCTAGTCCTGGACCTTGTTCAACTAGTCCTAGCACTCGTTCGACCAGTCCAAAAAATTTCTCGACCAATTCTAAGTTGTTGCGGAGTTTTAGAATTTTCTAGTTATACTTCGACCAGTCCTGGAGACTGTTCGACCAGTCCTATGAACAGTGTCGACTGGTTCTTCAACCGATCGTGGTTCTTCGACTCAAAGTACAGCGTTGAGATTGGGCCATCTTCGACCAGTCGTATGGAACCTACGACCAGTCGAAGGGGACCTTCGACCAGTCGTAGGGTACCCACGACCAGTCGTGCAACTGAAAATCTTATTGCGCCCGATTTTTTCAAAATTCTGTTGGTTCTTCGACCAGTCGTAGAAGTCTTAAGACCAGTCGAAGACATGTTTTGCTCAGCTATAAATAAAGCACGAATCTCAGATTAATGAGATATAGAAAAAGTAATTAATCTGGCCTTCTGAGAGATAAGTCTGTGCTTCATTTTAAGCTAAGTGTGCTTATTTAATATTCTCTTTCTTTAGCTTTATTTAATTAATTTTGTTTCTTGTATTCCAATCTAATCTGAAAAGAGGAATTGCTATTTCCCTTTCTTTGGAATCAAAATCAATTAAGGCTAGCCTTATGTTGGTTTAATTTTAAAATCAATTAGAACTAGAACCTTTGTAATCGAGTACTGGACATTGAACTTAGACATTCAATCATCTACTCTGACTTGGTTCTTCCGGGTTGCTACATCGAAGGAGAAAATCCAGTATTTTACATTTAATTATAAATTTCTTTTTGTTTTGGTTTCTTTCAGGATTTGCCAGAAAAATATCGTTACTTTGGTTATCTGAGGAGAGCCAGCAAAACTCAGAAGTGAGATTTTTTTAATTGTGTAAGCCCACAGACAAAAACACAATTGTAAAGGTTTTTGGTGAACTTGTGAAAACCTACATTGATAGTGAACGCTAATATCCCCTGTGTGAGGATATTAGGAGTGGAGTAGCATTCTGTGTGGCTGTTGTATAACAGTTGGTGAATACACAGGCGAACCACTATAATCCCTTGTGTTGTGGTTGAATGATTTATATTTCATATATTTATTTATTCATTTGTGGGATGTATATGTGGTTGTGAATGTTGTAATATTTTATTTTAAGCATTATGGGGAATGTTTTAATAGTTTAGAATTTATTTCTTGCTATTCATTTATCAGCTTGATATTAAATTGTTCTAGTAAGATTGTCCTGCCATTCTTATGGTGCATGGTTGTCCCTAAAACAATATATATTTGTGATTACAAGTTATTCTTCAATGCAGTTTGTATTTATTTTTTATTCCTCTTCGGTTTGAGACTTAATATAAAGACCTTTCTAGAAATCAGGTTGTCCTACCATAAACTCTGATTTTTGGTGTAAGGTTGTCCTACCATAAACTCTGGTTTTTGGTGTAAGGTTGTCCTTAGAACAACATTTCTATTAACCTCTCAAGATCTGAATTTTGATGTTGCTTTATAATCTTGCATTGTGGTTTATTTAGTTATCTTATTGGCTATCAAATTTCTTTAATTTTCGTTGTTATAAATTTTTATGTGGCATAGTCTTATTCAACCCCCCCCCCCCCCCTTTTACGATATATAGCTTGGCCTTTTCAGGACCCACACTCACTGAGTGAGTGTACACCAGTGACTAAGCACTTATAGTGCACCGGACCAATGGCTTGGTCAATCAGGTGTTGACCCGATGCATTTCGAAAAAGAGATATTCTCTCTCTCCTTCCCTCATTTTTTCCCAGCAATAACACGAACGGACGACGTTCGTTTGCGGCTGTTGTGGCCCACCATCATGATCAAACCGGATCATTTGAACCGACTATCATGTTCGGGATGAAATTTGGACCAAACCCTAACTCCCTCCACACGTTTCCAAGCTTTCACGCATGCACAATTTTGAGCACAAGCAACCAGGTTTTGAATGTACATCGGACATTTGATCCAGATCGAGCCACTATTCCAGCTTGTACAAGAGATTTGAACCATTAATCATGTCAAGCATGCGATTCTGACTAATAGCATGTGATCCATGCGAAGTCATGCACACGATCACGCGCACAACAACGGACACAAGAGGAGGATGCGCTCGGTTCATTTCTGAAAGTAGAAACGTCACTTTCCACTTAGCTGGCAAATCCGAAGATGCTATCTCCCCCCTCCATTTGGAAAAATCTTAGCCGTGGATTCAAATTTAGAACTATTTTTGGGTTTTTGCAACAAGCTAGGGCATTATGAAAGGAACCCTTTCCGTTTAAACGTCTGGCTCGATCCTAGCCACCCATACATCTCTAAGAACTTTTGAAAATGCATCTGGGATGTTGGCTTTAGGGCATCTCTTGCCCACGACCGCTTTGAACAAGAACTCGTGCGATAACTCTCCAATTTTCATAAAAATCGAGTTGAGATGTAATATCTCGCTCGTCTCTAGTATTTGAAACAAAAACTATCGATTAGTGGCCCCTACAATGATCATTCGACTGATCCGGACCGTTTACACGTGGTGGATCATAAGATAAACCATTCACTTACATTTCACCATTAATAAAGGCGTCATCTTCCCCATCCATTTGAAAAACCCATTTCCCTTAATTGGATCCCATTTCCTAATCAGAGTCGTCCATTTAATGGACCATAATACCAAAGGTCTCATTGCGACGTCAGATTCTAGCCATGCAAATAGTTTCTAAAGAGATCAACAACCATCTCTCCTCATTAATCTAGATTAGTGGCTGTGGCTGTAACTAATCGGCTGATTAAGAGCCGATCCTTCTAGGCTCCCATAAGGCTATAAATAGCCTCTTTCCTTTTAGGACAACATTCTCTAAAAGAGGAAAGTGAGAAGAGAGAGACAGAGAGAGAGAGAGAGAGAGAGAGAGAGAGAGAGAGAGAGAGAGAGAGAGAGTCTAACGCCATGAAAATCGGGGGTCGAGCAGAAACTCAGCTCCTGAGTTCCAACGCATTACTTATGCAACATAGATAATGATGATTGAATGTTGTTCGTATTGGTGTATTAAACATGAGTGAGATTACACAAAAACAGCATATCATACTCCAGAGTTAATGTAATTAAGTAAGCGAAAGTCTAAATTTAATATAAAAAGCTTAGGTATGTGTTTCATAACCTCCAGAGTATGATCATGTAGCTAGGCTAAATATATATACAAGTGTTGTTTCAAACTCACAAAATGTAAAAAAAAAAAGTAAATGTTCAACTAATCCATTATCCCTGTAATCCCATCGAAGCAGGACGAAGTCTACATAGACCCGCCTAAGAGCTGCACATAGGAGAACTCCACCTCGTCTATGAAGATTGGCTCCGTCGCACAGACCTCGCCTGAACCTGCATCTAAATCAGAGTCTGGGTGGTGTTTTAAAACACCGTCCCAGGTGAGAATGAGTAGTTAATTCAGTGAAACTATAAAGAAAAGGTTAACATGTTATCAATTTAGTCAAGTAGTAATGATAAAACAGTACAACAATCAAGTCCTAAGTATTCTTGTTAATACAGGGATGATATGTTATAATGATGCATGCCCTTGGATACACTCCCTCTGCGACATCATCTCACGATTGCGGCATGCACCCCTTCCTCTGTGCTCAACTCCTACGCCAAAGGCACATGCAATGCGGTACATGTGCATGATTAGCCAAGTTTTTAATTAAAATTATTCATACAGCAGGATTGGGAAGCTAAGGTACCTCCCTTTATATCATTAACCCAAATAATGATCCATCTAGGGTTGTCAATCCTAGTTAATCACATATGATAAGTAAGTTCGCGAGTTTATACTAGTGGTTGCTACGGGAGGCTTATCACCTCAGCGTAGGCTTAATTCATACTCAAGGTCACACCACCAACGCCCTACCAATTGACAGTCTATTTTTGAAGGCTCGTCGCTAACCCGACCAGGGACCACAGCCTAGATGCACCGGGGTGGGCCTATTTTATACTCAAGGTCACTACAGCAAGGCTCGTCACCTTAACGTAGTCTTAGTGTATACTCGAGGTCATTACGAAAAGGCTTGTCACCTTAGAGTAAGCCGACAGCTCAAATACAGTGTCCCATACAACCGTATTCAGTTCATGAGTTTGGGTTGCTCACTGGTCACTACAGGGAGGCTCATCGCCCCAGCATAGGCTAACAGCTCGACTACAGTGTCCATACCACCATGCCCGGCTCATGAGTCTTAGCGGATTAGGTACCAAGGTTAAACGAACTTTTCACTGGTAAGTTTGGTACCTTGGGTTCAAGCAGTAGCGTTCATACATGGTGAACATACATTGGGTCAATAGGGTTACTTGATAAGCTCGACTGGTACGAGCATTTGTTGAATTAATTGACATGGAGCACATATGCACTCCTCGTGGCCTAACCACTGTTGATAATCAGCGTACGACTCAGATTCCTTGAACGTATCCGTCGTAGCTAAAATAGTTCAGTCACTGATCGTAAACCATTACCGATTGCTTGGACTACATCGTAGCCCCAATCACACTCTAAGTAATAACATTCCCATATAGTATTCATAACAGGATTTAACAACTAACTTATGCATTTCAATCATTTGAGCATTCTATAAACACATGTCAACATGACATCGCACATGTACATTTCATACATAAATCATTAAGCCTAATGTAAATTACATGGAGAAATCTATTCAAATCGCTAAAGTAATTGAGGATCTCATCCCAATACCTTTAATAAATATATTTCATCGAACAATTACTCATTCAAGCATTTTATCAAACACTTAGACTACACACTACAACATGCATGTAATATATTAGTTATAACCTATATTATGGTGAATCCTTTCACAAAGGAGTTTCCACACATACAACGATCATGTATTTTCAATTTAATAAGCATGACAAGCACAAATCATAATTCCATATTCATTCAGACATTTCAACAAACACATGGAATGCATTATATTCTACATAATTCATATATATGTGTAAGACACTGAAAACGTCGTATCTAGGCGCATGTGATAGGAACCAAGTCAATCATAAACCCTTACTGACATTGAAAGCCTTGAAAACTATAACGTAAACATTTATAGTCCGCACCTTTCGCCGGTAAACTCGTACCAAGCTCAGTCTGAACACTACGTCACTGTATACGACACAATGGCTACCTAAATCATGAAATAGGTTCTATTTTGCCGATCTACTTATTTGGATACCTAAAACATATTAGGGTTAGGATTTCTTACCTAAAAATAAAGTTGAAAGTGACGGTGTAGTGACACGGAAGAGACAATTTGATACGTGAAGCGGTGGAAACGAATCCCGGCTACTAACTCCAGATCTCTCTCACTTCTCCTCACTTTCTCCTCCTCTTTTCTCTCTTCTCTCTCCTAGGGCTAGAAAAATCGTATGGAATAGAAATGGGGTGAGTTTAGGCCCTTAAATAGGCCCAGAACTGATGGTAATGGCCCAGGGCCATAGTATACTTAGGATATAGCCAAAAGTCGCCTGTTTCGGGCCAACAGAGCTCATATGGAGGTCCATTTCCTGCATATAGTCTGGGAAAAGTTTCCTGACATTGGATCTAGGTCAGGTTAAGTTTTCGATCCGATCAGATTAGTGGATCGACCATGGAGGACCAGTTTCAGTTCAACAATCACTGTTACTCGATCAGGACCACAAGTATACTAACATGTGTTGGAAATTTTTCCTGATCTGAGGGTGTAATTGGGTTAGAATCTGATGGTCTGAAACCTTACACTTTTCCTGCAAGTGAATGACTCAATTCGCTTAAGTTTCAGTTCATTTTTTAAAGGTATTCACGTTTCTTATACACTTCGCTCTGGGCTCAAGTTCTGCGTTTCTGAATATTATTTGGATTTGATTTTCGAGATAGTTGTCAGGCCCAGTAAGGCGGTCATAACTGTATAGTTTTGCACTAATCGGACTTTCGATGCGCGGTCCAGTCTGATGCGAAGTTTCAATGGGCTCCCATGAGTAATTGAGTTTAGAGATTGATCCTAGGTTTATAGGTAATGTAGCGTTAACGATCTTGCTAGTTTTGGATCTTGCAGTTCGTATTTAAAGTGGTTTAAGCTAATTCCACAGATAATTTGTTTAGCACTTAGTTACTTCTCGTCTAATTCCTAAAGGATTTGGTCCTGAGTGATTTCTGCCCGAGGTGGTACTCGGGTCTTTGTACAGTTTTTTACGGGATGTTACAGAGAGAGAGAGAGAGAGAAGAACGTTGTTGCCGCAACTAGCAGGTTGACTCGGTTCGAGTCGTGATGAATGTGGATTGAGTCCAAACTCATCTGGATGTGCGGAGAGTCAAGGAGAGAGGAAGAAAGGAGAAGGATGAGGAGATCAGATGAGCTGCTGCCTTCTTAGCCAAGTCAGGACCGCTACTGTCGTGACACACTGAGTCTGAAGCGAGTTCGATCCGAGTTGGGTACGGATCTAGCTTAAGTCCAGGCCATGTATAAGGCGAGAGAGAGAGAGAGAGAGAGAGAGAGAGAGAGAGAGAGAGAGAGAGAGAGAGGTAGATAGAATGAAGTAGAAGAAAGTAAGGCAAATTAAGGATTGTTGTCGAGTCATCAGGTTGGGTCTGACTAAGTTTTCTAGCGGAAAGAAAGGAGAAGGAATGAAAGAGGAAGAAGAAGAAGAGGGAGAGGAGGCATTGTCTTCCTACTATCGACGCAATGCCACACCGGCCTGACTCTGGCCGAGCTTGGTCTGGGTTTGATCATCAGCCCTGCCCGGTCATTAGGGAGGCAAAGAGGAAGAGAGAGTTGCGAGCTGACTCGTTGCTAAACTAACAATCTCGAGTTAGGCATGGGCCTAACCTGGGTCTAGCTGGACTTCCAGCAGGGTGAGAGGAAAAGAAAAGGAGAGCAAAAGAAAAGAGAGTTAGAGAAAGTGGTAGAGAGGGAAAGAGATTGGGTAGTGGTTGCACCAACCGTATCAACTCAGCTGAGTTGTTAGAAACGAGTCAACTCGACTGAGTTGTCGGCCAAGTTCAGGCTTGGCTAGGGTTTAGGCCTCGTGAGGCTCTAAAGAGAGTAGAGGGAAAGAATGAGAGAAAAGGAGTTAGACCAAGTTTAACCGGGTTGCGAACCAAGATATCTTGGAGTCTAGTTCACTAAATTGGAAACGTAATCCTAAAGTGTGTGCATGCATACTTACAAGTGATCGCTTTTAGAAGGTGAGGAATTGCCCTCATTGCTTCTTACATTCATTAATTTCCATCTTAGTTTGAAACTAAAGTGTAGAGAATTCTAGAATATTGTGAATATCGATTCAATTCTTTCATTCCTATTTAGTGTTGATGATCTTGAAGTAATGTTTTAAATTCCTATTGCTCTAATTCTATATTTATTAACCATGTGTATAGAATTTTGTCTTATAATTTCTATGCTACATTTGTAATTGTTTGATTATGGGTATACTTCTACTTGTCATGACATGAGACAGGAAATTTCATTTCATGTTATCTTATAAATTGTATGACGAAGAATATGTGTGGATTGCCACCTCTTGTAAGAAGGGTAGAATGAACTTTAAATTGTTCTATAGGGTTAATCATACTTGATCTTGATATGCCACATTTGTGGGCTCTCATTTAAGCTTAGAGAAATTATAAAGATCCATGTTGAATTCATGGTTGGATGCTTAATCTTTTGCTAAGAACCTTATGATTTGATTATGTTTACAAATTGAGGAGTAATCTTATCAAATCTAAGGAATGTACATGGATACCATGGTGCATAACATCCACGCATGACATATGAGCTTTACCGAGTGCTTAATGTAAGCCACATTCTACTAGGTTTGCTAAGGGTTCTATTACTTGAGCTAAACCATCAGAATATGTTCATTTGCACCACTATGGGCCGCTCACCCTTTACATGAGGCTTTTTCGGATTTAGAATCTCCTCGGGTGTATCCTGGGTATTTTTCCAGGAGATTAGACATCCTTGGGCACACTTACTTACATGGTCTTTTCCAGGTAGTCATTTTACCACGAGTGACCTTTTCTTTTGACAACTGGATGTGCATCCCTAGATCTGTGACTTAAATAGACACTCATTCATCAATGCATATGTACATGAGATATTGTCTTTATGAAATGGATATGTTGGTTTAAATTACGCTGGAAGGCTTTGATATGCATGAATATTTGAGGAAAATTTCCACTGAGTTATCATTCATCCAATCATGCGGTTGCACTAAATAGATGCAGGTTTGATGATGAAAGGAGACCCCTCAGTCGAGATCCCAGGGACGGCTAAAGAGGAGTTCGACAATAAAGAGTTTTATGTTGATGTAGTTGAGTCGTTGGAGCTCAACTAATATTTTAGGATTTACATACTTTCGTACTTCAGACTTTGTGTTTTGCTTGAATTGTAATAATTCCCTATTGTGGGATCTCATTTTGCTTTCATTTACTTGTATTGAACTCCCTTGTTATTTCTTATGATATCCTTAGCTTATGCAGTAGTTACCTCACTTGATGTTATGAGATTTGCTACTAATTAAATGTATGTTAGACCACTTTATGACATAATGCTTGGGTTCTCATATGCAAACGACTATCATCGGGTTATGGGAACCAAGGCGGTACACTTTGTGTTGATACTTAACATGGGAATCAAATACATTATGAATATATCTGGAGAGTTAAGGGGAGATGCTACTAGAATTTTGGCATGGCATTTAAAATGGAAAATGAATGCATTACAGTCTATCTAACCTTAAATGGGTGATTGATTTAGACAGTTAGATAAACATAACCATCTAAGTAAGCATTATATCCTACAATTCTATAGAGTAGTGTGATAAAGATTATAACATATCCAAACTTTTTCATATATATGAAAAGTGATGAAGCCCTGAATACCCTTGGTGTGGGTGCATCAGCCACATCTCCTCTTATTATGAAGGGATACATGTTTTCAACTGCAGTTAAAGAAAAAAAAATATCATATCGTAAGATGACTTTGAAGAAGTAATGGTTAATGGTGTGTTGAAAATTAAATGTATTCATTGCAAGTCATTATAAAGTAAGAATCTTAAGGGGTCAATAATATATTTAAATAGACATGAGAAAATTTGTTCTAGGAGATCAAAACTCACACCACTAGCCAACAATTGTTGTCATTTAGTAAGTCAAAAGGGGACGAGTCCCGATGAATTGTTTCTACTCATAAGTTTGAAAAGGAGAAGCTGAAAGATGAAATAGAGGTGAAGACCGCTTTAGTTGAAGTAGGAATATGCCAATATATCCTAGAGGGGGGTGAATAGGACGTTTTAAAATTTTTATGATTTATTTAAAATCCTATTACACTAATCTTAACAATAGGCACTTATCAGGATTACGTAAAAGTAACTCTACTGGCTTCTAAGCTTGGTAGAGGATCCAATCACAAACTACTCAAGAAGTGAACAATATGTAACCTAGTTTATGATAGATATGACTATGTATGTCTGTGAGGTGTGATCTAAGATATAAAAATATGAAAATATTGAAGTAAATCACACAAATAACAGAATAATAAGTGCAAACACAATTATTTTTATAGTGGTTCGACTACTTGTCTACTCCACTCTCGGTAACCGTACTCAACCCTTGAGTGTACTGGATTTCTCTACGGAGGTTTCACAGCGGTTCACCTCAAACCTAAGGTTTTAAATCAGGTTCACCTTTAACATTTACAACCTACACTAAGGTTGACTGTTTATGGTCTCACGAGCAAGGGTCAACACAACGCACCCACTTTTAGGCACACTGGCTAAGGATCTTCTATAAGACCTTAACAGAGGTTTCACACGGTTCACTTTAAACCTAAGGTTTTGATTAGTTCACCTTTAACCAAATATTTATGCTCTCCATAGAGCAAGGGTCCACACAACGCACCCACTACGTACACTCTTGCTGGAGGCCTCCTTGAGGACTTGCAAGGGTGAGAAAAACCTTAGACCCAATCCTATAAAGGAATGATTAAAGCATCCTCTGGACTCTAGTTACTTACAGATAAGGAGATGAGTCCCTTTTTAGCTCTTGATGAAGATCTCCTCCTTTGTTGATGAAGAGTCTTCTACTTCCTTAATCTGTAACTTAGAAAATATACCAATGCATGGCGACGGGTTAGATCAAGGTTATGATGGAATCTTACTCTCAAATATTTTCCTATAAAGGAAATAGAGTGATTTCAATCATCTATGCATTCAAGGCATCCAGGCTTAATGATTTGCCATTAAGGTAGTAGTTGGAGGATCCTTGAATGCGCAAGTTTATTCCCCAATTCACTCTATTGAATATCAATGATGAGGGTGGATTGGAGGATGAACTCTCTTCAGAGAAAGGGCTTTGGGTATATGATCTAAGGTAAAACACTCAAAAGCACTCTCTTCTTTCTCTACTAGCAACAATAAACAAGTCTGCTTTATATAGGTAAAAGGTTTCAACGGATATAAAATGGTCACATTTATGATAGAGTTCGATATCATCGAGCGGGTTCGATATCATCGAGCATATACTCTCGATTACATCGATGGTCCACTCGATGACACAAACTCAATGTCATACGCTTTTGAAAACCTCTTACCAGCTGGTCGAGGGAATTGAAACTCATGTTGATGTCATCGAATTTCGAACTCCGATTTCATTGATGTGAGGTTCGATTCCTCAGCATTTGAAAATGAGAGAGACTTGCTTTGAAATATTTCAGGTTTACAAGACTGATCGAGGTACACTCGATATCATCGAAATTTGAATATCGATGATATCGAAGGTCGTCTCGATAACATCGATAAATCCAAAGATTTTATCAGTGAGCTTGTTGGACAGTTTCTGTCCTTTCTCGATGCCATCGACTTGGCCTCGATATCATCGATATTTGAATATCAATTCTATCGAGTGACCCTTGATCATAGATAAACTATCCTAAAATATTTTGCTGAAAATCTTCGCGCCCATGACTGATATCATCGAGACCCTTCCGATGTCATCGAGATTTGAACTTCGATGGTATCGAGGAGGGCTTCGATATATTGAAGCATATATGATATCCTTAAGTAAAAACAGGGGTACCAGAGATCTGTCTGTCGATATTATCGAGTCACCTTCGATGGACTCGAGTATCAAATATCGATAGTATCGATAGGTACATCGATACATCGATAATTCCGTCCAGATATACATGTGGTTGCTGGATACTTTTTATCCTCATTCCGATGGAATCGATTTGGCATTGAGGACATCGATAGCGCAGGTCAATCATATCGAGACGTGTTTCGATAAAATCAGCAAAGTAAGAAAACTTAAAATTTTTTGGTTATTGAAAAAAGTTTTCTCACCTATAAACCCTATGATGTTCTAACTTGTTTTAAGGGTTTTATTTACCTGGTGTTTTGGGACATGGGATGTGAGGCTTAGATTTACCTATGGCGAGCTTGTACACATCCGGTTGAGGCAAACGCTTTGAATTGATCTTCCTATGAGGCTCTGCAGTCTAACTGACCCAACACTCACGCTAATTGATAAATCAGGGCACTTTCAAAAAAGTAATATGCTAAATTAATGATCGTTGAAGAAAAATCTTTCAGAATGATAGAAAGCAGAGTGCTCATGTCTATTTGTCAATTCATTAACCCTCAAGGTGAAAATGTCTCATGCATCACTATGCAGAAAGAGTGCATGAAGATGTACACAAATGAGAATACAAAACTGAAAGAAGTTTTGGCATCAATCTCCAAAATAAGTTTAAGGTTTGATTTGTGGACGACATCCAATTCAAGAAATATATACATTTCATTAATTACACACTACGTAGATGAAGATTGGAAACTCTGTAAGAGAACTATGAACTTCCGCCACATTTCTCCTCCTCATACTAGTTTGCTTATTTCAAATTGCATCTACAGTTATTTACAAGATTGAGGCATTAAGAAAAAAATTACAATAATTTAGATAATACTTCACAGCAAATGACAGAATAATTTCATGTCTACATAACTAGTTTAAGGTAATCGATTTTTTTTTAATGAAAAATATTCTAAGTTAGGTGTTATGCCCACATTATAAACTTAAATGTGTAAGAAGGGCTTAAAATAATTTATCACACTATAGAGAACATAAGAAATAATGTGAAATATATAAAGGGAGTTGCATTCGAGATTGAGTATATAGACTAACATCATCCAACATTTGAATGTGTCATCTCAAAAAATGTTAAAGTTAGATATATGTACACGTTAGAACTCGACTTATGAAATGTTAGATACAACAATGGAATTGGAGTTTGCATTTTCTAAATATGGGAAGCATGAAAAAATATATTCTTGGTTGCCAAGTACAGATGATTGGAGCCAAGCAAAAGGAGTTCACAACTTTCTCAAAGTTTTTTATTACTTCCCGAAGTTTTTTCTGAAAATAAGTATCCAACCGTGAATTTGTTTATTTTATCTCTTTAGAAGATTAATGATGCTCTACAAAATAATGACAGCCTAAGTCTAGATTTTATAAGACATATGACAATTGATATTTAAATGAAATTTGAAAAGTACCAGGACGAATGTCATTTGTTGATAGCCTTATTAGTTGTTCTTGATCATTGTTGTAATATGGGCTTATTCAAGTTTATTTTTATGAAGATTTATTCTATTGAAAGAGCGGTAACGGAGACATCCAAAGTTTGTGAAGCACTCAGAGATTTGTATAATTCGTATGCTACTAATTTACCCACAGTAAGTATCAAAGAAGTTAAAGTTGTGGAAGTTTCTATAAGCGAAGATGATCTACTTAATGAATACATGTCTTAGCACAAGAAGAAACAAAATTTCAGACAAAGGAATTGGAGCTAGAATTAATCTAAAAGAACCAATCGTAAAGTGCTCGGACTTTGATATTTTAGAATGGTGGAAGATAAGAGTTAATGAATCAAAATACCCTGCATTATTTGTGATGGTAAGAGACATATTATCAATACCAATTTCAACAGTGGCATCATAATCCGCTTTTAACATGAGGAATAGGGTTGTGAGCAAGCATCGAGGCTCACTTTCATAAAAAATAGTTGAATTAATAATTGGTATATAAGATTGGTTGCATCTGATATGAGGAGTTAATATTCATGATGAGAAAGATGAAGAGATCGAGAGTCAAGATAAGATTGTACCTTTAACAACAACTACATGAATGAGGTTATAAATTATTTTTATTTTGTTAAAACTTGAATACGATGTAACGTTGCTTAAGTTGAAAGTGGTGTAATGTGACTTGTACTCATTATTGCTTATTTATTTTTGTTGATCATATTGATTTTATTTAGCTCTTATATTAAGTTATTTATTTCTAATTTATTTTTATTTTTATAAATCCTCAACATATTAATTCTTCTTTTTTAAAAAATAAAATAAAAATGAGTGTAAATATGTCGCCATCTGACCCATCGACCAACATTTGAGACTACAGTTCCCTTGTCGAATCGCCAAGGTCTAGAAGAATAAAAATTGTATGTAGTTTGTGTAGGACAAAGTTTGTTAACAAATTAATAGGCTTTGGTTACACTTGACATATCGGGGTGGTGGTGCAAAACCATGCCCTAATTCCCTAAATGATGTCCAAATTCTTTTTTAGGCCCTTATAAATTCAAATAAGAAACTTTCTACTCCATCTAAACTTTCTTGTACATGGAGAACTACTACAGAAGAGGTAGAGGAGGAAACCAAATTAAAAGTTTTGGAAGAAGATCAACTCCAACTTACCTTAAAACATAGTACGAAATGGGCTTCTAAACATTAGCAATGTCCTCCAAGACAACATTGTACTGAAGTAGGATCGAGCATGAGCAATAAAAAGAATAAAAGTAATAAATTAAAGTTTCTCACCTGTCTCGGTGAATTTTATAAGGCATTGGGTACTACGTTCAAATCTTCGCATAAAGAAAATTCAAAAAATCTAATTCAAACTATAAAAAAGCACGAAGGAAACCTCTCTTTATCTTATGATTCAGAAGAGGTGAACTAATATGTATATGAAAAATTAGATAGTAGTTCGGATGGATCGAACGACAATGTAGGAGCCTATAATTATTTTCCAAGAAGAGGAAGGCACTCCTATGAAAATTATTAGTTATAATTTGTTAACAGTGTAATTATAATGGATATAATTATATTTTATATTTTAGTATTATGTTCAACTTTGAACTCAAATTTGAAATTGAATTCAAACTCGACTCAAACAGAATATATCAAACTTGAACTCCACTAGAAAACACAAACTCGAATCAAAGAGACAAACTCAAACTCGGCTCAGAAGCTCAAGCTTGAACTTGGCTCGAACTGGCCCGAGCTGCTGACAGAACCGAGCCGAGTTCGAGCTGGGGTAACTTACTAGCCAAGATGAGTGGAGTTAAGCCAAGCTTGACTCAGTTTGACTTGTGTACAACTCTACGTGTGACATTCATTCGTCCATTAGTTTCTCTGCCTAATGTTAGGATGTGAGCAATTATACGCGTGCACCGGGCACCACTAGTAGAAAGAATGCCCTCTTGCCCAAATTGTGTTGTGTGAATGACTTTGTAAATGGTATAATTTAACTTGGAGTTACCACTAACTAATAGTTTTGAGATTTATAATTGGCTAGATGTTGAAGTCCCCAAATCTCTCAAACTTCAATGACTCCTACGGCTGTTGTTATACAATCATT
The DNA here is from genome assembly GCA_037074715.1 of Magnolia kwangsiensis. NCBI lineage: Eukaryota > Viridiplantae > Streptophyta > Magnoliopsida > Magnoliales > Magnoliaceae > Magnolia > Magnolia kwangsiensis. Next base: position 80,468,153 of record CM073589.1, on the reverse strand, counting down.
GGCCTTAATTAAGGGCCTCGATGATGAAGATGAAAGGAATTAAGTACCTTTCTTTACCTATACCAAAGAGTAATCTCTACCATATGATATTTAAGGATTTTTAAGGATGATTTAATTTGAGAAAGACAAAATTTAGCACTTAACATTGATCGTGACTAAAAAGATGATTATTTTAAAAAAAAATAAGAAAAGAAAAATGTTGTAACTAGAATTTAAACTACACCACATGCCTAAAAATGTGAGAGAATAACCGAGAAACCCAATACTCTCTGTGCTGAAAGTGATTAGATATCTCAATATCTATCTTTGCTTTATTTGTTCTAAATTGTTAGGAAGAACTGGTTTGAGATGAGATTGCTTAAGGGGTCGTTTCGCACCATGAATTTGGGAGGATTTGAGGGGATTTCAAATCCCCAGGTTGTTTGGCACCATAAAGTAATTGGGGGTTTCAAATCCCCTAAAGAGGGTTTGAAATCCATGGTGGGAGCTTGGATCACATCTAAAATCCTTCCAATAGTTGTATGTATAATATGTGTGTCACTAGACTATTATACTATTAGGCACATGGCGCACTAATGATATCCCAAAACAACTAGATTATTAATTGCATCACTATAATTACTTTAATATGATGATCAACGTCGTCCAAACATTTTCCATTTGGAATTAATGGTAAAAAATTGTTGGTTAGTCACTCAGACATGATCTTGTGCTTGTGGCCCATCCGAGACTTTGAATTTCATCATTTTCGGGCAAAGTTTATATTTTAACGGGCTTATTACAACCATTGTGTCAAACATTACATATGTTCACTAATTAGAGATATTAAAGTTGATATAGTAATTAAATTCAAACTCCTGTAAATATATCATGCATAGCTGCTTTTGGGGCCTGTTTGGTTTTCCCAATCACGGGTATTTGGAGGTAAAAAGTCATCATTACACCCAAGCTGTGCGCTTGAAAATCGTGGATTCGAATGCAGTTCTGACAGCGTCCAAATCGGCTGTAAAGACACCTTTTGTAGAGATGAGATTTTACTACTCCCTGTAGGAGCCAGAGACGGAGTTTGTGTTTGATGGTACTGACACCGTCAGTTCGGTGGTCTGCGTAAGCACTGATCGTGCTAGACACCCTGCTTTCAGGGTTAAAAAAATCAGGAGCAAGCCCTTTTCTTCCGAACTCACCAACGCACTCGTCCAGTAATAGAGCATTCAACCTCAGGCCAGGTAAACAACGCACCCTTCTACCAGAGATTTTTTGCCTATCATCTATTCTTTCTTTCCTGTGTTTACTGTTCAAACCTCTAAATGATTGTTCATAGCTCGATAGCTATTTGGTGGTAAGGCTCTCATCTTGGCGATCATTGGAGGTTGCGCATCCACTACCACACTATCTTAGGTATTGAAACAGGGCAAAATGAGTTTTAATCTAGTCGTATTACTCCTGTTCATCTTCATCCAGATCGCACGCCTTGCTTGATGTCCGTTTGTTCTGTAGCTTGCATGTTACTGCATGTTTACTGCCATTTAACATTTTATCATTTCCATGATCCCACTTGCGTTGCATGTTCTTGGAATGTCATGTATTCCACTTGTCATCTTTGTCACCTGATTGTGATGTTCATTGCAATCTCTGGGGCTTGATCCGTCTGCCATCTTCTACTGACATCTTCTTCAATACCTCACTCAGGTATTATATGTATTACGATTCGATTCGAAACTCCTTTATTCCACTATATTTTTTTATTTAACATTTATAATAATTAATCTCTTACTCTATCATGCAGAAATATCCTCTACCATCTGTAACTAACATCCGCCCCTCGCCATCAGCTACGGCAATGCCAGAACAAGTAAGTCATGTGGCTCTATTGAATGTCTCGAGACCGTAACTAAGCTAGTAGTTCGTTTATGAAATAGAAGTTGATGTCCTGTTCTGGCTTGTTTCGGACACTTGTGGCCCACATGTTTGACATTGATCCCATAAAATAAAAAATGGTGGGCCATCGTATAGGTGCTAATAGCTAAACAGGCCTTATGTTCTCCTTCTTCTACTTTCACAATGAATGCGTTCATTGCATACCTCTTTCCCTGATACATTTCCAGTCCAATAGGCCCATGGGATACTTGTTCAGCTGTGTGTGTAGATATCAGAAGTTATATCATCTCTGCCATGGTTAACTGAACATGCTAAGACTGATTTCAACTGTGTGAAGCTATCATTTGTCATTCCTACAATGCCATGGTTAACTGAACATGCTGAGACTGATTTTAGCTGTGTGTAGCTCTCATTTGTTATTCTAACAAAGTCATGGTGAGACTGAACATGCTGTGACTGATTTTTATTGTGTATGTAGCTATGATTTCTTATATAAATAACTATAAGCTCCACCTCTTAGCCCTAGCTAAGAGATTAGCCAATCAATGATATGATTGAGCTAAAATTCAAAGGAAAAACATAAAAACTGAAGAAGAATCGAAGGCTTGGAGAAGAAGGAGGACTTCATAGAAGCTTGATAACTTCTTACTCTATCACTTCTACCCTAAATTATATCTAAGAAAGCTATAATCACCCATTTATATAGAAAAAATTCACACCGACGTAAAACCAATTTCAAATTTACTCACTTTTGTTACGATTCAGTCGCACTGAATATCAATTCGGTCCCACTGAATTAGTTTCTTGGTTGCAGCTAAATTTCTTCAAATTGCATTCGAAGTCTCTGTCTTCCTTAGATCGCATCGAACTCTCCTTCGATGGCACTGAACATGGCTTTAGTCGAACCAAATGTTGAGCCAAATTATCTTCGAAAATCATAGCTTCTTGCTTGACTATTCTGTGCATCTTCGATCTGACTAAACCAACCTCAAGTGGGACTGAACAATCTATTATTTATGTTATTGCACTTTGTGAGTCTGCCAGCATTTTCTCTCTTTTACGCTTGATTTTCTTGGATCTTTGGCACTTGAAATTTTCATGAATCACTTCCAAATCTTCACTTGGTCATTCTTTAAGCATTAATTTTTTTTAATCATCCTTTTCACCTTAACTCTCCAAATCATCTCGTATAGAAAAATATACGTAATTAGATCAATTAAGCGCGTATATTCTTATAAAACCAATGTATAATAAATGAAAAATATACAATATTTCACACTTAACACCTCTTGAAATAATTTCAGATTTTCATGACATAATTGTGTTGGGGATTTTACCCTGCGAAATCACACAGATCTAGATCTTGCTCTAGGATAGTAATTCAATGGCACCAAGCACATACAAGAGAGCACATAGATTTAACGTGGAAAACCCTTTCAGGAAAAAATCACGGCATAAAGTGACAGATCTCCACTATGAAAATAGAAATTACAAAGAGAGAGGACTTACCCGATTCGAACAACCTCGAATCTCACCCTTACTACACCCTTTAATTTCCCTAGAACCCCCCTTTAGAAAGCTTTAGAATTATTTCTCATACCCTAGAAAAGTCCTAGGAACATGTACTTATAGTTTAGGCAACTTCCCTTCCACATCCCAGTTGTGAAAGGACTCAAAATTCGCAATCCACACAAAATTGCAAACGAATCTGCGTAACTATGACCGGTCGAGCGCCACCCATGACCGGTCGAGCATGGTCCACAACCGGTCGAGCACCTCGAACCCTAAAATTTTATGTGCGCTGGACTACGACTAGTTGAGTCACTCCCACGACCGGTCGAACCTGACCCACAACCGGTCGTGCACATTCAAATTTAAGATATATTGCAACAATCTCCACTATGTCTTCAATCTTAAACTGTGTAGCTTCTTGACCTCTTCTCATATTTCTGTATCACATCATAGCTTCTTGTGCACACTCCGTCTTTCTTTTACGCCATACCAAGCCCAGAGAAATTACGCAGAACTTGAACTTCTCTGTAGGAACGATCTAGGTGAACATGTTTGCCAGATAAAAAACTATAAGCTCAACCACCTTTGCTCCTGTCTTCTTAAAAGGAAAGACGTAGTCTTCTTACCATCTCACCGCTACCCAATATTATTTGTCGGGGTACTTGTTCATAACACTGATAGCCTGTGAAATAACCAGTTTAATCCAGACCATGGCATACACTGCCAACCGCATTCGAATAAGGCTCAAGAGATATCCTACTTTTTCTCATCTGTTTTGGGACATGTCCTGAGGAAAACTTGAGGAGAGACGCGTAGGGAATGCTCTCTGGCTTTACCTGGCCCATCACATCCTTGATCAATACCTACACATAAGGTATTCCTCCTATGATTATCAAAGCCTACTCCTCCTTTAGTTTTAATGCCAAGAACCATCTTTGTAGCCCCCCGATCCTTTATCCATGAAGGAATCAAACCATTGCCTAGGCGACAGGTCGAACCACGACTTCCTGCAAAGTCTTTTCTCAGCCCCTTTAACTTCGAACCACTCTGGTTACTTCATGTAGATCTGCTCTTCACTTTCCCTTACAGAAGTGCAGACTCCACATCCATCCCTCCAGCTCAAAATCGCATTGGCCAACCAGTGCCAATCACGGATCTAATAGACACCTGCTATACCATTGGTGCGAATATCTTTGAGAAGTCGATCCCCATTCTCTCTGAGCATAACCCTTCCCTACCAACCTCGCCTTATATTTATGTTGTATCCTCTTGAAGATCCACTTGCATCCAACCGCTCTCCGGCCCATTGGAAGCTCCACCCACTCCCATATGTCAGTCTGGTACAATGAATCCATCACATTGCCCATAGTCACCTTTCACTTCTCGGCACCAGGCTTACCTAGAGCCATCTGAATAGACGATGAATTCTCTGTGATATTGGAGTTGTCTATGTACCTCACCGATATCCTGGGATCATGCCGTGTGATTCTTCTCATAGGTGATTGTTCCACTTGCTCTGTATCTCTGTTCGCGTGTCTCAGCCTTCCTGCCCTGCTTGCTCATATGGTCATGCCCAACATGCCATACATGTGCAGAGGTGGAATCTGCTACATCTACTACAGCTCCACCTTTTGAAGTGCTCCCGATCAACTTGTACATGTTATCGAGTTGTTGCACTTTCATGATTACCCGTGCCCCCTTAGATACCTTAAGAGCACCATCAATACCTGTGTACTTACATCCTTTTGCCTCAAGTACACTAAGAGAAATCAGATTCTGCTTCAAATCAGGAATGTACCTCACATCTGTCAAGGTACGCTCCACCCCATTAAACGTCCTGATGAGCACCGAACCAACAGCCACAACATTATAGGCAATGTCATTGCCCATAAATACCTGTCAACCATCGCACTCCTTGTAACTAGTGAACCAATTCCGATGAGGAGTCATGTGAAAAGATGTCCCTGTGTCTAGCATCCACTCGTCCTTATGATCATTGTATGACCGTCTGAGTGAAGACACAGATAAAACATCATCATCACATCCATCTGACGTGGCAGTGTTGGCCTCCCTGCTTGAAGCATCAAAATCTTCCCTCTGCGATTTAGGATTTTCACAATCCTTCTTCACATGTCCTTCTTTTCCACAGTTCCAGCACTTTACCTTTCCTTTGCCCTTGCCCTTGGATTTAGATCTAGAACCTGAAGAACTTATACCTTGTCCAGAATTCCTACCCACTGTAAACAGTGCATCAGAAGATGTCCCCATGTCGCTGTTTAGCTGTCTCATAGCCTTCCCTTGAAGGGCTGAGATAACGGTGTTGATACTTAGGGTTTTATTCATGCTACACATAGTGTCCTTGAATGACTCATATGACGCCGGAAGAGAATTCAACAACATACATGCTTGTTCTTCATCTTTCATTACTTCCTCCATATCTAGCCATTTACAAACTAATTTATTAAAGTTGCTGACGTGAGCCTCTAGATCTCCACCCTCTGCCATCTTGAAGTTATACCACTGCCGCTTCAAGTGCAGGTGATTTTCAGAGAATTTTTTCGCATATACATCCTCTAACTTCGCCCATAACTTAGCCTCAGTTTTCTCCCTCATGAGGTTGTAGAGAACTTCATCCGTGAGACATAAACGGATCGATGATAAAACCTTCTTATCAAGAGCATTCCACTCGTCATCAGTCATAGTAGACTTCCGCTCCTTAAGAGCAACATCTTCGCCTTGCTTGACTAAGGAACTCATCATCTTGATTTTTCATAACTCAAAATTATTTTTCCCTAAGTACTTCTCAATCTCATACCTGGTGCTTGCCATTATTACTAGTCCCTCAGATTCAGATCTGTGCCTCAACGATAGCTCTGATACCACTTGTTGGGGATTTTGCCCTGCAGAATCACACAGATTTAGATCTAGGATAGCAATTCAATGACACCGAGCACATACAAGAGAACACACAGATTTAACGTGAAAAATCCTTTCAGAAAAAAATCACGGCACAAAGCGACAGATCTCCATTATGAAAATAGAAATTACAAAGAGAGAGGACTTATCCGATTCGAACAACCTCGAATCTCACCCTTGCTACATCCTTTAATTTCCCTAGAACCCCTTTTAGAAAGCCTTAAAATTATTTTTCATACCTTATAAAAGTCCTAGGAACACATACTTATAGTTTAGGCAACTTTCCTTCCGCATCCCAGTTGCGAAAGGGCTCAAAATCCGCAATCCGCACAAAATCGCGGAATGAATCTGTATAACCACGACCGATCAAGCGGACTGCATGACCGGTCGAGCATGGCCCACGACTGGTCGAGCACCTCGGAGCCTAAAATTTTATGCTCGCTGGACTTTGAGTTGAACAGGCTACGACTAGTTGAGCCGCTCACACGACCGGTCGAACCTGACCCATGACCGGTCGTGCACGTTCAAATTTAAGATATATTGCAACAAATGGTTGAGTTGAATGGTTGCAACTAGTTCTTAAGTTATGAGGTTTGCGAAGGAAGAACCAAAGGCATATGGAGTTGCCCTTCAAGTTGTTTGACTCTTGCACTATATTATGGCTCCCTAGGATTCCAGTTGTCAGGACGATCGTTTTGGTTGTTTTTTCTTATAATGACTTGTGGTGGCGTATTTTAGCTTAGCTGTTGTAATTGGCCAAGCCTTGATTGAGGATTAGCCAGTCTTTCCAAGTTTGGATCCCCTGGAGGATTATCATTGTCAAGACGATTGTAAGTCAATGGTATTCTATGTAAGAGAACTTCTATCAACCTATTGAAGTTTTTATCTTGAGTAATTTCTTGTTCAAAAAATTATTGCAGAAAAACCTACAAGTTGTGCAGGGCACTTATAACACCCTCCACAAGTTGTTCTTTTGGGTATTCTAGATTTCTACTGAACCTGTTAGATCTTTTAACTATATTATTATATTGTTGAACAAATGAATGCACATGCATCCCATGAGGCATGCCAAAAAAAATGGTGTTTGGCTCAACTTCAATCTGCATGTTGTTTGTGTTGAGCGTGTCAGAGATGAATTCATCTCTAATCGAACCAAACACCTATGACCCCATGTGTCAGAGATGAATTCATCTCTAATCGAACCAAACACCTATGACCCCATGCGCCGAAATAGACAAATTAAGACCTATGTTTTTTCAAATAGTTCGTCTACCTAGCCACTAATTTGAGGGAACTCAGGCGATTTGCAAAAGGAAGATTTATCCTTTTGATAAGTTCTTTTTACTTTTCAAACGAAAAGACTGTCTATTAAGAGCCAGATAATAGCCATTGTTTAACAATGACACGATATCTATAAAAAGCAAACAAACTTAAAGCTGAAAGTATTTTATTAATATTTAAGATAGAAATGCTTACAATCAACTCAAAAGAAAAACACAATGGTCTTTGTGTTTCTTTGTAGGAGATTGGGCTTCATGCTGATATGCCTATGGTGCTTAATGATCGTCTATTTGTTAGTGAGATGGTCATTTAGCACGAGATGGTCATCCATTCATTACTCAGTAGGAAATCGGGCTTCATGCCGAGATGGTTGTGGTGAAGAATAGTCGTCTATTCATTACCTATGGAATATCGGGCTTTGTAGCAAGATGGTCGTCTAGCGCAGGATGAGCATCTATTTGTTGCTTGTTAGAAAATCGAGCTTCGTGGTGAGACGACTGGTGGAGGATGGATCTTTGGCAATCTATTTGTTGTTTGATTGAGCTTCATAGATAAATGGTCGTATTAACAATTATCCATTTGTTACTCAAAACTGAAATATGTAGGCAAGACAATGAGTAGAGTGATAGTCCGTTTGAAATCCCGATGAGGGTCAGGCTTGTTGAGAGAAGGTTGTAATTTGACTGCTTGTTCGTTGCTTCGGTCGAGAGATTTGAGCATCGTAGTAAGGTAGTTGATAGAATTATTGAGCATGCAGTAGGAAAGCTTGGTAGCATTCCATTATAGACTGAGCAATCTTCCCAACAATCCAATGGTGTATTTATGGACATAGGGTGGAGGGATAAGTAATCGAATCTGCTAGCATTAGATGAGTTAAAATCAAATTTTAAAATAAGGGCATCTATGAAAGACAAAGGATAAGCATTGTTGTGTTGTATGGAGAAGACACGTTAAATTAGTGTCGGTCTCGAGCTCTTTGTTCTTAGTTTTATTTATAAACATATAAGGGTTGGTGGCATGTAATCTTAGGTATTGATTTATGATTTTTGCTTCTATCCTTTAGCCAGTTAAGAGACATGGCCAATTACATATCTAATTAGGGTTGCCTCCCACGATCTTGGTATAATCAGATTAGTGTTGTGGCCTGTTATATTCTGTCATTTATAATAAGAAAAATTTGCACCAACTAGCCCTGCTATCATGCACACTTTTTTCAGACCATTATATTAATTATAACATTTCACTCTTCACCATGTGTATACGAGAACTGTTTGCTATGATTTAAGAGTAGCTCGTGTTCCAGCAATGATCACTTTATCTTTCTACCATCTTCCTTTTGAGATCGTATTGGTAAGGATACCACGTGATCTCCCATATAAAAGTGTTGACACGTGTGGTCTTTCTAGCTATTGCATCAGATCTAGCGTAAACATCGTAACTGATTTTATCCTCTTAAAATAATCTTATCTACATCCCACCTCTACCCCACGCAGCTGCTTGACATGCACACTTATGAGAGTGGATTACGTGAGACCCGGGCTTCACCCAGGATGGTGCGGCCCTTACCGTGGGGCGATGTATGTATTATGTATCCATGCTGTACGTCAGTTTTTTAAGAGAAAATGACCACTGTAGGCAAAACCTTTTATCCAGCGGTTTTCATCGAGGAATACAAACTTCAGTTACCAACTTAGACTAACACGTGCGGACAGCGACTTTGAGGACGAAACTACCCCTCCTTTTCACTGCGAAGACGAGAGCTGACGCTCCTCCAACTGAGAGTTGTACGAACGGCTTAGGAGAGATCAAAGTTACATGGCCCCACAGCTATGTATTTATCATATCCACAACGTTCATACATATTTCAAAATCATTTCGGAGCATTATCCAAAAAAAATAAAAATCATATCCATAAATCAATGGACCACACTACAAAGAGTAGCGGGGAAATTGATTGTCACCGTAAAAAATTTTGTAAGACCCGTATCATATACCGTACCATTCTGTAGGCTTTCGTGGTCTTTCTGGTCGAATTCCGGCAACCTTCGACCTTTATTTGACATTTGCGCGCGACCCTGAGACGCATGTCGTCAACCAGAATCGGCTCGACTTGAGACTTGTACCCTAGCGACCGCGCCGTCACCGCGGTTCCGATGCCGCGTCTCGCGTGCCGAGGCGATACCCAGGCCAGAAGAAGTGGGCCCGCGTTCAGTTCGAGAAAACGTCGCACATTTGTAAAATCTCAAGAGAATCTCTACAACCTTTCAAATCAATCCCATCAATCATGTCAAATGTCAAGTACACATCACACATTAATATCAAGTACAGCCACCTCTCCTCTAAGTTAACTCTTTCTTACAACAAGTATACACCCTTCACCCATCACCATCCCTCTCCCCATCACTCACATCACCTCCCTCTCTCTCTTACAACAATCTCTCTCATCTCTCTCTCCCTCATTTTTCTCCAAGCAACCCACGTCCATGGTTCCCATGGGAGAGAGTAGTGTGGCCCACCTTTCTACCACCTGATTCCACCATCCTAAGCCCATTTCAACCGTTGAAATTATCTCATTGGGGCCCTATCATGCATTGGCGGAAGAAGGAAAGAGAGATCTCGAGGTGGGTGCTTCTATTTGTTATTTTTATGATTTGAGGGCCACACATGTGGGACCCATCTTGATGTATTCATGTATAGGGAGGGCCCATAATGGTGGGGTCCCACCCATCTCCATGATTTTTCCCCCCTCCCTCTCTCTCTCCCTCCATTTTTGTTTTGTTTTATTTTATTTATTATGTGGCCACTTGATTTATGTGGACCCCACCATAGCAGCATGTGGGGCCCACCTTGTATCAGCATGTGAATCCTCACCGTCCAAGGATTTGATGGTGGGAAGTGGGTTGGCTGGACTGCCGCACACCAGCTATACAGATGTTGTATTGATGTCAGCACTCAATGGGCCCCACTGATGTATATGCTTCATCCAGACGTCTATTTATTTTGCCTGATCACAGGCCCACTCTGATATTTGGGTCATCCAGACCGTCCAACCATCTGGACGTGGTCGTGGACCCCACATTGATGTCGGTGTTCCGTTCACACCATCCAGTCATTGGACGTCCAGCAGCAAAAGCTGCTGGACTGCATAAAGGTAAAACACAAATATCAACTGGATGCAAAGCTGGTGGGTCCCACACGTACAGACCCACCTGCCACGTGAGGCCCTCTATGATGTATGTGCCTGATGGACGGTGCTGCGCAGGCCCCTCCCCTTATGCGTTATTGCACCGTCCATCTGGACGGTGCTGTGAGGGCCTCTGTGATGTATGCGTTTTATGCACACCGTCCATTCCAGCACGATGGGACCCACCTGGACTGTATGTCTCATCCAGGCCATCCATCCACGGAGCCTACCTTGATGATGTGTGCTATGTCTGGCTGTCCAATCGGTGGGACGCCACCATGATAATATGTGTTCTATCTTGGTCGTTCACTGTCTGGGCGTGGGCCACCAGGCCACTGTAGCAGCAGCAGATGCTGCACTGTATGCCAGCAAAATCTGTGGGGCCCACACGTGATTTATGTATTCTATCCATTTGCCCAGCAACGTGGCCCCACAGACATGTCTCATCCAAACCGTTCATCTGATTTGGCCAGCGGCTGCGGCTGCTGTGCAGTGTCTGTAGGCCACCACGATGTATGTATTTCATCACATGTCGTCCATCTGCTATGCACGTGGGACCTACTACACGTGTGACACTTGGTGTATGTTCTGTACATCCACACCGTCTGTTCATCCGTGTGGGTCCCGCACGTGATGCGTATGTATATCCACTGTCCGTTTTGGACAGCTGGAAATCCACGTGATGTGAGTGATTTATGCATAGACCCCATGCTACATGCGTTTCATCCAGCTGTCCAGCTGTGGGCCCCAGTGATGGATGTGCTATATCCAAACCGTCCCTCCACTTCACATCCAGACTGGCCATCATTTTTGCTGGTGGGGCCCTGCCCTGCTATATGTGTTTATCCCTACAGTCCATCTAGCAGCAGATGGCTGCTGGGTTAACGTCAGCAAACTCTGTGGGGCCTACTGTGATGTACTGTTCTACCTACACTGTTCGGCCATGCAATGGAACCCCGCCATGTTGTATGCATTATATCCCAGCCGTCCATTTGGATGGTGGGGACCCACGGGCTGTATACCTGCTGTATGTATATCAGCAGTTCTGTGGGTCCTAATCATGAGACATGTATTATATCTAAACTGTCCATCCAAATGATGAGCTCGACTTAAGGCTTGAGACCAAAAATGAGGATATCAGGTGGACCACACTATAAAAATCAGTGGGGGTTGAACATCTACCATTGAATCCCTTTTTGGAGTACAGAAGTTTTTGATCAAAATGAAATATGTTTTCCTCTTAATCTAGGTCCTTGTGACCTTATGAAATAGATTGGGTGGAGAATAAACGTTATGGTGGGACCTAGAAATTTTAAGCGGTGTCAAACATTATCTCTACTGTTATCTTTAGTATGGTTTAGGTGATCTTTGGATATGATTCATTTTTGGCTAATACTCTATAATGTTATCTAAAAATAGACGAACGGTATAGATGGTGCAGCCCAAGTAGTGCGGCCCATTAGTGTAGCCCACTTGATGTGTATATGGCCCACTTGTGCGGCCAATTGGTGTGGCCCATTTGATATACACAAGGCCCATGGGTTGAGACCCATTTGATATATATAAGACCCATGGGTTGAGACCCATTTGATATATATAAGGCCCATGTGTTGAGGCCCATTGTGATGTATTTATGGCCCATGGTATGAGACCCATGGTGATATATTAGCGCCCATGGGTCGAGGCCCATTGCGATGTATTTGGGGCCCATGGTTTGAGACCCACTGTAATGTTTGTTTGAAGCCCACCTAGGGGCTATGAGGCCCACAGATGAGGCTCATCTTATCCTTGTGTTTCGTCTTAGTTGCCCATCTATTTCGATGACCAAACTGGGCCAGCGGCAGGTGGGCTGATTGTCTAAAGGTGGAGCCCACCTTGATGTGCATATTATATATTTGCACCGTCCAAGGGCCTACCATTGATACATGTATTGTATATTTATGCCATATATTGGTACGACCCGTATGGTGTGGCCCATGTAATACGACCCACTTGATATTCAAGGCCCATCGGTGAGGCCCAATGTGATGTATTCAAGGCCCATGGGTGTGTCCTGCTGTGATACACTTGAGGCCCATTTGTATTAAGCCCAGGTGCGAGACCATGGACCCAATATATGTTTGGCCTTATGAAGGCCACTCCTTGGGAGCAATGTTGGTTAGACGTCCACATTGATGGACAATGATGGTTGGATGTCCATATTGTGACCTTCCCTTAGGCCTTATTAGGCCCATTCTCATCATTCCCTTAGTGGGTTAACCCAAATAAGTGGGCCCCATTCGCCGTAGATGGATGACTCCGTGCTATCGGATTTGATATTACAACGGCTAAGTGCCGATCTTTATGCTATAGTTGATCGACTGATCATCTATGGACCCCGCTTGTTTATCTACTGATTATCGGTGCCGATTATCGAGGCTGACGCCGGTTATCAACCCTGGTTATCAGTGTCGATTATCGATGCTGATTGTCGTGACTGATTGCTGAATTTCAATTTACGTGACCGATTTGACGATTCCGATTATCGATCGATTCCGATTGTTGTAATCGATTTACCGATTTTTAATTGACGTGACCGATTTGTCGATTCCGATTGACTTGACCGATTGCCAATTTTTGATTGACGTGACTAATTTGTCGATTCCAATTATTGGCCGATTTGATTGTTGAGGCCCATTGTGATGTAATCGAGGCCCATGGGATGTGGCCCATTGTGATATATTTTCGGCCCATATGGTGAGGCCCGACTTGATGTATCTTAGGCCAGTGGGAGTAGCCCTTTGCGATGTGTATTAGACCTGTGAGATGTGACCCACTTGATGTATATGTGGCCCATGAGTGAGGCCCATCGCCATATGTATTACGCTCTTGAGCGAGGCCATGGTGTTGTATATTTGACCCTTGTGTGAGGTCATGGGTCCACTATATGTAGGATCTATGAGGGCCATTCCTTGGGACAATGTTGGTTAGATGTCCACATTGTCAAGGATGATTGTTGATGCCGGTTATTGATACTGATTATGAGTATGTGATAGCATAACATCATGATATATGCCCATACGCATCATCTGCATGTTTGTTATGAGATGTGGTTGACCATTGCATACGTCATTGGGCATGTTGTTATGACTCCCTGATAGGCGGAGATTGTCTCACATGAGCACACGGTATGCGCAGGATAGATGCATGACTGGATTGCATGACTTATGCATCTTTCATTTCATTGTGTTGTACAGTACGCCCTAGTAACATCAGGGTCGTAGCCTCCACAGACATTTCGTGGATGGCTAGATGGGATACCAAAAATCTGTTCTACATGGGGTGCTATAGATATCCCTAGGTGAAAGTTGCTAAACCCTCTTGGTTCCATAGGTTGCTCCAATGTCTATACCGAGTGGATGCATGAGCGCATGAGGGCCGTATACCGTTAGGCTGCGTCTCCCACTGTGTTGTGGTCGGTTGGAAGGGGGTGTAGCCTTACCTGCCCGAGAGGAGGGGGCAATGCTAGGCTGAGTCTGACCAGCTCGAGGAATGGGTCCGCTATCGATGAGCCGGGCCCGATATTAGCAGGCGGATAGTGAGATCTCTTCCACTCACCTTGTTGCGCGTGATGGGACGGCAATCTGGTTTGTGTAATAGACCCCGATGATTTTCCAGAGAGGAACCGTACTGATATGTGGACTTATTGAGTAGGAGTTACATACTCATGCATTTGTTTCATTCACTATCCACTCGGGCTGGTGGTGCGCAACTAATTATTGTATACCTTTGTAATGGCCAGGATTTCGGTTAGGGCACGCGACTAACCTGAGGTCAGGGGTTTACCACATTGAGTCCGACTATCCAAATTTAGGTATGAGACTGGTTTGGATAAAAGTCCTTTGTAGTGGACCCCGTAGCCTGCGATACTACGTACTATCATCCCGACTTCACACTTCAGTATGGTCGTTCCATTCGCACCGCATATTGCATGACATTCGCGACATACGACATTTTTGGTTATTGTATTTCTACACTTATATGGTCTAGACAGACTTAGCAGGATTTATATATTATATTGCATCCTCGGCATCTGATATTTAGCTCTTTATGACTCCTTATCGCATAGCTATTCTATATTGCGTATTCTGATATCGATTGACTTATGAATTTGTCCATGCTTCCGCTTAATCTGTTATCGTATGATTTATGATCTTGTCAGTATTTCTGTTTACTCTAATAATTCTGTTTACTCTGATAATTCATGCTCTTATCAGTGTTTCTGCTTATTCAGACATTGTATGGTTTATGGATTACCAGTTTTCCGGTATTGTATGATTATAGTATTGTATTGAATACTTGACACGTACCTTGTGCACACACTTACACCACCCTCTAAGCTTTCTATAAGCTTATGCACGATAGATGCGTGCAGGTGATGATAGGTTGCAGCAGTGTTGAGCTTGGAGCGTGCAGTGGTCTTCTGGAGCTTGATTTTCTATTTATGTATTTCTCCTTTAGTGTTGTATTCAAATGATTATATTAGTGGATATGTGATGATGATATTGCCTTTGTGAATTGGGTAATCTTGTGGTTATGCTTATTACTAGTTAAATGTACAAAAAAAAATCCTCCTTATAGGATCTCAGGATCGGAATTTGGCATATGAATGCTAGGAGTCGAGAATGGAGTACTACGGAGGCTGTCGGCACCGGATTCGGCGATTGAGATTCTTATGAATCCGATTTTCGGGTTTGGGGCGTGACACATCATAACATTTATTTTCCATCCAATCTATTCATAAGGTTACAAAGGCCTGGATGAAGAGGAGAAATAAATTCCATGATGATCCAAAACTTCTGTAACCCCTAAAAGGGTTTCAATGGTAGACATTCAATTCCTCATTACCTTTTACTGTGTGGTTCATTGATAGCTAGATCTGTCTTATTTTTCATCTCAAGCCTTAATACGAGTTCACTGAATAGATGGGCGGTTTGGATATAACATATACCTCATAATGGGACCCACAAAAATCAGTGGGGATTACAACAGAGAAAAGGAAAAAAAAAATAAAAAAATGAAAAAGAAGCCAGTGAGTTGGGGTCGACCTGGTCAACCCGGTCGACTGGCCTATGGCTACGGATTATAATCGTAGCCATAACTATAATGCTATGCACTTTTTTTCTTTTTTATTTTTTATTTTTTATTTTTATTTTTTACATGGAGAACTTTATTGTACCTACATTTTTCTTTAATACATGTTTATATAAATATGTGTGTGTGTATATATATATAAATATAATTTTTTCTCATTTTTTTTTCATTTCTTTCTTTATTCATTTAACAAGAATATCTTTTAAACTAAAATTAGTTACTTGACGTACCACATATGATTTTGGGGTTGGAGAAGCTACTTTAGCCAACCAACCTAGTTATTTTCCAAGATTCCATCAGGTCAATGGATGAAAATGCATTTTCACTTCACGGTCAATTTCAATCACTTCATGGTCAAACTAGAAATTGAGCGAGGCAAATATGAAATTGAGTGAGTAAATTGAAAATTGAGCAGGACAAGGTATGAATTGAGTGAGGGAAGCTAGAAATTGAGCGAGGTAACATAGGAGTTCAGCGAGGGAATCTAGAAATTGAGTGAAGCAACTTAGGATTTGAGCGAGGAAAGCTAGAAATTGAGCGAGGGAACCTAGAAATTGAGCGAGGTTTAGGCTACGTTGAAATTGAGCGAGAGAACCTTGCTCAAATCCTAAGTTGTCTCGCTGAATTTCTACGTTGCATCGCTCAATTGCTAGGTTGCCTCGCTCAATTCCTAAGTTCCTTCGCTCAATTTATTTATTGCCTCACTGGATTTCTAGCTTCCCTCGCACAATTCGTAGGCTGTCTTGCTCAATTCATATGGTATGAGACCAAAAATGAAATATATCCAGTTCTCAAGTGTACCACATTACAGGAAATAGTATTGAATGAGCGTCAACCATTAGAAACCTTTAGGGGGTCCACTGTGATGTTTGTGAGAAATCCTCCTCATCTAAGTTCATTCATAGGATCAAAAGAACCTGGATGAAGAGGAAAAAAAATTTCATAATGATCCAAAACTTCCGTAACCCTTAAAAGGGTTTCAATGGTAGACGTTCAATTTCCCACTGCCTTTTACAGTATGGTCTACTTGATAGTTAGATCTATCTTATTTTTCGTCTCAAGCCTTAATATGAGCTCGTAAAATATATGGACGGTTTGGATATAACACATACATCATGATGGGACCCACAAAAGCAACATAGCAAAAAATAAAATAAAATTTCAGTTTGCCCCGCTCAATTTCTAGTTTGCCCCGCTCAATTTTCAGTTTGATTTGAGCGGGGCAAACTGAATTTTTTATTTTTTTTTGCTATATTGATTTTGTGGGTCCCATCATGATGTATGTGTTATATCCAAACCGTCCATATATGAGCGAGGTAAACTGGAAATTGAGGGGGGCAAACTGAAAATTAAGCGGGGCAAACTAGAAATTGAGCGGGACAAACTTAAAATTGAGCGGGGAAAACTAGAAATTGAGCGGGGCAAACATGAAATTGACCCCACTGTCAAAATCTAGTTTTCCCACCTTTTATCCAGCTGTTTTTATGAAAGAATTCAAACTTACTTTTGCAACTTAGACCTCCACATGTGGAGACCTAATTTCAGGACGAAAATATCCCTCCTTTTCATTGTTTGATTTTCATCTCCCTTTCCACTACTGCTTTCACGTTGCTTTCACCTCCCTTTCCACCCTCCGGTTCCACGAGAAAGATGAAAAAAACTCATTTTGTGGGCCTCCCTTATTAGCATTCTGTCTTCTTCCGAAAATGGTCAGTCCAGGAAAGAAATCACGCATCAGTTGGGCCCACATTGAATGTATATAGTATAGGAAACGGATTGGCTACTCCCCCTGACACCAACCCCATGGCTAGTGGTCAGTGCTCTGTGGGCCCCACCATGATGTATGTGTTTCATCCATTCCGTTCATCCATTTGTAAAGATCATTTCAGGGCTTCATCCTAAAAATAAGAGGGATATAAATCTTAGATGTATCATGCTATAGGAAAACAATAGTGATTGGATATCCATCATTTAAATCCATCAACCTGATGGAATCTTGGAAAAATAATTAGGTTGGTTGGCTAAAGTAGCTTCTCCTACACCAAAATTATATGCGGTACGTCAAGTAACTAATTTTAGTTTAGAAGATATTCTTGTTAAATGAATAAAGAAAGAAATGAAAAAAAAAAAGAGAGAAATTTTTTTTATATGCACACACACACACACACACACACACACACACACACACACATATTTATATAAATATGTATTAGAGAAAAATGTAGGTAAAATAAAGTTATCCACGTAAAATATAAAAATAAGAAACCAATGTGTTGGGTTTTCAAGTTTAGGTTTAGGTTTAGGTTATAGGTTTTGGTTTAGGTTATAGGTTTTAATTTAGGTTTAGGTTATAGGTTTTGGTTTAGGTTATAGGTTTATGTTAAGGTTTATGTTTAGGTTATAGGTTTTTGGATTTGAGAATGGGTTCGGGTTTAGGTTATAGGTTTTGGGATTTGATAATGGGTTCTGGTTTAGATTATAGGTTTTGGTTATAGGTTTTTATTTAGGTTTAGGTTTTAGGTTTTGGTTGGGTTCGGGTTTAGGTTATAGGTTTTGGTTTAGGTTATATAGGTTTTGGGATTTGATAATGGGTTCTGGTTTAGGTTATAGGTTTTGGTTTTGGTTTAGGTTATGGGTTATTATTTAGGTTTAGGTTATATGTTTTGGTTTAGGTTATAGGTTATAGGTTTATGTTAAGGTTTAGGTTTAGGTTATAGGTTTTTGGATTTGAGAATGGGTTCGGGTTTAGGTTATAGGTTTTGGGAAAGGTTAGGTTTAGGTTATAGGTTTTGGGATTTGAGAATAGTTTTAGGTTATAAGTATAAGTTTAGATTAGGTTATAGGTTAAGGTTTAGGGATTTGAGTTTAGGTTATATGATTAGGTTTAGGTTTAGGTTTTGGGATTTGAGAATGGGTTTGGGTTTAGGTTATAGGTTTTGGTTTCTGTTTAGGTTACACGTTTTTGAGATTTGATAATGGGTTCTGGTTTAGGTTACAGGTTTTGGTTTTGGTTTAGGTTATAGGCTTTGATTTAGGTTTAGGTTATAGGTTTTGGTTTAGGTTATAGGTTTATGTTAAGGTTTAGGTTTGGGTTATAGGTTTTTGGATTTGAGAATGGGTTCGGGTTTAGGTTATAGGTTTTGGTTTAGGTTATAGGTTTTGGGATTTGATAATGGGTTCTGGTTTAGGTTATAGGTTTTGGTTTTAGTTTAGGTTATAGGTTTTTATTTAGGTTTAGGTTATAAGTTTTGGTTTTAGTTAAGGTTATGGGTTTTTATTTAGGTTTAGATTATAGGTTTTGGTTTTAGTTAAGGTTATAGGTTTTTATTTAGGTTTAGGTTATAGGTTTTGGTTTAGGTTTAGGTTATAGGTTTTGGTTTAGGTTATAGGTTATAGGTTTATGTTAAGGTTTAGGTTTATGTTATAGGTTTTTGGATTTGAGAATGGGTTCGGGTTTAGGTTATAGGTTTTGAGATTTAATAATGGGTTCGGGTTTGGGTTTAGGTTATAGGTTTTGGGATTTGGGAATAGTTTTAGGTTATAACTATAGGTTTATGTTAGGTTATAGGTTAAGGTTTTGGGATTTGAGAATGGGTTCGGGTTAAGGTTATAGGTTTTGGTTTAGGTTATAGGTTATAGGTTTAGGATAAGGTTTATGTTTAGGTTTAGGTTATAGGTTTTGGGATTGTAGAATGGGTTCGGGTTTAGGTTATAGGTTTTTGGATTTGAGAATGAGTTATGGTTTAGGTTTAGGAAATCGCGTTCAGTTTCGGGATTGGGTTTAAGTTTGGGTTTTTAAGTTTAGGTTTAGGTTTAGGTTAGGGAGTTGAGATTAAGATTAGGTGTAGGTTTCGCTTTAGGAAATTGAGTTTAGGTTATAGGTTTTGGGAAAGGTTAGGTTTAGGTTATAGGTTTTGGAATTTGGGAATAGTGTTAGGTTATAAGTATAGGTTTAGGTTAGGTTATAGGTTAAGGTTTAAGGACATGTTATAGGTTTTGAGATTCGAGAATGGGTTCGGGTTTAGGTTATAGGTTTAGGTTTAGGTTTTGGTTTAAGTTATAGGTTATAGGTTTTGGGATTTGAGAATGGGTTCGGGTTTAGGTTATAGGTTATAGGTTTAAGTTTAGGTTAAGGTTAGGTTTAAGTTATAGGTTTTGGGATTTGATAATGGGTTCGAGTTTAAGTTATAGGTTTTGATTTTGGTTTAAATTATAGGTTATAGGTTTTGGGATTTGAGAATGGGTTCGGGTTTAGGTTATAGGTTTTGGAATTAGTTTAGGTTATAGGTTTTGGTTAAGGTTATAGGTTATAGGTTTAGGCTTAGGTTAAGATTAGGTTTAGGTTATAGGTTTTGGGATTTGATAATGGGTTCGGGTTTAGGTTATAGGTTTTAGTTTTGGTTTAGGTTATAGGTTATAGGTTTATGATAAGGTTTAGGTTTAGGTTTAGGTTATAGGTTTTGGGATTTCAGAATCGGTTCGGGTTTAGGTTATATGTTTTGGTATTGGTTTCGGTTATAGGTTTTGGTTAAGGTTATATGTTATAGGTTTATGTTTAGGTTTAGGTTAAGGTTAGATTTAGGTTATAGGTTTTGGGATTTGATAATGGGTTCGGGTTTAGGTTATAAGTTTAGGTTATAGGTTATAGGTTTATGATAAGGTTTATGTTATAGGTTTTGGGATTTCAGAATGGGTTCGGGTTTTGGTTATATGTTTTGGTATTGGTTTATGTTATAGGTTTTGGTTAAGGTTATAGGTTATAGGTTTAAGTTTAGGTTTAGGTTAAGGTTAGATTTAGGTTATAGGTTTTGGGATTTAATAATGGGTTCGGGTTTAGGTTATAGGTTTTGGTTTTGGTTTAGGTTATAGGTTATAGGTTTAAGATAAGGTTTAGGTTATAGGTTTTGGGATTTGAGAATGGGTTCGGGTTTAGGTTATAGGTTTTGATATTGGTTTAAGTTATAGATTTTGGTTAATGTTATAAGTTATAGGTTTAGGTTTACGTTAAGGTTATGTTTAGGTTATAGGTTTTGGGATTTAATAATGGGTTCGGGTTTAGGTTATAGGTTTTAGTTTTGGTTTAGGTTATAGGTTATAGATTTAGTATAAGGTTTAAGTTTAGGTTTAGGTTATAGGTTTTGGGATTTGAGAATGGGTTCGGGTTTAGGTCATAGGTTTTGGTTTTAGTTTAGGTTATAGGTTTTGAGATTTGGAAATGATCTTTACAAATGGATGAACGGAATAGATGAAACACATACATCATGGTGGGGCCCACAGAGCACTGACCACTAGCCACGGGGCTGGTGTCAGGGGGAGTAGCCAATCCGTTTCCTATACTACATACATTCAATGTGGGCCCAACTGATGCGTGATTTCTGCCCTGGACTGACCATTTTTGGAAGAAGACAAAATGCTAATAAGGGGGGCCCACAAAACGAGTTTTTTTCATCTTTCTCATGGAACCGGAGGGTGAAAAGGGAGGTGAAAGCAACAGTGGAAAGGGAAATGAAAATCAAACAGTGAAAAGGGAGAGAAAAAGTAGACAGCAGTGAAAAGGAGGGATACTTTCGTCCTGGAATTGAGTCTCTGCACGTGGAGGTCTAAGTTGCAAAAGTAAGTTTGTATTCTTTCATAAAAACAGCTGGATAAAAGGTGGGTAAACTAGATTTTGACAGTGGAGTCAATTTCATATTTGCCCCGCTCAATTTTCAGTTTGTCTCGCTCAATTTTTAGTTTGCCCCGCTTAATTTCCAGTTTGCCCCGCTCAATTTCTAGTTTGCCCCGCTCATATATGGACAGTTTGGATATAACACATACATCATGATGGGACCCACAAAAGAAAATAAAAATAAAAATTTCTAGTTTGCCCTGCTCAATTTCCAGTTTGCCCTGCTCAATTAAGTGGAAATTGAGCGGAACAAACTAGAAATTGAGCGAGGCAAACTGAATTTTTTTTTTTTTTGCTTTTGTGGGTCCTATCATGATGTATGTGTTATATCCAAACTGTCAATATATTTTATGAGCTCATATTAAGGCTTGAGACGAAAAATAAGATAGATCTAACTATCAAGTGGACCACACTGTAAAAGGCAGTGGGGAATTGAATGTCTACCATTGAAACCCTTTTAGAGGTTACAGAAGTTTTGGATTATTATGAATTTTAATTTTCCTCTTCATCCAGGTCCTTTTGACCTTATGAATGAACTTAGACGGGGAGGATTTCTCACAAACATCACAATGAGCCCCCTAAAGGTTTCTAATGGTTGATGCTCATTCAACACTGTTTCCTATAATGTGGTACACATGAGATTTGGATATATCTCATTTTTGGTCTCATACTATAAAATGATCTTAAAAAATATATGAACGGCATGGATGAAAAGCACACATCAAGGTGGGGCCACGGCTGGTGGCAGGCGGAGTACCCAATCCCTTTCCTTGAAAGGAGCGAGAGAAGGAAGGGAGAGGTAAAGCAACGGCAGTAAAAAGGAGGGGTAGTTTCGTCCTCAAAGTCATTGTCCGCACGTGCTAGTCTAAGTTGGTAGCTTAAGTTTGTATTCCTCAATGAAAACCGCTGGATAAAAGTTTTGCCTACACTGGTCATTTTCCAGTCTTTTCGGATAATTTCAGAGCATTATAAAAAAAATAACAGCAGATTCAATTGTCAGGTAAACCGTACCATAGGAAACTGTGGTGATTGACCGTCCTACCTGTAAAAACTTCTCGGAACACACCTTAATATTCCTATAGTGCCTATTTACCATCCAATCTGTTGAGAAGGTCACGTAAGCCTGAATGGAGGTAAAAAACAAATATCAGCTTGATTTCAAAGTTTTGTGGCCCATTAATGATCAATCACCGCTGTTTCTTCTGATATGGTCTACCTGATAATTGCATCTGCTTGATTTTTTGGAATAATGCTAAGAAATGATGGACAGCGTGGATACATAAAAAATACATCAAGGTGGCCCCACGGTGACCCCACCTAAGGGCCGCAGTCTTAGGTGAGGTCGGTGTCTCACCTAATCAGCTCTACACCATTAGACACCTGCCCACGTGCCAATAACAGTTCTAAAACTCCGTGAACTCAAAGCTCAGTAGGCTTTCGAGCCGAACCTCACGGAAACTAGGTGAGTGGCTTTCACTTGATCATGCCATGACGGGGCCCGGAAAGTTAGGCTAAAATTATCAGCTGACTGGATACAACTCAACATAAGTGGACCAAATCACCGGTCCAATCAGCTGTGTTTTTTTTTTTTTAATAAATATTTTTACATGGTCCTTACTCATGACTAAGTGATAGACTCTTTCAACACTGAAGTCAGAGGTTCAAGTACCCATTGTGGTAAAATCCCACTGTGGTATGACTGCATGGGTGTGTGGGGTGTTGAGTGCGTGTGTAACAACAAAAAAAAAGCTAGTTTTTATTTATTTATTTATTTATTTTTTAAAGAGGGAACTCGGAGAGACGAGGTGCTAACACGGCAGTAGCACTATCATGTACATTCGTGCATTTTTTTGGTAATGGTTCCAACAGTTTTAAAAACACTTGAGTAATAAATTTTGAATTATTAAAATATCTATAGTATGCGTCTCTATTAAAAAGACTTTGGTTCGAATCTTCCTTCAATTTCTTTCTACTCTAATTTATCTATTGATTCTTCATAGATGCATGAAAGTTGTTGATGTTTTGTCCACTAATCAATTGAGCCCCACGTACAAATAAAATGGCCATGATTGAGTAATAAAAGTTGATGATGTTTAGTGCACTAATCAATCTAAGCCATACAGTCCCTTAATCTGGCTTTGATAAAAGGCTGGACAAAAAAACACATTGTTTTGCAACTCAGGTGGACCATAAATTATGGTCCAACTGCAACACAGGAGACCTTGGTGTGGACGGAGGTGAACATACACAGGGTGGGCCCCACTGTGATGCGTTCGTGAAATTCACTATAACCGTTACGTCCGTAATGGTAATTTAGCCGTAGGGCTCAAAAGCCAAGCAGATTCGTGAATCAGGTAGGACATACCCAGAGAAACAATGGGAGAGGGAGCAGCTACTATTGAATTTTTACAAGGCCTTCCATGACTTTTATATGAAATCCATTCCAATGCATGGGAGTCAAAATTAGGCCATAGGTAATTTATGTGGGTGACACCGAGAGAAACTGCTTGGAGGGTGGACATTTTCTTGCACACTGCTTCCAATCGTGTGATCCACCTGAATCATAGATGGGCTGGGTTTTAACCCAGGGACTCGAATTTGGTCACAGATGATAGGTGTAGATTTTATTTTATTTTTTTGAAAAAAAAAATCAAGTCGGGGTACCTACCCATTTCCTAGGTAAATGGCATAACTTGGTTACATTAAATCCAGTGACATAAAAGGCATTTATCTCTATTTAGATGAAGGGATGTGAAGTTCGGCAGGCCCCAACACATTTACAAAATCCATTTCAACCATCAGACATTGATTTCAAATTAGGTCCTAAGGCCAAAATATCAGGCTGAAATGTTATTCGGGTGGGCCATACCAAAGGAATCAGTTGAGAGGAGAGACGTCCATCATTAATTTTTTAAAGGCTCCTGTGATATGAAATCCACTCCAACCATTACATAAAACACTAAAATTTGGCCCAAAAATCAGCCCTATACGTGATTGAGGTGGGGCCAGACGAAGGGAAACAATTTGGAGGGTGTGCGTCCCCTTCACACTGTTTTAACTCGTGTGGTCTTCCTGAATCTTGGATAGGGAAAGAATTTGGAGGGTGGGAGTCCCCCTTGGCACTGCTTTCACTCGTGTGGTCTACCTGAATCTTGGATAGGGAAACAATTTAGAGGATGAGAGGTCCCCTTGACACTGTATTCACTCCCATGGCCCACTTGAATCATTTTTGGGCCAAGGGGCTGACACATCTGATGTACAGAATAGACTTCACATGCACATCATTGTGCCGCCCACCTGCACCGGTCAATGTACTAGATAGTAAATACTTCGCAGGAGACTGGTGGGCTACACACACACACACACACACACACACACACACGAGCGGGCCCCACAGGGTCCAGACATCTAATCCGCACCATCAGTGGTGCCCCCATCGCAAGGTCCAAGGTCCTAAAAACAGCCAGATTCATGACTTAAGTGACCTACACCACAGGATACATTTCAGAGTAGATGTCCAGTGTTGGCATGTGCGGAACACCAAAATTTCTATCAGCTATCTGACCCGTTTCTTGTGTTCACGCCACTTGGATGAAGGTACTAACGAAATTTCAAGCCATTTCAGAACTCGGGTGGGCCCACGCCCACCAAGTGATTTTATAGGTTTTATTCATGAATTGTCACCGTACCAGAAAGTGTGACCCACACGAGTTCCAAAATCTCACAGACCTTTTTAAGAGGTCCCAATTTCTGGGGAGAACACACCTGATGCATGGTTCAAATGGCACGTATACAACATGGTGGGTCCCACACAAACTCGTGTATGTGTGTGAGGTGTTGGGAGAGGAGAGGAGAGGAGAGGAGAGGAGAGGGAGGGCTTTGCTCAGCATTTGTAGGTTCGTTAGCCATCAAGCATCGAGTGAACTCGTTTCCAATTGTTGTAATGTGGTTGGCAGTGCATTCTTGGCTCCTGAGTGTCATTTGAAAAGTTCTTTGGGCCCCATCATGATGTACATGTTTTATCCAAGCCGTCCATCCAATTTGCTAGCTCATTTTAGGGCAAGACCCCAAAAAATGAGGCAGATCCAAGTCTCAGGTGGACCACATCAAAGGAAACATCGGTGATGGAACACCTACTATTAAAAACTTCTTGGGGTTACAAAAGTCAAGCTGATACGTGTGTTTTCCCTTCATCCAGATATGTGTGACCTAATGAACAGATTGGGAGGCAAATAAACACACTAGTGGGCCCTTGGAAGTTTTTAACGGTGGGTGTTCAATCACCGTTGTTTCCTGTGGTGTGGTCCACCTGATATATGGTTGTCTCATTTTTGGGCTCATGCCTTAAAATTAACTAGCAAAATGGATGGACAGCATGGATCATGGTGGGGCCCACAGAACTTTTCCATCAGCACACAGTAGCAACGTGGGTGCTGTAAAACATGTATGCATAGAGTAAAAACTATGATCACATTCAGAAAGAAATAAAAAACAGATATATGCATAAAGTTTAAAGATAATATACAATAAATATCAATTGAAACAATTTCAAAATGATGATAATGAACTTTTTCATATTATATGTAAGTGAAGCAAAATAGAGCTTTCATCTCTACTACCTATATATGCGGGAGCAAAAGTTTACATGCAACTAGCATTTCAACTTGTTAAAACTATGCCTCATGAAAGCACATAGGAGCAATTTTTAATCTAATTAATGGGCATTTGTATTGCATCCATTTAACTTTCACAGATGGCGTCAAAGGAAATTTCCTACATGATTCTGACCCTAGGGATTGTACGCACACGCATGCACACACATGCTGGTAGGGAGTTGATATCTACACCCAAACTGGTTGATCATCTGTGTGTATTCTGCATAGTATAATACATACATATATGCAAAACTAAAATTTGTATTTTTTTTCGTAACCTTTTTTTTTTGTTGGAAAAAATTATATATCCATTCTTCATTCTGTGACAAGTTACAGTTGACGAGGCAAAATCATGATGCCCACATTCTCATGATACATCAAGTGGATTGGCATGTCATCAGGAAAAAAAAGTATAATTAAGTTCTCACCTCAATTTGACTTGGTTGCCTGGGTGTCCGTGTTCCCTTCTGACATAGCACCTGGGTTTTCTCTGGGAAGGAGTTTGAGAAGTGGCAGTGGCAACAATGAGCTGAGATTGCATAGAACTATTAAGATTGCCAAGTTATCGAAACTGTCCTTAGTTATACCAAAAAGCTGAGTCAGACCAGCACCCAACAGTCCTCCGGTGACACTGCCTCCATTTGAAATGGACATGAGCGTGGCAAAGAGTGTGGCTTCCATACCCTCCGGACATAATTTTGCAGCCAATACTAGAACTGGCATGAACGATGCCTGCAGGAACCATACATTATTATTTGTTTGGCCACCTACTCAATAACTATTTTCTAAAAAACTAGTTAAGACTAGTTTTTAGTATTTCAAGCATATTTATTTATTTATTGAGTACTTATTGCTATAGGTTACAAATCATTTCGACAAAATTGCAGAAACATCATATGATACGAGGTTGTCACAGAAATCAAAACAAAACTATGCATTTGAAGACCATTTAAATAAATATCAATCATTTTCTTTTTAAAATTATTTATTTATTTATTTATTTATAAACACGCGCACACACCCCCCACACTCACACTGGTGGAATTTCACCACCTATGAGCACTCGAACCCTTGACCGGGAGTTGAAACTCCTGGGAGTCTACCACCCGAGCAAGAGTAAGGACCCTAAATATCAATCATTTGAATGCAATGCAATTTATGCACATTGTTGACAAGTAGTGTATGAATCAGTCACATGAATTAAGGTGTATAGAATTTGTAGCTATTGCAAACAACTTGCCGAATCTTTAGTTTGAATGTGGCAACATTTGTTTAACCCCGATATTGCTAAAGACATGACCAATTGTAGGGTCCTGAACATTAGCAAATGTATCATTTGGTGAGGCATAGGAGTTCATACATGTGGGGCCCATCACCCAGTGATCCAGACAGTTGATATGATGGGGGCCAGCAAAGATGAGGAT
This sequence comes from Magnolia kwangsiensis, assembly GCA_037074715.1. Taxonomy (NCBI): domain Eukaryota; kingdom Viridiplantae; phylum Streptophyta; class Magnoliopsida; order Magnoliales; family Magnoliaceae; genus Magnolia; species Magnolia kwangsiensis. The sequence continues at coordinate 80,440,502 of CM073589.1, read as the reverse complement.
TCCCTGAAATCTACCAGATTCAAAGATGCTACTCTTCAATCTTTGGACTACTTTTGCCACCCTTGCTGTATTCTTTTCATTGTCCCTCTGTTGGTCACTTATGGAGGGTTTAGGATCTTCCAAACATGGATACTTTCAGGGTCGTTGGCCACCAATCACAGAACCCATCAGATCAACATTCCAGACTGCCAAACCAATGACAGCACATGCGCAGAGTATCGTTACTCAGCAAACCATACATTTCTTGAGGCTCAGGACCCTGTAATTGGTCATTCTTAAGGGCCTGTTCGGACTAGGGAGAATCCTAACATCTTCAATTGTATATCCTAAAGGACAGATGTTTTTCTTCTACAAAATGGCCTCAGCCAAAACCAATACACTAAGGCCACGTTTGGATGCACACTGATAAGCTGCTTATTTGGTTAGTAGCTTATGTGACAAAAGTTAGATTGGTAAAATGCCAATTTAAGAGTTGTTGAACACCTGGCCTTTAGTAAAAAAGTATTGCTTTTTTTTTTTTTTGGGAGGGGGGGAGAGAGAAAGGGAGGCCGACCTGTAGCAGCAGCCACCATGGCCACCGCCTCTCTCTCTCTCTCTCATCCCTTTTGCTCCTCCCATCGTCAGTTGTGGCAGCGATGACCATGGCTGCCGCTGGGAGCAGCCACTACAGCCATGGCAACCCCTCTCAAACCCTATTTCTCCTGCAACATTTCTCTCGATCCCACTCCCGTTTCTCTGTCTCAAACTCTTCTTCTCTCTGGTACCCGCTGATTAGGTCCTTGAAGAATAAGGAGAAGAAGATAAGGTAAGGGATTTCCTCCTGAATTTGGGGTTTTGGACTGCCTGAATAATGAGTTCCCAGTTTGCACCGTTTGCTTTAGGTAATATGGGTCCACATTTGTGCTGCTTTATTTGAGTTTGAATTTATTTACTTTTTGTGTTGGGGTTTTTGGAGAGGGAGGGAGGGAGGGAGGGATCAGCTACTTGAGACATAATTAGCTGAAGCAAAACAGCCTAAAAGACCACCTTAGCTGGCACTTTCCTCTCCCCTCCTACTTCAAATTACATGGACAGGGCCATCCTATCCAATTCAATGCATCCCATATTCAAATAGCCCTAAAGCCCTTCCATTTACAATACCCACTTTACAATTATGGAAACAATTGATGATGCAACTTGAAAAATGGGTTGGTGGAAGATAATCTTGATTCTTCATGGTTTTGTATTAGGGATTATGAAAGAAATGGATTGGTTGTTAGTGGATCGGCAGACTAAAACAACTGATAAGATGCTACACATGTTTAAAGCAGATTGGGTCCATTCTACTGACGAGTGTACGAACAAGTGGTTTGATGAATCATCCCATACTCTTCTAAATAACCCTGTAATTTACCTTCATAGTATTCCCGAGCATTTTCTGACAGAAATATTTTTATTTTCTTCTCAAATTGGGTGAGTACCATCTTATGAGACCTTTTAATAATGTGTGGTACTTCATCACAAGCCTTCATGTGATACAACCGCGTGCAGTGGGAGAAATCATCCACAAAAGAAATGAAATATCAATAGCCATCCATGGATACAATGGGAGCAGGTCCCCACACATCAAAATGAAACTAAAACAATCTTTTATTCAAACTTGAGGAAAAAGTTGATTTACAATGCTTGCACAACTTACAAAGTTCAAATTATAGATTTACTCAAAACTGACTTCAAGTATGGAAATAACAACTTCAATGACTGAAAAGACAAATGTCTATGCCACAGTCTAACCTGGGAATTATTATGATTCATACTAAGATTAGTACTTCACTGCAATGCTGGAGGAGAACCAACATTATCCAGAAGGTAGAAACTATCCGCTTTACGACAAGTCCCAATCATTTTCCTCATCACCAGGTCCTGGAAAACATAGTGGCACAACCGATCGATGGGAAGGATCTGCCTAAATGTGGGCACCTCCAAACTAAGCTCAAGAATCGTAAACAAAGTAGAAACACTAACAAGGATTTTTATTCACTTTCAGGGTGCCTTGATACAATTCATGCCGGGCCCTTAAATAAGCTTTTAGACGTACAAATAAGGAAGATTCTTAATGACATTGACAACTAATGATTTATGCAAAAATGAAAAAGTAAATAAGAAAGATACTTAATGGATAAGAGATATCTAATGAGATTCTATTACACGCAAGCTGATTGATTTTGCATAGGTAGCTACCTAACTAGGAGGATATGAGCTCCTCATTGTGGCCAATTATAGGCTTAGGCTTGGGCCTAACCCATGGATCTTGAGACCAGATCAGCCTGCATCAATCCTCTTCGGCATGAAGGAACTCAACTTGGGTGAGTTAATGGCTTGGTATTGCTCATAGAGGTCAGGATTCAGGTGCTGGAAGCCTGTAGGTGTGATCTATGTAGCATCGGAGAGAGGTTAACCTTGCCAATGGATGAGAAATTTCTTGTAACCACATTGGCGTGTGAAGATAATTTGATTGTCAAGAACATCAATGATCACATCTATAGGTGGCAAAACAGTTGGAAGTATGATAGGTTGTTCTTTGATACCATCATCAATATGGTGCACAATAGATAAAAAGATCTTACACATTGAAAGTATGACTGATAGATAAATCTAACGAGAGATCTAAAATATAAGCATTGACACTAAATCTTTTTATGATTTTGAATGGTCCCACATCACGTGTATGTTCTTTGATACCATCATCGGTATGATGAATGAAGTCATCAATCTTCGCACTTGGTCTCAACTCTACTGGTAGAGGAACCAAATTGACTAGGAGATGTAGTCATATACCAATTACTGCTTCAAAAGATGACATCCCCGTAGACCCGTTGATTGAGTTATAATAACTTGCCCAATTCATGGTCGACCACTTCCGTTTGACCAACGGTCTGAGGGTGGCGGACATCAGAGAAATGAAGCTTGATTTTCATTGTTGCCCAAAAGGTTTTCTAAAAATAACTCATGAACTTGGGATCACGATGTGACACAATTGTCTTCGAAAGCCCCTGAAGACGAACGACCTCTCGAAAAAATAATTGAGCAATCTTGAGAGCATCTATTGTATTTAGGCGTAGTATGAAACGAGTCATCATTGAAAATCGGTCAACCACCAGAAATATCGAATCAACTTTCCGAGCGGTCTTTGGCAAACCCAAGATGAAGTCCGTGCTAAGATCTTCCCACAGAGCATGCGGGATAGCTAGTGGTTGATATAAATCCACTGTTTTTCTTTCAACCCTTAGTAAGTTGGCAAACCCTACATAACTGGCAAATCTTTAAGGCATCTGATTTTAAACAAGGCCAAAAGTATATATCCTCAATGAGGGCTAGAGTCTTATAACAGCCAAAGTGACCACTACACAATCATTCTTGGGACCCGTAAATGCATGATAATCGTTCCTGGGACCTATAAATGCATGAAAATCATTCCTGAACCTATAATCCCTCCTTATTCGTTACGGGGACTTCTAATTGCATTGTAATCGTTCCCTAGACTTGTAATTGTACCAAAATTGTTCCCGAGACATAATCGCACCATAATTGTTCCTGGGACCATTAATCACACTGAAATCGTTCCGGGGACTTGTAATCGCACCGTAATCATTCTCAGGACCTGTAATCCCACCGTAATAATTTCTAGAACTTGTAACCAAACCGAAATCGTTCTCGGGACCTATAAACACACCGAAATCGTTCTTAGGACCTGTAATCGCACCATAATCATTCTCGAGACTTATAATTGCATCGTAATCATTCCCCGGATCTATAATTGCACCATAATTGTTCCCAAGCCCTATACTCGAAACGAAATCATTCCCGGACCCTGTAATTATTCCCTAATCATTCTTGGGCTTGTAATCGCACCGTAATCGTTCCTAGGACCTACCGCCGTGTCACTCCCTCACAAAATATTCGTAGATGGACGTACTGGGTAGGCAAAGTCGTGTCTTTCGAAACAAGTAATCTTATAAATGCTAAAATATAGGTGTCTCACATGTTCTCCACTAGAACATTTGTATAAATACATCTGAAATCCTTATCGTCGACATACTCACATTGTATTTCTTCAAATTTTGGATCAATGACAAACATCAATGACAAATACAATAATGCGCACAACAGCTTAATGCATCAGCAACCTGATTGTCCTTACCAGCCTTGTGGTGGATGATCAAGGAGAACTGTTGAAGGTAAGCCCTTCACTTAACACAACGAGCACTCATCTTTTGTTGAGAGTTTAGATACTCGTGAGCTTCATAATCATAGTATATGACAAATTCCTTGCCAACCAAATAGTGATGCCAATGTCGTTGAGTTAGAACAACGGCAAAAACTCCCAAGTCATAAGTAGAGTACCACTGCTTTGCTTCAGAGAGCTTTTTCGCTAGAGAAGGCTATTAGATGGCCTTCCTAACCAAGAACTCCACCAATGCTGACGTTAGAATCTTGTAACTCACCTCAAATACCTTCTCAAAGTCTAAAAGGCGCAAATTTGAGCTTCGGCCATCTTATGTTTGATCATATCAAACTCTCTTATTGCTGCACTTGTCCATTGAAATTCTCTTTGTTTCATGTAATCGGTGATTGGAGCCATGATGTTGCTGAAGTTTCCCAGAAAGTGTATGTATAATGTAGCAAGGCCATGGAAACTATGAATTTCAGAGATAGTGGTAGGGGTCGGCCAAGCAAAGATGGCTTTCACCTTGGCAGGTCCACCTCTAATGAGACAATGTACCCTAAGAAGATCACGGATGTACTCATGAAGGTACACTTTTTAAGGTTAATGTAGAAGCGGTCGCGATGAAGGACTCCGAAGATAAGATCCAAGTGATTGAGGTGCTCCTTCTTTGACTTATTGTATATAAGGATGTCCTCAAAATAGACAATGAGAAACTTACCAATAAAGGGATGTAACAATTGGGTCATGACGTGCATGAAAGTTCTAGGCGCATTTATGAGACAGAATGGCATGCTGACCACTTGTAAAGACCATCCGTCATCTTAAATGTCTTCTTCTATTCATCAGCAAGTCAGATGCAGATCTGGTGGTACCCACGGCAAAGATCAATATTAGAAAAGATGCTAGTACTTGACATCAAGTCCAACATATCATCAAGTTGAGGAATGTTGTAGTAAAATTATGATTTTCTAACAAGTGAAAACATCAATATTGAGAAGCATTTGACAAGTAAAAACTTTTGGTAGTACTTGAGCCTACAAAACATAAGTTATTACTATTATGATTTTTAAAAATGATGGCTGACACCAATGTATGAAAAGAAAATTTTCATGTATCAACGATCTATTGAAGTAGTTACAGGAATTTGACATTAGCATTAGGGTCCACCAAATGCTTTATCCAGCATCTTTGGATTAATCAACAAGGAAACATGAGACGTTTTCGATAATGGCTTATAAAATTCATGTAACAAGTTAATTGTTTTAAAAATGGACTCACGAGACGGTGCCATGCAACTTATAACATGTAAGGGAGTGAAAGATCAAATAAAAGTTGTGTCATTAGGCTTTGTGGGAGCTGTCAGCTCCAAGATTAGACTTTGAATTGATAACCTTAAATAAAATGAATCTATCTAGGTGAGAATATAAAGACCGTAAAGATAAAGTTCAAGAACCAAAAAGGCCATGCGCCTTTACACAAGCAAGATTACTTAAATTGGATGCAACACAATTCTCATTCCGCATGAATAATGGTAGAAAAGGACGAAGATCTTAATCATGATTAACTTGACAATGTATATCATTTTTTTAAAGGAGATATAACAGAAAGTTATAGCTCATCTAAATGGTCTTTCATCACAACATGTAGAACTTGTACTTCACTATGATTTTATCAATCACTCAGTTGTCCACATACAAACACCAACTTCCATCCTTCTTGGGTGTAAGAAGTGTTGGCACAATACATAAGCTTAGACTCTCTCGGATATAGCTCCTTTTTAGCAACTCATCAACTTGATGCTTTAACTTAATTGGACTCATTCAATGTACTAGTAAGTTAGGTAAGGATGCTCCAAGAACCAAATCTATGGCATGCTGGATATCCTGCAACAAAGGCAACTCCTCGGGCAGATCATCAGAGGCCAAATCTTGGAAGTCATGGAGCATGGATTTGACTTCATTAGGAATAGGCTCATCTTGATCAGTAATAAGTTCCTACACTTGTTTTGTGACTAACGAACATTATGCTTTTCTCCTTTCTTTCTTCCACAAACTTCTACATGGTGAGAATACAAAAGTTGAGAAGAGTAGCTGATGTTGATGATAGGGGCGTAGATGGAGGCAACATAGACTGCAACGGGCAAAGATGGATACAATGACCTTGTTAGAGGAAAATGTGTGTTAGCGTCACCGTTGCTTTGTACCTTTTGGTCAAAAATCCAAGGTCAACTGAGATGGATGTGGGTGACAGTCATCAGAATTATGTCACACCAAATGCCGCTCTCGTAAATGCCAATTGAAAGGACACCAAACATTTTCGAGTCACGGGGATGGCAGTGTCATCAACCCATGTAACCTTGTGTGATATTGGACGCCTTTCGGTTGGCAATTTGAGCTTATTAATCACCACTTAAGAAACGATGTTCATTGCATTGCCGCCATCGATGATCATACTACATAACTTACCTTGACATTCTACCCATGTACAGAAAACAATGGTTTATCGCCATTCTTCTTCCACCTTGGTGATGGTAAGGAAGTAACATATGATAAGAGTGAGACCTTCAACCTTAGATTTGACTGCAATTTCAGCTGGGGGGAGGGAGGGTCCTATAGTTGTGATACAGGCTCTATATAGGGTCATTCCATCTCGATGCGCTCATTGTAATACTCATGACCGTCCAAGTAGTAGGGGGTCCTCATTACCACAATAATGGGGGTTCCAATCTTGTAAACACTTATTAGAAAAATGTCATATTTGTCCACAATGAAGTAGTCATCATCCCAACATTCTCGAGGAGGATTAGGATTAGGACCTCACCCTTTGGTGTCATGTCCTTATAGCGCTGGTTCCCTTTAATATGAATATTGTGGCGGAGGGTGATGCAAAGGTTATGGTTGCCTTAGTGGAGTCTACATCTGTGGGCACGATTGGTAGCAAGGTGGTTGGTAGCCCTAGGGTGAAATCCGATTAAGATGTGGATCCAGACCTTTTCTCACAAAAGATTCCTAGGCTGGAGAGCCTAAGCGTCAAAGAGTATGCTGCCGCAATTGTTGTTCAACTCTTCGAGCGTTTCGATGAATATTGTTGATTGACTCAAAATCATACATAGCCATCTCACGTTGGATCTCTTACCATAACCATGCCCGGTAGTGGTTAGCTGCACAGTCTGTTTACAAGCTTACAATGAACAAAAAGCTCACTGAACTTAGTATAGTGATCCACCAATAAAGTTCCTTGTTTGAATGAAAGGAGTTCCTGGAGGAGGGTATCCATATAGTTTGAAGGCAAATACTTACTTTCCGGCTTCTCTTTCATGTCAACACCCTTGGTGATAGCAGGGTGAACCATGATAAGATGGTTGTCGTCAATGCTCCACTATAAGATTCATATTGGGCCCTTCAGCTTGACCTTAACAAAGGCCACTCATTGGACATCAACCATGGCATACCATACAAAAATAATCTTCAAGCGTTGTAATCCAATCGACAAGTCTTTGCATCAAGGCGATCCGTGAAGTCTGAAACTTCAACTCATACTTTCTTGATGATATCTTTCTTGGGTGGGCATCTCTATCGAGGCGTCATGGGCTCTCTCTGCAAAGAGAAGTCATAAATAGACTCCCAAGGACCAATTCCATATTGATTCACCAAAGATTTGGGCTGGAACCCTAGTTGCGGATTTGGATTACCATTGAGTGGCTCTCCATGTTATTCTCCACGTAGCTGGTCAACAACGGTTTCAGGTTGGCTACTCTTACGAATAACTCGGTGATACAATTGTCTTGTTGTTGATCAATAAACCTCTCTCGATAGATCTGACCATAACTGGTAGACATGTCTCAGGGGGTGACATTGGCAAAGTGAGGGACAAAATATTCGGCGGTTTCTTTTTTCTTTTTTAATGGGGCTGGATTTGAATTGGAATATGGCTGATTTTGGGAGCTTTTAATAGGCTGGGATAGGGCTTTTAATGGGCTGGAATGGGGCTGGTTTTTTTTTAAAATAATGGGTTGGAATGGGGTTGATTTATTTATTTTTATTTTATTTTAATGAGTTGGAATAGGGCTAATTTTTGGAGTTTCTGGAGTTTTTAATTGGCAAGAATGTTTTTTTTTTTTTTGGGGGGAAGGGGGGATTTATGGACTGGAATATGGCTAATTTTTGGGGGTTTGCATGTGCTAATATGGGGCTCATTTTTTGGGCTTTTAATGGGCTAGCAATCTCCCCTTGTCAATAGGATGCTTGGGCTTTGTAAAAGAAAAGAAAAAATTGAATGGGGGTAAGAGGGTGTGAACACTGGATTTTAGTGGCCATGCTTTTTTGCTAGGTTGAAGCATGTGGGGAGCCTCTTGAATATGATATGTTTGACTTGGAGTCTCCACTAGCCAATTGGCTCAAAATTTCACAGTTGGCTAAACCTTATAGAATCTTTAAAAATCGACTAAACCCTGCAAAATCTATATTCTTCAACTTAGAGAGTTGGAAAATGTGGAGACAGAAGCAAGATACGTCGAGGGGTCGGACATCGCCAAGAAGCTGAGTAGTTCACAGTCGGTAGTGAACAGGAAGCTTATAAGGACAGCAGGAGGAAACGCTAAGGTTGTAGACTCGTTGGGACTGGAATAGGTATCAGAGGAAGTGGATGGTGATCCTTAGGAGACTGTTGGGAAGAGGAAATCAGGTCTGGAGAAGAAAGCAGGAAGGAAGGCCCCATTATTAGACTACCCAATCCTTTTCATTGAGGGATTCTTGGAGGGTTGTCTCCCAATCAATTTCTCTAGGGTGTTCGGGAGAGTGGGTGCAGTGATGGAGGTCGTGCTCCTGAGGGACAGATTCATTGCATCCTATTGGGGCTTCACCTTCGTCAAGATGAGCTCGGAAGAGGAATTGGTAAGAACAGTGACATTGCTGCATGGGGATAGCTTCAGAGGGAGGAAGCTCTTATTTCAGAGAGTAAGATTTGACCTCGAGCTCAGAAATAGAGAGGGGGCCCCGTGCAGGGGCTAAGGCCGAAAGCTCTTATGGGGTGGTGCGGGTTTTGGTGAATGAAACAGCTCAGCAATCTCCAGGGCCCTTGTGCTAGCGTAGTAGGGGAGATAATCCCTCTACCAATAGAGAGGTGGTGCTAGGGATTCTTGACCCGACTGAATCTAATGGGAACACCTCAGAGGCTCTTAAGAAGAAGCAGCCAGTGGAGGAGAAATAGGTTCCTAAAAAGGCATGTTTGATTTTCCATGCCAACTGTAAATATGTTGTAAATGAGTTATAATTATTTACTTAAGTAAATACCCCATTGTTTCCAATGGCTGGATTTGACGGCCTACTTTTTGAACGCTAAACCGAGGATGGCCTACTTAAGACATGAAATAGACAAGGATGTTAAATAGAGCAGCTTTAATAATGGGGATGCGACCCGCCAACCCCCCGGTGGGAGATTAATTTGCCCTTCCATCTTGATAATTTCCTTTCCATCCTTGGGTGAAGGAATCCCAAAGGCGCTTTGCTGGTTTCCTAATGCCCAACAGCAAGGTGAGGTATGAAGACGGTAATTCCCAACTTTGCATCAAAAAAAGAGTAAGTTTGAACCCCTTCGTCACGCTACCCAACTTCAAATAGTAGTTACAAGAAACATTAATAAAGAGCCTATCATATAAAAAGATAAGAAAATGAACATAAGAATAAAATGTCCTGAAAATTAGTTTAAGTAAAACCTTATTAACTTTGATAATCTACCATTTTTGAACTCCACTTAACACAGGTGACAAGTATCATTCAGTTTGGGTCCAGTTCTACGCCTGTACCAGGCAAAGTATACTATGGTCAACATTTTTGTTCCACACTAATCTCTGTGTGCCTTCATACAACTCTGGACTTGCATACTAACACACTTGCTAATGAAATCATAACTCAAAGCATTCAGGCTCAACAAGCAAACTCCATTCTAAGATGGAAATTTGGATTTTTTTTAAAGAGGAATCTGCTCTTACTGTCTACTCTCTATATGCATGTGGGTGTGGTAACTATTCTTTCTGTGCCTAAAGAGCAAATTTTACAAACATTTTTTCATAGAAGTTAGGCAATATGCAAGAACGTCTAGGCAAAACACCTCATCAACAGCATGAGATCACCTGGTGGTAACAAATGCTCACGTGTCAATTATTCTGTGGAACGGCTAATTTTTAGAGTGCCTATATGACACATTCTCCTCTAAAATTCTAAATCTCAGGAGTGATGGTATATATTTGTTGTCCAGTCACAGTGAAGTAACCAAAGCTTAATATATGCAACAATAACTGATACCCTTGAAAGCTGTGTTCATCCATGGTATAGAAAATTATCTAATATTCAAGTCAAGGCAATCAATCACCTGACCAAGGACTGTTATAATCAGAGAATCTCCCATAGCAAACCACTCATCACTCACACCAAATTGCCGATTTAATCCAGTAACAAGGAAAACCTGAGCAATAACATGAACAATTGTCAATGGTTAGACAATGACATCCAGATCAAAGATTTCTCAAATATCATTAATGAAACTGAGATAAATGAATGGTAAGCACCTGTGTCATCCCAAGAGCTGCACCTATAATGGTTGTCAAGAGGAAAATTTTTCGCAATGGAACATTCTTCAGGAACCCATTATACAGTCCAACACCTAGCAATGATGCCACTGAAGTAACAAGCTTGACACGTCCTAAAAATTCTGGAGTAAAACCAAGTTTATTTGTGCTGAAATTCAAAAGAAACAACAAAAATTTGTTTACAACAAAATAAAGATTCTCCAAAGAGAAAACTGAATGGTAAGCAAAGGAGGAAACAATGTGCACAAAATAATAATTGAAACTGTTGGCGGTCAACATATAGCAGCAAGCAACTGTCAAAACTAACACATTAACCCTTTTACAGAATTGAAGGGCGTGTATAGGCTTGGGATTCATACCAGACAGTGTAGAAACAAGATATGAATTTTTATTCCATCAAGCTACAATAAGATTTAAACCTAAGACCCTGTTTGGTAGACGCCTAAAATGAGTTATCTCATTTTGGTTAACAGAAATTATGTACCAGAGATAAGATCTCTAATAAATAATGAGTTCATGTTAGTAGTGATTATGCATTGGAGATCAAGATCTACAATACGTTTATTATTATTATTATTTAAAGGTAAAAGATCTCTAAGGGCCTGTTTGGTTTTCCGAAATACCGTCATTCGGCTGTAAATAAGTCATTATGACTTCTGACAAGCATTTGAATATAGCCTTAAATACATGCACTACTGTAGCCTCTGAAATGGCGGTATTTCAGAGTAAAGTAGCCGCCCGAAACAACACGTCGCTGCAGGTAAATCAATATGAGATATCAATGCAGCAGACCTGATACCGGAAAGAGCCGTGGTCCGCAGGAGCATTGGAGCACGAACGTGCGCAGCAGAGGCCTATAAAACAGATTTTCCACCATTGCGTCTTCTTCACCAAGGGACCGAACTGCGTTTTCCCACATTTTCACTCCAATAAGGTAAGACAACGACGGTCAGATACTTTCATTAGTACAATTCTCTTTGTATTTCTTCTCATACGGCCTTTGGTTATAGGAAATCCCTTCATTCACGCTGTGTTTCTTCCCTGTTTCCATGGCCGACAGTATACGGCTTCGGAGCTTGTCTATAAGGTGGTCATCGGCAGTTTCCGCAGCATCTCCAATCGAAAGCAGGTAGCTACAAAGGGATGTTTTGTTCTTTCGATGATTCAAACCATCTTCTTCCCTGATGGTTGTATTGCACGTTATTGCAATTTTGCCATCTTGCACGTTATTGCAATTTTGCCATCTTGCACGTTATTGCAATTTTCTTGCCTTGCATGATATTATAATTTTCCTGTCTTGCATGTTATTGCAAAATCGTGTATTGCATGTAATGACAAATCATACCCTGATTATGGTACCTATTTCTTCCCTCATACAACGGATTTCTTAGCCCGAAGATCGTGACATCTTCCTCATCACCTACACAAACTCCTCAACAGGTAGGAAATCATCTCCTGTTCTATGTCAATAGTCAGGGAATATGGCTTGAATTCTTGTGGTTATTGGAAAAAGGACAGGAATTTTTAACCTATGCACGTGGTCAGGCATATGTGGCCCATCTGATGACATTGATGTTCTGTGAAACATATGTGGGCCATCTGATGACGAATTGATATTCTGTGAAAAATCTTATCATTCTTTGAATATCCAAATCTTTGTTGTTGTCAGTCACTTATCCTTGCATTTTATTGCTAGGCCAAAAAGCCTATAGGACTGTTGGTCAGAGGTGAATTGACCTATCAAAATATGATTTTTGGTATGGGCTATCATTGGATTAGCTGTGATCACATCCCCACAGGAAATGGACAATGATTCTCCATCCCGAGGGGTCTCCTCCTGTCTCAATTTTATCGGATTGGAATGATTTCTAATTTTGGGTAATCTTTATGTCAAAAGAATACCAATTATGCATGAAAATCCTGTCAGGAGGAGATGATCGGCATGAAATGACTTTTCAAATGATAATGATTTCAACAAAATCTAAGAAATCTTAAGATTTCAGCAGTTTGATTATGCTTAAGTCTTCGAAAAACCAGCTGTGAGTACCTTGCACTAATACTCCACGAGAGGTCGTAGATCGGATGACGACGCCGATCCAAGCAATACAACATGCTTGTGAAGAATTATGGAGGCTCGATCCCTCTCTTGCCATATGCCAACATGGGCATTTAATCAGGTTGGCCCCACTTAGTATGTGCCCTGGCCCTTAGTCATCAGGTGCGCAACACCGAATGTGGAACGTTGTTTTGTTTTTTCTTAGCCCACCTGATGACTAGAGTCACTTGATGATCAAATTGGTGTATGCAAGGCATGGCCCACCTGACCAACAGCCTGAATTTTGTTTGTACAGGAAAAAAAATCAGTTATCTTGGGTCAATCCCTGCTTTGTGAGCTGCAATCACACCCAAAGCTTCCCAGTAATTCAAGACCTTAACTTGCAAAATGACATTTTGCATTGTTCTCAACACCCAAATGCTTATGTGAGTAAAGCACATTATAGAATCCAAAATATTTGTACTATATAAACACGAGTAATCCATGGGCATTTGGTGAGGGCAATCCATCAACAAGGTGATGGGGACATCACGCGCACATGCACACCCCCTTATGCACGTACGCAAGGAGGAGGAGGGCCCCACCATCGATCTAGATCGATGACGACGTCTAGGGAGGGCCTCCTAGTTAGAGGACTGCGTTTTGGTTCGTTGGAGTGGACCCGATAGTCATGTGAATCCCACCATGAGTTCTCATGATTGTGGCGCACTATTCTAATTGATTTAGTACTTTAAGTTTTGCTTATTATTGTTATTAGAAATATCATGGAGGGTTTAGATTACTTTGATTAGTTGTTATTTTTGATTACTTCGTCTCTAAGTAATAAGTTGCGCACATGGCATGAGTTTTGTGGTATAAGGTTTTATTATAAATAGGCACCCCTTGTAGTCTTTTTTTTTTTTCTCAATGAAGACTAATAAAATTTATGTTTTTTTCTGCTCCTCTAAATTTCTGAGTTGTGGAGATTCAATTAGGTGCAAAACCCTCCCTTCCTCGAAAGGCTGACTACTGTGGTGCGAAGCCACACCTATCCCGATTCGCCCCCACCTTCTTTCATCTATATTTCTCTTCTCCTACAAATATTCCATCTGCAAATCCATCAATATTTGCAGGCGTTTCCCCATCTGCAGTGGATTTCTAGAATCTGGCGCTGCAGGAGGGTTGAAACTTTGGCGAAGTACCACATACAAACTGTGCATCGGATCGAGATGAGATTTGAGGGTTTTGGAGTCCATCCCTGGCCGACCAGGACAAAGGTAGCCTTTTACTGAATAGTGGGCCTCACACACGTGCGGCCGGGATCACACGCACGTGCGTTTGGGCCATTGTTGTTGTCAACACGTGCAGTACTTCTCTGGTTCGTCTCTCTCCTCTCTTTCACCCAAAATCCCTAAACCTAACCCTAAATTACTCGAATCTCCAATTTTATGCCTTTTTTTCAACCTTAGGGTTTTCCGAATTGAAATTTCTGAATGCCTTGGATTGGAGAAATTATTTCTGTGCATGTGTGGATGAATTTACCCTCCATTGATTCTTGCTTAGTTTATAATTTTGATTGATCCAACCTTAGCATGTATAGGTCTGGATCCGCATAAGATTCCCCTTGATTGAATGTTTGAACTTTTGTGTGATTGTTTCTAATTTAGTATGATCTTAAGCTTGAATTTTTATTTTTTATTTTTGCATATCATGTTAAATTTCCATATCTTGCATCACAAGGTCCACGTAACAGTTGAGCCTCGAGCGTTTATGTTTTACAGGCTTAGTGTCTATTGGGGTGGTGATTATGATAGATGGTTTCACCTTTCTCTCAATTTTTTCCTTAATATTTGTTGTTGTGAACGGTACTTTGGCTGTTTTCTAATAAGATATTAAACGATATTTGATATACCATCTATCATAAAGAAGAAAACATTTGAGATACAACTGTAATCCCAAAATGTTTCTGCCACATATGCATGCCTCCAGATTCAATTTCTATAGAGCAATTGTGATGTTTGATGGGTGACTTAGTCATAATGAAAATTAAAATCAAAGAAATAATTAGCAACCTACGCAACTTGCTATCTACTGTTTTGATTGACTCTATGGGACCTGCTGTTTGAAAAAAAAAAATATTTGATAACGAATTATTGTTAGATATAGGATTCGTAATTTGAATAGATAGATTGAAGAAATGTATATTTTGAAGAACATTTGAAATTATAAATCCAGATTTATGGAACTGATGCTTGATATTGGTGTGGTGGATGTTAACTTAGTTTCATTCGGTGTTGTACAAGAAAAAATCGTAACATGGAGGGACAAGGATGGACAAAAGAGGAAATAAATGCTTTTGCAGCTACACTTGCTGCAACAACTACAACTATTGTAGTGGGGGAATATTGCAGTAATATTTTATTTAAATCACCCTCAAGATTTGGGGACATTGAAAGAAGGAAGATGATAAATGGGATGATTAGAGCGGGTGACAATGAGTGCATAGCACAAATCATAATAAACAAGGCTACATTCTTCAACCTATGCTCGTTTCTCAGGAATAGAAATCTCCTTCCAGATGGAAAACATGTAATTATGGAGGAACAACTTTTCATGTTCCTTCATACAGTAGGGCATAATGTTAGAAATCGTGTCATCGGGCGTCGGTTTATAAGATCTGGAGAAACCGTGAGCCGATATTTTAGTAAAGCGGTGGATGCTATTGTCGGACTATATTCGGAGTTTGTGAAACTCCCAAGTGCGGAAACACCGATTAAGATCCTAGCCAATTCCAATTGGAGCACGTACTTTCAGGTATACTCAATTGTAATCACATTATGCAACGTCCACTCTTGTCATAGGATTATTTTATATTTTTTCCTGATAATTCATGTTGAAATTAGGACTGCATTGGTGCAATTGATGGGACCTATGTACCCACCTATGTGCCTGCATTGGAAAGTGCACCCTACCGTAACAAGAAAGGGGTACTCTCTCAGAACGTAATGGGCACATATACATTTGACATGAAGTTCGTATATGTGCTCACCGAATGGGAAAGATTTGCCTCTGACGCATGCGTCTTACATAGTGTTTTGACACATTCCACTGATCGCTTTACTATCCCTGAGGGTACTTCGTGTAAATCTATATGATCGTACATCTTGATAATATGATTTTTCATGAAATTATATTGATAATTACTCCTAATTAATTGTAGGCAAGTATAACGTAGTTGATGCTGGTTATGCTTATTCTCATGGATTTATGGCTCCTTACTGCGGTGTACGGTACCACCTCAATGAATACCGCACGGGTCGGAATCCTTTCAACAAGAAAGAATTATTCAACTACCGGCATGCTCAATTAAGAAACGTTATAGAAATGATTTTTGCAGTATTGAAAGCTCGCTTTTCGATCCTCAAATCAGCTTCACCATACAACCTTCTAACACAAGTGAAGATAGTGATCGCATGTTGTGTGTTACACAACTTTATCCGTTTATCTGGAGGAGATGGTTTGGTAGAAGATGAAGTCGCATCAACGGATGTAACGGAGAGTATAGATCTATCACTATGTGAGATTAATGTCGCACAACGTGAGAAGGACGAATGAGCGACATATCGAGACAATATTGCTTTGAGGATGTGGAATGAATCTCATCCTATGAGTCGTAGTGTATGATAATCGAATTATAATTTGTCATTTTGTAGTAAGTATAGCCTCACAGGATTGTACTCCGTTACCTATAGGCATGTGTTTAGATTACCATCGTTTTGGATGTTTGAAAAAAGATGATCCTCTTCCTCTAATTTTTATATTATCTTATGAATGTGTGTATTATATTTCAGGTTTGTTAAAATATTGCCTTTATATGACTTGTATGCAAAGGTTGTACTGTTTATTAAATATGTTCATTTTACTATTTGTAGATAATTGAAGTTAATGACGGGGAAATGTCACCGAACAAGTGAATCAAGCAGTCAACCCTAATGAAACAATCTGGTCAAGACCCGTGTGTTACACCACGAATGACACCAATGACATATAAATTAAAATCACTTGATGAAAATGGATCGTCTAGTGGTGTAATGCGTTGGACCGATGAAATGGATGACTGCTTTATTGATACGTTGATGAATGTTGTTGCAAATGGTCGTAAGAGTGCCAATGAATTTAAGGAGACCTATAAAACGGTCGTGGAAACTGTCAGGAGCGCACTAGGGATATCAGTTCAGGAGAAACATGTTGGTAATCGCCTTCACACATTAAAGAGGCTGTATTTCAAGGTTCGGGACACCTTGAACACCAGTGGGTTTGGATGGGATGATCAGTCTTTTAAATATCGACGATATCGGCTGATATATCCCACCATATTTCTTGTATCCCACTTGTGCGATACGAAACGCACAAGTAGTGAGATATATCCCACATGTTTCATCTGGTGAGCATTTTTTATTTTTGAATTTTTTTTTCTGTAAATCATGTTAAATCAATGTCAAATTGTTACGAATCCATGTTTTACAAGAAAAATCATGGATTGAGATCTTTGATTTTAAGGCTTGGAGAAGAAGACCAAGTTGTGGAAAATTGAAAAAAATAAAATAAAATTCCCAATTTCTCACAAATCGGTTATATAATCTGTGTCCAAACATAAAATCAAACATGTATATAACCTAATTTAGTGATTCTTCTTTTGTATTTGAATGTATTGCTTGTGTTTCCACATGTCTTCTGACATTTATAAATTATAAGAATAAACTTTGAATATACTTGCATCAATTCAATTAGACAACGCACAGATTAAAACCCCATACAAAGAAAACCTATTATTTGCACTTGTTTTTTTTAATTTTATTTTTATAACGTTTTGATTTGTAAATCTGCATGGATGTCTTTTTTAACAATCATTGAAATTTCATTGAAAAAATCGACCAAATTCCAATGTTTCTAACAACAACGATACATTACGCGATACAAGCGATATATCCCAATGCGATAACCGATATGTATACGTATCCTAAGGGTGCGATACGTAATGCAATACCGATATTTCGAACGCTGGGGATGATGACAAGAAGCTAGTGATCGCTTCGGACGATGTCTAGGAGGATTACATATGGGTGAGATTAATATCGAATTAACTTTTTTGTAACTTCAGCATAATGTTTCATTTTATAATTGTACATATATTCTCACGTTTGTTTACTAATACTGATTTTTCTTCATTGTTGTCAATAGTCACATCCCTACGCACAACATGTTCGGGGGAACGCGGTGAGAAGGTACGATAACCTAACGTATTTATTTGGAAATGACCGAGCTACTGGATTGCATGCTTCCATAGGAAACATGCATAATACTATGCGTTCGAGAAGGTCTAGGATCCCGATATTTCACCGACAACATCAGTTGATCTGAATGACGATACACTCGTGTTATCAAGTGACGTTATAGGGGACGGTGCACCTAACATCCAGTGGTCATTTCAAAGGCGTGACGGTACTCATATTGCAAACCGTAATTCGAATGTAAACGGGAACAACTCCGTGAACACAGGCAGCACATCCAATTCTAGGAAGAGAGCAAGAATGGATTGCCCTTACGACATCATTGACAAAGGAATGAGTGACGTTGTTGAAGCTGTCAAGTCACTAGCTACAACCATACACCAAGGACATGGTACGTATGTCACAGATTGTATCTGCCCTGGAGCAGATTGAAGGCCTTACAGGTCACGAGATCCTGCGCGCAACAACGATACTATCAAAAGATGAACAAAAATCTGCCTCATTCCTTTCTCTCCCTGAGCATAGGAGGTTGGACTTTGTGCTGATACTGCTTTCACCAGATCAGTCGTCTGACTGATCGTAGTACCCTCCACCTAGTTGTTGGGGTTATGTATGCTTTGGCTGGTCAGCCATGTGGTTTTTTGCACAAAACATTTTATTTTATTTTTTGCAAGTCTACTAGTTGTGTTGACTAGCTTTTGAAATGTGGGTAATTTTGGATGATATCTACTTTCGTTTTTTTGGATGCTGATGTGTATTTAATGCTTAATCCTTCGATGCCTTTCAACCCGCATTACATGCTTTTAATCTCCTGGAATATTTGATTTAATTACGACTATGCTGCTTATATCTACATAATGTATAGGATAACTACACAAGTTTAACACATACAGTCCCAACTTCAGGTATGATGTCATCTTCATATCACCAGTTTTCTGCTATAGTTGGATACAAATTGTGATACTTTATATTAATAAATCACATTAGTAATACAATAATAAATCACATTAGTAATACAATCAGTTTGACGTTGTATACAATATCTCGTGTTGTACAGACGAGTAAAAAGATGTATGTTGTATTCAATAGACGCCAACCTGGGATCTATTATACCTGGGAAGAGTGTCGTGAACAAGTTGAGGGATATTCCATGGCCCGCTTTTGTGGTTACAAATTGGTGTCGGAGGCTTTTTTTCAATGGACAGCTTATTGCGAGACTTTGGAGCTTACAAATGTACCAGTACTGGAAAACGAGGATGATCATGACAATCGGCTGTCGACGCATGGACTGCGTTCTGTTGCTAATTGCATGAACCCTCCAGCAACCTCCCCAGCACCATCCTGTTACCGTCCATCCATTGATTACAACAATATACAGTAAGGTGTTGAAGAAACGCCGCGTTCACTTGCGGCCCTGATTAGGATAATCTTCACTTGCTGGTTTTAATCCTCACCATTCAGCTCATGTCTTGGAGCTAACTTAACTTGTTGGATACTGATGACATTTTAGTAGCTTTTTTTTTTTGGTAGATGCTTTAAAAAGGACTGTTTTAGACATGTTTTGGACATTGAATTGCGTTGGTATGTCTTAATGAAAGACTGTGGTCAATATAACATATATGGATTAAATTCTTATGGAGTGGGTTGCTGATCCCACATTCAAAAAACATCATAGGGAACTTTTTTGCAGGGCCTAGAATAGGTACCCTCATATTCACCCACCTTGCTTCCAATGTAAGTGGCCACCTTCCTTCCATTGTCTATTTATCCACACTACCCATCCATTTATATGTGGGCTACCATATAGTGCTGATTCCATAAATTGAAGCATTTCCAAATATGGTGTGGACCATACAACATGAATGAATGGTCATCCTGATATTATCCTGCGTTGATACCAAACTAAGGCCCCCACTGATTACTACATTGCACCAAATGGTTCGTGTAGATGGATCAACGGCCTCGATCCAATACGTACAGGATAGTGGGTCCCACAGGACATTGACCACTGTCCACGGGATGTTTGGGAGGGGCACACTACAATCCACATCTCCAATCAGGAATGTTTGACAGGGACACACTACAATCCACATCTCTAATCAAGATTGCAGAAGAATTCAAACAGTCCTTTGCATTTGTAATAGAGTTGAGGCGCTGGACACCATAACAGCAAAAACGAAATGACATGACCAATACACCATCTATCCAAACACACGGCTAGTGAATTGATGTCTATTACACTGAAATAATTCTAAAAAACAATCATGTGAGAGTAGTCTAGAGAAATACTGACAATCATTGCAAATACATGTAAAAAGTAATTATGACTTCTTTATAACCAACTACCGTGGTAATTGGAAATCCAAACAGGCCCTAAGGGGTCATTTGGATGCTTGTAAAGTCTTTTAATTGTAAAGGGATTACAGGTAATCTGATTACAGGGGCTGTTTAGATGCATGTATTTTCCTGTAAAGCCTTTATAGGTTGTAAAGAGATTACAAATTTTAGCTGTAATCTGAAACCTAGTAAAAAGCCATGCTTCATATTACAGGTAAAATCTTTACAGCTAAAAAGGCATTATATATGTTAGAACACAATGGGTAATAATATACACTCATGATATGTGGGGCCCACAGTAATGTGTATGGTACATCCAATCTATCCATCATGTACTTACCTTGATGTTCCCTTGTGGCCCTAAAAAAATAGCTCATCTATTATCAAATGGACCATACAAGGGAAGGATGGGACATCCACCATTAAAAACTTTTAAATTGCATTTGGGGCCCACTGTGATGGGTGGAAGACATCCAATCTGTTTAGTATGTGCTTGCTTTAATTCTTTCTTAGGGCCCTAAAAAAATCAAGTCTTTCTTATGTGATTTGCAGATTTTGGAAGGTTCACTACCCAAGCTCTATGGTATGAATACCTACTTTATTCATTGTAAACACTTTACAGGCTAGCTAAACACACAATCTGTTTACCTATAAACATATTACCACTTAAAAGCCAAATGAAATAACATGTAAACCAATTACACCTGAAACTCTTTTCAGGCGCAATGTGTTTACTAGTAAAAAAATTAGAGGCATCCAAACGGCCCCTAATACAGTAGTGTTAACTAAAATGAGATGAACTCATTTTTAGGCATCTACCAAATAGGGCCTAAATATAATTCACCTCCAAAACAATCCTAGCAAGTACATTGGGTAACTGTTACCAAACATTATGCATGATATTGAGGATCATATGGATGCATGGGAAATAAATTCTGTTGGAATTTTAATCCCTTGGGTTTTCTCTTCTTGGAAAGAGAACTTCAATAGAATGATTTTCGTTGTTTGGATGACAATAGAAAATTTATATCATCATTATCATCTAATCCTTATACCAATTGATTGGGGTTGGCTAGATAAATCCTTTTCCGCTATCCACTCTATCAAGGGTCATACCTTCAGTTAGACCATACGTAGTTAAGTCTTTTCTTACTACATCCACATTCTTTTGGGCCTTTCCCTTGCCCTTTTAGAGCCTTTAACTTGTACTGACTCACTCCTAATAGGCGCGGTTCTTGCCCTCCATTCCAATTGACCAAACCATCTAAGTCTACCACCCTCATTTTATTACCTATTTGTGCTACTCCTAAGTTCCTGCAAATGCATTCATTTCTGATTCAATCATTCCTTGTCATGCCGCTCGTCCATCTCAACAATCTCGTTTCAGCTACACATTCGATGAACATGTTCCTTACTAGCTACTGCCCAACATTTTGTACCATAAAGCATGGCTAGTCTCATAGCTATCCTATATATATATATATATATATATATATATATATATATATATATATCCCTTTCAGTTTGTGGGGTACATTACGATCACATGAAGCTTTAGGGGCACATCTCCATTTCCTCCACCTAACTCGAATTATATGGGCAATATCCTTCTCAATCTCTCCATTCTCATGAATTCTTGACCCAAGTTATCGAGTGTTATTTTGGGAAACTTCTTGGTCGGCAATCTTAACTAACTCCTCGATCAACAATCTTATCTAATTCCTCAATCAACAATCTTATCTAATTCCTCATTTTCACTCCTATTGTTAACTAAACTTACACTCCATATATTTCTTTTAGTCTAACTAATTTTAAACCCGTTAGATTCTAAAACACCCCTCCATAAATCTAGCTGTGTTTACGGCCTTGGCTGGTCAATCAAAACTATATCACATGCAAACAATAGAGACCATGGGATATCTTCCTGAAAATGCCTCGTTAACTTGTCCATAACCAATACGAATGGGTACGGGATCAATGCTAATCCCTGGTGCAAGCCGATTGTAATTGGGAACTCACATGTCTCTCCAGTAGTGGTGCTCACATTTGCTACTGCTTTTTCTTTCTTTCTTTCTTTCTTTCTTTTTTTTTTTTCTTTTTTTTTTTTTTTTTTTTCTGAAAGGTTTAAAAAAAACTTATATTAAAAAGCACTGATAGGTAAGCATCAACATACAACCCAACCTTCACTGAACTCATTATTGACCCAAGAACATAAATCTAACTTTACCCTCTCAAAAACATCTTGATCAGACCACTCTTATACCGGAAGGAGCGATTGTTCCTTTCACCCCACAAAGCCCTGAGAATCACCAATAAAACTAGCCTCCACACCACCCTATCTCCACACCCACCTCCTCCCCCATGCCACACTAGAAAGAACTCATCAATGGACCTAACCATCACCTAAGAAATCTTAAAACAAGCGAGGAATCTATCCCACACCTTCCGAGTGAACACACAATGGATGAATAAGTGATTCACAAACTCTGTGTCCACCATCCATAGGAGATAGCAATTGGGGATTACCATCAATCTCTTTTGTAAGTTGCTAATAGTGAGCACCCTATTCTTTCCCGCTAGCCATGCAAAAGCCACCACCGTAGGAGAGGCTCCATAGGACCAAACGAAGGACATATGAGCATAAATCCCAACCAAATTGCATCCAACCGAATGATATAGAAGGATCGAACAAAAAACCAACCGGATTTAGAATTGGACCATGCCATCAAGTCGCTTACTTCCAAAGCTGGCGTAATGCGCTGAAGCCTCTCCAAGAGCCGAATGAAATTCTGCGGCCCCACTGCTCCACAGGCACATTCCGATCCAAGGTAAGGTTGGGTATTGTGGAGAATTCCTCCTGGATGGTATGCTCCCCAATCCAAAGGTCCGGCCAAAACCTAATCCTCTTCTCGTTGTCACATGAGTACCTGACCCCCTCTTTAAACTTGCCTACCATTTTGCTAACCGCTTTCCACAACCCTGAAGCCCTTTATGAGGATGATTCCTTTACCTGCCAATCCCCTTCTTAAACGTTATATTTACATGCAATCACATCCCTCCACATTCTCCCTGATTGCGATTTAAATATCAGTATTAATGCATGTATGGCACCCTTGGGATGTGAAAACATATCGGTATTGAATGAGAAATATCACATGTATCGAGTGGAAAATGTCCCTGTTTGAGGTAAACCTTGGGAAATGAAGGAATTTTGTAATAAAACCTTCGGATACGTTGAAAGAGACATGATTATACACTTGGAACTAAAAAAATCACAAAAAGTAAGTATGCACAATAAGTTTCCTTTGTACAGGGTCTTAAATTATGCATTGTTTGACATAAGTGATGTAATTATATCCAAAATGAGTTCATATAATTCATAAATCATATGATATGAGTATAAAAACATATTCCCCCAAAAATATTTAGGAGAAAATGGATTTTTGTGGGAGGGGGGTTGCGAATTTGCTTTTGACTTTCTAGTAGGGAATGTATTGCGATGTATCACATGAATCAACGATACTAAAGATTTTTTTCCTTTTTTTTTTTTGTGGTGTAAACATAATTTTTTATTCAAAAGCCGCTAAGCTAAGCGGAAAAACAATTATATCTGAAAACATTACAAAGTAAGCAAGGATGACATTATATCCAAAAACATTACCAAGATAAAGGAGAGGAGGCAACACTTCTATTAGCCACACGACCAAAGAAAGCTCTTTTATTTTCTTCAAAGACCAAATTACAATGTCTTTTTCCCCAAAAGAAAAGGAAAAAAACTAAATGAAGACTATTAGGCTGACTTAAAAAATACTTATTACTAAAATACTCCTACAATCAACTTATCTTAATTAAAAGCAAATGTACATGTTGGGCTCAAGGGGGCCCAGCCGCACCATTTATTTTGGCTGTCTAAAGTGGCCAGCTGACTAGTGGGGCCTAAAGAAGACTTATGGACACCAATTGATTGTCGTACACATCTTTAATCTCTTCGCTTACAATAGGCACGGGAGGCAACCTTATGGCTTTCTCTTCATATGCTTCATCTTCATGGTGGCCATGATAAATAGTCAAGTCTTCAACATTGAATGTTGAGCTAATATGCAAATCTTCTGGCAACTCCAAAAACATAAGCATTAGCGCTAATTTTCTTCAATATTTTGAAGGGACCTGCACTCTTAGAGTGAAGCTTTTGGCACTTCCCTTTAGGAAATCTTTCTGGTTGGAGATGTACCATCACTTTGTGACCCTCCTTGAATTCCATGAAGTACCGATGCAAATCTACTTGTGCATTATACTTTCCATTGGTGGTCGTTATCTTCCTTCTTACCTCTTCATGGATGTCACGCATACGTTGGTCAAAATTTTCAGCCTCCTCGCTCAGTTGTGCATCCATAGGCAGGGCAATCAAATCAATTGATTGTCTTGGTTTCATTCCCAATATTACCTCAAATGGTAACAATCTAGTTGACCAATTAACCGAATTGTAATAAGCAAATTCATCCATAGACAAAATTTGATCCCACCTTGAAACATGGTCACCAAATAAGCACTGTAGTAGATTTCCCAAACTCTGGTTAACCACCTCTGTCTGACCATCTATTTGAGGATGATATGCAGCCGAAAACTTAAGCGTGGTGCTCATAATTTTCCATAAAGTTTTCCAAAAGTAGCTCATAAACTTCACATCCCTATTAGATAAAATAGATTTTGGCACACTGTGTAAGCAAACCATCTCCCGAAAGAAAAAGGTCGCTATCTCCAGAGCATTTGAGGTCTTAGAGCAAGGAATAAAATGAGCCATCTTAGAAAAGTGATCTACTACGACAAAGATGGAATCATTACCTCGTACGGTCATCAACAAACCCAAAACAAAATCCATACTAATATCTTTCAATGGTTCTAGAGGAATGGCAGTGGTGTGTATAAACTGGTATTTTTCTTCTGTCCTTTGGCAAGTTGGAAAATTCGACATTGTTGCACCCATCTCACCACATCCCGCTTCAATGAAGGCCAATGAAATTTATCTTCTACTAGAGCAATTGTTTTATCACACCCAAAATGACAACCGAGGCCACACAGGTGTAATTCTTGCATCACATGCTCTTGTAGAGAAGTGTCAGGTATTCATAGACGAGTTCCAAAGAAGAGACACCCATCATGCACACTGAACTTTGAAATGCCTTCTGACTTTCATAGTTTTATAATACGTATGCTTGTGTGTATTATAAAACTATGGAAGTCAAAATGATAATAGAAATATTTATCGTTTCAAAAAATATAATACCCATTTTTTTATTCTGATGACAAGGTGTCCCCGCCCCCTTTTAAGGTGAGACTATTCCCTGCGAATGCACGCAATCACCCGCAAACCACATGCAAAGGGTAAAGCATGGAGAGGGGTATCAAAAAAATAATACGCATATTTGTAGTGAAAGCTTTTTATTGTTGAGTTTAAAATGCCTTCCATTTTAAAGCTGCATTTCTTATTTTATTTTTTGGTAAAGTTTAAATTACCTCTTCAACTTACATAAACCTTACAGACATATGCTCCATCCACACAAGTGTTTTAAATGGCA
The DNA here is from genome assembly GCA_037074715.1 of Magnolia kwangsiensis. Taxonomy (NCBI): domain Eukaryota; kingdom Viridiplantae; phylum Streptophyta; class Magnoliopsida; order Magnoliales; family Magnoliaceae; genus Magnolia; species Magnolia kwangsiensis. The sequence goes on along the minus strand of CM073589.1, from coordinate 80,414,470 downwards.
AATAACGTGTATTCAACCTTTTGAAGCGTGTAACTTAAACTACATATTACTTCTAGATTTATTTTTTTTAATAAAAATGATAGGAAATATAGGGAAAAGAGTAAATATAAAGATAAGAAAGAAAAACGGAACTCATTTAATACCGCCATTCATATTTTCACTAAATCAATGAAAAAATTAACTAATTTTTCGTGAAAATTTAGCAAACGAAACAAATCATGAAAACATAAATTGATTTTACTGTTTTAGTGAAAAATAGTGTGTAGCATAAGCTACGTTGCATGTAGCATAGTCTACATAGTGTATAGTGCGTAGCATGAAGGCTATGCAACACCACATAGGGTAAGCCAAACACTACGTAGTGCAAGCTGTTTAGAACACTGTCTGCAATATGAACCACAGTTTTGATGGTCGAGATTGATGAACACCAATGCCATGTGTGAGGAAGCTGAGTCACCGCCATTTCTCAATTGGTGCTTATCTAACATAAAAGTACTACAACACAAAATTTAAGTTTTTAAGCTTTTAAACACACCACCACTAATAACTAACACTACCTATGCAACATGCTACATGGCTTATAGCATACCCTACACCCGAAACAGGGTATGGTACACTAGATTTATGCTATTTTGGTACCCTACATAGCACTATAGCCACATTATGCTATGGAAATATTTAAAACCGTACTCTTAAAGCATAAGCTGAATGGGTCCATGATGTAGGACACGAAAATTAAATATGATATGTGAGATTTCAGGCTTCAGATCATGTTAGCTTAGAAACAATTACATGAATTCCATATCCCGCATGAAAGTTCAAACATTCAATCAAGGAGGATCTATGCGGGTCCAGACCTACACATGATAGGGCTAAATTAATAAAAATTATAAACCAAACGATACTCAAAGATAAGAAATAATCATCCACACATGCATAGTAATCAGTCCCTAATCTAAGGGATTTAGAAATTTCAATTCAGGGAACCCTAAGGTAAGAAAATGGGCATAAAATTGGAGATTTGAGTAATTTAAGGTTAGGTCTATGGATTTTGGGTGAAAGCGGAGTGAAAGAAAGGAGAGAGATGAACCAGAGAAGTACCACAAGCGTGGACAACAACAATGGCCTAGACGCACGTGCTTGTGATCCCGGCCGCACGTGTGTGAGGTCCACTAATTAGAAAAAGGTCACCTTAGCCCTGGTCGGCAAGGGATGGAATCCAAAACCCTCAAATCTTAGCCCGATCCGATGTACGGTTTGTGCGTGGTGCTCTGCCGAAGTTTCATCCCTCCTGTAGGGCGAGATTCTGAAATTCTGCCGTGGGGATGAGAATTGCTACAATAGATGATTGATTCGAAGTGTAAATGATGGGGTGAGATAAGAATAAGGGATGATAGAAGATGGGTAGTATAGATGACGATGAATGGGGACGACTCGGGATAAATGTGGCTTCGCACCATGGTAGTTAACCCTTCAATGAAGGGAAGGCTTCACACCCAATTAGGCTTTACAACTCGGAGAGTAGAAAAACGCAGAATTTTTATTAATCTTCAATGAATGGAAAAAAGCTACAAGGGGTGCTTATTTATAAGAAAACCCTATACCCCAAAACTCGCTCCATGTGCGCAACCTATTACTTAGCGATGAAGTAAACCAAAATAAAAACTAATCAAAGAAATCTAAAGCGTTCATAATGTTCTAAATAACATTAATAAGCAAAATCTAAAATATGAAATCAATCTGACTAGTAGGCCACGATCATGAGATCCCATAAGAGGCTTTTCTTGGCTATCGGGCCCACTCTCTTGAACCAAAATTTCGTCTTCTAACTAGGAGGCCCTCCCTGGATGTTGTCATCGATCCAGATCAACAGTGGACCCCTCCTTCTGGCGTACGTGCGTAGGGGGCCCAGCATGCATGCGTGGGATGTCCCCATCAGTCCATTGATACCAAGTGTGCCTCGTTTCAAGAGGGTTCAACCAACAATATGGAATCAACTTTCAAGAAATGTTTGCACCATTGGTGAAGCCCAAAAAATAAAAATAAACAGTGAATAATGTGTTCCTCCATGGTGATCAATAGTGGAAAGTTTACATGGAGCTTCCTCATAAGTTTCTTTCTCCTAATGAAGGGGCAAATTTTGCCAGCCAAAAGATGACATTTATGTCCTGAAGCAGTCACCAGTGCTCAGTTTGAAAAATTCAACAGTGTTGATTGAAATTTGGATTTTAAAGTAGTATGTCTAATCGTTATTTGTTCATTAAAAGAAGCAACGATGGTATCATAGTTCTGATAGTCTACAGTTGATAACATTTCCCAACAGTGTACAGTCGTGAAGAAATTTAGGAATAAACAGTCATAGTTTTAAAGAGTGTTTGACATCAACGATCTTGGAGCACTACTATCTTGTAGGTAAAATTTTCAGATCAAAGCAAGGCTTATTTATTTCTCAAACAAAGTACATCCTTGATCATCTTACTACTGTTGGAAATTGGAATGCTGGGTGAATAACCTATGGAATCTCCCATCGAAGTCAATCATTGCCCTTTAAATCTCCCATCGAAGTCAATCATCGCCCTCATCAGTCCAAGTCAGAAGTATTGGGCAGTCCAAGTACCTATTAGCATCTTGTAGGAGACTCACTTGATTATCACTCGTCCAGGTACTGTTTATGCAGCAAGTGTAGCCAACCACTTATGCATGTTCTTCATGCTCACTATCTAGAGGCTGTATATTATGTTCTTCAGTATCTAAAGTCTTCTCAATGCTTGTTATATTCCAATTATGGTCATTGAATGTGAGTGGATATTGTAATTATAGTTGGGCAAGGTCATCTGCTGACAGAAGGTCAAGTAAACAAGCAACAGCAAAGAACTTTGGTGATATAAAGAAGAGGCATATTTTAAAACTGACAACTTCAGGCTTCATAGGCCCTAGCATGTGGCATTTTATTTTTTGAATCGATCTCGGACTTGGAGCTAACCATGGTTTGTAGGAATGTAATAAGAAATGTTTACAAGTTCATGAGGATGGGTCAAGATCAACTTGGAAATGGACAAGTTCAAGAAAGCCGAAGGGTAATTTCAAAGAGATGCAGCAAAGACAAGGAAAATGAAGCAACCAGGTAAATGTATCCTAAGCATTCAATGGTATTGATTCAACTACTAAGGTTTTGTTGTTACATTGTTACTTAAATTGGTAGTGAAATGTTATGATATGATTCCATGTAGCTTCAGTTTTAGAAAAGGACTGCAGGGGGAGTCATGTGGTAATAGTTGCCTTGAACTACAAGAAATGGTGATTCAGATATTGAGTCTGACTTGTAGTGCTACCAGCTGTGAATGCAATTGTAGCACATATGAGCAGTTGAAGAGAGAAAATTTTCAACTAATCATGTTTGCATATCAATTGACAACTAGAAGTACGGGTGGCAATGGGCCAGCTAGTGTCGAGCCTAACCCAACCCTAGAGCCCTGGGTACTAGCCCTAGCCCATCCCAGGCCCTAATGGGCTAAAGAGGCCCCAGCACTGGCCCTCACCTCTGGTTGAGCCGGCTAGGGCTGGGCTATGGGTTAGGGCCGGCCCTATAAGTTAAAGATGAGTTACATGCTTGCTATGTGTATAATTGGTATGCAATTGGTGTGTTTATGAACTTCATACTCTTCCAGATAATCAAAGTTCTTCTATGGCACAAATGTCAAACAAGATCATTCATCAACCAAGCATATGCCCCACCCAATTATCCACCATATGCATGGATTTTTAAATAAGTGCATCAATACAATGGTCACCGTCTAAAGTGGGGTCCACATTTTGCACAGCTTATAGTGCTTGTGTATCGTCAATCACACTTTTCCTTACCTTAAGGGCCTGTTTGATTATCTCAACTACCGCGAATTGGAAGTAAATACAACACTTATGCCTTTCTCCCACCGTTTGAATATCAATGACCTCAGCTGTTATTCAGCCTTCCAAAAACAAGCTGATATCATCATATCTCTACCCGTATCGCTCGACACTAGAGCGTAATCCTGCAGGGGATTCGACAAGAAGTTGGTGTGCAGGTGAAGAGACTTGAAATATTTATGGTGGTCCGCGAGAGTGCGTATTTACATATTCTACACCTGATTTCTATAAACAGGCTCCATTCGTACAACTCCTTCCCAGGCTTCTCTTCCTTGAGGATGTCAACAAATGTGGCTGCCGATCATTCCCACCACAGATGTACAAGCAGGTGATCCCGTCGGCAATGTCATGGTGATTTGCACCTCAGACTTCCCCAAATCTCACCGCCTTCATCGTATTTTTTTTTATTTTTTTTATTTATTACTTGGCAAAAATTTTCCTGTACACATTATCTTAGATTTTTATTTTTATTTTTTGTTGTTGATTGTGCAGTGTAACGCTGTAGCTACGTCCCGTACCCACCAGCGTGGACGACGACGATTACTATTCCGCCAGTCCTCGCCTTCTTGAAGTCTGTTGGCAGGTGCTTATCTAACCTTAGTGATTTTGGATTCCGTTTGATCAATTTGCAAGTTACGATCCAGAGGATTTGAAGCGAAACTCTCATTCTAATCCAATTTTCTCCAATCTCACTTGTGTAGTGTGCGACACAACATGAAGATCTTCTTTAATCGGGGTCCTTCAACTCCAGCAACAACATTCCGACTGTGAGATAGGCACTGATCGAATATAATGCATTCCAGCACGATTTTTGAGTCAGTCTCCTTTTTTATTTCTAAACTTAATGGGATCTATATTTACTGAAATTTCCTATCCAACCATTTTGTAATAAAATGGGTCTTCGTATAGTGTCTATGCAGTAGACATTGTTTGGACTCTATGTTATGATGTCTCCATGAACAACATCTGCAAATGGGATCTATAAGACCCCTATGGTGTACGGATCCCAGTCACTACTGTTTAACAAAACCGGTATGTTGTTCCAAATGAATATCATATAATATGATAGGTCTGTGTACTATTCTTACAATGTAACCACTTGATTGGACAGAGAGGTATGCATGAAGGGAAAATACATATTATAAACCCAAATCCAACAGGTTCGAGTCCTTCGGCAAAAATTCCAAATTGGTATAACTGATGCTTTGGCTAGTATGCCTCGGGAGATATGGAATGTTCTGAAAAGTCCGTTTTTCTGGATGTTCTGGAAAACAAGTATTGTTCATCTTCCACCTTCGGGCCCCAAATATTGCATAACCATAGGGGTATTGATGGTATGGATCTCCAGATCATCTCCATATGTGGGTACCAATGGGCACACCGAATGAGAATTTGTACAACTAGGAAGATCAAGTTGTTTTGCGTGATCTATGTGGTTGTAATTGGCGGAAGAGGGTCTATCGTAGGTGGGTTAGTTGAGACAGAGGATTCAACGGGGAGGGCTCGACCCGTGATTTTGGGGCCCACCGTGATTTGTGTATTTAGACCACACTGTCTATCCATTGTCTCAGACAATTGTAAGGGTTGAGCTGAGAAATAAAACATATCCAGGCTCATTTAGACCACACCAAAGCAAACAGTGTTACGTGAAAGTCTACTGTTGAAAACTTCCTGGGGGCCACAAGGGTTGTAGATGAATCTGACATTTGTGCAATCCCGTCATCCACGTCTGTGTGATCTTATGAGCAGTTTGGATGACAAATATACCTCACTGTGGACCTTAGGAAGTTCCATCGGTTGTCATCATTATTCCCACTGTTACATGTGATATGGTCCACTTAAGCCCTGGATATGCATCAATTTTGGGTGCACTGCCATAAAATGGAGGGTGGATAAATAGATGGACAACGTGGATAAACCGCATACATTCGAGATAAGCACAATAGAGCTACGATACATTCAGTTCACTCAGCTGAAACATGATACGAGTGATGCTACCACACCATTGACCATGGACATACCCACATGGATGTATACACAAACATTTTGTTCTTGTATGTTTCCAAATTCCATTCCATTGAAATTATGATTATATTTTGTGATTGAATGTTGGTTCGGATGGTGATATAAATGTACAGTCAACTTGGTTATACACATATATACTAGAAACACTGAACAACAATAGGAGTCAACTCCTTCAGGAATATGGTAGCGTGCGTGTCTACTGTTGGATTGGAAGCTGACAAAAAAATTATTGCATTTCTTTTACAAGAAAACAACATAACATGCCTAAACATGGATGGACCAAAGAGGAGATGGCTGCATTTGCAGCTACCGCTTCTACTGCAATGGTAGTTATTGCGGTTGGGGAGTATTGCCGCAACCATTTACTTTGCAATCCATGGAAGAGTGGGGATATGGAACGAGCCTGTATAATAATTGGGATTATTAAAGCCTAGGATAATGAGTGCAAGGAGCACAATGCTACTTTCATCCACTTATGCACCTTTCTTCAATATCACAATGCACTACTTGATGGGAAGCACCTTAGTATGGAGGAACAACGGGTCATGTTCCTCCATATAGTAGGTCATAATGTGCGCGATGGTGTAATTGGCCATTGGTTCAAAAGGTTGGAGGAGACGGTGAGCCGATATTTCTCGAGGGCGCTAGATGTCATCATCTCATTATATCCTGAGTTCGTGAAGCTTCCCGGCCCAAAAATACCACCAGAAATATCATCAAACTCTAATAGGAGCACATATTTTCAGATATGACCAGCTACATATAAGTTAATTCAAATTTGATACTACCTACCTATCTTATACACTAGATATTCAGCTAATGCATAATCAAACATAGGACTGTATTGGCGTAACTAACGGAACACACATACTTGCATACATCCCTACGTTGGAGAGTAGGACGTACCATAATCGGAAAGGGATTATATTACAAAATGTTACGGTTTCTTACACTTTTGATATGAAGTTCGCATATGTGCTTGCCAGATAGGAGGGTTCCGCATCCGATGCACACGTATTACAAAGTGCCCTCATTACAAAGTGCCCTCACACATCATCATGATCGACTGACTATACCATCTAGTATTGCGTCAAATTGTTCGTCATTTAGCCGTATTTGTAGTGTTTTGTGTTGGAGCTAATTCTTAAGTTGTTAATAATCTATGTAGGAAAATACTATGTGGTAGATACTGGGTACACACATTCGTTGGGTTTTATAGCTCCCTATCATGGAGTACGATACCATCTCAACAAATACCGTACTGGCCGCAACCCACAAAACAAAAAAGATTTATTCAACTACCGTCATGCCCAACTAAGAAACGTTATAGAGGTGCTTCAGGGTTGTGAAAGCATGGTTCCCAATTCTGAAAACTGCACCACAATACAATTTCTCCATGCAGGTGAAGATTGTGATCACGTGTTGCATGCTTCACAACTTTTTCCGTATTTTCGAGGCAGAGGACATTGCAGAAGACAACGATGGGATTTCAGATGCATCAAGTGGGTCGAATCCCTCACCAGTGGAGATATCCATTGTTGACGAGGGTTGTATGGTAGTTAACATTACACAACATGAAAGAGACAAATGGACGACTCTACGAGACGAGATAGCAACTAGGATGTGGAATGACACGCATCCTGTGAGTCATAGATTATGAAGTTCGCCTCATGGTAACTATGTTTCTGCTTCTGAAGGACGTGATGATACTCTGGCTTCCCTTTAGCTGTGTAGAATGTAAATGCTAACCATCTACCTTCATCCATTACTAACATAACAACATAGACATCAACTACATTTTTGTTAAAACAATATTTGTGGCATTTGGAACGTATTAGTGTTACAACTTTTAATCCTTTTTCTTCATTGGTTAGGTCTAATTTTGTAGCTTACAATGGAATTTGATGTTTACCTTCTTGTAGATATCTGAAGACATTGACGACGGAATGCCACCGAACAAGAAAAACAACCAAACACCTAAAAAGGATAAGGCGAAGGCCCCAATGGAAGTGGAGGAACCTGGAAGGTCTCCACATAAACACAATGAAAAATCAGCTGACGAGAATGGATCCTCATCCAGTCCCTTGCGATGGACAGAAGATATGGACTGTCTAATCGATACACAATTGGAAGTTGTAGCAACCAGTAGGAAAACTGCTAGTGGTTTGAAGAAAGAGACGTACAAGATTGTCGTGGATAACATCAGGCGGGTACCAACAATGTTGGTAATCACGCACAACACACACACACACACACACACACACACACACACACACACACACACACACACACACTTTGAGGTTTGTGAGACACTCAACGCCTCAGGATTCGGTTGGGATGACGACATGAAAATTGTGATTGTCCCTGATGAAGTTTGGGAGGATTATATTTGGGTGAGATAGCGTCCTAATTTCATGTGATACTTATTGTTGGTAGTTGACACTGAATCTTGAAATTGGAATCTTGAAATTGACATTTCATCTCTGTCTTTGTTGATAGTCGCATCCCTACGCCCAACATGTTCGAGGGAAACCGGTACGACAGTACGAGGATCTGACGGTTCCCTTTGACAATGACTGAGGTACTGGTAGAAGATGTTCAACAGGCAACATACCTGCTGGCTCTTGTTCTGAAATGTCAAGAGATTGTGAAGATTCACCAACACCTCTGGTGGATTTGAATGATGATACTTTGGTAGTATCATCTAATGATGTTGGGGACAGTGGGCCCGAAATACATTGGTCCTTCCACAAAAGGGATGGCATGCATACCTCGTATCGCAGCCCAAATGTTAACGGAAACAGTTCCACTACCACGAATAGCACTGTTAATTCCAGGAAGAGGGCAAGGATAGGTCAGCCTTGAGATATAATTGGAAAAGGGATGAGCGAGGTTGCAGATGTCGTTAAGATGCTTACCATTAGTATTATTATAGGGAAGCAGATTTCCTGTATGTTGCTAGTAATATAGGCGCTGGAGGAAATAGAAGGTTTGATTGGAGATGAGGCGCTTCGTGTAACTAGGTTACTCTTGAAGGATGAGGGTCAAGGGGCAACATTACTTAGCTTGGCCCCAACATTACTTAGCTTGGCCCCTACGAGCCCCTACGAGGAGGCTGGACTATGTGCTGATGTTGCTCTAAGCAGACGATCTTAGTTTGTAATAGGGGTGTGGTGTTATTGGTTCTGTTTATTTCCCTATGCGCCCGAAATTGCCATGGACCAGTACATTCCTTTTTGTTATGTGATGAGCGTGCAAATGATATTGCTGGAGTTAGGAAAAGCTGGGATGAGTGTATAAGGAACAACCTAACCTAAACTCTAATTTATAGGTTTGTATTTTGGGTTTTCTTCTTTTGGACTATTACATGTTTGCTGTGATGGTGAGTATATGGTGAATGTTACTTTGTGTCCTTCAGTTACAATTTGGAGATATGGAAACGAAGGACTCTAAGAATGTATGCTGATTCACTAGCCTTATAGGTTGGTATGTGCTTTGTTTTTTTTTTTTTTTTTTTTTTTTTTGGGGGGGGGGGGGGGGGGGGGGGGATCAGCATACAATACCATCCAAAGAAATCATTAACTGTGTTTGTGATATTACTATTGTTGATATTTTCTCATTTCATGACAACCCATTTAATATTGACTTATCTATTCATGAAATAGCTTTGCGATATGATACTGTAACTAGCATATAGGTTCCTCATTTATATAGACAGTTTGAGGTATGTATATTGCATTTGATTTCTTATGATCAATCTGATTTCTTTCAATTCATTTTGTACGTGTTATGTGAAAGGTTGCCATTCAGATAAGTACATATTTGTTGATTGCAGATGGCGAAGAAAGTGTATGTAGTTTTCAACGGCCAGAATCCTGGGATTTTAGGGTTGGGAGGAATGTCAAAAACCGGTCGAGGAATTTAATTGTGCACGTTACTATGGGTACAGCTTGGTGGGAGAAGCTTTCATTACTTGGGCAGCCTTTTCTGGGATCGCAGACGCAACAAACGTCCTTGTTGGAGAGTTTCCTGATGATGTAACCAGTGTTGGAAGTGGTCATGGTGGTGGTTTGGATGACAAACGTCCATCCGATTAGCCTCGGCCTAGCTGTGGTACGTGTTGTTGCTTCCCTTCCTCGTTTGGTACCCGCGAATGGGGATTAGGAAGTGAGTCGGTGCAGGATGGCACGGCCACCTTAGTTGGTGTCATATTTTCTGTGCTGGCACTAATCTTCATCACTCATTTGCTCTCTGGACACTGATGCAAGAGTTTGATATGCACCTTCTCTTTTTTGTATTGGATTGTGGTCGTTGATACTATACCGATGGGTACGTAGATGTGGACTGTTTTTTTTTTTAGGTAGGTTACGATAGTATGGTATGTGGATACAATATAACTATTAGCTCTATGGACTGCGTGGTATAATGATGCATTAGCTTAGGTATGTGTGTGTGTGCGTGCGCACGCGTGAGTGTGTGTGTGTGTGTTGAAGCTTTAATTTGTGCGGTCTGTATGGATGTTTATATGGTGGGTATTATATGTGGAAAGATTGCCCTTCGTCAAGTCCAACTTTGGTTTGGATCAGCTTCTGTTTTAAGAACATCCCCTACAATGAGGTGAGACAAAGATGGACGGTTCATTGTGTAGGATGCATCATGGGGTTAAAGGCATTGATGTGTTTGGCTTAAATCTGCACCATCAAACTGATTTGGAAGCTCAATTCGAGCCATGGCCTGAAAAATGAAGCATGCTCGAATCTTAATTGGTACTAAGCATCTGCAGGAAACAGTCATGATTAAATCCTGACCATTGAAAGCTTAATTGAATCGGTTCCGGATTGTTGTAGTGAATACAAACTTGAAGTGCAGGTTGACAATTCGTATATGGAGAGACCAAACCGATATCATCTTCATCGGCAGCTTCTGTGACCCAGACACAAGTTTTTGCTGCTCAGATTCTACTATTTCCTGTAGTATGTGGTCCATCTGAGATTTGGATCACCACCATTAATTGGATTGGGCCATATAATGAGTTACCAATACAGATGGATAGGATGGATGTAGTCACACAGATGAAACTGGGCACTACCTAGTATTGGGTCAGACGCCCCTTTCGGATCAGTGGGGATACAGATACTCCATGCCTATGTACAACAGTCCAAAATTATCTCTGTTTATTGCAAACAAACATACCATCTGATGCAAAAGCCTCCAAAATAGGGTGGAACACCATACTTCTGACTACATTGGTTGAAGTGACAGTTACCATCTTTACCTTCTAAGACCAAGCGAGGTGGCTGGGTCATGATAGTTTTATACCGTTTATATTTGAGTTAACAAAAAGACGTAAAAGAAGTCAGAGCTCTCTGACACACACTGCCAATACAGGGAATAAATAATCATTACTTCTTTACTATGAATTACCTAGATAATTGGTAATCAAACTGGCCCAAAAATTAAAAAATAAAACCAATCCATCACGCTCTACCCGAGTATCAAAGTTCTTCATATTGCTGCATACACTAGTTTAAATTACAAGTACCTATGTACTATAAAGTATACACCAAGGAAACCGGCAAGGCCGGGCTATTCATCATTGGCCCTAGGCCAGCCCAGTCTGAACACCAGGCCTAGATTTCAAGCCCTAGCCCAGCCCTTGGGCCAGGTTTAGTGGTTCAAGCCCCAACCCTTCAGGAGCAGGTCACCCGGGCTGGGCCAAGCAGCCCAGCCCATTGCCACCCATGACTAGATGCTTAGTTTTGAATGTCTTGCCAATCGAAATTCAAAGTAGAGTAATTAGGGACGGCGTCATTAGATTGGCCTACTTGGGTCCTAGTAGAGGCTCGTTATCAAAAGTGGAGACACTTTCTTTTAAAGAAGTTTTCAGAATCCTCTTTTAGAATTTCCTGGGCCCTTTATCATTGAGGGAGGTCATTACCTAGGCTACTGAACAAGATTCCATTCCTTGGAAATTACCATCTATCTTTTCTCAAAATCCATGAGATAGCCTCAAGGCTGAACATCTCTTTCCAGGATGAATGGATCAATCGATACTTCCTGGAAACTTGATTGATGATTTCTTTAAATAGTAACATTTGCAAAAAACCTATACATTGACTGTATGGAAGTGTCCATACTTCATAGTATTCCATATTTAATTGATGACTACAGAAGGGAAATGGAGTAATCAATATCACTTTTAAGATAAAAAATTGTGACTTTTCATATTTTCTTTTGACTTAAAAAAAATAATTGAATCTCATGATGCATATAATAATTAAATCCAGTTTGAATCTTGATTGATCATAATATGATACTGATTTTGACAACATTGGATATGACCTCCATTTTAGTGGTGAATGAGGGTTGAAATAGATATCAGATTAAAAAGAAGAAAAGAAAAAAAAAAAATAAAAAAATCCTTCCCTCAAGCGCTCAAGGCCAATATTTCTCACTTTTTTAAACCATGACCTCTGTGATAGAGGAATGCAAACTCAAACCAGCCCCACAAGCCGCACGGTTCTAAGATTGATATATCATTGTTGAAGTATGTGCTTATGCTTGTGAAATGTGTATTATAATGGAATCTTTGAAGAGCACAAAGTTAAATGATCAGAAAAACCATGGGTTTCTCAACACATTATATCAAGATAGATGAAGGATAATGGTAGATGACGTTGATGATCACGGATAATGGTAGAATTGTGGCCATCTCCAACAATAGAATCTTATGATTTTCTATTGTTTTAACAAAGTGCCATCGGAAGAAAGGTGGCACCAGAAATTTTGTTTTGTTTGCCCAAATATTGGAGACAAGACTTCAACAACAGAATGATGAAATATTAACAATACAAGCATAAGGTATTTTATGATTTAGAATTTTCTTCATTCAAATTAAGTACCTACAGGGGCCTTTGTATTGCAATTTAAATTCCCAAAAACTTGCCTACGTTATAACCGAAATGTACTGTGATCCACACAAACCAAAAAGCATAAAAGAAACATGATCTGGATACAAACTTACGTAAAGAAGAACATGGCAGAGTCTGATTGAGGCGTTGCTTGCCAGAAGAATATAAATAATGTGGGCAAAAAAATGCTGGGCTGCCTGACAGAGTCCCACAACTGAATGATACTCTGTTTGGAGGTTTCAGCAAAGCCTTGATTGGTTAGAGAAAGATTATGTCCTCTAGTGGCACGTTGTTCATTAACAAGAGCAGCAACTGCAGATGTTATCAGGGGAAGAAAAGAAGTAAGACCAAAAACAAACCTGCAATTTACAGAGAAGTCCAACGAATAATTGGTTAAAATAGCATTAGATTATAAACAGTATTTTATCAAACTCAGCCCATGTAACATGCCTTACACCATAGGTATCCACCAGTGAACCACTGAAGTAAGCGCTTACAATCCCCCCAAAAGCTGAAGATCCCCAACATAACGATTGAAGAGATCCAGAAGTACTTTGTGACTCACCACGAGCCCTTTCGACAACCATGGAATCTACAACCTGAATCATATGCTTCAGTATTCTGAATGAAGCATGTCAAGTATACCACGGAATTAAAAAAGAGTGTTTTGATATATGCATTAGTAGTTTAATGCACATATCAACACTCAGTGAACAATAGTTGTATATTACTGCAAGTATTAATAAATGAAATATTTCCTAGTTAAAGGATGGTAAGAATTATTGGATCACTAACTCCATTATGTGTGAACAATTTGGTTAAAATATTAATCATCGTCCTCTCTCTGTCTATTGAACTGTACATGAAACTCCAACGATCAAATGCTAAAGCAATATTCGGGACATGCCTTAATTTAATTATTGAGGTCATGATCAAGCATATAAAAATCAGATCCATGATCTGCTCCTGACTCAGACTGTAGTCAATTGTACAAAGGTGCTTGCAAGCATGCCAGCACTCGAGCGGAGTAGAGGCATAGAAGGAACTCCAGCCATTTGCCTCCACCACACCTAACCAACCATCTATTCGAGAACAACTATTGCTCATTGTTTGTACTAAAATGCCAAATACTGGTAAATGATTGCTTTTAAAACTTTGAAGTAATAGCTGATACTTACAACATCAGAGAACGCAACTGAAAGAGAACCAAGAAGAATACAGAAAGCAGCACCATACTTGCTGTCAACTAAGGTGGCCATCATACTCCATGAAAGTGCTCCAAGAAGCCCTGAAAGAACCAGGTACGACCTTCTCCGATAACCAAAAAGTGGGAATGAATCACTGCATGGCAAACACTAGTTAGACAGGAAGATATGAAAAATAATATTCTTCAAAATGAATGTGAAATACCTAAACCCAGACCTGATGAACCCATAAAGAGGCTTGATAAGCCATGGTAAGGCAGACACACCAGATATCACTGCTGTCTGAGTCACCAGATATAATCTGTCAGTCACCATAACATGTCTCCTTGGAAACTGAACAGATTGTAAAATTAAATAAACTTCCTTTCCCTAGCTATAACTATTTCATGAGCTGTTGTGGATATCTGATTGTATGTTTTTCCTGATTGAAAGAGACAATGGAGAAGAATGCAATTGCAAGCATACTACCACCATAGTTATATAGGAAAATAGGATGACTAAATGTATTGCAGGATAAGCAATCATAGGAACTCAAACCAGAGTCCAGTTGTGCATGTAGGGCCCGTTTGGTAGCAGCAAAAATTCAAGCCTAAATAACCTGTCTAGTCGGGCCTGTCCTAGGGGTCAGTTTGGTAAAACTTATTTTTACCACTTATCACTGAAGTGGGCTATTTTCAGTGATTTTCCTTGATTCGGAGTGTTTGGTAAATCCAACAAATTAAGCACTTAATTCGGATTTTCACTGAAAAAATAGGTTTTTTTTTTTCCCTCCTTTGACTTAACACGGAATGCAGTACGTGATTTTGGGTTAATTTTTTTTCTTCTAAATCACAACTTTGCCCTTTTTCTAACTTCCCGTGCAAGCTTTCAAAGGGTAATTGAGTAGGGTAGAACTGTGCTGATGTGACAAAGTTCTTTGGCCCCCCATCATGATGCATATGTTATATCCAAACCATCATCCATTTTGCCAAATCACTTTAGGGCATGAACCAAAAAATGAGGCAGACCCAAAGCACCACAGAAACCTATGGGGATAATGGCGCCCACCTTTGAAACCTTCCTAGGGCCCATCTTGATGTTTATTTGCCATCAAATCTGTTCATAAGGTCAAACAGACCTGGATGAAGGGAAAACACAAACATCAGCTTGATACAAAACTCATGTGGCCCCCAAAGAAGTTTTCAATGGTAGGTGTTATATCTCCATTGTTTTCTGTGGTGTGGTCCACTTAGAGCTTTGGATCTGCCTTATTTTTGGGTTCATTCCCCTAAAATGAACTCACAAAATGGATGGACGGTGTGGATATAACACACACATCATGGTGGGGCCCACAGAACTTTGCCATGTCAACATGGTAACTACCTAAGTGTCATGTTCTATAGCACACAATTCGAGTAAATAGAGCAAATGAGTTGTTACCAGGTAACATGTTAATGAGTGTTTCCCTGACCTTAGGGCCCACCTCAATGGTATGTGTTGTATATCCAAGTCGTCCATTAGTTTTTCCAGATCATTCTAGGCGATGGTCCCAAAAAATGAAGCAGATCCACATCTAAGGTGGAACATACAGTAGGAAATAGTGGTTTTCTTTTCTTTTCTACTTCTTTTTTTTGGGTGTGATCCACTAGACCCTTAGATTTGCCACAATTTTGGGTTCATGCCCTAAAATGATAAGAAAAAATGGATGGATGGATGGTGTGGATATAACGCATACATCATGCTAGGGCCCAAGGAACTTTCCCACGTCAACACAGACCAACCTAAGTAGAGCTGGACACAAACCAAGCTAGCTCGAAAGCTCGGCTCGGATTGGTTTGAAATAGTTCAGCTTGGATTGGTTCGAATAGAAGTTCAAACCAAACCAAGCCTCGGAGTCAAGCTCGTTTGAAAACACATACCAAAGCTTAAACCAAGGCAATAATGGCTCGGCTCGGCTTGATTTAGTTGGGTTTGATTCAGCTTGATTCGGCTCGTAGATTGTATGCACATTGTTTCTTGTGGTGTGATCCACTTGAGCTTTGGATATGATTCAATTTTGGAATAATGCCCTAAAATGATATGTAAAAATGGATGGACAACGTGCATAATACATATACATGACAGGCCCACAAAGTTTACTCAGTACGCTAAAGCGAGATTCAAATTGGCTGGTGACCTCAACAACCGCTGCATAGTTGGTGTTAAAGCTCTGTGGGCCCCATCATGGTATGTATTTTATTTAGCTGTCCATCAAAATTTCTAGCTCATTTTACAGTATAAGACAAAAAATAAGGAAGATCCAAACCTCTGGTAGACCACGACACAGGATCTAAACTTGTTGGGGGACAGAAGTTTCGAATCAATATTGTTTTCTTGTGGTGGGGCCCACCTTAATGTATGTGATGCATATCCACACCACCCATCCATTTTTCCAGCTCATTTTATGGCATACGCCAAAAAATTAAGTAGACCCAAATATCAGGTGGGCCATACCACATGAAACATTGATCATTGAACGATCGCCATTGAAATCATCAGTGTCAATATCAACTTGATCCAAAACTTTGGTGGCCCGACAAAGTATTTCATGGTCAATCACCTTTATCCATGTCTATGTGACATTATCAACAGTTTGGATGGTGAATAAACATTACAGTAGACCTTAGGAAAGTTGTAATGGTGGTCATTCAATGATCACCATTTCTCGACCCCTGTTTGAACTTGGCTCAGTTCGGCTTAGATATTTGGACCAAACCAAACCAAACTCAAGCTCGTATAATCTGGACCAAACGAAGCTCAAACAGTAGGGAGAGGCTCAAAGCTCGGCTCGCGTAAAGCTCAAACAGGGGGTGTCACATAAACAAGCCAAACCAAACTTGGGTCAAACTCGGTTCGGCTCAACTCATGTACAACTCTAGACCTAGGTGTTGGTTCTACATTGCGCAATCCAAGAGCGGTTTAGATGTTACCAGGTAACACATAAGTGGGTGTTTCCCTAACTGTATGGCCTACCTCAATGTATGTGTTGTAAATCCAAGCAGTCCATCAATTTTTCTAGATCATTCTAGGGCATGGTCCCAAAAATGAAGTAGATCCAAATCTCAAGTGGACCACACCACAGGAAAATAGTAGTGATTGAACACCTACCATTAAAAACTTCTTGGGGACCCTAGGAAGTTTTTAATGGTAGGCGTTCAATCACCACTCTTCTCCTGTAGTGTGGTCCACCTAAGATTTGGATTTGCCTCATTTTTGGGCTCATGCCCTAAAATAAGTTGGCAAATGGTAGGACGGCATGGATTTAACATAGACATCAAGGTGGGCCAACTCATTTTTTTGGTATGGCCCGGGACTCATATGCAATCATGAGGCAGATTGCATCCTGGAGATGGCATACACATATAGGTTATGTATATGATAGTACTCAGTGGGCCCCACCATGATGTATGTGTTTTATCCATGCTGTCCATCCATTTTGCCAACTTATTTTAGAGCATGAGACCAAAAAAGAGGCCAATCCAAAGCTCAAGTCAACCACACCACATGAAACAATGGTAATTGAACACCCACCATTAAAAACTTCTTGAGGCCACAAAAGTTTTTGGATCAAGCTGATGTTTGTGTTTTCCCTTCATCCATTTCCGTGTGACCTACTCAACAGGTTGGATGGAAAATAATTGTTAGATGGGCCCCAAGAAGTTTTTAATGGTGGGCGTTCAATCACCACTTTTCCAGTGTTGTGGTCCACCTTAGATTTGGATCAACCTCATTTTTGGACTCACGCCCTAAATTAAGTTGGCAAAATGGTGGGATGGTGTGGATTTCACATATACAAGGTGGGCTACCTCATTTTTAGATGGGTTTTCCTATGTGTCTTGGCTTTGACCCATTTGGCATTACTTCTAACAATGGCAGAATTAATTCTCAACAAATATGATGCTCCACTTGAGTATGGGTCATATCTTGACAAGTTATATGATGCTCCATCTAAATATGGGTCATATCTTGAATTTTTTCGTATGGGTTGGCCCATTGGTTTCATGATCAATAATATTGTCAACATGGGGCCCACTATGGATGGACCATGAAAATAATAATAATAATAATAATAATAAATATTAGATGATCCTAACCTTCATATCGGCCTTTATCATTTACATATGAGATGTTGTGTTTCGCTTATTAGCTATCCAATTCAAGGACATCAATCGAAAGGTTATGATTATTCTATCAAGAATAATATAGTACATGGTCCATTTAATTAAAGGATTATGTTTGACAGATGTGTGTGAATTGGGCATAGGTGTGCCAAATTTGGTGTCATGGGAATAACACGTTTTGTCTCATACTCTACATAAGATAGAAATTGAGACGATAAGGGCAAATATGAAAAATTGCCAATTTTCAGACATTTATAGTTCGTGTTTACCAAACAGATTTTTGTGAAAAAAGTGCTTAATTTCATATATCGGGACTTTTTTTCAGACAAATTACCAAACAGATTTTTCAGTACTTATAAGTACTAAAATTCAGCACTTAAGTTTTCAGCACTTAAATTAATTTTCAAACTTTATTTTTTAGTTTACCAAATAGCACCCTCGTCTTATCTGGCTAGGCCAATTTTGTCCTAGTTAGGCCAAACTGTTGTTTGTTGGAACCTGTTTGACGTGGCAAGAACATGCCTGTTTTGTTCTTTGTAGGCTTCTCTCCGCATATCAATCATACAAAAAATCATCTTAATAAAAACCTCAGTTGGCCCATACGATAGGAAAAATTTATGTAAAATCGCAAGTAAAACCCCCTAAATTGGGTGTTGTGGACCATTTGAGTTTTCAATCATCAAAATATTTGGTGTCCCTTGATCCTGTTGGAACTTGATTAACGAGTTGAATTCAATATTTAGACAATCTTAGGCCCCAAGCACAATGTTTTGTGTGTCTCTATTCCCACTATTGCCTGCCATGTGACCCACCCATACTATGAATCAGGTGGATATTTGATGCGAGGGCCTAAAATCACAATTTAAATGTCATTGATGGATTATATATCACCACACACAACATACAAAGGTAAGGAAAGAGATAGAGAGAGAATGTCATCCGGGTTTTGCTAAGAACCTACTCGTAGAGACAAGAGGACCAGCTCATCATCATCATCTAAGCCGTAGCCCAACTAATTGGGGTCGGCTTCATGAATTCTTTTTCGCCATTTCACTCGGTGTTTGAGTTGTTGGTATCGCTACAAGTTTTGCTGGCCAGAGATAAAGATATAATATCGTTATTGCCGATAACTAAAATATGAGGAAAAAGGGGGAAACTTGGGGAAAATGGTGGAATTTTTCACTAAAACTTCGGGACATGCCTAAATACATATATTTACATATTTAGGAATAAAAAAAATTTACAAAAAGAATACATTACATAATAAGTTTTCATTTAATGGCCAAAAAGCATGTGCTGCCATAAGAAACAACTCCACGGTGGACCCTAGGAAGTTTTCAACAGTGGGCATTCTTTCCCCCATTGTTTTCTTTGTGGGGGGGGGAGGTCTCCACTTGAGTGTTGGATTCGCATCATTTTTGGGCTCATGCCCAAAAATGAGCTAGGAAAATGGATTGACAACATGGATAAAATACATACGTCATGTGGGCTTCACAAAGTGCAATGGATGACATGCAAGCACTTAGAAATTGCTAGTATGACCACAGGTAGTCAAATTAAACTGTCCAGATTATGGTACCCAGTGTAGATGGATCATGGATCCAAAATTACGGTTGTTCCATCATCTTAGTAACAAATTCATAAACATTTATTGGATGGTCAAATGAGAAATATCCAAAGGTCCTATTTCCATAAACAAGCATCTATGGATAAGAGGCAACGATTGTACTATCACTGGGATTGTGACTTGGTTGCAGAGGGCTCAACCTAGTCAATTTTATTTGAATTAATACATGCCATGTGTACAATTTATGAGTGGTCGTGTATCCCAAACCTTAAGAAGATTTAAATATCGGGTGGACCACACCACTAGAAACATGGATGAATGATCATTAAAAAAAATTTATGGGCCACAAAAGTTTTGGATCAAGTTGATTTTCGTGTTCTCCCTTCATCCAGTTCTGCTTGACATTATCAACAAATTGGATGG
Organism: Magnolia kwangsiensis; assembly: GCA_037074715.1. Classification (NCBI taxonomy): domain Eukaryota; kingdom Viridiplantae; phylum Streptophyta; class Magnoliopsida; order Magnoliales; family Magnoliaceae; genus Magnolia; species Magnolia kwangsiensis. The sequence continues at coordinate 80,394,294 of CM073589.1, read as the reverse complement.
CAAATAAACATTTTGAAAACCTTACAATGAGCCCTTTGGAATTTTTAATGGTGAGGCACTCAATCACCACTGTTTCTTATGGTGCGGTCCACCTGAGATTTGGATCTGCTTAATTTTTTGGATAATGTCCTAAAATGGGTTGGAGAAACAAAAGGATGGTGCGGATATACAACACATCATCAAGATGGCCCCATGGTAAGGTAACGGGTAATAGCTAATCCGCTCCCTTTTTTAACTCGGATCTCCCGGTTCCAGGCATGACTTCAGTGGATCCCCAGATCTACCAAGGTAGGTGGGATCCTTGACCATGGGGCCCACCGTGATCTATGTTCCTTATATCCACATTGTCTATCCATTTTGAAAACTCATTTTAAGGCATCATCACAAAAATGAAGCAAATCCAAATCTCAAATGGACCATAATACAAAAAAGGTGGTAATTGATCATTAAAAGTTTCTCATGTAGACACAAATATCATCCTGATATAAAACTTTTGTCATCCCCAGGCTTTCAATTGCCACTGTTTTGTGTGGTATGGTCCACATAAGATTCGGATCTGCCTTATTTTTAGATACCTGTTCTAATGTGGTCTTTAAAAACAGATGGACAGAGTGGATTTGTCATGGGCATCTCTGTGGGCTCCACACAACCCCGGGCACATGTATATCTCTATGTCTAAGGTCACTGGCAATCCACTCCTACCGACCATGCTTAAAATGGAGTGAGTAATGGTCGGTGCTCTATGGGCCCCACCATGATGTACACATTAACATCATGTGGGGCCCACAGAGCACCAACCGAAACAATGGTCTGAACTCCCACTTCACAAGCCACGACTTCATCGCCCCATAAAAAACAAAGGAATTTTTTGGGAAGAGATCTTCATCAAAAGGGGTTTCTTTCGGAGAATTCGAAAACCCTAATCCGACCAAAATCTTGTAGAAATCCACCCAAAATCACAAATTAGTTGCCAAAATCCATGCCTTTTACGAAATCCATCTTCGAATCGAAGAAAAAAGGGTAATTTTGAGGTTTTTTTCTTACCTATTGAAGACTGGAGCTGTTGATCAATCCGTGACGGCCAATGAGACTGTTCTTCTGATCAAACAATAGGTAATCACTTGCAAATCTTTCAAAAAATACCGAAATGAATGCTTCCTTTTTTTTAACATTTTTTTTTCTCGAATTTATCAAGAAATCGCAAAATATCGTTGACATTTTGCCAACATTTGGTAGAGAAATGAATTTATGTGGTTTCGGTGTTGAAAGTGCAGCAACACCGATATTATTGTCGATAATATCGACATTCATCGACAATGGAAACACTGATTCCACTCTATCATGGACTGCAACTTCAGTTAGACTATAGGGCATCAAGTCTTTACTCACTACCTCCACCCATGTCCTTTTAGGCCTTTCCCTTGCCCTTTTAGAGCCTTCAACTTGTACAAACAAACTCCTAAATGATGCAGTTTTTGGTCTCCATTGCACATGACCAAATCATCTAATAGACTACTTTCCTTCATCTTGTTACCTATTGGTGCTACTCTAGAATCTAGATTCCCACGAATGCAGTCATCTCTAATTCTAACCTCCTTATTTATCCATCTCAACATCCTCATCTCAGCTAGGCTTATCCTATGGACATGTCCCTTAACTGCCCAACATTCTATCCCATAAAGTATGGCTGGTCTTATAGCCATCCTACAAAAAACTTCCCTTTTTTGAAGTGGTACATGATGATCACATAAAACTCCAGAGGCACATCTCCATTTCTTCCACCCCACTCGAATTTTATGGGCAACAACCTTCTCAATCTCTCCACTCTCATGAATTATAGACAGAGATATCAGAAGTGGTCATTTTGGGAAACTTCTTGGTCAACAATCTTTACTAATTCCTAGTTCCCACTCCTATTGTTACCAAAATTGCACACCATACACTGTTTTAGACTACTATTTTTAAAAAAATTTTAGAGATAACTGAAATTTTGTTAGGGAAAAAAAACCGCCGAAAAGCGAGAAAATAATACAAACCCAGCACTAGGACTCAAAAAGAGATAAAAAGCTTAATCACCTTTGCTACATTTACACAACGAGCCCAACCCAAAACAAGACCCTCAACTTTTCCAATAATCCCTTCCCCCAAAGAACTCTCATTCCAAAAGGACAAACCATTCCACTCCCTCCATATAGACCAAAATAAAGCCTCCTGTAGATTCCAAAGCACCTCTCCATAAATCTAGTTGTGTTTACACCCTCCCTCGTCTTGTTAGTCAAAATAATGTTATCTGCAAACAACATACACCATGAGATCTCTTCCTACAAATGCCTTTAACTAGCCCATAACACAAGAACCAGTTAACTCCCAAAAAGTGATAGCTGTTCCCGATTTTCTGGGGATCCTAGCTAGGATATCTCTCAAAAACACCAACTTCCTCCCTAACTACCATAAGTCTAGAGAAGGCAGTCTGGGCTCCAACCTTTATTGCTACCAGACGGCCCCGTAGTGTCTTCAAAGTCTCAAAATAGATGCATAAACTACTTCATCAGCAACTGATAAAATCATTGAACTATGGCATTCAAAATATAAGGTTAATAGTCGGAAAGGGCAAAAGTGTACTCAATGATGACTGGAAGCATAAAAGCATTTACATTTTTTTAATGCCTTTAAAATCTGGACAATACTACCAAGAATAACGTCTTGCAGAAGTACAAAGTAATAATAGGCATTGAAAACGAAAAGAGAAATAAGATCTTATAATAACAACATGAATGCATATATGAACAGAAGCTCAGAACAACTTATATGGATGGATTTCTGATAATCATAGAATCTATTTAGGAGAGAGGTTACTAATTTATCCATGTTGTTTTACCATCACAACAACCATATTAACATTTGGAGTTAAAATGGAGGAGAACTGATTGAGATGGTTAAACCATGTGCTGAGGAAACCAGACTCCCCCACTAAGGGATCTTTGATTGGGTTGAAGGGTCTTAAAGGGGGATGAGAAGAGGACCTAAAAGGACTTTGATAGAGGTCGTGGGAAGGGATATGAAGGCTTTCTCACTTACTGAAGATGCCTGAGGAATTTTCAGTGAACCAAGATACAGAAGCTAGCCCAAATAGTTAGAACAACGCTATGACGATGATGATGGTAGGATTAACATTGAGACGAACTCGAGCCTGGAACCTCCCCTCTGATAAGACGCATCCTAATCTACTCAGTCATGGCAAGTACCTTCTTGTACATATTATCATTAGAGCACACATGTTTAAAAGATCAGAATATGACTTAGTGCTAACTATATTATGGTAATAAAAAATTTACATAACGTACCTCTGCTGGATCAAGATGAAGGTCATCTTTCAAGTAAAAGCTCACAGCAAGCCTAGAAAGGCCTAAAACACCTTGGACAAAATATACCATTGCAACCGCAATGTTATCTGGGGACAATTCCACCCCAAAACATTTTATATTGCTCAAGAAATTTCTGCTCTTCAAGTGAGCATTTTTGCTGCGGGCTCCTTCGGTACCTCTAACTACCAATTCTCCTTTCCCTGACACTAGCTGGTTCCTTGATGCTGCAGCACCTGTATCAGGCATCAGAATTAAAAACAAAAGTTGTCGCATGCTGGATCTGCTAATTGTAAATACCAAGTAAACATCGTATCTTCCAAAATATGCTCAATAAAATGAGAGAGTGAATGAATCTTGTTTCTTAAATTCCACCTAAGTATAATCTCAAAATACATCACTGAAACTTTCAATCAATGAATAAGATAATGCAATTCCCAAAAGGTGGAGGAATATAAATTCCACAAAATATCCCTACCACTTAGTTTCCTGAATCAATGTTATTAAAATGAAATAACAACTTCACGAACTAGAGAGGACTCCCGGTTGAAACTAATGAGGGAACATGAAGACACTGATGAAACTAACAGGGGAACATGATTAAGGAAAAAGGTGATTGCAGGTTCAAGGGTAATTAAGGCTAAATGATCAACTAATTGGGGTTGGCTAATGAATCCTGTCCCACCATTTCACTATCAAGTGCCAGAACTTCAGTTAGACCATAGGTCATCGAGTCTTGTATTACTACCTCCACCTGTATCCCTTTGCGCCTTCCCCTTGTCCTTTTAGAGGCTTCAACTTGTACCAGCTCACTCCAAAATGGCGCAGTTCTTCGTCTTTGTTGCACATAACCAAACCATCTACATCTACTTTCCCTAATCTTATTACCTGTTGCTGCTGCTATTAAGTTCCCTTGAATGTATTCATTTCTAATTATACACGGATGAAATTACACATTGAAGAATGAGACAAATTAATGTGTTAAATGCATATGTTGGTGACTGGATTTTGTGCATGTGGCACATGTGCAGAGAATCCAGGCTGATCACCTACACCACATCTTAGATGGGCAGAGTGCAAAAGTCACACTGATTGGACAATCCTAGCAATTTGGTTGTAGGACTTTTGAGGAAGGAAAATAGATGGTTAAAAAAAAAATCCACGCGCGCACAGCTGAAGGGTTAGGGTTGTCCAAGCAATGTTAGATTTGGCCAATAGTGTGTCATGTAAAGTTCTGAAGAACCAATGGTTTTAACCATCGTACATATTCACAACATGTACCGAGAGAGAGATTCACGAATAACTTAAGCAAAAGAAAGCAACAATATTAAAGGTTTCTCTTAAAAAATTACTGAAAAATATTCTGAGAGCAATATCAACTGGATCTGCTGATGTTGGTGATCATTTAGATAGAATTAAAGATTGATCCAAGAACAATCCTTTTATAGACCTTATGGGCACCATAGAATCCTACAAGTCTCAAACATAGATTTCCTCAATACCAAAAACTAGTTATTGTGTAGCAACAGTTGTATCTACAGAGATTAAGCAAAAAAATCCAAACATTCAACCCCAAAAAAATCAGCAGTTATAATCTTCCAAATACAACAGTGGACAACGCGCTTGCTGAAGTTGGCGAGTCGGCCGATATTCGCAGGGGAGTTCTTCGGCCTGCTGAAGTCGGCTTCCGTGGACAACGCGCTCCGCAGGATCGAGACGTTGCTTGAGGTAGTGTCACTATCCCCTGTGGTTATTTCGTTTTAGGATTCTCTCATTCTAAAGAGTTTTGTTCTCTTTTTTTATGTGCAGTTTACCCCTTGCCTGCAGAAGGTCCGTGCCGAAATATCCGCCCTGGTCAGGTGTGTTGTGAAGGCGAAGGCTAGGCTGTTAGATGCTAAGACTCGGCGGTCGGAAGTAGAGTCTCGTCTGTCATTTGCCGAGTCTCGGGCTCTCTTTGCGAAGGGCCAACTCGAGGAGGCAAAGGCTGTTCTTGTGTCGGCCACAACAGAAAGAGATCGCGTGGCCTCGCGATTGGAAGAGGCCAGGCTGGCCTTCGAACAGGCAGCCATAGAGCGGGCCGTGGCTCAGAGAAAGCTTCAGGAGCTCGCGAAGGGGACTAAGGCCGCCCTTGCGATTGCGAGAGAGGAGGAGGTGGAAGAGTTCCTTTCATCTTCGGCTTTTGAGGAGCGGACCCTCATTTACCGAGAGGGTTACGCCAGGTGCGTTGAAGTGATGAAGGAAACTTTTCCCCACCTAGATCTGTCCGGTTTTGATGAGGGCGAGTCGCGGTCCGGTGGCGAGGTAGCAACTAACCCCGAGGCATACACTTATGACACCTCTGCTACTGCTCCGGATGCAGCTCCATCAACATCTCTTGGGTTAGCTCCTGGTGCAGTAGACGGAGTCGAGTCTTGAAGATAGTGTGGTGGATCAACATTCCTTTCTGTTCCCCACATCTGCGTCAAGCACTTTAAGCACACCGAGCTTCAAAGTCAAGCGAATCAACAGCGTCAAGCGCTATCTTATAACCGTTATACGAATGTTGAGTACTTATTGTTGTATCATTCCAACACAATTGTATTCAATGATCTGGTCAGATAGCATTGGCGACTACATAGGGGCCTTCCCAATTGGGGCCCAACGTTCCTGCTCAACTTTCTTTAGTATTTTGAAAAGTTCTTCGAAGGACCAGATCTCCCGCTTGAAACTGCCTGATTTTTTACTCGGGCGTTGTAAGACCGAGACACTAATCATTGATAAGCGGCTGTCCGGAGTTGAGCTAATTCTCTGATTTCATCCAGAAGGTCGAGGTTAAGAGTCAACAGCTATTCATTATTTTGTTCATCGAATGAACTTACTCGGGCGGTAGGTAGGCCGATTTCCACAGGAACGACTGCCTCCGAGCCATAGGTTAGCGAGAAGGGAATTTCTCCTGTAGCAATTCGGGTTGTAGTTCGGTATGCCCAAAGGACTTTGGGAAGTTCTTCGGCCCATGCTCCTTTGGCTCGGTCTAGCTTAGTCCGAAGGTATTGTTTGATTACCTTGTTGACGGCTTCGACTTGTCCGTTTGCCTATGCATGATACAGGGACGAATAAACGTTCCCGATCCCTAGATTTCGGCACATTTCATGATACTGCTTGTTGTCAAACTGCTTCTCATTGTCGGAAACAATAGTCTGAGGTATCTCGAATCGGCAGATAATGTTTTTCCAAACAAAATCTGTGATCTTCTGCTCGGTTTTGGCTAGGGGTTTGGCCTCGGCCCATTTGGTGAAATAATCGACGGTAACGACAGCAAACTTCATTTGTCCTTTTCTCAAAGGAAATGGCCTGATGATATCGATTCCCTATTGGGCGAAAGGCCAAGGCCCGACCATTGGCGTCAACTCTTCAGGTGGCTGTCGAGGGATAACGACGAATCTCTGGCATTTATCGCAACCTTGAACGAGCTTCCGAGCGTCTTGTTGAATGATCGGCCAGTAATATCCTTGCCAAATGACTTTGTGAGCTAGGGATCGGCTACCTAAGTGATTGCCGCAAATGCCTTCATCAATTTCACGTAGAACATAGTCAGCCTTACTCGATTTTAGGCATCGTAGGAGGGGTGCGTAATATCCCTTTATGAATTTCAAGCAGAACATAGTCAGCTTCACTTGGTTTTAGGCATCGCAGGAGGGGTGCGTAATATCCTTTCTTGTATAGTACTTTGCCGAGCATGGTATAACGAGCAGCGCGATTCTTCAGTCGTCGAACCTTGGCTCGGTCTTCAGGAAGTTTGTCGGCCTCAAGATATCAGACGATTGGGTCGGCCCAGGATGGTTCAGAATCAATGGGGAGCAAGGTGGAAGACTCAGTTTCCCCGACACTTGGCTTGACCACAAATTCGATAGGAACAGATCTGGGGATATCATCCCTGTTGGCTGAGGCAAGCTTTGCTAAGAGGTCGGCTTTGGCATTCTTGGCCCTTGGGATCCGGGTGACAGAGCATTGGTGAAACCTGGCGATCATCTCTCTAGCCTTTGCAAGATAAGCTTTCAGTCTTTTCTTCCTGGCCTGATATATGTCGGCTATCTGATCGATGACTAGTTGGGAGTCGCTATATACGTTCAAGTGAGTGGCCCCTAAACTGGCCACTAGCCGAAGCCCTAGGAGAAGAGCTTCATATTCAGCTATGTTGTTCGAAGCCTGAAATCCAAGTCTTAAGGCATACTAAATGGTTGTATGGTCAGGAGTTTCTAGGACTACCCCTGCCCCGCTTGCCTTAGAGTTGGAGGAGCCATCAACATAGAGAGACCAAAAGGGTGGGTTGGGAGGGACGTGATTAGACGGCTCTGCTGAGTCAGCTGCAGGAATTTTGGGTTGCACTGTGACTTCGACAATAAAGTCTGCCACAGCTTGTCCCTTAATTGCGGTCCGGGGCTTGTAATGAATGTTAAATTCACTAAGCTCAACTGCCCATTTTGTAAGTCGCCTAGAGGACTGCTCTCTGTAGTATTTGACGTAAGGGCTAATTGGTCATGACAGTGATTGAGTAAGCTTGGAAATATAGCCGCAAGTGTCGGGATGATATAACCAGTGCCAGTGCCACTTTTTCCAAGGCCGGATATCTTGTCTCCGCTGGAACGAGAGCCTTGCTGATGTAATAGATGGGGAGTTGTTTGCCTTCATGCTCACGGATCAGTGCCGAGCTTACGACTGCATCAGATACTGCTAGATAGATCAGTAATGGCTCGCCTGGCTCGGGCTTAGACAACAATGGTGGTGCTCCTAAGTATTCTTTGATCTGCTGAAAGGCGCCTTCGCATTCTTCTATCCAATCGACAATTTGTCGACCCTTCAATTGTTTGAAAAAGGGGAGACACCTGTCGGTCGCTCGAGACACGAAGCAATTTAAGGCCGTTATTCTTCCAGTTAATCGTTGGATATCCTTGATCATCTTAGGGGACTCTATGTCGAGCAGAGCTTTAATCTTTTCCAGATTAGCTTCAATTCCCCTTTGGCTGACCAAGAATTCGAGGAATTTGCTTGAGCCCACGCCAAAAGTGCATTTGCTCAGATTAAGCTTCATCTTATACTTTCGTAAGATGAGGAACATTTCCTCTAGATTGGTTATATGGTCGGTCGCTTTAACGCTTTTGATGAGCATGTCGTCAATGTAGACCTCCATTGTTCGTCCTATGAGTTGGGCGAACATTTTATTAACCAGTCTTTGATAAGTTGCTTCAGCATTCTTTAACCCAAATGGTAATACTCAGTTACAATAAAGACTTTTGTCTATGACAAAGGTGGTTTTTAATTTATCAGAATTATGCATTACAATTTGGTTATACCCTGAATAAGTGTCCATGAAATTGAGTAATTTATGCCCCGCAGTACTATCAACCAACTGATCAATCCGAGGAAGGGGAAAACTATCCTTAGGGCAGGCTTTATTTAAGTCAGTATAGTCTATACAGACTCACCACTTCCCATTAGCCTTTTTGACCAACACAACGTTGACTACCCATTCGGGGTAGTATACCTCTTTGATGAAGTTAGCTCTGAGGAGTTTTCCCACCTCTTCCTCGATTACGATGTATCTCTCAGGGCCGAGAGCGCGCCGTTTCTAACTAATCGGCTTGTGATTCGGGTTGATATTAAGTCAGTGAATCATGACTAAAGGTTCAAGACCCGGCATGTCTTCATGAGTCCACGCGAAGACATCGGCATATCGGCGTAGCAAGGCTATCAGCTTCTCTTTCAACGGCATAATCAGGGACGATCCAATTCGGACAGTCTTCGAAAGTTCTGACTCATCCAAAGGCACTTGGACGAGCTCTTCCACGGGCTGGCCGCGTCCAGAAGATTCGTTGTGCGGATCTAGGGTTTCAATCGTCGTGACCTCCGCAGGTGCTCACAAGACAGTAGCATAACATCGTCGAGCGTCGTGCTGGTCTCCTCTTACCACCCCAATGTCATTCTCAGTCGGGAACTTCGTGTACAGATGATAAGTTGAGACGATGGCTCGAAGGAGAGAGAGGGAGGGTCGACCAAGAATAGCGTTATAAACTGAAGACTGATCAACTACTAGAAAATCGATCATAACGGTGGCTTGACTCGGTGCCTCCCTAGCAGTGAGCGGTAGGCTAATTGCTCCCTTGGAAAGAATCTGTCCGCTAGAGAATCCGACCAACGGAGTCCTCACAGGTCTCAGAGCCGATCATTCAGCGCCCATCTTGTCGAACGCTTGCGTAAACAGTTCATCCGCGAATGAACCTATGTCGATAAGAACTCTGAAGACTCGGCGATTTGTGAGAGTAATAGTGACGACTAAAGCGTCATCATGCGGGTGATGAATGCCCTTCGCATCTTCTTCGGTGAATGCTACAGTATACTGTTCGAATTTTCTTTCCTTTGGAGGTCGAGTTATAACCACGATTTCGGACTCAGGCCGATCAATATTCCTCGATTGCTTCCAAGCGTTTCTTGAATCGCCTTCGCCCAAATGGCCACTGATAATAGTCCGGATATCTCCAGTGGGCTGATTGTCGTTTGGGCGTTCTTCCGTGGTTCTGGCTCCTGGATCGACATGCTCGCCGAGATGGCCCTCCCAAATGAGCCTCTTAATCTCTTGCTTCAGATTATAACAGTAACTGGTGTTATGTCCATGATCACGATGGAAATGGCGGTATTTGCCTTTATTCCGTCGGTTCGAGTTGCTCCGAAGTCTGTCTGGCCAGTTGACGAATCCTTCGCCTTTGATCTCCATTAGTATTTGCTCTTGTGGCTTGTTGAGCGGAGTGTATGTTGAAAATTTATGATTAGGCCGTTTTCCAGACCTACGTTTGTCGCAAGACCGATCATCTTTTTGCTTTTTACCACTAGTTGAGTCAACTCCTTTTTTGGCTGGCTCTTTAGCTAGGGTTTTCGCATTTTGGGCGGCCTCACGCAGGATTCGAGTTTCCTCGACATCAGCATATTTATCTAATCGAGACATGAATTCGGCTATGGTAGCGGGTTGGTTCTTATCGAGAGATGCAAGAAACAGCTTATCTCGGACACCTTGCATAATTGAATTGAGAGTTGTCTCGTCCGAGTGCTTGCGTACTTGGAGCGACTCAAAATTGAAGCGCTTGACATAGTCCTTGAGTAACTCTCCATTTTTCTGGATTATATTGTTCACGTGCACAAATGACTTCAATTTTTTCTTCCCACCAATGAAATTGGCGAGGAATGCGTCGCTGAGTTCGGTGAATGAGCTAATTGACTTTGGTTTCAACTTTTTGAACCAAAGCCGAGCTACGTCGGCCAAAGTGAGAGAAAAGGCAACGTGCTCGACTGGATCGATTTTGCCAGTGAAGGGAGTAATCTGGGGTAGACGGAATCACTCTGTCAACTGAGCTTGCATAATTTTCTCTGTAAACGAGGATGCTTTTGCCTCGGGTCTTGTCTGACCCAGGTTTCGGTTTTGCTTCATATCGGCGATTTCCTCCAGCACTTCCCTCTTAAAATCTTGTAGGTCAGCTTTCCAGGGCTCATCACTATCGGCCGTGCCCTCAACCAAAGGCCTGATGTGCCTTCTCCGATCTATTTCGTGTCAAAGATCAGTGGCAGGCAACAGGGCAGTCATGGAATGAGCGAGTGCAGGCTCGACTGAACCTTGGTGCTAACTTTATTGTTGAGGGACGGGTCGCAGAGCAACAGGTTGAGGATCGGTTAATTGTTGTGGAGCATTTGTCTGATCGCCATCACGCTGGGGTGTAGTTTGCTAGCGATGGATCTGTTCCAGCATTTGCTTCATGAAGTTTATATCGGTCCTTAGTTCCTGGACCTCCCTATCTAACCGCTCGTTGCCTCGGTTCCGGTGAGTATGTCTGGTTGAAACAGAGGTCGCCGGATGGGCCGCAGAACCTTGTCGGTTATCGGGTCGATTCTGGGCTCCGTTTATACCCGGCGGGCCTTTGGTTGCTAGAGGTCCAGTGACAGCGACCTCGTTAGGCTCGTTTTGAATAGTTCTCCTAGTTCTTGCCATTGGAGATCTATTCGTAGCCTTTCAATAGAGCTTTGGAAAACGACCTTTCGTATCGATTTTCCACAGACGACGCCAAACTGTTGATGCTGTTTTTGGCTCGCCCCTTCTATGACCCTAGAATCTGCACACGTAAGAAGGAAAAGGTGACCCTGGTCTTGCCAGGGTACCCTCCGATGCTAGAGTTAGAATCTGGGTCTCTTGTGAAAGGTTTTTAGGGCGAGAGTTTTTGCATACCTTTTAGCATGAGGATCCTTATATTTATAATGGCGTCGTACCCCGTAGGGCTTTCGCATTCCTTAGAGTACATCCCGTAAAGGTAAGTTGCAATCTTTGGGGATCCGTAATCCCTGCTACCTCTAGATTATCGGAGATTATCTTCTTATCCTTTGAAGATCTCGGGCAGAATCCAGAGTTTCACTAGGTAACTTCCAGATATCGAGTGATATCGCTCGACCGACGCTCATCTTTCCAACATTGTCGGTGCTGAGAAAAACTCTACGGCTGATTCTCCGACTACTATATTGACCGACTCAATCCTTGAGTTGGACTACAGTTTGTGCGGCTCTAGGACCAACTGATCTCACTTTGTTGGTTTAGGCTTTCCTATGTGAGGCTTTTATTGAGCCTTGAGGTGCACTTCCTCTCTTCGAGGTTTTGCTTTGTGGCTCTGGACGTTTAAGCTACGGCCAGGTCAGGGACCTCGCAGTCCGAGCTACAGTTCTCCACCCAGCATTCTTGTGGACTTTGGGCTTTATTCGGGCTTAGCGTCCAATGAGTCCGAGCCATTGCTTCACTACTCTTCCAATCCTCTGGCCGACTCAAGGACTTGTATTTTTCCTCCAATAGGCACGTTCCACACTCAAGGGATAAATTTGTAGGTTTTATGATTAGGGTTCGAAAGGAGAAAATCTGAAATTGAAGAATTATGGTTCATAGGAATTGAGAATTTTGGAATTAGGATTTTTTTTAGAAATTAGGAAAAATCTATGAAAGTTAGGGATTTAGGTTTAGGATTAGGGTTTCAAGGATGGAAGAAAGGGGTTTTGACATAATGATGGTGGGAAACCAAAAGGGGTAGGTGGGATACACACATACGGCCACACGTGTGGCGTGGGAGGATGGTTTTAGGTCAGTTAGGGTTTGGATTGTAGATGGATATGAGAAAGTAGGGTTTGGGAGAATGCAAAGATCTAGGATGGAGAGAATGAAGAACCTGAAGAAAATACCTGGATGGGGGAGAAAATAAAAAATGGCGTGGGGATAGATGGAGACGTCGCACCTCCGTTGATGAATATTAGCCTCGCACCAATCTTCCTTCCCAATCGCTTGGAAGTATCTTTAAATCGCATGAAAATGAGAGAAGAAAGCAAGAGCTTTTCTCTTCTTTTTTATCACAAAATCCAATAGGGTTAGATCTCCACCCCCGATGCTTTTATTATTAAAATTTCGAAATTAAAAATTCAGCATAATTACAACTGTTACTCAAGTGAAGTGGCCCATCGTTCAAAATAAGAAAACTAAGACATTTATTATTAATCTTAACCATCGAATAAATCCTAAAAATAACAAAAAACATAAAGAAAGCAAGATCAGAGTCCAAGGGATCCAGATCTAAAAGATCTGATGGCCTGATCGACAAGATCCAATGGTTGGATTGACAAGAAATAGAAATCCTATGACTAAAATAATCTCCTAATCAACCCACATGCATCATCCCAAGGTAGGGTCTTCCTAATGCACGTCCAGTGCATGTGGGGTCTTCAAAATGGCCTGACGGGCCCCATCTGGAACTCTTCTCACATCCACAAAGAAAGTTGCGCTAATGTGGGTGGTTGTCTTCGTCCCTGGTACACCTGAGTAAGTCCTCTGATGTCCCCATCAGAAAGGAGAGTTGATTGGCCTCTACCATGGCTTCCTTATGGCCCCTTCCAGCCCTACAATCACCCCCATTCAATTCGCGGATGACACTTTGCTTTTCTCTGAAGCCTCGGCTGAAGCTGTCATTAATATCAGGAAAATCATAAGTTGTTATGAAGTTGACTCTGGCCTTAAAACTAACCTTTTTAAAAGTGAATTACTAGGTATTAATATCCTTGAATCCTCCCTCTCTCTTTGCATATCTTTTTGGTTGTAAAGCTAACTCGTTCCCCTCCACTTATCTAGATTTGTCATTATGTATTGGCAACCCTGCCAAACACCTTTGGGATGTTGTCATATAAAGGATTGAGTAGAAACTTTCACCCTGGAAAGCCAAATACCTCTCCCTTAGAGGATGTCTCACCCTCATCAAATCATCTCTTTCGAATCTTCCCTCTTACTTTCTATCTCTTTTCCGATGCCCCAAATCAGTTATTTCTAGAATAAAGAAGCTTGGGAGACATCTTCTGTGGAATGGAAGCTATGACATTAACAAATTCCACCTGCTCTCTTGGTCTGAAGTGTGTAAACCTTATGTGGAAGGGAGAGCAAGAATTAGGGAATTGTCGAGTATCAATTCTTCCCTCATCGGTAAATAGCCATGGAGTTTTGCCAATGAGTCAGGGTCTTGGTGGAGGATAATCTTATCAGCAAAATATGGTGTAGAAGAGGGAGCCTGGTTCACCACGTCTTCCTCTCTCTACAAAGCCTCTTCCATCTGGAAAAATATCGCTAGGCTGAAACCTTTATTCCAAGAAACCTTATCTTTCTCCCCCGGGAGATGGAAACATAATTAAATTTTGGTCTAATTGGTGAATTCTCGACAAGCCTATGGCCCTAGCCTTTCCTGCCTTAATAGTTGTCAGCTCTAATAACTTTGGTTCAAGTGCTTGGTGCCTTTCCTATAGGAGAGTCCTTATGGAGGAGGAAACTCATGAGCTGTTGGATCTTTTGACACTCCATGGCATTCAACCACTCCACTAGATTGGAGACAACTTAGTTTGGTCGCAATCTGCTTCAAGATCTTTCACTTGCTTCTCCTTTTTTTGTATTATTGGAGGATCCCCTCCTGCTTTAGACACCTTCCCCACTTACTTTTGGCCTTACGGATGCCCCCCTAAGATTGCAACTATCATCTAGACCCTGGCTAGGGGCGGGATTCTCACCATCGACAACCTTCAGAGAAGAGGGATGATCCTCCCCAACATTTGCAACCACTGCTACAATAGTGGGGAATCAATAAGCCACCTCTTCCTTCATTGTCCTTTATGTCAGTAATGTGTGGTCCCTCCTCCTCTCCAAGTCTCGGGTGGTTTGGGTAATGCGTTCGTCAATTACTTCTTACCTCTTCATATGGCACAATGTCTCTTCATCCATCCCTCCTTTTGTCGTATGTCGGCGCTTGCTGTTCTTTAGGGAATTTGGAAGGAGAGATAATTGAAGTTTCAAGAATATTTCTTCCTCACCAAGTAGAGTGTTTGATTTGGCTTTCCACAACTCCATTGAGTGGGCTTCGGCTCAATTTCTAGTGGAAAATGCATTAATGTCTCATCAGCTGCTCTAGCTGTTTAGTTGTTGCCTTCTCTTCCTTTCTCTATCTTTTGTCTCTAGTTGTATAGCTTCTCTTGGGGTTTCTCTTATTTCTTTTGTTTCCTTTTGTTTTTGTTATGTTCTTGCTTTCGTTTGTTTCCTTTGTTTTCATTTCTGTTTTCTGGTTGCTTTGCTCCCCTTAATAAATTATCAATTAAGTTTCTAGGGAAGCCACGGAAAAATTTTAAATTCTATTTAAATTCTCTTGGTTTTTCATTTCCCAACTAAAAGCTAGGGCCTTTTTTAAAGGAAAAGTTGGAGAATGGAATTCCTAGGGTAAAAAAGTGTGGACCAAACATAATTTTTGTAAAAACTAGCAATAAGCCAAGAAATATAAAAATTAGAACCGAAAGACCCCCCTAGTTTACCTTCAATCAATACAGGCCCTA
This sequence comes from Magnolia kwangsiensis, assembly GCA_037074715.1. Classification (NCBI taxonomy): domain Eukaryota; kingdom Viridiplantae; phylum Streptophyta; class Magnoliopsida; order Magnoliales; family Magnoliaceae; genus Magnolia; species Magnolia kwangsiensis. Next base: position 80,379,025 of record CM073589.1, on the reverse strand, counting down.
AAATTCATCTTAGACTAGATCTAGATCTATTTTGGGATCAAAACAAAGAATTGAAGAATCAACATAGAATGTACCACTCCATCATGGGAAAAATTAGATGAAAGGGTAAACCATTTTTGTTTGTCATGCTTTCTTCTTTTTGTTATTTTTCATTGTAATGGGCCCGAATTAACCAAATCACGCTTGATTTGTGTCCAATTAGGGCCCATTTGATTGAGTTTCAAATCAACTCGACAAACAATGTTCTTACCTAAAATTGGTCTGATATACCATTGAATCTGTTGAAAATTATTTATTTTTTTTAATTATTTTTTAAGGATAGATTGTTGATTATCTCATTTTTTTTCCTTTTTTCTAATATTATCTCATAATTTTTTGGCTTCAAAAAATTCAACCGATACAGGCCAATACGGGACTGATTCCAACACGCGACGCCCCTATTGTACTGATTTCAGCTAGGCCCATGCGTGCACCTATACCAATATTAAGAATCATCCTTTGAAGAGAGAAATTCAAGATCGTTTACGAGTACCAATTAGATCCTCGAACCACCTGTTCAGTTCCAAGGGGATTTTAGTGTCGTCATTGTATAACAACTAGGGTGTCTCATTGTTCAGAATAGCTGCCTGTTTCTCAGTTCCTATAATGGGGGTGGGACCTTGTGCATGTAGGTCCGATTGTGCCTTTGGCTTCTTTTTCTTTTTTCCTTTCCTAGCTTTTGGTGTGCCCAAGGTGGAATAACAAGAGGGTAAATGACAATTTGGGCCATTGTGTATTAATTTCTTCAGCCTTTTGGTCCTTCTATAATGTATATAGTGTATAATGTTAAGTCATCTTCACAACCACACACACACACACACACACACACAAAAGATAACAAGAGTAGACATCTTAATTCTCCCTAGCTTACACAAGATATTCTTAAATTAGGAACAATCACCACAACGAACTCTTCAATCCAAAGTTTGTAACTGCCACCTTCATTACCTAAACAATAATAGCCATGCAGTAACGTGTACAAGTGCAACTCAAGTTATATAAAAAAATGTACTCTTTATTTGTAAAACTTTCAACAATTTATTCCAAATTTCATGTTTCTAGATTCTAAAACTGACCTCAATAAAAATAAATAAATAAAGAAAATTTCAATTCCAGCCAAAAAGAAAATTCCAATCCTCTTTGGATAGTAACTAGAAGTCTAATTTTGATCAGACACAATCATCAATATATACTTGCCAAAAGAGGATTCTTAGCAAAGCATAGGATGAGCAGGATTAGACCTCAACAACACACACATACATTAGAGAGTACCAGTAAGCAATAACGATGCAACCAAATGGCCACACAAGCCGATTGATAAAGATTTGAAGAATCCAACCGTTCTCGATTCTTCAAATCTTGATCAGTCGGCTTGTGCGGCCATTTGGTTGCATCAAATAAGAAGAGCATTTAATAATGCTCACAATAGTTTCTCGAAGAAGAATCATCATCATTGTAGGGCATCATCTGGCATTCAATGTCGCGTTGGAATTCTTTCGGTTGGAGAAGCTTCTTGTCTTCCTCCTCTCTTTCCCGCCGGGAGGACATCGGGACGTTAACGGTCACCTCCCGTTCCGGGGTGGTGCGTCGGACTTTCCGGCGAGAGGGGTCAGGTTTCCGGCAGATGGGAGGTATGGCGGGAGAGGTGAAAGAGGAGTTTTGCTGAGAGGGTGATAAGAAATAATGGGAGAACGAAACCGAACTAGAAAGGGTAGCCATTAAAATATGGGGAAACGAGGGACCAGGTACCAACGTTTCACCATTTTATTTATTTATTTATTATTTTTTTAAAGGCTAATTACAAAACTTTCAATCCAGTTTCCAAAATGTCAGTACCAGCCCCGCCTATTTTGGGCTATTGCAAGTAGCTCCTTAATGCCTATTGCATAGGAATAAGGTGGCATGTGCTAAACTGCAAATTAGTTCAAGTTCTGAAATTTTAAGTATGTGCTTCTTAAAACTTAATTTCATAACTTATCACTGAAATTTGATATTTTTGATAATTTTAAAATTATAAAATATTTTTTGAATAAAGCGTCGGACTTCTAAGGGACCGAGAGATCTTTCGTATATCTGGGGTGAGAGTCAGTACAAACTAAATAAGATCTAATGTCTCACAGTTTCTCCACAGACTATCGGATTTGAATGCATGTCAAAGTACAATCAGACTAAACTCCAGTGTTAGCTCCATCATATCAAATGTTAATGCTAAGAAAAGATGATAAGCCGAGACTTGTTAGAAGAAATCATCCAAATAGTGAAAAAAATAATTTGTACGCTAAGTGTCGGAATCAAAGATTGAATGGAAAAATGTCACCCGCACATACATAAGCGTGGATGCTTGCGGAATTTGATTGAATTCAAGTCAGCGTAGTAAGTTTTCCTTAAATCATAGAAAGCACAGGGCAACTAACTATTTTAACGATCAAGTAAAACAAGTACTCATAGGGTGATCTAAGAAGCAACTAATATTTCAATTTGGGTCGGTATCCCCGTAAGGCTGCGAAAAGAGTAAGGGTTCTACTGTACATTTTCAATGTTAGTAGCAATCAAGAGTGAAAAGGTTGCGATTGACGGTCCGTATTGGAACAATCACAACGTTTTCTTCAAACCATTGTGATATGTGCGAGTTATCTATTTTTAGGTAACCAATTGACACAGGGATAAAGGCAGACAATGGATCCAGATAACAATCTATGACTGACCGGCAATAATGGGGTGTCCACTCACTTTGGCATTCAGTTTACACAACCTTTGCCAACTATAAACACCCCATCTCAGGTTGATAAGTTGATTAAGTTTGAACCAATGGATGGTTAACCAAAATCCTAATCCTAGAATACTAAGCCCTAGGAACCCTAAACTCATCTCAATCAACCCAGTTAGCCTAATCCTCAACCCTAGGACCTAAAACCATAGAGCCTTAAGTCAGTTCGACAAGTTAACTCACCTAGTCAAATCAACCGGTCACCCTACCTGGTCCAATAGCCCAATCAACTAACTTAGCTAAGCCCAAAACCAAACCCGAACCAAAGCCCCAATGAATGCCTAATCGGATTACCATGTAAAACCTCAATAAAGCTTCCTTTGTAGCATAACTTCCACATGCTTAGAGGAGGCTGCTTGCTAAAGTAAGGAATCCAAGTGGCCAGCAGCAGCCAGCTTGCCGCCGATCACGTGGCACTCCCCCTCTTTGGGATGATGTCCTTCAAGCATGTGAGATCTCCCTTTTCCAGACTCTAAGTGTATGCTTGAGGTGTATTTACTCTGATGCCCATCTCTTTACCCAAAATTACCCTTTTATTATCTCATCCAACCCATGAGATGGTGTCATGTGGCAATCTTCAATCTTAACCCTTCAACCACCTTTTGCCCATAAGATTACCAATAATTACAAACTAGGTTTGGAGGCTATAAATAGTCCCCTCCCCTTCTCATTTCAAGCGTCCAATAGATCTCAATCCACTACATCCAAAGCATTTAGAGAGAATCAAATATCCCTCATCCTTAGCCATCTAACCATCCTTGTTATGCCCATATCTTAGTGACCATTCCTTTCCTTAGGATCCCGCAGTCCTCTCGGTAGAATTTTGGCGACATACGACCCGTAGATTGCATTTATGCGTGACCCTAAGCCACATCATGTAATTCCGAGTGGACTTAACCCAAGACCTATGCCAATGTGACTACGCCGTCGCCACGGGCCGCGTCTCATGCGCCAATCTAACGTCTAGATCATGAGATGTGGGCCACGCGTGAACTGCAAGTTGTGGGACCCGCCTAACCCATGACACATTTTCCTAGGTCATTATGAGGATGACATCACCCCTACACATCCACCTTACCACCCTACTTTATAGTCTCATGCCTCTTATAAGGCAATGATGAGTTTAGCCATGCCTCTCTTACCAGCAATGACCACCATAGCCACCTCTCTTCCCTAAACCAATCATACCTACCTATGAGAGATAGCCTACCTAGCTACTCCTCTCTCTCTCTCTCTCTCTCTCTCTCTCTCTCTCTCTCTCTCTCTTATCTCTCTTTCCCTCCTTTTTCCTTCTCATTTTTCATCCTCCATTACAAGAGAGTAGAGCTCCCAAAAAATTCCAGCCCTTTGCAAACTTTCTACTCCCAAATCTAACCCTCAAAAATTGATCTCATCCCTTCAATCTCACTCCTTGGAGCATTGGAAGCCATTGGTGGAAGAAGGACAAGAAGATCTTAGGTGAGTGCATCTTAGGTGTAGTTTCTTTCATTTTCTCCATGGATCTTCATTTTATTCTTACTTGAGCACATGTACGACCCACGAATCAATGGTGGAGATCCTATTTTATCCCCTAGGTGTGGCCAATGGCCCACCTTGGTTGCATGCACAAGCCGTGATGGGGCCATACTCCATGGATCCCATCATGATGTATTATTTGATTTAGTTCATTGATGGGTCATTTAGACCCTTGAATTGCATGGTGGAGATGGCATCCCCACCTCAGATTTTCCGTTATGGGGCCCATGCATGCATGAGACCCTTATGATGATCATGATGTATGGTTTGGATCTTTTGAGGGGCCCATAGTGGTGGGGTCCCCTCCCTTTGACCGGTCTTTCTTCTTCTCATTCTCTCTCTTTCTTTTATTTTTAGTGATGATGTATGATGGGCTATCTATGATGATGTGTGTGTGTGGCCCACCATGATATATTATATCCATGTTGTCCATATGTTGGACCCACCCTTGCTGGACTGTCTAGTGGAAGGGCTTGCTGCCTGTCCGTTTGGACATGCCTAGATGAAGAGAAAACATAAATATCAACTTATTCAACGCTACTGGTGAGTCCCACACGTGTGGACCCCCCTCATGCATGCATTGTATCTGGGCCATCCATCTGCTGGACGGCCAGCAGCATGCAGCTGCTGGATTAATGTCAGCAAGTTCCGTGGATCTCATCATGAGGTATGTATTATATTCATCCCATCCTCCATCGAGTAGCCGTGTGGGGCCTACCCCACACGTGCTGCACGTGTGGGATGGGACCCACCTTAAGGTGCGCATTCTATATTTGCACTGTCCATGGATTGGGACGGTATTGTGGGGCCAACATGATGTATGTGTTTTATTCACACCATCCTTTTTAGGACGTGGGACCCACCCACACGTGCTGCACGTGTGGGGGTGGGCCCACCTTGATGTATGCAATCTATATCGGTACTGTCCACACCACATGACAGTGGGACCCCACCATATATATATATATATATATATACACACACACACACACACACACACACACACACACACACACACACACACACACACATACATATATATATATATATATATATATATATATATATATATATATATATATATATATATATGTATATATATATATGTATATATATATATATATGTATATATATATATGTATATATATATATATGTAAATATATATATGTATATATATATATGTATATATATATATGTATATATATATATATGTAAATATATATATATACATATATATATATATATATATATATATATATACATATATATATATATATATATATATATATATATATATATATATATATGTATGTACACACACATATATACACGGAAACGCTCACCCGCGAACCAGTTCGTACGTACTACGTACGAACTTTTTTGAGAACTCATCATACGTGATGTGGATCGAAAATTTGAACCATTCATGTGAAGCAGCACCTCCTGAAACCCCCCGGGCCCAAGTTTTACTTTGATCTAAAACTTCGATGGGCCATGAAAAATGAAAACAATTTCCTCCCTTGATTTGCATTTCTCCTTGCTATGGCTCACCAGAATTTTAAATCGGGGTGAAAATTTGTCACATGAGGTTTCATGGGATTCCGCATCACATGGACCATTCAGATTAGACACCCATGACACGTGTGCAAAGGTGCACACGTGCTTAGGTGCGCAGGGGAGCATGACTCTCTCTCTCTCTCTCTCTCTCTATATATATATATATATATATATATATATATATATATATATATATATATATATCTATCTATATATATGTGTATATATGTATGTATGTTTCATACCTGTTGTCCATGTGTGGACCCCAATAGTGATGTATTTGTTTTCATCCACGTTGTCCATCCATGTGGGATCCACCCCATATGTGCTGCACGTGTGGAGGTGGGGCCCACTAGATGATGTGTTGTATATTCAACCGTCCATCTGGATGGTGTGCCGTGGTACCCACCTTGATGTATTTATATCCACTCCGTCCATCTATCCAGGGTAGGTGGGACCCACCTTGATGTAAGTGTTTGTATCTACACCATCTGTACATGGACGATGCTATGAGGACCCATCATGATTTTAGTATTTTATCAGCGTTGTTCATCTGTTGCTGGGTGCGGCTAGCCATGATATATGTGTTTTATTCCAAGCCGTCCATCCATTTCTCTTTTTGGACTTGGTCCACCATGACCTGGATGGTGGGTCCTATCATGATGCATGTGTTCATCCATGCAATCTGGATGGTGGGACACATGCGATGTATGTGTTATATTCTAGCCATCCATCCCTTTTGATGGTGGGGTCCATCTTGAGGTATACGTTATATCTAAACCGTCTAGCCATCTAGGATATCCAGACCGTCCATATCATGGGGCCTATATATATATATATATGCCCTTGTTTGAGGCTCATTGTGATGTGTGATGTATATGCAGCCCATTTGATGAGGCCCATTATGATGTGTATGAGGCCTTTGTGTACGACCCAATTTGATGTGTATTAGGCCCTTATGTGAGCCCATGGGCCCACTATATGTTTGGCTCTATGTGGGCCACTCCTTGGGAGAAATGTTGGTTAAATGTCCACGTTAATAGGCAATGATGGTTAAATGTCCACATTGTGACCTTCCCTTAGGTCTTGTTAGGCCCATTCTCATCATTATCTAAGTGGGTTAACCCAGATCATTGGGCCCCATTGATGTTGCATGATCCATCATCGTCGTAGACAAATGGCTCCTTGCTATCGGATTTGATATATCCACGACCGAGGGCCGATCTTTATATTATGGTTTAGATTGACTGTTCATCTATGGACCCTGCCTTATATATAGGTTAATCATCGATGCCGATTATGAGTATGTGACAGCATAACATCATGATTCATGCCCATACGTATCATCTGTATGACTGTTATGAGATGTGATTGACCATTACATATGTCGTAGGGCAGGTTGTTTATGAGACTCCCTGATATGTGGAACTGTTCCACATGAGTGCATGATATGCGCATGATTGATGCATGATTGGACTATGTGACTCATGCATCTTGTATTGTGTATTGTGATTGTTGTACGCCCTAGTGACATCAAGGTCATAGCCTCCACAGGCATAATGTGGATGGTGGGTTTGGACACAAGAAATCTTCTCTTTACATGGGGCACGAAGGATGTCCCTAAGTAAAAGTCCTTAAACTCGATGGTACCAGAGGATGACTCCAACGTATAGACCTGGTAGATGCATGAGCGCATAAGGGCCGTATACCAGTAGGCCGCGTCTTACACTATGTCATGGTCGGTTGGGAGGGGGTGTGGCCTTATCACCAGAGTGAGGGGGCTTTAAGCTCGGCTAAGTCTGACCAGCTCACAAATGGGTTCGCTACAGACGAGCCAGTTTGATATTGGTAGGCAGGTAGAGGTGACAATCAGTGTGGAGTGCACTAGACCCCAGTGATATTCCAAAGATGAGTTGTATCGATATGTGGTCCCCGAGGAGGACTGGTATGCTAGAGTTGTATCTCGCATATGACCTTGGCCATGTAGGCCTTGCATTGCATAGCCTTTGTATGGTCGATAATATTCATGTCTTGCATTGCATGGTCTTGGTATAGCTGATAGCATTCATGCCTTGCATAGCCTTCGTACGATTGATTGCATTTATAGATTTATCAACATATTTCCGTATTACTCTGATATTATATTCTTGCATTGCTACCTTGCGCACACACTTTCACCACCCTCTAAGCTTTCTATAAGCTTATGCACGATTGATGTGTACAGGTGATGCCAGGTCGCAGTCGTAGCTTAGCAGGAGTAGGAGCGTGCAATCGAGCTTTTGAAGATTTATTATATTGTATTTCCCTTTTTGTGCATTGTACTTTAAAGTTTTTTGATCTTAGTGAATTTTGTAATGGTTTTCTGGTTATTATTTGTGGGTTATGCTTATCACGAGATAAATATACGTTGAAAATCCTCCTTGTAAGATTCTAAGATCGAAACTTGGTATATGTGTGCTGTGAGCCAAGAATGAGGTACTGCAGAGGTTGTCGTGCTGGATTCGGTGATCAGGAATTTTGTGGGCCCAGTTTTCGAGTTTGGGGTGTGACAATCCCTTTACCAATGAGAGAGAGAGAGAGAGAGAGAGAGAGAGAGAGAGAGAAAGATAGTCCAACCCTGGTCTAGCTAGCTTAGCCATAATCTGAGTCTCACGAGCCACCTAAGTTTAAATTTAAGTCACTTGATCTAGCCTTGCGATATTATCATTCATCTAATCGTTTAAGCTTTAATTAGTTTCATCCAATTAGAGCATTAACATCGCGCAACACTCATTCCCTTCTCAACCCCCTTGCTCCTCATATACATTATTATTACATTTCCTGCACCTGGTATTAGTACGCTAAGTGACAAAAGAAGAAGGAAGGAGATCTGCAACACTGGGGTCCTCAGCTCAACTCATATCCATGCTTCACTCATAAGACACCAACCTAGGATCTCCTACACGTGTCAATCGTGCATAAGCTTATAGAAAGCTTAGAGGGTGGTGAAAGTGTGTGACAATGGTGCACAGAAGAATAATAGGGAATGCAGAAAGGAAATATGATCAGTGCCAATGCCACAAGCCTACCAAGGCTGCTAGGAATGCAAGAAGCTATACCAGGGCTATGCAAATGCAAGGAGATGCCAATGCTCATAACCAGTCCACATATCTAATACGTTTCTGTCATAAGGAGTACCATCAGGATCTAATGCACTACAGGATGACTGTTGCTCTCCAAGTCACACAGTTAGGCGAGAGTAAGAGACCACATTACTCGCCTGTGGATAGCCAAAAACTAGCGAGGCTCAACTGTAGCAGACCCATTTATAAGCTGGTCAGACTCAGCCTATCAATGCTCTCTCACTCAGCCGGATAAGGCCACATCCCATCTGAACTGACTATACGATAGTGGAAGACGCAACCTATCAGTGTAAGGCACTTAGGCGCTCATGGTTTCCACTCGGTTACGGTGTTGAGGCGTCTTATAGGTACCTTGAAGGTTTAGGGGCTTTCAGCCAGGGATATCCAACGTACCCCAAATGCTTAAGATAATATATTTTCGATGTCCATAAATACGGTCATCCACGAATGTCCCTGTGGAGGCAAGACCCTAATAAAATGCAATGCTAATGCATGAGTCACGCATACAGATCATGCATCGGCTCCAAGCACTAGATGTACATAAGAGGAAAACTCCATCCCTCTGCCATATCATCTCTATGACCACGCACAAATGCAGTCCAGTCACACTATGATGCATGAGGATGCGCCATATGGTGATGAAGATTTAACATGTATACTCCTCCTTCCTAAGGAGGGAAAACAAGTCTAGGTACTTAGACAATTTATATGGGATTATCCTCTAGTGGGGGCCAAACACTCTGAGGTAGCCAACAAGCTAAGACAGGCCATATAAGCCCAAAGGAAGAAGCGGTCCTAACAAGGGTCCAGGTGGGCCTTCAATCACCTATAACCACCCTATGGGCCTACCTTAGGGCCACCAAAGAGGACATCCAACCTCAACTGGGTCCCAAAAGGTAGCCCACTACTACTAGAGCGAATCAATGCCCAAGGCCTAAAATAATCCATGGGTCTAGTGGGCAATATACATGGTCCAACTAATATGCAACATTATGGACCCCTAAGTAAGTTTTGGGTCCAACCAAAAAGGTTACAAACCCACATATTGTGGTAGGCCTAATGGCCAGCCTGGTATTCCAACCATATGGACAAATTCTCAGGTTTAAAACAAGTGAATTGGGCTCACATCTTGGCCCAAGTATGTGGTTAACTTAGTGGGCAGCCAAGGGCCTAACTATTAGTGTATGTTGGCCCATAAACCCATCACAATATCTTAGTAAATATAAGCCCAAAGGTCCAATGGGCCTATATGGAAAGTTCCAGCCCAATTGGACCTATAGAATCCTACAATTAAATATGTACATTGATCCAACTAAGCCCAACTGGGGTGGGCCTCAAATGCACATTAATTAAGCCCAAGGCATGATAGGAAATGGGGTAAGATATGTGTGTAAACAACCCCAAATCTGGTGGGCCATGCTGCCCCAAAACATACACTTATGGGCAGCAAGTTTGAGCCTTTTGCTGAAATTTTAGCCCACCCATATTCTGGGCTTATTGGAGCTTAACAATATTCATAAAGGGTTAAGTATGAGTTCCCTGATGGCCCACATATATCTCTGTGGGTTCCACCAGAGGGAAGGACTGAATTTCACACATAAATAAGGGGGGCCATGCTGCTGGACTGAAAGTCCAACAGTAGTTCAATGGGCCTGGGTGTCCCAAGGGTGAAAAGTGCTATGGGCTTGGGAAATTGGCCCAAAACACATCTAAATGGGTCCCAAGAATGGATGCCACTAAGGGAGATGGCTATGTCCCACATGGGCCACAATTAGATGGATGGCGGGTGAAACAAATGCATCAAGGTGGGCCCACAAGGTGGGGTGGACGGCTAACCAAGGCTGGACGCCCCAGCCTGGTGGGCTGGTCCAGCCCACACCATGATTAGTACAGGGGTCCTTTAACCCTAAAAATTGGCAGGTAAGTCCTATCATGGGTGGGAAACACCTTTGTAAAATTTTAAGATTTTTGGATAATCAAAAATATTTTAATTAAATTAAGGAATGCAAACTGTCTAGAGAATCTGCTAAGTGTAGAATTCTGAACAGACCCTGATTGAGCACCCAAAATGGGTGGGCCCAGGGTCTCCAAAAATTGGGAAAATTTAATTTTAACATCCCCACATATGTATAGTACAAGTTAGGGTCCACCAAAGTGGTTCACCTATTCAAAAATTATTTTATATTTTCAAGTTTCTAGACTGCAATGTTGCTAGAATTACAGTAGAAAATCCAACAAGGTACTCATATTGACCCACTCTTTTGGGGACCTAAATGAGGTCAGTTGAGGTTGAAATTTGGCATGCTCAAAGGTGGAACATACAAATTTAAAAATCATATATTACTTAGTACAAAAATTCCCACTAAAAGCACCAAATTCTAGCTTCAAGTTAGCCCAAAAATCTGTCCAGAAAGTTCTGAACAACAACATGTAATTGAAAGGAATTAAATATATACATCATTTACAATGAGATTTAACCCCAGAAAATCATGTTGTGGACCACCCCAGTGGGCCCCAAAAATTTTTAGACCTTCTCCATCATCAAGAACCCCTTGCATGTGCCCCATTTTGGTGGATTTTGGGGCCACATGTCTAAGGATGGACTACCATGCGCATCCAACCTCCATGGATGGTCTGGATTTTTTTATTGTTCCACAAGGTGGGCCACACACACATGATCAGAATGCTAACATCAAAGAAAAATAAAAGATCGGCCACAAGAGGAGGGGCTCCGCCACATTGAGGCCCTCCCCTTCATTAATCACACCACACATTTCATTGATTCACATGTTACAACGTAGATCGACCACATGCATGTCATAGAATCAAAATCAATGATTAAGATGCCATTCCAACCATGATTCTAAGGTCTAGATGACCTATCATGCAATGAAATCCAAGGAGTCCTCCATGAAGGGGCCCATAAGAGGAAAACCTCATACATGGGATATGCATGCATGAAATAGGCCATTTGGCCACATCTACGGGGTGGTGTAGGATATCCACCATGGATTGGTGGGTCCTACAATCCCCATATAAAATAAATAATAGATCTAGAATATGGAATTGAAAATCCTACATCCTAGAAGTACACCTACCTTAGTTTTCTTCCAAACTTGTATCTCCTAGCTTCTAGTGCTCCAAGGATGATGTATTAATGAGTGAGATGGGGTATGGACAGTTGGATTGAGAGGAATTTGAGGTGAAAGGTGCTGGAATGGGATGGCTAGGTGGGGACGTCCCACCCTCTCTCACTAAGGAGGAAATGAGAATGAGAAAGGGAGGAAATGAGAGGGGGAGAGAGAGAGAGAGAGAGAGAGAGAGAGAGAGAGAGAGAGAGAGAGAGAGAGAGAGGTTTTAAGCCTAGTAATTGTTTCTTTCTTACCTTGGGTAGAGAATGGTCATGATTGAAATCGGGAGTTAGAAATAATGTTGTAGGGTTAATAGGCTTTCTAGGTCTTTGGGTGGTGTTTTAGAGATAGGTGGTGTAGGAATAGGATTTTAGGTAGTGTGTGTATTGTGTGTTGGAAATTGGTGCCAAGAGATGGGACTAACCTAGAAACCTGTGCACACCATTCCTAGGTGGGCCACATGACCTTGATCAAGGGTTAGCAAATGAAATGCACACAATTTATGATCTACACATCGGATGGATGCACAAGATGCATCATCGGAACCGCAATGACGATGTGAACAAGATGGCATAGGTTTCGGCTCGATCTGAGTTAGGTCTACATGATCAGACTTAAGGATGACCACAAATACTATCCGAGGTTCGCGGGTCATCGAGATGTGACCAGTAAGACCACGGGACTAAGAGAAACGAAATGCATACTTACACACACATGCACACACATGAAATCAGGTAGGGTCTTACATGTATGTAGAGGTGGGCATCAAGTCCAGTCGGACTGAGTTAGGTCTAACTCGACTCGATCCGATTTTGTCAAATCCCTGACCCGAACTCGATCCGACTCAAGACTAAATCCAGTGGGCCTGACTCGATCCGAACTGGATCTTGGCTGGGATAACCCGAACTGAGTCCGACTCAGTCAGAGATACCGAGTCGGATCGAGTTGGTTACGATTTGGGTTGGGTCAATGGGTCATCAGGATAGCTGGCCATGCATTCAAAAAAGACGATACAGTAGTCATGTATTGATCGGGTCCACCCATTTACCGATAGAGTAGGAAGAATTGGACTATGATATATCCATCTCTCAACAGAACATGTGGTGGGGGTCATGTATTGATTGCGTCCACCCATTTATTATACTGAGACTAGGATGGATGGCTTACTATTTAAAAATAAAACTTAGGAGAATCCGATCAGGTAGCTGTTCTATAATTTATCTCACTACATTTTTTTTCCATTAACATTTTGTTTCCACCATCAATTTAATGTCGACAGATTGAAACATTTCATGCCACAGGGACAGGGTCCACTATTAATTAGACCAAACACAGTGTATATCCCGTATTTAAAAATTCTAGCCATTCAATTGATGACAAGCAAATAGACGGTTAATAAAGAAATTAGACAGTAATCCTCGTTCAACTGTTAAAATATCATAGATCCAAGGTTAAGATCTTTCAATTTGGGAGATTTTATGAAGCATCATCCATGGTAAGACGCATGATATCAATACGTTGGACCATTGAGATAGGTCGTTCAACCATTAAAATATCACAGGTCCAAGGTAAATAAACCACGTCAATAAAACGAACAAAGTAAATAAACACTGTCAAAATTTAAAGTAAATAAACCAAGTTCACATACAAACAAATAAAACTTTTGTTTATTCAATAACGTTTGTATGATGAATGCACTTGTGGCGTGTAACCATAATAACCTTGTCCATAATAGTAACCCCCTCCTCCACCTCCTTCTTCATCACCAAAATCATCATTTAGTTCTCTTTTTTACCACTTCAACTGCAGGAGAACTCTGGATTGATTTTGAGCTGGAGGTGTCCACCTCTACTGAATTAGATGGTGGAGATACATTTCCATTGTCCTCATTCAAATATTCAACAAGTTTTTTTAGCCACTTTTTATGATCCGATTTATACGGGATTCCCAACTGCTTATAAAATGTTGCGAGACTTTTAAGAAACTTTGATGATTTACTCATGCTTATTTCAATATCATGTTATCTCGGAGGGGGTAGGTCTTGGATGTCATTTTTAACCTTTCTTTTACGACCTCTCTTATAATCTTATTTTTCTTATTTCTTTAAAAGTCTCTCTTGTTCTTCTTTACTAATTTTGGAGGGCTTAGAGGCAGTTCCTCTGCTTAACCCTTCTTCATTTATAATGGGCATACTTTTATATCTTCTGTCGTTGGTTGTATTGGTTGTAGTTGTAGGGGGAGGGGTGGAGAAAGTCTTTGTATTTGAGCCGAGAATGGTTTGAAATAAATCATGAATTTCCTGAGGAGCTTTGCTACTTGGTGCAGCGTCTCCTTCTCGACAAGCCAAATGTAATTTCAATTGATTTGTTTTATTTACAAATTATTTTCCACACAACTTGCATTGTGACTTTATCTTTCCATCCTAGAAGTAGACTTTGACTCCATAATCCCAAATATCTACCAATGTATCATCTTTTGATGACATATCTATAGGTGTTTATTTTAAAAGAAATATATCTGGTTAGGTTAAGGCAACATAAATAATTAAGATATAATGATGAATAAATGTAACTAGCCAACCATATAATATGAGATTTAAGCAACATTAACTTATTTAAAAGTACAAATGAAAAGAGAGAAAAATCTATCCACCCATCAAATATTACAATTAAGTCCACAAAAAAATAATTATCAATATTATGTTGTAACTTGTAAACAAATGTAAGAGAAATAGAAGGTAGTGTCTTATTCTATAACCTCTTTCATGTAAGTGTTACAGGTATTGTCTCATCTTACTTGTCACTCTCCTCATCATCGAACTCCTCATCAACAGATTTCCCTTTCCCCCAGATCGGACGCATCCAATGCTGTGTAAAAATGAATGATTTAACTGATTATGGTATAAGTGAGCTTTGATACTTGTTCACAACCCTACTCCCCATACTAAAAGTAGATTTTGATGCCACGGTTAAAATTAGAATTTATAATATATCTCATGCCATTAATGAGAGTATAAGGTATTATCAATCATGAGATTTCGACTTTCATTATTTTAAAACATCAAATTCTTTGCCTTTATACTTTATAAGTGGCTCATTGAGATAATGATCAAGTTCTGATTGGGTTGTCTGCATTTGAGTCTTAACCTGTGCTAAGAAAGACATGAAATCATCGATTGTGTTTGGTTATTCATCAACAGTAGAACTAGAACCCACTTCATGAGTATACATGCCTGTTGCTGTAGTTTTATCTTTTAAAATGCCCAAAGTTTGTATATAAAAATTGTATAAATCATCAACTATATCACGAATCTTATCGACCTTAGAGGCACTCTTCACACCATACAACTTATTAAATATGAATATAACAATGAACATCTTATATCGATGATGAAGAATGACTGCAACAACCATTATCAGACTGTACTCAGACTAATACTTATCAAAATTTAATTACATAGCCATGGTCTCCACTACAACTTTCGTGCAAAACATCTTTTACCCTTCAAAATTCTGGCGGAAAGATATTTGTTGTTAGATACTTGCTTCTTGAAAAAATTTTCATTGTGTTGTAAAAAATTGAAAGGAACTTGCGAACTAATTCAGCTCTTGACCAATCATCATCAGAAGGCAATCATGAATACATAGTATCATGTTCCATATAGTGAGAGAATATATCTCTAAAAGCTATTGTTGAATCCAACATTTCAAAAGTTGAATTCTAACGTGTCATGACATCTAGCTTCATCGTTTTCTTAGATGACAAATTCAACCAATTTATTATCTCATTACATGTATATAAACATGAAGGTGACCCTTGTATGTACTTCACACTCTCTCTTATGTTCTCAATTATTGGCTCAATTGTTTTAAGGCCATCTTGTACAATCAAGTTTAAGATGTGAGCATAATACCTAACATGAAATATCTTTCCACCAAAATACAAGTCACCGATGACCCTAAACTAGTTCCATAAATTCGTTATCATGCTATCATTTGCAAATGCATTGTTTAAAATTATTGAGGAGATTTTCTTCTCAATGCCACACTTCGCAAGACGTTTGCACGCTATCCTAAGCCAAAATCCTGCATATCTGAGTCGACTTAACCCGAGATTTATACTAATGCGACTGCGCCGTCGCCGCGGTACCGATGCCGCGTCTCGCACACCGAGGCGATACCCTAGCTAGGAGATGTGGGCCTGCATTCAGTTCGAGAAAAGACGCCGTACGTTGCAAATCCCGAGAAAAGAATCTCTACCCAACATCACATCAATCACATCAATCAAATCACTCAACCATACCTCTCCCACCAACTAATTAAAGCAACCCATGCTTAGCCTATTCCTCTTATCCCAAAAGTCAAAGAGACCCATACTTCCTATGCTTTATCTCTTACACACCACTCCTCCCTCTCTCCCATCACTCCTCTTCCATCATCTCTCTCATTCTCTCTCTCATTCTCCCAAGCAACCCCAAGAGATGAATCGTCCATGACTTCCATGGAGAAAACCATGTGTGACCCACCTTCCTATCACCCAATCTTAACCTCTAAAGTCGATCTTAACCGTTGAATCTTGTTCCCTTGAAGCTCTACAACGTGTTGGTGGGAGAATGAGGAAGAAGATCCTAAGGTGGGTGATTTTTGTATGATTTTGATGATTTTAGGGCCCACTTATGGTGGGACCTATCTTGATCTATGTTTTGTATCTTGGAGGGGCCCATAGTGGCGGGGCCCTTCCCATTTTCACCATCCTCTCTCTCTTTTTCTCTCCCCTTTTTTTTATGGTGAAGATGATAATGGGTGTGGCCCACTTGATCCACGCCATACAACCATGTGGACCCAACCATGGTGCATGTGTTTCACCAACGCCGTCCATCCGTTCGGATGTGGTTGTGATCCACCGTGATTTAGGTATTTGGGGGTCCACCATCCATCTGATGGTGAGGATCTAGCGGCATACGGCTGTGGGAAGGACACCAGAAAACAACGTGGGTCCCACATGTACGTCAGATGTAGGCCATCCATTTGTGCATCCCACGAGCAGCATAGCTACTGTACTGACGCCTACAAGTTCCGTGGGACCCTATTCACGATGGGTGTTTTGATCCACATCACCCAACCTAAGTGAAGCAGATTCAAATTTCTGGTGGGCCACATGCGTGGACCCCACCCTGATGTATTGTGTCCACTCCATCTAAGGCTAGCAACCTTCCTTGATGATGGTCGTCCAGACTGTCTAGCAGCACCTGCTGCTAGACTATATGCAGAGACAAACGCAGTAGCAGCTTGATACTGCAGTTGGTGACTCACTCACGTGGACCCCACCTTACTGCATGTGCAGTGCATCCACGCCATTCATCTGGAGAGATCATAGGCCCAGATGGGGACAGATCCGTGGTATTGAATGGTAACAGTTTGCAGCAGGCCCTGATGCAGCAGATAATACAAATAGTGGCTTGGTATTTCACTTCGGGGTAGCCCACTAATGTGGACCCTACACTTGTATGCATGTGCTTTAGATCTACTCCGTTCGTATGTAGTGACCCATCATGATATATGAGTTTTATCCCACCGTCCATATGGACAGTGGGGATCACCAGCTTTGAAGATGCTGATGACGTCAGTGAGATGTGGGCTTGAGCATGAGGTATGTGTAATGTCCATGCCGTTCACCATTGGCACACGTGTGGGGCTCACCCACACATGCTTCACATGTGGGATGGGACCCACCTTGATGTATATATTTCCTTGATCCACACCGTCCATCGTTGGACGGTGTGCTACTCATGAGGTATGTATTCTTCAATGCCGTCCATTCAATCTGGTGGGTCCCACACGTGTGGACCCACCTGGGAAATAGATTGGCTGGTACCTCACCTAGCAGCTTGTTGCTGCAGGTGGCGTCAGCAATTTATGTGGGTCCCTTGATCCACACCGTCCATTCAAACCGTGGGACCTGCTGCTGTAATGACGTCAGCAGGTTGTGGGTCCCACATGATGTATGTGGTACTTCCAAACCGTCCAACCATCTGGTGATCTTGTCTTTAAGATTGAGACAAAGAAATGAGGCAGATCTATTAAGTGGACCACACTACAGAAATCAGTGGAGATTGAACGTCCACCATTAAAACCCTTTTTGGGTCACAGAAGTTTTGGATCTAAATGATATTTGTTTTTCCTCTCCAACCAGGTCCTTGTGACTGTGTGGACAGATTGGATGGGAAACAAAACATTATGGTGGGCCCACCTTGCCTTGTGTATTCTGTATCCCCACCGTCCATATCTGGACAGTGCTAGTGAGGCCGATATATGTGTTTATCTGTGCTAGCCTGACGTGAACCATCTTGATGTAAGTAATTGAGCCACGGGGTTCAGCTGGATGTGGAACCCTTGATGCATGTATTCTATCCACAAACACTGTCCATTTATTTTTAGGATGTGGGCCCCATGTAATGTACGTGTTGTATTTACTCCGTCCATCTCTGGATGGTGCTGTGTGGTCCCAATGTGATGTATGTTTTGTATTCCACACCATCCAGGGATGGTGGGCCCTGATGATGGGTATGTTATCCCATGCCGACCATCTAACGGCTATGTGGGGTGCACTGAGATGCATTCGTGATCCTCACCCTCCACGTGTGGCCTCCACCTTGATGACATGTAAACTCATGCCATCTATCCGTTTTTCGGACGAGGTGTGGTCCACCTTAATTCATGTGTTTTATCCATGCCGTCCGGTCCGTTAGACTTGCGACCCGCTTGATAGATGTGTTGTACATCCATGTTATTCATCTAGTGGGCCCATTTAGGAGGTGCAGGCCCACCTGCTGTTTGTGCAGGGCCCACCTACTATAAGGCTCTTGTATGGGGCCCATGCGATGTACTATGAGGCCCACTTGATATACTTGTGGCCCATCCATTGGGGCCCACCTCGATGTATTTATGGCGCATCCGTTAAGGCCCACATTGACACAATTACAACCTATGTGATGAGGTCCATTGTGGTGTGTATTAGGCTCATGGGCCGTGGCCCATCGTGATGTATATTAAACCCATGTGCAGGGCTCACCTATTGTGTATTTATGACCCATTTGGTAAGGCCCATTGTGATTTATTTTCAGCCCATTCAGTAAGGCCCATTGTGACGTATACGCGACCCATGATTGAGGCTCAATATGATGTATTTATAGCCCATGTGCCAAGGCCCATTATGATGCATATAAGGCCCATTGGTGCTGCCCAATGACGTGGCCCATTGTGATGTATTCCCGGCACATATGGCGAGGCCCGACGTGATGTATATGAAAGGCCCAAGTGCAGGACCCACCTGTTGTGTATTCAAGGCCCGATGTGATGTGTGATTTCACCATGGTATAGATAATAATGTTTACGTGGGCCACTCCTTGGGAACAATGGTGGTTAAATGTCCATATTGATGGGCAATGATGGTTGAATGTCCACATTGTGACCTTCCCTTAGGCCTTGTAAGCCATTCTTTTCATGGGTTAACCCAAATAAGTGAAAGTACACCTATTATGTGCTCTGGTTTGTCAATTACGTTGTAAGTTGATTCAGTCGGACGACAACACTTAACAAGAAGATCAAGTCAAGCGTTTGCCTCATCTGGATGTGTGGAAACTCGCCAAAAGGTAAATCATAGCCTCACATCCCGTGTCCCAAAACACCAGGTGATTAAACTCTTAAAAAGAATTAGAAC
Organism: Magnolia kwangsiensis; assembly: GCA_037074715.1. Lineage (NCBI taxonomy): Eukaryota > Viridiplantae > Streptophyta > Magnoliopsida > Magnoliales > Magnoliaceae > Magnolia > Magnolia kwangsiensis. Next base: position 80,359,174 of record CM073589.1, on the reverse strand, counting down.
ATCATAGGGTTTCTGTGTAAGAAAGCTTTTTATCAAAAAGGAAAATCAGTAAAGTTTTTCTTACACTGTCGATTATATCGATTACCCCTTCGATATGATTGATCAGTTCTGTCGATGTCCTCGGCATCTCAATCGATACAATCGAGTGAGGACAGAATGCGTCCAACAATCAAAACAATCTTCTGGACGATTTATCGATATATCAACTTAAGTGTCGATATCATCGATATTCGAATATCGATCATATCTGAAGTGGATCGATATAATCGATAGACTCTTCATCAACAAGTAGAAGGTCTTCATCACTGTGCTGAAAGAGACTCATCAACTTATTTGTAAGTACTAAGATTCCAGAGGACACTTGCGATCATTCCTTTTTAAGATTGGGATTTAAGTGTTGCTCACCATTTGAAGTCCTCGAAGGAGGCCTCCGACGGGAGTGTACGTGCGGGGTGTGTTGTGTGGACCCTTACTCTGTGGAGAGCATAAACATCTGGTTAGGAGTACGCAAGTAAAACTCCAGGGTTTGAGGTGAACCAAGTAGAAACCTCAGGGTGCGTTGTGTGGACCCTTGTCCTGTGTGGGCATAAACATCTGGTTAGGAGTACGCCAGCAAAACTCCAGGGTTTGAGGTGAACCGAGTAGAAACCTCAGGGTGCGTTGTGTGGACCCTTGTCCTGTATGGGCATAAATATCTGGTTAGGAGTACGCCAGCAAAACTCCAGGGTTTGAGGTGAACCGAGTAGAAACCTCTGTAAAGGTTGAAGGTGAACCTGATTTAAAACCTTAGGTTTGAGGTGAACTATGGGAAATCTCCTTAGTGAAATCCGGTCACTCAAGGGTTGAGTGTGGAAGCCGGGAGTGGAGTAGACAAGTCGTCGAACCACTATAAAATGACTGTGTTTGAGTTTGATATTATCTTTCATTTATGTGATTGCCTTGCATGTCTTTATATATGATCACATCCTATGCACACACAGTCATATCAATCACAATCTCATCTATACATTGTTTGTCTTTTAAATGGTTTGTGATTGGATCCTCTATTAGGTTTGGAAGCCAGTAGAGTTAAGGTTGAGTAATCCTAATCAATACTCTGCGATAGGATTAGTGCAATAACGATTTTTAATAATTTATAAAAAGTTTAAAAAATCCTATTCACCCTCATCTAGGATATACTGACCTATTACTACTTCAACTAAAGCGGTCTTCACCGCAATTTCAATTAGTATCAGAGCGGGTCTCTCTTTAAGGGCTTCACCGCTTAGAGAGTGATCTTGACTGAAGTAGGAATCATGGTCAAGAAAGTTCTAGAGGATGTGACAGATCAAAATTTTCTTGTAATCCACACTGCTCTGAAAGCTGGTAATTGTTCAAAGTGGTATCTTGATAGAGGGTGTTCCAGACACATGACTGGTGATCGTACTCATTTTTGTTCATACACAAACTTCGATGGTGGATCAGTCACATTTGGAGATGGTAGCTCGGCCAGAATTGTCGGACAAGGAAAACAATAGGAGTACCAGGTCTTCCAAAAATTAAAAATGTTCTCTGTGTTGAAGGTCTGAAACATAATCTCCTTAGTATCTCTCAAATCTGTGACAAGGAACATCTGGTCACCTTCTCAAAAGATGTGTGTAAAATAATAGATCACACAGGAAAATCCCTCATAAAAGGTACACGCACTAGTGATAACTGTTATATTATTGAAAGTACCAACGATAAGGGTTTGTCCACAAAATGTAACATGGATGTGAAGGATGAATCAAGATTATGGCATCAAAGGTTGAGACATGTCCATTACCGAAATTTAGCTAGACTTAGCTCAAAAAACTTTTAGAGGCCTTCCCAAAATTAGAAAAGAAGAAAAAGTAGTATGTGTGGAATGTCTAAAAGGAAAACAGATAAAAGTTGGACATAAAAAGACAACCACCATAGCTACAACAAAGCCCTTGGATCTACTGCATATGGATCTGGTGGGGTCCTACTAAAGTGAAAAGTCATGACAAGAAAAGATACTTTTTGGTGATAGTAGATGACTACACTAGATTTACTTGGGTTGCATTTTTTCAAGAAAAATCAGTTGCTTTTGGAAAATTTGTTGTCTTGGCAAAATAAATTCAAAATGAGAAAGAATATGATATAAAACGTATCAGAAGTGATCATGGTGGTGAATTCGAAAATTATGAATTTGAAAAATACTGCAATGATAAAGGAATTCATCATGAATTTTCAGCTCCAAAAACCCCTCAACAAAATGGGGTTGCTGAAAGGAAAAATTGAGTATTGCAAGAAATGGGGTCTGTCATGCTAAATGGAAAGGACATGGCAAAGAGTTTTTGAGCAGAAGCTGTCAATACCGCCTGCTACATCATAAACAGAGTATATCTTAGAGCAGGTCTGAACAAAACTCCATATGAACTATGGTATGGGAAGCTGCCAAATGTGAAATATTTTCGGGTCTTTGGTAGTAAATGCTACATTTTAAAGGATAGGGATCATCTAGGGAAGTTTGAATTTAAAAGTGATGAAGGCATTTTTCTTGGATATGCCATGAATAGTCGTGCTTATAGAGTGTACAACTTAAGAACCCTTACTATTTAAGAATCGGCAAATGTGGTAATCGATGATCATCCTCAAGATATGAATTCTCCTGTGAATGATATAGACGATGATGTAGATTCATGCATACCCGAAAAATCAGATAACAAATCTTCATTATTGGATGAAACTCAACAATCATCAGACAAACCTGTCATCAAAGATCATCCTCAAGAGCAAATTATTGGAGACCCTAATGTCGGTGTAAGAATTAGACGACAAATAGACAATGTCTATAGTCACTTCTATTTTACCTCAAAATTAAACCTAAAAATATTGTTGAAGCTCTTCAAGATGAATACTGGGTAAATTTCATGCAAGAAGAACTTCAACAATTTCAGAGAAATGAGGTATGGAAACTAGTTCCTAGACCAATAGATATTAATGTCATTGGAACAAAATGGGTCTTCAAAAATAAATCTGACGAATCAGGGAATGTAATTAGAAACAAAGCTAGATTGGTTGCTCAGGGATACTCACAGATTGAAGAAATTGATTTTGATGAAACATTTGCCTCTGTTGCACGTCTAGAATCCATTAGGATTCTAATGTCTGTTGCTTGTGCTCTAAAATTCAAATTATTTCAAATGGATGTTAAGAGTGCCTTTCTTAATGGGGATCTTTCTGAAGAAGTATATGTGGAACAACCAAAAGGATTTTCGGACCCTAAGCATCCTCATTATGTTTACCGTTTGGACAAAGTTCTGTATGGTCTCAAACAAGCACCACGTGCTTGGTATGAACGACTAACAAAGTTTCTCCTAGACCATGAATTTCACAGAGGAAGTGTAGATAAAACACTATTCACCCATAGAATAAAGGACTCATTACTTATTGCACAAATTTATGTGGATGATATTGTGTTTGGATTAACATGCGGAGATGAGGCATTCAAATTCGCCAACCTCATGAAATCAGAATTTGAAATGAGCATGGTTGGTGAATTGAATTTCTTCCTAGGGTTACAGGTCAAACAGCTGGATGATGGAGTTTTCATAAATCAAACCAAGTATGCTAAAGGCCTAGTGAAAAAATTTGGGCTTGAATCTGGTCGGACCTATCACACGCCTATGAGTACTACTTTAAAACTGTCAAAAGATACTAATGGCAAAAGTGTGGACCAGCATCTTTATCGAAGCATGATCGGAAGTCTGCTATATCTAACTGCCAGCCGTCCAGATATATCCTTTAGTGTTGGGATATGTGCTCGTTATCAAGCAGATCCTAAGGAATCTCACCTAACAGCAGTTAAAAGGATTATCAAGTATGTTGGAGGGACAACCACCTTTGGACTATGGTGTCCACATGAAACCTCCACCATTATTGCCGGATATTCAGATACGGATTGGGCTGAAAATTTGGATGATCGAAAATCAACAAGTGGTGGATGCTTTTATGTTGAAAATTGTTTAGTTTCCTGGCAAAGCAAGAAACAAAACTCAATCTCATTATCCATTGCGGAAGCTGAATATATAGCTGCAGGAAACTGTTGTGCTCAACTTCTCTGGATGAAACAGATGCTGTTCGACTACGGGATTACTCAATCCACAATGAGTCTCTTTTGTGACAATACCAGTGCTATAAACATCTCTAAGAACCCAGTTCAGCACTCTCGAATCAAGCATATTGACATCCGTCATCATTTTATCCGAGAACTTGCCGAAGAAAAGACCATTGTATTAGAATATGTTACCACTGAAAAGCAACTTGCCGATATCCTTACAAAGCCTCTTGACACAAATAGGTTCTGTGACCTCCAAAAGTCAATTGGTGTTTGTTCGCATTGATAAGGTGTCTGAACTCATGGTACTCATTGAAAATCTTAAGGGCTGAGTTGCTCATGGCTAATATAAGTCAAAATCTTTTTAGTCTTGATGTTGCCTGCACAGTATCGACTTTATAATCGATTCCATCGAAATTGTTCATCGAGCTTATTTTTGGAATGACAGTCCAATGATGCAATCGATAACTACTCGATATGATCGATATACAATCGATAAATCTGCTATATAAAGAGAAAGGCACACTCGAACTCATTTCTTCTCTTGCTCCTTCAGTCTTTATCAGCATTTTATTTCTTCGAACATGACCTCAAGGAAAGGTAAAGCCCACTTCCCATCTTTAGAAGAGACAAGCATCCAATCAAATTTTCATCTGTATCATCCGGAAAATTGTCCATCTATCATCAATGAACGACTAGTGCTCCATAGCGTAGTTGAGCCTTTTGGTGTTGATCTCCTTCTTGAAGTAATTAGGTGGCAAAATATTCTACATCTTGGGGGATCATACCTATTGGGAGTGATACATGAATTCCTCAAACACAGCCATCTCATTTGTGAAGATCCTCCCAGCATTCGGATTATTCTTGCACACCACTCAAAGCTTATCACTCCAGTGACTGTGGCAAAACTTCTCGATCTTGAGGTCACTAAAATTTTAGTAACCAATCGAAATCTCAATGGATTGGGAGTATGGGGAGAAATTACTCACGCGTTGTGCCAAGGAACTACCGTTCCGCGAACCGGTGGAAATTTACTGCATATCAATCATCTTGGACCCACCTTCAAGATTCTTCACAGCATTTTCTGCTCAAATGTGTATCCATGCGATATCCTTGGTGAACATCTTTCTCCATTTGTGATCAATATTCTCTATGATATATATCAGGAAAATCGTGTGTGCTTACCAACTCTTCTCCTTACGCAGATCATTCGTGTCCTCCAAGGATCTCATACAGAGACACTGCCCTTTCCCGTACTCATATGCAAGCTCGCCCACCATGCTAGAATTCCTACCACATGTGATGAAGTGCTCTCGGAAGCCTGGTTTGATAATGATGCATCACTAGCAGCACAACGATTTTGTCTTCCTTTGTCTCCCTCAAGGCACAATCCTTCTAAATCCCGATCCAGTCATCCACCCACAATGAGGCCCACACAGGGAGGATCAAATCGCCCACCAATTGTCAGTCCTGAGTCAATTACTAATCGCCCAGCTCATCATCTCGAACGTCACCTACTTAATGGGTTGGTTGGCATAGAGGACAGGCTGAACAATTGTGAAAGGCATCTCACTCTTATTGAAGAAAAGCTTGATGTCCTACAGGGAACTACTCAGCACCTGTTCAACTTGCTCACAAATGATTTTTCCTAACACCATTAAAAGTTCGTGCAGTTGGCCTTTGACTATCCTATACCTCTGCTGTCCTTATGTAATTCTTCTTGGACAACTAGCGGCACTGCTGTCTGTGGCAGTATATATATATATATATATATATATATATATATATATATATATATATATATATATATATATATATATATATATATATATATATATATATATATATATATATATTTGATACTGGTTAATATGGCTGATTCTAATTCATATTTCATTGCCATTCTTGCTGCTGTTAAAGTGGCTAAGCTGCTTGTTTTTCTCTAAATTCCTTCTGTCTTCATTGATGTATGCTTTACAGTGTTCTCATCTATATACATCTATTTCTCTGGTTCTCCCATATGCTTCAATCTTCAGTCAATATCACGTCTTATACCTTTGCCAATGACTGACAAAAAGGGGGAGAACAATTCAAAACACCCCGAGCGAAAATTGTATATCTTTGTTGCAGGTGTTAGGGGGAGCAGCCGCAACAAGAAAGGGGGAGTTTTTGAATTAAGGGAGAGAATTTGTTTGTTGTGTACATGGGTGTTTAGAATTTGTAAAATTATGTTAATACATGTACACACAATTTAGGATATATCTGTCTAGATATGTTCCTAAGGTGTTTTGGAGATTTTGTCACGTAATCGACAAAGGGGGAGATTGAAAGTGCATCTATTATGTGCCTTGGTTTGTCAATTACATTGTAAGTTGAGTCAGTCGGACGACAACACTTAACAAGAAGATCAAGTCAAGCGTCTGCCTCATCTGGATGTGTGGAAGCTCGTCAAAAGGTAAATCATAGCCTCATATCCCATGTCCCAAAACACCAGGTGATTAAACCCTTAAAAAGAACTAGAACATCTTAGGGTTTATGTGTAAGAAAGCTTTTTATCAAAAAGGAAAATCAGTAAAGTTTTTCTTACACTGTCGATTATATCGATTACCTCTTCGATATGATCGGCCAGCTTTGTCGATGTCCTCGGCATCTCAATCGATACAATCGAGTGAGGACAAAATACGTCCAGTAATCAAAACAATCTTATGGACGATTTATCGATATATCGACTTAAGTGTCGATATCATCGATATTCGAATATCGATCATATTTAAAGTGGATCGATATAATCGACAGACAGCTTTTCGGTGCCCCTATAAGACCCGTATCCAAGCCTGTACCATTTCGTAGTCTTCCTTGATCCTCTCGATCGAATTCCGACGACCTGCAATCTGTTTTCGACATTAGCGTGCGATCCTGAGCCGTGTCCCGCATATCTAAGTCAACTCAGACTTGTACCAGTGCGACCGCACCGTTGCCGCGATTCCGACGCCGCATATTACGCGCCGAGGCGATACCCAGGCTAGGAGTTGTGGGCCCGCGTTCAGTTCAAAGAAAATACCGCGCGTTGCTAATCCCAAGAAAATCTATCACATCAATCACATCATTTGTCAAAAGTACACCCATCCCTAAGTACAACTACCCATCCCTAAAAGTCAACTTTTCCATCACCTCACCCATCTCTCTCCCCATCACTCCATCACTCTCTTACCCATCCCTCTTTCTCTCTCTCTTCACATCACATCTCTCATTTCTCTCTCTTTCATTCTCTCTCTCTCATTTTTCCTCCCAAGCCACCCATGTCCAAGCTCTCCATGAGAGAGCTAGTGTGGCCCACCTTCCTACCATCTAATCCCACCCTCTAAAATCGATCTCAACCGTTGAAATTGTACCTTTGGAGCTCTATCATGCATTGGCGGAAGAAGGAAGGGAAAAATCAAAAGTGGGTGCATCTTTAGGTTAGATTTCTCCATTTTTATGATGTGGATGCTCTCTCTCTCTCTCTCTCCTTCCTTTGATTATTTGGCCACATGATGAGTGTATGTGGTGTCCCAACCGTCTATCAAGTGGACCCATGGCCGACCAAATTACGTGGGTCCTACCCTTTGATGTTGGGAAAAACACAAATATTAGATTGACCCAAGCCGAGTGGGTCATGTCCAGGCGTGGGACCCACCAACCGTGGTCCCTAGGCATGGGACCCACTTTGATAAACAAGTTCACGTCCACCGGCCCCTGACGCTGGATGTTGTGGTGATATGAACCGTCAGTGGGTGTACTGACTACCAACAAAAATATATATTTATATATTAAAGCTTTATTTCTTATGGAGAGGGCTGCTCACACAGGCCCCACATTGATGTTTGAATTCAATCCACGCCGTCCATTCCATTCCCCACGTCATTTTAAGCATTGAGCCGAAAAATGAAGTCAATCCGACTCTCAGGCGGGCCATAGCATAGAAAATAATGTTTTTCACTATTTAAATTCATTTGAATTTTTTCTAGATGTCCAATATTGGGCTTGATGGATTCGTTATGGACTGTAGAGTCCATTGGGTGAGACGGATTCTGTCAATGCGGGCCCCACATGCAAAAAACTGTGACAAAACACATTTTGAAGAAAAAAAAATTATACATAACAGCACCTGCTGCTGCTGACGCAGCAGCAGAACGCTGCTACGTGTGACGGACGGCCAGGCAAGGGCCACGGCTCCAGCCGTGGGCCCCACCATGATGTGTACTTTCCATCCAACGCATTCATTTTGTGGGCCCCCTCCTTACGTGGGCCCCCTCCAAATTGTAGCCACATCCAAAACTCAGGCGGCCCACATCACAAGGAACAATGTTGATTGAATGTATACCATTGAAACTCTTTTTTGGGTCCCAGAAGTTTTGGATTATTATGAAATTTATTTTTTCCTCTTCATCAGAGTCTGTATGACCTTATTAACGGTCTGGATGGAAGGTAAACATTATAGTGGGTCTTACATGGAACCCACGTGCTCCGTTTGCAACAGTTGCAAGGTACAACAACTATAACTGCTATGTACATCTAGCATGGGGCGTGGACCCCACCTGTTGCATTCACACCGTCGAATTTGAAGGACGGCATGGGCCAGCAGCCCACATCAGCTACTGCTGCACGTGTAGCTAGCCTGATATCTGACTGTCCATGCACCTGGTGTTCATTTGGACCCACGTTGATGGCTTCATCCATCCTAGTCGTCCATCCAAATAACGGGTGGGGTCTGTTGATGTACGAACGGCCTGGATGCTGCATAGTTATTATAATATAATATTATATACATATATATACATATATATATATATTGTGTATATATTTTTATATAATGTTGTGGTGGGCCCTACATTGGGACCCACCTCTGCTTTTTAAAACAGGCAGCTAGCCTGACAGCGGACCGCACCATGATGACGTGCTGGGTGCAACACGGCTCCATCATGATGCATGTATTATATCTAAACCGTTCACCCATTTGCTGGGACGGGCAAGAGCTTTGAGCAGCCACTGATGCATGTGCTGCATCCGAATCGTCCAATCATATGGTGAATTTGTCTCAAGGCTTGAGACTAAAATTATGACAGATCCAGTTATCAGGTGGACCACACTACATAAAGCAGTGGATTGAACACTCACCATTGAAACCCCTTTTGGGGATTACAGAAGTTTTGGAACCAATATGATATTTGTTCTCCTCTAAATCTACGTCTTTACGACCTTATGGACAGATTGAATGGAAAGTAAATACTACGGTGGGGCCCACTGGGATTCAACAGTGAAAATCAATATCACCACTGTCATTTGTGGTATGGTCCAGTTGATCCTTTAGATATAATTCATAATTTATATATATATATATATATAAGTTCTTTAATGATTTCTAGCAATGGATGAATGATTTTGAATCGGCCCATTTGATGAATTTGGGGCCCACTTGATGAGACAAAATTGATGTATTTGGGGCCCACTTAATGAAGCCCGATTCGATATATTTGGGGGCCCATTTGACTTGGTCCATTTGCTTCAGCCCATTTGTATCAGCCTAATTGATTGGTCCACTTGTATCGGCCCATTTGATTGATTTAGTCCATATGATTGATTTGGCCTACTTTGATATATATAAGGCCCATCTTTAAGGCCCACCTTAATGTATTTTGTGGCCCATCTCTGAGGCCCACCTTGATGTATTGTAGCCCACTTGAGGCCCATTGGTGTGGCTTACCCATAAGGCCCATCATGATGTATATTTAAGGCCCATGTGATAGGGCCCACCTGCCTCGTATTTAAGGCCCATATGGGCCATTGTGATGTATTCGTGGCCTATGGGCAAGGCCCATTGTGATATGTATTAGGTCCATGATGCATGGCCCATTTGATTTATTCGAGGCCCAGATACGTGGCCCATTTGATGGTTATGAGGCCCATGTGCAGGGCCCACCCGTTGTGTATCAAGACCCATGGGTTGTGGCCCATTGTGATGTATGTATTAACTGTCCATCTTGAGTGGCCGTTGAGATCGTACTTGAGACCCTGCTGTGTGGCCCATTGTGGAGTATTTAAAGCCCAGATTGTGAGAACCATTTGATGTATATTAGGCCCTTGTTCGAGGCGTGGGGCCCACTATGTGTTGGGCTCTATGTGGGCCACTCCTTAGAAGCAATGATGGTTGAATGTTCACATTATGACCTTCCCTTGGGCCTTATTAGGCCCATTCTCACCTATTGCCGATTATCGATCGAGGCTGATTACTGATTTTGATTGTCGTGACCGATTGCCGATTATCGATCGATGATCGATTACCGATTTTGATTAATCGTGGCCGATTGCCGATTATCGATCGTGGCCGATTATCGATTGACGTGGCCGATTGTCGACTCTGCTTGCCGCAGCCGATTGACCGATTACCGATTGTTGAGGCCGATTATCGTGACCAATTACCGATCGTGGCCGATTGACGTGACCGATTGCCAATTCCGATCGACGTGACCGATTTGTCGATCTTGATTATCGATCGATTCTGATTGTCATGACCGATTGCCGATTCTGATTGTCATGACCGATTGCCGATTCCAATTGACGTGACCAATTTGTCGAGTTTGATTATCGATCGATTTTGAGTGTCATGACCGATTGTCGATTGACGTGACCGATTTATCGATTATGACTATCGATCGATCCCGATTATCGTGAGCGATTGTTGATTCTGAGTGACATGATCGATTTGCCAATTCTGTGTATCGATCGATTTTGGTTGTCGTGACAGATTCCAATTAATAAGGCTTACTCCGATTCCGATTTCGATTGCCAAGGCCGATTGCCGAGACCTATATGATGTACATGTGACCTGTAGTTGAGGCTCATTGTGACTCATATTAGGCCCATGATGCATGACCTATTTGATGTATTCAAGACCTATGTGTAGGGCCCACATGTCATGTATTTGGGGCCCATGTGCAAGGCCCATTGTGATGTATTCATGGCCCATGGGCAAGGCCCATTGTGATGTATTCATGGCCCATGGATAAGGCCCATTGTGATGTATTCATGGCCTATGGGCAAGGCCTATTGCGATCTATGTTAGGCCCATGTGAAATGGCCCATCGTTATGTGTATTAAACCCTTGAGTAAGGCCCATCGTGTTGTATATTAGGCCTTTGTATGAGGCCGTGGGCCCATTATGTGTTTGGCTCTATGTGGGCCATCCCGTGGGGCAATGTTGGTTAAATGTCCACATTGTCGAGGCCGATTGTGATACCGATTATGAGTATGTGACTGCACAGCATCATGGTACATGCCCATACGCATCATCTGCATGTTTGTTATGAGATGTGATTGATCATTATATATGTCATTGGGCAGGATGATATGAGACTCCCTGATAGGTGGAGGTTCTTCCACATGAGCGCACGACACGCGTAGGATTGATGCATGATTGGTTGTATGACTCATGCATCTTGCATTGTGTTGTGATTACTGTACGCCCTAGTGACATCAGGGTCGTAGCCTCCACAGGCATATCGTGGATGGCCAGATGGGACACCGAAAATCTGTTCTACATGGGGTGCTATAGATATCCTTGGGTGAAAGTTCCAGAACCCTCTTGGTTCTAGAGGTTGCTCCAACGTTTAGACCGAGTGGGTAGATGAGCGCCAAGTGCCGATTACTAGATGATTGCGCTCTCCACTGTGTCGCGGTTGGTTGGAAGGGGGTGCGGCCTTACCTGCCCTAGAGGAGGGGACAATGCTAGGCTGAGTCTGACTAGCTCGAGGAATGGGTCCGCTATTGACGAGCCGAGCCCGATATTGGCAGGCGGATAGTGAGGTCTCTTCCACTCACCTTATTACGCTCGATGGGCGGCAATCTGGTTTGGAGTGTAATAGACCCCGGTGATTTTTCAGAGAGGAACCATACTGATATGTGGACTTATCGAGTAGGAGTTGTATGCTCATTCATTCATTCATTCATTCACTATCCACTCGGGCTGGTGGTGCGTAACTAATTGTTGTGTACCTTCATTATGGCAAGAATTTCGATTGGGCGCGCGACCAACCTGAGATCAGGAGTTTACCACGTTGAGTCTAACTATCCAAATTTAGGTATGGGACTAGTTTGGATAGAAGTCCATTGTGGCGGACCTTGTAGCCTGCGATATCACGTACTATCAGCTCGACTTCACACTCAAAGCATGGTCATTTCATTCGCATCGCATATTGCATTACATCCGTAGGCATATGACATTTTGGGTTGTTATGTTTCTGCACTTATATGGCCTAGATAGACTAGCAGGATTTGTATATTGCATTGCATCCTCGGCATCTGATATTTAGTTCTTTATGGTTCTTTATTGCATAACTGTTCTATATTGCATATCCTGATATTTATTGACTTATGGACTGTCAGTATTTCTTCTTATTTCGATGATGTACGAATTATGAATTACCAGTATTTTCGGTATTGTATGATTATGACATTGTATTGAATACTTGGCACTTACCTTGTGCACACACTTATACCACCCTCTTAGCTTTCTATAAGCTTATGCACGATAGATGCGTGCAGGTGATGTTAGGCTGCAACAGTGTTGAGCTTGGATCGTGTGGTGGTCTTCTGGAGCTTGATTCTCTATTTATGTATTTCCCATTCAGTATTGTATTCAAATGATTATATTAGTGGATATGTGATGATGATGTTGCCGTTGTAAATTGGGTAATCTTGTGGTTATGCTTATTACTAGTTAAATGTACATTTTAAAAAAAAAATCCTCCTTGTAGGATCCCAGGATCGAAATTTGGCATATGAATGCTAGGAGCCGAGAATGGGGTAATAAGGAGGCTGTCGGCAACGGATTAGGCGATCGGGATTCCTATGAATCCGATTTTTGAATTTGGGGCGTGACAGCCCCTGTTTTTCTAAAGAAAACTAACATATGCTTCGATATATCGATGACTGTCCGATTCAATCTGAACTCAAATATCGATCATATCGGGAGTCAGTCGATCATATCGACTGTGGGGCGCATGTTCTCACCAGTATGAATTTCAGGTTGCTTTTAATGTTGATTGGGGTGCCTGTCGATAAATCGATATTCATATATCGATCATATCGAGACCAAGTCGATAGATCGAGTCAGGACATAAATCGTCCAGCAAGCTTACATGTAAATCTATACGATTTATCGATCCCATCGACAAGGTCTCCGATATGATCGATGTACAAATTTCGATGACATTGACTGTTTCCCCGATCATATCTGTGATCTTGAAATTCTTCAAGGCTTCTCTCTTATTTTTCACATGTCGATAGATCGAACCATCACTCGATGGAATCGGAGTTCGAAATCCGATATCATCGATGTGTATCTTGATCCCATCGACCAGTTGGCAGAAGGTTTCCAAAAGTGAAATGACAATTGAGTTCTTATCATCGAGAGGTCAGCTGATACAATCGAGAGTATACGCTCGATCATATCGACGACTACTCGATGATATCGAACTCTGTCATAAATATGACCGTTTATATCCGTTGGAACCTTTTGCCTATAAATAGATAGAGTTGTCTTCATTGCTGGTAGAGAAAATAGAGAGTGTTTTTGAGAGTCTTAACCTTCTTATCATTTACCTTAAGCCCTTTCTCTCAGGAAGTTCATCCTCCAATCCACCCTCATCATTGATATCTCATAGAGTGGATTGGGGAATGAGCTTTCTTATTCAAAGATCCTTCAGCTACTGCCTTAATGACACATCATTAAGCTGGGATGCCTTGAATGCATGAATGATGGGAACCACTCTATTCTCCTTATAGGAAAATTCTTAGAATGGTATTCCATCATAACCTTGACCCAACCTAAGCCTAGCATATATACATCTTTGTGTTACGGATCAAGGGAGCGGAAGACTTTTCATCAACAAGTAGAAGGTCTTCATCACTGTGCTGAAAGGGACTCATCAACTTATCTGTAAGTACTAAGAGTTCAGAGGACACTTGCAATCATTCCTTTTTAGGATTGGGTTTTAAGTGTTGCTCACCATTTGAAGTCCTCGAAGGAGGCCTCCGACGGGAGTGTACGTGCGGGGTGCGTTGTGTGGACCCTTGCTCTGTGGAGAGCATAAACATCTGGTTAGGAGTATGCCAACAAAACTCCAGGGTTTAAGGTGAACCGAGTAGAAACCTCAGGGTGCGTTGTGTGGACCCTTTTCCTGTATGGGCATAAACATCTGGTTAGGAGTACGCCAGCAAAACTCCAGGGTTTGAGGTGAACCGAGTAGAAACCTCATGGTGCGTTGTGTGGACCCTTGTCCTGTGTGGGCATAAACATCTGGTTAGGAGTACGCCAGCAAAACTCCAGGGTTTGAGGTGAACCGAGTAGAAACCTCTGTAAAGGTTGAAGGTGAACCTGATTTAAAACCTTAGGTTTGAGGTGAACCATGGGAAACCTCCTTAGTGAAATCAGGTCACTCAAGGGTTGAGTGTGGAAGCCGGGAGTATATATGATCACATCCTATGCACACACAGTCATATCCATCACAATCTCATTTATACATTGTTTGTCTTTTAAATGGTTTGTGATTGGATCCTCTATTAGGCTTGGAAGCCAGTAGAGTTAAGGTTGAGTAATCCTAATCAATACTCTGCGATAAAATTAGTGTAATAAGGATTTTTAATAATTTATAAAAAGTTTAAAAAATCCTATTCACCCCCCTCTAGGATATACTGACCTATTCCTACTTCAACTAAAGCGGTCTTCACCGTAATTTCAATAAGTGGGCCCCATTCGCTGTAGACGAATGATTTCATAACCACGGCCGTCACCGATTATCAACCCTGATTATCAGTGCTGATTGTCGATGCTGATTATCGATGTCGATTGTCGAGGCTGACGCCGATTATCGACTCTAGTTATCGGTGCCGATTACCGATACTGATTATCGGTGTCAATTGTCGTGACCGATTGTCGATTTTCGATCGACGTGACAGATTTGTCGATTCCGATTATTGACCGATTCTGATTTGTCGTGGCTGATTGCCAATTATCGATCGAGGCTGATTGTCGATTTTGAATTGTCATGGCCGATTGCCGATTCTGATTGTCGAGGCCCAATGTGATGAACATGCGACCTATATTTGAGGCCCGATGTGATGTGTATTCAGCCCGTGTCTAAGGCCCAATGTGATGTATATTGAGGCCTAGGTGATGAGGCCCATTGTGATCATTTGAGGGTCAGGCAAAGGAACTCATTGTGATGTATGTTAGGCCCATGAGAAGGGCCCACCTGTTGTATACATATAACCCTTGAGTAAGGCCCATTGTGTTGTATATTAGGCCCTTGTGTGAGGCCGTGGGCCCATTATATGTTTGGATCTGTGAGGGTCACTCCTTGGGGCAATGTTGGTTAGATGTCCATATTATCGAGGCTGATTGTTGATGCCGGTTATTGATACTAATTATGAGAATGTGACTGCATAGCATCATGATACATGCCCATACGCATCATCTGCATGTTTGTTATGAGATATGATTGACCATTGCATATGTCATAGTGCTGGTTGTTATGAGACTCCCTGATAGGCGGTGATTGTCTCACATGAGCGCACGGTATGCGTAGGATTGATGCATGATTGGATTGTATGACTCATACATCTCGCATTGTGTGTTGTGATTACTATATGCCCTAGCGACATCAGGGTCGTAGCCTCCACAGGCATATCATGGATGGCCAGATGAGATACTGGAAATCTGTTCTACATGGGGTGCTATAGATATCCCTGGGTGAAAGTTCCTAAACTCTCTTGGTTCCAGAGGTTGCTCCAATGTCTAGACCGAGTGGGTAGATGAGTGCCGAGTGCCGATTACCAGATGGTTGCGCTCTCCACTGTGTCGTAGTCGGTTGGAAGGGGGTGCGACCTTACCTGCCCGAGAGGAGACAATGCTAGGCTGAGTCTGACCAGCTCGAGGAATGGGTCCGCTATTGACGAGCCGGGCCCGATATTGGTAGGCGGATAGTGAGGTCTCTTCCACTCACCTTGTTGCGCGTGAAGGGGCGGCAATCTGGTATGTAGTGTAATAGACCCTGGTGATTTTCCAGAGAGGAACTGTACTGATATGTGGACTTATTGAGTAGGAGTTGCATGCTCATTCATTCATTCATTCACTATCCACTCGGGTTGGTGGTGCGCAACTAATTGTTGTGTACCTTCGTTATGACAAAGATTTCGGTTGGGCGCGCGACTAACCTGAGATCAGGAGTTTACCATGATGAGTCTGACTATCCAAATTTAGGTATGGGACTGGTTTCGATGGAAGTCCCTTGTGGTGGACCCCGTAGCCTGCAATACTATGTACTATCATCCCGACTTCACACTCCAGCATGGTCATTTCATTCGCATCGCATATTGTATTACATCTGCGGGCATATGGTATTTTGGGTTGCTAAGTTTCTGCACTTATATGGTCTAGACAGATTTAACAGGATTTGTATATTGCATTACATCCTCGGCATCTGATATATGACTCCTTAGTGCATAGTTATTTTATATTACGTATTCTGATATTGATTGACTTATGAACTTATTCATACTTCCACTTACTCTGTCATTATATGATTTATGATCTTATTAGTATTTCTACTTATTCCGATAATGTACGATTTATGAATTACCAGTAATTTTGGTATTGTATGATGATGGTATTGTATTGAATACTTGACACTTACTTTGTGCACACACTTACACCACCCTCTAAGCTTTCTATAAGCTTATGCACGATAGATGCGTGCAGGTGATGTTAGGTTGCAGCCGTGTTGACCTTGGAGCGTGCAGCGGTCTTCCGGAGTTTGATTTTCGATTTATGTATTTTTCCTTCAGCATTGTACTCAAATGATTATATTAGTGGATATGTGATGATGATGTTGCTTTTGTGATTTGGGTAATCTTGTGGTTATGCTTATTACGATTTAAATATAAAAAAAAAAGAAAAAAATCCTCCTTGTAGGATCCCAGGATCGGATCTGGCGTGTGAACGCTAGGAGCCGAGAATGGGGTACTATGGAGGCTGTCGGCACCGGATTCGGCAATTGGGATTCCTTTGAATCTGATTTTTAGGTTTGGGGCGTGACAGATCAGCCCCTGAAATCATGATTTGGGGCCCGCCTGATATCTGGATACGCTTCAAATTCGGTCTCAACGCTTTAAATGAGCTGATAATGCGGATGGACGGAGTAGATTTCTCACGATCATCACCATGGACCTATATGTACATTACATGCACATCACGTACATGCATGACATTTCTCACTTACGTAAACAGTGTAAACACTGTGCATTTAAAATATTTTTAGTACGGCCTACTCCACATTTAAATCATCGATCCGTACCGTCCATTGTGTTCAGAAGGAAGATTTAACCCTTGCCAAAGTGGCATTCTGAAACTATGCAGGTTGTTGCAACATCCTAGCCATTAAATATAAGATGGACGGCGAAGTAGATAAACCCGTGGACTGCACGGATTTCACTCCAAAAATAGTCCTTTCCGGATGGTTTTTCGTCTTGAAATTAATGGATGGAGTGGATATAGAACAAACAAATCATGGTAGGCCATACCCATCTAGTAAACATAATAAATGAAATGGCTGAAATCACATACATCAGGTGTGCTCCATGGTGCACCCTCCAGGGACAGACGATTTGGATATACAATGCATAAATCAAGGTGGGTCCTATTGTCCAAACAGTGGACAGTGTGGATAAACACATACATCGTAGTGGGCTCCACCGTCCTCTGGACGGTGGGAATGCAACACATACATCAGCGTGGACTCCACCGTCCGCTTGGACGGTGGGAGTACAATACATACATCACTGTGGGCTCCCACGTGGGGCCCACCATAACATATATTTTCCATCCAAGCCACTAGTATGGTTGCACGGACCGGGATGAAGGGGGAATACAAATTTCAGCTTGATCCAAAACTTCTGTGGACCCCAAAAGAGTTTCAAGGGTAAACGTTCAACCTCACTGTTTCCTATGGTGTGGGCCACCTAAGTTCCAGATGGAGCTAATATTTGAAGGGGGGGCCCACGCCCTAAGGGCCCACCTAATGAACCGGTTGGATGATAAATGAACATTATGGTGGGGCCCACGGCTAGAGCTGTGGGTCCTTGCTCGTACGCCTGCCCGTCCTGGCGCAGGTGCTGCCTGCGCCTCTCTAACGGCAGCAGCGTCTGCTACCTTATTATTTTTTATTTTTTATTTTTTTGAAAAGTGAGTTTTTTCACGGTTTTTCATGTGTAGGGCCCACTTTAAGTAAATCCAATCCAGCCATTGGATTCTACAGCTCGTAAGAAATCCAACGAGTCCAATGTTGGGTATTCTTTTGGTGTATAGAAAAATCAGGAAAGATTTCAATGGTGAAAATCACTGTTTCCTAAAGTATGGCCTGCCAGAAGATTGGATCAGCCCCATATTTTGGGTCAACGCTTAAAATATTATGAGGAAAGGGATGGACGGCGTGGATTGAATACATTCATTAAGGTGGGGCCTATGCAAGTGGCTTATCCCATAGGCTTGAAATCAAGCTCATATTTGTGCTTTCTGTCCAGTAACGTTCATACGCTGGACGTTTTTTTTTTTTTGAGCTTAAAAATTTATTCAGGTGGGCCCTATTTAGGTGGGCTACCACATGATGGATGTGTGAGTACAATACTTATAAGATGGGCCCCACTTTTAGATGGCTTGGGTCAATACATACCTAGTGGTGGGGTCCATCCAAGTGGGCCACATGGCCATTACATCACATACACACAACAAAAATAAATAAATAAATGAAAAGAGAGGGAGAGAGAGATAGAGTGGGACACGCGTGTGATGGAGGGACCTCGACACTATGGGTCCTCCCTTGCAATCATTCCTACAATAAGTGGGTCCCAATTCTTGTGGGCCCATTAAATCGGAATCCAACGATGGAGATCCCTTCTCCACTAGAATAGACGGTCTAGATGACCCTTTATGCAAAGAAATTAAACATCATGATGGGGTCCATGGAGAATGGCCCCATCATGGATTAATCTTGAAATCAAAGTGGGCCATTGGCCACATGTAGGGTCCAAAATGAATCCATACCATTGATCGGTAGACCTCACTTGGCCCATCATCAAAACAAGAAATCTACAGCTATAGAAGCACCCACCTATCGATCTTCTCGGTCCGTTGGATAGCCACTCTCCTCGTGCTTCTCTTTGATGGTGGAAGATGAAAAATGAATGGCTAGGATGGAAGTTTTGGGGATGAAAAGTGGGCCACACAAGGCCACTTATCTCTTGGAAAACCTTGGACGTGTGGGCTCTTGCTCTTGGTGTTGCTTGGAAAAAGTGAAGAGAAAAAGAGAGAAATGGGATGGTTGAAAGAGAGGTGATGGATGGGTGAAAGGGTGAGTGATGTGTGATGTGAGTGATGAGTGAGGTGAGAGCTTGGTTGACTTTGGGTTTGCTTGACTTGTGGAGAAAGAAAGCATGGGTGCTTTGTACTTGACATGAGAGGTGATTGATGAGATTGATTGATGGGATTGATTTGACATATTGTAGAGATTCTCTTGGAATTTACAACACGCGATGTTTTCTTAAAATAAACACCGGCTCACACCTCTTAGTCAGGGTATCGGATCAGTACATGAGTCACGGCGTTCGAACCACGACGACTGTGCAGTCGCAATAGTATAAGTCTCGGATTAAGCCGACTCAAATGTATAGGATACGTTTTACGGTTGTGCGCAACATCGATTACAGGTCGCGGATTGCCAAAATTCGACAGGAAGGATCGCGGGAAGTGACAGAAAGTATGGATTAGGATACGGGTCTTACATTTTGGCTGTGTTTCTTTAGAGTTGTGGTCGGCTCATCTACTTGTTTAGCATATTGAGCCTTGCAGTACTTGCATTGTATCTTCACTGTACTATTTTTCAGGGTTACTTCATCAAAATCTTCCCACACTAGCGATCATTTTTTTTTCCACTTTTTTTTAATAATTTATGACTCTGAGGTACTAATATCAATAGACACCTTTTCATCTTCTAGACCTAATTCTTCATCTTCCAAGATCATCGATGATGTAATTGACAAACTGCTGGGGGTATTGGAAAGATTCTCACTAGCCATCTAATAGTTGAAAGATACTAAATATATTAACGTTAGAACTTTAATGCCTTAAAGATTTATACTAAACCCTAAATTAGTCACCCAACCAAGGTTGGATAGATTGTAATACTTTCATATTCTCATTTAAATGCACACGTTAGAAAATTTGGCAGCATCTTCCCATATCTTTCCAGATAAGTTGATCTTCTATTACATTCTGATGCCAAATATCTAATCAATGTGAAGATATTTGATATGAGAAATGAAAATGAATAAATATATCTAGAGAGAAATGAAGAGATAGAGCGCAGATCAGGCATAAACATTTAAATATGTTAAATGAAAGCATACTATCCATCTAACCTTGAACTGTCCAAAATGAGACAATTTGAGCGATTTCTATCCCATAAAAACACACTATATCTATGTTTAGCCGCATAAAAATTCTCAAATGAGCAACTAATTATCTAACTCATAAGTCAAAGTAATAAGCTAAGCAAAAAAGTAATGTAATAAATATTAAGCTAACCATATAATGCAAAAATAAGCCAAGAAAAAAACCAATGTAATACAAACATATTAAGCTAACTATTTAATGCACAATAATTGGCTAAGCAATAAGCAGTGTAAACCATAATTCTAAAAAATTAACCAGTAATTGTATAATTTAAATAAATAAAACTCATTAGCAATTTAGGTTTTAGGGTTTAGGGATTAGGTTTAGCCGTTTTGGTCTTAGGGTTTAGAGATTAGGTTTGGCTATTTAGGTATTAGGGTTTATGGTTTGGATTTAGGATTTAGGGTTTAGGGTTTAGGGTTTGGATTTAGTATTTAGGGTTTAGGGTTTCGGGTTTAGGGTTTGGATTTAGTGCTTAGGGTTAGGGTTTAAGGTTTAGGATTTAGTGTTTAGGCTTTAAGGTTTAGGATTTAGGATTTAGATTTAGGGTTTAAGGTTAGTATTTAGAGTTTAGGGTTTGGATTTAAGGTTTAGAGTTTAGGATTAGGGTTAGGGTTAGGTTTTAGGTTTATGGGTTAGGGTTTATGATTAGGTTTTAGGGTTAGCTCAGCCACACCCGAGCTAGACCGGACGCACTAGAGCGAGCTCGGCCGCACCACACTTGAGCCAGGCCATAGTGAGCCTGGCCTCACCGCACTTGAGCCAGGCCATGGTGAGCCCAACCTCACCATACTTGAGCCAAGCCAGGCGCACCACACCCGATCTGAGCAAGGCCGGACACGCCATAGTGAGCACAGGCCATTCCCAAGTCAGCCCGGTTGCACACAGTGGGCTCAGGCCTCTTAGAGCCATCCATTTGATGTTTTATTTAATTATAATAATAATAAAAATAAAAAATATCTGAAATCGAGCTGGAATGGGCTCGGTGGCTGAACCGGTGTTGCTTTGCAGATGGGTGGAGGCGAGAGAGGAGACGGAGCTTGAAATTGAGCCGGACAACGGATGGGTGATGATGTACTGATGGGTGGAGGAGAGAGAGAGAGAGAGAGAGAGAGAGAGAGAGAGAGAGAGAGAGAGAGAGAGAGAGAGAGAGAGGAATAGAAGCCGGATGGGTGCTACTGTGCGGCTATGTCAGAGTAGGAGGCTCGGGATCGGTGGCCAACTGCTACATTAGGGTAGAGAATGTTTTTTTTATATTTATATAGTACATAATAACCAAATCGAGTCAGGTTTCAAATCGGGTTAAGTCCGACCAGATTGAGTTTCGGTTCGAGTCGGGTCGAGTTACTATGTAACTCGTACTCGACTTGGTTGGGTTTCAGATCAGGATAGGGTTACTCGATCTAAACCTAAGTCTATCATTCAGTTTGGTTGAGTTGGATTTGATCAAGTCGGACGAGTTAGATTTGAAAGTGCACCTACTAATGCCTTGGTTTGTCAATTACCATATGTGTTGAGTCAGTCGGACTACAGAGCCTCACAGGAAGAACAATTTAAGTGCTTGCCTTAACCGGATGTGTGGAAGCTCGTTATAGGTAAATCATAGCCTTACATCCCATGTCCCAAAACATCAGGTGATTAAAACCCTTAAAAATAACTTAGAACATATGAGGGTTTTTGGGTAAGTGGACTTTTTTAAACATCAGAAAATTTCTAAGTTTGCTTACCTCGTCGATTGTATCGATACACATTTCGATATGATTGACCTGTGCTGTCGATGTCCTCGACTCTTGATCGATGATATCGATAAGAGGACTAAAAGTGTCCAGCAACCGCATACTCATCTGGACGGATTTATCGATATATCGATATACCTATCGATATCATCAATATTCAAATATCGAGCCTATCGGAAGTGACTTGATAATATCGACAAGTAGATTTTTGGCGCCCCTATTTTTCTTAAGAAAATTACTATGTGCTTCGATATATCGATGTCTTTTCCAATTCAATCTAAATTCAAATATCGATCATATCGGAAGACCATCGATCAGATCGATAGTGGGCGTGCATTTCTTCCAGCAAATATTTCAGGATGTTCTTTGACTTTGATCGGGGGCCACTTGAGGAAATCGATACTCTTATGTTGATGCTATCGAGCCCTGGTCGATTGGATCGAGACTGGACAAAAACTATCCAGCGTGCTTATAGGTAAATCTATACGATTTATCGATCTCATTGACACGGCCTCGATATCATCGATATTCAAATTTCGATGACATCGGTTGACCCTCGATCATATCCTAAAAACCTAAAATATTTCATGGCTAGTCTCTCTCTTTTTCAAATGTCGATAAATCTGTAACGTCCTGAAAAAATCCGTACGAAGATTTGAGTACCACCTCAAGCAGAAATCACTTAGGACCAAATCCTTTAGAATTAAATGAGAATTAACTAGCGCTAAACTAGATTACCTGAGAAATTATCATCAATCACTTTAAATACGATCTGCAAGACCCACAACTTGTAGAATTGTTAATGCTACATTACCCTTAAACCTAGGATCCATCTCTAAACCCGGTTGCTCTCGGGAGTACATTGAAACTCCGTATTAGACCTAGACCGCACATTAAAAGTCTGATAGCGATGAACTTAGACAAATATGACTGCCTTGTTAAACTTGACAACCACCTCGAAAATCAAGTCCAGACAGTATCCCACGATGATTTACTTGAGTCCAGAGCGAAGAGTGTGAGAAAAGTGAATATTTTTAGAAATTAAATACGAATTTAAGTAATCTGAGTCGTATCGCTTGCGGGCCAATTATAAGCATTCTAACTGTCAGAATCTGACCCAAATATACCCTCGGATCAGGGAAGATGTCCCACACGTGCCAATATACTTATGACCCTAATCGAGTATTGGTGACCATTAAACTGAAACTGGTTTGCCACGATCGATCTATAAATCCGATCAGACCGAAAACTTAGCTTAACCAAGATCCAATATCTGTGAGCTTAAGTCCAACCACATTTAGCAAAGGGAGCTCCAGAAATGCTCTGTTGGATCGGGACAGACCTGATTTGGATATAACTTAAGTATACCATGGCCCCGGGGTTGTTTTCATCAGTTCTGGGCCTATATAAGGGCCTTAAATCCTCTCTCATTCATTCCATAAGAATTCTAAAACCCTAGAAAAAAGAAGAGAGTAAAGAGAGAGATAGTGAGAAAGAACTTGGTGAGGGTTCTTAGGATTCTACCCTGCCTCTCCACGTGTTTATCCATCGCTACCGAATCGCTATTCCGGCGATTCTAATTCCAATATTGAATAAGAAATCCTAACCCAAATCCATTCTAGGGTTTCAAATAGTTTAAGTGATGATGTAGCTAACCTATTTCATGCTCTAGGTTGACGAAGACTTAGTGTCTAAATCATATTCGTTATGCATTTACCGGTTTAAGGTGCGGACTATATACATTTAGGTTATGGTTTTCAAGACTTTCAATGTCAGTTAATGATTTATTACTGACGTGGGTGCCATTACACATGCCAAATGCGCTATCTATTTCGTTTTACGTGTATGTATAAACTATGTTGTGAATAGAGTATTTCATGCGTTTGTTGAAATGTTTGTATGCATTTGGAATCTGATGTTGTGATTGCCATGATTAACTGTCATAGGTACATGGTTGTTATATATACGACAACTCCTTGGCAAAAGGATTTGCCTTAATGCGTAATATAACCAATAGACGTGATGTATGTTGGAAAGTGTAGTCTAAGTGTTTATAAAAATGTCTGAATGAGTCAGTAGTTAGTAAAGTTTGATTTATTAGGGAATTGGGATATGAATCCTAACTACCTTAGCTGTGTGTATGATTTCCTCCATGTACTGTATAATCTGGTTATTCATGTTTAACTGTGTGTATGATTTCCTCCATGTACTGTATATTCATGTTTAAGTTATATTTCATAACATGCTCACCTGATTGTAGGATTTGACTTGAGTATTCATTATTGTAATTGTACATGGTTAGGACTATATCACAATCCAGGTAGTCGGAAATAGTTTTCGAACTAGTGTCTGAGGTTGTTTTCGCCATGCAGGATGTGTTCGATGAATCTGAGCCGTACTTGGGATTGCGATAGTGGTTAGGCCACACGGAGTGCTTATGCACTTCATGTCGATCAACTCAACATGCGTTCATCCTAGTCGAGCTTGTCAATTAACCTGATTGACCGATGAACGTTCACCATGTTTGGACGCTACTGCTTGAATCTAAGGTACCAAACTCTCCAGTGAAACCCTGTTAACCTTGGTACCTCGATCCGCTAAGACTTATGGGCCGGACATGGTGGTATGGGACACCGTGGTCGAGCTGTCGGCCTACACTAGGGTGACGAGCCTCCCCGTAGTGACCAGTGAGAAATCCAGACTTGTGAGCCGAATAGGATGGTATAGGACACTGTATTCGTGCTGTCGGCCTATACTAATTTGGTGACGAGCTCTTTATAGTGACCTCGAGTATACCTTGACATTGCATTGAGGCGACGAGCCTTTTTGTAGCAACTAAGGTATAACTAGGCCTGCATTGATTGGTGACGAACCCTTTTGCAGTGACCTAGAACTGTAACCGTGTATGAGATCTACTAGGACTGACGACCTTAGGATGGATAATTGTTTGGGTATTGACATAAGGGAGGTACCTTAGCTTCCTAATCCTACTGTATGAAAATGACTAATAAGAACTCGGTAATCATGTATATGCACCGCACTGCATGTGCCATTTGGCATTGGGCAGAGCAATGAGGAAGTGACTGACATGCGCGATCGTAAGATGAAGATCGCAGAGGGAGTGCAGGCGAGGGCATGCATCATTCCTTCATACATTCTTGCATTAATCAGAGTACTTAGGGATGTTTGATTATATTGCCTTATCATTACTGCTTGATTGAATTGATACATGTTAACCTTTGCTGTATAGTTCCACTGAGTTGATCACTCACTCCCACATTTTGGGACGGTGCTTAAATATCAACCAGACTCTGTCATAGATGCAGATGTTGATGCGACCCGTGAGGCAGAGCCGAAGTTTGGGGATGATGAGGAGGCATTCTCGTGCATGCAGTATTTAAGAGGGTTCACTTAAACCGTTTTGAATCATCGGGGCTTCAGGGTTCATACTTTGTAGAGGACTATCATATTTTGACTTTGTATTTTGAAAAATACTTGTAATTATGACCTGGTAGAGCATACATATTTTAGGAATTTATACTGGTTTATAGATTCATTTCAGTCTTTTGCTTGCGTATTACAACTATCCTTGGATTATGTTTTGCTGATTTGGCCTAATCTACTTCATGTTTTATGCATTAATACAGACAACATACATCCATCATTAAAAATATTGCATAAGTGATGTTTTGGAACTCGGGAGCTGAGTTATACTCGACCCTTGATTTTCAGGGCGTTACAAAATTGATCCCAGTATCGATGGAATCGGAGTTCGAAATCTGATAACATCGACACCAGCAAAAGGTGTTTCAAAAGCGTATGACATTTGAGTTCATGTTATCAAGCAGACAGTCGATCCCATCACGAGTATACGCTCGATGATATCAACCCTGCTCGATGATATCAAACTCTATCATAAAAATGACCATTTTATATCCGTTGGAACCTTTTGCCTATATAAAGAGAGACTTGTCCATATTACTGGTAGAGAAAGAAGAGAGTGTTTTTGTGTGTTTTACCTTTAGATCATATACCCAAAGCCCTTTCTCTCACGGGAGTTCATCTTCTAATCCACTCTCATTCATTGACATTCAATAGAGTGGATTGGGAAATGAACTTTCAAATTCAAGGATCCTTCAACAACTATCTTAATAGTATATCATTAAGCTGGGATGCCTTGAATGAATATATGATGAGAATCACTCTATCTTCCTTATATGAAAATTCTAAGAGAGTGGATTTTCATCCTAACCTTGACTTAACCCGAAGCCAAGTACTGGTATATCTTTTGTGTTGTGGATCAAGGGAGCTGAAGACTCTTCCACAACAAGTAGGAGATCTTCATCATTGCGCTGAATGAGACTCATTAACTTGTCTGTAAGTATCTAGAGTCTAGAGGACACTTGTGATTATTCCTTTCTAGGATTGGGTCTTAAGCGTTGTTCACCCTTTGAAGTCCTTATAAGAGGCCTCCACCAGGAGTCTACGTAGTGGGTGCATTGTGTGGACCCTTGTTCTGTGGAGAGAATAAACATCCGGGTGCATTGTGTGGACCCTTGCTCTATGGAGTGCATAAACATCTGGTTAGGAGTGAACCAGTGAAACTCCAGGGTTAGAGGTGAACTGAGTAGAAACCTCCTTGTAAAGGTTGAAGGTGAACCTGATTTAAAACCTTAACCCTGAAAAACCTCCGTAGTGAAATCCGGTACACTCAAGGGTTGAGTGCGACAGCCGGGAGTGGAGTAGACAAGTAGTCGAACCACTATAAAAATGACTGTGTTTGAGATTGTTATTGTTTTTTATTTGTGTGATATTCCTTACATGCTTTTATGTCTGATTGTCTAAGATCACACCTCATATACACATAAAGTCATATCCGTCACAATCTTATATGCAACTTGTTTATCTTTCAAGAATTTTGCGATTGGATCCTCTATAAGGCTTGGAAGCTAGTAGAGTTACATTTGAGTAATCCTGATAATTGTATATCTGATAGGATTAGTGCAATAGGATTTTTAAATACACTGTAAATCTTTAAAAAGTCTTATTCACCCTCCTCTAGGACATATTAGCATATTCCTACTTCAACTCAAGCGGTCTTCACCGCTATTTCAATTGGTATCAGAGCGGGTCTCTCTTTAAGGGCTTCACCGCCTAGAGAGTGATCTTGACTGAAGAAGGAATCATGTTCAAGAAGGTCCCAGAGGATGTGACAGATCATAACAATTGCCTTGTAATCCATACTGCTCTGAAAATTGGCAATAGTTCAAAATGGTATCTTGATAGTGGATGCTCCAGACACATGACTAGTGATCAAACTCATTTCTGTGAGTATTCAAACTTTGATGGAGGATCGGTCACATTTGGAGATGGTAGTTCAGCCAAAATTATTGGACCAGGGACAATAGCTGTACCATGCCTTCCAAAAATCAAACATGTTCTCTGTGTAGAAGGGTTTAAAACATAATCTCCTTCGTATTTCTCAAATTTGTGATAAGGAACATCTTGTCACCTTCTCAAAAGATGTGTTTAGAATTTTAGATTACACGGGAAAATCCCTCATAGGCGGATTACGCACTAGTCATAACTGTTATATCGTAAAAAGTGCAAATGAGGATGTGATGACTACAAAGTGTAATATGGCTAGGAAAAATGAATCTAAATTATGGCATCAAAGATTGAGACATGTCCACTATCGAAATTTAGCTAAGCTCAGCTTAAAAAATTTGGTTAGAGGTCTTCCTAAGATTAGAAAAGAAGAAAAAGTTATGTGTGGAGAATGTCTAAAAGGAAAACAGATAAAAACTAGACACAAAAAAATAACCACCATAGCAACAACAAAATCATTAGATCTGTTGCATATGGATCTGGTTGGCCCAACCAAAGTGGAAAGCCATGGAAGGAAAAAGTACTTCCTTGTTATATTCGATGACTACACCATATTTACTTGGGTTGCATTTATTTGAGAAAAATCAGATGCTTTTGAAGAATTTACAATCTTGGCCAAACGAATTCAAAATGAAAAAGGATATGACATTAATTGTGTTAGAAGTGATCATGGTGGGGAATTTGAAAATAAATAGTTTGAAAAATACTGCAATGAGAAAGGAATTCATCATGAATTCTCAGCCCCAAAAACTCCACAACAAAATGGAGTTGTTGAAAGGAAAAATCGTGTGCTGCAAGAAATGGGGTCAGTCATGCTAAATGGAAAAGATATGGCAAAAAGTTTCTGGGCAGAAGCTGTCAATACTGCCTGCTACATCATAAATAAAGTATATCTTAGAGCAGGTCTGAATAAAACTCCATATGAACTATGGTATGGAAAGGCACCTAGTGTGAAATATTTTCGAGTCTTTGGTAGTAAATATTATATTTTGAGAGACAGAGATCACCTAGGAAAATTTGAGCCTAAAAGTGATGAAAGTATTTTTTTTTGGGTATGCCATGAATAGTCGTGCATATAAAGTATACAATCTAAGAACCCTCACTATTCAAGAGACAGTCAATGTGGTAATTGATGATCATCTTCATGATGAGGAAAACCCTGTAAATGAATTGGAAGATGATGTAGATTCATGCATTCTAGATAAATCGGAGAACAAAACCCTAGCACCGAATGAACCTAGACCGTCTTCTGAAATACCCATTGTGAAGGATCACCCAGGGGAACAAATCATAGGGGATCCAAATGATGGTGTAAGAACTCGACGATAGATAGAAAATATTTACAGTCATTTCTGCTTTACCTCAAAAATTGAACCTAAAAATGTTATGGAAGCTCTTCAAGATGAACACTGGATAAATGTCATGCAAGAAGAACTTCAACAATTTCAAAGAAATGAGGTATGGAAATTGGTTCCTAGACCAATTGATACAAATGTCATTGGAACCAAATGGGTCTTCAAGAATAAATCCGATGAGTCAGGAAATGTGATCAGAAATAAAGCAAGGTTAGTTGCCCAAGGATACTCACAGATAGAAGGGATTGATTTTGATGAGACATTTGCCCCTATTGCTCATCTCGAATCCATTAGAATTCTCATGTCCGTTGCATGCGCATTAAAATTTAAACTGGTTCAAATGGATGTTAAAAGTGCATTTCTTAATGGGGATCTTGCTGAAGAAGTTTATGTAAAACAACCTAAAGGATTTTCAGATCATATGTTCCCTCATTATGTTTATCGTCTAGATAAATCTTTGTATGGTTTCAAACAAGCACCCCGTGCATGGTATGAATGGCTAACAAAATTTTTGTTAAACCATGAATTCTGCAGAGGAAGTGTAGATAAGACACTATTTACTCAAAGACCAAAGAACTCCTTGCTTATTGCACAAATCTATGTGGATGACATAGTGTTTGAGTCAACATGTGGAGATGAGACACATAAATTCACTAACCTCATGAAATCAGAGTTTGAAATGAGTATGGTTGGAAAATTGAACTTCTTTTTAGGACTACAGGTCAAGCAACTAAATGATGGAATTTTCATAAACTAGACCAAGTATGCAAGAGACTTGGTGAAGAGATTTGGGCTTAAGTCTGGTTGTACCTATCACACGCCTATGAGTACCACCCTTAAACTCTCCAAAGATATTAATGGCAAAAGTGTGGACCAACATCTCTATCGAAGTATGATTGGAAGCCTACTGTGAGAAGCCTACTGTATCTCATAGTTAGTCATCCAGATATATCCTTTAGTGTGGGAGTATGTGCTCGATATCAGGCAGATCCTAAGGAATCCCACCTAACGGTTGTTAAAAGGATTATTAAATATGTAGCTGGGACTACCACTTTTGGTCTATGGTATCCATATGAAACATCCACCATCATTGCTGGTTATTCTGATGCAGATTGTGCAGGGAACTTAAACGATAGGAAATCAACAAGTGGAGGATGCTTTTATATTGGTAACTGTTTGGTCTCCTGGCAAAGCAAGAAGAAAAATTCAATCTCATTATCCACTGCAGAGGCTGAATATATAGCTACAGGTAGCTGTTGTGCACAACTCTTGTGGATGAAACAAATGCTATTGGACTACGGGATTGCACAGCCTACAATGAGTCTTTTCTGCGACAATACAAGTACTACAAACATCTCAAAAAATCTAGTTCAGCACTCTCGGACCAAGCATATTGACATCTGTCATCATTTCATCCGAGAACTTGTTGAAGAAAAGATCATTGCATTGGATTATGTCACTACTGAAAAACAGCTTGCCGATATCCTTACAAAGCTTCTTGACACTAACAGGTTCTGTGACCTTCAAACATCCATTGGCATATGCTTTGATTGATAAATATCTCAGGAACAATGGCTCACATAGAAACATCTAAAAATATGAGATATTCATGGCCAAACTGCTAAGTAAACAAATGACAAAATTTTCACAGCAGCGATGCTATCTATACAGTCTTCGATCTCATCATCGATGCCATCGAAAAGGAATATCGATACAATCGACAGTTGTTGGGAAATACAATGCTTTAACTATTAGTTCTCCCATGGTGGGACTGCATTTAATAATATTACTGATTTTCAACGACCGTCAGCACAACTCTTTCCTTTTCTCCTCTGGATACTTCCTTTCTAGCATCTCATCTCTTTAAACTATGATTAAGGGAAAAGGAAAGTTGTCTCCTCATTCTCTGAGATCCAAGAATGTAGCATTAGAATCCAGCAAGCATCAACCTATGGGATTCCATCCATCTCCCATCGTTGAATGTCTAGTGCTCAATAGTGCCATAGAACCATTTGGGATCGATCTACTTCTAGAGGTAATAGGCTGGCAGAATATCCTCAATCTTGGAGGATCATATCAGCTAGGGGTGATTCACGAATTCTTCAATCACTGTCATATCATTAGCATCGATCCCCCTAACATTCGGCTTGATTTGGTATGCTACTCCAAACTGATTACTCCAATCACGTTGGCTCATCTTCTCAATCTAGAGGTCACCCGAATCCCAGTGACTGGGAGAAATCTGAACGGCTTGGGTGTGTGGCGAGAAATAACTCGTGCATTATGCCAAGGCACGACCGTTCCATGACATGATGAGAACCTGCTTCACATCAACTATCTTGGACCCACTTTCAAGATTCTTCATAGCATTTTTGGGTCAAATGTCTACCCTTGCGATGTCAATGGTGATCATCTTTCTCCATTTGCGATCAATGTACTTTATGATATATATCAAGAAAATCAATTGTTCTTACCAACTCTTCTGCTTAAGCAAATCATTCGTATAATCCAGAGTGATCAGAGGGACACATTGCTCTTTCCCGTGCTCATATGCAAACTAGCACATCATGAAGGGCTTCCTGCCACCTCTAATACAGTGTTTCCGAAAGTATGGTTTGACAGTGATGCAGCACAGGCCGCACAACAATTGTGTCCTCCCTTGTCTCTCCTCGGGCATAGCTCCCCATGCCAAGGGACGTCCAACATGCTCTACCATCCATTTGGCGTACACATGGTAGGCCAAATCGTACAACAATAGTTAGCCTTGAGTCAATCACCAATCGTCAATCTCATCACCTCGAACGCCACTTACTAAACGGGATGGATGGAATAGACGATCGCCTGAACAATTGTGAAAGGCATCTCACTGTAATTGAAGAGAAACTCGACGTCCCCCAGGAAACCACTCAGCAAGTGGTGGTTATGCTTACAGCTCATCATCCTTAAGGGCATTGAGTGTCGGTCGATATGTACCATTGCACATCTCGGGCTGCCTTTTTAGATGCTTATACCTTTACTGCTGTCTGTGGAAGTATGTTTTTGGATATTTTTGAATATGGCTGCATATAATTTTATTCTTACTGCCATAGTGATATATGAAGTCCCCTAGTTAAATGGAGTATCTGATTTGGAATGCATGTGTCTTTCCTGATTATCATATCTGATTGTGTCAATGCCTTATTTAATATGCATTCCTATCTTCTGAAGATGACGTATGGTTTAAAATGATCTAATCTTTATACATCTATCTGTGGTTCCCCCATATGCTTCCTTCACAACTTCAGTCAATATCTACTTGTTATGCCTTTGCCAATGACTGACAAAAAGGGGGAGAAAAGTTAAAACATCCCGTATGGAAAATTGGATATCTTGCTCTTATATGTTGCAGGTGTAAGGGGGAGCAGCAGCACCAAGAAAGGAGGAGTTTTACCGAAACGGGGAGCAAAATACTGGTTGTGTACATGACTGTATTAAAATTTGTAACATTGTATAAAAACATGTGCACACAATTTAGGATGTGTCTGTCTAGATATTATCCTAGGGTGTTTTGGTATTTTGTCACGTAATTGACAAAGGGGGAGATTGAAAGTGCACCTACTGGTTTGTCAATTACTATGTGTGTTGAGTCAGTCGGATTACAGAGCCTCATAGGAAGAACAATTCAAGTGCCTACCTCAACCGAATGTGTGCAAGCTCGTTATAGGTAAATCATAGCCTCACATCCTATGTCCCAAAACACCAGGTGATTAAAATCCTTAAAAATAACTTAGAACATAAGAGGGTTTTTGGGTAAGTGTACTTTTGTAAACATCAGAAAATCTCTAAGTTTGCTTACCCCGTCGATTGTATCGATACACATTTCGATATGATCGACCTGCGCTGTCAATGTCCTCGACTCTTGATCAATGATATCAATAAGAGGACTAAAAGTGTCCAGTAACCGCATACTCATCTGGACGGATTTATTGATATATCGATATACCTATCGATATCATCGATATTCAAATATCGAGTCTTTCGGAAGTGGCTTGATAATATCGACAGACAGATTTTCGGTGCCCCTATTTTTCTTAAGGAAATTACTATGTTCTTTGATATATCGATGTCTTTCCCGATTCAATCTAAATTCAAATATCGATCATATCGAAAGACCATCGATCATATCGATAGTAGGCGTGTATTTCTTCCAGTAAATATTTCAGAATGTTCTTTGACTTTGATCAGGGGCCACTCGAGGAAATCGATACTCTTATGTCGATGTTATCGAGCCCTGGTCGATTGGATCGAGACTATACATAAACTGTCCAGTGTGCTTATAGGTAAATCTATACAATTTATCGATCCCATCGACACGGCCTCGATATCATCGATATTCAAATTCTGATGACATCGGTTGACCCTCGATCATATCCTAAAAACCTGAAATATTTCATGGCTAGTCTCTCTCTTTTTCAAATGTCGATAAATTGATCCCAGTATCGATGGAATCGGAGTTCGAAATCTGATGACATTGACAACAGTATCAATCTCATCGACTAGTTGGCAAAAGGTGTTTCAAAAGTATATGATATTTGGTTTGTGTTATCAAGCAGAAAGTCGATCCCATTGAGAGTATACGCTCGATGATATCGACCCTACTCGATGATATCGAACTCTGTCATAAATATGACCATTTTATATCGTTGGAACCTTTTGCTTATATAAAGAGAGACTTGTCCATATTACTGGTAGAGAAAGAAGAGAGTGCTTTTGTGTGTTTTACCTTTAGATCATATACCCAAAGCCCTTTCTCTCATGGGAGTTCATCTTCTAATCCACTCTCATTCATTGACATTCAATAGAGTGGATTGGGAAATGAACTTCCGCATTCAAGGATTCTTTAGCAACTATCTTAATAGTATATCATTAAGCTGGGATGCCTTGAATGAGTAGATGACAGGAATCACTCTATCTTCCTTATATGTAACTCTCCGGATTTTTGCCAACTTGGAGTTAGACGTCCTTAGGCAATGGGTCAACCATAACACCTTAGTAACTTCTCATAACTTAATTTTAAAGCCAAAGAAATCATTTAGGACTAAATTTGTTAGAAATTTAATGTGAATTAACTCGTGCTACACTAGATTACCTGCGAAATTAGCACCAACCACTTTAAATATGATCTGTAAGACCCAAAACCTATAAAATTGTTAACGCTATGTTACCCTAAAATCCAGGATCAATCTCTAAACCCGGTTGCTCTCGGGAGCACTTTGAAACTTCGTATCGGACCTGTACCGCATGTTGAAAGTCTGATAGTGATGAACTTAGACAATTATGACCGCCTTGTTGGACTTGACTATTGCCTCAAAAATCAAGCCCAAACGATGTCCTAAGACTATTTCCTTGAGTCCGGATGAAGAGATGAGAAAGCGAAGATTTTTAAGAAATTAAATAAAAATTTAAGTAATCTGAGTCGTGTTGCTTGCGCGTTATTTATAAGCATTCTGACCGTTGGTTTTTGACCCAAATTCACCATCGAATCAGGGAAGGTGGCCCATATATGTCAAAGTACTTGTGGCCCTGATCGAGGTTTGGTGACCGTTGAACTGAAACTGGTTCGTCGCGGTCGATATGTAAACCCGACCAGACTGAAAACTTAGCTTGACCTAAATCCGATATTAGAGAGCTTAAGTCCAATCGCATTTAGTAACAGGACCTCCAGAAATGCTCTATTGGATCGGAATATACTTGATTTGGTTATAACCTAAGTATACCTTGGCCCTAGGGCTAT
Organism: Magnolia kwangsiensis; assembly: GCA_037074715.1. Taxonomy (NCBI): domain Eukaryota; kingdom Viridiplantae; phylum Streptophyta; class Magnoliopsida; order Magnoliales; family Magnoliaceae; genus Magnolia; species Magnolia kwangsiensis. The sequence goes on along the minus strand of CM073589.1, from coordinate 80,324,277 downwards.
TTCCGTCACTTTGGGCTTATAAAAAGGCCTTAAACCCTCATTCTCAAATCCCATACGAATTTTAAACCCTAACCAATCCAAGAGAGAGAAAAGAGAGAGAAAGAGAGAGAGACTTGGGGTTTTTTCCTGGGATTCAATCCCACTGATCTACGTGCCTAACTATGACTACTGTGTCGCTTTTCTGGCAATACCGATCCCGTTCTTAGGTAAGAAAACCTAACCCTAACCTATTCTAGAGTTCCAAATAGCATAAGTGATGAAGTAGCTAACCTATTTCATGGTATAGGTTGCCGTTGAGCCGTAGACGAAGAATCGGTATACAAACTGAGTCTACTACTTGTCTATCAGCGTAAGGTGTGGACTATATACATTTAAGTTATGGTTTTCAAGATTTTCAATGTCGGTTAATGATATATTACTGACGTGAATACTATTTCACATGTATAAAGTGTTGTCCGTTTCGTTTTTCAGTTATACGTTAACTATGTTGAATATACTGTATTCGTCGTATTTGTAGAAAATACCGTATACGTATGAAATTCGGATTTGTGCTTGCCATGATTAATTGCTGTCTATGTATACTAGATGCATGTATATCAACTTCTGGGTGAACGGATTAACCTAATATATGTTTTATCAACATACGTTGCGTATGTTATATTGTGTAGTCTAAGTGTTTGTGAAAATGATTGAATGAGTATAGAATTCGCTTTCGTGCTCGCCATGGCTAACTGTCATGGATATATGATTGTTGTATAGGCGATAACCCTTTGACGAAAGGATTTGCCCTAATACGTATGCTAATGAATACATAATATGTATGATATAATGTGTAGACTAAGTATATGTAAAAAGTGTCTGAATGAGTTAGTAGTTAGTAAGATATACCTGTATGCGTGTTGAGATATGATTCTCAACTATGTCAATGATGCGTATGATTTCCTCCATGTATTTTATATTGCATATGTGTGGATTCATGTTTAGGTTGTTTTCCATAAATGCAGAAACAATGCCGTGAAGGGTGATGGGGGAGTGGTGTAACGATTCTGTGCAACAGCCCTGACAGCCCTAAAGCAGACAATGTCAGACCTTTGATTGTATAATTTGAAATATGATCCATTCACTGCTTTGACTATATCATCGGATAAGATGTCATAATTGAATATAATTGGAGTTATTGTATAGTCCAGGTAATCGGTAACAGTCTTTGAACTAGTGGTTGAGGTTATTTTCGCCATGCAGGATGTGTTCGACGAACCCGAATCGTACTTGGGATGTTCAGCAATGGTTAGGCCACACGGAGTGTTTATGCATTCCATGTCGATCATTTCGACGTGCACTTGGCCTAGTTGAACTTATCAACTAACCCGATTGACTGATGTATGTTCACCATGTTTGGACGTTACTATTTGAACCTAAGGTACCAAACTTACCATTGGAAAGCCCCTCTAACCTTGGTACCTCGATCCGCTAAGACTCATGAGCTGATTATGGTGGTATGGGACATTATATTCGAGCTGTCGACCTACTCTGATTGGTGACGAGCCCTTTGTAGTGACCTCGAGTATATCCTAAAACTGCATTGGGGCGACAAGCCTTGTTGTAGTCTGTAAGATATAACTCGACCTGTATTGATTGGTGACGAGCCCTTTACAATGATCTAGAACTATACTATCGTATGAGATTGTCTCGGACTGACGACCTGAGAATGGATCATCGTTTGGTTAATGATATAAGGGAGGTACCTTAGCTTCCTAATTCTGCTCTATGAAAAGGACTAATAATAACTCGGTAATCATGTTCATATCATCGCACTACATGTGCCGACGATAAAGTGCACAGAGGGCTGGAAGCATGCCGCGAACGTAAGATGGTGTCACAGGAGGGAGTGTAGGCAAGGGCATACATTCATGAAATATCTCATCCTTACATTAACAAGAGTATCTAGGAATGTTTGATTGTACTGCTTTATTATTACTGCTTGATTGATTTGATAACATGTTAACCTTTACTGTATAGTTCCACTGAGTTGATCACTCACTCCCACGTTGCGGGACGGTGTTTGCAACACCAACCAGTCCCTATTTTAGTTTCAGATGATGACGATGCTTGCGAAGCAGAGCCAAAATTTATGATGTTGGGGAGGATTTCTCCTATATGCAGGTTCTGATCGACGGGGTTACAGGATTACTGATTAGATGCCAATACACTTGGTATTTTGCTTCTTATTTAAACACCCATGAATATTCTTTTCTTTCCATTTTTAGAGTATACATGTATTTAGTTAACCTGGTAACATGTTCACACTCTGGAGACTTACAATCAATTATACATTTTATATATTTATCACAGTCTTCCGCTTGAGAAACTTAATTGTCTCTGGAGTATGATATGCTGTTTTGGTCTAATCCCACTCATGTTTACTGCATTAATATGAATAACATTCAATCATCATTATCTATGTTGCATAAGTGATGCATTGGAACTCGGGAGCCGAGTTTCTACTCGACCCCCGATTTACAGGGAGTTACATTATAGGAAAATTCTAAGAGAGTGGATTTCCATCTTAACCTTGACCCAACCCGAAGCCAATTACTGATATATCTTTTGTGTTACAGATCAAGGGAGCTGAAGACTCTTCAACAACAAGTAGGAGATCTTCATCATTGTACTGAATGAGACTCATTAACTTATCTGTAAGTATTTAGAGTCCAGAGGACACTTATGATCATTCATTTTTAGGATTGGGTTTTAAGTGTTGCTCACCCTTTAAAGTCCTCATAGGAGGCCTCCGACAGGAGTGTACGTAGTGGGTGCGTTGTGTGGACCTTTGCTCTATGGAGAGCATAAACATCTGGTTAGGAGTGAATCGGTGAAACTCCAGGGTTAGAGGTGAACCGATGTCATGCCCCAACCTCAGAAATCGGATTCATAGGAATCCCGATTACCGAATCCGATGCTGACAGCCTCCGTAGTACCCCATTCTCAGCTCCTAGCATCCATACGCCAAATTCTGATCCTGGGATCTTACAAGGAGAATTTTTTTTTAAGGTACATTTAACTCGTAATAAGTATAACCACAAGATTACCCAATTCACAAAGGCAGTATCATCATCACATATCCATAATATAATCATTTGAGTACAATGCTGAAAGGGAAATACATAAATCGAAAATCAAGCTCTAGAATACCGTTGCATGCTCCAAGCTCAACACTGCTGCAACCTAACATGACCTGCACGCATCTATCGTGCATAAGCTTATAAAAAGCTTAGAGGGTGGTGTAAGTGTGTGCACAAAGTAAGCGTCAAGTATTCAATACAATGCCATTATCATACAATACCGAAATTACTATTAATTCATAAATCGTACATTATCGGAATAAGCAAAAATACTGACAAGATCATGAATTATCGGAGTAAGAAGAAATACTGACAAGATCATGAATCATACGATAACATAGTAAGCGGAAGGATGGACAAGTCCATAAGTCAATCAATATCAGAATACACAATATAGAACAATTATGTAATAAGGAGTCATAAAGAGCTAAATATCAGATGTCGAGGATGTAATGCAATATACAAATCTTGCTAAGTCTGTCTAGGCCATATAAGTGCAAAAATATAACAACCCAAAATGCCATATACCTGCGGATGTAATGCAAGGGTGAAGTCAGGATGATAGTACGTAGTATCACAGGCTACGAGATCCACCACAAGGGACTTCTATCCAAACCAGTCCTATACCTAAATTTGGATAGTCAGACTCAACGTGGTAAACTCCTGATCTTAGGTTAGTTGCGCGCTCAACCGAAATTCTTGTCATAACGAAGGTACATAATAATTAGTTACACACCACCAGCCCGAGTGGATAGTGAATGAATGAATGAATAAGCATGCAACTCCTACTCTATAAGTTCACATATCAGTATGGTTCCTCTCTGAGGAATCCCCATCGCACATAATAAGGTGAGTGAAAGAGACCTCACTATCTGCCTGCCAATATCGAGCTCGGCTCATCTATAACGGACCCATTCCTCGAGCTGGTCAGACTCAGCCTAGCATTGCCCCCTCCTCTAGGGCAGGTAAGGCCGCACCCCATTTCAACTGACCACGACACAATGTGAGACGCGGCCTAATGGTATATGGCCCTCATGCGCTCATGCATCCACTCGGTTTAGATGTTGGACCAACCTCTGGAACCAAGAGGGTTTAGGGACTTTCACCCAGGGATATCTATAGCACCCCATGTAAAACAGATTTTCAGTATCCCATCTGGCCATCCACGATATGTCTGTGGAGGTACGACTCTGATGTCATTACGATATATAGTTATCACAGCACGCAATGCAAGATGCATGAGTCATACAATCCAATCATGCATCAATCCTGCGCATACTGTGCGCTCATGTGAGATAATCTCCGCCTATCAAGGAGTCTCATAACAACTAGCACTATGACATATGCAATGGTTAATCATATCTCATAACAGACATGCAGATAATGCGTATGGGTATGTATCGTGATGCTATGAAGTCACATATTCATAATTAGTATCAATAACTGACATCAACAATCAGCCTCTGTAATGTGGACATTTAACCGACATTACCCCCAAGGGATGACCCATATAGGGCCAAACATATAATGGGCCCATGACCCCACACCAAGGCTTAATATACAACACAATGGGCCTTACCTAAGGGGCCACATATACACAATAGGTAGGCCCCGCTCATGGGCCTCAAATACATGACATGTGGGCCCTACACATGGATCTTGAATACATCAAATGGGTCATGCATCATGGGCCTAATACATATCACAATGGGCCTTGCCCATAGGCCACGAATACATCATAATGGGCCTTGCCCATGGGCCATGAATATATCACAATAGGCCTTAACTACAGGTCACATATACATCGTATAGGTCTCGACAATCGGCCTTGGCAATCAAAATCGGCCCCAACAAACGAAATCGGCCTCAATAATCGAAATTGACACTCGGAATCGACATCGATACTTGGCCTCGACAATCGAAAACGGCCTATACAATCAGCCTCGACAAATCAGAATCGGCCTATAAAATTAGAATCGATCGATAATCAGAATCGGCCAATCGGTCACGTCAATCAGAATCGACAATCGGTCAATCGGAATCGGTAAATCAATCACATCAATCGATCGACAATCAGTCAATCAGAATCGATCGATAATCAGAATCGACAAATCGATCACATCAATCGATCGGCAATCGGTAAATCGAAATCGATCGATAATCAGCACTGATAACAAGGCAGGGTCCATGGATCATCAGCCGATCAACCTTAGTATAAAGATCGGCACTCGGCCATGGTTATATCAAATTCGATAGTACAGAGTCATCCATCTACGGCGAATGGGGCCCACTTATTTGGATTAACCTACGAAGAGACTGGGCCTAACAAGGCCTAAGGGAAGGTCACAAAGAGGACATCTAAACGTCATTGCCCATCAATGTGGACATCTAACAAACATTGCTCCCAAGGAGTTACCTACATAGGGTGAACATAAAGTGGGCCCATGGCCTCGCACAAAGGCCTAATACACATCACTATGAGCGGCATCACATGGGCCTCTAATACATCATATGGGCCACAAACCATGGGCTTTAAATACACAATAGGTGAGCTTTACACATGGGCGTTATGCACATCAAGTGGGCTACATCAATGGGCCTTGATTACATCACAATGGGCCACATCAATTGCACCGTTCATCCGTAGTCAAAGATCATTTTTAGAGAAAAATAAATCATATCCAAAGGATCATCTGGGCCATACCACAAATGACAGTGGTGATAATAACTTCCATAGTTAAATTTCTAGTGGGCCCACCATAGTATTTATTTTTCATCCATACTGTTCATAAGGTCACAAGGACCTAAACAGGGAAGGAAAACAATATTATATTGAATCAAAACTTTTATAACCTAAAGGGGATTTCAAGGGTGGGTCGTTCAACACCGTCGTTTTTCTGTAGGGTGGTCCACTTGATATTGGATCTGCCTTATTTTTAGTCTCAAGCCGTGAGACAAGGTGGCCCAAATAGGTGGACGGTTTGGATGGATCACATCCGTCAAAGTAAAGCCATGAACACGTTAGATGGATGGACGACAAAGTTATAACACATGCATCATTGGTGGGGCCGTATACGCATCAGGTGGATGGACGGCATGGTTTCCATCACGGTGGGCTCCATCAGTTAAAAAAATGGATGGATGGTGTGAATATTGTATGTGGGCCCACCTAACGGCCAACCAATCACAAAACGGGTGGGTCCCCACGTGGGACTCGCCATATATTCATTACAATATATATATATATATATATATATATATATATATATATATATATATATATATATATATATATATATATATATATATATATATATATATATATATATATGTAATGCTGGTTTGGTCTAGCGTCCACCATGTATATATGATACATCATTTATATCATATATGTATATTATAATATATAAATTATATTATATAATATTATATACTTCATATATGTATATAAGTGCGTGTGTGGGAGAGAGTGAGGGAAGTCAGTGTTGTCAGCGCCCAGCGTCCAAAGACGCTGGATGGACAGCTGACGATGGGCCCCACGTATATGGACGGTTTGGATATTGCATAGGCATCAGAGGGCCCCACATCCTGCTGCTACACATGCAGTAATCCCACGTGTGGGTTCCCACTGTCCACAGATATAATACATATATCAGGCCCCATGGTAGCGTCCAGACCCTCCTGGATGGTGCAGATCTTCTTATAATTTAAAGGTGGATCCCACATGTGGGTGGCTCACCATAATGTCTATTTTCCATCCCCTCCGTTGATAAGGTCACAAAGACCTAGATTAAGAAGAAAAATAAATTTCAAATTGATCCAAAACTTCTATGGAACCCAATGGGTTTCAATGGCAGACGTTCAATCTTCACTGTTTCTTGCGATGTGGGCCACCTGAGTTATGTATCCGGCTGATTTTAGGGGTAGCCCGCTACCCTAAGGGGGGCCCACCAAATGCAAGGTGTTGATGTTCAACGCACATCACGGTGGGGCCCATGACTGGGACAATGGTACCAGCGTCATATGCAGTAGGACGCCACTGGCGTCCTCTGACAGTCAGAGCAGGTGCCGCCTTGCTTCTTGTATTTTTTTTGTTAATATGTTTTTCCACAGATTTTCCTAGGTGGGGCCTGCGTAAGGTGAATCCACTCCATCCACTCACTCTCATGGCTTAAGACAAGCCAAACAAGTCTAATATTGAATACTTTTCGACGTGTAGCAAAATTAAAGTAAATTTAAATGGTGAGAATCACTGTTTTGAAGGGTATGGCCGGCCCGATGAGCGGATTAGCTCTATTTTTCGGCTCAACGACTAAAATCAAATGGGGAATAGAATGGATGGCGTGGATAGGACCCATACATCAAGGTGGGGCCTGCATGAGTGGTCAATTAAAAGGCCTAAAAACCCACTGTCGGTTCACACTTTGTTTAGTTTACGTCCAGCGTGCAGGGACGCTGGACGGATGACTTCAATATAAAAATCAAGGTGGGTCCCACATGGACGTGGCCCACCTAATTTGAATTAATCTGATGCTCGTGGTTTCCCATCACCATAAGGTAGGGCCCACATGATTTGGTTGGCCATGGGGTCCATTTGATGGACGGTCTAGATATCACAAACACTCATCATGTGGCCCACTAAATAAAGGAAGGAGAGAGAGAGAAGCACTCACCTTCCTTCTTTTTCCTCCGTAGTGCTCCAAAGCCCTAATGAGGCTCCTTCAATGGTGGAGATGGGCTTCTAATGGTTGAATTGAAGGGGAACTAGGGTGAATGTGGCTAGAAATGGGAGAGTTGCCATGGACGTTTGGGGGTTCTAATGGGAAGAAAGAGAGGGAGAGAGATAAGAGAGAGAAGTGATGGGAGAGAGGATGGTGAGGTGATAGGAAAGTTGACTTTTGGGAGTACTTTTTTTGTACTTGGGAATGAGAAGAGTAATGTGTGTACTTTTGACAAATGAGGTGATTGATGTGATGGATTCTCTCAGGATTTACAACGTGCGGCGTTTTCCTCTAACTGAACACGGGCCCACATCTCCTGGCTAGGGTATCGCATTAGTGTGCAAGATACAGCATCGAAACCACGGCAACGGCATGGTCGCACTGGTATAAATCTCGGGTCGAGCCGACTTTGATATACAGGACACGTCTCAGGATCACGTGCAAACGTCGAATAAAGGTCGAAGGTTGGTGAAATTTGACCGGAAAGACCGTATAAGCCTATGGAATGGTACAGTCTAGGATACAGGGCTTACAACCATGTACAAACCTTCGTGTAAAGGTTGGAGGTGAACCTGATTTAAAACCTTAGGTTTGAGGTGAACCTTGGAAAACCTTCGTAGTGAAATTCTGTACACTCATGGGTTGAGTGCGACAGCCGGGAGTGGAGTAGACAAGTAGTCGAACCACTATAAAAATGACTGTGTTTGAGTTTGTTATTATTTTTTATTTGTGTGATATTCCTTACATGCTTTTATGTCTAATTGTCTAAAATCACACCTCATATACACACACAGTCATATCCATCACAATCTTTATGTAACTTGTTTATCTTTCAAGAATTTTGTGATTGGATCCTCTATAAGGCTTGGAAGCCAGTAGAGTTACATTTGAGTAATCCTGATAATTGTATATCTGATAGGATTAGTGCAATAGGATTTTAAAAATACTATAAATCTTTAAAAAGTCCTATTCACTCCCCTCTAGGACATATTGGCATATTCCTACTTCAACTCAAGCGGTCTTCACCGCTATTTCAGGATCCACCGAGTCGAGTCGGGTCCTGCCCAGCTCTAGGTGTATACCATGTGGCTTGCCGGTGTAATCATAATTGGCACACTAAAAACCTTAGTCAGTTAGCCGTCGTTTTATCAAAAGCATCAATACAACATCAAGCATCCCATACATCTCACTTCTACTTACTTTATACTATACACTCGGTCGGTTCGAATGTATGCTCTGCAGCTTGCTGATATAATCGGATCCCGCCCATTAGAAATTTAGACCAATCACCCACCATTGCCATTGCATCACATTAAATTTTTTGCATGTAAGAACTAATCCCGTTCTTCAGAAATTAGTCAGATATTGTGAAGTAAAGACCATATATTTGTATGGGTAGAGTGGGTGCCTAACACATTTCCTCTTTATAACCACAGTCCTTTACTCGAAATCTCTGGAATACAAACTTAAGGGTCATCTTATAGTTAAGGAAGTTCGGATTCTAGATCCTAAGCTTTCTACATGGTTTAATTGATTGTAGAGTCAAAGTAATGAGTTAGTAGCGACTTTGGTCAAATATATCACCCTCTTGCCCCCAAACGAAAACTTTTGAGCAAGGCAACTCATGAAAAAGCAAGCCGATCTCCCATTAACCCGGGAAATCCTTCCAGCGTCCACAAATTAATATTTATGTTTTCCCTTCACATAGGTCAATGTGACCATATGAACATGGTGGATGACAAATAAACATCACGGTAGACTTTAGGAAGTTTTCAATGGTAGGAATTCAATCTCCACTACTTCCTATGGTGTGGTCCACTTGAGCCTTCAATCTATCTCCTTCTTAAGCTCACGCCCTTAAATGATCTTAGGTGTACCACACCACATGGAACAATGCTGATTAAAACCCACCATTAAAAAGTTTCTAGGGTCCACTAGAATAATTTTTTTTACCATCTAACCCATTATAAGGTCACACGGACCTAAAAAATAAAAATTTTTAAATGTGTGGCCCACTAATTCAATGAGGTGGGAATATTTTTTCCAATCCCGAACATTTTTTTTTATTCATTGTTGTTAAGTCAAAAGTATGTTGTGGGTGGGACAATAGATATTAAGGTCTAATATTGGGATTGTATGAGATGTCATGGTCCACCAATTAAAGGGTTATGATTATTCTATCAAGAAAAGTAGTGCACATGGTCCATTAATTAAGTGATTATGTTAGAGAGATATATGTGGATGAGGCATAGGTGAAAAGGGCGAGCTCTCAGTCCAAGAGGAGGGGGGGGGGGGGGGGGGGGGGGGGGGGGGGATTATAGTGGTTCGTGTGTGTACACCAACTATTCACAAATAGCCACACAACTACTCCACTCCTAATAACAACAACCCACGTGATATTGGCTTTCAATAAGAAAGAAGGTTTTCCAAGGTTCACCTTTAAACATTTACAAATGTGTTTTTTCAACGGGCTTACACAATAAAAAAACCCAACGCTGAGATTTTCTTGGCTGATCTCAGTCAAAACTATGAATAGAGATTTTTCTGGCTGAATCTCACAAACCAAATATAGAAAACTGAAAAATAATACTTATCTAAAGAATGTTCTTTGATGTAGCCGGTAGAACTACTTCTTTGTAGATGAAGATGTTCAATGTTCAATCTCACAAATGAAGGAGTTCTGGGTCTAGATGAATTTTAAATTAAATCTAACCTTTGGGTACTTGGATTCAATTTCTTAGATCTCAAAAAGGGTTAAAGCAAAATCCCCTTTTATATCAAGTAGAATGGAATCTAGAGATCAAGAAATTAAGAAACCAAAAAGATATATAAAATAAAATTTAAATACCTCACAATAACTTTACAATAGTGGGGACTAATCTCTTAGAGTGGTGGCTTGAATTGGCTTGGAATGAATAATAAAATCTGAGAAATGCCCTCTATTCATAGATTGCAATTTGGTTCCCTCGACTGGTCTAAGGTTCGGCTCGACTGGTCTTAACAGAACCAATTTTTAAAATTTTCAGGGCGATCGAATAAAACAGACCCTCATCTGGTCGAGTGGCCAGTTCGACTGGTCGAGCACAACACTCGACTAGTCGAGTGGAAAAAATTCGTATTGCTAGAGTTTGAGTCCAGTCCTACTCGACCGATCGAGCCAGTCTCCACGACCGGTTGAGCAGGGTACTCGACTAGTCGAAGACCTAACAACCTTATTTGATTTTTTGAGTAAAATCCTAGACTGGTCAAGAAAAATCTTGGACTGGTTGAACCAGTACTTGGACTAGTCAAACAATGACTAGGACTAGTCGAAGTAAAACTTAAATTAAGTATTATGACCCAAATTAAATATGCAATATTAATGACTTAAACCTAAGGTCTTTCTAGGATCATGTATACCTTAAATGTGAGTATTGAACTTGTAACATTGGTCGCTTCGATAGATAGGTTACTTTGAAGTACATGAAGCTTGACCTTGCATCTTGAACTTCTGTCTTGAATTTATGTTGTTGAGACTTAAGCTTGAGCTAGTGCATTTGAACTTGAGCTTGAGCTTGAGATACACTTGAACTTGAGTACTGGGACTTGAACACTTGGACTTGGTGAACTTGATCTCAAAGTTGAACATGCATACTTACTTGAAGTAGTCGTAACATTTGATGTAGATGTAGATGACTTAAAACTCATCTTCGAATGAAGGTAAACTTTTCATCTACTGAACTTGAAGGTGAACTTTCCATCCATTAAAACAAATCAATCACTCCAAAGTGGTTTGGCATTACAAAATTTGATAATATAGGGTGCTAGATTTACAACATAACACTTACAATAGGTATGCCAAATTTGGTTATAAGGAAATATTATGTTTTGTCTCATATTCTACGAAAGATAGAAATCGAGATAATAGGGCAAATATGACAAATTATCAATTTTTAGACATTTATGTTTTATTTTTACCAAACAAGTTTTTGTGAAAAAAAAGTACTTATTTTTTGGTATTATGACTTTTTTCATTCAAATTACCAAACATATTTTTCAGTACTCATAAGTATTTAAAGTCAACACGTTAAGTTTTCAACTCCTAAATTAATTTTCAAACTTTATTTTTCAGTTTACCAAATGGTACCGAAGTGTTGAATTTTAGGGCTTGTTTGGTAAAACTTATTTTTCAGGCTTTATCATTAAAATTGGCTATTCTCGATTATTTCCTCTCATTCATATTGTTTGGTAAATCCCAAAAATTAAGCACTTAATCTAGATTTTTGTTGAAAAAAATTAGACCTTTATATAGTTTCCTTCCTCTTACTTAAAACTTAATGCGGAAAGCAGTAAGTGATTTTGACTTACATTTTTTTCTAAATGATAATTTTACCCTCCTCTAACTTTGCTTGACTTAGAAAATTGTGAAGGCAGAAGCTGTGTTGACATGATAAAGTTCTTTGCCCCATCATGATGTATGTATTATATCCATACCTTTCATCCATTTTTCCATATCAATTTAGAGCATTAGTAAAAAATGAGGCAAACCAAAAGCTCAAGTGGACTAAACCACTGAAAGCTATAGGATGGTTAAAACCTTCCTATGGTTCACCATGATGTCTATTTGTCATCAACTCTATTCATAAGGTCACTCAGAACTAGATGAAGAGAATACAAATATCAGCTTGATCCAAAACTTCTATAGCCCCATGAAGTTTTTAATGGTAGACTTTCAATCCCCACTTATTTCTATGGTGTGCTTCACTTGCGGTTTGGATTTGCCTCATTTTTGGGCTCATGATCTAAAATAGTTTTTTTTTTTTTTAATAAAAAAATGAATAAAAGGTGTGGATCTAACATATATATCGTGGTGGAGCCCAACTTTGCCACGACACCATTGATGGATGCCATTTTAGATGGAAAAATAACTCAAATATCTAGTTGTTAGGCCATCACGGATGACTTATGATTTCAAAGAATCACTTTTTAAGACAATCACAACCATCCCATTGATAGCTTGGAAAAGAAATGGCCATGGAAAAGAAGGCCAAATAATGGATGGATTAGATCATTTGATTGGTGCGGGTTTGCATGGTAATCCCATGAAATAGATTGGATCATCAGGAAGTATTGAATGGAAGCAGATTGTATATTATGTGGGACCCACTAGGGATGTATGTGTCATCCACGCCTTCCATCCATTTTCCAGATCATTTTAGGGCATGGACCCAAAATTAAAGCATACTGGACGCTTAAGTGGACTATACTGTAGGAAACAATGGAATAATGGTGTCCGCCATTAACACCATCACAGGGATCACGGTGATGTTTATTTGTCATGACTTGTCCATGATGTCACACAAGCCTAGATGAAGGGAAAAAAAATAAAAGCTTGATCCAAAATTTTCATGACCTCTAAGAAGTTGTCAACAGTAAGTGTTGAATTCACATTGTTTCTTGTGGTGTGGTCCACTTGAGCATTGGATATGCTTCAATCTAGGCTCGTGCCCTAAAATGAGTTGTTAAAACAAATGAATAGCGTAGATATGAAATATACATCATAGTAGGTCCCATAGAGTTTACTCAATATATATGCTATAGCGTATCATATAATCTGCTTCTGTATTGAATATGATCATGAGCCATCCAAAAAAATTAGTTCCCTCACCTTGATGTCCATGTGAAATCCATGTCATCCCATAATTTTATCATCTTATTTTAGCGCATGAGCCCAAAAATGTGGCAAATTCAAATTTTGGGTGGACCACACCATATGAAACTTTGGTGATTGAACACCCACCATTGAAAACTTCTCGGGGGCCACAAAAGTTTTGGATTCAGTTTTGTGTGACCTAATCAACAGGTTGGACGACATATAAACTTTACAATGGGCCATAGGAAGTTTTCAATGGTGGGTGTTTAATCACCACTATTTTCCTATGTTGTGGTCCACCTAAGGTTTAAATTTGCTTCATTTTTTGGACCGTACCATAGAATGATCTCGAAAAATTGATCGATGAGTTGGATATATAGCACATACATTTGTGGGCCTCCATAGTCAAGGTAACACCCACTAATGTGTTACTTGTTAACACCTAATCTGGTTTGTGCAGGATGCAGATTGCTTGTGAAAGCCTTTCACAAGAACTTACCTATGACCAAAGCTAGGTGGGGCCCACTATGATTTTTGTGAGCAACCCACCCTATCCATTCGTTCTTCATTTCATGTTAAGTAGGGTTGTACATGGAGCTGAGTCAAGTCAAGGTGGTCCAAACTTGGCTGGACTCATTCGTGCTCTCCTCGAGCTCGGCCTCGAGCTTACTGTTGAAGCTTGGCTTGTTTGCTAAACCTTTCGAGTCGATCTCGAGGTGAGATAGTGGATTGAGCTCAAGTTAAGCATGCTCCCAACCTGCACCCGACTCAACCCAGTAACCCGACCTAACTCGCACACGACTCAATCTAGCCACCTGACCCAACCCAACCACTTGACTCAACTAACCCAACTTGCACCGCACCCAACTTTACCCCCAAATCAAATATTCAATTAATAATATATATAAAATATTAGATAGAGTCATAGATGTACCTGGTTATTGGTACTGAGAGAGAGAAAAATATTTCAGGCAAGTGGTCGATCAAATGCAGGCTGTACAACTGAGTTGAGCTCAGGTGAGTGGGGGAAGGAGTAGAACAGATAGATTGTGGAGATCGGGTGCACGCGTGAGAGAGAGAGAGAGAGAGAGAGAGAGAGAGAGAGAGAGGAACTCAGATGCGATGGGTTGGGTAAGGAAGGGAAATGGTAAAAAAGGGACGAACATGTATAATAGGGCTTAAGTTTTAACTTCTTATTTTTTTATAATTTTAAAATTATATATATATATATATATATATATATATATATATATATATATATATATATAAAATTTTAAAATTATAAAAAAATAAGAAGTTAAAACTTAAACCCTATTATACATGTGTCGAGTCGAGTCGAGTCAAGTCAAGCTCCACTATGCTCAAACTTGTCTCATTTTCAAAACGAGCTAGGTCATATGAAGCTTGGCTCACCTCAAGTCATCATTCAAGCTGAGTCAAGCCGTGCTAGATCGAGCCAAGCGGAGTGAGCTTTTCGAGCTAACTTGGCTCATGTACAGTCCTAATGTTAAGGCATGGACCTAAATATGAGGCAGATCCAAAATTCAAGTGGACTACATAACAGGAAAAAGTGAGGATTTCTCACAAACATCATCCTAGGTCCCACCTAGCCGCCCTTTGTAGGAAGTTCCTATGAAAAGGCTTTTGTAAGCAATCCCCGTCCCTCCCTTCTTGGGTTACGTACGACACCCAGTTCGTACGGTGTTGATGTGGGGAAGTTTTATGGGCCCCACCATGACGTATATGCTATATCCACACCGTCAATCCATTTAGTCAAATCATTTTGTGGACATGAGCCCAAAAATGAGGTGCATAAGCCCAAAAATGAGGTAAATATAAAGCTTAAGTGGACCACACTAAGTAAAATAGTGGGGACTAAACACCTACCATTGAAAGCTTCTTAGGGCCACAAAAGTTTTGGATCAAGCTCATATTTGTGTTTTCCCTTCATCTAGGTGTATGTGACCTTACGAGCAGGTTGGATGGCAAATAAACATCACAATGGGCCCTAGGAAGGTTTTAATGGTGGATGTCATTGTCCCCATTGCTTTTTGGTGTGGTCCACTTGAACTTTGGGTCTGGCTCATTTTCTTACTCATACCCTAAAACAATCTGACAAAATGGATGGACGGTGCAGATAGGGGTGTTTTTCGAGTTGAACCGAGTCGAGCTGGCCTCAGCTTGACTCGGCTCAAACACTTGCTGACCTTAGCTCGAACTCGGCTTGGCTCGGTCCTCGAGCTTGACTGGCCAGCTCGGCTCGGTTCGGTCAGTGGCTCGGGCCAGTTCGAGCCGAGTTCGAGCCGAGTTCGCTATTGCAGCATTTTCACAAACACCTGGACTGCACCTTCAAAATCTTACTGTATTTGAGACAATAACAATGGTTTTACAGGTATTTTATCAAACACCTTCTAAGTAACATAAATACATACCTTCCTTACCACCAGCCACACTTCTTTGACTCATTTCATCAAACACTTGGTGAGCAACATCAATATCAAGTAACCGAGTCACCAAATTGGTTTAATCTATATTTAATTTGAGTTGTGTTCAATTTGAATCGAGTTGTCAGTTCAAACTCAGCTTGAACTCATTTTTGAGCTTAAAAAATCAGCTTGACTTAGCTCGAACTCAGCTTCAAACCAAGTCGAATCGAACTTTTTCGAGTCAAGTCGAGCAAGCTAACCGAGCTAGCTTGGTCCGTGTACACCTCTAGGTGCAGATATAACATATACATCATGGTGGGGCCCATGAAACTTTCCCACGTAAGTGATACATTCTGAAAGCCTAAAAGGGTAATATTATCTTTTCAAAACAATTATTGAGATATTTTCGTCAACAATATCTAAAAATTTCAGGAAAAGTTACTCATCACATTCAACAGTAAGTGATAAGTGAATGGCTAGTCACTATAAAAACCACCAATTTTAAGTATTTTAAAAATTAAATGTTTAATATCTTTTCTTTACTAAATGATCTGAATTTTCAAAATTGGCAAATTTCAGTGATAAGTCTTGAAATTAAGTGTTACCAAACCATACCTAACTCTGCACCAAATGACAAAAATTCATGTCTTAGGAGTTGGGACTTAATTTTCCTGCATGTGGGGCCTAACATTATCTATAAATGTAATCCACCTTGTCTAAAAGGATCCCTCAACTATATATTTTGGATGCCAAAAGATTCAAGCTCACCATCCAACCATTGGGTGGCCACACCCATCCAATCTCCAAGTCTACATGGTGGGCAAGACATTGAATCAACCTAGTTATTGGTGTTTCACATTTTCACAATAGAGTCACTGTAGAACACAGACTATGGTAAACCCATGCTTCTTTAACCAGCTACATTCGAGATGGTTAAAATGGTCAAGTTGTCCAAAGATAATGGTGCTAGTGGACTATGTGGGGGAATCTGCAATGAATTTGAACTACATGGGGGTACTTGCAATAATTCAAATGAGATTAGATGTGTTTACAATTTTCAGTAACTCTAAGGATGTTTTTATGAATTTTATTTTATTATTTTATTTATTATTTTATTTTATTTTATTTTTTTAAGAAAGGGAGAAAAAAAAGAAAGAAAAAGTTTCGATGAGTATTTTATTTTTGAGAAAAAACTTGTATAGTGTTATGAATGACACACATCTTGAAGTGATGAAGTCCCTTGATATACATTAATACACCGTACTCTGATAGCTTAAGCTTTTAGAGTAAATGGTTGTTTGACATGGTATCAGAGCAGAAGGTCCTATGTTTGATTCGCAAGAGCAGCACATATACCTTGCTAATATATTATTCTCACACGGGGGGTCAGGAAAATCAGGTCCATGTTCCCGTGTGAAGTTCTCACCCCACACTTGCGCGGGGTTGTTGAAGTGATAAAGTCTATTTATATACATCTCCTCAAACGTTTTCCTCCGTGAAAGCCTTACACGAACATCATCTTTAGGAGATCCTCAAGTCATCCTATTACCATTCTTAAGGATCCTGAGAAAATCTCTGCAAAATTATTATTTTTCAAATCCCTGTATATCATGTATCCTATTCTATATATAAAAAATGGCAATCTCACAAAAGGGATATGAAAACGAGTATTTTTACAAAATACATTCTACATACTGTGTTTGAATATGGTATCGGAGCAAAATCATTCCATGGCCGCTTCATCACTGGGAGTTGCAGTGGAGCCATTCGATCATTTCTTTCCTTGGAAAAAAGAATTTTCCATCAGACTTGAGTTCTCTAAATTACCTTCTTAGAATATTTGAAGTTCTGCATGTGCACAAAGGCCACTTTCTAAATCAATGACAATACACTCTTCTTCATCGTACATCAATGGAATGTGCCAAACCACTGCCGAATCATTTATTACGGAACTTTAAATCGTCTAAGAAAGATGGTGACCCGCTCAACAACCCTACTCCATATCGCAGCCTGCGGGTGTGCTTCAATATGCAAAAATGACGAGGCCAGGTAAATTTTTGAGTGTTAACCGCCTGTCGTATTCCTTATATACTAGATGGCTCTCTCACAAAAGAGATGTGAAGAAGAGTATTTTTACAAAAAACACATTCTACAAATTGTGTTTGAATATGGTAGAAGAGCAAAATCGTTCCACGACTGCTTCCTCAGTGGGAGATGCAGTGGAGTCATTTGATCACTTATTTCTTTTAGAAATGAATTTTCCATCAAAGACTTTAAGGTCTTTAAATTACTTTTTTTGGGAATTGAAGTTTTGTTGGATAAAATGTTGAATTAAATAGACTATAAAAATCGAGAACCAAAAAAGGAAAATAAATTTAGAGAAAGAAAAACTTATTGAATTGAGTCGAGGCGTGACTGAGTCACTCGGCTTGAAATCGAATTTGCTCCCCTTGGACAGCGTCCCAAGTGCAACAGGTTTCCAGAGCAATCGACCTCCAGGATACAACGACTATGACCCGGTCCCAGCGGTGCACTCACAGTACACGGGCTCGAACCACTTGTAGTTTAATCCGAAAGTGCTGAGTTGACTCAGCAATGAACTCAGTAACAATGGTAAAACCGTATCAGAGAGAGTTTTATAAGGCAGAGAATTTTCGTATATTGAAACTGGAATCGGAAGTCTTTATATAGACTCCGAAATGGTGCATAAGCACCCTTTACAAAAGGTTAGGTCCGTTGGGTTTAAACTCAACAGGGGCAACCAACCGGAAGGGAAGCATCTCTCTGGTTTAAAAACGAAAAGGTGCAAGTGCGAGTACACTCTCGCACATACAGTCCTGCGAGTACCCATACACACACACCCACGCGAGTACACTTACACCGAAATTCACATGCCCCCTGAAAGGGGCTCAAGCCCTAGGCAAAAAGTCTATCATATAAACAAGAGAATTTCTCTTGTCAAATCCGATGTGGGACAAAACCAACACCTCAAAAACATCAAAATTTAAATGTGGAGGGAAAACATCGAAATTTGAAAATTCAATTTTTTAATATTATTTTAAAATAAATACAACAATCCCCCACATGTTTTAAAATAAAATGCTTTCGGATTAAAGCGAAATAGTTGTGCAATGGTACCGGTGTCACCATAGACTTGAACCGACATTAGAGTAAGCAAGACAGGTCTACAGGAATCAGGTGACACCATAGTCTTGAACCTGAATCCTTTTAATGTAGATCGCAAGTACATGCCACTCACACAACTCTTCCTCTGCAAGTGATTCTGTGGTTCGGTGCGTTTCGGCCATACACCATTACCTGGATTTCATGAGTGCTCTAGAGAATTCGCCTAGATTCTCATAGGAAGTGGCCTCCACCTCCACACCCATATAGGTGAATTCCATCAAGTGTATGCACCAACTGTATACACCACCAAATATATGGCTATGGATCCATTAAGAGTTCTAAAAACTCATCCTTCTGCGTTGCTGCTCGCACTGTACACCATAGAAGGGGCTCATATAACTCAGTGCAATCGTCTACCTCGTGTCTTGTTGTTTACCCATTGAACTTATCTCATGGGATCTCCACTTGTATAGGTTGGGTTACCGACACTGGCAGCTCATATATTAGGCTCAGCCCCATTCCCTTCGATGTATCATTGACTAACTTTTTGGATAGTCCTTTAGTCAGAGGATCTGCTAGATTCTTTTCTGACCTCACAAAGTCAATAGATATGACTCCATCACGCAACATATGTTTCACTATGTTGTGTCTGAGTCTAATATGCCTGCTTTTTCCATTATATATTTTACTTTTTGCTTTCGTTATAGCTGCTTGACAGTCACAATGAATAGACACGGCCGATACAGGCTTTGGCCACAATGGTATATCAGCTAAGAGATTTCTAAGCCATTCAGCTTCTGATCCAGCCTTTTCTAAGGTAATAAACTCGAATTCCATAGTCGACCGAGCAATACATGTCTGCTTGGTGGACTTCCAAGAGACTGTTCCTCCACCCAAAGTGAAGACATATCCACTAGTAGATTTTTTCTCATCTGAATCACTGATCCAGTTAGCATCACTATATCCTTCTAATACAGTAGGATAACCATTATAATGTAAACCATATGTCATATTACCTTTTAGGTATCGCAAAATTCTAGACAATGCATTCCAATGTTCTTTTCCAGGGTTATGTGTATATCTACTTAGCCTTCCTACTGCAAAAGCTATGTCAGGTCTAGTGCAGTTTATTAGATACATGAGGCTACCAATTATTCTGGAATATTCCAATTGAGACACACTATTTTCTGTATTCTTCATGAGAGTCACACTATAATCATAAGGAGTACTGACAGGTAAACAGTCAAAATGGTTAAACTTTCTCAATATCTTCTCAATGTAATGAGATTGTGATAATATAATAACACCATTTTTCCTGGTTACTTCAATACCCAATATTATACTTGCCTCTCCTAAGTCTTTCATGTCAAACTTAGATGACAAGAATTTCTTAGTTGCATTAACTAATTTAATATTAGTTCCAAAAATAAGCATGTCATCAACATAAAGACATATAATAACATAATCATTTCCAGAAATTTTACTATATATACATCTATCTACATCATTTATATGATAACCATTTGATTTTAAAACACCATCAAATTTTTCATGCCATTGTTTAGGAGCCTGTTTTAAACCATATAGTGATTTAATTAGTATACATACTTTATTTTCTTTACCTAATATCTTATAACCCTCAGGTTGCTCTATATATATTTCTTCTTCTAAGTCTCCATTTAGAAAAGCAGTCTTAACATCCATCTGGTGTACCACTAGTTTATATATGGAGGCTATCGCCATTAAGACTCTAATAGTTGTAATCCTAGTTACAGGGGAATATGTATCAAAATAATCTATTCTTTCCTTTTGTTTAAAGCCTTTCGCTACCAACCTAGCCTTAAACTTATCGATAGTTCCATCTGGTTTTAGTTTCTTTCTAAACACCCATTTGCAGCCTATTGGTTTGTTACCAGGTGGTAGGTCTACAAGTTCCCAAGTATTATTAGATATAATAGATTCTAACTCATCATTTATTGCTTCCTTCCAAAAGGTTGCATCTGGAGAGTTAATAGCTTCTATATAAGTTGTAGGATCATCTTCTACTAAGAATGTAAAAAAACCATCTCTTAGGTTAGTTTCTTTTCTAACTCTAATACTTTTTCTTAGTTGTATCTCTTCTACTACTTTCTCGTAAGCATTTTTACTAGTAGACGCAATATCTGATTCATTAACTTTTTCTATTCCTATAGATTTAGATTTCATAGGGAATACGTTCTCAAAGAACTCTGCATCCCTAGCTTCTATAATTGTATTAGGATCTAGAATATTATCCTTAGTTTTTAAAACTAAAAACCTATAGGCCGCACTGTTTTGTGCATACCCTATAAATACACAATCGGTCGTTTTAGGACCTAATTTTCTTTTCTTAGTTTCAGGCAATCCTACTTTAGCAAGACACCCCCACACTTTAATATATTTATAACTAGGAATATGATTCTTCCAAAGTTCATATGGTGTTTGTTCAGAAGATTTAGATGGAATCCTGTTTAGGATATAACAAGCAGACAGAATTGCTTCTCCCCACATATTTGAGGGTAAGCCTGAACTATTTAACATGACATTCATCATTTCTTTTAGAGTTCTGTTCTTACGTTCTGCTATTCCATTTTGTTCTGGTGTATAAGGAGTTGTAGTTTCGTGAATTATTCCATTCTTTTCACATAATTCTCTAAATTGAGAAGATTCATATTCACCTCCTCTATCTGTTCTAAGTCTTTTAATTTTTATATTTAATTGATTTTCAACTTCAATTTTGTATTTAGAAAAAGCATCTAAAGCTTCATCTTTGTTCCTTAATAGATATACTCTAGTGAACCTAGAGTAGTCATCTACAAAAGTTATATAATATCTTTTTCCTCCTCTAGACATGTGATTTCTAAAATCACCTAAATCACTATGTATCAACTCTAATAGAACAGATGATCTTTCTATTTGTTTAAAGGATTTTCTAATAAATTTTGATTCTACACATGTTTCACATTTTTCAAACTCTTCATTAGATATATTAGGTAATAAACCTAATCTTTTCATTTTCTTTAAAGATGCCACATTCACATGACCTAATCTATTATGCCATAGATAAAAAGGTTCAACGATATAAACAGAACTAGATGTTTTCTTATTATCATTGGATACATTTACAATGAATAAACCATCGCTACAGTACCCCTTACCAACAAAGGTTCCATTTTTAGTCATTACAAGCTTATCTGAATCAAATACTAATTTGACACCAGCCTTATTGAGGAGCGAACCAGAGACCAAGTTTCTTCTAATGTCAGGCACATGTAGGACATCATTTAACATTAGAGTCTTTCCAGAAGTGAGTTTCAGAAGTACTTTCCCTTTCCCTACAACTGGAGACGTTCTAGCATTTCCCATGAACACCTGTTCATCATCTCCTGATACTTGGTAGGAGGTAAACATGCTACGATCCTTGCACACGTGTCTAGTTGCACCAGTATCTAGCACCCATTCCAAGTTGTTTACAACGAAGACTTCTGACACCACAGCCACTACTATGTCAGACTCATTGCCTGTTTCTGTAAGATTAGCTTGTGGCTTATCTTTATTTTTCTTAAGCCTGCAGGTTTTAACATGATGCCCAGGCTTTCCACAGTTGTAGCAGTTTCCCTTTTTCTTGAATTGATTGTTTGCATTCTTCTTTTTGAGCCTGCATTCATTTGCATAATGTCCAGGTTTGCCACAGTTATGACAGTTGCCCTTTTTCTTATTATTTGTCCGACATGATTCCACAAGATTCGCTTTTGAATCTATCTCATTTTTATTTCCTTTTTGGTCCCTGATTCTATTGGCCTCCTCTATTCGTATGTGTACGATAGTGCTTTCCAAAGAAACACCGTTCTTCTTATGTTTCATTTTATTTTTATATTCTTTCCAGGAGGGTGGTAACTTTTCTATTAACGCTCCTGACAGAAACACCTCATCCAACTTAATTCCTTCTGTCGATAGTTCGTGAATTAGACTTTGAAAGTCGTGAATCTGATTTGTGACAGATTTATCGTCTGTCATTTCATAGTGAAGGAAATTAACAATTGCATGTTTCTTAGCGCCTGCATCTTCAAATATGTATTTCTTTTCTAAAGCAATCCATATATCTTTAGCAGAGGCGTAAGAAGCATACACATCATATAATTCGTTGGATAAAGAGTTTAGAATATAATTTTTATAATTATTTTCATCTGTTACTTCATTTTGATTTGTTGGATCTATAGTAAATGATTCAGATAAAATGTATGAAACTTTCAGGGTGGTAAGAGCGAACATCAATTTCTGTTTCCACCGTTTAAAGGATTGTCCAGCGAACGGTTCGATTTTGGCTAACTCAGTAGAAGCATTTACTGTTACTGTAGCCATAGTTTATGTAATTCAACACAAAATTCGATTTCAAGATTGTTGGATAAAATGTTGAATTAAATAGACTATAAAAATCGAGAACCAAAAAAGGAAAATAAATTTAGAGAAAGAAAAACTTATTGAATTGAGTCGAGGCGTGACTGAGTCACTCGGCTTGAAATCGAATTTGCTCCCCTTGGACAGCGTCCCAAGTGCAACAGGTTTCCAGAGCAATCGACCTCCAGGATACAACGACTATGACTCGGTCCCAGCGGTGCACTCACAGTACACGGGCTCGAACCACTTGTAGTTTAATCCGAAAGTGCTGAGTTGACTCAACAATGAACTCAGTAACAATGGTAAAACCGTATCAGAGAGAGTTTTATAAGGCAGAGAATTTTCGTATATTGAAACTGGAATCGGAAGTCTTTATATAGACTCCGAAATGGTGCATAAGCACCATTTACAAAAGGTTAGGTCCGTTGGGTTTAAACTCAACAGGGGCGACCAACCGGAAGGGAAGCATCTCTCTGGTTTAAAAATGAAAAGGCGCAAGTGCGAGTACACTCTCGCACATACAGTCCTGCGAGTACCCATACACACACACCCACGCGAGTACACTTACACCGCACTCGCACCCGCGCCCAGCCCAGCCCGTCCCGTCCCGTCGCGTCGCGCACGCGGACGGGGACACGGACTCGGACTCGGCTCGGCTCGGCACGGCACGGCTCGGCTCGGCGCGCGCGCGCGTGTGTGGTTAATGGCATAGATTAGAGCTATTGGCATAGCCCCCCCACAGGACCAAATTCACATGCCCCCTGAAAGGGGCTCAAGCCCTAGGCAAAAAGTCTATCATATAAACAAGAGAATTTCTCTTGTCAAATCCGATGTGGGACAAAACCAACACCTCAAAAACATCAAAATTTAAATGTGGAGGGAAAACACCGAAATTTGAAAATTCAAATTTTTAATATTATTTTAAAACAAATACAACAAGTTTTACCTACGCACAAAAGCCTTTTTTAAATAAAGGACAAGACATTACTAATCTTCTTCGTCGCACATCAATGGAATGTGCCAAATCATTGCCTAATCCTTTATCACTTAACTTTAAATTGTCCAAGTAGAATGGTGAACCATTTGATGACCCTACTCCATATCACCACATTGTGGGTGCTCTTCAATGTGCAATAATCACTGAGCCAGATATTTCTTTGAGTTGGATGGAAAATAGCCAGCAAGGTGGGTCCTCGGTGGTTTTCAACGGTGGACATCATTCCTTGCGGTGTGGTCCTCCTACAATTTGGACCAGCCTGATCTTTGGCCCCTATCCTAAAATGATCTGAAAAACATGGATGGTTAGCCTGGATGAAGCACATGAATCATGGTGGGGCCAACAGTGCACCCCACCCAGTGGACCTTGAGGAAATAGAAGCTCTCAGCTGCTGCGCTTTGCCGTATGCTTTTACACACACACACACACACACACACACACACACATATATATATATATATATATATAATACATACGGATTGAGACTGTACTGACCTTACAGTTTGGGCAAATTACATTGAGAGCTACGTCCAGATATCCCAAGAGTGACCTTCCAACAACTTTTGGATATTATTTCGGATGAAAATGCCCCTGTCTTTGGTTCAAAAGTTGTACAGTTCTGGAGTGAATAAGAAGTTACTTTCTGTTTCAACCCTTGAGAAAGTGATAGATTGACTACTCCCCCTGCCACTAGCCAATGGATGGTGCTTAGTGGTCTGTGGGCCCCACCACCATGTATGTGTTTCATCTATACCGCCGATCCTTCTTGCCATGTCATTTTATGGTTAGGGCCCAAATATCAGCTTGATCTAGTGCTCGTGTGGCGCACATAATAAAAAATAATGGTGACTGTTGAAAATTTCTAGGCTCACTGTGAAATTTGTTAGAAGTGTACATTGCTCATGTCAGGACTTTTTGGGCTCATGGCGAGCTGACTGATAAGGTGGATGGATCGGATCACCCCATTGTGGGCCTTAAGCTATGGTACTAATGGTTTGGTAGAAGAGGAAGTGAACAGTGGATACCACGATCCGTGCAACATGACAACCATGACCCATATAACATGACAACTACGACCCATGCAAACAACGACCCATATGGGCCCACATTGATATATGTGAATAATCTATGCCGCCCTTCCTTTTTGTCGTGTTATTTTAGGGGTAGAGCCCAAATATCAGCTTGATCTGGTGCTCGTGTAGGCTAGAAAATAGAAAATAATAGTGACTGTCGAAACTTTCTAGGCTCACCGTGATGCTTGTTAGAAGTGGATATTGCTCAAGTCAGGACTTTTTGGGCCCACGGTGGGCTAGCCGACAAGGTGGATGGATTGGATCACCCCATTGTGAGGCCTTAAGTTAGGGTACCAATAATTTGGTATAAAAGGAAGTGAACATGTGAAACCATGATTCATGCAACATGATAACCACGACTCATATAATAGGACAACTATGACCCATATGGGCCTACATTGATGTATGTGTATAATCTATGTTGCCCATCCTTTTTGCTGTGTCATTTTATGGTTATGACCCAAATATCATGACAACCATGACCGATATAACATAACAACCATGACCCACGAAAATTATAACCCATATAACATAACAACCACGACCTATATAACATAACAACCATGACCCATATAACATGACAACCACGACTCATATAACATAACAACCACGACCCATATAACATAACAAACACGACTCCATGAGAAACCACGACCCATATAACATGACAACTACGACCATAATTACAATACAATATGAAGAACAGTTCTCTTCAATGGGCACCCAACGAGTTGAAAAACTCTGTTGAGAATGTCTTGTTTGAACCTGACCATAAACTGCCTACAACTTGAGAGAAGGGCATGCTTAAACAAGACATTCTCAACAGAGTTTTTCAGCTTGCTGGGTGCTCGTTGAAGAGAACTGTTCGTCATATTGTATTGTAATTATGGTCATGGTTGTCATGTTATATGGGTCATGATTGTTATGTTATATAAGTCGTGGTCTCTCATGGAGTCGTGGTTGTTATGTTATATGGGTCATGGTTGTTATGTTATATGGGTCATAGTTGTCATGTTATATGGGTCATGGTTGTCATGTTATATGGATCATGGTTGTCATGGATCGTAGTTATTATCATGGGTCGTGGTTCGCATGTGAAATGGGTTGTGGTGTAATGGGTCGTAGTTTTCATGGGTTGTAGTTGTTGTGTTATATGGGTTGTGGTTGTCATGTTATATGATTCGTGGTTCTCATTTTAAGACCAAGGCCTATAAAATGAAGACTAAGACCCATATAGCATGACAACCACTACCCTTAACCTCATGGGTCATAGTTGTCATGTTATATGAGACGTGGTTGTCATGTTATGAAATTGTCGAGTTGTTGGAGTTCTGAAATTGTCTTAAGAATTTTCTGTGGAGGCTGTTGATCTTCTGGAAGATCTTCAATATCCTTGAGGAAAGGGAAGGGATCACCTTTAAAGGAAGAATGCGAGAAGGACTCGATGCCTTCTTCGAATATCTCCTTCATTATTTTGATTGAAAGAACAAAGAAATACATGAATGCTTAAGGTGTTACAATAAGGATTCTAGTTCGGATTAGCTTGTGAAAGTAATTTGAAACCCAAGTACCACTTTTATAGGCTGGTCAACCAATGGTTAATGTTCTTAGGATGCAGTGTGACTATTGATTTTTCGATGCTAGGAATAACGTTTCTCGGAATTACGGGGAAGTAGCGATATTAATGCAATTTTCTTAAAAAGAATGTGGCGTTGATTTTGAAGGGTCGTGGATATGATGAACAATAGCTTGTGGTTGTCATCCACAATGGATCGTGGTTAGGAACCACGACCCAGTGTGTATGACAACCACGACCCAGTGTGTATGACAACCATGACCTTATCATGTGATCGTGGTTCATATACACATTGGATCGTGGTTTTTATCCATGTTGGATCGTAGTTGTCATCCAACATTAAATCGTGGATCGGGGGAAAATTGATTGGTTACTGAAATTAGCTAGCTTACAGTGCTAGAGGGAGGGTGAATAGGACTATACTAAATAAAAAATTAAAGTATTGAAAGAATAAATAAATCAAAACTTAATAAGAGATCTCAATCATAATAGTATTGAGAAATTGATTCAAACTGTGTTCATAGGACAACCTTACACAAAAAACTGAGGTTTTACGTAGGCCAACCTTTCATGAACTAGTAAGGATCAAGATTGCAAACTAGTATAAAAGGAAAAAAATAAATGCAACTATTTATTACAAGCATATATCACATGTACATAAAGATTTATAAACTTTCACCACATGTACATCTCAAAAATCATTCACCACATAAAAACCAGGAATTATAGTGGTTCGGTGTATACTCCAATGTCCTTAAATACCCACACCTACTCCACTCCCAATAATCACAACCCATGTGATATTGGTGTTCACTAAAAATAAAGGTTTTCTTAAGTTCAACTTAAAACCTTTACAGTTGTGATTTTAGAAGGGCTATCATAATCAAAACCCCACACATTAAGATTTTTTAGCTATCTCAGTTAAAACCAATACATGATATTTTCTTGAATATCTCAAATAAATCAAAAATAAAAAGTAAATAACTATCTTCTTCAGAAGACGCTGAATAATGTAGCTTGTAAAACCGCTTCTGTTGATGACGAATGTTCAATGTTCAATGTCCAATAAACAAAATGAAGGATTCTAGGTTCTAAATAGATTTTAGCTTCTTTTTTTTTTTAATTTTTATTTATTTATTTTATTTTTTATACACCCTCCCACACATGCTGGGGTGGAATTTCACCACCTATGGATACTCGACCCTTGACCAGGTGTTGAAACTCTTGAGAATCTACCACCAGAGTAAGAGTAATGATCGACACGGCTAGTTGTTTAAATTTCTTGGGATACTTGTTTGAATTTCTTAGATCTTAAAAGGAAGAACAAGAACTCCCTTTAAAACATATGATTCATAAAAAGAGATCTAGAAATTATAAAATAATAAGTTATTAAAAAGAATTTAAAATACTGTTCTATAGCTTGAAGAAGATAATGACTTTTCTCATTCAAAGTGAAGGCTCTTTGTGGCTTGAATGATGTAATTCAGAGTGAGAAAAGACCTCTATTTATAAGCTAAAAAACTATTCCTTCGACTGGTCTAAGGTCTCTTTTGACTGGTCTAAGAAATAACTAAATTTCAAATTTTAGGCGTAATTGGATCAAACAGTCTTTCGAATGGTCGAGTGGCTTGCTCTATTGGTCGAATGGCCTACTAGACTGGTTAAGGATGCACAAAATGCATTGCTAGACTTCAAGTCGAGCCACCTTCAACTGGTAGAGCACTTTTCTCGCCTGGTCAAGGAACCAACAAATTTTATCTGATTTTCAGTTGAAAACTTAGACTGGTCGAAGTTTTTCCTAGACTGATCGAATCAAAGCTTAGACTAGTCGACCTTAAGCCTAATTAAAGTATAAAAACCCAATTATGTTTGACATTCAAAAGAACCTAAGTCTAAGGTCTTTCTAGGGTCAGATATACCTGAAAACATTGAACATTGAAGTGTATACCTTGTAGCTTGTACTTGAATCGTCAGTTACGTTCATTCGATCTTGTACTTGAAGTAATCTTGTAAATTGATTTTGAAGTAGAAGAAAAGTAGAGCTTGAGTACTTTAGACTTTAAAGTAACCATCTTCATGTTTTTAACTTGGACTTTCCAACTTCATGTATTGAACTTGAAGGTGAACTTTCCATCTTGATTCACTTCATCGCAACCTTGTTTTGTCTGTTGAAATTTGATAAATAAATGTGCTTTATATATCACAACACTTACAATTCACCCCTTTGTTAAATTCACGACAAAACATAACTAAACATACATACAAGTTCAACATTCCTACTTTGCTTGAAATCACATACTCTCCCTCAATATGAGCACAAAATTCTTGCTCCCCCTCAATCAATGCTTCACTACCATGTGTAGATAGAATACCTGTATGTACAAACATATATCTGTATGTACAAACATATCCATTCTAATAAGATATAATCAATCAATTCCAATCATCATACCAATCATATCCATATAAACTCTCCCCCTTTTGTCACAAGTTGACAAAGGAAAGTAGGAATATGAGATAAATGAATAATATAATGGCAATTTAAGCATCATGATTAAGAGTAAAACATGAATAAACATAAAGAGAGCATAATAATATCCAAAAATATCATCCAAGTTATATAACCAACTTAAGCATACTTGTAAAGTTATACAACCCCAAAATCAAAACAAACCAAAACTAGTTGGAACTAGAGGAAGAAGGCGGTGGAACAGATGGGTCAATTTGGTGAAGGCCCTTCATTATGCAATGAAAATATTTTTGCATAGATTTTATTGAAGATCGAAGATTTTCAGTTAGATTGTCCTAAGATACTTTCAAAGCATCCACCTTGTCTTCTAGAGAGCGAAGGTGATCATCGAATTGAGATGGTTGAAAGTCGGGATCCGCCTCTGAAATTGCGGTGATGACCGCTTTAGTTGAAGTAGGAATATGCCAATATGTC
The DNA here is from genome assembly GCA_037074715.1 of Magnolia kwangsiensis. Taxonomy (NCBI): domain Eukaryota; kingdom Viridiplantae; phylum Streptophyta; class Magnoliopsida; order Magnoliales; family Magnoliaceae; genus Magnolia; species Magnolia kwangsiensis. The sequence continues at coordinate 80,294,244 of CM073589.1, read as the reverse complement.
CTAGAGGGGGGGGGGGGGGGGGGTGAATAGGACTTTTTAATAATTTATGACACTTTTAAAATCCTATCACTCTAATCCTAATAGTAAGCATGCATTAGGATTACTTCAGAGTAACTATACTGGCTTCCAAGCCTAGTAGAGGATCCAATCATAAAACTATTTGAGGGATAAAAAAAATGCATATCAGTTTATGATAGATGTGACTGTGCATGTGTGAGATGTGATAATCAAGTATGAAAGCATTTAAAGACATCACACAAGCAAGACAATAGGAATCTCAAACACAGTCATTTTTATAATGGTTTGGCTAGTCTACTCCACTTTCGGCGGACGCACTCAACCCTTGAGTGTATTGGATCTCACTAAAAGAAGTTTCACAACAGGTTCACCTCAAATCGGAGGTTTTAAATTAGGTTCAACTCTAACCAGTACAACCTACACTTAGGCTGACATAATGTTTCTACACGACACTGTTTATACTCCCATGAGCAAGGGTCAACACATAACACCCGACATTTAGGCCCCACTGGCCAAGGATCTACACAAGGAACCTAATAGAGGTTTCACAACAGGTTCACCTCTAACCAGTTTATGCTCTCCACAGGGCAAGGGTCTTCTTAAAGCACCCCCATGTACACTCCCGCCGGAGGCCTCCTACAACGACTTGAAAGGGGTGAGAAACACCTTAGACCCAATCCTACAAAGAAATGATTACAAGGGTCCTCTAGACTCTAATGACTTACAGATAAGTAGACGAGCCCCATTCAGTGCGTTGTTGAAGATCTCCTCCTTTAATGATGAAGAATCTTCTACTTCCTTGAACCACAACTCAGAAGATGTACCAATACATGACGACGGGTTAGGTTAAGGTTATAATAGAATCCTACTCTATTAAATGTTTTCCTATAAGAGAGATAGAGTGATTCCAACCATCTATACATTTAAGGCATCCCGGCTTAATAATTTTTCATTAAGGTGGTAGCTGAAGGATCCTTGAATGCAGAAGTTCATTCCCCAATCCACTCTATTGAATGTCAATGATGAGGGTGGATTGGAGGATAAACTCCCATGAGAGAAAAGAATTAGGGTATATGATCTAGGGTTAAACACACAAAAGTACTCTCTATTTTCTCTATCCAACAACCAAGGGTAAGCTCTTATTAAATAGGCAAAAGGTTCTAAAGGATATAAAACGATCACATTTTTGACAGAGTTTGATATCATCGAGTATGGTTAATATCATCGAGCACATACTTTCGATAGCATCGACTTGCTGATCGATGATACGAACTCAAAAGTCAAATGCTCTTAAAACCTTTTGCCAGCTGGTCGAGGAAATAGAATATGCGTCGATGTCATCGGATTTCGAATTCTGATTTCAATGACACGAGGTTCGATTCCTCGACATTTGAAAATGTGAGAGACTTGCCTTTGAGGATTTTCAGGAAAAAGATATGATCGAGCATCACTCGATATTATCAAAATTTGAATTTCGATGATATTGAGGGTAGTGTCGATTCATCGATAATTCTAAGAAATTTTTCTATAGGCTTGCTGGACAGTTCGTGTCCATCTTTGATGATATCGACCATGCCTCGATTTGATTGAAATTTGAATATCAATTTTATCGAGTGACCCTCGATTTGAGGAAAACGATCCTGAAAAACTTGCTGGATATAAATGTGTCCTAATCCGATATCATCGAGGTTTGAATTCTGAGGATATCGAGAAGATCTTCGATATATAGAAGATTACATGATTTGCCTTAGCAGAGCTTTGGACACAACAGACTTGATGTTGATTTTATCGAGTCTACTCAATGAACTCGAGATTCAAATTTTGATAATATCGAAACCTCTATTGATACATCGATAATTCTGTCCATAGATTTTTCTGGTTGCTGGACAACTTATGTCCTCATTTTGATAATATCGAGTGTGCTTGGAGGACATCGACAACAGTGTTCGATTGCATCGAACCACTTATCGATAAATCGACAAAGGCAGAAAACTTAAAGATTTTTCTGAGTTTGAGAAAAATTTTTCTAGCCATAATTCCTTAGGGTGATATGTCTAATTTTAAGGAGTTTAAGTACCTGGTGTTTTGGGACATGAGATGTGAGGCTAAGATTTACCTGTGGTGAGTTCTGACACACATCTGGTTGAGGCAGAGCTTGATCAATCTTCCTATGGGGCTCTTCCGTCTAGCTGACTCAACGCTCACGCTAATTGATAAACCAGGGCACTTTCAATCTCCCCCTTTGTTAATTACGTGACAAAACACAAAAACACCCTAGAACAACGTCTAGACAAGCACCCTAAATTGTGTGTAAATGAACTTTGTACAATTTTACAATTTTATCTAGTTTGCACATACACACACTAGTAACTGCTCCCCCTAACAGCAATCTCCCCCTGTTTCCTTATAGCTGCTCCCCCTAACACCTGCACCACCATTTCCAAACAGATACACACAATTTTTCGTCGGGGTGTGGATTTGTTCTCTCCCTTTTTGTCAGTCATTGGAAAAAGATAACGTAACAGTTGATATTGACTGAAGTTTAGATAATATGAGAGAACCAAAAGTCAGGGAGCATAAGCACAGTAGATAGATTTACACGATCATTTCATTTCAGAAAACATATATGCTTACCTGGACAAGAAGAGCAGTGAATAGTAGGTAATATGAAAATAAAGAGCAAGCATCACATGCATAGTTGATAAAAACTAGATAAACCAGGGAGAATAGGGAGTTGCAAAATACAACAGTAAGATATATTAGGTGTAATTAGCCATAGCCCAACATTTCTAAAAGTGTATACTGCCCAAGATTGACAGAAGTATAACATTCATCCAAACCAAAAGAAATATCAAGCCTGTCTATGGGCACCCAAAAACAGAGTATATTCCTCACTTAGAGGATATCACACCCAAAAAAAACTTGTCAAACTCTGTAAGTTAGTAATGTATCACACACATATATATGAGCGTAGGGCATTCAAAAAGATATTTATGCCCTAAGCATTTCAGGGAGACTCCAGGGATGTGATGACAGGAAGGACGTACTATAGACAACGAAAGCCTTTATTGTGCTGGTAAGGAATCCAGAATTTGTTTTGTAGCATGTTGTAGAGTCATCAGCATGTGTCTGATCTCTGAAAGACATGCTTTGCAGTCATCGAGCCATTTCATCATGTGAGATTGTCCATCTAAAAGGTCTTGTACAATGTCTCGTTTTGTGACTACCTGAATGATATTAACTGAGTCAGGGTTGTGCACAGGATTGCCCTTGCCTGAGGTTGGATTGGTTTTTCCCCCACGAAACACGTTGTCACTGATATTCAGATTACAGATGTCTTCGTAATTAAACCAGACACATGGGTGTGGGAGATCATTAGTAGGAGGCAACCCAATTTATCATGACAGCTTGGACATAAGACATGGGAATGGAATTGTAGTGATGGATGCGTTTGTAGACACACAAATTAATTGTTGTAGAATGAGAGTGGGTAGGCACACATGACTATCTAGATAAACATCATACAAAATATTGAGAATGTATGGAGAAAGCTTGTTGCTAGAGACTTCACAGGGATAGACATTTGTGCTGAAGATATTGTGAAGAATTTTATATGCAAGATTGAGATGCTTAACTTGAAGAACATTCTTTACATTTCTGGGTATTGTAGCATCGTTACATAGCGCTCGAGTAACTTCTCCCTATACACCAAGACCATTCATATTTCATTCTGATACAGGTATCCTAGTGACTTCTACACCAATCAGATGACTTATCAGTTTAGGGGTGATGTGCTTAGTCTGATTTATGAGAACAACTGAAATGATTGGAGGATTATTTTCAACGTTATAAATGAAGTTCAGAGACTGATGCACAAGATTATGCTGAAATCCTCCACCAAAATTCATCATATTGCCCCACCTAATTAGTTCTAAGAGATTGATGATCCCAAAGGGTTCAATGCACTTCCTATGAATTGCTTATTTTGCCACAAAGTTTAAGTTGAAAAATGGAGATGAGGTAGTTGCATTCTTCTTAACTTTCTTGGTCTCAGTTGAGGAATGTTATGGAAGAACTAGTCCTTTGTCATTTGACACTTCTACTTCAGATGAAAGAATCTAACAAAAAAAAATTATTCTGAGAGATGCAATGCTAGACTGAGATCAACAAGTGAGTCTCTTTTTCCGTTCTTTTGACTTTAATTGGGCAGTAACCTTCGATATCATCGACCATAGGTTCGATGATATCGATATACCCTATTTGATATTTTCAATGAAGAATTAGAGGGAGGATTAACTGACCCAACATTTCAGCTGCTCGAGAGGTCGTCGATGGTATCGATTCTTAGTCAATGTAATCGAAACGGTCACATGATGTATCGACAGACATATCGAAGGTGAATGTTTTCAATTTTCATCATTCTTTCATGTATACTTTAGTATATCTATGAAACAAATAGTATACATGGCAAAATTTTGTACGAGCATTGTACAAACCAAATTTATAAACATTAGAATGTTTATATACAAAAAGATTAAGGTAGGAAACCTCAAATATATCATTAAAAGTTCAGCAAAAATGAAACTTTTCAGCAACTATCCAGATCTAGATGCATGACCTGGACTTGTTTTTCCATGCTTAATGTTTCTAGGCATAGGGGTCAGCCATTCCTTTACCTTTAATGACATAGTGGTGGTTATTTGTGCGAGAACCCTTCATCACTGATTTTCCTGAAAGGTCTAAGATCTCGCATTTTTCTTTGTTGAATGTAACCACATGCTCATTGTCACATATTTGAGAAATGCTTAAAAGATTATGTGTTAATCCTTTTATGAAAAAGGCATTCTCATTTTTGAGCAAATTTTTTCCTTTAATAATTCCTTGTCCAATTACCTTAGCGGTGCTTCCATCTTCATAGGTGACTATTCCATCATTAAGATCTGAATAATTTGAAAGGAGAGATTTATCACCTGTGACATGTCTTGAGTATCCGGTATCCAGGTACCACTTATATCATTGCCTGTTATATGATTTGAATGAGTAATAAGGCAATTCTTCTTTTATTTTGCTACCCATTTTGTGACAGGATTTTTGACCATGGTAGATTTAGTTTCTTTAATTAAATTGGGCAACTGAATCATGTTTTCTTGTCTTACAAATTCATTTATTTTCTTGTTTAAATCAACCACCTGCTTTAATAAATCCTTCATTCTATCAGTCATCCTGGGTGATGATGGATGTGTATTTCCTCTATCCATATTCCTAAGAGGACTCCTCACATTTTGTTTTTTGGGTGGTCTGATTTTACTAGCATGCTTTTGACTAGAGTTGGGTTGTGTCCTCTTAGAAAATACAAATTCAAACTCATAACGACCTGAATCACCACACGAATGGCAAACAGGAGTAAGCTGAGTTTTACTTCTTAAGACAACATATTATTCTTTAAACTTATCATATCCTAAGCCGCTCTTTCCTTGTCTTCCCATCCCTAATAGTTTTTCTAATTTCTTGCCGCTCTGGGAAAACTTATAGTTTATCTTAGCAAGTTTTTTGGATTCTTCTAATTTAAACAGGAGTGTGTGATTTTCATTTTGAATGAGCATGTTTTTATCTTTTAATAACTTAACCTGTTTGTTTAGTTTATTAGACTCGGATTTAAGGAAGGTATTAATTCTCTCTAATTTATCATTATCTGAATGATATTGCTGTAGATCATTAATTAGATGTGTATTAATATCCAAAGTTTTATCCAAATCTTTTTGCAACAATTCATTTTTATTTTCAGACATTCTAAGTCTTTTAAGGATGTTGATGCTATGAATATAGAGTTGATTGTAAGCATCCTGTAGTTTGTCTTGTTCTTCTTCTTCCTTCTCAGTTTTCTAATTATCTGATGGAAATGATTCATTTGTTTGCAGTTCTTTCACATTCTCGATTTCAGTGGGAATGGTTGAGGTAGTGAAGACCATAAGAATTTTCAGAGATTTTTGGTCTCCATCACTCTTTAAGTTACTAGATTCTGAGTTTGACTCTTCTGTATCATCCCATGTGGTAGTTATTGCCTTTCCCTTAGTTTTTCAATTTAGGTATTCAGTAGACAGATGTCCAAACTTTTGACAGGTATAACATTGTGGTTCCTTGGACTTTTTGCTAGATTTATCTGTGAAATGTTTGTTGTTCATCTGTCTTCCTTTAAATGAACGGCCACGATTTTTCTGAAAGAATTTTTTAAATCGTTGAGCCAATAGAGCCTCTTCCTCATATTCATTTTCTCTTTCACTTTCAATGTCCTCAGTTGTTGTATTCTTTGAGGTTTTGAGGACTGTAGTTTTGGAATTTGGGGTTTGTTTGAAGTGTAGTTCTAAGGTTTGTAGGGAACCTACTAGTTCTTCTACTTTCATTTCATGTATGTTTCTACACTCCTCAATGGTTGTTACTTTAGGATTAAACCGTTCTGATAATGATCTTAGATTTTTGGGATTGGAACTATCTCACCTAATACACCCATGAAGTTGCAAATGATGTTTAGTTTCGTGAAAAACTTCATGAAGGTCTCATGCTCTCCATTCTGAGACTTTTAAACTGTGAAGTTAGGAGTTGCAGTTTGGATCTCTTTACAGTACTTGTTCCTTCATGAGTTGTTTCCAACAAATCCCATGCTTCTTTGGCTATCCCACACATACTGAATTGATTGAAAATATCTTGGGACACAGCACAGTAGATAACATTCATAGCTTTAGCTTCAGATGTTTATTTTTCTTTATCGAATGCTGTCCACATTTCTTTGGATTTCGATTTGGTGATAGCTGTGCCATTTTCAAGTACTATTTGTTCAGTTGGTGGTATGTATCCTCTTTCAACAATGTCTCAAACATCATGATCCAAAGATCTCAGAAAGTAATGCATTCTAGCCTTCCAGTATGCACAGTTTGATCCATCAGACACTGGAGGTCTAGTGACCGATGAGCCCTCTCCTTTGGCCATATTATCAACTTTAGTCAAGATCACTCTTTAGGCGATGAACCCTTAAGAGAGACCTGCTCTGATACCAATTGAAATTGCAGTGATGACTGCTTTAGTTGAAGTAGGAATATACCACAATATGTTTGAGAGGGGGGTGAATAGGACTTTTTAATAATTTATGACACTTTAAAATCCTATCACTTTAATCCTAATAGTAAGCATGCATTAGGATTACTTCAGAGTAACTCTACTAGCTTCTAAGCCTAGTAGAGGATCCAATCATAAAACTATTTGAAGGATAAAAAAAATGTATATTTGTTTATGATGGATGTGACTGTGCATGTGTGAGATGTGATAATCAAGTATGAAAGCATTTAAAGACATCAAATAAACAAACAATAACAATCTCAAATATAGTCATTTTTATAGTGGTTCGACTACTTGTCTACTCCACTTTCGGTGGACGCACTCAACCCTTGAGTGTATTGGAACTCACTAAAGGAGGTTTCACAACAGGTTCAACTCAAACCGGAGGTTTTAAATCAAGTTCACCTTTAACCAGTACAACCTATACTTAGGCTGAAACAATGTGTCTACATGACACTGTTTATGCTCCTATAAGTAATGGTCAACACATAACACCCGACTTTTAGACCCCACTGGCCAAGGATCCACATAAGGAACCTAATGGAGTTTCATAACAGGTTCACCTATAACCGGAGGTTTTAAATAGGTTCAATTCTAACCAGTTTATGCTCTCCACAGAGCAAGGGTCCTCTCAAAACACCCCTACGTATACTCCCGCCGGAAGCCTCCTACAAGAACTTGAAAGGGGTGAGAAACACCTTACACCCAATCCTACAAAGGAATGATCACAAGGGTCCTCTAAACTCTAATGACTTACAGATAAGTAGACAAGCCCAATTCAGTGTGTTGTTGAAGATCTCCTCCTTTGATGACGAAGAATCTTCTGCTTCCTTAAATTGTAACTCAGAAGATGTACTAATACATGACGATGGGTTGGGTCAGGGTTTTAATGGAATCTTACTCTATTTAATGTTTTCCTATAAGAGAGATAGAGCGATTCCAACCATTTATGCATTTAAGGCATCTCGACTTAATGATTTTTCATTAAGGTGGTAGCTGAAGGATCCTTGAATGTGGAAGTTCATTCCCCAATCCACTCTATTGAATGTTAATGATGAGGGTGGATTAGAGGATAAACTCCCATGAGAGAAAAGGCTTAGGGTTTATGATCTAGGGTTAAACACCTAAAAGCACTCTCTATTTTCTCTATCCAACAACCAAGGACAAGCTCTCATTAAATAGGCAAAAGGTTCCAATGGATATAAAATAGTCGCATTTCTGACAGAGTTTGATACCATCAAGCAGGGTCGATATCATCGAGCGTATACTCTCGATAACATCGACTTGCTGCTCAATAACCCGAAATCAAAAGTCAAATGCTTTTAAAACCTTTTTCCAACTGGTCAAGGAAATTGAACATTTGTCGATGTCATCAAATTTTAAACTCTGATTTCATCGATACGAGGTTCGATTCCTCAACATTTAAAAATGTGAGAGACTTGCCTTTTAGGATTTTTAGGAAAAAGATATGATCGAGCATCACTCGATATCATCGAAATTTAAATTTTGATGATATCAAGGGCAGTGTCGATTCATCGATAATTCTAAGGAATTTTCCTATAAGCTTGCTGGACAATTTGTGTCCATATTCGATGATATCGACCATGCCTCAATATGATTAAAAATTGAATATTGATTTTATCGAGTGACCCTCGATTCGAGAAAAACGATCCTGAAAAACTTGCTTGATATAAATGTGTCCTAATTTGATATCATAAAAGGGCTTTCGATATCACCAAGATTTGAATTCTGAGGATATCGAGAAGATCTTCAATATATCGAAGATTACATGATTTTCCTTTATAGAGCTTTGGACACAATAGACCTAATGTTGATTTTATCAAGTCTACTCGATGAACTCGAGATTCAAATTTCGATGATATCGAAACCTCTATCGATGCATCGATAATTCTGTCTAGAGATTTTCGTGGTTGCTGGACAACTTATGTCCTCATTTCGATAATATCGAGTGAGCTTTGAGGACATCGACAATAGTGTTTGGTTGCATTGAACCACTTGTCGATAAATCGATAAAGGCAGAAAACTTAGAGATTTTTCTGAGTTTGAGAAAAAGTTTTCTAGCTATAGGAACCCACTTCATTGTAGTCCTAGGTTTAGGAGTACCATTGATTTTTCTCAGTTTATAAGAGTTGAAATATCTTTGTTTGTCAACTCTGATAACATTCGAGTTAGATTTGAGAAGCTCTTTGAGTAAGTCCACTATTTTTTCAGCTAAAGGGTTAAGACTTAGATTTCTAAAGCTGATGTTATTAGACTTGACTTTAGAAGCTTGAAAAGGTTTTGAATTTTTGAAATTGTTTTGGTTATTTCTCAAGTTCTTACCTTTTGAGTTCGAGGACTCTCCTTTTACAAAAATAGGAGATATATTCTTATTTTTCAGTAAAGCATTTTTAATATAGCCCAGACTCGATCTATCGCCACATTTTCTGGAAGCGGTTAATAACTTTTCTAGCTTAGGGTCTCCATGGGCATATTTCCAAGTGTCCTTAGAACTCAATAAAGAAGAGACTTCGAGTTTTAACTTCTCATTTTCTATTTTGAACTTTTCAAATTCAGAATTTTGAAAACTTAAATCAAGTTTTATTTTTTCATAGCAATTAGAAAAATGAGATTTTTTCAAAATAACTACGAGGCCCGTATCCTATACCGTACTGTTCCATAAGCTTCCACGGTCCTCCCAGTTAAATTTCTACGACCTGCGACGTGCAGATAACATTTGCACGCATCCCTGAGTCATATCCCATATTCCAGAGTCGACTCAACCTGATACTTGCACCTTAACAACCGTGTTGTCGCCACGGTTCCGATGCCACGTCTCGCATGCCGAGGCGATACCCAGGCTAGGAGTTGTGGGCCTGAGAATAAATCGAGGAAACACCGCGGGTAATGTATGCGCTATTTCTACGAAGATTCCTGGTTGAGAGAATGAAATCTTTTCCCATACCCCCCTCTTTCCACCAAGTCAACCAAGACCTCACCTCTCCCATACCTTTCATGCCAACAAGGCAATGCTACCCATACCCCATCTCATCTCATGCCCAAAAAGTCAATTAGTCCCATCCCTCACCCATACACTCCATGTCATCTATCCTTACAACTCCCATCACTCTTTTATTTTTCTCTTCACCCCATTCAAGCAATTCCCAAAGGAGGAAACGTCCATGGCTTCCAAGGAGAAAAAGAGAGGAGCTAGTGTGGCCCACCTTCCTATCTCCCATCTCCACCATTCAAAGTCCATCTCAACCATTGAAATTGTCCCCTCAGAGCTCTAGGATGCATTGGCGAAAGAAGGAAGTGGAGATCTAACGGTTGGTTTTTTAGTTTTGTTTGTGTGGGTTTGATCATTTTAGGGCCCACATGATTTGGGATCCATTTCACGTTTGTAAGCAAGAGGGGCCCATAGTGGCAGGGTCCCTCTATCTCACCGATCTCTCTCTCTCTCTCTCACTCTCTCTCTTTTTCCTTTTCTTTCATGGTGATGATGATGATGAGGTGTGCGGCCCACCATGATGTTCACATCTATTCCGTCTACCGGTGGACCCCATCCATGTGGAACGCACCTTAATGTTAATATGATATCCACTCCGTCCATCTATCCAAAATGGTGGAACCCAACATGATTTATGAATTTTATCAATTCCGTCCAAGTGTTTTATCCAAGGGCAGTCTAGTCCCTGGACGTGGACTGGACCCCACATGAAGTATATGTTTTGTATCCACAACGTCCAGTGGTCTGGATGGTGGGGACCACCTCTATGATGTATCTGTAATACGCACCGTCCATCTGGACGGTGCTGTGAAGGGTGTCATTATGTATGTGTTTTTCCCACACGTCCAACCATGTCGACGGTGAATCCCACCATGAGGAATATGTGATATCCCACACCGTCCATTTATTGTTGGTGGGTCCCACACGTGTGGACTCACCTGGCATATATGTTTTATCCAGACCTTTTATATCATGGTGGGTCCCATGCAGCAGGTAGCTGTTGCTGCCCAATGACGTCAGCAAGCTAGATGGGCCTTGACCATGATGTATGGTTTACATCCACACCGTCCATATCACGGTGGACCTCACCATGATGTACGTGTGGATCCTCACTGTCCATTGCTTGGACGGTGGGCCACATTAATGTATGTAATTTATCCAGCTATCCATCCATCTGGACGCTGGTGTTTCTTTTTTTTTTTTTAAATAAATAATAATAAAGTATATTATATTATATGATATATTTCACACACACACACACACACACACACACACACACACACACACACACACACACACATATATATATATATATATATGTAGGTGGTGGGCCCCATGTGGGACCCACCTGCTGGACGAATAGGCTAGGATGCCTCACACCAGCTATTTAACTAACGCACTGATGTCAGTAAGTTTTGTGGGTCCCACACAATGTATGTGATTCATCTGTACTGTTCAAATGGTGGGACCCATCTACTGTGATGATGTCAGCAAGTTCTGTGGGTCCCACACGATGTATGTGATTCATCTGTACTGTTCAAACGGTGGGACCTATTTGCCGTGATGAGGTCAGCAGTTCTATGGGTTCCACATGATGTATGTGATTCATCTGTACCGTTCAAACGATGGGACCCATTTACTGTGATGACGTCAATAAGTTCTGTGGGTCCCACACGATGTATGTGATTCATCGGTACCATTCAAACGGTGGGACCCATCTGCTGTGATGATGTCAGCAAGTTCTATGGGTCCCACATGATGTATGTGATTCATCTATACTGTTCAAACGGTGGGACCCATCTGCTGTGATGATGTCAGCAAGTTCTGTGGGTCTCACACGATGTATGTGATTCATCTCTACCATTCAAACGGTGGGACCCATTTGCTATGATGACGTAAGCAAGTTCTGTGGGTCCTTGTAACGTCTCAGATTTTTTCCAACTTGGAGATGGACGTCCTTAGGCAATGGGTCTATCATAACACCTTATCGATTTCTCAAAACTCAATCCCAAAGTCTCAAATCCCCTTTCCAACCCATCTCTTTTAAAAATCTCACCTTTCACCACCTTATTCTTCACAATTTTCTAAGTACTTTCATATTAGACACAAATCATAAAGTTTGAATGATGAAAAATAATAATTAAACTAAAATTTACTACAAATAGTAAAAAATACAAATAAAATAGACTTAAACCAATAACATGATGGAATCTCACAAAATAACTAGGTTATGTGGATAGCTTAGCTTCTCCTACCTAAAACAGATATATTGCACATCGAATAACTCATTCCAATTTGCAAGATACACTTATTTCAAGAATCGAGTGGCAGAATCACCACCAGGACCACCGCCGGTGCACCAAATTTTGGTGGACCCTCGCTGAAATTTTTTACGTTTCTTGACCGACTTAAAAAAGTCCTCAATATGACTCCGATTTAGGTGATTCAAAAGCCAGATTGAAGCTTGATAAGTCTAGTTTCATATAAAAATAAGTAAAAATAAAATAAAAATTTTAATATAGTTAAATCTAGGTTGATGTGACAACTATCCAAAAATTCTTCGTTCGGACAGCTGCTAATTTCAGAATTTTTAGAATTTTTCTAAAATATGAAATGTAATAAAATTTGGTGAAAATAAAGTAGACTTCATTATGAACCATTAAAAAAATAATTAAAATAATATACTAACTAGAAGTGCCAAAAAGGGACATAGAACTATCCTTAGACCTTATTCTATCATAATTAGGGCAGAATTTAGTTAAGTACTAAACTAAATAATTGGTAAATTTAACTTGAACTACCATTTTCATAAATGGAAAGACCCAAAATCATTAATACCATAGACTTAACATCCCTTAAAAACTTAGGAGAAATCCCAAGAGCCTATCGCTCTCAGGACTGCATTGAAACCCCGTATCGGACTTAGATCGCATGTTGAAAGTCTGATGACCAGAAACTATAGGGTTATGTCCACCTCACTGGGCTTGACAATCATCGTGGGAATCGAGCCCAGCCAGTGTCCCAAAACGCACAACTTAAGCCTTGAGTAAAGCGTGTGAGAAACACGAATATTTTCAGAAAATATATTGAAACTTAAGTGAATTAGGCCATTCGCTTATGCATGAAATTAAGTATTCTGGACTGTCTATTTTTGACCAAACTTCACCAATGGGAAAAAGAAATTTCCCTGCACATCCGTATACTCGTGGCCCGATCAAGTAAGTACAACCATTGATCTAACATGGGTCCTCCACGGTTTATTAGCTAATCTGACCGCACCAAAATTCATATCATGGCATAGATCCATTGTTAGGGAACTTACCCTGCGATGTATGTGAGTTGTGGACCTTTTTATGGGCCCTGTTTGTCTAAAATAGTCACCCTTTGGATAGAAACCAAGTATACCATGGCCCTGGGGCCATTTGCATCACTATAGGACCTATAAATAGCCTCCCACACACCCTCTCTCTCTCATATACGAATTTCTCCAAACCCTCTCTCTCCCATATACGAATTATTTGATGGTCATTTCTCACTCTGAATTACATCATTCAAGCCACAAAGAGCCTTCACTTTAAGAGAGACAAGTCTCTATCTTCTTCAAGCTATAGAAAGGTATTTTAAATTCTTTTTAATAGTTTATTGTTTTGTAATTTCTAGATCTCTTTTTATGAATCATATGTTTTAAAGGGAGTTCTTGTTCTTCCTTTTGAGATCTAAGAAATTCAAACAATTAACACGAGTTTGAATTAAGCTAAAATCTATTTAGAACCTAGAATCCTTCATTTTGGTTATTGACATTGAACATTGAACATTCGTCATCAACCAAAGCAGTTTTATAGGCTACATTAATGAGCTAATAAAAACCAAGTACAAAATGCATTAGTAGTGGAAAGAACCATCAAGATTCTTATAATTAGGGATTTATGTCGGTCCAAGAGACAACCACGAGTAAGAATATTAGCTTTGAAAACAAAACAATGAGCTAAAAACCATGGATATCTGGCTTCATGGTAAGATGATTTGGATAGTCCAGCTAATTTTCACCAACAGAGATAGCTGTCAGTCCAAAAATACTATAGGGCCAATACATTTTTTTTCTTTTGTTAAGCAATGAATGTCCCACTTGAAAGGAATTTGATTACATTATATTTGTATTTGCAATGTGCAAATTGGAGATTTCTGATATGGTTAGCCATAACAAAGCATTTTTCTATTTACCCTCAGGCCATGATGAATGTTCATTTCTCACCAACAACTCCATATCTCTTTCTACTGAATCACTCATTGCATATATGGACAGCAGGGTTAAAATAACATTTTTATACAAGCGCTTTCTAAAATTTCTAAGTGGGATGGGAAGTTCTTAAAAAAAATTCATATATGGGAGAGAGAGGGTGTGTGGGAGGCTATTTATAGGTCCTATAGTGATGCAAATGGCCCCAGGGCCATGGTATACTTGGTTTCTATCCAAAGGGCGACTATTTTAGACAAACAGGGCCCATATAGAAATTCTAAGGTGGTGTGAAAGATAGTGTTTCACAACTATAAATAGGAGTCCCTAGGACATCCCAAACCATCTTTTAGGGTTTAAGGAGTGGAGACAAAGGGTGGAGAAGCCTCCTAAGAGTTTTTTTTCTTCTTCCTTAGTTTATTTTCATGTTTTATTTAAGAGGTTTTGGTTTAATCATGTTTATAGTTAACTAAACTTCTTAGCTAGCTAAGAGGTGAAGCTTGTAGCGTGTTAAGATGTTTATCTTGCTTTGATTCTTATTTATGTTGAACTTCATTGAATTCTAGTTTGATATTAAAGAAATATTTTCATCTTTCTATGATTTATTGTAACTCAAATTACAATAGATTCTGTGATAACTTTGGATGAGTATGCCATACTAATGTGCCTTGGATGATCCACATCTCCGGGTCAGGCGTTGATGAGCACATTGAACTATCCATCTGGCTGAGAGCCCTCACAGCCCAGATCTTATCAACGTCTATGAATGATAAATCATAGATCGAACTGCTGAATCGAAAAAATTGGGTGTTATCCTATACCTTTATATTGGCTAAGGTAACGAATTGGAGATAAGCGGACTCGAACCGCTGACATTTGCCACAGGGTTGAGGTTGTGAGATTGGTAAATCCTGTTGTTCACCATTGTCTCCTGGGCATGGTAGGGTGATGGAATCCCTTCCAATCATCATAATCTATTGAAAATTGGGTTAATGAAAAGTTCATATTTGATTTAAATTGCTCTATCTTCTAATTGGATAGGATATGACTCTAATTCCAATTGTGTTCCTTGAATCAAGTAAGGTAGCATATTGATAGCTGCAAGTGGATCCACGACACCCTAGTTCCCATCTTTAAATTCATAAGTTTTAATCAACATTATTCACACTCACTTTCAATTATTTCAAAATTCAGATTTATATCTCCTTCTAGTTCTAGTTCTAGTTATTTTCAGAATACGTACAAGTTTAGTCCCCGTGGATTTGACCTTGGTCTTACTGAGTTATTACTACATCGCAACCCTACACTTGGGGTTATGAACAAGTTTTGGTGCTGTTACCGGGGACTACAGCTGCATTTTTTGGAATTAATTGGTATTAGAATTAGGTTAAGATTAGGGTTAACTTTTTTGCTTTGCTTTTAGGTTAGGATTTTTTTCTCTGAAATTGTTTTTAGAAACTAACATTGTTTTATGTTTTGTAGGATCTTAACATAGTAACTCCAATCTGGTAACCTCTTTCCAATTCTCTCTTTCTTTTCTACATTTCTTACTTACTTTAGTTTCCTTTCTTCTTAAGTTTAATTTGGTTTAGTTACTTGAAGGCTGAGAGTGTTTCATGCTCAAGTGGGTCCATGATAACACTCTATGTCTCTTGAATGACGGAGGATTAGTAGAAGGGTTACCTATCCATCGCAGGATTAGACACTACTTGAGACCCTCTGAGTTAATAGAAGTGATGCTTGCAAATCAACTTCAACCTCCAGTTGAGGAAGTTCAAGATGAAAAAAAAGTGCATAATGCACCCCCACCTCGTACTCTATGAGATTATTTACAACCGGCGGGGTGAGTACACCTTCCTACATGTTATTTCCATTAAATGCAAGAACTATGAATGTTAAACCGGGGGTGATTCAACTCCTTAAGTTTCATGGACTAAAATATAAAAATCCATACTTGCATATGAAAGAATTTGATGTGATAATATCCACATTACACTTCCCAAACATGTCTGAGGATACGGTAAAACTGAAATTATTTCCTTTCACTTTGAAAGAAAAGGCCAAGTCATCATTACATTTCTTAAGACCATGGTCCATTGGTACCCGAGATAAGATGATAGGGGAGTTCCTTAAAAAGTTCATCCCATATCACAAAATGAATACCTTAAGGAAAGCAATCATGAATTTTGCACAAAAGAAGATGAGACCTTCTAATGTTATGAACAATTTAAGGATCTCATAAATTTATGTCCACAACATGGCTACGAAACATGGAGGATAACAAGATTTTTTGATGAGGGATTGACCTCATCCATGGGCCAATTTGTGGAGACGATGTGTAATGAGAAATTCATGAACAAGGAAGACGATGATGCATGAGATTATTTTGATACACGCGCTGAGAACATGCAATCATGGGATACCTCCTCAAGAACTACAACTTCTAAGCCTACTCGATTAAAGGAAAAGGGAAGAATTTATGTCTTAAAAGAGGAAGATAATATAAATGCAAGAATAAGCAAACTCATAAGAAAATTCGAGGCCATGGAACTTAAGAAGGTAGAACTCAAAAAGGCTGCAGAAGTTGTTTATGGTATTCTGTAACATACATACAACTAAGAAGTGTCTAATAATTCTTGCTTTTCAAGAGATATTGAATGAACAATTGAATACTGTAAACAACTACCAAAGACCTTTCAGTGGACCCACCTCAAATAAATATAACTTAAGTTAGAGGAACCATCTAAATTTCAGTTGGAGGAATGGATAAACTGCTACTCTTCAAGGTATCCTTAACCAATTTTGGAATCAAAGGAAACTCAAGAGGATCCAATTTTAAAATATATTCAAAATCAAAAGCTTTTTAACCAGGGTATGCTACGAGCCTTTCAAGACCTTACAAAGGCCATACAAGGGCTTGAGATAAAAAATTTGATTGGGGAGAAAGGGATCCTTCCGGCCCCACCCTCTCCCCAATCTAAAACCGCAATATGAAATAAGTGACTCAAGCTCTTCAAATCAGATGGAGCAGGCTAAGTCTATCACCACTCTTAGAAGTGAAAAGATTATTGACAAAACTATTCTGGCGAGGGCTGAAAAACCTAAGGACCTGGAAGAAGTTGAGAATGATAGACCTAGAAGTGTTCCACATGGGTTAGAACCAGAACCTCAAAGTAAGCCGATTGTGCCAATCCCTCAACGGTTGATTACACCAAAACCTCTAGTTAACTCACAGGATATTCTAGAAGTGTTAAAACAAGTGAAGGTTAACATTCCTCTACTGGATGCTATTAAAAAAATCCCTTAATATGCCAAATTTCTGAAATATTATGCACTACCAAAAGACGGCAAAACATTTAAAAGAAAAATTTTCTAATAGAAAAGGTAAGTGTCATCCTCAAGCAAGATGTACATCAAAAATATAAAGATCTTGGTATCCCAACCATCACCTATATAGTTGGGTATCACCAGATTGAGCATGCACTTCTTGACTTGGGGACAATGTAAATTTGATCCCTTACTCGGTATACGAACAATTGAGTCTATGTGAATTAAAACCCACTTGGACCACATTACAACTTATTGATCTCTCAATTTGTGTACCGAGAGGGATGATTGAGGATGTGTTGGTCCAAGTTGATAAATTCTACTATCCAATAGATTTTATTGTCTTGGATACTTAACCTATCGTAGATATGAGCACTCAAATTCCCTTCGTTCTTGGTCGCCCATTCCTCGCTACATCAAATGCAATCATTAATTGAAGGAATATGATTATGAATTTATCTTTCGAAAATATGACATTTGAGCTTGACATCTTTTTCAACATGAGCAAACAGTTAGAGGATGTTAGTGATATCTACAACATTAACTTGATAGATTCTTTTGTAGAAGATAGAGCACTTCTGACTCTATACTCTGACCTTCTGAGACATGCTTAGCTCACTCCCCTGATTGGATGATGACACGATTAGGGAGATGGATGCCATGCTTGATGTTACGCTAGTACTTGAAGTTAACTGGTGGAGGCCATAATTTGAGAAATTTTCCCAAACAAATGTAGTATCTTTACCACCTAGCCTTAAGGCACTGAAGCTTGACCTAAAACCTTTGCCTACTGATCTTAAATATGTCTACTTATGTCAAGATGAGACATACTCAGTTGTGATCTCTTTCCACACTTAAGAAGGAACATGAGACTATCCTTATTTCTACTCTCATTAAGCATAAAAGGAGCCATTGGATGGTCAATTATGGACCTCAAGAGAATTGATCCTTTAATTTGTACTCACCACATTCATCTTGAGGATAATGCAAAAACCTCCCAACAACCACAACATTGACTCAATCTAAATATGAAAGAGGTGGTTAAGGCTGAGTTACTTAAGTTGTTGGATGTGGGTACCATATACCCCATATCCAATAGTCAATGGGTGATTCCAACTCAGGTGGTTCCTAAGAAGTCCGGAATCACCATCATAGCTAATGCCGACAATGAACTCGTGCCAACTAGTGTCACTTCTGGTTGGAGAAGGTTGACTACAAAAAGTTGAATATCATCACAAGGAATGACTACTTTTCTTTGCCCTTCATTGATTAAATTTTAGAAAGGCTAGCTAGTCATTCTTACTACTACTTCCTTGATGGATATTCAGGCTACAATCGGATAGAGATAGCCCTTGAAGATCAAGAAAAGAAAATGTTCACATGTCCATTTGACACCTTTGCTTACCAAAGGATTCCATTCAGACTGTGTAATATCTCCACCACTTTTCAGTGATGCATATTGAGTATATTTTCTGATATGGTATGACATATTTAGAGATCTTCATGGATGACTTCTCTGTCTTTGGTCCATCCTTCAATGAGTGTTCAGAAAATCTTAAAAATGTGCTAAAGCAACGTGAGAAAAAGAATTTGGTTCTAAATTTGGAGAAGTTCCATTTCATGGTTTCCAAGGGAATTGTTCTTGGAAATATAATTTCATAAAAAAGAATTGGGGTAGACACGGCGAAAAGTGATCTTATCTCTAACTTACCTCCACCCAAGAGCATACGTGACGTGCGATCCTTCCTATGACATGCCAGATTTTATAGATCATTCATAAAGGTCTATAACCATCTCTCATCCTTTATGTAATCTCCTTCAAAAGGATATACCATACGAGTGGATTGAACAATGGCAAGAAGCTTTCACTAAGCTCAAGATTATGTTGATTACCGTACCTATCATGCAGCCACCCGATTGGAACATACCTTTTAAGCTTATGTGCAATGCATCTAACTATGCTATTGAGGTGGTGTTAAGCTAGAGAAAAGAGAAGAAGCCCTATGTGATTCACTATGTAAGTAGAACTCTAAATTCTATCTTAGTGAACTACTCTACTACGGAGAAGGAGCTCTTAGCCATAATGTTTGCTTTAGAAAAATTTAGGTCCTACTTGATCGGATCTAAGATCATCATCTACATAAATCATGTGTCGTTAAAGTACCTTCTTTCTAAGAATGATGCTAAGCCCCGCTTGATAAGATGGGTCCTCCTACTCCAAGAGTTCAACATAAAAATATGAGATAAAAAATGAGTAGAGAATGTAGTGGCTGACCATCCATCTAGGCTTGATCTCCCTGATTCCCTGGAACCAACACTGATAAACGACATGTTCCTTGATGAACAATTGTTTAAACTCTCCCAATTACCTTTATTTGCTAACATTACGAATTATCTTGTAACAAGTTTCATACCAACATATTAGATTGTGTAAGATAAAAAAAAATTCTTCGTCGAGGTATGTAAGTTTTTTTAGGATGATCCTTATTTGTTTAAATATTGTCCAGACTAAATTCTAATGAGATGTGTACTAGGCAATGAACATATCAGAGTGTTATCTCCTTTTATCACTCTCAGGCCTGTGGTGGTCACTTCTCTGTTAAAAAGACCATGACTAAAATTTTGCAGTGCGACTTTTACTGGCCCACTATTTTCAGAGATACTCATGAGTTTTGTAAATATTGTGAGAGTTGTCAGAAATTAGGAGGCTTATCCCATTGAAATATGATGCCACTGAACTCAATTCTTATCATTGAAGCATTTGATTGTTAGGGCATCGATTTTATGGAGCCATTCCCCCAATCCTTTAAAAATAATTACATCTTATTGGCAGTAGACTATGTCACCAAGTGAGTCAAAGCGATCCCATGTTGGAATAATGATCATGAAATAGTCATTCTATTCTTAAAAGAAAATATCCTTTCCTGATTTGGAACACCTCGAGCCATAATTAGTGATAGAGGTTCACACTTTTGTAATAGTCCATTTGTGAACTTAATGAAGAAATATGACATCTCTCATAAAGTAAGCACTCCATACCACCCATAGATAAGTGGGCAAGCCGAGATTTCTAACAAGGAAATTAAACAAATTCTGTAAAAAATGGTTAACCCTAATGTAAGGATTGATCAATTCACTTGACTGATGCCTTATAGGCTTACCATATAACTTTTAACAGCCCCATTGGAATGTCTCCCTTTAAACTCGTCTATGGGAAAGCTTGCCACCTACTTGTAAAGCTGGAGCATAGAGCCTACTGGGCTATCAAAAATTTGAAATTTATTTTAGACAACAATGACTCACTGCGAAAACTTCAATTGAATGAACTCGAAGAAATCTGGAATGACTCTTATGAGAACTCGAGAATTTATAAGGATATGATGAAGGTGTTCCATGACAGGAACATCTTTCAAAAATTTGTTAAAAAGTTATTTTGTACAATTTTGGGTTACATCTTTTTTTTGAAAAACTTCGATCTCATTGGACTGACCCTTTCAATGTTACTGATGTCTATCCTCATTGGGCCATCAAAATAAAGAATCTGACAAATGGAAATATTTTCAATGTGAATGAATATCATTTAAAGTCATTTGTTGAGAAGTTTGATTAAGAGGATATGTCCATACCTCTGATTGATCCTATGTATCAGGATTGACCTCCTTGTTTAATAGGTGTATTTAGGTTTATAGCTTTCATAGGATTTAGGATTAGGATAGTTTTCTTTCAGTTTGTTTAGTCTTCATGCTAACCCTTTTGATGTTGAGAACTTTGAAAAAGCTTCAGTTCTCCTTCTCTACGTAATACCTTTCCAACACTTCTCCCTTCTTTTTGTTGTCTCATGTGCATTGCATGCTAATCTTTTTTACATTGAGGACAATGTAGGTTTTAGGTTGGCGGGTGTGGATTAGGTAAACCAATCAGTATTTTTTTAGTATTTGAGCAAAAATTTTAAAAATTTTTAATTTTTTAAATTAAAAATATGTTTAGAAAACAAAAGTTTATGCACTTAAGAATATTTTAAGTATGATGATAAGATGGAGATTGAATTTTGAATTGTTGGAGTTTGATCAACCGAGTAAACTATCACCTAAGTTCTTGCATCTAATTGACTAAGAGGAAGTTTGGATATCATATTGACCTAAATCACAAGACACATTCAACCTATTTTCTATGAATTGTGCTTGAATTTCTGATTGTTAGCATGTGAATCATTGATAGATATTGAGAATTAAGTTTGAAGAATTTTATCTACCTTAAAAAGATAAAAAGAACCAGTTAAAAAATAGAGAGATTGACAAAAAGGTCAGGTATGATGAAAAGACGGGAAAAAAAATGCAAAGAATAAAAAGATTGGAAAAGAATGAAAAGACTAAAAAAACTGAAAAGAATGAATAAATAAAAGTGACCGTCCGTATAAAATTAAAAACTGGAAAAGAAGGAAAGGGGGTAAGTTTGAAATTAGAACTTAAATATTCAATCAATCTTGAGGTGATGAGCATGGCTAACATTATGAAAAATAATAGTATTTTTATGGAAGGTAAGTTAAAATTCACTGAGCACATTGAGAAGCTTGATATATGAACTTATTCTCTTATGTGATTGATAAAGAACCAATTTGATTGATTACTCGTGTGATTAGGCTCTAGGTTTTTAAATTTTCACTCGCACTTCTTTGGATTATAATCATTCATACTTGATTGCACAAAAGTTTATTTTTAAAAAAAGGTTTGAACATTAAGAATTGAAGATTATGTCACGCATGTTTTGCTCAGGATTAGTAAAATGCTAGTTGGGGTGTGTGTTGAGTGTCAAATATTGCATATTTTCTCCTATTTATATCTTAGTTTTATGAACATGGTAACGCTTAATGGATATATTTTATACATGTTTGTAATGTAAGGTATATCTGAGAGCTTGGATTGAAAAGAATGTTAAAAACATGTATTTGATGCTCAAGAATCACCAAGACAAAAGATGGATCTTAGAAGGCTAAGAATGAAGAATTCATATGCCAAAGATCTAAGGAAACCAAGTACAGAGGATGAAGAAAAGAACTAAGAAGATTACTTAATCTGTAGCAAAAAACAGACGGGTTCGATCCAACCGAAGCCAACTTTAGTCCGATTGAAATTGGACAAAATAGTCTAGTAATCAATGATGAAACTCAGAGCTAATTCAGTTCAACCAAAGGAAGGATTTGGTGTGACCGAAAGTGTACACAAAGCTCTAGCGAAGAACGATGAATTTTAGAGTTAATTTGGCTTGACCGAGGATTAATTTGATCCGACTGAAACTTCAGTTTGGTCCAATTGAACCCAAGTTTGGTGTGACCAAAATTAGGCAATTGCTAAAATAGAATCCGATCATGATTCGAACTCGACTTCGGTCTGACCAATGCATAACATGACTGCATAAATTTGAGGCGGTCTCAAGGTCGGTTTGTGGAAATTTCAAGGCGGTGCAAAAGATAGTGTTTCACAACTATAAATAGGAGTCCTTAGGACATCCCAAACCATCTTTTAGGGATTAAGGAGTGGAGCTAAAGGGTGGAGAAGCCTCCTAAGAGTTTTCCTTCCTCTTCCTTAGTTTATTTTTATGTTTTATTTAAGAATTTTTGGTTTAATCATGTCCATGGTTAACTAAACCTCTTAGCTAGGACTAAAAGGTGAAGCTTGTAGCGTGTTGGGATGTTTATCTTGCTTTGATCTTTTTTTTTATGTTGAACTTCATTGAATTCTAGTTTGATATTAATGGAATATTTTTAGTTTTCTATGATTTATTGTGACTCAAATTACAATATATGTTGTGATAGCTTTGGATATATTCTTTTCTTGTTTTGAGGTTGTGATATTGGTAAATCCCGTTATTCACTATCATCTCCTGGTTATGGTAGGGTGATGGAATCCCTTCTAATCATCACAATTCTCCTCCATTGAGAATTGGGTCAATGATTTAAATTGTTTTATCTTCCAATTGGATAGGATAGGACTCCAATTCCAATTATTTTCCTTAAATCAATTAAAGTAGCATCTTGATAGCTACAAGTGGATCCTTGGCACCCTAGTTCCCACTTTTAAATTCATAAGTTTTAATCAATATTATTCACACTCACTTTCAATTATTTTAGAATTCAGATTTAGATCTTCTTTTAGTTCTAGTTATAGTTATTTTCAGAATAAGTATAAGTTTAGTCCCTATGGATCCGACCTCAGTCTTATTGAGTTATTACTACATTGCAACCCTACACTTGGGGTTGTGAACACTCACACATTGATTATCAAATATAGGGTAGATGATACCCACATCCTCTAATTTTAACACCTCCATCTTAACCGCATCCGTCATATTTGGATTTAATCAATGTTGTGGTTGCCTTGATGTTTTGGCATTCTCCTCTAAGTGTATTAGGTGATTATAAATTAGGGGGTCAATTTCCTTAAGATCTGCAATAGTCC
The DNA here is from genome assembly GCA_037074715.1 of Magnolia kwangsiensis. Lineage (NCBI taxonomy): Eukaryota > Viridiplantae > Streptophyta > Magnoliopsida > Magnoliales > Magnoliaceae > Magnolia > Magnolia kwangsiensis. The sequence continues at coordinate 80,270,090 of CM073589.1, read as the reverse complement.
ATCCTATGACACTCTTGTGGTTCTTAAGAGTAACAATCAGCTTGCTCTCTTGCTCATCATCCCAGTGGGAATAAATAACCATTGGATATGTGTCTCCTTGACCTAAATAAACATATTTCATCTCAGACAACAATGTTTTTAGGTCAAGCTTCGGTGGCTTGATACTACATGGTAGAGGCTTTAAGTCCATAATGTACAATTTTTCAAAGCTTGGTCTCCATGAGTTAGTTTTAAGTATCAGCTCAAAATTTAATAAAGGGCTTACTATATTCAATATAATGTGATCATCAGAATCTATAAAGTGAGCAATATAGGCTTTTAAGGGGTCAGAGATTGTAGTCAATATGAACTCCTCCTCCATCTGTGTGTCAATCATGTTTACCTTGTGGATCTCATCTGCATTCCCAGGTTGTTTTTAGAGATTAAACACATTCACCTCCAAAGTCATGTTCCCCAAGGACAAATTCATCACTCTATTTCAGCAATTAATTATAATATTTGAAGTGGCCAGGAATGGCCATCCTAGGATGAGCATAATTTGAGTGCTAGCGTTTATAATAGACTGTGTGTCCAAGATAATAAAGTCTACTAGGTAGTAGAACATATCAGCTTGGATGAACACATACTTAACTACCCCTTTGGAATACGAATGGATCGATTAATAAGTTGTAGGGTCTTTTAAGTAGATTTTAATTCACCAAGCCCCAATCATACACTTAGTAGGATATGAGGTTAACATTTGCCCCTAAGTCTAGTAAGGCTTATTTAATATGAAAATTTCCTATGATACATGAGATCATGAGATAATCGTTCTCACTTGTTCAGTTAAAAATGCTTTCTTTTTCATAATTAATTTTTGTTTAACCATGCAAAGGTCCTTAAGAAACTTAGCATAGGAAGGAATTTTCTTAATCGCATCTAACAAGGGAATGTTGATTTTGACTTGTTGGAAAATCTCCAAGATATCCTGATTCTCTGATGGGCATTTTGATGAGACATGACATTGGAGAAACGAAGCCATGGATTTGTACTGATGCATCGACTCTTTGTCATATGGGGTAAGGCTTGATCCATTATCATTCTTAGATTGATCTGAATGCTTATGCATGTCGGCCTTTATCGGTGTAGTCTTGTCTATTTCCTTTCCACTTTTAAGAGTGGTGATAGCTTAGCTTGTTCCACATGTGGGTTAGGAAGATTCAAATCACTTCATATTGTCCTTTTGGATTAGGCAGAGGTTGGGTTAGAAAGGTCTATTTCTTCCTAACATTCAAGTGTGATTCAATCCTCAAAACTGATGTTTTAAGATCACTTATGGCATATATGGTGGTTTGATTGAATTGTATTTGACCTTGTATCAATGCTTGCAGGTGTCCTCAAGGGTCCTCTTTTGTGGTTGCACTTATGGTGCGCTTTGAGGTGTAGGGGCAGGTCCTTGAGGAGGAGTGCTTGTATTAGCGATTGGCCTATTTCTCCAACTGAAGTTGGGATGATTCCGTCAGTTAGGACTGTACGTGTTATAGTTTGACGCACCAAATTAGTGTTGGTAAGCATTCATGACATTCACTTGAGCTTGCAACATATCTTAAAAAGCTAGTATTATAGGACAATCATTTGTAAGGAGTGCATCACTCTTGCATATGCCACATACATTTTTCACATCTGCATTAGGGCCTGTTTAGATATGCATTTTGGGATGTATTGTATCGTATTAGAAGTTATGATTTGACATTTACCATGTTTGGATTAGAGTGAATAGGAGTTCAATCCCATGCGTGCGAATACAAACTCCAGCCAAAATTTTAAACCGACGGCAGAGTATTGTCAGTGGGTTTTGTTGCCATCAATACTTCGTATTCATTGCACAGTATTCAGCAGCGGATGAAAGTTTGAAATTTGTACGATTATAAGATTTTTGGTACCTATGCAGTATAAGATTAGGACCGTTCATTTGGTACATTTCAACGTGAAAATCATCTGGGCTAGAAATCAGAAAGTTCCATACGTCAAATAGGCCACTCGACCCAATTAAGATTGTACAATACGCAGACATAATACGTCCTATACAAACATTGATCTGTATAACGTATTGTATACTATGCCAAACAATACCTCCTATCTAAACATTGATTAATATCTGATTGATTTGGATGTATTCTGAAAACCGTCCAATGTATACATAAACAGTACCCAAATACAATACAATATAATACGCAAATCCAAACAGGCCCTTAGTGAGTTGGATCGCTTCCGCCTTCCTTAGTTACATGTCCTCAATTTTTTGAGCGAGATCCACAATCTTTACATTTACATCGTTCTCCTCCTTGAGGATGTATATTTCCCCTTTCTTTGTAGGAGTAGGCTTGGAATTACTTAATTTGTCGGTGGTATCCCATGATTGTGCATTTTCAACTAACCTATCAAGGTAATCCCATGCCTCCTCTGGATCCTTTCTCATGAACTCACCATTGCACATCATTTTAACAAATTGGTGCATATTTAAATCTCTCCCAACATTAGAAGAATATTTCATCCTTCTTTTGGGAGAACTCATGATGGTGCGCCTTAAGGTGTTGGTTTTATGAACCGGGAAGAACTTTTTAAGGAATTCTCAGGTCATCTCAGCCCATGTGCCTATTGAGCGTGGCCTTAGAAAATGGTGCCATGACATGGCTCTCTCCTTTTGAGAGAAGGGAATAGCTTAAGTCTAATGATGTCTTGAGTGACATTGTTGTAATGCAAAGCTATTACAATCTCATTGAATTCCTTTAGACATAGATATGGACTTTCTGAGTCAAGTTAATGATATTTGGGAAGGACTTGGATCACTCCCAGTTTGAAATCCAGGTTACCTACATTAACTAAAAAAATCATATAAGATAGTGTGGGTGTTCTTGTTGATTGTAGGTAATCTCTCAAAGTTCTGACCAAAGGTATGTAGTGTGCCTCATTCTCATCATGCAACGTCTTAACTGGTGGTGTGTTTCACACATGAATCTCATTAAAATTTTATCCAGTTTCAACCATATTCTCCTTAAAGTATGGCTCCTGCTCAGGCATGTTTGGAGCATTCACAGCCATGGTTTGAGATAATTCAAGCACACTCAGATATTTTCGAACTCAACGGTGGATGGAAAGCCTGCAGACTAAACTCATTCACTTATAAGTCACCGTATATGGTCCCTTACCCACTTGGGCATGAACTAAGCATAAGAAACTAAGTCCTAATCCTAAAAATTAAATCATACAATGAAAAAGCTATTCTAAGATGATTAAACTTACTAGATAGCAATAAAAAGATCTAAAAAAAAGAAGAAGTGGGGAATGAGGTTACCAATTTAGAGGACTAGAGCTATAGAGTTTTACAAAACTGAAACAAAGAAAACTGTTAGTATCTAAAAAAAGAAATAACAATTCAATGAAAAACCTAACCTAACAATTCAGAAATTAAAACCCCAAAAATTGAGCCCTAGGTTAGAACTAGAAACTAGACCTAATCTAAACCTAAGTATTCTAAGCATAATTGGTCCCCAACAACGACGGTGAAAACTTAATCGAACCTTAGCGTTGACAACCCCAAGTATAGGGTTGCGATGTAGTAATAACTTGGTAAGACCGAGGTCAATCTATAAAGGCTTTGGTGAGAATACACTAAGAACTTAATCTAAGGATAATGATTCACCTGGGTTTCTAATCTAGTGGAATAGAAGGGTTGTAAAAATAATTAATAAAAAGGACTAAGGATCTAGGAATTCCTAATTAATAAACTTTGAATTTAATTCATCTTCTTGAGTTGATAACTCAACTAGAACTGGATTCCAATCCGTTGTAATCGGAAGATAACACAGTAATATCAATCATAAACATCCAACATAAATTAGAATCATGATAGGCTTGATCTCTAATAAAGATCTAGGTAATCATATCGCAGGAAATTTAAAGCATTTAATATACTGGGAGGTGACAATAGATCAATTAACTTTGTAGTTTGATTTATTCTCAAATTTAGGAATTCAATCACATCAAATCCTAATTCAACATAAAAACTTTAACTGTCATTGAAAAATGAATTAACTATTAAATATCCATTAAAAGGTTTATCTTTAGCCTTAGCTAAGAGATTAGCCAAGCATGACTAATATCTTAAATAAAATATAGAGAAAAAAATAAAAAAATAAATTATAACCGAAGGATTTTGAAGGAAGGATGATTCTGAAGAAGCTCTGCTACCCCTAGGTCTCTCTCTCAAGCTCTAATTTGTACTTAAGAAAGCCTAAAACACATCTTTAATTAAACTTGATTCGCACCGACTTCAAACTGACTTAAAAAAATTTACACTTTGTTATGCTTCGGTTGCATCAACTGTAGCATTTGGTCTCACCAAACATCACTTTGGTCACATCAAATTAATTTTTTTGTTGTAGCCGAATTTTCATTAATTTCTTCTGAAGTCTCTTTCTCTCTCAAGTTGGACCGAACCCTCCTTCCGTGGCACCGAACATATCTTTAGTTGGACTGACTATTGAGCTGAATTAACTCTGAAAATCAGAACTTCTTGTTGGACTATTCTGTGCACATTCGGTCAGACCGAACTAAGCTCATGTGGGACCAAATAGTCTATTATTTTTGTTGATGGACTTTGTGATTTTTTAGTCTTTTTTTCATCCTTTGTACTGGTTTCTTTGGATCTTTGGCACTTGAAATCTTCAATAATGACCTCCAAATATAAAAGTCTTTACTTGATTAGTCTTTGAGCTTTAATCCTCATTCTTAAGCATGTTTCATCTTTATTTCCCGGATTATCTCGCATGTACAAAATACATGTTAATTAATCAATTTAGCATTTTAAATGCATAAAAACTAATGCAATTGAGAGGATAAATATGCAATATTTAGGCGTTATAAATGACTTCAAGCATTTCAATAGCGGGGAAAGGAAGAGCTCATTCTTTATGGTTGCTCATGGCTGCTTAGGATCGAGTACGAACTGACTTGCGGTGGAAGGCTATGAGGTTGGATAAAGACACCTACTTGGATGCATGTAATGGATATATATATATTTTTTTGGGGTTTTAGATTTTATTTTATTTATTATTATTTTTAAAGTTTTTTGAGATTAGAATAAATGTAGTATACTAATGCAAATGCCCAAGAACTACAATCTCTTGGGTTCTAAAGTCTTGTTTTTAGAGTTGGGCCATAACTGGTGGAACTACACATCTTCCATGGAGTCATTCTTTGGATGTTGGATCATAGGAAGATCGTGCTCACAAGTGCTTTTTCGAGCTTTCTGGAATATTTGTGACTTAGGGGTGTATATTTAACTTGGAGTCATTACTATCTAATTACTCTAATTTCCATAATCGACTAGACCTTAAAGAAACCTTAAGTTAGGGAATTGGAAGATTCACCACCTTAAAATTGTAAATGCTAGATTGTAAATCCAGCACCCAGAGTTGTTAAATTTTGTTATGCCAAATCATTTAGAATTTGTATCATGTATTGATGAGATGTATTGATCAACTTCGTGCACTTTAAAGTTGTCCAAGTCTTTGTCGAACTTCTCTATATATTCAAGTTGAAGAAGTGTTGTCGAAGTTCAAGATTTCAAGCTCAAGTACAAGTACAAGTTCAAGGCTCAAGTTCAAGTATAATCTTCAAGATCAGTATCTTAAACAATCTCAAGAACTCAAAGTCTTTACTTAAGTTCAAGTTCAAGATTTGAAAACAAGCTTCAAGTATTTCAAGTATATGAGTTAGCAGAGTGAACGATGTTTCAATTGTTCAAACTAACAAACAAGGTATGGATAACCCTAGATTGACCATAGGTTAGGTCATATTCATTGCATATGCTATGTGGGTCATTTCACAAGTTTATAGGTCACTTCCTCGATTAGTCTTAGTCTTTGTTCGACTAGTCCAAGCTCTGGCTCGACTAGTCCAAGAGTTTTTGACCAATCCAAGGTTTTTTGTGAATTTTTAAAAATTTCTTTTGGACCCTCTACTAGTCGTGGAGACCGCTCGACCAGTCGTGTAGGCTCGACTCAAAGTCTAGCAAGGTTTTTTTGTCCCACTCGACTAGTCGAGTGCATTGCTCGACCAGCCGAGTAGTTCACTCGACTAGTTGAGTAATAATCTTATCTTATCGCATTAGAAATTTTGAAATTTGTTTGTTCCTTCGACCAGTCGAACCGACCCTTAGACCAGTCGAGTAAACAATATTTTCACCTATAAATAGAGGACGAATATCAGAGTTTTTCATTCATTCCAAGATAAATCAAGCCATCACTCTGAGAGATAAGTTCCTGCATTTATTAAGCTATATTATGTTTATTTTAAATTCTCTTAAATAGATTTTTACATTTGATTTTGTGATCTCCATTCAACTCAATTTCATTAAAGAAGGGAATTTTGATTTTACCCTCTTTAAGATCAAAATCAAATCAAACTAGCCCAAGTTGAATTAATCTAAAAATCATTTAGACTTAGAACCTTTCATTTATGAGACTGGATATTGAATATCTTCGTCTACATCAAATTGGTTCTACCGGGCTTCATCAGAAGGAGAATTTTCAAATAAGTACCATTTAATCTTTGTGTATCTTTTGTTGTTTGTGAGGTTGTGTAAGAAAAATCTCATTTTTGGTTTTGTCTGTGCTAATCTAGAAAATCTTAGAGTGTGGGGTTTTTGTAATTGTGTAAGCCCATTTAAAGACACAATTGTGAAGGTTTTAAGGTGAACCTTAGAAAACCTTTTTTATAGTGAAAGCCAATATCTCATGGATGTGGATATTGGGAGTGGAGTAGTTGTGTGGCTGTTTGCTAATAGTTGGTGTACACACAAACGAACCACTATAATTCCTGGAGTTGTAGTGGATGATTGGATTTGTTTATGTATGTGAATGTTGTAATTTACTTTATGCATTTGGGGTGAATGTTGTAATTTATTTTCTGCACTTGTGGTGAATATTGTAATAACTTAGTTTATTTCCTTAGCCTCTTTATTAGTTTGAGTTTTTGATACTTACAATTGTTCTAGTAAGGTTATCCTGCCATAAGCCTTTAGTTTTTGGTGTTAAGTTGTCCTTAGAACTCAGTTCGTATCAACCTCTCAAGACTAGTGCATTTAAGGTTGCTATTTACTTGTGTTATTTTATTATTTGATTGTGCTATCTATCTTTGTATTTCGTATCTAGTTTTTATTTAGCATAGTCCTATTCACCCCCCCTCTAGGACTTTTCGCTTAGCCATTTCAAGTGGTATCAAAGCCCAATAGCTTCATTTTATTATTTGGATTCATTTCTTGAGCTAACCAATTTGAGCTTATAAGATGTCAAATTTTGATAGCCTCTCAATTACTAGGCCTCCACCTTTTGATGGGTCTAATTATGCCAATTGAAAAGCCAGAATGAGGATCCTTTTAAGGTCCATAAATGAGAGTATGTGGCAAGCCACAGTAACTAGTAGGAACCCACCCACAACGGAAGTTCTGGGCACTGATGGAACTAAATCTATTAAAGTTACACCTTATTTTTCATGGAATGCACTTAAGAAAAATGAGAGTAGTGCGAATGCGAAGGCTTTAGATGCAATCACTTGTGCACTATCACCAGATGAATTCAAAATAATTATATCTTGTGATACTGCAAAGCAAGCCTGGGACATTCTAGAAATGACACATGAGGGTATGACTATTATCAAGAAATCTAAACTTCAAATCCTTACCACCCGGTTTAAGGAGATTCATATGGAAGAAAGTGAAACTTTCATGAACTTCTATACTAAGTTAAATGACATAGTTAACTCTATGTGGGGTCATAGTGATAATATCTTAGAAAGTAAAGTGTAAAGATATTACGCTCATTGCTTGATAGGTTCAATTCTAAGGTCACTTGTAACGCCTCGAAAAAAACCATACAAAGACTCGAGTATCACCTCAGGCAGAAATCACTAAGGATCGAATTTTGTAGAAATTAGATGAAAATTGATTAAGTAATAAACTAAATTAATCAGTGAATTAGCTCGAACCAATTTCTATATGAACTGCAAGACCCAAAACTACTAGAATCACTAACTTAAGATTTCTTAAAAACCTAAGATCAGTCTCAAAACCCAATTGTTCCCGGGAACACATTGAAACTCCGTATCGGACCTGGACTGCACGTCGAAAATTCAATGACTGTGAAATAATAAGGTTATGACCACCTTACTAGACTTGATAACCATTGTGGGAATCGAGTCCAAATAATATCCAGAAACGCACAATTTGAGCCTAGAGCGAAGTGTGTGAGAAACACAAACATCTTTAAAAAATGAACCCAAACTTAAGTGAATTGGGCCGTTCACTTGTGGGTGAAATTTAAGATTAAAGACCATTAGTTTCTGACCAAACTTTATCCGTGGATCAGGAAAATTTCCCTGCACATGTCAGTATACTTGTGGCCCTGATCGAGTAACGATGACCGTTGAACTGAAACTGGTCCTCCACAATCAATCCACTAATCCGATCAGACTGAAATCTTAACCTGCCATAGATCCATTGTCAGGGAACTTTCTCCAGACCGTATGGGAGTAATGAACCTCCAGATGAGCTCCATTGGCCCGAAACAGCCACCCTTTAGCTATACCCTAAGTATACCATGGCCCTTGGGCCATTGACATCACTTCTAGGCCTATATAATGCCATTAACCCACCCCTCTCTCATTCCATACGAATTTCTCTAACCCTAGGAGAGAGAAGAGAGAAAAGAGGAGAAAAGAGTGAGAAGAAGAGTGAGAGATTAGGAGATCGTTGTTGGGATTCACTCCCACCACTCCACGTACCAAATCATCTCTCCCGTATCGCTACACTGTCGATTCTAACTTTGTTTTGGATAAGAAATCCTAACCATACTCTGTGTTAGGAATCTAAATAGAGAAATCGGTGAAATAGATAACTTATTTCAATGTTTAGGTTGCCGTTGTGATAACTTATTTCATAACAAGCGTATCGACAAAAGGTGCGGACTATAAATGTTGAGGTTATGTTTTTCAAGGCTTTCAATGTAAGTTAATGATTTATGACTGACTTAATTGCTGCTACATTTACCTAGATACGATGCTTTCCATATACTACACATATATAAATTATGTTGAAATCTAATGCATTCCACGTGTTTGTTGAAATATTTGAATGAAAGTAAGATCATGATTTGTGCTTTTCATGACTTTTAAACTAGAATAGTGATTGTTATATGTATGACAACTCCTTTACAAAAGGATTTGCCCTAATATATGTTATAACTAAGTTATATCATGTATGTTGAAATGTGTAGTCTAAGTGTTTGATAAAATGTCTGAATGAGTAGGTGTTTGATGAATTGTACTTACTAAGGGTGTTGAGATAGAATTCTCAACTACTTTAACTATATGTATAAATTCCATCATGTAACTTAATCCAACCACGTGATTTATGTATGCAATACATATGTATGATAATATGTTCATTATGTGTTTTATATAATGCTCAAATGATTGTAGTGTTCAAATTGGTTGTTTGATACTGCTATAACTATCACATGTGATTTCTTATTACATTTGAGTGTGATTGAGACTACTACGTAGTCCAAGCAATCGGTAACAGTTTTTGATCGAGTGGCTGAACTAATCTCGTCACCACGAATACGTTCGATGAATCCGAGTCATACGGTGATTATCGACAGTGGTTAGGTCACGAGGAGTGCATATGCACTCCATGTTGATTAATTTAGCATGCATTCGTACCAATCAAACTTGTCAAGTAACCTAATTAGCCTAATGTGTGTTTACCATGTATGGACTCTACTCCTTGAATTTAAGGTGTCACTTACCAATGCAAAGCCCGTTTAAACCATGGTACTAAGATCTGTCAAGACTCATGAGCTGGGCATGGTAGTATGACACCATTGTTTAGCTGTCAGCCTATGATGGGGTGACGAGCCTCCCCGTAGTGACCAATGAGCAACTCAAACTCGTGAGATGAATACAGTGGTATAAGACATTGTATACGAGTTGTCGGCCTACGTTAAGGTGACGAGCCTTTCCATAGTGACCTCAAGTATAAATTAGGCCCACTCTAAGGTGATGAGCCTTCCGTAGTGACCTTGATTGTAAACTTACGAACTTGCCTATCCACTACTTTTCAAATTAGGGGTGATGTTGTCCTATAACTTACCTATCGTATGTGATTAACTAGGCGTGATGACCCTAGATGGATCATCATTTGGGTAAATGATATAAAGGGAGGTACCTTAGCTTCCCAAATCTACTGTATGAATAAGCATAACTAAGTACTTGGCTAACAGTATCATGTATTGCACTGTATGCGCTTTGGCGAGGAAGTGCACAGTGGGAGTTACCATGTGCGAATGTGAGATGGTGTCGCTGAGGGAGTGCAGGAGAGGGCATGCATCATTACAACATACCATTCCTGCATTAATAAGAGTACTTATGACATGATTGTTGTATTGCTTTATCATTACTGCTTGATTGAATTAATAACATGTTAACCTTTGCCTTATAGTACCACTGAGTTGATCACTCACTCCCACTCTAGGATAGTGTTTTAATAAACTAACCAGACTCTGTTGTAGATGCAAGTGGTGACGATGTCTACACTACTAATTGAGATTTCATAGATGAGGAGGAGGAATTCTCCTATGTTCAGCCATCAGGTTGGTCTATGTAGACTATGTACTGATCGATCGGACTACAGGGACTTTAAGGATTAAATGGGCACTTACATTTTATATTTTATAAATTTTGAAACAATACATATATATATTCATCCTGGTAACATACTCATACTCTGGGGATTGAGAAACACTTATTTACCTTATATACTTATCTCAGCCTTCCGCTTGCTTAACTTAATCATCTCTGGAGTACGATATGATGATTTAGTATAATCCCACTTATGTTTAATGCACTAATATGGACAACATTTAAACATTATTATCTATGTTGCATAAGTGATGCGCTAGAACTCGGGAGTTGAGCTTTGCTTGACCCCCGATTTTTGGGGTGTTATAAGTTGGTATCAAAGCATGATTTGGATTAAATTGGACCTGGGTTATGACAACATAACACACACTGACGTACCTTGACTTAAGAGGGGGCGATGAAATATAGAAACAGTCGTAGGATCCCAGTTTCACCAACAGATGAAAGTGATCATTTGACATAGCCCGTACATGAATGAGATCATGTAAAATGATCTCAATTCCTTCTTAGGCCATCAAACGACAGGTTTAGACTACTTCACGGTAAAACCCAAATTTGAAACACCCTAAAAGGTGTGAATATGTGTGAGATAGGGTGAGAAAATGCACCTCACAGCCATAGGGGCCCAAACCATGAAAAACGGTGGGACCCAGGGGGTCCCCCGTGCATTTCTTGCACCTCGGGAGGGGGGTGGCCACCGCCTAACGACGGCGGCACCGCGCCTAGGTCTAGCAAGCCATGGCGGGCCCCGGGTTCGGTAGCCTACCGCCCTTCAAACATGTGTGGGACCCTCCAAATTCATGTGGGGCCCTCTATTTTGCCTCCTTTACCTCATTTCCACTCCATTTCACCCCTAGCTCTTAAAACCCCTTAAAAACCTCTTTTTCTTCTCAAATCTTCCCTTTATTCTCATATCTTCTTCTTCTTCTTCAATACACGTAAACCCACCACCATTTTCCTAAAAAACCCATCTCCTACCACTTTTAATCTTCCTATTTCTTCTCATTTGAGCACACAAGTCCACCATTGTGTCTCATAAAACCCAAAATTCATCAACCCATCTCCTCCATCAAGCTTTCTTCACGAGCTAGTGGTTGCCGTCTTTTCGCTTTCCACACTCCTTTCTCTCATGGGAAAGAGAAGGGCGTCCACCGATAAAGCCGGGCCTAGCTGCTCGACCAGTCCAAGGAAGAAAGTGGGTGCCGAAGCAAGCCCAAGTGCCGCCCAAGAGCAAAGGACAAAGTGGGATCTCGATCTCTAGATTCCACTCGAAAGAGTTCTACTAGCAAGCATCGGACATGATAAGTTTCGTGGCCGTAGAGTTGTGTTTGAAGCACATGTGGACGAAAGGCTATTTAGGCTATATCTGGTAATGGACCTCTTGTTGGAATCCGGGTAGGGTCTCATATTTGAAGGCAAGTCTCATGCGTCTGAGAACACTGTCTAAGCCTTTTATGCCCACATTCGGGATCCACTACTGGAGCCTTTACAGTTCACTATTTTCATAGGAAGGCGAGAAGCAACAGTCAATGTAGATGTGATGGCCTGAATTATGGAAATTTTACGTAGTGAAGTGCATGCTAATGAATCCCATATCAAGAGCATGCGAGAAAGAGATCACCGCACGCGGTTTCTTTATGGCCAACTAGTCCACTAGAAGAGAGGCAATTGCCTCCCATCAACCAAATTGACAAATGATTTCCGCTTGCTTCACCACATATTCATATATAATGTGTATCCTAGGTGGGGCAACCATACTGGATGCACTCATTTGATGGTAGACTTCCTGCATAGAGCTGGCAGGGAGACAAGCTGTGTCTACCTATGTTCTCCCTACTACAGATAATTTAGACCGTACGCTCTGTCAGGAGAGATGTTTCACTTCCATTTGGTTAACTTATATGCAAGGTTACTCGAGACTTCGGCTCTAGGCTTAACATGGATGAGCTTGTGCCGATCCACTTCATTAACGATACTACACTCAACAACATGGGAATCGGGCCTCGACAACGTTAAGCCCGACTCGATGAGTATGGGGGGCGAGACAGAAAGCGAAGAGGAAGAAAGTAATGAAATAGAGGAAGAGAGTAATGAAGAAGAGGAAGAAAATGAGACAGAAGAAGGAAGTGAGGAAGGAGAGGAGGAGGCCCAAGACTCTGATAGAGGACCTCCTACTGTTACACATGGGCATCACTGTGATCAGGCCACCCTTGAAGCCCACCTGGCTCAGATTGAAGAGAACCAGGAGACCCAGGCCGAACTGAAGCAAAAGCTTGATGAGAGTCGGGTTTACTTGAAACAGAGGTTTAAGAAGATGTCTTGCACTCTAAAGGCCCTCTTGAGCTGTATGTAGGATAAGGGTGCTCCTCCACCACACCAGACTCAGGCGGCTAGTCATGCGATGTAGTCGTCTTTTAGTTTGCTCCGTTTCTAGCTTTCTTTTGTAATAGCCTTGGTAGGCTTGGTTGGTAGTTAGTGTGTTTTAATGTTTAAAACTTGTGTTAGAATAGCTCACATGCATCTTCTGTCATGATCCATGTAAGACTACATCTCATGTATTATGACGATTTTGGTTAAATAAAATGCATGAAGCTTCTTTTGATTTGGAATGTGAATGATGTTGGATAAGTGTGCATTATTGTGCTAAATCTTACATGAGTTGCACCCTATGTTGTATATAGGGAATGCCACCTAAGAGCACTTGGAGTATTGCATATCTCGTACTTAGCGGATCGTTTGACGGGGCACCTCCCCTGAGCGATAGCCACACGGACCCTACTTTGGGCCCTAATAGTGACGCTATACCAAATTCACAGCCAGCCACTGGCCCCACCAATGGGTCAACACCTTTTGCACCACCGGTTCTAGAACAGAACCGTGCATTTACCTCGACACGACACATGCCTCAGGCGGCTTCTCCTCCTGATAGGCTGGAGTAGATAATGCTCCTGATGCAGCAGCAGTGGCAGATTTGAACCACTATTGTGTGGGCCCTTAGCCAGAACATGAGAATAGTCCCGCCTACACCACTTGTGCACCCTACGGGAATATGAATGCCATTGATTTATTTGAGCGCTTCTAGCACTTCCGACCTCCTTTTGCGGGTACTCACAGACCTGAGGAGGCTAAGTACTGGCTTAATCACGTCTCTAAGATGATGAAGCCGTTGCATTGCACTGAGGTAGAGCAGGTTGAGTTAGTTACGTACATGTTTGAGAAGGAGGCTAGTCTATGGTGGGACAGCATCCTACGGACAGTGGTTGCTGGGTACATATGGACGTGGGAAGCTTTTGAGACCTGCTTCCATGGGAAGTACTTCCCCCTCACTTACCACAATGAAAAGGAGGGAGAGTTTCTTCACCTCCAACAGGGAGGATGACCGTGTCGTAATATAAGAATAGGTTCATGCAGCTGGCCAAATATGCTCCTTTGATACTAGCAGACGAGCCGATGCGAATGCGGTGATTTTCAGAGGGTCTGCGGCCTGAGATACATACGAAGATGTGTTGTGCTAGCATTCCTAATTATGTTGAGCTAGTGAACGTCTCCCTGCGAGCTGAGCAGGATGGGGATAGGCTATCCCACACACGTGTACCCATAGGTCCGAGGCCTTGAGTTGATCTGCCAAATAGACCATTCCTTGGAAAGAGGCCACATATAGATTCACGTCCTAAGCTTATGGGTCCACCAACATAGCCTAGGTGATTAAATGTGCGGTGCACCTACTGCAAGAGGTTAGGCCATACAAACACTTACTGCTTTATCAAGATGAGGCACAACGGCTTCTCGCCGGCTCAGAAGATCAATCTCCAGCTTCCTCTAGCTATCTCAGCTCCACTTATACGATCAATGCCACCCACACCTCAATTTAGGCCGCCTCAATAACCTATGGAACCACAACTAAACCATTCTCAACAGGCGCGAGTACATGCACTTGCAGCTAAAGCATTTAAGTGAGTAGCTCAGTGCCTTTAGCCTTCGAGGTCACTGCCCGCATCCAAAGTACACCCGTATTTCTATTGGTGGACATTGGGTCCATTATTTTGATGATATCATGTTATACGGTCAAGCGCTTAGGGCTGAATATGACTCCTATGGTTGGGGTGAGAGTTATCGCAGTAACAGAAACTTTTACAGATGCCACTAAGTTGTGTGAAGGTTTTTTTAATAGATATAGGGAGCAGAATGATATGTATTGACTTAATTATCACTACGATATACAATTACGACGTCATCCTTGGCATGGATTGGCTCACTGACATGAAGGTAAAAATCAATTGTGAAACTAGATTGGTGATAGCTCATGGGCCTGAGAGCACAACCTTCACTTTCTCAGTTTAGGTCAGTTGCCGTTTTTGCGTCCTTTGTTATGCTTCCCTATTAAAAGATCATGATGGTCCATCACTTGAGAACACGCTAGTAGTCCAGGATTTCACAGATGTATTTAGAAAAATACTTGGATTACCTCCTCAGCATAAGATCGATTTTACCATCGACCTAATGCCAGGTGCGACACCTATATCTCTACTGACGTATCGCATGCCTCTGTGTAAGATGGAGGAACTGAGGAGACAGATTGATAATCTGTTGGATGCAGACTTCATACGACCAAGTGTATCTCCTTGGGGAGCACCTGTGTTGTCTGCGAAGAACTACCCTACGCATTGATTAGGGTCGAATATTGCATATTAGACCCAGTTATTACCTTAGTTTATGTACATGATAATGCTTAATGAAATATTTTAATTGTATTTTTGTTGTAGTGTGTAATCAGGAGCGTTGACTTAAAAAGAGTACTAAAAGTATGGATTTAATGCTCCGAAGCCACCAACGCACGGGACGGACTCCAGAGGACCAAGATCGATAGATTTATACGCCAGGGATCCGAGGAAATCAAGTCGTTCATTTTAAAGAGGTCCGAAACTGGTGCAGAATGCAAGATCACAGGGTTCCTGCTATTCGATTGACTCAAAACTTCATACATGTGATGGGGGTCATAAATTAACCGTACATGTAAAATTTCACTCATTGGATATCTCAAAAAGTGTGGCAACGGATAGATCAGCCCATTAATCTTCAATTTTGGGCCCACCTGATAATAGAATATGCTTCTATTTTGGTCTCAACCGATAAATTTGGATGGGAAAACAGATGGTCAGAGTGGATTTCTAAAATACATTGCAGTGGACCCCACTCATATGTATGTTGTGTACACCATGCATGTGTACGCAAGCCGCACCGCCAACAGTTAAGGTAGTTAGCGGGCGCTGACTCGTGCCTGCCCGCATCTTCTCCAAAACGGAAAGTTCCATTTTCGCGGGTGCGTAACGAACGGACGCGGTCCATTTTGCAGACGTAGGTGTGAGACCCGTATCTTGGTCCGTACCTTTCCATAGACTTCCGCGGTCTTACCGGTCGAATTCTGGCAACCTTCGACCCTTAACCGATATCGACGCGCGACCCTGATTCATATACCGACAACCCGAGTCGACTCAGCCCGAAACCAATATCATAGCGACCGCGCCGTCGTTGCGGTTCCGATGCCGCGACTCGCGCGTCAAGGCGATACCCTGGTCAAGAGATGTGGGCCAACGTTCGGTGCGAGAAAATGCCGCGCGTTGCGAAAACCAAGGGAATCTCTACGATGTGTCACATCAATCACATCAATCCCTTTAATCAATCAATCCATCAAGCCACCACATGTCAAGTACACATCACTTTATTCCCTTTTCCCAAGCAACTACAAAAGTCTCCTAAACCCATACCTCTCTTACACAAAAAGCCACAAAAGTCTTCACCACCCATACCTCTCTTACATAAAAGCCTCAAAAGTCAATACTTTCTTACACAACCATCATTCATCCATCCATCCATCTCTCTCTACATCACTCTCTCTCTTTCTCATTTTTCTCATCTCAATCCCAAGCAACAAAGAGCCCATACGTTTGGAGTTTTCTAAAATTCCCAAGCTCCAAGTGTGGCCCACCTCTTCACCCCATCATCTCCCATCTCAACCCTCCATTCCTCATCTCATCCATTAGGATTGAAGCTTAGGTGCCAAGGAACTCCTAGGAGCAAGAAGATCGGACGGTGGGTGCCTCTATAGGATAATTTTTCTTGCTTTTATGATGGGCCACGTGAGGCCCACCGATCCATGGTGTGGATCTCACTTGGGACCCTAAGTTGTGGCCGATGGACCACTTAGATCATCATGATCATTCCATAATGGGGCCATTCTCCATGGACCCCATCATGATGTTTATTTCATTGTAAAAGGTCATCTAGATCGTCCATATCGGTGGGGAATGGATCTCCACCATTGATTTACATTTTCGATGGTCCCATGTACAAAGGGATCCGTTTATTGTATGATTTCATTTAAGGGAGGGCTCATAGTGGCGGAGCCCTCCATCAAAAAGCGTGTCCTACTCTCCATGTCTCTCTCTCTCTTTTATTTCTTTTTATTTTGTTTTATTCTATTTTATGGGATAGGGTTGTGTGGCCCACTTGGATGGACCCCACCATGAAGTATGTATTTTACCTAAGCCACCTAGAAGTGGGGCTCACTTTATAGGCGTTGCATCGACACCATCCATCATCTGGTGGCCCACCTGAGCAGGCCCACATCTTTGGCACCTGAGAGCCAAATCGTCCAGCGTCCCTAGACGCTGGACGTCATTTGGAAAGCATAAATATAAGCTTGGTTTGAAGCTTTGTGTGGACTACTCATATGGGCCCTACGTTGACATATGTTGTTAATCCAAGCCGTCCATTCCATTCCTTAGATCATTTTAGGCGTTGAGCCGAAGAATGAGACTGATCCGATTAGTTAGTGGGCCATACCTTAGCAAAGACGATTTTTACCATTCAAGTTCATTTTAAATTTTTGTATAAGCCTAAAGATGCCTAATATTGGTCTTGATGGATGGGGCATGGACTGAAGATTTCATTGGATGGCGTAGATTCGCTTGAAGCGGGCCTCACATATGAAAAACTGCTGAAAAACTAGTTTTTAAAAAAATCCAAATATTTTTTTAAGAGGGTGCAGCGCCTGTTGCTGTTGTGCAGCAGGACGCTGCCAGCGTCCAGGGAGGTGGCGGACGTGCCTGGGGTCCTGTATGTGGGCCCCATCATAATGTATATTTTGTATCCACGCCATCCATAAGGTGGACCACCCACTGAGGTGGGTCCCCTCCAAGTTTCAGCCGCTTCCAAAGATCAGGTGGCCCACATCATAGGAAACAATGTGTATTGAACTGCTGCCTTTGGAGCGTCCAAAAGTTTTGGGCTAATATGAAATTTATTTTTTTCTTTTCACCCAGGCCCGTGTGACCTTACCAACGGGTTGGATGACAAATAAATGTTATGGTGGGCCCCACGTGGGACCCACCCAATGAGGTATGTGTTTTGTTCATGGGGGCACCCACCACGAAGCATGTGTTTTATCTTTGTGCGCCCGCCACGGTGCAGATGTGCTGCATTCGTGCAGCGTGGGACCCACCATAATGCATGTGCTGCATTCAAACGTCCATCCATTTAGCTGGAGGGGCCCACCCTGATATGTGTCTCATCCACCGTCCATTTGAGGACGGTGGAACCCACCTATGCAGCTGCTGACCTGACGCAACAAGGGTGGTCGGACCCGCCATGATTTATGTATTGTATACATACCGTTCATTCATCTTTCTTTTAATGTGGGCTGGGTACCGTATGGCAGCCATATAACTGTTGTGTTAACGCCAGCACGTTCATCTGAACTCAGGGCATATATTATATCCAAGCCGTCCATGTGGACGATGCCATCCAGTGGGTGGGCCACGAGGTGGACCCCACCATTTGAGGATGGTGGACCTCACCATGATGTATGTCTGCATCCAATGTCTAGACCTGGATGGATGCTGGATGATGTTTTTGCAAAGGTAATAAAATAATAAAATAATATATAAACATATATTATAATAATATGTACCTACATATATATCTATTTGGGCCACGTGTGTGGGGCCTAACCATGACATATGTGTTTAGCCACGTGTGTGGAGGCTAACCATGAAATTGGACCCATTTGATGAAACTTTAAAGTCCATGGAAGTAGGCCCACTTTGATTTATGTAAGGGTCCATGGGATTAGGCCCATTGGATTTATTTGAGACCCATGAGTTAGGCCCATTTTATTTGATTAAGGCCTAGGGGTTTAGGCCCATTTGACTCATGTTAGGTCTATGGGTTGAGGCCCACTTGATCTACATGTGGGATCCCATTGGTGTGGCCCATTGGTCACATATTAGACTCATGAGACTAAGCCCATTTGATGCAATCCAAGGCCCACGGATTTTGACCCATTGCAATGCACATAAGACCCATTGGTATGACCCATATATGTGGCCCATCTGATGAATAAAAGGCCTATAAGATATGGCCCATTTGATATATAGGTAAGGTCCAATGGGAACAACCTACGGTTCATTGCAATGTGTAAATCCATTACAGACTAAGTACTGATGTTTACAAAGATCGTGCCTTGGGAGCAATGTTGGTTTGATGTCCACATTGCGAGTGTAATGTTGGTTGGATGTCCACATTACGACTCTCCTTAGGGCCCATTGTTAGGCTCGTACTTATTGTGTATAGGCCGTCCACGTCCATCGGCATTGTAAAATAGTTCATTTCATTATAATATGTTTAGTATAGTTTCATGACTCATGATCATACGCATCATATGTATGCTTGATATGAGGATTGTCTGATCATAGCATATGCCTTTGGGCAGGTTGTTTATGGGCTCCTGGTTAGGCAGTATTGCCCTACATGAGCGCACGATATGCGCATGAATTATTGCATGACTGGATAGCGTGAATCATGCATTTCGCATTTGTGTGACATGGTTATTGTATGCCCTAGCGACATCAGGGCCGTAGTCTCCACAGACGCATCGTGGTTGGCAGGATTGGATACCAAAAATCTTGTTCTACATGGGGTACTATAGATATCCCTGGATGAAAGTCCCTAAACCCTTATGGTACCAAGAGGTTGCTCCAACGTCTAGACCGAGTGGGTAGATGAGCGCTGAGTGTCGAATACCAGTTGGCTGTGCTCTCCACTGTATCGTGGTCGGTTGGAAGGGGGTGCGGCCTTACCCGCCCGAGAGTAGGGGGCAATCCTAGGCTGAGTCTGACCAGCTCGAGGAATGGGTCCGCTATCAATGAGTCGCGCCTGATATTGGTAGACGGATAGTGAGGTCTCTTCCACTTACCTTATTGCGCGTGATGTGGCGGCAATCTGGTTTAGAGTATACTAGACCCCGGCGATATCCCATATTTGAGCCGTATTGATGTATGGACATAGATGAGGATCTGTATGCTTGAGTAGCATTGCACATCGTATGGCCTTGGGGTGGCCGATACCATTCATGTCTTGCATCGCATAAGCCTTGGTACGACTCATGATATTGTGGTTCCATCTGCATATTTCGCATTACTCTGACATTACATGTTCATATTACTACCTTGCGTACTCACTTTCACCACCCTCTAAGCTTTCTGTAATCTTATACGCGACCGTTGCGTGCAGGTGACGTTGGATCGTAGCAGCGTTGAGGCAGGAGCACGTTACTGATCATTTTGGAGTTTTTGTTCTTTACCATTGTATTTCCCTTTATGCTCATTGTACTTGTAAAGTTTTTGATCATAGTGGAAATGTAATGGAGTTCTTGGTTATTGTTTGTGGGTTATGCCTTCGGTTATGCTTATTACGAATCAAACTGATATTTAAAATCCTCCTCATAGCATCCTAGGATCGGAACCTGGCGAATGGGAGCTAGGAGCCAAGAATGGGGTTCTACGGAGGCTGTCGGCGTCGGATTCGACGATCGGAAATTTTGTGAGCCCGGTTTCTGAGTTTGGGGCGTGACAGTTGGTGGGCTAGCTGCTTCACTCATACTTCCGATCTAAGCCATCCATCTTGTAGAGGGGCTTGAAAGCTTCGAACCCGTGCTGACCTTTCACACTTATACGTGCACACGTGTGCAATACAGAGGCCACAAACGCGCTGTCCTGTGACTTTTAAAATTGATTTTATCGTGATTTCTTCTCTGGGCCATGTCAATAGACGTTCAAAACCATCCCTTCTTGACTAAAATTTTATCCTGAATCCAATGGACGAGGTGTATTTCCCAGAAAACACTTCTGTGGGGACCACCGAGCACCACAGCATTATACGTGCCAAAGGTTCCACAACTGGACGCCGACTAACTTTTGTGGCTTTTGTATGATCATGGCATGCATCGGATGGCTGATCTGATCCGTCCATCATGTTGAGAACTCAAAAAAGTCCCCGGATACGTTAATTTTATGGATAAAGTGCCAAGAACAAGGGACTTATGACACCCCAAACTTGGCTGGGAAAAGGAGTACGCAGCCGTTGCTGCGACAGCCTCTCCACTGACTCCAGCCTTTCCCCTGCACTTCCAGTGCTATAAAAGGAGTTTTGGACGTGGGAAAAGGGGGAGAACAGATCTGGGAGAGCTTGGGGGAGATCCAGAGCAGACCGAGGGAGGATAGAGAAAGAGAAGAAGAAAGAGAAGAAAGAAAAAGAGAGAAAGAAAGAGGAAGGAAGAAAGAAGGGAGATCAATCTTGTTTTTTTTTTCTTTCCTTTATCAATCCTATTTTTCTTTCCTTTACAATTATGATTGGAATATGTGCTACCTCGATTAATCTTACATTTCTTCTAGTTAATCACATGGATTTCTAATTTTCTTAGCTAGAGCTGAGATGAAGCCCCTAATTTGAATGATGTTTATTATTGTTGAATTCATCTAATTTAATCGACTTGTTTCTTTCTCTAGTGTGCTTACATGAAATTTCCATACTCATCCATTCTATGAGCTTAACTGTAACACCCCGAATTTTGGCCAATCTGGGATTTGACGTCCTTAGGTAATGGGTTAACTAAAACACCTGGAAAATCGCTCAGAACCCAATTTCATAGCCAAAGAAACCACTTAGGATTAATTCCTATGGAAATTCAGCGTAAGTTAGCTAGCGCAACGCTGGAGTAGCTGGGAAACAGTCCCTGATCACTTTAAATACGTTCTACAAGACCCAAATCGAGTAGAACGTATGACTCCATAATACTCTATAACCTCGGATCAAACTCTAAGCGGGTTTGTTCTCTAGACCACTTTGAATTCTTGTATTGGATTTAGACCGCGCGTCAAAGGTCCGATACCTCCTATCTTAGACCGTTAGAACCGCCCAGCTGGACTTGACAATCATTTCGAAAATCAAGTCAAACCGATAATCACAGACTATTTCATTGAACCCGGACTGAAGAGACCGCGAACAGGGACAGAATTGGAATTTCAAATTCAAATCTGGCACACGACTTGACGCGTCAGTATTGAGCGTTCTGACCGTCAGAATTCATCCAGATTACACCCTCGGATCAGGAAAAATTTCTATTTATTATCATGAGACTTTCAGCCCTGATCTACGCGCGGTGACCGCTGAACTGAAACTGGTCCGCCACGTGCGATCTGCGAACCCCGCGGGACTGAAAACTTAATAGTGCTACATCTGGTATGCATGAGCTTAAGTCCGATCGCAATCGACCAGGGGACCACCAGAAAGCAACTTTTGGGCCGAAACAGCCCCGAAATGGATAAGCACCAAGTAAACTTCATTCCGGAGCCTGTTTCCGCCATTTTTAAGCTTATAAAAGGGGTTGAAACCTTCATTTCTCTCTCCCATCCGAAAATTGCAAACCCTAGAGAAAAGGAGAGAGAGTTTGAGAGAGAGATTGGAAGGGATTTTTCCTGTTTCCGAGCCGCCGATTGCTACTGTTTCAGCAACTCTTCCCAATCACCTGGACGGTGATTTCTCTTCTTTTTCAGGTATGAAACGACCATAAAAGTTGCTGATTTAGGGATTACTTGGATTCGTAGCGTGTTAGCTAACATATTTCATAAAATAGGTTCTCCTACTGCCGTAGACGAAGCGTACACGCTCCGTTCAAAATCCCGCATCCGTAAGAGACTAGGTGCGGATATTAGACGCTTTGATTGACTGTTTTCAACGCTTTCAATGTCGTTTAATAGTAGATTCTTGACAGCAACGCCGTTTGACATGTACAACATGCTGTCCGTTTCCTGTTTCGTAAATAGACGAAGAATATGAGATTTAGGGCATTTTAGTCATTTGTAGGAAATACTGTTTCCATCCATAATTTGCTGATGTGATTGACATGGCTTCTTGTCGCATTAGGATACTAGGAATGCGTGCATAATTAGTTTGGCGAAGAGATTCGCCCAAATGCGCGCTTTGAGTCGACATACTATATGTAGACTTAAGTGTGTAGTCTAAGTGTTTGTACAAATGTTTGTATTAGTATGTATTGAATTAAATGGTGTTGTGAATTAGTTTGAGATTGAATTCTCAAATAATACGCTGATGCAAATGATTTCCTTCATGTTGGCTATATGTATGATTTCATGATATGTATGAAATGCATGTGGTAGATGATTTACTTAAGTTGTATGTTACAACATGTGTTAACATGCTCACATTGATGTATTTCATTTCCATTACACTTACATGATTGCTGATGTGAATTCATAATTGTTTGGGACTATACTTAGTCCAGGCAGTCGGTAACCGAGTAAATCCGTGAATGGCTTACCTTTGCCACGAGCGACGCGTCGATGAACGCGAGTCGTGTTTTGAGTTGGCGGCAGTGGTTAGGCCACACGAAGTGTTTCATGCACTTCATGTCGTTCATCTCGAGATGCGCTCATGCTAGTCGAGCCCGTCAAGTAACCCGACTGGCCATTGTATGTTCACCCTGTATGAGTCACAACTGCTTGAACCTAGGGTACTGAACTTACCATTGTAAACCCTGTCAACCATGGTACCTTGATCCACGAAGACTCATGAGCCGGGCATGGTGATATGGGACACCGTGGTCGAGCTGTCGGCCTACGCTGGGGCCACAAACCTCCCCGTAGTGACCCGTGAGCACCTATGACTCGTGAGCAGATTATGGTGGTATGGGACACTATATTCTTACTGTCGGCCTACATTGATAAGGTGATGGGGGAGCGGTGCAACGAGTGCGAGCAACAGCCCTAGCAGCCCTTTGTAGTGACCACGAGCGTATTCTGAGTCTACGGGAGGCAACGACCCTTCCGTAGCAGTAGAGTACAGTAGGCCTGTATTGATAAGGTGATGGGGGAGCGGAGCAACGAGTGCGTGCAACAGCCCTGGCAGCCCTTGCAGCGACCTACAAAATATACATCGTATGAGATTACTAGGAGTGACGACCCTAGACAGGATCTGTGTTGGGATTGATATAAGGGAAGTGCCTTAGTTTCCCAATATTGCTGTATGAGAAGGACTAATAACAACTAGGTAATCATATCACCATGACATTGCATGTGCCTGGAAGATGTGGAGCACTTGAGGGAGTGCGGCATGCCGGGGTCGTAAGATGGTGCCGTATGAGGGAGATCGTCGGTGAGGGCATCCATTATGTCACGTCATATTGCATTAACAACAGTATTAGGATTGTTTGGTTTACTACTTTACTATTATCGCATGATTGATTTGATAACCTGTTAATCTCTGCTCTCTCATCCCACTGAGTTGATCACTCACTCCCATGTTACGGGATGGTGTTTCCGGACACCCACCAGTCCCTGTTTGTGATTGCAGATGATGGCGCTGCCTGCGAGGCGGAGCTGGATTTGATGATGATGAGGAGGATCTCTCCTTTATGTGTGATCTGATTGATGGGATTTCAGGGAGGTTGATTAGAAACCTTGACACTTGTCATTTTACATTTTCAGAGCACTCATGTATATTCTTTTGTTTACCTTTGAATTATATATGAATGTATATAACCTGGTAACATGTTCACACTCTGGAGACATATAACAGTTTATATATGTTATACATACTATCACAGTCTTCCGCTTATAAATTTAACTGTCTCTGGGGTATGATATGCTGTTCTAGCTTAATCTCACTCATGTTTAATACATTATCATAGACAACATTCAATCATACATATCTATGTTGCATAAATAACATTTTGGAACTCGTGAGTTGGGTTTTTGCTCGACCCCCCGATTTTCGGGATGTTACATTAACCAAAGTCTAGATATGGATGTGGTTTGAAATCTCATCTAGGTGCTTGTGTCTGACAATGAGCAGGTTTCCTATAGAGGAAGAAACAGGAATCTACATCTCTCCATTCCTGACCATGGATGGAAAGATGTGATCCATATGCTTTAAGGGATTATACATTCTGTGTGCCTGACCAAGGACATAGTTTGTGATTTATTTAATTTATATCAATCTGAATAGGGTGAATCAATAGGTAAAATAAGGGTCAAGATAATTAGGGGTGGATTCAAAAGTCCTAGTCTTTTCCTTGATTGGATTTTACTCATTGCTCTCGGTTATCCTTTTAGATTATTTTTCTTAATCACTTACTAAACTATTTGTTGGATTAGTTAAGAAGAGTGTTAAATTTTAAATTGTGACAACCAGTCCTCATGGGAATGATCTCGTAATACGTACCATATATACATCTGATTCATATACTTGTGAGTTAAATTATTTAAATTAGATTGGTTTAAATTAAAACATCACGCACGACCTGGAGTTAGCGGCTGTCATCTTTGCATTAAAGCTCTAGAGACATTCCTCTACAGAGAGGAGTTCGAGCTCTTTTGCAACCATAAGATCCTCAAGTACATATTCACGAAGAGGGACCTGAATATGAGGCGACGACGATGGATGAAAACCTTGAAAGACTTTAAGTTTAAAGTCTCCTACCATCTTGGCAAGGCCAATCTTGTGGCAGATGCGTTGAGCTGCAAGAAGGCGATAGCATTTACAGCTCCGCTGATGATAGAGGAATGGAATATGGTGAAATTTGTGTGAGACTTCGAGCAGAGGCTTATAGTAGAGGAGCCATTCGAGAGCCTCGTACATATTCGTGTACAACCACTTATTGATGATCGAATCATTGTGGCTCAGAGGGAAGATGAATGGTTGTCTGAGTTGAGAAAACAAGCTGGTGATAATGAAGACTTTTAATGGAGAATTAGTTTGGATGGAGGTTAACGTTATTGTGGCAGCCTACGCGTCCCAAATCTTCATGACTTGAGAAGGGAAGTTCTCGAAGCTGCTCACAATTCGAAGATAGCGATACATCCTAGTAGTATAAAGATGTATCGAGATATGAAGCATTCGTACTGGTGGGACAACATGAAGTCCCACATAATAGACTTCGTGTCCCATTGTCTTACGTGCCAGCAGGTCAAGGTTGAGCATCACCGACCTCCTAGTTTACTTCAGCCCATGCCCATAGTCGAATGGAAGTGGGACTTCATATCTATAGATTTCATTTCTAGGTTACAAAAGACAAGGAAGGGGCACGACTCCATTTGGGTGATTGTGGACCAATTGACGAAATCGGTTCATTTCCTCCCAATTAGAGACTCAAACTCAATAGATGATTTAGCCAAGCTGTACATCAGGGAGATAGTATGTCTGCATGGAGTTCTTATGGAGATTGTGTTGGATCGAGACACGTGATTTACGTTTATCTTTTGGACTCGAATCTAAGAAGCAGTGGGAGTGAAACTGAAGTTCAGTACCGTGTTCCACCCACAAACTGACGGGCAAATGGAACGGGTAAATCAGGTGTTAGAAGACATGTTGTGGGCATGTGTGCTCGATTTCAAAGGCAGTTGGGATGACTGTTTTCCTTATACAGAGTTCACTTATAACAACAGCTTTTAATCAAGCATTGACATGACCCCCTACAAGGCACTATATGGGTGCCCTTGTCGAGCACCTCATTGCTGGGCAGAAGTTGGCAAGAGAAACTTGATTGACCCAGATTTAGTACAGGTGACCTTTGAGAAGATTGACATTTCAGGCATCGACTTCTTGCAGCACAGCAGTCTGAAGAGCTACGCTGATACCAAACGAAGACAGCTAGAATTTGAGGTTGGGGACCATGTATTTTTAAAGGTTTCGCTGATGAAGGGAGTCCTCCGGTTTGGCAAGAAAGGGAAGCTCACGCCAAGATTCATTGGCCCATTTCAGATAATAGACCGAGTGGGTGTACTGCTTTACTTTGCCCACACCACTCGCAACCGTGCACAACTATTTCATATATCGATGTTGAAGAAATACATTCCTGATCCGTCCCACATTATCAAATGGGAGCAGGTACAATTGAGTAAAGATGCTACCTATGTACTGCGACTAACGTGTATTCTAGACAGGAAAGAGCAGGTGCTACGTAGTAAAGTAATTCCGCTTGCGAAAGTATTGTGGACTCACCACATTGAGGAAGAGGCTACTTGGGAAACAGAAGCTGAGGTCCATAAGAATTTCCCTCAGTTTCTCGAGGAGTACTAAAAGGTATTAATTTCGAGGATAAATTTTTTTTTAAGGGGGTATATTGTGACGTCTCAGAAAAATCAAGAAGAAATCACTAAGGATCGAATTCTGTAGAAATTAGACAAAAATTAATTAAGTACTAAACTGAATTAATCGGTGAATTAGCTTGAACCACTTTCTATACGAACTGTAAGACCCAAAACTATTAGAATCACTAACTTAACATTTTCTAAAAACCTAAGATTAGTCTCAAAACCTAGTTGTTCCCAGGAACACATTGAAACTCCGTATCGGACCTAGACCGTGCATCGAAAGTCCGATGACTGTGAAACTATAAGGTTATGACCACCTTACTGGGCTTGACAACCTTTGTGGGAATTGAGTCCAAATAGTATCAAGAAACGTACAACTTGAGCCTAGAGTGAAGTGTGTAAGAAACACGAATATCTTTAAAAAATTAACCCAAACTTAAGTGAATTGGGCCATTCACTTGGGGGTGAAATTTAAGGTTTCAGATTGTTAGTTTCTGACCAAACTTTACCCATGGATCAAGGAAATTTCCCTGCACATGTCAGTATACTTGTGGCCTTGATCGAGTAATGTAACACCCTGAAAATCGGGGGTCGTGTATAAACTCAACTCCCGAGTTCCAGACCGTCACTTATGCAACAAAAATGATTATGATTCAATGTTGTCTGATTTAAAGCATTCACATGAGTAAAAGTATACCAAAACTGTAATTTATACTTCAGATCCAGTGATAAAAGCAAGCGGAAGACTAAACAATATATATATCACTGTATGGAAAAAAAAAGTAGATCTCATCTGTCTCTAAGGTATGAATACATCTCTGAGTCTCATATACATATACATGAACAAAATGACATGTTCAAAATAGTCCCACTGAAGTCCCATCAATCCAGGTCGCCTACGCAAAGCCATCATGATACTGCATGTACGAGAACTCATCCTGGTCCTCGTCGAAGTCTGGCTCTGCCTCCTGGATCTCAGCCTCACCTGCATCTACAACAGGGTCTGGTGGGTGTTGCAAACACCATCCCGTAACGTGGGAATGAGTGATCAACTCAGTGGAATCATAGAGCAAAGATTAGCATGTTCACAATTCAATCATGCGATAATAGTAAAGCAGTAAATCAGACAATCCTAATACTGTTGTTAATGCAAGATGACATGACGTGATGTATGCCCTCACCGACGATCTCCCTCATACGGCACCATCTTACGACCGCGGCATGCAATCGACCCTCAAGTGCTCCACATCTTCCAGGCACATGCAATGGCATGGTGATATGATTTCCAAGTTGTTATTAGTCCATTCAAACAGCAGGATTGGGAAACTAAGGTACTTTCCTTGTATCAATCCCAACACAGATCCTGTCTAGGGTCGTCACTCCTAGTAATCTCATACGATGTATATTTCGTAGGTCGCTGCAAGGGCTGCCAGGGCTGTTGCTCGCACTCGTTGCACCACTCCCCCATCACCTTATCAATACAGGCCTACCGTACTCTACTGCAACGGAAGGGTCGTCGCCTCTCGTGGACTCAGAATATGCTCGCAGTCACTACAAAGGACTCGTCGCCTGATCAGTGTAGGCCGACAGCTAGAATATAGTGTCCCATACTACCATAATCTGTTCACGAGTCTAGGTGCTCACTGGTCACTACGGGGAGGTTTGTGGCCCCACCGTAGACCGACAGCTCGACCACGGTGTCCCATACCACCATGCCCGGCTCATGAGTCTTCGTGGATCAAGGTACCATGGTTAACAGGGTTTACAATGGTAAGTTCAGTACCCTAGGTTCAAGCAGTTATAACTCATACAAGGTGAACATGCATCGGCCAGTCGGGTTGCTTGACGGGCTCGACTAGCGCGATCACATCTCAAGTCGAACATCATGAAGTGCGTAAAACACTTCGCGTGGCTTAACCACTGTTGCCAACTTCAAACACGACTCGCGTTCATCGACGCGTCGTTCGTGGCCAAGACCAGCCAGCCACGAATTCGATCGGTTACCGACTGCCTGGACTAAGTATAGTCCCAAACAATTATGGAATCACATTAGCAATTTATATAGGAATATTGGAATGGAAATACAATCATGTGAGCATGTTAACACATGTTATAACATTCAACTTAGGCAAATCTTCAAGCACATATATTTCATGCATGTAAGGAAATCATGCCTATAATCAACATGTAGGAAATCATTTAGGTCAGCATATTAATTGAGAAATCAATCTCAAACTATCTCATAACATCATTTAATTCAATACATACTAATACAAGCATTTATACAAATACATACACTACACACTTAAGTCTACATATAGTATGTCGACCCGAAGTGCGCAATTAGGCAAATCTCTTCGCCAAACTAATTATGCACGTATTCCTAACTTCCTAATGTGACAACAAACCATGTCAATCACATCAGCAAAATATGAATGTAATCTGTATTTCCTACAAATGACTAAAATGCCCTAAATCTCATATTCTTCGTTAATTTACGAAATAGGAAACGGAGAGCATGTTGTACATGTCAAACGGCGATGCCGTCGATAATCTACTATTAAATGACATTGAAGGCATTGTAAACCGTCAATCAAAGCGTCTAAAATCCTCACCTTATGTCTTGTAGACTCGTGAATTGAAACGGAGCGTATACGCTTCGTCTACGGCAGTAGGAGAACCTGTTTTACGAGTTACGTTAGCTAACACGCTACGAATCCAAGTAATCCCTAAATCAGTAACTTTTAGGGTCGTTTCATACCTGAAAAAGTGGAGAAATCACCGGCCAGGTGATTGAGAAGAGTTGCTGAAGCACGTGCAATCAGCGACACGAAGGCGAGAAAAATCCTTCCACTCTCTCTCTCAAACTCTCTCCTTTTCTCTCTCCCAAAGCTAGAGTTTTACAATTTTCGAATGGGAGAGAGGAATGAGGGTTTCAACCCCTTTTATAAGCTTAAAAATGCCGGAAACAGGCTCCGGAATGAAGTTTACTTAGTGCATATCCAATTCGGGGCTGTTTCGGTCCAAAAGATGCTTTCTGGTGGTCCCCTGGTCGAATGCGATCGGACTTAAGCTCATGCGTACCAGATATAGCACGTATTAAGTTTTCATTCTGGCAGGGTTCGCAGATCGCACGTGGCGGACCAGTTTCAGTTCAGCAGTTACCACACGTAGATCAGGGCTGAAAGTCTCATGATATAAAATAGAAATTTTTCCTGATCCGAGGGTGTAATCTGGCTGAATTCTGACGGTCATAACGCTTAATACTGACGCGTCAAGTCGTGTGCCAGATTTAAATTTTTAATTCCAATTATGTCCCTATTCGTATTCTCTTCAGTCCGGGCTCAATGAAATAGCCTGCGATTGTCGGTTGGACTTGAATTTCGAAATGAGTGTCAAGTCCAACAAGGCGGTTCTAACGGTCTAAGATAGGAAGTATCGGACTTTCGACGTGCGGTCTAGATCCAATACAAAGATTCAAAGCGGTCCAGAGACCAAACCTGCTTAGAGTTTGATCCAAGGTTATAGAGTGTTATAGAGTCGTTGGTTCTACTCGATTTGGGTCTTGTAGAACGTATTTAAAGTGATCAGGGACTATTTTTCAGCCACTCCAGCGTTGCGCTAGCTAACTTACGCTTAATTTCCATAGAAATTAATTCTACGCGATTTCGGGTCGAGTTGGTACTCGAGTCCAAGTATGAATTTTTCACGGGCGTTACAAGTAATGATGACCGTTGAATTGAAACGAGCCCTGATCAAGGAAATTTTGCAAGGCCATGGAATTTTCTCCAGATCGTATGTGAGAAATGGACCTCCAGATGAGCTCCGTTGGCTCGAAACAGCCACCCTTTGGCTATACCTTAAGTATACCACGACCTTGAGCCATTGACATCACTTCTGGGCCTATATAATAATTCCCTTAACCCACCCCTCTCTCATTCCATACGAATTTCTCTAACCCTAGGAGAGAGAAGAGAGAAAAGAGGAGAAAAGAGTGAGAGATCAGGAGATCGTTGCTGGGATTCACTCCCACCACTCCACGTACCAAATCATCTCTCTTGTATCGCTACACTATCGATTTCAACTTTATTTTGGGTAAGAAATCCTAACCCTAATCTACGTTAGAAATCCAAATAGAGAAATCGTTGAAATAGTTAACCTATTTCAATGTTTAGGTAGCCGTTGTGCTATACACGGGGGCGTTGTGTACGAACTGAGTTCGTAACAGGTGTACTGACAAAAAGTCTGGGCTATAAATGTTAGGTTATGGTTTTCAAGGCTTTCAATGTCAATTAATGATTTATGACTGACTTGATTGTTGCTACATGTACCTAGATATGGTGCTTTCCATATACTACACATATATGAACTATGTTGAAATCTAATGCATTCCATGTGTTTGTTGAAATGTTTGAATGAAAGTAAGATCATGATTTGTTCTTGTCATGACTATTAATCTAGAATACGTGATTGTTATATGTATGACAACTCCTTTGCAAAAGGATTTCCCCTAATATATGTTATAACTAAGTTATATCATGTATGTTGAAATGTGTAGTCTAAGTGTTTGATAAAATATCTAAATAAGTAGGTGTTTGATGAATTGTACTTACTAAGGGTGTTGAGATAGGATTCTCAACTACTTTAACTATATGTATAAATTCCTTCATGTTACTTAATCCAACCACGTGATTTATGTATGCAATACATATGTATGATAATATGTTCATTATGTGTTTTATATAATGCTCAAATGATTATAGTATTCGAATTGGTTGTTCGATACTGTTATGACTATCACATGTGATTTCTTATTGCCTTTGAGTGTGATTGAGAATACTACGTAGTCTAGGCAATCAGTAACGGTTTCCATTTGAGTGGTTGAACTAATCTCGCCACAACGGATATGTTCGATGAATCTGAGTTATACGGTGATTATTGACAGTGGTTATGCCACGAGGAGTGCGTATGCACTCCACGTCGATTAATTTACCATGCACTCGTACCAATCAAACTTGTTAAGTAACTCGATTGGCCTAATGTGTGTTTACCATGTATGGACGCTACTGCTTGAATCTAAGGTACCGCTGACCAGTGTAAAGCTCATTTAAATTATGATACCAAGATCTACTAAGACTCATGAGTCAGGCATGGTGGTATGGGACACCGTGGTTGTAAGACCCGTATCCTAATCCGTACTGTTCCGTTGCTTCCCGCGATCCTTCTCGTCAAATTTCGGTGACCTGCGACCTGTAATCGACTTTGCGCATGACCGTAAGTCATATCCTATACATTTGAGCTGGCTTAATCCGAGACTTGTATCATTACGACCGCACCGTTGCCGCGGTTCCAACGCCGTAACTCACACACCGATCCGATACCCAGACGATGAGATGCAGACCCGCGTTCAGTTTGAGAAAAAATACTACGCGTTGCAAATCTCAAGAGAATCTCTACGAAGTGTCAAATCAATCACATCAATCAATCCCATCAATCACCTCTCATGTCAAGTACAAGCACCCATGCTTCCTTTCTCCACAAGTCAAGCAACCACCAAAGTCAACTAACCTCTCACTTCACCCATCACTCACCTCACCCATCACTCACTTCACATCACTCCATCTCTCATTACATCACACCTCTCTCTCTCACTTCTCATCACAATTCCAAGCAAGCAAGAGCCTCCCACGTCCAAGGCTTCCTATGAGAGAAATGTGCATTTTGGTGGCCCACTTCCCATCTCCAAAACGCATCATCCTAGCCATCCATCTCCCATCTCCACCATCAAAGTGAAGCTTTAGGAGACTGGCATCCCGATGGACCAAGAAGATCAAGTGGTGGGTGTTTTCATAAGCTAGATTTTCATATTTCTATGATGGGCCAAGTGAGGTCCACCGATCAATGGTGTGGATCTCATTTGGGACCCTAAGATGTGGCCGATGGCTCATCTTGATCATCAAATCATTCCATGATGGGGCCATTCTCCATGGACCCCATCATGATGTTTACTTTCCTTGCATTAAGAGGTCATCTAGACCGTCCATTTTTAGTGGAGAGGGATCTCCACCGTTGATCTTTTCTTTGGATGGTCCCATGTACAATGATACCCATTGATGTATGATTGGATGGTTAAAACGGAGGGCCAATAGTGCCGGGGTCCCTCCATCATGTGTGTCCCACTCTTCTTCTTCTCTCTCTCTCTCTCTCTCTTTTGGATTTCTTTTCTTATGATAATATGGCCTTGGGGCCCACTTGGATGGACCCACCATGAAGTATGTATTTACCTAAGCCACCTAGAAGTGGAGCCCACTTTATAGGTGTTGCATCGACACCATCCATCATCTGGTGGCCCACCTGAGCAGGCCCACATCCTTGGCACATGGGACGCAAAATTGTCCAGCGTCCCTGGACGCTGGACGTCATTTGGAAAATAAAAATATAAGCTTTATTTGAAGCTTTGTGTGGGCCATTCATATGGGCCCCACATTGACATATGCTGTTAATCCAAGCCGCTCGTTCCATTCCTTAGATCATTTAAGGCGTTGAGCCGAAAAATGAGGCTGATCTGGCTATCTGGTGGGTCATACCTTAGCAAAGACGATTTCTACCATTCAAATTCATCTAAAATTTTTGTACATGCCGAGAGATACCCAATATCGGTCTTGATGGATGGGGCATGAACTGAAGAATTCATTGGACGGGGTAGATTCGCTTGAAGCGAGCCCCACATATGAAAAACCGCCGAAAAACCTTTTTTTTTTAATTACAAATATATTGGCAAAGAGGGTCTGCTGCTGCTTTGCAGCAGGACGTTGCCAGCACCCAGGGTGACGGGCGGACGTTCTGGGGTCCTGTGCGTGGGCCCCACCATGATGTATGTGTAATATTCAAACCGTCTATATGGTGGGCCACCTCCTGAAGTGGGTCCCCGCCAAAAATCAGATCCATCTATGGCCTAGGTGACCCACATCACAGGAAATAGGGTGATTGAATGGCCACCATTGCAGCCCCTTTTGGGCACCAAAGAAGTTTTGAATCAACCTGATATCTATTTTCCCGTCCACCCAGGTCACGTGAGACCTTATCAATGGGCTGGATGGAAAGTAAACTTTATAATGGGCCCCACATGGGGAGCCCAACGTGATGTATGTGTTGTAATCCCACCGTCCAGGTGGACGGTGGAGTCAACAGAGATGTATGTGCGGTGAGGCCACCGTCCAGCAGACGGTGGAGCCCACTATGATGTACACGTGTCCACTGTCATCTGTTTGGACAGTGGGACCCACATGATCTATGTGTTCTATTCACCCAGTCACACTATTTGTGTGTGATGTATATATATGTATATTATATTATATATAATATTGTATACATTATTTATGCATATGTGTATGATGGCGAGCCTTTATGTGGACCCCACCATAATGCATGTGTTGCA
The DNA here is from genome assembly GCA_037074715.1 of Magnolia kwangsiensis. Lineage (NCBI taxonomy): Eukaryota > Viridiplantae > Streptophyta > Magnoliopsida > Magnoliales > Magnoliaceae > Magnolia > Magnolia kwangsiensis. The sequence continues at coordinate 80,235,464 of CM073589.1, read as the reverse complement.
TACAAACCATCCATTTATGTTGTAAACTCTTTTCTTGAGCTAAAAATGAGCCAGATCTATGGTTCCAATGAGCCCACTTTGGTATGTAGATAGGGCCCATGTTGATCCATTTATGGCCATTCATTTAGGCCCACCTTGGTGCACATCTAAGGCCATGGGATTAAGCCCATTTGGCATATGCAATGCCCATGGGATTAAGCCCATTTGGCATATGCAATGCCCATGGGTTTCGGCCCATTTGACATATGCAATGCCCATGGGATCCGGCCCTTTTATTCTATATAAGGCCCACGGGATTCAAGCCCATTTGATATATATATTAAAGCCCATGGGATCAAGCCCATTTGATATATATATTAAAGCCCATGGGATCAAGCCCATTTGATGTGCACGGGGCGCAAATGGAGTGACCCATTTGATATATTTAAAGCTCATGTGTGTAGGCCCATCTGATATATTTAAGGCCTAAGTTGTGAGGCCCACTTTGATGTATTTCAAGGCCCATGGATCATGGACCATTGCAATGTACATAAGGCTCATTGGTGAGGCCCATTAACGCAGCCCATTTGATGTATCTAAGGCTCATGGGTCGAGGCCCAACGGGATGACCTTAGGGTCCATTGCAATGTGTGACTTCCCATGCTCATGTAATGATATATATGGCGGGCCGCGCCTAGGGAACAATGTTGGTTTGATGTCCATATTGTATGTACAATATTGGTTAAATGTCCGCATTATAACTCCCCTTAGGGCCCATTGATAGGCCCATGCTCGTTGCTATCCATCGCCTTGTAACATGCTTAGTATAATCTCATGACTCATGCCCATACGCATCATATGTATGCTTGATTTGAGTAGCGACTGATCATAGCATATGCCATTGGGCAGACCACTTATGGGACCCATTATGAGACGGAGTGCCCTACACGATCACGTAGTACGCAATGAATTTCTGCATGATTTGACGTGTGATTCATGCATCTCGCATACGTGTGACTTAATCACTGCACGCTCTAGCGACATCAGGGCCGTGGCTCCACAGGTACATCATGGATGGCCGTATTGGATACCGAAAATACTTATTCTAGTACTGTGGCACTTAGGATGTCCTTGAGTGAAAGTCCCAGAACCTTTTTGGTACCAGGAGATGCTCCAACTTCTAGACCGAGTGGATACACGAGCGCCCGAGTGCCAAATACCAGTAGGCCGCGTCTCCCACTGTGTCGTGGTTGGTTGGAAGGGGGTGTGGCCTTATCCGCCTGAGTGAGGGGGCTATAAGCTAGGCTGAGTTTGACCAGCTCACAAATGAGTCCGCTATCGACGAGTCGGGTAGGCATTGACATACTACTGGTCAGGCGAATAGCGAGGTCTTTTTCGCTTGCTTGACTGTGCAGCTAGGGAGGTGACAGTCACTGCGAAGTGTATTAGACCCCGGTGATATCCAGAGAGGAACTGTACTGATATGTGTACATGATGAGTGTCGACTTTCTTGGATTGCATTTTGCATATGACATTCGGCTATATAGGCCTTGCATTGTATCGGTGTGGCCGATGGCATTTATATCTCGCAACATGCCTTGCATTACATAGCCTTGGTAAATTCATAGACTTAGCGCATACTTCCGCATTACTTGATCTTGTACACTCAGCGTTTGCCCTCCGCACACACTTACACCACCCTCTAAGATTTTGTGAGCTTATGCACGACAGTTGAGTGCAGGTGGCGTTGGACAGCAGCAGCGCTGAGGCAGGAGTGCATATCAGGACCTTTTGGAGTTTTTTTTATCACCTTATATTTCCCTTTATGCATTGTACTTAATAGATTTTGATATAGTGGATATGTGGTGATGTTGTTTTGTGACTTGGTTATGCTTGTGGTTATGCTCCATTACAAAAAAAAAATTATTCTAAAAATCCTCCTTGTAGGATCCCATGATCGGAATCTGGCATTTGATTGTTAGGAGCCGAGAATGGGGCACTACGGAGGCTGTCGGCACCGGATTCGACAATCGGGATTCATGTGAATTCGATTTTCGGGTTTGGGGCGTGACTGTGGTCGAGTTCTCAGCCTACACTGGGGTGACGAGCCTCCCCGTAGTGACCAGTGAGTAACCCAAACTCGTGAACTGAATATGGTGGTATGAGACACTGTATTCGAGTGGTCGGCCTATGCTAAGGTGACGAGCCTTTCCGTAGTGACCTCGAGTCTAAATTAGGCCTACGCTAAGGTGACGAGCCTTCCGTGGTGACCTCGAGTGTAAACTCGCGAACTTGCCTATCCACTGCTTTTCAAATCAGGGGTGATGTTGCCCTATAACTTTCCTATCATATGTGATTAATTAGGATTGACAACCCTAAATGGATCATCGTTTGGGTAAATGATATAAAAAGAGGTACCTTAGCTTCCCAAATCTGCCGTATGAATAAGCCTAACTAAGTACTTGGCAAACACTATCATGTATCGCACTCCATGTGCTTTGGTGAGGAAGTACACATGGGGAGTTGCCATGCCCGACCATGAGATGGTATCACAAATGGAGTGCAGGAGAGGGCATGCATCAATACATCATACCATTCCTGCATTAATAAGAGTACTTAGGACATGATTATTGTTTTGCTTTATCATGCTTGATTGAATTGATAACATGTTAACCTTTGACTTATAGTACCACTGAGCTGATCACTCACTCCCACTCTGGGACGGTATTTTAAAACACCAAATAGACTCTGTTGTAGATGCAGGTGGTGACGATATCTACGTTGCTGATTAGGATTTCATAGACGAGCAGGAATTCTCCTATGTTTAGCTATCAGGCGGGTCTATGTAGACCATATACTGATCGACAGGGCTGCATGGGCTTTAAGGATTAGATGGACACTTACATTTTATATTTTATAAATTTTGGAACAATACATGTATATATTCAGCCTGGTAACATACTCATACTCTGGGGATTGAGAAACACTTATTTACCTTATATATTTATCTCAGTCTTCCACTTGCTTAACTTAATCATCTCTGGAGTACAATATGCTGATTTAGTATAATTCCACTTATGTTTAATGTACTAATATGGACAACATTTAAATATCATTATCTATGCTACATAAGTGATACGTTGGAACTTGGGAGTTGAGCTTTTCTCGACCCTCGATTTTTCGGGTGTTACATCACTGTCATTCAGGAACTTCGTGATACGAATAATATGAGGGTTGAAGAGCTTATTAGTTCTTTATAAACCTCCAAGTTAAATTTTAAGGATCTTAAAGGTAAGTCCATAGCCCTTAAGTCTACTAAAAATATTTCTCAAAATAATACTAGTAATTCTGATTGTGAAAATTCTGAAGATGATATGACACTATTAGCCAAGAAGTTTTATAAAATTTTTAAAAGCAAAAAGAAGGTAAATTTTCAAAAACCTTCTGTAAAGAAAAAGACTAGATCTAAAAATTAGAAATCTATTAAAGATAGCCAATGCTTCAACTGTCATGAATACGGGCATCTGGTAAACAAATGTTTAAAAAGGGACAAACCTAAGAAGAAAGGTATGTTGGCCACATGGGATGAGTCATCTTGCTTTGAAGCTTCTTTTGAGTTTGATGATTCTAAACCTAAGTCTACTAATGAGGTCAAGGCCTTAATGACTCTAGCCAGAGTCACTTCTTCAAACAGTTGTAATTTAACTTATGATGAAAATCTGAGAAGAGACCCTGAAAATGATGATGATTTACAAGATGCCTATAATGCCCTATACAGGGAAAGTTACAAGATAACTGTAAAATTAAAACTTCAAAAAGAAAAGTTTTTAAAGTTATAAGAAGATTTTGATAACTTAGTTTTAGAAAAATCGCATTTTTCTAATTGTTTTGAAAAAGCAAGTGTGATTTAGATTTCAAAATATCCCAAGTTGAAAACCTTAAATCAGAAAATGAAAAACTAAAACTAGAAGTCTCTTCTCTCTTAAGTTTGAAGGATACTTAAAGGTATGCCAAGGGTGATCCTAAACTAGAAAGATTATTGACCGGATTAAGGAAATGTGGCGATAGATTTGGTCTGGGCTACAATAAGAATACACCTCCTAAAAGTAAGTCCACTCCACCTAAGTTTTTTAAAGGTGAGTTTTCTAACTTAAAAGGGAAAAGTATGAATCAAAATAGTTTCAAAAATTTAAAAACTTTTCAAGCTATGAAACCTAAAAGCAACCATATCAATTATAGAAATCAAAATCATAACCCCTTACCTAAGAAAATTGTAGATTTACTCAAGGAGCTTCTAAAATTTAACTCAAATAGTAGAATGTATAACAACTATAAGCATAGAAAAACCAACTATGCTCCAAAACCCAAAACAGTAATGAAATAGGTCCCTAAGGTTGCTTGTCTGGTATCTCACACTACTTTCAAGGCTTCGAGTCAATCAAAGTTATACCTAGACAGTCGTTGCTCTAGACACATGACAGGTGACAAAGATTTGTTCACCAATCTTAAAGATATGACTGATGACTTAGTTGCATTCAGTGATGGTAGCAACTGCAGGTCTATTGGCCAAGGTATGGTTCAATTTTTTAATCTTTCTCCATTTGAGAATGTTTTGTTTGTAGAGGGCCTTAAGCATAATATCTTAAGCATTTCTCAAATTCGTGATAATAAGCATAGTGTCAAATTCACCAACCAAGGGTGTGAGATTTCTAATGAGAATAGTTCTGTGATATTAACTAGTCGTAGAACATCTAAGATGTAAGGCCCGTTGTAACATTTCGAAAATCGGGGGGTCGAGCAAAAACCCAACTCCCGAGTTCCAAAATGTTATTTATGCAACATACATATGTATGATTGAATATTTTCTGTGTTAATGTATTAAACATGAGTGAGATTAATCCAGAACATCATATCATACTCCAGAGACAGTTAAATTTACAAGCGGAAGACTGTGATAGTATGTATAACATATATAAACTATTATATGTCTCCAGAGTGTGAACATGTTACCAGGTTATATACATACATGTATACTTCAAAAGTAAAAAGAATATACATGAGTGCTCTAAAAATATAAAATGACAAGTGTCAAGGTATCTAATCAACCTCCCTGTAATCCCGTCAATCAAAACACGCATAAAGGAGGGATCCTCCTCATCATCATCAAGTCCAGCACCGCCTCGCAGGCCGCGCCATCATCTGCAATCACAATAGGGACTGGTGAGTGTCCGGAAACACCATCCCGTAACGTGGGAGTGAGTAGCTAACTCAGTGGAATAATAGAGTAAAGATTAACATGTTTTCAAATCAATCATGCGATAATAGTAAAGCAGTAAATCAAACATTCCTAATACTGTTGTTAATGCAATATGACGTGACATGATGGATGCCCTCACCGACGATCTCCCTCATACGGCACCATCTTACGCCCGCGGCATACTTTCTTCCCACAGTGCTCCACATCTTCCAGGCACATGCAATGTGATGGTGATATGATTATCGAGTTATTATTAGTCCATTCATACAGTAGGATTGGGAAACTATGGTACTTCCCTTATATCAATCCCAACACAGATCCTGTCTAGGGTCATCACTCCTAGTAATCTCATACGATGTATATTTTGTAGGTCACTGCAAGGGCTGTCAGGGCTGTTGCTCGCACTCGTTGCACCGCTCCCCCATCACCTTATCAATACAGGCCTACTGTACTCTCATTGCTACGGAAGGGTTGTCGCCTCCCGTAGACTCAGAATACCCTCGCGGTCACTACAAAGGGCTCGTCGCCTGATCAGTGTAGGCCGACAGTAAGAATATAGTGTCCCATACCACCATAATCTGCTCACGAGTCATAAGTGCTCACTAGTCACTACGGGGAGGTTTGTGGCCCCAGCGTAGGCCGACAGCTCGACCACGGTGTCCCATACCACCATGCCCGGCTCATGAGTCTTTATGGATCAAGGTACCATGGTTAATAAGGTTTACAATGGTAAGTTTAGTACCCTAGGTTCAAGCAGTTATGACTCATACAAGGTGAACATATAATGACCAGTCGGGTTACTTGACGGGCTCGACTAGTACGAGCGCATCTCAAGCTGAGCGACATGAAGTGCATAAAACACTTCGCGTGGCCTAACTACTGCTGCCAACTCCAAAACACGACTCGTGTTCATCGACGCGTCGTTCGTGGCAAAGATAAGCCAACCATGAATTTGCTCGGTTACCGACTGCCTGGACTAGGTATAGTCCCAAACATTTATGAATCCACATCAGCAATCATATAAGAGTAATGGAAATGAAATACAACAATGTGAGCATGTTAACACATGTTATAACATACAACTTAAGTAAATCTTCTAACACATGCATTTCATACATATAATGAAATCATGCATATAGCCAACATGTAGGAAATCATTTACATCAGCATATTATTTGAGAATTCAATCTCAAACTAATTCATAACGCCATTTAATTCAATACATACTAATGCAAACATTTATACAAACACTTAGTCTACACACTTAAGTCTACATATAGTATGTCGACTCAAAGTGAGCATTTGGGCGAATCTCTTCGTCAAACTGATTATGCACGCATTCCTAATATCCTAATGCAACAAAGAGCCATGTGAATCGTATCAGCAAAATATGGATGAAAACAGTATTTCCTACAAATGACTAAAATGCCCTAAATCTCATATTTTTCATCTGCTTACGAAACAGGAAACAGACAGCATGTTGTACATGTCAAACGGCGTTGCCGTCGATAATCTACTATTAAATGACATTGAAAGCGTTGAAATCAGCCAATCAAAGCATCTAGAATCCGCACCTTTTCCCTAGAGGTGAACCGATTCGAACGGAGCGTATACGCTTCGTCTACGGCGAACAGGCTACCTATTTCACAAGATGTATAAGTTACTTTGCTAAGAAATCAATGGAACCTCAAATCAACAAGTATTTAGGGTGTTTCCTTACCTAGAAATGCGGCAGAATCACCAGAAAAGTGATTGAGGTGCGTTGCTTAAGCACGTGCAACAAGTAGTGCAAGCAGCAGGAAGATCTCTCCCACTCTCTCTCACAATCTCTCACTTTTTCTCTCACACCAGCTAGGGTTTCTAGCAAATTCGGATGGATGAGAGAAGTGAGGGTTTAAGGTCCTTTTATAAGCTAATTTCTTCCCAAATTAGGCTTGGGAACAATGTTTACTTGAGGTCTAACCAAATCGGGGCTGTTTCGGTCCAAAAAGATATTTCGAGAGGTCCCCTGGCCGAACGCGATCGGACTTAAGTTCATGCACGTCGGATGTCGCTCACATCCCATTTTCAGACCAGTAGTGTTCGTAGATCGCACGTGGCGGTCCAGTTTCAGTTCAGCAGTCATCGCACGTAGATCAGGTCTATAAGTCTCATGATATGAAAGAGAAATTTTTCCTGATCTGAGGGTGTAATTTGGCTAAATTCTGACGGTCAGAACGCTTAATAATAACGTGCCAAGTCATGTGCCAGATTTAAATTTTAAAATTCCAAATCTAACCCTATTCTCACTCTCTTCACTCCAGGCTCAATGAAATAACCTCTGAATGTCGGTTGGACTTGATTTTCGAAATGATTGTCAAGTCTAGCTAGGTGGTTATAACGGTCTAAGATTGTAGGTATCGGACTTTTGACGCGCGGTCTAGATCCAATACAAAGTTTCAAAGGGGTCCTGAGAACAAACCGGTTTAGAGTTTGATCCGAGGTTTCAGAGTATTATAGTGTCATTGGTTCTACTTGTTTTGGGTCTGATAGAACGTATTTAAAGCAATCAGGGATGATTTCACAGCTACTTTAGCGTTGCGCTAGCTAACTTACGCTTATTTTCTAAAGGAATTAATCCTACGCGATTTCTGGTCGAGTTGGTACTCGAGTCCAAGTACGGATTTTTCCAGGGCGTTACAGTATTTCCGTTTCCTCTGATGCCGTATGATTCATGATCTTACCAGCATTTTTGATATTGTATGATTATGGCATTGTATTGAATACTTGGCACTTACCTTGTGCACACACTTTCACCACCCTCTACGCTTTTTATAAGATTATGCACGATAGATGTATGCAGGTGGCATTGGGTTGCAGTAGCGTTGAGCTTGAAGTGTGCAGTTGTCTTTTGGAGCTTTGATTTTATTTTGATATATGTATTTCCATTTGAACACTATATTTAAATGTTCATATTAGTGGATATGTGATGATGATGTTGCCTTTGTGATTTGGGTAAACTTGTGATTTTGCTTGTTATGAAATAAATGTATGTTAAAAATCCTCCTTATAGAATCCCAGGATCGAAATCTGACGTATGGACGTTGGAAGTCGAGAATGGGGTACTACGGAGGCTGTCGGCATCGGATTTGGCAATCGGGATTCTTGTGAATCCGATTTTCAAGTTTGGGGCGTGACATGAGAACTACTATATAGTCAGTGATTCAAGCTCGTCTAAGTTATCGTGTTACATGGTCCAAACCAATGAGACTGATCTATGACATAAACGCTTAAGACATGTACACTACCGTAATCTTTATAGACTAGTAAAGGTGATGTAATAAGAGATTACCCAAGATTAAGGAAATAGATAAAATTTTTAGTCAATGTCAGATTAAAAAAATAAACTAGGAGTGCTCACAAGAAAGTGAACTACAGTGCCACATCGAAACCCCTTAAACTCCTCCACATGGATCTTATTGGACCTACTAGAACACAGAGTCGAGGTGGTAAGAAATATATTCTGGTAATAGTAGATGATTTTACCAGGTATACATAGGTACTTTTCATGAGAGAGAAATCTGAAACTCTTTATGAAGTGAAAAGGATACTCAAGCATATCCAAACTGAGAAAAAATCACGTCTTTAAAATTTATAGTGATTATGGGTCTGAATTTGATAATAGCTATTTTGAGAAGTTCTGTAGTGATCATGATATATCACATGAATTTTCTGCTCCTAAAACACCTCAACAAAATAGGGTTGTTGAAAGAAAAAATCGTGTGCTTCAAGATATGGCTAATGTGATGTTAAATAACATGAAACTTCCTAATTATATTTGGGCTAAAGCAGTGAACACGGCTTGTTATATTATTAATCGTGTTTATACTAGAAAGTCAAATAATAAGATTGGATATGAACTATGATTCAATAAGAAACCTATAGTCAAATACTTTCGACTTTTTGACAAATGCCATATTTTACGTGAATGGAAAAATCTGGAAAAATTTGACACTAAAAGTGAGGAGGGTATTTTCCAAGGATATGCGCTAAATATTCGAGCGTATCGTATTCTCAATAAAAGGACCAGTGTAATTCAAGAATCCATTAATGTGGCTATAGATGATCACCGGAATACACCTGTCTCAATTTCAAAAGATGATGAAGTCTCTTTATTTGATAAACTAGACTCTTCATCTAGTTAAAATGACACTGAATTGCAGTCAATTAAAGACCATTCAACTGATCAAATTCTTGAGAACCTTGTCACTGGTGTGTGCACTCGCAGACAATTAGAAAACATTTATAATTATGTGTGCTTCACATTTCAAATTGAGCCGGCCAACGCAAAAGAAGCGCTTGCTAATGAAAACTGGATAGTAACCATGCAAGATGAACTTAATCAATTTGTAAGGAATGATGTTGGTACTTAGTTCTTTGACTTAATGATAAACATATTATTGGAACTAAATGAATTTTAAAAAATAAGTATGATGAATTGGGTAACATTATAAGAAACAAGGTTAGACTGGTCGTATAAGGGTATTCTCAGATAGAAGGCATCAATTATGATGAAACCTTTGCCCCAGTAGCTCGTCTTGAACCTATCAGACTGTTTATATCCATTGCTTGTTACAAAAATTTTAAAATCTATGAAATGAATGTCAAGAGTGCTTTCTTGAACGATGATCTACATGAGGAAGTATATGTAGAACAACCTACTGGTTTTGAAGGCCCTAAATATACTGATCATGTTTACCGCCTGAAAAAGACACTTTATGGATTAAAACAAGTTCCCAGTTTCTACTGAGTCGTAACTTTGTAATGGGAAGTGTTGATAAGACACTATTTGTAAAGAAACACAATGATCACATACTGATAGTACATATATATGTTGATGACATTATCTATGGATCTACTTGTTCTAACATGTCTGTTGAGTTTGCAGATTTGATGATATCCAAGTTTAAAATGAGCATGGTTGGAGAACTAAATTATTTTTTAGGTCTGCAAGTGAAACAACTTGAAGACGGGATCTTTAGTTCTCAAACCAAGTGTGTTCTAAACTTGGTGAAAAAGTTGGGATTCGAGAGCGGTAAAAATGTCGATATTCCTATGAGTACGACACTTAAGCTCTTTAAGGATTCAACAGGTAAAGGTGTAGATCCCAAGTTATATCGCAGTATGGTAGGTAGTTTATTATATTTAACTGCAAGCTGACTTGATATTGCATTCAGCGTAGGAATCTGTGCTAAATATTAATTACCCTAAAGAATCCCACCTGATCGTTGTTAAGTGTATTTTGAGATATGTCGCATGTTCAACAAATCTTGGTCTTTGATATCCACATGATACTAATGTTCAATTAGCCGAGTATACGAATGTTGATTGGGCTAGTAATATTGATGACCATGAATCTACCAGTGGTGAATTTTTTTATGTTGGAAACTGTCTAGTTTCATGGTATAGTAAGAAACAAAGTTCCGTATCGATTTCCACAGCTGAGGCTGAGTATATTGTAGCTGGTAATGCATGCACTTAGCTTATGTGGATGAAGAGGATGTTAAATGATTACGGATTTGCGCAAGATTCTATGGTTCTATATTGCGATAATTCTAGCGCAAACAACATTTCTAAAAGTCCAACCGAGCATTCACGAACTAAGCATATTGACATTAGATATCATTATATTCGTGAATTTGTGGAAGATAATATTATTTCATTGGATTATATTTAAACTAAAAATCAACTTGCAGACATTTTCACAAAACCACTTGACAGAAACAGGTTTGCTAAATTGAAATTAGATATTGGTATGTATAATGTGATATGAGTTAATTGTGTCTGATTGTACTATATTGCATGTTTTTATTTTTTAAAATTTTTAAAAATCAAATTGTTAAATATGAAAATTTTTGAGGTTGTAGGACTAGTCGAGTACACACATGACAAGTCGTGGCACGACTGGTCGAGTATCTACTCGACCAGTCAAGTAGCTCGGGTTTAGGGGTTTTAAATGTGCAAAAAGCACTTTTTTTTTTCATTTCTCTCATCTTCTCCAAGAAGCCCTTCCACGACTGGTCGAACCCACCTTCGATTGCTACTTGGTTAGTGAATTTTTTTCATTTTCCTTTTGGATTTAGGATTTTTACACTTCTATTTCCTTGATTTTAAGGTTTATTTCAAGTTTTCTTGTTGTTTCTTTAGTTTTCTAGTATAAAATCTGATTTGGGAGAAACCCTCCATTCCTTTCTTTTAATCCTTTTTTGCATTATGTAATTGAGAGTAGATATAAGAAGAGATCCTCTCATGGTCCCTCTTCTTCCCGTTTTGCACTGATTATAGTGCGTACTCTTTGACCACCTGAAGAGGACCCCGAATATGTGCGGGATATTCGTGTCTGCAATGTTATTATTGAGCAGGTTATTAACTCCAATCATTTGAGTCCTTTTAATATCGTTCCCCTCCTTGAAGCTATAGGATAGACTAAAATATTGAATTGGGGCGGTCCTGCATACCGGTCCATTACACGGGCCATGTTTGCTTGTATAAGTGACTTCTTTGTTGAAAATTTAATTTTTACTGTGACAACTAGGGAAGGTCCAGTTGATGTTGATCGTCATTTAATATCTAGTTTGATGGATATTCCTATGAATGATGAAGGAATACTTATCTCTACATTATTTGTGAGACCGTCTGAATCTGAAAAACCTATGCTAACTAGAGTGTTGTACAACATGAATGTGGAATGGAATTCCGGTATTACGCTCAGTTCTAAAAATATGTTACCCAGATATAGGATTCTTCATCGTATTTTCATTTCTAATGTGTATCCTCGGTCTGGTAACAAAACTGAGTTAACTTCTTTCATGGCTCGTATACTCCACTCAGTTGTTTCTGGTGTTCAAATATGTTTTCCATCTCTTATTTATTATATCATAATTCAGTTTCGTCTCCATCCTAGCCATAGTGATATTGCCTTTGCATATCTAATGACCACGCCAGCTATTCATAGTCTTATGGTCATGCTTGTTAGAGAAGCTCCTATTTCCCATCTACCCTTCAATAATTCCAACATTAACAAGATGAATCTGAGGTTGGTACCTAGCCAAGTTGATAAGGATGATGTAGGAGCTGTTGAAGAAGCTGGAGAGGAAGATGCTTTACCTTCTGATGATGTGAACATGGATGATTTATTTGATTAATTAGAATCTGATTCTGAGGCTGATCCTGACTTTCAGTCTTTTGATTCTGATGAGCGGTTAAAAAACCTAGAGGAAAAGGTGGAAGGTTTGCATCTATCCCAAGAGACTCAATTTAAATATATGCGAAAATAACTTAAGCGCATTAACAAGGGATTACATTAGATTGATCCATCTATTCCTGCTCCATCTTTTGGTTCTGATTAGAATCCGTTTATTTTGGGCATGTATTAACTTCTAACTTTTATCTGTGCTTGGATAATGTTTGGACTTGTATTGTTGTTTGTGAACATGACTTTATAATTCCTAAATATGTTTTGCTGAACATGTTTATGCTATTTACTCTCTTCACGCTGATAATTCTCATATCTATTTTCTTTTATCATCAGTATATATTTCTTTCCTTTATCATATTATGACAAAAGGGGGGAGAAAATGTGGAATGTTTTTAATACTTGATGATGATTGGGGATGTGTGATTGTAGAATATGGTGTAATTTTTTATTTTTTATTTTTGGATTGGACACGTATTTGATTTTTATAGGTTCTACATATCACCTCGCATCAATTGCGGGGGAGTAATGGATTGAGGGGAAGAGTAATTATTGCACATTTAGTGCATGATTCTTTATTGTGTATGATTTTTTTTTAGTTTTGTCACAAATTTGACAAAGGGGGAGATTGTAAATGCTATATTGTAAATCTAGTAGCCAGAGTTATCAAATTTTGTTGTGCCAAACCATTTAAAATCTTTATCATCTATTGATGAGATGTATTGATCAACTTTGTGCACTTTAAAGTTGTCCAAGTCTTCGTCGAACTTTTCTATGTATTCAAGTTAAAGAAACATTATCGAAGTTCAAGATTTCAACCTCAAGTATAAGTTGAAGGCTCAAGTTTGAATATAATCTTCAAGATCGGTACCTTAAACAATCTCAAGAACTCAAGTCTTTACTCAAGTTCAAGTTCAAGATTTGAAGACAAGCTTCAAGTATTTCAAGTATATGAGTTAGCAGAGAGAACGATGTTTCAATTGTTCAAACTTACAAATAAGGATGGCCCTAGATTGACCATATGTTAGGTCATATTCATTGCATATGCTATGTGGGTCATTCATAAGTTTATAGGTCATTTCCTCGACTTGTCCTAGTCTTTGTTCGACTAGTCTAAGCTCTGGCTCGACCAGTCCATGGTTTGTTGTGAATTTTTAAAAAAATTTATTGGGCCCTCGACTAGTCGTGGAGACTTCTTGACCAGTCGAGTGAACAATGCTCAACCAGTTGTGCAGGCTCGACTCAAAGTCCAACAAGGTTTTTGGGTCCCACTCGACTAGTCGAGCAGACCACTCGACCAGCCGAGCAAGACACTCGACTAGTCGAGTAACGACCTTATCTTATCGCATTAAAAATCTTAAAATTTTGTTGGTCTTTCGACCAGTTGAATCGACCCTTGGACCAGTCGAGTGAACAGTATTTTCACCTATAAATAGAGGACGAATCTCAGAGTTTTTCATTCATTCCAAGTTAAATCAAGCCATCGCTCTAAGAGATAAGTTCCTGGATTTATTAAGCTATATTGTGTTCATTTTAAATTCTCTTAATTAGCTTTTTGCATTTTATTTTGTGATCTCCATTCAACTCAACTTCATTAAAGATGGGAATTTTGATTTTACCCTCTTTGAGATCAAAATGAAATCAAGTTAGCCCAGGCTATATTAATATAAAAATCATTTAGACCTAGAACCTTTCATTTGTGAGACTGAACATTGTATATCTTCGTCTACATTGGATTGGTTCTACCGAGCTTCATCAGAAGGAGAATTTTTAGATAATTACAATTAATCTTTGTATATTTTTTGTGGTTTTTGAGGTTGTGTCAGGAAAATCTCATTTTTGGTTTTGTCTGAGGTAATCCATAAAATCTCAGAGTATGGGGTTTTTGTAATTGTGTAAGCCCATTTAAAGACACAATTGTGAAAGTTTTAAGGTAAACCTTGGAAAACCTTTTTCATAGTGAAAGCCAATATCTCGTGGGTGTGGATATTGGGAGTGGAGTAGTTGTGTGGCTATTTGCTAATAGTTGGTGTACATACATATGAACAACTATAATTCCTGGAGTTGTAGTGGATGATTGGATTTGTTTATGTGTGTGAATGTTATAATTTTATGCATTTGTGGAAAATGTTGTAATTTATTTTATCCACTTGTGGTGAATGTTGTAATAACTTAGTTTATTTCCTTAGCTTCTTTATTAGTTTGAGTTTTTGATAGTTACAAACGTCCTAGTAAGGTTGTCCTTCCATAAGCCTTTGGTTTTTAGTGTTAGGTTATCCTTAGAACTTAGTTTGTATCAACCTGTCAAGACTAGTGCATTTGAGGTTGATATTTACTTGTGTTATTTTATTATTTGATTATGCTATCTATTTTTGTATTCTGCATTTAATTTTTATTTGGCATAGTCCTACTCACCCCCCCTCTAGGACATTTCGCTCGGCCTTTTAAAAAATGACTCCTGATCCATGACATGGAATTCTAGTTAAGGTACTACAATGACAAAGAGGAAAGATGTTAGGCACCCTCTCTGTCTGTACAAATGTACAATCTCTACTTCATAGGACACATCGAAATAAAGGGATTTGATTAGTTCTTGCACGTAAATGATGCAATAAAGTGTGTGAGATGTAGTGTAGAAAGCGATGCCTACTTCAAGTGATGGACTGGGAAAGGCTTCTCTACCCGGACTCACTCACTTGGAGAAGCAGTTAAGGTTAAGTCAATTCAAGTTTTTGATGGGTAGGATCTAGTTTTCTAGAAAGTCACAGAGCATACACTCAGACGAACTAGACAAGCAGGGTAGTTGCAAGTGGAGATGATGATGCACAATACCACTGCAAGTATAAATAGAACTAATCGGAGTTGGGAAAGTGGGAGACCGGGTTGTTGAAAGGATTGATCGGAATGGGTTGGATCAGTCTTTTGGGTGGCTCAGTTGGGCTAACTTGGGCTAAAAGGCTCCTCTCGTTTCACCATTTCTCTCCTTGGTGGTGGATGGCTTAGACCCCCTGTCCATCTCTCACTCTTCTCTTTCTTAAGACTCTTAGTAGTGGTGTATAACATCCCAAATTTTTACAGCCAGAGTTTGTGTTTGTGCCTGAGAAAACCGGGTGTTAATAATATATAAATTGGATGCTTTAAAAATTGCCCCTTATTTTTTTTATTTGGATCACATTTAGATACATTTATAAAGGTAACATTCACGAGAATAAAATCGACTGCGTTAATTATTTTATCAGAGTAAAAGAATTCAGTAAATAATCAAATTTCCTCTCAATGGGAGCTTATTACATTTATTGAGTTCACAGCGGAAGTATAAAACTAAATCATAAAACTATCTTCTTATTTCTTTTAGCATAGCCTTCCATATGGAGATTGTCCTCTAGGTCTTCAATTTGTATGTCACCTGCATCATTTGTTCGGTTGGAGAGGGTCAATGCCTTATTCATAGTGACAGTTATCCTTTAAGATTAACAATAATTCAAGAGATTCATAAAAGTAATGTAAGGGTTCTGATACGTCTCATACTCCACTAATACGAGGGTATTAACATGAGTAAAAAACCTACATAAGATGCATGTCTAGCAAAGTGTGTGCAGCTCATCATATGTAGTGATCATTACAACGTGGAATATGATTAATAGAAAACCCGAATCACCCCGCATTCTCACACTATAGAGATTCACTAGCATGTCCGATGCTACTATGGATTTATGTGAACACCTCAAGATGCACAACCATGAGTCAGATGAATTACGTGATACAATTTGTTCATGAAGTGATTATTTGCAACATCTAATCCTGGAAGTGATGTGACACTGTATTTACAAATTACACATCAACTTGTGCACCATTACTCAAAACCAATGGAATTATGTGACAACCAAGATGGTCTCTACCCAGAGCACATTACGTCCATAATAAAATAATTGAATCACTAGTTGTGATACTTCTTAACACATCACTTACACTTATAGAGAGATAAATTGAATCACGATGGTTCTGGAATATCAAGACACATGCCCAAGCCTTAAAGATAAATAGTATAAGGCTAAAAATATAAAAAGAAGAGTGACAATGGTCAACTCAACACAGAGAAATTGTGGCAATGGTCAACTTAATAAAGAGAAGAGTGACAGTGGTCAACTCAATAAAAGAAGAGTAGCAATGGCTAACTAAACAAATAGAAGAGTGGTAATGGCCAACTTTATAAAGAGAAGAGTTGCAAGGGTTAACTCAATAAAATTGGTAAAGACAAGGGCAAGGCCTGTATCCATCGCTCCACATAAATTCATAAGGATCACTTGAAATTGACATCATATCATAATTCTCAAAAGGGTAGATAGCTATTGATGATAAATTAAATAATTACAAGAAGGAAATTATAGCAACATGAAAACATAGTATGTAGCAGGTAAGCCAAAGCATATCAACTTAAATTAAAGTAAGCTTAAAGATAAAACTCTCACCTTTGGTTACCTTGATCGTCTGTTTAGATGCCAGCAAATCTTATGGCCCAACTTTAACCTAACTCAGGTATTTGAACTTTATTAAGATTAGGCCAAATCCTAACTTCTAATAGTGTTAAACCTAGCTAGATTGAATGGAAATTTAGTTGATGTGTGATTGAACATGTTGTATACTGTTTGCATTAAAGACCGTGAACTTTGGTGTGATTTTCAATCGAGTCGGCTCTGATTGTTTCGATGGAGTTCTCCATCACCATCATTATGACAACAAAGAAGAATGGAGGTTTGAGAAGAAAAGGGAAGAGAAGGACGAACTGGCCTTGTACCTGGCGTGAGCAGCAACCACCTCTGTTTCCTCTCTCTTTCTTTCTCTTTCCTTCTTTCTTTCTTTCTTCTTCCTTCTCTCTTTCCTTTTTCTTTCCTTTCATTCTTTTTCTTTTTCTTTCCTTTCTTTTCTTTCTTTTCTTTTCGTTCTCTTTCTCTTTCTCTTTCTTATTTCTTCCTTCCTTTCTTTCCTTTTCTTTTCTCTTCTTTTACACTCTTTCTTTTCTTTTCTTTCTTTCTCTTACTTTCTTTCTTGCGGACAGTTGACCGCCAGAGTTGGAGCTCCTTCTCTCTCACGTTTCTTCTCTTCTTCTTTTCTTTTCTTTCTTATGGGATGGTAGGCCCATCTTTATAGCCAGCCTAAACTCAGAAGGCCCTTGCGTAACCTTCTTATGCAGCTAAGAAAATCGGAGAGTTTCCTTACGCGACATTCTTGCATAACCAAAGGGATAGAGACGTTGGTTTACAAGCGCACACGTATGCGTTTACATGCGGGGCCAACTTATCTTTGGTTAGTTTTGGATGGCCAATAAGGTGAACGGTCTAGATTTTCTAGTAGGCCAGTCATGGTGGGCCACAACGTCTCCAAACAGACGTTGTCTATTTCTGTAGCGAAAGCACCAATTTTGATTCTTTAGTGGGGTCAGTGGGGCCCACTTTTGGCTATCTTTCAATGGATCAGGGTCACCCATTTACTATGTAGCATCGGGTTAGGCCATGTTTCAAACCTAAATTAGATCTGCATTTTGAATGGGCCACACCAATAATCAATGTAGTGTTACAGTTACCTGTCACTGTGAGCTCGTGCGTGTGCGTGGATGCACATGGATGTAACGTCTTGGATTTTTGCCAGCTTGTAGTTGGATGTCCTTAGGTGTTACCTTTACTTCAATGATTTGAGTGCATGTCCGTGCTTACATTCTCACTTGTTCAAGACCAAAATGAACGATGTGGGGTCCACCAACACTGCCCGAAAGGGTGAAAGTTTAAACTTTAAAGAGTGGGGACTGACCTCGGCGGCACATAGGCTAAAAAAAAGAATTCTGGGATAGTCCTGGGACGTGTCACCATGGAATTGGTGGTGCCACCACAAAAATTGGACAGCAAGGGGCGGTTCCACTGTGGAATCGGCAGTGCCATTGCGCCCCCCTGTTCAGCAACTTTCTGCACTTTCGGATTTTGACAGTTTCGATATAGTAACTTCAAAAATTCATATCTTTTGATTTACAATTCTGATTAAAGTGATTAAAAATCCATATTGAAGCTTGATGAGTCTAGTTTCATATTAAAATAAATAATAAATAAATAAATATTTAAAAGAAGTCAAGTATAGGGAGTTTTGGAAACTATACCAAAAATCTTGGTTTCAAACAGCTAGTACTTCCAGAATTTTTTGAATTTTTATAGAACTCAAAATGTAATGAATTTGGTGGAGATAAAGTGGACATGATGATGAACTACTAAAAAAATAATAAAAATAATCTAGTAACTAAACGTATCAAAAATATTATATGAAATAAACTGTAACGCCCTGAAAATCGGGGGTTGAGCAAAGCTATATCACTTATGTAATATAGATTATGATGATTATTATGAGTGCATTCGAACATGAGTGAGATTATACTAAATCAGCATATCATACTCCAGAGTTAATATAATTTGGCAAGTGAAATACTAAAATATATGCATTTAATTATGAAAACGTTTCACAAATTTCAGAGTATGAGTATGAAACCAGGCTAAATATATACACATGTGTTATTTCTAATCATATAAAATATAGGAAGTAAATGTGTTCAACTAAACAAGTATCCCAGTAGTCCCTGCGCATCGGTATGAGATCTACATAGATCCGCCCGATAGATGAACATAGGAGAATCCTTCCTCCTCGCCTACCAAGTCCAACTCTACTGTATAGACCTCGCCATCACCTGCATCTAAACCAGAGTCTGGATGGTGTTTCAAAACACCATCCCAGGTGGGAATGAGTAGCTAATTCAGTAAAACTATAAAGCAAAGGTTAGCATGTTATCAATTCAGTCAAGTAGTAATGATAAAGCAGTACAACAATCAAGTCTTAATTACTCTTGTTAATGCAAGAATGATATGTGATAATGATGTATGCCCTCGCCTGCACTCCCTTAATGACATCATCTCACGATCGCGCATGCAACACTCCTGGTAAACGTGCGCTTCCTCGCCAAAGCATCATTCAATGTGATGTATGGTCGTGTTAGCTAAATTCTTAATTAGGTCTATTCATATAGCAGGTTTGGGAAGCTAATGTACCTCCCTTTATATCACTACCCAAACAATGATCCATCTATGGTTGTCAATCCTAGTTAGTCACATATGATAGGCAAGTTCGTGAGTTTATACTGGTGGTTGCTACGGGAGGCTCATCACCTCAGCGTAGGCTTAATTCATACTCGAGGTCACACCACCAATGCCCTACCGACTGCCAGTCTATTTTTGAAGGCTCATCAACAACCCGACTGGGGACCACAACTACGCTGCACTGGGGTAGGCCTATTTATACTCAAGGTCACTACGGCAAGGCTCGTCACCTTATCGTAGTCCTAGTGTATACTCAAGGTCACTATGGGAAAGGCTCGTCACCTTAGCGTACGTCGACAGCTCGAATATAGTGTCTCATACCACCATGCCTAGCTCATGAGTCTTAGTAGATCGAGGTACTAAGTTTAAACGGGCTTTTCATTGGTAAGTTTGGTACCTTAGATTCAAGCAGTAGCGTCCATACATGGTGAACACATAATGGGCCAATCGGGTTACTTGACAAGCTCGACTAGTACTAGAGTACGTTGAATTACTCAACATGGAGCGCGTATGCACTCCTCGTGGCCTAACCACTGTCGATATCACTGTATGACTCAGATTCCTCGAACGTATCTGTCGTGGCTAAACAGTTCGGCCACCGATTGTAAACCATTACCGATTGCCTGGACTATATTGTAGTCCCAATCACACTCCAAATAATAGCATTCACATATAATAGTCAAAGACGGCATGTGACAACCAATCTTAAATATAAATCTCAATTGAGCATTGCAACAAACAAATATTACACATGCTATCACACATAAGCATTTCATCCCTAAATCACATAGTAGTAAGATAGGTTACATAAAGAAAACTATAACTATAGATAAGGAGATTAAGAATCCTATCTCAACATCCTCATTAAATACAATTCAACAAGATTTTCTCATTCAGGCATTTTATCAAACACTTAGACTACACGTACCAACATTCATATAATATATTAGTTATAATGTATATTATAGCAAATCCTTTCATAAGGGAGTTGCCACACGTACAATGATCATGTATTCTCAACCAAAAAATCATGGCAAGTATAAATCATAATTCCATGTTCATTCAAACATTTCAACAAACACAAGGAATGCAGTTTGTATTATACATACACGAAATTAGTTATAACATATATTATGGTAAATCCTTTTATGAAGGAGTTTTCGTACACACAACAATCATATATTTTAGGTTAATAGTCATGACAAGCATAAATAATAATTTCATATTCATTTGAACATTTTCACAAACACATGGAATGCGTTATATATTCACATAGTTCACACAGATGTATATACTATTGAATACATCGTAACTAAGATCATATGGTAGCAATCAAGTCAGACATAAATCATTAGATGACATTAAAAGCCTTGAAATCTATAACCTAAATGTTTATAGTCTGCACCTTTCGCCGGTAAACCCGTACCAAGCTCAGTTTGAACACTACATCATTGTCTACGACACAACGGCTACCTAAATCACGAAATAAGTTAGCTATTTTACCGATCTACTTATTTGGATACCTAAAAAAGATTAGGGTTAGGATTTCTTACCCAAAAATGGAGTTGAAAGCGATGGTGTAGTGACACGGAAGAGACGATTTGATACGTGGAGTGCTGGGAACGAATCCCGGCTATTAACTCCAGATCTCTCTCACTTATCCTCACTTTCTCCTCTTCTTTTCTCTCTTCTCTCTCCTAAGGTTAAGAAAATCATATGGAATAGAAATGGGGTGAGTTTAAGTCCTTATAAAGGCCCAGAACTGATGGTAATGGCCCTAGGGCCATGGTATACTTAGCTTATATCCAAAAGTCGGCTGTTTCGGATCAACGGGGCTCATCTACAGAGCCATTTCTTACATACGTCCTAAAAAAAGTTCTCTGACATTAGATCTAGGTTAGGTTAAGATTTCGATCCAATTGGATCAGTGGATTGACCGCAGAGGACATGTTTCAGCTCAATGGTCATCATTACTCGATCGGAGCCACAAATACACTGACATGTGTTGGAAATTTTTCCTGATCTGAGGGTGTAGTTGGGTCAGAATTTGATGGTCTGAAACTTTAAATTTAGCTTGTAAGCGAATAGCTCAAATCACTTAAGTTTAAGTTCATTTCCTAAAGATAATCACGTTTCTCACACACTTCGCTCTGGGCTCAAGTTTTACAGTTCGGGATACTATTTGGACTTAATTTTTGAGATAATTTTCAAGCCTAATATGGTCGTCATAACCGTATAGTTTTACGGTAATCAAACTTTCGACGCACGGTCCAGGTCCGATACGGAGTTTCAAGTTACTCCCGAGAGCAACTGGGTTTTGAGATTGATCCTAGATTTCTAGGTAATGTTGGGTTAGCGATTCTAATGATTTTAGGTCTTGTAGTTCATATAAAAAGTGGTTCAAGATAAATCCATCAATTGTTTAGTTTAGTACTTAACCAAATTCTACCCTAATTACGATAGAATAAGGTCCTAGGGCAGTTATATGCCCCTTTTTTTATAGTTTTATTTAGTATATTATTTTAATTATTTTTTTATAGTTTATCATCAAGTTCACTTTGTCTTCATCAAATTTTCTTATATTTTATGTTGTAAAAAATTCTAAAAATTCTAGAAACAGCAGCTGTCGAAACTAATAATTTTTAGATAGTCGTCCCAACGACATATATTCAAATATATTAAAATTTTTATTATATTTTTTACTTATTTTTATATAAAACTATACTTATTAATCTTCAATCTGCCTTTTGAATCACCTAAATTGAAATTATATTAAGGGAGATATGACTTTTTGAAATCAGGTTGAAAAATTACAGAAAACGGGCCGCCCTGCCCGCTATGGCCCGCTAACGGACAATCCATCCCCGATCCGGCGATGCCATCACCCATCGATGTCTTGTCTGGTGGTAGTTTTACCACCTGATATTTGAAACGGGTGTATTTTACAAAGAAGAATGAGTTATTTAACATGCAATATATGATTTTGTGGTACGAGAAGTTAATTTATCCAAATAGCCTACTTATTTCGTGACATTCCAAAAGGTTAATGGTCAAAAACTCACTTTATTTATTTATTTACTATTTATAAAAAATTTTAGTTTAAGTATTATTCTTCATCACCTAAACCTTAGGATTTGTGTCTAATATGAAAGTACTTAGAAAATTTTGAAGAATAAGGTGGTGAAAGGTGAGATTTTGAAGGAAATGGGTTGAAAGGGGTTTTGAGGCTTTAGGATTTAGTTCTGAGAAGTCAATTAAGGTGTTATGATTCACACATTGCCCAAGGATGTTTAACTCCAGGTTGACAAAAATCTGAGGTGTTACATAAACTTATTAAAACTAAACAACTTCCGTAACTATACATTGTCGATGGGCCGTGCGTATCTTTTTCATCTTAGACTTTTTATACTCTACATCTACTTAGAAATTTTTTCTGATCATACTAGAAATCATCCTATATGATTAAATTTAAATATTTTATTTTAGTATATTTTACTAAATTAGGTAGTTTCAAGTATAGTTGAATTAGGGTAATTATAACCAAATCTTCATTTTCGCTAGTTACAAATAGTCTACACTATGAACTTAGCTAATCGAAACCCTAATCATTTCTCATAAGAAATCTCGATACCCAATTCATTCTAGAAATGTCCTGATTATCTAAACAAGCTCTAAACCGCTCGTTAGTGGGTCACTAAATCCGACATTATAGAAAGACATTCGTCTTAGTGGGCTTGACGTCCATCACGAGATATCGAGCCAAGATCATGCTTCAAATTGCTCAACTTGGACTCACAAGGTGAGTGCTTGGGTTGTGCGAATACCTTATATAAAAATCTATAACTTAAGTGAAACTATCCACTTTGTTGTTTTATGAAGTTGTAGCTTTTGAATCGTCGATTCATGGTCAAAGTCGGAGTACTGACTAATGATATTTCTCCAAACATATCCATATAACCGTAGCCCCGATCTACCATCGGTGACCATTGAATAGACTTCTAATTATATCCGTCGATTAACGCATCTAAATGGTGGCTAATTGTGTTTATGCATAGATCATCACTAGGGACAACTATCCTACGGTGGACGTCAACCCCTACACTTTGTAATGGCCCCCAAAGAGTAGAAACACAATCCCTTAAGGCTAGTATAGTAAAAACCCAACCCTTAAGGCCATTTGCACCAAATCTGGTGCTATAAATAAGTCATTTGGGGGCCTCATTTGTTCCCATATGAATTTGCAAAGCCAAGGAGAGAAAGAGGAGGAGAAGAAGAGAGTAATGAGAGGGATGGCGGGGCTCGGTGATGGATCACTCCATCCAATCCCCGTGCTCACTGAATTAGTGCAAGACCTCATCTCTATTCTCGATCTCATGTCTTCCGTGGATGAAATCTAAAGATTTTGGGTTGGATTCTCCACTCAATTGCTAGGTAAGAATTTCCCTACATGTCTTTCCATCTCTTTCTTTCATTTCTTTCATTTTGAGCCATTAGGGTTAGAAACCCCATTTTATTTCCATCGATTCTTACAAATCCTAATATTAGGATTGAGTATATTAGGGATTTAAGTCACAGTTATTAATTAGAGTGGTCCATACTCTTAAGGGAGCCGTAATCGTTCCTTATTCCATTACGGTTTCAGTTATCTGCCGATTACGAGTCCCGATTCGTCGAACCGAGTTGATGGATCAATCGAATTGAGTTAGTTAAGAAATTATTCATTGTTTAATATTTAATTAGAACTAAATTCATATCATTAACGATAGTCTTATACTTTAATTTAGGTTTAAAGCATTTTCTCAAAATTCCCGACGTTAGGGCTGCATCTGAGTCAATGATTTTGACTCAAAGGTGAAGATCTACCCCCAAGCTTCTACTTGGCATTTTAGAATAATCAAATGTATTTATTTACTATTTGATTGAGAACCTGCTCAATGAAATGATTGAATAACATGAAACTCTTAATATTATAAAAATTCTTGGATGTTGAATGCTTATAAATACTAGGATTATTGAATTATATTGTTGTGGATAAAAATTCTTGGATGTTAAATGCTTATAAATATTAGGATTATTGAATTATATTGTTGTGGTGAACCGAGCTTCATAAATTATGTAAATGTAGATAGCCCACTTTAAGGAAGCTATCTCAGGCTTATACGGCCAACTGGAGTTGAATACAAATGATTGACAATAGTTGGAGTTACACGGGATGCTTTGCACCCAATGTCGGTTTGCCTGGGGTCCTCTGTAGTGGATTGCTTTAGTCTAATGCAAGCTTGATTATTTTTGTGCTTGGTAATTGTATAACATTCAATAGAATCCAGGATACCCCGTACCCAATGGATGTGTCCATTTATAACCGTTAGTGCGATACGATCCCATTAAGACTCGTGAGCCGGGCATAGTGGTATGGGACACCGTGTATAAGCTATCGGCCTACTCTGGGGTGACGAGCCTCTCCGTATTGACCAGTGAGCAACTAAGACTCATGAGCTGAGCATGGTGGTATGGGATACTGTGTCCGAGTTGTCGGCCTATGCTGAGGTCACAAGCCTCCCTATAGTGACCGATGAGCACTGATGGAGGTGATAAATCATAGTTCGAACGACCCCCATCAAATTACCTAGCTGATGGTTGTGTTCCAGAGTATCGTTCAAGCGATTGGGGCTTTAATAGAATTAGATGACATACCCTTTTCTTTATGGTGACTTATTTTTATGTGATAAACTCGCACCTCTATATTGCCTCAGCCACTATTCATACAGGTTGTGGTGAGCCGTTTGATTTGGACCCCCTTCGAAAATAACGCTCCAGTCTGTCGGGGCAGCGTATTGGCTAGGGGTACTGAGTGATCATACTTGGTTTGGGTGACGACCCATACCGGGTTGATTTTCATACATTTAGGTATCATACTGTACCTTTGGAATTGTTGATTTGTGAGATAAATGGGTGACACCTAAATTTGGATCAAGGAACACTAGTGAGGAGTCGTTACGTGTGGCAACGAGCCACGTGATCTGAATAAGGACTCGTGATATAATCTCAGTATCCTAGATTTGTTGTAAGACAAGTATCCTAGACTGTATCGTTCTATAGGCTTCCACGGTCCTTCCGACTGAATTCTGGCAACCCTCAACCCGTATCCGATGTTTACGCGATCCTAAGCCGAGTCTTGCATGCTAAAGTCAACTCGACTCTAAATTTGTATCTTAGCGACCGCGACATCGCCGCTGTTCCAACGAGGCAACTCGCGCACCAATCCGATACCTAGGCTAGAAGATGTGGGTCCACGTTCATTTTGAAGAAACGCCGGGTGTTGTGAATTTTGAGGGAACTCTATAACATGTCCCATCAATCAATCAATCAATCAATGTCAAGTACAAGTCAAGTACACTTCATACCCCAAGTATAACAACCCATCCCTTCCCATTCCCAAAGTCAACACTCTCTCTCTCTCCACCCATCCCTTTCTTACAATCTCATCACTCCACCCATCACCCACCACACCTCATCCCATCCCTTTTCACCCATCACTTCTCTCTCTCTCTCTCATTCCCTCTCTTCACTCCCAAGCCATAAAACATCCCATGTCCAATCCTCCTCAAGCTCTCCCAAAAATAACAAGTGTGGCCCACCTTCTCATCTCTCATCCCCACCATCAAAACTCCATCATCCATCATTAAAAGTTGAGCATAGGAGCTAAGAAGGCTAAGGGACCAAGAAAGAGGCCAATGGGTGGGTGATCTAGTGTTAATGTGCATTTAAGGGCCCACTTATAGGTGGGACCCGTTATGATGTATGTGTTGTAATCATGAGGGGCCTATAGTGGCGGGGCCCCTCCATCGTCTCTCTCTCTCTCTCTCTCTCTCTCTCTCTCTCTCTCTCTCTCTCCTTGTTTCTTTATGATGATTTGGCCGTGTGGCCCACTCGAATAAACCCCCACCATGAAGTATGTGACCTATCCACACCATCCATCTTCATGGGACCCACCTAATGAATGTGTTGGATCTACACTGTCCAGCCCTTTAGCGGGCTTGGATAGGAGGAAAAACATAAGTATCAGATTGATCTAAATCAAGTGGGCCACGTCTATGTGAGACTTAACTTGATTTATGTATTCACGCCATCCATCCAACATCCAAGGACGTTGGACGTGTTCTGTGAGTGTGAACGGATAGTGGGTTGTACTTACAACAACAATACACACACACACATTTAAGCCTTTGGGTGGGCTGCTTATGCAGGCCCCATCTTGATGTATGAGTCTAATCCACAACATCCATTCTATTCCCCATTTCATTTTAGGCGTTGAGCTAAAAAATGAGGTTAATCCGATTACCTGGCAGGTCATTGCATAGAAAACAGTGGTTTTACAGTTGAAATTCGCTCTGATATTTCTATACACCGAAACATGCTCAATATTGGGCTTGTTGGATCTGTTATGAGCTGTGGAATACAATGGGTGGAGTGAATCCACCTGATGTGGGCCCACCGAAGAAAAACCGCGAAATCACATTTAAAAAAAAAAAAAAAACAGGAAATAGTGAGGATTTAACGTCTGTCATTGAAACCCATTTGGATTTTCACAGAAGTTTTGGATCATTATGTAATTCATTTTTCCTCTTCAATTTGGGTCTGTATGACCTTACCAACAGATTGGATGGTAGATAAACGTTATGGTGGGCCTCATGTGGGACCTACTGATGTATGCATTATAACCCACACCTTCCATCAGTGTGGACCCCACCATGAGGGGTGTACTTTATCTATGTCTTCCATCCCCATGGGACCCACCATGATGCATGTGTTGCATCCAAATCGTCCAACCATTTTGATAGATAATATTAAGGCTTGAGTCTAAAAGAGAAATGAGACAGATCTAGGATCAGGTGGACCACATTGTAAAAAGCAGTGGATTTGAATGTCCACCATTAAACCTTTGGGCTACCAAGTTTGGACCTATATGATATTTGTGTTTCCTTTGAATCTAGGTCTTTGTGACCTTATGAATAGGTTGGATGGGGAAATAAACCCTATGATGGGGCCCATTGAAATTTAACCATGGAAAATCATTATCTCCACTGCTAGTTATTGTATGGTCCAGTTGATCTTTTGATATAATTCATTTTATATATATTGATTTTTAAAAATAGATGAGTTGGATTGAGCCCATTTGAACTTAGCCCATTCAACTCAGCCCATTCGACTTGGCCCAGTTGATTCTGCCCATTTGACTAGGCCTGATGTGATATATGAGGCCCGATGTTGAGGCCCACATGGATATATATGAGGCCCATGTGATGCGGCCCATTTGATGTATTTGGAGCCCTTGGGTCAAGGCCCAACGGGATGTACATAAGGCTCATTGCAATGTGTGATTCCACCATGGTGTATGTAATGATGTTTGGCGGCCATGCCTTGGGAGCAGTGACGCTTTGACATCCACATTGTGAGAGAAATGATGGTTAAATGTCTGCATTGTCACTCTCCCTAGGGCACATGGATAGACCCATATTTGTAGTGTGTAGGCCATCTAGGCCCATCTTCGTTATGAACAGAGCCCATCACCATATAACATGTTTAATATAGATCCATGATTCATGCTCATACGCATCATATGTAAGCTTGATATGAGGAGTGACTAATCATAGCATATGTCTTCGAGCAGATTGTTTATGAGGAGTGACTAATCATAGCATATGTCTTCGAGCAGATTGTTTATGAGCGTGCAGTACACGAAGGGTTGTTGCATGTTTGATAGAGTAATTCATGCACTTTCATTTGTGTGATTGTGATTATTGTATGCCTTAGCGAAATCAAGACCATAGCCTCCACAGACACATCATGGATGGCTGGATTGGATACCGAAAGTATTGTTTCTAGTATTGGGGTGTCATAGATGTCCTTGAGTGAAAATTTCTAAACCAGATGGTACCAGAAGATGACTCCAACATCGAGACCGAGTGGATACATGAGCGCAAGAGGGCCGTATACCAGTAAGCCGCATCTCCTACTATGTCGTGATAGGTTGGAAAGGGATGTGACTTTATCCGCCTGAGTGAGGGGACAATTTTTAGGTCGACTTTGACCAGCTTGAGGAATGGGTCTGCTATCGATGAGCCGGGCCCGATATTGGTAGGGAAATAGTGAGGTCTCTTCCACTCTCCCAGTTATGTGTTCGAATAGGGGCGACAAGCTGGCGTAGAGTGTACTAGACCCCGGTGATTATCCAGAATAAGAACTGTAGTGATATTTGCTGAGCTGTATGAGGATTTGGATGAGGATTAGCATGCTTAAGTTGCATCTCACATCGCATAGTCTTGATATGGCCGATAGCATTCATATCTTACACCGCATAACCTTAGTACGGCTGATTGCATTCATGTACCCATTGGCAAGATTTTGCATTACTTTGGCATTGTATTCTGAGCATGTTCATACTATGCACACACTTACACCACCCTTTAAGCTTTCTATAAGCTTATGTATGATTGATGCGTGAAGGTGACACCAGGACGTAGCCATAGTCTCACTGCAATTGGAGTGTGCAGTCGAGCTTTTGGATTTTCTATTATTTTTATTATCTTGTATTTCCCTTTCATACGTATTGTACTCAAAGTTTTTTATCATAGTGGATTTTATAATGGTGTTCTTGTGGTTATTGTTCATAGGTTATTCTTATGGTTATGCTCATTATGAATCAAATCATGTTTGAAATCCTCCTTGTAAGATCCCAAGATCGGAACCTGGTGTATGGGTTTCAGGAGCCGAGAATGGGGTTTATAGAGGCTATCAGTGCCGGATTTGACAATTGAAAATTTTGTGAGCCCAGTTTCTGAGTTTGGGGTGTGACATTCGCTAATATGATGGATGAATTGAACTTAATAATTATTCGACTAACATGATCATTCACCGCATCGTATTAGTTTAGAATGTGGCGAAACAGGCATTGAAGTCGCGTGTTGAGGAAATGTTGTCATTTATGAACTAGGTGGTCAAGGTTGCATGTTGAGAGAATGTCGAATGCTGAGAGCATGCATCATGTCATATCTTCATATGCACATTTAACAAGAGTATTTAGAAAATGTTTGATTTCTTATTTTATCATTAACTGCGTTGACTGGGTTAATAACACGTGTAACTGCTTAGTATCTGTGCGTTAAATATAACATGCTTAAGTATATTACATGTATGAATATGTATTTGTTGTGAACCTGTTAATCCTTAAAGTGTCCTAAGTAACAATTTTGGGGATATTTCTTCACCATGTTGGCATTTGACACCTCTTATTCGACTTATGGAGATGACTCAGAAATATGACCAGTCAGTGGTGCGCTCAAGATGCCTAGTAGATCTCTAGCTTCTTCTCGCTTGGTAGT
This sequence comes from Magnolia kwangsiensis, assembly GCA_037074715.1. NCBI lineage: Eukaryota > Viridiplantae > Streptophyta > Magnoliopsida > Magnoliales > Magnoliaceae > Magnolia > Magnolia kwangsiensis. The sequence continues at coordinate 80,205,482 of CM073589.1, read as the reverse complement.
TATTCTTCTGTTCATATCACAATTATTGTGATTTGTATAATTCTCATATGGGTGGTCACCACTTTTGATATTGTAACTTTTGGACATTAGCCCTATATTTTTATATTTTTGTTATCTCTACCTCGCTTTGGATCCACTAAATTGAATTGCACAACTCTGATTATCTGTGTGTGAAATAAATTTGAATCTGAATGAGTTCACACATGCATCTTCATTTGGTTACCATTTAAGAACTCGAGATCAGAGTCTATGTACTCGGGTGCCGATTTTTGGGGCGTTACAATGGACATCATAGTTTTGGTTGAATTCACCTCCTGGACATGATGGATGGCTCAGATCATCCACTCAGATGATGATGGTGGCCCAACATCACACCGCGGACGAGCGTAAGAAGGATGTCGGTAGGTTGGAAACTGACAATTGGATTTAAATTCAGGTTAGATTAAGTTGAGTTGGGAATAATGGCATTATGTTTTTGGTATAGTATAAAGAACTTCAGGTTGAGTTCAATGCACATCTCGTGCACATGCCTATGTATATTAGCAGGATTGTGGTGGGCCCACAGTGATGTTTTGAAGAAACATGCTTCGTCCATTCTTTTTATTAGCTCCTGTTAGGGGTTGAGCCCAAAATGAGTGCACAACCAAAGATCAGGCGGGCCTTAAAATCAATGGTTAATGGGCTGATCTGTCAATGGGGTCTTTTTTACAATGATCTAAGGGTTGAAATTCAACATGCATGGTTAGTTTACGATACATATGCATGGTGTAAAATTTCATAATAAACAGATCATAGGAACCATATGATCTAGAATTTAAGGGTCTAAGTAATGGTATTTTCATAATTATTGCTGATCTAAGAGTTTTGTGAAATATAATGGTTTTACATGTTTATAGGCACATTTTTGAGTAATTCTTATAAAAGAACTTATGTTTAAATCATTACGGATGAAATTTTATTTGTTGATTTAGTTAGGGGAATGTACATGTATCAAACCACATGCTTAATGGTCGAATGCCTTGATTTATGGATGGAGACTATTCTCAAGGGCTAGGGTTAGACATAAGGTAAGGATAGTTAGATTTGTATCATACACACATATATATCAGGTTACTTTCCATGGTAACACTTGAGAACCTTCAATACTCGGTTATTGAAAAGTTCAGGGTGTTACATGGTGATTTTTGGTGAAGTGAGGTGAAATAAGGGCATCTATAGGTATTTGGGGTGGCATTATGGTGATTTTTGGGATGTCTAGGGATTAAAGAAGGCTCTAAGGGCTGTGATTGGATGTTAGAATGGGCATGCCACATGGTACAATGTGATTGGTTAGATCGTATGGCAGGAGGCATAATTTTGGGCAAAACAAGGGGTAGATGGGTCATTTTACACCAAGTGGGCTTCCTGAGGGAGAAGTTTCTTTTTCCCGTCCCCCACTTAACTCATGATGAAAACTCATGGGATTCGACGTAGATGGGTCTTAGTTTTGGCTAGGACCCTGGGTGAGGTCTCTGTGCTCGTTTGGTCCACCACTTTTTTCTTTATTGTGGTTATAAAGTTAATGGCTTCAAATTGGGTTTTGGACTGGGCTTGGGTTTAGGTCAATCTTTTAGGGTCACACATCAGCTTGTTAACCCTGGGAGGGGTGTCTACAAGTTGTCCCTTTTAGACATAGATTTCATAGGGCCATATTTGGCCCTTTTTGATGATCTGGGTTGTTAAAAGAGTAGGCACTTGCTTGGTTATTGTTAAGATATGGTTTTGCATGGACCGAGCATTCGATGGTCAAGGTCAAAATACTTTCAATAGTGAGCATTATTTTGCTTTAACTTGGCCATTGTATGACGTCCATGATGATTCTCCTTAGTCGTTATGCATGCCCTTGCTATCTATTTCGAATCATGGGGCCCTTAACTAGAAGCCTTCAAGGTCCACTTTGATGATTTGATTATTGAGGTGATGTGAGACCCATTGGGGATTTTTGGATTGTTAGATAGGCTAATGACCCACCTATGTGTTCCACCCTGAGTACTAGGCCCAATCAAACTTGCCCTGTAAAGATTGTCTTCATGAATGAACCAGATTGAGCTTGCCTTGTAGGTTTTGGCTCGATGATTGGGGCCCAATTGGACATGTTTTTCATGCTTTTCCAGGACCGGTTGGTGCGTGCTCTGGGTCATCTGATGCTTGTGTTACCAACGGGTTGGATCGAATTTGCTCAGTTGAGGCAGTTAGATCAATCTGCTAGCCCATTTTTCATAACCCAAACCATCGGATGAGTCGGTGTTCACATGATTATAGTCATTGAGGAATCATGATTGGACTTTTGGCACAATTTATATCATTGGCTTGGTCAAATTTTGTGGTTGCCCTAGCTTTTTGCCATATTTTTTCATTTAGGACTAACCATCATTTCTTTTAATTTTGCGAGATGGGCCCTAAGCGTTCTCGTTGGTTGACAGAGGCTTTGTCTAGTCAGGTGGCTCCTCCTCCCACTTTCAGGTGTGCAGTTGCATATTCTAATGAGCAGAACTTCAATGATCCATTTATCGTACTAGAGGTTCCGTTGTAAGATGGTTGTTGGGAAATGACAGTCTATCCACGATTCCATGTGACTGAGTTTCATGGGAAGTCAGTCATTATTTAGAGATTGATTGTTTAACACTCAACCACAATCCTTTACGGCAAGAAGGTACGTGGAATGACAACATGTTCATCACTTCGAGTCCTAATTTCATGGTGAGATAGTCGAGGAAATAGTTATCTATGAGTTGTTTGGGTCTTAAATCCATTGGTAAGACTGATGTTATGACCACTTGTTCATTATTTGACTGGGCTTTGTGGTGAGACAACCATAGTTAAACAATGATCTATTAATAATTCGGTTGAACTTTGTGGTAAGACGGTCGAGCGGAATCACTAAGCATGTGGTAAGATGGCCCTATTGGCCATTCGTTCAAAACCTAGGGATCTTCTTAGGTATGATGACATGGTCGTAGACATAAGGTGTCTACTCTTACTTGTTATAATCTACTCAATCTAGGCTGATTTTGTAGCATTATGCTGGCTTTGGTAATGGAGTTAGGTTAAAGAATAATAATGATGATAAGTGTGTTTCGACAAGAAACGAATGTGTTTGATTCAGGGAATTATATTATTCAATAACAATAAAGAAAGAGTAAAGAAAACAATCATCATCATATATATTTTATTGATTTTGAATTTTTTTATATCCTCATTCATCCCTTAATTCCAAGATAAAGTACATGAAACAAGAATACATGAATTCAATAGATTTTATTTAATAATTCTGGTAGCATTCCATCTTGTGATATTCTTATCTCAATGAGAGGAGTTGTGCGGATCTAAATATCCTTGTCTTCCTTTTATGTTTGTCCAAGTAATACTCTTTTTAAAGAGATGTCTGAATTTCTAGCAAGTGTACAGTAAATTTGATAGAATAGTTGCCCAAATGTCATCCCCGCGCAACTCATCATGTAGTTGCGCGGGCCTATAAGTTGCACGGACCCACGCAACTAATACATGTTGCATGGCCCAACTTTTCACTTCATCTCTTCATCTCTCTCTCTAATACCTGTCAGAGGTATCAGGGTCTTTCTTCTTTGGAAGTTCTGATCGTATATATGTCAAATGAAGGGGTGAAGGGGTATTTATAGCCCTTCACCTGTGTAAGTCCTCGAACCTTGTGCAATGGGACCCACTTCATAATATTCTTGTTGCACGGGGCACAACTCATATATCTTCTAAACACAAGTTGCGCGGACCCATGCAACTGATATGAGTTGCGCGGATCCGCGCAACTCAACTGTCTGCTCAACTTGATTTTTTTCTACTCCTCTTGGCTTCTTTCTCCTCCATTTCTTTCAATCTTCTTTATTCTTTTCTTCTTTTTATCACTTGTACTTGATTTTTATGATCCAACAGATGCACCCTTGATCCTATGTTTGTTTGATCATTGGAGAGGATCAATTCTTCCTTTCTTCAAACCAAGTTGTGCGGACTTGTGCAACTTCTCAATCGGGTCCCATGCAACTCCTTGTCAAGTCCAGCCAGCTTATAAATAGTAGGACTTAAAAAAATTTCCTCACTTTCTTCATTTTCTCTTCTTTTGAAATTCTTACACGCAGGGTGCTTTCCGTGCAACTCCCGTTGCCTGCGCAACTATTATTGTCCACACAACTATTGTTGTCTGTACAACTATTGTTGTTGGAGTTGTAAATTTTACTGAGTCCTAAGATTCTGCCGGATTCTATCTGAATTTCTTTTATCTTACTTTCTTAGAATGAATAGGAATAAGAGAATAAACATATATGATAATTCCCAATCTGTACATAAATTTACGAAACAATTGGTAACTTCATCACAAAGGGTTGCATCTTCAAGAAAGAAGAGTCATACGTCCCCCTCAGAAGCCAACAAAGTTATCCAAAACTCTTGGGATTGTATAGAAATTCATGAGGAAACCTTTGAATTTCATAATCCTTCTGAGAATGAAACGATTGTCATCTTTATAAATCTGCGACGTCACTAGTTAATTCTTCGCAATGAACCGACTATTCAAATGGTCCGAAACAATCTTGTTTTTGCAGATAACTGGATTATGATGGAACCAGGAATTTTAGAAGGACATCTGGAAGAGAATGGGTCCCATTAAAGAACCAGTAGAATGCAATTCTTACGCCCATGTTATGATCCTCAACAACTCTTTCCTACTCATTACTTCGAGACTGCTCAACAACACTTTTTCATTAGATTACCCAGGAACATAGAAGGATTCCTGATGATGGGTCTTTTATCTCCTTAAGATTATTGTAGTGCCTAGGCTCGAGCCATTTCTCGTAAACATGCCATCATTCTGAAGTAGATTGACCTTTTCGATGCAATCATAGCTACGTCAAAACATTTCTGCGAGGATGCAACTATTTTTAAATGTTTTCTCGATCATTGGTCTTCAATTACCAATTTGTTCTACCTTCCTTTAGGAGAGATCAACATCACTTTGTGGGATCTCCTTTGTATAACAAGTCTTCCTATCATGGGCAATATTTTTGATGAATATGTGCCTTTGAACGAAGAATTTTCTCTCACCTCTGCAGGAAACAATAGATTTAAGGTTTCAAAAACTTCTCTTGAACTCTTCAGAGAAATGGATAATTTCCTACAACTCGATGAAATTAATTCTCTTGACTAGTTGGCTCATTTCTCCCAAAACCTACAGTATATTTCCTTCTTTTTCTTTTCTCTTTCAAAATCTTCATCTTATATATATTTATATCACCTATTTGATAACAGTATCATTATCTTGACAGCTTCGCAAGTTAGAATCATCAAGACCTCAAAATTATCTGCGAGAATATCAAGAGTACTGCTGAATATAGTTCTTCTTGTGAACTGGCAACTTTCTTAGCTTATTGGCTTAGCTTGGTGATATTTCCCAATTCAAAACAAGTAGAAATTATTAAGCTAGCTCTCTTCATGGTTGCGGGCATGATGGCTTTAGGTTAGAAATATTCATTAGCTCCTCTGGTCCTTTGTTCATGATATCGTGCTTTTGGAGTTGTCATTTCTAGTTCTAAAGGTTCTACCTTCGAGCCTTCTGCAGCCTATGCTCCTTAGCATTTCTTTATACGCTAGTTACGAGCATTTTCCTTGGACCTTTGCTGATTCAGAAAGAGCTTATTAAAATCCTCATCGGGTCCCACTCCAACATTATCAACTGAGGAAGATGATTAAAAAATTAAATGGTTGGATCACCAGGAAAATAAAGAATAATGATCCTATTGACTTCTTTCTGTTTCCGCTCATTAGCTTCCTAGAGGATATGGAAGTTATCGTTGATGATTCTATCTCTTCCGGTAAACATTCATTCCTCATTTCCATTAGGTTCAGTACTCTTCCATTAAGAGAGGGTAACAAATTTTGGCAGGAACCATATTATCCAAGTAGATTTTCCCATCAATTTGGTTTTGATCAGACAGTGACAAAGACTTGTGATATTGTTACAAGGTCAATGAGAAGTTATGGTATTGGACCATATAACTGGGTCTTGATATGGAGGCAACTTTTGAACATACATACTAGATCATGCTTCATAATTCCTGGCTATAACTATCCAGTTCATGCTTCTTATTGCTAGATGTGTTGGTGGGCCCATCAATATTAATTGGTGTGCAATTATCATCCAGTAGATTTTGTCATATGGATTCTTCCACTGTGCATAAGAAGTTATCAGAAGAATCAACGCATAGGCTACTTTGAAGAGACAAATCATGCCCCCTTTTCAAGCCAGCTTTGCATAAAGATTTCTTTGGAAGACCTTATTTGTGAAGTGAAATCCGTAGATACCCTTGAAGGATGGATAACATTTAGAACTCCTGTAAAGAGTTTGAAAGATACATCTGCTGGGTCATCAAATCATCCAGAAGAGAATGATAATCCTTCGCAATTTCACCTTCCTCCACCTTTGAGGATTCTACGAGATAACCTTTCTTCAGCATCAAGAGAGCAACTAACAGAAAGACGTCATCGCCCTCTTCAGAAGGGTAAGCAAGTTATAATTGAAGATCCGTAGTTAATGTTGAAAGATTTACTCTTTAGGAAGACAAATCATTCATTATTCCTCCTTTTGAGTAAGAAGTGGCAAAAAATTTTTAATACAAGTCTGATACTAGTTGTAATTTGAATTTAATTTCAAACCGATATTGTTATAGCGCACACACACACACATATTTGAACATCTGAGGGGAAATATAATATTTTATGTTTCTTAGTATCATTTTACAGTAATTTACAGTAATGAATTTCTACCTGTTGTCATAATATGAGATTTTATCATAACAAGTATATATACATATGAAGTTTTCTCACATGCTTACTTAGAATTTTCATGATTCATTTTATCATAACAAGCAATTGGTCAACATAGAATTTCACACATTTGAGCATGCCTTAAATAAAATAGATGAACATATGCATTTATGAAGTTTTGATTCACCAATTCAAGACTTATAGACACATTATGAAATTCGTAACACAACGAGGTAGCAACACATATTATTGTTAGTGGTGTCACCTATGTGGTATTTCCTTTTAATGGGAGAAGCTAATTTTCAGTTTCAGTTAGCTCTAAAGGTGCCATACATAGTTTAAGCTCTTGAGTAGTTGGAGCAATCATAGTTTTTCTGAATCTTAAGTAGTTTGAGTCGGAGTCTTACACGAATGATCTTTGTAACTCTTATGAGTTTGCTAAACCATCACAACTAGAGAGTTCACAAATCACGATCCATCAAAAGGGCCTAGTGAAGCTACTGGGGTAGTGAACTCGATAGGTTTTATGCATAGGGTTGGCCACGGTAACTCTCTAGAGTTCACGTGGCTCACATGGCTACCTTAGGGGTACCCAATCCAAGGCTCCAAGTCCATTGATGAAGGGTAGCACATTTAGAGGCCCATCCCCATGAGTTTCTATTGTAATCAAGCTAGGAATCTGGGGGGTCTTATGCATGGTTGGCCAATCTATAGACAAGCCAAAGAGTGCACAATGCAGCCCTCTTTTTCTTTGTCTGCAAGGTTTAACCCATTAATGGGAGGGAATTTTCTTTCACCATCTCCCATGGCAATGTCAGAGCTATACAGATGGCATTGGTCTTATGCATGGTTGGCTATATAGGCGTACTCTACTGCCCTCATGGATCTAAGCATGTGATTGCCTTTGCGGATTTTTAGGACCATTGGCTTTTCACTATTGCCTGCATAATATTTGATGAATCACCGATATGATAGGTCTTATGTGTGGTTGGCCGTATAGGCGCACTCCTCTACCGTAAATGATAAATCGCCATCGCAATCATAGGGCTTATGCGTGGTTGGCCCTATAGGCACACCCCGCTGCCATAAATGATAAATCGTCATTGCTGATAATATTTTTATTAGATTTTTTTGTTGAAGTAATGTATCGGCTTGGCGATAATATTGATTTAATAATAATGATTTTCGTAACAATAATCAATGATTAGCAATGGTGATAATATCAATTTTTTTGTGATAATAGTGATATTTTCAATTTGGCGATAATCATCGGCAATTGGCGGTAATCGGTGATTATATTAATTTGGCGATAATCATCAGCGTTTGGTGATAATCGACGATTATATCAATTTGGCAATAATCATCGATGTTTGGCGATAATCATCGATGTTTGGTGATAATCGACGATTATATCAATTTGGCAATTGTAACGTTTAATGATCACTTGGTGATAATTGATGATATTTTCATGGTGATAATCAGTTGTGTTTCGAAACCTAACAACGATTTGTCATTTCATGATGTATAATCCATTGGTATTTTTTACTGCCATCATTATTGAAAATCCTTTTGATTGTCACTTCATCATCATCACTATCAAAGGTCTTCGAAGATCTTTTTTATTGTTGCTCCAAGATTTTACTGGAACTTTTGGAACAATATACTCTTTTTGATTGCTCACAAATTTTTTCTTTATTTAGGACAGTGTACAAGAGATATACGTGATCTTCAAAGATCTTTTCACCATTGTATAGTTGCACTTGTCTTGCCCCCTTTTAATTGGGAAGATTTCTCTAACAATCTTCATGATTAAAACCTTTGTATCCTTCAAGGGTAATGTTTCTTGGTGAAGCAAGAATAGGAACATGAGGAATCGTATCAACATTAGAATACGGTGTCACGCCCCAAACTCAGAAACTGGGCTCACAAAATTCTCAATCGCCGAATCCAGTGCAGAGAGCCTCCGTAGTACCCCATTCTCGGCTCCCAGCGTCTATACGCCAGATTTCGATCCTAAGATCCTACAAGGAGGATTTTTCAATGTACATTTAACTTGTAATAAGTATAACCATAAGTTTACCTAAATCACAAAGCAACATCATTATCACATATCCACTAATATAAACATATGAATATAATGCTGAAAGAGAAATATATATGTCAAAATCAAAGCTCCAGAAGACCGTTGCATACTCCATGCTCAACTCTGCGGCAACCTAACGCCACTTGCACGCATCTATCATGCATAAGCTTATAGAAATCTTAGAGAGTGGTGTAGGTGTGTGTATAAGATGTCAAGTATTGAATACAATGCCATAATCATACAATGTTGAAAATAAGTGGAAATACGGATAAGATCATGAATCATATGATATCAGAGTAAGCGAAAATACTGATAAGATCATGAATCATACGATATCTGAGTAAGCAGAAATATACTGGTAAGTCCACGAGTGTCATCAGTTGTACCAAGGCTATGCGATGCAAAGCATGAATGCTAATGGCCATATCAAGGCTGTACGACGTAAAAACATAATAAGCCAATATCAAATGTCGAGGATCCAATGCACTATGCAGTGCAAATGGAATGACCAAGATGGAGTGTGAAGTAGGGATGATAGTACATAGTATCGCAAGCCATGGGATCTATCACAAAGGACTTCTATCCAAACCAGTCTCATATCTAAATTTGGATAGTCAGACTCAATGTGGTAGGCTCTTGATCTCAGGTTAGTCGCATGTCCAACCAAAATCCTGGCCATGTGAAGGTACACAATAATTAGTTGCGCACCACTAGCCTGAGTGAATAGTGAATGAAATAAATGAATGAGTATGTAATTCCTACTCAATAAGTCCACATATTAGTATGGTTCCCCTTTGGAGAATCACCAGGGTCTAGTACACTCCGAACCAGATTGTTGTACCATCGCGCGCAACAAGGTGAGTGAGAGAGACCTCACTATCAGCCTGCCAATATCGGGCCCAGCTCGTCGATAGTGGACCCATTCCTCAAGCTGGTCAAACTTAGCCTAGCTTTGTCCTCTCCTCTCGGGCAGGTAAGGCCGCACCCTCTTTCATCCGACTATGACATAGTGGGAGATGCGGCCTAATAGTATACAACCCTCATGCGTTCATGCATCCACTCAGTATAGGCGTTGGAGTAACATCTGGAACTAAGAGGGTTTAGGGAATTTCACCCAGGGATATCTATAGCACCCCATGTAGAATAGATTTTCGGTGTCCCATCTGACCATCCACCATATGCCTCTAGAGGCTACGGCCCTGATGTCGATTGGGCTTACGGTATCACAAAATGTAAGATGCATGAGCCATACCATTCAATCATGCATTAAACCTACACGTACCACGCACTCATGTGGACAATTCCTCCTATCTGGGAGTCCCATAATAATCTACCTAATGGCATGTGCTATGATCAATTATTCCTCTTATCGGGCATACATATGATGCGCATGGGCATGGGTCGTGAAGTTATACTAAGCATGCTATATGATGATGGTGTGATGCGCATGGGCATGGGTTGTGAAGCTATACTAAGCATGCTAGATGATGATGGTGTACTTTCCTCATATCAAGGAAAGGCCTAGATAGCCTACTCATAATTAGAATGGGCCTCACAATGGGCCCAAGGGAAGGTCACAATGTGGACATCTAACCATCATTGCCCATCAATGTGGACATTTAACCAACATCGCTCCCAAGCAGTGTCCCACATAAATATCATTACATACATTATAGTGAAATCACATGTTACATCGGTCCACACATTTATCGCATTAGGCTTCGCTCAAGGGCCACATATACACCACATAGGGTCTCACCATATGGGCCATAAATACATCATAATGGGCCTTATTAAATGGGCCACAAATACATCACAACGGGCCACATACCTAGGCCTAATAAACCTCATAATGGGCCGCATGACATGGGTCTAATACACATCATGATGGGCCACATGACATGGGCCTAATACACATCACAATGGGTCGCATGACATGGGCCTAATATACATCACAATGGGTCACATGACATGTGCCTAATACACATCACAATGGGCTACATGACATGGGCCTAATACACATCACAATGGGCCGCATGACATGGGCCTAATACATATCACTATGGGCCTCAGCACATGGGCCATAAATACATCACATTGGGCCTCACTCATGGGCTGCACATACATCACAATGGGCCTCAGCACATGGGCCATAAATACATCGATCAGGCCTCAAATATATATCACAGGTGGGCCTTGCACATAAAGCAAGTGAGCCATGAAAACTGATGGATAACAAGAATAAAAGATACATCACGATCATCCCCTGTCCCTGGATGACGTGGATAAAATCACACATCAAGGTGGATCACATGTCCCATGGACGGTGTGGGTAAAACATACATTGTGTGGGGTCCATGTCCCATAAAAGGTCAGGATATAAGGTAGATACATCACCTGTGTCCCATGTGGACAGCAGGGATGAAACATGTACATCATGGTAGGCCCACCATCCTATGTTGGACGGTGCGACAGATACATCACCTAGGTGGGCCCCAAGGTGTAAGTATCATGATGTTATGCTGTCACATACTCATATCGGTATCGAGAATCGGCCTATATAATCAGCCTCAACAATCGGAATTGACCTTAACAATTGGAATCGACCTCGACAATCGGCCTAACCAAGGGCTTAAGGAAGGTCACAATGAGGACTTTTAACCATCATTGCCCATCAATGTGGACATTTAACCAACATTACTCCCAAGGAGTGACTGATACAAGGGATTCATACACAACGTAATGGGCCATACATACATTACATTGGACCTCAACCATGGGCCTCGAATACATCCCAATGGGCCTTGCCCAAAGGCCACGAATATGTCATAGTGGGCCTTGCCCAAGGGCCTCGAATACATCACAATGAGCCTCATCACATGAGTCCAATATACATCACAATGGATCGCTCACATGGGCCTAACATACATCAAGTCGGGCCTCATCACATGGGCCTAATTTGCATCACAATGGGCCACTCACACAGGCCTAATACACATCACAATGGGCCACATCAATGGGCCTCATATGCATCAAGTGGGTCACATCAATGGTCCACACCAATGAACCTCATATACAACAAGCGGGCCACACCAATGGGCCACACCAATGGGCTCATATACATCAAGTGGACCGCATCAATGGGCCATAAAAACATCACATTTGGCCTCATATATGGGCTGAAAATACATCTTAATGGGCCTCATGAATGGGCTCTAATTATATTTCATTAGGGGTCATCAAATGGGCCATATACACATCAAGGTAGGCCCCATGATCTGGATGGTCTGGGTGACCCAGATGGTTAAACGGTTTGGATACGACACGTACCTCAAGGTAGGCCACATGTCCAAGGGGCGGACGATGGAGATATACAATACATGCATCAATAGTAGGTCCCACATGGCACCGTCCAGTGATGGACGATGTAAACATAGAATACATATATCAAGGTGTGCCACATTGCATAAGATGGACAGCGTGGATAATAAATACATCACGGTGGAGCCCACAGAACCATCTAAACATTGTATATAAAAATCAACACTATCCAAACATTGGATAACACCCTCCAAATACTATCCATGTAAATCTGCACCATCCAAACGTTGGACAGTGCCATCCAAACATTGTCTATGTAAATCAGCACGGACCAAACATTGTCCAGCACCGTCCAACACAGTCTGGATGGTGTGGATGAAATACATACATCATGGTGGTCCCATGCTGGCAAAATAGATGGATGGATTGAATAGATCACATACATCAGAGGTGGGTCCCAGCGAAATCAGATGGACGACATGGATATAAAACATTTACATCAAGGTGTGGCCATCATCTAGAAGATTTAGATGGAGCAGATATAATAAATACATCAATGTGGGTCTCACCCACATGTATGGGGGTGGTCCACAGATGGATGGTAAAATGAAACACATATATCATGGTGACCCCGAGATACTGCTGCACGGGCAACACATTATCAAGGTGGGCCCCACGTGTTGTGCATGGACAACACATTATCAAGGTGGGCCCCACGTGATGTGCATGGACAACACATAAAATGAATACAATAAGGTGGGTCCCACCCTCCCAGCACATGGACGGTGTGGATATGCCCCACATACCACACATGGGACCTACAGAACTTGCTGACCTAATGTAGTAGCTATATAGCTAGTGCGGTACACTAGCCAGTTCGATCCACACCATCCAAAGTCTGGACGGTGTCGATGCAAGATACGTACATCATGGCTGGGTCTGCACGCCCCATTAATGGATGGTGCAGATGCCAAAACACACCACTGTGGAGCCCCACATGATGGACGGCTGGAGTGGATGTCACGTACATCATGGTGAAACCCCACCGTCCCACCCATGGACGGTGTGAATATAGACCATGTACATTAAGGTGGGCCCATGCTGCCAATGGATGGACGGTGTGGTATATCACATACCTCATGATGATATACATCAGGTGGGTCCCACGTGGGGCCCATCATAAGATTTATTACACACACACACACACACACACACACACACACACATACATACATACATATTAGCGTCCAGGCCCGCTGGATGGCCTGGACGTGATACAACATCAAGGTGGTTTCCCAAGTGAGTGGGCCACTCCACGATCAAGCTAATATTTACATTTTTCTTTCAATCGGGTAGGCCCACTTAATGGACGGTATGGATCAAGTGGGGCACACTCCATAAAAAAATTGAGAGAGAGAGAGAGGGATCGGAAGAGTGGAGGGACCCTGCCACTATGGGTCCCTCTTACAAATCATACATCAAGATGGATCCCACCATGTGTGGGCCCTGAATCATCAAATCCAAGCACAATGATACAAATCTAATCCTATAAAAGCACCCACCTTAGATCTCTTCTTCCTTCTTTTGCCAATGCATGTTAGAGCTCCAAAGGAACAATTTCAATGGTTGAGATGAAACTTAGATGGTGGAGATGGAAGATAAAAAATGGGCCACAAAAAGCTCTCTTATGGAGCTTGGATGTTGGAGTTTTCTCCTCTCTTTAGGGTTGCTTGAAACTGAAGAGAGAATGAGAGAGGGAGAGAGAGAGGAGGTGATGGGCGAAAGGTGATGAGTCATAGGTGTACTTGACATATATGGGTTGCTTTGACTTTGGGGTTGCTAAGGGATGGGTGTTTGTACTTGACATGATGGGATGGAGTACTTAACATTTGATGTGATTGATGGGACATTCTCTTAGGATTGTAACGCGTGGCATTTTTCTCAAACTAAACACTGGCCCACATCTCCTGGCCTAGGTATCACCTTGGTATGCGAAACACGGCATCTGAACCACGATGACGGTGCAGTCGCTAGGGTATAAGTTTCGAGTCGAGCCGACTCTGATATACGGGACATGACTCAGGATTGTGCACAGATGCCGATTATGACTCGCGGTCGCTGGAATTCGACTGGGAGGACTGCAAAAGCCTACGGAATGGTACGACTAGGATACGGGTCTCACATATTGATTTTTCTTCCAATGATCACGAAACATTTTTCAATCAGGATTGTGCGCCATCATTTTCTCTTTTATTTCATATGTTTTCATTATAACAATTTTTCCATTATCGATCATTTTTGTGGAAGATTTTTTAGAATGAGGCAGCTTTTGGTTTGGTGCCCACGAAAATAATGATAATGGCAGTAGTCATTTTCCTTTACTCTCCTCATTTATCTTGGATATTTCAGTCATGGTAGTTTGATTTTTTTTCTCCCACTAACAATTGATTCATCATAGGAAGTATATCATCTTCTTCAAATATGTATCTTTCACAACATTTGAATTTTTTAGGTCCTTTCCTTACTTTCTTAACCATGTCATCACTTCTATTCTCTCCACTATAATTTCTTCGTATATTATGATAATTCTTCATTTTCTTTTCTTCCTTGATAGCATTAGCTGGTGCTCTTTTAGAATTTTAAAATAGTGATCTTATATGAGAATCGAATACTTTCACACTGACTCTTTTTAAGTTGCAAGCCTTAGTGACTAGGTCTTGAATAGTTTGTATATTTGGACCAATAAGGCCAAACACAACTTCTAGTTTCATGCACTTCACGCATAATTTGACTTGTTCTTTTTCTTCTACAAGTTGTGGACACGATGCCCCCAGGATTCTCCATCGATTGATGAATTCTCTAACTGGTTCATTTTCTTGTTGGGAAATAGAAGTTAAGTCATTTAGACTGATTTCTTCAAAGGATGACTTAGGTAGTTGTGAATGACAATGAGGATTTGTGATAAAATCTCCTACAGGAAACATTATAGGTGGAAGTTCTCTTATCACGATGGTCTTCCCTTCATCTTTCTAGATTCTTGATGAATTCATGGTAGGTGTCTTCATCGAAATAATTGACTTTTGTTCTCCTTTTTTACTTTCTTCGTTGTGTGAAGAATTTTCTCCTTGTATTATTCTTGATATTCTCACTCGTGTTCTTGTGAGGTCTTGTTTCTATAGAGAAATGATTCCCTTTCTTCTTTTATGTTAGTTTCTGACAACAATACTACTGATTTTGGTGACGACTTAATAGTGATCATGTCTTGGTTATTATGAAATGAAAGTGGGCAATTCGTATCCCTTATAGACATAATATTTATGGTCATTTTTTTTATCTTGTTCTCCACTCTTATTTATCACTATTTCACCCTATTTTTTCATCTTACGCAGTATATTCTTTAGTGTAAAACAGTCTTCTGTAGGATGACTCAAAAAGTGGTGATAATGGCAATAGTTCCTGTAACGCCTTGAAAATTGGGGGTGGAGCAGGAGCTCAACACTCAAGTTCCAATGCATCACTTATGCAACACAGATAATGAGAATTAAATGTTGTCTATATTAGTGCATTAACATGAGTGGGATTATTCAAAAACAACAAATCATACTCTAGAGACAATTAAATTTAAGCAAGCGGAAGACTGTGATAGATATATAAAACCTATAAACTGATGTAGGTCTCCAGAGTGTGAACATGTTACCGGGTTAAATATATATAAATGTATACTCCCAAAATGGAAAAAATGAATATACTTGTGTACTTTAGAATACAAAATGATAAGTGTAATGACATCTAGTCAGCATCCCTGTAACCTCGTTGATCAGAACATGGTCCATATAGACCCTCTTGATAGCTGCATATAGGAGAACTCCTCCATGCATCATAAAAATCAGGCTCCATCACGAAGGCCTCGTCATCATCTGCAACTACAACAGGATTTGGTTGGTGTTTTAAAACACCGTCCTAGAGTGGGAGTGAGTGATCAACTCAATGGAGATATAAGGCAAAGGTTAACATGTTATCAATTCAGTCAAGCAGTAATGATAAAGCAATACAACACTCATGTCCTAAGTACTCTTGTTAATGCAAGGATGAAATGCGTTAATGATGTATGCCCTCGCCTGCACTCCTTATGCGACATCATCTCATGATCGTGGCATGCAAACACTCCCATTGTACTCAACTCCAACGCCAAAGGCACATGTAATGCGGTGCATGTGCGTGATTAACCAAGTTCTTAATTATTCATACAGCAGGTTTGGGAAGCTAAGGTACCTCCCTTTTTATCATTGACCCAAGCATTGATCCATCTAGGGTCATTAATCATAGTAGTCACATACGATGGGCAATTTCAGGTCGCTACGGAGAGGCTCGTCACCTCAGCTCAAGCTTGATTTATACTCGAGGTCACTACAGAAAGGCTCGTCACCTTTTTGTAGTCCTAGTGTATACTCAGGGTCACTACGGGCTCGTCACCTGATCGTAGGCCGACAGCTCGAATACAGTGTCCCAGACACTACCGTATTCGGCTCATGAGTTATGGTTGCTCACTGGTCACTGCGGAGAGGCTCGTTACCCCGGCGTAGGCCGACAGTTCGACCACAGTGTCCCATACACTACCATGTTTGGCTCATGAGTCTTAACAGATCGTGGTACCAAGGTTAAACAAAATTTTCACTGGTAAGTTGGTACCTTAGATTCAAGCAGTAGAGTCCATATATAGTGAACATACAATGGGCCAATCGGGTTACTTGACAAACTTGATTGGTATGAGCATATATCAAATTAGTCAACATGGAGTGCATAAGTACTCCACGTGGCCTAACCACTATCGATAATTAGCGTACGACTCGGATTCCTCAAGCATGTCTTGTGTGGTGAAATGACCCCGGCCACTAACTTGAGAATCATTACCGATTTCCTGGACTATGCAGTAGTCCCAATCATACTTAAACACAACAGGCATTCATCTTCGATGGTCAAATAACATGTGACAAACGATTCAAATATAAATCACATTTGAATATTTTAACAAACACATAGTACACACGTCCCACATAAGCATTTCATCCATAAAGAATGTGGTAGTAAACTAGGTTAGATGAAGGGGATGATAACTATAAGTAAGGGAATTAAGAATTATATCTCAACACCCTAATAAAATACATTTCAACAAACATTTTCTCATTAAGGCATTTTATCAAACACTTAGACTACACATATGAACACATGTGTAATAATTTAGTTATAACCTATATGTAGCAAATCCTTTCACAGGGAGTTCCCTCAAGTACAACAATCATGCGTTCTCAATTAAATAATCATGGCAAGTATAAATCATAATTTCATACTCATTCAAACATTTCAATAAACACATGGAATGCATTAAAAATCAACATAGTTTACCTGTATATGTAATATATAAGAAACATCAAAACTAGGCACATGTGACAGCAATCGAGTCAGTCATAGATCATTACTGACATTGAAAGCCTTGAAAACCATAACCTAAACATTTATAGTCTGCACCTTTCGCCTGTAGACTCGTAACGAACTCATTTCGAACACAACTCTTTGTCTACAGCATAATGACAACTTATAGTATGAAATAGGTTAGTTATTCTAACATTTTCTCTATTTGGATCCCTAAAATAGATTAGGGTTAGTATTTCTTACCCATGAACGGAGTCGGAATCACCGGAATAGCGATACAGACAGGATGATTCAGCATGTAGAGCAGCGGAATTGAATCCCAAGAGTTATCTCCCACTTTCTCTCTCATTTTCTCTCTCTTTCCTTCTCTCTTTGCACTCTTCTCTCTTAGGGTTTAAAAATTCGTATGGAATGAGAGAGGGGTGGGTTAAGACCCTTATATAGGCCCAGAACTGATGAGATTGGCCCTAGGGCCATGGTATACTTAGGTTATAGCCAAAAGTCAGTTGTTTCGGTCTAACGGGGCACATCTAGAGGCCCCTTTTTTGCATACAGTAGGGAGTAAGCCCCTCGATGATGGATTTATGCCAGGTTAAGATCTTGGTCTAATCGGACCAGTGGATCAGCTGCGGGGGACCTATTTTAGTTCAACGGTCACCGGTACTCGATCAGGGCCACAAGTATACTGACATGTGTTGAAAATTTTTTCCTAATTGAGGGTGTAATTGGGTCAGAATCTGACAGTCTAAAGCCTTAAAATTATCCTGCAAACGAACGGCTCAATTTACTTAAGTTTCAGTTCATTTCCTGAAGATATTCGCGTTTCTCACACACTTCTCTTCGGGCTTAAGTTGTGCGTTTCAGGATACTATCTAGACTTGATTTTTGAGGTGGTTGTCATGCCCAGTAAGGCGATCATAACTGTATAGTTTTGTGATAATTAGACTTTCAACACGCAGTCTAGGTCCGATATGGAGTTTCGTAATTTTTCGAAGAGCAATCGCGCTTTGAGATGGATCCTAAGTTTTTAGGCAATGTAGCGTTAGCGATCCTACTAATTATTTCAAGTAAAGGCATTGAAGTTGATAAAGCCAAGATTGATTTGATTTATAGTCTTCTTCCATCCAAAACAGTGAAGGAGATTAGATCATTCTTAGGGCATGTAAGATTCTATAGGAGATTCATTAAGGATTTTAGCAAAATTTCTCGACCCTTATGCAATTTATTAGTTAAAGATGTTGCATTTGTCCTTAATGATAATTGTCGAAAAGTTTTTGATAAGTTAAAGCATTTATTAACTTCTGCTCCAATCATCTAACCACCTAATTGGAGTTTACCTTTTGAGCTTATGTGTGATGCTTCTGATTATGCCGTTGGAGCCATCTTAGTACAAAGATTGAACAAAATGCCTCATGTCATTTATTATGCTAGTAGGACCCTAAATGATGCTCAACTTAACTACTCTACCACTGAAAAAGAATTGTTGGCAGTAGTAGTATTTGCTCCAGACAAATTCAGGTTGTATCTCATAGTATTAAAGGTTATAATGTTCTCAGATCATTCAGCATTGAAATATCTTCTTTGTAAAAAGATGTTAAACCTTGATTGATTCATTGGATTCTCTTGCTACAAGAATTCAACATTGAAATTCGGGATAAAAAAGGTTCAGAAAATGTGGTAGCCGACCACTTGTCTAGACTTGTCTTAGAGTCTATGTGGATCCTTTGCCAATGAATGAGTCTTTCCCTGATGAACAACGTTTAATTATTTCTCAATTACCTTGGTATGTGAATATTGCAAATTATCTTGTTACAAGTCAATTTCCTTCTCATTGGACTAAACAGGATAAATCCTAATTTCTTGTTGAGGTTAAACATTTCTTTTGGGATGACCCATACTTATTCAAACTTTGTCCCGACCAAGTTATTAAGAGATGTGTGCTTGAGAGTGAGTTTCATAGTATAATCTCCTTTTATCATGACCATGCATATGGTGATCATTTTGGTTCAAAGAAAATAGCTACAAAAGTTTTACAAAGTGAATTTTATTGGCCTACACTTTTTCGAGACACCCATGCCTTTTGTTCTATATATGATAGATGCCAACATATGGATAATATTTCCCGCAGGAACATGATGCCACTTACTAATATTCTCATTGTTGAGATATTTGATATTTGGGGTATTGACTTCATGGGTCCATTTCCCACGTTATTCGGTTATATGTATATCCTTGTGGCCGTTGACTATGTCACTAAGTGGATTGAAGCAGTGCCATGTAAAACGAATGATCACAAAGTTGTGGTCTACTTCTTGAAAGAAAATATCCTTTCTTGTTTTAGTACTCCTCGAGCAATTATAAGTGATGGGGGTACTCATTTTTGCAATAAACTATTTGAATCTTTAATGAAGAAATATTCCATCACCCATAAAATTGTAACGCCCTACCATCCACAAACAAGTGGTTAAGTAGAGGTTTTGAAACGGGAGATTAAACAAATTTTAGAGAAAAAAGTTTGCCCTGATCGTAAGGATTGGTTGCAACATTTGAATGATGCTCTTTGGGCGTATCGTACGACTTTCAAAACTCCGATTGGAATGAGCCCCTATAGGCTTGTCTTTGGGAAAGCATGTCACTTACCAGCGGAATTAGAACATCATGCTTATTGGGCCATTAAAACCTTTAATTTTGACTTAAACAAGGCTGGATCGCACCGTAAACTTCAACTCAATAAGTTAGAAGAAATTTGAAATGAGGCATATGAGAATGCAAAAATTTATAAAGAATGGACAAAATTTTTTTATGACAAATCAATTCTTCGCAAGACATTTGAACCAGACCAGAAAGTATTATTGTATACACTATCAAAAATTTGAGCAAAGGCTATCGACTTTAAAAGTTTTTGGCTACGGATATAAACCGTAGCTAAAATGCTACAGATTTAATCCGTGGCTAAAACCTATGTCACCACTAGGATCTTATTAGAGATTGATGGTGCTTAAGGGGCTCTGTGGAGCCCGTTGGAATATATGTGTTTTTTCTAAGTCACCCATCAATTTTGATATATAATTTTAGTGGATAAACCCAAAAAGTAAGAAGATTGAAGGTCTAAGTGGACCACACCATAAGAAATAATTAAAAATAATTTTCTATCGTAATATGTTATGTGATCCGCTTACAACTTCGATCTAAATCCTTTTTTGAATCATCTATTAAAATGATCTGTTAAAATGAATGGATGGAGTGGATAAATAACATACATCAACGGTGGGCCCCACGAGTGCTAAAAGCGAGCACTGAAGGTGTCGTCTGTCACCCCCAAAACCCAAATGTCCACGTTAATCTTCCCGTGCGCGCCCATCTCCCAAAACCCAAACCTCTCTCTCTCTCTCTCTCTCTCTCTCTCTCTCTCTCTCTCTCTCTCACACACACACACACACACACACACACACACACACACACACTCAGCCTCTCCCTTTCCCTCACCATCTCTCCATCTCTCACGCTCCCTCACCCTCTCCCTCACGCACTCAGCCTCTCCCTTTCCCTCACCCTCTCTCGATCTCTCTATCTCTTGGCCTAATTCCCCTCTCTTTGTTTCCCAACCTCTACCTCTCTCTCTCTCTCTAGGGTTTTTAAAACCCCCTTTCGCCGCAAACCCACCATTGATTTGTGAGCAAACCCTGTGGCTAGATTTTTGAAACTCCTTTCTCCAACCCTCGTCACCGTCTTAGCTCATCCATCAACCGCAGCCTTTGTCCGATTGCAATTTCTTCTTTGCTCAGGTTCTTTGATAGATTTGGACTTTATCCAACTTCATGAATCAACCCATAAAGCCATGCAGGGCAAAATGGTCCGAATTTTTAGGAATTTTCTAATTTTTATGGTATTTTTTAGGATTAAAAGTTGTTTTTGGAACTGGATTTAGGGGTTTTGGTGTCAAAATGATATTAAGAGGGGTTTAGAGACTTGGAGATTTGATTCTCATCTGTTGATTTGATTCCATTTCTTAGGTTTACAGGAGGAAAAGGAAATGTCCCTTCTCTAAGGAATGAAAACCGATTTCATCATTTCTTTGGGCTTCCACAAACGAAGGGAACCATTACATAAGAGGAAATCAATTTCTTTTTTCTGGTAAATCTTGTTCTCCACCAATCTGAACAGGCCCCGAAGTGATGCCTGTGGATCTATTGTTTGAGAATCACTTATGAAAGTTGTTTGATTTTGTTTCAGAAAGATATTGTTGTTTATCTTTAGTGGCAATCTTATTTTTGTCATCTTTGGTGGTAGTTTGTAGATTTCTCATTGTTTTATTTCTAAATAGCCCTTGCAGACCTCAATTAGCGTTTAATTTACATTAATAATACAAGGAGTTATTTGATACTCCAGCAATCTATGACTCTAGGTGATTGGAATTTTAGAGTGTTTCCCAGATTGGAATAGAAAAAATTGTGGATCCCATTATTTTTCTTTCAAATTCTAATTTTATCTTTGGAATTTCTATTACTATGGTCGGTTGACCTAGTAAGATCTTTATTTTGTAGCTCTATACCCTTTCTCTCTTTTGGAAAAGTATTCGATGTAGAATCCTTGGCCCTCATTTAGCAGTGGAGTCTAGTGCTAATTTTGTTATAGTTTCAAATTAGTATTTACATAAAGAGTATAAATGTTAAATGCCATGACTTCCTATACATTTTTCTGCACACAAATTCCCATGGGAAATGTGGTAATTTTTTTACATGAATGGGACCATCCATTCTGCAATCCACACTGTAATGAGCCATGACCAAAGATTGGTCCAATTGGACAATCCTAGCTACTTGATTTAAGGAAAAAAGGAGGGTCCTTGGGCCCTGTTCTGATTGAGCATTTAAGATGGTCTAATAGGCCTAATTTTTTAAACCATGCTCATGTATGTTGATATTGTACAAGTCTGCCATACATTCCTGTGGCAACTTGTGTGTAAGAATGTGTACAGGTCTGATAGGCCTGATTTTTAATTCATCAATATCTATTTTGGGTTTTCTTTTCATTTCTATTTTGGGTTTCCTTTCAATTTCCATCTAATGGTTTTTTAGGTTTTGATTAATATCAGTTTCTTGGGTCTTCATCAATACCTGCTTTGGGTTTTCTTTTCATTCCCTCAATCATCAATAGAAATCAAGCAACAATAAGTTGTAATCTTATTTTCTCAATGCAAAAATCCAATGAGAATGGCGCTCAAATGCAGAGATCTAATGAGAAAATCATCACTGGCATATGTGAAAAACTCATGAATTTCTTTATTTTAAACTCAGTTTTATAAGTTTATGATTTGTGATTTGAATTCTGCATTTGGATGTCTTTAAATGTTTGTTTCATGAAATGGAGAGCCACTAGTGGTATTTATGATAATTACATATTGGCTCTGTTATAGATCATATATGGTCATCTAAATTCTTTATTTTTCCTTTTTGATTAACAGTTTTTCTGCTTAGCATCCATTAGTGTCACAACTTCCTTTCTATGATATGTAGGCACTTAGAAATTGCATATGTGGCATACAAGTATCCATTTTTAAAGGTCAGGATTATTCAACCAATTTGATTGTAGGTGTGACTTATTGACTGTCAGTTCCACAATTTAGTCAATTTAATTTGACTTCATAATTAATATATGCCACAGATAAGGTGATGGGTGTGTTGCCTTTTAAAGGAGCATGTTTTCTAGTAATGTTAGTTGCTTCTCCTATTAAATGAGAGTCTAAGATGTTGGGGGGATCCATAAGAAATTATATTTTTGGAAACTGAGTTCCTGACTTTTGTTTTATGCCAAAAATCCAGATAATGTAGCCTACCTGATGGAAAAATCTAATCAAAAACACAATTGTGGCTGAGTATGGACGAACAGGGACAACACTCTCCACATGTGGAATTACCAAACCTCCTGAGTTCATATTGTTGCATTTATAGTTCTGCAAATTTTTTAATTAATTTTTATATAGAAATCTACACGCTAATTGTTTGAAGAAATGCTTTAATTCCTTTCATGAGAGGTGATCTTCAACTTTGTAGGCTAGAATAGTGTATTGAGCTGATATGTTTATTCCATCCAAGCAGGAGTAATTCCTTGGTGATCCAAACTGTTGATCTGATGGGCTCTAGACCATAGGAAACTGTGGAGATTAAGGGCTTACCATTGATCTGTAATGTGGTCCACTTAAGCCTTCGATGTGCTCCTTTTTGGGATCAAACACTAAAACTAAATGCCAAAAGAAATGAACATAGTGGATGAACCACACACATCACAATGTCTCCTTTTTGGGTCACTTTTCCTATTTATGCATTTATAAGGTTGTGGGGAAATTTTCAGAATTATTTTCAAACACTATTATGAGCCCCTTCTACTTGCATTTCCACTGATGGAGAATGATTGAATGATTCTTCTTTTCTGTTTCTTTTAAAATTTTGTTTTATTGTTAGTCTCAATCCATTTATATGAAACTAATGCATTGTTTTCCATGTTCAAGAGGACTATCATGCTAGCATTCATGATGCAACATCAATGGAATCAACTTATAAACCTATCATCTTTACCATCTCTCTATTGTTTCAATTGTCTTATATTCCATTTAGATGTTTGTAGAAATATGGAGAATACATAATAGCTCTAGGAACTTGGGCTTCTCTTATTAGTGAGTAGAGGTGACTTTGACCCATGGGCAACCCATAGTGGGCTCACATGGATGGATGATCTAAATAATGATGAAATAGAAAATGCATCCAATATGTTGAGAATGAATTGCACTGAACCATTCCTAAACCACAAATCATTTTCAAATTCCAAATGCAAATGCACACAAGATAGGTTTTGTCATGTGTGCATGTATGTGCCCACTCCCTTTTCAACATGAACTAATTCCTTGCTATTATTAACAAGGAGCTCATAGGCCCTACCATGAACTTTGGGCTAATGGGTGATGGACAACCCCTTGGCCGGTACAACGACATGTGGGCAGGGTGATGTTCTAAGGTAACTTATCTAAGTTTCTTTGTTTCCCCATCAATTTTTCCTGTAGCTACTTGTTTCCTAAGATGAATTTGTTTTTCCCTCTAAAGCAACAAAATTGGGTGTAAATGACAAACCAGAACTTGTAGGGTTCAACATGAAAGTAGTCAAAACATTTGTTGGTCATGTAAGAAGCCTCACTTCTAATGTTGACATCAACACATGGCCTGATTGGTAGTTCTTTTTCATGCTTTTGAGTATATGGTTCTTCTTCTTCTGTTTTTTCTTTTTGCTAGTGCATACCCTTATTTTTGTTTTCTTCCAAATTCCTACCGCAAAGAAATAACTGTTTGTTTTATGATGGAGAAGGGAAAAAATAGAGAAAAATCTGATCATTTCATATTAGTGTGTGCATCTCTACTGTTAGTGCTAGTCTGGTCCTTTTCTTGTATGTGGGGGTGGTGATGGCATGTGTTGTTTTCTTCTTTATATAGATAAATAGTTCTTGGCAACCAACTTTTGGAGTGTGCTATACTACTCACATCGACGAATGTGCAAGGCCCCATAATTTCTATCCTGTGTTATTTTATTTACACCCCATTAATGTATTACTTTTTATATAGTCAAGACAAAGTCTT
The DNA here is from genome assembly GCA_037074715.1 of Magnolia kwangsiensis. Taxonomy (NCBI): domain Eukaryota; kingdom Viridiplantae; phylum Streptophyta; class Magnoliopsida; order Magnoliales; family Magnoliaceae; genus Magnolia; species Magnolia kwangsiensis. The sequence continues at coordinate 80,180,195 of CM073589.1, read as the reverse complement.
TTGATCTCTTTATTCTACGGGAAGAAGCTTCCAACAAAATTTCTTATATAGACCTGCGATAATAAAAACTTAGCAGCCTGAGAAGAATTTAAATCGGTTTATCATATCCATTTCACATTGATCTTCTTCTTCTTTTTTCCTTTGCAGATTTTATTTTGATTTTAGTCCAATGTTTATCTACCCACACATTGCCAACTTCTCTGTTCTTCTTGGGATAATTATATCATGGGGTTTTCTTTGGCCGTTCATCAGTAAACACGCTAGTGATTGGTACCCAGATAACCTTGGCAATAATAACTTCAAAGGTCTCACGTATTATAATGCATGCTATAAAATTTTCTTGTTGCCAAGAAATTGTCTCTATTGCAGATATGTCGTCGACTGCTTTCATCGATCCACATCACAGGCAACTAGAGAGATAACGTAAGGATCTTTCTGTCTTAAAGTTTTTTAACCATTAGTCTTTGTTTATCAATATATCCTATCTTATGGGGTGTCTTTTTAAGTTTTCTTTATGTCTACGTTGCTGACAGGGTTCATGAATTGTCTTGTTTGTGGAAAATTGGAAACATCAATAGTTTCTTTGTGGATGAGAGAGGCACAATGAAGTCAGTTGTCCAATACGTCCAAGAGACCTATGGATTTGTTATCCAACATCCCACGTGGCCATGTCTATAAGTTGGAAATCAGAATTGACCAAACTATCTACCTATGGAGGTCAGCATGTTCATAGACTCTTCCCTTGTTTGCAACCTTGAATGCTGAAAACTACACCATTAGACATGAACCTATTACTTGATGGCACTGAATCATTCTCGTTGATAATGTGTGGAACTAAATGATATTTTGGGCTCGCCATCTCCTCATATTACAATCAATCTATTAACACTTCTTTTTTTTTTCTTTTTTTTTTTTTTTTGGGGGGGGGGGGGGGGGGGGGGGGGGGGGTGCTCTTTATCATTTTGTCACTTATTCATTGGTCACATGCCCATGCTTTTGTGTTGAGTCATTTATTTCATTTCTATCAAATTGATTATTTCAGGATTTATCTAGGAGACCTCTCTACAAAATTGTTGGTTGCCTCTCTATGAATCAAAAGTTAGCATTGTTTTACCTATCTGAATTTTGGTAAGGGTGTCTTATTGGCTTGCATATACTATTCAATTTGTATATAAGCAATAATGCTTGAATTATTTCCAGAAATTGATGGTACCGTTTAGGTAAACTAAAGACATAATCATGATGCTTCACAAAATTGACACCACATATATTGCTGAAAGGATTAGCACCTGATTTTGGCAAGCGATCATCCTAAATGCCAAATCAACTCCTTTACCCTACCTTTCTCTTTCTAGCATGCATTTATACCTTATTTGTTTGGACAACTCATGCATCCTTTCATAGAAAAATTGTGTAACATTATAAGGATTTTCCTTTTCTCAGGGGTTGTGGCTAAATCTCACTTAACAATCTTTTTTTTTTTTTTTTGCTAGGACTTATCCGGTAAGCCAGACCAAATTTGTTCCTTTGTCCTTGTAATTGATTTCTCACTAGCATGTTACTTTTGTCAAATTTCTAATGTCAAGAAGAAGAGTGATACAATGAAGAACTAAGCATACGGAATTGAGCCCCAACCATTCACGAATAAACATTATAATGGGCTATAGAAAGTTTTTAATTGGCATTCAATTACCATTGTTTTCTGTTGTGTGGTCCACCTGGGATTTGGATCTACCTCTCATGCCCTAAAATAAGGGGTAAAAATGGATGGACATGCCATCCATCTTTAGCAAAAGTGTAGATGTAAAAAAAAAATTAAAAAAAAAAAGATTAAAAAAAAGAGGCCATACCAAGATGGATTGGATCCTCTAATCAATGAGATTTTTGCATGGTGGACCATGAAATGTGTTTCGTACTTAATGGATAGTTCAAATCAGTCAATCGGACTGTCCAAATGGACTGATGCAAGGAGTACTAGAGCTCTGAGTGCTCTAGGAGTACTGATGCAATGAGATGGATTGGATCATCTATGGTATTGTTTAAAGATGCCATTTTTGACTCTTGGGATAGTTTCCCCTTTTGTAATCTATTGATTTCTCTATTTCTCCTGTGATTATGTTAATAGAGCTATTGTTACCAAACGGAAATAGTGTTGTGGCTCTATGGTAAAGTATTATCTGTACTCCATGAAACTAGAAAGTAGCTGGCTGATCTGCTTTGCAACTTAAGAAAATGGTCTTGGATTCTTTTAGCATGGACTTCAAACAATGTTCAAGGAGGCTGTTTGTGTCCAAAAGATTCAAGTGTCAGCAGATTCATGTTCAATGAAATCTTTGGAAAAGTGTTATGACAGTTTTAGAAATTTTCTGAAACGATGATTTGTTTTCTGTTTCACATGAAGACTGATTATGTTCTTGGAGAATGACTTAGATTTGTCCTTACCAAAAGAGTAGAGTGGAAAACTAAAGAGGCATGCACCACCAAAACCCAAATTATATGAACTACCTCCTTGAACACTCCCTGGAAAAATCCAATGTTGCTGCACTATTGGTGATTGAGTAGTTCATCTCTCCTGGTTAGACTTGACAACTGTTCGGTTACACACACGTGGGGAAAGAATTCAGCACTACTAGTTTTTACTTTTGATAAAAATTGTAGCTTAAGCTCTTTGTTCATGAAACTGATTGACAGTTTGCTGGTATTTTCTCGTTGGCAAACTCTATTGATGTTTGCTTGAATACATCCTGACGTATTATACTAAGATAGGTCAAGACTCTAGCCAGTAGATTGGGCCTTTTTCCATCATTCAAATTGTTTTTTGTGCATGTAATGCCAGTGAAGTATGGTGGGAAGTTTGTTGATTCTTTCCTAAAAGATAGATTTATTTTGTCTATCTTGGTTCATATTCTATTTAAAAATGTTTTATGTGTTAAATATTGATATTTTCTCCATCTTTTGGCTTCCTTCAAACCCACTTTTGTGCACACAGTGACATCATACACGATGAAATAGATGGGCCTTATCACTGACTTTTATGCCTGATGAGTGGTTTGGCTTTATTTCTGTGCAACTACTCATGCCATGCATGTCTACCCTATTGCATGTGAAGTTCACATGCAAGCCTACTCATATGCTAAAGTGTCATGTGTAGGACATCTGAGCGATGCATAAGGTGGGACTCACTATGACAATCACCAGCTGCAAAAAGTAGGTCGGCCCGCTCATCAGGAAGCCACCCTATATGAAAACAATAAGCATTTTTAATTGGAAGTGTTAACTGTCTAATTCAACGTGCATGTCTATCCTGCCTGATCTGTGGATTTTTTTGATTTCTATGCCAAGTGGCCTTCATCTTATGCATAACGTGATGTGTCATACACATGACGTGAACAAGGTTTCAATTGAAGTTCACATGCAACTGGTTGTAGGTGATCATTCCTACTAGTATTGAATTGACTGTAAAGATGGTTGTCTTTGAATAATCCCAGAAAGTTCGGTGCAAGAACTCGCTCAAATGTTTGTCCAAGAGCTGGCTTTGAAGGTAACATTTGTTTAGCCTTTATCAGCAAATCTTTGACTGACAGTTGTATCATCTCATCTTTTGACATGTTGTGGATAATCTTTCCATGCTCATAGTCGTCCTTTGTTTATCTACAGATTTTTGTTGTAAGCATGGGGTCTTGTTCATTTGCATATGTACTAGAGGATTAATGCTTCTTCTTTTTTTTGTTCATTTATTATTATTATTATTTAAAAAAACTTTTTAATGCAGCGAATAACAGCAAAAAATGCTCTGAACCATGAGTGGTTTAGTGAGGTCTCTTTGCCCAAATCAAAAGATTTTATGTCAACAGTTCCTGCTCAACATGCCCAAAATAGGTATTTGGATGTACAACATGGATTTTGAACATAAACTGCTTGAAATGATTGATTTCTTATGCCTCCTTTCTCAATACAAATATATGAAATTCTCATTTCAATGGAGAATCAAGTAATCCCAAGGGATGAAGATATGGCTTTGGAAGTTGGGTCAACACCTCTAAGTCTTCTCTAGGTCAATTGCTCGTGTATCAACCAAGGTCTTTTTTCCTTTGATAAATTTTGATGTGTTTCACGTGAAAATTTCAACTATATCAATGACTCAAGTTGCTTGCTGAAATTTGTGTTGGTACCGGATGTGATGCACTAGAATGAATGATTGTAATTGAATGAATGAATGATTATGCAGGTGGTAATTGATTGAATGAATGATTATACTTTTTTTAAAATGTAGGCAATAGCTACGGATATTAACCATAGCTGTTATTAAATTCGACATATGGCTACGGATCCAGCACTACTTTTAGCCACCAATACTATCCGTAGTTGTAGGTACTTTTAACTAAAATAGTTGCTACAAATTATATCTGTAGCTATTGTAATCTAAGGCTACGGATTAAATTTGTAGCCATAGGTCTTAAACCTATTGTTACGGCGTGCTACGAACTAAAATCGTAGCTATAGACCTATGGCTATGGCTTTAGTCCGTAGCCTTTGCCCCATTTTCTGGTAGTGATAATTCCAGGTTACGCCTCTTTCCTGAAAAACTACGTTTGCGATGGTATGGTCCTTATCAAGTAGTAAAAGTATTTCCTCATGGAGCAATTGAGATTCAAAATATAAAAGATGAAAATATTTTCAAAGTAAATGGTCAACGACTGAAACTATATTTAGAGGATTTGGTTAATCACGATGTTGTAGAAATTTATTTAGAGGACTCAGATTATCAAGATTGATTAATTCATGGTCCATGGTTGCTTTCATTGCTTGTTTGGCTGAAGATGTTAAACTTAGCGCTCCTAGGAGGCAACCCAACCTTTCATTTCATTTCTTTTTCCTAGTTAGTTAGTTCAATGTTTGTGGGTAACATTGCTGCAAACCCTCACGAGCCTACAACTCTTCCACTAGGGGCAACCTAGGGGTTTAACGGCATGTTGCATACTCTAAATGCAATCGAGAGTACTTGCGAAAGTGGTGTAGGTAGGATTTTATTTTTATTATTTTTATTTTTCTTAAGAACTAGCAAAAATTCTCTTTCAATTTCATTGTCTCATGTGCATTGCATGTTCATATCTTTTACATTGAGGATAATGTGGATTTTAGGTTTGGGGGTAGGAGATCAGTATTTTCTTGGTCTCTTGAGAAAAAATTATGAATTTTTTTTAAAAAAATAAATAAAAATTGAAATTTCTTGTGAATTCGGAGTGATTTTGAAGGATAGTCATGATTTTAGAATTACAAGATACAGAATGTTGGTAATTTATGACTCTTGGATTTATCCATCTATTAGATTTCACAGTTAAGTTTGAATTGTTAACTCATGATTAGAATTTTTAAACATTGATTGAGTCATGATTTCACAGGACACATCTCGCTTACACATTAAGGTTTCAGTTCAATATTGAATTGTAACTTGGTGATCATTAAACATGGAAGAAACCAACCTGAGGAATTTGTCCATCATATTTAATAAGAAGAATGGAAGAAAAAGGAAATACCCAACTACAAGATAGCTGTACGCAAAAAGGGTTGGGCGATCGAACTTCACCATAGGTTTGTGTAACACCCCAAAAATCGGGGGTCAGGTAGAAACCCAACTCCCGAGTTCCAGAACGTCACTTTTGCAACATAGATAATGATAAATGCATGTTGTCTGTAGAATGGTATTAAACAAGATTGAGACTAAACCAAAAAAACATATCATACTCCAGAGACAGTTAAATTAGCAAGCGGAAGACTGATGATAAATACATAAAATTGTAACACCCTAGATTTTTGCAACCTGGGATTAGACGTCCTTAGGCAATGGGTCAACCAACCAAATTTTTGCCAACCTGGGATTAGACGTCCTTAGGCAATGGGTCAACCAAAACACCTTGGTAACTGCTCAGAACCCAATTCCATAGCCAAAGAAATCACTTAGGATTAATTCCTTTAGAAACTAAGCGTAAGTTAGCTAGCGCAACGCTGGAGTAGCTAGGAAACTATCCCTGAACACTTTAAATACATTCTGAAAGATCCAAAACTTGAAAAACCAACGACACTATAATATCCTGAAATCCAGGATCAAACTCTGAACCGGTTTGTTCCCGGAAACCCTTTGAAACTTTGTATTGTATCTAGACCGCACGTCGAAAGTCCGATATCTACCATCTTAGACCGTTATGACCGCTTGGCTGGACTTGACAATCGTTTCGAAAATCAAGGCCAACCGACGTTCAGAGGCTATTTCATTGAGCCTGGAGTGAAGAGAGTGAGAAGAGGGTTAAATTTAGAAATTTTAATCCAAATCTGGCACGTGACTTGGCACGTTATTATTAAGCGTTCTGACCATCAGAATTCAGCAAAATTATACCCTCGGATCTGGAAAAATTTCACATTCATATCACGAGACTTGTAGACCTGATCTAGGTGCAATGACCGCTGAACTGAAATTGGACCGCCACGTACAATCTGCGAACTCTTTCGGTCTGAAAACTTGATGTGTGCTAGATCCAGTATGCCTGAGCTTAAGTCCGACCGCGTTCGGCCAGGGGACCTCCAGAAATGCTCTTTTGGACCAGAACAGCCCCGATTTGGTTATAACCCAAGTAAACATTGTTCTCAAGCCTAATTTGGGAAGATTTTAGGCTATAAAAGGGCTTGAAACGCTCTCATTTCTCTTCCATCCGAATTTGGTTAAAACCCTAGATTGAGAGAGAGAAAAAGTATGAGTTTGTGAGAGAAGGTGGGAGAGATTTTCCTGCCACCTGCTGCTGCTGTTGCACGTGCTTAAGCGACGTATTCCAACCGCTTTGTTGGTGATTCCGACACTTTTCTAGGTAAGAAAAACCCTCAACACTTGCTGATTTAAGGTTCCGTCGATTCCAATAGTAAAGTAGCTTACGAATCTTGTATATTAGGTTCTCTGATCGCCGTAGACGAAGCGTATCGCTCCGTTCGGAACGATACACATCTAAAGTGAAAGGTGCGAATTTTAGACGCTTTGATTGGCTGATTTCAACGCTTTTAATGTCGTTTAATAGTAGATTATCGACGGCAATGCCGTTTGACATGTACAACATGCTGTCCGTTTCCTGTTTCGTAAGTAGATGAAAAATATGAGATTTAGGGCATTTTAGTCATTTGTAGAAAATACTGTTTGAATCCATATTTTGCTGATATGATTGACATGGATTTTTGTCGCCTTAGGATATTAGGAATACGTGCATAATCATTTTGGCGAAGAGATTCGCCCAAATGCGCACTTTGAGTCGACATACAATATGTAGACTTAAGTGTGTAGACTAAGTGTTTGTATAAATGTTTGTATTAGTATTTATTGAATTAAATGGTGTTTTGAAATAGTTTTGAGATTGAATTCTCAAATAATATGCTGATGTAAATGATTTCCTTCATGTTGGCTATATGTATGATTTCATCATATGTAAGAAATGCATGTGCTAGATGATTTACTTAAGTTGTATATTATAACATGTGTTAACATGCTCACATTGTTGTAATGCATTTCCATTACCTTTATATGATTGCTGATGTGGATTCATAAATGTCTGGGACTATACTTAGTCCAGGCAGTCGGTAACCGAGTAAATTCGTGGTTGGCTTATCTTTTCCACGAAGGACGCGTCGATGAACGCGAGTCGTGTTTTGAGTTGGCGCCAGTGGTTAGGCCACACGAAGTGTTTCATGCACTTCATGTCATTTAGCTTGAGATGCGCTCGTGCTAGTTGAGCCCGTCAAGTAACCCGACTGGCTATTGTATATTCACCATGTATGAGTCATAACTGCTTGAACCTAGGGTACTGAACTTACCATTGAAAACCCTGTCAACCATGGTACCTTGATCCACAAAGACTCATGAGCCGGGCATGGTGGTATGGGACACCGTGGTCGAGCTGTCGGCCTGCACTGGGGCCACAAACCTCCCCGTAGTGACCAGTGAGCACCCTACTCTGAGCAGATTATGGTGGTATGGGATACTATATTCTTGCTGTCGGCCTAAACTGATCAGGTGACAAGCCCTTTGTAATGACCTTGAGTTTATCCTGACACCGCATGGGGGTGACGAGTCCTGATGTAGTCTTAAGGATATAATAGGCCTGTATTGATAAGGTGATGGGGAAGAGGTGCAACGAGTGCGAGCAACAGCCCTGACAGCCCTTGCAGTGACCTACAAATATAACATCGTATGAGATTGGTAGGAGTGACGACCCTAGAAAGGATCTGTGTTGGGATTGATATAAGCAAGGTACCCTAGTTTTCCAATCCTGCTGTATGAAAAGGACTAATAATAACTCAGTAATCATATCACCATCACATTGTATGTGCCTGGAAGATGTGGAGCACTGTGGGAAGAAAGCATGTCGCGGGCGTAAGATGGTGTCGTATGAGGGAGATCGTCGGTGAGGGCATCCATCATGTCACGTCATATTGCATTAACAACAGTATTTAGGAATGTTTGATTAATTGCTTTACTAGTATCGCATGATTGATTTGAGAACATGCTAATCTCTGCTCTATTATTCTACTGAGTTGATCACTCACTCCCACGTTACGGGACGGTGTTTCCGGACACCCACCAGTCCCTATTGTGATTGCAGATGATGGTGCGGCCTGCGAGGCGGAGCCAGACTTGATGATGAGGAGGAGGATCCCTCCTTTATGCGTGTTCTGAACGATGGGATTACAGGGAGATTTATTAGATGCCATGACACTTGTCAATTTATATTTTCAGAGCACTCATGTATATTCTTTCTTTCTATTTTGAGGTATACATGTATATGTTTAACTTGGTAACATGTTCACACTCTGGAGACTTCTCATCAATTATATATTATATGTATGTATCGCAGTTTTTCGCTTGCTAATTTAACTGTCTCTGGAGTATGATATGTTGTTCTGGCGTAATCCCACTCATGTTTAATACATTAATATAGACAACATTCAATCATACACATTTATGTTGCATAAGTGATGTTCTGGAACTCGGGAGTGGAGTTTTTACTCGACTCCCGATTTTCAGGATGTTACAAAAATATTTGATTGATTGTAAGTCTCCAAAGTATGAACATGTTACCAGGTTAATTAAATACATGTATACTCCAAAAATGAAAAGAAAAGAATATACATGAGTGCTCCAATAATATAAAATGGCAATTGTCAAGGCATCTAATTAACCTCCCTGTAATCCCGTCGATCAGAACACGTATAAAGAAGGGATCCTCCTCAACATCATCAAGTCCAGCTCCGCTTCACCAGCAGCGCCATCATCTGCAACTAAAATAGGGACTGGTGGGTGTTCGGAACACCATCCCGTAATGTGGGAGTGAGTAGCTAACTCAGTGGAATAATAGAGCAAAGATTAGCATGTTATCAAATCAATCACACGTTAATAGTAAAGCAAATAATCAAACATTCCTAGATACTGTTGTTAATGTATGCATGAAATGACATGATAGATGCCCTCACCGACATACTCCCTCATACGGCACCATCTTACGCCCATGGCAAGCTTGCGTTGCTCTCAGTGCTCCACATCTTCCAGGCACATGCAATGTGATGTGGATATGATTACCAAGTTGTTATTATTCCTTTTTATATAGGAGTATTGGGAAACTAAGGTACTTTGCTTAAATCAATCCCAACACAGATCCTGTCTAGGGTCGTCACTCCTAGTAATCTCATACGATGTTATATTTGTAGGTCGCTGCAAGGGCTGTCAGGGCTGTTGCTCGCACTCGTTGCACCGCTCCCCCATCACCTTATCAATACAGGCCTACTGTACTCTCGTCGCTACGGAATGGTTGCCCCTCACGTAGACTCAGAATACGCTCGTGGTCACTACAAAGGGCTCGTCACCTAATCAGTGTAGGCCGACAGTAAGAATATAGTGTCCCATGCCACCATAATCTACTCACGAGTCTAATGTGCTCACTGGTCACTACGGGGAGGTTTGTGGCCCCAACGTAGGCCGACAGCTCGACCACGGTGTCCCATACCACCATGCCCGGCTCATGAGTCTTTATGGATCAAGGAACCATGGTTAACGGGGTTTTCACTAGTAAGTTTAGTACCCTAGGTTCAAGCAGTTATGACTCATACAGGGTGAACATACAATGGTCAGTCGAGTTACTTGACGGGCTCGACTAGTACGAGCACATCTCAAACTAGACGACATGAAGTGCATGAAACACTTCGTGTGGCCTAACCACTGCCGCCAACTCAAAACACGACTCGCGTTCATCGACTCGTCCTCTGTGGTGAATAGAAGCCCACCACTAATTCAATCCATTACCGACTGCCTCGACTAAAGCATAGCCCCAGACATGTGCAATCCATACCAGTGATCATATGAGAGTAATAGAATTGAAGTTCAACAATACAAACATGTTAACACATGTTATAACATACAAAGTAAGCAAATCAACCAACACATGTATTCCATACATATAAGGAAATCATTTCATATAGCAAACATGTAGGAAATCGTATACCACATCAGGTGGATTGAGAATTCATTCTCAAAACTAATTTACAACACCATTTACTCAATACATACTAATACAAACATTTATACAACACTTAGTCTATACACTTTAGTCTACATAGCGTATGTCGACCCAAAGTGCGCATTAGGGCAAATCTTTTCGCCAAACAGATTATACACATATATCTAATATTATAACACGACAAAATCACATGTCAAGCATTTTAGAAAAATACAGACGTATACAGTATTCCTATTAATGAACAAAATACCCTAAATCTCATAATCACCGTACAGTTACGAAATGGAAAAGGACAGCATGTTCTACATGTCAAACGGCGCTCTTATCGATAATCTACTATTAAACGACATTGAAAGCTTTGAAATCAGTCAATCAAAGCATCTAAAATCCTCACCTTTCGCCTTAGACGTGTATTGTTTCGAACGGAACGTATACGCTTCGTCAACAGCGTAGCGGCGACCTAATGCACAAGATGTATAAGCTACTTTGGTATTTGAATCGACGGAATCCCAAAACAGCAAGTGGTTAGGGTTTTTCTTACCTAGAAGTGCGTTGGAATCACCAGAAGAGCGATGCAGGCAGGTGGATGTGGCACGAGGAGCAGCAGGGAAGACTCCTAGGAGAGAGCTCCAAATCTCCCTCCCTTTCTCTCTCTTTTCTCTCTTCTCTCCCCAAATTCGTATGGAATGAAAGAGCAAGGGTTTAAGCCCTTTTTATAAGCCCAAACATGACCAAAATAGACTTGGGGCCAAGGTATACTTATTTTGTAACCAAAGAGGGCTTGTTCTGATCCAACGGAGCATTTCTGGAGCTCCTGTGACTGAATGCGGTCGGACTTAAGCTCCCTGACATTGGATCTAGGTCAGGCAGAGTTTTCAGTCTGAGCAGATATCCAGATCGACCGTGGAGGACCAGTTTCAGTTCAACGGTTATGGGAACTCGATCGGAGCTACAAGTATTATGACATGTAAGGAAAATTTTTCCTGATCCGAGGGTGAAATTTGATTGAATTCTGAGCTTAGAAAAAGTGCACAAGCGAACGTGTCAGATTTCATAAATTATATTTATTTCTCACACTCTTCACTCTGGACTCAAGGAAATGATCGTGGGACATCATCTGGACTTAATTTTTAAGGTGATTGTCAAGTCCAACTAGGCGGTCATATTCGTCTAAGTCTGGGGTAATCGGACTTCCGACGTACAGTCCAGAGCCGATACAAAGTTTCAAGGTGCTCCCGATGACAATCGGGAATAGAGTTTGATCTTAGGTTTTACGGTATTGTAGCGTCACCTATCCTATACGTTTTGACTCTAGCAGATCGTATTGAAAGTGATTGGTGAGAATTTCATAAGCCATCTAGTGCAGTGCTAGTTGATTCTCGTTGGATTTCTAAAGGAAGTAGCCTTTATTGGTTTTTGTTTGAGATAAGATTTGTAGGGTGGAGCGAGGGTGTTTGGAAACGGAAGAAGGAAGAGTTTGGAGGGGTGGTTTTTACCAAAAATCAGGCGTTTTGGTGAGAAAGGAGAGCTTGGAGGGTCAATTTGTGAAGGAAGTACCTGATCGGGAAGGTTTTAACAGACGGCCCACATACCTGGGGGCTACCCTAGCCCCCAAACACCTCCATCCCGAAGCCCGGACCCAACCGAGAAATTTGACCGGCGATGCATAGCGGAATCGGCGATGCCATTGCCGATGAAAATCATCTCCGGTGAGGCCGGCCATATGGGTTGGGTTTCCCCTGCCCCCTAGGTCCCAAAAATATATGGGGCCCACGTTGGATCATTGTGGATTAGCGTGGGTGGGCCCACAACTCCATTTGAGGTATTTTGGGGCCAGTTTGTAAACTGAAATGAATTTCTGTGGCATATAGCATATGATTTTGGGGTAGGAGACGTTGATATATACAATTAACTTATCTATCTTGTTAGACTCCAAAAGGTTAAGGAAAAAAATTCATTTTACCCAGTTATTTACTATTCACGGTAAGTTTTAGCTCCGGTATTGTTCTTCATCATGAAGACCTTAGGATTAGTGGTCTTTACTATTTAGACTTAAGAATTTGTATCTAATATGGAAGTACTTAGAGAAATTCGAAGAATGAGGTGGTGAAGGGTGAGATTTTGAAGGAAATAGGGAAATTTTAATTTTTAGACCTTGGGATTGATCATTGAGAGTGAAATGGTTGACCCATTGCCTAAGGACGTCTAATTCCAGGTTGGAAAAAAATTCGGGGTGTTACAGTTTTCTCCCTATAGGTGTAGATTCGATTCCCCATGGTTGACATTTAGAAAGAGTTAGGCGAATAGTTTTCACCATAGGTTTACTCCTTATACGTGAGGATTTGATTCCCCTCCTTGGCATTACTATTCATGAAAAAATCAAAGGCTGGTAAAATGAAAAGTTGATCTGTAAGGCAAGTATTGGTTTAGGTTTAGGTTGTTAGGAATTCCTTTGTTGGTTACCAATGATATCATGAAATTGACAATTGGATCTCTTAATAGTGATAAGTCGAGATTACACTATACACTCATAGAACTCATTGTTTAGAATTGTTCTAATTAATGGATTAATATTTTGAACTTAATTATGAAGTTTACCATGAGCTTGATTCCAGGAGAAAATACTGCTCACCATTCATGAATCTTAGAATTCTCGCATCTCGATTATTTTTTCACAAGTCACTCGGGTTTATAGGAATTGTCTTATATTTTTGAAATTATTTTTCGCATACTTTGCTCGAGACTAGCAAATTGCTGGTTAAGGGTTGTGTTGAGGGTCGAATATTGCATATTAGACCCTAATTATTACCTGCTTTTACGAACATGATACTGTTTAATGCCCTATTTTAATCGTGTTTGTGATGCAAGGTGTATTTATGAGCGTGGACTGAAAAATGGTACTAAAAGTGTGGATTTGACAGTCTGAAATCACCAAGGCAAGAGACGGACCCCAAGAGACCGAAATCGAAGAAATTACAGACCAGATATTTGAGAAAATCAAGCCACTCACGTTAAATGGGCCCGAAAATCATCCAGAATAGAAGATCACAAGGTTCCCAACATCCGTTCAGCTCGAAACTTCATACATGGCCTGAGGACCACAAATTAACCATACACGTCAAATTTTAGCTCTCGAATCCTTGTAAAAGTGACCCAACAGACAGATTAGCCCATGAATCTCTAATTTGTGGCCTACTTGATACCGGGATATGCTTCAATTCAAGTCTTAAGCCCTTAAATTAGCTTGAAGAACAGATGAATGGATTGGATTTCTCATAAACATCACAGCGGACCCCAACTAGCATGGTGTGTGCACAGTGCACAAGTGCACTGGAGGTGCACTGTAACTCAAGATGAGTCAAATCGACTTTGACCCGTCTCCTCTTCAAAAATGAAAATTTGCGTTCTCTGTTGCTGCGAACGGACGAACAGGGGGTCTCTGTGTGATCTTTGTGGGTCCACACCATCCATCACACAAACGATCAGGACCGTCCATTTGATCCAGGAGGTGTCCACAACCCTTGCCAAGGTCTCTTCATGGTCTGATGTATGCACACACAGACAAATTACATTCAATTGTAACATGAACAGCATAGTAAAATATCCCGTGGGCCTCATCAACGAACATCCGAAAATATTCATGTTTGACCAAAATCTCGAGTTGCATGCAATGGACGGAGTGGATTTCCTAAAGACATCGATCGTAAGCCCCACCAAGCATCAGTGCAAACCTTCTACAGGCTCTGTTGAGCACTGCAAGAACCGACCGCTATAGGGCCATTCTGCAGTCAAGGAGACGGTCAGACCATCCATCTAGACCGTCCAAATTATTCTCAAGGTGTGGCCTACCAAGGCCAAGAAGACTGAACGGCTCAAATTTGCCGTTAGAGTTCTTCCATAGCACCAAAATGCGGGTTGAGTGCAGGCGCAAGAGGTTTCACTGCGCAAAGAGAGTGCATAAGGCTACGCACGCCACCAACCCACTTCATTCTCCACTGCCTCTCTACCCAGCCGACCATCCTCCATCAGCCTATAAAAGAAAGAAAAGTGAGAGAGAGTATTCATTCAATCCTTAGGACGTCAGAGAGAGGCATTCGGATCTCGCCTGGTTGTGGACGCGAGTGAAAGGAGAGAGAAAGAGGGAGATCTTGGCTTGGGGCTGGACGTGGAGCAGAGCAAAGAGAGAGTCGCTGGGAGATTCAAGAGTTATGAAGCACAGAATGAGAAAGAGAGAGATTGGAAAGAAATCAAAGGGATGTGCTTCTTACCAATTATATTTTTCTTCTTTCCATTTAAATGTATATTAAATCCCATGAATTTTTAATTTCTTAGCTAGGGTTAAAATAAAGCCCCTAATTTGAATGATTCTTGTTATTTGTTGATTTCATCTGGAATTAATTGATTTATTTCTTTTTCTATTGTGATTAAATGAAAACTCCATACTTCTCCAATCTATGAGCTTACCCAAAGTCTAGAAGTGGATATTGTTTGAAATCTTATTCTAAGTGTGTTTGTGTCTGACCATGAACAGGTTTCCCTACAGAGAAAGAAATAGGAATTTACATCTATTCATGCTTAAACATGGATTGAAAGATGTGATCCTTGAGATTTTTTTCCAATTTTATCCTCTGTGATTCATAATCAAGATATTATATGGTGGATGTGGATTTAAGTGATTTGGTTGATTCTTAATGTCTATATATACATGACAATTGAGGTGCATGCATTAGGAACAATTGATGTTAAGGGAAAAATCACTTGAGCTTTAAGGGAATTATACATCCCGTGTGCTTGAACAAGGACACAGATTGTGCTTTATTTATTAAATTTACATCATTCTGAATTAGGGTGAATCAACAAGTAAAACAAGGGTTAGGATAATTAGGGGTGGATTCAAAAGTCTTAGTGTTCTCCTTGAGTGAATTTTTCTTCTTGTTCTCAGTTATTTTTCATTGATTTTTGTTATTTTACTTAATAATTAGCTAAACTATTTGTTAGATTAGTTAAGAAGAATCATAAAATTCGAATTGTGACAACCAGTCCTCGTGGGAACGATCTCGTAATACGTACCATGTCTACACCTAATTTGTATACTTGCGAGTTTAAAATCAATTTAAATCAGGTTGGTTTAAATAAAACATCAGCAATCATGACTCTTAGTACACAATGATTGTGTGCAATGTGTCACAAGGACAACTAATAGATAAGAGGTAAAGATGGTCATTCAGTTTAGCCTCGATTTGGTGAGTCAATGGGAAATTGACAAGTGGATAAACAATCGTTCTCGTTAATTGCATCGGTTAACCAAATAATCTCACTTTCACCTTATACACAAAGGTGAAGCAACATGGAGGGGCAATGTTGTACCCTATTTTTTTTCGTTCTGAGAAAACCCAATAGAGAGATGACAAGTAGCATATATGAAAGATATGACGCATATAAAAATATTTTCTGAGATATTTGGAGTATTTTTTGCATAATCATAGCTAGCATATATTTAATGTTGTACGCCATCAGGTGATTGACAAAGTAGTGCGGTCGAGGCATCCAGAAGCAGAATGCAATCGAAAAGTAAACTATGATTGAGAATAATAAAGTTTGGTCAACAGAAGAGGAACAATCAAAATGAGAAACGTAATAAAAAAGGATATAGATGGTGACACTTCGGTTCTATAACTATCTAATAAAGAAGAAAATTGCTTAAAGAACAGCTACAAAAGATATCTATAAATAGCCAGAAGATTAGTAAGGAAGACACACAACAACCAAATCCCAAAAACAAATCAAATCTATCAATATATCTTAGCTCGGTCTTTCTTAAGAGTAGTGATAATCTAATAGCGGTAGTTTCTTAGTTGTAATCCAAGTTTATGCTCATACGTTGGACTTTTCCTCATCCAATGCAAAAAGTTTCTTCATAAGACATTCTTACAGTTGTTTTGCGTGACCAATTGTAAGTTTTTCCTTTTGTTTGATTGCACCGATATACTGAAAAGTCTTTTATTGTGGAAGGCAAGGCATAACTCATTTTTGGATGAAGAACCCCACCCTTTGATTATCACCTTATCATTATAGATATGCTGCGAGTGGCTAAGTAGGCGACCAATCTCCTTTAATTCTGTTATATACTATCAAGTTTGTTGTATATGCTTATTTTAGTGCTTGGAGTCAAAATCGATCGATTTGAGTAAGTCCCTATATCCATTTTGGCATGCCTACACACACCCCGCGTGACAGAAAACAAACCAATTGACAACACCCACTTTGCCTAGGCCATCCAATGTAGAAACGTCCCCATGCAATTGTGTAATCCGGAAGATCCAAGTACAAGTGGGCCCATGAACAATTTTAAAAAATGGGGAAACGGGGGCAGCGTTTTGGGCTTGGGCCTGCTTCTTTTGGGATTTTAGCCTGGCCATTTGATTCAGGACCTGCTCATCCCGTCATGGCCGAGTTTCTTAATCTGAGCCCGGCGTTTTTGATTTTGGGCCAAGTTTTGTTTGTGGATCGATCTAGTTAACAGAATTGAGCAGTCAGTTGGGGTCCTGGTCTTCGTCTTTTCTGATATGTTGTGAAAACAATAAGCCTTTCACATGTTGTATCTATTCATTAAGGCCTCATTGTGGGTCCGCTATTGAGGTGGGTTGTGAACCGATCTTCAGCTATATATGTGGACCAATTTCGTTAATGTTCTGGACCATTAAAAGAAAAATAGAAAAGAAAATAGGCTGCAATTGTTGTATTAGCATCGCGAGGCCACAACACGACGTGTGCCAGCCCTTGAGCAGTACATGTGATGTCAGTGGATTGCGAATGACTTTTGGCTTTGCTTTTGCTCCCTTTATAGAGATCTGATTCAGTAGTTTTGTTCTTCTCATCCAGAGCTTCAAAATAAGCGGTTACTCGGCCTTGATACGAATCACAAAAATATTAAACAGATAAGATCAATCAATAATTAAGTAGGCCTTAATACATGAATCAATGCTCACATTAGGATTAATAATTAATCGGAGTAATAAAATTAATATGATCTTTAATGTGGACCAATCAGATTATTCAGAATTTGTCTAGATATGCTAGATTAATCTTAGCCATTTACAAGGAGTTTTGAATACATCTGATTTGTTGGCTGAAGTTTGTTCCCTAGCCTAATAGGTACATTCTAAATAACGGCTCAAATTGACAAAGGATAGACCAACCATGGGATTTTGATCGATGTACTCCTTAAAAAAGTAAACTTGACAATCAACAAGCATTTATGATCGGGTTGTTATTTTCAGTACAAGTGAACCCATCTAAATGATAAACGGTTGGTAGGATTCACTTCACAAACAACTCTCATATTTCAGCATACCTATGGTATAATATAATTGAGATTTGATCTATCTCCCGGATCATTATCCATTGGCCTTTAGGGCCGGTTTGGATGGGGGATTGAAAGGGAGTAGGTCGTAGTAGATGGGATTTGCTCGTCTAATCCAAGGGTGTACGGGTGACGGAGTGTTTGGCAGGGTGAGGAGATAAGGCAGATGGTAGTCCAGAGGATTTACTGTTGGATTTGGCGATCTGGGCGTCTCGTCCTCTCTATCTCTCTCTCTCTAAATTGCGCCTCGAGCTCATCCCAATTTCGTTTGTAGTCCATCATACAGACTACGGGATGGGATCAAAGATGGGTTGAAATGGTGGGAGTGGTGGTAGGAGGTAATTTTTCGCGCGAAACACCTGTTATAAATGTAGATATTGTGTAATGAAGATGGCCATTACAACCATCACCGTTGTCATCGCGAGATACGTCTTCTTCCTCCATCTCGCCATGAAATGTTGTCATACATCTGTAAATCCTTCATGCATGTCAACCCACCTTGCTGTGATAGGGTCATGGCCTTCCGAGATGCATGTTCAGTTTTTCAGGTTTCTGCCAAGGCTTTCATTACGACTGTTTGTGCTTCAAAGATGCTGTATTCAATTCAACATAGTGGGATTTTGAGAAATTACTTTGCTCATGGTTTCTGAAATTTGAGGGTTTTATGATATCTGATTTCTAGTGTATTGAGGTATCCAGAAAATGGGGGTTTCTGGATTTTGCGGGTTTTTGGTTAATTTGAAATCAATTTTCTCATCCACAAAGACTGTTTGTGCTTTAAAGACGCTGTATTCAATCGATGGGTTTGATTTTCTAAAATTAATTTGCTCATCATGGTTTCTGGATATTAGGGGTTTTGTTAAATCTGAATTCTAATGTTCATAAGATCTCTAGACAACCCCCATATTCTGGATTTTGGGCGTTTTGGCTTAATCTAAAATTGATTTTCTAATCTAGGAGGATTGTTTGTGCTTCAAAGACGTTGTATTCAATTGATGGCTTTGATTTTTTGAAATTAGTTTGCTCATAGTTTCTGGATATTGACGGTTTTGTGAAATCTTAATTCTACTGTTGATAAGATCTCCAGAAAATGGGGGGTTTTTGGATTTTAGGGTTTTGGGGTTAATCTGAAATCGATTTTCCACCATGGATGACTGTCTAGGCTTCAAAGACGCTGTATTCAATTGATGTGTTGGATTTTCTGAAATTACTTTCCTCATGATTTCTGGATTTGGGGGTTTTGTGAAATCTGATTTCTATTATTCACGAGGTAGTAAGAAAATGGGTAAAACTAGATTTTAAGGGTTTTTAGTTAATATGAAATCTAATAGCGTTCATTTCCAACTGACTTATTGCTTCCATTTCCAACTCAGGGGTCCTCTTTGACTGTTGGATTCCAATATCTATGCACAGTTCATCTAACACTATTTGATTCCAATATATATACACAATTGGATTCCTTCATACTACTTCAACTACAGTGATCTTATATACCTAATGATATAAGCAATTTTTTGGAAATATGTTGGTTACTCGCAACCTGGTCATTGATCTTCGCCCTTAGATTAGATAAAGATCTCTAGTATGGTTCATATTATCTTACTTTTTTCCTATCTCATTCATAGTATTTTCTAATCATGGCTGAAACTGATAAAAGATTATTGTAGACGACTCTGTACCATGTTTCACAGAAAAATGGACATTGCAATGTCTATTAAATGATGAAGATGTTATGCACTCTGCTATCGAATGAAAAATAATTTTTTTATATTTCCTTTGTTGGAATATATTTTTATGAAACAAGTTATTTTGTCAGTATGGTATTGGGACCCACCTGTTCAAGCAAATCCATCCAGTCATCATATGCAAATGGTCAACCATTTAACTAGATGGTTCTCGCTTCTCATAGTTTGAATAGGAAAAATTGTCAATTCTGGTTTACCCTGGTTACACCATTGAGTCAAATTTCACCTTCGCTATTTGAATATATAGTGTGCTAATTAGCAGTGGCAGTTATTAATCAAAATTTGAGATGTTTGGGTGTTATATGTAATTTGAGCCTGGACACATTATTTTCATATTTTCCAATAAACAACTTGACCTCCAATGTGCATGTGTCATGTCATTCAAAACCTGCTATCCCTGGAAGAGAAAGCTTGCTTATTTATTTTGTCCTCATATTCCAGCGTTCATTTTAATGAGTTTTGGACACTTGATTCTTTAGTTCTTCTTGTTTCACCATTCCAACGGGTTGAGTGACATTAGTTAACAGTTTAACAATCCGTCTGTATATGGGTTTTTTTTTATGACTCCAAAGGTAGCCAATAACCTTCTACAGTTATGTGTTTTTGTTCTTGTTATCGATTTTGGTGGCTTCTCATATTTTGTTTTCTGTGCTCAAATCATCTTCTTAGCACTGTGTTTTAATCTACTATTGTCATTTATGCATCCTATGACTATGAGCACATTTATTGCAATTAGTTGTTGCTCATTTTTTAATGAAATTATTTCAAATCAAGTAACATCAGAGAGCAATATACCACGGTCTCATCAATGGCTATATGATAAGCCTAGTCATATTAAGACTGGTCTTTCTGCTTCATCAGGGTTATAGTTCTGTGAACATTTATTTTTTTTTAAATGCATTTACCCTTTGACAATTTGTTTTCTCATATTAACTTCTAATTGATGAGAGAACAAAATGCTCTAATATTTTCAAATCTTAATCAAGCATTATCAAAGCCATGGCGGCTATTCCAACAAGAGATGTATTTCATTTAGATGTGACTAAAGATGTGACCAGAATTTGTTGCGTTGGAGGCATTTTTAGATCCTGATATGCAATTTATGAAAAGCACAAAGCACTAGTTGTTTAATTTATTTTTCTTTTTTATTACAAGATTAATCCTTTCGGACCCAATCTTTCCTTTTATTTAATTTTGTTGATGCTTCAGATCTTTTGCCATTCTGATTCTTATAAAATATGGTGTTGTTATTCATGTCTTTCCTTATCATCAACAACTTTGTTTTGGATGAATGGAAAAGTTTTGTTGAAAAAAGGAACATAAAAGATCTTTTTCCATTATGATTGAAGGTTCTTTATTAACCTTTTATCAATGCAAAAATTTGGTATTAGGTTGGTCGGTCTTAGAATCTGTAAAATCAATGGATGGTATAAGAAGGAGAATTGAAAATTTTCTTATGCAGTGGAAACTGACCTGAATAGGTGTATCTTCATGTCTTCATGTCTTTAGACAAATGTTGACCAAGAAAAATCGAAGCTGAGTTTGAGAGATGTGAAGAGTTCCATTTTCATAATTCAAAATGCATTTTTGTTAGATGATAACTAGAACCTTGGTGCTCGTATTGTTTTCTTCTTAATTCCACTAGCATATTGTATGACTGCTATTGATATGCTATACATTCAACTTTAGAAGGTGAATGACACTATTTGCAGCTTACTAGTTCCATTCAGATAAATATTTCTTAGCGGAGTTTTCTAAAATTCTTTTGGAAAGTTCTTGGGGGAGTTCCAGATAAATAGTTTTCAAAAGAAGCTTACCAGAATTTTATGGAAGTTTGAAAGAAGCTTACCAAAAATGGACCTTGCAATGACAGGTCCCACTCAACGTGTGGAGGGAACCCAACTCATTGCAAGCTTGTGGGCAACACGGGATCCTGGTCCATTCTAATCTGAATATGTAAAATCTACTATTTTCCATCAGGTTGTATCCTCTCTTAGGCATTGGAAAAAGAAATTCAACCACATCTTTGAACTAGGGTAGGCCATGCATTAGGAAAGAGGTATGTATCTTTCATCCAACCCATTAAATTAGTGTAACGCATTGGGATGAAATGAATATAGCTAAATCAACAGGATCCATAACTTATGCAGGCCAGGCCCCATGAACTTACTGGTTTTTTTGAAAAACTTTACACTGTTTGCATTTGTGTAGACCATTGGAATTTTTTTCAAATCAATCTCATTGATTCTATATACCATTCAAGTGATCAAGGGTTTTCAATTACTAGTTCGATTTACATATACAGATTGTGAGCCCCACATAGATTGAGTGTTTCACATACCATCTAAAAGCAGGTGTTGTTGATGATTTCAGTCCTTATGCTAGTTATGTTGTCACTAAAAAATCTATCAACGACGATATCTTCAGTTAAATCATAAGTAATCAAGTCTGTCTCATTACCTTCATCCATATCCTTCTTTCAATTTTAACACTCCTCAAATGAGTAGTACAGCTTGAATAGAATGGATACAATGTTGTTATCTACATTTGTCATTTCTTGTACATTGAGTTTTTTTTTTATGAGTTTTGGAATATATGATATACAATGCAAATGTGTAAGTTGATGGTTTCTATATCAATGTGTGTGTGTATTGTATTTTTCATGAAATGCAAAATCAGGTGGCCTATTTTTCTTATGATGCTTAATTTTGGACCAAATGACAGGTCTTTAGACGAATTTGTTGCGAAAAAGGTTATAGTCTGTGAACATCAGGTAAAACTATTTAAGCTTGTTTTATACAGCAGTCTTTCTTCTTTATTACATTTTCTCACAAGGGTCTTAGACCATGAGAGCTTTTTTATGTATAAAAGATAATTTTGACCAAAAACTAGAATAAGAATGAAAAGGGAGTTAGAAATCTCATAAGAGAAATATGCAAAAGAATGGCCACCAGAAGAGAAAAACAGAACATCTCTGAAGAAGAAATGAAAAAAACCTTGCTTCCCTTCGGGTCACCATCCCTCATTGTTTCAGTATTTCATCATACAAGTCCTCCTGCTAGGAAGAACTTGCTTTCCCCCCCTTTCTTTCCTTCTCTTAGGTATTTGGTTTATGAGACTTTCTTGACATGGGAAAAGAAAATGAAAGGGGAAATACAGCTCAGGAATTGTGCTTTTCCCTCCTTGTATATAATTTATGCCTTCTGCATATTACAAGAAACTAGAGGAAGATAGAATAGAAGAAGCTAACTTCCTCTTTCTTTACTTCTTTAGTAGAAGAGAAGAAGGTTAAAAAAAAAAGGTTCAATTAGAAAGAATGAAAGAACAAGGCACCTCTTTATTTCTGTGATGAAGATTGAAGAAGAAAAAGCTCAAAATGTTTTAAAAAAAATGATGGGTTTTGTCATAAAAGAAGCGAAAATTAAATCTAAAAAAGAAAATAAAGAAGGGGATTTCATATAAAGGAAAATGCAATATGGAGAAGAGAAAGTTGTGATCTTTGAGAAGGGTTAGAAGAAGAAAAAATGAGAGAGAGAGAGAGAGAGAGAGAGAGAGAGAGAGAGAGAGAGAGAGAGAATCCATGGATGGACTACGTATTCATATACTATATAAAAATTCAGCCACTCAGACCCTAAAGTTTCATGTGTTTATGCATTGAATATATATATATATATATATATATGTGTGTGTGTGTGTGTGTGTGTGTGTGTGTGTGTGTGTGTGTGTGTGTGTGTGTGTGTGTATATATTTTTACCCACTGTTATTTACAATGTATATTTATGAGAAATTCACACGTAAGAGTGTAGGCTATCAGTTGACGATGGATTCTTCAAATGAGAAAGAGATGGAGAGGGTAATTGTGTTTCAAGCGGTGACAGCTTGTATACATGCTGTTGGGGAATATTATCTGGAAGTCCACCTGCTAGTGCCCTGGTTTGTCAATTACCATGTGTGTTGAGTCAGTCAATCTGCCCAGCCTCACAGAAAGAACAATTCAAGCTCTTGCCTTAACCGGATTTATAGAAGCTCACCATAGGTAAATCATAGCCTCACATCCCATGTCCCAAAACACTAGGTGATTAAAACCCTTAAAAATAACTTAAAACATATGAGGGTTTCTGGGTAAGTGAACTTTTTCAAACATCAGAAAATCTCTAAGTTTGCTTGCCCTGTCGATTATATCGATACACATTTCGATATGATCGACCTGCGCTGCCGATGTCCTTGACTTTTGATCGATACTATCGATAAGAGGACTAAAAGTGTCGAGTAACCGCATACTCATTTGGACGGATTTATCGATATATTGATACACATATCAATATCATCAATATTCAAATTTTGAGCCCATCGGAAGTGTCTCGATAATATCCACAGGCAAATTTTTGACGCCCCTATTTTCTTAAAGAAAATTACTATGTGATTCGATATATTGATGTCTTTCCCAATTCATTCTGAATTCAAATATTGATCATATCGGAAGGCCATCGATCATATCAATAGTGGGCGCGCATTTCTTCCAACAAATATTTCAGGTTGCTTTTAACTTTGATCGGGGGTCACTCGATTAAATCGATATTCTTATGTCGATGCTATCAAGGCTCAATCGATTGGATTGAGACTAGACACAAATTGTCCAGTGTACTTATAGGTAAATCTATACGACCTATCGATCCCATCGACACGGCCTCCGATATCATTGTAACATCCCGAAAATAGGGGGTCGAGTAAAAACCCAACTCCCGAGTTTTAAAATGTCACTTATGCAACATAGATAATGATGAATTCATGTTGTTTGTAAAATGGCATTAAACAAGATTGGGATTAAGCCAAAATAACATATCATACTCTAGAGACAGTTAAATTAGCGAGCGAAAGACTGTGATAAATATATAAAATATATAAATGATTGTAGGTCTCCAGAGTGTAAACATGTTACCAGGTTAACTAATTACATGTATACTCCAAAATAGAAAGAAAAGAATATACATGGGTGCGTAAAAAAAAGGCAAACCGCCAAGTGTATTGGCATCTAATCAGTAACCCTGTAAACCCGTCGATCAGAACCAGCATATAGGAGAAATTCTCCTCATCATCAAGCAAGTCCGGCTCCACTTCACAAGCAACGCCATCACCTAAAACTAAAATAGGGACTGGTTGGTATGCGCAACACCGTCCCGTAACGTGGGAGTGAGTAGCTAACTCAGGGGAATCATTGAGCAACGGTTAGCATGTTATCAAATCAATCAAGCGATAATGGTAAAGCAAGAAATCAAACATTCCTAAACACTGTGATTAATGCAAGCATAAAATGATATGTTGGATGCCCTCACCGACATACTCCCCCATGCGACACCATCTTACGTCCACGGCATGTTTTTTTCCCTCAGTGCTCCACATCTTTCAGGCACATGCAGTGCGATATGAATATGATTACCGAGTTGTTATTAGTCCTTTTTATACAGCAAGATTGGGAAACTAGGGTACCTCCCTTATATCAATACCCAAACAATGATCCTGTCTAGGGTCGTCACTCTTAGTAGTCTCATACGATGATATATTTTTAGGTCACTGCAAGGGCTTCAGGGCTGTTGCACGCACTCGTTGCTCCACTCCCCCATCACCTTATCAATACAGGCCTAGTTTATATCCTTAAGACTGCATCAGAACTCGTCGCCCCCATGCGATGTCAGGATAAACTCAAGGTCACTACAAAGGACTGTTGGTCGCACTCGTTGCTCTACTCCCCCATCACCTTATCAATGTAGGCCGACAGCAAGAATATAGTATCCCATACCACTATAATCTGCTCAGAGTAGGGTGCTCACTGGTCACTACAGGGAAGTTTGTAGCCCCAGCGTAGGCCGACAGCTCGACTACGGTGTCCCATACCACCATGCCCGGCTCATGAGTCTTAGGGGATCAAGGTACCAAGGTTAGAGAGGCTTTCCAATGGTAAGTTTAGTACCCTAGGTTCAAGCAGATATGACGAATACAAGGTGAACATACAATGGTCAGTCGGGTTACTTGATGAGTCTGACTAGCACGAGCGCACGTTGAATCGACCGGCATGAAGTGCACAAGCACTTCATGTGGCCTAATCACTGCCGATGACTCTAGTACGACTCGGGTTCGTCATACACATCCTTCGTGGTGAATAGAATCCAACCACGAACTCTAAACTGTTACTGACTGCCTGGACTAGAGTATAGCCCCAAGCACATGTAATGTAAATCAGTAATCATATGAGAGAGGAAGAATTGAAATACAAGTAATTCCAGCATATTATCAACATGTTATAACGTACATCATAAGCAATTAACCATACACGAGTATTTCACACCTAAGGTAGTCAATTCAAATACAACAAGTATGGAGGAAATCATGTGCATCATCATAGTAGTTGAGAATCCAGTCTCAACGCTAATCTACAACACCATTTACTCGATACTTACTAATACATACATTTATACAAACACTGAGACTACTCAACTCCAACGTACTTGACGTATGTTGATTCCAATATATAATATGACAGATCCTTATATCAAGGAGTTTTCTAATACACAACAATCATGTTCTTACATTCAAAACATATGGCAGGCATAAATTATCTTAATTTAGGCATTTCAACAAACACTTAGTCTACACACATTAGTCTACATAGCATATGTCGGCCAATATGTGCATTAGGGCGAATCTCTTCGCCAAACAGAACATACACGCATATCTTGTATAATAACACGACAAATAAATATGGCAATCATTTTAGCAAAATACGGACGTATACAGTATTTTCTACAAATATCTAAAATACCCTAAATCTCATATTCTTCATACGTATGCGAAATGAAAAATGGACAGCATGTTTTACATGTCAAACAGCATCCTTATCAGCAATCTACATTAAACGGCATTGAAATCTTTGAAAAATGGTAACCAAATCGTCTAAAATCCGCACCTTTCACCGTAGAAGCGTATCGATTCGAATAGAAAGTCTACGCTTCGTCAACGTCGATATGACAGCCTACTTCACAAGATAGGTTAGCTACTTCACTGCTGGTATTGATAGAATCCCTAAAATAGGTTGAGGTTAGAGTTTTCTTACCTAGAACGGAGTTGGAATCGCCAGAATAGCGATGCAGGTGGAAGGATCTGGCACGTGGAGCAGCAGGGAAGACTCCCAGGAGAAAGCTCCAACTTCTCTCTCACTTTCTCTCTCTTTTCTCTCCTCTCTCCTAAGGTTTTTCCCAAATTCATATGGGTTAGAAGGCTAAGGGTTTAAGCCCTTTTTATAAGTCTAAAATCGATGAAGATAGACTTGGGGTCAAAGTATACTTATGTTATGTCCAAATACAGACTGTTCCATCTCAACGGAGTACTTCTAGAGGTCCTCTTATCAAATGCGGTCGGACTTAAGCTCCCTGACATTGGATCTAGGTCAAGCAGAGTTTTTAGTCTGATTGAAAATTCAGATCGACCGTGGCTGACCAGTTTCAGTTCAACGGCTACCGGTACTCGATTAGAGCTACAAGTACTATGACATGTAAGGGCCACCTATCCTGATCCGAAGGTAAAATTTGATCAAATTTTGACGGTCAGAATGCTTAGAAAATGTCGTGCAAGTGACACGTGCTAGATTTCATAATTTATATTTAATTTCTAACATTTCTCACACTCTTCACTCTGGACTCAAGGAAATCTTCGTGGGACATCATTTGGTCTTGATTTTTGAGGTGATTGTCAAGTCCAACTAGGTGGTCAGGATTGTCTAAGTTCGGGATAATCGGACTTTCGATGTGCGGTCCGGATCCGATATAAAGTTTCCGAATGCTCCCGTGAGCAACCGGGTTTAGAGTTTGATCCTAGGTTTTAGGGTATTGTAGTGTCACCTATTCTATACGTTTTGACTCTAGTAAATCGTATTGAAAGTGATTGGTGAGAATTTCATAGGTCATCTAGTGTAGCGCTAGCTAATTCACGTTAAATTTCTAAAGAATTTGGTTCTACATGATTCCTTTGGCTTTGGAATTGAGTTCTGAGAGGTTACCAAGGTGTTATGGTTGACCTATTGCCTAAGGACGTCTAACCCTAGGTTGATAAAAATTTAGGGTGTTACAATCATCGATATTCAAATTCTGATGACATCGATTGTTCCCCGATGATATCCTAAAAATTTAAAATATTTCAAGACCTGTCTCTCTCATGCTTCAAATATCAATAGATCGATCCCAGTCTCAATGGAATTAGAGTTTAAAATCCGATGACATCGACACCAGTATCGATCCCATCGACCAGCTGGTAAAAGGTTTCAAAAGCGTATGACATTTGAGTTTGTGTTATCGAGCGGACAGTCGATCCCATCGAGAGTATACGCTCGATGATATCGAACTCTGTCATAAATATGACCGTTTTATATCCGTTGGAACCTTTTACCTATATAAAGAGAGACTTGTCTGCATTGCTGGTAGAGAAAGAAGAGAATGTTTTTGAGTGTTTTACCTTTAGATCATATACCCAAAGCCCTTTCTCTCACGGGAGTTCATCTTCCAATCCACTCTCATTCATTGGCATTCAATAGAGTGGATTGGAAAATAAACTTCCGCATTCAAGGATCCTTCAACAACTATCTTAATAGTATATCATTAAGCTGGGATGCCTTAAATGAATAGATGACGGGAATCACTCTATCTTCCTTATAGGAAAATTCTATGAGAGTGAATTTCTGTCACAGCCTTGACCCAACCCAAAGCCAAGTACTAGTACATCTTTTGTTGCGGATCAAGAGAGCCAAAGACTCTTTAACAATAAGGAGTAGATCTTTGTCATTGCGCTAAATGGGACTCATCAACTTATCTGTAAGTATCTAGAGTCCAGAGGACACTTATGATTATTCCTTTCTAGGATTCGATCTTGAGTGTTGCTCACCCTTTGAAGTCCTCATAGGAGGCCTCCGTCGGGAGTGTACGTAGTAGCTGCATTGTGTGGACCCTTGCTCTGTGGAGAGAATAAACATCTAGTTAGGAGTGAACCAGTAAAACTCTAGGGTTAGAGGTGAACCGAGTAGAAACCTCCGTGTAAAGGTTGAAGGTGAACCAGATTTAAAACCTTAGGTTTGAGGTGAACCCTAGGAAACCTCCTTAATGAAATCTGGTACACTCAAGGGTTGAGTGCGGCAGCCGGGAGTGGAGAAGACAAGTAGTCGAACCACTATAAAAATGACTGTGTTTGAATTTATTATTATTTTTCATTTGTGTGATATTCCTTACATACCTTTATATTTGACTATCTAAGATCACACCTCATACACACACAGTCATATCCACCACAATCTTGTATGCAACTTGTTTATCTTTCAAACAGTTTGTGATTGGATCCTCTACAAGGCTTGGAAGCCAATAGAGTTAAATTTGAGTAATCCTGATAATCGTATATCTGATAGGATTAGTGCAATAGAATAAATGCACTGTAAATCTTTAAAAAGTCCTATTCACCCCCCTCTAGGACATATTGGTATATTCCTACTTCAACTCAAGCGGTCTTCAATGCTATTTCATTGTCGCTCGTACATGTTTAAACAACTGGCGCATCATGGGGATGATGAGAGAGCGAGGTTCATCAATTCTCTCATTCGGGCTAGCGACAGAGATTATGTAGATCAACTTAGGATGAATTGAGATTCATTTTTTGAACTATGTGTGCTGCTACGCAAGAAGACATGGCTCTGTGATACTCGTAATGTTAGTCTTAAAGAACAAGTAGTTATTTTTCTTCACACGTTTGGGCACAATGTTCACAACTGGGTCATAGGTCACAGATTTATTCGATCGGGTGAGACCGTCAGTCAGCACTTTCAATGTGTGCTAAAGGCAATTGTATCACTGCACCCCGATTTAATTAAACCAGCCGAAACAGAGACGCCATCAGAGATCCAAACAAATTAAAATTGGTGTGCTTACTTTCAGGTATTTTTTCAATAGGTCTGTTTTCTAAGTCTGTAATTTTCACTTCCCTCTATTGTGCGGCCCTTTCACGATAATTGATTCTTCACATTTAGGATTGTGTTGGTGCAATTGACAATACATGTATTCCAGTGCATGTGCTAGCAGTTAACCAGGCGAGCTTTTGCAATCGCAAAGGGATCCACTCCCAAAATGTACTAGCAGCATGTTCATTCAATATGAAATTTACACATGTATTAGCCAGTTGGGAGGGTTTTGCTTTGGATGCGAGGGTGCTACACAACACATTGACCCGATCAGATGATCTCTTACTTGTCCCAAATGGTACTGGTTATCTGTTAAAATAGTGTCAATATAATTCATAACTATGACTGCATCTGATTTTTCACTTAATAGAACTATGATTCGAATGTGTAGGAAAATATTATGTTGTCGACATTGGATAAGCACATTCACCTAGTTTTATAGTTCTATATCGGGGCGTTCGATATCACTTACAGGAGTATCGAACCAGGAGAGCGCCCGTAAACATGAAGGAGTTTTTTTAATTATCAACATGCACAATTGCACTATACAATCGAGCGTTGTTTTGATGTTTTGAAAGGAAGATTTTCCATCTTGAAGAGCACTATGCAGTATGAATTTTAAACATAAGTTCAGATTGTGATAGCCTACCGTGTCCTACACAATTATATACGTATCAAAAATGAGTCACCACAGGATAGTGATTTTGTTGGTATATCTACTTTCGATGGTGAGGGTATCCCAACGCCTCATGAGGTGTTAACTAATGATGAGCGTCAACGATTGCTTCGAGTAACTTAGCGTGAAAAAGATGCTTGGAGTCGAGTGCGCGATGACATTGCAGCCAGAATGTAGGTAGATGCTCAGCAGAATAGTAGGAGTAGATAGTCGATACTTGCTATTTAATTTCCATTACATTAGCTGGTGAAACTATATTTCAGGTTTATTTAACTTCGAAACAAAGTAATTATAATCACCCAGTTACACACTAGGTGGTTTGTTGGTTACTTATAATGACCAATGAATTTATATTGTGTTCATCTATGTTAATATTTACTATTTTCACGATTATAGTTGACATTAGTAAAAAAACATACATTCTTCATATTCAAGTGAAATGACAGACTCATTCTTTAATGATAAATCGACACCAACCCAATCATCGGTAAAAACACCATCGGTGCCCACTCGATGTTCTTCGCGTGGGAAGACAGTGAAATCTCTAGCGTAGCCTCTATCTCGAGCCCCGAAGATCAAATGGACTACTACTATGGATCAGATTCTATTCGACACATTTATTGAATAAGTTGCACTAGGGCGTAGAGCTGATAACGGTTTCAAGTGGGAGACATACCAAATTGTTGCCGAAGAAGTTATGAAGCATACTGACATAGTCACCAAGTGGTAAAACGTGTTGAATCGGTTAAGATATTATAAGAGAGAGTATAATGCAGTGAAGGACATGCTGGTAGCAAGTGGGTTTGGTTGGGACAATGAGAGGATGGTGGTCACGGCTCCTAATGAAGTATGGGAGGAATATCTTAGGGTAATTTTTACTGATTTTAAAACTTCCGTCATACATCTCTATGTAGTTTTAGCCCTTAATTACAACTGTCTTATTCCTCTGGCAGTCTCACCCATGTGTTGAAAGACTCTACGGGAAACTCATCGAACGAATAGATGACTTTACAATTATTTGCGGATCCGACCAGGCCACGGGACGCTATGTGCAAGGCAGTAGGAGTACGGCCGCATCGACATCATCTTCTCATCTTCAGCGAGATCTTAATGAAGCATGGAGAGAGGTTGATGATGATATGGATGATACGATTGACCTATCAAAGGATTATGTAACAAACTCCATAAAGACCATTCCATTACCATTGGACAGTCCTGCGATATGACATCACGACTCCTGTAGCACTCCCACTCGCACTCCTGATTTCGATGGTACCTGAGGAGGGACAACAACAAGGAAACGATCATGCCCTCCGCATCCCTGTGATGTACTCGAGACCTCTCTGAAGACCATTGTCGACTCAATGATGAAATTTGGGCTAGGCAAAGAGGTCAATCACACTAGCAAGGTACTTGATGTACTGGAAGAGGTGAAAGGCCTAACCAACTCTAAATTTTTTGAAGTTAGTCAGATCTTGAGTAAGGACAACTCACTGGCGTCGTTCTTTGTCAGTCTCCGACCTGAGCGCCGAGTGGAGTGGTTAAAGAAAACACTCCGTGATCACTTTGGTGATGGAGGTGTTGGATCTATCTGATAAGGTGTAGTCACTGGTTTTCTTATGTTATTTTCTTATCTGGGCATGTAATAACTTATATTATTGTGATGTTTATTTTTTATATTTTCATATTTTTTTAGATTTTGATGTGCTAGTATGTCACGCCCTAAACTCGGAAACCGGGCTCACGAAATTTTCGATCGCCGAATCCAGCACCAACAGCCTCTGTAGTATCCCATTCTCGGCTCCCAGCACCCATATACCAGGTTCCGATCCTGGGATGCTACAAGGACGATTTCTAATATGATTTGATTCGTAATGAGCATAACCAAAAGTATAACCCACGAATAATAACCACAAGAACACCACCACAAAATCCACTATGATCAAAAACTTTAGGTATAATGCGTAGGAAAGGGAAATATAAGATAGTGACAATAACAAAAACTCCAGAAGCTCGGCTGCACGCTCCAACGATGGTGAGACTAAGGCTGCGTCCTGACATCACTTGCACGCATCAATTGTGCATAAGCTTATAGAAAGCTTAGAGGGTGGTGTAAGTGTGTGCGCAATATAAGCGTGCTCATAATACAGGGTCAGAGTAATGCGGAATCATACTAATGAATATATAAATGCAATCAGCTGTACCAAGGCTATGTGGTACAAGATATGAATGCTATCGGCCATATCCAGACCATGTGATGCGAGATGCAACTCAAGCATGTCAATCCTCATCATATATCAGTACATTTCTCATTCTGAATAATCACCAGAGTTTAGTAAACTCCAAATGGAACTATTGCTCCCCAAGCCACACATCCAAGTGAGCCTAAGAAACCTCACTATCCGCCTGGCCAATAGCCTACCAATACCTATCCGGCACGACGATAGCGGATCCAGTCACGAGATGGTCAAACTCAGCCTAGTATTGCCCCCTACCCTCGGGCAAATAAGGCCATACCCCTTTCCAACTGACCACGACACAGTGGGAGACGCGGCCTCCTGGTATTCGGCCCTCGTGTGCTCATATATCCACTCAGTCTCGACGTTGGAGTCATCCTCTGGTACCATCGGGTTTAGAGATTTTCACCTAGGGATATCTATGGCGCCTGTATGCTAGAACCAAACATTTTCGGTATCCAATCCAGCCACCCACAATGTGTCTGTGGAGGCTATTGCTAGGGCATACAATAATCATGATCACACAAATGAAAGTGCATGAATCACTCTACCAAATATGCAACAATCCTCTGCGTATCATGCGCTCATGTAGGGCAACTCCGCCTATCAGAGAGCCCATAAACAATCTGTCCGAAGGCACATGCTATGATCAGTCACTCCTCATATCAGGCATACATATGATGCATATAATTATGAATCATGGATCTATACTGAACATGTTATGTGGTGATGGGTCCTGTGCATAACTAAGATGGGCCTAGACGGCCTTCACACTACAAGTATGGGCTTATCAGTGGGCCTTAGGATGAGTAATAATGCGGACATTTAACCGACATCATCCTGACAATGTGGGCATCTAACCATCATTGCTCCCAAGGCTCGGTTCGCCTTAAATATCAATAAATCATGGCAGAATCACACATTGCAATGTGCCTTAGGTACATCCCATTGGGCCTCAAATACATCAAATGGGCCGTATCTCATGGGCCTTATATTCATCAAGTGGGCCACCTCAATGAGCCTCACCAATGGGCCTTAGGTACTTTGCAATGGGTCATTACCCATGGGCCTTAGAATGCATTAAAATGAGTCCAATCACATGAGCTTTATGTGTATCAAATGGGTCTAATCACATAGGCCTTATATATACCAAAGTAGGCCTCAACAATGGGCCACAAATACATCAAATGGGCCTACACACATGGGCCCATATATAACAAAGTGGGCCTCAACATTGGGCCGATATACATGCCAAGATGGGCCTAAATACATGGGTCCATATGCATCCAAGCAGGCCTCAATAATGGGCCTAAAAATACCTCAAGATGGGCCTAAATACATGGGCCCATATTCACCAAAGTAAGCCTCATGTGAGGCCCGCCATAATATTTATTTTCCTATCCAATCTGTTGATAAGGTCACATGAATAGGGGGCCCACCAAAATGTCTATTTTCCAGCCAACCTATTGATATGGTCACATGGACCAAGGGGCCGACTGTAATGTTTATTTTCCAACCTGTACATAAGGCCACATGGGCTTAGGGCCCACAGTAATGTTTATTTTCATCCAAACTGTACATAAGGTCACATGGGCTTAGGGCCCACTATAATATTTATTTTCCAACCTGTTGGTGAGGGCACGTGAACCAGGGGCCCACCACAATGTTTATTTTCATCCGGGCCCACCAAAACATTTATTTTCATCCAAACTGTTCATAAGGTTACGTAGGCCAGGGGCCTACGGTGGTGCTTATTTTCCATACAACCCGATGATAGGGTCACAGGCCAATGGGGCCCTCTGTAATGTTCGTTGGCCACCCAACCTATTTATAAGACCACATGGCCAGGGGGCCCACAGTGATGTGGTCCACCAATCCAGACCACCCATTATATGAGTCCCACCTGGTTGAGGGTCCAGACCAAGTTTCTGCCACATCCAGAATTCATGTAGGCCCCACCAAGTATTTTTATATGTTTTAGACATGTCTTCACATGATTTTAGATGGTATGGCCCACCTAAGTTCCGTATACGCCTGATTTTTGGGTGGCCCATAGCCAGGGGAAAGGCCCACCTAATGCACGGTGTGAATGCTCGAAACACATCACGATGGGGGCCCACAGCTGGGCCGTGAGGCCTGGCCGCTCGTCCGCCGGCCAGAACGCAGGCAGTGCCTGCGTGCGCTCTGACACAGCAGCAGCAATCATTGCTGCCTCATTTTTTATTTTTTGAAAACCATAAATATCATGGTTTTTGATAGGTGGGGACCGCATCTGAAAAATCTGGTCCGACCATTGGATTCTATGGCCCCTGATCAACCCAATGAGACCAATATGCGATATATGTCTGGGGAATAGAAGAAACAGGGTAGGTTTTAATGGTAATAACACTATTTCCTTTGGTATGGCCCGCTTGATCATCAGATCAGTCTCATCTTTTGGCTCAACGCCTAAAATGATCTCGAGAATGGAATGGATGGCTTGGATTAAATATATACATCAAGGTGGGGCCATGCTAAAGCGGCCCACCATTTCCTTCCCCTTTTCTTTTATTAGCTCGATAGTACACTCCAAGTCAGTACACACACTCCATGATAGCCACACTCGTCCAGCGTCGGGGTGCTGGACGACATGGAAAAACACATCATTGCAGTGAGTCCCACATGCACGTGGCCCACACATCAAGGTGGGCCCCACATGAACGTGGCCCACCTAATATTTATGCTTTCCTTCCATCTAGGCCCGCTAATGGGCTGGATGGCGTGGATTCACTCCATTCCTCTGACGGGTCCCACATAAAATATGTGATTCATGGTGGGCCACACTCACCCCTTCATCATCATCACCAATCAAAGAAAGAGAGAGAGAGAGAGAGAGAGAGAGAGAGAGAGAGAGAGAGAGAGAGAGAGACGGTGATAAAGGGGAGGGTCCCCGCCACTATGGGCCCTCCATAGTTACAACACTTACATCAAGTGGGTCCCACAATAAGTGGACCCACAAATAATGAAATCAACGGTAAAACTCAAAGATCACCCACCTCTAGGCCTTCCTTCTTGCTCCCTTAGCCTCCTTAGCTCCTTGCCTTCAACTTTGATGGAGGTTGATGGGATTTTGATGGTGTGGATGAGAGATGAGAGGATGGGCCACACTTGATATTTTGGAAAGCTTAGAAATGCTTGGACGTGTGAAATTTTGAGTTGCTTTGGGAGTTTTGAGAAATGAAAGAGAGAATAAGGTGATGGGTGAAAAAGGATGGGTGAGGTGAGTTGCTTTGGGAGTTTTGAGAAATGAGAGAGAAAGTAAGGTGATGGGTGAAAAAGGATGGGTGAGGTGTGATGGGTGATGGGTGAAAAAGGATGGGTGAGGTGTGATGGGTAATGGGTTTGGTGATGGAGGAGGTGATGTGAGAGTTGACTTTGGGTTGCTTGTGTAAGAGAGAGGTAAGGATAGGTATGGGTTGTTGTACTTGGGTATGGAGTGATTTAACTTGTACTTGACATGAGTGATTGATTGATTGATGGGACATCTCATAGAGATTCCCTCGTGATTCGCAATGCGCGGTGTTTTCTTCAAATTGAACACAGGCCTACATCTTCTACCCTGAGTATCGGGTCGGTGCTTGAGTCGCGGCTTTAGAACCGCGGCGACCGCGCGGTCGCTAAGGTATAAGTTTCGATTTTAGCCGACTTTGGCATGCAGGTCTCGGCTTATGATCGTGCGCAAACGTCAGAAATGGGTCAAGGATTGCCGAATTTCGACCGAAAGGACCGCGGAGGCCAACGGAACGGTACAGACTAGGACATGGGTCTTACATGGTATATATGTGTAATGTATACCATTGTGACTTATGTGATCATGACTATATATGTTTTTTAACATCTTCGGTATATGTATTCACATGCTTACATTACGCACGTTAAGCCAGAATAGACCACACACTTGATGTATTAGAGGAAGGATACGTACGTACAACTTTTATATTCTTGTAAAGGATTAGTAAGGATAGTTGGATTTCTTCTATTCGGTATGCATCATTTCTCCATCCAATCCGTTTTTAATATATGTCGTCCCTAATCCTCGCATGTCATTGCTGATGGGTAAAGGTAAGTACTATGTTGTCCTCATTGGATGTCATCCAGAAATATATGTCACATGGGACGATGCTCAAGTAGAAGTGGAGGGATTCAATGGGGGTAGACATCGACCCTTTAGGAATTGGAAGGAGCTTGTGACACGCTGAGATAATTATTTCGGTAAGGCTACTGAACCATCCAAACCTCTCACAGAGTCTCTATATCTTCAGGTTTCCGCTGTATCTATTGAGATGGACATCCATCACGCTACAACCTCATCTATTCGACGAATGTCCCAGACGAGCACGGAAGTGGTGGAGAGGGCCACACCGACTGATGATCTTGCCACATCAGAGAGCGAGAGAGTCGTGGCCATTTTAATTGGAGTGTTGGTTATTATTTTTTTTTGTGTTACTTTTAATTTTTAAATTGTAAATATTATTGGTATTGTAACTTTGAGGGTATTTCTGTTGGATTTTAGGGTTTTTGTGCTCTTTGACGATAGGTTATATTGGCCATAGTAGCCATGTAGTAGATGGGATTTACGCCTACATTTGGTTACTCTCGTCTACTCCTGTATCACACCACCATCATATGGAGTGGTCCAATAGATACGTGAATATGTCATATGGGAGATCGACCTTGATGCACATGGTACCAAATTTTAGGGTGTGACCCAATGCATATTTGGATGGTAGGAAAGCAAATGATAGCCTCCTATGGCATGTTATCAAATGCATTTTGGATATGATCTCCCGAAATTATCGGTAAAAAAAAATGAACGGATTGGATGAAACACATCCATGATTGTGCAACCCACGAATCAAATTCAGTTGTATATGCATAGATGAAATCGGATTGCGTACTGAGTTACTTAGTACGCTCTTATCATACCGAGTAAACTCTGCTGGGCCCACCGTCATTGTATCCACTGATCTATCCATTCCGTCCATCCGTTTTTCCATCTTATTTTATGGGTTGAAAACAAAATTTAAGCATACCCAAAGATCAAGTGGACCATACCATAGAAAACAGTTGGAATAATGATTTCCACCGTTGAGACTTTTATAAGGACCACAATGATATTTATTTCTCATCCAACCTGTTCGTAAGATCAAATAAACCATAGATGAAGGGAAAAAAACAAATACAAAACTTCTGTGGCCCCCAAGAAATTTTCAATACTAGATGTTCAATTCATACTGTACATAGCTGTGTGGTCCACTTGAGGGTTGGATATACTTAATTTATAGGTTCAAGACCTAAAATTATCTGGTGAAATGGATGGACGGAGTGGATACAATTGCAAAATCACGGTGGACCCCATAGAGTTTAGTTAGTACGCTTCGCATAGTGAGCAACTCTATATGCAATCCGCTTCCTGCAAAAGACATGGCACCACGGAAAAGGATTGACCACTCCCCTTAACACTAGCCCCGTGGCTGGTGGTCGGTGCTCTGTGGGCCCCACCATGATGTATGTGTTTCATCCATTTTGTTCATCCACTTTTACATATTATTTTATAGGTTAATCCCAAAAATTATAGGTATATAAATCTCAGGTGGACCACACCACATGAAAACAATAGTGATTAGATATCCATCATTAAAATCTTCATAAGGCCCACTGTACTGTTTATTTGACATCCAATATGTTGATTAGGTTGTAAAGGCCCAGATGAAGGGAAAAAACAAAAATCAGCTTGATCCAAAACTTTCATGGCCCCAAAATGTTTTTTAATGGCCGACGCTCATTTAACACTATTTCCTGTAATGTAGTCAGTAGAAGATTGGGATATACCTCATGTTTGGTCTCATACCATAAAATGATCTGTAAAAATATATGGACGGCATGGATGAGACACAGACATCATGGTGGGGTCCACAGAGCACCGACCACCATCTATGGGCTGGTGTCAGGGGTAGTAGTCAATCCGTTTCCTGGGACCTCACTGAAATTATGGGGCCACTACGTTTCTCAGCAAGTGTGAACATGCCAAACACACCAGCCGTTGGAATGCATGGGATTACATGCAATCCCATGCTTAACCAAACAGACTGTGAAAGTGGTATCCCTGGATACGCTTGGCCGTCCAAACAGGCCACAATGGGATTGGAGACAATCCACTGACTTGCATTTAAGAGCATCAGTTTTTGTCTAATCTACCCCATTACGGCCTACTCCTTTTCAATCCCCCCTATCCAAATAGGCCCTTAAAGCCAAATCAGATCACTTTAGGATTGTCTGTCAAGGGCAGGACTGTGAAAGCAATTATTGAGTCTAAAATACAAATTATTACATTTTTATACAGTAAACTTTTACTGTGATTTCTGGGTGAAACGAACAATGTAACAAAATCATCATTACAATTAAATGTAAATGATGTCATTGGATAATTACAAGAGTAAATAATCATTACCCATTTACCACCCTTTACTACTGTAATTGGAAAACAAAACAAGCCCTAAATACAAGTGGTCTCATCTTTTACAAATACATAAAACTCAAGTTTCATTAAAAGGTTTCCAGAAGAGTGAGAAAATTCAGTTTATCAATCCCATCCAAATAACTTACCACTATTTAGGTATGCATTTAAGTTTAAGATTTTGTGTTCTCCATAATTGATGTATATGCAATTCTTTATTTGATGATTCAATCTAATAGGTGACACTTGTGACACATTGGCATACGGCATAGTGCACATGTGGGGCACAACTGAAGATAGGCAATGACCCATTTGGTGCATTGACACATGTGATACATGAGATGCAATTGAAGATGGATGGTGGCAAATTGATCTTAATAGTCTAGAAACTTATTTTTCTGCAATTGTGGAAAAATGTATTTTTTTATGGGTGGAGGTAGAAAAATAATTCTGCAAAGATATAAAGTGAGAAAGCATGTTTCCCACCAATTCATATAAAGAAAGGCTTGACAAACAATTGAAAGTGAGTTTCTTTGCTAAACAATGTTTCCCTTCGTTTATATGAATCTAAACATGTCTTAAAGGTTTTTTTTTTTTTTTTTTTTTTAAGTAGAAATAGATGAAAAAAAATGGGACAGAAATAACAATGCTCCCAAATTGTAGATCAAGTAAACAAAAAAAGAATAAAATAAAAAATAAAAAATCTAAGCCGACTAGGAATCCAAGCCCGAATGTAAAAACCAGATGAGGATTGCCTACTTACACCACCAGTAGCAAGTGTAGAGAGCGAGTATGGAGCTTTGCGGGCCCCACCATGATTTTTTTAAAAAAAAAAATTATTTTCATTTTTTTTTTAAAATCTATGCTATTCATCCATTTTGACATATCATTTTATGGCCTAAGCCCAAAAACATAAGAAGATACAAATCTAAGGTGGACCACAACAAAGCAAATAGTGATGATTGAACACCCACCATTAAAAACTTCCCCTCAGCCACAAAAGTTGTGGATCAAGATAACACTTGGGTTTTCCCTTCATCCGGGTCTATATGACCTAATCAATAGGTTGAATGGGAAATAAACATTACAATGGGCCCTAAGAAGTTTTTAATGGTGGGTGTTCAATTACCATTGTTTTCTTGTGGTGTGGTCCACCTAAGATTTGCATCTACTTCATTTTTGGCCCCTGCTCTAAACAATAAATGATTTGGAAAAATAAATGAACAACGTGAATAGAATACATACATCATGTGGGCCCACATAGCACCGTTCTACTGGGAACGTCAATAGGCAATCCGTGTCAATAAAAACGAGAGTACTTGAACCCTTGACCTCTGTGTTGATACTCTTGTGAGGCTATGGTTTGAAAATGGACTTTGGAAAACTATTTAAATAAAATAAAATTAAAACGAGAAAAAGAGAAAACTTAACGATTCGTGGAAGTCAAGACGTGAAGTTAGTCATTCTACTTGAAATCGAATTTTCCCTCCCTGGACCATGTTCCAAGTGCAATAGGTAATTGACTACTAGGATACAACGACTATACAGTTCCAGTGGTGGACTCATTGTATGCAGGCTCGAACTATTTGTACTCTTAACCTGAACAAAAAAATATTTAAACTATACTTTGAACATAAGACTAAACTTTTCTTACTTATAAAAAATAGATAGGAAAAAGTCTATTTATAAACTTTATAAAGAGACCCTTAAAAGTGTAGAAACACTATTTTCAAAAAGATCGTCACTGTTGGGTTTAAACTGGATTGGTGCACCTATTAAGTTTAAAAAGATAACTTTTCAAAATAAAATATGAAAAGGTGCAACCCTTCCCGCTTGAAAATACATGTGATCCACGCTTATGGCCCAGCCCATCCTACGAAATTTTGAAACAATAATTTATTT
The DNA here is from genome assembly GCA_037074715.1 of Magnolia kwangsiensis. NCBI lineage: Eukaryota > Viridiplantae > Streptophyta > Magnoliopsida > Magnoliales > Magnoliaceae > Magnolia > Magnolia kwangsiensis. The sequence goes on along the minus strand of CM073589.1, from coordinate 80,139,241 downwards.
TAAAATAATTTAAAATATGAGGCTACAACTGATACATGGTTGGAGAACTTGACCGGTGTTAACTCCTGTGAGAGTCCCGGTTTGACACGCTAGCCTGATCAGCAACGAGCAGAGAGAGGTGGTTGGCCGCCGAAAGAAACCGAATCTGCAAGAAAAATGCGATTAGACAGACATTATAAGATGTGACTGGAATATTAGACAGACGGAAGATAATCCAAAATTCATCATACATCATCATCTCACCCTTTTCAAACCAAAACTGTGGACAATAGCAGCAAATCCACACGTCATCATTAACTTAAAGAGTTGAGGATCCTCTGTTACCCGGTGAACAGGAAATTCCTGTTATCATAGTGGGTAACAGGAAATTCCTGTTATCATAGTGGTTTGCGTCAAAAGCTTTTTTATTTTTTATGTGAGTGGTGACATGGACCAATGAGGATTACGATAACAGGGATCCTCTGTTGACCAGATAACAGAAGATCCGGACTCAACTTAAAATCAACTTCACTGCAACAATCTCTCTCTCGTGGGCTTAGAAAACTTCGGGTCTTGTCCCTTCAAGAGGTTAAATGACTAGTACTCATCTTCCTTGGAAAAGTTGAAGGCTACAGAGAGTAGAGAATAAATGCCCAATTGGTTTCAACGGTGGTAAACTATTCCTACTGATTCTTGTACTTCGGCGTACGTGAGCCTTCAATCTATATGAAAGCAAGAAGGCTACGGAAAGAGAAGAGAATAGAAGCGGAGAGAATGGAAGCCTTTAGCTGCACAGGCCTCCCTACAATTGTACTTCTTTAAGGTTATACGAAATAAAAAATAAAAAAAATGTGATATTCCTTCTTTAATGCTATATGAAAAAAGATACACGTGATAATAGGCTACTGGCACGAAAGTATTGATGAGGTAGAGCGGGTCAAAGACAATTTCATGGCCAAGATGGATCAAAAGATGCCTGACCTACCATATATAATTTTGGATAGGAGAAGCTACTTTATCCAACCAATATGGTATACCAGGTTTCCCACACCAAATTTGTGACATTCCATCAAATCCATGGTCAAAAATCCATTTTATTTCTATTTTTTTTATTACTTATAATAGTTTTAATTCCATCATAACTTTTGATCCATTGAGTTTTGGGAGTCATGCCCAATGTGAAAAGGGGCTTAGAAACATTAGGAAAATAATGAGGTTAAGCCAAATTGGACACTTATTATTTTTAGACGAAAACCATGATGTCTAATGGAAATCATGACCATCTATAAATAGTAAGTTTACTATTTATAGTAATGATTTTTGAGAGTTTGATTCTAAACTTCATCATAAGTTTGATATCATTATTTAAAGAATTTTAAATTCAGTCTCTTTTTTCTTTTTTCCTTTTTTCTCTCTCGTAGTGGATTTGAGGAATCTCTATGGGAAGCTCCGTGAATTTAGAGTAATTATCCATGAGTAAGACGTTGCTCGACCTCATTATGTCCATCCCTACGTCAATTGATAGCACAAAAATGCACCACGTTACTCTATAACCAGCAGTGAATGGTGTAGAGATTTCCATGCCTTTATATTTTGCACACAGGTGCATGCACCCTGCTTCATAATCAACCATTCCACATAAGGACTTGAAAAAACAAAACCCATCCTAGTATGTCCTCCCATGATGGTGATAGCCCACCCAATATATCCCCACCTTGAGAAAATGATCATAGCTCTGGTTGTATCAGATATCGGTGAAGGGTGCATACACCAAATCTCCAGTTTATATTCCAACACTACGGTACCTCTTATCACGATCATGACCACAAATTGCATGGACCCAGACCAATTGGGTGTTCATAGGTCATCCTTTTAGTCTAGAAAGATATTGCAAAAGCCCCGGCCTAGGCTGATTCCATCAACAGATTTGGACCCTTAGATAAAATAGTTGGTACTATAAGGAACAATAAGTCGTGAGCAGATGGGACAAGGAAACTGAAAGAAACAGAATATATAAGAAACAAGTGATTGGCCCACCATAAGATGTGACTGGAATATTAATAGATTGAAGATATAACCAAAGTTCATCATACATCATCACACCATCCTTTTCAACAATAAAATAAAAATAAAAACTTGCTGTCCCTCTCCCTCCCTAATGAAAAATTAAAGACTAGAAGGAAAGATAAGTAATAACAACCAAATGTATATTTATACAACCTTCAATACATTTCTCGACTAATTATTCTTCTAATTGCCATCATCCACGGCAACTCCTCTGACCGCTGATGCATAAAGATTACTTGACGGATCAAAAACCAATGCTATTGATAGAGTCAACAATTTCATCATAGTGTGTTGAAATGGATGAATCCGTTGTGCACTTCTCCATTCCCTCATCAAATAGAATCTCTTGGTTGCGGCATTTGCGGCTGCAGAATGCTTTCTCACCACTGAGAAACGAGGAGAAACATTAGACTCAAATCCTTCAAATTGAGTGTTAAGTGTATAGGATATCCATATACAGCTGGAAATACTATATATAGGCATGTGGACGGAGATATGTATATCTATAAAGATCGATCTCGTATCTCTTCTATATATTCATATCATTAGGAATATACCTATCTATAATTTGTACAGCTACACACATAAGTATCCTATACTTTAAAAATTGAGACACTACAGTACATTCAAAGTCTGTTGTTGAATGAACTAGAAAGAAAGAAATGAGATTTTAAAGATGAATGGGGGGGGGGGGGGGGGGGGCATGGTGACCCAGACCATTGATTTGGCGTGCGACCTCATAGTGGGCAATAGCCCAAATCAAAATGGAGAGGATCGGACTATGGTAGCCATCAGATCAGTGGCAATTAACTTTTTTGTTTAAAAAAAAGAAAGAAAAAGAAAGCAGCAGCAGCAGATTTTCAACAGATGAAACTTGTAACAGTCAGATGGTCAAAGTTGTCCAATTACTGCAATCTTTTGGCCTATGCCCACCAAATCAATGGACTTAATCACTACAAAAGTATTTTATGTGTGTGGTGGAGCTTGCACTGCACTTCTATAGCATTTCTCTCACGAGAAGAAAAAAAAGCACTAACTCTTGCAAACAATCCAAATTTCCTAACAAGTGTTTGAATCGAGAAAGGGTGACCAATGCTCGTGATAAAACCTAAAAATAACTCCAACATGCTACGTCCCAACAAAATTCATGAAGAACATCTTAGAGAAATCTTCTTCTCCTTTAAGGAAGTTTTGCCTTCAGCACGATAGATCATGGATCAGGAGAAGGCCTACACTCACCAATTACTTGGCACTTGCAGGTAGGGTCATGGGTTGGACTGTCCATCTACTGGGCCCTATCATGGATGGCCATCAGTTCAAAATCACACAAAAAGACTATCCTAGCAAAAATTAATTAAAGAGCTATTAAACACGAAAATTTTCAACTGCAGGCTACCCAATCCACTCCAGGCAGGCGCTAGTTTCAGGCGACAAACAACCCATCAGCATCCTACTTATGCCAGATCAGAGTCAGCCTCTGGCTGCTTAGTAATTGTAACCATGAGTATGTTCCGTTGCACCAAATATCATAAAATTTCATGACAATTTGCAGCGATTAGTCATGACATATCATAAAATTTTATGAAATAAACTTCACGATATTTGGTGAAACCAAATGCACCCTATTATATAGTCAAATCACCATCAATTTCAACTATTTCTTTCAGGGGAAAACTTGCATTCTGCATTCTCTTGGGATTCAAAACCACGAGGCTTGCTAATCCCTCTGAGTGCTGGCAATCATCTGCAAAATCCTAGCCATCCATCGAGAATTCCTAAATTCAGGTGGGGCAACGTGTATAAACAAAGATGGAAGGTTGAAATTCTAGCTTTTGATTATACACAGGCCCCTATGTGAGTGGAACAACCTATCTTTTGGTACAGGGGATCCCACACAGTGGGGTCCATTGGATGAACAGCTGAAATGCACACGAGCACCAGGTTGGCGGCTTTTCTAACATGGGATTAGCAAACCTCTCAAATTGCATGTTACAAATATGTAGCCAGACCTTTGTAAATTTTTCCAGAACTTCACCAAACAACGCCTTCAAGGCAGTTCATGCACACACACAGCAAGTGCATGTGGGCGACGCGTGCACACACACACACAGGTGATAAAGATATTGAGAGTGTTGCACAAAAACCTTACGATCTCACCTCCCAGAACATTAGAATTATGAGATATAATAAAGCAATGAAATAAATCAAAGCACAAACCACACGACACAAGAGATTTTTACGTGGAAAACCCTCAAAGAGGTAAAAAGCACATGACCTCGTCCAGAGCGACAATCCATTATGAAGTAAAACGTTACAACCGATCACAAGCACACACTGCTTGGATTAAACCTTCTTCACTCACGCAGGAGTGGATGAATAATAAGAGAATAAAGAAAACGGAGAGATCTCATCGATCACGAGGACATAGAAGCGCTGAGTCGACTGCGAAGTAGATCACCTCTACGAGTAGAATCTCTCTTCCACGAGCTTCCTCTCTCTCTCTCTCTCTCTCTCTCTCTCTCTCTCTCTCTCTTACCTTTGATAATCCTAAAACCCTTTAAAGACCCTCTAAATAGCTTTAGAAAATCCTCTTTCATACCCTAGAAAATCCCTAGGGACCCCTATTTATAGTTTAGGAAACTCCCTTTCGCACCTCTTGTGAAACCACCTCAAATTTACGTAGTCCATACTAAATCTAGACTGAATTTGCGTAACCTCAACTAGTTGAGCGGCACGAAAGAATTAACACAATTGGTCACTGGACTTCGAGTCGAGTCAAGCCTTGACTGGTCGAGCACCACCCTCGACCGGTCGAGCGAGGTCCTCGACTGGTCGAGCCTAATGAGAAAATCTTCATAAAATCTCTTCCTTTTTTACTCAGGAAAAATCCATCATTTTTAAGCCAGCCAGGTTTCTACAAACCTCAAACTTGCTCTTGAGAAATGCCTTGGTCATCATGTCTGACCCATTATCATCCGTGTGGACCTTCTCAAGTTGTAATAATTTTTGTTTCAAAATATCCTTGATCTAGTAATACCGAATCTCTATGTGCATGTTTCGACTTGGAGTGTTGACTTGGATTCTTGCTCAAGTGTATAGTACTTTAACTATCGCAATAAACCACGTTCTACTCCTACTTCAGGCTGAGTTCCTGTAGGAACCTCTTCATCTAAAGCATCTCTTTACATGCCTCTGTGATTGTAATGTACTCGGCCTCTGTCGTCGACAATGCTACAACCTTCTGTAGTTTGGTCTGCTAAGAGACCGCTCTCCTGCAAACATGAAAATGAACCCCGATGTAGACTTCCTGGAATCTAGGTCACCTGCCATATCTGCATCTATGTAGCCTTATAATATAGTTTTTCTATCACCATAGCATAGGCTCAACCTGGATGGGTCTCTCAGATATTGCAGTATCAATTTCACCGCTACTCAATGTTATTTTTCAAGATTGGTAAGATACCAGCTGACAACACCAACCACATATGCTATGTCTAGGGGCGTATACACCATAGCATACATTAAACTTCCTACTTCTGATGCATAGAGTATCTTCTGCATTTCATCCACCTCTACCTTCGTCTTGAGACACAGCTTATCGCTCAATCTGAAGTGATCATCAAGTGAAGTATTGACCAGCTTTGCTGCATTCATATTGAACAACTATAGGACTTTCTCAATATACCGCTCTTGTGACAACCAAAGCTTTCTACTGCTTCTGTCATGAGTATCTACATTTCTAGGATTTATTTACTTGGGCCTAAGTCTTTCATAGCAAACAACTTGCCCAACTCCTGTTTTAGCCTATCAATCTTCTTGATATCTTTACCCATGATGAGCATGTCATTAACATATAATAGTAGAACTAAGAAATCACCATCTGAGAACTTGCGCGTGAACACACAGTTATTCAACTTCGTTCTGTCATATTCATGCTTTAATATGAACGAGTCAAACTTCTTGTACCATTGCCTTGGAGCTTGTTTTAAGCTAAAAAAGTTCTTCCTTATCCTACACACCATATGCTCTTTGCCCTTGACTTTAAACCTCTCTGGTTGGTGCATGTAGATTTCTTCTTCCAGATCACTATGGAGAAAGACAGTTTTAATATCTAACTATTCTATCTTCAGATCCATGCTTGCCGTCAACCCAAGCAATACCCGTATGGATGCCATCTTTACCAACAGTAAGAATATTTCTTCGAAATCTATACATTTCCTCTGACCAAACCCTTTCACTACAAGTCTAGCCTTGAACCTCGTTTATGAATTCTTCTACTCAATCTTCTTTCTAAACGTCCACTTATTACTCAGAGCTTTCTTGTCTTTAGGTAATTTCACCATATCATAGGTGTGGTTCTTATGTAAGGATTTCATCTCCTCTTGCATATCTTTCAACCACTCCATCTTATGCTCGTCGATTAGGGCCTCAAAATAATCTTCTGGCTCTCCCCCACAGTGAGCATAATGTACTCACGCGGTGAGTACCTCTTGTACAGCTGTTTGTCCCTATATGACCTCCTCGCCTGTGACTCAACAGGTGGATCAAGTGGGAGCTGCTCTCCCAGTCCATCTTCTGTATAAATTCTCTCGTCCTCTGCATCTTGTTGTACTCCTCCGTCATTAGGCACCACAGGAGAAATAACCGGATCCATATCCTCTAACTTTCCTGAACTAAGTTACGTCTTTTTTAGCTTACAAATGTCTTCAATACATTAGTCTTCAAAGAAAACTACATCTCTACTCCTGATGAGCTTATTCTCAGTCGGATCCCATAATCTGTAGCCGAACTTTTCATCACCGTACCTCAAGAACACACATTATCTAATCTTTGTGTCGAGTATGGACCTCTCATCCTTTAGTATGTGAATGAATGCCCTACATCCAAATATCCTGAGATGACTGTATGATGGATCTTGTCAAATCCACACCTTCTCAGGTACTTCTGCATTCAACGGGGCTAATGGAGACCTGTTTAGCAAATACACTATCGTGTGCATTGCTTCTCCCCAGAATGTCTTGGGCAACTTTACATGGGATAACACACATCTAATTCTCTCTAAAATGGTGTGATTCATTCGCTCAGCCACACCATTATGCTGGGGGGTTTTGGGAACCATTTGTTCATGCCGTATACCCAGGGACTTACAATACTTGTGAAAGTCACTGATGTATTCACCACCATTGTCAGTGCGGGTGCACTACAATGATCTACCTATCTCTCTCTCTCTCTTGATCATAGCATGAAAAAATTTAAACACATCAAAGACCTCGTCCTTAGATTTCAAAGTATAAACCCAAACCCTCCTAAATGCATCATCTATAAAAGTGAAAAAATACAATGCCCCACCTAAGGTTTTTGTCCTTATAGGACGACAAACATCAGAATAAACCAAATCTAATGCATATAATTTATTAACATGAGAAGTAAATTTAACAAATGAAACTCTACGTTATTTTTCTGATAAATAATCAATTCAAGTTTTGAGAGGTATACCTGTCATGTCTAGAAGGAGCAACTTCTTTACTAGTAGCTGAAGCCATTTTTCACTCATATGTCCTAGACGCCTCTGCCACATGACAATAGCTAAATCTTCTGCTGCGTTCATCTCACCCTTACACATATTGACACTTGCCATGTAAGGGATGCAACACTTCTTTCCTTTGGCCGCGATCAATGAACCCTTAATGAGCTTCCAACATCCACCGACAAATCAGATTTCATAACCATCTTCATCTAACCTTTCCGTCGATATTAAGTTAAGACGAAAGTCTGGAATGTGCCTCACATTCCTGAGAATCAATGTGCAGCTCACATCGGTCTTCACACAAATATCATCGACCCTTATGATCTTTGATATGCCAAAATTTTCCATCTTCACGGTTCCAAAGTCACCTGACTTGTAGCTTGTAAAGAACTTCTCGCATGGAGTTGATTGAAACGAGGCTCCCGAGTCTATCACTCAGTCGGTGTCCTGACTCGTAGCCATGAGACAAACATCATGATCTGCTAAAAGAATAACTACAACGTCGCCATCTGAAGCGATTGCAGTAGAGTCTGATTCATTTTTCTTCTCCTTTTTCTTTTCCTTTCTTATCGTTTTTCTTCTTACAACATTCATGCTTATAGTGGTCCTTCTTGTTACAATTACAGCATTCAACATCCTTTCTAGTACTTGACTTGCCTCTTGATTTGTTTCGGGCCTTCCTACCCTTTCTATTTTTTCCTCTCCCTCGATCTTGTATCACAAGGGCCTCTTGTTGAGTAGATCCCTAAGACTTCCTCCTTGTCTCCTCATTGAAGAGACAGTTAGTTACCTGTTCTATGGACACATTTTCGTCTGGTGTGGAGTTACTTAGAGATACCACCAATGTCTCCCAACTGTCAGGCAAAGAGCTAAGCAATAGCAAAGCGTGTAGTTTATCGTCCATGACCATCTTCATAGCGGAGAGCTAGTTCAATATATTGTTGACTTCATTCATGTGCTCAGCTACAAAATCACTATATTTGAACTTGAGATTTACAAGTTGTCATATCAAAAAAATCTTATTGCCAGTTGTCTTCCTCTCATATAGCCCTTTCAGTTTCAGCCATAGGCTAGTAGCTGAGGTCTCCGTAGACACATGTTGGAACACGGAACCGTCCAGCCATTGTCTAATAAACCCCATCGCTTTCCGGTCCAACTTCTTCTAATTATCATCTGACATATTCTTTGACTTTGTTGATATGCCTTGAATTGGAGAATACCAAGTCCTTGCAATATATCAAGTCTTCCATCTTAGCCTTCCATATGGTCCAGTAAGAACCACTGAGACTGATCATCCTTGATGAGCCAGCTTCCATAATTTAGAATTGATCCCACTCCGTTCAACCAACCTGAACTCTCTGATACCACTTTGTTAGGAGCGTTGCACAAAAACCTTAGGATCTCGCCTCCCAAAACACCAGAATTATGGGATATAATAAAGCAATGAAATAAATTAAAGCACAAACCACACGACACAAGAGATTTTTATGTGAAAAACCCTCAAAGAGGTAAAAAGCACATGACCTCGTCCAGAGCAACAATCCACTATGAAGTAGAACGTTACAACCGATCACAAGCACACACTACTTGGATCAAACTTTCTTCACTCATGTAGGAGTGGATAAACAATAAAAGAATAAAAAAATGGAAGGATCTCACCAATCACGAGGATGTAGAAGCGCTGAGACGTCGACTGCGAAGTAGATCACCTCTACGAGCAGAATCTCCCTTACACAAGCTCTCTCTCTCTCTCTCTCTCTCTCTCTCTCTCTCTCTCTCTCTCTCTCACTTTTGATAACCCTAAAACTCTTTAGAGACCCTATATATAGCTTTAGGAAACCCTCTTCCATACCCTAGAAAAGCACTGAGAACCCCTATTTATAGTTTAAGAAACTCCTTTTCGCACCTCTTGCGAAACCGCCTCAAATTTACGCAGTCCGCACCAATTCCGGACTAAATCTGCTTAACCTCAACTAGTCGAACAGAATCCTTGATCGGTCGAGCGGACCCCTGATCGATCGAGTAGACTCCTCGACTGGTCGAGCAACGCGGAAGAATTAACACAATTGGTCACTGGACTTCGAGTCGAGTCAGGCCTCGACTGGTCGAGCACCCACCCTCGACCGGTCGAGTGAAGCTCTCAACTGATCGAGTCAGAGGAGAAAATCCCCATCAAAAGATACATTTATGCCAGTAGTTTCCAAGCATAAATGTCGTAGTAGGGTTTGGTACCTTGGCCCTGGTGGTGTTACCAGGCCTCAAGTGAAACTGATATTCTACAAGGGTATTCCTCGACACTAGTTCCATGATAAGTGCAGCTATACTTAATGTTAGAAGGATAAAAAATTATCCTTCCATTAGAACTGTCAATATGGTTCATCGTTCCTAGCCACTCTAAAGCCCATCTTCCCCTCGAAAAAAAGCTACCCGCAATATGCTAGGAATTTTATTTTATGCTATAAGAGTCATGTGTGTGGTGCATCGTCCTCTCTATGTTTATGATTTAGCTTATGTCTAGGGTTTTGTTAATGCCGTCAATGTTCCCAAAGCTTTCAAGTGACGTGGGATTCCCAATCATCAATCTGGACTCTCCATTCCTTCATACAATTAGGGACAACCCATGGTGCAAAAATCATGCCAATCTGATGATCCTAAGCATCCAATAAATGGCATAGATAGTCAAGATTGTGCAAACAAAGTAGGTCCACTCATCATCTTAAACCATGTATTCCATAGATCCTACCATGTATAGATTATGATTCTAAAGTAGCACTTTGGTTTGATGATTCTAACCATGCAATACTATGGGTTGTAAAAACAAAAGGAAAAATTGACCTCAAGAAGGTGGGTATGTTAGCAAAACTATATATCAACCACGTTTGGGAGTCTTTTGCTCTTATTGCAAGTCCCAAGCCTGGATAAATGATGGTTGTCAGCCGACGTGAAACTTTCACCGTAACTTTTTATGTATTCTTGACAATATGAACCTTTTATAAAGTGGAATGGTGGAACAAGAATAGTATAGCTGATCACAATTAGCAGTGATGAGGCTTACATGATGATGATGATATAAACACTTATAAAAGAAGAAAGCTCCGCGAATAACAAGGAAGTGAAATTGGATTTGACCTGTACATGTGGATGTCCTTCCCCTGCCCGAGATGCGTCTTACACGCGTAACAGAAGCTCAGAAAAGTGTCCGAGTAGCACGCCTTTCGATCATCCATGCAACTACTCTTTTACTCCCCGGAGGCAGAAAAGATCGCACCACAGCTCTCCACCATGCAATTGTCAAAGATGTGGATCGTCCTCGGGTTCGGTCCATGTGCTATCACACGTGTAGTCTTCCGATAGTTCCATCTCACTGGCAGAAAGACAACCTGTGGACACTCGAGGAGAGTTCAGTGTTTCAAGACCAGGCGGAGTTTTCGAAGTGGCCATGCCAGTTTGGAAATTGCTGGTTCCAATTCCATAAGTGCAAGAGGATCTGGGTGATGCGGCAGGAGAAACTGCGGAGGGCCGGAGAGGGGGGATTTGGATCTTCAGCTGCGATCCGAACAAGACCATTCGACTACCCTGTTTGGTAACTGTCTTGCCATTCTTGTTCTCATCTTTGAGAGAGTCGATGATGCCAAGTCCGATCCGTCGCGAATCAGTTTTCTCCCAAGGGTGCCAGTTTTCGCCGCAAATTTCTTCAGCAAATTTGGCTTTTTTGTTATAATCAGACCAGAAAGGATTTGCAATGGTGGAGAATGTCTTGCTGTCAAGGATTGAAGTTGGGCTCATCAGAGTCTCAGGCTCTGAGAAAGCAGAAGCCTTTGGAGAGAAGGCAGTGAAGAGCCTTTGAGAGCTGAAGAATGAGGAAGTGGGTCTGCTGTATTTATGCGTGGGACGTGAGAGTGGGTCATGATCAGCAGCCATCAGGCCTCGACTTCTCAACATAGATTCTTCTTCTTCCCTTTCCTCTGTTTCAAAATTTTCAAATGCTGCCACTTGAAAAATCCAAGATGATAGAAATCAAAAGTTCGTAATTCCTGGCAAAGCATGGAAAGTGCAAAATACACCAAAATAATGCAAAATCAAACACAAAAAACAGAAAAGAAAATATTCTAAAAGAGATATCACCTAAATGCGGTCGACGAGATTTTCTTTGAGTGGTCATCACTCACAAGCAAACATCAATAGCGCTCTCTCTCTCTCTCTCTCTCTCTCTCTCTCTCTCTCTCTATCAACCTCCGGTACTGTCAAACAATCACTTGCTCTAAAAGCTAGAGCTGTTAGAAGATGGTGTATCAATGTATATCAAGGGACTTTAACACTAATAAGAACAACGACTTTGATGCAAAGACCAGAAACTAGAAACCCATTCACTCAGATCAGTTGAAAAATCACCCTAATCTTACATGGAAGAAAGCCCCACGCTCCATACCTGACATGAAGAATCATGATCAATAGAAAAGCATAATTTCCTTGTCCATTGAAAATCACAAGCAGAAACAGCCCATGAACAGAATCAGACATAAAAAAACGCCATTCATCAACCAGACAATATAAACAACTCTTCTTCTTCTAGCTCTTCTAATTTCTTCTCCTACTTTCCTTCCTCAGTCTACTTTCTCGCTTTTTCTTTCATGGGTTCCTACTTTATCCTATATTTATTTATATCTCAGCAACAGAAAATCGCAGCTGCCTATCAAAACCAACATGCACAAAGAGCCAATGAACAAAACCAGTAATGAGAGAGAGAGAGAGAGACTTATCGCCTTTTTATTTCTTTTTTTTTTTTTTTTTTTTTTTGTGAGAGAGAGACTTATCGCTTTTTTATTACTTTTTTTTTAATGGGTTCTATTCCATTATTTCCCTGTTTCTCAATACCAGAAATTCCTCCCCATGAAAAATCCACATGCAAAATATGTCCATTTACGGAACCAGACATGAAAAAACCGCCATGCAAAAGAAATTTGTACGCATAAAAACCATAAATCTCATTGATCGGGAAAAAAAGAAGAAAACTCTCTCTCTCTCTCTCTCTCTCTCTCTATATATATATATATATATGGCGTGATGAGGAAATAGAGGGGGAATGCATGGGAATCAGGGACCAAGGGTTTGGTCTGCCTATGAAACTGCCATTGCCCGAGAATGGCTGTATTCTCCCCCTCTGGTATTGGTCCCAGCTTTAGAACAGACGGAGAGCTTTCCTTGCTCCTTTTTTTTTTTTGGTTTACAAATGGCTACTCTCTCCCTCCCTCTCTTTCTCCCCCTTTAGTAAGTCTCCTTCTCTCTTCCGCTTTTTTTCTCGGTGGCTGACTGAATGCGAATATAAACACGGACGCACACTCCCATCTCCTGTCATCAACGTTTAACAGGGGAGTGAGATTGGAATACTTTCCCCAGCTGCAAAAAAAACCGGGCCTCAGATGACAACCCATAAATACATAATATCATCCAGATACGATACTTTGAGGGGCCGTACCAATGACAACAATGAAAATTCCCCTTCAATTTCTTACGTTCACACGATAGGACCCTCTCATATTGGGATAGCAAATATTTGTGTTTTTTCGCTCATCCTCAGCCGTATTAATTAAAGAGTTAGAAGTGTGATGTGGAGCGGGTCGCAGACGATTTAATATCTGAGAAGGCCCGACAGAAGGCAGAAGTGATCAGGCCCATCCAAACCTTAAAACATGCACATCTCACCAATGGAATGGAATGAGTTATTTGACGTACAAGTGATTTTAAGTAGGAGAAGCTACTTTAACGAACCAACCCTTGTTGCTGAGTTGCCCATGACCAATTTACCATATACCATCACATTGATGGTCGAAACTCCATTTTAATTTCATTTTTACTATATATAATAGGTTTTAGTATGGCCATAACACTTGATCCTTAAGCTTCAGGAGTCATGTCCAACATGAAAATGGCTTAGAAAAATTAAGAGAATAATATGGTTAGGCAAAATTGAACACTTACTAATTTTGGCCAAAAATCATAAAGTCTAGTAGGAATCATAATCGTCTATAAATAATAAGCTTACTATTTATAATAAGTTATGTTTTCAGGGAGTTTGAGTTAGAGTTTGATTATGAAGCTTCTTCCTACGTTTGAGATTACTATTTGAAGGGTTGTAATTTCGTTTTTATCATCAATCAATTTATTTTCAAATTTCTTAGAATTTATTTCTATTTTCCTATTTTCCGTCGTGGATTCAAGGAATCTCTATGAGTCCGAAGAAGCTCCGTGGATTTGGACTAAAATGGAGAGTTAGTGATGTCCTAGAGGGGGGTGAATAAGACAATGTTAAATAATCAAAATAAATGCAGAATATATAAATATTACAAAAATTTCAATCACTTGAGTATTGAAACCTTAATTCCAAATAATTCATAAGACAACCTTCACTTAAAATATTAGGCATGACAACCTTATTTCACGAATGTCTTTAAATCAATCTTTCAAACTAGCAAGAGTATATAAAAGGATTATAACATTCACCACAAGAATAAAATAATAAATAACCTCCAATCACCAAAAAGAATAAATCATTCACCACAGGACACAAGGAGTTATAGTGGTTCGGTGCTTAAAAACAACTACATCTACTCCACTCGTAAAATTACTACCTGCATAATTTTGTTTTTTACTATAAAAAAGTTTTCACAGGATCACCTTAACAACCTAATACAGTTCCTTCTGATTTTCACAGGTTATCACAATAAAAACTTTACTGAGATATTCATAGGCTATCTCAGACAAAACCTTATTGAGATTTTCACATGCTATTTCAGAAAAACTTAAAAAGAATTTCAGAAAGCATATTTATCTTCAAATGTAGAAGACGTGGTAGAAGCTTGTAGCAGAAAGACTTCTTTCTTGAACGTAAATGACACAGTGTTCAATCGGACAGAAAGAGTCTGGGGTTCTATAAATTTTAATAATGGAAAACCTAAATGATACTTTATATAATTCTCTTATATCTTAAAGAAGAGTATAGTTTACTCTCTTAAATTAAGTCTAAAATGATCTTGAGAAAAAAAAAGAATTGAATAAGCTATTAAAATAAAATATATAAATACCAGCAGATGGCTTATCGAAGACTTGAGCTTCTTTCTCTCTCTCTCTCTCTCTCTCTCTCTCTCTCTCTCTCTTACAAAAGGATTAAAGTAAAATTTCGTTGTAATTTGGAATGAAAGAAAGACTCAATTTATAGGCAAAGAAGTTAGAACTTCGGCTAGCCGAAGATAGGCTTTGATTAGCTCGAGTTCACTGGATTCTGTTTAACGGATTTTAGATTATGAGGGATAAAAATTATCCAAAATTTGGGTGGCTAGAGGTCAAATCCAGTTGGTCTAAATTCACAATTCAGTTGATCGAATTTTCCACTCGGTTGGCTGAATTCCAGCAAATTTCAAAAGATTGCATTGCTGGAATTTCACCCGAAATTTCTCAAGCTGGCCGAATTTGAAGTTTAAGCTAGCCGAGTTAGGACTTAGGCTAGCCGAATTTTTAATAGAAGTTGTTATTTAGTTTGAGCTTAAAGTTAGGCTGTCCAAGGAAGATATGTTAGTGCACTCACCATGCACACATGTTTGTCAATCATGTGACTAGTTGTGTCAAGTAGTCGAATGGATCCTTGACAAATGAAGTACGACGATGCAACTAGAGAAAAAGCCCAAGCTATAAGTTCAAAGTACAAAAAAGCTTCTACGATCTTGATCTTAACCTTGACCCTTAATAGGAAAACCCATTTAGATCATCTATTCAAGCCATTTTAAGTCAATATTTTCCATCATTCTAATGTTGGCTTTAGTAGGTTCAAAGTTGTTGAATGAATTGTTGGAAAAAAGTTCAAACAGGAAAAACTGTCCTAATTCAGTTAGAGAAGTTGCCACCGAAAAGTGCCCAAAATAGTCCAGCAACATATCAAAGATAATTCGGTACCACCAACTGGATTTTCGGTCCCACCGATTCCTACCCAAGAAGAAAGTTCAGTGCCACCGAAAGTAATAAATTTCATCCAGCAGCTTCAGGATCTAATTGGTACCACCGAGTGATATTTGATGCCACCGACTACAGTTTGGTGCCACCGAATGGTCACTTGGTAGAATCGAAAACTAGTCGTTAAAGATTCGTTGAGATTTTTTCTTTATAAATATAAGACCCAAAACTTTATGAAATTAATAGATTTAGGCATTTCAAAGTCTCTAGTATATCCCAAGCTTATCCCACTCATTCTAGACTCTATCCACATGAGATTCATGTTCCTTCATTCTGATTTCTCACTTCAATGAGCATTCAAAGATCCTATTATGAATAACATGATCTCTAGCCTGTTTTACAGTATAAAGACCAAACCTATTGGCAAATCTTCTGTCTCCATGATAATCTAGAACATCCATTAGTTGAATCTCTTAGGAAATCCATTCATAACCTTCAATAGGAGATTCAACCCACTCCCATTACCTTGGTTACCTTTATAGGAACATCATATGCAAGGAACTTGATCGTGAAACTGATATAACAAGAAAATCACAGCGTCATGATCGAGGGAGCATGGAGAGCTGATTCAAGCACGAAAGAGCGAAAATCAAGCAACCCAAGATAAGCTACAAAAAAGGACTCATTCTGACAAGTAAGTGTCATTGTTAAGAGTCTACAAGTTAGTCTTTATCCTCATGTAGGATTGAGGCTAAGAGTTTGCTATCCACAAACTCGATTAGGTGACTAATGTGGGACTTTAGCCTATGTGCCTAAACGTAGATGTCTTGTGTGGGACCTTGGCCTGTGTGCTTAAACATAGGTGTCTTGTGTAGGACCTTGGCTTGTGTGTCTAAACATAGGTACCTTGTGTGGGACCTTGGATGGTGTGCCTAAAACATAGGTGTCTAGTGTGAGACCTTGGCCGTGGGGCCTAAACATAGGTTCTTAGTGTAGGACCTTTGCTCATGTGTAGAGCATAAATTGTTGAGTCTTTTATGTAGGGATGTAAAGGTTAATGGTGAACCTAATTTAAAATCATTCATAGCGAAATCCGGTACACTCTAGAAGAGAGTGCATCCGTTGGGAGTGGAGTACACAATAGCCAAACCACTATACATACTTATGTTTAAAAGTCTCATTTTCGCATTTGTTAAAATATGTGTATGATTTGAATGCTTAATTATATATGCATGATTAAATGAATGCCTAAGATTGATAGGTAACTTATTTTACACACACATGTTTACTATGTTATAGGCTAGTTAATTAATTTACATATCTTAAGTAGCCTATGTGATTAGAACATCTAATGGCTTGGAAACCTTTACAGTTATATTTCCTTACTTGCTTTAAACTGAAGGATTGTTTAAGTTAGGAAATTAGAAGTTTTAAATAGGCATAATAATTGAAAAGTCCTATTCACTTGCCTCTAGGATTCTTGGACTATTCCATACTTCTACTACAATGGTCTGAACTGCCATTTCAAGATAGGTTGGCCGAATTCCATAGAAAAAACACTTATAAAAACTCATGATAAAGAATTTTTGAAAGAACCTATTCCTAAGGTCTTTCTAAGGTTATACCACCTGTGATATAGCAAATATCCGAGTCACATTGTCTTGAACTTACTCTAGAACTTTGACTTGAATACAAGTGATGATTTCTTTGAGGAAACAATTTCTTTGAGAAGATGTGCCAATCTTGTCTTGATCAAAAGCTGATCTTAAGCTGATCTTCAGGTTCTACCTTGAAGCGCTTTCACCTTACGAAATTTAACAATCTATGTATGCTTAACATAATAGCACATACAATTTTTCCCTTTGTCAACTTCGTGACAAAGCACACAACATTATGTAATACTATTGTTGAGTGTCAAATATTGCATATTCCCCCCTATTTATATCTTGGTTTTATGAACATGATAATGCTTAATGGGTATATTTTATACATGTTTGTATTGCAAGGTGAATCTAAGAGCTTGGATTGAAAAGAATATTAAAAGTATGGATTTGATGCTCAAAGATCACCAAGGCGAGAGATGAATCTTAGGAGACAAAGATTGAAGTTTTCAAGACCCTAAGATTTAAGGAAACCAAGTGGAGAAGGAAGGAAGTCGAAAGTATAAAGTGCAAAAATTTACAGAATCTAAACTTTACTGTATATGTCATCGACCACTGGTCGATAGCATCGAGCGAGCACGGGTCGATGACATCGAAGAATTAGATGAAAATCAAGTTTGGTTGTAGGACAAATTGGATGGAGTTCTTGATGACATCGAAATCCTGTTCAATTGCTCGAAGACTTGCTCGATCACATCGAAGGCAGTTCGATGACATTGTGATTTTTGTGAATTTTTGGGGCAACTCACTGGAACACTCTGAACACATTCTCGATTGATCGAACACCTTCGATGACATCAAAGGTCTGTTCGATGACATCAAATGAAAGTTCGATGACATGAAAAGTTACGCAATACGAAAAGGCGTGACTTACGGATTCAAGTTACGTTCGATGATATAGAAGGCGTCACATAGAGTGCGTAAATTTGAGGCCCTTTTCAAAGACGGTTGAACAAAGGCTATAAATATGGGTTCTTTGAGGAGTTCAAGGAGGGAATTAGGTTTTAAGAAACAGAGCTAAAGGGTAGATCAGCCTCCTAAGATTTTTTTCTTCCTTCCTTATTTATTTTTAATGATTTCTTTTAAGGTTTTAGATTAAATCATGCCTATTGTTGGCTAAACCTCTTAGCTAGCGCTAAGAGGAGAAGATTGTAACGTGTTAGGATGATTTTCTTGCTTTGATTCTTATTTTTCTTGAACCTTATTGATTTGTAGTTTGAATTTAAGGAATATTTTTAGTTTTCTATGATTTATCGTGACTCAAATTACAATAAATATTGTGATGACTTTAAATATCTTCTTTTCCTGTTTTAATATTGTGAGATTGGTAAATCCTATTGTTCACCATCTTCTCTTGGGCATGGTAGGATGATGAAATCCCTTCCAATCATTATAACACTCCATGTGTAGATAGGTCAATGAAGAGTTCAGATTTGGTCTAATTTCTTCATCTTCCAATGTAACACCCCGGATTTTGGCCAATCTGGGATTTGACGTCCTTAGGCAATGGGTCAACTAAAACACCTGGAAAATCGCTCAGAACCCAATTTCATAGCCAAAGAAATCACGTAGGATTAATTCCTTTGAAAAATAAGTGTAAGTTAGCTAGCGCGACGCTGGAGTAGCTGGGAAACAGTCCCTGATCACTTTAAATACGTTCTATAAGACCCAAATCGAGTAGAACGTATGACTCCATAATACTCTATAACCTCGGATCAAACTCTAAGCGGGTTTGTTCTCTGGACCACTTTGAATTCTTGTATTGGATTTAGACCACGCGTCGAAAGTCCGTTACTTCCTATCTTAGACCGTTAGAACCGCCCAGCTGGACTTGACAATCATGTCGAAAATCAAGTCAAACCGATAATCACAGACTATTTCATTGAGCCCGGATTGAAGAGACCGCGAATAGGGACAGAATTGGAATTTCAAATTCAAATCTGGCACACGACTTGACACGTCAGTATTGAGCGTTCTGACCGTCAGAATTCATCCAGATTACACCCTCGGATCAGGAAAAATTTCTATTTATTATTATGAGACTTCCAGTCCTGATCTACGTGCGGTGACCGCTGAACTGAAACTGGTCCGCCACGTGCGATCTGCGAACCCTGCCGGACTGAAAACTTAATGTGTGCTAGATCTGGTACGCATGAGCTTAAGTCCGATCGCATTCGACCAGGGGACCACCAGAAAGCATCTTTTGGACCGAAACAGCCCCGAATTGGATAGGCACTAAGTGAACTTTGTTCCTGAGCCTATTTTGGGCATTTTTGGGCTTATAAAAGGGGTTGAAACCCTCTCATATCCCTCCCATCCGAATTTGGAAAAAGCCTTAGATTGAGGGAGAGAAAAGGTGAGAGATTGTGAGAGAAGGTGGGAGAGATCTTCCTGCCACCTGTTACTGCTGCTGTACGTGCTTAGGCAACGCACTCCGATCACTTTCCCGGCGATTCCTCCGCGTTTTCAGGTAAGAAAAACCCTAGAAAGTTGCTGATTTGATGTTTCTTCCGTTCCATAGCTTGATAGTTAGTAAATCTCGTAAAACAGGTTCTCTTATCGCTGTAGACGAAGCGTATACGCTCCGTTCGAATTTACTCATCCATAAGAGACAAGGTGCGGATTTTAGACGCTTTGATTGACTGTTTCCAAAGCTTTCAATATCGTTTAATAGTAGATTCTTGACGGCAACGCCGTTTGACATGTACAACATGCTGTCCGTTTCCTGTTTTGTAAATAAACGAAGAATATGAGATTTAGGGCATTTTAGTCATTTGTAGGAAGTATAGATTTCATTCATATTTTGCTGATGTGATTGACATGATATGTTGTCACATTAGGATGTTAGGAATACGTGCATAATTAGTTTGGCGAAGAGATTCGCCTAAATGCGCACTTCGGGTCGACATACTATATGTAGACTTAAGTGTGTAGTGTATGTGTTTGTATAAATACTTGTATTAGTATGTATTAAATTAAATGGTGTTATGAATTAGTTTGAGATTGATTTCTCAATTAATATGCTGGTGTGAATGGTTTCCTACATGTTAGCCATATGCATGATTTCATGATATGAATGAAATGCATGTGCTTGACGATTCGCTTAAGCTGTATGTTATAACATGTGCTTGATGATTTCCTTATGAGTTACTTTGAGATTGAATTCTCAATTAATATGTTGATGGAGAGGATTTTCTATATGTTGGCGACATGCTTAATTTCATTATATGTGTGAAGGACATGTGTACGATGATTTTCTTAAGTTGTATGTAATAACATGTGTTAACATGCTCTCATGGTTGTATTTCATTTCCATTACCCTTACACAACTGCTGATGTGATTCTATGATTGTTTGGGACTATGCCTAGTCCAGGCAGTCGGTAACCGAGCGAATTCGTGGTTAGCTTATCTTCGTCACGAACGACGCGTCGATGAACGCGAGTCGTGTTTGGAGTTGACAGCAGTGGTTAGGCCACACGAAGTGTTTTACGCACTTCATGTCGTTCGACTTGAGATGCGATCGCGCTAGTCGAGCCCGTCAAGTAACCCGACTGGCCGATGTATGTTCACCTTGTATGAGTCATAACTGCTTGAACCTAGGGTACTGAACTTACCATTGTAAACCCTGTTAACCATGGTACCTTGATCCATAAAGACTCATGAGCCGGGCATGGTGGTATGGGACACCGTAGTCGAGCTGTCGGCCTACGCTGGGGCCATAAACCTCCCCGTAGTGACCAGTGAGCACCTAGTCTCGTGAGCAGATTATGGTGGTATGGGACACTATATTCTAGCTGTCGGCCTACACTGATCAGGCGACGAGTCCTTTGTAGTGACCGCGAGCGTATTCTGAGTCTACGGGAGGCGACGACCCTTCAGTAGCAGTAGAGTACAGTAGGCCTGTATTGATAAGGTGATGGGGGAGCGGTGCAACGAGTGCGAGCAACAGCCCTGGCAGCCCTTGCAGCGACCTACAAAATATACATCGTATGAGATTACTAGGAGTGACGACCCTAGACAGGATCTGTGTTGGGATTGATATAAGGGAGGTACCTTAGTTTCCCAATCCTGCTGTTTGAATGGACTAATAACAACTTGGAAATCATATCACCATAACATTGCATGTGCCTGGAAGATGTGGAGCACTCTAGGAAGTGTGGCATGCCGCGGTCGTAAGATGTTACCGTATGAGGGAGATCGTCGGTGAGGGCATACATCACGTCATGTCATATTGCATTAACAACAGTATTAGGATTGTTTGATTTATTGCTTTACTATTATCGCATGATTGATTTGAGAACATGTTAATCCTTGTTCTATTATTCCACTGAGTTAGCTACTCACTCCCACGTTACGGGATGGTGTTTTCGGACACCCACCAGTCCCTTTTGTGATTGCAGATGATGGCGCGGCCTGTGAGGCGGAGCTGGACTTGATGATGAGGAGGAGGATTCCTCCTTTATGCGTGTTCTGATTGACAGGATTACAGGGAGGTTGATTAGATACATTGACACTTGTCATTTTATATTTTTAGCGCCCTCATGTATATTTATTTTGTTTACTTTTAAAGTATACATGTATGTGTATAACCTGATAATATATTCACACTCTGGAGACATACAACAGTTTATATATATTGTACATACTATTACAGTCTTCCGCTGGTTAATTTAACTGTCTCTGGAGTATGATATGTTGTTCTAGCTTAATCTCACTCATGTTTAATGCGTTATCATAGACAACATTCAATCATACGTATCTATGTTGCATAAATAACATTTTGGAACTCGGGAGTTGGGTTTTTGCTCGACCCTCCGATTTTCGGGATGTTACAGATGGTATCAGAGCGTGATTTGGATTAAACTGGGCCTGGGTTATGGTCACGCGACGCACGCTGTCGCTTTCTTTGACTTAGGTGGGTGCGAGAAGGGTCTAGAAACACTTCTAGGATCCCATATTCGCCAATAGGCGAAGTCTATTCATTTCGATCGCGGGATCGAGTCCGTAGCGCATCTAGGGTCACGTAAAGCAACCCGAATAGCTCTTAGGTTGTAGGTGAGTGGGGTGAGACATTCTTTGAACAATTCTAAACTCGTAAATGTGAATCCTTAGGCCGTGGGACAACCACGACCCCTGTATTCAATTGTCAGGGCTTAAAAACCCCGTTTCACCGAAAATCTTCGAAATTCTTCCTCTCACCACCCCAATCTTCAATTATTTCTTATCCATTTCATATTTGGCATCAATCCTAATGTGAAAATAACATAAAATCCTACTTTCACAAAATTTTATAGTGAATAGTAAAATTTCATAAAAAATGGCCATAAGGTCATTCTAAATTTACTTTCTTTAGCAAATAATGGGCTATATGGATGTACTTGATCCTTCTACCCCAAATTCATATGCTGCATGATAGGGTTTTGTATTCGGTATTGAAGATTGGCCCCGAAAAGTATCGAATGGATGTTAAAAATATTTTGGCCTCCCTAGGGCAATCTACAATGAACCAAAGTGTGAACCATACCTTTTTGGAATTCGTAGGGCAAGGGGAACCCATCCCATATGGCCTCAGTGGCCAATTTGCAACTTCACCGGCGATGCATCGCCGGTCAAACTCTTCGAATGGGTCTGATCTTTGGGCTGGAGGAGTTTGGGGGCTAGGGTAGTCCCCTGGTATGCGGTCCGTACCTTGAAACTCCCTAAAAGATGTACTTCCTTCACAAAAGTCCCCTTCCCTAGCCCCATTTTCATTTTCTTGCTGCCCTAACCCAAAACCGTGGTTCCAAACCACCCCTAGATCCATTCCCTGCCAAAAAACACCACCCTCCATCGTTCCTTTGAAGTTGGCAGCCCTCCCTCTTGAAGGTTTCGTCCGTTGGAGCTCCTAAAACCCCCAAATCGAGCTGAATTCGTGAGGTGCTCTATTCCCCTTTTTCATTTTCATTTCTTTCTGAAAATACGTCCTAGGGGAGCTTGAAGCATCCCTCTACAACGCCTAGATTTCGTTCTATCCATTTGGGCAACCATTTCCCTGCATTTCCTCCTCCTTCCATGGCTATTGTTAAGGCTGTTTCAGCCTTTTCCTCCCTTTCCATCGTCCTCTCTCTCATGTCCCTTTTATTTGATCCTCAGACTCGTGGAAACCTGCTTACCCATCCCATTTCTCCACGTTATTCGCTTGTTTGATTACTATTTTGAAATTTCTGTGTTTTGTGTTGTTAGGTAGAAAATGTGTTTGTGTTATGGTTTGAGCTTAATATAGCTAAAAATTGTTGAATGGAGTGCATGCCGTTCATTTTTTTTGTTAGGTATTGTCCCTAGATTGGGAGTATTATAAATCCCGGGATTCAGCCTACAAATTAAATTTTTATCCCACACCGCCCTCCAACTAAGCATGTCACACCCTATCCCAACCTGGGATTAGAAATACAGTTCCATTTAATACAACTAAACGCTGCTGGCCACATGGGCCGTTGGCGTTTTGACCCTAGAGTTAGCACTTCTAGATTAGAAGGGTATGACGATATAGGAAATCCAATTCTATTTAGATAATCTTGACTCTAAGCAACAGAACAATTCCCTGTAGTAGAAATGGTATGTAACCATGTGCCGTATAAACTTGGGCTTTGGATTATAACTACTGAGTTACAGACTAGGCTACTAGTTGTCTTAAGCAGTGTAAGGCCTATATATGCTAAGGGATAGTAGGTTAGATTTGGTTGGAATGGGACTTCCTTCCTTCGATAAATCCCCTTATGACTTATAGACTTCTGTTGTTACCCATAGGAAGGAACCATACACTCTCAGGGAACATTTATAACTCCCTCAGATTGAACTTAGAATGTACTAGCACACCCCTTAGAATTGCCTTCCCCAAGGACTTATTGCATTCGGGAATGCGGAATAAAGGAACTACATGTAAGCGACGTATTCGCGGTTTGAATCGACTTCTTAATCCTAGTGGTTACCAATAAATCCAATGCTCTGATCAAGCAGAGGATCGGCGTCGACTCGGATTAAGAACTGATACAACGCATTTTCTGTCCTGATTAGACAGAAGGTTCAACATATCCGGCTTAGACCCACTACACAACCTTTCTTCTGTGATGGCCCAACCACCTACAACCAAACAGGATCACATTGTCTTTGGGAAATGGCGAGGACTTAAAGCTAGTAGAGAATTAGACATCTTGCCACCAACTCATACCTACCCCTGAATTCAATCATAATAGAGATTAGGCTTATCTCTATGATCATAGGTACCAATGCCATAGGACGCGTCATTAGCAAGGAAAACCATATAGAGAAAGGCTGTTTCCATTTTAGGTTAAGGATAGCCCCTAAGTTGCGCCTCGTTCCGATATACGGATCGATGCTAAGATTCTTCAACCTTAAGTAAAACCAAGTTTTAAGGGGGGTAGAACGTATTGAGTCCAATCCAGTTAGGTTAGTCAACGCTACCGTTTGATCAGAGTGGCGCAGCGGAAGAGTGGTTGGCCTCTTTCCCACTGGCCCAAGATCGAAACCTTTGAGTTCGGATATACATACAATTAGGTTATTAAATAGGATTTGAACCTTCCTTAGAGAAAGTACTCCTTGCCCTTTGCCAATGTCGGGGACGACATTGTGTTTTAAGGGGGGTAGATTGTAACACCCTGGATTTTGGCCAATCTGGGACTTGACGTCCTTAAGCAATGGGTCAACTAAAACACCTGGAAAATCGCTCAGAACCCAATTTCATAGCCAAAGAAATCACGTAGGATTGATTCCTTTGAAAAATAAGTGTAAGTTAGCTAGCGCGACGCTGGAGTAGCTAGGAAACAGTCCCTGATCACTTTAAATACGTTCTACAAGACCCAAATCGAGTAGAACATATGACTCCATAATACTCTATAACCTCGGATCAAACTCTAAGCGGGTTTGTTCTCTGGACCACTTTGAATTCTTGTATTGGATTTAGACCGCGCGTCGAAAGTCCGTTACTTCCTATCTTAGACCGTTAGAACCGCCCAGCTGGACTTGACAATCATTTCGAAAATCAAGTCAAACCGATAATCACAGACTATTTCATTGAGCCCGGACTGAAGAGACCGCGAATAGGGACAGAATTGGAATTTCAAATTCAAATCTGGCACACGACTTGACACGTCAGTATTGAGCGTTCTGACCGTCAGAATTCATCCAGATTACACCCTCGGATCAGGAAAAATTTCTATTTATTATTATGAGACTTCCAGTCCTGATCTACGTGCGGTGACCGCTGAACTGAAACTGGTCCGCCACGTGCGATCTGCGAACCCTGCCGGACTGAAAACTTAATGTGTGCTAGATCTGGTACGCATGAGCTTAAGTTCGATCGCATTCGACCAGGGGACCACCAGAAAGCATCTTTTGGACCGAAACAGCCCCGAATTGGATAGGCACTAAGTGAACTTTGTTCCTGAGCCTATTTTGGGCGTTTTTGGGCTTATAAAAGGGGTTGAAACCCTCTCATATCTCTCCCATCTGAATTTGGAAAAAGCCTTAGATTGAGGGAGAGAAAAGGTGAGAGATTGTGAGAGAAGGTGGGAGAGATCTTCCTGCCACCTGTTGCTGCTGCTGTACGTGCTTAGGCAACGCACTCCGATCACTTTCCCGGCGATTCCTCCGCGTTTTCAGGTAAGAAAAACCCTAGAAAGTTGCTGATTTGATGTTTCTTCCGTTCCATAGCTTGATAGTTAGTAAATCTCGTAAAACAGGTTCTCTTATCGCTGTAGACGAAGCGTATACGCTCCGTTCGAATTTACTCATCCATAAGAGACAAGGTGCGGATTTTAGACGCTTTGATTGACTGTTTTCAAAGCTTTCAATATCGTTTAATAGTAGATTCTTGACGGCAACGCCGTTTGACATGTACAACATGCTGTCCGTTTCCTGTTTCGTAAACTAACGAAGAATATGAGATTTAGGGCATTTTAGTCATTTGTAGGAAGTATAGATTTCATTCATATTTTGCTGATGTGATTGACATGATATGTTGTCGCATTAGGATGTTAGGAATACGTGCATAATTAGTTTGGCGAAGAGATTCGCCTAAATGCGCACTTCGGGTCGACATACTATATGTAGACTTAAGTGTGTAGTGTATGTGTTTGTATAAATGCTTGTATTAGTATGTATTGAATTAAATGGTGTTATGAATTAGTTTGAGATTGATTTCTCAATTAATATGCTGGTGTGAATGGTTTCCTACATGTTAGCCATATGCATGATTTCATGATATGAATGAAATGCATGTGCTTGACGATTCGCTTAAGCTGTATGTTATAACATGTGCTTGATGATTTCCTTATGAGTTACTTTGAGATTGAATTCTCAATTAATATGTTGATGGAGAGGATTTCCTATATGTTGGCGACATGCTTAATTTCATTATATGTGTGAAGGACATGTGTCGATGATTTGCTTAAGTTGTATGTAATAACATGTGTTAACATGCTCTCATGGTTGTATTTCATTTCCATTACCCTTACACAACTGCTGATGTGATTCTATGATTGTTTGGGACTATGCCTAGTCCAGGCAGTCGGTAACCGAGCGAATTCGTGGTTAGCTTATCTTCGCCACGAACGACGCGTCGATGAACGCGAGTCGTGTTTGGAGTTGACAGCAGTGGTTAGGCCACACGAAGTGTTTTACGCACTTCATGTCGTTCGACTTGAGATGCGATCGCGCTAGTCGAGCCCGTCAAGTAACCCGACTGGACGATGTCTGTTCACCTTGTATGAGTCATAACTGCTTGAACCTAGGGTACTGAACTTACCATTGTAAACCCTGTTAACCATGGTACCTTGATCCATAAAGACTCATGAGCCGGGCATGGTGGTATGGGACACCGTGGTCGAGCTGTCGGCCTACACTGGGGCCATAAACCTCCCCGTAGTGACCAGTGAGCACCTAGTCTCGTGAGCAGATTATGGTGGTATGGGACACTATATTCTAGCTGTCGGCCTACACTGATCAGGCGACGAGTCCTTTGTAGTTACCGCGAGCGTATTCTGAGTCTACGGGAGGCGACGACCCTTCAGTAGCAGTAGAGTACAGTAGGCCTGTATTGATAAGGTGATGGGGGAGCGGTGCAACGAGTGCGAGCAACAGCCCTTGCAGCGACCTACAAAATATACATCGTATGAGATTACTAGGAGTGACGACCCTAGACAGGATCTGTGTTGGGATTGATATAAGGGAGGTACCTTAGTTTTCCAATCCTGCTGTTTGAATGGACTAATAACAACTTGGAAATCATATCACCATAACATTGCATGTGCCTGGAAGATGTGGAGCACTCTAGGGAGTGTGGCATGCCGCGGTCGTAAGATGTTGCCGTATGAGGGAGATCGTCGGTGAGGGCATACATCACGTCATGTCATATTGCATTAACAACAGTATTAGGATTGTTTGATTTATTGCTTTACTATTATCGCATGATTGATTTGAGAACATGTTAATCCTTGTTCTATTATTCCACTGAGTTAGCTACTCACTCCCACGTTACGGGATGGTGTTTCCGGACACCCACCAGTCCCTTTTGTGATTGCAGATGATGGCGCGGCCTGTGAGGCGGAGCTGGACTTGATGATGAGGAGGAGGATTCCTCCTTTATGCGTGTTCTGATTGACAGGATTACAGGGAGGTTGATTAGATACATTGACACTTGTCATTTTATATTTTTAGCGCCCTCATGTACATTTATTTTGTTTTCTTTTGAAGTATACATGTATGTGTATAACCTGATAATATATTCACACTCTGGAGACATACAACAGTTTATATATATTATACATACTATTACAGTCTTCCGCTGGTTAATTTAACTGTCTCTGGAGTATGATATGTTGTTCTAGCTTAATCTCACTCATGTTTAATGCGTTATCATAGACAACATTCAATCATACGTATCTATGTTGCATAAATAACATTTTGGAACTCGGGAGTTGGATTTTTGCTCGACCCCCCGATTTTCGGGATGTTACAGATGGTATCAGAGCGTGATTTGGATTAAACTGGGCCTGGGTTATGGTCACGCGACGCACGCTGTCGCTTTCTTTGACTTAGGTGGGTGCGAGAAGGGTTTAGAAACACTTCTAGGATCCCATATTCGCCAATAGGCGAAGTCTATTCATTTCGATCGCGGGATCGAGTCCGTAGCGCATCTAGGGTCACGTAAAGCAACCCGAATAGCTCTTAGGTTGTAGGTGAGTGGGGTGAGACATTCTTTGAACAATTCTAAACTCGTAAATGTGAATCCTTAGGCCGTGGGACAACCACGACCCCTGTATTCAATTGTCAGGGCTTAAAAACCCCGTTTCACCGAAAATCTTCGAAATTCTTCCTCTCACCACCCCAATCTTCAATTATTTCTTATCCATTTCATATTAGGCATCAATCCTAATGTGAAAATAACATAAAATCCTACTTTCACAAAATTTTATAGTGAATAGTAAAATTTCATAAAAAATGGCCATAAGGTCATTCTAACTTTACTTTCTTTAGCAAATAATGGGCTATATGGATGTACTTGATCCTTCTACCCCAAATTCATATGCTGCATGATAGGGTTTTGTATTCGGTATTGAAGATTGGCCCCGAAAAGTATCGAATGGATGTTTAAAATATTTTGGCCTCCCTAGGGCAATCTACAATGAACCAAAGTGTGAACCATACCTTTTTGGAATTCGTAGGGCAAGGGGAACCCATCCCATATGGCCTCAGTGGCCAATTTGCAACTTCACCGGCGATGCCATCGCCGATTCGGCGATGCATCGCCGGTCAAACTCTTCGAATGGGTCTGATCTTTGGGCTGGAGGAGTTTGGGGGCTAGGGTAGTCCCCTGGTATGCGGTCCGTACCTTGAAACTCCCTAAAAGATGTACTTCCTTCACAAAAGTCCCCTTCCCTAGCCCCATTTTCATTTTCTTGCTGCCCTAACCCAAAACCGTGGTTCCAAACCACCCCTAGATCCATTCCCTGCCAAAAAAGACCACCCTCCATCGTTCCTTTGAAGTTGGCAGCCCTCCCTCTTGAAGGTTTCGTCCGTTGGAGCTCCTAAAACCCCCAAATCGAGCTGAATTCGTGAGGTGCTCTATTCCCCTTTTTCATTTTCATTTCTTTCTGAAAATACGTCCTAGGGGAGCTTGAAGCATCCCTCTACAACGCCTAGATTTCGTTCTATCCATTTGGGCAACCATTTCCCTGCATTTCCTCCTCCTTCCATGGCTATTGTTAAGGCTGTTTCAGCCTTTTCCTCCCTTTCCATCGTCCTCTCTCTCATGTCCCTTTTATTTGATCCTCAGACTCGTGGAAACCTGCTTACCCATCCCATTTCTCCACGTTATTCGCTTGTTTGATTACTATTTTGAAATTTCTGTGTTTTGTGTTGTTAGGTAGAAAATGTGTTTGTGTTATGGTTTGAGCTTAATATCGCTAAAAATTGTTGAATGGAGTGCATGCCGTTCATTTTTTTTGTTAGGTATTGTCCCTAGATTGGGAGTATTATAACTCCCGGGATTCAGCCTACAAATTAAATTTTTATCCCACACCGCCCTCCAACTAAGCATGTCACACCCTATCCCAACCTGGGATTAGAAATACAGTTCCATTTAATACAACTAAACGCTGCTGGCCACATGGGCCGTTGGCGTTTTGGCCCTAGAGTTAGCACTTCTAGATTAGAAGGGTATGACGATATAGGAAATCCAATTCTATTTAGATAATCTTGACTCTAAGCAACAGAACAATTCCTTGTAGTAGAAATGGTATGTAACCATGTGCCGTATAAACTTGGGCTTTGGATTATAACTACTGAGTTACAGACTAGGCTACTAGTTGTCTTAAGCAGTGTAAGGCCTATATATGCTAAGGGATAGTAGGTTAGATTTGGTTGGAATGGGACTTCCTTCCTTCGATAAATCCCCTTATGACTTATAGACTTCTGTTGTTACCCATAGGAAGGAACCATACACTCTCAGGGAACATTTATAACTCCCTCAGATTGAACTTAGAATGTACTAGCACACCCCTTAGAATTGCCTTCCCCAAGGACTTATTGCATTCGGGAATGCGGAATAAAGGAACTACATGTAAGCGATGTATTCGCGGTTTGAATCGACTTCTTAATCCTAGTGGTTACCAATAAATCCAATGCTCTGATCAAGCAGAGGATCGGCGTCGACTCGGATTAAGAACTGATACAACGCATTTTCTGTCCTGATTAGACAGAAGGTTCAACGTATCCGGCTTAGACCCACTACACAACCTTTCTTCTGTGATGGCCCAACCACCTACAACCAAACAGGATCACATTGTCTTTGGGAAATGGCGAGGACTTAAAGCTAGTAGAGAATTAGACATCTTGCCACCAACTCATACCTACCCCTGAATTCAATCATAATAGAGATTAGGCTCATCTCTATGATCATAGGTACCAATGCCATAGGACGCGTCATTAGCAAGGAAAACCATATAGAGAAAGGCTGTTTCCATTTTAGGTTAAGGATAGCCCCTAAGTTGCGCCTCGTTCCGATATACGGATCGATGCTAAGATTCTTCAACCTTAAGTAAAACCAAGTTTTAAGGGGGGTAGAACGTATTGAGTCCAATCCAGTTAGGTTAGTCAACGCTACCGTTTGATCAGAGTGGCGCAGCGGAAGAGTGGTTGGCCTCTTTCCCACTGGCCCAAGATCGAAACCTTTGAGTTCGAATATACATACAATTAGGTTATTAAATAGGATTTGAACCTTCCTTAGAGAAAGTACTCCTTGCCCTTTGCCAATGTCGGGGACGACATTGTGTTTTAAGGGGGGTAGATTGTAACACCCTGGATTTTGGCCAATCTGGGACTTGACGTCCTTAAGCAATGGGTCAACTAAAACACCTGGAAAATCGCTCAGAACCCAATTTCATAGCCAAAGAAATCACGTAGGATTGATTCCTTTGAAAAATAAGTGTAAGTTAGCTAGCGCGACGCTGGAGTAGCTAGGAAACAGTCCCTGATCACTTTAAATACGTTCTACAAGACCCAAATCGAGTAGAACATATGACTCCATAATACTCTATAACCTCGGATCAAACTCTAAGCGGGTTTGTTCTCTGGACCACTTTGAATTCTTGTATTGGATTTAGACCGCGCGTCGAAAGTCCGTTACTTCCTATCTTAGACCGTTAGAACCGCCCAGCTGGACTTGACAATCATTTCGAAAATCAAGTCAAACCGATAATCACAGACTATTTCATTGAGCCCGGACTGAAGAGACCGCGAATAGGGACAGAATTGGAATTTCAAATTCAAATCTGGCACACGACTTGACACGTCAGTATTGAGCGTTCTGACCGTCAGAATTCATCCAGATTACACCCTCGGATCAGGAAAAATTTCTATTTATTATTATGAGACTTCCAGTCCTGATCTACGTGCGGTGACCGCTGAACTGAAACTGGTCCGCCACGTGCGATCTGCGAACCCTGCCGGACTGAAAACTTAATGTGTGCTAGATCTGGTACGCATGAGCTTAAGTTCGATCGCATTCGACCAGGGGACCACCAGAAAGCATCTTTTGGACCGAAACAGCCCCGAATTGGATAGGCACTAAGTGAACTTTGTTCCTGAGCCTATTTTGGGCGTTTTTGGGCTTATAAAAGGGGTTGAAACCCTCTCATATCTCTCCCATCTGAATTTGGAAAAAGCCTTAGATTGAGGGAGAGAAAAGGTGAGAGATTGTGAGAGAAGGTGGGAGAGATCTTCCTGCCACCTGTTGCTGCTGCTGTACGTGCTTAGGCAACGCACTCCGATCACTTTCCCGGCGATTCCTCCGCGTTTTCAGGTAAGAAAAACCCTAGAAAGTTGCTGATTTGATGTTTCTTCCGTTCCATAGCTTGATAGTTAGTAAATCTCGTAAAACAGGTTCTCTTATCGCTGTAGACGAAGCGTATACGCTCCGTTCGAATTTACTCATCCATAAGAGACAAGGTGCGGATTTTAGACGCTTTGATTGACTGTTTTCAAAGCTTTCAATATCGTTTAATAGTAGATTCTTGACGGCAACGCCGTTTGACATGTACAACATGCTGTCCGTTTCCTGTTTCGTAAACTAACGAAGAATATGAGATTTAGGGCATTTTAGTCATTTGTAGGAAGTATAGATTTCATTCATATTTTGCTGATGTGATTGACATGATATGTTGTCGCATTAGGATGTTAGGAATACGTGCATAATTAGTTTGGCGAAGAGATTCGCCTAAATGCGCACTTCGGGTCGACATACTATATGTAGACTTAAGTGTGTAGTGTATGTGTTTGTATAAATGCTTGTATTAGTATGTATTGAATTAAATGGTGTTATGAATTAGTTTGAGATTGATTTCTCAATTAATATGCTGGTGTGAATGGTTTCCTACATGTTAGCCATATGCATGATTTCATGATATGAATGAAATGCATGTGCTTGACGATTCGCTTAAGCTGTATGTTATAACATGTGCTTGATGATTTCCTTATGAGTTACTTTGAGATTGAATTCTCAATTAATATGTTGATGGAGAGGATTTCCTATATGTTGGCGACATGCTTAATTTCATTATATGTGTGAAGGACATGTGTCGATGATTTGCTTAAGTTGTATGTAATAACATGTGTTAACATGCTCTCATGGTTGTATTTCATTTCCATTACCCTTACACAACTGCTGATGTGATTCTATGATTGTTTGGGACTATGCCTAGTCCAGGCAGTCGGTAACCGAGCGAATTCGTGGTTAGCTTATCTTCGCCACGAACGACGCGTCGATGAACGCGAGTCGTGTTTGGAGTTGACAGCAGTGGTTAGGCCACACGAAGTGTTTTACGCACTTCATGTCGTTCGACTTGAGATGCGATCGCGCTAGTCGAGCCCGTCAAGTAACCCGACTGGACGATGTCTGTTCACCTTGTATGAGTCATAACTGCTTGAACCTAGGGTACTGAACTTACCATTGTAAACCCTGTTAACCATGGTACCTTGATCCATAAAGACTCATGAGCCGGGCATGGTGGTATGGGACACCGTGGTCGAGCTGTCGGCCTACACTGGGGCCATAAACCTCCCCGTAGTGACCAGTGAGCACCTAGTCTCGTGAGCAGATTATGGTGGTATGGGACACTATATTCTAGCTGTCGGCCTACACTGATCAGGCGACGAGTCCTTTGTAGTGACCGCGAGCGTATTCTGAGTCTACGGGAGGCGACGACCCTTCAGTAGCAGTAGAGTACAGTAGGCCTGTATTGATAAGGTGATGGGGGAGCGGTGCAACGAGTGCGAGCAACAGCCCTTGCAGCGACCTACAAAATATACATCGTATGAGATTACTAGGAGTGACGACCCTAGACAGGATCTGTGTTGGGATTGATATAAGGGAGGTACCTTAGTTTTCCAATCCTGCTGTTTGAATGGACTAATAACAACTTGAAAATCATATCACCATAACATTGCATGTGCCTGGAAGATGTGGAGCACTCTAGGGAGTGTGGCATGCCGCGGTCGTAAGATGTTGCCGTATGAGGGAGATCGTCGGTGAGGGCATACATCACGTCATGTCATATTGCATTAACAACAGTATTAGGATTGTTTGATTTATTGCTTTACTATTATCGCATGATTGATTTGAGAACATGTTAATCCTTGCTCTATTATTCCACTGAGTTAGCTACTCACTCCCACGTTACGGGATGGTGTTTCCGGACACCCACCAGTCCCTTTTGTGATTGCAGATGATGGCGCGGCCTGTGAGGCGGAGCTGGACTTGATGATGAGGAGGAGGATTCCTCCTTTATGCGTGTTCTGATTGACGGGATTACAGGGAGGTTGATTAGATACATTGACACTTGTCATTTTATATTTTTAGCGCCCTCATGTATATTTATTTTATTTGCTTTTGAAGTATACATGTATGTGTATAACCTGATAATATATTCACACTCTGGAGACATACAACAGTGTATATATATTATACATACTATTACAGTCTTCCGCTGGTTAATTTAACTGTCTCTGGAGTATGATATGTTGTTCTAGCTTAATCTCACTCATGTTTAATGCGTTATCATAGACAACATTCAATCATACATATCTATGTTGCATAAATAACATTTTGGAACTCGGGAGTTGAATTTTTGCTCGACCTCCCGATTTTCGGGATGTTACATCCAATTAGATAGGATAGGACTCCAATTCCAATTGTATCTCTTGAATTAAAGTGAGGTAGCATCCTGATAGCTACAAGTGGATCCTTGGCACCTTAGTTCCCACCTTTCAATTGATAGTTTTAATCAACATTATTCACAATTACTCTCTTTTGTTTTACATTTATATTTAGATCTTCTTCTATCTCTAGTTTTAATTACTTTCAGAATATGAATAAGTTTAGTCCCTGTGGATTCGATGTCATGCTCCAAACCCGGAAATCGGATTCACAAGAATCCCGATCGCCAAATCTGGTGCTGATAGCCTCCGTAGTACCCCATTCTCTGCTCCTAGCATCCATACGGCAGATTCCGATCCTGAGATCCTACAAGGAGGATTTTCCAACGTTCATTTAACTCATAATAAGCATAACCACAAGTATACCCA
Source organism: Magnolia kwangsiensis (assembly GCA_037074715.1). NCBI lineage: Eukaryota > Viridiplantae > Streptophyta > Magnoliopsida > Magnoliales > Magnoliaceae > Magnolia > Magnolia kwangsiensis. The sequence continues at coordinate 80,104,425 of CM073589.1, read as the reverse complement.
AATCACAAAGGCAACATTATCATCACATATCCACTAATATAAACATTTGAATATAATGCTGAAAGCGAAATACATATGTCAAAAAAATCAAAGCTCCAAATAACCGTTGCTCGCTCCATGCTCAACGTTGCTGCAACCTAACGCCATTTGCATGCATCTATCGTGCATAAGCTTATAGAAAGCTTAGTGGGTGGTGAAAGTGTATGCACAAGGTAAGTGTCAAGTAAGCAATATCAGAGTAAGCGAAAAATACTCATAAGCCCATAAATTATATAATGTCAGAGTACAATATCAGAAATACTGGTAAGATTATAAATCATACGATATCAGGATAAGCAGAAATATACTGGTAAGTCCATGAGTGCTATCAGCCGTACCAAGGTTATGCGATGCAAGACATAATAAGAGAATAACAGATGCTGAGGATGCAATGCAATATGCAAATCCTGACGACCACGAATACCATCAATCTCATCAAGGCCATATAAGTACAAAAACATAGTAACCCAAAATGCTAAGTACTGCGGATGCAATGTGATATGCGGTGCGAATGGAATGACCATACTGGAATGTGAAGTTGGGATGATAGTACGAAGTATCACAGGCTATGAGGTCCATCACAAGGGACTTCTATCCAAATCAGTCCCATACCTAAATTTGGATAGTCAGACACAATGTGATAAACTCCTGATCTCAGGTTAGTTGCGCGCCCAACCGAAATCCTAGCTATGCGAAGGTACACATAACAATAGATACACACCACCAGCCCGAGTGGATAGTGAATGAATGAATGAATGGATATGCAATTCCTGTTCAATAAGTTCACAAATTAGTACGGTTATTCTCTGGGATCATCACCGGGGTCTATTACACTACGCCAGCTTGCCGCACCTATCCAAGCGCACAACTGGGTAAGTGGAAGAGACCTCACTATCCGCCTGCTAATATCGAGCCCGGCTCGTTGATAACGGACCCATTCCTCAAGCTGGTCAAACTCAACCTAGACATTGCCCCCTCACTCAGGCGGGTAAGGTCACACCCCCTCCCAACCGACCACGATACGGTGGGAGACGAGGCCTTCTGGATACGACCCTCATGCACTCATATATCCACTCGATCTCGACGTTGGGGCGTCTCCTGGCCACGGAGGTTTAGGAATTTTCACCTAGGGACATCTATGGCACCCGTATGCTAGAACCAAATATTTTTGGTGTCCCCTCTAGCCATCCACGATATACCTATGGAGGTTACGACCCTGATATCGCTAGGGCGTACAGTAATCACAGCACATAATGCAAGATGCATGAGTCATACAATCCAGTCATGCATCAATCCTGCGCATACCATGTGCTCATGTGAGATAACCTCCACCTATTAGGGAGTCTCATAACAATACGCTCAATGACATATGCAATGATCAACCACATCTCATAATAAACATGCAGATGATGCGTATGGGCATGTATCATGATGTTATGCTGTCACATACTCATAATCGGTATCAACGTTCGACCTTGATAATGTGGACATTTAACCAACATTGCCCCCAAGGAATGACCCACGTAGAGCCAAACATATAATGGGCCCGCGGCCCCACATAAAGGTCTAGTGGGCCTTACTCAAGGGCCACATATACACAACAGGTGAGCCTCAAATACATGACATGTGGGCCCTACACATGGGTCTTGATTACCTCAAATGGGTCGTGCATCATCGACCTAATACATATCACAATGGGCCTTGCTAAATGGGACGGAAATATATCACAATGGGCCTCTTTATATGGGTAAGGAATACATCAGAATGGGCCTTGCCAAATGGGACAGGAATATATCACAATGGGCCACGTCCCATGGGCCTCAAATATATCACAATGGGCCTCTACTCATGAGCTCTAAGTACATCACAATGAACCTCAACCCACGGGCCCTAATACATCACAATGGGCCTCAACCCATGGGCCCCAAATACATTACATCAGGCCTCATCAAATGGGCCCCGAATACATCAAATAGGTCGTAACCTATAAGCCTCAATATACACCAAGTGAGTCGTATCACATGGGCCTCAACAATGGCCTCGACAATCAGAGTCGGCGTCAACAATCGAAATCGGCCGAACAAGGCTAATACAATCAAGTGGGCCTCATACCTGGGCCTTATAGGACATTCCACACACTCCCGAAAGTGGATGGATGACGTGTATAGGTATCACATACTACAGGTGGAAACCGGCTGAACGTCCAGCCCAATACTTCCTGCAGTGTGGATCAACTGAGCTTAGATCTGCCTCATCCTCGGGCCCGTGTCCCAAATTGCTATCGAAAATTGGACAGACGGTCTAGATTCAAAACATCTACATAGCGGACCATCCGAGAGGTGGGCCGATCCACACATCACCCATTAGGTGGCCCGACAACTAGTTAAAACAGTACATGGGCTTATCGTGATGGACAGCGTGGATATAACCAATACATACATCTATGTGGGCCTCGTAGATGGGTCACAAGTATATCAAAATGGGCCTGACGAATGGGTCATAAAATACATCAAGGTGGACCCCTCATGACAAAGGGCCCATGGCCCTAAAATAATGAGTGGGCCGGGCGTGCAATACATACATCATAATGGGCCTCATAGGGGCAGCCCATGGCCAAAAAAATGGTAAACGGTGTGTACATAACACCTACATCATGCTGGGCCTAACACTCAACAGGTGGGCCCTACACATGGGCCTCGGAATACAAGGTAGGTGGGTCCTATCACACGGGCCTTGCCCATGGGCCTCGAACACATCATATAGTAGGCCACAACCCATGGGCTTCAAACACTCAATAGGTGGGCCCTACACATGGGCCTAATATATATCACAGGTAGGCCCTGCACATGGGCCTTATACACAACGAGTTAGGCCTATCAATGGGCCCTAAGGAGAGTGACAATGCGGACATTTAACCGACATCATCCTGACAATGTGGGCATCTAACCATCATTGCTCCCAAGGCTCGGTTCGCCTTAAATATCAATAAATCATGGTGGAATTACACATTGCAATGTGCCTTAAGAACATCCCATTGTGCCTCAAATACATCAAATGGGCCGTATCTCATGGGCCTTATATTCATCAAGTGGGCCACCTCAATGAGCCTCACCAATGGGCCTTAGGTACTTTGCAATGGGCCATCACCCATGGGCCTTAGAATGCATTAAAATGAGCCCAATCACATGAGCTTTATGTGTATTAAATGGGTCTAATCACATAAGTCTTATATATATCAAAGTGGGCCTCAACAATGGGCCACAAATATATCAAATGGGCCTCATAACATGGTCCTAGATATATCAAGGTAGGCCCCAACAACGGGCATATAAACACATCAAGATGGCCTACATGCATGGGCCCATATATACAAAAGTGAGCCTCAACATTGGGCCTATATACATGTCAAGATGGGCCTAAATACATAAGCCCATATATATCAGAGTGAGCCTCAATAATGGGCCTAAAAATACATCAAGATGGGCCTAAATACATGGGCCCATAATTACCAAAGTGAGCCTCATGTGAGGCCCGCCATAATGTTTATTTTCCTATCCAATCTTTTGATAAGGTCACATGAATAGGGGGCCCACCAAAATATCTATTTTTCAGCCAACCTATTGATATGGTCACATGGACCAAGGGGCCCACTGTAACGTTTTATTTTCCAGCCAACTTATTGATGAGGTCACCCGGATAGGGGACCCACCATAATATTTATTTATCATTCAACCTGTACATAAGGTCACGTGGACTAGGGGGCTCACGGTGATGTTTTTAACAGTGGGGTTCATTCAACATTGTTACCAGTAACGTGGGCCAGCACACATCACAGTGGGGCCATGCACGCACCTCACGATGGGGCCATCAGATGGGCCCACTGGCCAGCGTCAAAGAGACGCTGGCGTCTCTGCACCTCTGGTAGCAATGTGCTACTGCCTCTTATATATTTTTATTTTTTTATTTATTATTTTAAAAACCGTTTTCTTACGGTTTTCACAGGTAGGACCCGCCTTAGGAAAATTCAACCCATTCATTATGTGTGTCCCACCAATTTAATGGTCCAAACCGAGTTCCAGGTGGGTCTAAGTTGCATGTGGACCCTAGCATTTGATTCCATGTTGTCACGCCCCAAACTCGGAAACCGGACTCACAAAATTCTCGATCGCCGAATTCGACTCCGACAGTCTCCGTAGTACCCCATTCTCTGCTCCCGACACCCATATACCAGGTTCCGATCCTGTGATGCTACAAGGAGGATTTCTAATATCCATTTGATTCGTAATGAGCATAACATAAGCATAACCCACGAACAATAACCACAAGAACACCATCACAAAATCCACTATGATCAAAAACTTTAGGTACAATGCATAGGAAAGGGAAATACAAGATAATGACAATAACAAAAAAAACTCCAGAAGCTCGGCTACACACTCTAAAGGTGGCGAGACTAAGGCTGCGTCCTGGCGTCACCTGCACGCATCAATCGTGCATAAGCTTATAGAAAGCTTAGAGGGTGGTGTGAGTGTGTGTGCAATAAGAGCGTGCTCAGAATGCAAGGTCAGAAAAATACAGAATCATGTTGAAGAATACATGAATGCAATCAGCCGTACCAAGACTATGCGGTACAAGATATGAATATTATCGGTCATGTCAAGACCATGCGATGCAAGATGCAACTCAAGCATGTCAATCCTCATCATATATCAGTACAGTTCTCATTCAGGATAATCACCGGGGTTTAGTACACTCCAAATGGCACTACTGCTCTCCAAGCCACACAGTCCAAGTGAGAGTAAGAAACCTCACTATTCGCCTGGCTAATAGTCTGTCAATGCTTATCCGGTCTGTCGATAGCGGACCCATTCACGAGCTGGTCAAACTCAGCCTATTATTTCCCCCTACCCTCGGGCGAGTAAGGCCACACCCCTTTCCAACCGACCACGACACAGTGAGAGAAGCGGCCTCCTGGTATTCGGACCTCTTGCGCTCATATATCCACTCGGTCTCGACGTTGGAGTCATCCTATGGTACCATCGGGTTTAGAGATTTTCACCCAGAGACATCTATAGTGCCCGTATGCTAGAACCAAATATTTTTTGTATCCAATCCAGCCACCCACAATGTGTCTGTAGAGGCTATGGCCCTGATGTCACTAAGACATACAATAATCATAATCACACAAATACAAGTGCATGAATCACTCTGCCATACATGCAACAATCCTGCATGTACCATGCGCTCATGTAGGACAACTCCGCCTATCAGGGGGCCCATAAACACTCTGCTCGAAGGCACATGTTATGATCAGTCACTTCTCATATCAGGCATACATATGATGTGTATGATAATGAACAATGGATCTATACTAAACATGTATATAGAGATGGGCTCTGTGTATAACGGAGATGGGCCTAGACGGCCTACTTACTATAAGTATGGCCTATTAGTGTGTCTTAGGGAGAGTGACAATGCGGACATTTAACCGACGTCATCCTTACAATGTGGGCATCTAACCATCATTGTTCCCAAGGCATTACTTGCTATAAATATCATTACATGCCATGGAGGGATCACACATAGCAATGGATCTAGTTGCACTCAATTAGGCCTTAAGTACATCAATTGGGCCGTGTCATATGGGCCTTACATTCATCAAGTGGATCACCTCAATGAGTCTCACCAATGGGCCTTAGGTACTTTGCAATGGGTCATAACCCATGGGCCTTGCTTACATCATAATGGCATCACGATATGGGCCTTATATATATTAAGGTGGGCCTCAACAACGGGCCATAAATACCTCAAGATGGGCCTCTCAAATGGGCCCATATATATATATATATATATATATATATATATATATATATATATATATATATATATATATATATATATATATATATATATATATATATATATCGAAGTGGGCCTCAACAATGGGCCTATAAACACATCATGATAGGCCTAAACACATGAGCCTATATATATCAAAGTGAGCTTCGACAACGGGCCACAAATGCATTAAGATGAACCTAATCATATGTCAAGATGGGCCTAAATACGTCAGCCTATATATACCGAAGTGGGCCTCATGTGAGGCTCGCCATAATGTTTATTTTCCTATCCAATCTGTTGATAAGGCTACATAAATAGGGGGCTCACCATAATATTTATTTTCCATCCAGCTCATTGATTGGGGCATGGAGGGCTCACCATAATATTTATTTTCCATCCAGCTCATTGATTGGGGCATGGAGGGCCCACCATAATATTTATTTATCATCCAACCTGTACATAAGGTCACGTGGACCAGGGTAGGGCCCACTGTAATATTTATTTGCCACTCAATCTATTTATAAGGTCACGTGGACCTTAGACCCACTGTGATATTTATTTGCCACCCCATCTGTTCATATGGTCACGTGGACTAGGGACCCACTGTGAGGTGGTTCACAAGTCCAGCCCACCCAACCGTTCATTGGGTTGGACGGTCAAGGGCCCACCAAAATGTGGTTCACCAATCCAGACCAGCCATTATGTGAGTCCCACCTGGCTGAGGGTTCAGACCAAGTTTCAACCACATCCAAAATTCAGGTAGGCCCCACCAAGTGCTTTTATATGATTTAGGCATGTCTTCACATGATTTAAATGGTATGGCCCACCTGAGTTTCGTTTATGGCTAATTTTTTAGAACACCCCATAGATAAAGGGGACCCATCAAATGTATGGTGTTGATGCTCGAAATGCATCACGTGGGGCCCACAATTTTTGACCCGTAGGTCAGCCCAGACCGGCCACCCGCCCAGCGCAGGTGTTGCCTGCGGCGCCTGCAGCAGCAGACGCTGCTGCCTCTCCTTTTTTTTTTTAAAACATGAATTTCCATGGTTTTTGGTAGGTGGGGCCCGCCTTGGACAAATCCGAACCAACCAATCACTCCAACGGTTCAAGACAAGCCAAAAGAGTCCAATATACGGTATGATCTGGCGAGAAAAAGAGATCAAGGTGTGTTTTAATGGAAAACAACATTATTTCCTATGGTATGGCCCGCCAGAGAATGGGATCGGCTTCATTTCTTAGTTCAATGGCTAAAATGAGCCGGGAAACGTAATGGACGGCTCGGATTATGTACATACACCAAAGTGGGGCCCACATGAGTGGTCCACCCTAAATACTAATTTAAATAATATTTTATTTTATTTTGTTATCCACCAGTGTAAGCCCAAGCCAGCACACGCATTCCATAATATGCGTCCAGCGTCCCTGGACGCTGGACGGCATGGATAGTCATGATATCATGGTGGGCCCCACACATACGTGGCCCACCATATACCTATATATATATGTATATATATAATATAATGTTAATATAATATAATATATATTACATATCATTTCACCTAAAATGTGGTGGGCCACACCGTTTGATGGATGGAATAGGTTTATCAAGAATTGGTGGGGCCCACTTCATTTTAGGGGAAGGATAAAGAGAGAGAAAGAGAGAGAGAGAACAAGAGAGAGACGGTGATGGAGAGGAGGGACCCCGCCACTATGGGCCCTCCATGATACAACACATACATCAAGTGAGTCCCACAATAAGTGGACCCTTAAAATTAAAAATGAACGATGGATCACCCACCTCTTGCACTCCTCCTTGCTCCTTAAGGCTTGTATACACCTATGCACAACGTTCAATGGTGGCGATGGAGTTTTGATGGTGAGGATGAGAGATGAGAGGGTGGACCACACTTGGGGTTTGGGAGGGGGAAAGCTTGGACGTGGGATGTTGCTTGGGAGAGATTTTTGAGAAATGAGGGAGAGAGAGAAGTGATGGGATGATAAGGATAGGTGAGGTGTGATGGGTGATGTGTTGTAAGAAAAGGTATGGGTTGGGTTGAAAATGAGGTAAAGAAGGATGGTGAGAGGAGAGAGAGAGTTGACTTTTGAAAAGGGAAGGGATGGATTGTTATACTTGGGTATGGTTTGTACTTGACTTGTACTTGACATTAGTGATTGATTGATTGATGGGACATCTTGTAGAGATTCTCTCATAATTCTCACCACGCGGTGTTTTCTTCAAATTGAACCCGAGCCTACATCTTCTATCCTGGGTATCGGGTCGGTGCGTGAATCGCAGTGTTAGAACCGCGACGACTGCGCGGTCGCTAAGGTATATGTTTCGATTTTAGCCGACTTTGGCAGACAGGTCTCGGCTTAGGATCGCGCGTAAATATTAGAAACGGGTCGAGGATTGCCGAGTTTCGACCGGAAGGACCGCAGAGGCCAACAGAACTGTATGGTCTAGGATACAGGTCTTACACATGTGGTTTGGCATACCATCACATGAATGATGATGGTGTGGGCCATCCGAGAACTTTTTATGGCTAATTTTTGGAGCCAACGCATCATTAAAGGGGACCTATTAAATGAACGGCATGGATATAGAACATACATCATGGTAGGGTCCACAACTAGAGCCAATGGGGCCACCCTTTTTTTAACGTTGGACGTCCAGACTCTGGACGTCAACGCAGTAACTGTATTTTATTTTATTTTTCCTAGGTGGGACCCACATTAACCGGATCTACCCCGTCCATTGAAGGTGTCCCACAAAATTAGGGGTCCAAAACAAGTTTCAGATGGGTCCAAGCTTCTTGTGAACTCCAGCAATCATTTTCCCAAGTTTTAAAGGAAAATACTAGCATTCTTAATGCCACGGCCTGCCAAATAATTGGATCGGTCTCATTTTTCGGCTCAATGCCTAAAATGATGTAAGGGTTGGGATGGATGGCTTAGATCATGCATAAATATCAAGGTGGGGCCTACTTGAACCCCATTTCCAAACCCACTAAGGGTAGCTTGTTAGTACATCCATGTCAGTTCACAAATATCATGGTGGGTCCCACGTGGACGTGGCCTACCATGTTATATATATAATATAATATAATATAATATAATATATAATATATAATATATTATATATATATATATATGTGTGTGTGTGTGTGTGTGTGTGTGTGTGTGGAATATAGGATCTCCTAAATGTGGTGGGCCACCCCCATCTAATGGATGTAATAGGTAATTTGGTAGGGCCCACTACATTCTAGGATGAGAAAAAGAGAAAGAAAAAGAAATCCACGGTGCAATAGAGGGACCCCGCCACTATGGGCCCTCATTGATACATCACATACATCACAACGGGTCCCACCAACAAGTGGGCCCTCAAATCATTAAATCAACGGTAAAAACTCAAAGATCACCCACCTCTAGACCTTCCTCCTTGCTCCCTTAGCTCCTTGCCTTCAACTTTGATGGAGGTTGATGGAGTTTTGATGGTGTAGATGAGAGATGAGAGGGTGGGGAAAGTGGGCCACACTTGTTGCTCTTGGAATGCTTGGGAAGGCTTGGACGTATGGAGCTTGGGAGAGTGTTTGAGAGTGAATGAGAGAGAGAGAGGGAAGTGATGGGTGAAAGGTGATGGAGTGATGGGTTGAGTGATGGCTTGTAAGAAAGTGATGGGTGAAGGGATGTAAGAGTTGGCTTTGGGTAGTTTGTGTAAGAAAGGGGTAAGGATAGATATGGGTTGTTGTACTTGGGTATGGAGTGACTTGACTTGTACATGACATTAAGTGATTGATTGATTGATGAGACATTTCGTAGAGATCACCTCGAAGTTCACAACGCATGGTGTTTTCTTCGAATTGAACGCAAGCCGACATCTTCCAGCCTAGGTATCGGTTCGACGTGCGAGTCGCGACGTTAGAACCGCGGCGATGGCGCGATCGCTAAGCTACAGATTTCAGGTTGAGCTGGCTTTAGTATGCAGGACTCGGCTTAGGATCGCGTGCAAACATCAAAAATGGGTTGAGGATTGCCAAAATTTGACCGGAAGGACCACGGAAGCTAACGGAACGGTATGGACTAGGATATGGGTCTTACATTCGACCTCAGTCTCATCGAGTTATTACTACATCGCGACCCTATACTTGGGTTATGAACAAGTTTTTAGTGTCATTGCCGGGGACTACAACTGTGTTTTTTTAGATTAATTAGTATTAGAATTATGTTAAAATTAGGGTTTATTTTTCTATTATGCTTTTAGGTTAGGATTTCTCCGAAATTGTTTTTAGAAACTAAATTTGTGTTTTGTTTTGTAGGATCTTAAAATAACAACCTTAATCGGGTAACTTCTCTCCAACTCTCTCTTATATTTTTAGATTTCTTATTTTCTTAAGTTTTATTTTATTTTTATTTTATTTTCTTTCTTTTTTTATTAGATTTTAATCGTTTAGTTACTTGAGGGCTGCGAGTGTTTCGTGCCCAAGTGGGTCCATGATAACACTCTTTGTCTCTTGAGTGAAGGAGGATTAGTTGAAGGGTTGTCAATCCATCACTAGATTAGACACCACCTGAGATTCTATGAGTCAATAGAAATTAGGCTACACATTAACCTCAACATCTAGTTGAGGAAGTTGAAGATGAAAATGAGGTGCATTATGCACCCCCGTCTCGTACTCTAGGAGATTATTTATAACCAGCGGGGGTGGGTACACTTTCCTGCATGATATTCCCATTGAATATAGGAACCATGGACGTTAAACCTAAAATGATACAACTATTGTCTAAATTCCATAGACTAGAATCTGAAAGTTCATACTTACACATCAAAGAGTTTGTTGAGGTAGTCGCCACATTACACTTGCCAAATTGTCTGAAGATATAGTACGACTTAAATTGTTTCCCTTCTCATTGAAGGAGAAAGCTAAGATGTGGATGCACTCCTTAAAGCCACGATCTATCGGCACATGGGTCGAGATGACCCGAGAATTTTTTTTAAAAAAAAATAATTCCTACTTCATAAAACTAACACTTTAAGGAAGGCAATCATGAACTTCACCCAGAAGGAGGAAAAGACCTTTCAATGCTGGGAAAGGTTTAAGGATCTCACAAATTGTCCACACCATGATACTAAATATGGCGAATGATAATGTAACACCCCATACTTTTCAGTACTCAGGTGTTACCATATAAGCTAATTTAGTTTAAATACAAGCCTAACTTAAGTAAACATTTAAATTCATTCTAGTCTAAATCTTACCACGTTGAAAATAGTCTCAATCCATACATCAAGCTTTTTATCCGTCGATTTTCAAGATGGATCATCTGGCTTCATATCCAACTCCCAGGTCACACCTAAACATTGTTTAAGATCTCAGGATTTTGTTGTCAATCCAATCATTGGATTGTCGAATTCTCAGTAGATAGCGATTTAGAAAGTAGAGGTTCACATGGTATAACTAATCTAAGGTGACCCTAATGTTAAGGTATGTAGGTATGCAGGTAAATAACGCTGTCATGTCCCAAACCCAAAAATCGGATTCACAAGAATCTTAAATGACGAATCCGGCGCTGACAGCCTCCATAGTACCTCATTCTTGGTTCTTAGCGTCCATATGTCAGATTCCGATCCTGAGATCCTACAAGGAAGATTTTCCAATGCACACTTAACTCGTAATAAGCATAACAACAAGATTACCTAATTCACAAAGGTAACATCATCATCACATATCCACTAATATAATCATTGAGTACAATACTGAAAGGAAAATACATAAATTGAAAATCATACTCCAGAAGACCGCTGTACGCTCAAAGCTCAACACTGCTGCAACCTAACATAACCTGCACGTATCTATCGTGCATAAGCTTATAGAAAGCTTAGAGGGTGGTGTAAGTGTGTGCACAAGGTAAGTGTCAAGTATTCAATACAATGCCATCATCATACAATATCGAAAATACTGATAATCCATAAATCGTACATTATCAGAATAAATAGAAATACTGACAAGATCATGAATTATCAGAGTAAACAGAAATATGGACAAGATCATGAATTACCAGAGTAAGCAGAAATACGGACAAGTCCATGAGTCAATCAATATCAGAATACGCAATAAGGAATAGCTATGCAAATGAGGAGTCGTAAAGAGCCAAATATCAAATGCTGAGAATACGACGCAATATGCAATTCCTGATGAGTTCACGAGTAGCGTCAGCCATATCTAGACCATATAAATGCATAAGCTAGTAAATGGCATATGCCGCGGATGTAATGCAATATGCTGTGCGAATGGAATAACCATGTTGGAGTGTGAAGTTGGGATGATAGTACGCAGTATCGCAGGCTATGGGGTCCATCACAAAGGACTTCTATCCAAATCAGTTTCATACCTAAATTTGGATAGTCTGACTCGATGTAGTAAAATCCTGATCTCAGGTTAGTCGGTGCCCCAACCAAATTCCTAGCCATTACGAAAGTACACGCAGTAAATAGTTGCGCACTACCAGCCCGAGTGGATAGTGAATGAATGAATGAATGAGCATACAACTCTTGCTCAATAAGTTCACATATTAATACAGTTCCTCTTTTGGAATCATCACCGGTGTCTATTACACTCTACACCAGCTTGCCGTCCTATCCAAGCGCACAACTGGATAAGTGGAAGAGACCTCACTATCTGCCTGCCAATATCGGGCCTGACTCGTGGATAGTGGAACCATTCCTTAAGCTGGTCAAACTTAACCTACATATTACCCCCTCACTCTGGCGGGTAAGGTCACACCCCTTCTCAACCGACCACAACACAGTACGAGACTCGGCCTACTGGTATACGACCCTCATGCGCTCATATATTCACTCGGTCTTGACGTTGGGGCATCTCTTGGCCACAGAGGCTTAAGAATTTTCACCTAAGGACATCTATGACGCCTGTATGTTAAAATCAAACATTTCTGGTGTCTCATCTAGCCATCCACAATATGCCTGTGGAGGCTACGACCCTGATGTCGCTAGGGCGTACATTAATCACAACACACAATGCAAGATGTATGAATCATACAATCTAGTCATGCATCAATCATGAGCATACCGTGCACTCATGTGAGATAACCTCCGCCTATCAGGGAATCTCATAACCTACCCAATGTCATATGCAATGGTTAACCACATCTCATAACAAACATGCAGATGATGCGTATGGGCATGTATCATGATGCTATGCAGTCACATGCTCATAATTGGTGTCAATAACTGGCCTCAACAATCGGTTTCGACAATGTGCACATTTAACCAACATTACCCAAAGGAATGGCCCACATAGATCCTAACATACAGTGGACCCATAACCTCATACAAGGGCCAAATATACAACACCATGAGCCTCACTCAAGAGCTTAATACACATCACGATGGGCCTCTCACATGGGCCTCATCATAGTGGGCTCTATCGCATGACCCTCCAATGCATCACAATGGGCATCATCACATAGACCTTATATTCATTACATTTAGCCTTAAACACGGGCTGCATATACATCACACAGGTCGAATACACACCACAATGGGTCTTAATTACAGGTCACATATACATCATATAGATCTCGACAATCGGCCTTGGCAATTGAAATCAGCTTATACAATCGGCCTCGACAAATTGGAATCGATCTATAATCGGAATCACCAAACCGGTCACAACAATCGGAATCGTTCGATAATCAAAATCGACAAATTAATCACGTCAATCGGAATTGGCAATCGGTCATGACAATCAGAATTAATCGATAAACATAATTGAAAAATTGGTCACGTCAATCGGAATCAACAATCGGTCATGACATCGGAATCGATCGATAATCAGAATCGGCAAATCAGTCACGTCAATCAGAATCGATAATCGGTCACGACAATTGGATCGATCGATAATCAGAATTAGCAAATCAGTTACGTCAATCAGAATCAGAAATCGGTCACAATAATCGAAATCGATCGATAATCAGAATCGACAAATCGGTCACGTCAATCGAAATTGACAATCGGTCATGACAATCGGAATCGATCGATAATCAGAATAAGCAAATCGGTCACGTCAATTGGAATCGGCAATCGGTCACGACAATTAGAATCGGCAATCGATCTCGACAATAGGAATCGATCAATAATCAGAATCGACAAATCGATCACGTCAATAGTAATCGACAATCGGTCACGACAAGCGAAATCGATCGATAATCAGAATCGCCAAATCGATCACGTCGTTCAGAATCGACAATCGGTCAGGACAATAAATGTTAATCGGTATAACTGTACACAATCATTCTATGTGGCACATTGCACTCTAATGCTAATCAGTACCGTCCAAACATTGTCCTTGCATATCAGCACTGTCTAAACATTGTCCAGCACCGTCCAACACAATCTAGACAATGTGGATGAAATAAACACATCAAGGTGGGGTAGGATAGCACTGTCCAAACGATCCAGCATCGTCCAGACATTCTGAATGGTAAGGATCAAAATATACATCCTGGCTGGACCCACAACACTAGTTGTCGTCCGTCAGCAATGGGACCTACTGTCCCTACTCCAATGAATGGTGTGGATGCAAAATGGATGAACGATTGTATATAATATGTACCACATGTGAGTCCCACAGACCCTATTGACGTCAATACATCAACTATATAAGTTGATGTAGGTGCAGTGACCACTCGGTATCTGGTCCTATTGACGTCAATACATCAGCTATATTAGCTGATGTAAGTGCACTGACCACTCGACATCCAGATAGGTGGGTTCATGCAAATTCACGGCATGGATAATACATGCTGCTGCTAGGTCCCACTGTCCTATGCGCTGGACGGTGGAGCTCCATGTGGGATTTGGATCTGTCTCATTTCCAGGAGACTTGGATGGACGGTTTAGATCCACACGCCACAACAGGCCTATGCCCAGAGATGGACGGCCTGGATGAAAAATATACATCAGTGGGTCCCCACCGCATCTGGTGACATCACTACGGCAATTGATGTACGGTAGACCAGTCAATCCAATCCCCCCATTCAGGGTATGGACGGTGGAGAGATGCAACGCATACCATATAGGGGGCGACACAGAAGGGCGGTGTGGATTGTCACACGTACATCAGGGCAGGCCCTACCGTTCACGTGGACGGTGGGTGAAATACATACATCATTGTGACCCGCACGTATGGACGATGTTTCCCCTCCTGAGATTTGAATCTGATCATCGGTCCTGGGAATAGGATGGACGGTGGAGATATATAATACATACATCCAAGGTGGTCCCACCACACACGTGCAGCATGTGTGGGTGGGTCCCACATGCCAAAAAAATAACGGATGGATGGTGTGGGTATGACACATACCAGGTACTGTATATATGATTATATTATTATATTATTATAACATATACATGTCAAATGTCCAGCTCTGGACGTCTTTTAACGAACGGTCTAGATGAGGATGCCATGTAGACCCACGTACGGATGGTTTAGATATTTAATGCACATAAGGTGGGCTTCCACACAGATGGACAGTGGATGAAATATGTTCATCCAGTTGTCCAACACCGTCCCACTGCTGGACAGTCTGGATAAAACTCAGGCATCATACGGGTCCCACATGGATGGAGGGTGCAAATACATCATGGTGGGGTCCACATCAGTGTGGCCCACCCAAGGAACAAGCTGATATTTGTGGTTTTCCTTCGTCTAAGCCTGTTGGACTGTCTGGACAACAGCCCGTCTAGCGGTCCTGGCTCATTCAAATCATGGCCATGCCATGTACAGACGGCGTGAATGAAATATACATCATCATGGTGGGCCGCAAATCAGAAAGAGAGAGAGAAAGATCGGATGGTGGAGAGGGGCTCCGCCACTATGAGCCCCTCAATGAACATGCATGCATACATTAAGGTGGGCCCCAACCAAGTGTGGGCCCATAAATAAAATTAACGGTGGAGATTTCCTTTCTACAAAAAAAAAATCAGATCTAAGAAAAATACCCACCTATTGGCCGCCTTCTTGGTCTAGTAGAATGCCAAACTCCTTGGTTTTGGCTTTGATGGTGGATGATGAAGATTGGATGGTTGGATATGGTGGTTAGGAGGTGGGCCATACATGACCTCTCTCCTATGGACGTCCACCTCTCCCATGGTTGCTTGGGAGATAGTTTTTTTTTTTTTTTTTGAAAATGAGAGAGAGAGAGAGAGAAAGATGGAGTGAGTGATGAGGTGTGTAAGTGATGGGATGGAAAGGTTGACTTTGGGGATGGGATAAGGTACTTGACTTGATGGGTTGTGTACTTTGATTGATTGATGGAATTGATTTGACATTTAGTAGAGATTCTCTTAGAATTGCAACGCACGGTATTTTTCTCGAACCGAACGCGGGCCCACATCTCTTAGCCCGGGTATCAGATTGGTGTACGAGTTGCGGTGTTAGAACCACAGCGACGGCGTGGTCACTAGGGTACAAGTTTCAGATCGAGCCGAATTTGGTATGTAGGACTTGACTTAGGATCTCGCACAAACATTGGATACAGGTCAAGGGTTGCTGAACTTCGACCGGAAGGACCGCGGAAGCATATGGAACAGTATGAGCTAGAATACGGGCCTTACAACTCTCCCCATGTAATAAAAATTTCATCCTCGAAATTTACTGTCATGCAGGACAAGGCAAGGGAACAGGGAGCATCGACTTATAATAAATCTATGAACAAATAGCGCTCTCTAATCTAAACCTCGTGCTCTCATGATGCCTCATCAACGCTATGATGACCCTACTGATCCTGGATCTCAGATCAGAAATGATCGAAAATGGAATACTATGTAGCCTCACAATTTCAACAGTAGGGAGCTATATCAGAAAATATGTAAGTTATTCGAACTTACCTTTTTAAGTTCTCAACAATCATAAAGTGTAGGGTAGCTATCAGCCGATATGTGATGTTATCTTCAGGTATTCCCAAATTATGTTCTAATACCAACTTCTGTCACGTCCCAAACCCAGAAATTAGATTCACAAGAATCTCGATCGCCGAATCCGGTGCTGACAGCCTCCGTAGTACCCCATTCTCGACTCCTAGCGTCTATATGCCAGATTCCGATCCTAGGATCCTACAAGGAGGATTTTCTAATGTACATTTAACTCGTAATAAGCATAACCACAAGATTAGCCAATTCACAAAGGCAGCATCATTATCGCATATCCACTAATATAATTATGGAGTACAATACTGAAAGGAAAATATATAAATCAAAAATCAAGCTCCAGAAGACCACTACATGCTCTAAGCTCAACACTGCTGCAACTTAACATTACCTGCACGCATCTATCATGCATAAGCTTACAGAAAGCTTAGAGGGTGGTGTAAGTGTGTGCACAATGTAAGTGTCAAGTTCATAAATCGTACATTATTAGAATAAATAAAAATACTGATAAGATCATGAATTATCAGAGTAAGCAGAGATATGGACAAGATCATGAATTATCAGAGTAAGAAGAAATATGGATAAGATCATGAATTATCGGAGTACGTAGAAATACGGATAAGATTTTGAATTATCAGAGTAAGTATAAATACAGATAAGTCCATGAGTTAATCAATATCAAAATACGCAATATAGAATAGCTATGCAAATGAGGAGTCGTAAAGAGCCAAATATCAAATGCTGAGAATACGACGCAATATGCAATTCCTGATAAGTTCACGAATAGCGTCATCCGTATCTAGACCATATAAATGCAGAAGCTAGTAACCCAAAATGCCACATGTCACGGATGTAATGCAATATGCGGTACGAATGAAATGACCATGCTAGAGTGTGAAGTCGGGATGATAGTACGTAGTATCGCAGGCTATGAGGTCTATTGCAAGGGACTTCTATTCAAACTAGTATCATACCTAAATTTGGATAGTCAGACTCAATGTGGTAAACTCCTGATCTCAGGTTAGTCGCATGCCTCAACCGAAATCCTAGTCATTGCGAAGGTACACGTAATAAATAGTTGCGCACCACTAGCCCGAGTGGATAGTGAATGAATGAATGAA
Organism: Magnolia kwangsiensis; assembly: GCA_037074715.1. Taxonomy (NCBI): domain Eukaryota; kingdom Viridiplantae; phylum Streptophyta; class Magnoliopsida; order Magnoliales; family Magnoliaceae; genus Magnolia; species Magnolia kwangsiensis. The sequence continues at coordinate 80,086,473 of CM073589.1, read as the reverse complement.
TGAGTATGCAACTCCCACTCAATAAGTCCACATATCAGTACAGTTCCTCTTTTGGGATCATCACCGGGGTCTATTACAATCTATGTCAGCATGTCGCCCCTATCCAAGCACACAACTAGGTAAGTGAAAGAGACCTCACTATCCGCCTACTAATATCCGGTCCGGCTCGTCGATAGAGGACTCATTCCTCAAGCTGGTCAAACTTAACCTATATATTGCCCCCTCACTTATGCGGGTAAGGTCACACCCCTTCCCAACCGACCACGACTGTAACACCCTGAAAATCGGGGGTCGTGTATAAACTCAACTCCCGAGTTCCAGACCGTCACTTATGCAACAAAAATGGTTATGATTCAATGTTGTCTGATTTAAAGCATTCACATGAGTAAAAGTATACCAAAACTGCAATTCATACTTCAGATCCAGTGATAAAAGCAAGCGGAAGACTAAACAATATATATATCACTGTATGAAAAACAAAGTAAATCTCATCTGTCTCCAAAGTATGACTACATCTCTGAGCCTCATATACATACAAATGAACAAGAATAAAATGTTCAAAATAGTCCCACTGAAACCCCCTCGATCCAGGTCACCTACGGGAAGCCGTCGTGATACTGCATATACGAGAACTCATCCTGGTCCTCCTCCATCTCTGGCTCCACCTCCTGGATCTCGGCCTCACCTGCATCTACAACAGGGTCTGGTGGGTGTTGCAAACACCATCCCGTAACGTGGGAATGAGTGATCAACTCAGTGGAATCATAGAGCAAGGATTAGCATATTCACAATTCAATCATGCGATAATAGTAAAGCAGTAAATCAGACAGTCCTAATACTGTTGTTAATGCAAGATGACATGACGTGATGTATGCCCTCACCGACGATCTCCCTCATACGGCAACATCTTACGACCGCGGCATGCCACACTCCCTAGAGTGCTCCACATCTTCCAGGCACATGCAATGCTATGGTGATATGATTTCCAAGTTATTATTAGTCCATTCAAACAGCAGGATTGGGAAACTAAGGTACTTCCCTTGTATCAATCCCAACACAAATCCCGTCTAGGGTCGTCACTCCTAGAAATCTCATACGATGTATATTTCGTATGTCACTGCAAGGGCTGCCAGGGCTGTTGCTTGCACTCGTTGCACCGCTCCCCCATCACCTTATCAATACAGGCCTACCGTACTCTACTGCAACGGAAGGGTCGTCGCCTCCCGTGGACTCAGAATACGCTCGCGGTCACTACAAAGGGCTCGTCGCCTGATCAGTGTAGGCCGACAGCTAGAATATAGTGTCTCATACCACCACAATCTGCTCACGAGTCAAGGTGCTCACTGGTCACTACGGGGAGGTTTGTGGCCCCAGCGTAGGCCGACAGCTCGACCACGGTGTCCCATACCACCATGCCCGGCTCATGAGTCTTCGTGGATCAAGGTACCATGGTTAACAGGGTTTACAATGGTAAGTTCAGTACCCTAGGTTCAAGCAGTTATGACTCATACAAGGTGAACATACATCGGCCAGTCGGGTTGCTTGACGGGCTCGACTAGCGCGATCGCATCTCAAGTCGAACGACATGAAGTGCGTAAAACACTTCGCGTGGCCTAACCACTGCCGCCAACTCTAAACACGAATCACGTTCATCGACGCGTCGTTCGTGGCTATGACCAGTCAGCCACGAATTCGCTCAGTTACCGACTGCCTGGACTAAGTCTAGTCCCAAACAATTATGGAATCACATCAGCAATCTATGTAAGAGTATTGGAATTGAAATACAATCATGTGAGCATGTTAACACATGTTATAACATTCAACTTAAGCAAATCTTCAAACACATACATTCCACGCATGTAATGGAATCATGCATATGGTCAACATGTAGGAAATCATTTAGGTCAGCATATTAACTAAGAAATCAATCTCAAACTACCACATAACATCATTTAATTCAATACATACTAATACAAGCATTTAAACAAACACATACACTACACACTTAAGTCTACATATAGTATGTCGACCCAACGTGCGCAACTAAGCGAATCTCTTCGCCAAACTAATTATACACGCATTCCTAACTTCCAAATGCAACAACAAACCATGTTATTCACGTCAGCAAAATATGGATGTAGACCGTACTTCCTACAAATGACTAAAATGCCCTAAATCTCATATTCTTCGTTAATTTACGAAACAGGAAACGGAGAGCATGTTGTACATGTCAAACGGCGGTGCCGTCGATAATCTACTATTAAACGACATTGAAAGCGTTGTAAATCGTCAATCAAAGTGTCTAAAATCCTCACCTTAAGTCTTACGAAAGCGGGATTTTGAACGGAGCGTGTATGCTTCGTCTACGGCAGTAGGAGAACCTATTTTACAAGTTACGTTAGCTAACACGTCGTGAATCTAAGTAAACCCCAAATCAGCAAGTTCTAGGATTTTTTTATACCTGAAAGAACGGAGAAATCACCAGCCAGGTGATTGGGAAGAGTCGCTGAAGCAGTAGCAATCGGCGGCTCGGAAGGGAGAAAAATCCCTTCCAATCTCTCTCTCAAACTCTCTTTTCTTTTCTCTAGGGTTTGTAATTTTCGGATGGGAGAGAGAAATGAGGGTTTCAACCCCTTTTATAACTTAAAAATGCCGGAAACAGGCTCCGGAACGAAGTTTACTTGGTGCCTATCCATTTCGGGGCTGTTTCGGCCCAAAAGTTGCTTTCTGGTGGTCCCCTGGTCGATTGCGATCGGACTTAAGCTCATGCGTACCAGATGTAGCACGTATTAAGTTTTCAGTCTGGCAGGGTTCGCAGATCGCACGTGGCGGACCAGTTTCAGTTCAGCGGTCACCGTACGTAGATCAGGGCTGAAAGTCTCATGATAATAAATAGAAATTTTTCCTGATCCGAGGGTGTAATCTGGATGAATTCTGACGGTCAGAACGCTTAATACTGACACGTCAAGTCGTGTGCCAGATTTGAATTTGAAATTCCAATTCTGTCCCTATTCGCAGTCTCTTCAGTCCGAGCTCAACGAAATAGTCTGTGATTATCGGTTTGACTTGATTTTCGAACTGATTGTCAAGTCCAGCTGGGCGGTTCTAACGGTCTAAGATAGGAAGTATCGGACCTTCGACGCGCGGTCTAAATCCAGTACAAGAATTCAATGTGGTCCAGAGAACAGACCTGCTTAGAGTTTGATCCGAGGTTATAGAGTATTGTAGAGTTGTTTGTTCTACTCGATTTGGGTCTTGCAGAACGTATTTAAAGTGATCAGGGACTATTTCCTAGCTACTCTAGCATTGCGCTAGCTAACTTACGCTTAATTTCCATGAAATTTAATTCTACGCGATTTCGGGTCGAGTTGGTACTCGAGCCCAAGTACGGATTTTTCACGGGCGTTACAACGACATAGTGAGAGACGCGACCTACTGGTATACGACTCTCATACGCTCATATATCAACTCGATCTCGACGTTGGCGCATCTCCTGGCCACAGAGGTTTAAGAATTTTCACCCAGGAACATCTATGGCGCCTGTATGTTAAAACCAAATATTTTCAGTGTTTCATCTGGTCATCCACGATATGCCTGTGGAGGCTACGACCTTAATGTCGCTAGGGCATATAGTAATCATAACACACAATGCAAGATGCATGAATCATACAATCCAGTCATGCATCAATCATGCGCATACCGTGCACTCATGTGAGATAACCTCCGCCTATCAGGGAATCTCATAGCCTACCCAATGTCATATGCAATGGTCAACCACATCTCATAACAAACATGCAGATGATGCGTATGGGCATGTATCATGATGTTATGCTGCCACATGCTCATAATCAGTGTCAATAACCCGTCTCAACAATCGATTTCGATAATGTGGACATTTAACCAACATTGCCCAAAGGAATGGCCCACATAGAGCTTAACATACAGTGGACCCATGGCCTCACACAAGGGCCAAATATACAACACCATGGGTCTCACTCAAGAGCTTAATACACATCACGATGGGCCTCTCACATGGGCCTCATCACAATGGGCTCCATCATATATCTTCCAATGCATCACAATGGGCCTCATCATATAGACCTTATATTCATCACATTAGGCCTTAAACACGGGCTGCATATGCATCACACAGGCAGAATATACACCACGATGAGCCTTAACTACGGGTCAGATATACATCATATAGGTCTCGATAATCGACCTTGGCAATTGAAATCAGTCTATACAATCGGCCTCGACAAATCGAAATCGATCTATAATTGGAATCGACAAACCAGCCATAATAATTGAAATCAATCAGAATCGGCAAATTGATCATGTCAATGGGAATCGGCAAGCGGTCATGACAATCAGAATCAATCGATAATCACAATCGACAAATCTGTCACATCAATCGGAATCGGCAATCGGTCAAGACAATCAGATTGATTGATAATTAGAATTGGAAAATCGGTCACATCAATCAAAATGGACAATCGATCATGACAATCAGAATCGACAAACAGAATCGATCAATAATCAGAATCGATAAATCAGTTACATCAATCGAAATCGGTAATCGGTCACGACAATCGGAATCGATTGATAATCAGAATCGATAAATCGGACACGTCAATCGAAATCGGCAATCGATCACGATAATCAAAATCGGCAATAGGTCACGACAATAGGAATCGATCAACAATCAGAATCGGTAAATCGATCACGTTAACCGTAATCGACAATCGGTCATGATAATCGAAATTGATTGATAATCAGAATCGACAAATCGGTCACGTCAATCGAAATCGACAATCAGTCATGACAATAGGAATCGATCGATAATCAGAACCGGTAAATTAGTTACGTCAATCGAAATCAGCAATCGGTCAAGACAATCGAAATCGGCAATCGATCACTACAATAAGAATCGATCCATAATTAGAATCGGCAAATCGGTCACGTCAATCATAATCAAAATCGGTCACGATAATCGAAATCGATCGATAATCAGAATCGACAAATTGGTTACGTCAATTGGAATTGACAATCGGTCACGACAATAGGAATCAATTAATAATCAGAATCGACAAATCGGTCACGTCAATCGAAATTGACAGTCGCCCACGAAAATCAGAATCGACAATCGGTCATGACAATAGGAATCGATCGATAATCAGAATCGGCAAATCAGCTACGTCAATCATAATCGACAATCGGTCACGACAATTGGAATCGATCAATAAAGAGAATCAGCAAATCAGTCGCGTCAATCGAAAATGACAATTGGTCATGACAATCGAAATTGGCAATCGGTCACGACAATAGGAATCGATCGATAATTAGAATAGACAAATCGGTCACATCAATTGGAATCAGCAATCGGTAAGAATGAGCCTAATAAGGCCTAATAGAAGGTCACAATGTGGACATTCAACCATCGTTACCTATCAATGTGGACATTTTACCAACACTGCTCCCAAGGAGTGGTCCACATAAACATCATTACACACATCATAACTAAATCACATATCTCAACGGGCCTTGAATATACAATAGGTGGGCCCTGAACCTGTGTCTCAAATACATCACATTGGCCCATCATCACACGGGCCTCAAATACACAAAAGGTAGGCCCTGCACCCTGAGCCTCAAATACATCACATTGGCCCCTCATCACATAGGCTTCAAATACACAACAGGTGGGCCTTGCACCTAGGCCTCAAATACAAGCCGTAAATATACATTCAGTGGACTGTATCCACGAGCCGCACCAATGGGCCTTACCATGGGCCTCAAGTGGGTTGGACCACATCAAAAAAATCATTTTAATAATTGTAGGTGTAACATGTGTACAATTATACACAATTATTCTATGGGGCACATTGCACTCTAATGCTAATCAGTACCACCCAAACATTGTCTTCACAAATCAGCACTATCCTATCATTTTCCAGCACCGCACCGTCTAGCACAATCTGGACAATGTGTATGAAATAAACACATTAAGGTGGGGTAGGACAGCATCGTCCAAACGATCCAGCACCGTCCAGACATTCTAGATGGTGAGGATCAAAATGTACATCCTGGCTGGGCCCACAACACTAGTTATTGTCAGTAATGGGACCTACTGTCCCTACTCCAATGATCGGTGTGGATGCAAAATGGATGAACCGGTTGGATATCATACGTAACACATGTGGGTCCCACAGACCCTGTCGATGTCAATACATCAGCTATATTAGCTGATGTAGGTGCACTGACCGCTCGGCATCCAGATAGGTGGGTTCACGTAAATTCACGGCGTGGATAATACATGCTGCTGGTGGGTCCCACCGTCCTATGCACGCGGGACGGTGGAGCTTCATGTGGGATTTGGATGTCTCATTTCCAGGAGACTTGGATGGACGGCCTAGATCCACACGCCACAACAGGCCTATGTCCAGAGATGGACGACATGGATGAAAAACATACATCAGTGGGTCCCAACCACATCTGGTGACATCACTACAGCAATTGATGTACGGTAGACCAACCAATCCAATCCAATCCCCGCCGTTCAGGGTATGGACGGTGGAGAGATGCAACGCATACCCTATGGTGAGTCCCTCCGTCCAAGGTTTGGACAGTGCGGACACCTCACATACATCATGCGGGGCGGGGGGGACACACAGAAGGGCGATGTGGATTGCCACACGTACATCAGGGCAGGCCCTACCATTCACGTGGACGGTGGGTGAAATACATACTTCATTGGGACCCACACGTATGGACGATGCTCCCCTCCTGAGATTTAAATCTGATCATCGGTCCTGGGAACAAGATGGACGGTGGAGATATATAATACATACATCTGAGGTGAGTCTCACCCCACACGTGCAGCATGTGTGGGTGGGTCCCACGCGCCAAAAAAATAACGGATGGATGGTGTGGGTATGACACATACCAGGTACTATATATATAATTATATAATTATATTATTATAACATATATATGTCAAATGTCCAGCTCTGGACATCCTTTAACGGACGGTCTGAACGAAGATGCCATGTGGACCCACGTATGGACGGTTTAGATATACAATGCACATAAGGTGGGCTTCCACACAGATGGATAGTAGATGAAATACGTTGGTCCAGTCGTCCAGCACCGTCCCACTGCTGGACGGTCTGAATAAAACACATACATCATATGGGTCCCACATGGATGGAGGGTGCAAATACATCATGGTGGGGTCCACGTCAGTGTGGCCCGCCCAAGGAATAAGCTGATATTTGTGGTTTTCCTTCATCCGGGCCCGCTGGACGGTCTGGACAGCAGCCAGTCTAGCGGTCCTGGCCCATTCAAATCATGGTCATGCCATGTACAGACAACGTGGATGAAATATACATCATCATGGTGGGCCGCAAATCAGAAAGAGAGAGAGAGAGAAATTGAATGGAGGGGAGGGGCTCTGCCACTATCAGCCCCTCAATGAACATGCATGCATACATTAAGGTGGGCCCCAACCAAGTGTGGGCCCATAAATAAAATTAACGGTGGAGATTTTCTTTCTACAAAAAAAATCAGATCTAAGAAAAACACCCACCTATTGGCTGCCTTCTTGGTCTAGTGGAATGCCCAACTCCTTGGCTTACATGACCTCTCTCCCATGGACGTCCACCTCTCCCATGGTTGCTTGGGAGATGGTTTCTTTTTTTGAAAATGAGAGAGAGATGAGAGAGAGAGAGATTGAAAGAGAGAGAGAGAGAGAGAGAGTAAGTGATGGGGTGTGTAAGAGATGGGATGGAAAGGTTGACTTTGAGGATGATGTTATGTACTTGGGGATGGGATAGGGTACTTGACTTGATGGGTTGTGTACTTTGATTGATTGATGGGATTGATTTGACATTTGGCAGAGATTCTCTCGAAATTACAACGCGTGATATTTTTCTCGAACCAAATGTGGGCCCACATCTCCATGGCTCGGGTATCGGATTGGTGTACGAGTCGCGGCGTTGGAACTGCAGCAATGATGTGGTTACTAGGGTACAAGTTTCTGGTTGAGCCGACTTTGATATGTAGGACTCGGCTTAGGATCGCGCGCAAACATTTGATACAGGTCAAGGGTTGGTGGACTTCGACCGGGAGGACCATGGAAGCCTATGGAATGGTACGGGCTAGAATATGGGCCTTACAGATGCACAACGAGTAGTCTTACATCCTACATATAGATAAAATAAATAAACAAACAAATAAAAAAAAGATAGATAAATAAGTAAAAGACAATGTATAGGTAACCATAATAATAATTAAATATTTAATAATATAAAGTCATGAGATGGATAGTCCTAACTTATAGAGTGGGACCCATGACATGAATAAAATGCATGCATGTGTGATGGAGAAACTAATAATAATAGTAACAATAATGATGGAAATAAAATGAAAGAACTAATTATAGAAATATATAGTTTATAATAAAGTAACAATAATCAAATTAGCATTAATATTGGTATTGGTTAGTAAACCGTTTACGAAGACATGCAAACAACCATTAGAAACCCACTTGCATAGTCCCTAGGACCTTTCTGACCATTGGTATTCAAGAACATCGTGATTTGATCATCAGATCAATGAAACTCCATGACTAAGAGCTAGAAACATACGAGAATGGCCAACTCGAACCTTGGATCAGTCTGATCATTGGCCCGACGCCTCAAATGAGACTTCCAAAGAGGATGGATGGTGTGGATTTGGAAAGTACACTATCTTGGACCCCACCCTGATTGTGCGTGTGCACAGTCTGCATGCCCCCGACGTGCGCCAGACTAGTCAACACGGCCAAACCGTGTTGACCTGAAGTTACCAAAAAAAGGAGAGATTCCTCTCTCGTTTTGCCTCTCTCCCACTTGTGGGCATCCACGAATGATCCGAACCGTCCATCATCATATACGCAAGTGTTGTGATTGAGATTTATATCTCAATAACCTTAGCAATCACACTTTACTAACTTCTAACTCATTTAGGCATTTAAACAAACACTTAGATTACACTATTCAACATACATCACGTATGTCGACTCCATTGCATATTGGGGCAAGTCCTGTCGCCAACGAGTTGCCGCATTCATGTTAAGCATATCACAACGACAATTAATCATGGCAATCAAACACCAAATTTCATACGCATACAGGTATTCTAACATATACATGAAATACGCTATTTACAATATAAAGCATCCATATACGGAAATCGAAACGGATAGCGCATTTGGCATGTGTAATGGCAATCACAACATGAATAAATCATTATCTAACGTTGAAAGTCTTGAAAACCATAATCTAAACATATATAATCCGCATCTTAAACCAGAAAATATGTATTCGATATGATTCAGACGATATGTCTTTGTCAATGGCGGATACACTACCTATGACATGAAACAGGTTAGCTATAACGTCATTTAAACTATTCTAGGTTTAAAAATAGGTTAGGGTTAGCTTAACTTACCCAAAAACAGAATCAGAATCGTCGGAAGAACGATTCAGATATGCAGATTCGATGAATAGATGGACTAGGAAGAATCCTTCGGAGATTCGACAGATTCTCCCACACTTTCTCTCTCTTTTCACTCTCTTAAGCAACTAGGGTTTAGGAAATTCATATGAGATTTGGAACTAAGGGTTTAAGGCCTTTTTATAAGCCTAAACATGAGGAAAACAGACTTAAGGTCAAGGTATACTTAGGTTATAACCAAATCGGACTCTTTCTGATCCAACGGAGTACTTTTAGAGGTCCTCTTATCAAATGTAGTCGGACTTAAGGTCACTAGCATCAGATCTTTAGTAATTTAGGTTTTCATTCCGATTGAGTTTTCAGATCGTCCGTGGTGGACCAGCTTCAATTCAACGGTTACCGAACTTAAATCAGGGCTACAAGTTCTATGATATGAAAGGGCCACTTATCCTAATCCGAAGGTGAATTTGGGTCGAATTCTAACGGTCATAACACTTAAAAATGACGCGCAAGTGAAACATTCCAGATTACTAAAAAAAATATATTTAATTTTTTAAAAATCTTCATTTTCCTACTCTCTTTACTCCGGGCTCAATAAAATGGTCTCAGGACATCGTTTGGGCTTAATTTTCTAGGTGATTGTCAAGTCCAACTAAGCAGTCGTAATGGTCTAAGTTCATAGCTATCAGGCTTTCGACGCGTGGTCTAAATCCAATATAAATTTACTAAGCATTCCCGGGAGCAACTGGGTTTAGAGTTGGATCCTAGATTTCAGGGTAATATAGTGTCAAGGATTCTCTAGGTTCTGGGTCTTACAGATCGCATTGAAAGTTATTGGTACTAATTCCATAAGTAATATAGTTTAGCGATGGCTAAAACACATTAAATTTCTAAAGGATTTAGTTCTAAAAGATTTCTGCTAAAGGTGGGACTCGGGTCTAAGTACAGATTTTTCTAAGTCGTTACAATCTACCCCCCTAAGAAAAAAATTTCATCCTCGAAATTCATACCTTCTCATACTCCTCGAGGATCTGGGGGTAATTCTTCCTGACCTCAGCTTCTGTCTCCCAGGTAGCTTCTTCTTCGCTGTGGTGCGTCCACAGTACCTTCACAAGTGGGATAACCTTGCTACGCAATACCTGCTCCTTCCTATCCAAAATACGCATCGAGCGCAGTTCGTATGCGGCATCCTTGCTCAACTGCACCTGTTCCCATCTGATAATTTACGAAGGATCGGGAACATTCTTCTTCAGCATGGACACATGAAAAACATTATGCATGCCTGCGAGTGGTGTGGGCAAAGCAAGGCGATACGCTACTGCCCCCACTCAATTAAGTATCCGGAATGGGCCAATAAATCTCAGCGTGAGCTTCCCCTTCTTACCAAACCTAAGAACTCCTCTCATAGGGGAAACTTTCAGGAACACATGGTCCCCAACATCGAACTAAAGCGGTCGCCATCTCGTATCGGCGTAACTCCTCTGCCTGCTCTGTGCTGAGAGCAGTCGATGTCGAATAATGTCGATCTTCTCTGAAGTTTCCTGAACCAACTCTGGGCCAATCAAAGTCTTCTCGCCCACTTCTGCCAACAATGCGACGCTCTACACGGACGACCATATAATGCCTCATAGGGAGCCATACCAATACTCGCCTGAAAGCTATTGTTGTACGTGAAATCTGCATAAAGAAGACAGTCATCCCAACTGTCCTTGAAGTCCAACGCACAAGCTCATAACATATCCTCCAAAATCTGATTCACATGCTCCGTTTGCCCGTCCGTCTACGGATGGAACGCGGTACTGAATTTCAACTTCACACTCATCGCTTCCTAGATACGAGTCCAGAAGATAGATGTGAACCGGGTGTCTCTATCTGACATAATCTCCAAGGGAACTCCATGCAGGCGTACAATCTCCCTAATATACAATCTAGCCAACTCGTCTGCAGAATTTGTGACTCTGATCGGTAGGAAATGAGCTGACTTCGTTAACCTATCAACGATCACCCAAATAGAGTCATGTCCCTTGCTCATCTTCGGCAGACCAGAAATAAAGTCCATGGATATAAAGTCCCACTTTCATTTAGCTATAGGCATAGGTTGAAGTAGTCCAGGAGGTCGGGGATGCTCTGCCTTAACCTATTGGCACGTGAGACAACGGGATACGAACTCAAAAATGTGGACCTTCATATTGTCCCACCAATACGATTTCTTCATATTCTGATACATCTTCGTGCTACCTGGATGTATCGTAAGCCTCGAACTGTAGGCTGACTCAAGAATCTCTCGTCTCAAGTCAGGTATGCCTGTAATGCATAGACGGCCCTGATATCGCAAGCCCCATCCGTACCAATAGTCCACTCAGAGTCCCCGTCGATACCAACCGCTCCTTCATCTTCTTCAAAAATTCATCGCCTGCCTGATCCTCAATGATACGGCTATCTACGAGAGGTTGTACACGAATATGTGCAACAATCATACGGCTCTTCCACTATGAGCTTCTACTCAAAGTCTCGCATGAATTCCACCATAGCCCATTCTGTCACCATAAGCGGAGCCACAAATTCTATAGCCTTTTTGCGGCTCAATGCATCTGCCACAAGGTTCGCCTTGCCCGGATGGTAGGAAACCTCGAACTTAAAATCTTTCAAGGTCTCCATCCATCGGCGCTGTCTCATATTCAAATCTCGCTGTGAGAATATATATCTAAGGCTCATGTGGTCGCAAAAGAGTTCGAACTCTTCTCCGTAGAGGTAATGTCTCCAGAGCTTTAATGTGAAGATGACAGCTGCCAACTCTAGGTCGTGCATAGGGTAATTCTCCTTGTTCTTCCTTAATTATCTTGAGGCATACGCAATCACCCTGTCCTTCTGTATAAGGACACAAACTAGACCAACACGAGACGCGTCAGTATATATCATATACTTAACCCCTTGCTCTGGCAATACTAGCACAGGGGTAGATGTCAATTTGTCCTTCAGCTCCTGAAAAGCTGCCTCAGCCTTCTCATTCTAAGCAAACTTCAAGTCTTTCCTTGTCAACTAAGACAATGGTCTGGCAATCTTAGAAAAATTCTGAATGAAGCGTTGATAGTAACCTGACAGAAATAGAAACCTCCTCACCTTGGTAACTAAACTGGTTTGTTTCCAATCCTGAACCACAACTACCTTAGCGAGGTTAATCGTAATGCCTTCCTTGGACACCACATGTCCCAGGAACTTCATGTAAGACCCGTATCCTAATCCGTACTAGTCCGTCAACTCCCGCGATCCTTCCTGTCGAATTTTGACAACCTGCGACTGATAATCGATGTTTGTGCGCGAACCTAAACCGTATCCTATAGAATTGAGTCGGCTTGATCCGAGACTTATACCATTACGACCGCACAGTCACCGCGATTCCAACGCCGCGACTCATGTACCAATCTGATACCCTGACTAAGAGATGTGAGCCGGTGTTTATTTCAAGAAAATGTTGCGCGTTTGCTATCCCAAGAGAATCTCTACAACATGTCAAATCAATCCCATCAATCAATCCCATCAACCACCTCTCATGTCAAGTACAAAGCATCCATGCTTTCTTTCTCCATAAGTTAAGCAAACCCAAAGTCAACCAAGCTCTCACCTCACTCATCACTCACATCACACATCACTCACCCTTTCACCCATCACATCCATCCATCACCTCTCTTTCAACCATCCCATTTCTCTCTTTTTCTCTTCACTTTTTCCAAGCAACACCAAGAGCAAGAGGCTCATACGTCCATGGATTTTCATGAGAGAAAAGAGTGCATGTGTGGCTCACTTTTCACCCAAAATCCTTCATCCTAGCCATCCACTTCTTATCTTCCACCATCAAAGTGAAGCACAAGGAGACTGGCATTCCAACGGACTAAGAAGATCGAACAGTGGGTGCTTCTATAGGTGTAGATTTCTTATTTTGATGATGGGCCAAGTGAGGCCTACCGATCAATGGTATGGATCTCATTTTGGACCCTAAATGTGGCCAATGGCCCACTTTGATTTCAAGATCAATCAATGATGGGCCATTCTCCATGGACCCCATCATGATGTTTAATTTCTTTGCATAAATGGTCATTTAGACCGTCCATTTCGGTGGAGAAAGGATCTCCACCGTTTATTTTGATCGGTGGGCCCATATGAAATGGGACCCACTTAATGTATGTTGTAGATCATGCAATGGAGGGCCCATAGTATCGGGGTCCCTCCATCACGCGTGTCCCATTTCTTTCTCTCTCTCTCTCTCCCTCTCTTTTTATTTTACTAAATTTTTTGGTATGTGATGTTATTAAGGCTGTGTGGCCCAACTGGATGGACCCCACCATGAAGTATGTAGTGGGCCCAAGTCATTTGTAGGTGGGGCCCCTTTATATGTGTTGTGCTTCACCACACATCATTAGGTGGCCCTTGTAACGTGTGCCCCTACAATTAAAAAATATAATAATGAAGAGTCCAGAGACGCTGGTCTCTAGACGTGATTGGAAAACACAAATATTATCTTAGTTCCAAGCTAATGGGGGTGGCCCTCTTGTGTAGGCCCCATCTTGATGAATATATTCAATCCACGCCGTCTATCATGTTTACCAACTCATTTTAGGCGTTGAGCCGAAAAATGAGCTTAATCAGAGTATCCGGTGGGCCATAGCGTTGAAAACTGTATCTTTATCGTTGAAATCTCGCAAAAATTCTTCTACATGTTGAAAGAAACACCGATATTTGTCTTGATGGATGGGTTATGGGCCATGGAATCCACTGGATGGAGTGGATTCACTTGGAGCGGGCCCCACGTATGAAAAACCTCTGAAAAATAAGTTTTTCAAAGAAAAGAAAAAATATGTGTATAAGGCAGCAGGGCTGCCGCTACCAGAGGCGCAGGCAGCGCCTGCGCTGTTGAGACAAGTGGGCGTACGGGCAGGGTCCCACGGCTCTAGTCGTGGGCCCCACCATAATGTTCATTTGTCATCTAACCGGTTCATTAGGTGGGCCCCTTCCTACAGTGGGCCCCCTCCAAATTTCAGCCGCATCCAACGCTCAGGTGGCCCACATCATTAAAAACAGTGGGATTGAATGTCTACTCTTGAAACCCTTTTTGGGGTCCACAAAAGCTTTGGATTCGTATGAAATTTATTTCTCCTATTTATCCAGGTTTGTGTGACCGTATCAACAGGTTGGATGGCAGATAAACATTTTGGTGGGCCCCACGTGGGACCCACTGATGAATGTGTTGTACTCCACCTCGTCCACCAAAGGGGACTCCACGTGATGTATGGGTTATACCCCACCATCCAGAGGAATGGACGGTGGGCAGATGTAATGTATGTGTTTTATTCATGCTGTATAGCAGCTGTGGGACCCACACACGTGTGGACTCCACATCATGCATGTGTTTATCAATGTCATCCATCTGTTTTGCATCCATCGTCCATATGGCTGGACAGTGGTGCATACTGTGATGTATGTGATTTATATCCTCGCCATCCATCCCTGGTTGGAACGTGGACCCCACGTGATGTACGTATTCTATTTACTCCATCCATCCATTTGATGTGGTCCACCATGATCTAAATGGTGGGCCATACCATGAGTTATGTGTTGTTCATCCGTGTCATTCATTTAGAGGACCCATTTGGAAGGTGTAGGCCCAGGTGCAGGGCCCACCTGTTATGTATATTAGACCCATATGCAGGGCCCACCTGTTATGCATTCAAGGCCCATGGGTTAAGGCCCATTGTGATGTATTAGGGCCTATGGGTTGAGGCCCATTGTGATGTATTAGGGTCAATGGGTCAAGGCCCATTGTGAGGTATTAGGGCCCATGGATTGTGGCCCATTGTAATGTATTTAGGGCCCATGGGTTAAGGCCCATTGTGAGGTATTAGGGCCTATGGATTGTGACCCATTGTAATGTATTTAGGGTCGATGAGTTAGGGCCCATTGTAATGTACTTAGGGCCCATGGGTTGAGATCCATTTGATATATAAGGCTCATGGGTTGAGGCCCATTATGATGTGTTTCTGGCTCATACGTTGTGATCCATTTGATATATTTAAAGCCCATGTGAGTAGGCCCATTTGATATACTTAAGGCCCTTGTAAGTAGGCCCATTTAATATATGATTAGGCTCACCTTGATGTATTTGAGGCCTATTGATTGAGGCCCATCTTCATATTTATGAGGCCCATTGTGATGTATTAGGGCCCATGGGTTGAGACCCATTTGATATATATAAGGCCCATTGGTGTAGCTCATTGATGTGGCCCACTTGATAAATATAAGGCCCATGTAACACGGCCCATTTGATGTATTTAAGGCCCAATGGGATGTACCTAAGGTCCATTGCAATGTGTCATTCCTCCATAGTTGATGTAATGATATTTATGGCGGGTCATGCCTTGGGAGCAATGTTGGTTTGACGTCCATATTGTAAGTATAATGTTGGTTAAATGTCCGCATTACGACTCTCCTTAGGACCCATTGATAGGCTCATACTTGTTGATAGTTCATCACTTTATAACATACTTAGTATAACTCCATGATTCATGCTCATACGCATCATATGCATGCTTGATATGAGGATTGTTTGATCATAGCATAAGTCGTTGGGCTGAGACATTTGCGGGGCTCCTTATGAGACGGAGTGCCCCACATTATCGCGCTGTACGCGTAGGATTGCTGCATGACTGTACGGTGTGACTCATGCATCTCGCATATGTGTGACTTGATCACTGCACTCCCTAATGACATCAGGCCATGGCTCCACAGGCACATCATGGATGGCCGTATCGGATAGCGAAAATACTTGGTTATAGCATACGGGCATGTAGGATGTCCTTGGGTGAAAACTCCAGAACCTTTTTGGTACCAAGAGTTGCTCCAATGTCTAGACCGAGTGGATACATGAGCGCCCGAGTGCCGAATACCAGTAGACCGCGTCTCCCACTATGTCGTGGTCGGTTGGAAGGGGGTGTGGCCTTATCTGCCTGAGTGAGGGGGCTATAAGCTAGGCTGAGTTTGACTAGCTCACAAATGAGTCCACTATCGACGAGCCGGGTAGGTATTGGCAGACTACTGGTCAGGCAGATAGTGAGGTCTATTCCGCTTACTTGGCTGTGCAGCTAGGGAGGAGGTAGTCAGTGTGAGTGTATTAAACCCCGGTGATATCCAGAGAGGAACTGTACCGATATGTGTACTTGATGATGGACTGACATGCTTGTATTGCATCTCGCATATGACATTTGGCTACATAAGCCTCGCATCGCATGGTCTTAGTATGGCCTATAACATTCATGTCTCGCATCGCATGGCCCTGGTATGGCTGATAGCATTCATTCCTTGCATCACATAGCTTTGGTACAGTTGATTGTATTTATGGACTTACCGCATATTTCCGCATCACTCTGATATCGTATGATTCATGATCTTGTCAGTATTTCTGCTTATCCCGATGATGTATGATTTATGAGCTTTATTGTATACTTGGCACTTACCTTACATATACTTACACCACCCTCTAAGCTTTTGTAAGCTTATGCACGATAGATGCGTGCAGGTGGCGTTAGGTTGCAGCAGCATTGAGCTTGGATCATGCAGCGATTTTCAGGAGCTTTGATTTTAATAATATGTATTTCCTTTTCAGCATTGTATTAAACTACTTATATTAGTAGATATGTGATGATGATGTTGCCTTTATGATTTGGGTAAACTTGTGGTTATGCTCCATTACAAAAAAAAATTCATACTGAAAATCCTCCTTATAGGATCCCAGGATCGGAATCTGGCATATGCTACGCTGGGAGCCGAGAATGGGGTACTACGGAGGCTGTCGGCACTGGATTCGGCGATCGAAATTCCTGTGAATCCGATTTTCAGGTTTGGGGCGTGACACTTCACTTCTTTCTTCCAGAAGTCGCATTTCTTATACTGTGCGAACAACTGGTTCTCCCTGAGAGTATTTAATACCGCTCTCGGGTGCTCCTCGTGCTCTTCCCGACTAGGGGAGTATATCAAAATGTCATCGATAAAGACAATGACGAACCTGAACAGAAATGGCCGAAACACTCTGTTCATTAGATCCATGAACACGGCTGGAGCATTCGTGAGTCCAAAGGACATCACTAGAAACTCATAATGACAAAAACTAGTCCTGAACGCAGTCATCTACACGTCCTCATCTCTGACGCGCAACTGATGATATCCAGACTGCAAATCTATCTTCGAGAAATAACGTGCCCCCTTCAACTGATCAAATAGATCATCAATCCTGGACAACGGATACTTGTTCTTCACTATCACCTGATTCAGCCTGCAATAATCCATACACAACCGCAGGGAACCGTCCTTCACAAATAAGACGGGTGCTCCCCAAGGTGACACACTCGGCCGAATAAATCCTGCTTCAAGCAAGCCATCAATCTGACTCCTCAACTCCTCCATCTCACATGGAGGCATACGATACGTTGGTAGGAAAATCGGTGTCGCACCAGGCACAAGATCAATGGTGAAGTCAATCTCGCGCCAAGGAGGAAGCCCTGGAATCTTCTCAAACACATCAGAGAAATCGTGAACTACTGGCATATCTTCTAACATTGGAACATCAGAACTCTCTAACATAGAAGCGTATTTGCTAACATGGCAGGACCAACTGACTTGAACTGAAAAAGAGAAGACCATGCCCTCAGGTCCATAGGCTGTCACAACTCTGGCCTAGCAATCAATCTCTGCTCTCATCCTGGTGAGCCAGTCCATCCCAAAAATAACATCATAATGACACAGTGGGGCGACAATCAAGTCGACAACCACCGTCCTGCTATCCAAATCTATCAAGCAAGACTCACAGGTCCGAGTAATATCTAACGTAGTCCCTGTAGCTGTTGTGAGTCCCACTCCCTTCACAGGAGCCGTAACTAACCCTAGGCGCTTAACCGCGGCACATGAAATGATCAAAACAATGGACCCAGTGTCCACTAACAGGAAGATAGGTGTACCTAGAATGTGCACAGGAACCTCAAATGACGTTGGTACTGAATCTACCTCGGGCGCCTCAGCTGTAAGCGCATGAACCCGAGCCTGCTGTGGTCGATGCGGTGGAGGAACCATGGGCCTTTGTGGCAGCCTAAAACAAGGTGCTGGAGGTTTGAAGGATGGATGAGTTGGTGCTGATCGAAGGGGAGGCGCTGAAATAGCCTGAGGCATCGGACAACCGATCCTCTGAGGCGGCGAGAACCCATTATCCTGCATCCTGGAAAAATATGATATCTCAGCGTGGTCAGGCTTCTTGCAGTAGCTACACCACACATCAGGATGCCTCACATAGGCAGGAGCTGCAGAAGACCCCTGCAGTGAATCAAATTGAGGCCTCTTACCAAGGAAAGGCCTACTCACGAACTCAGGTCGCGGCCTAGGAACCACAGGTTCTCGTGTGCGGGACAACCTCTCTCTGTCCTACTCTGCTCTCAAGGACATGCTCACTAGCTCCGCATACGAAGAAATGCTTGCACAACACATCTTCGATCTAATCTCAGGCCGCAAACCCTCAGAAAAATGCAGCATCCTCAACGGCTGATCACCCAAAATCAACGGAGCATACCTGCCAAGCTCCGTAAACCTATTCTCATACTCCGTCACCGACATACCTCCCTAGCGAAGGTGAAGGAACTCACTCTCCTTCTCGTGCTGGTACGTGACAGGAAAATACTTCTCGTGGAAGCGAGCCTCGATTGCTGCCCACATCCACTTAAAATCCTCCATAACTGTTGGGAGAATGCTGTCCCACCATAAGCTAGCCTCCTTCTCAAACATGAAGGTGGCAAGCTCAACCTACTCCACCTCGGAATAGTGCAGCGGTCTAAGCATCTTAAAGATGCGGTCTATCTAATACTCAGCCTCCTCGTGTCTATGAGTACCCGAAAATGTAGGAGGCCTCAAGCGCTGAAACCGCTCGAATGTACCACTCGCATTAGTATGCCCAACAGGGTGTAGAGGCGAGGCAAGTGGAGTCACCATCATCGACTGAGCAAAGATGTCAGCCATGGAGGACAAGAACTGTTGCTGCTGCTACTGCATCAACAACATCATCTTCTCTAGCCTATCAACAGGCGGAGCGGACTGTGAGGTAAAAGGTGCCGACGCAGACACACGACCTTACTCGGGAACCGTAGGTGTGATAGGAGGCACCACAGAAGGTGTTACAGGAGGTGGCCCATCAGAAGGACCAAAAGCCGGCTGAGAACTCGACATGGGATCTGAACGAGATGGGCCTGAATGGGGGTCCATATAAGTATCGCACAGGGCAAGGGCCCCGTTGAGCGAATCTCCCAGAGAAAGACGGGCCGAAGATCTCGAACCCTTAGGTGGCATACCCTACACACAACAGAGGGTAGCAACCAATGAGATTAGGCATTCACACAATCCATTTACAGTATTAACTTCACAAGCTAAGAAAACAATATGCATTTCATTAACAAAATTGTCACAATACATGATTTGTAGCATTACATGAATCGCGACAGGGAAAGCAAGTGAACAAAACATCTGAGCTTCAAACACTAAGCTTCAACACTAAACAACTACCAACTACCAAACAACTAGCAAACCAAACATAAAAATAAGCAACAAACAAGCAAACAACGACTACATAAAGCCTATCAATCAGACTCTAGCGATAGAGAAGGGGCACCCTTATCCTTCAGGCAGCACAGGATGGTCTTTAGCGTGTGAGTTACTTTCTTGAACTTACTCTTTACGAGGTCCCGCAGATCCCCAATATCCTGTCGAAGAGCAGCCTGACCCTCCTCGAGTCGCACTATACAGGCATCCCTATTAGCCTGAGTCACAGGAGGAGTACTCTCATCAGTATCTTAAGCCTCCTCTTCCTCTTCTTCTTGGACTTCTTTCTCTATCTCTGCCCCACCTTCCTCTTCACTTCCTTCTTCTTCGCTATCATACTCTTCCTCTCTCTCATCATCAAGTTGGGCCTCACGCTGCTGAGGCCCCATCTTCATCTGGTCAAGAGTAGCCTCACTGATATATTGGACCGGCACTGGCAACTCCGCCCCAAGTCTATAGGCAAACTCGAGAGCAATCTTGCATATGAGTCAACCGAAGGGAAGCGACTCAGTCCTTCTCTTTGATCGCGCGATAAGGATGATCTGTCACAGGATAAATGTAGGCACGCACACCTTCTCTCCCTGCCCTACTTGATATAGAAAATTTACCATGAGACGCGTGCATTCACTGCGATTGCTCCACCTGGGATAAACATTGAACGTGCAGATGTGGTGAAGCAAACGGAAATCGCCAGACATATGAGTCGCTAAGAGGCTCTTGTTACGCTGTCACGCAACCATACAACCACATAGAAACCTGGTGCAGCGTTCTCTCTCACGAACACTATTCAGATTCTTAGCACTTGGAAGTACTTTGCCAAGTGGCATGTTCAGAAGTCGAGCTATCAACCTAGCATTGATTGTGACTTCCCGATCTCTGCCGAAGGGGATCTTGAACTGCAACGACTTCAGCGTAGGATCTCGAATATGAGCATAGAAGGCGCGAACAGTACTCACATTTGCACGAGACTCACCCTCAAATAGCGGACCCCACTCGACAGCTTACATACACTCGAACAATAAATACTCGCCAAAGAGTCGCCCATCCACATACGCTTCAAAGAGAACCCTACGGTCCTCATAAACATCATGAGCTAACTTTGCCAACAACGCCCTTCCAAATGGAGCCTGGGGATCTAAATCCCGCTTCGAATGCAATTCTCTCCCAACACTTGGACTCGCGGTAGCTCCTCTAGGCCACCTCGAACGAGCGAGACGACTAGGCCCAGCCTCGTCTGCAGGGGCACGCTTCTTTCCCATCAATGAAAGGATGGTAGAAATGGAGAAAAAGGCTACAATAACCTCCATGAAAGCCATGAAAAGAGAAGGAAAATGGAAAAAGGGCTGAGATCTCTAGGTTCCCATGAGTTTGGGTCAGAAATAGGAGTGCAATGGGTCAAGGAAAGGGAAAAGAGAAGAAAGGAAAGATCAAGATAAGAGAGGTTAGGGGCTGGCACGTTTTGGAGCTCAAATGAGAGCTATGGGAGCTCCAATCGTAGAAAATGGAAGAAGTAGGTGCTGGGTATGGCTGAGAATGGTGGAGGGATGAAGAAAATAATGAAAAATGAAGGAAGGAGTGATTGGAAGGGAGGTTTGAGAGAGAAAACAACAACTTTGTAGGAAAAGGAGAGCTGGGGGGTCATTTTGTGAAGGAAGTGAGGGATTGGAGGGGTTTTGATCGATGGCCCACAAATCAGGGGGTTACCCTAGCCCCCAAACACGATCGACCCGGATAGCCCAGCCCGTAGGGCCCGCTAACCGGTGAGGCCTCGCCGACTTTTGGACAAACTGGCGAGGGCTCACCAATTGGGTGAGGTCCTCACCACTCTCTGGGTCCAAAAAAGTTGGAGTCCCACCCTGGAACCCCCTAGAACTTGATCGTTTGGTCTCCTCTTCCGATTTAAGCCGTTTTGAGTCATTTCAGAACTAATCCAATTTCTATTTACTTTTACTGATTTCTAACGGCTGAAAAGGGCTGGGTTGCGGTCTATACCCATCAATTGACGGTCTAGACTTGATTTGGGGTCGACTTGTGTGATCAGGAGTGTGCACGGACTCGATCTCGGGGACTATTTTCAGTAAACCTTCGCCGAAAGACAAACTGGGAGTCCTAGTTCTGTTTCTAAATTGTTCTTGCACCCTCCTACGTTATAGTGGCATCAACATGCGGTGTGTGACCCTAACCCAGGTCCAGGTTAATCCAGATCTTACTCTGATACCAACTTGTAATGCTCTGAAAATTAGGGGTCGAGCATAACTCAGCTCCCGAGTTTTAGAACATCATTTATGCAACATTATTTGATGATGAATGAATGTTGTCTGTGTTAGTGCATAAAACATGAAATAGATCAAGCCAGATCAGCAGACATAATCCAAGGATATTGAGGAAATGCAAGCGAAACTTAAATACATATATAATTTAAAAATAATTCCCAAAATATGCATGCTCTGCCCAAGGCAATATATACAACTGTGTCTCAAAATACATGGATCAACTATGCAAAATCATCATATACATATCCCAGAAATCCCCGCTAGTCAGGACGCGGCTCACATGAACCTGCCTTAGAACTGCATATATGAGAACGCCTCCTTGTCCTCATCAAAGTCTGGCTCCGCCTCGCCAAGGTCGCCAACACCTACAAATATATCAGAGTCTGGTTGGTCTTTAAGCACCGTCCCAGAATATGGGAGTGAGTGATTAACTCAGTCATACTATACATCAAATGTTAACATGTTATCAATCCAATCAAGCAGTAATGATAAAGCAGTATAATCAAACATGTCCTAGATACTCTTGTTAATGCACGAATGTTATGAAGGAATGATGCATGCCCTCACCATAAACTCCCTCTGCGATCTTCATCTTATTATCACGCATGTCAGTCACTTCCTCAGTGCTCTTACACTAACACCGATAGCACATGCAATGCAATGATATGAGCATGCTTACCAAGTTCTTATTAGTCCTTTTTCATACAGCAGGATTGGGAAGCTAAGACACTTTCCTTATATCAATTCCCAACATTGATCCATTATAGGGTCGTCACTCCTAGGGATTCTCATACGATGGTACATTTCTAGGTCACTGCAAGGGCTGTTACGCGCAATCGTTACACGACTCCCCCATCACCAAATCAATACAGGTCTAGTTATATCCCCAATACTGTAATAGGACTCGTCGCCCTTATACAGTATCAGGATATACTCGAGGTCACTACAGAGGGCTCATCACCAATCAATGTAGGCCGACAGCAAGAATATAGTGTCCCATACCACCATAATCTGCTCACGAGAATAAAGTGCTCAATGGTCACTACGGGGAGGTTTGTAGCCCAAGCGTAGGGCGACAGCTTGACCACGGTGTCCCATACTACCATGTCCGGCTCATGAGTCTTAGAGGATCACGGTACCACGGTTAACGGGAGTTTCACTGGTAAGCTCAGTGCCTTAGATTCAAACAGTAGTGACCAAACATGGTGAACAAACATCGATCAATTGGGTTAGTTGATAGCTCAACTAGGCCAAGCGCACGTTGAGTCGAACGACATGGAATGCATAAGCACTCCGTGTGGCCTAACCACTGTCGAACATCCCAAGCACGACTTAGATTCGTTAAACTCATCCTGCATGGTGAAAACAACCTCAACCACCATTTGGAGTACGATTACCGATTACCTGGACTGTAGCACAACCCCACTCACATACAAGCTCAATAATTAGCATGATTCATATCCTACATTCCAATGAACATTCATGGCATATAACTGAAACTTAAATACAGTATATGAAGGAAATCATATACACATGTAACCTGAATAATCTAAATTACATGATTCATGGAGGAAATCATACACTCAAGTGTTGTGATTGAGATTTATATCTCAACAACCTTAGCAATCACACTTTACTAACTTCTAACTCATTTAGGCATTTAAACAAACACTTAGATTACATTATTCAACATACATCACGTATGTCGACTCCATTGCATATTAGGACAAGTCCTTTCGCCAACGAGTTGCCGCATTCATGTTAAGCATATAACAACGACAATTAATCATGGCAATCAAAACACCAGATTTTATACGCATACAGGTATTCTAACATATACATGAAATACGCTATTTACAATGTAAAGCATCCATATACGAAAATCGAAACAGATAGCGCATTTGTCATGTGTAATGGCAATCACAACATGAATAAATCATTATCTAAAGTTGAAAGTCTTAAAAACCATAACCTAAACATATATAGTCCGCATCTTAAACCAGAAAATACGTATTCGATATGATTCAGACGATGTGTCTTTGTCAACGGCGGATACACTACCTATGACATGAAACAGGTTAGCTATAACTTCATTTAAACTATTCTAGGTTTAAAAATAGGTTAGGGTTAGCTTAACTTACCTAAAAATAAAATCAGAATCACCGGAAGAACGATTCAGATATGCAGATTCGATGAATAGATGGACTAGGAAGAATCCTACGGAGATTCGACAGATTCTCCCACACTTTCTCTCTCTTTTCACTCTCTTAAGCAACTAGGGTTTAGGAAATTCGTATAGAATTTAGAACTAAGGGTTTAAGGCCTTTTTTATAAGCTTAAACATGACGAAAACAGACTTAAGGTCAAGGTATACTTAGGTTATAACCAAATCGGACTCTTTCCGATCTAACGGAGCACTTCTGGAGGTCTTCTTATCAAATGCGGTTGGACTTAAGCTCACTAGCATCGGATCTTTAGTAAGTTAAGTTTTCAGTCCGATCGGGTTTCCAGATCGTCCGTGGTGGACTAACTTCAATTTAACGGTTACCGAACTTAAATCAAGGCTACAAGTTCTATGATATGAATGGGCCACTTATCCTGATCCAAGGGTGAATTTGGGTTGAATTCTAATGGTCAGAACGCTTAAAAATAATGCGCAAGTGAAACGTTCCAGATTACTAAAAAAATATATATTTAATTTTCTAAAAATCTTCATTTTCCTACTCTCTTTACTCTGGGCTCAATAAAATGGTCTCAGGACAACATTTAGGCTTGATTTTTTGGGTATTGTAAAGTCCAACTAGGCGGTCGTAATGGTCTAAGTTCATATCTATCAGGCTTTTGACGCGCAGTCTAAATCTAATACAAAATTACTAAGCATTCCCGGGAGCAACTGGGTTTAGAGTTAGATCCTGGATTTCAGGGTAATATAACGTCAAGGATTCTCTAGGTTCTGGGTCTTACAGATCGCATTGAAAGTTATTGGTACTAATTCCATTAGTAATCTACTTTAGCAATGGCTAAAATACATTAAATTTCTAAAGGATTTGGTTCCAAAAGATTTCTGCTAAAGGTAGGACTCGAGTCAAGTGCGAATTTTTCTAAGTCGTTACAGTCGATGTCCTCGACACTTGATCGATACTATCGATAAGAGGACTAAAAGTGTCCAGCAACTGCATACTCATCTGGATGGATTTATCGATATATCGATACATCTATCGATATCATGATATCCAAATATCGAGCCCATCGGAAGTAGCTCGATAATATCGACAGGCAGATTTTCAGCACCCCTATTTCTCTTTAAGAAAATTACTATGTGCTTCAATATATCGATGTCCTTTCCGATTCAATCTGAATTTAAATATCGATCATATAGGAAGGCCATCGACCGTATCGATAGTGAGTGCACTTTTCTTCCAACAAATATTTCAGGATGTTTTTAACTTTGATCGGGGGCCACTCGAGAAAATCGATATTCTTATGTCGATGCTATAGAGGCCTAGTTGATTGGATTGAGACTGGACACAAACTGGATGACATCCAAATTTGCTTATAGGTAAATTATACGATTTATCGATCCCATCGACACGGCCTCCGATATCATCGATATTCAAATTTGGATGACATCGGTTCTTCCCCGATCATATCTTAAAAACCCAAAATATTTCAAGCTTGTCTCTCTCATGCTTCAAATGCTGATAGATCGATCCCAGTATCGATAGAATCGGAGTTCAAAATCCGATGACATCGACACCAGTATCGATCCCATCGACCAGCTGATAAAAGGTCTTAAAAGCGTATGATATTTGAGTTTGTGTTATCGAGCGGGCAGTCGATCCCATCGAGAGTATACGCTCAATGATATCGACCCTTCTCGATGATATCGAACTCTGTTATAAATATGACCATTTTATATCCGTTGGAACCTTTTGCCTATATAAAGAGAGACTTGTCTGCATTGCTGGTAGAGAAAGAAGAGAGTGCTTTTGTGTGTTTTACCTTTAGATCATATACCCAAAGCCCTTTCTCTCACGGGAGTTCATCTTCCAATCCACTCTCATTCATTGACATTCAATAGAGTGTATTGAGAAATGAACTTCCACATTCAAGGATCCTTTAGCAACTATCTTAATAGTATATCATTAAGCTGGGATGCCTTAAATGAATAAATGACGGGAATCACTCTATCTTCCTTATAGAAAAATTTTATGAGTGTGGGTTTTCGTCCTAACTTTGGCCCAACCCGAAGCCAAGTACTGGTACATCTTTTGTGTTGCGGATCAAGGGAGCCGAAGACTCTTCAACAATAAGAAGGAGATCTTCATCATTGCTCTAAATGGGACTCATCAAATTATCTGTAAGTATCTAGAGTCCAGAGGACACTTGTGATCATTCCTTTCTAGGATTCGGTCTTGAGTGTTGCTCACCCATTGAAGTCCTCATAAGAGGCCTCCGGCGGGTGTGTACGCAGTGAGTGCATTGTGTTGACCCATGCTCTGTGGAGAGCATAAACATCTGGTTAAGAGTGACCAGTAAAATTCCAAGGTTAGAGGTGAACCGAGTAGAAACCTCCGTATAAAGGTTGAAGGTGAACCTGATTTAAAACCTTAGGTTTGAGGTGAACCCTGAAAAACCTCCTTAGTGAAATCCGGTACACTCAAGGGTTGAGTGCGGCAGTCGGGAGTGGAGTAGACAAGTAGTCGAACCATTATAAAAATGACTATGTTTGAGATTGTTATTATCTTTCATTTGTGTGATATTCCTTATATTCTTTTATATCTGATTGTCTAAGATCACACCTCATACACACTCACAGTCATATCCATAACAATCTTGTATGTAACTTCTTTATCTTTCAAAAAGTTTGTGATTGGATCCTCTACAAGGCTTGGAAGCCAGTAAAGTTACATTTGAGTAATCCTAATAATTGTATATCTGATAGGATTAGTGCAATAGGATTTTTGCATACATTGTAAAACTTTAAAAAGTCCTATTCACCCCCTCTAGGACATATTGGCATATTCCTACTTAAACTCAAGCTGTCTTCACCGCTATTTCAATTGGTATCAATGCGGTTCTCTCTTTAAGGGCTTCACCGCCTAGAGAGTGATCTTGATTGAAATTTAGGAATATGGCCAAAGGAGAGGGCTCATCAGTCACTAGACCTTCAGTATTTGATGGTTTAAATTATGTATACTAGAAGGCTATAATGCATTACTTCCTAAGATCTTTGAATCATGATGTTTGGGATGTAGTTGAAAAAGGATATGTATTACCATCTAAACAGATTGTACTTGAAGATGAAACTACCATCACTAAACCCAAAACCAAAGAAAAGTGGACGGCGTTCGACAAAGAACAACGAATTGCTAAAGAAAAAGCAATGAACGCCATTTACTGTGTCGTGTCTCAAGATATATTCAATCAGATAAGTATGTGTGAGACATCTAAGAAAGCATGAGATCTACTGGAAACAATCTATGAAGGAACAAACACTGTGAAGAGGTCTAAACTACAACTTTTAACTTCACAGTTCAAAAATCTCAGGATGGAAGAGCATGAGACATTTATGGAGTTTTTTACTAAGTTGAATATAATTTATAACTCCATGGGTGGATTGGGAGAAAAAGTTCTGGTACTAAAAATATGTAGGAAAATCTTAAGATCCCTACCGGAATGGTTTAATCCCAAAGTAACAACAATTGAGGATGTAGAAATATTAATGAGATGAAAGTAGAAGAACTAGTAAGTTCCCTACAAACTTTTGAACTACACTTCACACAATCCCAAAAATCCAAAAACACTATCCTAAAAACTTCTAAGAAATCAAAACATGAGGACAGTGAAAATGAAAAAGAAGATAAAGATGAGGAAATGGCCTTGCTGGCACAGAGATTCAAAAGATTCTTTCAAAAGAATCGCGACCGTCCCTCTAGAGGTAGAAAGGTGGATGACAAACCCTCTGTAGGCAAATTTGGGAAAAGAACCAAAGAACCACAATGCTACGCCTGTCAGGAGTATGGACACCTATCTACCGAATTTCTAAACAGAAAAACCAAGGGCAAGGCAATGGCCGCCACATGGGATGGTACGGAAGTGTCAAATTCAGAATCAAGTGACTCAGGATGCGATGGAGACTGAAAATATTTGAAAATACTTATGGTCTCCACTGCTTCGATCATTCCAACTGAATCTAAGAAAGAACAGCAAGCTACTGAATCATTTCCATCCGATAATGGGGAAACTGAATAGGAAGTAGAAGTTGAAAAGGATAAACTGCAAGATGCTTATAATCAACTATATATTCATAGCATCCATATCCTTAAAAAACTCGGTATGTCTGAAAACAAGAAGGAATTGTTACAGAAAAACTTGGACAAAACCTTGGAAATTAACACACAGTTGGTCAATGATTTACAATAATATCACTCAGACAATGACAAGTTAGAAAGAGAAACCTATCCCTAAAAATAGAATTATCAAAACTTGTGAACCAAGCTAAATTGTTAAGAGATGATAATGCGCAACTCAAGAATGAGAATCATTCACTCAACATCGACTTAGAAAAATTCAGGAGAGTTGCTGAAATTAACTACAAATTTTCTCAGAGTGGTGAAAAATTAGAAAAATTGTTAGGGATGGGAAGACTAGGAAGAGACAAAAGTGGCCTAGGGTATGAGAAAATTAAAAAGAAAACTAAAAATAAAGCTCCAACAAAACTGGCTTCTCAGGTAGCAATATGGGAATTTCTCCAGTTTGTCATTTATGTGGTGATGTGGGTCATTATAAGTTTGAATGTTTGGCACCTAGATGGACCTCATATAACTCTGATCAAAATTACATTGAAAAATTTAAACCAATCAGAGAAACTCAGAATGTTAAAAGTCCATCTACGAGAAACACACATCCATCACCACCTAAAGAAAAGGACAGAATGAAGAAATCTGTCTCACAATGGGTAGTAAAAGATAAATGGAACTATCTGATGACTAACTTTCATATACCTTGAAATATCAAGCAGAAAAAGGAACAAGTCCAAATCATGCATCTAGATCTGGATACTTGTTGAAATGATGCAATTTTGCTGAGCTTTCAATGTTACATCTGAGGTTGCACACCTCTAACTTTTTGTATATAAATATTATCATGTTTATAATTTTTGAGCTGTACAAAACCTGTACAAAATTTTGTGATGTATATTGATCAAATCAAGATATGCTTATCTGTGTGTCAAAATGGTGAATATCAATTTTATCGACCAAGAATCGATACAATTGACGGCTCTTCAGAATGTGAAAAGTCGTATGACCGAGAATGACATTGGAGATAGACTCGATCAACAACTTCTTGATATTATCGAAATAATAATCGATATGATCGACTAATGGTGCCCGATAAAAGCCAGAGAAACGAAAAAGAGGGTTTATTTTTCAATTTTTTTCAGTCGTTCTCTCTGCCCGATCCTCTCGGCCAAATCACTAGGAGCCACATCGGACTGCTCAAAACCTTCCATGAATCGGTAATATTCTTCTAAAACGTCAAGGGTCCATTTCGTTTTGGGTATTTTTGATTTTTCAGGTGTTTTGTCATTTTTTCCAAATCCTTCAAAAATTTATTGGTCCACATGGGAAAAGACAAAGGAGTAACATCCGGTCCAGGGGAGTCTTCAAGAACTACTCGACAAAAAGTCCTCGCCTTAAAAGAAAGGATGAGGGCCCCAGACCGTGGGACCCCCCACTCAACAAAGATCACGATAAACCTCACGTGGTGGGTCCCAGACCGAATTTCTGGCACCTCCTTAACCTGCACCACCTCCTCCGGCTATCCAACGCCCAACGAAATACACCGGTAGAAAGCTAATCAATGAGAGAAAAGTTGACAGGGGGTGTTTAGTACCTTACAATCTGGAACCCCTGTTTGCTGCAATCAGCTGGTTGACCATCCTAGATTTCAGAGGGCCTTGTCAACTCGAACAAACAAGCAACTTCCTTGCAGCGTGTCACTCTCCGATATCTGACCCTCCTTCACTCATGGTCTCTCTGCATGGTGATGATGCGTTTATCACTCTTGCCACAATGGCTCACATTCTCAATCTACAGATGGCTCCATAAGGCCTCCCCAATTTAGATCTCGATCTTCCTGATGTTCGATACATAGTAACTAAGTACCTATGTCGTAATAGAGATATTCCCTGGCATCAAGGGAATGCCTTAAAATCTAGGTACGTGGAACCTCACTTTCAGGTTATGCATGGGATCTTCACTACAAATTTGTATCCAAGGAGTACAAATCGATCCGATCTCACGAGTCTTATGGTCATGATAGTATACTTTGTTGCGAATGAGACAAAGGTTTGCCTTCCAACACTCCTTGTCAATCAGTTGGTAAATGTTATACATACATCCAGAGATCTGCATTTGCCATATCCCTGGATCATAAGCAGAATATGTCAAGGTATTGGTTTTCCATCTACCACTGATCCTGTACTTCTACCTCAAGTCTTTAATATTAAGAACTTTCACAAAATGGACTTGGTCTACCACTAGTATAAAGAAGGAGGCATTCAAGAAGGAGGAGCCGAAGGTGTTGGTGACCCTCACACGAAGGAAACTGAGATGAAAGGACATGAATCCTCTAGACCCGATCCAGCCCCATCTACGTCAATACCTGGACATGTCAAACGATACAAGCTGGATAAGATCGTAGCGATTCAGTGGGACATTCACTTAGTGCAAGAACGACTTACAGTCTTGAAGCGGGTTGTCCACAAGGTACAACAGTCTGTGCAACAGTTGGTCGACCTGATGACTTGTCGTCGGGATGACACAGCTCCATCTTACTATGCTCCCTAGTACTGATTTCTAAATGCTGTCACATACACTCACTCTTCTTAACTTAGAGTATGAACAGTAGTATCTTTTTGAATGTTCTAAGCTTCCTTGAGTGCATGTGATAGCTCTCTATCCTACATAAGCTGAAAATCTTTTTTGTATATGCCCACGGATGGGCTGAAATACTGGTTGTAATATTTGGGTGCCCTCAAATGAGTTTTGTTTTGTTTTTGTATATTGGTTAAACTACCGCTGTCTATGGCAGTATAGAAATTTTTCTACATATGGCTGAATCTAACTCTCATTTTTACTACCTCTCCTTCCCTTGGTCAAATGGAGTAATTGATATGGATTACATTTTTTTTTCTAATCACCTTATCTGATTTTGTCAAGTTTTATTTCATGCATTCATACTACCTGCCAATGATGTATGCTTAACACTGTTGAAAATATTTATACATCTATATCTGTGGTTCTCCCATATGCTACTTTAACTTCAATCAATATCTACTACTTTATCTTTGTCAATGACCGACGAAAAGGGGGAAAAAAGTGAAAACACCCCATGGAAAATTGGATCTTTCCTCTTATATGTTGCAAGTGTTAGGGGGAGCAGCTGCACTAAGAGAGGGGGGGCAAATACTGGTTATGTACATGACTGTGTTAGAATTTGTAAAATTATGTAAAAGCATGTACACACAATTTAGGATGTGTTTGTCTAGATATTATCCTAGGGTGTTTTGGTGTTTTGTCGCGTAATTGACAAATGGGGAAATTGAAAGTGCACCTGCTAGTGCCCTGGTTTGTCAATTATCATGTGTGTTAAGTTAGTCGATCTGCAGAGCCTCACAGGAAGAACAATTCAAGTGTCTGCCTCAACCGGATGTGTGGAAGCTCGCCATAGGTAAATCATAGCCTCACATCCTATGTCCCAAAAACACCAGGTGATTAAAACCCTAAAAAATAACTTAGAACATATGAGGGTTTTTGGGTAAGTGAACTTTTTTAAAAATTAGAAAATCTCTAAGTTTGCTCACCCTGTCGATTGTATCGATACACATTTCGATATGATCGACCTACTCTGTCGATGTCCTCGACACTTGATTGATACTATCGATAAGAGGACTAAAAGTGTCTAGCAACCACATACTCATCTGGACGGATTTATCGATATATCGATACATCTATCGATATTCAAATATCGAGCCCATCGGAAGTGGCTCAATAATATCAATAGGAAGATTTTCAGCACCCCTATTTCTCTTAAGAAAATTACTATGTTCTTCGATATATCGATGTCCTTTCCGATTCAATCTGAATTCAAATATCGATCATATCGGAAGGCCATCGATCATATCGATAGTGGGCGCGCTTTTCTTCCAGCAAATATTTTAGGATGTTTTTAACTTTGATTGGGGCCACTCGAGGGAATTGATATTCTTATATCGATGCTATCAAGGCCTAGTTGATTGGATTGAGACTGGAAAAAAATTTTCCAACGTGCTTATAGGTAAATCTATACGATTTATCGATCCCATCGACATGGCCTCCGAAATCATCGATATTCAAATTCTGTTGACATCGGTTGTTCCCCGATCATATCCTAAAAACCTAAAATATTTCAAGACTTGTCTCTCTCATGCTTCAAATGTCGATAGATCGATCCCAGTATCGATAGAATCGGAGTTCAAAATCCGATGACATCGACACCAGTATCGATCCCATCGACCAGCTGGCAAAAGGTTTTAAAAGCATATGACATTTGAGTTTGTGTTATCGAGCGGGCAGCTGATCCCATCGAGAGTATACGCTCGACGATATCAACCCTACTCGATGATATCGAACTCTGTCATAAATATGACTGTTTTATATCCGTTGGAACCTTTTGCCTATATAAAGAGAGACTTGTCTGCATTGCTGGTAGAGAAAGAAGAGAGTGTTTTTGTGTGTTTTACCTTTAGATCATATACCCAAAGTCTTTTCTCTCATGAGAGTTCATCTTCCAATCCACTCTCATTCATTGACATTCAATAGAGTGGATTGGGAAATGAACTTCCACATTCAAGGATCCTTCAACAACTATCTTAATAGTATATCATTAAGCTGGGATGCCTTGAATGAATAGATGACGAGAATCACTCTATCTTCCTTATAGAAAAATTCTAAGAGAGTGGGTTTTCATCTTAACTTTAGCCCAACCCGAAGCCAAGTACTGGTACATCTTTTGTGTTGCGGATCAAGGGAGTCGAAGACTCTTCAACAATAAGGAGGAGATCTTCATCACTGTGCTAAATGGGACTCATCAACTTATCTGTAAGTATCTAGAGTCCAGAGGACACTTGTGATCATTCTTTTCTACGATTTGGTCTTGAGTGTTGCTCACCCTTTGAAGTCCTCATGGGAGGCCTCCGGCGGGAGTGTACGTAGTGAGTGCGTTGTGTGGACCCTTGCTCTATGGAGAGCATAAACATCTAGTTAGGAGTGAACCAATAAAACTCCAGGGTTAAAGATGAACCGAGTAGAAACCTCCATATAAAGGTTGAAGGTGAACCTGATTTAAAACCTTAGGTTTGAGGTAAAACCTAGGAAACCTCCTTAGTGAAATCTGGTACACTTAAGGGTTAAGTGCGACAGCCGGGAGTAGAGTAGACAAGTAGGCGAACCACTATAAAAATGACTATATTTGAGATTGTTATTGTCTTTTATGTTTATGATATTCCTTACATGATTTTATATCTGATTGTCTAAGATCACACCTCATACACACACAGTCATATCCATCACAATCTTATATGCAACTTGTTTATCTTTCAAAAAGTTGTGATTGGATCCTCTACAAGGCTTGGAAGCCAGTAGAGTTACATTTGAGTAATCCTGATAATTATATATCTAATAGGATTAGTGCATTAGGATTTTTAAATACATTGTAAAACTTTAAAAAGTCTTATTCACCCCCTTTAGGACATATTGGCATATTCCTACTTCAACTCAAGCGGTCTTCACCGCTATTTCAGCTTTGTCCGAGTATTTTTCCTATATGGGTTTGATGTTTTATATCGTCTAACCATGCGATGGTAAGCCCTATATACTGTAATATGATTAGCCACTAGTTGACAGATTTTCATTAAACATCCTAAGATGGTAGCCTCATAGGCCGGGAATGGTGATAATATGGCACTATGCCTTAGCCATCGGCCTACGCTGGGCCATGTTCTCCCCATAGTGACTGTGAGCTTATTTAAATTAGTTAGTTGTAATTGGATTAATAACGGATTGACTAATCATGCAAACATGGCACAGACCAACATCTATTGCTATCATACGTGATGTACGTATTATTCTGACTAGATCATGTTTCCCAGGTTCAATGATTCTGACTGGATGATGTTTGCTAGGTTTGATGATTGCATGGGTGACGGCCCATTGTCCGCACGGATGAGCATCCCCGGGGCATGATTGCATACTTCACGCATCCATGCATCTAATAAGACTTGTATCATGTACTATTTTTTATACTTTGATTTTTAATTATGCTTACCTAATGCAGTGGTGTGTAATCTTGAGGGAAATTCACACAGTTAGCTACTCATCCATCAAATATACAACCGTACAGGTAGTACAGGTGACTTTAGTGATATGTATGTTCAGACTTGATGAGTAGCAAGGTATGATCTCGAGGGATGCAAGGCTGTATTTGCCTGAAGGAACTGCGTGATCTTGCGGCTTATATTTATATACTTTTCATTATTCTTCATGTATTAAATTCTTATAAATCTTGTACTTGTTAAATTCAGAGACATTGGTTTGTATAAGTCATTATGGGCAGCTTCTTGAATATTTGAATGATAATGAAATTTTTCTTTATGTCGATTCGTCCAACTACGCTCATTTGCTTACTCTAATGAAGGAAAAACATGTACACTCAAATTTGACCATCCTTTAAGGTTAACACTTGAGTTTTTGAGACACGGGTCATATACTCGGGTCCTGAAAAGTTTGGGCATTACAGATAAGCTTTTTCTATAACGGATTAACTTCACCAATGCGCCAGTTCATAGAGATAATGTATAATGGTGAATTCATGAATAAGGAGGCCAATGATACGTGGAATTATCTTGATCAATTGGTAGAAAATGTGCAATCATGGGACACCTCCCCAAGACCCACCACTTCTATGCCTACTCAATCAAAGGAAAGGAGAGGAATTTATGTTTTAAAGGAGGAAGATGATATAAGTGCAAGGGTGGCCAATCTCATAAGGAAACCCAAGGCCATGGAACTTAAGAAGGCAGAACCTATCAAACCTGATATGGCTACGGAAGTTATTTTTGGTATTTGTGCTTGAAACATACGTACAACTGAAATTGTCTAACAATTCCTACTTTTTAAGAAATATTGAATGAACAATCGAATGTTGTAAATAACTACCAAAGACCTTCCAGAGGACCCATCTCAAATACATACAATTCCAGTTGGAGACACCATTTAGATTTCTGTTGGAGGAATGGACAAACAGCTAACCCACAAGAGGCTCTTATTAAAATTTTAAATCAAAAGAGGCCTCAAGAGGATATAGTTCAAAAATTCATGTAAAACCAGAATATGGTACAAGAATTCCAAGATCTCAAAATAACAATGAAAATGTTTGCATTATCCATTTAAAAGATTGAGTCACACTTAGCAAATGGAGAAAAAGGGATGCATCAAAATTAGTGACCGCTCTTCAAATCAGATGAAGTAGGCTAACTCTATCACCACTCTTAAGAGTGGGAAGATTATTGACAAAACCATTCTGGCGAGGGTTGAGAAGCCTAAGGACCTGAAGGAAATTGAGAATGATATACCTAGCAATGCCCCACATGAGGAAGAATCGAAAAAAGTGAGTAAGACGATTGCGTCATTCCCCAAGCGGTTGATTGTACCAAAACTTCTAACTAACTCTCAGGATATTCTAGAGGTGCTTAAACAAGTGAAGGTCAACATCCCTCTACTGGATGTCATTAAACAAATCCTCTTATATGTCAAATTCCTGAAAGATCTATGCACTACCAAAAGATGACAAAACATACAAAAAAAAAAATCTTTTTGACAGAAAAAGTGAGTGTCATCCTCAAACAAATACGAGGATCCCAGTTGCCTAACTATCACTTATGTAATTGGGAACCAACGGATCGAACATGCATTTCTTGACTTGGGGAAAAATGTAAATCTGATCCCTTACTCGGTTTACGAATAATTGGGTCTAGGTGAATTAAAACCCACCTAGACCATATTACAACTTGTTGAACGATCGATTCGTGTACCGAGAGGGATGATTGAAGATTTGTTAGTCCAAATTGATAAATTCTACTATCCAATAGATCTTATTATCCAGAATACTCAACCCATCATTGATGTGAGCATTCAAATACCTGTCATTCTTGGTCACTCATTCCTTGCTACATCAAATGTCATCATTAATTATAGGAATAGAATAATGAATTTATCTTTCAAAAATATGACATTGGAGCTCAATATCTTTTTTAATATAAATAAACAACCAGAGGATGATGACGATACTTACAATATTAACATGATCGATTCCTTCGTTGAAGATAGAGCACTTCTGACTCTATACTCTGACACTCTAAAGATGTGCTTAGCCCACTCCCCTGATTTAGATGATGACATGATTAGGGAGATGGATGCCTTCTTTGATGCTACGCTGATACATGAAGTTAACCGATGGAGGCCACAATTTAAAAAATTGCCCCAAACTGATATAGTGCCTCTACCGTCTAACCTCAAAGAACCAAAGCTTGACTTAAAACCTTTGCCCGTTGATCTTAAATATGTCTACTTAGGTCAAGATAAGACATACCCGGTGGTTATTTCATCTCACCTTGAGAAAGAATAAGAGAGCATGCTTATTTCTACTCTCATTGAGCATAAATGAGCTATTGGATGGTCTATTGTGGACCTCAAGGGAAATAATCCTTTGATTTGTACTCACCATATTCATCTTGAGGATCGAAGATCATCATTTACACTGATCATGTGGCTCTGAAGTACCTTCTTTCTAAGAATGATGTTAACTCCCGCTTGATAAGATGGATCCTTCTACTCTAAGAGTTCGACATAGAAATATGATACAAAAGGGGAGTAGAACACATAATGGTTGATCATCTCTCTAGGCTTGATCTTCCCAATTCCTTTGAAATTACACTAATAAACGACATGTTCCCTGACAAATAATTGTTTAAACTCTCTCAATTACCTTGGTTTGCTGACATTGCGAATTATCTTGCCGTAGGTTTAACGCCAACATATTGGATTGCCCAGGATAAGAAAAAGTTATTCGCCGAGGTATGTAAGTTATTATGGGATGATCCTTATCTATTTAAATATCGTCCAAACCAAATTTTAAGGAGATGCGTGCCAAACAACAAACATCAGTGTTATCTCCTTTTGTCACTCTCAAGCTTGTGGTGGTCAGTTTTCTGCTAAAAAACCACGGCCAAAATTCTACAGTGTGGCTTTTACTGGCCCATTATGTTAAGAGATACTCATGAGTTATACAAAGCTTGAGAGCGTTGTCAGAAATTGGGATGATTGTCTCTTCGAAATATGATGCCACTAAATCCTATACAAAGCTCGAGAGCGTTGTCAGAAATTGGGATGATTGTCTCTTCGAAATATGATGCCACTAAATCCAATTCTTACCATTGAAGCATTTGATTGTTGGGGCATTGATTTTATAGGGCCATTCCCCCAATCCTTTGGAAATATTTATATTTTATTTGTTGTATACTATGTCACTAAGTAGGTTGAAGCGATTCTGTGCCGAAATAATGATCATAGAACGATCATTAGATTCTTAAAAGAAAATATCCTTTCCCGGTTTAGAATGCCTCGAACCATCATTAGTGATGGAGGGTAGCACTTTTATAATAGGCCGTTTGTGAACAGTGTCGACTGGTTCTTCGACCAGTCATGGTTCTTCGACTCAAAGTACAACATTAAGATTGGGCATCTTCGACCAGTCGTATGGAACCTACGACCAGTCGAAGGGGACCTTCGACCAGTCGTAGGGTACCCACGACCGGTCGAGCAACAGAAAATCTTATCACGCCCGATTTATTTAAAATTCTGTTGGATCTTTGACCAGTCGTAGATGTCTTAAGACCAGTCAAAGATGAGTTTTGCTCAGGTATAAATAGAGCACGAATCTCAGATTAATGATAAGAAATTCAAGCTAATTATTTTGGCATTCTGAGAAATTGGTCTGTGCTCCATTTTAAGCTAAGTGTGCTTATTTAATACTCTATTTCTTTAGCTTTATTTAATTGATTTTGTTTCTAGTATTCCAATCTAATCTGAAAAGAGGAATTGCTATTTTCTTTTCTTTGGAATCAAAATCAATTAAGGCTAGCCCTATTTTGGTTTAATTTTAAAATTAATTAGAACTAGAACCTTTGTAATTGAGTACTGGACATTGAACTTGGACATTCATTCATCTACTCTGACTAGGTTCTTCCGAGCTGCTACATCGAAGGAGAAAATCAGGTATTTTACTTTTAAGTATAAATTCCTTTCTGTTTTGGTTTCTTTTGGGATTTGCCAGAAAAATCTCGTTGTTTTGGTTATCTGAGAAGAACCAAGAAAACTCAGAAGTGGAGTTTTTTAATTGTGTAAGCCCACAGACAAAGACACAATTGTAAAGGTTTTTGGTGAACCTGTGAAAACCTACTTTGTTAGTGAATGCTAATATCCCCTGTGTGAGGATATTAGGAGTGGAGTAGCATTCTGTGTGGCTGTTGTATAACAATTGGTGAACACACAGGCAAACCACTATAATCCCTTGTGTTATGGTTGAATGATTTTTATTTCATATCTTTATTCATTCATTTGAGGGATGTACATGTGGTTGTGAATGTTGTAATCTTTTGTTTCAAGCATTGTGGGGAATGTTGTAATAGTTTAGAATTTATTTCTTGCTATTCATTTATCAGCTTGATATTATTTTGTTCTAGTAAGGTTGCCCTGCCATTCTTATGGTGCATGGTTGTCCTTAGAACAATACATATTTGTGATTACAATTTATACTTCAGTGCAGTTTGTATTTATTTTTCTATTCCTCTTCGGTTTGAGACTTGATACAAAGACATTTCTAGAAATCAGGTTTTCCTACCATAAACTCTAGTTTTTAGTGTAAGGTTGTCCTTAGAACAACATTTGTATCAACCTCTTAAGATCTGAATTTTGAGGTTGCCTTACTATCTTGCATTATGGTTTACTTTGTTATCTTGTTGGCTATCATATTTCTTTAATTTTTGCTGTTATAAATTTTTATTTGGCATAGTCATATTCACCCCCCCCCCCCCCCCCCCCCCTCCCCCTCCAGGACAAATAGCTAGGCCTTTTCAACTTGGTCCACCTATATGAGATCCAGAACATTCATCCAGCAGTCCCTGCCATGAGTGGGAGATTCATAAAAATTGAGGGTTGATTTAACATTCTTTCATTCTTTTATCCAGCAGTCCCTGCCATTCTTTCATTCTTTGTCACAAAATTGGATCTAATGTGTTGATGGTGGGTGGTTTTGGTTGTGTTGTAGAAGAGACCACATATTAGATATTCCTCAGCCCACTGGATTGATTTAGCATTCTTTCATTCCTCGGCCCACTGGCATCCGAGTGAGACATCGAATTCATATTGATCCATTAATCAAGTGAGGAATGCATGGACAAAAATAGTGGTGGTTTACAGAAAAAACAAAGATATTGTCAATGGCCTACCTAAGGTTTAGGTTTAGGTTATGGGTTGGAAGATCCTAGTTGTTGAATTAGGTTTAGGTTATAGGTTTAGGGATTTGGCAGGCCTATAACCATCCCTACATTTTGGAATAGGATATGGCAGGACTATAACCATTGGATCTGGGATTATCTGGTGATTCAGACCATTTACAAGATATGCCTTGCGGTCAATTGAGGATACCTAATAACTAAGCCCTCCAATTGTGGTGAAAATCCACTGTGGTGTGAGTGCTTGTGTGTGTGTATGAAAAAAAAAAAGCCCTCCAATTGGAGTACTCTAGCACCTAGATTGTTTAACATATTTCCATTGAATATGGACCATCTCTTTAATTGTTGCTGGGTGGGCCATTGATTTGAAAGTCTAGGATCGATGTTACAATCTTGAGATTTTTGAGACAGCCGCCTTCATCATTATTTTTTTGTTAAATTAACAATGTGGATCACTGAATATCATCCCCGATCCAATGCCTTTAATCCCGACACATCGTATTACAATATGCCATGAGTGGGAGATTCATAAAAATTGAGGGTTCAACAGAGTTTTCCACCCAAGTCTATACCGTGGTGTCATTGAGCCTCCACTCATCATTTTTTTTTGGCAAAATAGTCTGTACCAACAACTGGTTTGCCCATGTAACCATCAACATATTGCCACAGACTACTTCCAAGCAAAAAATTATGCATCAAGAAGGCCAATATATATGTTTACTTTTTGTGTGTGTGTCCAATTTAACACAAACAACTTGCACTAGATCTGAAGCAATGTTCAATTCTTATTTAGGTTTAGATGGATAAACACCATAAACAACTCTGAATAGTTACCACAGATGATCCAAAGTATATACTGAACTTGTTCCAACACAAAAGCATGCCATGGTAAAAAAGCATGAAATCATGAAATAAAATTCTGGAGAACTAATTGTGTCAGTCTCTGGTCTAAAAGATAGCATTTGAAACCCATAGATGATGTTAACCTTAAATAGGAGGTGGAACCTTTGGTTGGTTTCATACCATGAAAAGTCTCATATTACTGAGTTGTATTTTCACTAAGCTTCCAATTCTATCGTGCATCTAAGAAACATAAAAATATAAAGAATAACTAATCTTACTCTACAAATACAAGGACCAATAGATCCCTACTTTGTACAAAACACATGCAGAGAAATACCCCTATTTTAACAAAATAACAAATAGAAGTCTTTAGTAGGAATGGACATTTAATAGGTGATGAGAGCTGGAAGTGGTTGCAATGCTAATATAGCTGAAGGAAGAATTACATTACTTACAAGTGCTAAGACAGACTGTCATGAATTACATTACTTACAAGTGCTAAGACAGACTGCGTCGACAACACTCAAGCGACTGAGTGAGATAACTATAACCTGGTGCATCTCTTAAAAAAAGTCGCACAGAGTCACAAGCTTAGGGACATGTCTGCCCCACTAAATGATCATGAACAAAAAATAAATAAATCTTCCTGAAGGAATACTTCCTAGAAATTTCAGTTGGCAAGCACAAAGAAACAATTAAAAAGGACAAAACCCACACATCACATTGGCCCCTCAGAGGCCTTGTCTGCCCCTAGCTAGAGACAGGGAAGTTACAATGGGGATTGACGACCCACCATTGGAAATTTTGTGGGGATTTAAAAAGTTTTGCAACAAGATATTTGTGCCTACAGTTTATCTGAGTAGTAATAACCCTACGAACGGTTTGGATGACATATAAACATCATGTTCGACATTCAAAATCCCCAAATCCCTAATTTGTAATATCAAAAAATTCCCAATTCGGGGTCCACATTCAAATCTGTAAGCCATAAAATCCCCAAATCCCTAAATGGGGTCCACATCAAATTGACAATCCACAAATTACTAAATCCCCAAATTCCTAAATCAACATTAAGATTGAGAGAGATTGAAAGAGAGAGATACCTCACGTTCATGATCGATTCTTCAACCGAGCTTAGAGAGAGAGAGAAGGGCGAGCGTGGGCAGGGAGGGCATCGTTTCGGCTCCCTCCCTTTTTTGGATCAAAGAGAGAGAGAGAGAGAGAGAGAGAGAGAGAGAGAGAGATGATGGACTGCATTCGGGCACCCGAGAGAGAGAGGGGATGAAGAGGATTAGAGAGAGAGAGAGATATGGGGTTTGGGAGAGGATTAGGGCATGAGAGAGAGAAAGAGAGAGAGGGAGAGAGAGAGAGGGGGGGGGGATGAAGAGGAATTTGGGGATTGAGAGGGTCGAGAGAGCGCTGACGCTCCTCGAGCTCCGAGTTGTATAAACGGTTTAAAGGTTATCAAAGTTAAATGGGCCCCGCTGTGATGCATGTCGACCATCAACACCGTGCATTTGATGGGCCCCCTTTATATTATGGGATATCCCAAAAATCAGCCGTATATGGAACT
Organism: Magnolia kwangsiensis; assembly: GCA_037074715.1. Taxonomy (NCBI): domain Eukaryota; kingdom Viridiplantae; phylum Streptophyta; class Magnoliopsida; order Magnoliales; family Magnoliaceae; genus Magnolia; species Magnolia kwangsiensis. The sequence goes on along the minus strand of CM073589.1, from coordinate 80,044,046 downwards.
TAGGTGGGCCATACCATCTAAAATCATGTAAAGAAATTCCTAAAACATATAAAAGCACTTTGTGGGGCCCACTTGAAATTTTGATGCATATGAAACTTGGTCTGACTCCTCATACAAGTGAGACACACATAATGGATGGTCTGGATTTATGAACCACATCTTGGCCAGCCCAATAAATGATTATGAATGATTTAATGGAGGGTAACCCCTCTCAACTTTTATATGTGGTGTGGCCTAAAAAAGTCACAGATTGACTTGATTTTTAAGCCCCAGGCCCACCATGAAATGGTGCATCTGACTGGTGGGGTAGATGTTTGACACCCATCACGATGGGGCCCATACAGCTCGACCGTACGAGAAGTTCCCATAAGCTTGACCGTACGAAACCTTTTCCCATATATATATATATATATATATATATATATATATATATATATATATATATATATATATAAAATAAAAATATTATATATCCATCATTAAAATCCTCCTGAGGTCCCGCTGTACTGTTTATTTGACATCCAATATGTTGATTAGGTCATACAGGGCTAGATGAAGGGGAAAAATAAAAATCAATTTGATCCAAATCTTTTATGACCCCCAAATGTTTTTTAATGGTTGATGCTTATTCAACATCGTTTCCTGGAAAGTGGTCCACTCAAGATTTGGATATATCTCATTTTTGGTCTCATACCATAGGATGATCTTTAAAATTAGATAAACAACATGGATTAAACACATACATCATGGTAGGGCTCATAGAACACCAACCACCAGCCATTGGATGGTGTCAGGGGGAGTAGCCAATCCGTTCCCCTTATTTGTGGTGTGGTCCATTTAATCTTTGGATATGATTCATTTTTCAGATAATTCTTTAAAATTGTCTTCAAAAGATGAATGAATGGTGTGGGTTGATCCCAAATTCTGGTAAATCCAAGTGCAATAAATCCTCCAAACAAGGAAGGTGCGCCTTGGGAAATATGCTGTGTAAGTGTTATGATTTCATATCCCTTTGGTTGTCAAATTTTGTGGTGCCAAAACCTATATTTATGTCTTGTATATCTTGTGTTTTATGTTTAAAGATTATTCATTACATCGCATTTCAAGACAAGATCTTAAATGAAGAAAGTTTTCAAGACATGGATGAAGAATTCAAGTATTGAAGTCTTCAAGTTTGCATGTTCAAGATTCAATCAAGTTCAAGTATATTAGAAGACATTGTCAAGTCAAGATCAAGCTCAAGAAGGCCTACTACAAGTTTTGTATATTCTCAAGCTTCTCTTAAGGGTCATCTGAGTGTTCATATTTTCAAGTCCATCTCACTTTTAAGGTTTGTGCGACCTTAGATTGACCTTAGGATGAGCTTTACAGTAGGTCATTCTGGATACATAACTCATATATTTCAATATCATTATTTGGGCTGTTCTAAGACCAGTCTTAGGGACTTAAAGACCAGTCCTAGCTCTGATACGACCAGTCTTAAGTTTTTCAGGACCAGTCCTAGGTTGTTGAAGATTTTTGAATCTTTCTGGCTGTCCTACGACCAGTCCTGTGAGCTCTACGACTCATCCTTCGACCGGTCGTAGCCCTACGATTCAAACTCCAACAATGAATTTTGCGGTCCGACGACCGGTCGTAGGTGTCTCACGACCAGTCGTAGGTGGCCCACAACCGGTCCTAGACCGCCCAGGACCGGTCGTGTAACAGAAAATCAAATCCCACGGAAATCTTTAAAAATCTTTGGAGCTACGACCAGTCCTAGGATCCTAAGACCAGTCGTATACGGGATTTTTCAGGCTATAAATAGTGCACGAACTTCAGACTTTTAGCAATTCAATTCAACTCTTTTCAAGCAATCTTTAGGCTATTCTCTGAGATAAGTTTGTGTTTATTTTAAGCTACTTTGTGCTTATTTAATATTCCTTTTGCTAGCTTATTTTTATTTGATTTTGATTTACATTCCAATCCTATTAGAAAAGGGAAATTTCTGATATTCCTTCTTCTTGGATTCAAAATCAAATAGAACTAGCCCTTTTGATTTAAAATCAATTAGACTTATTCCGCTATTATAAGTTTTATTTGGCATTGCCCTATGCACCCCCCCTCTAGGGTATATAGCTAGGTCCTTTCAAGTGGTATCAGAGCCTAATAGCTCGTGCTTATTGTTTATTTATTGGATTTATTTCCTGAGCTAACGATCTAAGCTATATTAAGATGTCAAATTTTAATAGCCTATCAGTGACTAGGCCACCACCCTTTAATGGCACAGACTATGCTTATTGGAAAGCCAGGATGAGGATCTTCCTTAAATCCTGGAATGAAAGTGTGTGGCTGGCCACAGTGAATGAATGGAACCCTCCTATCACTGAAGTAACTAATAGTGATGGTTCAAAATCAATGAAAGTAACGACTTATTCTCTTTGGACCACACTTCAAAAAAGTGAAAGTAGTGTCAATGCTAAAGCACTAAATGCAATTACTTGTGCATTATCACCAGATGAATTCAAAAGAATCATCTCTTGTGAAAATGCAAAACAAGCATGGGATGTATTAGAAATGACACACGAGGGTACATCTATTATCAAGAAATCTAAAGTCCAACTCCTCACAACTAAATTTGAAGAAATTCATATGGAGGAGAATGAGATGTTTAAGGACTTCTACACTACATTGAATGACATTGTAAACTCTATGTGAGATCTTGGTGATAGAATCCGAGAAAGTAAAGTGTGTGCAAAGATACTACGTTCACTTCCTGAACAGTTCAATTCTAAAGTAACCGCGATTCAGTAACTTCGTGATACGGATACCATGAGGGTTGAGGAACTAGTTGGTTCACTTCAAACCTATGGGTTATCCTTTAAGGCTCCTAAAGAAAAATCAATTGCTCTCAAATCATCTAAAAATGCTTCACAAGAGAGCACTTCAGATTTAGAAAATTTCGAAGATGATATGGCGCTTTTAGCAAAAAAGTTTTACAAAATTTTTAAAAACAAGAAAAAAGTTGATTTTCAAAAGTCAAATAATAAGAGACGATCTAAACCTAGAACTCGTAAATCCTTGAAAGATAGTCAATGTTACAACTGTCAAGAATATGAGCACTTAGCTAACAAATGTCCTAAAACGGACAAATCAAAAAAGAAAAGCATGATGGCTACTTGGGATGAATCATCTGATTCTGAATCCTCTTCTAAATTAGAAGATTCTGAAACCGGGTCGGGTGAAGATGTTAAAGCCCTTATGACTCTAGCCAAGATCACCCTTTCAGATAATGATGATATATCCAGTGAAGAAAATCTGAATAGTGATTGTGATAATGAAGATGATATTCAGGATGCTTATAATGCCCTTTATAAAGAAAGTTGTAAAATTGCTGTCAAGCTTAAATTATAAAAAGAAAAATTTTCGAAGCTTAAGGAAGATTATGAGTCTCTTGTTTTAGAAAAGTCTCATTTTTTCGATTCTTTTGAAAAGACTAAATGTGATTTAGATTTCAAAACCTCCCAAATTGAAGATTTGAAATCCGAAAAAGAAAAACTCAAAAATGAGGTAGCTTCTCTTCTGAGTTTGAAAGACACATGGAGATATGCCCAAGGTGATCCATAATTGAAAAAATTATTGTCCGGATCAAGAAAATGTAGCGATCGATCCGGGTTGGGCTATGATAAGAATACATCTCCTAAACAAAAGAACATTACTCCTAAATTTGTAAAAGGAGAGTCTTCAACTTCAAAAGAAAAGAATACTTATCAAGAATTTTTTAAAAATTCAAGGTCTTTTCAAAAACCTAAAGGTGCCCATGTCAACTTTAATTTTCAAAATCGAAATCCTTTAGCTGAAAAAATAATTGATCTACTCAAGCAGCTATTAAAGTCTAACTCTATAGGTCACTCATATAACAACAGACAGAAAAAGACCATCTATGCTCCTAAACCCAAAACATTTCTGAAATGAGTTCCTAAAGTTGCCAGCTTGGTTGCCCACACTGCTTTCAAAGCTACAAGCCATTCAAAGTGGTACCTAGATAGTGGTTGCTCGAGGCATATGACAGGTGACAAATCTTTATTCACCGATCTTAAAGATATGACTGATGGGTCAGTCACATTTCGTGATGGAAGCAATTATAAGATTATTGGCCAAGGTACAGTTCAGCATTATAACCTTCCCTTATTTAAGAATGTTTTATATGTTGAGGGCTTAAAATACAACCTATTAAGCATTTCTCAGATATGCGATAAACAACCATAACGTGAAGTTTTCTAATCAAGGTTGTGAGATACTTGATAAAAGGGATTCTGTTATATTATCTGGTCGCAGAACTTCTGAAAACTGCTACATCGTTAGTGATGCTAGCTCATCTACTCAATCATGTTACATGGTCCATACCGATCAGACTGAATTATGGCATAAACTCCTTGGACATGTACACTATCGGAACTTATTTAGATTGAGTAAAAGAGAACTAATTAGAGGTCTACTCAAATTGTAAAAAGTAGACAAAATATGTGGTGAATGCCAGTTGGGCAAACAGATTAGGAGCTTTCACAAGAAAGTGAACTCAAATACCACATCTAGACCACTCGAGCTTCTCCACATGAATCTTATTGAACCAACTAGATAGGAGAGTCGACGAGGTAAAAAATACATCTTGGTTATCGTAGATGACTATACCAGATTCACTTCGGTATCATTCTTAAAAGACAAAACTGAAACCCTGGATGAAGTGAAAAAGGTCATCAAACGAATCCAAAATGAGAAAAGTTCTCATATTAATAAGATCCGTAGTGATCATGGATCCGAATTCGAAAACAGTAGTTTTGAGAAATTCTGTAGTGATCAGGGAATATCACATGAATTATCTGCTCCCAAAACACCGCAACAAAATGGTATTGTTGAAAGGAAAAATAGAGTGCTTCAGTATATGGCTAATGTTATGTTGAATAGCATGAAGCACTCTAGAAATCTTTGGGCTGAAGCAGTTAATACCGCATGTTATATTATTAATCAGATTTATACCAGTAAATCTGATAATAAGACTGCTTATGAATTATGCTTTGAAAAGAAACTTACTGTCAAATACTTTCAGATTTTTGGCAGCAAGTGTTATAGTTTACGAGATCGTGAAAATTTGGGTAAGTTTGATACGAAAAGTGACGAAGGTATTTTTCTTGGTTATTCTTTGAACAGTCGAGCTTATAGGGTTCTAAATAAGAGAACTGGTGTGATTCAAGAGCCCATCAATGTGGTCATTGATGATCATTTGAATACACTATCCCCAAGTTCAGATGATGATGAAGCTCTTATTATTGACAATCAAGATATCTCATCAAGTCAAAAAGAATCTGAACTAAGGACTGTTCAAGATCATCCAACCAATTAAATACTTGGAAACCCTCTCACTGGAGTTCGTACTCGCAAACAACTTGAGAACATGTGTAATTATGTTTGTTTTACATCCTAAATAGAGCCGGTTAACGTAAAAGAAGCACTTTCTAACGAAAATTGGATTGTCGCTATGCAGGATGAACTAAATCAATTTGTTCGTAATGATGTCTGGTATCTTGTTCCTAGACCTAAAGATAAACACATTATTGGAACAAAATGGATCTTTAAAAATAAGTCTGATGAGCTTGAAAATATTATACGAAACAAGGCTAGACTGCTTGTACAAAGGTACACTCAGATTGAAGGCATCAATTACGATGAAACCTTTGCTCCAGACGCTCGCCTTGAGTCAATCGAACTTTTTATTTCCATCACATTCTTTAGAAAACTTAAGATTTATCAGATGGATTTAAAGAGTGCTTTCTTGAATGTCGATTTAAATGAAGAAGTGTATGTCGAACAACCTTCATGGTTTGAAGACCCTAAGTTATCTGACCATGTATTTCGTCTCAAAAAGGCTCTCTATGGTCTAAAACAAGCACCCAGGGCATGGTATGGGAAATTGACTAAATTATTACTTAGTCATAGCTTTCAAGTAGGAAGTGTCGATAAGACGCTCTTTGTTAAGAAGAATAACAATGATATTTTGATGGTTCAAATATATGTTGATGATATTATTTATGGATCAACTTGCTCTAACATGTCTATTGAGTTTGCAAAGCTAATGAAATCAAGGTTCGAAATGAGCATGGTTGGCGAACTTAATTATTTCCTAGGGTTGCAAGTAAAACAACAACCTGATGGAATTTTCATTTCCCAGACCAAATATGCTTCAAACTTGATTAAAAGGTTTGAATTTGATAATGGTAAGAACTTTGGTACTCCTATGAGTAAAACGTTAAGACTCTTAAAAGATTCTATAGGCAAAGATATAGATCCTAAACTATATTGTAGTATGATTGGTAGTTTGTTGTATCTTACTGCAAGTAGACTTGATATTGCATTAAGTGTTGAAATTTGTGCTTGATATCAGTCTAATCCTAAGGAATCACATCTTACTGCTGTTAAAAGGATTATTAGATATGTCGCAAGTTCTATAAATTTGGAACTTTGGTATCCTTTTGATACTAGTGTTCAATTAGCCGGGTACTCAGATGCTGATTAGGCCGAAAATATTGATGATAGAAAATCAACCAGTGGTGGTTGTTTTTACATTGAAAATTACTTAATTTCTTAGTTCAGCAAGAAGCAAAGCTCAATATCACTATCCACTGCTGAGGCTGAGTATATTGCAGCTGGATATGCATGTACTCAACTAATTTGGAAGAAACGCATGCTTAGCGATTATGGAATTAATTAAGATTCAATGACCTTAAATTGTGATAATTCCAGTGCTATAAACATTTCCAAAAACCCAATCCATCATTCATGTACTAAGCACATTGACATTAGGTATCATTACATACATGAGTTGGTTGAAGAAAAAGTTATTTCTTTGGAATATATATCAACCGAAAATCAACTTGCTGATATATTTACTAAACCGCTCGACAAAAGCAGGTTTAATAAATTGAAATTTGATCTTGGTATGTGCATTTTACATTGAATATTCTTGCTTGCATGTATCATAGTATACTATATTTAGTATTATTTATTTTTAAATTTTAATTTTTTCATTAAAAATGCATTTTTGGTCGATACTCGACCGGTCGTGGATGTACACGACCAGTCGTGGTTAGATCGGACGTGAACCACACTCGACCGGTCGTGGATCTCGTGAGTGTGATATATTTGGGGAAAATTTTCTTCTTCCTCATTTCCACGCCGACCTACGACGAGTCGTGGCTCGACCAGTCATAAGATTTCCTATTTTTCTTCAAGGTGAGTCCTATTTCATCATTTTTCTTGAAGATTCATGCTCTCTATGCTTTGATTTGTTCATAGTATAGCTAGATTTCATCTCTTGTTGGGTTTTTCAAGGGTTTCCTCTCAATTTGCTGATCTAAAGAAAACTCATCTTTCTTTTGTGCATCTTGCTTGCTCTTTGTATATCTTTTTGAATATGGATGTTAGAGAAAAAAAGAAAACATCCCGTGGTCCATCTCATATAGATCTACACCAATTACAAAACGGCACCTTCGGTTACCCGAAGATGATACTCAAGATGTACGGGATTTGCGTGTCCGTTACATTATCGTTGAGCATACCGCTGATCTCAATCACATTGCTCTATATGGTATTGTCCCCCTCCTTGAATCTGTTGGATGGACTAACATTTTACTTTGGGGTGGGCCTGCATACCTGTCCATTGCTCAATCAATGGTTGCATGCATCTCTGATTTTTCTCTTGATAATTTAATTTTTTCAATTAATACTAGAGAAGGAAAATTTGAAGTATACCGTCATTTGATATCAGGTATTATGGATATACCTATTAATGATGAAGGTATACCGATTCATACTTTATATGACAAACCATCTGAATCAGAAAAATGCATGTTAACAAGAGATTTATGCAAAATTGATGCACAATGGACACACAAAGGGAATGCGCTCCCTTCAAAGTATTTGTTACCTAGATACAGAGTGTTATATCGGTTCTTCATTTCCAATATGTATCCTCGGTCCGGTAATAAAACTGAGTTGACTTCTTTCATGGTTCATGTGTTCATTCTATTGCTTCTGGTACCAAGGTCTGTCTTCCATCTTTGATTTGTCATTCCATTATTCAGTTTCATCTCCATCCAGGTCATAGTGATATTCCGTTCAGTTATCTTATGACTGCTTTAGCCACTCACATGCTTGTCGATAAACCTGTTAATGAGGTACCAATTTCTCATCTTATTTTCAACAATTCCAATCTTAATAAGATGAAATTGAATCTGCTTCTTGGCCAAGTTGATGAAGGTGGTGTTGGTGGTGATGGTGGTGATGCTGGAAACGAAGGGGAAGCTAGCGATCTTTCTCAAAAAGATGTTAATATGGATGACTTATTTGATGATATAGAAACTGATTCACCAAATGATCCAGATTATGATCCTTCTGGTCATGATGCACGCCTTCGTGCATTGGAAGAAAAGGTTGATAATATGAGTATAGCCCGTGATATGCAATTTAAGTACATGCGAAAATATCTTCGTCGCATTAATAGGGGGTTACACCAGATTGATCCGACTATCCCTGCTCCCTCCTCTGGATCAGATTAGGTGAATTATCTTCTGGATAGTAAACATTATCTTTTTATTTTGATTATGTATTATGGATTATGGTTTGATAACATTGTCTTTTGGATATTGTATTATGGGTTGATGATGGCTTGATGTTTTAGGATTATATTATGTCCTTTCATATCTCTTTCTCATTATCTGCTTATTCCTCTATATGTTCTCCTTCCTATTGTGTCTTTCCCTTGTCATTTTGTGACAAAAAGGGGGAGTAGTAAAAGTTAAAGCTTAAAGGGGGAGTAGTATGGAAAAGAGGAGTAATTTGTTTGAATTGATTAAGAAGGATATGTGGATGAGAATATGTAGTATTGATGTTATTGATTGTTTTCATGAGCAGTACTCGTATTACTCAGGGGGAGTAGAGGGATTTGTGATTTTATGGCTCATGATTCCTTATTATCTTTTATGTTATGTGTTTTGTCACAAATTTGACAAAGGGGGAGATTGTAAGTGCTATGATTTCATATCCCTTTGGTTGTCAAATTTTATGGTGCCAAAACCTATATATATGTCTTGTATATCTTGTGTTTTATGTTTGAAGATTATTCATTACATCGCATTTCAAGACAAGATCTTAAATGAAGAAAGTTTTCAAGACATGGATGAAGAATTCAAGTATTGAAGTCTTCATGTTTGCATGCTCAAGATTCAATCAAGTTCAAGTATATTAGAAGACCTTGTCAAGTCAAGATCAAGCTCAAGAAGGCCTACTACAAGTTTTGTATATTCTCAAGCTTCTCTTAAGGGTCATCTGAGTGTTCAGACTTTCAAGTCCATCTCACTTTTAAGGTTTGTGCGACCTTAGATTGACCTTAAGATGAGATTTACAGTAGGTCATTCTGGATACATAACTCATATATTTCAATATGCTAGTTTGGACTGTTCTAAGACCAGTCTTAGGGACTTAAAGACCAGTCCTATCTCTGATACGACCAGTCTTAAGTTTTTCAGGAGCAGTCCTAGGTTGTTGAAGATTTTCGGATCTTTCTGACTGTCCTACGACCAGTCCTGGACATCCTACGACCAGTCCTGTGAGTTCTACGACTCATCCTTCGACCGGTCGTAGCCCGACGACTCAAACTCCAGCAACGAATTTTGGGGTCCGACGACCGGTCGTAGGTGTCTCACGACCAGTCGTAGGTGGCCCACGACCGGTCCTAGACCGCCCAGGACCGGTCGTGAAACAGAAGATTAAATCCCGTGGAAATCTTTAAAAATCTTTGGAGCTACGACCAGTCCTAGGATCCTAAGACCAGTCGTAGACGGAATTTTTCAGGCTATAAATAGTGCACGAACTTCAGAGTTTTAGCAATTCAATTCAACTCTTTTCAAGCAATCTTTAGGCTATTCTCTGAGATAAGTTTGTGTTTATTTTAAGCTACTTTGTGCTTATTTAATATTCCTTTTGCTAGCTTATTTTTATTTGATTTTGATCTACATTCCAATCCTATTAGAAAAGGAGAATTTCTGATATTCCTTCTTCTTGGATTCAAAATCAAATAGAACTAGCCCTTTTGATTTAAAATCAATTAGACTTAGAACCATTCTTAAAGTGAGTATTAGACTTTGAACGTTGAATCGAATTTCCACTCCGATTGGTTCTACCGGGCTTCTTCAAAAGGCGATTCAGGTATTTTACATTTTAATAATTTACTTTCTCTGGTTTTTGTTTGAGATTCGCTAGAAAAATCTCATTGTATTGGTTATCTGAGGAGTGCTAAAAAACTCAGATTGTGGGGGTTTTTGGATTGTGTAAGATGGAGATCAAAGACACAATTGTGAAGGTTTTAGGTGAATCGATGAAACCTATTTTGATAGTGCATGTTAATATTCCCTGTGTGGGGATATTAGGAGTGGAGTAGCAATCTGTGTGGCTGTTGGATAACAGTTGGTGTACGCACAGGCGAACCACTATATATCGTTGTGTTGTGGATGTGTTTTTCTCTTTCATTCTTTTATTCATTCTGTTTTGTGGAGAGTTTTTGTGGATGAATGTTGTAATCACTTCGAGCAAGTGTGGATGAATGTTGTAATAACTTAGGATTTATTTTCTGCAAGTTATTTTGATTTCCTTGCTTTTTATTCCTCATTGGTTTGTGATACAAGGACGTTCTAGAAATAAAGTTGTCCTACCTTAAACCTTTGGTTTTTGGTGTAAGGATGTCCTTAGAACTGATAAAGTATCAATCTCTTTATTTTAGGCTATTGAGATTATTTTATATTCAGCATTGTGCTTTATTTCTTTGTTTATTCCGCTATTATAAGTTTTATTTGGCATTGCCCTATTCACCCCCCCTCTAGGGCATATAGCTAGGCCCTTTCAAGTGGTATCAGAGCCTAATAGCTCGTGCTTATTGTTTATTTATTGGATTTATTTCCTGAGCTAACGATCTAAGCTATATTAAGATGTCAAATTTTGATAGCCTGTCAGTCACTAGGCCACCACTCTTTAATGGCACAGACTATGCTTATTGGAAAGCCAGGATGAGGATCTTCCTTAAATCCTTGGATGAAAGTGTGTGACTGGCCACAGTGAATGAATGGAACCCTCCTATCACTGAAGTAACTAATAGTGATGGTTCAAAATCAATGAAAGTAACGACTTATTCTCTTTGGACCACACTTCAAAAAAGTGAAAGTAGTGTCAATGCTAAAGCACTAAATGCAATTACTTGTGCATTATCACCAGATGAATTCAAAAGAATCATCTCTTGTGAAAATATAAAACAAGCGTGGGATGTATTAGAAATGACACACGAGGGTACATCTATTGTCAAGAAATCTAAAGTCCAACTCCTCACAACTAAATTTGAAGAAATTCATATGGAGGAGAATGAGATGTTTAAGGACTTCTGCACTACATTGAATGACATTGTAAACTCTATGTGGGGTCTTGGTGATAGAATCCCAAAAAGTAAAGTGTGCACAAAGATACAACGTTCACTTCCTGAACGGTTCAATTCTAAAGTAACCGCGATTCAGGAACTTCGTGATACGGATACCATGAGGGTTGAGGAACTAGTTGGTTCACTTCAAACCTATGAGTTATCCTTTAAGGTTCCTAAAGGAAAATCAATTGCTCTCAAATCATCTAAAAATGCTTCACAAGAGAGCACTTCAGATTTAGAAAATTCCGAAGATGATATGGCGCTTTTAGCAAAAAAGTTTTACAAAATTTTTAAAAACAAGAAAAAAGTTGATTTTCAAAAGTCAAATGATAAGAGACGATCTAAACCTAGAACTCGTAAATCCTTGAAAGATAGTCAATGTTACAACTGTCAAGAATATGGGCACTTAGCTAACAAATGTCCTAAAACGGACAAATCAAAAAAGAAAAGCAAGATGTCTACTTGGGATGAATCATCTGATTCTGAATCCTCTTCTAAATCAGAAGATTCTGAAACCGGGTCGGGTGAAGATGTTAAAGCCCTTATTACTCTAGCCAAGATCACCCTTTCAGATAATGATGATATATGCAGTGACGAAAATCTGAATAGTGATTGCGATAATGAAGATGATATTCAGGATGCTTATAATGCCCTTTATAAAGAAAGTTGTAAAATTGTTGTCAAGCTTAAATTACAAAAAGAAAAATTTTCGAAGCTTAAGGAAGATTATGAGTCTCTTGTTTTAGAAAAGTCTCATTTTTTCGATTCTTTTGAAAAGACCAAATGTGATTTAGATTTCAAAACCTCCCAAATTGAAGATTTGAAATCTAAAAAAGAAAAACTCAAAAATGAGGTAGCTTCTCTTCTGAGTTTGAAAGACACATGGAGATATGCCCAAGGTGATCTAAAATTAGAAAAATTATTGTCTGGATCAAGAAAATGTAGCGATCGATCCGGGTTGGGCTATGATAAGAATACATCTCCTAAACAGAAGAACATTACTCCTAAATTTGTAAAAGGAGAGTCTTCAACTTCAAAAGAAAATAATACTTATCAAGGATTTTCTAAAAATTCAAGGTCTTTTTAAAAACCTAAAGGTGCCCATGTCAACTTTAATTTTCAAAACTGAAATCCTTTAGCTGAAAAAATAATTGATCTACTCAAGGAGCTATTAAAGTCTAACTCTATAGGTCACTCTTATAACAACAGACAGAAATAGACCATCTATAATCCTAATCCCAAAACTGTTCTGAAATGGGTTCCTAAAGTTGCCAGCTTGGTTGCCCACACTGCTTTCAAAGCTACAAGCCATTCAAAGTGGTACCTAGATAGTGGTTGCTCCAGGCATATGACAGGTGACAAAGCTTTATTCACCGATCTTAAAGATATGACTGATGGGTCAGTCACATTTGGTGATGGAAGCAATTACAAGATTATTGTCCAAGGTACGGTTCAGCATTATAACCTTCCCTTATTTAAGAATGTTTTATATGTTGAGGGCTTAAAACACAACCTATTAAGCATTTCTCAGATATGCGATAACAGCCATAATGTGAAGTTTTCTAATCAAGGTTGTGAGATACTTGATAAAAGGGGTTCTGTTATATTATCTGGCCGCAGAACTTCTGAAAACTACTACATCGTTAGTGATGCTAGCTCATCTACTCAATCATGTTACCTAGTCCATACCGATCAGACTGAATTATGGCATAAACTCCTTGGACATGTACACTATCGGAACTTATTTAGATTGAGTAAAAGAGAACTAATTAGAGGTCTACTCAAATTGTAAAAAGTAGACAAAATATGTGGTGAATGCCAGTTGGGCAAACAGATTAGGAGTTCTCACAAGAAAGTGAACTCAAATACCACATCTAGACCACTCGAGCTTCTCCACATGGATCTTATTGGACCAAACAGATCGGAGAGTCGACGAGAAAAAAAATACATCTTGGTTATCGTAAATGACTATACCAGATTCACTTCGGTATCATTCTTAAAAGACAAAACTGAAACCCTGGATGAAGTGAAAAAGGTCATCAAACGAATCCAAAATGAGAAAAGTTCTCATGTTAATAACATCCGTAGTGATCATGGATCCGAATTCGAAAACAGTAGTTTTGAGAAATTCTGTAGTTATCAGGGAATATCACATGAATTCTCTGCGCCCAAAACACCGCAACAAAATGGTATTGTTGATACGAAAAATAGAGTGCTTCAGGATATGGCTAATGTTATGTTGAATAGCATGAAGCTCTCTAGAAATCTTTGGGCTGAAGCAGCTAATACCGCATGTTATATTATTAATCAGATTTATACCAGTAAATCTGATAATAAGACTTCTTATGAATTATTCTTTGAAAAGAAACTTACTATTAAATACTTTCGAGTTTTTGGCAGTAATTGTTATAGTTTACGGGATCGTGAAAATTTGGATAAGTTTGATATGAAAAGTGATGAAGGTATTTTTCTTGGTTATTCTTTGAACAGTCGAGCTTTTAGGGTTCTAAATAAGAGAACTGGTGTGATTCAAGAGCCCATCAATGTGGTCATTGATGATCATTTGAATATACCAGCCCCAAGTTCAGATGATGATGAAGCTCTTATTATTGACAATCAAGATATCTCATCAAGTCAAAAAGAATCTGAACCAAGGACTGTTCAAGATCATCTAACCAATCAAATACTTGGAAACCCTCTCACTGGAGTTCTTACTCGCAAACAACTTGAGAACATGTGTAATTCTGTTTGTTTTACATCCCAAATAGAGCTGGTCAACGTAAAAGAAGCACTTTCTGACGAAAATTGGATTGTCGCTATGCAGGATAAACTTAATCAATTTGTTTGTAATGATGTCTGGTATCTTGTTCCTAGACCTAAAGATAAACACATTATTGGAACAAAATGGATCTTTAAAAATAAGTCTGATGAGCTTGAAAATATTATACGAAACAAGGCTAAACTGCTTGTATAAAGGTACACTCAGATTGAAGGCATCAATTACGATGAAACCTTTGCTCCAGTCGCTCGCCTTGAGTCAATCGAACTTTTTATTTCCATCACATGCTTTAGAAAATTTAAGATTTATCAGATGGATGTAAAGAGTGCTTTCTTGAATGTCGATTTAAATGAAGAAGTGTATGTCGAACAACCTTCAGGGTTTGAAGACCCTAAGTTATCTGACCATGTATTTCGTCTCAAAAAGGCTCTCTATGGTCTAAAAAAAGCACCCAGGGCATAGTATGGGAAATTGACTAAATTATTACTTAGTCATAGCTTTCAAGTAGGAAGTGTCGATAAGACGCTCTTTATTAAGAAGAATAACAATGATATTTTGATGGTTCAAATATATGTTGATGATATTATTTATGGATCAACTTTCTCTAACATGTCTATTGAGTTTGCAGAGCTAATGAAATCAAGGTTCGAAATGAGCATGGTTGGCGAACTTAATTATTTCATAGGGTTGCAAGTAAAACAACAACCTGGTGAAATTTTCATTTTCCAGACCAAATATGCTTCAAACTTGGTTAAAAGGTTTGAATTTGATAATGGTAAGAACTTTGATACTCCTATGAGTACAACTTTAAGACTCTCAAAAGATTCTACAGGAAAAGATATAGATCCTAAACTATATCGTAGTATGATTGGTAGTTTGTTGTATCTTACTGCAAGTAGACCTGATATTGCATTAAGTGTTAAAATTTGTGCTTGATATCAGTGTAATCCTAAGGAATCACATCTTACTGCTGTTAAACGGATTATTAGATATGTCGCAAGTTCTATAAATTTGGGACTTTGGTATCCTTTTGATACTATTTTTCAATTAGCCGAGTACTCAGATGCTGATTGGGCCGAAAATATTGATGATAAAAAATCAACCAGCGGTGGTTGTTTTTACATTGAAAATTGCTTAGTTTCTTAGTTCAGCAAGAAGCAAAGCTCAATATCACTCTCCACTGTTGAGGCTGAGTATATTGCAGCTGGATATGCAGGTACTCAACTACTTTGGATGAAACGCATGCTTAGCGATTATGGAATTAATCAAGATTCAATGATCTTACATTGTGATAATCCCAGTGCTATAAACATTTTCAAAAACCAATCCAGCATTCACGTACTAAGCACATTGACATTAGGTATCATTCATACGTGAGTTGATTGAAGAAAAAGTTATTTCTTTGGAATATATATCAACTGAAAATCAACTTGCTGATATATTTACTAAACCGCTCAACAAAAACAGGTTTAATAAATTGAAATTTGATCTTAGCATATGCATTTTACTCTGAATATTCTTGCTTGCATGTATCATAGTGTACTATATTTAGTATTATTTGTGTTTAAATTTTAATTTTTTCATTAAAAATATATTTTTGGTCGATACTCGACCGGTCGTGGATGTACACGACCAGTCGTGGTTAGACCAGTCGTAAACCACACTCGACCGGTCGTGGATCTCGTGAATGTGATATATTTGGGGAAAATTCTCTTCTTCCTCATTTCCACGCCGACCTACGACGAGTCGTGGCTAGACCAGTCATAAGATTTCCTATTTTTCTTCAAGGTGAGTCCTATTTCATCATTTTTCTTGAAGATTCATGCTCTCTATGCTTTGATTTGTTCATAGTATAGCTAGATTTCATCTCTTGTTGGGTTTTTCAAGGGTTTCCTCTCAATTTGCTGATCTAAAGAAAACGCATCTTTCTTTTGTGCATCTTGCTTGCTCTTTGTATATCTTTTTGAATATGGATGCTAGAGGAAAAAAGAAAACATCCCGTGGTCCATCTTCATATAGATCTACACCGATTACAAAACGGCACCTTCGGTCACCCGAAGATGATACTCAAGATGTACGGGATTTGCGTGTCCGTTACATTATCGTTGAGCATACCGCTGATCTCAATCACATTGATCTATATGTTATTGTCCCCCTCCTTGAATCTGTTGGCTGGACTAACATTTTTCTTTGGGGTGGGCCTGCATACCTGTCCATTGCTCAATCAATGGTTGCATGCATCTCTGATTTTTCTCTTGATAATTTAATTTTTTCAATTGATACTAGAGAAGGGAAATTTGAAGTAGACCGTCATTTAATATCAGGTATTATGGATATACCTGTTAATGATAAAGGTATACCGATTCATACTTTATATAACAAACCATCTGAATCGGAAAAATGCATGTTAACAAGAGATTTATGCAAAATTGATGCACAATGGACACACAAAGGGAATGCGCTCCCTTCAAAGTATTTGTTACCTAGATATAGAGTGTTACATCAGTTCTTCATTTCCAATGTGTATCCTCGGTCCGGTAATAAATTCGAGTTGACTTCTTTCATGGTTCGTGTGTTGCATTATATTGCTTCGGGTACCAAGGTCTGTTTTCCCTCTTTGATTTGTCATTCCATTATTCAGTTTCCTCTCCATTCAGGTCATAGTGATATTCCGTTCGGTTATCTTATGACTGTTTTAGCCACTCACATGCTTGTCGATAAACCTGTTAATGAGGCACCAATTTCTCATCTTATTTTCAACAATTCCAATCTTAATAAGATGAAATTGAATCTGCTTCCTGGCCAAGTTGATGAAGGTGGTGTTGGTGGTGATGGTGGTGATGCTGGAAACGAAGGGGAAGCTAGCAATCTTCCTCAACAAGATGTTAATATGGATGACTTATTTGATGATATAGAAACTGATTCACCAAATGATCCAAATTATGATCCTTCTAGTCATGATGCACGCCTTCGTGCATTGGAAGAAAAGGTTGATAATATGAGTATAGCCCATGATATGTAATTTAAGTACATGCGAAAATATCTTCGTCGCATTAATAGGGGGTTACACCAGATTGATCCGATTATTTCTGCTCCCTCATCTGGATCAGATTAGGTGAATTATCTTCTGGATAGTAAACATTATCTTTTTATTTTGATTATGTATTATGGATTATGATTTGATAACATTGTCTTTTGGATATTGTATTATGGGTTGATGATGGCTTGATGCTTCAGGATTATATTATGTCCTTTCATATCTCTTTCTCATTATCTGCTTATTCCTCTATATGTTCTCCTTCCTATTGTGCCTTTCCCTTGTCATTTTGTGACAAAAAGGGGGAGTAGTAAAAGTTAAAGCTTAAAGGGGGAGTAGTATGGAAAAGAGGAGTAATTTGTTTGAATTGATTAAGAAGGATATGTGGATGAGAATATGTAGTATTGATGTTATTGATTATTTTCATGAGCAATACTCGTATTACTCAGGGGGAGTAGAGGGATTTGTGATTTTATGGCTCATGATTCCTTATTATCTTTTATGCTATGTGTTTTGTCACAAATTTGACAAAGGGGAAGATTGTAAGTGCTATGATTTCATATCCCTTTGGTTGTCAAATTTTATGATGCCAAAACCTATATCTATGTCTTGTATATCTTGTGTTTTATGATTGAAGACTATTTATTGCAATCAACTCATCGCATTTCAAGACAAGATCTTAAATGAAGAAAGTTTTCAAGACATGGATGAAGAATTCAAGTATTGAAGTCTTCAAGTTTGCATGTTCAAGATTCAATCAAGTTCAAGTATATTAGAAGACCTTATCAAGTCAAGATCAAGCTCAAGAAGGCCTACTACAAGTTTTGTATATTCTCAAGCTTCTCTTAAGGGTCATCTGAGTGTTCAGACTTTCAAGTCCATCTCACTTTTAAGGTTTGTGCGACCTTAGATTGACCTTAGGATGAGCTTTACAGTAGATCATTCTGGATACATAACTCATATATTTAAATATGCTTGTTTGGGCTGTTCTAAGACCAGTCTTAAGGACTTCAAGACTAGTCCTAGCTCTGTGTAAAACTCCGAATTTTGGCCAATCTGAGATTTGACGTCCTTAGGCAATGGGTCAACTAAAACACCTGGAGAATCGCTCAGAACGCAATTCCATAGCCAAAGAAATCACTTAGGATTAATTCCTTTAGAAACTAAGCATAAGTTAGCTAGCGCAACGCTAGAGTAGCTGGGAAATAGTCCCTGATCACTTTAAATACGTTCTACAAGACCCAAATCGAGTAGAACTAATGACTCTATAATACTCTAAAACCTCGGATCAAACTCTAAGCAGGTTTGTTCTCTGGACCACTTTGAAACTTTGTATTGGATCTAGACCGCGCGTCGAAAGTCCGATACCTGCTATCTTAGACCGTTAGAACCGCCTAGCTGGACTTGATAATCATTTCAAAAATCAAGTCCAACCGACATTCACGGGCTATTTCATTGAGCCTGGACTGAAGAGAGTAAGAATAAGGACAGATTTGGAATTTGAAATTCAAATCTGGCACACGACTTGACGTGTCAGTATTAAGCATTCTGACCGTCAGAATTCAGTCAAATTACACCCTCGGATCAGGAAAAATTTCTATTTCATATCATGAGACTTGCAGCCCTGATCTACGTGCGGTGACCGCTGAACTGAAACTGGACCGCTACGTGTGATCTGCGAACCCTGCTGGACTGAAAACTTGATGTATGCTAGATCCAGTATGCATGAGCTTAAGTCCAACCGCATTTGGCCAGGGGACCTCCAGAAATGCTCTTTTGGACCGAAACAGCCCTGATTTGGATAAACCTCAAGTGAACTTTGTTTCCGAGCCTATTTCGGGCATTTTTGTACTTATAAAAGGGGTTGAAACCCTCACTCCTCTCTCCCATCCGAATTTGAGAAAAACCCTAGATTGGAAGAGAGAAAAGGTGAGAGTTTGTGAGAGAAGGTGGGAGGGATTTACCTGCCACCTGCTGCTGCTGCTGCACATGCTTAGGCGACGCACTCCAATCACTTTCCCGGTGATTCCAACGCACTTCTAGGTAAGGAAAACCCTAACCACTTGCTGATTTAAGCTTCCGTCAATTCCATTAGCGATGTAGCTTATGTAGCTTGTGTATTAGGTCGTCTGATCACCGTAGACGAAGCGTATACGCTCCGTTCGAAACGATACATATATAAAGTGAAAGGTACAGATATTAGACGCTTTGATTGACTGTTTTTAACGCTTGCAATGTCGTTTAATAGTAGATTATCGACGGTAGCGCCGTTTGACATGTACAACATGCTGTCCGTTTCCTATTTCGTAAACCGACGAAGAATATGAGATTTAGGGCATTTTAGTCATTTGTAGGACTTACTGTTTTCATTCATATTTTGCTGATGTGATTGACATGGTTTATTGTCACATTAGAATGTTAGGAATGCGTGCATAATTAGTTTGACAAAGAGATTCGCCTAAATGCGCACTTCTGGTCGACATACTATATGTAGACTTAAGTGTGTAGTGCAAGTGTTTGTATACATGCTTGTATTAGTATATATTGAATTAAATGGTGTTATGAATTAGTTTGAGATTGATTTCTCAATTAATATGCTGGTGTAAATGGCTTCCTACATGTTAGCCATATGTACGATTTCATTATATGTATGAAATGCATATGCTTGATGTTTCACTTAAGTGGTATGTTATAACATGTGCTTGATGATTTCCTTATGATTTAGTTTGAGATTGAATTCTCAATTAATATGCTGATGGAGATGATTTCCTATATGTTGGCGATATGCATAATTTCATTATATGTGTGAAAGACATGTGTAAGATGATTTACTTAAGTTGTACGTTATAACATGTGTTAACATGCTTACATGTTTGTATTCCATTTCCAATACTCTTACCTAATTGCTGATGTGGATTCATAATTGTTTGGGACTATACTTAGTCCAGGCAGTCGGTAACAGAGAAAATTCGTGGCTAGCTGGTATTTGCCACGAAGGACGCGTCGATGAACACGAGTCGTGTTTGGAGTCGGCGGCAGTGGTTAGGCCACGCGAAGTGTTTCACGCACTTCATGTCGTTCGACTTGCGATGCGCTCGTGCTAGTCGAGCTCGTCAAGTAACCCGACTGGCCGTTGTATGTTCACCCTGCATGAGTCATAACTGCTTGAACTTAGGGTACTGAACTTACTATTGTAAACCCTGTCAACCATGGTACCTTGATCCACGAAGACTCATGAGTCGGGCATGGTGGTATGGGACACCGTGGTCAAGCTGTCGGCCTACGCTAGGGCCACAAACCTCCCCGTAGTGACCAGTGAGCACCTATGTCTCGTGAGCAGATTATGGTGGTATGGGACACTATATTCTTGATGTCGGCCTACACTGATCAGGCGACGAGTCCTTTGTAGTGATCGCGAGCGTATTCTGAGTCTACAGGAGGCGACGACCCTTCCGTAGTAGTAGAGTACAGTAGGCCTGTATTGATAAGGTGATGGGGGAGCGGAGCAACGAGTGCGTGCAACAGCCATGGCAGCCCTTGCAGCGACTTACAAAAATATACCTCGTATGAGATTTCAAAGAGTGACGACCCTAGACAGGATTTGTGTTGGGATTGATATAAGGGAAGTACCTTAGTTTCTCAATCCTGCTGTTTGAATGGACTAATAACAACTTGGCAATCATATCACTATTACATTGCATGTGCCTGGAAGATGTGGAGCACTGAGCGGGATGCACGCATGCCGCGGGCGTTAGATGGTGCCGTATGAGGGAGAACGTCGGTGAGAGCATCCATCATGTCATGTCATAATTGCATTAACAACAGCATTAGGAATGTTCGAATTACTGCTTTACTATTATCGCATGATTGATTTGATAACATGTTAATCTCTGCTCTCTTATCCCACTGAGTTGATCACTCACTCCCACGTTACGGGATGGTGTTTCCGGACACCTACCAGTCCCTTTTTGTGATTGCAGATGATGGCGCGGCCTGCGAGGCGGTGCTGGACTTGATGATGATGAGGAGGATCTCTCCTTTATGCGTGTTCTGATTGACAAGATTACAGGAAGGTTGATTGGATACCTTGACACTTGTCATTTTATATTTTTAGAACACTCATGTATATCCTTTTGGTTTACTTTTGGAGTATACATATATGTATATAACCTGGTAACATATTCACACTCTGGAGACATACAACAGTTTATATATGTTATACATACTATCACAGTCTTCCGCTTGTAAATTTAACCGTCTCTGGAGCATGATATGTTGTTTTAGCTTAATCTCACTCATGTTTAATACATTATCACAGACAACATTCAATCATACATATCTATGTTGCATAAATAATATTTTGGAACTCGGGAGTTGGATTTTTGCTCGACCCCCCGATTTTCGGGATGTTACACTCTGAAACGACCAGTCTTAAGTTTTTCAGGACCAGTCCTAGGTTGTTGAAGATTTTCAGATCTTTCTAGCTGTCCTACGACCAGTCCTTGACATCCTACGACCAGTCTTATGAGTTCTACGACTCATCCTTCGACCGGTCGTAGCCCTACGACTCAAACTCCAGCAACGAATTTTAGGGTACGACGATCGGTCGTAGGTGTCTCACGACCAGTCGTAGGTCGACCACGACCGGTCCTAGACGACATAGGACCGGTCGTGGAACAGAAAATCAAATCCCACGAAAATCTTTGAAAATATTTAGAGCTACGACCAGTCCTAGGATCCTAAGACCAGTCGTAGACGGGATTTTTCATACTATAAATAGTGCACGAACTTCAGAGTTTTAGCAATTCAATTCAACTCTTTTCAAGCAATCTTTAAGCTATTCTTTGATATAAGTTTGTGTTTGTTTTAAGCTACTTTGTGCTTATTTAATATTCATTTTGCTAGCTTATTTTTATTTAATTTTGATCTACATTCCAATCTTATTAGAAAAGGGGAATTTCTGATATTCCTTCTTCTTGGATTCAAAATCAAATAGAACTAGCCCTTTTGATTTAAAATCAATTAGACTTAGAACCATTCTTAAAGTGAGTATTAGACTTTGAACGTTGAATTGAACTTCCACTCCGATTGGTTCTACCGGGCTTCTTCAAAAGGCGATTCAGGTATTTTACATTTTAATAATTTACTTTCTCTGGTTTTTGTTTGAGATTCGCCAGAAAAATCTCATTGTATTGGTTATCTGAGGAGAGCCAGAAAACTCAGATTGTGGGGGTTTTTGGATTGTGTAAGACCGAAATCAAAGACACAATTGTGAAGGTTTTAGGTGAACCTGTGAAACCTATTTTGATAGTGCATGCTAATATCCCCTGTGTGAGGATATTAGGACTGGAGTAGCAATCTGTGTGGCTGTTGGATAACAGTTGGTATACACACAAGCGAACCACTATATATCGTTGTGTTGTGGATGTGTTTTTCTCTTTCATTCTTTTATTCATTCTGTTTTGTGGAGAGTGTTTGTGGATGAATGTTGTAATCACTTCGAACAAGTGTGGATGAATGTTGTAATAACTTAGGATTTATTTTCTGCAAGTTATTTTGATTTCCTGGCTTTTTATTCCTCATTGGTTTGTGATACAAGGACGTTCTAGAAATAAGGTTGTCCTACCTTAAACCTTTGGTTTTTGTTGTAAGGTTGTCCTTAGAACTGATAAAGTATCAATCTCTTTATTTTAGGCTATTGAGATTATTTTATATTCAGCATTGTGCTTTATTTCTTTGTTTATTCCGCTATTATAAGTTTTATTTGGCATTGCCCTATTCACCCCCCCTCTAGGGCATATAGCTAGGCCCTTTCAAGTGGTATCAGAGCCTAATAGCTCATGCTTATTGTTTATTTATTGGATTTATTTCCTGAGCTAACGATCTAAGCTATATTAAGATGTCAAATTTTGATAGCCTATCAGTCACTAGGCCACCACCCTTTAATGGCACAGACTATGCTTATTGGAAAGCCAAGATGAGGATCTTCCTTAAATCCTTGGATGAAAGTGTGTGGCTGGCCACAGTGAATGAATGGAACCCTCCTATCACTGAAGTAACTAATAGTGATGGTTCAAAATCAATGAAAGTAACGACTTATTCTCTTTGGACCACACTTCAGAAAAGTGAAAGTAGTGTCAATGCTAAAGCACTAAATGCAATTACTTGTGCATTATCACCAGATGAATTCAAAAGAATCATCTCTTGTGAAAATACAAAACAAGGATGGGATGTATTAGAAATGACACACGAGGGTACATCTATTGTCAAGAAATCTAAAGTCCAACTCCTCACAACTAAATTTGAAGAAATTCATATGGAGGACAATGAGATGTTTATGGACTTCTACACTACATTGAATGACATTGTAAACTCTATGTGGGGTCTTGGTGATAGAATCCCAGAAAGTAAAGTGTGCACAAAGATACTACGTTCACTTCTTGAACGGTTCAATTCTAAAGTAACTGCGATTCAGGAACTTCATGATACGGATACTATGAGGGTTGAGGAACTAGTTGGTTCACTTCAAACCTATAAGTTATCCTTTAAGGCTCCTAAAGGAAAATCAATTGCTCTCAAATCATCTAAAAATGCTTCACAAGAGACCACTTCAGATTTAGAAAATTCCGAAGATGATATGGCACTTTTAGCAAAAAAGTTTTACAAAATTTTCAAAAATAAGAAAAAAGTTAATTTTTAAAAGTCAAATGATAAGAGACGATCTAAACCTAAAACTCGTAAATCCTTGAAAGATAGTCAATGTTACAACTGTCAAAAATATGTTCACTTAGCTAACAAATGTCCTAAAACGGACAAATCAAAAAAGAAAAGCATGATGGCTACTTGGGATGAATCATCTGATTCTGAATCCTCTTCTAAATCAGAAGATTCTGAAACCGGGTCGGGTGAAGATGTTAAAACCCTTATTACTCTAGCCAAGATCACCCTTTCAGATAATGATAATATATCCAGTGAAGAAAATTTGAATTGTGATTGCGATAATGAAGATGATATTCAGGATGCTTATAATGCCCTTTATAAAGAAAGTTGTAAAATTACTGTCAAGCTTAAATTGCAAAAAGAAAAATTTTCGAAGCTTAAGGAAGATTATGAGTCTCTTGTTTTAGAAAAGTCTCATTTTTTCGATTCTTTTGAAAAGACCAAATGTGATTTAGATTTCAAAACCTCCCAAATTGAAGATTTGAAATCCGAAAAAGAAAAACTCAAAAATGAGGTAGCTTCTCTTCTGAGTTTGAAAGACACATGGAGATATGCCCAAGGTGATCCAAAATTGAAAAAATTATTGTCCAGATCAAGAAAATGTAGCGATCGATCCGGGTTGGGCTATGATAAGAATACATCTCCTAAACAAAAGAACATTACTCCTAAATTTGTAAAAGGAGAGTCTTCAACTTCAAAAGAAAATAATACTTATCAAGGATTTTCTAAAAATTCAAGGTCTTTTTAAAAACCTAAAGGTGTCCATGTCAACTTTAATTTTCAAAACTGAAATCCTTTAGCTGAAAAAATAATTGATCTACTCAAGCAGCTATTAAAGTCTAACTCTATAGGTCACTCTTATAACAACAGACAGAAACAGACCATCTATAATCCTAATCCCAAAACAGTTCTGAAATGGGTTCCTAAAGTTGCCAGCTTGGTTGCCCACACTGCTTTCAAAGCTATAAGCCATTCAAAGTGGTACCTAGATAGTGGTTGCTCCAGGCATATGACAGGTGACAAAGCTTTATTCACCGATCTTAAAGATATGACTGATGGGTCAGTCACATTTGGTGATGGAAGAAATTGCAAGATTATTGGCCAAGGTACGGTTCAGCTTTATAACCTTCCCTTATTTAAGAATGTTTTATATGTTGAGAGCTTCAAACACAACCTATTAAGCATTTCTCAGATATGCGATAACAACCATAATATGAAGTTTTCTAATCAAGGTTGTGAGATAGTTGATAAAAGGGGTTCTGTTATATTATCTGGTCGCAGAACTTCTAAAAACTGCTACATCGTTAGTGATGCTAGCTCATCTACTCAATCATGTTACATGGTCCATACCGATCAGACTGAATTATGGCATAAACGCCTTGGACATGTACACTATCGGAACTTATTTAGATTGAGTAAAAGAGAACTAATTAGAGGTCTACTCAAATTGTAAAAAGTAGACAAAAAATGTGTTGAATGCCAGTTGGGCAAACAGATTAGGAGTTCTCATAAGAAAGTGAACTCAAATACCACATCTAGACCACTCGAGCTTCTCCACATGGATCTTATTGGACCAACCAGATAGGAGAGTCGAGGAGGCAAAAAATACATCTTGGTTATCGTAGATGACTATACCAGATTCACTTCGGTATCATTCTTAAAAGACAAAACTGAAACCCTGGATGAAGTGAAAAAGATCATCAAACGAATCCAAAATGAGAAAAGTTCTCATATTAATAAGATCCGTAGTGATCATGGATCCGAATTCGAAAACAGTAGTTTTGAGAAATTCTGTAGTGATCAGGGAATATCACATGAATTCTCTGTGCCCCAAACACCGCAACAAAATGGTCTTGTTGAAAGGAAAAATAGAATGCTTGAGGATTTGGCTAATGTTATGTTGAATAGCATGAAGGTCTCTAGAAATCTTTGGGCTGAAGTTGTTAATACCGCATGTTATATTATTAATCGGGTTTATACCAGTAAATCTGATAATAGGACTGCTTATGAATTTTGGTTTGAAAAGAAACCTACTGTCAAATACTTTCAGGGTTTTGGCAGCAAGTGTTGTATTTTACGGGATCGTGAAAATTTGGGTAAGTTTGATACGAAAAGTGACGAAGGTATTTTTCTTGGTTATTCTTTGAACAGTCGAGCTTATAGGATTCTAAATGAGAGAACTGGTGTGATTCAGGAGTCCATCAATATGGTCATTGATGATCATTTGAATACACCAGTCCCAAGTTCAGATGATGATGAAGCTCTTATTATTGACAATCAAGATATCTCATCAAGTCAAAAAGAATCTGAACCAAGGACTGTTAAAGATCATCCAACTAATCAAATACTTGCAAACCCTCTCATTGGAGTTCGTACTCGCAAACAACTTGAGAACATATGTAATTATGTTTGTTTTACATCCCAAATAGAACCGGTCAACGTAAAAGAAGCACTTTCTGACGAAAATTGGATTGTCGCTATGCAGGATGAACTTAATCAATTTGTTCATAATGATGTTTGGTATCTTGTTCCTAGACCTAAAGATAAACACATTATTGGAACAAAATGGTTTAAAAATAAATCTGATGAGCTTGAAAATATTATACGAAACAAGGCTAGACTGCTTGTACAAGGGTACACTTAGATTGAAGGCATCGATTACGATGAAACCTTTGCTCCAGTCGCTCGCCTTGAGTCAATCAGACTTTTTATTTCCATCACATGGTTTAAAAAATTTAAGATTTATCAGATGGATGTAAAGAGTATTTTCTTGAATGCTGATTTACATGAAAAAGTGTGTGTTGAACAACCTTCAGGGTTTGAAGACCCTAAGTTATCTGACCATGTATTTCGTCTCAAAAAGGCTCTCTATGGTCTAAAACAAGCACCCAGGGCATGGTATGGGAAATTGACTAAATTCTTACTTAGTCATAGCTTTCAAGTAGGAAGTGTCGATAAGACGCTCTTTGTTAAGAAGAATAACAATGATATTTTGATGGTTCAAATATATGTTGATGATATTATTTATGGATTAAATTTCTCTAACATGTCTATTGAGTTTGCAGAGCTAATGAAATCAAGGTTCGAAATGAGCATGGTTGGCGAACTTAATTATTTCATAGGGTTGCATGTAAAACAACAACCTGGTGAAATTTTCATTTTCCAGACCAAATATGCTTCAAACTTGGTTAAAAGGTTTGGATTTGATAATGGTAAGAACTTTGGTACTCCTATGAGCACAACGTTAAGACTCTCAAAAGATTCTACAGGCAAAGATATAGATCCTAAACTATATCGTAGTATGATTGGTAGTTTGTTATATCTTACTGCAAGTAGACCTGATATTGCATTAAGTGTTAAAATTTGTGCTTGATATCAGTCTAATCCTAAGGAATCACATCTTACTGTTGTTAAACGGATTATTAGATATGTCGCAAGTTCTATAAATTTAGGACTTTGGTATCCTTTTGATACTAGTGTTCAATTAGCCGGGTACTCAGATGCTGATTGGGCCGGAAATATTGATGATAGAAAATCAACCAGGGGTGGTTGTTTTTACATTGGAAATTGCTTAGTTTCTTGGTTCAGCAAGAAGGAAAGATCAATATCACTCTGCACTGCTGAGGCTGAGTATATTGCAGCTGGATATGCATGTACTCAACTAGTTTGGATGAAACGCATGCTTAGCGATTATGGAATTAATCAAGATTCAATGATCTTACATTGTGATAATTCCAGTGCTATAAACATTTCCAAAAACCCAATCCGTCATTCACGTACTAAGCACATTGACATTAGGTATCATTACATACGTGAGTTGGTTGAAGAAAAAGTTATTTCTTTGGAATATATATCAACTGAAAATCAACTTGCTGATATATTTACTAAACCGCTCGACAAAAGTAGGTTTAATAAATTAAAATTTGATCTTGGTATGTGTATTTTACATTGAATATTCTTGCTTGCATGCATCATAGTGTACTATATTTAGTATTATTTGTGTTTAAATTTTAATTTTTTTATTAAAATGTAGTTTTGGTCGATACTCGATCGGTCGTGGATGTACACGACCAGTCGTGGTTAGACTGGTCGTGAACCATACTCGACCGGTCGTGGGTCTCATGAATGTGATATATTTGGAGAAAATCCTCTTCTTCCTCATTTCCACACCGACCTACGACGAGTCGTGGCTCGACCAGTCATAAGATTTTCTATTTTTCTTCAAGGTGAGTCATATTTCATCATTTTTTTTGAAGATTCATGCTCTCTATACTTTGATTTGTTCATAGTATAGGTAGATTTCATCTCTTGTTGAGTTTTTCAAAGGTTTCCTCTCAATTTTCTGATCTAGAGAAAACTCATCTTTCTTTTATGCATCTTGTTTGCTCTTTGTATATCTTTTTGAATATGAATGCTAGAGGAAAAATGAAAACATCCCGTGGTCCATCTTCATCTAGATCTACACTGATTACAAAACGGCACCTTTGGTCACCCGAAGATGATACTCAAGATGTACGGGATTTGCGTGTCCGTAACATTATCGTTGAGCATACCACTGATCTCAATCACATTGCTCTATATGGTATTGTCCCCCTCCTTGAATCTGTTGGCTGAACTAACATTTTGCTTTGGGGTGGGCCTGCATACCTGTCCATTTTTAGTTATACGTTAATTATGTTAATTATACTGTATTCCTCGTATTTGTAGAAAACACCGTATACGTATAAAATTCATATTTGTGCTTTCCATGATTAACTATCGTCTATGTATGCTGGATGTATGTGTAACAACTTCAGGGCTAAAGGTTTAGTCCAAATACATAATATACCAATATACGATATGTACTTAGTATGTGTAGCCTAAGTGTTTGTGAAAATGACCGAATGAGTATAGACTTTGTAAGTGTGCTCTCCATGACAGACTGTCATGGATATATGATTGTTGTATAGGCGATAACCCTTTGACGAAAGGTTTTGCCCTAATACGTATGCTAATTAATACATAATATGTATTATGTAATAGGTGTAGTCTAAGTGCTTGTATAAAATGTCTGAATGTGTTTGTAGTTGGTAAATTGTGATTTATGAGGGAGTTGAGATATGAATCCCAACTGCCTTAGTTGTGTGCATGTTTACATCCATGAATTTTACATGATTCACGTTTAGCTGTGCGTATGATTTCCTTTATGTACTATATATTCATGTTTCCATAGTATGTTCAAATGGCTATAGGATAGATTTATTTATTCATTACTGCCTTGATAATCTCATATGCTTATTTGTTGTAATTGTACGTGTTTGGGACTATGAAATAGTCCAGGCAATCGATAACAGACTCTGCTTGGTGGCTGAGATTGTCTCGCCACTTAGGACATGTCTCAACGAACCCGAGCCGTACGTTGCTTGTCGACAGTGGTTAGGCCACGTCGAGTGCATGCGCATTCATGTCGATCAACTCAACGTGCACTCGTACTAGTCGAGCTTATCAAGTAACCTAATTGGCGCGATGTTTGTTTACCATGTTTGGACGCTAATGTTTGAACCTAAGGTACCAAACTTACCATTGGAAAGCCCCTCTAACCTTGGTACCTCGATCCCCTAAGACTCATGAGCCGGGCATGGTGGTATGGGACACCGTGGTCGAGCTGTCGGCCTATGCTGGGGCCACAAACCTCCCCATAGTGACCAGTGAGCAACCCAGACTCGTGAGAAGATTATGGTGGTATGGGACACTATATTCTTGTTGTCGGCCTACATTGATAAGATGATGGGGGAGAGGTGCAACGAGTGCGAGCAACAGCCCTGGCAGCCCTTTGTAGTGACCTCGAGCATATTCTGAATCTGCGGAGAGGCGATGAGCCTTCCCGCAGTAAACAGAGTATAAACTAGGTCTGTATTGATAAGGTGATGGGGGAGCGGTGCAACGAGTGCGTGCAACAGCCCTGGCAGCCCTTGCAGCGACCTGGAACCGTACTTCGTATGAGATATGCTAGGACTGATGACCCTAGAATGGATCATTGTTTGGGTATTGATATAAGGGAGGTACCTTAGTTTCTCAATCCTACTGTATGAAAAGGACTAATAACAACTCGGTAATCATGTTCATATCGCACTACATGTGCCTGGAAGATATGGAGCACTGAGGAAAGAAAGCATGCCACGGACGTAAGATGGTATCGCATGAGGGAGTATGTTGGCGAGGCCATACATCATTTCATTTCATCCTTGCATTAATTACAGTATTTAGAAATATTTGATTGTACTGCTTTATCATTACTGCTTGATTGAATTGATAACATGTTAACTTTCGCTGTATAGTTTTCACTGAGTTAGCTACTCACTCCCACGTTATGGGACGGTGTTTGCAACACCAACTAGTCCCTGTTTTTTTTTAGTTTCAGATGATGGCAATGCTTGAGAAGCAGAGCCGGAGTTGATGATGTTGAGGAGGATTTCTCCTATATGTAGGTTCTGATCGACGGGGTTACAGGGTTAATGATTAGATGCCAATACACTTAGTATTTTACCTTTTATTTAAACACCCATGTATATTCTTTTTTCTCATCTTTGAAGTATACATGTATATAGTTAACCTGGTAACATGTTCACACTCTGGAGACTTACAATCAATTATATATTTTATGTATTTATCACAGTCTTTCACTTGCAAAATTTAACTGTCTCTGGAGTATGATATGTTGTTTTGGCTTAGTCTCAATCTTGTTTAATGTCATTCTACAGACAATATGCATTCATCATTATCTATGTTGCATAAGTGACGTTTTGGAACTTGGGAATTGGGTTTCTATGAATTGGGTTTCTACTTGACCCCCGATTTTCGGGATGTTACAGAGAGGGAGAGATGAGGAGAAGAGAGGGAGAGAGGGAAATGAGGTGGATTGCTAACAACTAGGGGTTTTTACTCAAACTAATGATGGCATTGCTAGAAAAGATAGGGCATGATGGCCTCTCTCTCTCTCTAGAGAAGAGGGAAGTCAGAATTTTTCAAATTTGGAAAGAGTAAAAGGTGAGTAATGCATGGGATAGAGAAAAAGAAGCTCCCTTGGTAAGAGAAATAATCATGACTTGCTAGCTAGGGGGTCTAGCAACCTAGCCTAGGCTAGCTACTCTATTGATGGCCTATGGTGATGAAATCAATGTCTAGGGATTTGTACAAATCCTAAGTGGGCCCCACAATCATGATCTATGGCCTAAAACATACCCACGTCTCATGATCTACAACTCGGATTGCCACATGAGCCACAGTGTTGGAACTGTGGTGATGATGCGGTCGCTAGGGCACTAGTTTCGGGTCGATCCGGGTCAGATATATGTGATGGAACTCAAGGGTCATCACCAATGAAATCCGTAGGTCACAGGTTACTAGAATTCAACCGGTAGGACCGCAGGACCCGACGGAGCGAAATGGACACTAAGGTTAGGGTCTCACATGGTCCCTTTACCTAAGCTCCCGGGCATGAGTATTGCAGCAAAACATATGGTGGATTGAATCGTAAGCATTCATGCAGATGTGTAAGCCAAGTTGTAAGCCTCGAACGACAAATACAATGAGCAAGCCAACAAAAGGTGTTCGATGTGAGCAACCATGTTATGGTCCATCTATGCAATGAGAGATTTCCAACTGGGACATACAACAAGTTGAAGAATAAGAAGAGTACATCAGTACCAATCATCCGGAAGATCAATGACAATGCGTACATTGTTGATCTTCTGGATGACATGGAGATTTCACGTACTTTTAACGTCGCAGACCTAACCAAATATCATGAACCGAAGCAAGACAAGAACTCGAGGACAAGTTCTTTTAAAGTAGATGAGACTGATGTAAAGTGGGTTGCAGACACTTTCATGTCTAAGATGGACTTAGAGAAGGCCCAATTGGAAGCGGAAGTGACCAAGACTGTCAATACCCTAAAACAGGCATATCTCGCAAACCGAAATGAGTTACTAGTTATACCATATATGATTTTGGGGTAGGAGAAGCTACTTTAGCCAATCAACCTTGCTACGTTAGGTTGCCCTCACTGAATGTGAGATAACATCAAATCACCAATCGAAACTTCATTTTAATTTCATTTTTACTATTTATAGTAAGTTTTAGTTCAATCATAACTCTTGATCCTTTGATCTTTAGGAGTCGTACCCAATATGAAAATGGTTTAGAAAAATTAGTAGAATAACGTAGTTAGGCCAAATTGGACATTTACTATTTTTGGCCAAAAACCATGAAGTCTAATAGGAATCATGACCATCTATAAATATTAAGTTTACTATTTATAGTAAGCCATATTTTTAGGGAGTTTGGGTTGGAGTTTGATTATAAAACTTCTTCTTAGGTTTAAGATTATTATTTAAAGGGTTGTAATTTCATTTTTATCATCAATCAATTTATTTTTGAATTTCTTCGAATTTATTTATTTTTATTTTTTTTTCCCTTGTGGATTCAAGAAATCTCTGTGAGAAGTCCAGAGAAGTTCCATGGATTCAGAGTAATTATCCCCTCGAGGACGACGATGATCGACCTCATCTGGTCCATCCTTGCATCAAAGTGGTAGCCTCACACATAAACTTAGGAGTCGTTTGGCACCATAGATTTGGGAGAATTTGAGGGGATTTCAAATCCCATGGTTGTTTGGCACCAAAAAGTAATCGGGGTTTCAAATCCCCTTAAAGAGGGGGTTTGAAATCCTCCTGATGAGAGCTTGAATTACATCTAAAATCATTTCAACAGTTGCATGTGTAATATGTGTGTCACTTGAATATTAAACTATTTGGCACATGGCCCACTAATGATATCCCAAAACAACTATATTATCAATTGCAGCACTATAATTACCTTAATATAATGATCAGCGTGGTTCAAACATTGTCCATGTAAATCAACAGTTAAAAATCATTTATTAGTCACTCGGACATGATCCTGTGCTTTATGGCCCATCCGAGACTTGGAAATTCATCATTTCCAAGAAAATTATATATTTCAGTGATTTATTAAAGTCGTTGTGTCAAACATTACATATGTTCACTAATTAGAGATATTAAAGTTGATTTAGTAATTAAATTCAAACCCCTGTAAATATACCATGCATATCTACTTTTAGATTAAAGTTGATTCCCAATTTAGGATGCCAAACACAATAGGAGGATTTCAAATCTAGGAGGTTTCAAATCCAGGGAATTCAGAATCGTGGGGGTTCCAAATCCATGCTCCCAAACGGGCCCGTATAGTTGGCATTTCAGCTCCTTGTTCCATAATATTCTTGGCCTAATTGATTTTTTTTCTTTACAACCTAGACTCAAGCATAGAATTAAACGAATGGATTGGATTTTATAAATGTAATTGGTGGGACTTACAAAGCCTCTTGTAAAATAGGTGGTGTAGAAGAGTCTCTACATCTAATTGAACCCGTCCTTTGTTGAAACTCAAATATTGCATATTTCACGCTTCAATTACATTAGTTTTCTTGGCCTTTAATTGATAATATGATTTAATTATGTACATTTTTTATCATGCAAGGTGATTTGAAAGCTTATGATAAATATGCTCTTAAAAAGATGGATGTAAAGCTCAAAAGCAGATAATAAAGAATTGGAGATTTGAAATTATTTAATGAAGAATTCACATGTCAAAGATCCAAGGAAACCAAGTGAGGAATGAAGAGAATCGAAGATTTAAAGTGAAGAAAAGGAATACTGAAAATTGTCCTAAAAAAGATATTTTAAAATTCCGGGACAAAAAAACACAGTTCTGAAAAAATTTCAGAATAGACTTCGATGCAATCGAAGACATTTAGATAGCATTGAAGGTGCAATCGAAGCTAGTTTGATGCAATCAAAAATTTTATGATTTCTCAAGCCAAACTCGTTAGACAGTTCTGAACGATTTTTTGATATAATCGAAGACACTTAGATAGCATCGAAGGTACAATCGAAGAAACTTCAATTGCATCAAAGGCCTTACGCGGAGTGTGTAAATTTGAGGTGGTTTGCTGATTTTTCTAACTCGGTGCGATAATTAAAATTCCATAACTATAAATAGGAGTCCCTATGATGTTCCAAAGCATCTTCTAGGGTTTGGAAAGTGAGAGGAAGCCTAGGTGGAGCGCTGACAACGTTCTTTTGCTTCGATTTCTTCACGGGTTCTAGTTGATCTTTTTACTTTTCTTCTAGGATGTTAGTCTTCTTAAGCTAATCTCTTAGCTAATGCTAAGGGATGAAACTAATAGTTTATTTTGATGTTTGGTTTGATTTGATTCAAGTATATGTTAAACTTTCATTAAGTTTTAATTTGAATTAAGATATATTTTTAGTTTTCTATGATTTATTGTGACTGAAATTACAGTAGATGATGTGAAGGCTTTTGATATGATCTTATAGACTTTGGAATTGTGTGATGTGTAAAAGTCGTTGTTCACCATCATATCCTAGGCATGGTAGGATGATTAACTTCCCTGCCATCATTGCAATTAGATCCATATTTGGGAACCAAATTAATGGAAAGTTTGGATTTTGTTTTAACCACTCTACCATCCGATTAGATAGGATAGGACTTTAATTCCAATTAAGTTATCATTGAATCAAGTAGATTAATGTTGAGATTGCTATAGGTGGATTCCTGTATCCATAGTCTTTTATCTTTATTATTCAAAACTCTTTTTATCTCCCTAGATTAAAAACCCAGACAATCAAGTTAATTTTAGATTAGTTCTAGACCGTGTTCCCCATTCCCTGTGGGTTCGACCTCGATTTTACCGAGTTATTACTACATCGTAACCCTACACTTGGGGTTGTGAACATCCTTTCCTCCATGCATACGTGCGAATTTTATACATGTTGAATATACTACCCATTAATGATGCTCACTCAAAATTTTTGGTGGTTCCACTTGTCCTTTAGTACATACATATGAGTGGAGATTTTTAATGTCTATCTAACCACTCATTTTATCTGTACACATGTGGAACATGGCTCCAGTATATCCCTGTGGGGCTACCGTGATGTATTTCCCTTATATTCACGTCGCGCATCTATTTTAACCTCTCATTTTACCTGACGGGCACTGTTTACGAACCTGGATTGTGTCCTACTCCGCCTGTCTTCATTTGGGAACGGTCAACAACTTTGAGTGGCCACAACATCCATCTATTTTTTTTAATCATTTTAGGGTATAAGTAAAAAAATAAAAAATAAATAAATAAAGGTTGTTTCAAGGTTCAAGGGGACTACATAATTAGTATTAAACTCTTAATGTGGAAAACTTCCTAGGCCACAGGGGTTTTAGATGGACTGATATTTTTGTTTCTTCATCCAGGTCTATATAACTTTATGAATAGGTTAGATAACAAATATACATCATGAAAGGCCTTAAAAAAGTTTTAACGGTGAAAATCATTATCACCGTTGCTTCCTGTGGTGTGGTCCACTTGAGCCTTGGATCTGCCTTATTTTTGGGCTTATCCTAAAATGATACGAAAAAAATGGATGGACGGTATGGATAAGACCCATACATCATAGGGGCCACTCAAAGTTGTTGCCCGTTCCTAACCGGAGACGAGCAGGGGAAGGATGCATTCCGCGTCCATTGTTTACGAGCTATTTTATATCCCATGTGGATCCACGTGATGGATGGCTATAAGTAGAACACGTGTGAAAGCTCCCATGGAATTGTGCCAAAGAATTTTCTTAGCTTCATGCCAGCGTCGAGCGAGTCGGGTACTGGCAGAGTAGCAGAGGAAGGATGAGGACACACTACGTATATTTTAGGGTTATTTTATTTGATACTCTTTGTGAATTCGAATCCTTTGCTGGCCATGAACATGTTTTTTTCTATTTTCTTGCAATGTGATTGGTCCATATCATTAATAACATTGCCATCACTGCTATATTAAATGTAATTGTGTTGGTGGCTCATTGGGCTTTATGGTCTGGATTATTTGTAATAGTGTTGGTGGCCCATTGAGCTTTATGTGATTAAAGGGTCATATAAAAAGGGCTTTACGATAATAGTCTCCATTTATAAATAGTATAGAGGGTTAGGAGCCTCTCACTGTAACACTCAAAAACCAGCTGGGTTATGTTGGTTCTGCTGCTCGCCTCATGCAGTCAGTGTTTCAGGGCATGTTTGAGAGCATGGATTTGGAACCTCCTGGATTCGGAACCCCATGGATTTGAAATCCTCCTATTCTGTTTTGCACCCTTGATTCATAATCTAACTTTAATCCAAAAGTAGCTATGCATATTATACTTATAGGGGTTTAAATTTAATTACTAAATCAATTTTAATATATTTAATTAGTAAACATATGTAATGTTTAACACGATGGTTGTAATAAGCCCGCTAAAATATATACTTTGCCTAAAAATGATGAATTTCCAAGTCTTGGATGGGCCACAAGCACAAGATCACATAACCAATGATTTTTAACCATTGATTTACATGGACAATGATTGGACGGCGTTGATCATCGTATTAAAGTAATTATAGTGATGCAATTGATAATCTAATTATTTTGGGGTATCATTAGTGGGGCATGTGTCCAATAGATTAATATTCCAGTGATACACATGTTACACATGCAACTCTGAGAAGGATTTTAGATGTAATCCAAGCTTTTACTGTGGATTTCAAATCCCCTCTTCAAGGCGATTTAAAACCCCCAATTACTTTATGGTGCCAAACAACCTAGGTTTTAAAATCCCCTCAAAACCCCTCGAATCCAAGGTGCAAAAGGACCCCCTTACTCGTCTTTCCATGAAATCCCCATCGTAGTGTACCAGTTAAGTCCACTGATCAGGTGGGCTATCATTAAGATCCAGACACATGTTTCATGATCGCTGGTCAGGAAATTTGAAAATTGTGGCCCATTGACTTTAGGTGTAACAACAACATTTGTGTTTGCATGGGCGCTCGTTCTAATGCACCTTGATAATCTAGGTTGTTGATAAGAAAAGAAAAGTGGACAAGTAAATTAAGGAAATATAAATGACTAAAGAGGAAATTGATGTACCAATAAAATAGAAGAGTGTAAATTGCTTAAAAGTAAATGATTAAAACGTAAATGTAAAAAAGTAAATGAAAAATAACTAAGAAATTTCTAAATAATTCATAAAATCTTGTGTTTTAAGTAGGGCCTAAATAGTGGCCAGAATTCCATAACGGAATTGCCAAATATGTGATCAGCCTTAAGTAGAGTTGGGCATGGGATGAGCCGACTCATTCGAATCATTTAGACCCAACTCGAATCAAATCGAGTGGGTGAGACAATCTGAACTGAGTAGACTTTGCCCAATCCAAACTCAAACTAAGTCAAGTCCGAGTCACCTAGTAACTTGACTCGACCCAACTCGAAATTCAACTCGTTCAAACTCAGTTTGATCTGAAACCTGACTCGACTTGGGTTCAGGTAGTGTATATGTAATGTATATGTGTGTGTGTGTATAACCTAATTATCTAACCTATCTTACCTGTTACACGCCCACACCCGACTTGATCTCTCTCTCTCTCTCTCTCTCTCTCTCTCTCTCTCTCTCTCTCTCTCTCTCTCTCTCTCTCTCTCTTTTCGTCCCTCCTCCTCTCTTAAGCCCGATAGCCATCAACAAAGGCCACCAACACCAACCACCAGGCCACCCTCTCCTCTCTCTATCTACTCCCTCTCTCATCTCCTGAGCCTGGCAGCCGCTCATCTTGACTCAAGCAGCAACTCATTCGGACGGACTGCACCCATTTAGCCACTTGTTGAGTGTGAAGAATTCACATACCAAAGATTCAAGGAAACTAAGTGAAGAATGAAGAGAATCGAAGATTTGAAGTGGAAAAAAAGGAATCTTGAAATTTGTCTAGGAAAAACCATATTCCTGAAAAAAAAAAAAAAAAATACATACTCTAGAATTATGAGTCTAAAACAGAACTATCCTGAAATATCCTTCGGTCAGACCGAAAGTGGGCAAAACAGTCCAGCGAGAAGCAAAATTTTCAGCCTTAATTTGGTCCGACCGAAATCGCGCAAAATTGTCCAACGAGAGATTAGGATTTTCAACTTTAATTCAGTCCGACCAAAGTGTAACTTTTTGTGTAAATTTGAGGCAGTTTCAAAGTCAGTCCAAGTAATAATATAAATATGGGTCTCTTAATTATTTCTAAGCACAAATTAGAGTTGAAAGAGTGGAGCAAAGTGTTGGAGAACATCAAGGAGTCCTTCCTTCTTCCTCAATCTTCTTCTTCTAGTTAGTTTTTATATTTTTCTTAAGAGTTTTGGTTTCAATCATGTCTTTGGTTGGCTAATCTCATAGCTAGGACTAAGAGGTGAAGCTTATTGCATGTGGGGATATTTATCTTACTTTGATTCTTGTTTATGTTGAATTTCATTGACTTCTAGTTTGAATTTAAGAAATATTTTTAGTTTGTTATGGTTTGTTGTGACTCAAATTACAATGGACGTTGCGATAGCTTTGAATATCTTCTTTTCAATTTTGAGATTGTGAGATTAGTGAAATTCATAATTCACCCTTGTCTCTTGGGCATGGTGGATGGATGAATTTCCTTCCAATCATCACAATAGTCCTTCATGTGTGAACTAATTCAATGAGAAGTTTAGATTGTGCTTTAATTTCTTATCTTTCAGCTTGATAGGATAGGACTTCGATTCCAGTTGTGTTTATTGAATCAAGTGAGATAGTATCCTGATAGATACAAGTGGATCCTTGGCACTCTAGTTTTCTTTTGATTATTGATAATTCATTCACAATTATTCTTAACTATTCCAGATTTTAATTTATATCTTTTTCTAGTTCTAGTTATTTTCAGAATACATACAAGTTTAGTCCTTGTGGATTTGACCTTGGTCTCACCGAGTTATTACTACATCGCGACCCTACACTTGGTGTTGTGAACATCACCCAGCTCTGCCTCTAATTAATGTAATGTACTAATTTCTATAGTTTTTCATTTATTAATTTATATTTTTAGGGGGTTGTGAAATTGGGGTTAGGTAAAATTAAAATCGGGTGCGTCTAGGCTGGCTCGATTCGAGTGTGACCGGGCTAGGTTTGGACCATGTGGTGCATCCAGGCTGGCTCGGGTGTGGCAGGGTTGGCTCTGTTACGTCCAAGCTAGCTTGGGTGTGGCAGTGCTGGTTGTGGTTCAGCCGAGCTAGCTTGGATTGAGCTATTGCTAAACCCTAAACCTAAACCTAAACCTAAACCTAAACCCTAAACCTAAACCCAAACCCTAAACCC
This sequence comes from Magnolia kwangsiensis, assembly GCA_037074715.1. Lineage (NCBI taxonomy): Eukaryota > Viridiplantae > Streptophyta > Magnoliopsida > Magnoliales > Magnoliaceae > Magnolia > Magnolia kwangsiensis. The sequence goes on along the minus strand of CM073589.1, from coordinate 80,004,759 downwards.
TAACCCTGATCCCTAAACCCTAAACCCTAAAATCTAAACCTTAAACCTAAACTCAAACCCTAAAACCTAAACCCAAACCCTAAACCCTAAACCTAAAACCTAAACCTTAAGCCCTAAACCCAAAATGGCTAATGTGTTTTTTCTTTTTTGAATTAGACAATTAGTAATTTATTTTTGTGAATTATGGATTACATTACTTATTACTTAGCTTCTTATTATGCATTAGTTAGTTAGTCTAATGTGGTTTATTTTTATGAATTAAACAATTCGTTACCCATTCAAGGATTTCTGTGGCCAAACATAAATATAATGTATTTTTTGTGGCATAGAAATCACTCAAATTGTCATATTTTGGACTAGTTAAGGTTAGATAGATAATGTGTTTTCATATAACCTATTTAAATGCTCATACCTATTCTGCGCTTTATCTCCCCATTCTCTCTAGATTGGTTTCTTCCTTTTTATTTCTCATGTCAAATATATTCAAATTGTTTAAATATTTAGCAGGTGAATGAAATGGAAGATCAACTTACCTGAAGAGACATGGGGAGATGCTGCCGGAATTTCAGCGTGGGCGTTTAAATGGGAATATGAAAGTATGTAAGTACTAATGTTTTAAGAACACAAGTAGATTGTCAAATTTCATAGAAAAAATATATATTGTATGGAACTTCAACTCAATTTAACATTTCAAGACTTGAGCGCAGTACAACATCTCAAGATCAGAAGGCTCAAAAAAAATTCAAGAGAAGAATCAATTGTACGCCAACTTACAGATAAAGAAGACCGTAGGAATGACCCTAGGTTAAAGTACATCTTAGTGGATTTTCTAAGTTATAACTTATTGTGTAATTGCTTTAGTTTTCAAAGTAGTTTGGCTAGCTTAACCCTGCCTTTGGTCAACCGAACAATCTCGAGTTAGCTGGACAGTAGTCGGAGGGTCTTTGGCCCAGTTTCCAACAATGTCTTGCTGTAGTCTCCCTCGGATTAGTTGGACAGTAGTCGTAGGGTCTTTGGCCCAGTTTCCAACAATGTCTTGCCATAGTCTCCCTAGGTGTTTGGCCAACCAAACCCTGTGTCTAGCCAGCCAAATGAATCTTAGGCCAGCCAGTCGATCTTGTCTATGGGCAACCTAGGGTTGATTCAAATCTTATCCCACAAAATCTGTTAGCCATTGAGATAGAATCGTGAAACTCTAGCCAGCCCAAGGGATTCTTAGGCTGAATAAAGCCCTAATCCCTTTAGTATAAATATGACTCATTTCTCATTATTTCTGCACCAAAAAAAAAAAAAAAAAATCTTCTTCTTTTCAGGTTAGTTGCATTGTCTTTAATAATTATATTTTATATTTTAGCTTATTCAATTCTCTTCTCAAGTATTGTTAAAATCAAATAGAGATTAACACATACTCAACTTGAGAATAAAGGATCGAATCTGTAGCTTATAGTTTTTTTTTTTTTTTGAAAAATTATTTATCCCTATATCCTTCTTGGTTGTTCATACATTGAATTATCTTTATATGAGAAAAGAAGGGATCACTGCATCTATTGAAGCTTCATCTTCAAAGGCTTCACCAAAATCTTCACTTTGAATCACATCTTCAAGAAGATACATTCTTGTCTAGTAAATAGTTTTTACTTGGGTTGAATGGGATTGCTCGAATCGGGTTGAGAAGTGATAAGCTCATTAAAATCACTTGAGGTTAGTTATGATAGTCTGTGAAAATCACAAACTATAGGAGATTGTTAAGGTTAACCTATGGAAACCTTTGTTATAGTGGAAAGCTAAAATTATATAGAGAAGTAATTTTGGGAATGGAGTAGGTGTGTGTTAACACCGAACTACTATAATTTTTTTTATCTTGTGGTGTTTGATAATATTTTCATTGTGTTTATTATGGTGTTTGATAATATTTTCTTTGTGTTTATTATCTTGAAATACTGAGATCGAGAAAGTTGTGAAATAAGGTTGTCCTACCTAAGAGATTAGGCGAAGGGTACAAAAAAATGGTTGTCTTATTCACCCCCGAAATTATGGTAGGACCGCTATTATAGAAGTATGGATATATGTCCAAGTGTCCTAGAGGGGGTGAATAGGACTTTTCAAAAATATTTAATTATAATAACATACAATGCCTAACTTTAACCAAGATAAGGCAAAGTAACTTTATGACTTCCCAGCCAATAGAGGGTCCAAACACATAAGCTACACAAGATTTATATGTAAAACAACTAGCCTATGAAGATAGTGAATGTGAGAGTGTGTGGAATGTGATTCCTATAAATGCTTGGACATTCATTTAATCATACATCATAAATAAACATTCAAGGAATAAAAGCATAATCAGATCAATGCACAAATAACCATTCTAATTAAACACAATCATATATTGTGGTTCGGCTACTTGCATACTCCACTCCAGGCTGACGCACTTTCCTAAAGTGTACTGGATTTCACTATCCAATGGTTTTAAATCAAGTTAACCATGAACCTTCACAACCTACACAAGGCTAACTAAGGAGCCTACACAACCTTAGATGCTACACAAGGCGACAAGTCCTACAAAAGGATACAACTAGGAGCCTACACAAGGCAACATGTGCTTACACAAGGCGACATGTGCTTACACAAGGCGACAAGTCCTACACAAGGACACAACTAGGAGCCTACACAAGGCAACATGTCTGACACATGACAACGTATTCTCCCATTAGAGGCCGACTAAAGGTCTTGACAAGTTTGTCACTCAAACTCTGAATCCCAATCCTACACAAGGAAAGGGCTTCAGACACAATGGACTTCGTATATTTACAAATAAGTGAGTGAGCCCCTTTCTCACACAATCTAAAAATGATCTTCTTCGTTGATGAAGAGTCTTCAACTACCTTAAACCACAGTCGCTTATGATGCTCCAAGCAATGCTCCGAGATTGTGAGGTTTAGGGTTTGGTCATATCTTCTCTATTAAATGATATGAACTAAATACCTAGAGAAGATTCTTATGAGCTAAGCATTCAAGAGTTCCAACACAATGATTTACCTTTAAAAAGTGTTACTAAAAACTCAATGAATGCCGGAGTTCATAATTCAATCCAAGTAAAGAAAATGACAATAAACGCCTGTGTTATGGATTGAATGATGAACTCTTATGGGAAAGAAGGCTTAAGGATGAGGGTATAATCAATTACAATAACTCTTTCAAGATTTCTTCAATTCTTGCTCATGTTACTAAGAAGCAACCCACAGGCATATATAAAGAAGTATCCCAATGGTAAAAAAATAGACAAAAATTTGACATTGTCGATGCTATCGAATAGTCTTCGATTCCATCGAAATTTAAACTTCGATGTTATCGAGCCTTATTCGATTATATCAACTACCTACATTAAGATATTCATTTATATGTAAAACAGATTCTGATCCATCTTATCGAGCATCTTTCGATTCCATCGATGTGCACTTCGATGTCATCGAAAGGGGGTTCGATCCCATTGGATTTTCTTTAGAAAAATTACCTGTGGTTGTTAGAAGATTTTATCCCAATTTTTCATACAATCGATCATACTTCGATGCTATCGAATTTTGAAATTCAATGACATCGAAGGGTCTTCACTGTGATAGATATTCCTTGATAGCTTTCTGGATGAAGTAGTCCTGAATTTTGATGTAATCAAACAATCTTCAATGCCATCGATAACTTACTCTCGATGTAATCAAAAATGATTAGATTCCACCGAGGAGTATTTTCTTTGTAAAGGAAGTGCCCTTAGTCGATTCAATCGAAGTGGGTTCGATGCTATCGAAATTTGAATTTTAATGTCATCGAATTCTATTCAATATAATTAACAATACCCAACAGATGATCATATTGTTGTTGGACAGTATGGGCCTATTTTTCGTTGTAATCGAACCATGTTCGATAATATCGAAAATGTCATCGATTGCATTTTAATGCAATCGTGATTTTTCCTGTTTAGTTCATGATTTTCCCTCTAGTACTCTAAGTGATGAAAACTAAGCTTACCATGGATGATTTAAGAATTGTTGTGGGTAAGACTAAGTTAAATGGGGTCATAAACCTCAAGGGTTTAGTTAGGGAAGTGAGGCTTTGTTTACCTATGTGGAAAGCTCGAACTTCTTGGTTAAGATCTTGATCTTGTAAACTTTAGCTTGGGGCTCACTTGTAAGACTGACTCAACACTCACATAATTTGACAAACCAGGGCACTTTCACCCCCTTGTAGGACATCAATCGCTCCACCTATAAGTGATATTAGAGCGGGTTTCTCTTGATTAGATTCACTTCCTAGAGCTAGATCCAAAGCTATGAGATGTCAAATTTCGAGAGATTATCTATATCTAGGTTACCTCCCTTTGATAGCTCCGGCTGAGTATCTTCCTTAAATCTATAGATAAAAGTGTGTGACAAACCATTATGACTCAATGGTCCCCTCCTATGATGGAAGTAATAGACGAGGATAAAAACACATATATAAAAGAAGTAGCCTACAACTTATGGACAAATAATCAGAAAAGTGAAAGTAGTGTTAACGTAAAAGCCTTGATCCCATAACTTGTGCTCACTCACCAGATGAATTCAAAAAAATCATTTAGCATGGGACATACTTGAAATGACCCATGGGGGAACTAATATTGTGAAGAAATTTAAGATCCAAATCCTCACAACCAAATTTGAGAAAATTCGTATTGAAGAAAATGAGACATTTATGAACTTTTATACAAAACTAAATGACATAGTTAATTCTATTTAGAGTCTCAAAGAAAGTATCCATAAAAGCAAGGTTTGTCCAAAATACTAAGATCACTACCTGAATAGTTCAATTTCAAGGTCATTGTTATACAAGAATTGAGGAATACCGACAAAATGAAGGTTGAGGAATTAGTTGGATCTCTTCAAACATATGACCTGAATTTCAAAGCTCCGAACAACAAGTCTATAGCCCTCAAATCCTTTAAGTCTAAATTAAAGGTAATGAGTGAAAATTGGATACTGAGGATGATATGGCTTTATTGCCAAAAGAAAATTTATGAAAAATTTTAAAATAAAAAGAAAATTTATTTTCAAAAAACTTTTGACAAGAAAAAGGGCAATTTTAGCTACTGGAAAGCTAAATCCAAATACACTCGATGTTTTAACTACAGATGGCTACTCCACCTACTCATGTTCCTTTGTATGAGAATTTGTCTCTGTCTGAGTATCACCTGTATCAATTTGGATGTCTACGGCCAACCTCTTTAGTTCATTTTGCTCCTCTTGGTCTTGCAAAATAGAGAGCTTTTGTCAAACCTGACGTCATGGCTAGTAATGATTTTTCATGTGACCTTGTCAAATAACCTGTAACCTTTCACACAAATACCGTAGCCAATAAAAATGTACTTCTTGGCTCTATAGTCCAGCTTATCTCTCTCATCTAATGGTACATGAGAGTAAGCCTCACAACTAAATATGAACAAATCTGGGTAGTCAACCTTATGACCACTCCATACTTCCTCTGGAATCTTGCAATCAATTGTCATATAAAGGGACCAATTCACCAAGTAGCAAGCCGTGTTAACAGCCTATATCCATAGGTACTTTCCCAACCTGGCATTACTAATCATGTATCAGGCCCTCTTCAAGAGAGTTTGATTCATCCACTCAGTCACATTGTTTTGCTCGGTTATGTGGCGCACCGTGTTGTGCCAATGATCCCTTCATCTTTACAATATTCATTAAATTCATTGGATGTAAATTCACTACCATTATCAGTCCTTAAAACCTTTATTTTTGCCCTATTTATTTTTCCACCATGTCCATCTATTGTTTGAATTTGGTGAAAACTTCGAATTTATGTTTCATGAAATAAACTCAAACTTTCCAGTAGTCGTCGTCAATGAATGTAACAAACCATGACGATGACCCTCTAGTGAAAACCACAGGCGACGGACCCCATATGTCAGAGTGCACATAATCAAGCACTCCCTTACATACATGTTTATCAATTTTAAAAGATAATCTAGATTGTTTACTATATATACAATGCTCATATATATTTAAATCAGAATTCTTAATAACGAGAATCAAACAACGATTGGAAAGAACCTTCATGCCCCTCTCACTCATGTGGCCCAAATGATTATGTTACATACGTGCAGACGTGGAATCTGCTACAGTCGTTGCAGCTCCACCTATTGAAGTGCTCTCGGTCAACCTGTAAAGGTTACCGTGCCTCTACGCTCTCATAACCACGAGTGCTCCTTTTAAAACTTTAAGAACACCATTAAAGCCTGTGAATTTGCACCTTATTGCCTCAAGTGCACCAAGAGAAATCAAATATTTTCATGCAAACGTTCCTAACTTTAGTTAATGTACGCTCCATCCCATTAAACATTTTCATGCAAACTGTACCAACAACCACAACGTTATAAGAATTATCATTGCCCATAAACACCTGTCCACCATTGCACTCCCTGTAACTAGGAACGAACTCCGATGAGGAGTCATGTGATATGAACCCCCTGTGTTAAGGATCCACTCATCTCTACAATCCTCATACAAGTATTCGATCATGGACACTGACAATACATCACCTCCGCTTGTCTCTTCATCAAACATGACAGTGTTGGCCTCCCTGAAGAAGTGTCTAAGTTTTCTTTCTTCAGCTTAGGATTTGTACAATCCTTCTTCATGTGCCCAGTCATCCCACAGTTCCAGCACTTTAACTTGCCTTTGCCCTTGCCCTTGAATTTGGATCTTGACCGAGAAGATCTTGTATCTCGCTCAATATTCCTGCCCCTCGTAAGTAGTGCCTTAGTGGAGGCCCTCCATGCTACCATTTTTATTTCTCATGCCCTTTTCCTGAAGGGTTGAGATAACGGTGTCCACATTCAGGGACGTATTACCGATGCACAAAGAGTCCTTGAAAGACTCATATGATGCTTGAAGTGAATTCAACAAAATACATGCCTGATCTTCATCTATGACCAGTTTCTTCATATCTAGCAACTTGCAAATCAACTTGTTAAAATTACTAATGTAGGCCTTCATATCTTCACCCTCTGCCATCTTGAAGTTGAACAAGTGCAACTTCAAGTGTAAGCGATTTTCAAGGGACTTCTTAGCATAAACGTCCTCTAATTTCGCCCACAACTTCGCTGCAGTTTTCTCCCTCATGACATTATAGAGAACCTCATCTGTTAGACATAATCGGTGTGAACTGACAATGGGTGTACTAACAAGCTAACGAAAAAAAATATATAATTGGATTAAGGATTTAGATTTCTTATCTAGAATCCTTCATTCTTCATCATCCATAAATGCATGTCACTCCTCAAGAGCTTAATCTGTCCTTTGTTGAGTTAATAGACTAATCATCTTAATCTTTCATAACTCAAAGGTATTTTTACCTGAGTACTTCTCAATGTCATACTTAGGATTTTCAACCATTGATACTTCTCCTTATAGATTCAAGCCTGCACCCCAAAGTTAGCTCTAATACTACTTGTTGGGTGGCCACGGAAGTGTACGGAGATGAATCTAAAGAAGTAATACAATTGCACCAAGCAAGCACGAAAAGAACACAACGATTTTAATGTGAAAAAACCCTTACGGGAAAAATCCACGACACAAAGTAACAAATATCACTATGAAAGCAGAAATTACAAATGAAGAGAGCTTACCCAATTCGAATAACCTCGAATCAAATCCTTGCTACACCCTTGAAACCTTTTGGATGAATTAGAAATCCTAGTACTCCCTCCCAATCCCATTTACACCCATATATATAAGCTATGGAAGAATCTCAAATGAAATCGGAAACAAATCCCATAAAATTGCAGCTCTGCTTAAATCTATGCGATCCAATCGATGTCATCAAACACACTTCAATGTCATCAAAACTTATCTTTCGATGGTATCGAAGCCATGTCAATGGGATCGAACCAATACCTAAGCAGTCCAGAGACTAGATATGGAAATCCGATTTTCTTCGATTACATTGAGCCAACTTTCAATGGCATCGAACTAATCTTCGATGCCATTAAACACTCATCAATGGCATAAAACAAACACCTAGTTAGTCCAGCGACCAACTGAAGAAAAATCGGAAAAAGTCAATGGGATCAAACACTGTTTGATGTCATCGACGATGGATTTGAATAATTTATTAATGGCATTGACACACCTTGATTTTGACTCGATTTAAGACATCAAAAACAATAATTCAAACGTCATATTGATCAGGCGTTGTCTTTGAAACCTTGTGCATTTTACCTATGAGCCACTGATATATAATTTTAGTGCTCACAATGACATATTTACTTTTGCTACCCTTATATGAGAATCTCCCTTTTTCATATACATACTCTCCATCATAATAACATAGTATAGCCCGGAGAGTCATGATCTTCAAATATTGTTATACCTAAAAAGAGAATGTGGCGATTTTAGATTTCGAATAACAATATGAAACATGCTAAATATAACTTGATCGTCATTGTCATATTAAGGCGCATCGTTGTTATCGGGGGATCGTCGTTGTCATATGACAACAGTTATGGTCATGGTGCATTTGCAGCGAATTGTCCCATTGTGCATTTACACCAACCTTATGTCGATAGATTGGTAGTGGTGGGACCATAGATCGGAAAGTGGCTGTCAAAGTGTGGAAAAGTGAGTCGAAGAGTGAAAAACTTCGTCAAAAATGTAAAAAGAAAGACATTCTCTGACCGGAGAGTTGATGTTGGACCCAAAACAAAAATACTACTATGTTGAAGGTTCGCCAAAGTGTAGTGGCATATAGTTACCTTCCAACCGTCGGAAACTTCTGAACAATTGGAGGTCCCCCTCTTTGAAAGAAAAATTGAAAATGTCCATTTCCTTCATCTTGGCCTCACATATGAGCTTTTGGATAGCTCATGTGGGGCCCATTGGGTGGACATGAGAGAAAATCATGGCGTCTAATCAATGGCAGTTTTACTTTAGAATATGGGCACAATTTTGAAGGAAAACATCATCACAATTGGACCACAATAGAAGAAACAATTGGGAATGAACATCTAGAGTTGACACCATTTATGGGCCAATGATGGCTTAAATCGCATTCAACTCGGAACTTTCTAAGGTTCCAAGACTAGTCAAATAAAATGAGTGCATCGGATCTCTGATAAAGTGAGCCCAATCATAGTTTAATAGGATCCATTCTGCACATGTACAAAGCCACTTATCTCTATCAGCCATCCTCGAATTCCAGCTGGTAGAAGAGATAATTCTCTACAAAAATTCAAAAACTCTCTAAGGACCATGAAAAAATAAAAATTAAAAATTAAAAATTAAAAATTAAAAATTAAAAAAAAAAAAAAAAAAAAAAAGAGGAAAATCAAACACTTGCATCAATGAAACATGGGGCTATTTTGGTAAAAATCCCTCAAATTTTGGATAAAGAATATAAACATTAAATTATGAAATTATTGCATTGTTAGCTGCGGCGGACAGGCCAGAAGCCGAGATTGCTTGTGGCCTTAAGGTGTGGGGCCACCATGATGTATATGTTATATCCACTCCATCCACTTATTATGACGAACCCAAACATGAAGCAGATCCCAAGTGAAAAAAAAAAAAACCATGTTATGAGCTTGATCCAAAACTACACCCCCCAAGTCCACTGACAGCAGGTTGGGTAGCGAGATTGGCTACTGATGTGACGTCACCCCGTTTGGTGAGCCCCACCCTAATGTATGTTGTATCCACACCGTCCATCATTTTGGAGAGATCATTTTAGGATATGATCCAAAGAATGAGGTAGTTTCAAAGCTCAAGTGGACCCACCGTAGAAAACAGTTGGGATTGAACGCCTGCCATTAAAAACTTCCTAGGGACAATAGAAGTTTTCGATCAAGCTGATATTTGTTTTTTCCCTTTGTCCATGTCTATGTTAACTTATGTTTGTGTTAACTAATTCAAAGGTTAGATCTGAAATAAATATTATGATAGCCCTAGGAAGGTTTCAACTGTGTACATCACTGTCCCTACTGTTTTCTGACCTGTCACTGGCTAATCCGCGTCCAAGTTCGAGATGGTGGGCATTCAATCCCTACTGTTTTCTGTAATGTGGTCCACTTCTGTGGACCCATGAAGTTCTCAATGGTGGGCGTTGAACCCCTACCGTTTTGTGGCGTGGTCCACTTAGCTTGGGATTTGCCTCAGGTTGGGATCATTCTCCTAAAATGAGCTGGCAAAACAGATGGACAGCCTATAACATATATATCATGGTGGGCCCCACAGCTTTGGGAAACAGGAATCCCCCTGCAGCCCTCGGGTGGAGGAGATCGGCCTCAAAAGCCGGAATATACATTTCTTAGGCAGCTTAAAGTTGCACGCGATCAAAAAACAGCTTCAGAACTCCCAACACTGCTCGACTTATATTCCAAATGATATCATTGATATAGCATAACTGAATGGAAACACGAGACACCACCTAGGGTCCATTCGGATATTAACAGCACGCCTCGTATTCATTCTGATGGAGTTGTTTTTCTCCACATACCAGCATTATTTCTAGAGTTTGTCTTAAAAAGATGGAAAATCCTAATTAAGCAGGGAAAAAGCTGCATCACATGCCACTGAGAATTTGACGCGGACGGCATGGTTGATATTTTGAGATCCCCCACCCAACAATGTAAACTTGCATCCTTGACCACAGACGAACAAATATAGTAGTTCAGGACGCCTGATGCTTAGTATAAAATGAAATAATAATAATAATAGTAATTACAAATAAAAAATTGTGTCAAGTACCTATTAACATGACGAACCATTTTCCTTCATACACCATTTTTAAATATCTGAATACAGAAATTTTAATTGCTTGCCTTACTAAGTATGATCCTACAAAATTTGTATTCCAACTATAGTTGCACACAGCATGAAGCAAAGCGGCAACAGATGTGGGTGCGGGAACAGAGAAGTGTCTGTTTCAAAATGTTATAAAGGGCTAGGAAGAGAAGCAGGACTGCATGTCTCAAGTGTGTGATTCAAAGTACACCCAGATCTATAGCTCAAGTGGCAGACTGAGTGAAAGAGGTCTTGGTATTCGATTCCCTAGTGGGGGTGGCTAACACTGAAGTGTGAACTGACAGTGGGTGTACTAACAAGCTAACAAATTTATAAATAATAATTTATTTTTATTTTTTTTAAAGTGTGATTCAAAGTGGGAGAGCCGCCTACAACTAAGATCCCAACCTTATTCTCAGAAATGACTTTCTGGCTCAATCCTAACCATGTAACCACATCAAATAAATGATACAATTACAAACACGGAGTTCAAAATTATTATTTTTAAAATTTTATAAAAAAAAAAAAAAAAAAAAAAAAAACCTCAAAAGTTTCAAGAACCATCAGAGGTCCTAAAAAGTTGCTCATGGAATGTTTTCGTTTTAGTGCATAAAAATTACAAACCAGAATATCCCTACACAATGACTGCAAATCATGGAATGTTTTCGATTTAGTGCACAATGACTGCAAATCATCTTCAATAACTGGAGAAAGAAATCATAGGGCATGCCATCCCCTATCCCAGAAACCCCCAAATGCAGGTAGTCCATTAAACACCCAAGAGGAAAAAGAAAACTATCAAAAAGTAGATGTCATGCACTAGATGGAATCCAGGGCCTGAAGGATATCTGACTTCAAGTCTTCAAAATCTTCAATGCCAAAGCTGAACCGCACCAAGTTGTCTTTGATCCCAAACTTGGCTCTTTCCGAAGGGCTAAGGTCCCTGTTCAAAAGAGTGTGACATCAATGGTTAATTCAAACAATTCTACTTTTTATTTCCTATTGTCCCTGGATATTCCATTTTATCTTCTTCTTTTTTTCCCTCTCTACCTAGTTTCTCCCTGAAGCCTTGATGTACGCACATACTCTGTTTAAGGTATACACTAGACCTAGACTAGATGCATATTCAGAATTTGTTTCAAAGGACAAGATGAGATCTATTGAAAACCTAAAAGGATCACAACAGGAAGGAAAGCAATTCTTTAAGGGCCTGTTTGAATTGAAGGTAAACTAGGGGAATGTAAGGGAAGGCAAAAATGTGACATATCACATATGCAGGATGTAAACTGACATCAGCACCAGGGAAGCAAATCCTGTGCATCTATTTGTTTTACTAAAGAAAATTCCTAGAAAATGCTTTTCCTTTAAATTTGCAACTGTTTGTATTGAAATCATTCAGAATGAAACATTTTTCCCTCCAAAATTATCATTTAAAATGTCACATCAAAGGCACATTCTTTTCCCTCCATTTGAAATTTTGAGAAAAAGTTTGTAGTCACTTGTTCAGCAGAGAAAAGCAAATTCAAACACCTTGTTGCATCATCCATTGCTTCCCAAATAGGTGCAAACTGATTGCATTCCCAGTCTGCATTCTATCCAAACAGGTCCTTAATACTTCAAACGTCTCATTTCAGGGGGATGGTACTACCACAATTCACAGGCATCTTAATGACACCCCAGTTCAGATAACAGCCACATGAAACCAATATGATCCAGATCATTCATCCAGTGGTCCCCACTTAGAACCACCCTCCAGCCAAACAATCATAACCATCAAATTGCTAACCTGCAAATAGACGGATTAGAAATAGAGGGAATTGTCCCACTACAGTACACACACACCCACAAAGATCAGACATGATTGTCTGATGACTGATCAGAGTGATTTGGGAGTTAATGGTCAATCCGCTGTAGGGCCCAATAGATGAACAGATTGAATCATCTGGATGTCAAGTGAATGGGTCTTTATACTGAATGTTCTGTATTCACCCACTCATGATAATATTAATATGCTTATGCAGTCGTGTTGAATATATCGCAAATTTAACTACTCTTGGTATGATGAGATACTACAAGGTGGTGCTGTCAAAGTTTCATTACAATCTTTTCCGTATAAGAAATTAGGCTACCATCTAATTGGAACAAAACAGAACACCTGCAATGCTCAGGACAACTCAAACAAGGATCTATTAATAAGATGCTGGGAATCTGAGGGAATACCAGTAAGACATGATTGTAGGCTGGTCTACAAAGCTCTCGCAGCCTCCAAAAGAAGGGGCAATGTAAGGAATTTTTAAAGCATCAACAAACTTCCCAGTGGTCATCAAGTCCCCGGCTACCTACACAAGCAGCCAACAAATTTTAACGTTCATAGTTGGGGGGAGCAAAATCAAAGTCATCCATATAATCAACAAGATGTACCAACGCCCCACCTCAAAACTGACCACACCACCAAAACCAATCATTTGTTTCTTGGCAATGTGATGCTCCGGATGACTTGGCAAACCTGGATAATGGACACGTATGATCTGCCAATACTACCACACATCAGCCTTCAACAAGATGACAAGCCGACAAGAAAAGGAAAACAAGAAAACAGGTGCTGAGGAAACTAAGAATACAAAAGGCTGATGGCCATTTTTGGTCATTCAGATGCTTTGCATAAAATAACCATTACGAACTCATGGAGATGTCTCGCAAATGGTACTTACCACCCCTGTTACTGATGCCTACCCCACTCAAAAAATGTACCTGTTGCTGTGCCTCAGTGGTACTCTCTGGAGTTTCAACACGAGGTCACAGGTTCAAGCATCCCTAGTGGTGCGAGAGTGTGTGGTGGGTGGGTGGGTGCCCAGGGGTGGGGGGGTGTTGGGTTTGTGTAAAAAAAGAAAGCATTGAAATGATTCCAACAAAAGGGCAAGTGCATTATCAAAAGAAGGGGATATGTAGCAAATGATCTTAGCACCCTGTTTTTTGATACATGCATCCCTATCCATCCACGGTGGGGACAAATATCTGGATAACAGAATCATGAGCACAACTTGTACAAACTGGAACCCTGCGCATACCATGCATATCCTTTCCCTTGGTAGGCATACTACACATTCTCAGATTGACAATCATTTAATTCCATATATATATATATATATATATATATATATATATATAGAGAGAGAGAGAGAGAGAGAGAGAGATGCAAATGTGTGTTAGGGAATGATCTAATGGAATTACTTTCCATCGTATTATGGTGCAATCATCAAATTGGATGTTGATCAATCCAACCTACTCTATGGGGCACCAAGCCAAAATCATAACTACTCAATCAATGGCCCAAAAATTAACGTCCAGATAAGCTGTTAGAGAAATTGTAGGATAGTCAAAAGTACTCAACCCAACTGTTGAAGTCAATCATGGATTGCTCCAGTCAAGAATCACATTTCTCTGACATCCTAAACATCTGATTTATGGCCTTAAAACGAACGGTTATAATAAGAAGGCAACTAATTAGATGTATAGGATAAGCCAGTCAATCAGATTTTTCACAGTGGTCCATGAAAAGTGGGCTGGACTGTACGGACAATCCAGATAAATGTTTTGGATGACACGCAAATAAGGCAGGAGCTCTCTAGTGGCAGTGAATATCATAACTTCCATTTTGCATGAATATGTACATGCGACAGCATTATTCAGCAATCTAAACCACTCATCTTACTGGCTCATTGTGGAATGTGTATGGACAACACCACAAAAGTTTTCTAGATTGGAATAGCCTATCCATCCATTATTTGGCCTTTTCTCCTTGAATAAAGATTATAGGTGTATCATTTTTCTCAACCATGCATTTGCAAGCAACAACAGAGGTTTAGATTGTCCCACTGGGAAGAATTTTGGCACAAGGTCTGTCCATGATGGGGACAAGGAACCAGGGGCTATTACTAATAGAAAAGTTTCCTTCCATATCACTTTCTATATACACAGGTGTGCATGAGTGCAAGTAGCTTTAAGCATTGCAAGTACCTTAGGATGTGCCTCTAAAATCTGGGCCATCCTCAATGCTGTTGAGTTTTGTTGCTGTAGACGAAGATGGAGTGTCTTCATGCCTCGAATGATCAAGTACGCAGCATTCTGAAAACTCAAAATAACACTTCCAGTTAATATGATTGCTAATAATGGAAGAAAACATTGCAACTTACATGGACATTAAATCTACAATAACTCAGTAGTAACTATCATCAAGAGTCATGCATAAATGCACTCTGAAAGTCTAATTGGATCATGAAATGAACAAAGGTCAGATAAATTTTGAAGAAAAATCAGCAAATAAAGGTGATTCTTGAAAGGAGAGATTGAAGGGGCACAGCATGGCAAACATATTGAGATCTGGGTAGTTACCAGGTGCAGCACAATGTATGAATTATAGAAGGCTATGAGTTATTTTATAGCCAATGATACATTTTGCGCATACAAGTTGTCGACGGATTGAGAAAGGAGGAAAGAGAAGAAAATGAGAAGGTAGAAAGAATGAGAGAGAAAATGAGGATTAGGGTTCACACATCCCCACCTCTCTCAAGTCTAGTTTTCAATATTTACAAGAAGGCCATTAATGATAAAAATAAAAATAAAAATAAAAAATAAAAAATAAAAAACCCATCATGTCCAAAACCTTGATAGACCTAAGAATGGGCCATATAACAGCCCACATTCACATTCCAGAACTCCCCTTGAAGATGGAGTATATATACAATGAATGCCCATCTTGTTAAAGAGAAGCTGCTTGATTATCAAGTTCAATGTGCTTGATCCTCTCATAATAGATAGGGTTGTTGGCAATATGAGAGGCTGCTTGATTATCACAATACAACTTCATAGGAACCCCAACTATAAATCCAAGATCACCCATTAATTTTTTAGCCAAATAAGCTCACGTGTTGCATGGGCCATTGCTCTATATTCCTCCTTAGCAGTGTTTTAAATATCGACGATATCATCCGATATATCCCACGATATATCTTGTTTCCCACCTGTGCAATACGAATATATCCCACATGTACAATCCGGTGAGCATTTTCATTTTTTGATCCTTTTTTTTTCTGTAAATTATGTTAAATCGATGTCAAATTGTTACAAATCCATGATTTTTCATGATTGGGTGCTTCAATTTCAAGATTTAGAGGAGATGGGCCGAGTTGTAGAAAATTGAAAAAAAAAAAAAAAATCCAATTTCTTGCAAATTGATTGCAATATTTGTGTCCAAACATAAAATCAAACATGTATGTAACCTGATCTAGTTATTCTTCTTTTGCTTTTGAAAGTATTGCTTGTGTTTCCACACATCTTTAGACATTAACATTATATGAATAGACTTTGAATATATTTGCATCAATTCAGCTAGACAACGCATAGATTAGGATCTCATACAAAGAAAACCTACTATATGCATTTGTTTTTATTTTTTTTTAAATGTTTTGATTTATAAGTGATTATTGATGTCTTTTTTTAACAATCACTGAAGTTTCATTAAAAAATTCGACCAATTTCCCAATGTTGCCCTATGTTTCCAACAACAACGATACATTACGCGATACAACCAATATATCCCATGTGATAACCAATATGTATCCGTATCCCAAGAATGCGATACGTAACGTGATACCGATATTTTAAACACTACTCCTTAGTACTTAAAGGGGCCATAAGATTATGCTTCTTACTATTCCAAGCAACAAGATTACCACCTACAAAATTATAGTAACTAGATGTCGATCACCTATCAGATGGAGAACCAGCAAAATCAAAATATTCTTTCACTCAAAGATGATCATTCCGCTTGAAGAGAATACCACAATCAAAAGCTCGCTTTAAATACTTGAGGATACAATGCACGGCCTCTATATAAGGAACTCGGACAATCTGCATAAACCGACTAACAACGCTGACATGAATTAATTAATTTTCCTATAAGTCGACGATATCTCCCTCGATCATCAATTAATTCACCATGATCCACCCTTCACAGCTCAGAGCCTCTTGAAAAGGACAAGGAATGGACACGGGCAATAGAGACAAAGCGAATATTATTAAAATGATGGAGATAACTTATTGAACGAAACAAAGTTGGAAATAGGATATTGCATACATGAACGAATACCCTTACAAAGAGCATTGGGTAAATTAACTTTATCTAATGGTGGAGGCAAGAACTCAGAAGAAAGGGATTGGTAAAAGCAAGGTGTTTCGTAGTGTAATGGTCCAATCTTTAGTGAGACTATTGTATCGGGCTGTTTGATGAATTTATGAATCTGACAACTTGGAATTTACTGCAAATCTTATATATTTAATTATTTAACTATATAATATCAATATAAATTTATTAGAATGAATGTAATACCAACACATCTCATATTTGTAGGTTTTACTATAATTATAGTATTGGTGTATTACATACCTTGCAACTCTCATACAATTCATTTCAACAAACAAAGGTTAGGGACTTATGATATCGGTTTTCCCAATAGATCTTAAGAAAAAATTGAAATTAAATTCAGGTGAATAGTAATGTCGATTTGGGGTTGCTTTGGCAAACCATTTGATGTCCCAAATCAGCCTCAAATTCATGCAATCTATTGGTACTTATCCCACTGATGGATTGGTGGACATTTATTGGACAATGAAGAAGGAAAAAAATATCAAATGGTCCTATTTCAAAATAACAAGTGCCTATGAATTAACAATGAAAATTATTCAAATAATTTGATTTTTGGATTGTAATTAAGCAACAACAGTCCATAATTTAATTAATTAATTTTGAGTTAATATATGCCTCATGTATAAAAAAATTGGGCCATGTACATGGGCCCACCTCAATGTACGTAGTATATATCCATGCCTTTCATCTGTTTTGCCAACTTATTTTATGACATGATCAGAAAATGAGGTAGATCCATATCCCAAGTGGACCAATAGTGGTGAAGCCCTAAATGTGGGCCCATCACGATGTATTTTTATATCCATGCCGTTAATCTCGATGTATGTATTATATATCCATGTCATTCATCGATTTTGCCAACTCATTTTATGACATGGTCCAAAAATGATGTGCATCCATATTTCAAGTGGACCACTAGTGGTGAGGCCCTGAATGTGGGCCCATCTCAATGTATTTTTATATCAATGTCGTTAATCTGTTTTGCCAACTCATTTTAAGACAGTGTCCCAAAAATGAGACAAATCTAAATCTCAGGTGCACCATAGTGAGTGATGCCTTGAATGTGGAGCCCACCTCGAAACATTTGTTGTATATCCATGTTGTCCATCCTTTTTGCCAACTCATTTTAGGGCATGGTCCCAAAAATTAGGTAGATCCAAATATCAGGTGGACCACACAGTAAGGATTAAATTCCTACCATTAAAAACTTCTTGGGCCAAAAGATTTTTTGGATCAAACGGTCGTTTGTGTTTTTCCTTCATCCAAGTCCATGTGACCTTGTCAATAGGTTCGATGGCAAATAAACATTACAATGGGCTGTAGGAAGTTCTTAATTGTGGGCATTCAATCCCTACTGTGCGGCCCACCTGAGATTTGGATATGTACCATGGCCTAAAATGAACTGAAAAAATTGATGGACGGCACGGATTACAAAACATAAATAAAGGTGGGCCCCGTGCACCAAAACAGTGCATGTGCACTAAGCGGCGTATGCCACGCAGTATTAAAAATTTTTAAGTGGCTGCCTTCCATTCGTTTTGAGAGAGAGAGAGAGAGGAGGGGGCCACGCCATGGGAAAGAAAGAAGAAGATGAAGAAGAAAAAGCAGCTGCAACAGCAGCACCGCGGCAGTAGATGAAGAAGAAGATCCAATATGTTTTTTTTGTTTCTTTTTTTCGTTACCATTATGCTTGTAACGGCCGTTACGGCCTCATAACAGCCCGTTATGGATCCAAAAAAGGAGGGGCACTGATTCGGGGGGCATATCCCCTAACGGTATCGACCGTTACCGTTACATATCAGCCGTACGTAACCGTTTTTCAATACCTTGGGTAGAAGTCATGATCATACGTACTCCATGTTCATATTTGGGACGTTTAGAGTAAACCTGCAAAGGTTGATCTGCACATTGCATAAACATCACCCTAACTCTAATATCCGGTACAATGAAAAGAGTAGTTATGAAGCTCTCTTTAGATTGTAAAGTCTTTCCTTCCTCAGAGAAATATGGAATTTGTTCAAAGAATGTGACATTGGCTGACACATAACATCTCCAGGGAATAGGGTTATAACAATTGTATCTCCATCTCCATATTTGGGACGTTTAGAGTAAACATGCAAAGGCCGATCTGCACATTGCATAAACATCACCCTAACTCCAGTAGTAATATCCGATACAATGAAAAGAGTAGTTATGAATCTCTCTTTAAATTGTAAAGTCTTTCCTCCCTCAGAGAAATATGGAATTTGTTCAAAGAATGCGACATTAGCTGACACATAAGGTCTCCAGGGAATAGAGTTATAACATTTGTATCTCCATTGGGTATGAGAGTACCAAAGAAAGACACACTTGATGGCCCATGGTTCAAACTTGTCATGAACATTGATGCATAAAGCATACACAACCAAAGACCTTGGGAGGACTAGAGTTGGACGGAATATGAGGACACAAGACAAACAGAGGTGACTTTCCATCTAAAACAAAGGAAGGCATCTGATTTAGTAAGTAGCAATGTACCATGCAGCTAAGACAGAATGACTTCAAAATATTTTCAACACCTTTATATTTAACAATAAGGCTCTACTAACCTAAAGTAAAAAAGGCATTTCTTACATTGCGTTATCCCATTATGTTGTGGTGTATGTGCATATGAAGTTTGGTGAATAATGTCATAAGATGAAAGGTATAAATTAAATTCATGAGAAAAATATTCTCTAGCACTATCTGAATGCAGAATGCAGACCTTAGAATTGAGTTTCTGTTTCCATATGAAATTCTTTAAAATAAGAAAACACTTCTGCTTGATATTTCATCAAATACAGACATGTCATACAAGAATAATCATCCATAGAAGTAACAAAGTAATTGAAAACAGATAAACCAGTAAGATAAACTGGACCCCCGATATCAGAATGTACTAACTAAATAAAATGGTTTATCACTTCTCATATCTAGACACGGAAGAAAAGATACCCTATGGTGTTTACTCAACTAATCCTACCATCCAACATCAAGATTTTGTCCAATTTATAACATTTCTTTGACGTAATGAGTTTAAAAAATAGCTACGACGGTAGCCTCTTCCAATCTTACCACACAGTAGCCTCTGCTAATCTTACTGCATAGCCAGCACTTCCATTTTACAGAAAATTGAATTTCAAAAATCATGACACCATAAAATGTTCTGTGTTACTTGTTAGTGAACATATAATTCATGTCTGAATTTCATCAAACAGATTCAGGACAACTAAGAGATTGTGCTTCACGTATTCTATATAAATGATAATATTCGAGCATAAAATGTAGGGTTCAAACAACCCTGCACCACTGTAATCAACTCCAAACATCAACATGGCGAAAATTAAAAGCTATTTAGAATAGAGATAGCACGCATAGATATTAAACACAAGCATCCGGTAAGCACACCCACTGATATTGAAACTTACAGGGTTGATAACACCACCCAATACATGATGCAGATTCCGAATTTTTTTAATCTCTTTCACATTACCACTGATGCAACCGGCAATAACCTGGAAAAAGAATATGTAACTTTTAAATTTCTCAGCAGAAACCATTTTAACCCTTATACATCTGCATGAATTTGTGCTTTATTAACTCACATCATTGTGACCCGCGAGGTACTTTGTCGCAGACTGCAGAACCATGTCTGCACCAAGAGGAATGGCCCTCTGGTTGAAAGGTGTGGCAAAAGTGCCGTCTATGCAGACAAGTGCACCCTTGTCATGGCAAAGCTTTGAGACCAATTGAATGTCAACACAGCGGAGGTATGGATTAGTTGGGGATTCTGTAAAGAAAAGAGAAACCTGCAACGAAAACAACATATTAGGTAACACAATCTTATATCAAAATAATACCAAAAAGAGAACCATTAACGGGCTAATATTTACTGACATTATGCTGATCAAGTGCTGATTTTAAGGAGTCCACATCAGCAGGATCAATGACAGTAGCCTGTGTAAGATGATAAAATCAGGAAAAGGCAGAAAGCATTGATAGAATATGTGGCACAGAAGACTAGAAAGCTTTAACATGGGGTGAGAGAATGTGATCTTCCACATGCTAAGAAAATCCAAACATTCCAAATACAATTAGTACTACAACTACTTTTTCTTGTTTATGATAGATGAGCCGAAACATAGAGAACCATTTGACAAGTTCCAAACTGTCAAAAAGAAATTTACTCGGTACTGGAACAATTTTAGCTATACAATCAAATAAAAAAAGCATCATTCACCAGCACCTGAAGGGCGTTTATGGGTAGCAACTTCATATTTATCAGAAAGCAGTCAAGCATACAATTGATTGTGCATCAGAACACACCCTCAACTAACCCAAAACCAAGGTTTTAAATAGAAGTAGCATGTTGCGTAGCATTTAGCGCTCTGTAGCATAAGTAGCATAAGTAGCATAAGCTTCACAATATTGCTATGTTTAACTTAAAATAGGAAAATATGATAAATACTAAATTTTAAAAAAAAAACGCCTAAAGGATTATCCATTTTTTCAAGTATAAGCATGTTCAAACAAGTTATTAATTATCAGTTATCAAAGTCAATCCACTTATATAAACCAAATCAAATCATCATCACATCAACAACTTCCTAAGCAAACCACTTTAATTAATAATGTCTAATTGAAACCACAAGTCACAAGTATGAAAAGGAATTAAAATTCCACAATCTGAAAGTATTACTTACAAATACAAAATACAATTATCATTTATTTTAAAAAAATGGTAGTGTATGTTCTACAACCCAGTTATCAAGTCAATGAGATCTCGATACCCAAATAGAAAAGAAATTAACACACACACACATTCTCACAAGAACACAAGAATAATGGAGTAGAGAGGGAGAGAATTTTTATTGATATCAACATTTTTCTCTTACAAGACTTGAAGAAGAACCACACCTAGAAAATTATTAAATGACCAACTCCTACACCCTAAAGGAATCCTTAATTGAAATCACTACAACTAAAAGAGCCAATCACAATTTATAACAAACTTATCTTTCTTTATATGGCAAAAGATTAATGAAAAGCAAAAATGGAAGGCAAATAAATTTCTAAATCCAGCCCATATATTCAATCATATCAATTACACCCCCATCACACCTTTAAATCAACACCCCATATCTCCCAAAAATAATAAATTATAATCTCAAAGTTTAAAAACAATCAGCCCAAAAATTAGCAATGTTGGGCTCTATGGTCATGTCTTGTTGGGCCCTACAATGGGCCTAGGCCTAGACACCATCCTCCCCCCTCCCCCTTCTCTCGGTTGGAAAGAACTCAACTTCGACGAGTTGGACACTTCATACAAGTAGTAGAGGTCCGGATCCAATCTTTTCAATTCGTCTCTCGTGATCCATGTGCATTCAAAATAGGGCTTGTTCTTCCATTTCACCAGCTATTCAGCAGTGCACATAGAACCGGTAAACCGGACCGGAACTAACCGGACAACACGATTTGATCCGGTTCTAAAGTGCACCGGTTGCGAAAATCAAAGAACCAGTTAGCTCAGTTCGGTTCTCAGTTTGGGATTCTGTAGAACCGAACCGGACCATGAACCGGACCATAGAATCGAACCCTGGAACCAAACCCCTTGGTCAATAAATATTAAATTTAATTTTTTTAACACAGAAAATTTGACCATTCATCAAATGGATCACAACACGAATAAACATTGGTAGCAATATCATCTTGGGAACATGAAAGGGTCATAAAAACAAACCATGACAAGATTACTCTTTGTGAAAATTTTCAGTATAGGAGCTTGGGCTGGATTATAAAAACAAACTATGCAATTAGGCTAGATTATAAAAACAAGCCATGCAATTGGGCTGGATTATAAAAAGCCCAACACCGTAGAACCGAACCGGTTTTTTACGTTTTGGTTCCAATTCAGTTCTAGGGTGCAGCAAACAATTCAGTTCCAGTTCAAGTTTTCCTGGAATCATTAGGAACAGTTTGGTTCTGGTTTCACCCCAGAACTAGACCGAACCGAACCTTGTGCACCCCTACAACTATTGCTTGTATTGGCCCCGTCAAGTGTTAACAGTCTTCATTTGCAACACTTGTTTAACTTCTTCCTTCTTTTTCTTTGAGAGTTGTTTATCCATATCAATAATGGCTTCATTTTTCAAGTCAAATGCATCGCCATGGTACTCAAATAAGTCCTCCAAATTGAAAGTCGACGAGATATCTAAATCATCTGGCAACTCGATTTCATAGGCATTGTTACCCAACTTCTTGCTGACTCAGCATGGACCAATCTTCTTAGACTTGAACTTATTGTAAGTTCCCCTCAAATACCTTTCTTTGCAAAGATAGATCATAACTAAGTTACCTTCGTTACATGTCTTCTCACACCGATCTTCATCCACATCTTCTTAGTACCTGGTATTATTGTCTTCAATCTTCATCATTATCTGAACTTGCAAGTCTTGGACATGCTTGGCGAAAGCATCAGCATCTTTGCTCACTTGATCTTGCAATGGTAATGGTACTAAGTCGAGTACATGATGTGGACTTCTCCCATTTACGATCTCAAATGGAGATTTTCGAATAGTATGATTCAGGGTTATTGTAGGCAAACTCAGCTTAAGATAAAGTCGTCCTACTGGGATAAGTTGTCACCTATGATACTCCTCAAAAGGAGATTTTCCATAAATACGATTCACTGAGTTGTTGTAGGCAAACTCAGCTTGACATAAAGTTGTCCCACTGTGATGTGTTGTCACCTACAATGCTCCTCAAGAGGTTACCAAGGCTCCTATTGACTATCCCGATTTGGCAGTCTATTTGAGGATAATATGCACTAGACAATTGAAGCTTAGTCCCCAATCGCTTTTATAAAGTGCACCAAAAGTGGCCCACAAACTTCAAATCACGGTCCGAAGTTATTGTCTTCAGTACCCCGTGAAGTCACACAATTTCTTCGAAAAATATATTGGCGATATGCGTAGCATCCATCATCCTTTTGCATGGATTGAAGTGGGTCATCTTCGAAAAATGGTTAACCACAACAAAAATCAAATCCATTCCCCTTAAGAGTCTTAAGAGTCTTAATCAGGTGTGCAAGGTTTTCAGAAAGGGTGGAGCGAATGTTAAAATTTTGAAGATTATGAACTCGACGCTGTTAGGGAAATGGGTCTGGCAGTTTGCCTCCGATCAACATTCCCTCTGGTCTTCGATTGCTAGAGGAAAATATGGTGCTTCCCACGGTAACTGGTGGCCTTTAAACAAGTCTCTTTACAAAGCCTCTCACATCTGGAAAAGAATTCTTAAAGACAAATCTCCCGTGATAGCTAGTAGCAGATATGTTTTGGGCAACGGTTCAGCGACCCGTTTTTAGGAAGATATTTGGATTGGAGATGAGCCTCTTAATCTCCTTTTCCTGCAGATCTATCGTCTATCCCCGGACAGAGGGATCTTCATCAAAAATTGCAGATATTTCTCTTCCGATCAGTTTGTGTGGGACGTCAAGTGCTTCAGAAATCTAGATGACAATGAGGCTGATGAATACACGGCCCTCCTCGATTTCATATCTAAATCTAAGCCTATCCCCTCGATTCAGGACAGCATTGAATGGTTGCTTGAAAAATGCGCGATCTTGTCAGTTCGATCCTTATACGCTGCTATCTATCCTGCGGCTCCACCCCAATTTGATATGGCCCCTTGTCTCTGGAAATACCAAGTACCGCCTAAGATCAAATGCTTTGGATGGCTCGCGGTTCGAAACAGAATTCTCACTATAGATAACCTAGCCAAGCGTGGAATGCAAATTGTTAACAGGTGCCTTTGCTGCATGCATCAAGCGAAATCCGTGAACCATCTGTTGGTTCACTGCTCCTTTACTTGGGCCATTTTGATGGAGTTCTGTCACATTTTCTCTGTCCTGGTGCATGTCGAATTCGATTGCTAATCTGTTGATCGCGTGGAATGGGTCTAAGTTTGCTAAATCCAAATCGATCATCTGGCACATGTCTATTCTTGCCATCTGGTGGGCTGTTTGGGAGGAAAGAAACCACAAATGCTTTAACGATCGATCCTCTTCTGCGAAGAGGGTGGGAGCTAGGGCTAAATCTTTGGTCCTTGATTGGGCAGTTAATGTAAAGGATTTGAATAGGGATGATCTTGTCTTTTTTTGCTCATTAAGGGTGTTTACTCTTAGCAGCTCTCCTTTTCTCTGTTTCTGTTTTCCCTTTTAATGAATTTCTGTGTTGCTTTAAAAAAAAAGTCTTAAGAACCCAAAATGAAGTCCATAGAAGTATCTACCCAAGCCACAACTATAACGGAAAGTGGCATATAGAGGCCGGTATTTTACACATAACCTTTAGAAACTTGGCATCAACGACATCATGCTACAAACCGCTCAATGTCACTCTGCATACCGTTCAATGGAAACTTGGGCCATGGATTCCAAATTGCAGTAGCACGGTGATGATTAAGTTATGGGTTCTCTAAATCCCACGGTTTGGACCACTTGGATTGTCTCTACTCCGAGCACCAGTGGGAATCAACAAAACTTGGTGGTGAACCTAGGTGATGAGCAATGAGGAAAGGGATGGGTAGGCGAAATCTACAATTTCGTCAGAAGATATTCATCCCATAGGAGATTCACGCTCCCTCATCCAATCATCGTCAGGAGAAGAGAAGCATCGGCCAAGATGAAAAGGGGAATGGGAAGGAGGTACGCGTTGAGTCGTGTCCCTCTCTATGTCCTCTAGAGCTTTCAAAAGAGGGTTCAACTATTGTCCAGAAGAAGAAGCATATGAAGGCTTCGACCCGCAATCTTAATGATTTCCCAACGATTTTCATTCAAAACTATCCATCTAGCTGGATGGAGACCCAACTTTTTCAAGCTTTTAGTCAGTACGGTAAGGTCATGGAAGTCTTCGTACCGTGGGATAAGCAATCTAGAAAAGGGTGGGGATTCGTGTTTGTTAGGATGAGATCGAAAGCAGAACTCAACAATGCAGTTGCCCAAATCCATGGTCAACTATTCGAAGGGAGGACATTGGTGGCACATAGCCCACTACGAACCAAATCGGGCAGTCGAAGGGTCTTACATTCACAACATGGGCCTGAAGAAGGAGAAACATCCACCTTCGTTTAAATTGCCTAGGGAACAATCCCATTGATTTAACACGGAGATCAAAGTTATCAAAGAAAGGGATAGGAAGCCAGTGGGAATAGGGAAACAAACAAAGGTCTAGAGGCCTCAGAATTTTGTGGACGTGGTGATGGGAAAAGAGGCGACATCGACTAAGGATTTAAAGGAACCCATAAGAGATGGAGCTATATGGGCCCGAGTAATTGACCAGGATGGGGGAAGAGCCTGCCTCAAGAGTGTTTCTTCGAAACAAGCATGGAAGGTTGATAGGGAAGGGGCTTCGTCTATGAGGGTGTCTCTTAAGATTCTAAAAGAAACAAGAACTCAACTGGAGCACTCGCTCCTTGTCATAACTACTCCGAGAGCCACCCTCAAGGAGATTCATGCACGGTTCGAAGTTTGTTGTCAACTCAAGGAGGATTACATCGTCAAACCACTAGGATAGGTGAAACTCTAGGTCTCCGTGAAAGCCAATGCAGACCTCAATCAGATAGTCGCAACTGGGACATTATTTAATGACGGGCTGGTTGCAAAGGTATGGAAATGGGCCGAGAAATCCTTTTTGGTGAAGCGGAGACTTGGTTTCTCTTTTGGGGGATACCCCTAGAGTTGTGGATTATAGAGGTTTTCACAGCAATCAGATCCTATTTGGGTGAAGTCACAGATATCGATCCTTCTACAGCTAATGGGGATGAAATCAGTGTTGTCAAGGTTCCGTCCGAAGGCGCATCATCTAGAAGCATCCACAGTCGATAGATCTCTGGATCAGAGAAGAAATGGTAGTAATAGGGGTGGTCAAGGAGCCTTATGGGGTGAGAACGTACATGTGGGCTGATGAGTGGAGGCATCTAAGCGATGAGAGAGCTGAGGTAGACAGTCGTGGAGATGGAATTGATGAAAGGGTACCTTTCCCAATGCTACACAGATCTCGAGGATGGAAGGAATTCAGAGGGGGGGGGGGGACTAGGTGGTCATGTGTTGCAAGATGGAGAGCCTCTCCAGCGATCGAGTGACATGGTTCGAGCTCCTCCAAGTGTTGCTAAAGAAGCATTGGCGGGAATTCTTCCCTTTTCTGAGGCTCGAGCTCAGGGTTCGTTTTCTAGGGAACTTGTTAGCGATTTAGGAGGTTCGGAAGCATCGTCCGAAGCTTGCTTTCGACCCGAACCTCTAGTTCAAATCATCATATGTCATGCGACGACAGTACCTCAGTCTGAGAGCCACTCATGAGATCTTAGAGCACGTGTGATCACTTAATACCTATTTCTCCCTTTTCTGGAAATTAGCCTCCTTTCTTTAACCATCGAGAGCCTACCCCTCTAGGTGCCCTTCTCCTTCCATATCAGCAAGCTCTACAAGAAGACGGGAGGTCAATTGAAGGTAGTCAAGACCTCGTCAAGATTCGGGAGAGCTCTTTCGAGGTTGGAGAGTATTTTCTTCTCGTTGAAGACTCAATTGGGGGGATTCCTTCAACGATGCACTCGAGATCACCCCACTTCAAGCGGCAAGGGAAATCCCTATCTCCGGCTACGAAAATTCTCTCCCCTCCCTTCAGGAGTTCCCTACTCGTTTCTAGGACATTCGATAAATGACGGAAGCTAAGAGGTGATGGTACAAAGATATGTTAGACCATCACATAGAACTCAAGATCGTACATGGAGTAGTTCTTTTGTGTATCGCTAAGCTTCTCACTAAAGAAAGCAATCGACTTTCCTTCCTAACTCAACACCACACTAATGCCAACATTTGAAGCGCCGCTTTCAACTTCAAAGACTCTATTGAAGTCCATAAATGCAAGAACTGGATTTTCTATCATCTTCTTTTTCATGGCACCAAAGCTTTGATCTGCAGCTTTAGTCCATTCCAACTTGCCTCCTTGCAAATAAAAATGTCGTCAAGCCATGAAAAGAACGAACCTCCGAAAAGGTTCGTGGGGTGGGCCACTCCGCAATTGTCTTGATTTTATCTTTATCAACCTTAATCCCTTTTGTAGAAACAATATACCTCAAAAACACCACTAACGACAAGAGCACCTTTTTAAGTCAACAAATAATGACTCCCTTCGTAGTACATCAAACATGAACAGATACATCAGGATTAAAAACAAGAATATCATCAGGATTAAAAACAAGAATAACATCAATGATCAAGATGAACAGATACATCAAGATTAAAAACAAGAATATCATCAAAATACACAAGAACTTTCCCATAAAAGGGCAGAGTACGTCTGTCATCAACCTCATGAAAGTGTTTGGTGCATTTGAAAGGCTGAACGACATGACGCGCCACTCGTACAATCCATCTATAGTCTTAAATGCAGTCTTCCACTCATCCTCGGGCCGAATACTTATCTGATGATATCCACTCCACAAGTCAATCTTTTAAAAGACCTTTGCTCCATGCAACATGTCTAACATATCGTCCAAGCGAGAAATAAGAAATCGGTACTTGATAGTAATCCAGTTGATCGCATGGCTGTCCATGCACATCCTTCAAGATCCATCGTAGGGGTTAATAATGAAAGAACAGCACACAGTGACATGCTTCATCGATTCCAAATTAAACCCTTCTGTAGTAACTCAGTAACCCATTAGTAGAGCTCGGCATGTTCAACTAGACTCATTCGATAGCGTGCAAGATTCGATAAACTCGAACTCGACACTAAATCAATGTGGTGTTGGATGTTCATCATAGGAGAGTACGACTGAGAGTTCTTCGGGTACCAAGTCTTCATATTCATGAATAAGCTCTTGTATATGAGGCGGAATATCTAACTACTTCATGTCTTCTTTAGCAACCAAGATATAGATGATGCCAATCTCCTTGCTTTCATCTTCAAAATTTTGCACACTGAGTGGTTTTTTACCTTCTTTATCAGATTTGGGTGTTGGAAGATGTTTCATAGGGTGCTATGTGATATTAACACCATTCTTTACAAAGGAATAGGTGTTAGCCTAAGTCATGTGTACCGTATCCCAATCCCACAACCACGGTCTCCCTAACAAAATATGGCATGCAACCATGAGGACCATGTCGCACCACACACCATCCTTGTACTTAGAACCAATAGATAAGGAAAATAAACACCTGGAGTTAACATAAACATCTCCCCCTTTCTTGAACCAATGAATCTAATATGGGTGGGGATGTTTATGTTCTTTTGAGTTTTAATTTGTTCACCATTTCTTGTGAGACAATGTTCTCATTGCTCCCTCCATCTACCAAAATGGGGCATATCTTCCCACCAAAAGTATTAGTACCGAAGATATTGTGTCGCAACCATCACCCATCATCAACCATGTGAGGCGTCAATAGAAAAATATATTGGATAATAACGACTCTCCCCTATCACCATACATATCTATTGCATCTTCCCCAACAGTCACCTCATCTTCATATGCATGGTCTTCATATTCATTGCCCACTTCAATTTTGTTTTGCACATGGTTAGGGGTGTCTTTAACATATTCTCCTTCCTAAACCAAATTTACTTTAATTTTTGGCTGATGTTCAGGAGAATGAA
The DNA here is from genome assembly GCA_037074715.1 of Magnolia kwangsiensis. NCBI lineage: Eukaryota > Viridiplantae > Streptophyta > Magnoliopsida > Magnoliales > Magnoliaceae > Magnolia > Magnolia kwangsiensis. The sequence goes on along the minus strand of CM073589.1, from coordinate 79,975,060 downwards.
ATGAAGAATGTCATGGTTACCCACACTTAAAGCACGTGACAGAAGTGCTGCTCTATCCCATCTTGGGTGCATTAACCCCCCGCGGATTGAGGCTTGACTTTATTATTAGACGTTGGCCCATTGTCCTTCAGCTTATGGGAAGCCTTGTGGTTGGTTGCCTTACATAAGAAATTAGCATGCAACCCCGTCACCGATGATGGCCCTCGTGGGGTGCCAAATCGTCTCACAAGTCCCCAATTAATTATCTCCTCAGCTTTCAAGGTAAGTATATATGTAACGAACATTTTTTTAAAAAGTCTTTAAAAGTCAATTCATTTTCTATATCTATGTTAAGACCATTAAGATATCTTAAAATCTTTTGGTCTTCATACTCATGAAAGCTTGCCCATGATGTTCAGGTATGAAACTCCTTGGTGTATTCATTTACCGACTCGTTCCCTTGACATAGATTGTAACATCTTTGATAGAAGTCATGGGCGTAAGTTGCAGGTAAGAACATCCCGTTTGATTTATTTTTCATCTTTTCCCAATAATTTATTTTCTCCTTATCTTAAGGGATTCATTCGGCTTGGAGATCATCCCACCACGCTAACACGTGAATAAAGAACTTCACAACTACTAACTTCACCCTCCAATTATCCACAACTTCCTTGTACTCGAACACTTTTTCCACGTTGCTTAGTCAACCAATGAAAGCGTTAACATGCAACTGACCATGGAATTACAGAATTTATACCTTAATTATAAGCTTTCTATCACGTTACAACAATCGAAGGATTCAATCATTGGTGTCTTCATAAACAGAGGCCGACCATAGTTGGTTAGGACCTTGGTGGAGAGCTCCCCATACATGTCCATGTGCTCCAACTTCGGTCTCTAGATTCCCTCCACGCTAGAACACCCCCACTTGATTGGTGATGTTGCCTACCACATGCATGAGTTTATCTACTCGCTCTATGAATGTGCGGATCAATTGGGTTGCACAAACTCTTCCTATGTCACCCCCTTCAAAGCCATTAGAGGATGATATACAGTCAAAAAATCCAAAAGACAACCTGGCTCTGATAGCAAAATGGTGCGACCCAGTTATCGAGTCAATGATATCACGACACCGAAATTACAAAAAATAAAAATAAAAAATGGATATATATACTCAAAAGAACAATGGGGTAGAGACTACAAAAGAGCTAGAGAACTTTTATTGATATCAACCTTTTTTTTCTCTAACAAGACTTACAGAAATACCACACTTAGATAATTACTCGAATGACTTACCCCTACACCACCACCCCCGTTTTATAGATCATAAAGGAATCCTTAATTGAAATCCCTACAACTAAGTGAATCAATCATAATTTATTACAAACTAATCTAACATTTTTCCATATGGCAAAAGCTTAATGAGAAGAAAACATTGAAAGCAATTAAATCTCTACATGCAGCCCATATCTTGAATCATATCAATTACACCCTTATCACACAATTAAATTAGCCCCCCATATCTCCCAAAAATAGTAAATTATAAACGTCAAATCTGTAAATAAGCAACCCAAAATTCAACACATGTTAAGCTCTACGGTAGGCTATGGTCCAATGTCTTGTTGGGCCCTACAATAGGCCTCAATGGACTTAAGTGGGCTGGAACCCACAATGGGCCTAACTAGACCATGGGCCCACATCAATATGCTACATACACTACGCAGATGCTACGGCCCCTATAGCATACGCTATAGAGGATTTACGCTATTGGCTAACACTACGTAGCATCAAGTGTAGCGTATGCTACGACGCTACAGACATTATTCAAAACACTGCCCAAAACATATATGATGCTCCAACCAAAAAATTCAATGCAAATCGTTAAAAACAAAATAAATTAAATTAAATGTACGTCAAAATGAAAAGGGAATGAGAACTAACATCCCCATTCGAAAGGCACAACATTTGAAAGGCATTCGATGCATAAAAACTTTCCCCCTCTAAAAGAAAAGAAGAAACCAACTTCGAACCTACCATATAACAACATCAAAGGAACAATGGAGTGACCTCCAATGATATCATAAGCAAGGTGTTCCATAACGGTAATGGTGGTCGTAATTCCCACCGCCATTACCATTACAATATGGGTTGTAACGGCTGTTATGGCCTCTCTTTTTTTCTTTTTTTCTTTTTTGAAAAATCCATTTTGAGGACTGTTATGGGGCCATTACAGGGCGTTACGTGCCTTTTTCTGTAACACCCATTATGGCCGCCTCAGCCCCATAATGTATAATGGTTACAACTGGTTACCCTTAAGTGACAGCCAAAACGTAACCATTTTGGCATACAATTCATAAGGCTAGGGACCACACATGAGGTGAATTGAACAGTTCAAAACAGAAAAAACAAGAAAAAAGAACAGTACAAACTTCAGGCAAGAAGTCCTAAAACAGGGAACCATAAGAATTCCAAATTGTTTCTGCATGAGTAGCCTGCACTGAATTTTGGGCCATGGTCAGCCAAGAAAGATGGATATCTTGATCAACAAATAGATACATAGTCGACGAAACTGAACTACTGAACAGATGCCCACCCCAAAATAGTGTAGAAAATAAGCATGTGCTTCAGTCTACACATCATAAATGATGTAGTGACAAGGTGACCCATGACATGAAAATTTCAAGGCTAAACCAAGCAGACGTAGTTCAGGTTCAAGGATGGAGTGAGTGCAACTCTTGCTTACCAGGGAATTATCAGTCATACAAACTCAGTAACACATTTTGCATGTATAAATGGCATGGGGCCTCTAAGAAACATCAACAACATACAAGAAAAATGTAAAATCACCATGACAGGTTTCAAAGCCAGAAGTATAACAGCAAAATCTAGAAGAATCATTGAATAAATGAAAAATAATAATAATAAATAATCCTTACTGTTATCCCCATGTTTGGAAGTATTGTTTCAATGAAAATCCTTGTCTTTCTGTAGCAATCTGTGGTTGTCACTAGATGCCCACCAGCAGGAACCAATGCCATCATCAAGACGGTACTAGCGCACATGCCAGATGCCATCAACAATGTCGATTCAGCCCCTTCTAGTTTACTGCTCCATTAAATTAATCAGAAGGAGAGCATCTAAGCACAGAATACATTATCCAACAGCATAAGCACACACAGAGACATCGAACAGCAGGAACAAACCTAATCTTTTCCTCTGCGACCGCCGTAGTTGGGTTTCCATAGCGGCCATACTCATAACTTGCATAGTTTCCCTCCTGTCAAAAGTTTAGAGGGATGTAATGAATGTAAAGCATTAATTAATATAAAGAAAATAAGAGTCTACACCTTAGAGATATGCCACAAGCTCAGCCCTTCTTAAGAAATAGCTTAGAATAAAGGCAGCTTGTCATGGCAGTGATAGAACTTATTGAGGAAAAATCCAATTTTCCCATAAGGCAGAATATTAGAAGTATGGACCAGGAGAAAAACACCGCAGTCCCAAAAAGAAAAACAAAGCCATGTGAACCTTTATATATATATATATATATATATATATATATATATATAAAATATATATAATAAGAGATCCATACCTTGAAAGCAATTAGCTCAGCAGTGTTCTTGAACATGTAAGCAGAAGTATTGACGACTGGGGTGGTTATTGCATCAGTAACTATACCACGTCCTAATCTTTCTCCTGCACAAGCCAAGTGGAAACATAGTGCTTGCAATAAGAAAACCCTGAAAGGAAACAATGACGCCTGCATTATTATGTGAACTTGACCTTTAAGGATCAGAGCAATCAGCCTCCATCAATCATCAAGAACAACCAAGAAAATGCCATTTTTTGGAAACCATGGATTCCATTGCAAGCAACGGAAAAGGAAAAGTATTTTTGATATGACAATTTGTATTGTTTGGACAGCATAGAAAAGGGTAGATTCCACCAAGCAATCATTACACTTATCCATAATTTCAATTCTTGGCACAAGAAACTATGTGAGTATTGCAATAGGAATATTAAATCTCCACTTCCCTCAAAACTTAGGGGTCATTTGGATGCCTGTAAAGTCCTTAAGTTGTAAAGGGATTACAGGTAATCTGATTACAAGGGCTGTTTGGATGATGTATTTGCTTGTAAAAGATTTACAGGATGTAAACAGATTACTGCTTTTAGGCGTAATCTGAAACCTGGTAAAAAGCCATGTTTCAGATTACAGGTAAAGTCTTTACAGCTAACAAGGCATTATACATGTTAGAACACAATGGTTAATATATACTCATGATATGTGGGGCCCACCGTAATGTGTATGGTACATCCAATCTATCCATCATGTACTTCCCTTGATGATCTCATGTGGCCCTAAAAAAACAGCTTGGACGAGACGAGGGAAGGATAGAAAGTCCACTATTAAAAACTTCTGGATTGCATTTGGGGCCCATTGTGATAGGTAGAAGACATCCAATCCGTTTAGTATGTGCATCCTTTAATACCCTCTTAAGGCCCTAAAAAAATAAGTCTTTCTTATGTGACTTTTGCAGATTTTGGAAGGTTCACTGCCCAAGCTCTCTGGTATGAATACCTACTTTATACATTGTAAACACTTAACAGGCTAGCCAAACACACAATCTGTTTACCTGTAAACGGATTACCACTTAAAAGCCAAACAGAATAGCATGTAAACCGATTACACCTGAAATTCTTTTCAGGTGTAATGTGTTTGCAGCTAAAAAAAAATTACAGGCATCCAAACGACCCCTTAGAATCTATCCAAGCTTAGAATCTATGTTTTAATAGTAATCATGAAAATCATCATTGGATAATTATAGTTTTTTTCCTTTCTTCTCCCATGAATTCCACACATCCAAACATGCCCAAAGATCAAGTAAAACAAACCAAAAATGCTCAGGACATTCTCAAATAATATAATTTAAAAAAAAAAAAAAAAAACACGCGAGTCATAATGAAAAGCACTATAATGGGTATTTTTGAATGAGAGCTGATCACCCACTAACCTTTTCTACTAGTGTTTTGCAGTGGAAAATAAATCAACTTTGGAATGCATGAGAAATGGGTTGCAGCATACAACCCATTGTAGGAAGATCCATCCCCTTTTTTAACATGTTGTAGAGAATTTGCAGTTTCTTGGAAAAAGAACCAGTGAAAATATGATCAACTTGTATTGGAGGCTAGGGTTTCCTTAAAATCAACCCATATTCTTCGCTTTTTCTTCTTTTCAATTCAATATTAATTGATAGAACAGAGTTATTTCTTGGTACCAAAATTTAAATTCACCAAAGATGGATGCTTTTAGACACGAACAAACAAACAAAAAAAAAAAAAAAAAACCCACCACCACAGAGAATGTCAAAATCAAAAAGAAGTAAAATGAAAACACAAAACACAATTGAAAATGAAATCATTTCTATCTTCAAACCAATATTACATTCACCCTGATTGTTCACAAAGATAAACGCTTTTAGATAAAAGAATGACAAACCCACGACCGAAACATATCAAAATGAAAAGAGAAGAAATCTTTAATTTTAATGAATTGAAGAGATGAAAACCCACAGCTGGAAATAAAATTCATCCAAAAAAGATGGAATTATCATCTGATGTAAAAACCCAAAAAAAGAAAGAAAGGAGGCGGAAATCAACAGATCTGATGGGGAGTCAATCCACTTTTACCAGCATGAACAGCTTGAGTCCCAGGGGAGCGCAAAAACGGTGATGTGGAATCGGCCGATCCCGACAACTGTACACCATTAGAGTTACAGGAGCCAACGGCCACGTCGTCGTCGACGACGGGAACCGTGACTGCGCCATCAACAGATGCAGTGGCTTCGGGATTCGACCATGAAGCAGCAACGACCTGAGCGACGCCGATGTTGCTGCAGTTCCTCCGGGCTTTGGTGCTAAGCTGCCGGGCGAAGTTTGGCGGGAAACCTAGTATGAGGGAAGAGAGACCGCAAGAGAAAGATCCATGGAACCGCTTCGATCGTGAGGCCGAGAAACGGCACGAGCTCGTCTTCTCCGGCTTCGGATGGCCAGGATGATCCGGATCGGAACGACATTCAAAGGCCGGAGAGAAAACCCTAGGGTAGGACGAGGCCGCCATGCAAGGAAAAAGAGATAACTATATAAAATAATAATAATAATAATAGCTAAATACAAGCTAAGGGGAATTTCTAACGCCCTTCTCCTCCCCGGGTCTCCGAGAATCCGAGCGCAACCGTCTAACCTTTTTATATCGCAACTCTCCCTGTATGATTTCTTTTGTTTTTTTCCCGAAGCCTGTCGCGACCCAAGATTCGGGCCCACATGCTTCGATGATGATTCGAACCGCACATTTCGTATACATAATCTGATACGTTAGGGCGTGTTTGGGCGGGCGAGATTAGAAGGGATTAGGTGGGATGGGATTAAAAAAATATAATTATTACCCATGGCGGGAATTGTCACCGTTGGCATGGGATAATATTAATGCCATGCTTTGTTGGTAAGATGATTGTACATTGAATGGATATACCTATCATCATTTGAAATTATCGAGGATAACACAAGTGTTATATTTAAACTGTTCATTTGTTTTGTAACATCATTTTATGATGTGGGCCTAAAAATGAGGTAAATCCAATATTTATATGGGCTCCAAAGTAGTTTTCAATAGTAAGTATTTAATCCCCATTGTTTTCTATGAAGGGGTCCACTTAAGCTTTAGATTTACTTGATTTTTTGGCCCATGCTATAAAATAATCTCAAAAAATGGTTGGACGGTGTGGATATAGCCCATACATCATGATGAGACCTGCACAACTTACTAAAATTGAGTGAAATTAGCATAGGACCAATGCAATTTCATCGAATCTAATTCCAAGCTTTTCCATTCTTCCCAAATATAGAGTGGAATTGGCACAGAGCGAGATGAATCCCATCCCACCTAATACCTTTTAATACTATTGCCCAAACATGCCCTTAGGGCCCGTTTGATCAGGCAAATTGGATGCCATTGGATGGTATTGGAGTGAATTACACGGATTTTAAGGCAATGATAGCTGCGTTAGTGGATTGGTGCAAGATTTATCGAATTGTTATATCTGGCTTGTTTGGCACGCCCGGCCAATTTCAAGATTAAACCTTTCAATTCCTTTCAATCCCTCGAACCAAACACATTCTAAGTATTTTTGAAGGGATTAGGGTGGATTGGATGGGATTTAAAGGTAATAATGGTAATGTCAGTGGATTGTCTTAAGATCTATGGGATTGCTATATCCAGGGATCAGGATCCCATGTCTGTTTGGCACCCCTGGCCAATCCCGGAATCTATCTTCCAATCCCTTTCAATCTCTTCCAATCCCATCTAATCTACTCAGCCAAACAAGCCCTTAGTATCCCCTAATAATGGTTTTTAACAATGATTCTTAATCTATGATACTTGAAAACCATTGAAAATCTTCTTTACATTTTTTTTCTTAAATAATCTATGAATGTTGATGGTCAGAATCATATGTTACATGCAATTTGCTCAAAGTGGTCACTGTGATATATCACAGGGACCATAAAGTATACGGTTGCACTAACACTCGGTGTGTGAGCCCTGTTAGGTGCTACACAAGCTTGATCTCACGTGTCACTCGATAAACTTATTCTCCCAAAGAGGTAGGTCGCAAAATCTATCCCATGCATCCATTTTGTAAGATCATTTAAAGACTTTAAACCAATAAGACTTAAACAAAAAATGAGAAGTATCCAAGGCTCATGTTGGCTCCACTATGAGTAGGGATTTCTTGTCGTTGAAATAGGTTGAAATTGATATTTACATACCGTTCACAACATCATTCTTAACAAGATGAACTCAAAACATAAATATTAGTCCGATTCAAAACTTTTGTGGCCCCATGAATATTTCAATTGACACTCAATCCTTATGTTTTCGGCTTGATTGAGCATTGGGTCCACCTTTTGTTCAGTCCGATGTCCTAAAACGTTCTTACAAAACTAATGAACAAGATATATTTTGTAAAAATATCATGGTGGGTCATCTAAGTTTTGAGCACTATAACTTTCTAAAGAAGCCTTTGGCACGTGGATATAACACAGATTTCCAGTGAAGCCTATTTTTTCCAAGTTTATCTCTTTTTTCAAATTGTTTTAAAACATGAGTTGAAAAATAATGAAAATCCAAATCTTAAGTGGATCATTTTATATAAAAATGAAAATAATTAAAAGCTCGCCATTATAAACTTTTTAAGACCCACTATAATGTTTATTTGTCATATAATCTATTGATTATGCTTGATCACTATTAAAGGCATTGATCCAAAATTTTGTTAGGCTAAGAAATTCGCCTCCCTGCACTGAAAAGCCAGGTGAGGCCTTTCATGACATTTGTGAGAAATCTATACCATTCATTCATTTTTCTAACTCACATTAACACATATATTAAAAAATGAGGCATATCTAAAATTTAATTGGCCGCATGACATAAAAAAGTTTATGTGATTAAATAGCATACATTTGTATGCCACCTAAAGCCTTAAGCTTTGGATGCGTTAAGAATATTTGAATAGCCTATGGCCAACTCTCACCATTTCCTCTCATGGTAGCTACCAGAGTTTTAAATGGGAAAATCTAGAATTAATAAATTTAGCTTTTTATGAACATCATCGTGGAGTGCGGACATATTTATCAATCCTGCTACTTAAGTGACATCATTGAGATCTTTGGGCCCACCAGGATGTATGTTGAATTCACACTGTTCATTCATTGGAAAAACCATTCTAGAGTATGATCCAAAAATTGAGCCAGAACTATAACTTATGTGGAGCTACTATAGAAAATAATAAGGATTGAACACCTACCATTTAAAAATTTTTGAGTGTACAAAAGATTTTTGTGAAGCTCATGTTTGTGTTTTCCCTTCATGTCCGACTTACAAATAAGTTTGACCTCAAGTAAACATTGCTGGGCTTATACAGGAATCAAACGTGGGTGTCAGTCTCTGCTGTTTTCTAACGTGGGTGAGTCCGGCTTTGGATTTTATCTTATTTTTATACTCCACTAAAATGATCTCTCGTGGCGAATGAATGGCACGGATACGGCACGTACCACCATGGTGGGCCACAAAACCTAACGACGTCACTTCATCTCGCTTCAGCATCTAATCCGCGTCCCTGCGCGCTGCAGGGTTTCGCTGGCGTCCAATATCGATTTTGGGAATTGTGATAAGGTGTGCGGCCTATCATAGGGCGGCGGAATTCGCGTGATAGATCCAAATTTACACGGAGCATGTGTTAATGATCCGATCCATTCATCATATAAGAAACACTGACAATATTCTATAAAAGAAAATTCAGGATGCTGAACTCATCAAAAGAGACCCAGGTCTTGAGCGGTTAAGATTGGATTTTTCTTATTAACCAACCATTTTTTCACAGATATGGACCGTTCTGATCAGTGGATCAAAATTACTTTTTAGTTTATATAATTCTTACCGTATTTCTTACCTGGTGAGTGGTTCAGATCTCTGACGGATGTATTATGGACAGGAATATATACTCCTCGCTTTGAGACGCCGCCACCGACTCATGGGATTAGCCGTCACCAACCACTATCGGAAAAGACAAGAGAGACTTCAATACAATATTCGGCCAGGGAGGATGGATGGCGGGCAAGACCTAAAATTTATTCAAAACCTGCATTCTAGGAATCAAATTTCTCTATAAAAAATATGGCAGGTTTGGAGGGTTGGCCTGAGAATTGGCTATGAAATAGACTAACTTTATTAACATTGCCTAAAAATTCGAGACAATGAGGGGATGGAGGTACGTAAATTAAAGGCTTAAAGGATAGACTTAACTCAGATTCTAAAAAATGAATTCTGGTTGAACTTACAGAGTCACAAACTATAGGTAAAGTATACAAGATGTATAAAGTTGACTTGATAGATGAAACAACAACATTTAAAAGGGCCAATTAAGGCCTAAAGCTCAGAAGCCACCTGACCGAGCATAAAACCAATCCATATTTGGGTAGGTTATAGAGTTGGCTATCGGATTAAGAAAGGATATTGATCATGAATCAATCTCATTTCAGCTGACAGAAGGCAAAAGCTCTATCCTTGCAACTAGCCGAGACTCATTCATCACTAGAGTCGGTTAGGACTGAAATTGCGGTGAAGACCGTTTTAGTTGAAGTAGAAATAGGTCAGTATATCCTATAGAGGGGTGAATAGGATTTTTTAAAGTTTTTATAAATTATTAAAAATCCTTATTACACTAATTCTATCGCAGAGTATTGATTAGGATTACTCAACTTTAACTCTACTGGCTTCTAAGCCGAATAGAAGATCCAATCACAAACTATTTAAAAGACAAACAATGTATAGATGAGATTGTGATGGATATGACTCTGTGTGCATAGGATGTGATCATATATAAAGACATGCTAGGTAATCACATAAATAAAAGATAATATCAAACTCAAACACAATAATTTTATAGTGGTTCGACGACTTGTCTACTCCACTCTCGGCTTCCACACTCAACCCTTGAGTGATCGGATTTTACTAAAGAGGTTTTCTATGGTTCACCTCAAACCTAAGGTTTTAAATCAGGTTTACCTTCAACCTTTACAGAGGTTTCTACTCGGTTCACCTTAAACCCTAGAGTTTTGCTGGCGTACTCCTAACCAGATGTTTATGCCCACATAGGATAAGGGTCCACACAACGCATCCTGAGGTTTCTACTCGGTTCACCTCAAACCCTGGAGTTTTGCTGGCGTACTCCTAACCAGATGTTTATGCTCTCCACAGAGCAAGGGTCCACACAACGCACCCCGCACGTACACTCCCGTCGGAGTCCTCCTTCGAGGACTTCAAATGGTGAGCAACACTTAAAATCCAATCCTAAAAAGGAATGATTGCAAGTGTCTTCTGGACTCTTAGTACTTACAGATAAGTTGATGAGTCCTTTTCAGCGCAATGATGAAGATTTCCTTCTTATTAATGAAGAATCTTCAGCTCCCTTGATCCGCAACACAAAGATGTATATATGCATGGCTTAGGTTGGGTCAAGGCTATGATGGAATACCACTCTCTGAAGATTTTTCTATAAGGAAGATAGAGAGGTTCCCATCATCTATGCATTCAAGGTATCCCAGCTTAATGATATGTCATTAAGGTAGTAGCTGAAGGATCCTTGAATGCGGAAGTTCATTCTCCAATCCACTCTATGAGATATCAATGATGAGGGTGGATTGGAGGATGAACTTCCTGAGAGAAAGGGCTTAAGGTAAATGATAGAAAGGTTAAAACTCTCAAAAGCACTCTCTGCTTTTTCTGCCAGGAATGAAGACAACTCTCTCTATTTATAGGCAAAAGGTTCCAACGGATATAAACGGTCATATTTATGACAAAGTTCGATATGATCGAGTAGTCGTCGATATGATCGAGCGTATACTCTCGATTGTATCGGCCGACCTCTCAATGATAAGAACTCAATTGTCATTTCAGTTTTGGAAACCTTCCGCCAACTAGTCGATGGGATCGAGACACACATCGATGTTATCGTATTTCGAACTTCGATTCCATCGAGTGATGGTTCGATCTATCGATAGGTGAAAAATAAGAGAGAAGCCTTGAAGAATTTCAGGATCACAGATATGATCGGGGAAACAGTCGATGTCATCGGAATTTGTACATCGATCATATCGGAGACCTTGTCGATGGGATCGATAAATCGTATAGATTTACATGTAAGCTTGCTGGACGATTTATGTCCTGACTCGATCCAATCGACTTGGTCTCGATATGATCGATATATGAATATCGATTTATCGACAGGCACCCCGATTAACATTAAAAGCAACCTGAAATTCATGCTGGTGAGAACATGCGCCCCACAGTCGATATGATTGACTGACTCCCGATATGATCGATATTTGAGTTCAGATTGAATCGGACAATAATCGATATATCGAAGCATATGTTAGTTTTCTTTAAAAAAATAGGGGCACCGAAAAGCAGTCTGTCGATATGATCGATCCACTTCAGATATGATCGATTTTCGAATATTGATGATATCGACTCGAAGGTCGATATATCGATAAATCGTCCAGAAGATTGTTTGATTGCTGGATGCTTTTTGTCCTCACTCTATTGTATCGATTGATATGTCGAGGACATCGACAAAGTTGGTCGATCATATCGAAAGGAGAATCGATATAATCGACAGTGTAAGAAAAACTTAAAAGATTTTCTTTTTGATAAAAAGTTTTCTTACACATAAACCCTAAGACGTTCTAGTTCTTTTTAAGGGTTTAATCACCTGGTGTTTTGGGACATGGGATGTGAGGCTATGATTTACCTTTTGGTGAGCTTCCATACATCCAGATGAGCCAGACGCTTGACTTGATCTTCTTGTTAAGTGTTGTCGTCCGACTGACTAAACTTACAACGTAATTGACAAACCAGGGCACATAATAGGTACACTTTCAAGGACTGAGCCAAGTGAGGAAAGACGATGTAAATGAAAACACCGTTCTGAAAATCTAGTGAAAGGATCCCCCATCCTAAAGATCTCGGGATCGGGCGGAATCCAAAAACTGATTTAAACCAAATCTCCTAGATATCAGGAGAAGAATCCCTGCACGATGGGACCCTCCCATTCCTATAAATACAGGAAACCTCCACGCTGAAAGGTACACAAAAAACTCTCTCAAAAGCTCTCCTATACATTCCTATCACTGACTTTAGTATCGGAGGGTCCTCAACTTTAACCAGGGTCTCCTTTGTCTCCTTCTTATGCAGGTGATAGGAAGGAGGAGGACGCACCAGTTTTTTGCATCAACAGATTGGGCCCGTCTGTGGGAAACGATATAAAAAGTTATTTTCCAGGCTCTATCCAGAAGCTTCGAACACGTTTTAATGGCGAGAACTAGAAGAACTGCTCGGGATGAGCCAAATGAGGTTGCGGTCGCTGTCACTGGACCGCCTGCAACCGAAGGACCGCCGCCGGGTATGAACGTGGCCCAGGGAGCCCAGAACCAACTCGATAACTGTCAAGGCTCTGCAACTCATCTGGTAACCTCTGTTTCGACTAGGCATACTCAGCGGAACCGAGGCAATGAGCAGTTAGATAGGAAGGTTCAGGAACTCAGAACTGATATAAACTTCATGAAGCAAATGCTGGAAGAGATTCATCATTAGCAAGTCCTGCTACCTCAGTGTAATGACGGTTAAGCGAAGAATGCCCCACATCAATTCGCTGACCCTTAGCCTGTCGCTCAGCGATTTGTCCCTTAGCAAAGTCAGCATCATGGTCCGTCCAAGCCAGCACCCGCTTATTCCATGACCGCTCCACTACCCGCCATTGATCTCCAACATGAAATAGATCGGAGAAGGCGTAGCAGGCCTTCGGTAGGGGGGACGACAGATAGTGACGAACCCTGTAAAGTTGATGTCCAGGACTTTAGGAGGGAAGTACGGGAAGAGATTGCGGACATAAAGGAGGGTCGTGATATGCGTTAGGTAAGGCCTGAGGCAAAAGCATCCCCATTCGTAAAAGAGATAATGCAAGCTCGATTATCGAAATGGTTCCATCTTCTGCAGATTACACCCTTCACCGGTCAGACCGATCCGATCGAACACGTTGAATCCTTTCGAACGTATATGGAACTGCACGATGCATCGGACGCTGTGATGTGCCGAGCTTTCTCCCTCACTTTAGCCGATGTAGCTCGACTTTGGTTCAAACAGTTGAAACCAAAGTCCATTAGCTCGTTCAGGAAGCTCAGTGATGCTTTCCTCACCAATTTCATCGGTGGGAAGAAAAAGTTGAAGCCACCTGCGCACCTGAATAAAATAGTTTAGAAGGAGGGGGAGCTGCTAAAAGATTACATCAAACGCTTCAACTTTGAGTCGCTCCAAGTCCAAAAACATTCAGATGAAACAACACTCAATTAATCATGCAAGGCATTAGAGATAAACCGTTCCTGACGTCCTTGGGCAAAAACCCACCTCTGAGTCTGGCTGAATTCATGACCCGGTCAGATATGTACACGGATGTTGAAGAAACCCGGAACATGTGCGAAGCCGCCGAAAACGCAAAAGTCCCGGCCAAAGAGTCAGTGAAAAAAGAAGTTGACTCTGCCCGTGGAAAGAAGCATAAGGATGATCGGGCGCGTGATGAGCGTAGGTTGGGTAAGCGACCTGATCACAAGTTTTCAATATATACCCCACTCAATAAACCACAAGAGTAGGTTTTAATGGAGATTAAGAGTGAATGATTCGTCAACTGGCCAGATAAACTTCGAAGTAATCCAAACCAACGGAGTAAGAATAAATATTATCACAATCATCGCGATCATGGGCAAAATACAAGTGATTGCTATCACTTAAAAGAAGAAATCGAAAGACTCATTTGAGAAGGTCGTCTTAGAGAGTATGTCGAAAGAACTAGGACATCAGAAGAATGATCGGGTGATAACTGACCTATGGAGGAAATCCGAACTATCCTCGGTGGTCCCCGACGTGGGGGCGACTCAAACAATGCTTGAAAAAATCACACCAGGAGCATCGGTCGACCTGAGTCTGAAATCCTAGTCTTGGTTCGGCCTTCGAAGGAAAAGAAAAGAGAAAAGTACAGTATATCGTTCATCGACGAAGATGCTTGGGGCATTCATCATCTGCACGACGACTTATTGGTCATCACCCTCAATATAGCGAACCTAAGGTATTCCGCATTCTTGTCAATATAAGGTTGTCAACAGATGTATTGTTCACTCAAACGTTTGATAAAATAGGTGTCGGACGATCGGCTTTATGGCCGGTTCACACCCCATTAATCGGATTCTCGAGAGGACGAACACTCCCCGAAGGAGTCATTTCGCTGCCTCTCACTGCTGTAAACCCTCCACAATAGGCAACAATAATGATTGACTTTCTGATAGTCGATTAACCATCAGTATACAATGCTATACTCGGCCGACACCCTCTCTATGCCTTCTCCAAGTTATAGTGTCGATGTACCATCTGTCCATGAAATTCCCAATTGAGTCAGGAGTAGGAGTCATCAAAGGTGATCAACATGACGCGAGGTGCTGTTATGCAACAACCGTAAAAGCTCCGGTCGAGGTAACCACGATTGAATCGTTCGACCTTTGGGCCAAGACACATGAGTAAGGACAACCAGTAAAAGATCTTATCCCAGTACCCTTATTCGAGACAGACGAGTCCAAAATAGTACAGTTTAACTCATCTCTGCAGTCACCCCTAAAAGAAAAGCTGATATCCCACTCCAATGATACGCTGATGTATTTGAATGGAGCCATGAAGATATGTCAGGGATCGATCCCTCTGTGATGACTACCGACTCAACATCGATCCAACCTACCGGCTGATTTGACAGAAGCGACGTCCGCTCGGCCCTGAAAGGTACGCCATCATTGAAGAAGTGGTTAGTAAGCTCCTCAAGGCTAAATTCATCGAGGAGATCTACTATCCGGAATGGGTAGCTAATTTCGTCCTTATTAAGAAAGCTAATGGGAAGTGACGAGTCTATATCGATTATACCGACTTAAACAAAGCCTGCCCAAAGGACAACTTTCCTCTTCCAAGGATCGATCAACTAGTAGATAGCACGACAGGACATGAATTTCTTAGTTTTATGGATAGTTATTCTGGATACAATCAAATTGTAATACATCAATCAGATAAATCTAAGACTACCTTTATCACTGACAAAAGATTTTATTATTACTAAGTGATGCCATTTGGTCTAAAGAATGAAGGGGTGACCTACCAATGATTAGTAAATAAAATGTTTGCTCGGCAGATCGACTGAACTATAGAAGTATATATTGATGACGTGCTCGTTAAAAGTATACACGCGGTCGACCATATTGCCGACCTAGAAGAAATGTTCCTTATCCTTTGTAAATACCAGATGAAGTTAAACTCGAGCAAGTGCATCTTTGGAGTAAGCTCGGATAAGTTTCTCGGATTCCTAGTTAGTCAACGACGGATCGAGGTAAATCCAGAGAAAATTAAAGCGTTGCTCGACATGAAATCTCTGAAAATGATCAAAGACATACAAAGGTTGACCGAACGAGTAGCCGCACTTAACCACTTCATCTCCCGAGCTACTGACAAATGCCTCCCGTTTGTCAAACAATTGAAGGGATGACAAATGGTAGATTTGACGGAAGAGTGAGAAGCAACGTTCCAGCAATTGAAGTCTTATCTCAGATCCCTGCCTCTCTTATCAAAACTTAAGCCTGGAAAAGCTTTGTTGTTGTATCTAGCGGTCTCCGACGCAGCCGTAAGTTCGACTTTGATATACGAGCATGAAGGGAAACAACTCCCAGTGTATTACGTCAGCAAGGCATTACTATCGATAAAAATGAGATATCCGCCTCTGGAAATGGTAGACCTAGTCCTAGTTATCTCCTCATGACAACTTCGGCCATATTTTCAAGCTCATACCATCATTGTCATGACTGACCTCCCACTGCATCAGATCCTTCAAAAATCGGAAGCTTTCGACTGACTAACGAAGTGGGCGATCGAGCTCAGTGAATTCGACATTTAATACAAGCCAAGGGTAGCAATTAAAGGACAAGCTGTGACCGACTTCATAGCTAAAGTCACACCACAAGCCGATTCACTTATCAACTTGGCAGACGAGCCAACCAATCAGCCGACGAATGCTTTCCCCAAGTCCTCACCCAACCCAACCCCTTGGAAGCTTTACGTCGACGGATCATCCAACTCTAAGGCAAGCGGGGCTGGGGTTGTCCTGGAAACTCCCGATCAAACCTATATGCAATATGCCTTAAGACTTAGATTTCAAGCCTCGAACAATACAATAGGATACAAAGCCTTGTTGCTCGGCCTCTGACTAGTAGCAAGTCTGGGCGTTACTCATCTCAATATATTTAGCGACTCACAGTTGGTCGTCAAGCAAGTCACTAACGTGTATCATACGCGTAAGGAGCAACTAAAAGTGTACATGAAGAAAGCTAAAAAATTAATCGATGGTTTTCAATTATGTATTGTCACATGGATCCCTCGAACAGATAATGCTAAGGTCGACCTATTGGTGAAGCTTGCTTCAACTGATGAAGACGATATACACAGGTCAGTTCCGATCGAGTATGTTGCAAAGCCGAGCATCTATGAACCACTTAGCTTGACCATACATTCAATTGACTCGGAACCTGCTTGGCTCGACCCGATTGTCCAATATCTCGATAGTAGAAAGTTACCCAATGATCATGCTGAGGCCTGACGGTTGAAGATTTGAGCCTCCTATTACACCATACTCAATGAGGTGTTGTATAAGAAAGGATTCTTTACTCCTTTGTTACGATGCCTAAATCTCGATGAAGCCAATTATGTACTGTGAGAGATCCACGAAGGGATTTGTAGAAATCACTCAAGAGGACGATCACTAGCGCATAAAGTCCTACTACAAGGGTACTATTGACCAACTATTCAGAACGACGCTCACAAGTTCGTCTAGAGCTGTGAAAAATGCCAACAATTTGTGGTCATTTCGAAATAACCTCCTGAGGAACTGACCCCTATAGCTAATCCTTGACCCTTCGTATAGTGGGGAATCGACATCATTGGACCACTCCCCTTGGGGAAAGGCTAGACCAAGTTTACTGTTCTTATGGTAGATTACTTCATGAAATGGGCCAAAGCCGAGCCATTGGCTAGGATAACCAAACAAAAGATCACAAACTTTGTCTGGAAAAACATCGTTTACCGTTTCGGGATACCTCGCACAATTGTTACCGACAACGAGAAGCAGTTCAACAACAGACAGTATCGGGAGATGTGTGATAATCTCAGAATCAGAAATGTCTGCTCATCCCCCCATCATCCTCAGATGAACGAACAAGTCGAGGCAGTCAACAAGATCATTAAATAACATCTCCAAACCAAACTCAACTTAGCTAAAGGAGCATGGGTCGAGGAACTTCCTAAAATACTATGGGCATACCGAACCACCGCTCGAACCACCATAGGAGAAACTCCCTTCTCCCTTGTCTATGGATCGGAAGTCGTTACTCCAGTCGAGATCGAATTGCCCTCAGCTCGGGTCATCTTGTTTAATGAGCGAGATAATGAAGAACTCCTAGCTCTCGGACTCGACCTTATGGAAGAACAAAGGGAAAAAACTCGGTTATGGATGATGGCTCGGCAACGACAAGTAGCTCGATTCTATAATGCCCGAGTCAAGGTTAGACGCTTTCAAGTGGGAGACATGGTTCTCCAAAAAGTGTTCCTAAATACTAAGGAAGTTGGTGCGGGCACACTGGGACCCAATTGGGAAGGGCCCTATATCATCTCAAGCACCTTTCGATCCGGAACATATCGGTTGGATGATCTAACTGGGCAATTACTACCCCATCCTTGGAATGCCGTGCATCTAAAAATATATTATCCCTAGGTTGGCCGTTGAGTAATTAAAAACATTCGATCAAGCGTAAAGTGAGAAACAAGTAAGCTTAGTCAGATGAGTAAGAAAATCGAAGCATATTCATTCATCGAAAAGTGTTTTACATCAGATTACATCAGTTCCTACTTTGAAATTACATTAATGGGATTACAAAGAAAGAGGTAAGAAGAGTCGGCCGCGACATGCAATGTCCTCTCTTGGTTGCAGATGCTCTCGAGTCGGCCTTGCAGCTAGGTGTGCTTAAAGTGTTTGACACCCAAGATTAAGCTCTAAGGTTCATCAGGAGCTAACTCAAGAGGTGGTTCGGACTCAGCTGCTACTGCCACTTGGGCCAACCTTTAGCACCGCCTCAGAAGCAACCTCGATACCAGCCGCAACAACACCAGACCCAGCTGCCTCGGCTTTTGGACCCTTAGATCCAAATGCACTTTCATTGAATCCTGAGAGATATAGGTTGGGGAAAGATTTCTTTATCAGTTCGATAATTTGATGTAACCGTCCTGATACAAGCGATCCCGCTCTTTCGAGAACTCTTAGGACTCAAAAAAGGCCTTTACGGCCTGGACCTTGACCTATTCCTTGGCCTGCTCAATGGCAGCCTTAGTCTCGTTCCTCAGCCGAGACAACTTCTCCTTTAAAGCAGCTAGGGCCTGACCCTTCCACCGACTTTCCTCCTAGGCCTCTTACAATTGCAAGGCCAAACGAGCACTCTCGGCCCTGGTCTCATCGACGACCTTCATGGTGAGCCCCAAGTCGCCGGTCATTATGCCGATCCGAGCCACGACAACTTTGAGTTGTGCTTTTGCCTCCACTGCTCGTTTCTGAGCATCAGCCAACTTTGAGATAGCCCTAAGCAGACAAGGAGCGAATTGTGAAAGGAAAACATATGGTCAGATTAAAAGCTCGAGTGAATCGACAAGACAAGCCTGACATTCGAGTCTTACCTTAAGAAGTATCTTCGCCGTGTGAGAGAGAGTCTGCCTCTAGGGGGCTTCGAAGAGGGTAGTGAACTCTTTGTCGCTCCAATGGAAAATTGCCCAAGGGACCATGTCCGACACAGCCCGTTGGAAGGTCGATGCCTCCTGTTAAGTCGTCTCCGCTCCTGAGGGCTCCTCCCTCTGCTCCAGGACCTGCTCTACAACGGGTCTTGGCTCGGAGTCACCTGGGACTCAGGAGCCACCGCGTCCGTCACTTTTGCCCCTTTCTCCGTATCAGGAACTATCACGGTCGGGATGGTCAAGGAGGCTTGCCCCTTGGTCTTCGAGACCATCTTCGACTTCTTCGGAGGCTAAGTCTCCGATGAGACTCTGACCCTGGAGGGGCCTTCATCTTGGAGGGCGGGCGGAGAAAGAGCCGAGCTTCAGTCATCTCTGCATCAGAAGAAGTAAGACGAGTTAAACAAAATCCAAAAGGAATGCAACAAGATAGCAGGAAGTACCTGTTACGGCTGAGTCCAAACCCAAGTTAAAAAGACGCTTCGGCTGAAGAAGTCTCTTCCAAGACCACTGCTCTGGACTCAGCGCCTTGAGATCTTTGATCTGAGCTAAAGCATCAGCTCCGAGTTTCAGCCTTCACCCGAGAATATCTACGAAATGCATTCGGTCAGACTCAAAGGCATCATAGCAAGAGAAGATAGAGAAAGGACATGCTGAGTCACCTGCTTACGAGAAAGCCCGAGGAACACAAGATTCGATGGGCCTGATGTTTTATTTAAACTAAACTAATTTAAATGATTTTAAACTCGCAAGTATACGAATCATGTGTAGACACAGTACGTATTATGAGATCATTCCCATGAGGACTGGTTGTCACAATTCAAATTTTACGATTCTTCTTAACTAATCCAACAAATAGTGGAGCTAATGATTAAGTAAACTAATGAAAATCAATGTAAAATAACTGAGAACAAGGAGAAAATCTAATTAAGGAGAACACTAGGACTTTTGAATCCACCCCTAATTATCCCAACTCTTGTTTTACCTGTTGATTCACCCTAATTCAGATTAATATAAATTTAATAAATAAAGCACACTCTATGTCCTTGGTCAGGCACACAGAATGTATAATCCTTTAAAGCATAAGGATCACATCTTTCCATCCATGGTCAGGCATGAAGAGATGTAAATTCCTATTTCTTTCTCTATTGGAAACCTGTTCATGGTCAGACACAAGAACCTAGAATAAGATTCCAAACAACATCCACATCTAGACTTTAGTTAAGCTCATAGAATGGAGAAGTATGGAGTTTTCACTTAATCACACTAGAGAAAGAAACAAATCAATCAATTCAGATGAATTCAACAAAAAATAAGAGTCATTCAAATTAGGGGTTTTATCTCAGCCCTAGTTAAAAGATTAGCAACTCATAAAATCAACTAGAAAGAGAGAAAAATAAAATTGATTAAATGAAAACATCCTTCTGGCCCTTCTCTCTCTCTCTCTCTCTCTCTCTTCTCTTTCTTCTCTCTCTTCTCTTTCCTCTCTCTCTCTCATTGGCTCTAGATCTGCTCCCTTCCAAACGTCCCCAAGCTTGAATTGAATCCTTCTTTTCTCGTTTTACTCCACCAGATCTCGATGCTTTCTCACGTTCTCTCTCTCACTTTTATAGGCAGGGAAGAGTCGGCTGGAGGGAGAGGCGGTGGAGAAGTTGGTTTGGAGCACCAACCCTGCTGGAGTCGGTTTCGCAGCAGCTACACGTGAGCGGCAGAAAACCGCAAGAAGTCTTGCTTTTGGGCCCATGTTTTGGAGTTCTTGATCGTCCATCGATGCGGTCCGACTTCTTGGGTGTGGTCTAGACCCCCTTCTCCATCATGTGAATGGTTTGGATCACGAATCGGATCATGATTATGATCAAGGAATGGCCCACAACGGGCTGCAGCGTCCGCATGTAAAACAGAGTCTGCGTAACTTTTGGCATTGCTGATTGATTGGTGGGCCCCCTGACATAATTATTTGAGAAATCCATCCCATCCATTTGCTTATTCACGAAAAATTAGTCAGACATGAATGCTTTTGGTTATTCGTTGATGCGACCCACCTGATTTTTTGCTTGCTGTCCGTTAGATGTTGTGGATGTTATTTCCATGTGTACACGTGCATGAGTCTGAAAATCCTCCATATGTACGGTTGGTTTAGCCTCTTGGAATGAATGGATGGTCAGGATTAGAAATATCTGTGATTATAGTGGCCCACCTGACATCAACCACAACTCCCTATTGCATAGTAGAAAATGAAAATTTCTGTTTTAGGAAGGAAGTCGGGTTAGCGTCTGCTAACTGACTTGGTTCGTTTGGTGCACGGCGAGTGCTCATGTGCACTATACAGATGTCACCCTAGGTGGGGTCCACTGCAATGTTTTTGAGAAATTTGCACCATCCATCTGCTGTATCATCGAGTTTAAGGGGTTGAGACCAAAGTTGAAGTATTTCCAGATATCAGGTGGGCCCCACTTAATGAATTAAGGGGCTGATCTGGCCGTTGGGCCACTTTCTGAGATATTCAATGGCTGAAATTTTACGTGTACGGTTAATTTATGGCCCCCAGGCCATGTATGAAGTTTTGAGCAAATCGGATGGCAGAAACCATGTGATCTTGCATTCTACACCAATTTTGGGCCTCTTTAACGTGAACGACTTGATTTTCTTGGATCCTTGGCCTATAAATCCATCAATCTTGATCCTCTAAAATCTGTCCCCTGCTCTGATGACTTTGGAGCGTCAAATCCACGCTTTTAGTACTCTTTTTCAGTCCACGCTCCTAATTACTCCCTGCAACAAAAACACGATTAAAATATGACATTAAGCATTATCATATACGCAAATCAGGTAATAACTAGGATTTGATACGCAACATTCGACCCTCATCACAACCCCTAATCAGCATTTTGCTAGTCTCGAGCAAAACATGCGAAAATAATTTCAGAAATAAATGGGCAATTCCTGTAAACCCAAGTAACTTGTGAACAAATAGTCTAGATGTGAAAATTCTAGGATTTATGAATGGTGAGCAGTACTTTTTTCCTGGAATCAAGCTCATGGTAAACTTCATAATCAAGTTTAAAATATTAATCCATTAATTAGAACAATTCTAAACATCGAGTTCCATGAGTGTATCGTGTAATCTCGGCTTATCACTATTAAGAGATCCAATGGCAATTTCATAATATCATTGGTAATTAACTATAGAATTTATGACAACTGAAACCGACACTTGCCTTATAGATTAACTTTTCATTTTACCAGCCTTTGATTTTCTTTATGAATAGTAAGGCCAAGGAGGGGAATCAAATCCTCACCTATAGGGAGCAAACCTATGGTTAAGATCGTACACTCAACCCTTTTCACATATCATCCAAGGAGAATCGAATCTTCATCTATGGGGAGTAAACCTATGGTAAAGATTATGTGACTTACCCTTTTAATTCTTCTTACTGAACATGATGAAATTTTTTTTTTTCAGGCTAGTTCCTTTCATGCTTAGTGATTACCAAGTTAATCATTCAATATCGAACCGTAACCTTAATGTGTACGCGAGATGTGATATGTGAAATCATGACCTAATCAATGTTTACAACTTCTAATCATGGATTAATAACTCGAACTTAATTATGAAGTCTAACAGATGGCTGAATTCAAGAGTCATAAATTATCAACATTCTGCCTCTTATAATTTTAAAATCACAACTATCCTTCAAAAGACTTTGACTTCACAAGAAATTCCAGAAAAAATTTTAAAATTTTTCATAATTTCATAATTTTTGCTTAAGACCAAGAAAATACTGATTAGGTAACCTAATCTCCCACCTCCAACCTAAAATCTACATTGTCCTCAATGTAAAAGAAATACGCATGCAATGCACATGAGACAATGAAAATAAAAGAGGAGTGATGAAAAGATAGTACCTGGACGGAGAATCAAGAGGCTTTCCCAAAAATATCAACGTAAAAGCGAGTCAGCACAAGAAAGTAATTAACAAAATCAAAATAATAAAAATAAAATCACAAAAAGAAGATCCTACCTATACCACTTTCGCAGGTGCTCTCGATTGCATTTAGCGTATGCAACAAGCCTTTAAACCCTTAGGTTGCCCCTAGTGGACGAGTTATAGTCTCGTGAGTGTTTGCAGCAATGTTACCCATAAACATTGAATTAACTAACTAGGAAAAAGAAATGAAAGGCTGGGTTGCATCCCATGAGCGCTAAGTTTAACGTTTGCAGTCAGACAAGAATGGACCATGAATTAATCAAGCTTGATAACTTGAGTCCTTGAAATAAATTTCCTCAACATTTTGATTAACCAATCCCAGTCTTTTTGGGAACAGCTTAAACCAGGCTGACCCACGTGCTATCCGAAATGAGGTAAATGATACCATCATCTAATAATTTAAACACTTCTGCTTGAACAACTTCTTCCATGTTAGGGTTAAGCCTCCTTTGCATTTCATGCGACGTTTTCGCATTTTCTTAAAGATTAGTACGATGCATACATAAAGTGGGGCTTACTCCCTTCATGTCCTCTATCATCCACCCAATAGCTACCTTATATTCTCTAAGCACTTTAAGAAACTTGCTCTCCTGTTCCTTCTCAAGGTTAGAAGTTATGATGACAGGCAGGGTCTCAGAAGGACCTAAAAATACATACTTGAGATTTTCAAGTAATTGTTTAAGGTTAAGTTCGGGTGATTTCTCAATAGACGAAATCAGTTTAGACTCAGAGGTTGGAAGATGTTTCACTTTAGCTTTTCATTTTGTAGTCTCCATTATAGGAGTAGAGTTGAGCAATGCATTGACTTCTTGGATGGAACTTTCTATGTCAAAATCCATGCTAAAATCTGTTAAGCAAGTTTCTAGTGCGTCTTCGGAAGATTGAAGGAAAGATTCATGCACTAGACTCTCAATCATGTCCACTTCAAATATATCATCCGAGTCTGCTGGTTGTTGTCCAGCATTGAAAACATTGAGCTTAATCTTCATGTTACCAAAAGACAACTTCATAACTCCATTCCTGCAATTTATGATAGCATTGAATGTGGCTAAGAATGGACGTCCCAGAATAATCGAGATTTGACTAGTAGGATTCTGGATGAGCTGAGTATCTAGAATGATGAAATCCACTAAAAAATAAAACTTATCAACCTGGATTAACACATCCTTGATAACACCACGAGGAATCTTGACAGATCTATCAACTAGTTATAGTGTTATTTTAGTTGGTTTCAGCTCACTAAGTCCTAGCTGCTCATATACAGAATATGGTAACAAATTAACGCTCGCCCTTAAATAGAGCAATGCCTTCTCAACCTTATGATCTCCTATGACGCAAGAAATGGTAGGAGCTCCTGGATCTCTAAATTTAGGAGGGGTGTTGTTTTAAATTATGGAGCTGAGTTGCTCTGCAAGGAAGACCTTCTTATGAACATTCATCTTACGCTTTTGAGTGCATAAATCTTTAAGAAACTTAGCGTAAGCAGAGACTTGCTTGATAGCATCAAGCAATGGAATGTTAATTTGCACTTGCTTAAACATGTCCAATATCTCATTAAAGTTGTTTCCTTTCTTAACTGGTGTCAGACATTGAGGAAAAGGTGCTTTAGGCATATAGGATGACACATGAGTGGTTCGTGGAGAGTCAGAGCGCTTTTGGGCTTTGGATACATTAATATGTCACTCCACTTCATTTTGATATTTTGATTTGGAATTTGATTCTTCCCTATGCATCTCTACTTTGTTCTCAATCTGTTTGTTGGACCTAAGGGTAATGATTGATTTGGGTTACTCATGATATTGTTCTTAGTTTGAATTAGAGCCAATCTCATACTGTCCTTTTGGATTTGCCACAAGTTGACTAGGGAACTTGCCTTTCTCTCTCTCACTCAATGTGGCAGCAAGTTGACCCAACTGTACTTCCAGCTTGGTAATGAATTGCGTATTTACATGTAAGCTTTGCTGGTTAGCTAGTAAAGTTTGTTAGGTATCTTTTTAAAATTGAAGTGAACTCTGCATAAACAGATTGAGTGTATCCTCAAGAGATGGTTTCCTAGATTGTGGAGGTACTTGTTGATACTACGAAAACTGCTAAGGTTGTTGACTACCAACTTGGGGGTAAGGTTGCATAGGAGGATTTTCAGATGGTCCTCCTTGTTGTGGTCCTTTTGTCCAAGAAAAATTTGGATGCCTAGCCCACCCTGGATTGTAGGTGTCTGAGTAAGGATCATTCTCAGTTCTCTGAAAGGTGTTCATAGCATGTACTTGTTCAGAGAGAAATTTCGAGAATGCTGCACCAGATGGACACGACTACAAAGGATGGCTAGGACTGGAACATATGACACATGACTCGATTTGAGTTGTTTATGGAGGTCTATTATTCAACATCAGAGCATCAACTTTCTTTGTCAGGCTATCAATCTTGGCATAAAGATCTGGCGTGACTCCTATCTCATATATATCACCTTTCTTCTGTAATTAGAGACTTTTTTCACCTCTATTTGAATAGTCCCATTGCTGAGAGTTTTCACACAAGGTTTCAAAAAAGTTCTAAGCTTCGACATCACTTTTGATCATAAATGACCCTCCATTGGTGGCATCAACTATGCGACGGTTTTGTGGTGTCAAACCGTCATAGAAGTATTGAACTTGTTGCCACTTCACAAAACCATGGTGTGGCATTTAAGAAGCAAGTCCTTCCATCTTTCCCAACATTCATGAAAGTGCTAACCCTCTTTTTGTGTGAAATTAGTAATTTCTCTATAGAGAGCATTAGTTTTGTAAATGGGGAAGAACTTGTTTAAAAACTTTTTAGACAGTTGGTCCCATGTAGTGATAGACCCAACTCCTAGAGAATTTAACCATGCTTTTGCCTTATCTTTCAAAGAAAAAGGAAAAAGGTGCAAATGGATCGAATCATCTAAAAAGTTTTAAAACCTAAAGGTAGAGAAAATGTTTAGGAATTCTTTTATATGATGATATGGATCCTCTTTGTCTAAATCATAGAAAGAGGGCAACAATTGTATTACCCCAGGCTTAAGTTCAAAGTGTGCTGCCGTGGTGGCTGACAACACTATGCATGAAGGCACATTAAATTGGACAGGAGCTAAATAATCTCTAAGAGCTTTAATTCCATTCTCGTCCGCCATTTCAAATAGAATGTTTTTAAATCTTCTGTGAAATGTTCTTTTTATTTTAGGATCAAAAGGTGCTAGTTCTATGTTCAAAGATCTATGTCATAGCATAAACTGAATAACTGCAATTAAGGAAAGAAAACTAAACTAAACTGAGATGCAACCTAAGAGAAATAAAACTAGAACTAAAAATTATGAATTCCTAAAAACAAGATAAAACTATGTAAACAAGAATTGAAAGAAAGAACCCGAAAAAGGAGATGATTGATTTCCGAAGAATTGGGAGCTCCTCCTTCACTTTGAAGACAATGTTATTTTTAGCTTCCTTCCTTAATTCCTGTAAACAAAAATAAAATTAAAAACAAATTAAGTTTCCTAAAATAATGCAAGAAAAATCCTAAGGCTATGAATTATGATAAGAGAGAATCCTAAATCCAATTGGGCCGAAACAGTCCCCGGCAACGGCGCCAAAAACTTGATGTTTTATTTAAACCAACCTGATTTAAATGATTTTAAACTCACAAGTATACGAAGCATGTGTAGAAACAGTACGTATTACGAGATCGTTCCTACGAGGACTGGTTGTTACAATTCAAATTTTACTATTCTTCTTAACTAATCCAACAAATAGTGGAGCTAATGATAAAGTAAACTAATGAAAATCAATGTAAAATAACTGAGAAGAAGGAGAAAAATTCAATTAAGGAGAACCCTAGGACTTTTAACTCCACCCCTAATTATCTTAACCCTTATTTTATCTGTTGATTCACCCTAATTCAGATTGATTTAAATTTAATAAATAAAGCACACTCTATGCCCTTGGTCGGGCACACAGAATGTATAATCCCTTAAAGCATAAGGATCACATCTTTTCATCTATGGTCAAGCATGAAGAGACGTAAATTCCTATTTATTTCTCTATAGGAAACCTGTTCATGGTCAGACATAAGCACCTAGAATAAGATTTCAAGCAACGTCTACATCTAGACTTTGGTTAAGCTCATAAAATGGAGAGTACGAAATTTTCAGTTAATCACACTAGAGAAAGAAACAAATCAATCAATTTAGATAAATTCAACAATAAACAAGAGTCATTCAAATTAGGGGTTCATCTCAGCCTTAGCTAAAAGATTAGTAACTCAAAATCAACTAGAAAGAGAGAAAAATAAAATTGATTAAAGGAAAACATCCTTCTGGCCCTTCTTTCTTCCTCTCTCTCTCTCTCTCTCTCTCTCTCTCTCTCTCTTCTCTTCTCTTTCTTCTCTTTCTTCTCTTTCCTCTCTCTCTCTCTCTCTCTCTCTCTCTCTCTCTCTCTCTCCTTGGCTCTAGATCTGCGCCCTTCCAAATGTCCCCAAGCTTGAATCGAATCCTTCTTTTCTCGTTCTGCTCCACTAGATCTCGATGCTTTCTCACGTTCTCTCTCTCACTTTTATAGGCAGGGAAGAGTCGGCTGGAGGGAGAGGCGGTGGAGAAGTCGGTTTGGAGCACCGAACCTACTGGAGTCAGTTTTGTAGCAGCTACATGCAAGCGGCAGAAAACCGCAAGAAGTCTTGCTTTTGGGCCCACATTTTAGAGTTCTTCACCGTCCATTGATGCGGTCCGACTTCTTCGGTGTGGTCTAGACCCCCTTCTCCATCATGTGAATGGTTTGAATCACGAATCAGACCGTGATTATGATCACGGAATGGCCCACAGTGGGTGGCAGTGTCCGCATGTAAAACAGAGTCTGCGTAACTTTTGGCATCGTTGATTGATTGGTGGGCGCCCTGATCATAATTATTTGAGAAATCCATCCCGCCTATTAGCTTATTCATGAAAAATCGGTTAGACATAAATGGTTTTGGTTGTCCGTTGATGCGACCCACCTGATTTTTTGCTCTGTCGTCCGTTAGATGTTGTGGACGCTATTTCCATGTGTACACGTGCATGAGTCTGGAAATCCTTCATATGTATGGTCGATTTAGCCTCTTGGAATGAATGGACAGTCAGGATCAGAAATATCTGTGATTATAGTGGCCCACCTGACATCAACCGCAACTCCCTGTTGCACAGTAAAAAATGGAAATTTCCATTTTAGGAAGCAAGTCGGGTCAGCATCTGCTGACCGACTTGGTTCGTTTGGTGCACGGCGAGTGCTCATGTGCACTATACACATGCCACCCTAGGTGGGGTCCACCGCAATGTTTCTTAGAAATCTGCACCGTCCATCTACTGTATCATCAAGTTTAAGGGGTTGAGATCAAAGTTGAAGCATTTCCAGATATCAGTGGGCCCTAATTAATGAATTAAGGGGCTGATCTGGCCATTGGGCCACTTCCCAAGATATCCAATGGCTGAAATTTTACATGTACGGTTAATTTATGGCCCCTAGGCCATGTATGAAGTTTTGAGCCAATCGTATGGCAGAAACCATGTGATCTTGCATTCTATACCAATTTCGGGCCTCTTTAACATGAACGACTTAATTTTCTTGGATCCCTGGCATATAAATCCGTCAATCTTGGTCCTCTAGAATCTGTCCCCTACTCTGATGACTTTAGAGCGTCAAATCCATGCTTTTAATGCTCTTTTTCAGTCCACGCTCCTAATTACTCCTTACAACAAAAACACGATTAAAATATGACATTAAACATTATCATGTACGCAAAATCAGGTAATAACTGGGTTTGATATGCAACATTCGACCCTCATCAAGGCCCTGGATCGGCATTTTACCAGCGGCCACATGCTCAGAACCATCTCTCTCTCCAGTGCTTGTTGGAGGTAGGAGGGTCGGTTATCAAATGTCTGCCCTTGTTCTGCCAAACACACAAAAAGTACCAGCCAGGCTGCTGTGGGTTCGGTCGTACTTAAAATAGATGGAGAAACTTGTCGATAGTCAGTGGGGGCTCCTTTGTCTCAGCCCACAACACTGAGCATCTGAACAAGTCCCTCCACCCATTCGGAACTATCTGCCCGGGTGCTATCCAGAGTTGGGAGAGCAGATCTCAAGTAATTCCTTGGAGGGGCAGACACAAGCCGCATTGCAAAGCAACTTGAAAAATTGCAACCATCCCAGCGGGTGGACGGTCGAGTAACTCATTCGGCAGGGGATGGCGAAGAATGACTAAGTCCGGGACTTGGTACCCGACCCTGATCTTGTCCAGACCTGCCTTGGTTAGAACCGAGGGAACCGGACCCTTCTGCTCGTCTCCAGCCTCCCCTCCCTCGGCTGTCGACTCAGCGGCCCTTGCCGACCTCCGTGTGGAAACTGACTCACTAGCCCCTTCGGCCTCATCATCCCCTTCCCCCGTTTCTTCTCCAGGAAGATTAGGCCTGCCAGGAGCAGTCGCCAGTGACGCCCCTCCGTGAGAAGGACCCGTAGAAGTAGGGCGCTTCGCTTAAGGCCCAGCTACTCTTTCAGAATACTGGAAGGCCTCATTGGCGCCTACAGATATCTCCGTCAGTAACGAGGGCAATTCCGAAACATTCTAGAAATGTCTTGCTTTGCCTTCGCCACTGGGAACCTTGCATTGGCACTAAAATTTAAAATGAAAGGGAGGGAGAGAGTTGAAACTCACCGGAGATAGCAAGGATGATCGAGAAAGAAGCAAATAGGAAGGCGAAAAATCAGAAACGGAGAGGAAAATTGCGAAAAAGGCGAAAATAGAGAAAACAGGATTGGGGACGTGTGTGCAAAAATGGGGAACGAGCGTCTCACTCCTCCTTTTATAGCCCTGTCACGTGGCTAGGGCATTTAAGGAAGAGTCGAATCGACAGCTGCTTCGACTCCCCCGCCCGACACGTGGTGCATGCTGACAGAAGAAGATGTCGCCCTCCCCACACGTCCGATTCTCATAAGTTGAAAGGACACTCCGATGGCTTCCCTCACGTGTAGCCTCCATCAATGAACTGACGCATGTTTTGGATGACGCATGACTCCTGCGAGCATTAAATGTTCCATCATAATGTCGGCCCCAGTCCAAGCCGACCTTAAAAATCTTTACTCCTTAGCATCAACATAGTTGACGCAAGGAGTAAGGGGGCTTACTGTTGGGGAAAAATATGATAAGTCCGGAGACCCGGCTATGAAATGGACCAACTCTATTGACACCGCCCGGGAATCCGAGGCAACATGCCAGACCGAAACAAGTAAATTAAAGGCCTAAAGGAGAGACTTAGCTCGGATTCTGGGAAATGAATTCTGACCAAGTTTGACAGAGTCACGAACCATAGACGAAGTATACAAGATGCATGAAGTTGACTTGATAGACGAGGCAACAACATCTAGAAGGGCTCATTAAGGCCTGAAGCTCAGAAGCCACCCGACTGACCATAAAACCGACCCATATTTGGGTCGGTTACAGAGTCGGCTATTGGATTAAGAAAGGATATCGATTATAAATCAATCTCATTTCAGCCGACAGAAGGCAAAAACTCTATCTTTGCAGATAGCCGAGACTCATTCATCACTAGAGTCGGTTAGGACTGAGCTAAGCGAGGAAAAACGGTGTAAATGAAAACATCGTTCTGAAAATCCAGTGAAAGGATCCCCGATCCCGAAGATCTCGGGATCGGGCAGAATCCAAAAACTAATTTAAACCAGATTTCCTAGATATCAGAAGAAGAATCCTTGCACGATAGGACCCTCTCATTCCTATAAATACAAGAAACCTCCATGCTAAAAGGTACGCAGAAAACTCTCTCAAAAGCTCTCTTATACATTGTTATTACTGACTTTAGCCTCGGAGGGTCCCCGGGCCAGGGTCTCCTTTGTCTCCTTCTTCTGCAGGTGATAGGAAGGAGGAGGACGCACCAATTTTTTGTGTCAACAAAATTAATTCAAAGTAAACTGTTTAATTATGAGTCCAGTACAGATGTACCAGGATTCAAAATTTAAGACATCTTAGATGACCTGATTATAAGATTTGTGGATATTGATTGGGTTCAAAATGAATCTAATGTTCCTATTGCAGTAAGCATGCCGTTAGAATCAAAGATTTGGAACTTTGAAGAAGAAGGATTTTGGGACTGTGATGAGCGACAGTTGGTTTTACATTTCAGGGGTTCTAATGTGAGCTAACGTATGCCAAATCCATCATCTTTAAGTAACGGCATATCAAGAGCTGTACACTTCTAGAGTATCAAATAGCTCCGCTTTTTCAAACGCGTGGGGTTTCCAGGCCAGACGCCCGGTACAATGAAGCGGCTTGCATGCTTAGTACTGAGTAAACTCTACAGGCCCACTGTCGTGTATTTGTCTTATCCACGCCGTCCATCAGTTTTATCATCTCATATTAAAAGAGGTTATTTGAAGTACATTTACGGCTCAAATAGAGAACAGTGTGAATTGCACATAAGTTGTAGATGAAGCCGGTATTCGTGTTTTCCTTTCATCCATGTCCTTGTGACCATACGAGCAGAGTGGAAGACAAATAAATACCACTGTGGGCGCTACGAATGTTTCATCAGTTAACAGCATTGTCCTTGCTTTTTTGTGGTGTGGTACACATGAAGAGTGGACGTGTTTCATTTTTAGGCTCATACATGAAATGAGGAAAGACGATGGACACGCGTCAACAAGACAAATACATCCACAGTGGGCCCCACCCAATTCGCTTCCCCTGCAGAAAAATCTCTCTCCCGTGGGCCATCTCAGCTTTTATATCCTCCCGAGGGGTTGCCATGCAATGAAAGCTGAAGTCCTAAAATTAAGGTGCCCTACCATCACAGACACAAGTACAGAGGTTTATCCCATCTGATCTACCTAAGAGTGGCCTGATCATTTTAAAGTTGGACGCTGGGTGTCCACTGGGCTGGGCCAAGTTTTATTCAAATTCCACCCACCTTTCAAGCTAAGCCTAAATTTGACCCCCCATAACTAGCCAAAAAGGTCTAACCCGAACCTAGCCTGAAATTTTTATATGGATTTCGTCCAAGCCCGGCCCAGCCGAATGCCAATGAAATTTTGTAAACTAAATATACTTGCACTCATGATTTTTTTAAGGAGCCCACTGTAATGCGACGTGAGATCTACTCTTAACTATTAGATGGTGTAATCCCATGGTAGGTTAAGGGCAACAAAATCAGGCTTATCTATGATTTAGGCGGTCACACAAAAGGAAACAGTTATGAGAGAGATTTTCGCCCTTGATTATTACAAGGCCCACCATAATGATTATATAAAATTCACTCCAATCATTAAATTTCACTCCAATATTTATGCACGAAGCGCAAAATCAGGCCCATCTAATCACTCAGGTATACCACACAAAGGGAAATAGTTCGAAGGGTGAGCCTCGCGTTGCCCTATACAATGTTTCCAATCCTATGGCCCACTTGAATTATAAATGGGGCTGATTTTAGGGCCATGGACTTAACATGGTATGTAGTGGTGTACATCGAGTCGAACTGAGTCGAGTTGGCCATAGCTTGACTTGGCTTGGTCAACAACTTCCCTCGACTCGTGTTTGGCTCGGCTTGGTCAGCAGATCTGACCAATTGGAGTTGAGTTTGAGCTTGAGCTTTCGAGCTGAATTCGAGTTCGAGTTTTTCAGTTGAGTTCGAGTTCGTGCTTTCGAGTCGAGTTTGAGTTTTCGAGTTATTGAATTTGAGATTGAATTGAGTTTTCGAGATGAAATCAGGTTTGAGTTGAGTTTTTGAGATGAGATCAAGTTCAAGTTGAGATCAAATTGTAATTGTACATAACATTCAATAATAACACAATACAGCAGAAATTAAAAAAATAAAATAAAAACTGAAAACTAAAAATATTCTTATTACAACATGTCAATAACATTAGAAAAGTTTTTTTTACTTTCGTTATATACTAATTACTATTAGAGAGGAGATTCATTTACCGAGCTTGAGCTGCTATCCAATTCTTTATATACGTACTCGTTCACCTCTCCCGAATCATAAAGCGGAGAGAGCTTTTTTTCGTCCTCTTGTATAGTTTAAATTAAAAATTTTAAACTTTCTTTGTGAGTAGATTTATATGTAGTTCCCAATGCCCTGTAAAATGCACTAAGACTGGAGAGAAACTTGGATGGTTTGTTACTCTTATTCTTTTTATTCATGTAGCTTGAACCTACTTCGACATCATCTTATCTTGGAGGACATTGTTAATGTGTAGAAGTCTCTTCCATACTACATTTTAAGACGAGTTGGAAATATTTTTCTTCAAATGCTAATAATTTAGTTTCCTCTCCGCCTTAGAAAATTTGGATGAAGGAGTGAAAGGTTTTTTATTCGAATCAATAAGTGCTTGAAAAAGAAGTTGGATTTTCTTTGGAGCTTTAGGACACGATTTTACATCTTCACATCGGCATGATAAGTGTAACCTGAGTTGATTAGTTTTGTTAACAAATTTAGCCTCACACAAATGACAAAAAATCTTCAATGTTCTAGACTTTGGAGAGTGGACTAAGGAACCATAGTCCCAAACGTCGGTCGATCGTTCACTTGAAGACATATCTACTGTTTGTGTTGAAAAAATTAGTATTTTATCAATAATGAAGAATGAAAACAGATGAAAAAAATGAAATATGGATATAAAAGTAATAATGAAATATGACATATAAAAGCAATGATGAAATATTAATTATAATATAAACAAAATCATTATATAAAAATAAAATAAAAGTCATTGATGCATTAGACTTACAACATCCGTCAACATAACATAAAATAAAAAGTACACATTCAAAACCATTCATGTTATTGTTGTTGCATGTGTTGCATCTTAAGACTCCTTCTCCTCTATATCTTCCTTATCAATATCAAAATCATTACCTCACCAATTTGGATGCAACCAATCTTGTGTACAAATTAATGCTTCAACTGTATCTGGTGTAAGGGAGCTTCGATTCTTGCTCATGACCCTACTCCTTGTGTTAAAAGCAGATTCTGATGCCACCGTTGAAATAAGAATTGATAATATGTCCCTTGCCATCGCCGATAGTGTAAGGTATTTTGCTTCCCTAACTCTCATTTTTCACCAATCCAAAACATCGAATTTGAATCATACCGCATTACGGTTGACTCTTTGGGATATAAGTCCAACTTTGATTCTTTCATTTCATTGTCTGTACTTCTTTTGTTAAGAAAGACATGTATTCATCGTCGAGCATAGTGTCAGAACTTATAGCAGCATGAGTTCTAACTTCTTTACCAGTTGCTGTCGATCCTGTGGTTATATATATATATATATATATTGTACAATTCTTCGATTGCATCACGAACATTTGAGGTTTCAATTATTGTCCTTTGATCAGAATAAATCTTCATAAAGATGAACTTAACATAGCTCATCTTGCATAGATGATCAAGAAGAACTGCTAATGTGAGGCCTGTATCCTAGCCCGTACTGTTCCGTAGGCTTCTGTGGTCCTCCCAGTCAAATTTTGGTGATTCACGATTTATAATCGGCAGTTGTGCGTGACCTTGAGTCACATCCCATTTTTTAGAGTCGGCTCGACCCAAGACTTGTACCCTTCCGACTACACCATCACCGCGGTTCCGATGCCGCATCTCGCGCACCGAGGCGATACCCAGGTCAGGAGATGTGGGCCTGCGTTTAGTTCGAGGAAAAATGTTGTACGTTGCAAATCTCAAGAGAAATATCAAATTAATCACATCAAATGGCAAGTACCACATCCCATCCCCAAGTACAACCACCCCTCCCTAAAAGTTAACTTTCCATCACTTCACTCATCCCTCTCCCCATTAATCTATCACTAACATTACCTCTCTCTCTCTCATCTCTCTCTCATTTTTCTCCGATGCTCCATAAGAGCAACCCATGTCCAAGGGAGAGGAGAAATCTAGGTGTGGCCGACCTCCCTACCACACAATCCCACCACCCAAAGATCATCTCCACCGTTGAAATGCATCCCCTGGAGCTCTAGGATGAGAAGTCCAAGAAGATCAAAGATGGGTGATTTTTATTTGGAGTTGATGAATTGGGGGCCCATTTATGATGGGAGCCATTTTGAGGTATGTGTATGATCAAAGAGGGGCCCATAGTGGCGGGGTCCCTCCGCTACATCTCTCTCTCTCTCTCTCTCTCTCTCTCTCTCTTTCCCATATTCGATGGCCCATCTTGATGTATTTTATCCATGTCATCCACCCAAATGGACCAAACTGCTGTCCAACTTGTAGCCCGTTTTCGAGCGGGGCTAGACATAAGGAAAATAAATATCAGCTTTGATCCAAACAGGTGGATCACACTGATGTGGACCCCACCATATTTATGTGAGGAATGCATACTGTCTAGTAGAAGGCGCTGCTGGACACAACCTCAGTTTGATCTAAAATTCTGGTGGGCCACACCACGTGGACCCACCCATCATGTATTCATTGCATCCATACCGTCCAGATAGCCTGGACGGTAGGACCTCTTGGTGCATGTGTTGCATACACACCATCCATACTATTTAAAGGAGTGATGCGAGAAGGTTTTGGTTGGTGTATACCTAAACCATTCATCCGTGTGGGGCCCACACGTGCTATATATCCACACCATCCGATGGTTTGGACGGTGGGGATCACCCCAATTTAGTCTTATGTATCTAGGCCGTTTAGGCTCTGAACGTGAGATGCAGGCATCATGTATTTTTTTTTTTTTTAAAGGAAAAGAAGAAAGAAAATGTATATAATATAATATAAGATAATATTATATATATATATATATATATATATATATATATATATATATATATATGATGGTGGGCGCTACGTGGGACCCACCTTTATCATGACATCTTCACCAGCCAGATGGATCTGGACGGTGGGAATGGGCAGCCTTCTGCCACCGTACATGTATATATATAATATATAATATTATATTATATAATATATTATATATTAATAATATTAAAGGGATGGGCCACTGCTACGTGTGACCCACCCACTGTTACCTATTGAATGTGGGAGTAAACCCACGTTGTCCATCTATCTGGTGGGACCCATCGTCGTTGGATGGCCAGAGGTCTCCCAGGGAGTGGGGTCCACATGTGTGGACCACATGTGATGTATGGGTCTTACCCACACCGTCCATCCATTCATCTAATGAGTTGTCTTAGGTGGGCCACATGGGTTGACCCCACCCTGATGTATGAGTTTCATTCCATGTCGTCCAACTATTTTCCATCTCAACCGTCCATCAACTGGCGTGCCATGCCCGGTACGGCCCCCACCATGATGCATGTGTTGTATCCCAATCGTCCATTTATTTGGGCCACCTCATCTCATGGCTTGAGACTAAAAATACGATAGATCTAGTATCAAGTGGACCACACTGCAGAAATAGTGGGATTGAATATCTACCATTGAAACCCTTTGGGTTACAGTAGTTTTGGACCAACATGATATTTTTTTATCCTCTTAGATTAGGTCTTTATGACCTTATGAACAAACTGGATGGAAAATAAATGCTGGTGGGCCCACTTTAATTTCATCAGTGGAAACTATTATCACCACTCTTATTTGTGGTATAATCTAGATGATCATTTGATATGATATAATTTTAAATAATACTCTAATTGAACTCTAAAAATAGATGAATGGTGTAATGATATGGCCCATTTGATATATTTCCAGCCCATATGATGAGGCCCATTGTGATGTATTTCTAGCCCATTTGGTATGGCCCAATGAGATGTATTTTCTGGCCCATGTATTGTGGCCCAACTGACATATATAGGTCCCATGTACTGCAGCCCATTGTGATGTATGAGACCCTTGTGTAAGGCCCGTTATGATTGTACGAGGCCCATGTGATATATTTGAGACCTATGTGATGAGGCCCACCTGTTTTATATTTGAGGCACATGAGCAGGGCCCACCTGTCATGTATATGAGGCTCATTAATGTGACCCATTGATGCAGCCCACTTGATGTGTATGAGGCCCATTAGTGCGGCCTATGATGTAGTCCACTTGATGTATATAAGGCCCATGCGTGGGCTCACCTATTATGTATTTGAAGCCCATAGGACGTGGCCCATTGTGATCTATTTGAGGCCCAGGTACGAGGCACAATATGATGGGTATTGGGCCCTTGAGTGAGGCCCATGGTGATGTATATTAGGTCCTTATGTGAGGTCATGGGCCTATTATATGTTTGGCCCTATGTGGGCCACTCCTTTGGAACGATGTTGGTTGAATGTCCACATTGATGGGCAATGATGGTTGAATGTCCACATTGTGACCTTCCCTTAGGCCCATTCTCATCGATTTCAATTATCGAGGCTGATTCCAATTCTGATTCTAATTGTATAGACCGATTGTTAAGGCCGATTCTAAGTGTCTAGGCCGATTCCGATTCTGAGTGTCAAGGCCGATTCCGATTTTGATTGTCGAGGCTGATTCCAATTGTCGAGGTCGATTCTGATTCCAATTGTATAGGCCAATTCTGATTGACGCAACTGATTCTGATTATCGAGGCCAATTCCAATTATCGAGGCCGATTCTAATTATCGAGGCTGATTCTGATTATCGAAGCTGATTCTGATTGTCAAGGCCGATTCTGATTGTATAGGCTGATTCTGATTGACGAGACTGATTCTGATTATCGAGGCCGATTTCGATTGTCGAGGCCAATTTCGATTGTATAGACCGATTCTAATTGACGAGATCGATTTTGATTATCGATGCTGATTCCGATTGTCGAGGTCGATTTCGTTTGTATAAGCCGATTCCGATTGACGAAACCGATTCTGATTATCGAGGCCAATTGTCAAGGCTGATTCTGATTGTCGAGACTGATTTTGATTGTCGAGGGTGATTAACGAGGCCGATTCCAATTGTCGAGGATGATTCCGATTGTCTAGGTCGATTCCGATTGTTGAGGGCGATTGTCGAGACTCATTGTGATGTGTATTCATCCCGTGTTTAAGGCCCAATGTGATGTATATGCGGCCCGTGTTTGAGGCCCAATATGATGCATATGCGGCCCATATTTGAGGCCCATTGGGATGTGTATTCAGCCCGTGTTTAAGGCCTAATGTGATGAATATGAGGTCTATGAGATTAGGCTCATTATGATGCATTTGAGGGCCAGGCGATGAAGCCCATTGTGATGTATATTAGGTCCATGTGAGAGGCCCATCGTGATATGTATTATGCTCTTAAGTAAGGCCCATGGTGTTGTATATGAGGCCCTTGTGCGAGGCCATGGGTCCACTATATGTTAAGCTCTATGTAGGCCATTCCTTGGGGGAAATGTTGGTTAAATGTCTACATTATCGAGGACGATTGTTGATGCCGGTTATTAATATCGATTATGAGTATGTGACAACATAGCGTCATGATACATGCCCATATGCATCATCTGCATGTTTGTTATAAGATGTGGTTGACCATTACATATGTCATTAGGCAGGTTATTATGAGACTCCCTGATAAGAGAAGGTTATCTCACATGAGCGCACGGTATGTGCAGGATTGATGTATGAGTGGATTGTATAACTCATGCATTTTGCATTGTGTGTTATGACTACTGTACGTCCTAGCGATATTAGGGCCATAACCTCCACAAGCATATCATGGATGACCAGATGGGACCCTAGAAATGTTTAGTTCTAGCATACGGGCGCCATAGATGTCCCTGGGTGGAAATCCCTAAACCTCCATGGCCAGGAGACGCCCTGAGTGGATATATATATGAGCGCATGAGGGCTGAATAGCAGGAGGTCACATCTCCCACTGTATTGTGGTCGGTTGGGAGGGGGTGTGGCATTACTCGCCCGAGAGTAGGGGACATTGCTAGGCTGAGTTTGACCAGCTCATGAATGGGTTTGCTATCGACGTGCCGGGTAGATATTGGCCGACTACTGGCTAGGTGGATGGTGCAGTCTCTTCCACTTGCATAGTCACTCTTCAATGGGCGATGATTTGTACGTAAAGTGTATTAGACCCCGGTGATGATCCCAGAGAGAAACCGTACTAATATGTGGACTTATCAAGTAGGAGTTGCATATTCATTCATTCACTATCCACTCGGGTTGGTGGTGCACAACTAATTATTGTGTACCTTCCTAATGGCAAGGATTTTGGTTGGGTGCGTGACTACCTGAGATCAGGAGTATACTACATTGAGTCTGGCTATCCAAATTTAGGTATGAGACTAGTTTAGATAGAAGTCCCTTGTGATGGACCCCATAGCCCACGATACTATGTACTATCATCCTGACTTCACTCCAGCTTGGTCATTTCATTCGCACCGCATATTGCATTGCATCATCAATATCTGATATTTAGTTTACTGTCCCCGCATTGCATAGCTGATCTACATTGTTTCATCAGTATATGATATTATTTTTATTATATTTTTACATCGCATAGCCTGGATAAGGCTGATAGTATTTATGGGCCTATCAGCATGTTTTCGCATTACTATGATATCATATGATTTATGATCTTACCAGTATTTCTGAAATTGTATGATTTATGGGCTTATCAATATTTCTGCTTACTCTAATTACTCTGATATTGCTTACTTGATACTTACCTTGTGCACATACTCTCACTACCCACTAAGCCTTTTATAAGCTTATGCACGATAGATGCGTGCAGGTGACGTTAGGTTGTAGCAGCATTGAGCTTGGAGCATGCAGAGGACCTCTGGAGCTTTGATTTTGTCATATGTGTTTCCCTTTCAGCACTGTATTCAAATGTTTATATTAGTGGATATGTGATGATGATTTTGCCTTTGTGATTTAGGTAAACTTGTGGTTATGCTTATTACGAGTTAAATGTACGTTGAAAAATCCTCCTTGTAGGATCCTAGGATCAGAATCTAGCGTATGGATGCTGGGAACTGAGAATGGTGTACTATGGGAGCTATCGGCACCGGATTTGGCGATCGAAAATTTTATGAGCCTGGTTTCCGAGTTTAGGGCATGACAGCTAAGGCCATTAACAAATAGCATTCATCCCAATACTTATCCAACTTCATTTGCATGCCAAGTGTCATAAGTTGTAGAAAATCTAAATCTTCATTTACACTTTTTCTTAGGGATTCCTTGATCTTCGAAACAGATGGAATAAACATATTTTCTGTGAGATACTTATTTTCAGAAAATATCTTCATGCAATCATAAAAAACTTTAAGAAACTTGTGAAATTTTCTTTCTTTGCTTCAATCTTCTTCAGTAGGCAACCAAGTAAACGTTCCATCATGCGCTACATATTCTGAAAATGCAAGTCCCAAGACCACGGTTGAATCCAACATTTTAAAAGTTGAATTTCAACGTGTGTATATATCTAACTTTAACATTTTTTAAGACTTCGCATTCAAACGTTGGACTATATCATTATATGTACTCAATCTTGAAGGTGAGCCCCTTATGTACTTTATACTCTCCCTCACATTCTCTATAGTTTGTTAATTATTTTCAGCCCTTTTTATACAATTAGGTTTAGTATATGGGCACAACACCAAACTTGAAATATTTTTTCCTCAAAAAATAAATTACCGGTTGCCTTAAACTAGTTACATAAGAATGATATTTCACTGTCATTTGTTTAAGCATTATCTAAAGTTATTGAAGATGCTTTATTTCCATTACCCCAATCTTGTAGACAATTATAAATGCAATATGAAATAACTAAACCATTATAAGGTGGTGGAAGTTCAATATTCTCTTGTAAAGTTTTTAGTCTTCATCAACATGCTGTGCGGTCAGTGAAATGTATCCATTTCTTTTATTAGACGTCGTCCACAAATTAGAAGTCAATTTTACACTTGAGACTGATCTTAAAAATGGTTTTAGTTTCATTTTTTTACTTATGTACATCTTCATGCACTCCTTCACAGTAACATGGGAGACCTTCTCAACATGAAGATTAACGAATTTACTGTATCTCATGAAAACTTTACCCTATATCATTCTAAATGGTTGTTCATCAACGATCACAAGTCTTGCGTACTACTCATTCAACTTCTCTTTTTCAAACTTATGAGTGAAAAGTTTACCTTGAGACACATCTCGTTCAAACTTGCTAAACGATAGTTGTTAGCCTGGAAGTGGAAATCTTGGTCTCTTTAAACAACTTTGCATATGTCT
This sequence comes from Magnolia kwangsiensis, assembly GCA_037074715.1. Classification (NCBI taxonomy): domain Eukaryota; kingdom Viridiplantae; phylum Streptophyta; class Magnoliopsida; order Magnoliales; family Magnoliaceae; genus Magnolia; species Magnolia kwangsiensis. Next base: position 79,933,442 of record CM073589.1, on the reverse strand, counting down.
GTTTAAATAAGTAGTTGACCCTCCAAGATTTTTGTTATACAGTGCTTTATAGCGCATACATATGATCTTAAGCATATTATTAACTAGAATTTCTTCAAAATCACCCACACAGCTGACCTTTTCTTTCCTTTAATTGCAGTTACTGTTAAAGACCCCATTCCCTCAACAATAAGAGGAGATGTGGCCGACGCACTGACACCAGAAGCAGTTGAGAATTCCTCCTCATTAGTCATCTATAAATATAAAAATAAAAAACTAACTTTTAAGCACTTATTCACTTATGTATATATAAATGTCCTCTAAATTTTTAATAATTTTATACATGTCTAAATCAGTCACTCATTCAATGTTGAATAGATTGTAATACTTTTATTATTCAATTTAAATGTCATGCCAAAATTTAGGCAGCATCTCCCCTTATCTCTCCTGAATATATTAATCTTGTATTTGATTCCCACGTTAACTATTAACACAAAGTGTGGATATTTGATGAAGAAATAAATGCATGAAATATATACGGAGAGAATATGAGAGACGAACTGAAATCAGCATGTGCATTTAAATTAAAATAAATGAAAGCATTCTTATTTATCCAACATTGAACTGTCTAAAAAGGGACAATTTAAGAATTTCTATGCATCCAAAAGCACATTGAATCTATGTCTGACAATATAGAAATTCTCAATTAGGCAATTGATTATCATATACAACAACTACAACATTAAAATATTTAAAAATAAATAAATAAATAGTACACCACAAGTAATTTAAATATATAAGACAACCAACCACAAGCTTTATGGTTTATGAAAATCATAGTACCCTACTACAAAAGTCATCAACCAAAAGAAATTACTATTATCAACAATTACAATGATAGTACATTATGACACTGGTAATCAAAATATCTAGGGCACATCCAAACACCCCCATTTTAAAAAACTTTATGAGTACCGTACTAAGGTGGGTCTGATCAAGTTTGAGTTGTACAAGCTTGTCTAAGCCTTAAACCATGAGTTTGGGACCTTCTTTAATGAATTTTGACCATTGTTCAATTTCTATTCAAAATCATTTATGGTCATCACTAACATGTGGCACCAATTGTATGAGATAAGAGCCTAAGTATTGTTGTCTACAATATGGGTGGAAGATCATATGATTGTTACTTAATAGGTCAAAGAATTCAATTATCCTTAGTTTGTGGATATGCATAACATACATAGTTTTTAAGTTTGTATAAGTCGATGTCTATAGTTTAATGATCCAAATTGTTGATATAAATTTTCTCATCATGGATTGAACCATGAAGTAAAAAATCATCAAAATTGTAAGATCCTTAATATACAATCTTTGGACTTTTTATTAGTTGAAGGTGGACCCTTGTTGCATATCCTTTCATAATCATCCATTCATAGCATACAACATCGAGGAGTTAAGATTGTTCAGGTGTGAAATTTGTAGAGGAATGTCTATCTCGAGCTCATTTATATCAAGTTTCCACCTACCAAAAAATATTTATAATTTATATAATGAAAAACAATTTGAGTTCGACTGCTTACTGATGTTGAGTGTGAAATATTGCATACTTCCCTCTATTTATACATTGGTTTTATAAACATAATAGTGCTTATTCAATCTAATTATGCAGGTTTTCATGTGCGAGGTGATTTTGAGAGCTTAAAGTGAAATTGATGCCAAAAAGAAGATTTATGCTTAAAAGATTACTAAATGAAGATTTGGAGATTTGGAAGTCATTAATGAAGAATTCACATGCCAAAGATCCAAGGAAACCAAGTAAGGAATGAAGAGAATTGAAGATTTAAAGTGAAGAAAAAGAAAAGGAATCCTGAAAATTATCCTAAAAAAATAAATTCCTAAAAAAACATATTCTGAAACTCCAAGTATAAAAATTGAAAGTTTTGGAAGTCTATTTTAGAAAATCGTGCAGATCGTGTAAATTTGAGGTGACTTCTAGATTTTTCCAACTCGGTGCGAAAGTCAGAGTTCCACAACTATAAATAGGACTCTCTAAGTTGCTCCAAAATATCTTCTAGGGTTTGAAAAGGTCTCGTGGAGCATACACAAGGGTGGAGCAGTCGCCAAATAGTTTTTCTTCTTCCCTAGTTTATTTTTCATGCTTTATTTAAGAGATTTGGTTTCAATCATGTTTATGGTTAGCTAAACCTTTTAGCTAGGGATAAGAGGAGAAGATTGTATCGTGCTTTAATGATTATCTTGCTTTGATTCTTATTCTTATTGAACCTCATTGATTTTTAATTTGATATTAAAGGAATATTTTAAGTTTTCTATGATTTATTGTGACTCAAATTACAATAGATGTTGTGATAGCTTTGGATATCTTCTTTTCCTATTTTGAGATTGTGAGATTGGTAAATCTTGTTGTTGACCATTGTCTCCTGGGCATGGTACGGTGATGGAATCCCTTCCATTCATCACAATTCTCCTCTATTGAGATTTAGGTTAATGAAAAGTTTAGATTTGATTTAAATTGCTTTATCTTCCAATTGAATAGGATAGGACTCCAATTCCAATTGTCTTCTTTGAATCAAGTATGGTAGCATCTTAATAACTATAAGTGGATCCTTTGCACCTAGTTCCCACCATTAAATTCATAAGTTTCAATCGACATTATTCACCATTACTATCAATTTTTCAGATTTTAATTTAGATCTTTTTATAGTTCTAGTTCTAGTTATTTTTAAAATATATACAAGTTTAGTCCTTGTGGATTCGACCTCGGTCTTACCGAGTTATTACTACATCGCAACCTTACACTTGGGGTTGTGTAACACCCTAAATTTTTGCTATTTTGAATTACAAAAAATCCTTAAAATTTTCTTTTTTAAAACTAGTCACGTCATCATTTACTGACCCTTGACGCTCGAGATGGGCTTATACGCCGCTGGTACCAATAAAGAACCGTACTAATAATATTGATCTACCATATAAAACTAATGAATCCAACCGATCACTTAAACATCAAGTTTAGCCTTATGATTTGTTCACATAGGGCCCAAATTTAATCGACTTGCCATCGAATAACCTAACAACCATACCTAAATTAGAGATCTACTTAAACCCGAGCCAGCTATGAATCGGACCTTAATTAATAAACCAAATCAACCTAGTTACTCTTTTAGCCTAAAATCGATGATTTAGAGTGATCATGACTGAATCACCATTTTTTCTAATTTCGAATAGGCCATACTGTAAACTTAGTTAATCTATACCTTAACCATTACGCCCGAGAAATCTCCCTACTCAATTTATTCCATAAGTGCCCCGATTACCCGAAAAAGCTCTAAACCACTCGCTAGTGGGCCGCTAGTTTTAAAATTATAGAGTAATATCCATCCCACTAGGCTTGTGGTCTATCGTGGGAATGAACTCAAACGACACCTAAAAATAGATGATTTGTGCCATCCAATCGGCACTTGTAAAATGCAACTCTCTTAAGTATTAGCCAAAAATATAAAATTTAAAACAAATGGCCCCACCACTTAGGACAATAAATTAGGGCATTTTAGTCATCAGATTTCACCTAATTTTGCACCATATGTTGAAGATATTTTCCTACACTCGTCCACCAAATTTGACCCCCGATCAAGAAATGGTGACCGTTGATCGTAAATAGGAACATTACGACAAAACCTCACATCCGTTTGCTGTCAAAATTTTCTCAACCCTTCAGTGGGCCTTGAGGCACCTATCCCATAAATTAAATGGGCTAGGGGGCCATCAGGATGGCCCTAATAGCCAGATATGGGCCCCATAAGGCCATTGGAGGCATTTAGTGAAACACAGGGCCAAATGACTTAATTTCTGGATATTTAATGCCCAAACCCCTCTCATTTCCACCATTTGAAATCTGAGAGAGAGAGAGAGAGAGAGAGAGAGAGAGAGAGAGAGAGAGAGAGAGAGAGAGAGAGAGAGAGAGAGAGAGAAGAGTGATTGTGTGGTGCATGTGGTGCTTGGGGATCAAAATTTCTTGCACCCACACCCCTAAATTGTTGGGAATTTGACCTAATTGCCGTAAAGCCAAGCTACGTACGATCTAAGGTGAGATTCAGACTCCAATCTACCTTTCCTTAGCAACCAGCCACATGTATACACCTTACCACAATTTTCATGTAATGTAGGGCCTCCACACATCGAGTTTGTGGACTTGGCGATGTTAGGACGATTGCATAGGCTTCCGCTCAATAATAGGTGTGGACCATTACCTTTAGATGGCTGATTATCGTGCCTAGCGTAGATTTTAGTAAATGTGCATGATGTATTGTCCCTACATGTTATTGGAATTTTAAATTGCTTGATTTGGGATTGTAAATTTAGAAATTTCCCTAAATGCGGAAAGGGGTTTAGGCCCCGAACACCCTTGAATGTGTGAAATGCTGACCTGCATGTCAAATTAGAGTGTATACACTCAATATCCCCAAATATTGCTGAATTTTTGGTTGAACTTTGTTGCATGTGAAACATATTAGGCATAGAAGGAATGTATTATTGTCAAATTGCCGAATTTGTGGTCTAATTACACTTAATTCCTGTTATATCGTTGAATTATATGATTTGTACCGACACATGTGAAATTGAATTGTTGTGAATGGGTGTAGGGTTGTCCATCTTGTTGAAATTGTTGGAATATGTTGAGCATGATCCTCGTGGTTTGGCGGAGATTGGTGTATTGCTGTCCATATACTTAGAATGCTGGATTTTATTTATCATTTATAGAATTATTCCTGAAGTTGCTGAATTTATGCTATCCGTCTGTGAACTCGCCCTCTCATGGATTTGCTGATTAAACAAAATTATTAGGAAACCTTTAATTGGATCATCCCACGGGTAAGTCTAGCCTAACCAGTTAAACCGTAAGTTGTCGGCCGTAGTTGGACTACACGAGATGCCGTTCCCAGGCCATTTAGTTTATGGTTCAGTTTGTGGGGGCATATTGGCTCATAAATTGGCCATCCTTGTATGTTAACCATGGTTGCACACATTTGTAGGAACTCGTGATACCCTGAGACCCTTGCGCTCACTATCAACTATAATTTGTGGCTCACAAGACTCATGAGCCGAGGATGGTAGTATGGGACACTATGCCTAAGCTGTCAGCTTACGCTGTGGTGACAAGCCTCCCTATAGTGACCAATGAGCACTAAGACTTGTGATGCGGGAACGGTGGTATGAGACACTGTGCCCGTGCTGTCAGCCTATGCTGGGATGACGACCTCCCCGTAGTGATCGCAAGTAGGACTTAGAAGTCCCAATTATTTTCATATGAGCTTAAAGGTGAACCCACGAGGGCTAAGGATCACGAGAGTCACATGACCATGACCATTAAGTCGCGCGATCGGGTTAGAGCATTATTTCTGACAAGGGTATTTCGATTTTCCCAACCTGCTGGATGAATGAACTTAATTAATCAACTTGGCTAACATATTACATGACATTGCATTATTTATTATGGCGATTTAGCAGTCGAGGTCACACTAAGGGAGTGTTGGTCATTGTGATCATTAGATGTTGTTGCTCGAGGGAGTTGGGGGTGAGAGGCATGCATCATTTGACAAACCATGCATTTCATTAAAAGAGTATTTAAGAATTTATGCTGTGTTGGGGCACCAAAAATGATTAAGGGGAGAGGAAAGCACGAAAAGAGAGGGAGAAAGTTGTGTGGGACCTAACTTGCGTGGGACCTGAGTTGTGCGTATCTGCGCAACTCGCTCGAGTTGCGCTGGGGCACACAGGTTCCATTAGAGAAAGAGATGTTGGTGATACGAGGTGGGGTCCATGACACAAGAATCGATGGCTCACACATGCGAATGCTTATAAATACCCCTTCACCCCCTCATTTTAGGGATTAGATGTTCAGGAGATCAGTCCCTCTGACAGGTATTGAGGGCAGAGAGAAGGGAAGAAGGAAGGCCTCGCAACTCATAACAAGTTACACGGGTCAGCACAACTCGCCAGCCGCGCAACTCTTGTATGAGTTGCACGGGTTATCTTTGAGGGCAGCTGCTATGTTAAAATTTTTAATAGATGACCAAACTATTTCGAATATTTCTAAGGGATCCCAACAGGGGAAACCCACACAACTCGTCTCCCTTGGAGATTTGATGAAATGCATCAAAATGTTGTCAAAATTTACATTTTGATTATATTTGACTTATGTATTCTTTTCCTTGTTAAGAGATTCTATCTTGGAATCAGAGGATTAATAGGATGTTAATGAACTTAAAATAAATGAAATTGATGAACATTCTCTTTGATCTATCTTTATCAATGTTAAATAAGAAATTCTCTCAAATCAAATGCATTTTTTTCTGGTTGAAACAAAATGGCGACTCTGTTGGGGACTTCTCTTATTTAATGTTGATATAAGGATGACTTAGGAGATTTTATCATTGTTTGACGTCTTATAAGATGCCAAAATGGCGACTCTCAGTGGAAACATCCTCTCTTTTATCTCTAAAATAAAATCCATTTATAGATAAGCACCAGCTGACATTGCACATGATGTTTGACAGGAAAATATATACATTCAAACTCCATAATACTAGGAGATATGGCGTTCTTAGCAAGCAATATAACCTTGTAGTTCACGCCAACGAGATTTGTAGTTGAGTATGTATCTGTTCAACATCACACTTAGTAGAAGCAACCTATACAGAATAAAAAAATAATAAACTAGGAGTCACTGTTGGAGTCGTAATAGTCTCCCCAGTAGCACAAGAAAATGAGAATGAATGGGTAGTAGTGATGCGTCAAAGATCAAGGGTTGCAGTCAGGATGAGTCCATCTATGCTAAGAACTGGAGGACCCGTTACATGAAATACAACAAAGAAAAATCCTGAACTTGCTCCTCCAGCAATATATCTAGAAAAATCTTCATTTTTATCATCGCTCTAAGAACTTCTGGCTCTACCTGTAGTAAGAATTCAATGGACTAGAAGACAAAAGGGAAAATCATGTATGGAGGATTCGCCAATCTGTACATCACCGTAAAGTCTTTCGCTACAATTAGTTGGAGTAAACAAAAGCACGGTAGGGTCAAGTAGAACACCTTCATCGATAAGTCCTTTCATACCATCCTATTCTCATTCTATCCCTTCAGCAGTTTCACTAGGAAATAGAGAAGCCACAATATGTATGGCTAGGACAAGTGAAAATCCTTTGCCCATTGCCGAGGACAGGTTAGTTGAAATGGCTCGAGCATAAAAGGCATCGATGGACGAATGTACGAATCTTCGGGAAGCCTTAGCTACTCTTACACACAATGTAGCCCAAATAATATCACCTCTGATGATGGCTACTACGAACGTACGGGAACAACCTGAAGGCTCCCAACTGCCTCGAACGGGGTCTCATGGGTCCATCCCTGTGACAAGAATTATAACACAGGAAGAAGTGCAACAAGTGGTTGTGGAAGTGTGAGAGAGCATGATAGTATGGGAAGGTTCTGGTATCGAACGCCATATCCAAAAGAAGTAAAGGACGTACCCTTTCCTGTTAATTTTAAACACCCCAAGTTTCATAAATTTAACGGAGACGGAACACCTGATGAACATCTGATGCATTTCATCACATATATGGGAAATTTATTCATTGTTCCTAAATACTGTCTGCGTCTATTTGGGTCTTCCTTGACAAGTAAAACATTTTTGCTGGTATTCAAATATATCCTTGGAGTCAATACAAACATGGGAACAAATACAAGATGCGTTTATGTTAAATTTCTTCTCGTCAGATCGTGATGTTCGCATCCGTAAGACAAAGGGAAAATGAATCAATGGAGAAATTCATCGACAGATGGAAAACTTTAGAAGCAACATGTCATTAGTTTCCTGAAGAGAGGGAATAAGTAAAAATGTACTTAAGTTCCATGGATACGGGGATTGCATTTGGACTTACCAATGCCAATATAAAGACTTTTCAAGATTTGGCCATCAAAGAACATGCATTGGAGCTGATGAATAAAAAGATGCCCACGTTCCAAGCTAGAACTGAAAGGAGAGGACCAAATAGGGCGGTGGTGAATGTCGTCGATCAGGAGAAAAGGAAAAGTACGTTCTGAGAAAAGAAGGAAATAAAAGGAAGAGAAGGGTCGGACCGGCGAAGAGACTATAAGAATGATAAACGACCACGGCCGTACGATTCACATGAGGAGGATGCATTTGAAAAAGAGGATATATTTCCAATGATGGAACAATTATTGGCCACTGGAACTATCAGATTGCCCTCACCAAGATACCTGGAAGAAGCTGCGATGACAAAAGAAAGGAATTATTGTCGCCATCATCGCTGCTTGAGACATCAAATAGAAGACTGCTTCATGTTAAAAAATATACTGCAAAGAATGATAAGGCAAGGAGAAATTGTCCTGATAATGGACAACGAAAGGCGATAAAAGGTGGCAATAAATCTAATAACTGTAAGAAGATCGTCAGTGATGTCGGTTAGGGAGACTAATTTAGAAAGTCTGTTTTCTGTCAACGACCAAAACAACGAATCATTGAGGCAGTTTATTAATCAGAAGAGGAGTTTGGGGCATCTATATTCGAAATGCCTGATAATGGAAAGTAGGAGTATCATAGCCTAAATACCCTGATAAAAAGGAGCAAGGAGGAAGGTGTGGAGTATTTTCTATAAAAACATCTATGTCTAATTTATCAATAACAAGCTAGACTGTAGAGTGATAACGATTTTGGTTATAAAAGGTATTGATGACAAACCTTTCAAAGCCAAAAGGGGGCAGAATAAGTAGTGAAAAAATAATGAATGAAATGGTTATGCCAATGATTACGTCGATGATTATGCTAATGATTACGCGATGATTACACCGATGATTATCACTATCATCATTAATCGCTCGTGCAAGCCTATCTTATCAAAATTGCTATCATCGCTAGGCTGATATATATTATTTTAAATATAAAATGAATATTGGCTTATCATTTAAGGTAGTGTAGCCAAGCCTCATACGGCCAAGCGTCATCATTCGGGCAGCAATGGAGTCTGTGGCCCTAAAAAGCCCATAGAGAGCTTCATATGTACTCATGCGGGCAATTGACGAAGCGTTATGAGGATGGCCAGAGAGTGCCCCTTGTGAATGGGTCTGACCTTGCAGATGAAGGAAAAGCGAGTTTTCGAAGTAGGATGACTCCCCAGATCCATGGTTTGATTTCAGTAGTAACTCATGGGGGCAAGTCTCTAAAGCAGGAGACCCTCCACTGATGGCTTGATGGCCTTGGACCTGGTATCCCATGGTAGCCTTGTGCGCCCTGTGAACTCTAGAGAGTTAAAGTGGCCATTTGCATAAGATTAACTCCAACTACTTATGAGTCTAAACTGTGGTAGTTTCAACTACTTATGAGCTTAAACTGTGTGTGCTACTAACTGCAACTAAAACTTAGCGCCGCCCACACGAAATAACACCACATGGACAACACTGTATGATTAATAATAAAACACAACATAAGAAAATTGACTGATTAAGCATGCTGTTTAGCCATTATGTTCAAACATGATTTTATTACAATAAGCATGCATGACTCATCAAAGTTTTCCTATAATGTCAAAGAAAAAGAGATAGCAAATGCGAAAACAAACTATCATAAATATTTTAAAAAAAGTTCATATATCATTTAAAATTCCTAGAGCAAGCATGTAACGACGCAGGTCATCTCTCAGTTGAACTTCGGCAATTGCACTTTTGACTTCAGCCTCAATGATAAGCCTAGCCTAGTTTAGAGCGTCGGTCAGCTCCTGCTCTAAAGAATTTAATGCCTCTTCCCCTCTTGAAATTTCTAACTGCTCCAGATCGGCTATTCACCTGTTAACTTCAATATCATCCTCAAGCTGACTTGCCTTTGAATTTATTTTACATTGTTGAGTCTCTAAATCCAGACTTTGCTGCTTGAGGTTTACAATTTTCTCTGTTATCATCACCAAGGAATGCTTGACAGCCTTTACCTACTCCTCCAAAGAATGAAACTCCTTATCATAAATAGAAACTGTTGCTGCTATTTTTGAAACCTTTTCTTTTAGCTATAATAATTCCTATTGTTGAGCAAGAATTTTAGGTGTGATGGTCATATTGTGGACATTCACAAGTTGTGGAAGGTCTTGCAAAAATGGGATAAAGACTTGCGCAAAGGAGAAATATTGAACCTAGCAATTTGTGCGGTATTTTCCAGGGAAGATAGCACTATATCTAAGTCAGACCATTGAGATGGATCCTTAAAGATGTAAACGGCTGCGATATGGAGCTTCTCAATAAAGATAACGCAGGGGGAGAAATCTTTTCCAAAGATATGGTATTTGATACAGTGGCAACGGAATTTAAGCTTGTAGAGCCACTCGAGAAAGCATAAACTGTGAAATACAGGTAATATGCATAAGTTAAAGGATATATATATGTGTTTTACAAGAAAGTTAATATAAATCAGGGAAACAAAGTGAAGTATACCAGTGACTGCCAAAGTAGATGGAGTTAGAGTCACCGCTTCTATGGATGGCCTTTCCTCCAAGGGAGGTTCGGGTAAGTCTAAAACCATGTTAGCAAAAGATGAATCTCTAAGTTCAGTACTGGATGCCATAGTAGTTGGGGTCATAATAGTAGTAGGCTCTGTTTGGAAAGTTATGCCATGAACTGCTTTGCTAGTCTTGATGGGAAGTTTGAGAGGTTCTTTCTTCTTTTTAGCAGAAAGCTTATCGGAGCCAAAAGTAGGAAGAGTAACTTGAATTGTATCCATGGGATCTGAAAGAATCTCTTGAGATACCACAATATTAGTTGGAGGATTGGAAGGCGCTACACATGGGAGGGGAGAATAATTGCTTCTGAAAGATATAGTTAAGTCAGCTTCGGCTATATCCTCATAATCTCCGTAGTCCAGGGGTTCTTCTCCCTCATCAGCATCTCTAATAATGATCTAAGGAATGTCTACTTGGGGAAGTTCCTCGTTAACCTCAGTAGTCACTCCGACTCTGTCGTCCTCACCAATATTTACCTCCCCTTCTTCCATTTCTTGTATGACCTCAACTTCTTCTACATCTACATTTGATTCACGTTCTTCTCCTGAACCGCTGGAAGAGGATGTCCGACCGGTAGAAGTGGAGCTGTAAGAGACGAACTCTTTATCTTCTTCCTCAGAAGACGATGGAGATGATGACGATATCAGGGGAGATTCTTCGGTAACTGTTTATTTTCCCTTTTGTACAGATTCCCTCATTTCGACAGAGGCTAGGTTTTCTGTAGTAGTAGCCATGGGAGAGATAGAAGATCTTGCTTGCGTTTGTGATCGGGTCACAGGTGATGAGGATTCTCTATGAGGAGGAGGTGATGGGATACACAAAGGTACTGCTTGGGGCTCCGAAGGCCTAACAGCTTCAGAGGTGTGAATAGGAATCGTAGGAGCTAGAATAGGAGTTGCTCTGTTGACATCCATACGAGCGCTTTCTTTGTCAATGTTTGTGGGGCATTTTCCTTAACCATAGGCTTTTTCTGAGATTTAACATGTGCTATCACCAGGAGTAGGGGCGTGATCATGTTCAATAGTATAGCCTATTCTGTCTCTTCTGTCGCGTTTCTTGAGTCGAGGGGCGGGGATCCATATTGGCAAAATTAGTGGTAAGCATCGAAAAATGAGGAAAGATTAATGTGCCCACCAATGCATCTATGGATAAGTCGTGTGAATGAAACAACCAAAGCCTGGTATAATGAACTTTGAGTTGATGCGGGCTGCAAGAAGTTGTCTCTAGACTAAACCCTAGTTGAATGGCCCTATACCATAATAGTGTAGGTTGCGAGTCACTTCTTCTGAATGGTCACGGATGGTCTGATCATACCCAAATTATCATGCGAATCAGCTGGGGTAATACGGTTCTCTCCAAAACTCACTGCCTTTTAGTAAAGGCAGGCTGTTAGACCATATTGATATGAAGAATGCTCGCTGGGTGGAGGGATCTCGTCATGGTCAACGACATCCTGTCCACGATATTTAGATGAATGAGAATTGATGAAAATCAATGGCATTCATTGAGTCAACGACATCAATGACCCATTCATACATTCGTTTTGGCATAACCCTCCTCTGATAATGGCATAAAGGGTCGGGATGGATGAATGTAAGCTTTTTTCGGGTCATCATATGTCCATGAGAAATATATACCCAGTCACACAGAAAAGTAGTGCCACAGGGTGAACGCTGAATTGGCCCTGACAGACGGATTCTGGCAATGCGTAGCAACATCTTCAAAGGCTCGATACAATCAACAAAGCACAAAGGGGGCCAATGAATATCTTCATCCTTCTGCCAATCCACCTGCAACAATAAATACGAATGGTCTAATAGCGTCTGCCCATTTGGAACTTGGAAGCATTACTGTACTCAAACAATATGCTAAATAAGCTGCCAATTCACCCTTGGATGAAAATTCTGATGGCTTTTGCATTCTGCGACGTGCATTTTCTAGTTCATCCGAATTAATGTTCTTAAACCTACCAAGGAAAGGAAATCATGAGAAAAAATGATGATTGATGAATGTAAGAAGATCACAATGAAAAAGAGGAGAACATACTGTAACTCTTGGGAAAAATGAGCCAACCAAAGGAAAGGAGAGGTTTTGCCGGTGTCGGGAAATTTAGACATCTCCCTGAAAAGTTCAACAGTAGCATTCGATACCAGTGCTTATCTTTTAGAAGAAGAGAAATGAGAATTCTTCGTTGGTGGGAACATATTTATCAAAAAATGACCTGTCACAGGTAAACCCGCCATCTTGTGAAGATCCCACAAAGTAATACTGACTTCACCCAAAGGAAGATGAAAGGAGTTATAAATCATGTGATCCTTGTAAAAGTACTCAGAAGTTTCTTCAATAGCGCCGTAGAGGCCAACATGCATCAGTGTCGCAGAATGTTTGGTAAGAATAGCCTTAGCCCAGTTAGTGTAATAGGCGTCAGAAGTTAGGCTTTCTTCAATAGTTTCTTCCTGACGTCTCATAAATAGACTAACTCAGAAGTTAGGCTTTCTTCAATAGACGTCAGGAAGCCTCGTGTGTGAAATTCTCCAGATTCCCACAACGATTTTCTCTCTCTGAAATGTTGGCGTATTATCTCATAAAAGACTGTAGAAAAGCATGTACGAGGGTTGTAACTTGAAACTAGGAATCACATAGGATGTACTTCACCAATTTGTTGTTTTGAGCCTCTCACTGAAAGAATGCCCTCTAACATTCGGGGCTCTCAAATCGACTAGTTCGGAGTATACATCATGCAGCTTTGCAAGGTTCGATCCATTGGCTTGCTTTTAAGAATGGACTGATGTCGTTGAATGTTCAAAGGAATCGTCACCAATTCTTTCCTGAGGGGGCTGTTGAATTTTATGAAGCCATCTGGAACATTTATCGTGTCCCAAGAGTTCAGGATCTTCTTCTTTTTGTGTTCTTGGATCTTTTCTTGAAGTATCTGCTGTTTCGACTTCTTCTGCTTCCTCTGAGAAAGAGTGGGTGGTGGTGTATCTTCTCTTATTGGCGATCGAACAATGTCTGTGCGCAGATTGGTTGTGGATTCCAGCCAAGTCTCCCAGTCGACTTCTCAACCTTGCTTTGGAGGTGATGCTATGGCTCTAGAGATGATTGCCTGACATATTGACCAAGATAGTAACTTGACTCTGTCAGAAAAGTCGAGGACGGGTAATATTAGCTCCTTTATATATGTGGGCGTTTCTTGGTCACCTTAATTCACTTATGTGGTGGACTTTCGTGAGCTGGAGAAGAAGGAGCAGTTGCTTGAACTGGGGAAGAAGGGGCCACTTGAGTTGCAAGAGTTGGTGAAGGATCAAAAGTTGGAGGAGAATTAAGAAGGCTAGCATGAGAGGGATGATTTGTGGGTGGTTCTATAACACGAAAAGTTCTCTTAGTACGAGCCATAGTTGGGAAGTTTGAGAAAAATGGTTAAGTCTGAAAAAAGTTGGAAATTTCGGTAGAGTTTCGGGGTAAGAATTTACCGCACTAAGTGTGGATGAGTTGTGCAGAAAACTTGCGCAAGCAAGTTGCATGAGAGTGTAGCACGAAAAAAGGGAATCGCCAAGAGATAGAAAATTGGGAGATGGAAATGATTGGAAGGGGTTGATATTTATATGTTCAAGTCGCTGCCAGAGAGTTGCCTGGCAAGAGAGTTGCACGGAGCCGTGCAACTTAGATTCTTCATGAAAAATTTTGATCCGTCAAATTGATTAAAAAAATTCAAATTTTGAATTAAGGGGGCATCTGTTAGGGCAACAAAAATGATTAAGGGGAGAGAAAAGCATGAAAAGAGGGAGCAAGTTGAGCGGACCTAAGTTGCGCTGGACCTGAGTTACGTGGGTCCTGAGTTGAGTGTGTCCACGCAACTCGCTTGAGTTGTGCTGGGGCGTGCAGGTTCCATTAAAGAAAGAGAACTTGATGATGCGAGGTGGGGTCCATGGCATAAGAATCGAGGGCTCACAAGTGCAAATGCTGATAAATACCCCTTCACCCCCTCATTTGAGGGATTGGATGTTCAGGAGATTAATCCCTCTGACAGGTATTGAGGGCAGAGAGAAGGGAAGAAGGAAGGTTACGCAACTCATAGCAAGTTGTGCGGGTTCACGCAACTCGTCAGCCGCGCAACTCTTGTATGAGTTGCGCGGGTTATCTTTGAGGGCAACTGTTATGCTGAAATTTCTGACAAATGACCAAGCTATTTTAAATATTTCTAAGGGATCCCAATAGGGGAAACCCGCACAACTCATCTCCCCTGGAGATTTGATGAAAATGTGCCGGAATGCTGTCAAAATTTACCTTTTGATTATATTTGAATTATGTATTCTTTTCCTTGTGTTAAGAGATTCTCTTTGATTATATTTGACTTATGTTAAGAGATTCTATATTGGAGATTACATTTTGATTATATTTTGATTACATTTTAATTCTATCTTGGAGATTACATTTTAATTACATTGTGTTAAGAGATTCTCTTTGATTACATTTTGATTATATTTGACTTATGTTAAGAGATTCTATCTTGGAATCAGAGGATTAAGAGGATGTTAATGAACTCAAAATAAATGAAATTGATGAACATTCTCTTTACTCTATCTTTATCAATGTTAAATAAGAAATTCTCCCAAATCAAATGTATTTCGTTTCTGGTCGAAACATGATGTATGTTGTTTACTAAATCTATTCTATGCATGATTATTTGTGCGATCTATTGCTAATGGTACCACTGAGTTAAGTACTCACTCCCACTCTGGGACAGTGTTCTAAAACACTAACCAAAATCTGGCATAGATGCAGGAACATTGGAGCAGGATGCATTGGAAGGTACTGGTGTGGACGACGAAGAGGAGCAAGCATATTATCAGACTTTGGCTGTTTCTTCTAGTTTATGTTTGGATGGTCGCGGGGCATGGGCTAGGGCCCTAGTCATTTTGGAATATTTATCTGGGTGGGACTAGTTCCCGGTTTAGATTTTCTTGGCACTGTATTTTGGATCTCCTACATGTTTAGCAGCTCATATTTACATTTTATGATATTCTCATGCTTATGGTTTGCGAAAGTCCTCATTGCTTATGAATAAATCCAAATGCATTGGAATCTGGAGCCCATTAGGGCACACGTAGTACTCAGGAATTCGAGAGCCAAGTTCCTACTCGGCCCTTAAAATTTGGGGCATTACAGGTTGTGAACAAGTTTTTAGTGCTGTTGCCAGGGACTACAACTACGTTTTTATAGAATTAATTGGTATTAGAATTAGGTTACTATGATTTATTTTTTCGCTATGTTTTTAGGTTGGATTTTTTTAAAATTATTTTTAGATACTAAAATTGTTTTCTGTTTTGTAGGATTCTAACATAGTAACTCTTATTTGACAATTTTGTTCCAACCGTCTCTCTTATTATTATTTTTTAGATATCTTATTTGTTTTAGTTTTTCTAGTTTTCTTTTTAGGTTTAATTATTTTAGTTACTTGAGGGCTGAGAATGTTTCATGCCCAAGTGGGTTCGTGACAACACCCTCCATCTTTTGAGTGAAGGAGGATTAGTCGAAGGGTTGCTGCAAATCGAAGTGAAGGAGGATTAGTCGTGACAACACCACTTGAGATCCTCTCACTTAATTGAAGTGATGGCTGCAAATCGACCTCAACCTCAATCATCTATTGAGGAAGTTCAAGATGAAAATGAGGAGCATAATGCACCCCAGCCTTGTACTTTACGAGATTATTTATAACCAGTGGTGGTGAGTACACTTTCTTGCATATTATTTCTGTTGAATGCAGGAATTGTAGATATTAAACCAGGGGTAATTCAACTCCTCCATAAGTTTCATGGACTAGAATCTGAAAGTCCATACTTGCATATGAAAGAATTCGATGAGATAATATCTACATTACACTTCCCAAATGTGTTTGAGGACACAGTTAGATTAAAATTGTTTTCTTTTTCTTTGAAAGAAAAGGCTAAGCCATGGTTACATTCCTTAAGACCAAGGTCCATCGACACATGGGTTGAGATGACAAGGGAGTTCCTTAAAAATTTCTTCCCCTATCATAAAACAAATATCTTAAGGAAAGCAATCTTGAATTTTATGCAAAAAGAGGATGAGACCTTCCAATGTTGGGAGCAATTTAAGGATCTCATAAATTCATGTCCACAACTAGCTACAAAACATGGCGTATAAAAAGCTTTTTGTATGAGGGATTAACCTCACCCATGCGTCAATTTGTAGAGATAAAGTATAATGAGGAATTCATGAACAAGGAAGCCGATTATGCATGGGATTATTTTGATAATTGCTAAAAACGCGCAATCATGGTATACCTCCTCAAGAACTACCACTTCTAAGCCTACTTAATCAAAGGAAAGGGGAGGAATTTATGTTTTAAAAGAGAAAGATGATATAAATGCAAGAATGGACAAACTCATAAGAAAAGTCAAGGCCATAAAACTTAAGAAGGTAGAACTTGAAAAGGTTGCGGAAGTTATTTGTGGTATTTGTGCTTGTAACATATATACAACTGAGAATTGCCCAATAATTCCTACTTTTTAAGAAATATTGAATGAGCAATCAAATGCCATAAATAATTACTAAGGACTTTTCAGAGATCATCTCAAATATATACAACTCCAGCTGGAGGAACCACCCAAATTTCAGTTGGAGGAATGGGCAAACGTCTAACTTATAAGAGGCCCTTACGTAATTCTTAAATCAAAAGTAGCCTCAAGAGGATATGGTTCAAAGGTTCATGCAAAACCAAGAGCTATTCAACCAAAATATGGTATAAGCATTCTAAGATCTCAAAACAACAATGAGAATGTTTGCATCGTCAATTCAAAAGATTGAGTCACACTTAGTGAATGGGGAGAAAGGGATGCTTCCAGCCTAACCTCTCCCCAATCCAAAATTGCAATATGAAATAAGTGACCTAAGCTCTTCAAATCAGATGAAACAAGCTAAATCTATGACCACTCGTAGGAGTGAGAAGATTATTGACAAAACTATTCCAGCGAGGACTGAAAAACCTAAGGACCCGAAAGAAATTGAGAATGATAGACCTAACAATGATCCACATGGGTTAGAATCAGAACCTCAAAGTAAGTTGATTGCGCCATTCCTTCTATGGTTGACTGAACCAAAACCTCCTTTTAACTCTTAAGATATTCTAGAGGTGCTTAAGCAACTGAAGGTCAATATTCCTCTATTAGATGTCATTAAATAAATACCTTCATATGCTAAATTTTTGAAAGATCTACACACTACAAAAAGATGACAAAACATATAAAAGAATTTTTTTTCACAGAAAAAATGAGTGTCATTCTCAATCAAGATGTACTACAAAAATACAAAGATCTCGGTAGCCCAATCGTCACTAGTGTAATTGGTAACCGTCGGATTGAGCACTCACTTCTTGAGTTGGGGGCAAGTGTTAACTTGATCCCTTACTCAGTTTATGAACAATTGGTCTAGGAGAATTGAAACCCACTTGGACCACATTACAACTTGCCGATCGCTTGGTTCGTGCACCGAGAGGGATGATCGAGGATGTGTTGGTCAAAGCGGATAAATTATACTATCCAGTAGATTTTACTGTCCTAAATACTTAACCTATCATAGGTATGAGCACTCAAATACCTGTCATTCTTACTTAAAGTTAACTGGTGGAGGCCATAATTTGAGAAATTACCTTAAACTGATGTAGTGCCTCTATCGTCTAGCCTTAAAGCTCCAAAGCTTGACCTAAAACCTTTGCCCGCTGATCTTAAATATGTCTACTTAGGTTAACATGAGACATACCTAGTGGTGATTTCTTCCTACCTAAAGAAAGAATAAGAGAGTATGCTTATTTCTATTCTCATTGAGCATAAAGGAGACCTTGGATGGTCAATGACAGACCTCAAGGAATTGATCATTTGATTTATACTCACTGCATTCATCTTGAAAATAATGTTAAAATCTCCTAACAACCACAACATCGACTCAATCCAAATACGAAAGAAGTGGTTAAGGCCAAGATACTTAAGTTGTTGGATGTGGGTATAATATAGCCTATATCTGACAGTCAATAGGTGAGTCCAACTCAGGTGGTTCGTAAGAAGTCCAGAATCACCATCGTAGCCAATGACGTCAATGAACTCGTACCAACTAGAGTTACTACTGGTTGGAGAATATGCATTGACTACATAAAATTGAATACCGTCACAAGGAAGGATCACTTTTCTTTACCCTTTATCGATCAAATTTTAGAAAGGCTAGATGGTCACTCTTACTATTGCTTCCTTGATGACTATTCGGGCTATAACTAGATTGAGATAGCCCTTGAAGGTCAAGAAAAGATAATGTTCACATGTCCATTTGGCACCTTTGCTTATTAAAGGGTGCCATTCGAACTATGTAATGCCCTTGATACTTTTCAGCGATGCATGTTGAGTTCTTTTTCTGGCATGGTGGGTTAATATTTAGAGGTCTTCATGGACGACTTCTCTGTCTTTAGTCCATCCTTCAACAAGTGTTTGGAAACTCTTAAATGTCATTTAAAGCTATGCGAAGAAAAGAATTTGGTTCTGAATTAAGAGAAATGTTATTTCATGGTTCCCAAGGGAATTGTGCTTGGACACATAATTTTATCTAAATGAATTGAGGTAGACAAGATAAAAATTGATCTTATCTCTAACCTACCTCCACCCAAGAATATACATGACATGTGATCCTTCCTAGGACATGCCGGATTCTATAGACAATTCATAAAAGACTTTAGTCATCTTTCTCATCCTTTATGCAATATACTTTAAAAGGATGTACCATACGAGTAGACTGAACAATGCCAAGAAGTTTTGACTAAGCTCAAGGGGATGTTAACTAGCATACCTATCATGCAGCCACCTTATTGGAACATCCCTTTTGAGATTATGTGTAATGCATCTGACTATGATATTGGGGTGGTATTAGGCTAGAGAAAAGAAAAGAAGCCCTACATTATTCACAATACATGTAGAACTCTAAATTTTTCCCAAGTGAACTACTCTAATATGGAGAATGAACTCTTAGCCGTGGTATTCACTTTGGAAAAATTTAAGTCATACCTGATTGGATCCAAGATCATCATCTACACGGACCATGTGGCGCTAAAATATCTTCTTTCTAAGACAGATGCCAAGCCCCGCTTGATATGATGGATCCTCTTACTCTAAGAATTTAATATTAAAATACAAGACAAAAAAGGAGTAGAAAACGTAGTGGCCGACCACCTTTCTCGACTTGACCTACCTGATTCCCTTGAGCTGACATTGATAAATGATATGTTCCATGATGAATAATTGTTTAAACTCTCCTAAGTACCTTGGTTTGTTGACATTGCAAATTATCTTGCTATAGGTTTCACGCTAACATATTGGATTATGCAAGATAAGAAAAAGTTCTTCACCGAGGTACGTAAGTTTTTCTGGGATGATCCTTATTTGTTTAAATATTGTCCAGACCAAATTCTAAGGAGATATGTGCCAGACAATGAACATCAAAGTGTCATCTCCTTTTGTCATTCTGAGGCTTGTGGTGGTCACTTTTCTACTAAAAAGACTACGACTAAAATTCTGTGGCTTTTATTGGCCCATGATGTTCAGATATACTCATGAGTTTTGTAAAGCTTATGAGCATTATCAAAAATTGGAAGGATTTTTCCATCGAAATATGATGCCTCTGAACCCCATTCTTATCATTGAAGCATTTGATTGTTGGGCATTAATTTCATGGGACCATTCCCCCTACCCTTTAGGAATATTTACATTTTGTTAGTAGTAGACTATGTTACTAAGTGGGTTGATGTGATCCCATGCCAGAAGAATGATCATGAAACGATCATTCGATTCTTAAAAGAAAATATCATTTCTCTATTCGGAATGCCTCGAGCCATCATTAGTGATGGAGGTTCATACTTTTGTAATAGGCCATTTAAGAACTTAATGAAGAAATATGACATCTCTAATAAAGTGAGCATTCCATACCACCCGCAGACAAGCGGGCATGCAAAAATTTTCAACAGAGAAATTAAATAATTTCTATAAAAAATGGTTAACCCTGACTGTAAGGATTGGTTAATTCGCTTGACTGATGCCTTATGGGCTTAC
The DNA here is from genome assembly GCA_037074715.1 of Magnolia kwangsiensis. Lineage (NCBI taxonomy): Eukaryota > Viridiplantae > Streptophyta > Magnoliopsida > Magnoliales > Magnoliaceae > Magnolia > Magnolia kwangsiensis. Next base: position 79,912,776 of record CM073589.1, on the reverse strand, counting down.
CATACAGCTTTTAAGACCCCCATTGGAATGTCTACCTTTAGACTCGTCTATAGAAAAGTTTACCACTTACCTGGAGCTGGAACAAAAAGCCTACTGGGCTATCAAAAAATCTGAACTTCAATTTGAACAATGTTGGCTCGCTGTACAAACTTTAATTGAATGAACTCGAAGAAATTCAGAATGACGCTTATGAGAACTTGAGAATTTACAAGGACAGGATGCGGTATTCCATGACAGGAACATCCTTCGAGTCAAAAAATCCTTTTGTACAATTCTTGGTTATATCTTTTTCTGGATAAATTTTGATCTCGTTAAACCAGTCCCTTCATTATTATTAATGTTTATCATTATGGGGCCATTAAGATAAAGAATTTGACGAATGATAATGTTTTCAAAGTGAATGGACATCGTATTAAGCCATTTGTTGAGAAGTTTGATTCAGAGGACATGTCCATGCCTCTGACTAATCTTGTGTACCAGTGTAAGTACTAAATTGTATAAAGAACACCTTTATTTTTTGTTTAGACAAAATAGCTTATGAAGTAGACTTTCCAATGTGGATCAAGATGAAAAGTTCAAGACTCTACTGAAGTTCAAGGCAAGTAGTGGATCAAGATGAAAAGTTTAAGTTCTACTAAGTTCAAAATGACTGAGTTCAAGTTCTACTAAAGTTCTAGTAGAAGATCAAGCTCCATCTTCAACTTCAAGCTCTATTGAAGATTTAAGTAGAAGAACAAGTTCCATGAAGTTTAAAGCTACTTCAAAGTCCAGTCATATCAGGTATAACAAACTCTAGAAAGACCTTAGGCTTAGGTTCTTTCAAAACATAAAATTAAATGGGTTTTTTTGCTTATGTTAGGCAAAAGTTTGACTAGTCTAAGCTTGGGTTCGACTAGTCTAAGCTGTGGTTTAACTAGTCTAAGCATTTCTCGACTAGTCCAAGTTTAAACTCAAGAATATGCATTTTTCCGTTACTTCTTCGATTAGTCAAACAGACTGCTTGACCAGTCGAAGATGAGCCTTCGACTGTAAGTTCACCCTCCTTCGTATACTTGTTTTTTAATTACATGATTAGCTGCGTCTTGTAGTCAGATGAGTTCTTGACAAAAGAAGACCGATGACACAACTGGAGCTGAAGCAGGAAAAGCTACATTGAAGATGAATAACTGCTTCTACGACCTTAAACCATACAAATAGATGATCCTAACCTAAATAGGAATACCTACTTAGGTCATCTATTCTAAGCCAGTATCAAGTTCATATTTTATATCTTATAAACATGACTTTTACATATTCCAAGTTGTTGAATGATTTATTGGACAAACATAGAAAAATCTGTCCACTGTCGGTAGGACGAAGGTGCCATCGAATAGCACCTTCGGTACCACAGAAGATACCTTTGGTGTTACCGAAGGGGCTTAAAACAATCCACCAAGCATTCAATGTTAATTTGGTGTCACCGATTGGGTATTTTGGTGACACCGACTGCCACTGACGAACAATGTTCGGTGCCACCGAAGGGGATTATTTTCAGTCAGCAACTTAGGGAATTTAATTTGGTACTACTGATAGATAATTTCGTACTACCGAAGAAAGTTCGGTGGTACCGAAGGTCACTTCGGTAGCATCGTAAACTAGCCATTTTATAGCCATTTCCCATCCATTGGAAGCTTTTATCTATAAAAGCGGATTGTGGGAACTTGTAAAATAAGTGGATTAAGGCATCCTAGAGTCAATAGTGTATCCGAAGCTTATCCTACCCTCCTTAGACTCTATCCATACAAGTTCATGATCTCTTCATTGTGATTCATCACTTCCATGAGCATTCATAAGCTCCTATTGATGAAGAACATGAACTCGTGCCCTCTTTAGAGTATAAAGACTAAACCAATAGGAAAATCCTTTATTTTTGATACTCTAGAGCATCCATAGGTTGAATCCCTTAGGAAATTCACTCACTATCCTAAATAAGAGATTCAACCAACTCCCGTAACCTTGATCACCTTGATAGGTACATCAAATGCAAGGTTCTAGATCATGAAGCCAAAGTAATAGGAAAATCTAAGCTACCCGATCGAGGGAGCACTGGAAAGTTGATTTAAGCATGAAAACGCAAAGATCAAGCAACCCAAGAGAAGCTACAATAGAGGACTCATTTGACAAGTAAGTACCATAGTTAAGAGTTCACAGTTTAGTTTCTATCCTCATGTAGGGTTGAGGATAAGAGTTTTCCATTAACAAACTCGATTGGGTGTCTTATGTTGGACCTTGGCCGATGGGCCTAAACATGGGTGCCTTGTGTAGGACCTTAGCCAGTAGGCCTAAACGTGGGTTCTAGGTGTAGGACCTTTACTCTCGTGGAGATCATAAATTAGTATCCTTAATGTAGGACTAAAAAGGTTATTGGTGAACCTAATTTAAAACCATTAAGAGTGAAATTCGACACACTCGGGGGTGAGTGCGGTTGTCGGGAGTGGAGTAGGCAAGTAGCCGAACCACTATACATGCTTGTGTTTTGAATGTTTATTTTTACATTTGTTTAATCATGCTTATATATGCTTGAATGTTTAAATTCCTATACATGATTGAATGAATGTCATAGTTTGATAGAAAGCACAACTCACACACAAGCACACTATGATATAGGTTAGTTGCTTTACTTGGTATACTTTAAGCTGGCTATGTGATTGTACCCTCTAACTAGGCTTGGAAGCTGTTAGAGTCACATTGCCTCACTAAGTTTATAGGTAAATCAGTTAAGTTATGCAATAGAAGTTTTGAACTGGTACAATCAGTTGAAAAGTCCTATTCACTCCCCTCTAGGACTATAAGAATAGTTTCATACTTCTACATGTCACGCCCTAAACTTAGAAACCAGGCTCATAAAATTTTCAATCGTCGAATCCGGTGCTGACAGCCTTCATAGTACCCCATTCTCGACTCCCGACACTCATATACCATGTTTCGATCCTGAGATCTTACAAGGAGGATTTTTCAGCATGAATTTATTTCGTAACAAGCATAACCCATGAACAATAACCAGGACTCCATCATAAAATCCACTATGATAAAAACTGTAAGGTACAATGTGCATAAAGGAAATATAATGATGATAATAACAAAACTCCAGAAGCTCTGCGACATGCTCCTGCTCCTGCTCAGCTACGACTGCATCTAGGTGTCAACTGCATGCATTTATCGTGCATAAGCTTATATAAAACGTAGATGGTGGTGAAAGTGTGTGCACAATATAAGTGTGCTTAGGTTACAATATCAGAGTGATGCGGAATATGCTGATAAGTCCATGAATGCGATCAGCTGTACCAAGGCTATGCGATGTAAGACATGAATATTATTGGCCACACCAAGGCCATGTGATACAAGGCATGAATGCTATCGGCTATACCAAGGCCATACGATGCAAGACCTACATAGCTAATGTCATGTGTAAGATGCAGATCAAGCATACCAATCCACATATCAATCCAGCTCATCTCTAGAGCATCATATATCAATACAGTTCTCTCTGGATAATCACTGGGGTTTAATACACCATACACCACATTGTGGCCCTACACTGGTCATACAACCGTGCAAGCAGAAGAGACCTCACTATCTGCCTAGCTAATGGTCAGCCAATATCTATCCGACATGTCGATAGTGGACCCGTTTACGAGTTGGTCATACTCAGCCTAAAAATTCTCCCTCCCCTCGGGTGGGTAAGGCCACACCCCCTTCCAACTAACTACGACACAGTGGGAGATGTGGCCTTGTAGTATTTGGCCCTTGTGCGCTCATGCATCCACTCGGTTTAGGCATTGAAGCATCTTTCGCTACCGTTAGGTTTAGAGACTTTCACCCAGAGACATCCTTTGCGCCCCATGTAAAGAGAAGATTTCTGGTGTCCAATCCTGCCATCCACGATATGCTTGTAGAGGCTATGGCCCTGATGTCACTAGGGTGTACAACAATCATAATACACAATGCAAGATGTATGAGTCACGCAGTCCAATCATGCGTCAATCCTGCGCTAACCGTACACTCGTGTGGGACGACTCTGGCTATTAGGGAGTCCTATAAATAACCTGCCCTATGACATATACAATGGTTAACCACATCTCATAATAAACATAAAAATGATGCGTATGGGCATGCATTATGATGCTACGCTGTCATATACTCATAATCGGTATCGATAATCGGCCTATATACAAGGTGGGGTTCATAGATGAACAACTGATCTAAACCATATTATAAAGATCGACCCTCGACTGTAGATATACCAAATTTGATAACACGGATCCATCCATCTGCAGTAATGATGAACTCTCCTCATACCAAGGTTGGGCCTAGATGGCCTACCTATAAACCTAAGGATCCGGAAAGGGTTCCATCTCTATACTATTATATAGCCTGCTAGATGCCCTAAGGGGTCCAAATGAGTCTTAGATGGACTCTAAGATTAAAAAGAAATAGACCTATAAGCAACCAATGGGGCCCAACATCTTGGGTTAACCCAATACGAATAGATGGACCATGCAAACATCAATGGGGCCCAATGATTTGGGTTAACCTACTTAGAGAATGATGAGAATGGGCCTAACAAGGCCTAAGGAAAGGTCACGATGTGGACATATAACCATCATTGCCCATTAATGTGGACATTTGACTAATATTGCTCTCGAGGGGTGGACTACATAGAGCCTAACATATAGTGGGCGCATGGCCTCACACAAGGGCCTCATACACAATGTAAAGGGGCTAATGTACACCATGATGGGCCTTACTCATGGGTCACATATACATCACATTGGGCCTCACATATGGGCCTCATACACATTGGATTGGGCCTCACATATGGGACACATACATTAAATTGGACCTCAAACAAGGGCCACATATATATCAAGGGAGGCCTCATGATCCGGATGGTTTGGATATAACACATACATTGCATGGGTCCCACCATCCATATCTGGATGGTGAACAGCATGGATGAACACATGCATCATGATAGGGCCCACTGTCCAGATCATGGTGGGCCACGTTCAAAAAAATGGATGGAAGCTCAGAAAAAAACACATATATTATGGTTGGCCTCAACGTTTAGATGGACGGTGCTGATATACAATACATACATTAAGGTGGGTCCCACTCCAGAAAATAGATGGATGGTGTACTATGTGGCACATCAGCAAGGCAAGGGCCCATACAGTCCAAAACAGATGGGCAGCGTGGATGTAAGCCACTTACATCACGGTTGGCTCCAAATAGCACCGTCCAAATGGATAGTGTGGATACAAGATAAATACATCAAGGTGGGTCGCACCCCCACACGTACCACATGTGTGGGGTGTGCCTTTGTCCCAATAGATAGACGGAGTGTATAAAACACATACATCAAAGTGGGGTCCAACATATTGAGCAGATGGATGGACGGTGGAAATAGAATATATACACCAAGGTGGGTCCCATCCCCACACATGCCACATGTGTGGGGTGGACCCCACGTCCAAATAGATGGACAACTGGAGAAACATGTACATCATGGTGGCTCAAAGAACTTGCTGACGTCTCTGCAGCAGTTGTAGCTGTTGGCCGTCCAGTAAATGGACGACCTAGATACAAACACATACGTTAAGGTGGGTCCACACATGTGGGACCTACCAGCTTTGGTTGAAGCTGATAATTGTATTTTCACTTCATCCAGATGTCCTGGACGTCCAAAGGACAGATAGTCTGGATGGAAGGTGTCATTAAGGTGGGCCCACTTCTGGCCAGCGATGAATGGCATGGACACAACACACGCATTAGGTGGGTCCACATGTGTGGGCCATCCCTCTCCTATCAAATAGAGATAGGGGTCATCTCCCCATTCAGACGGTTTTACAAGGCTAGCCAACCATGTAAGCCTTCAATGTCCAGTAGCACAGTCCATTTGTTAAACTGGAATAAATGAAGTACACACATCAAAGTGGGGTTCATATGATGGCCCAATGAGCAAGAAAATCAAGCTACTAGATGTACTTTCTTCTCCATACAAGCTTATGCAACTGACTGACCACATAGGCCTAGAAATGGGCAGTAACATGGGCTGATTTGCTGGACAATGGACATCCCATTGTTGGACTGTTTGGGTATGGTACATACACCATTAGGTGGGCCATACCTATCATCAACACCATAAAAAAAGGAGAGAGAGAGAGAGAGAGAGAGAGAGAGAGAGAGAGAGAGAGAGAGAGAGAGAGAGAGAGAGAGAGAGAGAGAGAGAAACGATGAAGATGGGAGGAGTTCTGCCACTATGAGCTCCTCCATGTGCATGTCTACATTAGTATGGGCCATAGGGCACATCCAAAGGTTCAAGTAGGATCTCCACGATTGATTGGTGGGTCCTACATGATCCTAAGCAAGAAAATCAAGGAAACAATGGAAGATCTATCCTAAACATGGCACCCACCCCAAATCTTGGACTTCTACTACCACTAATGGCCTCCAATGCTTCAAGGGAGCAATGTTCAATGGTTGAGATGAAGTCTTGATGGTTAGATTGGGAGGGTTAGGGAGAGGAAGTTTCTGGATTTTTTTTGAAATTCATGGCTCTTGCTATAGAGAAATGAAGAAAAAAGAGGGAGGAAGAGAGAGATAAGAGGGAGAGAGAGATGATTGCTTTGTAAGGCAATCATAGCTAATGTAAGGCATGCACTAATATGGAAGAAAAAAAGTAATTATGGGCTAGGGACTAGGGTGGCTAGGGTAGGGTAGGTAGGTAGGTTAGGGTGATGATTGCTTGTTAGGGAATAATCATATCTGGGATAGGTGGGTCCCACAATCATGCAATTAATGGCCGGAATCATGTGCGACCCACATCTCATGATCTAGATGTCGGATTGGCGCACAAGATGCGGCGTTGGAACCACGACGATGGCGCGGTCGCAATGGCGCAAGTCTCGGGCTGAGTTGACTTAAGTTTACGGGATACGACTTAAGGTCATGCGCAGATGCAATCTACAGGTCGCGAGTTACTAGAATTCGATCGGGAGGACAACGGGATCCTAAGGAACGAAATGGATACTAGGACACGGGCATGACACTACAAGTGTAGTGTAAACTGCAATTTTAATTGGTATCAGAGCGGGTTTCTCCTGGAGGGAGATCCTAATGCAGGTACGAAGCATGGATAATGAGGAGATAAATGAACATCAAAATGATGAAGTAGAAGAAGAATAAGAAGAAAAGGAAAGTATATATGATGCCTACGATCAACTAAATATACATAGTATCAATATACTTAGAAAAGTATCAATATACTTAGAAACCTTGGAATTGCAGCAAACAAGAACAAATAACTGTAAAAAGAGCTAGAAGATACATCAGGAATTAATACCCAATTAATTAACAATCTTCAACAATACCATGTCGAAAATGACAAGCTCGAAAGAGCCTTAACATCTTTGAAATCTGAGGCACAAAAACCGACCAAACAAATTGAACAATTAGAATCAGAAAATGAAAGACTTAAAACAGAAAATCACAAATTGAGATTTGACATAGAAAATTCAAAACAATCTGTTGAACTTAATTACAAAATTTCCCCAAGCAATGAAAAACTTAAAAAACTTCATAGTATGGGAAGAAACCATAAAGATAAAAGAGGCTTGGGTGGTGAAACTTGCAATTCAAGCCCCGTTTCTGCATTACCTGTGATAAAGAAAACTATTACATCTGGTAACAACACAAAATACCCTCCAATCTATCACTCCTATGAAGATCTAAGACACTACAAGTTTGAGTGTCTTGCATCCGGCAAGTCTCACCTCACTTCCAGGCTAAACCATATAGGAAAATCTAATCCAGCCAGAAGATTAGTCCAAAAGACCAAAAACCCTTCAAAACAAACATCAACTGTAGGAAGAAAATTCCCTACTCCACCTAAAATGACTAAAAGGTTGGAGGAGCTGATAAAACAGGTGGACCAAATGAATCAGAAAACCAGGGAATTAATGAAACATGCAAATCTGGTTTAAATGTCTAAACAACCTAAAACACTCCAAAATGAAGATAAAGTGACATCTTCCAAGAAAATAGTCATCAAGTGGGTTGTAAAGAACAAGAACAAGTGCCTTGTAATTCACACTACACTTAAAGTAGACAACAATTCTAAGTGGTACCTTGCTAGTGGATGCTCCAGACATATGACAGGTGATCGAACCCATTTTTATGAGTATTTAGAATTTAATGGCGGGTCAGCCACTTTTGGCGATGGGAGCTTGGCTAAAATTGTTGGACGAGGGACTATAGTTGGGGCTGGCTTACCCAGAATTAAGGATGTTCTTTGCGTAGAAGGACTAAAACACAATCTCCTAAGCATTTCCCAAATCTTTGACAAAGAACAGTATATAACTTTCTCTAAAGATGAGTGCAAGATCTCAGATCATATAAGCAAACTTGTTATGAAAGGTCTTCACACAAGTGACAACTGCTATGTAATTGAAAGCAGTGGAGAAAGTATCTCATCCACAAAGTGCCACATGGCCCTAAATAATGAAACCAAGTTGTGGCATCAAAGACTTGGGCATGTCCACTATCGGAATTTGGCTAAGTTAAGCTCAAAACATTTGGTAAGAGGACTCCCAAAGATTAGAAAGAAAGAGATGATTGTGTGCGGTGATTTCCTTAAAGGCAAATAAATTAAAGTTGGACACAAAAAGACAACCAACTTAACAACTTCCAAACCGCTTGATCTATTGCACATGGATCTAGTGGGACCTACCAAAGTTGAGAGTCATGGGAAAAAGAGGTACTTTCTGGTAGTAGTAGATAATTATTCCAGATTCACTCGGGTTGCCTTTCTTCGGGAAAAATCCGATGCATTTGAAGAATTTCAGAAGTTGGCAAAAAGGATTCAAAATGAAAAATGGTATTGCATAAATAGAATCAAGAGTGATCATGACGGAGAGTTTGAGAATGATTGATTTGAGTCATACTGTGATAAGAATGGAATTCAACATGAATTCTCATCTTCGAAGAAACCTCAACAGAATGAAGTGGTGGAAAGAAAAAATTGGGTACTATAGGAAATGGGCTCTATAATGCTAAATAGTAAGAACATGGCTAAAAGTTTCCAGGCTGACGTCGTCAACACAGCCTACTACATAATTAAGTATATCTTAGAGCATGATTGAACAAGACTCCATACGAATTATGGAGTGGAAAGTAGCCTAGTGTAAAATATTTTTGAGGCTTTGGAAGTAAATGTTATATTCTTAAAGACAGAGAACATCTAGGTAAATTTGACTTTAAAAGCAATGAAGGCATATTCCTAGGATATTCTACAAATAGTCATGCATATAGAGTATACAATTTGAGGACACTGACCGTTCAAGAATCTGTCAATGTAGTTGTTGATGACTAACCACATGATGAAAATAGTCCTGAAATTGACTTAAAGGATGAAGTGGACTCATGCATAGTAGGTAAACCAAATAGTAAATCCACTTCACCCCTTGTACCTCAATCGTTGAACAATCTACCATTCATTAAGGATCATCCTATCAATCAAATTATTGGAGATCCTAATAATGGTGGGAAAACACGACACCAACTTGAGAGCATTGTTAGTCATCTGTGCTTCACCTAAAAAATAAAGGCTAAAAATGTTATAGAAGCTCTTCAAGATGAATTTTGGATTGTAACTATGTAAGAAGAGCTCCAACAATTTGATAGGAATGAGGTGTGGTAGCTAGTTGCCAAGACACATGATATAAATATCATTGGAATCAAATGGGTTTGCAAGAACAAATCTGATGAATCTTAGTGAGGAGTTTTTTGTTTGTGATAGCCCTTTAAAATCACAACTGTATCAGGTTTTAAGATGACCTTGAGAAAACCTTATTTATAGTAAAAGCTAATATCACGTGAATAGTAATTATTGGGAGTGGAGTAGGTGCGGCAGTTTGAGAACATTTGTTGTACACACCGAACCATTATAACTCTTGGTGTTGTGGTGGATGTTTATTTTTTACATTTGTGGAGAATGTTTATAATTTCATTTATGCAAAAGTAATGAATTTTTATAATAGATAACTTTTTTTACACTTGTTTGGTTTGAGATCTTAATTCTTACAAGTCCTACCAAAACTTGGTTTGGGTGTAGGTTGGCATACGAATTAGTTTGAATCAATTTTTCAATACTAGTATGATTGAGATTTTTGATTTATTTAATATTTCAACGCTTTTATTTTTATTTGGCATAGTCCTATTCACCCCCCTTGTAGGACTTCTTAAGCTTGCCTTTTCAACTATGATTGACCTCTTAGTTTGACGAAGGTGTAGTTAGGTTTATTGCTTTCATAGGATTTAAGATTAGGATAGTTTGATTTCACTTTGTTTAGTCTTCGTGCTAACCCATTTACATGTTAAGAATTTTAGAAAAGCTTCAATTCTCATTCTTCAGGTATTATCTTCCCATTTCTTTTTGTTGTCTTATGTGTATTACATGCTCATATCTTTTATATTGAGGACAATGTAGGTTTTAGGTTGGGGCGTGTGGATTAGGTAAACTAATAAGTGTTTTCTTAGTTTTGAGTAAAAATTGTGAAAATTTTTAAATTTTCAAGCTAAAAACATGTTTGGGAAATGATAGTTTGTATAATTAAGAATGCTTTAAATATGATGATAAGATAAGAGACTGAATTTAAAATTGTTGGAGTTTGATCAACTAAGTAAGACTATCGCTTAAGTTCTTTCATCTAATCAATTAAGAGGAAGTTTTAAATATCATGTTAATCTAAGTCATAAGCCACATTCAAATTGCTTTCTATGAATTATAATGGAATTTCTCATTGTTAGTATGCGTATCATAGATAGATATTGAGAATTAAGTCTAAAGAATTTTATCCACCTTAAAAAGATGAAAAGAACCAGTTAAAAAATAGAGAGATCGACGAAAAGGTCATGTATGATGAAAAGACTGGAACGGAATGAAAAGTATGAAAAGAATGAATAAATAAAAGGGATAGTCGATATAACATAAAAAATTGAAAAAAAAAAAAGAAAAATGTGATAAGTTTAGAATCAGTACTTGATTATTCAATAAAACTTGAGGTGATGAGCATGGCTAACATTATGAAATAGTTGTATGTTATGAAAAGTAAATAGAATTCACTAAGCACATTGGAAAATTTTGATATATGAATTTATGCTCTTAAATGATTGATAAAGAAGCTTTTTGATTGATTTCTCATGTGATTCGGTTATTAGTTTTAAAAATTGCACTCTTGCTTCTTTACATTGTACTCATTCGTACTTGATTGCACAAAATATTATTTTTCGAAAGTGATTTGAATATTGAAGATTGAAGATCACTTCACGCATGTTTTGCTCGGGACTAGAAAAATGATGGTTGGGGGGGGGGGGGGGGGGGGGGGGGGGGAAGGGGTTGTGTAACACCCTAAACTTTTCAATACCCACGTATTGAAAGTTCTCAAGTGTTACTATAAAATTTAAATTATTATGTACATGTGTACAATACCAATCTAGCTATCATAACCTTACATCTATTCTCCAACACGAATCTAACTGTTGGGAATAATTTTCATTTAGAAATCAAGCATCTAACTGTTGATTTTAAGATAGGATCATCATATACCTAAATATTCTTACTCTTCTATCATAACCAATCGCTCAGTCAAATATGCCTTTCTAGATAGAGACATTTAACCATCTACTTTGATTTTGGACCACCCGATCGTAGTAAACTAGTTGATCTCTACATCCGCTCGTACACACATCAAGTCAATATTCTGATATGTTCATCTTGCTCATCACCTATGAATATGCTTAACCCACCATCAAAACTATAATCTGATAAACTTATACATGTAAATAAGACACTCGAATCTAACGATACACGTGTCTTACCCCCTAATCACTCCAGAAACCCACCTCGTGTTCTTCGGTTTATAAAACTAGTCGTACATATACCTATACACATTGTTAGAGTACCAAGAATCAAGTTTTTTTTTTTTTTTTTTTTTAAATTTTAAGCATGTCATGTGACCATCTATTGTGTGGTTTGATATATGTATATTTTCTAATTAATTTGGTGAATAACTCTTTATTCATAATGATTTAGATATAAGTCATTTTGTAAGAATTATTTAAAAATATGCCTATAACCATGTAGAACTATTAGATTTTTCAAAACTCTCATGTCAATAATAACTACGAAAATGCCATTAACCTAGACCCATGAATTCTAGATCACATGGATCCCATGATTCATTTGATATGAACTTTTACACCATGCCTATGTATTATAAATTAACTGTACACGTCAAAATTTGCCCTTAAGATTATTGTAAAAGTGATCCAATTGACAAATCATCTCCTTAACCGTTGATTTGATGTCCATCTAGTGAAGAAACCTCTGAGTAGTCATAGTAGGATATTTTTCTTCATATGAATGACTTGTATTGCCCATAATATGGACCAAGTGAAAAATATGAAGACCCTACTTTGGTAGGCTTTTTCTTAGGTGTGAAGTTATCCTTTTAAGGCCTATTGACTCCTTATAAATTTGGATCTTCTGATTTAATCAATTCCTTCCATACATCGTAACTCAAATTTTGACCACACTTTGATCTCATATGATTACGAGATTATAAAAAATTTAGACCCCGATCTATGATCCTGCACCATTGAACGTTGAAGCCAGATCCTTTCTTTTGATGCAAAAGGTGATAATTTAGATTTAGGCCTTCTCCACCACCGATCAACCACCAAATTTTACCCAACTATTTACCTATCCTGGCTACACATTTCTTCTAAAATTGAGCCCTGATCATTAAATGTGGCCAGTTAATTGAGATCAAGTTTGTTTTAAAACTCGTTAGAAAAATTTTTAAAATTGGCTAATCTCAATTTTGGATCACCAAAAAAATCTTATACCCCAGCTCTATTTGACAACCCTAACACAATAGTCAAATTATATTTAAAGAAAGATTGTAAGAAAAGTAAAAATTATAGAAATCCAATCCAAGTGTGATGTGAAACACACCCCTCTCATACACCCTCTCCCTTTTAAAAAAGGAGCATGCGTTCCCCTCTCCACTCACATGCTCATCTCTTAAATGTCTAAGGGGAGAGAGAGAGAGAGAGAGAGAGAGAGAGAGAGAGAGAGAGAGAGAGAGAGAGAGAGAGAATGAAAAAGAAAAAGAAAGAAAGAGAGAGAAGCCTAGACGTTCATCATTTGCTTCATTCTTCAAACATCTGGTATCTCCCTCTTCCTCAAGCGATGTTATAATTCATTAAAAGCTTTCATACATGAATATTTGCCTAGGGTTTAGATCTAAGACTAAGGTGAGGGATTCCTTTAAGCTTATATTAACTTGAGTTGATATGAATTATTCTGTTCCCTCACATGCTTTTAATCATCCATGTAAATATTTAATTTACCCTCATCAATTATTTATACTTTAGGAATTATGGTTAAGATGTGATGTTAATTACGTATGATCTTTCTGAATTTATGTGACAGTTTTTCTTTTAAGCTTACCTTGATTTAAGTTGATATATTTTATTCCGCCTTTTATATGCCATGTTATCATGCTATTATGATTCTCTTCTTATAATTGTTTTATTTACCACCAATGATTATTTATCCTTAGAGAATGGTGGTTAAGGCCTGAGTTTATTTATACGTTTCTTTATTTACGTGGGGTGGTGGACATAAGCCTTGCACTTGCCTTTACCAATTTTATTGAGTTAGCCCTTGCTACTCTTCTCTTTGTTGAGTTGGCGATTGCCACTCTCCTCTTTATTGAGTTGGCCATTGCTACTCTCCTCTTTGTTGAGCTATTCATTTCCACTCTCCTCTTTGTTGAGTTAGCCATTACTACTCTCCTCCTTATTTTATTATCCTTGTGCTATCTATCTTTAAGGCTTGAGCATGGGTCTTGGTATCTCAAAACCTTCATGAGTCAGTTTATATTCTTTTTTATGCAAGTGATGTGTTAAAGATATCACAATTAGTGATTCAATTATTACATCATGGACATAATACACTCTGGGTAGAGACCCTCTTAGTCGACGTGTAATTCCATGGGTTTTTGGATAGTGGCGCACAAATCAATGTAAGTAATTCGCGATACATGTTCCATCACATTCGGGATTGGATGTCATAAATAGTCACTCCATGAACAAATCGTGCCAGGTAATTCATCCGACTCATGTGTTGTGCTGCCTCAAAGTGTTCATATAAATCCATGATAGCGTTAGACATGCCGACAAATATTTGTAGTTATAGGATGTGGGTCGAGTTGAGTTTTTCATGAATTACATTTCACATTGTGATGATCACAACGTATAATGAGCCGCATACACTTTGCTAGGCATGCATCTCATGTAGGTTATTTACACATGCTGATACCCCTCGTAGTAGTGGAGTACTAGATGTATCAGAACACTTACATTATTTTTATGAATCTCTTGAATTGTTATTAATATTAAAGGATAACCATCACTATGAGTAGGGCTTTGACCATCTCTAATTGTACAGATAATGCAGGTGATGTACAGATTGAAGATCTAGAGGACCTTCTCCTTATGGAAGATTATACTGAAAGAATAAAAAGATAGTTTTATGATTTAGTTTTATACTTCCGTTGCGAACTCGATAATGTAATAAGCTCCCATTAAGAGAGCATTTGATAATTTTTTGAATTCTTTACTCTAATGAAATAATAAATACAGTCGATTTTATTCTCGTGAATGGTTACCTTCATGAATGTAACTGGATGTGATCTAAATGAAAAAAATGATGCGATTTTTAAAGTATTCAATTCATTCAATTATTAACACCCGATTTTCTCAAGCATGAGTATAAACTCTGGCAGTGAAAATTCTAGATGTTACATGTTAAGTATGAAATATTGCATATTTCCTTGATTTATACCTTGGTTTTATAAATATGATAGTGCTTAATCGATCTAATTATGCATGTTTTCATGTGCGAGGTGATTTCGAGAGCTTGAGGTAAAACTGATGTTAAAATGAAGATTTATGCTCAAAAGATTACTAAACGAATGAAGATTTAGAGATTTGGAAGTCATTGATGAAGAGTTCACATGCCATAGATCCAAGGAAACCAAGTGAGAAAAGAAGAGAATCAAAGATTTGAAGTGAAGAAAAAGAAAAGGAATCCTAAAAATTGTCATAAAAAAATATATTCCTAAAAATTGTCCTAAAAAAATATATGTTGAAATTCTGAATATAAAAAATGAAAGTTCTGGAAGTCTATTTTGGAAAACCGTGTAGAGCGTGTAAATTTGAGGTAACTTTTAGATTTTTTTAACTTAGTGCAAAAGTCGGATTCTACAACTATAAATAGGACTCCCTAGGATGCTGTAAAGCACCTTCTAGGGTTTGGAAAGGTCTCGTGGAGCATACACAAGGGTGGAATACTCGCCAAAGAATTTTTCTTCTTTCCTAGTTTGTTTTTCATGCTTTGTTTAAGACATTTGACTTCAATCATGTGTATGGTTGGCTAAACCTTTTAGCTAGGGATAAGAGGTGAAGATTGTATCGTGTTTTGATGATTATCTTTCTTTAATTCTTGTTCTTATTGAACCTCATTGATTTCTAGTTTGATATTAAAGGAATATTTTCAATTTTCTATAATTTATTGTGAATCAAATTACAATAGATGTTGTGATAGCTTTGGATATCTTCTTTTCCTATTTTGAGATTGTGAGATTGGTAAATCCTGTTATTTACCATCATCTCCTGGGCATGGTACGGTGATGAAATTCCTTCCATTCATCACAATTCTCCTCCATTGAGATTTACATCAATGAAATGTTCATATTTGATTTAAATTGCTTTATCATCCAATTGGATAGGATAAGACTCTAATTCCAATTGTGTTCCTTGAATCAAGTAAGATAGTATCTTGATAGCTATAAGTGGATCCTTTGCACCCCAGTTCCTACCTTTAAATTCATAAGTTTTAATCAACATTATTTACCATTATTCTCAATTATTTAGATTTCAATTTAAATCTATTTCTAGTTCTAATTCTCATTATTTTCAGAATATATATAAGTTTAGTCCATGTGGATTTGACATCAGTCTTACTGAGTTATTACTACATCGCAACCCTACATTTATTGTTGTGAACAACTGATAGCCAGACTAGCGAGTTGCGACAGGGGCAGGGCAGGGTGTAACACCCCGTCCATTCTGTACCATTTCTTATGCATATATATGATGATTGAAGCCCTTAGCTAGACCTAGATTGGCTATTCATAGTACATACCCAACTAACTAGAACCCAAAAACCTTGAAACCTATCTCATATCGATCGCCCCGTCGTTGCGATCGTGGAGGTACTACCCGTGCGTCTGTACGATACTCTGTTAGTGAGATACGCCGCGAAGAATCATTGTTGTATCATGTGCGCGTGGTGTCATGTACTTCATTCCATACATGTGCACAACACATGCCATGCACACATGTACATGCCACACATGGGTGAGAGAATCTCTACCCATGTGTGTGATGTCACACACGCATACCTCCCATCTCTCATGTACACCTCAAGTCAACTCTCCTCTATGCCACACCTCATGTATGACATCATCACATCATGCCATCCCATGCTCCTTTAATCCACTATTAACTACAAATCATGAATTAATTGTCAAAATCTTAGTCTAAGATAACCAAGATCATATTTATTAAATCTAACCACATTTTAACAATTTCTCTACATATATCCTTTCATTCCCTAACATTTCACTATTTTCTACACATGGAGAGAGAGAGAGAGAGAGAGAGAGAGAGAGAGAGAGAGAGAGAGAGAGAGAGAGAGAGAGAGAGAGAGAGATGAGTGATCTTGGTGGGCCATCAACTCCATCAATCCCATCCTTTCCATCCATCTCAACCATTCCATCTAATCCATCAAGGTGAGCACACCCTCCCTCCACTCTTGTGGTTTGCTTTCTTTGTTGATTAATTGTAGTGATAATGTGATGATAATGATAATGATGATGTAATGGGACTCACTAACCATGGCCCCCACCATTGCATTTGGATGCAATCTGAACCCTTCACGGAACCATACCTATTTAGATGAAGGGAGCATACAAATATCGTTTTGATCAAAGACTTGTGGCCCACTTGGATGAAGATGAGGGACCGATAACTCACACATGTACACCCATGCACACACACGTGCACATAATAAAAATAAATAATTAAATAATTAAATAAACACACACGAGAGAGAGAGAGAGAGAGAGAGAGAGAGAGAGAGAGAGAGAGAGAGAGAGAGAGAGAGAGAGAGAGACGCTGCTGCCAGCGTCCAGCGGACGCTGCAGCCAGTAGCGTCCCAGCTGCATGAATACAAGGGAAGGGGTTGTGGATCCCCAACGGCCTCACCCATGATGTATGTATTCAATCCACGCTGTCCATTTAATTTTCCAACTCATTTTAGCCTTAGAGCTGAAAAATGAAGACAATCCAGATCTCTGGTAGGCCATACCATCGAAAAGACTTTTTTTTTTATATATATATAATAATAAATGGTTGGAGCCCACTGTGATGTTTCTATACACCGAAATATATCAATATTGGGCTCTTTAGACTTGTTACGAGCCCAAGAACTCAGTAGACAGAGTAGATCATCCTTCTGTGGACCCCACCTAGGAAAAACCATTGAAAAACAAAAAAAAAGAAAAAAAATATAGGTAGGGGCGTCCGCCCCTTTCTGCTGCTGACGTCCAGCGTTTGGACGCTGCAGCATCTGCTGCTCGGGTAGGCAGGGACCGTGGGTCCCATCCATAGGCCCCACCATGATGTATGTCGAACATTAGCACCGTGCATTTGATGGGTCCCCTCTTAACAATGGGGTACACCAAAAATCAGCCGTACACGGAACTCAAATGGCCCACACCAATAATAATAATAATAAATATATATACATATACACACACACACATAAAGCTGAATAAATCCATGGGTCTGATCATGAGTTATTTGTTATATCCAAGTTGTCCATCCATTTGACGAGTCATCTTAAGGCTTGAAAAAAAAATAATAATAAAAAATAAGATAGATCTAATATCAAGTGGGCCACACTATAAAAGCAGCAGGGATTGAACATCTACCATTGGAACCCTTTTTGGGTCGGAAGTTGTGGACCAATATGAAATTTATTTTTCCCCTTAATTCAGGTCTTTGTGACCTTATGAACAGATTGGATGGAAAAATAAACGTTAAGGTGGGCCCCATAAACTGTTTAACGGTGAAATCATTATCTTTACTACTGTTTGTGGTGAGGTCCAGATAATCTTTGGATATGATTCATTTTTGGATAATGCTATAAAATGATCTCTAAAATAAATAAATAAAAAAAATAAAAATAAAAATAGATGAACTGTGTATATATAATAAATATATCACTTTGGGACCCATGTAATTTAATCTCCTTGAACCTTTCGTACAACTCGGAACTCGAGTATATAGAATTACTTGCTGAGGTCCACCTGAAATTTGGATGCATCTGAAAATTGGCCTGACCCCTTAACCAAGTGGGACACACATAATGGATGGGCTGGATTTATAATCCAAGCCTTGGTGGGCTTAACAAATAATTATAAATGTTTTAATGGAGAGTAATCCCCTCACCTTTTGCATGTGGTATGGCCCCACACAAACCACATATTGACTTGATTTTAAATCCCAGGCCCACCATGGATTGGTGCATCTGACTGATGGTGTTAAGGGTCGACACGCGTCGCGATGGATCACACCAAAACTATAGTGGATTATAGGTCCGCCATTGAAAATTCCAATGGGCCACTATATTGTTATACTTGACATCTAACCGGTTAATAAGGATATGTAGACTTGGACTTAAGAAAAAAAAAAAAAATAATAAATAAATGGGGATAAGTAGGAGCTCGTTTTGATACCCATGTAGGGCCCACCAGACCACAGGACCCATTGTGATGTATAAGCTACATCCAAACCATCTGTATATTTTGGCGCCAAAGAAACAATGTTGCTGTAATGTCCGCCCTTAAAACCTCCTAAAATTTCACCATAATATGTATGTTAGGTCCACACCATCTATCAACTTTTGTAGACCTAATGAATGTGGCCCAACCACACCAATGGGACCCATCCCCTTGGATAAGCCCAAATTGCCCATAGTTGAAACCTTCGAGGGTCCACTTTGATGTTTAGGAGAGATCCAACCTGTCCATTTATGTTGCATAGATTGTAACCCTCCAACGTGGCCAACCTCCTTAGGGTCACTTTAATGTTTATTTGTCACCCAAAACTGAGTGGGCCCACCATGTGGGACCCATTATAAAGTTATTCGCCATCGAAGTTTGTTGTGTGCCCCACTATTATGTTTATATGCCATCCAAACCATACAAAAGTTATCCGCTATTAGATTAACTAAAAACAAGAAGATATCAATTGAGCTGAAATTCCCTTGCACACTTAAACCAATGAACTGGCGATTTGTGCGGCTCACTTACCTGTGCGACCTTGTTATCTTGTATGACCCATTCGCTTGTACAAAAATGGTGATTTTTAGCTTCTAATCTTATGTTTGTAAGATGTGTGAATGACCGCTTAATCCAGTGTAAGGGTGCGATATAAGTGTTTGACCCCTTAATCATGTGGACATGTGACATATGTAAGGTCACCTAATCATATGCAATTGTGAAGTATATGTAGTCATCTAATAGTATGATTGTGAAATGCACATAAGGTCAACCAACTACATGAAGTCAGGTGGCATTGGTGACCACCTAATGTTATGACCACGTGCTTATGGGCATAGCCATAGTCACCCAAACCATGAACAATCAGGTTGTACATGCAGATTTTCTTGGTCATGAGAATTATGGTAAGGTTGGATTATACAACTTGATAATGGAGTGGCCTTCAATTCAGTGTCATGCAACATAAATACAACCTTTATATTATGTTCATAGGTGACGTAGATGCGGGGACCACTAAACTATATCTGATGTGATGAAAACTAGTTTTTGGCCTCTTGATCATGTGACACTGAATTTGAGTCATTCTCCATATGAAGTATTGAGCGGTTACAGTTTAAGAGTTAGTGTAACTGGGAATAGTGGGTATGCTTGTGATTGTGCCTTGGTTGCTTTGAGATGTGGTCACTAGACCATGATACTAATTATATTTCCACTCAACCAAGTGAAATTATGGCATCAGCAACCTGACTATGTGGGAGCTTAATAAAGTGGTTGCCCATTGATGGATGAGTTATGATAAGTAACCATGTGACCTTAAATCATTTATTAATGGCAAGTAGAGTGACATTTGTGTGGCCACTCAACCATATGGACTTCTGATGATGAAGTGGCCATAAGACCATGTGGGCATGTGAGAATTGTGTGATTACTCAGACTCGTGAACTATGCTAATGGTGTAACCTTTTGGGTATGTGAATTTAGGATGTGTGTTAGATTGATTATGGATCCTACCTTGATGTAAGTATGACATATTTCACCATTTATCCATTAGGCTAGCTAATTCTAGAACATGATTTTAAAATGACCTAGATCCAAAGCCTAAATAAGTCAGCAGATATGAAATAGTGTTAATTGAACGTCTAACTTTCGAACACTTGTGAACCCATCTGCTTATAGTACCACTTGGAAGTAGGACCCACTACGTTGTATGAGACAAACCCATGTCATCCAACCATGACTAACCCTTATGTGTATATTATATACCAAGTCGTTCAACTTAGAGATCATTGTATCTTATGAGGCTTACTTATGCCTTCCAAACTATCGTAGAACTAATATGACAATTATTTGCAAATCCAACCTACTAACAACCCACTTGAAGGTAAAGTCCATTACATTATATGAATTTTGCCAGCACCATCCATCATGTGGCTCATTTACTATATGTTATATTTATGCTTTTCATCTCATAACCACTTGGTGCATGTACTTTGCGTCATCACCACTCATTAACCATAAGGACCAGTTAGGGTATAACCATGTGGACCCAATAAAAGAGAATCATGTCAGGCCAAAGCCGCTAATGGAATATCTATCTTGTGAAGGATATGTTGTAATTCTGAATACAATTAATGCTCGTGACTATGATAGCTATGGATGATATTAGTGATGCTAGTGATTAAGGTTATTGGACGTATGTTATTTAATATCGTGATTAATGTTGTTCCATTTCCTAGCATACTAAATTCATTTACTTGAACATGTTGTTATTGATCATACTCAAGCACTATGGAATGATGGTATGTGCAAGTGTACTTCAATACATTTGTTCATGTGTAAGTTATGTCCTCTTCAGTTTAGTCACATGAGTATGGATTTATATAGTTAATATAGGCACATAATGATTGTATGTCAATTTTGGCTTAAAGGTTAAGCAGACCCTAAACTCATAACATTATATGCATACCACATGCACTTGAACGTATGCCTTATCATTTTTAGCTTAAAGGTTAAGCAGACCCTAAGTCGAGTGCTGGATTCGAGGCATCACGTAAGTTGTCCGTCCTCAGATTTGGGGCGTGACATAGGGACCATCGGATAGGTTGCTAGGCGAGCAGGGCCAAGGTAGGGTGACCGGGCAAGGCAGGGACCTCTAGATAGGCAAGTAGGGGCAATCTGAGCAGGGTGACTGGGTAGGGCAATCTCCACCGAACATGTGAGCAAGGGCGGTTTGGGTAGGGTGACTAGGCAGGGCAGGGTCCACTAGGACCTCTAGATAGGAGAACACTGGCTGAGAGAGGGAGAGAGAGAGAGAGAGAGAGAGAGAGAGAGAGAGAGAGAGAGAGAGAGAGAGAGCTTGGGTGAGCACTGGCTGAGAGAGAGGAAGAGAGGAGAGAGCTTGGGCGAGGTGGGTTTGGGTTGAGAAAGGGGTAAGGGTTTAGGGTTTAAAATACCTTTATATCCCCCTTGATCGAGTCGAGTCGAATTAAGTTCAAGCTATATATCGAACTGAGTCGAGTCGAGCTTGGGCCTGCTCCAACTTGGCTCAAAAAATTTTTAAGCTAAAAAAATAGCTCGACTTAGATTGAACTCAGTTTCCAACCGATTCGAATTGAGCTTTTTCAAGCCAAGTCAAGCGAGTTAACTGAGCTAGCTTGGTTTATGTACATCTCTAATGGTATGACACACCTCATGGACAGGATAAATTTCACATCATAGTGGGCACTGTAATACCAAGGTGGAGCCCACCCATTTAGCGAGCTCCCTTTTTTCAAAAGAAGTATGAAATAACGTATCTCCCTCGTGAAATGTGTAAAGTAAAATATCTCTCCCAGGCACTCCCACCCTTTATTTTTTATGAAGCTCACCTTGATCTGCATGTGCGATCCACTCCAACCATTAGATATGTAATCTTACAGTAGGCTCACGGCAAAAAAAAAAAAGAAGCTAACTTGTTGACTCTAGATTCAAGTGGACCACAACCAGGGAAATAATTGAAAGTGCCCTGATTTGTCAATTAGTGTGACTTTGAGTCAGTCAGATTGCAGAGCCTCATAGGAAGATCAATTCAAAGTGTCTGCCTCAACCGGATCTGTGAAAGCTCACCACATGTAAATCTAAGCCTCACTTCCCATGTCCCAAAACACCAGGTACTTAAACCCTTAAAACAAGTTAGAACATCATAGGGTTTTTAAGTTAAGAAAAATTTATTTCAAAATCAGAAAATCTCTTAGTTTTCTTACTTTGTCGATTTTATCGATACACATCTCAATATGATTGACCTACGCTGTCGATGTCCTCGATGATAAATTAATTCCATCGAAATGAGGACAAAAGTGTCCAGCAACCGCATATATCTCTAGACGGATTTATCGATGTATCGATACAGCTACCGATATCATCAATATTTGAATCTCGAGTCCATCGAGGGTGACTCGATAGTATCGACAAGAAGATCTCTAGTGCCCCTGTTTTTACTTAAGAATATCATATGTGCATCGATATATCCAAGCCCTCCTCGATACCATCGAAGTTCAAATCTTGATGACATTGGAAGGCTCTCGATGATATCGATCATGGGCGCGAATATTTTCAGCAAAATATTTCAGGATAGTTTATCTATGATCGAGGGTCACTCAATAGAATCGATATTCAAATATCAATGATATTGGTACGGTCTCGATGACATCGAACAGGGACAAAAACTATCCAGCAATCTTAAATGAAAAATCCTTTGAATTTATCGATGCCTCGACACAACTATCGATATCATCAACATTCATATTTCGATGATATCAAAGGTCCCTCGATCATTCTTGTAAATCCGAAATATTTCAAAGCAAGTCTCTCTCATTTTCAAATGTCGAGGAATCAAACCTCACATCGATAAAATCAGAGTTCAAAATTTGATGACATCAATACGTGTTTCGATTCCATCGTCTAGCTGGAAATAGGTTTAAAAAATGTATGACATTTGAGTTTGTGTCATCGAGTGGACCGTCGATGCTATCGAGAGTATACACTTGATGATATCGATCCCGCTCGATGATATCGAACTCTGTCATAAATGTGACCGTTTTATATCCGTTGGACCCTTTTGCCTATATAAAGAGGACTTGTCTATTATTACTGGTAGAGAAAGAAGAGAGTGCTTTTGAGTGTTTTACCTTAGATCATATACCCAAAGCCATTTCTCTCATGGGAGTTCATCTTCCAATCCACCCTCATCATTATATCCAATGGAGTGGATTGGGGAATGAACTTCTGCATTCAAGGATCCTCCAGGTACTACCTAAATGACAAATCATTAAGCTAGGATGCTTTGAATACATAGATGATTAGAATCACTTTATCTCCTTTATAGGAAAATATTTGAGAATAGGATTCCATCATAACCTTGACCCAACCCGACGCCGTATATTGGTACATCATCTGTGTTGCGGATCAAGGAAGCAAAAGACTCTTCATCAACAAAGGAGGAGATCTTAACAACGTGCTGAATGAGACTCATCCACTTATCTTTAAGTAATTATAGTCTAGAGGATCCTTTGATCATTTCTTTGTAGGATTGGGTCTAAGGTGTTTCTCACTTTTACAAGTCCTCAAGGAGGCCTCCGGTGGGAGTGTACATAGTGGGTGCTTTATGTTGACTCTTGCTCGGTGGAGAGCATAAACAGTTAGGGTCTTGTGGAAGATCCTTGGCTAGTGTACCTAAAAGTGGGTGCGTTGTGTTGACCCTTACTCGTGAGAGCATAAACAGTGATGGTCCTTGTGTGGATCCTTGGTCAGTGTGCCTAAAATCGGGTGCTATATGTTGACCCTTGTTCAGGGAGCATAAACAGTCAGCCTAGGTGTAGGTTGTAAGGGTTGAAGGTGAACCTGATTTAAAACCTTAGGTTTGAGGTGAACCGCTGTGAAACCTCCTTAGTGAAATCCGATACACTTAAGGGTTGAGTGCAGTTACCAGGAGTGGAGTAGACAAGTAGTCGAACCATTATAAAATTGACTGTGTTTGAGATTGTTATTGTTTTGTTTGTGTGATTTACTTTAATATTTTCATATCTAAATATCTGAGATCACACCTCACACACATATACAGTCATATCCAACATAAACTAGTTTGCATATTATTCACTTCTTAAATAGTTTGTGATTGAATCCTCTACCGGGCTTAGAAGTCAGTAGAGTTATTTATGAGTAATCTTAATATGTGCTTGTTGTTAGGATTAGTGTAATGGGATTTTAAATAAAGCATAAAATTTAAAAAGTCCTATTCACCCCCTCAAGGACATATTGGCATATTCCTACTTCAACTTAAGAGGTCTTCACCGATATTTCAATTGGTATCAGAGTGGGTCTCTCTTTAAGGGCTTCACTACCTAGAGAGTGATCTTGATTGAAGTTGGAAATATGACCAAAGGAGAGGGCTCATTAGTCACTGGACCTCCAGTATTTGATGGCTCAAATTACGCATACTAGAAGGCTATGATGCACTACTTTTTGAGATCTTTGGATCATGATGTTTAGGATTTAGTTGAAAGTGGATATGTACCACCATCTGAACAAATTGTACTTGATAGTGGCACAACCATCACAAAAACCAAACCCAAAGAAAAGTGGACGACATTCGATAAAGAAAATAGATTGTTGAAGCGAAAGCTATGAACGCCATGTACTGTGCCATGTCCCAAGACATCTTTAATCAAATAAGTATGTGTGGGACATCCAAAGAAGCATAGGATCTATTTGAAACAACCTATGAAGGCACAAGCACTGTGAAGAGGTCCAAACTACAACTTCTAACTTCATAGTTTGAAAGTCTCAAAATGGAAAAGCATGAGACTTTTATGGAGTTTTTCACAAAATTAAATATCATCTGCAACTCCATAGGTGGATTAAGAGAAAAAGTTTAGGTACCAAAAATTTGTAGGAAAATTCTAAGATCCCTTGTGGAACGATTTAATCCCAAAGTAACAACAATTGAAGAATGTAGGAATATAGACGAAATGAAAGTAGAAGAACTGGTAGGTTCACTACAAACATTCGAACTACACTTCAAATAAACTCAAAAATCTAAAAATACTGTCCTCAAAATCTCAAAGAAAACAACAAATGAGGACATTGAGAGTGAAAAAGAAGATGAAGATGAGGAAGTGGATTTTTTGGCGCAATGATTTCGGAAGTTCTTTCAGAAGAATTGTGGCCGTCCCTCCAGAGGAAGAAAGGTAGACAACAAACCTTCTGCTGGAAAATTATGTAAAAAGACCAAAGACCCACAATGCCATGCCTGTCAAAAGTATGAACACCTATCTACTGAATGCCCAAATAGAAATACAAAGAGGAAAGCAATGGCCGCCACATGGGATGATACAGAGGAGTCAAACTAAGAATATAATGACTCAGAGAGTGATGGAGACCAAAAATCTTTGAAAATCCTTATGGTCTCCACTACTCTAATCATTCCCAGAGAATCTGAGAATGAAAAAGAACCACAAGCCACTGAATCATTTTCATCTGATAATGAGGAAACAGAGGAGGAAGAAGAAAAACAGGATAAACTAAAAGATGCTTACAATCAACTCTATATTCATAGCATCCACATCCTTAAAAGACTTGGAATGTCTGAAAACAAGGAATTCCTGAAAAAAGATTTGGACAAAACCTTGGAAATTAATACACATTTAATCAATGATTTACAACAATATCATTCAGACAATGATAAGTTAGAAAGAATCAATCTATCCCTAAAAATGGAATCATCAAAGCTTATGAAACAAGTTGAATTATTAAAAGATGAAAATGAGCAACTCAAGAATGAGAATCACACACTCCATTGTGACTTAGAGAAATCTAAAAAATTTGCTGAAATAAATTACGGAATCATCAAAGCTTATGAAACAAGTTGAATTATTAAAAGATGAAAATGAGCAACTCAAGAATGAGAATCACACACTCCATTGTGACTTAGAGAAATCTAAAAAAATTGTTGAAATAAATTACAAATTTTCCTAGAGTGGTGAAAAGCTAAAAAAGTTATTAGGGATGGGAAGATGAGGAAAATACAAAAGTGGCCTAGGGTATGATAAAACTAAGAAGAGAACTGAAAATGTAGCACCAACAACTGAAAAATCTACTGCTTCAGGTAGTAATATGAGAACTACTCTAGTTTGTCATTTATGTGGTGATATGGGTCATTATAAGTTTGAATGCTTGACTCCTAGAAGGACTTCACATAACTCCAGTCAAAATTATATTGGCAAATTCAAACCAGCCAGAGAAATACAGAATGTCAAAAGTCCATCTACTAGAAACACTCATCCATCACCACCTAAAATAAAAGACAAAATAAAGGAATCATTGGATCAAGTGGGTGAGATAAACATAAAAACTAAATCTACCACAGTAAAGAATTCTGTCTCAAAATGGATAGTAAAAGAAAAACTGAACTCTATAGCCTGAAATGTCAAGCATAGAAAGACAAGTCCAGGTCATGCATCTAGATCTGGATATTTGCTGAAATGATGCAAATTTTGCTAAGCTTCAAATGATACATCTGAGGTTCCTCACCTCAATCTTTTGTATATAAAATGTTTATAATTTTAATGTGTATAGTTATTGTACATAATTTTGCTGAGTATACTATTGATTCATAGAAATACTAAAAGTATACTTGAAGGGTCGTTTGAATGCTGAAAATGAAAAATCATTCATCTTCGATATGACCGTTGATATGTCATTCTCGATTAATCGATCAAGGGTCGATGTCATCGACGCCTCCTTAGAATAAGAAAAGTCATGTGATCGAGAATGATATCGAAGACAGGATCGATGAAATAGATTAGGGTCTCTCGATATCATCGAGATGAGGATCGATGATATTGATAGATGTTGCCCGATATAAGGCGGTAGAGTGCAAAAAAGGAATTTTTTCCAGGGTTTTCCTTTCCTCTTCCCTGCTAGCTCCTCTCCACCGGATCGTTTGGACCTTTTTAAGATAGCCCCAACCATTCCACAAATCCGGTAATACCTTCTAAACATAAAGAGTTATTTTTTTGGTATTTCCATTTCTATTGGGTTTTGTCCTATTTCCCAAATCCTTTTTTTGTCCACATGCGAAAAGATAAAAGGAAAAGTATCCAGTCCAGGCGAGTCTTCGAGATCCGCTCGACAAAAAGTCCTTGCTCCAAAAGAAAGAGTAAGGACCCCGGAACGTGGGACCCCCACAAGCCAATGCAGAAGACATAGTGGGTCCCAGTTGAGGCGCGGGCACCTCCACTAGTGCAAGTTAATTTGGTCTTGGCGAAGTTCACCGGGAGAAAGGTTATTCTCAAGAGAAAAGTCGACAGAAGTTGTCTGATTCCATATAATCTAGAACCACTATTTTTTGCCATAGATTGGTTACCAGTTCTCGACTTTGGGGGATTGTATCAACTTGAACGGACCTATAATTTCTTTACCGTTTGTCATTCTCCGATATCTGAACTACCATCCATCACTGTAACCGTCGATGGTGATGATGCGCTGATCACTCCGAAGTCTGTCGCAGAGATATTCAATCTTGCCTTATCTCCTGAAGGACTCCCAAATATGGACATGGAAAATATTGAGGTTTGGTCCAAGGTCACCAAATTCCTCTGTCATGGTATTGACATCCAGTGGCACCAGGGAAATGCCCTAAAAGTCAGATTCATGAAACCACGCTATCGGGTCTTGCATGATATCCTTGCTTCAAACATATACTCTAGGGGTTCCAACAGGGAAGATCTCACGGGCTTCATGACTATGATAATTTATTCAATCGCCTCTGGGATCAAGATTTGTCTGCCTACCCTCATCGTGCATCAGTTGATTTATGCTTTTCATATGGCTTGGGATATTCACTTACCATATCCTTGGATCATTCATACAATTTGCGATGCCATAGCCTTTCCAACTACAAGTGATCTTGTACTTCCTCTCTAAACCTTCAACAAAAGTAAAATTCGAAGGATGGATTTGAAGTTTCATAAATATCCTGAGGATCCACCTGAGGAAGGCATTCAAGTCGAGAGGGAAAGTGGGGTAAGTGACACTCCCATGGAAGGGACTGAGACGGCTAGAGAAGAAGCTTCTGAACCTCATCAAGCACCATCGACATTGGCTCTTGGGCATGCTAAACGATTTAAGTTCCACTAGGATCGGATTGGAGCAATTCAGAGGGATGTCCACTCGGTACATGAGAGGCTTACTGTCTTGGAATGGCTGGTTTAAGGAGTGCAGTAAACAGTACAACAATTGGTTGAGATAATTACCTACCGTCGAGACGATACGACGCCATCTACCTCTACTCCTCCGCCGTAGTACGGGACTCTGAACGCTATCACATTCACCCACACTTATCTTTGCGTATGAGTATAAGTATCTTTTTCATGCTCTACGCTCTCATGAGTGAGTGTGATAGCCCCTTAACCATTTGACAAAATTTTTTTGTTGTATGTTGTATATGCCCCGTGTGGGTTTGCTACTGCTGGTTACTTCTAGGTGCCCATGAATGGGCTAGGTAGTTTTGTTGGGATGACTGTTCATCTACTGCCAAACTTGGGTAGTATATACATGTTTTTGGATATTATTGAATGTGGTTGGATATAATTCTCATTTTTACTGCTATAATTATGTTTTATGATCCCTTGGTTTATCAAGTTTTTGATATGGAGTGCATGTGATTTTCACGATTATTTTATCTGAGTTTTTCATTGCTTTATTGAATCTGATATGCATTTATACTTTCTGAAAATGATGTATGCTTAAACTGATTTAGCCATTACACATCTATACATGTATGTTTACTGAATGATGTTCTCCCACATGTCTTTAAACTTCAGTTAATATCAATTGTCATATTTATCTTTGTCAATGACTGATAAAAAGGGGGAGAACGACTCAAACACCCCGTCAAGAAATATATATCTGCTTGAGTATGGTGTTATAAGTGTTAGGGGGAGTAGTTGCACCAAGCAAGGGGGAGTTTGCAGTCAGGGGGAGCAGCTTCTTAATATGTTGTGTATATGACATTGTTAGCATTGTGCAATTGTGTAAAGAACACGTACACATAATTTAGAATGTCAGTATAGAGGCTGGTCTAGGGTGTTTTGGTATTTTTTCACATAATTGACAAAGGGGGATATTAAAAGTACCTTGGTTTGTCAATTGGCATGAGTGTTGAGTCAGTCAGACTGCAGAGCCTCATAGGAAGATCAATTCAAAGCATCTGCGTCAACCGGATGTGTGAAAGCTTACCACAGGTAAATCTAGGCCTCACATCTCATGTCCCAAAACACCAGGAACTTAAACCCTTAAAATAAGTTAGAAAATCATAGGGTTTTTAAATTAAGAAAACTTATTTTTCAAAATCAGAAAATCTTTAAGTTTTCTTACTATGTCGATTTTATCGATACACATCTCGATATGATCGACTTCTACTATCGATGTCCTCGATGACAAATTAATTCCATAGAAATGAGGACAAAAGTGTCTAGCAACCACATAATCTCTGGACGAATTTATCGATGTATCGATACAGCTATCGATATCATCGATATTTGAATCTCGAGTCCATCGAGGGTGACTCGATAGTATCGACAGGCAGATCTTCGGTGCTCCTGTTTTTACTTAAGAATATCATATGTGCATCGATATATCGAAGCCCTCCTCGATATCATCGAAGTTCAAATCTCGATGACATCGGAAGGCTCTCAATGATATTGGTCATGGGCGCGAAGATTTCCAGTAAAATATTTCAGGATAGTTTATTTATGATTGAGGGTCACTCGATAGAATCGATATTCAAATATTAATGATATTGGTACAGTCTCGATGACATCGAACAGGAACAAACTGTCCAGAAAGCTTAAATGAAAATCCTTTGGATTTATCGATGCCTCGACATAGCTATCGATATTCAAATTTTGATGATATTGAAGGTCCCTCGATCATTCTTGTAAACCTGAAATATTTTAAAGCAAGTCTCTCTCATTTTCAAATGTCGAGGAATCGAACCTCACATCGATGAAATCAGAGTTCAAAATCTGATGACATCGACACGTGTTTCGATTCCATCGACCAGCTGGCAATAAGTTTAAAAAATGTTTGATATTTGAGTTTGTGTCATTGAGCGGATTGTCGATGCTATCGAGAGTATACGCTCGATGAGATTAATCTCGCTTGATGATATCGAACTCTATCATAAATGTGATCATTTTATATCCGTTGGAACCTTTTGCCTATATAAAGAGGACTTATCTATTATTGCTCGTAGAGAAAGAAGAGAGTGTTTTTGAGTGTTTTACCTTAGATCATATACCCAAAGCCCTTTCTCTCATGGGAGTTCATCATCCAATTCACCCTCATTATTGATATTCAATAGAGTGGATTGGGGAATGAACTTCCGCATTCAAGGATCCTCCAGCTATTACTTTAATGGCAAATCATTAAGCTGGGATGCCTTAAATGCATAGATGATTGGAATCACTCTATCTCCTTTATAGAAAAATATTTGAGAGTAGGATTCTATCATAACCTTGACCCAACCCAATACCGTATATTGGTACATAATCTGTGTTGTGGATCAAGGAAGTAGAAGGCTTTTCATCAACAAAGGAGGAGATCTTCAACAACGTGCTGAATGAGACTCATCCACTTATCTGTAAGTAACTAGAGTCCAGATGACCCTTTGATCATTTCTTTGTAGGATTAGGTCTAAAGTGTTTCTCACCCTTACAAGTCCTCAAGGAGGCCTCCAGCAGGAGTGTACATAGTGGGCGCATTATGTTAACCCTTGCTCTGTGGAGTGCATAAACAGTTAGGATCTTTTGGAAATCCTTGACTGGTATGATCCCAAAAAGTAGGCAAATCCATACCTCAGGTGGATCATATAGTAGGTGTAAGTGCTAAAATGATAAAGCACACTTTAGTTGTCAAATTTCGTTTAGTCAAAACAACTTGATGTCACGCCCCAGACTTGGTGACCAGACTCGCAAGGAACCTAATAGCCGGTTCTGGCCGCAACAACTTCCATAGTACCCCATTCTCGGTTCCTGGGGCAGGTTTCGATCCTGGGATCTTACAAGGAGGATTTCCATAACAGCATAACCATTTCTAATACGAGCATACCCAAGATCACAACAAGTAAATCTCGTAAATAACAAAAGGACACATCATAAAAATCCACTATAAATTTGAACTTTTACAAGTACATAGCATAATGAAAATACATTTGATAGCAAGAGGAGGAAGAAGATCTATAACACTGGGGGTCTTCGGCTTAACTCTCATGTAAGCCCTTCCGCTACGATGCTGACCTAGGATCACCTGCACGCATCGATCGTGCATAAGCTTATAAAAAGCTTAGAGGGTGGTAAAAGTGTGTGACAATGGTGTACAGAAGAATAATAGGAGTTACAGGAAGGGAAACATGATCAATGATAATATCGCTAGCCTTACCGAGGCTTATCATGAATACAATGCAATGAGTACTGGGTGCCGTACCAAGTCAATGCATAAAGGGGCTTAAGTAGCCGATGCAAATGCGATGCGAAGTGATGTCAGTGCTCATATCCAATCCACATATCAAGTACATTTCCAATCATAAGGAAATCACCGGGGTCTAATACACTGTTAGATGACTATCGCTCTCTAGACTCGCACAATCAAATGAGCGTAAAAGACCTCACTACCTGCCTTTGTATAGCCAATCACCAATAGGGCTCGACGGTAGCAGACCCATTTACGAGTTGGTCAGACTCAGCTTAGCAATGCCTTCTTACACTAGGTGGGTAAGGCCACATCCCTACCCAATTGACTACATGACAGTGGGAGTCACGGCCTAACGGTATAAGGCCCTCATACGCTCTTAATTTCTACTTAGTCACTGTGTTGGGGCAGATCCTTGGTACCATGAAAGTTTTAAAAATTTCACCCATGGGCATCCTATGCACCCTGTATGCTCAAGTAACATTTTCGGTGTCCACACATACGACCATCCATGAATGTCCCTATGGAGGAAAGGCCCTAATGAAGCAAGGGCAGTATCATTATGAAATGTGATGCCAATGCATGAGTTACACACATAGATCGTGTACTAGCTTCAAGCATTCAATGTGCATAAGGAGAGAAACTTCATCCCTTTATCATGTCAACCCAATGACCACACAATGCAATCTATTCACGTAGATAATGCATATGGGTCATAATGGTATAAGTGCGCTACTCGACAATGATGACGGGAATCATACTCCTCCTTCCTAAGGAGAGATAAGGTCTAGATACATAGACATGTACTCTAAAGAAAATCTCTCTACTGGGGGCCCAATACTTTGGGGTAGCCCACAAGCTAAGGGTGTCATAAGGACCCAAGGAAGAAGCGATCCTAATCAAGGGTCAAAGGCGGGCCTTCAACCACCTATAGGAACCCTATGGGTCTACCTTAGGACCACCAAGGAAGACATTCAACCTCAACTGAGTCCCAAAAGGTAGCCCACTACCTACACGTATATAAAGCAAAGCCAAAGGCCTAAGCAATCCATGGCCTGATGGGCCATACACCAAGCCCAATACTTAGGCAGCATAGTGGAACCTTAAGCAAGACTTGGGCCCAAACATAAAGATCATGAGTCCACTCATTGTGGTGGGCCTAATGGGCAGCCCATTATTCCAAATATGGGTGATCCTTATATTTAAAATAAGTTGGGCCTCATATCTCGGCCTAAGTATGGGTTTATTTTAATGGGCAATAAAGGGCTGAACTACTTGAGTGTTTTGGCCCATAAAACCCATCACAATAGTGTATTAAATATAGGTCCAAAGATCAGGGGCCTATCAAGAAAGTTTTAAGACTGGGCCTAGGAAAACCCAACAAATAACTATGAAAACTACTCTAATAAGAACCTAATTGGAAGGAGCCTTAAATATGCACTAATTAAGCCCAAAATTAAATTAAAAATGGGGCAAGATATGTGTAATAATGTCCCCAAATTTGGTGGGCCATGCTGCCCCAAAACACACATTTGTGGGTAGTAACCTTAGGCCAAATGCTGAAATTCCAACCCACCCGCGATCTGGGCTTGCTAGAAATTCAATAAAAGTTTATTTATACAATTATTTTAAATCTCTAATGGCCCGTGCAGGTCACAAAGGATCCCACTAGATGAAGGAGTGATTAAAATACATAAATTAGGTGGGCCATGCAGTTAGACTGGACGTCCAGCATTAGCCTAATGGGTTGGGCGTCCCAAGGGTAGATAGTCCTATGGGCCTGGGTAATTGGCCCAAAACTCACCTCAATGTGTCCCAATTGGATGCTACTGAAAGAGGGAATGATCACACCCCCTATGAACCCCACTTGGATGAATGGTGGGACACAAAATACATTAAGGTGGGCCCACAAGATGGCCTAAATGGCCAACCAAGGCTGGATGCCCCAGCCTAGGCGTCCCAGCCTAGTGGGCTACTCCATGCTGCACCACGGATGGTACAGGGGCCCGATGGTAGTAAAAATTTTCAAGGTGGTCCTTCCATGGGTGGGCCACACCTTCACAAAATTTCATAATTTTTGGATGATTAAAAATATTTTATTTTAATTTAGAAATATAGCCTATCCAGAAATTCTGCTGGGTAAAATGTTGCTGTCCATACAATGTTTAACCAATAAGATGGGCCCAAACTTCATCTAGGAGGGGAGGGATGGGTGATTAGTATTTTTTCCTTAAATATAATAAGGTAGGGTCCATAAAAGTGACCCTCCACTCAAAAAATCCAGCTGAAATTTGTGTTTTCCCCTCCATTCATTGGGCTGGATGGTCCAGCAAGGTGGACCACCCACCCCTATTGGCCTCCTTTTTTAAGTTTTTTTTTTTTGCATGGTCCATCTGAGGTGTGATCCATCACACTTTAAGGTGGGCTCCACTC
The DNA here is from genome assembly GCA_037074715.1 of Magnolia kwangsiensis. NCBI lineage: Eukaryota > Viridiplantae > Streptophyta > Magnoliopsida > Magnoliales > Magnoliaceae > Magnolia > Magnolia kwangsiensis. Next base: position 79,878,316 of record CM073589.1, on the reverse strand, counting down.
CTTCATATTACACCTCACAACATCAACAAGAATAGTGGAAAACATAGTCCAAATCCATGTCAAGCATTAACTATAATAGTCCATGCAACAGTCTAGATTTTTGGACAACTATGTATGGCTGGACATATCAGCCTATATATATATATATATATATATATATATATATATATATATATATATAGAGTAAATAAAAGGATATGTGGCCTTCCTTAGTGGGCCCCACAGATGTCCAGATCAAGGACTTAGGTTAGGGCACTTGCATGTATCAAAATATGGTGCCAAAAATCATAAAATGGAGGCTAGGGGCGTCCCACCCTTGCTGGATTTTTGGGACATCTTAGGCCCACCAAGTGGGCCACACACATCACCATCCATATATAAAGGAAAATAGAAGAAGAAAAATGATCCGGCCATGGAGATAGGGCCCTGCCACTAATGGGCCCTCCGAAGAACAATCAAACACATGGATCTACATTGATTTACACTTACAATCACAAAAAAAATTACATGCATGATCTATATCTACAATAGATGGTTGGGATGCCATCCCAACATGATCTTTAAGGTCTAGATGACCTTGAGATGGAGTGGATCATGAAATACATCATAATGGGGTCCATGGAGAATGATCCCATCATGGAACATGACATGCATGTAGGATGGGCCAAAGGGCCACATCCATGGGATCAAATAGGATCCCTGCCATAGATTGGTGGGTCCCTATGATCCATTTATGAAGAAATAATAAGATTAAAGAATATAAAGAAAATTAACAAAAAGAATAGTCACCCACTTGTAATCCAACTCTCAAACTTCTACACTATGAAGATCTCGGAGCAATGAGAAGATTTTGATGGTTAAGATGTATTTTTAGTGGTGGCATTTGAAGGGTTTTTGGGTTTAGAAGGCTGGAGAATTTGGGAAGAAAGGGACGTTAGGGAGGAAGGTTGCTAGATATGGAGGGAAAAATGAGGAGGAAGAGATAAGGAGAGAGAGAGAGAGAGAGAGAGAGAGAGAGAGAGAGAGAGAGAGAGAGAGATCATGATTACTTTGTAAGAAAGGCAGTCATTGCTTATGAGAGGAGTTTACAATGTTGCAGGCTAGGATAAGTTTCTTGGTGGTGTGTGAGATAGGCAGTGTTAGCTAAGAAGCTTTTGTATGGTGTGGGTAGTGTACCTTGGAACTTGTGCCAAGGGTGGTGGTCCACATGCATTCCACCAAAGTGGACCACATGATTAAGAGTCATACAATGAAATGTATAAAACTTTCGATCTATATGTCGGATGGATGCACAAGACACGTTGTCGAAACCATGACGACGATGAGAACAAGATGGTATAGGTCTTGGGTCGATCCGAGTCTGGTCAATGTGATCGAATTTAAGGATGACTACAAATACTATCCAAGGGTCATGGGTCATCGGGATTCGACCGGTAAGACTGCGGGACCAAGAGAAATGAAATGCATACCTACACACACACATGCACACACACAAGAACTCGGGTCGGGTCTTATACTTGACAAGAAATCTTCAAAATTGGTCCATAATCAAGAAAAGATCAAGCTCAAGACTGGTACATTCTCAAGAGAAAATTAAGCTAAAGATCAACTGATGTTCAAGAATAAATCAAACTCAAAAGTCAAGATGAAGTCCCCAATCAAGTTCAAGATAAAAAAGTTCAAATATTTCATATATCTTAGGTAGTATAAAATCCTAGAAAGACCTTAGGATTGGGTACTTTCAAAATCTTTCAAAATTGGGTTTTTATACTTGTGTTTGCTTGGAATTTGACTAGCTTAAGATTTGGTTCGACTAATCTATGTTTTCTCAGTCGGTCCATGTTCAAGTCGAAGTAAAACTAATTTTTGGTTGCAAATTCAACTCGTCAATTTTTTTGTACGATTAGTTGAAGCTTGACCTTCGACCAGCTCGAGAAAATTTGGCTCTAAGTCTAGCAAGTACAATATTTTAGATTTTCGAAACTTCGACCAGTCGAAGACCGAATTCGACTAGTTGAACAGAGCTCTTTGACTAGTCGAACTGGTCCTCCGGCTAGTCGAAGTTTGGATAGATCTTATCCTACGCGATCTAAAATCTATTGAACTGAATCCGGTCTGCTTGGGCTAGTTGAAGATTCAAATTCTTTGCTTAAAAATTGAGTTCCTCTCTCAATCCGAAATATCCATTAGTATGATCAAAATCCTTCTACAAGAGAGAGAGAGAGAGAGAGAGAGAGAGAGAGAGAGAGAGAGAGAGAGAGAGAGAGAGAGAGAGAGAGAGAGAGAGAGAGAGAGATAAGCTCAAGTTATTAGTAAGCTATTTGAACGATATTTGTAAATTTTATTTATAGCTTTTATTTGATTCCTTTAATCTCAGATATTTCCATTCTAATTTTAAAGAGAGTAAACTATACTCTTCTTTTAAGATTTAAGATAATTAACTCAAGTAACCATTGGTTTGAACTTAATTAAAATCAATAGAACCCTGGATCCTTTTCTATCTGATTGAACATTGAATAATTAATATTTAAGAAAATTATTGTTTGGCTACAACTTTTGATACATCTTCTACGATGAAGATTACCTTCTTATTCTTTATTTGGTTTTTCTGAGATAGTTAGAAAATCTCAGTGAAGGGTTTGATTGTGATATCCTGGTAAAATCACAAGAATTGTATCAGGTTTTAAGGTAACCATAGGAAATCCTTTTTCTTAGTGAAAGCCAAAATTACATGGAGAGTAATTTTGAGAGTGGAGTAGGTGTGACTATTTTAGAAGAATTGTTGACACACCGAACCACTATAAGTCTTTGTTATGTGTTGAATGCCTTTACTTTTTATGTGGTGAATGGTTGTAATTTATTTTTAGTTAAATTAGTGAATGTTTTAATATTTACTTTTATTTACTCTTGTAAAGTTTGAGGTTTTAATTTTAAAGAAATTTGTGAAATAAGGTTGTCCTGCATAAAACTTTAGGTTAAGGTTGTCCTACGAATTATTTGGAATCAACGTTTCAATACTTAAGCAATTGAGATCTCTGATTTATTTACATATTCAACACTCATTTTGATTATTTGGTATAGTCCTATTCAACCCCTGAGACATCTTAAGTTCTCATTTTCAAGTGGCATTAGAGCAAGTTGCTCTATTTGTTTTTTAGATTAACCTCTTTGAGTTAGATCTGGAGCTTTATTATGTCAAATTTTGATAGTTTGTCTATTACCAGTCCACCTCCTTTTGATGGCTCTAATTATTCATATTGGAAAGCCAGGATGAGGATCTTCCTCAAATCCTTAGATGAAAGTGTGTGACAAGCCACTGTAACTAAATGGATCCCTCCTATGATGGAACCATATCAATGAAAAAAACTGCATTTTCTTTTTAGACTACAGTTTAAAAGAATGAAAGTAGTGCAAATGCAAAGGCTTTAAATGCAATTACTTGTGCTCTATTGCCTGATGAATTCAAAAGAATTATTTCATGCGATACGGCTAAGCAAGCAGGGGACATTCTTGAAATAACACATGAAGGAACCACTATTGTCAAGAAATCAAAAATTCAAATCTCATAACCAAATTTGAGGTGATTCGTATGGAAGAAAATGAGTCTTTTATGCACTTTTATATGAAACTAAATGACATAGTAAATTCCATGTGGGGTCTTGGAGATGGAATCCCTGAAAGCAAAGTTTGCACAAAAATACTGCGATCACTACCTGATAAGTTCAATTCAAAGGTTACTGCTATACAGGAGTTAAGGGATATTGATGTTATGAAGGTTGAGGAGTTAGTTAGTTCTATTCAAACTTATGAGTTGAATTTTAAAGCTCCTAAAGTTAAGTCCATTGTTCTTAAATCTTTTAAATCTAATTCAAAAGAAAGTAATACTAATTTTGATTTTGAAGAAAATGAAGATGATATGGCAATGTTAGCAAAGAAATTTTATAGAATTTTTAAAAATAAGAAAAGAACAGATTTTCAAAAACCTTTTGATAAAAGAAAAAGAAAATCAAATTCTTGAAAATTTAAAATAAAAGACAGTCAAGACAGTCAATGTTTCAACTATCATGAATATGGGCACCTGGCTAATAAATGTCCTAAAAAGGATAAATCTAAAAGAAAGGGCATGCTAGATACTTGGGATGAATCATCTGATTATGAAACTACTCTTGAATCTGATAAATCAGACCAAGAAAATGCAAATGAGCTAAAAGCCTTTATGATAATAGCCAAAGGTACTTCTTCAGACAGTTGTGATATGTCTGATTATGAGAATTGAAGAAGTGAACTTGAAATTGAAGACGATCTTCGAGATGCCTGCAATGCCCTATACAGAGAGAGTTATAAAATTGTTGTCAAGTTGAAAATTCAAAAAGAAAACTATGTTAAAATAAATATAGAACTTGAAAAAGCAGTTTTAGAAAAATCTCATTTTTCCTGTTGTTTTTTTTTTAAAAAAAAAGAAAATCAGATTTAAGTTTTAAATATTTTGAATTGTAAAAATGAGAAGGCCAAGCTATAAGTCCTAGATGGGGGGAATAGGACTATCCTAAATTTAAACTTTAATAGCGGAATAAAGAAATGTGATAGCCAAATAAAGAAAAGAAATTCACAGTGCATGAAAGTAAAACAGCCTCAAAATTCAAGTCTTGAGAGGCTGATACAAATGATGTTCTAAGGATAACCTTTCACCATAAAAACCAAGGGTTTATAGTAGGACAACCTTACTAGAACGATGAGTATCAAAATCTCAAATTGAAGAGGAAAATAAAAATAAATGAATTGTAAGAATTTAAATATAAATTATTACAATATTTCCCATAATGCTTGAAATGTAAATTTTCAACATTCACATCCACACATACATCCCACAATAGGAAAAATAAATCATACATCCACAAAACACAAAGAGTTATAGTGGTTCGCCTATGTGTTCACCAACTGTTAAACAACAGCCACACAACTTGCTACTCCACTCCTAATATCCTCACACAGTGGATATTAGCGTTCACTATCAAAATAGGTTTTCTCAGGTTCACCCAAAACCTTCACAATTGTGTCTTTCAAATGCGCTTACACAATTCAAAAACCCACTTTTGAGTTTTCTGGCTCTCCTCAGATAACCAATAGATTGATATTTTTCTGACTTAACCTCAAATAAAACTAAAATAAAGAAAATTTATACAAATGTAAAATACTTGAATTTCTCCTTTTGTTGCAGCCCAGAAGAACCGAGTTAGAGTAGAAGTTCGAATAGAAGTTTAATGTCCAATACTCACTTTAAAATGGTTCTATGTTCTAGATTGATTTTAAATTAAACCAGACGGGCTAGCTCTATTTGATTTTGATTTCCAAGAAGAAGGAATACAACAATTTCTCTTTTCAAATCAGATTAGAATATAGAAACAAAATTAAATTAATAAAGCTAACAAAAGAGAATTTTAAATATGCACAATATAGCTTAAAATAAACACAAACTTATCTCAGAGTGATCCCTTGATTTTTCTTGAGTTGAGTTATCAACCTCTGAAATTTTTCATCTATTTATAGTTGAAGCAAACTTGTCTACGACTGGCCATAGGAGAAACGAATTTTTGAAATTTTGAGAGCAATCGGATAAAACCATTTTACGATTGGTCATATGGTGTTCACGACTGGTTGAAGGCTGTCCATGACCGGTCGTGAAATGCACACGACTAGTCGAAGGCAGTCTGATTTAGTCGCTAAAGTTTAAGTCATAGTTTTAGGACTGGTCGTGAACGAGTCATACAATATTCATAAGACCAGTCAAACAGTCTCCAGGACTGGTCGTAGCTCAACTAAAAAATTTAAAATTTTACAACAGATTTAGGATTGGTCCTGGAATTTCTAAGACTGATCGAGTCAGTGCTAGGACTAGTCGTACAGAGTCCAGGACTAGTCTTAGAACAGACCGAATTCATATAAAAAGATTCGATATAAATTATGTATACAAAATAACCTATCCTAAGGTCAATCTAAGGTCAATCATACCTTGAAAGTGAGATATGAACATCGATACTTCATATGATAGTTCACCTTTGAAAATTGTGAAGCTTAAGACCTCTATACTTGATGTAGCATTGAACTTGAGATCTTTTAGAGCTTGGTTTTGTCGTTCTTGAGTTTGTACTCTTTCTTGAGTCTTAAACAGTACTTGAGTCTTGAGTTGTACTTGTCTTTTGATGTAGCTCTTGAGAGACTCTGAACATTGAAGCTTACAGAAGTAGACAAAATACTTGACCTTGCATTTGAAGTAGATCACCGTACTTCTCTTGAAGCATTGCGATGTAGTGTCTTGAACATATGAATATTCTCTTGCTACACAAGACACAGATAGTGTTTTTGGCACCACAAAATTTGACAACATATAGGAGCTATCAACCATAACACTTATAGAAAACTCAAAACAGAAATTGAGAAACTAAAACTTGAAGTTTCTTTCCTTTAGAGTTCAAAAGACACTTGGAAATATGACCTTGGTGACCAAAAGCTTGAAAATTTGTTAACCTCATCGGGGTGATGTGGTGACAAGTCTGGTCTAGGTTATATTAAAAATAACTCTTTGAAAACCAAGGACTCAGCTCATACTTTTGTAAGAGGAGAATCCTCGAACTTTAAAGGAAAGACTTTAAGAGATTCAAATTGTAATGATTTCAAAAACTCAAAAACTTCTTAAGTCTCTAAAATAAACAATAATTTCATCAGCTACAAATATCAAAGGATTGATAAACCACCTTTAGCTGAAAAAATTGTGGACTTGCCTAAAGAGTTTTTAAAATTCAACTCAGGTAAGGTAGGAGTTTATAGAAAAAGGAGAAATCCAAATTCCCAAATACAACCGCAAAAATCAAGAGATACTCCTTAACTTATAATTGTAATGAAATGGGTTCCAAAGGTTAAGTGTCTTGTTGCCCACATATCTTTCAAAGCCATTAGCCACTCAAGATGGTACCTAGATAATGGATGTTCTAGACACATAACAGGTGATAAGACGATATTCATAAATATCAAAGAAGTAAATGGTGGCTCAGTCACTTTCGGAGATGGAAGCAACTGCAAAATAGTTGGCCAAGGTAATGTACAACTTCCTAACTTGTCTCTCTTTGAAAATGTGCTTTCTGTTGAAGGATTAAAACATAATCTTTTAAACATATCTCAGATCTATGATAATAAGCATAGTGTGAAATTTTCAGATTACGGATGTGAGATTATAAATGAGAAAGGTAGTGTAATATTAAATGGTCGCAGGACATTTAAAAATTGATAAATAATTGATAACTCTTGCTTAGTAAACCATTCATGTTACATGGTCCAAATAGACGAGACTAAACTATGGCATAAATGTCTTGGACATGTGAACTATAGTGATTTATATAAATTGAGCAAAAGAGATCACTTACATGGCTTACCCAAGCTGAAAAAGATAGAAAAAGCCTGTGCCACATGTTAAATTGGTAAATAGATTAGGAGTAGCCTTAAGAAAGTGAACTCCTTAGCCACAGCTAAACCTCTAGAACTTCTTCACAAGGATTTAGTCAGACAAATCAGAATGGAGAGTAGAGGTGGAAAGAAGTATTTTCTGGTCATAGTTTACCCAAGAGAAAAATCAAATACTCTTGATGAAGTTAGAAAATATTTAAAACGTATCTAGATTAAAAAAGAGATATATGTGGTCAAAATTAGAAGTGTTCATGGTACCGAATTTGAAAATAATAATTTTGAGAAATACTGCAATGATCATGGTATATCGTATGAATTCTTTGCTCCAAAAACACCTCAGAAAAATGGAATCATTGAGAAAAAAATAGAATTCTTTAAGAAATAGCTAATGTAATGCTAAATAGCATGAATCTATTAAAAAATTTATGGGCTGAAGTTATTAGTATTGCATGCTATATTGTAAATCGTGTTTATATTAGAAAAGCTAAAAATAAAATATCTTATGAATTATGGTTTAATAGAAAGCCCACATATAAATATTTTCAAACTTTTGGAAGCAAATGTTTTATATTACATGACTGAGAAATTTTGGAGAAGAGTCTTCTGCTTCCTTGAACCGCAACTCAGAAGATGTAGTAATGTATGGCGACGAGTTGGGTTAAGGTTGTAATGGAATCCTACTCTATTGAAAGTTTTCCTATAAGGAAAATAGAGCGATTCCAATTATCTATGCATTCAAGGCATCCCAGTTTAATAATTTTCCATTAAGATGGTAGCTGGATGATCCTTGAATGCGAAAGTTCATTCCCCAATCCACTCTATTGAATGTCAATGATGACGGTGGATTGGAGGATGAACTTCTATGAGAGAAAGGGCTTTGGGTATATGATCTAAGGTTAAACACTCAAAAGTACTCTCTTCTTTCTCTACCAGCAATTAAAGACAAGTTCTCTATATATAGGCAAAAAGTTCTCTTAAAATGGTCACATTTATGACAGAGTTCGATATCATCGTGTAGGGTCGATATCATCAAGCGTATACTCTTGATTGTATCATTTTTTCGCTTGATGACACAAACTCAAATGTCATACACTTTTAAAACCTTTTGTCAGCTGGTCGAGGAAATCGAAACCTGCGTCAGTGTCATCGAATTTTGAACTCAGATTTCATCGACACGAGGATCGATTCCTCGACATTTGAAAATGAGAGAGACATTACCTTTGAAATATTTCAGGTCAAGGATATGATCGAGATACACTCGATATCACTGGAATTTGAATGTTGATAATATCGATAGTCGTGTTGATGCATCGATAAATCCATAGAATTTTCTAGTTAAGCTTGCTGGACAGTTTATGTCCATTCTCGATGTAATCGACTAAGCCTCAATATCATCGATATTTGAATATCGATTCTATCGAGTGACCCTCGATATAAGATAAGAACCACTTAAAAATATAGTGGTAAACTGAGTGTTCAAGATCGATATCATCGAAGACCTTTCGATATCATCAGTTTTTGAATTCCAAGGATATCGAGGAGTACTTCAATATATCGAAGGTCTTTATGATTTTCTTTAGAAAAATAGGGACACAAACTCTCTGCTGTTGATTTTATCGAGTCAATTTCGATAGACTCGAGATTCAAATTTTGATGATATCGATACATCGATAATTCAGTCCAAAAGCATATGTGGTTGCTGGACAACTTTATGTCCTCATTCGATAGTATCGATTGAGCATCGAGGACATCGACAACATTTCTTAATTATAATAATCAGTCTGTCGACATTTCTCAATTATATCAATCAGTCTATCGATAAATTGACAGAGGTAGAAAACTTAGAGATTTTTTAAAATTTTGAAAAAGTTTTCTAATCCAAAAATCCTATGATATTCTAATCAATTTTAAGGGTTTTAAGTACCTGGTGTTTTAGGACATAAGATGTAAGGCTTAGATTTACCTGTGGTAAGTTTGGGCACACATCCAAATGAAGCAGACGGTTGATTGATCTTCCTATGGAGCTCTTTTGTCTAGCTGACTCAACACTCATACTAGTTGACAAACCAGGGCACTTTCAAGAATATTTTTAGGTTATGCCCTAAATAGCCATGCATACGGTGTTCTTAACAAGAGAACTGGGGTAATTCAAGAATATATAAATGTTGTGATAGATGATCAATAGATCACACCCAGTCCCAATAAAGATGATGATGTAAATGTGATTAATATACCTGACTCATCATATAAATCAGTCAATATTGAGATAAGATTAGTCAAATACCATCCGACTAATCAAATACTTGGTAACCCTCGAACTAGTGTTCAGATAGTAAGACAATTAGAAAATATATGTAATTATGTCTGCTTCACTTCTCAAATTGAACCAGCTAATGTAAATGAAGCACTTATTGATGAAAGTTGGATAAATGTCATACAAGAAGAATTGAATCAATTTATTATAAATGATGTACGGTACTTGATTTCTAGACCTAGTAATAAACATATGATTGGAACCAATTAGATTTTTAAGAATAAAATCGATGAAATGGGGAATATTATCAGAAATAAGGCATAACTGGTTATATAAGGGTACACTCAAATAGAAGGTATTGATTATGATGAAACCTTTGCACCAGTTGCACACCTTAAATCTATAAGATTATTTATTTCGATTGCATTTCTTAGAAAAATTAAAATTTATCAAATGGATGTTAAAAGTGCATTTTTAAACGGTGATTTGTATGAGAAAGTATATGTTGAACAACCAAAGAGTTTTGAAGATTCCAAACTTCCAAATCATTTGTACCATCTTAAAAAGGCTCTTTATGATTCGAAACAAGCTCCCAGAGTATGGTATGAAAAATTAACTAAAATTTTACTTAGTCATAATTTTATCAATGGTAGTGTTAATAAAACCTTATTCATCAAGAAACATAACGATCATATTCTAATAGTTCAGATCGATGTTGATGATATCATTTATGGATCTGCATTGACTAACTTATCTATCAAGTTTGCAGATCTAATGAAATCTAAATTTGAAATGAGTATGGTCAGTGAACTAAATTATTTCCTTGGATTACAAGTTAAACAACTTGAAGATAGAATGTTAATCTCAAAGACCAAATATGTAATGAACCTTGTAAAAAGGTTTGGTTTTGAGAATGGAGAAATTTTTGATACTCCTATGAGTATGACTCTTAAACTCTCAAAGGATGAATTAGGTAAAAGTGTATACTCTCGTTTATACCGAAGCATGATTGGTAGTCTTTTGTTCTTAACTTCTATTAGACCTGATATTACTTTTAGTGTTGGAATATGTGATAGATATTAATCTGATCATAAAGAATCACATTTAACTGCTGTCAAATGGATAATTAGATATGTCGCAAGTTCTACTAACTCAGGACTATGGTATCTGCATAATATGTCTATACAAACTGCCGAATATACTGATGCAAACTAGGTAGGAAACATTGATGATAGAAAATCTACCTGTGGTGGATGTTTCTACGTAGAAAACTGTTTAGTATCTTGTCTCAGTAAAAAATAAAATTATATATCTCTCTCTACAGTTGAAACTGAATATATAGCAACAGGAAATGCTTACACTCAGCTAATTTAGATGAAAAGAATGTTAGCTGATTATGGAATTACGCAAGATACAATGACTTTGTACTATGATAATTTAAGCACAATTAATATCTTAAAAAATCCAATCCAACATTCTTGTATGAAACATATTGATATTTGATACCATTGTATTCGAGAATTGGTTGAAGACAAGTCTATCATGCTTAAATACATTCAAACTGAGAAGCAGCTTGCAAACATACTAACCAAACCACTTGACAGAACCAGAGATTCCAAATTAAAGCATGATATTGGTTTGTGCATTGTTATATAACTATCTTGTTTCTTTTTATGCATTATTTGTTTATGTTTATTTTTATTAAATGCATAAAATGTTAATAATGATAAAATTTAAAATAAATAAGTCAAAAAATCAAATCTTTTGACTTTTCGACTAGTCAAAGATCTCATAATTTCACCTAAAAGGTGGTGGGGGGGAATCACTTTTTCATTTCATTTCTCATCTTCTTCCTCGACTAGCCGGTGCCCTATTTGACTAACCCATCACCCATTCTTGCCAGCAAGTGTTTTCCTTTCAATTTTCTTTTAGTATTTGGTAATCTATTGTTAGAAAATCTCTTTTGGGTATTGTATTCATCATTTGAAACCCTATTTAGGGTGGGTTTTCTTTAAAATCTGATCTAGTCTCATTTCTATCACTTTCTTTGATTTTTATCTTGTGCAAACTGATATGGAGTATCGATCAAAGAAAATGACATGCAAAAATTGTGCTAGTTCATCATCTAGATCTACTCTTATTGGTGTGAGAACCCTATGGGCCTTGGAAGAGGATTTGGAGCACGTTTGGGATTTCCACACTAAGGATATTATCATCAAAAGAACAATTAATGTTGATCATATTTCTTCTTTTGGTCTAGTTCCCATTCTCACTGAGATCGGTTGGGAACACATTTTGGGATGGGGTGGAATGGCTTACTGCTTCGTTGCACAAGGAATGTATGCATGAATCTGTGATGTATCTCTTGATGACTTAACATTCACGATTAAATTCGTTGAAGGGACATTCCTAGTGACATGGCACGGTATTTTGGCGTTGATGGAAATCGATGTTGCAGAAGATGGCAAACCTATATCCACATTAACTGAAAAAATGTCACATACTGAAAAACAAGCGATAACACATAAGTTGTGTCACTTTAATGCCAAATGGAGGTCGGGTAATGCCCTCCCGGCAAGCCAAATGCTCCCTAAGTATAGAGTTTTGCATATAATTTTTTACTTCCAATGTCTATCCTCGATCAGGGAATAAGACTAATCTTACTCCCTTTATGATTAGAGCTTTTCATTCAGTTGTGTCGGGTATGCGTGTTTATCTTCCATCCTTAATTTTCTACATCATTATTCAGTATTGCTTACATCCCAAGCATGGTTCGATTCCTTTAGCAAATCTTATGACTTGCATTGCATTGCATTGTAATGTTAAAATCCCATTGGCTGAGGCACCATAATTAGAACTCCCATTCAATAATGCTAATCTGAATATGATGAACTCGAAACCTCTTCCTGGTCAAAGTGAAGAAAAGGAGGAAGCACAACAACCTGAAGGCACAACCATAAATGACATTTTCGATAAATTGGAAGAATCAGAAGATCCAGATGATTCTAACTACCAGCCCTCCTAGGTTGATGAGTGTCTCAAATCACTAGAGGAGAAGGTTGAAGCGTTGCATGTAGCACAAAAAAATTTGGTTCAAACCCACGAGTCTTCAATGAAGTACATGAAAAAGTACTTCCATCGCATCAACCAGAGTTTGAATCTACTTGTCCCATTGATGCCTGCTTCTTCTTCTTTTAGGTCGGATTGAGTCTGATTATCTTCTGGTTAAACTTATTATTTTGGTTATGTAAACTTAAACTTTCATATTGTGTTGGTACTTGCATGATTACCCTTGCCACTTCCTTAATACTTTTTAATGTTTCATGTCATTTGCTTTCCTAACCTTAGCTATTTGATATGCTTACTTCTACTTAACCTAATTCATAGATATCTCATATGCTTACTTCTTGGTATTTGACATTTGTCTATGCTTCCTTGTTAATTATATCATTCTTCCTTTGTCAACATGTGACAAAAATAGGGAGAGTTAGTTATAATAGTGAAAATGGAGAGTTAGCATGAGCATGATTCGTTAGGAGGAATGCATGAATGCTATGGAAATGTTATGGAATGCTATACATATGTGTGTATGGAATATATGTCACAGTACAGAGGAAGTACTATTTGAGGGGGAGTACCAATTGAGCACCAATTTAGCTTCATAGCCTTCAAGAAGCTCCTAGTACAAGATTTCTTTGGATTACAAGACTTCAAGAATTTTCATATATGTTATGTTAATTGTTTTGTCACGAAATTGACAAAAGGGGAGGTTGAAAGTGCTAAAATGATTAAGCACACATACTTGCCAAATTTCATATAGTCAAAACAACTTGACAATAGATCTTCAAAACCGGTCCATAATCAAGAAAAGATCAAGCTCAAGATCAAGAGAAGATCAAGCTTAAGACTAGTACATTCTCAAGAGAAGATCAAGCTAAAGATCAACTGATGTTCAACAATAAATTAAGCTCAAAAGTCAAGATGAAGTTCGTAATCAAGTTTAAGACAAAAAAGTTCAAATATTTCATATAGCTTAGGTAGTATAAAACCCTAGAAAGACCTTAGGATTAGGTACTTTCAAAATCTTTTAAAATTGGATTTTTATACTTGTGTTTGCTTAGAATTCAACCAGCTTAAGTTTTGGTTTGACTAGTCTAAGTTTTCTCAGCCGATCCAAGTTCAAGTCGAAGCAAAACTAATTTTTGGTTGCCAATTCAACTAGTTGAATTTTTGGTTCGACTAGTCGAAGCTTAACCTTCGACCAGCCCGAGAAAATTTGGCTCCAAGTCCAGCAGTTACAACATTTCAGATTTTCGAAACTTCGACTAGTTGAAGACCAAATTTGACTAGTCGAACTAGTCCTTGGGCTAGTCGAAGTTTGGATAGATCTTATCTCACACGATCCGAAATTTGTTGAACTGAATTCGGTCTGCTCAGACTAGTCGAAGATTCAGCTTCTTTGCCTATAAATTGAATTCCTCTCTCAATCCGAAATATGCATTATTATTATCAAAATCCTTCTGCAATAGAGAAAGAAGCTCAAGTTATTAGTAAGCTATTTGAACGGTATTTATAAATTTTATTTATAGCTTTTCTTTAATTCCCTTAATCTTGGATCTTTCCATTCTGATTCTAAAGAGAGTAAACTATACTCTTCTTTTGAGATTAAAGAGAATTAACTCAAGTAGCCATTGGTTTGAAATTAATTAAAATCAATAGAACTCCGGACCCTTTTTTATCTAACTGAACATTGAATAATTGACATTCAAGAAAGCGGTTGTTCGGCTATAGCTTCTGATACATCTTCTACAGTGAAGATAAGTATACCTGCTTATTCTTTATTTGTTTTTTTTAGATAGCCAGAAAATATCAGTATAGGTTTTTGTCTGAGATAGCCTAAAAATCTCAGTAATGGGTTTAATTGTGATAGCCCAGTAAAATCACAAGAATTGTATAAGGTTTTAAAGTAACCCCGGAAAACCTTTTTCTTAGTGAAAGCCAAAATTACGTGGAGAGTAATTTTGAGAGTGGAGTAGGTGTGGATGTTTTAGAATAGTTGTTGACACACTAAACCACTATAATTCTCTATGTTATGTGGTGAATGCCTTTTCTTTTTATATGGTGAATGGTTATAATTTATTTTCAGTTAAAGTAGTGAATGTTGTAATATTTACTTTTATTTACTGTTGCAAAGTTTGATGTTTTGATTTTAAAGAAATTTGTGAAATAAAGTTGTCCTGACTAAAAATTTAGGTGAAGGTTGTCTTATGAATTATTTGGAATCAATGTTTCAATACTTAAATAATTGAGATCTCTGATTTATTTACATATTCAATACTTATTTAGATTGTTTGGTATAGCCCTATTCAGTCCCCCTTTAGGACATCTTATGCTTTCGTTTTCAATACGGATTGAACACCCACCATTAAAAACTTCTTAGGGGCCATAAAATTTTTGGATCAAACTTCTAATTGTCTTTTACCTTCATCTAGGTTTGTGTGACCTTATCAACAAGTTGGATGGCAAATAAACATTACGATGAGCCTTAGAAATTTTTTTAATGGTGAGCATTCAATCACCACTATTTTCTCTTTGGTATGGTCCACCTGAGAATTGGATATGCCTCATTTTTTAAGGTGCATGTCCTAAAATGAGCTGGAAAATGGATGGATAGCTTTGATATACAACACATACATTGAGGTAGGCCCCACAGTTAAGGCCTCACCCTAAGTTGTTACCACTACCTTACCTAATCCACACTCTTAAAAGGACTTTGTAAATCCTAACAGATCGCATTAGGTTGACGAGCTTATGAACATCCTAGTCCAAGGTCGACCCGTTTATAAACGGGTTTAAAATTAAAGCCAGAGCCCCCCTTAAGCCATTCACACAATAGAGAATAACCCACACAAGCCAAAGGTATGAATGGGTAGAAAGGTAAGTGAATAACTCTTACACGTAGATGAATAAATTTTCAAACAATGGTGCATGACTTATAAGTTTTTGCAAATTACAGTTGGAGAGATTTTCTCCTAGAAACCAATTCTCATGAGAACCCTTTGATAACTCATCCCAAATGATGTGTACTTGACATCCAATCATTCATCGGTCATGTCAGCTCATGAAAGTCATGGACTCATTAATCAACTTAATCCAAAAGTCAAGTGGGCCATGACATAATGGGAGGGGAATATCACCTTTGATTTTCACTGGAGCCCACCCGAGTTGTAAAACAACATGATGTTTTGTTGAACCTTTCATTCAATTCATAAGAGGGGTGTATGTGGACAAGATTGCATATACATGTTTGCCTGTGGCCCAAGTGTAGGGTTGCGATATAGTAATAATCTCGGTGAGACCGAGGTTGTACCCACAAGGATTGAAGAGGTGTAATTTCTCTGAACTAATTTAGAATTAGAACTAGGAACTAAACTTAAAAACTTGTGACTGAAGAGATATTATGAATCGAAACTATTAGATTATGGGGAAATTAGAGCGCCAAGGAATTCACAACCCCAAGTGCAGGTTCGCGATGTAGTAATAACTCGGCGAGATCGAGGTCGAATTCACAGGGACTAAACATGTAAGTAATCTAAAAATAACTAAAATTAGAACTAGAAAAAGATCTAAATTGAATTCTGGAATAGTTGAGAGGAATTGTAAATAAAGTATCAATAATCAAAAGGAAACTAGAGCATCAAGGATTCACTTGTAGTTATTAGGATGTTACCTTACTTGATTCAATAAACACAACTGGAATAAGAGTCCTATCCTATCCACTTGGAACATGAAACAATTAAATCAAATCTTTGAACTTTTCATTGATCTAGTCCTCAAAGAAGGAGTATTGTAATGATTAGAAGAGAATTCATGCATTTATCATGCCCAGGAGACGATGGTGAATCACTAGTTTTACCAATCTCATAATCTCAAAAGAGGAAAAGAAGATATTCAAAGCTATCACAACATCTATTGTAATTTAAGTCACAAGAAATCATAGAAAACTAAAAATATTCCTTAAATTCAAATTAGAAATCAATGATGTTCAACATAAATAAGAATCAAAGCAAAGAAATTATAAAAATAAACTGCAGCTTTACCTCTTAGCCATAACTAAGAGATTAGCTAGTCATTGCTAACTTAAAAATAAAAGAAAAAGTAAAAGATATACTAGAATCCATAAATAAATCGAAGTGGAGGAATGTTGTTAGCACTCCGTTTAGGCATTCTCTTCCTTTCCAAACCCTATAAGATGCTTTGGAGCATCATAGGGAGTCTTATTTATAGTCGTGGAATTTTAACTTTCGCACCGAGTTGGAAAAATTTAGAAATCGCCTCAAATGTATGAACTCTGCACAGTTTCCAAAATAGACTTTCAGAACTTTCATTTTTTAAAATCGGAGTTTTAGAATATATTTTTTTAGGACATTTTTATGAATATGTTCTTTTTTCAAGACAATTTCAGGATTCCTTTTCTTCACTTCAAATCGTTGAGACTCTTCAATCCTCACTTGGTTTCCTTGGATCTTTAGCATGTGAATTCTTTATTAATGACTTTTAAATCTCCAAATCTTCATTTAGTAATCTTTTGAGCATAAATTTTCCTTCTGACAATAATTTCACCTTAAGCTCTCAAAATCACCGCAGACATGAAAACATGCATAATTAAATCCATTAAGCACGATCATGTTTATAAAACCAAGATATAATTTGGAGAAAATATGTAATATTTCACACTCAACACACCCTCCAACCAGCATTTTGCTAGTCCTGAGCAAAACATGTGTAAAGTGATCTTTAATCTTCAATGTTCAAATCACTTTTAAAAAAATAATCTTTTGTGCAATCAATTATGAATGAGTACAATCTAAAGAAGCGAGAGTGCGAAATTGAAAACTTAGAGTCGAATCACATGAGCAATCAATCAAAAAGTTTCTTTATCAATCATTTAAGACCATAAATTCATATATCAAGTTTTTCTAATGTTCTTAGTCAATTCCATTTACTTTCTATAACATGCTACTATTTTATAATGTTAGCCATGCTCATCACCTTAAGTTTTATTGAATAATCAAGCATTGATTTCGAACTTATCACCTTTTCCTTCTTTTTCTAGTTTTTGATTTTATATCGATGGTCTTTTTTATTTATTCATTCTTTTCAAACTTTTCATTCCTTTCTATCTTTTCATCATACATCACTTTTTTATCGATCTTTCTATTTTTTTAACTGATTCTTTTCATTTTTTTAAAAGGTGGATAAAATTCTCCAGACTCTATTCTCAATATCTTTCAATGATACACATACTAACAATGAGAAATTCTAGTACTATTCACAGAAAGTAAATTGAATATGTCTTATAATTTAGATTATGTAATGTCTCAAAAAAATCTATATAAAGATCCGAGACCACCTCAGGCAGAAATCGCTAAGGATGAAATTATGTAGAAATTAGATGAAAACTAATTAAGTGCTAAACGGAATTAATTTGTAGATTAGCTTGAATCGCTTTCTAAACGAACTGCTAGACTCAAAACTAGTAGAATTGCTAACTCTACATTACCTAAAAACCTAGGAAAAATCTCAAAACCTAGTTACTCCCGGGAGCGCATTGAAACTCCGTATCAGACCTGGACCGCGCGTCGAAAGTCCGATTATCCTGAAACTATATAGTTATGACCACCTTACTGGGTTTGATAAGCATCGCGAGAATCAAGTCCAAATAGTATCTAGAAATGCACAACTTGAGCCTGGAGCGAAGTGTGTGAGAAACGTGAATATCTTTAGAAAATGAACTCAAACTTAAGTGATTTGGGCCATTCACTTGTAGGCCAAATTTAAGGTTTCAGACCGTCAAATTCTGACCCAACTACACCCTTAGATCAGAAAAATTTTCCTACACATAACAGTGTACTTGTGGCCTTGATCGAGTTACGATGGCCATTGAACTGAAACTGGTCCTCCACGGTCGATCCATAAATCCGACCAAACTGAAATATTAACCTGGCATAGATCTATTGTCAGGAAACTTTCTCTGAACCGTACACAGGTAATGGACCTCCAGATGAGCTCCGTTGGCTCGAAACAGCCACCCTTTGGATATAACCTAAGTATACCATGACCCTAGGGCCATTGACATCACTTATGGGAATATTTAAAGCCATTAACCCACCCTTCTCTCATTCCATACGAATTTCCTAAACCCTAGGAGAGAGAAGAGAGAAAAGAGGAGGAAAGAGTGAGGAGAAGAGAGAGAGAGAGAGAGTTGCTGGGATTCATTCCCACCATTCTACAGGCTGAATCATATCTACTGTGTCGCTACACCATCGAATCTGAATTTGTTTTTGGGTAAGAAATCCAAACCATAATATTTTTTAGGAATCCAATTAGAGGAATCGATGAAATAGCTAACCTATTTCATGATTTAGGTAGCTGTTGTGCCATACACAATTGTGTAGTGTACAAACCGGGTTTGTAATTGGCGTATCAGTGAAATGTGTGGACTATAAATATTTAGGTTATGGTTTTCAAGGATTTCAGTGTCAGTTAATGATTTATGATTGACTTAATTACTGCCATATAATCTTAGTTACGACATTTTCAATATATCATGTATTTATAAATTAAGTGGTATATTAAATGCATTCCATGTGTTTGTTGAAATGTTTATATGAACAAGAAATTATGATTTATGCTTGTCATGATTATTAATCTAGTATTCATGTGGTATGGGACACCGTGGTCGATCTGTTGGCCTACGCTCGGGTGACGAGCCTCCTCATAGTGACCAGTGAGCAACCCAAACTCATGAGCCGAAAATGGTGGTATGGGACACTGTATTCGATCTGTCGGCCTACATTACGGTGACGAGCCTTTTCTGTAGTGACCTCGAGTATAAACTAGGCCTACACCAAGGTGACAAACCTCCCATAGCAACCTGAACTTGCTTGTCTACTACTTTTAAATCAGGGGTGATGTTTCCTTACAACTTGCCTATCGTATGGGATTACTTAGGATTGACGACCCTATATGGATCATCATTTGGATAAATGATATAAAGGGATGTACCTTAGCTTTCTGAACTTTCTATATGAATAAACCTAATTAAGTATTGGCTAATACGATCATGCACCACATTGCAGGTGCTTTGGCGAGGAAACGCACATGTCCGAAGTAGTGCATGCCGCGATCGTGAGATCATGCACCACATTGCATGTTCTTTGGCAAGGGCATGCATCATTATCATATACCATCATTGCATTAATAAGAGTACTTAGGATATGATTGTTGTATAGCTGTATCATATAAAAGTACTTAGGATATGATTTTGTATAGCCTTATCATTACTGTTGATAAGAGTACTTAGGATATGATTGTTGTATAGCCTTATCATATAAGAGTACTTAGGATATGATTGTTGTATAGCCTTATCATATAAGAGTACTCATGTTGCATTAATAAGAGTACTTAGGATATGATTGTTGTATAGCCTTATCATTACTGTATGACTGAATTGATAACATGTTAACCTTTTCCTTATAGCTCTACTAAGTTGATCACTCACTCCCATTTTGGGATGGTGTTTTAAAAAACTAACTAGACTCTATAGTAGTTACAGGTGATGGCGAGGCTTACGAGATGGAGTTTAACTTTTATGACGACGAGGAGGAGTTCTCCTACATACAACTCTCTGGCGGGTCTATGTAAACCTAGAGTTGCGTTGATGGGATTATAGGGATACAAACTAGTTGGACATTACATTTGGTCATTTTGTATATTTTGAAATAAACATGTATATATTTAGCCTGGTTATATGGTCATACTCTGGGGGTTTACAACTACTTATGTATAACACCCCGTATTTTCTATACTCGGGTGTTGCTATAGAGATCTAAATAACTATAGACATGTGTAATGACCCTCAAATTTTACCGTATGTTTCAACTTGTGTTGGGACCAATCACCCACTTATTAACACTATGATCTAACCTAAACCTAGTTATAAGGTCCCAATACTGAGAAATATCCTATCTTCCTTTAAATGTGTCGTAGGATTACTAACTTAAGATCGAGAACA
Organism: Magnolia kwangsiensis; assembly: GCA_037074715.1. Classification (NCBI taxonomy): domain Eukaryota; kingdom Viridiplantae; phylum Streptophyta; class Magnoliopsida; order Magnoliales; family Magnoliaceae; genus Magnolia; species Magnolia kwangsiensis. The sequence continues at coordinate 79,857,527 of CM073589.1, read as the reverse complement.
GAAACTAATAGCCCAATAAAATGATCAACCTTCATTTAGGATAAATTCACGAGTAAGACCCCCTTACAGAGATAAGGATAGATTGATCTTCAATCTAGAATAGTTAATAAACGTAGTACAAGGAATGTACGACTCCGATTTCACCCACTAATAATCAGGACCCATGATAATGTACAATTAAGAGTCGTAAACTCTAAAAAGGCTAGATACTTAACCACCTAAACCTACTAATTTTAAACCCATAGCCATTGGAGGACCTCCTAATAAGAATGGACGGTGTTGATTGAACTAAATCTCAACGTAGACCCCACAACAGAGTTGTGCGTGTGCATAAATATCCTGCACCTGCCGAACACTGGAACAAATGTCGGGTCAAACAGAGTTTGACCCAATGAAAAACTCAAGAATCAGGAAATCCACCAGATTTCTCGCCCGTTGCTAGTTTGAATGGGATTGCCCGTTTGATGGTGTGATTGGTCGATTTTTCGAATACGAAAACCCGATCTAGACCGTCATCTGTTAGATAGGGTCCCACCGACCCTAACCCTAGTGTCTCCTGGGATTGAAAGCTCCCTACGCTAGCACGGTCAACGTCTGATCTTATATTGCAAAGGAGGGACACTGACGAAGGAGATAAAGCCATGTTCACCTCCACTCTGGCAGATCCGACCATTGGAAATGGTTGGACGGGATCCAAGCATGCAACTAGCTCCCCATCAGCCCTACTGTTTCCTAAAATACCCACCTACACATCGGAAAGTGGAAAGAATCTTTCCACTTATAGTAACAACGCATCTCGTTCATTCATTGGTGCCTAGAAGCTTCTTTCAGGCAATCCTAGATGTCCGAAATAGGGTTAGTAGATATTTTTTTCTTAGCACCGAGAGAATGATGAGAAATTGTAATGACACCACGGTTTTCGGCTACAACGAGTCGTCTTAATCAATGGCTCTCCTTGCACCGTAAGGTGGCCCCCACATCGCTTTTAGGACATATCAGGACCATCTAAATGGCCCTAATCTATGAATAAACCGTCCCTCATGAAAATGCCATTAATGGTCTATCATCTTCTCCAATCCGACTGTTGGGCCAACATCCCATAAAGCTATCCTTTCACACATCCAGACCGTCCATCATGTGGCCCACCACACTTAAAACCCATTAGAATTGGTCTTATAAACCCATGCACTAGATCTAATTGATGGAGTGGCCCTGATGACATGCCATTCTGGACTAACCCGTGCTATCTCCGCGCTAATCTTTGTGATTAGATGGGGATGTTTCCAGAAACAGATCGACCATAAAAAGCCTTGTATTAGGGCATCTCCCAAGGAAAACCTAAAGAAAGAAAGGGGAAAGCAATAGAGAGAAAGGAAGAGAGACAGGGAAGAACGCCGCTGCCGCATCGAGTTGGGTTGGCTCAGTTTGAGTCGCGGCTGAGTCGAGCTGATTTGATGTCCATTGCTGGACCATCAGGAAAAGTAGGAAGGAAAGAAGAAGAAAATGATGGAGAGAAAGCAAGGGAGAGAGAACCGGCGGCTGGAATGAGTTCCAGCTGATCAACCTAGTGATTTCACGTAAGGGCGATCCAACCACCCTTTGTTCACTCATCGGGCAGCTCCAGCAGCGTCCATCCATCGAAGGTCAAAAAGAAATTCAACCAACAGTAGAGCCCTAAAATAGAAAATGATTGTAGGTAATAGTCCGTTACTCAACCGAGTTCATGAGTATTGGGTAGGAGGTAAATAATTTCCTAACTCAGCCAAATCTACAATTCAAAATAAATCCTTGATTTAGATCTGAGCTGGAAAATGGTTCGCTTCTAACTCTCTACATGGTCAGATTTCTGATTCATCTGTGCTTGGATGAGAGTCAGGGATCGGCCTCCTCATAAGACTTAGTCAAACGCCGAGTTACAGCTCTCGGATTCAACTCGAATCGGTCAGAATCTGACCGTCATTGAGCCATTAAGTGAGACTAACTCCAACACAGGTAATGAGATCACACTCATCTTTGCCATGATTTTACGCTTAACTCATTGGCGAGTGGGTTCTGTAAACACCCAACTGAGTTGACTCAGTAACAACGGCATGGAATAATACGATAAGGGATTATCCATTTCAGGAGATCTGAAGTGCCACTACAAGTCCAGAAAACCAGAAGTCAAATACCACAACTGGTGGTTTTCTGAAATTCTAAGCCAATTGACTCCTTAGTTGAGAATTCCAACTGAGTTGACTCAGTAAATAACTCATTAAAACCCTGGAATGACTTATCCAAGGACCACTTACAGTAGCCCTCCTTGAGGAACAACCGTTCTTGCAACTAGGTTTTGAATCAAGACAACTTCCTAAAGCCGTACCCAACTAATTGGGAGTTGAGAAACCCAACTGAGTCAACTCGGTCGTAACTCATCGAGATCTTGCAATATTTCATTCAGGTGCAACCAGCGGCTAGTTACCTTGGAAGACACTCCATCCTTAAATCAGTCCAAACTAGATCATCACACTCACTTCATAGGAGCATTACAAATAAAAGAAATTACCCCAAGGTGAGGAGCATCCCCTATAGCTTCTTCCATTCACTAATTTCCATGTAGATTACATCTCTAATGTAGAGAATGTTAGAGGATTATTAAATCCTAGTTACCTTGATTATCATGAAGAAATTGCTCTAACATCATATTTTCTTGTAATTATGTATGTGATGTATTGCCTTATAAACTCCATGTCACATTTATGATCACTTGCCTATGAATATAGCTTTGTTAGACATATTAATAAAAGAATGTTCCCACCCTAGATTAGCTGTGAATTGTGTAGTGAAACATCATCTTCATAACTTTCTACATTCTCTAATCTCTGATTTATTTGGCCCTATCATATTGATAGTTCTTAAAATATGGTAAATATGATTCTGTTTACATATAGTGTACAAAGGGATGATTGGGATTCCATCTTTCATAATTATTACTGCTGCTATGAGACAAAATGCCTCTTATTATCTTGATATCATGAACATAACTCTAATGTGATTGACTTGAGCTTCACATGACTCTTGGTGAGCCCTCCATTGAATGTACAGAAATCATGGAAGTTCATATGGAATGCATAGTTGGATATTGCCTATTTGAAATTGAAGGTCATTACTATTCTATCAAAGTAATGTCTCTAGGTGTCATGGTGCATAACATCCACGCATGACATGTGAGCTTTTCCGAGCGTTCATCGTAAGTCACATCTGTTGGGTTGTGCAAGGTTTTATTACCTAGGTCCAATCATTAGGTTTGTTCACTTATACACTTTAGGCCGCTCTTTCTTTACATGAGGCTTTTCTGGGATTTTATACCTCCCCGGGCATACCTTGAGTATTTTTCAGGAGGTCATCCTTGGGCGCACTCACTTTCATGTCCTTTTCCAAGTAGTTTACCTACCATGTGCGATCTTTTATTTTGACAACTGGATTGCATACCCAGATCTGTGACTTGAACATACATTCATACATTCATGCAATCGCATTGTTAGTTATATTGCCATATGAGTTAAACATGAATTGTTGATCTATTTTGGATTTATGTGTTATGGTTGAATCTATGAGGGAAATTCCTACTGAGTTTTCACTAACCCATTATGCGGTTACACCAAATAGATGCAGGATTGATGACAGGTGAAGACCCGTATAACAGAATTACAGGGATAGCGGTGGTGGATTGTGGCGAGAAAGAGTTGTATGTACATGTTGTTGAGCCGTTGGAGCTCAACGATTTACTTGCTTTCATAATTTGGACTTAAAGTATTGTTTGAGTTGTAATAATAATTTTTCCTGCTGAGGGATTTCATTTTGCTTCCATTTACATGTATTAAACTTCCTTGTTGTTATTATGGATATTCTAGTTTACATGGCAATTGTCTTATTTTATGTTATGAGGTTTGCCCCTAATTAGATGTAATGTTAGTCGACTCCATAACGTAGTACTCGGGTTCTCAGTGAGGAACAACTATCCTCGGGTTTTGAGAACTAGGGTGTTACATTATTTGCTTTATATATTTATTATAATCTTTCGCTTGCATAATCTAATTGTCTATGGAGTATGATATGCTGTCTTAGTATAATCCTACTCATGTTTAATGCACTAATATGAACAACATTTAAACATCATTATCTATGTTGCATAAGTGATGCATTAAAACTTAGGAGTTGAGCTTCTGCTCGAACCTCGGTTTTCGGGGTGTCACAGATTATCATGATATTCAAAATTCCTCTTAATTGATTAAATGAAAGAACTTAAGTGATAGTCTTACTTAGTTGATCAAACTCTAATAATTTTAAATTCAATCTCTTATGTTATCATCATACTCAAAGCATTCTTAATTCCAAAAATTATCATTTTCTAAACATGTTTTTAGCATGAAAAATTAAAAATTTTCACATTTTTTACTCAAAACTAAGAAAACATTGATCAATTATAAGACCCGACCTGAGATATCTTGCGTGTGCATGTGTATGTGTAGGTATGCATTTCATTTCTCTTGGTCCCGTGGTCTTACTGGTTGAATCCCGGTGACCCAGGACCCTAAGATAGTGTTAGCGATCATCCTTGAGTCTGGCCACGTCGACCCAACTCGGATCAGCTTGAGACCTATGCCATCTTGTTCACATCATCGTTGCAGTTCCATTGATACATCTTGTGCGTCCATCCGACTTATAGATCAAAAGTTGTGTACATTTCATTATATGACCCTTGATCATGTGGCCCACTTAGGTGGAATGCATGTGGACCACCACCCTCGACACAAGTTCCAAGGTACACTACCCACACTACAGAAAGACTCCATATCTAACACCACTTATCTCACACACCACCAAGAGACCTAGTCTAACCTACAACATTGTAAACTCCTTCCTTATACAATGATTATTTTTCTTACAAAACCATCATGATTTCTCTCTCTTCTCTCTCTCTCTCTCTCTCTCTCTCTCTCTCTCTCTCTCCTTATCTCTCCCTCCATCTCATTTGTTCCCTCTATAGCTAGTAACCTTCTTCTCTAATATCCTAAAAATCTCTAAATTCTCCAGCCCTCTAAACCCCAAAAGCCCTCCAATCCAACCCTTGAAAATACATCTCAACCATCGAAATCTTCTCCTTGCTCCAAGATCTTCATGATATAGAAGTTTGAGAGTTGGATTCTTTGTGGGTGAGTATTCTTTGTGCTAATTTTCTTTCTTTTCTTTGATCTTATTATTTGTTCATAGTTGGATCATATAGGACCCACCAATCCATGGTGGGGATCCCATTTGATCCCATGGATGTGGCCCTTTGGCCCATCCTGCATGCATGTCATGTTTCTTGATAGGGCCATTTTCCATGGACCCCATCATGATGTATTCCATGATTCACTCCATCTCAAGGTCATCTAGACCATAAATGTCATGTTGGGTTGGCATCCCAACCATCCATAACAATTATAGATCATGCATGTAGTGATTTTATGTTGATTGTACAATCAATGTAGTTGTATGGGTATGTTTCATTCTTAGGAGGGCCCATTAGTGGCGGGGCCCTACCCCTTGGCTGGATTGATCTTTTACCTTTCTTTTCTCTTATGATGGATGATTCCACGTGTGGCCCACTTGGTGGGCCTGGGACATCCCAAAAATCCAGCAAGGATGGGACGCCCCTACCCTCTTTTTATGATTTTTGGGCACCATATTTTGATGCATGCAAGTGCCCTGACCTAAGTGCATGATATGGACATGTGTGGGGCCCACTAAGGAAGGCCAAATATTCTTTTATTTACTGTATATATATTGTTATAGGCTGATATGTCCAGCCATGTATTGCTGTCCAAAAATCTGGACTGTTTACATGGATTGCTTTAGCTAATGTTTGGTATGGATTTAGCCTATGATTCTACTATTTTTCTTGATGATTGTTGGGTATAATATGAAGGTGTAGATCCCACCTTAAAGTGTAGTAGATCACACCTCAAATGGCCCATAAAATGGTACCCAAAAGGGGGCCCAAAGAGGGGTGGGCGGTCCACCTTGCTGGACTGTCCAGCCCAAAAGAATGAGGGGAAAACCTAAATTCCAGCTTATTTTTCCTAGTGGTGGGCCACTTTTGTGGACCCCACCTTGCTGTATTTTATGGAAAAAATACTAATCATCCATCCCTCCCTTCCTATATGAAGTTTGGGCCTACCTTATTGGATAAACATTGCATGGACAGTAACATTTTTGAGTATCCAAAAATCACAACAATTTGTGGAGGTGTGGTCCACCCATGAAAGGACTACCTTGTAAATTTTCAGGTACATAGGGCCCCAGTACCGTCTATGGTGCAGCCTGGAGTGGCACACCAGGTTGGGATGCCCAAGCTAGGGCATCCAGTCTTGATTGGCCGTCTAGGCCACTTTGTGGGCCAAGCTTAATGTATTTTATATTCCACCATTCATCCATGTGGGGTCCATAGGGGGCGTGATCATTTCCTCCATCAGTAGCATCTATTTGTGGCACATTTAGATGAGTTTTGGGCCCATTTACCTAGGCCCATAAGACTATCCACCATGGGTTGCCAGCCCATTGAGCTGTTGCTGGACGTCCAGTCTAGCAACATGGCCCACCAGATTTATGTGCCTAATATACTCCCTTCGTCTAGTGGACCCCCCTGTGGCATGTATGGGTCACCAGGAACTAAGATACATATATAAATTAAGTATTTTTTAATTTTCAGCAAGCCTAGATTGTGGGTGGGTTGGAATTTCAACAATTGGCCCAAAATTGTTGCCTATAAATGAATGTTTTGGGGTAGCATGGTCCATCAAATGTGGGGACATTATTACACATATCTTGCCCCATTCTTTAATTAGATTCTAGGCTTAATTAGTGCATGCTTAAGGCCCACCCCAGTTGGCATTTTTATTGGATCCACACTTCTAGCTAATTGTTGGGCCATATAGCCTTGGTTGGGCTAAAACTTTTGATAGGCCCATTGGACCCTTGGGGCCTATATTTATCATGCCATTATGATGGGTTTTATGGGCCAAATATTCAAGTAGTTGGGCCCTAGCTTGCCCATTAAAATAAATCCATACTTGGGCCGAAGTGTGATGCCCAACTTACTTGTTTTAAACATAAGGATTACCCATATATTGGAATAATGGGCTGCTCATTAGGCCCACCGCAATGAGTAGTCTTATGATCTTTATGGTTGGGCTCAAATGTTGCCTAAGTATTGGGCTTAGTGTATAGCTCACTAGGCCATGGATTGCTTAGGCCTTAGGCTTTACTTCATATGCGTAGTGGGCTACCTTTTGGGACCCAGTTGAGGTTGGATGTCCTCCTTGGTGGCCCTAAGGTAGGCCCATAGGGTTCCTATAAGTGGTTGAAGGCCCACCTTGGGCCCTTGATTAGGATCACTTCCCCTTGGGCTTTATAACTATCTTAGCTTGTGGGTTACCCCAAGTACTGGGCCCCCATTAGAGGACTTCTCTTTAGAACACATGTCTATGTATCTAGGCCTTGTCCCTTCTTAGGTAGGAGTATGATTCCCGTCATCATCACCGAGTAACACACTTACACCATTATGACCCATATGCATCATCTGTGTGAATGGATTGCATTGTGTGTGGTCATTGGTTGACTTGATAGAGGGATGAAGTTTCTCCCCTTGTGCACATCGAGTGCTTGAAGCTAGTGCATGATCTGTATGCGAGACTCATGCATTGGCATCGCATTTCATGATGATTCACCCTTGCTTCATTAGGGCTTTGCCTCCACAGGAACATTCGTGGATGGTCGTATATGTGAACACCAAAAATGTTATTTGAGTATACAGGGTGCATAAGATGCCCATGGGTGAAATTATCAAAACTTCTATGGTACCAAGGATCTGCCCCAATGCTGTTAGCTAGTGAAAACTATGAGCGCATGAGGGCCATATACCGTTAGGCCGTGACTCCCACTATTGTGTAGTTGGTTGGGTAGGGGTGTGGCCTTACCTGCTTGATGTAAGGAGGTATTGCTAGGCTGAGTCTGACCAACTCATAAATGGGTCTACTATCATCAGGTCTTGCTGGTGATCGACTGTCCACAGGAGGATAGTGAGGTCTCTTATGCTCGTTAACTGTGCGGGTTTGTAGAGCGACAGTCATCCAGTAGTGTACTGCCCCGCTGATTTTCTTATGATTGGAAATGTATTTGACATGTGGATTTGGATATGAGCACTAGCATCACTTCGCATTTCATTCGCATTGACTGTATAAGCCCTTTATGCATCGCCTTGGTACGATGCCCAGTACACATTGCATTGTATTCATGATAAGCCTCGGTAAGGCTTACGATATTATCATTGATCATGTTTTCTTTCCTATATCTCCTATTATTCTTTTGTGCACCATTGACACACACTTTCACCACCCTCTAAGCTTTCCATAAGCATATGCACAATTGATGTGTGCAGGAGATCCTAGGTCATTATCATAGCAGTAGATCTTGGATTAGAGTTGAGCCGAGGACCACCCCCCCAGTGTTACAGATCTTCTTCCTACTTCTTTTGTTATCAGATGTATTTCTTTTCTATTTTATACTTGTAAAAGTTTAAATTTATAGTGAATTTTGTGATGTGTGGTTTGTTATTCTCGGATATACTTGCTGTGATCTTGGGTTTGCTCATATTCGAAATGGTTATACTGTTATAAAAATCCTCCTTTTGAGATCCCAGGATTGGAACCTGCATCAGGAACCAAGAATGGGGTATTACGGAAGCTGTTGCGGCTAGAACCAGCTATCGGGTTCCTTATGAGTTCGGTTACTGAGTCTGGGGCATGAAAGGAGTTTGTATCAGAGCATAGCAAGTAATTCTGGAATAACTCAGAATAACATCGCATGTCTGCTAAGGGCATAGGACAAGTACTGTCCCAAGATCCTTCTTTTCGATCCGTATTAAGCCTATAATTGTCCTGATTCCTTATGTCATCATTATTTTATAAATGATGCTACCTAAACATAGCACCCATTGTCGTGGCACCTCTGGTCATGACACCCGTGGTCTTGGTGCCTGTGGACGAGGTGCCCGAGATAACCATTTTACTCGAGCGCATCCCGCTCCCGTCACAGAGGATCCATTTCCCGAGGTCCAGATTTCGCTTGTTCCTCTAGTTGAGCCTGTAGTGCCTATTCCTTCAGTTGCTCCAGTTCTCCTACTGATTCTCCCTCCTCGGACTGGTGTTCCAGTTACTGAGGCTCCTGCTCCATCAATCGTACCCGTACCTCTGCCTGAGGTGAGTGCCCTCTTATTTTTTTAATAGTGCCTATAGGTGCGGAGCATTTTCAGTAGTTGATGCATCTTGTTGCTACCACGCTGTAGACTTTTTAGCCTACAGTCGCTCCGATTTCTGATCAAAGTGATTTACTGCACGCTAACACTATTTTCATAGAGTTTAGATAACTTGACCCTCTGAGATTCAGGGGTGATCCTGACCCATCTGCCATTGAGGCATGACGCACTGAGATCGCGAGGATTTTCGACACTATGCCGTGTCCAGCCGATTAGAGGGTATCTCTTGTAACCTATCTTCTTTAGGGTGAGGCCCGTCATTGGTGGTCATCCGTATCCAGGATGGCTCGGCAAAATTTTGTTTGGACTTGGGAGGAATTCGTGGTCCGTTTCAACTAGAAATTCCCCGAGCATGTTCAGATTCAGAGGGCGATAGAGTTTGAGACCCTAGTTCATGGTGATTTATCAGTATCACAGTATGAGGCCTGTTTCTTAGCCTTGTTTAGATTTTCTCCTCATCTCACAAGTGATGAGAAGATGAGGGCTCATCATTTTGTAACTGGCTTGCATCCTGGCCTTCGTAGCCGTGTGGTGGGACATTGTTTGGAGACATTCGATCAGGTTGTTCATCGGGCATTGGTCTATGAGGAGGACTGGGCTATGACCCAGAGATCGAGAGAGTAGAGTTCCAGTAGAGACCGAAAGAGGAGAGCACTAACAACAGTTCCATGCAACCCCGTCATCAGAGGTGGAGGGGCAGATCAGAGTTTGGACAATCCACAACTCAGACAGTGGCTTCCTCATCATCATTATCACTGCCAATCGCTTCATCTTTCGGCCCCTTTTTCGATGTTTGCTTCGATTGTGGACAACCCAGGCATCGGAGGCATGATTTCCCTCTCCCCATACAGCAGCAGAGGCCACTACAGTTGCCTCCTCATCCTCCTCAGCAGTAGCAATAGAGAGCGCAGCTTCCAGCCGTCGCTCCTAGGGCTCCTCCTCAGCAGCAGAGGCAACTAGGTAGACCTCCCCAGCAGAGACAACAGCAATAGTAGCAGCAGCAGAGGGGATATATATCTGTTCAATACCTAAGTTGAGTGTGTATTGCATCTCAGAAGGCACAAATTCAAGATCCACAGTCTTCTAGTTTGCTTTCTATAACGCCCTGAAAATCGGGGGTCGAGTAGCAACTGAACACCTGAGTTTCAAAACATCACTTATGCAACATAAATGCTTATGATTAAATATTTTCTGTGTTAGTGCATTAATCATGAGTGAGATTATACCAAAACAGTAATTCATACTCCAGATTAATTTATAAGACGCAAGCGGAAGACTGTCAGGTGAATATAACATATAGAAGTCAAAGATCATGTTCGGTCTCCAGAGTATGAATACATCACTGAGCTACCATATTCATGTCATAGTACAAAAATCAAAATGTCAAACGAATAGTTCCACTAGCATGGTGAACCCTGTAGCCCCGTCAATCTGAATGGCCTAGGCGAAACCATCAGAGAACTGCATATATAAGAACTCGTCCTAATCATCGTAGTAGTCAGGCATAGCCTCCTGCTCCTCGCCAATACCTGCATCTAAGACAGGCTCTGGTGGGTGTCCAGAACACCGTCCCGTAACGTGGGAGTGAGTAGCTAACTCAGTGGAACAATAAAGCATAGGTTAACATGTTATCAATTCAGTCAAGCAGTAATGATAAAGCATTACAATCAAATACTCCTAAATACTGTAATTAATGCAAGGATGAGATGCAATAATGATGCATGCCCTCGCCAACATACTCCCTCATGCGACACCATCATACGTTAGCGTCATGCTTTCGTCCCTCAGTGCTCCACATCTTCCAGGCACATGCAGTGCGATATGGACATGATTACCAAGTGTTATTAGTCCTTTTCATACAACAATATTGGAAAACTAAGGTACCTCCCTTATATCATTCCTAAACAAGGATCCATTCTAGGGTCATCAGTCCTAGATAATCTCATACGATGATGCGGTTCTAGGTCGCTGTAAAGGGCTGTCAGGGCTATTACACGCACTCGCTGCACCGCTCCCCCATCACCTTATCAATACAGGCCTATTTTATACTCTGTTTACTACGGGAAGGCTCGTCGCCTCATCGCAGATTCAGAGTATGCTCGAGGCCACTACAAAGGGATGTCAGGGCTATTACACGCACTCGTTGCACCACTCCCCCATCACCTTATCAGTGTAGGCCGACAGCTCGAATATAGTGTCCCATACCACCATATTTGGCTTACGAGTCTGGGTTGCTCACTGGTCACTACGGGGAGGCTCGTGGCCCCAACGTAGGCCGACAGCTCGACCACGGTGTCCCATACCACCATGCCTGGCTCATGAGTCTTAGCGGATCAAGGTACCAAGGTTAACGGGGTTGCACTGGTAAGTTTGGTACCTTAGGTTCAAGCAATGACGTCCAAACATGGTGAACATACATTGGACAGATCGGGTTACTTGACGAGCTCGGCTAGCTCGAGCGCACGACAAGTTGAACGACATGAAGTGCATAAGCCCTTCGCATGGCCTAACCACTTTCACCAACCGAAGTACGGCTCGGGTTTGTCAAACACATCTTACGTGGTGAATAAATCTCAACCACAAATTCAATCCCGTTACCGACTGCCTGGACTAAATCATAGTCCCAACTTCATTTTATATCACCAAGAATTATATGAGATAGTTAAAGCAGGATTAAACAAGTAATTCAATTCTTACAATCAAGAAGCATGTTATGAAGTACAATACAAACAAGATTTCACACACATTCACTTCACGAAATAAACAGACATTACAATGTAACGTACGTGTAGAAAATCATACACATAATTGAGGTAACCGAGATTCATATCTCGATCCTCCTACAAAGTATTCTAGGTGATCACTAGCACATTCAGACATTTGCATAAACACACAGACTACATACATCACTTTCATGATGTATGAGGATTACACATGTGTCAGGCCAATTCCTTTCCCTAGGGAGTTGCCCCACGTATCATGTGCATATACCCATGACGGACAGCCATGGTATGCATGAATCCGAGCTCCATGTTCATTCAAACATTTCTATAAACACTTGGGCTACACACTTAGTCACATATAACGTATTTTACCGTGACGTGATTTTAGGCAAGTCCTTTCGCTAAGGAGTTGTCGCACATGTATTAGACATATATTCATGAAAAATAAACATGTTAAGCACAAATCCAAATTTCAAATATATTCAAACATTCCAACATATGCATAGAATACACTATATTCTACATAGTTCATGTAAACTCGTATAACGAAACAGACGACACATTTTGCATGTGCAATCGCACCCTTGTCAGTTATAAATCATTAACCGACATTGAAAGCCTTGAAAACCATAACCTATACGTCTAAAGTCCGCACTTTATGCCATAGAAGCATAACGAATATGATTTTAGCCGTATGCTTTCGTTAACGGTGGTAAGACGACCTATAACACAAGGTAAGTTAGCTACTTCGCTACTTATACCAATAAAAACCCTAAAACAGGTTAGGGTTAGGGTTTCTAACCTAGGAATGAAGCCAGAATCACCGGAAAAGCGATTAGATCGGGATGGTTAGGCACGTAGGATAGCAGGCTAGGATAGCAAGAAGATTCTGCCACTACTCTCACACTTTATCTCTCTTTTCTCTCTTCTCTCTCCTAATTTTTTCTCAAATTCATATGGGAGGAATGAGAGAGGGTTTAAGGGTCCTTATATAGGCCCAAAACTCACCAATTTAGACTTAGGGCCATGATATACTTAGGTTGTAACCAAATCGGCCTTATTCCGATCTAACGGAGTATTTCTGTAGGTCATGTTACTGTGCGCGGTTAGACTTAAGCTCATAGATGCTGGATCTTGATCAAGTTAAGTTTTCAGTTCGATTGAATTTCCAGATCGACCGTGGTGGATCAGTTTCAGTTCAACGGTTACTGAAACTCGATCAGAGTTACAAGTCCTATGACATGTAAGGGCCACCTATCCTGATCCGAGGGTAAATTTAGGTCAAAATCCTACGGTCAGAACGCTTAGAAATAACGCGCAAGCGACCCGTCTCAGATTTCTTAAAATTATATTTAATTTCTTAAAAATCTTCATTTTCTCACACTCTTCACTCCGGACTCAAGGAAATCGTCTGAGAGCATCGTTTGGACATGATTTTTGCAGTGCTTGTCAAGTCCAACAACGCGGTCAATATCTTCTAAGTTTATCGCTATCGAACTTTCGACATGAGGTCCAGGTCCGATACGAAGTTTCAAAGTGCTCCCGAGAGTAATTGGGTTTAGAGTTAAATTCTAGATTTCAGGGTATTATAGCGTTAACGATTCCATAAGTTTTGAGTCTTGCAGAACGTATTTAAAGTGAACAGTGCTAATTTCACAGCTAGTCTAACTTAGCGCTAGTTAACTTATGTTTAATCTCCAAGGGAATTAATCCTAAATGATTTCTGCTTGAGGTGGTACTCGGGTCTTGGTATGAAATTTTTCGAGTCGTTACACTTTCCCTACTAGCTCAGGGCCGATTTTATCCTGCACAGCAGGCACCAGGCCAGGACCCGTAGTTATCGACCGACAGAGTCGTCGAGAGTATTTTTCTTGTTTCAGCTTGTGTTGCCTACATTTTTTTTTTATTCTGGTGCTTCTCATTCTTTCATGGCCGAGCAGTTTTGCCAATCGACCGGTATTCCGTCATAATCCGTGTCTAAGGCCTTGGCCGTTTCGACTCCCATGAGGAAGTTCATCATGTTGACCCGTCGCTACCTTTCTTGCCCAATGTTACTGGATGAAATGTTCCTTCCTACCGATCTGTTCGTGATGCCGATACCTGGCTTTAACATTATTCTGGGTATGGACTGGCTTATGGAGTATTATGCGATCTTAGACTGTGCTGCGAGGACAATTACATTTCACATTCCTGGCTTGCCAGCATTCTAGTTCGTCACTGAGCCCAGGGGAGAGCTGTTGTCTAGTTTCTTGGCTTCTGTCATCGAGGATTCTATGACAAGATGTATTGAGTAGCTGTGTCACGCCCCAAACTCAGATACCGGGCTCACAAAATTTTCGATCGCCGAATCCGGCGCCGACAGCCTCCTTAGAACCCCATTCTTGGCTCCTAGCTCCCATTCGCCAGGTTCCGATCCTGGGATGCTACGAGAAGAATTTTCAATGTCAGTTTGATTCGTAATAAGCATAACCAAAGGCATAACTCACAAATAACAACCAAGCACTCCATTACATTTTCACTATGATCAAAAACTTTACAAGTACAATGAGCATAAAGGGAAATACAACGGTAAAGAATAAAAACTCCAAAACGCTCTGCAACGTGCTCCTGCCTCAGCGCTGCTGCGAACCAACATCACTTGCACGCAACGGTCGTGCATAAGCTTACAGAAAGCTTAGAGGGTGGTGAAAGTGTGTGCGCAAGGTAGTAATATGAACATGCAATGTCGGTGTAAAGCGGAATATGCAGATGGATCTAATATCATGAGCCGTACCAAGGCTTATGCAATGCAAGACATGAATGGTATCGGCCATCCTAAGGCCATGCGATGTGCAATGCAACTCAAGCATACAGATCCTCATCTATGTCCACACATCAATACAGCTCAAATATGGGATATCACCAGGGTCTAGTACACTCTAAATCAGATTGCCGCCACATCGCACGCAATAAGGTAAGTGAAAGAGATCACACTATCCGTCTGCCAATATCGGACGCGACTCATCGATAGCGGACCCATTCATCGAGCTGGTCAAACTCAGCCTAGCATTGTCCCCTACTCTCGGGCGGGTAAGGCCGCACCCCCTTCCAACCGACCACGACACAGTGGAGAGCGTAACCGTCTGGTAATCGGCACTCAACGCTCATCTACCCACTCGGTCTAGATGTTGGAGCAACCTCTTGGTACCATAAGGGTTTAGAGACTTTTACCCAGGGATATCTATAGTACCCCATGTAGAATAAGATTTTTGGTATCCAATCCTGGCAACCACGATGCGTCTGTGGAGACTACGGCCCTAATGTCGCTAGGGCGTATAATAACCATGTCACACAAATGCGAAATGCATGATTCACGCTATCCAGTCATGCAACAATTCATGCGCATATCGTGCGTTCATGTAGGGCAATACTACCTAACCAGGAGCCCATAAACAACTTGCCCGAAGGCATATGCTATGATTAGTCAATCCTCATATCAAGCATACATATGATGCGTATGATCATGAGTCATGAAACTATACTAAACATGTTATAATGAAATGAACTATTTTATAATGCAGATGGACGTGGACGACCTATACACAATAAGTACGGGCCTAATAATGGGCCCTAAGGAGAGTCGTAATGTGGACATCCAACCAGCATTACACTCGTAATGTGGACGTCAAACCAACATTGCTTCCCAGGCACGATATTCTTAAACATCGCTACATAATCGGTATTGGGATTACACATTGCAATGGACCTTAGGTTCATCCCATTGGGCTTTTCATATATATATCAAATGGGCCATATCCTATGGGCCTTTTATTCATCAGATGGGCTACATAAATGGGCCACACCAATGGGTCTTATGTGCATTGCAATGGGTCAAAACCCGTGGGCCTTGGATTGCATCAAATGAGCTTAGTCTCATGAGTCTAATATATGACCAATGGGCCACACCAATTGGGTCCCACATGTAGATCAAGTGGGCCTCAACCCATAGACCTAACATGAGTCAAATGGGCCTAAACCCCTAGGCCTTAATCAAATAAAATGGGCCTAACTCATGGGTCTCAAATAAATCCAATGGGCCTAATCCCATGGACCCTTTTTATAATCAAATGAGTTTAGTCCCATGGGCCTTACAATATATCAAATGGCCTAGTCTCATGGCCTTAGAACATATCAATTGGGCCTAAACCCATAGGCCTTAAATATCAAGTGAGCCTAAGCCCATAGGCTTTACATATCAAGTGGGCCCAAGTTCTTAGGCCTTAAATGAATCAAATGGGCCTAGCCCATAAGCATTTTATAAATCAAATGGGCCTAGCCCATAGGCCTTTTATAATTCAAATGGGCTTAGCCCATAGGCTTGTTACAAATCAAATGGGCCTAACCCATATGTGAGTGGCCCACCTAACTAATAACTCATGCTTTAAAATGATCTCACCAAGTGGATGGACGGTTAAGATGCAATGCATATATCATGGTGGGTCCCACTGTCCAGTGGACAGTGCAGATAGAGCACATACATCACAAGGGCCCCATCATCCGCTGGACGGTGGAGGCAGCACATACATGAAGTGGGCGCCACCGTGGTGGGTGCCACGGTCCGCTGGACGATGGACTTAACAAATACATCATTGTGGGTCCCGTGTGGGGCCCACCCTGTAACATTTAGATGTCATCCAACTCGTTCATAAGGTCACTCGGACCTGGATGAAAGGACAACATAAATTTCAGCTTGATCCAACAGTTCTGTGGGCCCCAAAAAGATTTCAATGGTAGTCATTTAATTCCACTGTTTCAAGTGGTGTAGGCCACCTGAGTTTTGGATCTGGCCGAAATTTGGAGGGGGCCCACCTCGTGAACAGGTTGGATGACGAACAAACATTACGGTGGGGCCCACGGCTGGAGCCGTGGGTCCCATGCTGGACGCCCGTCCGCCCTCACGACTGCACGCAGCAGTGTGCAGCGGCTGCTGTGATAGGAGGCAGAGGGCATGCCTCTTTCAAAAAAATGGGAAAATATGTTTTTTTGATGGTTTTTCGCACGTGGGGCCCACTAAAATGAAATCCGCCTTGGCCATTGTGTTCAGCAGCCCGCAACAGTCGAAATGAGTCCGAAGTTTGATTTTTTTTGGGATTAGAAGATGAAATAAAAATAGAAAAGGATCCTTGAATGGTAATGATACGTTCTTCAATGCTATGGCCCACCAGGTCTTCCAATCAGGCCAAAACTTCTACCCAACGGCTAAAACACCGTAGGTAAGAGGATGGATGACTTGGATTGTTTAAATACATCACGGTGGGGCCTAAGCAAGTGGGCCACCCAAATGCCTTTCTTTTCTTCATTCCCTTTCTTCTTTCTTTTGAAACGTCCAGCGTCCCAGACGCTGGACGGTTTTATTATTATTTTTTTTATAGAGAGTGGTGGGCCCTGATGAAGTGGGCCACCACTGATGGGTGACATGGGTACAACGTCTAAGGTGGGCCCCACTTGAATAAAAATAAATACCTCAAGGTGGGATCCGTTCAAGTGGGCCACACAATCCTATTGCATAAAAATAAAATAAAATAAAATAAAATAAAATAAAAGAAATAAAAGAGAGAGAGAGACATGGAGAGTGGGACACGCCTTGTGATGGAGGGCTCCGCCACTATGAGCCCTCCCTTGAATGAAATCATAAAATAAACGGATCCCTTTGAACATGGACCATCAAAAATATAAATCAACGGTGGAGATCCATTCCCCACCGATATGGACAGTCTAGATGACCTTTCTAAATGAAATAAACATCATGATGGGGTCCATAGAGAATGTCCCCAACATGGAATGATCATGATGATCCAAGTGGTCCATCGGCCATATCTTAGGGTCCCAAATGAGATCCACACCATGGATCGGTGGGCCTCACTTGGCTCATCATAAAAATAAAGAGAAACTACCCTATAGAGGCACCCACCGTCCCTCCTAGGAGTTCCTTGGCACCTTAGCTTGGATTTCAATGGTTAAGATGAGGAATGGAGGGTTGAGATAGGAGATGATGGGGTAGGAAAGTGGGCCACTTGGAGCTTAGGAGGCTTGGAGGAATTCCATACGTATGGAGTCTTGGAATTTTTTTTTTTACTTAAAGATTTGAAATGAGAAAGAGAGTTGTAAAGGGAGAGAGAGAGAGTGATGGATGGATGTGGTGAGTGATGGTTGTGTAAGAAAAGCTTGACTTTTGAGGCTTTTGTGTAAGAGAGGTATGGGTGGTGAAGACTTTTGTGGTTTTTTGTGTAAGAGAGGTATGGGTTTGGGAGACTTTTGTGGTTGCTTGGGAAAAGGGAATAAAGTGATGTGTACTTGACATGTGATGGCTTGATGGATTGATTGATTGATGGGATTGATGTGATTGATGTGACACATCGTAGAGATTCCCTTGGGTTTCACAATGCGCGGCATTTTCTCGCACCGAACGTCAGCCCATATCTCTTGACCAGGGTATCGCCTCGGTGCGCGAGTCGTGGCATCGGAACCGCAATGACGGCACGGTCGCTATGGTATTGGTCTCGGGTTGAGTCGACTCGGGTTGTCAGTATATGAATCAGGGTCGCGCGTCGATATCGGTTAAGGGTCGAAGGTTGCCGGAATTCGACCAGTAAGACCGCGGAAGTCTATGGAACGGTACAGACCAATATACGGGTCTTACAGCTCTCCCCTCCTTATAAAAATTTCATCCTCAAAATTTACACAAGCATCGCAACTAAGCATAACTCATGAAAAAGAAACGTCATAATATCATCATATAGAATCGGAGATAGCATACAAAATACATCATATGATCAACCATCAAAGAGATGAGGATAACGCTCTCGAATCTCAGCCTCACGCTCCCACGAAACCTCCTCTACAGAATGGTGACCCCACTGCACCTTTACCAACGGAATGACCTTGGTTCTGAGGACCTGCTCCTTCCGATCAATGATACGGACTGACTGCTCAATGTAAGAAGCATCCTCACGAACCTCCAGCGGCTACCAATCAATGACAAGAACTATGTCTGACCCACACTTCCTCAACATGGAGACGTGAAAAACGTCGTGGACGCTAGACAACTGTGATGGCAAGGCAAGCCGATAGGCCACGGCGCCAACGCGCCCAGTGATCTCAAAATATCCTATAAATCTCGGGGCAAGCTTGCCCTTCGCTCCAAATCGAACTACGCCCTTCATGGGCGAGACCTTGAGATACATATGGTCCTCTACATCAAACTCCAAGGGACGACGCCAACGATCAGCAGAACTCTTCTGTCGGCTCTGAGCTGTGCGTATCCTCTGCCTGATGATGTCAATAGCCTCTGAAGTCTCCTGCACAAGCTCGGGACCTAGGAGACGACGCTCTCCAACCTCGGTCCAACAACTCGGTGATCTGCATGGTCTGCCATATAGTGCCTCAAAAGGAGCCATGCCGATGGTCGCATGATAGCTGTTATTGTATGCGAACTCAGCCAATCACAGATGCTCATCCCAGCTACCCCCGAAGTCAATCGCATAAGCCTGAAGCATATCCTCAAGTATCTGATTGACCCTCTCGGTCTGGCCATCGGTCTACGGATGGTACGCGGTGCTGAGCTGCAAATCAGTCCCCATCGCTCGCTGGAAGCTCCCCCAAAACTGAGACTTGAACCTCGAGTCTCGGTCAGAAATGATCGAGACTGGAACGCCACGCAGTCTCACAACCTCCTCAATAAATAAACTCGCAAGCCGATCCATAGACCAAGTCGCACGCATCGCAAGGAAATGTACCAACTTCGTCAGACAATTCACGATAACCCAGATGGCGGCATCAGAAACGCAACGACGGTGCGGTCGCTATGGTATTGGTCTCGGGTTGAGTCGACTCGGGTTATCAGTATATGAATCAGGGTCGCGCGTCGATATCGGTTAAGGGTCGAAGGTTGCCGAAATTCGACCGGTAAGACCGCGGAAGTCTATGAAACGGTACGGACCAAGATACGGGTCTTACAAGCTGCCAGTTGTTTGTAAGTACCCAAATATATTTCAGGAGATGCTGGGTTTACCGCCGCATCGACAGGTGGAGTTTTAGATTGATTTGGTGCCCGGTACTGCACCTATCTCGAAGGGCCCCTATCGGATGGCACCGTTGGAGTTGAGAGAACTATAGGAATAGTTGGATGAGCTCCAGGAGTTAGGTTTCATTTGTCCTAGTAGTTTACCTTGGGGAGCCCCGGTATTGTTTGTGAAGAAGAAGGATGACTCATAGCAGCTCTGTATAGACTATTGTGAGCTCAACAGAGTCACCATCAAGAACCGATACCCACTTCCCTGTATTGATGATCTATTCGACTAGTTGTAGGGTGCACAACATTTTTTCAAGATAGATTGCTCTCCGGTTACCATCGGATTCTAGTATGAGAGGAGGACATTCCGAAGATGGCCTTCTGGATACGTTATGGTCACTTCGAGTTTTTAGTCATGTCGTTCGGACTGACCAATCACCCATCATATTCATACGATGAACGAGGTCTTTTGGCCATTTCTCAATTAGTTCGCAGTGGTATTCATTGATGTCATTCTTGTAAATTTGAGGACCTGGGAGGATCATGTTGAGCACTTGCAGATTGTGCTGGAGACCCTCCGTGCCCACCAACTGTATGCAAAGCTGGAGAAGTGCGAGTTTTGGCAGGAGGAGGTGAAGTTCCTCGGTCACGTGGTGATGAGGGAGGGTGTCGCTGTGGACCCCTCGAAGGTTAATGCAGTGTGTCAGTAGGGCCCGCCCACGATCGTGTTTGGAATCCGTAGCTTCCTTGGTCTAGCGGGATATTGTCGATGGTTTATCGACAGTTTCTCCCGTATTGCAGCACCACTGACCCGGTTAATGCAGAAGGGCATTGAGTTCATCTGGAGTGATACCTGTAAGGAGGCATTTACAGAGTTGAAGGACTGCCTCACGTCCGCTCCTATTCTTATTCTTCCTGATGAGAGTAAGGGTTTTGTCGTATTCACCGATGCTTCTAGAGCTGGCTTGGGAGTTGTACTGATTGAGCACGAGAAGCCAGTGGCATATGCCTCGCTCTAGCTCATGGTCCATGAGCTGAACTACCCTACCCATGATTTGGAGCTTGCAGCGATCGTCTTCACACTGAAAGTGTGGAGGCATTACTATATGGGGTTAGGTTCGAGATCTTCTCGGATCACAAGGGCTTGAAGTACCTATTTTCACAGTCCGAGTTAAACCTGTGTCAGAGGTGATGGATGGAGCTATTGAAGGATTATAATTTTGATCTTTAGTAGCACCTGGGCAAGGCGAACATGGTGATGGACGCGCTCAGCCGTCAGCCACAAGGCCTGATGGCACATAGGATGGTACGAGACTGATAGATGCTCGAGAATGTTTCAGAGTATGACTTTGAGTTCGGTCTTCATTCTTCTATCATTCAGCTTTTGATCTTGTCGATTCAACCCTCTTTGGTGGCTAGGGTAATCGAGGCTCAGCAGACAGACGAGTCACTTTAGGAGTACCGAACAAAGGCTACATCCATGGAGTAGTTAGACTAGCAGATTGGTTCCGATGGTGGATTACGCTTCAGAGGCCAATTGTGTGTCCCGGACATGCTAGAGTTGGTCGTGACGAGATGACAGAGGCACACTGATCGAGACTTACTATTCACCTAGGCTTGACGAAAATGTATCATGATATAAGGTGGCAGTTCTTTTAGCAGGGGATGAAGCGCCAGATTGCTATTTCTGTGGCCAAGTGTGACACATGTTGTAAGTGCACCTACTAGTGCTCTTATTTGTCAATTACGGTGTAAGTTGAGTCAGTCAGAATACAGCGCCTAACAAGAAGAACAATTCAAGTGTCTGCCTCAACTGGGTGTGTGAAAGATCACTTTAGGTAAATCATAGCCTCACATCCCATGTCCCAAAACACCAGGTGATTAAAACCCTTAAAACTAAGTAGAACATCTTAGGGTTTTATAATAAGAAAACTTTTTATCAAACAGGAAAATCTTCAAGTTTTCTTACCCTGTCGAGTGTATCAATACCCCTTTTGATATGATTGACTTGCTCTGTTGATGTTCTCGACATCTCAATCGATACAATCGAGTGAGGACAAAAAGCGTCCAGCAACTGCACATTCATCTAGACGATTTATCGATATATCAAAGTTCCAATCGATATCATCGATATTTGAATATTGATCCCATCAAAAGTGGATCGATAATATCGACAAGAAGTTTTTCGGCGCCCTATTTTTCTAAAGAAAACTACTATAAGCTTCGATATATCGATGACTATTCCGATTCAATCTAAATTTAAATATCGATCATCTCGAAAGTCATTCGATTATATCGACAGTGGGCGCGTATTTCCTTCAGAAAATATTTCAGGATGTTTTAAAAGTTGATCGGGGACCGCTCGAGGAAATTGATATTCCTTTGTCGATACTATCGAGTCCTGGTCGATTGGATCGAGTCTGGACACAAACTGTCCAGTGTGCTTATATGTAAATCTATATAATTTATCGATCCTATCGACACGGTCTCGATATCATCGACATTCAAATTTTGATGACATCGGTTGACCCTCGATCATATCCTATATCCTGAAATATTTCGGCTAGTCTCTCATATTTTTCAAGTGTCTATAGATCGATCCGAGTATCGATGGAATTGGAGTTTGAAATTCGATGACATCGACACAAGTATCGATCCCATCAATCAGCTGGCAATAGGTTTTAAAAGCGTATGACTTTGAAGTTTATGTTATCGAACGGACAGTCGATCCCATCGAGAGTATACGCTCGATGATATCGACAATGCTCGATGACATCGAACTCAGTCATAAATTTGACTGTTTTATATCCATTGAAACCTTTTGCCTATTTAAAGAGAGACTTGGTCATATTGCTGGTAGAGAAAGAAGAGAATGCTTTTGTGTGTCTTACCCTCAGATCATATACCTAAAACCCTTTCTCTAACGGGAGTTCATCTCCAATCTACTCTTATCAATAGAGTGGATTGGGAAATAAACTTCCGTATTGAAGGATCCTCCAGCAACTATCTTAATAGTATATCATTAAGCTGGGATGCCTTGAATGAATAGACGACGGGAATCACTCTATCTTCCTTATAGGAAAATTTCAAGAGAGTGGATTTTCGTCCTAACCTTGACCCGACCCGAAGCCTAGTACTGGTACATCTTTTGTGTTGCGAATCAAGGGAGCCGAAGACTCTTCAACAACAAGGAGGAGATCTTTGACATTGCACTGAATGAGACTCATCAACTAATTTGTAAGTATCTAGAGTCCAGAGGATACTTGTGATCATTCCTTTCTAAGATTGGGTCTTAAGTGTTGCTCACCCTTTGAAGTCCTCAAAGGAGGCCTCCGGTGGGAATGTATGCTGTGGGTACGTTGTGTGGACCCTTGCTTTGTGGAGAGCATAAACATCTGGGTGCGTTGTGTGGACCCTTGCTCTGTGTGGGCATAAACATCTGGTTAGGAGTGCACCAGCAAAACTCCAGGGTTAGAGGTGAACCGAGTAGAAGCCTCTATGTAAAGGTTGAAGGTGAACCTGATTTAGAACCTTAGGTTTGAGATGAACCCTAGAAAACCTTCTTAGTGAAATCCTGTACACTCAATGGATGAGTGCGATAGTCAGGAATAGAGTAGACAAGTAGTTGAACCACTATAAAAATGGCCGTGTTTGTGATTATTATTATTTTTCATTGTGTGATATTTTCAACATGCTCTTATATTTGATTATTTAAGATCACACCTCATATACACACACAGTCATATCCATCATAAATTATATGCAACTTATTTATCTTTCAAGAAGTTTGTGATTGGATCCTCCACTAGGCTTGGAAGCCAGTGGAGTTACATTCGAGTAATCATGATAATTGTATATCTGATAAGATTAGTGTAATAGGATTTTAAATATACCATAAAACTTTAAAAAGTCCCATTCACCCCCCTCTAGGACATATTGGCATATTTCTACTTCAACTCAAGCAGTCTTCACTGCTATTTCACATGTCAGCATGTCAAGGCTGATCACCAGAGACCCCCTGGTCCCTTGCACCCGTTGAGCATTCCAGTGTGGAAGTGGGAGCATGTGTCGATGGACTTTATTGCTGGTTTACCAAGGACTTAGCACAGTCACAATACTAACTCGGTTATCATCGATCGGCTGACGAAGTCTCATTTCATTCCGATAGGTGCTTCCTGGTCTATGGATCGGCTTACAAAGGTGTTCATTAAGGAGATAGTGAGACTGCACGGCATCCCAGTTTCGATCATTTTCGACCGAGACTCCAGATTTACATCTCAATTTTGGAGGAGTTTTCAGCAAGCGATGGGGGCCACTTTGTGTCTAAGCACCACTTATCATCCACGGACGAATGGGTAAATCGAAAGGGTCAACCAGATCCTTAAGGATATGCTTAGAGCTTGTGTGATTGACTTTGCAAGTAGTTGGGATGAGTATTTGTGCCTCATCGAGTTTGAGTACAATAATAGTTATCAGGCGACTATCGGTATAGCTCCTTTTAAGGCACTTTATGAAAAACTGTGTAGATCTCATAGCTGTTGGACTGAGGTTGGAGAGCGCCATCTCTTAGGTCCTGAGCTTGTGCAGCAGACGTCGGAGGCTATTAATGTTATTCGGCAGAGGATACGCACAACTTAAAGCCGGTAGATGAGTTTTACTGATCGTAGGCGTCGACCCCTCGAGTTCGCAGTCGGGGACACGGTATATCTCAAGGTCTCGTTTATGAAGGGTGTGGTTCATTTGGGTGTGAAGGGCAAGCTTGCCCTAAGATTCATTGGACCTTTTGAGATTATCGAGCGCGTGGGTGTTGTAGCCAATAGGCTTACCTTACCTCCTGAGTTGTCAGTGATCCACGACGTATTTCATGTTTCTATATTATGAAAATGTGGGTTGGATATTATTCCTGTGATTGATTGACAGCCACTTGAGTTCCTTGAGGATGCTTCCTACATTGAGCAGTTGATTCGCATTCTTGATCGAAAGGAGCAGGTCCTCAGGACCAAGGTCATTCCCTTGGTGAAGGTGTAATGGGGTCATCATTTGGAGGCAGAGGTGACTTAGGATCGCGAGGCTGGGATTAGAGAGCACTATCCTGATTTGTTCGATGATTGATTGCTTATATTACTTGTATTTCCTTCTCTTGTGATTAATGATTAAGATATATATGATGATGTTTGTGCATTCTAGTTATTTTGGTTTTATCAATTTCGAGGACAAAATTTCTTTATTGGTGAAGAGGATTATAAGACCCGACCTGATATTTCTTGTGTGTGCATGTGTATGTGTAGGTATGCATTTCATTTCTCTTGGTCTCGCAATCTTACCGGTCGAATTCTAGCGACCCACGACCCTTAGATAGTGTTTGCGGTCATCCTTGAGTCCGGTCACATCGACCTGACTCAGATTAGCCTGAGACTATGCCATCTTATTCGCATCATCATTGCAGTTCCAATGACGCATCTTGTGCATCCATCTGACTTATTGATCAAAAGTTGTATACATTTCATTATATGACCCTTAATCATGTGGCCCACTTAGGTGGAATGCAAGTGGACCACCACCCTCGGCACAAGTTCTAAGGTACATTACTCACACTACACAAAGACTCCATATCCAATACCACCTATCTTACACACCACCAAGAGACCTAGTCTAACCTACAACATTGTAAACTCCTCCCTTAGGCAATGATTATTTTTCTTACAAAACCATCATGATTTCTCTCTCTCTCTCTCTCTCTCTCTCTCTCTCTCTCTCTCTCCTTATCTCTCCCTCCTCATTTCTTTTCTCCATAACTAGCAACCTTTTTCTCTAACATCTCAAAAATCTCCAAATTCTCCAGCCCTCTAAACCCAAAAACCCCTCCAATCTAACCCTTGAAAATACATCTCAACTATCAAAATCTTCTTCTTACTCCAAGATCTTCATGATATAGAAGTTTGAGAGTTGAATTCTTTGTGGGTGACTATTCTTTGGGCCGATTTTCTTTTCTTTCCTTTGATCTCATTATTTCTTCATAGTTGGATCATATGGGACCCACCAATTTATGGTGGGGATCCCATTTGATCCCGTCTATGTGGCCCTTTGGCCCATCCTACATGCATGTCATGTTTCATGATGAGGCCATTCTCCATAGGCCCCATCATGATGTATTCCATGATCCACTCCATCTCAAGGTCATCTAGACCATAAATGTCATGTTGGGATGACATCCCAACCATCCATAGTAATTATATATCATGTATGTAGTGATTTTATATTGCTTGTACAATTAATATAGTTGTATGAGCATGATTCATTCTTGGGAGGGCCCATTAGTGGCGGGGCCTTATCCCTTGGGCGGATTGATCTTTCTCCTTTCTTTTATCTTATGATGGATGATGCCATGTGTGGCCCACTTGGTGGGCCTGGGACATCTTAAAAATCCAGCAATGATGGGACGTCCCTACCCTCTTTTTATGATTTTTGGGCACCATATTTTGATGCATGCAGGTGCCTTGACCTAAGTGCTTGATTTGGACATGTGTGGGGCCCACTAAGGAAGGCCACACACTCTTTTATTTGCTGTATATATATGGTTATATGGTGATATGTTCAGCCATGTATTGTTGTCCAAAAATCTGGACTGTTTACATGGACTGCTTTAGCCGATGTTTGGTTTGGATTTAGCCCATGATTCTACTATTTTTCTTAATGATTGTGGGGTATAATATGAAGGTGTGGACCCCACCTTGAAGTGTGGTGGATCCCAGCTTAGACGGCCTATAAAATGGTACCTAAAAGGGGGCCCAAAGAGGGGTGGGCGGTCCACTTTGCTAGACCATCCAGCCTGAAAGAATGAGGGGAAAATCCAAATTCCAGCTTATTTTTTTGAGTGGTGGTCCACTTTTGTGGACCCTACCTTACTTTATTTTATGGAAAAAATAGTAATCATCCATCCCTCCCCTCCTATATGAATTTGGGCCCACCTTATTTTATAAACATTGCATGGACAACAACATTTTACTCTAAATAGATTGTAATCTCGAATTTAATTAAAACATTCTTGAGTATCCAAAAATTTTAAAATTTTATGGAGGTGTGGCCCACCCATGGAAGGACCACCATGCAAATTTTCAGGGCCATTGGGCCCCTGTACCGCCTGTGGTACGGCCTGGAGTGGCCCACTAGGCTGCGACGACCAGGCTGGGGCGTCCAGCCTTGACTGGCCATCCAAGCCACTTTGTGGGACCATCTGAATGTATTTTATATCCCACCATTCATCCATGTGGGGATCATAGGGGGCGTGATCATTCCCTCCTTTAGTAGTATCTATTTGGGGCACATTTGGATGAGTTTTGGGCCCATTTACCTAGGCCTATAGGACTGCCCAGCCCACCATGGGACACCCAGCCCATTGGAATGTTGTTGGACGTCCAGTCCAGCAGCATGGCCCACTTAATTTTTATGTCTAATCTACTCCCTTCATCTGGTGGACCCCTTGTGACATGTATGGGTCACCAGGAGCTAAAATACATATATAAATTAATTATTTACAGTTTTCAGCAAGCCCAGATTATGGGTGGGTTGGAATTTCAGCAATAGGCCCAAAATTGTTGCCCACAAATGAATGTTTTGGGGCAGCATGGTTCACCGAATTTGGAGACATTATTACACATATCTTGCCCCATTCTTTAATTAGATTTTGGGCTTAATTAGTGCATGCTTGAGGCCCACCCCAGTTAGCATTTTTATTAGATCCACACTTCTAGCTAATTGTTGGGCCATATATCCTTGGTTGGGCTGGAACTTTTGATAGGCCCATTGGACCCTTGGGGCCTATATTTATCCTGCCATTATGATGGGTTTTATGGGCCAAATATTCAAGTAGTTGGGCCCTTGCTTTCCCATTAAAATAAATCCATACTTGGGTCGAGGTGTGATGCCCAACTTACTTGTTTTAAACATACGGATTACCCATATGTTAGAATAATGGGCTGCCCATTAGGCCTACCACAATGAGTAGTCTTATGATCTTTTTGGTTAGGCCCAAACCTTGTTTAAGGGCCCACCATATTGCCTAAGTATTGGGCTTAGTGTATGGCCCACAAGGCCATGGCTTGCTTAGGCCTTGGACTTTACTTTATATGCGTAGCGGGATACCTTTTGGGACCTAGTTGAGGTTGGATGCACTTGTCTATGTATCTAGGCCTTGTCTCTACTTGGGTAAGAGGAGTATGATTCCCATCATCATCACCGAGTTACACACCTACACCATTATGACCCATATGCATCATGTGCGTGAATGGATTGCATTGTGTGTGGTCATTGGTTGACTTGATAGAGGGATGGAGTTTCTCCCCTTGTGCACATCGAGTTCTTGAAGCTAGTGCATGATCTGTATGCATGACTCATGCATTGACATCCTATTTCATGATGATCCGCTCTTGCTTCACCAGGGCCTTGCCTTTATAGGGACATTTGTGGATGGTCATATGTGCGGACACCGAAAATGTTATTTGAGCATACAGGGTGCATAGGATGCCCATGGGTGAAATTTTTAAAACTTTCATGGTTCTAAAGATCTGCCCTAACGCTGTGACAGAGTAGAAACTATGAGCACATGAGGGCCTTATACCGCTAGGCCGTGACTCCCACTGTCGTGTAGTCAGTTGTGTAGGGTTGTGGCCTTACCTGCTTGATGTAAGGAGGCATTGCTAGGCTGAGTTTGATCAGCTCATAAATGGGTCCGCTACCATCAGGCCTTGCTGGTGATTGACTGTCCATAGGCGGGAAATGTGGTCTTTTACGCTCGTTGACTATGCAAGTTTGTAGAGTGGCAGTCATCCAGCAGTGTACTAGACCCCGATGATTTCCTTATGATTGGAAATGTACTTGACATGTGGATTTAGATATGAGCACTAACATCACTTCGTATTCCATTTGCATCGACTGTATAAGCCCTTTATGCATCGCCTTGGTACGACGCCCAGTATTCATTGCATTGTATTCATAAGAAGCCTCGATAAGGCTTGCAATATTATCATTGATCATGTTTCCCTTCTTGTATCTCCTATTATTCTTTTGTGCACCATTGACATACACTTTCACTACCCTCTAAGATTTTCATAAGCTTATACATGATTGATGCGTGCAGATCCTACGTCATCATCATAGTGGCAGAGCTTGGATTAGAGTTGAGCTGAGGACCCCCCTAGTGTTGTAGATCTTCTTCCTACTTCTTTTGCTATCAGATGTATTTCTTTTCTGTTTTGTACTTGTAAAAGTTCAAATTTATAGTAGATTTTGTGATGTGTGCATTTGTTATTCTTAGATATACTTGATGTGATCTTTGTTATGCTTATATTAGAAATGGTTATACGGTTATAGAAATCCTCCTTGTGGGATCCAAGGATCGGAACCTGCCTCAAAAGCCAATAATGAGGAACTACGGAGGCTGTTGCTGCCAGAACTGGCTATCGGGTTCCTTGTGAGTCCGGTTACTGAGTCTGGGGCATGACATCAGTTTACCTAATCCACACCCCTAACTTAAAACCTACATTGTCCTTAATGTAAAAGATATGAGCATGCAATGCACATGAGACAATGAAAAGAAATGGAAAGTGATGGGAAGATAATACCTAAAAAAAGAGAATTGAAGCTTTTCCAAAGTTCTTAACGTGTAAATGGATTAGCATGAAGACTAAACAAACTAAAATCAAACTATACTAATCATAAATCCTATGAAAGCAATAAACCTAATTACACCTCCGTCAGACTAGGAGGTCAATCCTGGTACACAGGATCAGTTAGAGCCATGAACATGTCCTCTGAATTAAACTTCTCAACACATGGCTTGAGACGATGTCCATTCACTTTGTCCATTCACTTTGAAGACATTTCCATTCATCGAATTCTTTAACTCGATGGCCCCATGAGGATAGACATTAGTAACAGTGAAGGGACCGGTCCAATGAGATCGAAGTTTTTCTTAAAAAAGATGTAACTGAGAATTGTACAGAAGGACTTTTTGACCGATTATGAATGATTTCTGAAGGATGTTCCTATCATGGAATAGCTTCATCCTGTCCTTGTGAATTCTTAAATTCTCATAAGCGTCGTTCTGAATTTCTTTAAGTTCATTCAATTGAAGTTTGCACAGCGAGCCAACTTTGTCCAAATTAAAGTTCAAATTTTTGATAGCCCAGTAGGCTCTATGCTCCAGCTCTATAAGTAGGTGGCAAGCTTTCCCGTAGACGAGTCTAAAAGGAGACATTTCAATGGGGGTCTTAAAAGTTGTACGGTAAGCCCAAAAGGCATCAGTTAAGTGAATTGACCAATCCTTATGGTCAGGGTTAACCATTTTTTCCAGAATTTATTTAATTTTTCTGTTAGAAATCTTGGCTTGCTCGCTTGTCTGTGGGTGGTATGGAGTGCACACTTTATGAGAGATATCATATTTCTTTATTAAGTTCTCAAATGGCTTATTACAAAAGTATGAATCTCTATCACTAATGATGGCCCGAGGCATTCTGAACTGCGAAAGGATATTTTCTTTTAAGAATCGAATGACCATTTTATGATCATTATTCCAACATGGGATCGCTTTGACCCACTTAGTGACATAGTCTACTGCTAATAAAATATAAATATTCCCAAAGAATTGGGGGAATGGTCCCATGAAATCGATGCCCCAACAATCACATAAGACTTCTAATCTTTTCTTTGGCCTAACACTACCCCAATAGCATAGTCAGACGCATCGCACATAATCTCAAAATTTATACTCGAGTTAGGTGGCTGCATGATAGGAGTCGTAGTCAACATGACCTTTAGCTTAGTGAAAGCTTCATGACATTGTTCTGTCCACTTGTATGGTGCATCCTTTTAAAGTAGATTACACAAAGGATGAGAGAGATGGATAAAGTCTTTTATGAATCGTCCATAAAATCCGGCGTGTCCCAAGAAGGATCGCACATCACGTACACTCTTGGGTAGAGGTATGTTAGAGATAAGATCAATTTTAGCCATGTCTACCTCAATTTCCTTGGACGAAATTATATGTCTAAGAACAATTCCCTTGGGAACCATGAAATGACATTTCTCCCAATTCAGACCAAATTCTTTTCCTCACATCGCTTCAATACACATTTAAGATTTTCTAAACACTTGTTAAAGGATAGATCAAAGATAGAGAAGTCATCTATGAAGACCTCTAAATATTGCCCCACAATGTCAGAAAAAATACTTAACATGCATCGCTGAAAAGTGGCGAGGGCATTACATAGTCTGAATGACATCATTGGGTAAGCAAAGGTGCCAAATGGACATGTGAACATTGTCTTTTCTTGATCTTCAAGGGTTATCTCTATCTGATTGTAGCTTGAATATCCATCAAGGAAGCAACAGTAAGAATGACCAGCTAGCCTTTCCAAAATTTGATCAATGAAGGGCAAAGGAAAGTGGTCCTTGTGACGGTATTCAACTTTCTGTAGTCAATGCACATTCTCCAACCAGTAGTGACTCTAATTGGCATGAGTTTATTGTCAGCATTGGCTACAATAGTGATTCCGGACTTATTAGGAACTACCTGAGTTGGACTCACCCATTGACTATCGAATATAGGGTATATGATACCCACATCCAACAACTTAAGCACTTCTCCCTTAACCACCTCTTTCATATTTGGATTTAATCGACATTGTGGTTGTCAGGAGGTTTTTGCATTATCCTCTAGATGAATGCGGTGAGTAAAAATCAAAGGATCAATTCCCTTGAGGTCCACAATGGACTATCTAAGGGCTCTTTTATGCTCAATGAGAATAGAAATAAACATACTCTCTTATTCTTTCTCAAGGTGGAAAGAAATCGCTACTGAGTATGTCTCATCTTGACCTAGTAAATATATTTAAGATCAGCGGGCAAGGGTTTAAGCTTTGGTGCCTTGAGACTAGACAGTAGAAGCACTACATCAATTTGAGGCAATTTCTCGAATCATGGCCTTCGATGGTTAATTTCATGTACCGGTGTTGCATCAAGCAAGACATCCATCTCCCAAATCATGTCATCATCTAAATTAGGGGAGTGGGCCAAACACGTCTCTAGAGGGTCAGAGTATAAAGTCAAAAGTGTTCTATGTTCCACGAAAGAGTTGATCATGTTAATGTCGTAGGTATCATCTTCATCATCTATCTGTTTACTCATATTGAAAAAGATATTGAGCTCCAATGTCATATTTATAAAAGATAGATTCATAATTCCATTCCTACAATTAATGATGACATTTGATGTAGCAAGGAATGGACGACCAAGAATGACGGGTATCTAAGTGCTCACATCCACAATGGGTTGAGTATCTAGAACAATAAAATCTACTGGATAATAGAATTTATCAATCTGGACCAATATATCCTCAATCATTCCTCCCGGTACACGGACTAATTGATTAGCAAGTTGTAATGTGCTCCGGGTGGGTTTTAATTCACCTAGACCCAATTGTTTGTAGACCAAGAATGGGATCAAATTAACACTTTCTCCCAAGTTAAGAAATGCGTGCTCAATCTGGTGGTTTCCAATTACACATGTGATGGTTAGGCTACAGGGATCTTTGCATTTTTGTGGCACATCTTGCTTAAAGATGGTATTCACTTTTTTTATCAAAAAAGATTTTCTTTTGAATGTTTTGCCATCTTTTAGTCATACATAGATCTTTCAGAAATTGGCATATGAAGGAATTTGTTTAACCGCATCCAGTAAAGGGATATTAACCTTCACTTGCTTAAGCACCTCTATAATATCCTGGGATTTAGATAGAGATGTTGGTGCAATCAACCATTGGGGGAATGGTGTAATCAGCTTGTTTTGAGATTCCGATTCCATCTCATGTGGGATGCCGCTAAGTCCATCATTGTTAACTTCTTCTGAATCCTTAGGCTTTTTAGCCCTCGCTAGAATGATTTTATCAATTGTCTTTCCACTTCTAAGTGTGGTGATAGCATCAACTTGTTCCACATGTTGATTGGAAGAGCTTGGGTCAGTGATTTCACATTGTGGCTTTAAATTGGGGGAAATGTTGGGTTGGAAAAGTCCCTTTCTTCCCAGTTGCTAAGTGTGACTGAATCCTTTGAATTAATGATACAAACATTCGCATTGTTGTTTTGAGATCTTGGAATGCTTACACCGTGTTCTGGTTAAAGAGCTCTTAGTTTTGCATGAATTTTTGAATCGGATCCTCTTGAAATTTCCTTTGATTTAGAAGTTAAGGGCCTCTTGAGGATTAGTTGTTTGTCCGTTCCTCCAACTGAAGTTTGGATGGATCCTTCGATTGGAATTATATGTGTTTGAGGTGGGTCCGCTGAATGGTCATTGGTAAGTATTTATGGCATTTGATTGCTCATTTAATAAATCTTGAAAAGTAGGGATTGTGGGACAATCGTGCGTCACATGTATGTTGCTATCACAAATACCACAAACAACATCCATGACTTCCCTCAGTATGATAGCTTCCACCTTCTTAAGTTTCATGGCCTCAACTTTTCTTGTGAGATTGACAACCCTTTCACTAATGTTATCTTTTTCTTTTAAGGCATACATTCCTTCCCTTTCTTTTGATTGATTAGGTTTAGAAGTGGTGGGTCTTGGGGAGGTGTCTCATAATTGAGCATTTTCTGCCAATTGATCAAGGTAATCACACGCATCATCGGCCTCATTGTTAATAAATTCACCGTTACACATCATCTCTACAAATTGACACATTAGCAGAGTTAATTCATTATAGAAAAATTTTATTGTCCATTAAATTTCATAGCCATGATGTGGATAGGAATTTGTAAGATCTTTGAACCTTTCTTAGCATTGGAAGAAGGTCTCTTCCTCTTTCTAGGAAAAGTTCATGATTACCTTCCTTAAAGTATTAGTTTTATGAAATGGGAAAAACTTTTTGAGAAATTCTCGGGTCATCTCGACACATGTGCTGATAGATTGTAGCTTTAAGGAGTGCATCCACATCTTAGCCATCTCCTTCAGTGAGAAGGGGAACAATTTGAGTCGCCCTGTGTCCTCAAACATGTTTGGAAAGTGTAATGTGGCGACTATCTCATTAAACTCTTTGATGTGCAAGTATGGACTTCCAGAGTCTAGTCCATATAATTTAGGAAGGAGTTATATCACTCCAAGTTTAATATCTACATTTCCTACATTAAATGAAAACACCATGTAGGAAGGTGTACGCACTCCCACCGGTTATAAATAATCTTACAAAGTATAAGGTGAGGGAGCATTATGCACCTCATTCTCATCTTGAACTTCCTCAACTAAAGGTTGAGGTTGATTTGTAGCCATTACTTCAATTAACTGAGAGGATCTCAAGTGATGTCTAATCCTTTGATAGATAGGCAACCATTCGACTAATCCTCCTTCACTCAAGAGACGAAGATTGTTATCACGAACCCAATTGGGCATGAAACATGCACAACCCTTAAGCACTAAACAACTAAAAGTTAAAAGAAAGCAAACTAAATCAAATAAGAAATCTAGAAAAGAAAGAGAGAATTGGAAAGAGGTTACCAGATTGGATTTGCTATGTTAAGATCGTACAAAACAGAAAACAATGTTAGTTTCTAAAAATAATTAAAAAAAAAAATCCTAACCTAAAAAAAAAAATTTAACCCTAATCTTAACCTAGTTATAATACCAATTAATCTTAGAAAAACGTAGCAGTAATCTCCGGCAATGGTGCCAAAAACTTGTTCACAACCCCAAGTGAAGGGTTATGATGTAGTAATAACTTGGTGAGACCGAGGTCGAATCCACATGGACTAAACTTGTACACAATATGAAAATAACTAAAACTAGAACTAGAAAAAGATCTAAATTAAATTTTGGAATAGTTGAGAGGAATTGTGAATAAAGTATCAATAATTAAAAGGAAACTAGAGCACTAATGATCCACTTGTAGCTTTCAGGATATTACCTTACTTGATTCAACAAACAAAACTGGAATCAAAGTCCTATCCTATCCAATTGAAAGATGAAGCAATTAAAGCAAATCTATGAACTTTTCATTGATCTAGTCCTCAATGAAGGAGTATTGTGATGATTGGAAGGGAATTCATTCAACCACCAAGGCCAGGAGACAATGGTGAATCATGAGTTTTGCCAATCTCATAATCTCAAAACAAGAAAAGAAGATATTCAAAGCTATCAAAACATCTATTTTGGATTTCAAGGTTCGAGTCTAACTCCACAGCAATACCTTTCGGACATTTGCTGGGCAAGTTGGCCTGTCAATGTGGGTTCAGTGTGCCTGAAGATGAATCCCTATCAACCCCATAAATCAATGTGTAGAGTATCAGGAAAATGAACCTCTCTTCTGTGCATGAATTTGGTAATCTAATATCGGAAGAAGAATTTTTGAACAAGGAGGACAAAACAGTTGAGGAAGGCCCAGATACTAATCTACCAACCTCTGCCCCTAAAGCTTTTACTCCTCAGAATGATACTCTCATGCAAATTTTGGAGGAGAAATCAAGATTTGGTGAGATTGTGAAGTCAATGGAAGAAAAGCTTCACTCACTCCAACAGTTGGTGGAGCAGATTAAATATGAGGTTTCAACCTCATTTTGGTGAAAAGGTAATCTGAAGTTGCTTATCCATGGCTTAACTCTTGCTGAAATTTTTTACATGCTTTTCTTGTTATATCTGAGAATCTGGAGCCTCATATGCATATTAATAAGATTTGTTAATTATGTTACCTTTTGCATTAATATCTCTAATATATGATTATAACACAATAATGGTTAAAGACAAAGGCAAGGCTCCTATAA
Organism: Magnolia kwangsiensis; assembly: GCA_037074715.1. NCBI lineage: Eukaryota > Viridiplantae > Streptophyta > Magnoliopsida > Magnoliales > Magnoliaceae > Magnolia > Magnolia kwangsiensis. The sequence goes on along the minus strand of CM073589.1, from coordinate 79,821,614 downwards.
GAGGAGAACACTCCTCTAAAAGAACTAACAATTGTCGCTCTCCCTATTTCAACCCTACTGAAATGGCTATGTCAAACAAAACTGTCTTTGATAGGTTGATCAGATCCCTTCTCATCGAATCATATGGGATTGATCTCTACTTAGGATCAATTGGGTGAGATAACCTATTATATTTTGGAGGAGAGGTTCAAATGATCTTATTCATCAATTCTTAAATTCCTGTCATGACACTCAAGATGACCCTCTATCAATCGGCATCAACTTCATGAACAAAACTAAGGAGATCACTCCTTTGGTGCTAAGCCAACTACTGCACCTTAGAGTCACACACATTCCCCCAACTGATCATCCTTTAAATCATCTGGGAGTTTGGGGTGAATTAACTCGATCATTGTGTGATGGTGCCGCAATCCCCCGGAACAAACGGAACTTCCTCCATTCATCACATTTGGACTCAACCATGAAAGTACTGCACAACATTCTGAGCACCAATGCATACCCATGTGAAATTTCTGGAGATATGGTCTCCCCATTTGTTTTGAATATCCTGTATGACATCTTTTAGGGGATTGAGGTATGCTTACCCACTCTTATCTTGAAACAGTTGATCCTAGTCATCAAGGGCATTTATTGTACTAGCCTTCCCTTTCTAAGTGTTATTTGTAAACTCTCAAAATTCCTTAGTTTGCCACCTACCCATGATACGGTATATCCTGTCGTGTGCTTTACCAAGGAGACTCTAATTCATTGTACTAGCCTTCCCCTTCCAAGTGTTTACAACTACATTTGAAGAGAATCAGGAATGCAGGAGCAGCGAAGAAGCTCAAGATACTCTCATGGTCGTTGGCTAGGACTCTTGTCGCACCCCAGTGCTTGTACTAAGTCCACTATCAGTCAGCACTAGGTGCCTCCTTCGCTAGAATGATCCAATCCGTCTTCTTCTTGAAGGGCAATCAAATATAGAAGCTCGCCTTCAGGGTGCAAAAATCTTCTCTCTGGGATTGAACTGCGTCTTGACACTCTTTAACATACTGGGGAGCGCATCATAGAGTTGCTTCTGTCTCATCACCCTTATATCCCTCCGTATGAGGGTGGATCTTCTAGATGATTTTTTTTCTCGTGTTGTTACTGGATCATAATACATTTTATTTTGGATTTCTTATGCCCTTAAGGGCTTGACATTTACTTTTTGGATGATGAATGGTACTACCCAAGCTTAGGGTAGTCATTTTGATGATTTCATGCCGATATCCTTATACTTATGTCAGTTATTCTATTTCATGGTTATATTTTGTTTCTGGCATGAAATTTCCACATAATGTTTACAGTTCTCTCTTCTTATATTTTGCCATTATGTGATTTGTATATTCTTTCCCTTTAATTTGCATCATCATATTTTGTTATTGGCTTACTTCTTGGTGAACTCTTTGCCAATGACTAACAAAAAGGGGGAGAAGAAACCTACCCACCAAAACAATCTGTTGTTTTCTACAGAGCTTGTTTTTCCTACTTGTAGGTTGATCATGGAAGAAACCAAGGGTGTAAAACTCGTATCCTAATTCGTACTGTTCCTTAGACTTTCACGGTCATTCCGATCGATTTTCGGCGACTCGCGATCTGTAACCGGCGTTGCGCGAAATCCTGAAACGGATTCTGTCGGTCTGAGTCAGTTTGACATGAGACTTGTACTAGTGCGACCGCGCTGTCGCCGCGGTTCCAACGCCGCAACTCACGCACCGATCCGATACCCAGGCGATGAGATACGGACTCACGTTCAGTTCGAGTAAAAACACCGCGCGTTGCAAATCCCAAGAAATCTCTACAAAGTGTCCCATCAATCACGTCAATCAATCCCATCAATCACCTCTCATGTCAAGTACAAGCACCCATACTTCCTTTCTCCACAAGTCAAGTCACTCCATACCCAAGTACAACTAACACATGTCATGCCCATACCTTTCTCTTACACAAGCAACCCAAAGTCCACTCTCACATCACTTCATCCATCACCAAACCCATCACACATCACTCCATCACCCTTTTTCACCCATCACTCCCCTCTCTCTCTCATTCATTCTCAAAAAAAAATCTCTCCAAGCAAAAATTTCACACGTCCAAGCATTCCCAAGCTTTTTCAAAAGCCAAGTGTGGCCCACCCTCTCATCTCTCATCCACACCATCAAAGGTCCATCATCCACCATCCAAGGCGAAGGCAAGGAGCATTGGAGGCCAAGGGAGCAAGGAGGAGGCTTAGAGGTGGGTGATCCACCGTTAATTTCTTTTTAAGGACCACTTGTTTGTGGGACCCATTTTTTTTTGTATGTAATTTGTATCATGTGGGGCCCATAGTAGCGAGGCCCCACCATCACCGTCTCTTATTCTCTCTTTCTCTCTCCTTATCCTTCTCCTAAAATGAAGTGGGCCCCACCGATTCATGATAAATCTACTCCATCCATCAAATGGTGTGGCCCACTACATATTAGATAAATGATATTTATTATATATATATATGTATATGTACATGCAAGGTGGGCCACGATCATGTGGGACCCACCTTGGTGAACGTGGACCATGTCCCTGTGGGACCCACCGTGTTGTATCTGTTTAAAGCACGTCGTCCAGCGTCTCTGGACGCTGGACTGGCAGCGTTAACACACTACACTTAAAAAAAAAAAAAAAAAAAAAAAAGAAAGGGAAAAAGTATACTTTTACAGTGGGCCACTGATGCAGGCCCCACCTTGAGGTATTTGCTTGATCCAAGCCGTTCACCACCTTTCTCAGACTATTTTAGGCGTTGAGCCAAAGTTTGGGACCAATCTGATTCTCAGGTGGGCCATACCATCTAAAATCATGTGGAGACATGCCTGAAACATACAAAATCATTTTGTGGGGCCTATCTAAAATTTGGACGTGGTTGAAACTTGGTTTGGACCCTTAATTTTGTGAGACACATGCAATGGACGGGGTAGATCTGTTTAATGTGGGTCCCACCTAGGATAAAAAAAAAATAATAATTTTCTTTTTGATATGACTTTGTGCCGTGACGTCCAGAGACGTCCACGTTAAAAAGCGTGGCCTCATTGGCCCACTTGTAGACTCCACCATGATGTATGTTTTACATCTATACCGTTCATTTAATAGGTCCCCTTGAATGGTGCGTTGGCTCCAAAAATCATCCACAAACTGAACTCAGGTGGGCCATACCATCCAAATCATGTGAAGACATGCCTAAATCATATAAAACACTTGGTGGGGCCTACCTGAATTTTTAATATGGCTGAAACTTGGTGTGAACCCTCAAACAGGTGGGACATACGTAATGGACGGGTTGGATTGCAAATAAACACTTTGGTGGGCCCTACATGGGATCCACTGTGGTATGTGTGGCTTACCACACCGTCAAAATAGTGGGTGGTGACACCCACTGTGATGCAAGTGTTTCACTCACGCCATCCGTCCACGGCAGTGGACGGTGGCCCCCACTCAGATGTATGTGTTATGTCCACGCCGTCCATCACGTGGGCCCCTGGCCACGTGACGTTATGAACGGGTTTGGATGGCAATAAACATTACAGTGGGCCCTAGGCCATGTGATTCAATGAGCAGTTTGGATGCAAATAAATAGTACAGTGGGCCCAGGTTGGGTAAAAAAAAAAATATACATTACGGTGGGCCCTGGGTCTATATGACCTCATCAGCAGGTTTGAATGGAAAATAAACATTTTGGTGGGCCCCTTGCTACATGGCCTTATCAACAGGTGGGATGTAAAATAAACATTTTTGGTGGGCCCCTTGCCACACGGCCCTAACAACAGGTTGGGTGGCAAATAAGCATTTCAGTGGGCCCAGGATTGGATGGAAAATAAATGTTATAGTGGGCCCACATGGGAGTCTACCATGATGCATGAGTTTCATCCAAACCGCCCATTTATTTGTTGTTGTAAAATTATTTCATGGCTTGTGCCAAAATGAACCAGATCTATGGTTCAAATGGGCCACCATGGTATGTGTATAGGGCCATGTTGACCCATTTATGGCCATTCATTTAGGCCCACCTTGGTGTACATCTAAGACCATGGGATTAATCCCATTTGGCATGTGTAATGTCCATGGGATTAAGCCCATTTGGCATATCTAAAGCCCATGGGTTTCGGCCCATTTGATATATACAATGACCATGAGATCCGGCCCACTTATTCTATATAAGGCCCACGGGATCTAAGCCCATTTGGTACATATAAAGCCCATGGGATCAGGCCCATTTGATGTGCAAGGGGCGCAAATGGAATGGCCCATTTGACATATTTAAAACTCATGTGTGTAGTCCCACTTTGATGTATTTCATGGCCCATGAGTCATGGACCATTGCAATGTACATAAGGCTCCTTGGCGAGGCCCATTAAAGTAGCCATTTGAAGAATGTAAGGCCCACGCAATTCGGCTCATTTGATATATCCAAGGCCTAGGGATCGAGGCCCAATGGATGTCCTTAGGGTCCATTGCAATGTACGTCTATCATGGTTCGTGAAATGATATTTACGGTAAGCCGTGCCTAGAAAACAATGTTGGTTTAACGTCCACATTGTACGTACAATGTTGGTTAAATGTCCGCATTGTAGCTCTCTTTAGGGCCCATTGATAGGTCCATACCCGTTGCTATTCATTGCCTTATAACATGCTTAGTATAACCTCATGACTCATGCCCATACGCATCATATGTATGCTTGATATGAGTAATGACTGATCATAACATACGCCATTGGGCAGACCATTTACGGGACTCGTTATGTGACTGAGTGCCCTACATGATTGCGCAGTACGCGCTGGACTTCTGCATGATTTGACGTGTGATTCATGCATCTCGCATACGTGTGACTTGATCACTACACGCCCTAGCGACATCAGGGCCGTGGCTCCACAGGTACATCGTGGATGACCGTATTGGATACCGGAAATACTTATTCTAGCACTGTAGGCACTTAGGATGTCCTTGGGTGAAAGTCCCAGAACCTTTTTGGTACCAGGAGATACTCCAGCGTCTAGACCGAGTGGATACATGAGCGCCCGAGTGCCGAATACCAGTAGGTCGCGTCTCCCACTGTGTCGTGGTCGGTTGGAAGGGGGTGTGGCCTTATCCGCCTGAGTGAGGGAGATATAAGCTAGGCTGAGTTTGACTAGCTCGCAAATGAGTCCGCTATCGACGAGCCGGGTAGGTATTGGCATACTACTGGTCAGGCGGATAGTGAGGTCTTATCCGCTTGCTTGACTGTGCAGCTAGGGAGGTGGCAGTCTCTGCGAAGTGTATTAGACCCCGGTGATATCCAGAGAGGAACTGTACTGATATACGTATTTGAGGAGTACCAACTTGCTTGGATTGCATTTCGCATATGACATTTGGCTATGTAGGCCTTGCATTGCATCGGTGTGGCCGATGGCATCCATATCTCGCATCATGCCTTGCATTACATAGCCTTGGTATTTTCATGGACTTACCACATACTTCCGCATTGTCCTGATACTGTACACTTGGCGTTTGCCTTATGCACACACTTACACCACCCTCTAAGCTTTTGTAAGCTTATGCACGATAGATGCGTGCAGGTGATGTTAGGTTGCAGCAGTGTTGAGCTTGGAGCGTGCAGTGGTCTTCTGGAGCTTGATTTTTCTTTATTTATGTATTCCCTTTCAGCATTGTACTCAAATGATTATATTAGTGGATATGTGATGATGATGTTTCCTTTATAATTTAGGTAAACTTGTGGTTATGCTTATTACAAGACAAGTGTACGTTCAAAAAAAAAATCCTCCTTGTAGGATCCCAGGATTGGAATCTGGCGTATGTTGCGCTGGGAGCCGAGAATGGGGTACTACGGAGGCTGTCGGCACCAAATTCAGCGATCGAGATTCTTGTGAATCTGATTTCTGAGTTTGGGGCGTGACAAAGGGGGAGCAGCATTAGCGTGTTTTCCGTAGAGATTACTTTTGTTTGAGTTGTAAATTGGTATATTAATATGTAATCTTTTATTGTTTTGGTGTGTCATGGTATGTCATTGGTATGGACCATGACAATATCATAGGGTAGTTTGTTTGTAGTTTTTTTTTCATGTAATTGACAAAGGGGGTGATTGTTAGTGCACTCACCTTGCACACTTGTTTGTCAATCACGTGACTAGTTGTGTTAAGTAGTTAGATGAGTCATTGATAAATGAAGATCGATGATGCAACTGGAGCAGAAGCCCAAGCTACAAGTTCAAAGTAAAGAAAAGCTTCTACGATCTTGATCTTACCTATAGATGACCTTGACCCATAATAGGAAAACCTACTTAGATCATTTATTCTAGCCTTTCTAAGTTTATATTTTCCATCATTCTAAAGTTAGCTTTAGAAAGTTCAAAGTTGTTGAATGAATTGCAGGACAAACACTTAAACAGGAATAACCGCCTCACATTCGGTACCATCAAAAGAGACCAAAACAGTCCAACAACATTTCGGAGTTAATTTGGTTCCACCGACTGGTCTTTCAGTGCCATGACTCCCACTGAAGAACAATATTCGGTGCTACCAAAAGTGACAATTTTCATCCAGCAACTTCAGAACTCAATTCGGTACCACCGAGTGATAATTCGATGCCATCGACTACATTTTGGTGCCACCGAATGTTTACTTGGTAGGACCGAAAAGTAGCTGTTATAAATCTGTTGGAAGCATTTCTCTATAAAAGAAGCTCCTAGAAACTTGTGAAATTAGTGGATTAAGGAATTCTAGAGTCCTTAGTGTATCCCAAGCTTATTCCACTCATCCTAGAGTCTATCCATAGGAGATTCATGTTCTTTCATTGTGATTCCTCACTTTAATGAGCATTTAAAGCTCCTATTAATGAAGAACATGATCTCTAGCCTGTTCTAGATATAGAGACCAAACCCATTGGCAAATCCTTAGTCTCCATGATACTCTAGAGCATCCATCAGTTGAATCTCTTAGGAAATCCATTCATAACCTTTGATAGAAGATTCATCCCACTCCCATTACCTTGGTTACCTTAATAGGAACATCATATGCAAGGTACTTGATCGTGAAGCTGAAATAATAGGAAAACCACAACATCGTGATTGGGAGAGCATTGGGGAGATGATTCAAGCATGAGAGAGTGAAGATCAAGCAACCCAAGATAAGTTACAAAAGGAGACTCATTCCGACGAGTAAGTGTCATTGTTAAAAGTCCAAAGGTTAGCCTCCTTGTGAAAGATTGAGGATAAGAGTTTGCTATCTACAAACTCGATTAGGTGTCTTGTGTGGGACCTTGGCTGGTATGGCCTAAACGTAGGTGCCTTGTGTGGGACCTTGGTTGGTGTGGCCTAAACGTAGGTGCCTAGTGTCGGACCTTGGCCCATGTGGCCTAAATGTAAGTTCCTAGTATGGTACCTTGTCCGGTGTGGCCTAAACGTGGGTTCTTAATGTAGGACCTTTGCTCTTGCTTTAGACATAAATTGTAGAGTCCCTTGTGTAGGGCTGTAAAAGTTTATGGTGAACCTGATTTAAAACTATTGATAGTGAAATTTGGCACACTCTAAGAGAGATTACGGTTATCGGGAATGGAGTAGGCATATAGCCGAACCACTATATGTGCTTGTGTTTGGAATTGTCATTTGCGCATCTATTTAATCATGTTTATATAAGTTTGAATGGCTGATTATTTATGCATGATTGGATGAATGCTTAAAGATTGATAGGTAGTACATTCCACATGCAAGTTCACAATGCTATAGGCTAGTTGCTTTATTTGCATATCTGGAGTAGCCTATGTGATTGGACCCTCTATTGGCTTGGAAGCCTTTAGAGTTACATTGTCTTGCTTAGTTTAATTGAAAATGAGTTTGAGTTAAGCAGTAAAGTTTTGAATTAGTATAATAATTGAAAAGTCTTATTCACTCCCTTCTAGGACTCCTGAACTGTTCCATATTTCTACTACAGTGGTCTAAACTACAATTTCAATTAGTATTAGAGAGGGTTCCTCTTGAAAGAGTTTAACAACCTATAGGGAGATTGTAAGCCCCATGTCCTAGACAATACCGTTCCGTAGGCTTCCGCGGCCTTTTCGGTCAAATTCTGACAACCTTCGACCCTTAACCAGCATTTACGAGCGACCCTAATTCACACGCCGTCAACTTGAGACTTGTACCTTAGCGACCGCACTGTCGCCGCGGTTCCGATGCCGTGACTTGCGAGCCGATCCAATACCTAGGTCAGGAGATGTGGGCCCACGTTCGGTGCGAGAAAAATACCGTGTGCGAATTCTGAGAGAATCTCTACGACTTGTCACATCAATCAATCAATCAATCCCATCATATCAAGTACATGTCAAGTACACATCACTTTTCAGCCATCCCCAAGGAACCTTAAAGTCAAAAAGTTCTTACACAAGCCCAAACTTTCTTACACCAAACAACCCCAAAGTCAAAAGTTTCTTACACACCCATCACTCACCACATCGATTACTCCATCACCCATCTTTCTCTCTCTCTCTCTCTCTCTCTCTCTCTCTCTCTCTCTTTACAACCCTCTCTCTCATTCTCATTTTCCAAACTCACTTTCCCAAGCAAGAGAGAACATCACACGTCCAAAGCTCTTCCCAAATCTCCATTAGAGATTTTGTATGTGGCCCACTTCCTACCCTCTCATTTCCCATCTCAACCATCCAAACTCCATCTCCTCTGTTAGAATCGAAGCTGAGTAAAGGAAGCCAAGGGAGCAAGAAGAAAGCAGTGGGTGATATTAGATTTTATTTTTCATTTTTTTTTTATTTAAGGTCCATATATGTGGGACCCACCTTGATGTATGTTTGTATGCAAGAGGGGCCCATAGTGGCGGGGCCCCTCCATACTCGTCGATCTCTCTCTCTCTCTCTCTTGTATATGATGGCTTGTGGCCCACCTTGATGCATAAGATCATCCACCCTGTCCACCCATCCAAAACGGTGTGGCCCACGTTGATCATGCTGTTTAATCAGCATCATTCACCCATTTTATCTAGGTTAGTCGTGGGCTTAAAGGATAAGAAACACAAATATTAAGATCAAGTGGGCCACATTTGTGTGGAACCCACCTTGATTTGTATGTGAACACAGTCCGTCCAGCGTCCCTAGGTGCTGGATGTGTTCACTGGAGTGTGAGCCAATAGTGAGGTGTACTCACAGCAGGCATTTGATTTTTAGGCTTTTGGGTGGGCCACTTGTACAGGCCCCACCCTGATGTACCGATTCAATCCATGCCGTTCATCCTTTTTCCCAACTCATTTTAGGCGTTGAGTCAAAAAATGAAGCTGATCTGTTAATCAGGCGGGCCATAACATAGAAAACTATGTTTCCTACCATTCAAGGTTATTAGGACCCACCTTTCTGTTCTACATGCCAGAAATGTCGAATATTGGACTTATTTGGTGTGTTTTGAGTCCGAGAATCCAATGGGTGGAGTGGATTCTCAAGACGCGGGCCCCACAGCTGAAATACCTCAGGAAAACATATATATATACATATATGAAAAATGCATGCAACAGGCACTACTGCTGTCAGCGCGTGTAGGCCTGTTGCGCTGACGGACAGGCGGATGAGTAGGGACCCACGATCCCATCCATGGGCCCCACCATGATGTGTTTTGGTCATCCACACCATGCATTGGGTGGGTCACCCCAAAAATCAGCCGTATACAACATTAAGGTGGCCCACGTCATAGTAAACAGTGGTGAATTGAACATCTGCCATTGAAACCCTTTTTGGGTGACGCAGAGGTTTTGGATCTTTATGAAATTTGTTTCCTCTTCACCAGGGTCTACGTGGCCTCATCAATAGATTGGGTGGGCCCCACGTGGGACCCAATGATGTATGTGTTTCCATCCACACCCCCCAGGACGGTGGGACCCACCCCATGTGTGGCGCCTCCCTTAGATGCATGTGATTGTCCAGGCCGTCTAGGGCCTGGACGTTGAATGTTATTTAATATAATATTAATATATTATATTATATTAATATATGATATAATATATTACATATTATATTATAATTTTTTTATATAATTTCATGTATGAGCTGTTGAGGGTGAGCCGTACGTGGGACCCACCTCTGCCCCTTTTTTTTACAGTAAGCTGCACTTGCAGCAGCTATGGAGCTGCTCCTCTTGGTAGCAGCAAGCCCTGGGCCCTACATGATGTATGTGTCTTATCTACACCGTCCACAGTTTGGATGGTGGGGCCACCATGATGTATGTGTTGCATCCATACCGTCCAACCATTTATGAAATCATTCTTTTGGCATGGGAAAATGGGTGTGATCTAAAGTTCAAGTGGCCCCCACCATTTAAATGGGTGGATAGTGACATCCACTGTTCAAACTTCTAAGGGCCACAAGTAGCTTCCAGTTAAGTTGATATTTGTTTTCACTTCAACTATCTCCATGTTAACTTATGAAGAGGTCGGATCTTAAATACTTAAGGGTGAGCCCGATTGATATACATTTGGCCCACTTGGTCAGCCCATTTGAATCGGCCCACTTGGTCGGCCCATTTTGATTTGGCCCACTTGGTCCCGAATCAAATGGTCGGTCCATTTGAATCGGCCCATTCGAAACAGCCCACTTGGTCTGCCCATTTAATCAGCCTGATGCGATGTAAGTCCCATGAGTGACGCCCAATGTGATGTGTGTGTAGCCATTACATCGTGTATGGATTCCTTATATAGGCCACCCCTTAGGAGCAATGATGGTTAGATGTCCACATTGATGGGAAATGATGGTTAGATGTCCTCATTGTGACATTCCCTTAGGCCTTGTTAGGCCCATTCTCTCTGTGGGTTAACCCAAATAAGTGGGCCTCATTCACTGTATGTGATTGATCGATTCTGATTTATGATTCCGATTTTTAATTTCGGTTATGAATATATAACAACATAGCATCATGATACATGCCCATACACATCATCTATATGCTTGTGATGAGATGAGTGATTGATCATAGCACATGTTCTCGGGAAGATTATTTATGGGCTCCCAAATAGGCGGTGTTGCCCACATGAGAGCGTGGTATGCGCAGGATTGCTACATGACTGGATAGTGTGGTTCATGCATTTCGCATCGTGTGACATGATTATTGTACACCCTAGTGACATCAGGGTCATAGCCGCCACAGGCGTATCATGGTTAGTAGGATTAGATACCGAAAATCTTGTTATACATGGAGTGCTATAAATATCATTGGGTGAAAGTCTCTAAACCCTTATGGTACCAGGAGGTTGCTTCAACGTCTAGACTGAGTGAGTACAGGAGCGCCGAGTGCCGATTATTAGATGACCGTGCTTTCCACTGTGTTGTGGTCGGTTGGAAGGGGGTGCGGCCTTACCCGCCTGAGAGGAGGGAGCAAAGCTAGGCTGAGTTGACTAGCTCGAGAAATGGGTCCGTTATCGATGAACTAAGTCCGATATTGGCAGGCGGATAGTGAGGTCTTTTCCACTCACCTTGTTGCACGCGATGGGGCGACAATCTGACTTGGAGTATACTAGACACCAGTGATATTCTAGAGTTGAGCTGTATTGATATATGGACTTAGATGAGGATTCATGTGCTTGAGTTGCATCTGGCATCGCATGGCCTTAGTATGGCCAATATCATTCATGCCTTGCATCGCATAGCCTTGGTATGACTAATGATATTCATGAATTCATCAGCATGTTTCGCATTACTCTGATACTGCATAATTATATTACTACTCTGCGCACACACTTTCACCACCCTCTAAGCTTTTCATAAGCTTATGCACGACCGTTGCGTGCAGGTGACATTCGATCACAGCAGCGCTGAGGCAGGAGCGCATATCACATCAGCTTAGAGCTTTTGTCTATCATCATTGTATTTCCCATTATGATCATTGTACTTATAAAGTTTTTGATCATAGTGGAAATGTGATGAAGTTTTTGGTTGTTGTTTGTGAGTTATGCCTTTGGTTATGCTTATTATGAATTAAACTGATATTGAAAATCGTCCTCGTAGCATCCCAGGATCGGAACTTGGAGAATGGGCACCGGGAGCCGAGAATGGGTTTCTACGGAAGCCGTTGGTGCTAAATTCAGCAATCAAAAATTTTGTGAGCCCGGTTTCTGAGTTTAGGACGTGACAGAGATCTTAAGAAGAAGTTTAAATAACGAGCAAAAAAGGACCATTCGTCTCACGACCTCCCATCTTTAATGGTTCAAATTATTCTTATTGGAAGTTTAGGATGTTTTATTTTCTACAATCTTTGGATCATGACGTTTGGGAAGTTGTTGAGAATAGATATGTACCACCAACCAAACAAGTGGTACTTGAAAATTACACAACTGTTTCCAAACCAAAACCAAAAGAGAAATGGACTCGATATGATAAAGAAATGAAATAATATGAAGCTAAAGCCATGAATGCTATTTACTACGGAGTTTCATAAGAAGTATTCAATCAAACCAACATGTGTGGAACTTCAAAAGAAGTATGAGATTTATTGCAAACAACCCATGAAGGAACCAACATAGTAAAAAGATCAAGGCTACAGCTACTGACATCTCAATTCGAAAATATAAGGATGGAAGAACATGAGACATTCATGGAATTTTTCACAAAGATGAATATCATATGTAATTCCATGGGGGGGCTAGGGGAAAAAATTCTGGTACCTAAAATTTGTAGGAAAATCTTAAGAAAGGTGGTGACAACCAAAGCTAAGTATATGGCGGTGACAGAAGCATTCAAGAAAGGTGTTTGGTTGAGAGGAATGATAAATCAGTTGCGGCTTCAGCAGGAGGCCATACTAGTCAATTGTGATAGTGAAAGCGGGATCAATTTGACTAAAAATTCTATTTACCACTCACGTTCTAAACACATTAATGTTCGTCATCATTTTATCCAACATATGCGTGAGGAAGGAGGCATAACTCTAGAGAAAATTCACACAAGCGTGAATCCGACAGACATGCTCACTAAGGTGGTTTCCTCAAAGAAGTTCAAGTTCTGTGCAACTTCTCTAGGCTTAGCAAAGGCATAAAAAGAAGACAGATGATGCGCGAGAAGCAATGGTGGAGCTATGATGCAAGGCGGAATTAAAGAAGAGGACAAGAAGGCATAAAGAATGAAGATTGAAGACATGGTGGAGATTGTTGTTGATGTCTCAAATATTCAACAATAAGGTCGGTTGATGCCATTGATAGATCATTCGATGTCATCAAGAATTGTTTGATGCCATCGAGAAATTTCAGAAATCTCATGATTGGTTGTTGGACACTTTAGGTGTCCTGCTTGATGTCATCGAAATGGGTTCGATGCCATCGACAAGCCATCGATAGGATCGAAGTCCCATCGAAGTGCTATTGAGAAAATTAAGAAAATACATATTTAGTTGCTAGAATGTTTTGGTTTTTAGTTCGATGACATCGAAGAAGTTCATGCCGTTGAAGGTTGTTTGATGCAATCGAAGTAACATCAAATGTGTCATCAAACGATCGTGCAGAGTTACACAAAGTTGCATAAGTGTGGGATTTGTTTCTTATTTCAATTGTGATTCTCCTAGAGGTTATATATATGGGTATAATTAGGAAAATGGAGTATCAAAGAGCTTTATAATTCGTTCCTAGGATTTCAAGGGTGTATCTTGGAAGATTTGAGGCTTGCTCGAATCGAGTAATCTCTCTCTTGTAATATTCTGCTTTCGTAGTGCATATCTGTCGCTTGTAATTTTCTCTATCTCTTGTAATTTTCTGCTTTCGTAATATATATCTGTCACTTTGTTCCATGTTAAATTCAGAGTCTTTATAATTGGGATTGATTATGCTATTGGAATACTTTGTTTGATTCATCTCTGTATGCTTCTGCGATTCCCCAACAGTTCTCAAAAAAGATAACTTTGCCAATTGAACCAAAAAAATATAGGAAGAATCCCATGCAATTTTATTGTTCTTAAGGATGATAACCCAAAAAATTTCAAGAAGATATAGAAATTAACCCAATAAAATGATGAAGATTATGGATAAATAGAAGAATACAAGTGACCAAAACAGGAGACATTTCAATTAGAATTCATTTCTGGAAATTGATGGAAATCATTGGGCAACTAATGGAAGGTCTGAGTTTGAAATTTTGATTTCAGCAAACTAGTACATATTTGGACGATAACATGTTGCAATTAGTTCACTTAGGCTATTTTTGTTTTAGTTTTTTAGAAAGCTCAATTTCTGAGAAATAATTCTTTTATGTGTTTACCTTGTTGATGCAAATGATTTTTTCAACCAGCAAATGATCATCACTGTGGCCCCCAAGAAGTTTTCAACGGTAGGCATTCAATTTCCACTATTTTCTTTATCGTGGTCCACTTGAGCTTTAGATATGCTTTAATTTGGGGCTCATGCCCTACAATATACTTTAAAAACGGATGGTTGGCATGAATAAGACACATACATCAGTGGCCTATTCAAATAAGCAGTCCGCATCCCTAAGGGATGAACCAATCCTTACATATTCTTTCTTTATTTATTATTTAATTAAGACCATTGTTTAAAAAAATTATAAATAATATTAATTTAATTATTAAATATTAACTCCAGTCCTGTTTAAGACTTGTTGGAGTTTTCGAGTCCTCGAGTCAATCTAACCCATCTAGACGTCTAGTCGAGTGAAGTTCTACGTTTTAAAACTATGCTGCCAACAAATAAGTTTTTTTTTTTTTTTTAATATATAAAATTTAAATTAGAACTGTTTCTGCAAATGATCTGGACCATCCACTTTATGGACTGTTTTGTCGGCGGTTAGAACCTGATCACATTAATCTTACAATGTGTGTTGGATCTATTGGAAAGTCAAAATCATTCGATTGGACTGTCCAAATATCCAGCTGCGGCTAGGAGCAATCAATAATTTCTCATTTAGAAAAAAAAAAAAAAAAAACTGATTTGTCTAATTTATATTTTATTTCAAGTGTAAAATGAGAATCTATCATATAAAAGTCCCTTCAGTTATTTTCTTTCTCTTTTATTATTGTTAGTATTATTACAATTCAAAAGTGGGCATCAAACACTTGTTGGAGTAAGTGGCTGAACGTGACCAAGGAAAGCGACATTTTAAGCAAAGAATTGGAAAACCATCCCTGGTTAAAGGTTAAATGTTCATAAAAGTAAAAATATAATGTCGACATAATGGCTCATGTATTTTATTATTTTTATTGTTGTTGTTGTGGTTGAGCTTTACTGTGCGCACATGTACGTACAAGTTAGCTAATAAACATGCCACCGCATATACCAGTATCGTAGATAGGGAAAATATCCAATCCACCCATCAGAAGCTTATCACTGTGTAGATTCCCTATCTCAAGAATGAGTTTGGTCCACTGGTTAGATTGGCCACAATTTACTGGAAAAAAATATACAGTTGCAAAAGAATTGCTGCAGTTTTCTAACTAATTCACTTTTTTCTAATATCATGGAACACTAGTGAGTGGACCACCTTTAACCTTTTATCTTTGTCAGTATATCGTCTACCGGTGAGGTCCAAAAGATGGATGGCTTGGATATTTCACCTGTGCATCATTCTGACATATCTGGTGGCGTGTGCATTAGCTGACTTTTACCCGAGTGTGGGCGGGTTGGTGGTTTGCTTTAACATTATCATGATATCATGCGAGTGTCCTCTCCTTGGGAAATTGAAGTATTAACTCTAGTTTTAGATATTTGGCTCCTGCCAATATAATAATAGTAAGATGGAAAAGATGTCCCATCCCCTTTGGGGTGAAGTGAGAGGTGGGGTCTACTTTCCATAGATGGTGCTTGTTGTTTTTTCAAAGATGTCACCGTAGATTATATAAGAGAAATTTAGGACTGTGGGCCCACCTTTTAGTCAGCCGAGTTTCATGAAAGAAGACAAACTTTGTTTTGCAGCTTAGACATGCTCATACGGACAGAAAATTTAAGGACGAAAATACCCTTCTTTTCGAAGACGAGCGCTGACGCTGACGCTGGCCCCACAACTATGTATTTATTATATCCACAACATTCATCCATATTTTGAGATCATTTCGGAGCATTATCCAAAAAAAAAAAAAAAAAACATATCCAAATATCAACAGGACCACACCTCAAAGAGCTGTAGGAAAATTGATTTTCACCGTTAAAAATTTTATAGGGCCCACCATAACATTTACTTTCCATCCAATCTATTCATGAGGTCACAAAGGCCCGGATGAAGAGGGAAAAAAAGTTTTCATAATGATCCAAAACTTTCGTAACCCCTAAAAGGGTTTCAATGGTAGATGTTCAATTCCTACCTTTTACAGTGTGGTCCACTTAATAGTTAGATCTATCCTATTTTTCGTCCCAAGCCTTAATATGAGCTCTCCAAATAGATGGACAGTTTGGATATAACACAGACATTATGATGGGACCCACAAAAGTAACATAGCAAAAAAAAAAAAAAAAAATGGTCGCGGCACGGCGTGTCCACTACGGTAATATCTACGGTTATAATCCGTAGCTAAAGTGTATCAAAAATTTTAGATTTTTAAGGCAAACTCGCTAGACAGTTCTGAATTTTTTCGATAATATCGACAGATCGTCGATATATCGACAAAATTATAGCTACGGTTATAATCCGTAGCTAAAGTGTATCAAAAGTTGTTATCTATGACTAACGTCAATATATCGATGATATGTAGATAATATCGACAACTTATGTTGATTATATCGATGATATGTAGATAATATCGACAACTTATGTCAATAATATCGACGATATGTAGATAATATCGATGTTTGCGTCTTTTGTAAAAAAAAAAAAAAAATTATTTTTGTTTTTGTTTTCATTTAGGTTATAGGTTTTGGTTTAGGTTATAGTTTTTTATTTAGGTTATAGGTTAGCGGTTTAGGTTTAAGTTATAGGTTTTTGGATTTGAGAATGGGTTTGGGTTTAGGTTTAGTCTATAGATTTTTAGATTTGAGAATGGGTTTGGGTTTAAGTTATAAGTTTTGGTTTTGGTTTTAAGTTATTGGTTTTGAGATTTGAGAATGGGTTCGGGTTTTGGTTATAGGTTTTGGTTTTGGTTTAGGTTATAGGTTTTGGTTTAGGTTATAGGTTGTAGGTTTTGGGATTTGAGAATGGGCTCGGAGTTTATGTTATTGGTTTTGGTTTTGGTTTTGGTTATAAGTTATGGGTTTTGATTTTGATTTTAGTTTAGGCTATAGGTTAACGGTTTAGGTTAAGGTTTAGGTTTAGGTTATAGGTTTTTGGATTTGAGAATGGGTTCGGGTTTAGGTTATAGGTTTTGGTTTTGGTTTAGGTTATAGATTTTGGGATTTGAGAATGGGTTCGGGTTTAGGTTATAGGTTTTGGTTTTGGTTTAGGTTATAGATTTTGGTTTTTGTTATAGGTTATAGGTTTTGGGATTTGAGAATGGGCTCGGGTTTAGGTTATAGGTTTTGGTTTTGGTTTTAGTTATAGGTTTTGGTTTAGGTTATAGGTTTTAGGTTTAGGTTTTGGTTTAGGTTTAGGTTAGAGGTTATAGGATTTGAGAATGGTTCAAGTTTAGGTTATAGGTTTTGGTTTTATTTTAGGTTATAGGTTTTGATTTAGGTTATAGGTTATAGGTTTAGGTTAAAGTTTAGGTTTATATTATAAGTTTATGTTTTGGTAATGTTTTCTCTTGAGTTTTCAAGTTTAGGTTTATGTTAATGAGTTGATATTAGGATTAGATTTAGGTTTAGAGATTTGAGAATACATTTAGGTTTTGGGTTTAGGTTATAGGTTTAGGTTTAGGTTATAAGCGTCGGTTATATGTTAAGGTTTAGGGAACTGAGAATAGGTTAAGGTTTAGGTTTAGCAAATCGGGTTCGGGACCAGGTTTAGGTTTGGGTTTCAAGTTTAGGTTTAGGTTAAGGAGTTGATATTAGGATTAGGTGTAGGTTTAGGTATAGGGATTTGAGAATACATTTAGGTTTTAGGTTTAGGTTTAGGTTATAAGTGTCGGTTATATGTTAAGGTTTAGGGAACTGAGAATAGGTTAAGGATTAGGTTTAGGAAATCGGGTTCGGGACCGAGTTTAGGTTTGGGTTTTCAAGTTTATGTTTAGGTTAAGGAGTTGATATTAGGATTATGTGTAGGTTTAGGTTTACGGATTTGAGAATACATTTAGGTTTTAGGTTATAAGTGTAGGTTATAGGTTTAGGTTTAAGTTAGGTTATAGGTTAAGGTTTAGGGAATTGAGAATAAGTTAAGGTTTAGGTTTACGGATTTGAGAATACATTTAGGTTTTAGGTTACAAGTGTATGATATAGGTTTTGGTTTAAGTTAGATTACAGGTTAAGGTTTAGGGAATTGAGAATAAGTTAAGGTTTAGGTTTAGGGATTTGAGAATACATTTAGCCCTAAAAGGGTTTCAATGGTAGACGTTCGATTCCCCACAGCCTTTTACAGTGTGGTCCACTTGATAGTTAGATCTATCTTATTTTTCGTCTCAAGCCTTAATATGAGCTCGTAAAATATATGGACGGTTTGGATATAACACATATATCATGATGGGACCCACAAAAGTAAAAAAAAATAAATTCAATTTGCCCTGCTCAATTTCTAGTTTGCCCCGCTCAATTTCTAGTTTGCCCCGCTCAATTGAGTGGGGCAAACTAGAAATTGAGCAGGATAAACTGAATTTATTTTTTTTTACTTTTGTGGGTCCCATCAAATGTATGTGTTATATCCAAACCGTTCATATATGAGCGGGGCAAACTGAAAATTAAGCTGGGCAAATTAGAAATTGAGCGGGGCAAACTAGAAATTGAGCGAGGCAAATATGAAATTGATCCCACTGTCAAAACCTAGTTTGCCCACCTTTTATCCAGCTATTTTTATGAAAGAATACAAACTTACTTTTACAACTTAGACCTCCACGTGCGGAGACCCAATTCCAGGATGAAAATACCCCTCCTTTTCACTGCTGTCCACTTTTTCTCTCCCTTTTCACTATTTAATTTTCATCTCCCTTTTCAGGATAAGGTTTAGGTTTAGGTTTTGGTTTTTAAGTTTAGGTTTAAGTTTAGGTTTAGGTTTAGGTTAGGGAGTTGAGATTAGGATTAGGTGTATGTTTCGCTTTAGAGAATTGAGTTTAGGTTATAGGTTTAGGGAATATTAGGTTTAGGTTATATGTTTTGGGATTTGAGAATAGTTTTAGGTTATAACTATAGGTTTAGGTTAGGTTATAGGTTAAGGTTTAGGGATAAGTTATAGGTTTTGAGATTTGAGAATGGGTACGAGTTTAGGTTATAGGTTATAGGTTTAGGATGAGGTTTATGTTTAGGTTTAGGTGGATTTTAGAATGGGTTCGGGTTTAGGTTATAGGTTTTGGTTTTAGTTTTGGTTTAGGTTATAGGTTTTTAGATTTGAGAATGAGTTATGGTTTAGGTTTAGAAAATCGGATTCATGTTTGGGATTGGGTTTAAGTTTGGGTTTTTAAGTTTAGGTTTAGGTTTAGGTTAGGGAGTTGAGATTAGGATTAGGTGTAGGTTTCACTTTAGGGAATTGAGTTTAGGTTATAGGTTTTGGGAAAGGTTAGGTTTAGGTTATAGGTTTTGGGATTTGGGAATAGTTTTAGGTTATAAGTATAGGTTTAGGTTAGGTTATAGGTTAAGGTTTAAGGATAGGTTATAGGTTTTGGGATTTGAGAATGGGTTTGGGTTTAGGTTATAGGTTTAGGTTTAGGTTTAGGTTTTGGTTTAAGTTATAGGTTATAGGTTTTGGGATTTGAGAATGGGTTCGGGTTTAGGTTATAGGTTTTGGTTTTGGTTTTAGTTTAGGTTTTGGTTAAGGTTATAGGTTATAGGTTTAGGTTTAGGTTTTGGTTAAGTTTTGGGATTTGGGAATAGTTTTAGGTTATAAGTATAGGTTTAGGTTAGGTTATAGGTTAAGGTTTAGGGATATGTTATAGGTTTTGGGATTTGAGAATGGGTTTGGGTTTAGGTTATAGGTTTAAGTTTTAATTTAAGTTATAGGTTATAGGTTTTGGGATTTGGGAATGGGTTTGGGTTTAGGTTATAAGTTTTGGTTTTGGTTATAGGTTTTGGGATTTGAGAATGGGTTCGGGTTTAAGTTATAGGTTTTGGTATTGGTTTAGGTTATAGGTTTTGGTTAAGGTTATAGGTTATAGGTTTAAGTTTAGGTTTAGGTTATAGGTTTTGAGATTTGATAATGGGTTTGGGTTTAAGTTATAGGTTTTGGTTTTGGTTTATGTTATAGGTTTTGGTTTAGGTTATAGGTTATAGGTTTAGGATAAGGTTTAGGTTTAGGTTTAGGTTATAGGTTTTGGGATTTGGGAATGGGTTCGGGTTTAGGTTATAGGTTTTGGTTAAGGTTATAGGTTATAGGTTTAAGTTTAGGTTAAGGTTAGGTTTAGGTTTAGGTTATAGGTTTTGGAATTTGGAAATAGTTTTAGGTTATAAGTATAGAACTCCCAATTTCCTAACAAATACAACCCTTTTGATCATTTCTTCACATGTACACTCTCGAAAAGGACATTATGTGGACTAGATTAGAAGGATCAGTCATCCTAAATTAGGATGCATTTTTTGTCTCAATTATTCACTTGTAGCATACCATATCTCAACAGATTGACGTAAATTTTTTTATCGTGTGTACATTCCCATAGTGATGGTGCTTTTCTAAAATCAAACTTCATTATTCAACATATATTTCATAACCATTATTGCTAGGGACCACATGTTCTTCACCTACCTCTGCTTCACATTTTGTGACTTGAAGCACGAAGGAGAAAAAGTCTATAAGCAGAAGTAGAGAGTAGTCACAACTCTACTTTCATTTGACGATGATGGTAAGGAAAGAGGGGAGGGGGGATTATGTGCCTCTTCAATCTATCCCCTTGCTACAGGGCTCTTGCTTGCCTCAATCCTTAGTCAATGAGATCAGGGCAATTTAAGTGAGTACGTGACTATCACATAAAACTCCAGAGGCACATCTCCATTTCTTCCACCTCACTTGAATTCTATGTGCAACATCCTTCTCAATCTATCCACTCTCATGAATTGTCAATCCAAGTAAGCAATCTTGACTAATTCCTCATTCTCATTCTTATTATTACTAAAATTGCACTCCATATACTCTATTTTAGTCTTGACCAGGTTTAGTTTTAGGTTTTCAAGTTTAGGTTTAGGTTAAGGAGTTGATATTAGGATTAGGTGTAGGTTTAGGTTTAGGGATTTGAGAATACATTTAGGTTTTAGGTTACAAGTGTACGATATAGGTTTTGGTTTAAGTTAGATTATAGGTTAAGGTTTAGGGAATTGAGAATAAGTTAAGGTTTAAGTTTAGGGATTTGAGAATACATTTAGGTTTTGGGTTTAGGTTTAGATTTAGGTTTAAGTTTTGAGCAGGGGCAAACATGAAATTAAGTGGGGGTAAACTAGAAAATCAGCCGGGCGAACATGAAATTGGGTGGGGGAAACATGAAATTGAGTGGGACAAACTAGAAATTGATCAAAGGAAGCATGAAAAATGAGTGGTGCTTGTTTAATTTTGTGACGCTATCTATCACGCCATTGAGTGAGGGGAGCATTATCAATTTGAGCGGGGCACACATGAAATTCAGCAGGACAACCTGAAAATTGAGCGGGTCAAAATAGAAATTCAGTGGGGCAAATTAGGAAATGAGCGGGTCAAGCATGAAATTGAGCAGGGCAAACATGAAATTAAGCAGGGCAGACTAGAAAATGAGCAGGAAAAATTTGAATTTTGAGTGGGAGAATCTTGAAATGATGGATTTAAATGATGGATATCCAATCACTATTATTTTCCTGTCGCGTGGTACATCTAAGATTTATATCCCTCATATTTTTAGGATGAAGCCCTAAAATGATCTTTACAAATGAATGAACGGAATGGATGAAACACATACATCATAGTGGGGTCCACAGAGCACTGACCACTAGCCACGGGGCTAGTGTCAGAGTGAGTAGCCAATCCATTTCCTGTACTACATACATTCAATGTAGGCCCAATTGATGCTTGATTTCTTCCCTAGACTGACCATTTTCGGAAGAAGACAAAATACTGATAAGGGGGGCCCACAAAATGAGTTTTTTTCATCTTTCTTATGGAACTAGAGGGTGGAAAAGGAGGTGAAAGCAACGTGAAAGCAACAGTGGAAAGAGAGATGAAAATCAAACAGTGAAAAGGGAGAGAAAAAGTGGACAGCAGTGAAAAAGAGGGATATTTTCATCCTGGAATTGGGTCTCCGCACGTGGAGGTTTAAGTTGCAAAAGTAACTTTGTATTCTTTTATAAAAACAGCTGGATAAAAGGTGGGCAAACTAGATGTTGACAGTGGGGTCAATTTCATGTTTACCCCGCTCAATTTCTAGTTTGCCCCTCTTAATTTTCAGTTTGCCCCGCTCAATTTCTAGTTTGCCCCACTCAATTTCCAGTTTGCCCCACTCAATTTCCAGTTCACCCCGCTCATATATGGACGGTTTGGATATAACACATACATCATGATGGGACCCATAAAAGCAACATAGCAAAAAATATATATATATTTCAGTTTACCCCGCTCAATTGCTAGTTTTCCCCTCTCAATTTCTAATTGAGCGGGGCAAACTAGAAATTGAGCGGGGCAAACTAGCAATTGAGCGGGGTAAACTGAAATATTTTTTATTTTTGCTATGTTACTTTTGTGGGTCCCATCATGATGTATGTGTTATATCCAAACTGTCCATATATTTTATAAGCTCATATTAAGGCTTGAGATGAAAAATAAGATAGATATAACTATCAAGTGGACCACACTGTAAAAGGCAGTGGGGAATTGAACGTCTACCATTAAAACCCTTTTAGGGGTTACAGAAGTTTTGGATCATTATGAAATTTATTTTTCTTCTTGATCCAAGTCTTTTTGACCCTATGAATGAACTTAGACGGATAGGATTTCTCACAAACATCACAGTGGGCACCCTAAAGGTTTCTAATGGTTGACGCTCATTCAACACTATTTCCTGTAATGTGGTACACTTGAGATTTGGATATATCTCAATTTTGGTCTCATACCATAAAATGATTTGTAAAAATATATGGACGGCATGGATGAAAAGCACACATCAAGGTGGGGCCCACATAGCCATTGGCTGGTGGCAGGTGGAGTACCCAGTCCGTTTCCTTGAAAGGAGGGGTATTTTCATCCTGAAATTTCAAATCCGAACGTGGGGGTCTAAGTTGCAAAACAAAGTTTGTATTCCTCCATAGAAACAGCTGGCTAAAAGGTGGGGTCCACAGTCCTAAATTTCTCATAATATAACAAGTTGGAGGGCTAGCTGTGGTTGACGAGACCACAGAGTAAACAGAACCAAAAACCCTGGCCGTAAAATTCATACCCTAAGGGCCTGTCGGATAGCCGCTCATAAATGGGCTCATCTCAATTTAGTCAAATCTAATTATGTGTTCTAGATTATACTTCATTTCTTATGCCAGGAACCGAAAGGACGGGATAAAACGGATGCACAATGCCGATCTCTTATTTTAATGAAGGTGGCCCCGCTTCAAGATTGGCCTGCCCGATTTATAATGGCAAAATTGTTATAATGTAAGGATGAGAGGGGAAATTATCATATGTGCAGGAGTTTTGTTGGCCTCGAGGAGAGCTTTTTTTTAATTTCCATATTGGCAATAATATTCTTCTCACAAGTGATGAGAAGTTGGGACGATTCAAATCTGACATCGCCCACCTGAGATCCAGATTCGAATGATTTTTAGCAACCTAGGAAAGCATTGATCGACACATGTGATGGACGGATTGGATGTGAAGAAGGACCCTTGATGAGCTACATCTAACCACTTGTATGGTAAGCTTTTTCTACATGTGTTAGTATTAGATCCGGCATCTATCTTTTTATGCCTCCGAAAAAACAGAACATGTTTTCCCTGCTGTAAATCTCACATCTTAGGCGCTGGGTTGGCTGAACGGAGCCATCCACATTTCATTTTCCCAAATTAAACCACTGTTACATGGATATACTATTTGTAAAAGAAAAATACCCTTTGCTTTAAGGGTTATATTACTTTCACACACTAATACCCAAAAACACATAAACGCATATTCTTTTTATCATTTTTCTTCATAAAATTTATATTGAATATTTAGAGTTATGATTATTCCTTCAAACTTGTTGCAATGATAAAGTTGGAATCTTCTATAGCGTGTTTGGTCCATAGGATTAAATGGTACTGAATTGTAATAGATGGGATTAACACTATTATTGCACAATGATTACATGTTTGGAAATACCATAGTCTTTTGGCCATCCAATCCCGTGTTTGAGATAAAATTCTTGCTACAGGAAAATACTAGATCAAGCAAAATCCTATTTGGTAGACTATGGAATTGTAATCAATTAACCAAATTCACAATGGATGTCGGTCACTTATATATAACCGAAATGTCACATGTAAAGGGTGTATATGAATGGACAAGATGGATAAACACATATATCAATGTGGGGCTCACATGTGTAATGGATTTCAAAATTCATAGAAACCCCGCATGGAAATAAATACAATTCCATGGGACCAAATGCAATTCCATCTCAACTAATCTTAACCTTTCTCAACCTCCCCAAACACATTATAGAATTTAGATGAAACCAAATGCAATTACATGCCACCTAATTACATCTAATACCATGAGCCAAATGCCCACTAAGGGTTTACCGCAATCTTTCAAAGAGCTCTAAATCTTATTTCACTACAAAGCACTCTTCTTCAACTTCTTCAACTTAGGTTTCACTTCAAAGCACTCTTTTTCTACTT
Organism: Magnolia kwangsiensis; assembly: GCA_037074715.1. Taxonomy (NCBI): domain Eukaryota; kingdom Viridiplantae; phylum Streptophyta; class Magnoliopsida; order Magnoliales; family Magnoliaceae; genus Magnolia; species Magnolia kwangsiensis. The sequence goes on along the minus strand of CM073589.1, from coordinate 79,796,768 downwards.
TTTGAAAAGCTGGTGGATTAATTGATCGAGTACTCGTTGAAATTTGACTAAGAACTCCCAGAAATTGACCAAGTACTTCATCAAATTGATTGAGTACTTGTTGAAATTAACCAAGTACTTCATCAATTTGATCGAATACTTCTTCAAATTAATCGAGTTTTTTTCCATAAGGTCAATTTCATGAAGTACTGGGTATAATTATTGAAAATTCCTATTCACCCCCCTCTCTAGGACACTTGAACTAATTCCATACTTCTACTATAGTTGTCCTACTACAATTTCAATTGGTATCAAAGCAGGTTCCTCTTGAAAGGTTTAACAACCTAGAGAGAGATCCTAACTGAAGTTGGAATTATGGGCAAAGGAGAGGGACCATCGGTCTCACGACCTCATATCTTTAATAGTTCAAATTATGCATATTGGAAGGCAAGAATGATCTATTTTCTGCAGTGTTTGGATCATGACATTTGGGATATTGTTAAGAATGGATATGTTGCACCAACTAAACAAGTGGTACTCGAAAATAGCACAACATTCTCTAAACCAAAACCAAAAGAGAAGTGGACTCAATTTGATAAAGAATTGAGAATGTGTGAAGCCAAAGTCATGAATTCTATTAACTGTGGAGTTTGACAAGAGGCATTTAAGCAGATAAGCATGTGTGGAACTTCAAAAGCAGCATGAGAGTTATTAGAAACAACCCATGAAGGAACTAACACAGTAAAAATGTCAAAGCTGCAACTCTTGATATCTCAATTTGAACACATAAAGATGGAAGAACACGAGACATTCATGGAGTTTTTCACAAGGTTGAATGGCATATGTAACTCAATGGGGGGACTTAGGGAGAGAATTCCGGTATCTAAAATTTATAGAAATTTTTTGAGATCTTTGCTGGAACGTTTTAACTCCAGAGTCACTATCATTGAAGAATGTAGGAATATAGAAGAAATGAAAGTACAAGAACTAGTAGGTTCCCTACAAACTTTTGAACTACACTTCAAACTACCCATAAAATCTAAAAATAATATTCTTAAGGCCGCTAAGAACATAACTATGATAGAGGAAGAGGAAAGTAAAAATGAAAATGTTGATGAGGAGGTATCTCTTTTAGCTCAACGGTTTAAGAAATTCTTTAACAAGAACCGTGGAAAACCATACAACAATAAGAGGAAACAATTAGACAACAAACGCCAAATTGGCAAAACTTTTAAGAAGTCCAAAGAACCCCAATGTTATAACTGCTGGAAGTATGGTCATTTATCCACTGAATGTCCTACTAAGAAATCAAAAGGAAAGGCAAAAACAGCCACATGGGATGACACTGATGAATCAAATTTAGAAACCAATGATTCTGAAAGTGATAGAGACCAAAAGTATTTAAAAATACTTATGGCCTTCACTACCACAATCATTCCCAATCCAAAGGACAATGAGGAAATAGATGAGCAACAAGCCAAAGAAGCACTGTAACACCCTGAATTTTCATTATTTTGAATTACCAAAAATTCTTAATTTTTTTTATAACTAGCCACGTCATCACTTACTAACCCTTGACACTCGAGATGGACTTATACATGGCTGGTACCAATAAGAACCGTACAAATATGATTGATCAACCGGAGAATACCAATGAATCTAACTAATCACTTAAACATTGAGTTTAGCCCCACGATCTATTCACATAAAGCTCAATCTAACTGACCTGCTACCGACTAATCAAACTACTGTAACTTAATTAGAGATCTACTAAAACCCAAGCCAACTATGGGTCAAACCTTAATTAATAAACTAAATCAACCCAGTTACTCTTTTAACCTAAAAACAATGGTTCAAAGTGATCATGATCGAATCACCATTTTCACTAATTTCAAATAGGTCATACTGTAAACTTAGTTAATCGATACCTCAACTACTGCACCCAAGAGATCTCCCTACCCAATTTATTCCACAAGTGCCCTGATTACCCGAACAAGCTCTAGACCGCTTGTTAGTGGGCCGCTAGTTCTGAAATTATAGAGTAATGTCCATCTCACTGGGCTTGTGGTTTATCATGGGAAATGGAGTCAACAACTCTTGAAAATAGAGATTTATGTCATCCAGTTGGCATTTATAAAATTCAACTCTCCCAAGTATTGTCCAAAAATTTAAATTTTAAAATAAATGGCCCCACCACTTAGGACAATAAATTAAGACATCTCAGCTGTTGGATTCCACCTAAATTTGCACCATAGGTTGAAAATATTTTCCTGCACTTGTCTGCCAAATCTAACCCTCGATTGAGAAATGGTGACCATTGATCGCAGATCGGACCGTTGCGACAAAACTCCGCATCCGTTTGCTGTCAAACTTTGCACGGCCCTTCATTGGACCATGGGGCACTCATCCCATGAATTAGATGGGCCAGGAGCATTAAGGTAGCACCAACAGCTAGATATGGGCTCCACAAGGCCATTCGAAGCACTTAACAGAACCTCAAGGCCATCTGATTTAATTCCAGGGTATATAACCCATTTTAACCCTCTCTCCCTCATTTCGATAACCATTTCCAGCAACTAAGAGAGAGAGAGAGAAAGGAGAGGAGAGAGAGAGGAGAGAGAAAGAGAGGGAGAGAGAGTGGTGTGTGGGTGCATGTTATACTTGCGGATTAGAATTCCCCACACAATCATCTCCACATTGTCGGGAATTTCTACTTGATCGCCATAGGAACGAGCCATGTTCAGCCCAAGGTAAAAATGTAAACTCCCATCCATCTCTCTTTAGCTATAAACTACATGCATACACCTTATAATGGAATTGGTATGATTCAGGGTTCTGACACGTCAAGTTTACGGACCCATCGATGTTAGAACAACTCCGAGGACCCCCAAATGATAATAGGTGCATACCATTACCTTTAGGCGGATGATTATCGTGCCTAGTATAGAATTTAGTGAATGTGTGTGATGTTTTACTCCTGCATGTTGTTGAATTTTTGAATTTTATGCTTGGGACCACAGATTTAGGATTTCTCAAAAATATGGGAAGGGATTTAAGCCCTAACACCCCCAATTATGTGGATTGTTGATTACATGTTCATTTAGGGTGTATGTAACACCCTGAAAATCGGGGGTCGTGTATAAACTCAACTCCCGAGTTCCAGACCGTCACTTATGCAACAAAAATGGTTATGATTCAATGTTGTCTGATTTAAAGCATTCACATGAGTAAAAGTATACCAAAACTGCAATTCATACTTCAGATCCAGTGATAAAAGCAAGCGGAAGACTAAACAATATATATATCACTGTATGGAAAAACAAAGTAAATCTTATCTGTCTCCAAAGTATGACTACATATCTGAGTCTCATATACATATACATAACCCAAAAATAATGTTTAAAATAGTCCCACTGATGTCCCCTCGATCCAGGTCGCATACGGGAAGCCGTCGTGATACTGCATATACGAGAACTCATCCTGGTCCTCGTCGATCTCTGACTCCACCTCCTGGATCTCGGCCTCACCTGCATCTACAACAGGGTCTGGTGGGTGTTGCAAACACCATCCCGTAATGTGGGAATGAGTGATCAACTCAGTGGAATCATAGAGCAAAGATTAGCATGTTCACAATTCAATCACGCGATAATAGTAAAGCAGTAAATCAGACAATCCTAATACTGTTGTTAATGCAAGATGACATGACGTGATGTATACCCTCACCGACGATCACCCTCATGCGGCAACATCTTACGACCGCGGCATGCCACACTCCCTAGAGTGCTCCACATCTTCCAGGCACATGCAATGCTATGGTGATATGAATTTCAAGTTGTTATTAGTCCATTCAAACAGTAGGATTGGGAAACTAAGGTACTTCCCTTGTATCAATCCCAACACAGATCCTGTCTAGGGTCGTCACTCCTAGTAATCTCATACGATGTATATTTCGTAGGTCACTGCAAGGGCTACCAGGGCTGTTGCTCGCACTCGTTGCACCGCTCTCCCATCACCTTATCAATACAGGCCTACCGTACTCTACTGCAACGGAAGGGTCGTCGCCTCCCGTGGACTCAGAATACGCTCGCGGTCACTACAAAGGGCTCGTCGCCTAATCAGTGTAGGCCGACAGCTAGAATATAGTGTCCCATACCACCATAATCTGCTCACGAGTCTAGGTGCTCACTGGTCACTACGGGGAGGTTTGTGGCCCCAGCGTATGCCGACAGCTCGACCACGGTGTCCCATACCACCATGCCCGGCTCATGAGTCTTCGTGGATCAAGGTACCATGGTTAACAGGGTTTACAATGGTAAGTTCAGTACCCTAGGTTCAAGCAGTTATGACTCATACAAGGTGAACATACATCGGCCAGTCGGTTTACTTGACGGGCTCAACTGGCGCGATCGCATCTCAAGTCGAACGACATGAAGTGCGTAAAACGCTTCGCGTGGCCTAACCACTGCCGCCAACTCTAGACACGAATCACGTTCATCGACGCGTCGTTCGTGGCTATGACCAGTCAGCCACGAATTCGCTCGGTTACCGACCGCCTGGACTAAGTCTAGTCCCAAACAATTATGGAATTGCATCAGCAATCTAAGTGAGAGTATTGAAATTGAAATACAATCAAGTGAGCATGTTAACACATGTTATAACATTCAACTTAAGCAAATCTTCCAACACACATATTCCATGCATGTAATGAAATCATGCATATAGTCAACATGTAGAAAATCATTTAGGTCAGCATATTAATTGAAGAATCAATCAAAAACTATCTCATAACATCATTCAATTCAATACATACTAATACAAACATTTATACAAACACATACACTACACACTTAAGTCTACATATAGTATGTCGACCCAAAGTGCGCAACTAGGCGAATCTCTTCGCCAAACTAATTATGCAAGCATTCCTAACTCCCTAATGCGACAACAAACCATGTCAATTACGTCAGCAAAATATGAACGTAGGCCGTACTTCCTACAAATGACTAAAATGCCCTAAATCTCATATTCTTCGTTATTTTACGAAACAGGAAACGGAGAGCATGTTGTACATGTCAAATGGCGATGCCGTCAATAATCTACTATTAAACGACATTGAAAGTGTTGTAAACCGTCAATCAAAGCGTCTAAAATTCTCACCTAGTCTCTTACGGATGCGGGATTTTGAACGGAGCGTGTACGCTTCGTCTACGGCAGTAGGACAACCTGATTTACGAAATACGTTAGCTAACACGCCCTACATCTGGATAAACCCTAAATCAGCAAGTTCTAGGGTTGTTTTATATCTGAAAAAGTGGAGAAATCACCGTCCAGGTGATTGGGAAGAGTTGCTGAAACAGCAGCTATCGGTGGCTCGGAAGCGGGAAAAATCCTTTCTTCTCTTTCTCTCAAACTCTCTCTCCTTTTCTCTAGGGTTTGGAATTTTCGGATGGGAGAGGGAAATGAGGGTTTCAACCCCTTTTATAAGCTTAAAAATGCCGAAAATAGGCTCCGGAACGAAGTTTACTTGGTTCCTATCCATTTCGGGGCTGTTTCGGTCCAAAAGCTGCTTTCTGGTGGTCCCCAGGTCGATTGCGATCAGACTTAAGCTCATGCGTACCAGATGTAGCACGTATTAAGTTTTCAGTCTGGCAGGGTTCGCAGATCGCACGTGGCGGACCAGTTTCAGTTCAACGGTCACCGCACATAGATCAGGGCTGAAAGTCTCATGATAATAAATAGAAATTTTTCCTGATCCGAGGGTGTAATCTGGATGAATTCTGACGGTCAGAACGCTTAATACTGACGCGTCAAGTCGTGTGCCAGATTTGAATTTGAAATTCCAAATCTGTCCCTATTCGCGGTCTCTTCAGTCCGGGTTCAACGAAATAGTCTGTGATTATCGGTTTGACTTGATTTTCGAGATGAGTATCAAGTCCAGCTGGGCGGTTCTAACGGTCTAAGATAGGAGGTATCGGACCTTCGACGCGCGGTCTAGATCCAATTCAAGAATTCAATGTGGTCTAGAGAACAAACCTGCTTAGAGTTTGATCCGAGGTTATAGAGTGTTGTAGAGTTGTTTGTTCTAGTCGATTTGGGTCTTGTATAACGTATTTAAAGTGATCAGGGACTATTTCCCAGCTACTCTAGCGTTGCGTTAGCTAACTTACGCTTAATTTCCATGGAATTTAATTCTACGCGATTTCGGGTCGAGTTGGTACTCGAGCCCAAGTACGGATTTTTCACGGGCGTTACAGTGTAGACATTCAATTTCCCTCAAATATTGTTGATTGTTGTGGAGTCATTGTTGCATATCAAACATGCTAGGAGTTGAAGGCTTGAAATGTTGTAAATTTGCTGATTTGCTGACTAAATTGCGTTTAATTCTCATTATGTGACTGATTTATATAATTCATGTTGGCCCATGTAAGACTGAATGGTGTGAATAGGTGCATGGCTATCCATATGGTTAAATAAGTTGGAATACGATGAATATGATCTGTATGGTTTAGCTAAATTTGGTATATTGTTGTCCATGTATTTAAATTGCTGAATTGTGCTTTCCATGTGTGACTTATTCCTGAATTTGATGATAGATGTTATTTACTAGTGCATAGGCCCCTTACAAATTGGCCGATTAACTGAAATCACTTGGGCAACCTTTCGTTGGACCTGCCCACGAGTAAATCTAGCCCGATTAGTTAAACTATAAGTTGTCGGCCGTAGTTGGACTACATGAGACGCCGTTCTCAGGTTGGTCATTTTACAGTTCAGTTTTTCAGGGTATATTAGCTCACAAGTCAACCATCCTTGTATGTTAACCATGTTTGAACACGCCTGTATGAACCTGAAGTACCCTAAGACCTTTGTGCCCACTGTCAACCATGGTTCACAGCCCATAAGGCTCATGAGTCAGGGATGGTGGTATGGGACACTATGCCCATGCCGGGGTGACGAGAGCCTCCCCATAGTAACCAGTGAGCACCTAGACTTGTGAGCTAGGGATGGTGGTAGGGGACACTATGCTCGTGCTGTCGGCATATGCTAGGGTGACAGCCTCCCCATAGTGATCGCGAGTAGGACATTGAAGTCCTAATTGTCTTTGTCAAAGTTTAAGAAATTTCAGGATTGATGAACCTATGAAGGGCTAAGGATTGTAAGAGTCATATGACCACGGCCCTTAAGCCATGCGATTGGATTAGGGCAATAACTCCACTAAGGGTATTTTGGTTTCCCCAACCTGCTGGACGAATGAATTTGATTAACCAAATGGTCTAACATGTTACATGACATTGCATTATTTATTATGGCAATTCCGTAGTCGAGGTTGCAACTGAGGGAGTGTTGGTCATTGCGATCATTAGATGTCCTCGCTCGAGGGAGTACTGGTGGTGAGGGGCATGCATCATATCATTAAATCATGCATTGCATTAATCGATAGTACTTAGGATTTTATAATGTATGTTGTTCACTAAATTTATTCTATGTATGATAATTTATGTGGCCTATTGCTAATGGTACCACTGAGTTAACTACCCACTCCCACTCTGGGATAGTGTTTTAAAACACCAACCAGAACTTGTCATAGATGCAGGGTCGATATAGCTGGATGCACTAGAGGATGTAGGCATGGACGATGTGGAGGAGCGAGCGTATTATCAGATTTTTGGTGGTTTCTTCTAGTTTATGTTTGGATGGTCGTGGGACAGGGGTTAAGGCCCTAGTCATTTTGGGATATTTATCTAAGTAGGACTAGTTCCTGGTTCGGATTTTCTTGGCACTGTATTTTGGATACCTTACATGTTTAGTGGCTCATATTTACATTTTATGATATTCTCATGCTTATGGTTTTCTTAACTCCTCATTTCTTATGGATAAACCAAAATGTATTAGAATCTGGAGCCCATTGGGGCACCGTGGCACTAGGAAACTTGGGAGCCGAGTTCCTACTCGGCCCCTGAAATTCGGGGTGTTACAGGCACCCTCCTTAGATGATGAGAAGGATGATGAAAAAGAAGAAGAAAAAAAATCATATTGTCACGCCCCGAACTCGAAAAATGAGCTTACAAAAATTCTCAATCATTGAATCCGACGCCAACAGCCTCCCTAGTGCCCCATTCTTGGCTCCCGACATTCATATGCCGGATTCCGATCTTGGGATCCTGTAAGGAGGATTTTCAGTATATATATTTTTTTTGTAATGGAGCATAACCACAAGCATAACCAAGTCACAAAACAACATCACCACATATCCATTATATCAAAACTTTAAGTACAATGCGGAAAGGGAAATACAAGGTGATCAAAAAACTCTAAAATAGTCTGATACACGCTCCTGCCTCAACACTGCTGTGATCCAACGAAACTTGCACGCAATGGTCATGTATAAGCTTACAAAAGCTTAGAGGGTGGTGTAAGTGTGTGCGCGAGGCAAGTGCCAAGTATACAATATCAGAGTAATACGAAAATATGCAGGTAAGTCCATGAATACTATCAGCCGTACGAAGGCTATGTGTGCAAGGCATGAATGCTATTCGCCATACCAAGGCCATACGATGCGAGGCCTATGTAGCCAAATGTCATATGCGAGATGAAAAATAAGCATGTCAGTCCTCATCAAGTATACATATTGGTATAGTTTCTCTCTGGAATATCACCGGGGTCTAGTACACTTCACACTCACTACCGCCTCCCTAACTGCACAGCCCAGCAAGTGGAAGAGACCACACTATTTGCCTGACCAGTTGTCACGCCCCAAACCCAGAAATCGGATTCATAGGAATTTCGATAGTGAAATTCGGTGTCGACAGCCTCCGTAGTACCCCATTCTCGGCTCATAGCATTCATATGCCAGATTTCGATCCTGGGATCCTACAATGAGGATTTTTTTTTTTTAAAATGTACATTTAACTAGTAATAAGCATAATCACAAGATTACCCAATTCACAACGGCAACATCGTCATCACATATCCACTAATATAATCATTTGAATACAATACTGAAAGGAAAATACATAAATAGAGAATCAAGCTCCAGAAGACCACCGCACTCTCCAAGCTCAACACTGCTGCAGCCTAACATCACCTGTACGCATCTATCGTGCATAAGATTATAAAAAGCTTAGAGGGTGGTGTAAGTGTGTGTACAAGGTAAGTGTCAAGTATTCAATACAATGTCATAATCATACAATACCGAAAAACTAGTAATCCATAAACCATACAATGTCTGAATAAGCAGAAACACAGACAAGAGCAAGAATTATCAAAGTAAGCAGAAATACTGACAAGATATAACTCACATGATAATAGAGTAAGTGAAAGTATGGACAAGTCATGAGTCAATCAATACCAGAATACACGATATAGAATAGCTATGCGAATGGAGTTATAAAGAGCCAAATATCAAATGTCGAAGATGCAATGCAATATACAAATCCCGCTAAATCTATCTAAGCCATATAAGTATAGAAATAGCAACCCGAAACGCCATATGCCTGCGGATGTAATGCAATATGCGATGCGAATGAAATGACCATGCTGGAGTGTGAAGTCGGGATGATAGTACGTAGTATCGCAGGCTACGGGGTCCACCACAAGGACTTCTATCCAAACTAGTCCCATACCTAAATTTGGATAATCAGACTTAATGTGGTAGACTCCTGATCTCAGGTTAGTCGCGCGCCCAACCAAAATTCTTACCATAACGAAGGTACACAATAATTAGTTGCGCACCACCATCCCGAGTGGATAGTGAATGAATGAATGAATGAATGAGCATGCAATTTCTACTCAATAAGTCTACATATCAGTACGGTTCCTCTCTGAGAAATCACCGGGGTCTATTACACTCCATACCAGATTACCACCCCATCGCGCGCAACAAGGTGAGTGGAAGATACCTCACTATCCTCCTGCCAATATCGGGCCCGGCTCGTCAATAGCGGACCCATTCCTCGAGCTGGTCAGACTCAGCCTAGCATTACCCCCTCCTCTTGGGCAGGTAAGGCCACACCCCCTTTCAACCGACCACGACACAGTGGAGAGCGTAGCCATCTGATAATCGGCACTTGACGCTCATCTACCCACTCGGTCTAGACGTTGGAGCAACCTCTGGAACCAAGAGGGTTTAGGGACTTTCACCCAGGAATATCTATAGCACCCCATGTAGAATAAATTTTCGGTGTCCCATCTGACCATCCACGATATGCCTGTAGAGGCTACGACCCTGATGTCGCTAGGGCATACAGTAATCACAGCACATAATGCAAGATGCATGAGTCATACAATCCAGTCATGCATCAATCCTGCGCAAACCGTGCACTCATGTGAGACAATATCCGCCTATCAGGGAGTCTCATAACAACCAGCATTATGACATATGCAATGGTCAATCACATCTCATAACAGACATGCAGATGATGTATATGGGCATGGATCATGATGCTATGCAGTCACATACTCATAATCGGTATCAATAACCGGCATCAATAATCGGCATCGACAATGTGGACATCTAACCAACATTGCCCCAAGGAGTGACCCTCACAGATCCAAATATATAATGGGCCCACAGCCTCACATAAAGGCCTAATATACAACACAATGGGCCTTACTCAAGGGTTACATGTACACAACAGGTGGGCCCTGCTCATGGGCCTGACATACATCACAATGGGCTCCTTTGCCTGATTCTCAAATGAATCACAATGGGCTTCATCACCTAGGCCTCAATATACATCACATTGGGCCTTAGACACGGGCTAAATACGCATCACGTCGAGCCTCAAATACGGGTCGCATGTTCATCACATTGGGCCTCGACAATCAGAATCGACAATCGACCATGACAATTTAAAATCGGTAATCGGCCTCAATCGATAATCGGCAATTGGCCACGACATATCAAAATAGGTAATCGGCCTTGATCAATAATCAGCCTCGATCGATAATCGGCAATCGGCCTTGATCGATAATTAACCTCAATCGATAATCGGCAATCGGTCATCAGAATCGGCAATCGACCACGTCAATCATCAATCGGCCATGAGAATTGGCAATCGGCCACGTCAATCATCAATCGGCCATGAGAATTGGCCCCAATAATCAGAATCAGAATCGAAATCGGCCCCGATGATCGGCCTCGACAATCGTTAATCAGTCAATCGGCCATGACAAACAGAATCGACAATCGGCCATGTCAATCGACAATCGACCACGATCGGTAATCAGTCACAATAATCGGCCTTGACAATTGGTAATCGGCCAATCGGTCACGTCAATTGACAATTGGCCACGATCGGTAATCGGTCACGATAATCGGCCTCAACAATCGGTAATCAGTCAATCGGTCACGTCAATCGACAATCGGCCATCATCAGTAATCGGTCACGATAATTGGCCTCGACAATCGGTAATCAGTCAATCGACCACGTCAATCGACAATAAGAATTGATAATCAACATATAAACAGAGCGGGGTCCATAAATGATCAGCCGATCAACCATAATATAAAGATCGGCACTCAGCCGTGGTTATATCAAACCCGATAGCATAAAGTCATCCGTCTACCGCGAATGGGGCCCACTTATTCGGGTTAACCTATGAAGAGAATGAGCCTAACAGGGCCTAAGGGAAGGTCACAATGAGGACGTCTAACCGTCATTGCCCATCAATGTGGCCATTTAACTAACATTGCTCCCAAGCAGTGGCCTATATAAAGCCAAACATATAGCGAGCCCATAGCCTCACGCAAGGGCCTAATACACAACAGGTGGGACTTGCGCCTGGGCCTTAAATATATCATATGAGCCTCAATACTAGGCCTCATATATATTGAGTGGGCCTCATTGCATGGTTTTAATAATACAAAGGGGCGGGCCCCGCCCATGGGCCAAAATACATCATGATGGGCGCACCAATGGGCTTTATGTATATCAAATCGGGTCACATCAATGGGCCTCATAAACATCAAGTGAGTCATATCAATGGGCCACACCAACGGGTCACACCAATGGGCCTCATAAACATCAAGTGGGTTGTATTAATGGGCCGCTCCAATCAAACACGTACGTCGCGGTGGGTCACATCACATGGGCCTAATACGCATTATGATGGGCCGCATCACATAGACCTCGAGTACATCATACTAGGCCTCACTATGAGCCTTAGATTCATGTAGGTGGGCCCTATCATATGGCCCTTTAAGCTATCGTAATGGGCTTCATCAAATGGGCCGTAAATGAATCACCATGGGCCTCATACGTGGGCCGTATAGACAATAAGTGGGTCATACTGCTTGGGCCTCATATGCATCTAACGGGCCATGCTTCACGAACCTAACAATACAAACAGGTTGGGCCCCGCACATGGGCCAAATACATCATGATGGGCCTCATGGATGGGCCACACCAATGGGCCTCAAGTGGGCTTGGACCACACCAAAAATCATTTCAATAGTTGAAGGTGTAACATGTGTACCACTGTACACAATTGCTCCATGGGGCACATGGCCCACTAATGATGATCAGCACTGTCCAAACATTGCCTAGGTAAAACAGCACCATTCAAACATTGTTCAGCGTAGTCCAACACTGTTTAGACGGTGTGGAGGGAACAAATACATCACATGGGCCCTTATAGTGGATGGACAATTAGGGTATAGCATATACTTCACAATTAGACCCACCGTTTTAGACCATGGACGGTGGGAATATACAACATATATTAAGGTGGATCCCACATGGTTGGATGACGTCAATATAGCAGCTAAATAGCTATTGCAAATGTACACCAGCCAATCCGTTCCCACATTAATGTAGGCCCCACATGTAGGATGGGACCCACCATCTAAGGTCTGGACGGTGTGGACGCACCACATGTGCAGGGCCTCACACAAAAAGGATGTTGTGGATATTAAATTCATGCGTCAGGTGGTTTCCATGGACATTTTAGATGTAAAGCATATATATCACAGTATGTCCAGCTGATAGACGGGTAGGATGTAGAATTCAAACAGCAAGGTGGGCCCCACATACATGGCCCACCAGAGTGTTGAACCTTCCTCAGTTTTGGGGTGGTGTGTATGCTCCACATATGCCCAACAGGTGGGGCCCATGATCTAGACAGTGCTCCTGAGATTTGAATCTATTTCATTTCCTAGGAGACCTGGATGGACGGTGTTTGTACAAAATACATACATCAGGTGGTGTCTCACCTTGGATGGACGGTGTGGAGAAAACACACATCATGCGTATGGCCATCTGGACCGTCCAGGGCCTGACTGTTCTGGATGGATGGTACGGCAATACAACACATACATCACACGTGTGGTCCACCTGAACTGTCCAAGGCTTGATGGTCTGGATGGACGGCACGGTGATAAAACACATGCAACAACGTGGCCTACCGTCCAACCATCTGGACGGTGTGCTGACACTAGCCAATCCATTTCTCAAGCAGTGGATCCCATGTGGGCCCACCAGATATATATATATATATATATATATATATATATATATATATATATATATATATATATATATATATATATATATATATATATATATATATATCTTATATGTTATAATAATAATAAAGTATTATTATCATTGAAAAAGTAGCAGCATCGTCCAGGCTATCCAGGGCCTAGATAAAATATCATGGAGCGTCCATCAGCACCGTCCATGGACGGACGGTGCGGGTACAGAATACATGCATCAAGATGGGTTCCGCCCCACATGTGCCCCACGTATAGGGTGGGCCATGGCTCCAAATGGGTGGACCGTTTGGATATAACATACATCTTGTGATGGGGTCAGAACTTGCTTGCGTTATTGGTAGTGGAGTCCACCGTCCTAGTTTGTTGGACAGACGGTTGGGATGAACCCCACACATCACATGGCCCCACATGGATGGGCTGCATACATCAGGGCTCACAGCACTGTGCAAATGGTGTGGATGAAACAAATACATCATGATCAGGCCCACCCAAAAATGGGCAGCAAGGTGGGCCCCCGGATGGACAGCGGTGTGGATAAAATACATTCATCATAGTGGGCCACACACCAAAGGGGAGAGAGAGAGACAGAGAGAGAGAGAAGGAAAGACTGATGAGAAGGGGAGGGACCCGGCCACGATGGGCCCTCCCTAAGCAATGCATACATCAAGATGGGTCCCATCATATGTGGGCCCTCAAATCATCAAAATCAACAAATAAAATCACCCATAAAACAAAGGAAAAAGAAAAGGGAGAAAGAGAGAAAGAAGCACCCACCTTTGATCTTCTTGGATTTCTTCTTCCATGAACGCCTTTTAAAGCTCCAATGGTTGAGATTAAACAGTCGAGATGGATCATGGATGGTGGAGATGGGAGTTAGGAAGTGGGCCACACAAGGCCTCTCATGGAGGCTTAGACGATTCTTGCATGGAGAATGAGAGAGAAATGAGAGAGAGAGAGAGAGAGTGATGGGAGAGAAATAATGGTGAGTGATGTAAGCATGTACTTTGTTATAAGAAATGTTGACTTTTGGGGAGGGGTAGTTGTACTTGCATTAATTGGTGATGTGTACTTTGATTGATAGGATTGATGGGATGTTTCGTAAAGATTCCCTTGATACTTGCAACGCGCGGTGTTTTCTCAAACTGAATGCGGGCCCACATCTCCTGGCCTGGGTATCGCCTCGGGGCGTGAGACGTGGCATCGGAATTGCGGCGACGGCGCTGTTGCAAGGGTACAAGTCTCAGGTTGAGCCGAATCTGGAATGCAAGACACGACTCTGGATCGCGCGCTAACGCCAATAACAGATCGCAGGTTATCGAAATTCTACCGAGAGGACCGCGAAGGCCTAGAAACGGTACGAGATAGGATGCGGGTCTTATAACTCTCCCCTCCAAATAAAAATTTCATCCTCGAAATTTACAGAATGGATAAGGGAAGAGGAAACATCGTCAAGTATATATGACAAGGCACAATTAATCTACAAAAGGATAAAGGTAGCGCTCTTTAATCCCAACTTCATCCTCCCAAGACGCATCATCAATTCTATAGTGACCCTACAAGTCTTTGGATCTCGGATCAGAAATGATCGAAAATGGAATACTATGTAGTCTCACAATTTCAGCGGTAGGGAGCTATATCAGAAAATCTTTATGGTATTCGAACTCAGGGATCTAATTATTCTAGGTTCTCAACAATCACAGAGTACAGGGTAGCTATCAGCAGACATGTGATGTTATCCTTAGGTATTCCCAAGTTATGCTCTAATACCAACTTCTGTCACACCCCAAACCCAGAAATCGGATTCATAGGAATCCCGATAGCGGAATTCGGTGTAAAATAAGCATGTCAGTCCTCATCAAGTACACATATTGGTATAGTTTCTCTCTGGAATATCACCGGGGTCTAGTACACTTCACACTCACTACCGCCTCCCTAGCTGCACAGCCTAGCAAGTGGAAGAGACCACACTATTTGCCTGACCAGTAGTCTGCCAATACCTACCCGACTCATCGATAGCGGACTCATTTACAAGCTGATCAAACTCAACCTAGCTTACAACCCCCTCACTCGGGCAGATAAGGACACACCCCCTTCTAACTGACCACGACACAGTGGGAGACCCGGCCTACTGGTATTCGACACTCGAGCACTCGTGAATCCACTCGGTCTAGATATTAGAGTATCTCCTGGTACCAAAAAGGTTCTGTAACTTTCACCCAAGGACATCTTAAGTGCCCACAGTGCTAGAAACAAGTATTTTCGGTATCCGATACGGCCATCCACGATGTGCCCGTGGAGCCACGGCCCTGATGTCACTAGGGTGGACAATGATAATGATATACAAATGTGAGATGCATGAATCACACTATCCAGTCATGCAATAATCCTACGTATACCACGCGTTCATGTGGATAACTCCTCCTAGTGAGTCCCATAAATGATCTGCCCAATGGCATATGTTATAATCAGTCACTACTCATATCAAGCATACATATGATGCGTATCTACATGAATCATGAAGTTATACTAAGCATGTTATAAAGTGATGAACTATCCTCACAATGAAGATGGGCCTAGACGGCCAACACACAACAAATATGGGCCTATCAATGGGCCCTAGGGAGAATTACAATGCAGACATTTAACCAACATTGTACTTATAATGTGGGCGTCAAACCATCATTGCTCCCAAGGCATAACCAGCCATAAACATCATTACATAAACCGTGATAGAATCACACATTGTAATGAACTTGTGTACATCTTATTGGGCCTCAACACATGGGCCTTAGATACAACAAATGGGTTGCATCATATGGGCCTCATACATATCAAGGTGGGCCTCAACAGACGACCACAAACACATCAAGATGGGCCTAATCATATGGGCCTCATATATATACCAAGGTGGGCATCAACAACGGGGCTTATAGATTCCTAAACATGAGTCATATTGAAGGATCATTTGGACCTTACCACAAATAACAATGGAGATAATAATTTTCATGGTTAAATAAATCACGGGGCCCACTATAAAGTTTATTTTCCAACCAATCTAATCATAAGGTCATAAAGACCTGGATTAAGAGGGGAAAACAAATATCGTATTGGTAAAAACCCAGTAGCCCAAGGGTTTTTAATGGTGGACATTCAAACTCACCGTTTTCTATAATGTGGTCTGCCCGATCCTAGATTTGTCTCATTTTTAGTCTCAAGCCATAAAATGTGCTTTCAAAATTGTTGGACGGCTTGGATGCAACACATTCATCATGGTGGGTCCCATAGATAGATGGCATGGATGATACAGGTGAGACCCATAGAACTTGGTGACACCACTCCAGCAGCTATGTAGCTGGAGTGAGGTACACCAACCGTCCCACTCCCAAGCATGGGGACGGTGTGGGATACAATACATACATTAGTGGGTCCTAAGTGGGGCCCACCATAACGTTTATCTACCATCCAAGCCATTGATAAGGTCACACAGACCCTGTAAACAGGAAAAACAAATTTCATAATGATCCAAAACTTCTGTGATAATCCAAAAGGGTTTCAATGGCAGATGTTCAATCCCACTATTTCCTGCTGTGTGGGCCACCTGAGTTCCACATATGGCTGATTTTTAGGGTGGCCCACAGATAGGAGGGGGACCACTAAATGCACGGTATTGATGTTTTACACACGTCACGGTGGGGCCCATGGATAGGACCCACGGTCCTTGTTCCATTCACGCCAAGCACAGGAGTGCAACAGGACGCTGCGTAGTGTCCTCTGGCTCCAGCAGCAACACCTGGTGCCTTGCTTTTATTTTATTATTACTATTTTTTTCTTCTGGTAGTTTTTCATAGGTGGGGCCCGCATTAGGAGAATCCACCCCACCCATTTTATTCTATGGCCTAAGACAGGCCAAAAAAGCTCAATATTCGACATGTTTCGGTGTGTATAAACCTCAGGTGGATTTCAACGATAAAAGGACAATGTTTCTATGTTATGGCCTGTCAAATAGTCGGATTAGCCTCATTTTTCGATTCAACGCCTAAAATGAGTTGGGAAATAGGATTGATGGTGTGGATTGAATTCTTACATCAAGGTGGGGCCTGCATGAGCAGCCCACCTGAAATTCTAATATTATTTTTTTTACAAAGCACGTTCAAACGTTGAAGTGCATCCCACTGCCGTCACACTTCACTACAAGTCCAGCGTCTAAGGACGCTGGACAGTGTGAACATACATTTCATCACATGGACGTGGCCCACATAATTTGGATCAAGCCGCTATTCGTGTTTTCCCATCATCCATCCAGAGGGTAGGGCCCAGATAACTTGGACAATCGCAGGGTCCATTTAATGGACTGTCTGGACATCATAACACATTAAGTGGGCCACAAAATAGAGGAATGAGAGAGAGAGAGAGAGAGAGAGAGAGACGTGATGATGAGGGACCCGGCACTATGGGCCTTCCCTTCCATTCATTACAATATACATCAAGTGGGTCCCATTACATATGCGCCCACCGATGAAAATCAATGGTGAGGATCCTTTTTCCATCGAAATGTAAGGTCTAGATAACCCTATCCATGCATGGAAAATAAATATCATGATGGGGTCCATGGAGAATGGCTCTATTATGGAATGATCATGAGAATCAACATGGGCCATCTGCCACATCTAGGGTCCAAAGTGAGATCCATACCATCAATAGGTAGGCCTCACTTGGCCCATCATCAAAACAAGAAATCTAGGCCTATTGAAACACCCACCGTTTGATCTTCTTGGTCCGATGGAATGTCAATCTCCTTGTGTCTCACTTTCATGGAGGGTGATGAGAAATGAAGGGATAGAATGATAGATCTTGGGGTGGAAAGTTGGTCACACAACACTCACTTTTTACTTTCTTAGAAAATGTATTGAGAAAGAGAGAGAGAAGGGGTGGTTGTAAGAGAGAGGTGATGGATATGAGTGATGAATGTGAGGTGATAGTGTACTTGACTTAAGAGTTGACTTGGTAGGTTGCTTGACTTGGGGAGAGAATGCATGGGTTGTGTACTTTGATTGATTAGTTGATTGATTGATTGATGAGACATGTTGTAGAGATTCTCTTGGGATTACAAACCCGTGATGTTTCTTCAAAATAAATGTTGGCCCACATCTTCTGACCTGGGTATCGGATCGGTATGGAAAATGTGGCCTTAGAACCATGGCAACAGTGCGGTGGCAATAGTACACGTCTCAGATTAAGCTAACTCAAATCTATAAGGTACGTCTTAAGGTCGCACACAAATGTCAATTATAGGTTGCAGGTTACTAAAATTCGATGAGAAGGAACGCGAGAGTCGATGGAACAGTATGGATTAGGATATGGTTCTTACAGCTCTCCCCACCTAATAAAAATTTCATCCTCAAAATTTATACTACCATCACAGCTAATCATAACTCATAAGGGAATAGGAAACATAACATTGTATGTAATTAAAACATAATACAACATATAATCAAACATCAAAAAGATGGAGATAATGCTCTTGAATCTTCTCCTCGCACTACCAAGACACCTCATCCACACTATGATGGCCCCATTACACTTTCACCAATGGAATAACCTTGGTCCGGAGGACCTACTTCTTCCGATAGAGGATGCGAATTGGTTGCTCGACGTAAGAAGCATCCTTACAAACCTCTACCGACTGTCAATCAATAACGAGAACAATGTCTAACCCACACTTCCTCAACATAGAGACATGAAAGACGTTGTGGATGCTAGACAACTGAGATGACAAGGCAAGCGGATAAGCCATGGTGCCAACCCGCCTCGTGATTTCGAAAGGTCCTATAAATCTTGGGGCAAGCTTGCCCTTCACTCCAAAATGAACCACACCCCTCATGGGTGAGACCTTGTGTAACACCCCGAATTTTGCCAACCTGGAGTTAGAAGTCCTTAGATAATGGGTCAACCATAGCACCTTGATAACTTCTCATAACTCAATTCTAAAGCCAAAAAAATCACTTAGAACCAAATCCCTTAGAAATCTAACATATTTTAGCCAGCGCTAAACTAGATTTCTTATGGAATTAGCACCAATAACTTTCAATACGATCTGTAGGACCTAAAATTTATAGAATCGTTGACGTTACGTTACCCTAAAACCTAGGATCAATCTCTAAGCCCAGTTGCCCTCGAGATCATTTGGAAACTTCGTATCAGATCTGGACCGCACGTCGCAAGTCCGATTTCGATGAACTTAGAAGGTACTGACCGCCTACTTGGACTTGACTATCACTTCAAAAATTAAGCCCAAACGATGTCCTGAGACCATTTCCTTGAGTCTGGAGTAAAGAGAGTGAGAAAGCAAAGATTTTTAGAAAAATTAAATGTATTTTTAGGTAATCTGGAACGATTCACTTGCGCGTCATTTCTAAGTGTTCTGACCGTTAGATTTCGACCCAAATTCACCCTCGGATCAGGATAGGTGGCCCTTACATGTCATCGTACTTGTAGCTCTGATCGAGCTCCTATAACCGTTGAACTGAAACTAGTCCACCACGGTCGATCTGGAAACCCGACCGGACTGAAAACTTAGCTTGACCTAGATCCGATATTAGAGAGCTTAAGTCCAACCGCATTTAGTAACAAGACCTCTAGAAGTGTTCTGTTGGATCGGAACAGACCCGATTTGGTTATAACCTAAGTATACCTTGGCCCTAAGTCTATATCCATCGCTTTTGGGCTTATAAAAAGGCTTAAAACCCCCATTCCCAAATCCCATACGAATTTTCAAACCCTAGCATTCCAAGAGAGAGAAAGGGAGAGAGAGTAGGAGATTCACCCAGGGATTCTACCCTGCAGCTTCATGTGCTTCAACACCACTACCGTATCGCTATTCTGGTATTTCTGATTCCATTATTGGGTAAGTTAAGCTAACCCTAACCTATTTGGAAGCCTAGAATAGTTTAAATGAAGTTAAAGCAAACCTGTTTCATGCCATAGGTAGCGTATCCGTCGTTGATGAAGACTTATCATCTGAATCACATCTTATACGCATTTTCTGGTTTAAGGTGCGGACTATATACGTTTAGGTTATGGTTTTCAAAACTTTCAATGTTAAGTAATGATTTATTCTTGCTTAGGATGCTATTTCACATGTATAAAGTATTGTCCTTTTTATTTTTCAGTTATACGTTAACTATGTTGAACATATTGTATTCCTCGTATTTGTAGAAAATACCGTATATGTATGAAATTTAAATTTGTGCTTGCCATAATTAATTATTTTCCATGTATGGTAGATGCATGTGCATCATTTTCTGAGTGAACGGATTAGCCTAATACCTGTTTTATCAACATATGTTGTATATATTAAATTGTGTAGTCTAAGTGTTTGTGAAAGTGACTGTATGAGTATGGAGTTCGCTTTCGTGCTTGCCATGACTAACTGTCATGGATATATGATTGTTGTATAGGAAACAACCCTTTGACGAAAGGATTTGCCCTAATACGTATGCTAATGAATGCAAAATATGTATGATATAATGTGTAATCTAAGTGTTTGTATAAATGCCTAAATGAATTAGTAGTTAGTAAAATGAGATTGTTAAGGTTGTTAAAATATGATTCTCAATCACGTTAACTGTGGGTATGATTTCCTCCATGGATTGATTAACCTAGATGAATCATATTATATGTTTGTATGATTTCCTCCATGTATTGTATTTACATTTAAGTTATACTTCATAAATATTCATATGAAAATAGGATATGAATCATATGCTTGTATTTGAGATTGTTCGTGATTGGGGTTGTACTACAGTCCAGGTAATCGGTAATCGTACTCCAAATGGTGGTTGAGGTCATTTACGCCATATAAGATGAGTTTAACGAATCTGAGTCGTACTTGGAATGTTTAGCTGTGGTTAGGCCACACGGAGTGCTTATGCATTCCATGTCGATCAACTCAACGTGCGCTTGGCCTAGTTGAGCTTATCAAGTAACCCGATTGACCGATGTTTGTTCACCATGTTTGGATGCTACTGTTTGAACCTAAGGTACCAAACTTACCAGTGAAAAGCCCCTCTAACTTTGGTACCTCGATCCGCTAAGACTCATGAGCTGATTATAGTGGTATGGGACATTATATTCATGTTTTCAGCCTACTCTGATTGGTGACGAGCCCTTTGTAGTGACCAGTGAACACCTATACTCATGAGCAGATTATGGTGGTATGGGACACTATATTCCTGCTGTCGGCCTACATTGATTGGTGACGAGTCCTCTGAGTGACCTCGAGTATATCTTGATAGTGCATAAGGGCGACGAGTCTTGTTGTAGTATTTGGGATATAACTAGGCCTGTATTGATTTGGTGATGGGGGAGTGGTGTAACGATTGCGTGTAACAACCCTTGCAGCGACCTAGAACCGTAACATTGTATGAGATTATCTCAGACTGACGACCCGAGAATGGATCACCGTTTGGGTAATGATACAAGGGAGGTACCTTAGCTTTCCAATCCTGCTGTATGAAAAGGACTAATAAGAACTTGGTAATCATGCTCATATCATCGTATTGCATGTGCTAACGGGGTTGGTGATAGAGCACTGAGGAAGTGATTCATGCCGCGATCGTTAGATGATGTCGCAGAGGGGATTGTGGTGAGGGCATGCATCATTCTTCATAACATTCGTGCATTAACAAGAGTATCTAGGACATGTTTGATTATACCGCTTTATCATTACTGCTTGATTGAATTGATAACATGTTAACCTTTACTGTATATAGTTTTCACTGAGTTGATCACTCACTCCCACGTTACGGGACGGTGTTGGCCACACTAACCAGTCCCTATTTTAGTTTCAGATGATGGAAATGCTTGCGAGGCAGAGCCGGACTTGATGATGTTGAGGAGGATTTCTCTTATATGCAGGTTCTGATCGACGGGGTTATAGGGTTACTGATTAGATGCAAATACACTTGGTATTTCTCCTTTTATTTAAACACCCATGTATATCCTTTTCTTTCCATTTTTGGAGTATACATGTATTTAGTTAACCTGGTAACATGTTCACACTCTAGAGACTTACAATCAATTATACATTATATATATTTATCACAGTCTTTCGCTTGCGAAATTTAACTATCTCTGGAGTATGATATGTTGTTTTAGCTTAATCCACTTCATGTTTTATGCACTAATACAGCCGACATTCATCCATCATTGAAAATATTGTATAAGTAATGTTCTGGAACTCAGGAGTGGAGTTTATGCTCGACCCTCAATTTTTTGGGATGTTACACCTTGAGATACACATGGTCCCCAACAGTAAACTCCAAGGGACGATGCTGATGGTCAATAAAATTCTTTTGTAGGCTCTGAGCTGTACGCATCCTCTACCTAATGATATCGATAGCTTCTGATGTCGCTGCATAAGATCTGGACGTAGGAGACGCTGCTCTCCGACCTAAGCCCAACAACTTGGAGATCTGCATGGTCTACCATATAATACCTCAAAAGGAGTCATGTCAATGGTCACCTGATAACTGTTGTTGTACGTGAACTCAGCAAATCGCAGGTGTTCGTTCCAGCTACTCGAGAAATCAATCGCGCAGGCCTGAAGCATATCCTCAAGGATTTGGTTGACCCTCTTGGTCTGGTCATCGGTTTGCGAATGGTACGCGGTGTCGAGCTGTAAATCAGTCTCCATCACTCTCTAAAAGCTCTCCAAAACTGAGACATGAACTTCAGGTCTCGATCTAAAACGATCGAGATAGGAACACCGTGCATTCTCACTATCTCATCAACAAGCATCTTGGTGAGCCGGTCCACATGCCAGGTCTCACGAATCGTAAGAAAATGTGCCAACTTCGTTAGATTTGCCATGACAACCCAGATGGCGTCATGACCGCGCTGTGTCCTCTGCAAACCCATGCCAAAATTGATAGATTTGTGCTCCCACTTCCATATCAGGACGCTCAACGACTGTAAAAGACCATGGGGCCTCTGATAATCAGCCTTGACATGCTTGCACGTGTCACACTCAGCCATAAAACTAGCTATTTGGTGCTTCATCCCCACCCAAAAATACTAACACCTCATATCGCGATACATCTTCTTTGAGCCAGGGTGGATAGAGAACCGCGATTGATGTGCCTCGGTCATAAGATCTCAATGCAACTCAAGAATATCTGGGACATATAAACGGCCTCTAAAGCGAAGTCCACCATCAGAACCAATCTGCTAATCTGACTGACTCTCAAATGCTGCCTCTACCAGATAACTCTACACTAACTCATCTGCATGTTGAGCCTCGATCACCCTTGCGACAAGAGAGGGTTGAATTGACAGGCTCGATAACTGCACAATAGAAGACTGCAAGCCGATCTCAAAGTCAAAAGCTGACACATCCTCAAACATCCTTCACTCCTGAATCATCATGTACGCCATCAGGCCTCGTGGCTGATGGCTAAGGGCATCTGCTACAACGTTCGCCTTACCCGGATGGTACTGGAGATCAAAATCATAATTCTTCAGGAGCTCCATCCAACGCCTTTACTTCATGTTCAGCTTGGACTGAGAGAACAGATACTTTAAGCTTTTGTGGTTGGAGAAGAGCTCGAACCTCACCCCATAAAGATAGTGCCTCCACACCTTCAGTGCGAAGACAACTGCTACCAGCTCCAAATCATGCGTGGGGTAGTTTAGCTCATGGACCTTGAGCTGGCGAGATGCATAAGCAACCAGCTTCCCGTGCTACATCAGGATAGCACCCAAGTCAACTCGAGAGGCATCGGTAAATACAAGAAATTCATCACTCCCAAAGGGAAGAGTGAGGACATGAGCGAACGTGAGGTGATCCTTCAGCTCCACAAATGTCTGCTCACAAGCATCGATCCAAATGAACTCGGTACCCTTCCGGGTCAACCTGGTCAATGGAGCTGCAATACGAGAGAATCCCTCAATGAAACATTGGTAGTAGCCCACAAAATTAAGGAAACTATGGATATCGGATGCGTTCGTGGGCTAGTCCCATTGACGCACAACATCAATCTTCGAGGAGTCCACTACGACGCCCTGCCTCATCACCACGTGACCGAGGAACTTCACCTCATCCTGCCAGAACTCACACTTCTCCAGCTTCGCATAAAGCTAGTGTGCACGGAAGGTCTGCAAGTTAATCTCCAGATGTCGGTCATGCTCCTCATGGGTCCTTGAATATTTCAGAATGTCATCGATGAAAACCATAACAAACTGATCGAGATACGGATGAAAGACCTTGTTCATCAACTACATGAATACTGCGAATGCATTGGTCAGTCCAAAGGACATGACCTAGAACTCAAAATGACCATAGCGCGTCTTGAAGGTTGTCTTCGAGATATCCTCATCTTAGACTCGAACTTGATGATAACCGAACCACAAGTCTATTTTTAAAAAGAACTGTGCCTCCTGCAGCTGATTAAATAAATCATCGATCCTCGGGAGCAGGTACTTATTCTTAATCGTGACCTTGTTGAGCTCGTAGTAATCTACGCAAAGCTTCAACGAGCCATCCTTCTTCTTCACGAAGAGTACCGGTGCTCCCCATGGTGAACTGCTTGGACGAATAAAGTCTAACTCACACAACTCGTCCAATTGCTTCTGCAGTTCTAACAACTCCAATGGTGGCATACAATATGGGGCCTTCGAAATATGTGTAGTACTGGGCATGAGATCAATCTGGAACCCTGTGTGCCAATGAGGTGATAACCCCAGAATCTCCTAGAACACATCAGGAAAATCACAAACGACTGATAGCTGGCCGATACTCAAAGCAACTGACTCTTCAAAGGCATACGACAACAGGCAGAAAAGCTGCTCTCCTCTAGGCTAGGTAATAAACTAGAACTCTGGTACGCTGGGTATACAGAACGTAACCGTCCTCGTTGAGCAGTTTAATATGACATGGTACTAAGTGAGCCAATCCATGCCCAGGATGACATTAAACTCAAATATCGATAATACGAACAGGTCGGCAGGCAAAAAAATGTCCATAATCAGAATGAGGAAAGATGAGCTAAATTGGTTTAATACTGCAGTCTTCCCCAAGGACGTCGATACTGACAAACCCTCACGAGTAAACTCCATTGGCAAACCGTTCGATCGATAGAAATCATCGGCCACAAAGGAATGCGATGAACCAGAATCAAACAATACACATGTAATACATGCAGAAACAGGGAGAGTACCCTTGACGACTCATCTTGATGACTGAGGGTCCTGTTGGGTGGCAAAAAATCTGCCCTGGGCCTACTGGGGAGGTACGAGTCCCCTCTGAGGTCTCCACTGCTGCTGTTGCCGCTATGGTGGCCTAATCTGTTGCCTCTTCTGCTACGGGGGAGGTCCTAGAGGCCGGTGGTGCAGTCGGTACTGTTGCTGTGGGGGCTATCGCGGAAGCTAATGCGATGCCCTCGACTGCTACTGCTACGGATGAGGACATTCATGCCTACGATGTCTTATCCTACCGCACTCAAAACAAGTACATAAAAATGGTCCCGGAGGTGGTGCTGGGGGCGTCACTGGTGCTTGGAATGCTGGGCGGGTTGTGCGTTGCTACTATGGATAATGTTACTGCTGATGGGAGCTACTAGAGGGTGTCTTCCTCTTCTGATATCCTCTCTCGTCACAAGCCCTCTACAAACCGACCTAATCTGACTCGTAGATCGGGGCCCTTTGCACGATTTGCTCAAACGTCAGAAGCATGTGTCCGACTACATGAGTCCTGAGGATAAGACACAAGCCTTTCTCAAAACAGCGGGCCTTCCGCCCCACATCGTCAATAAGGTAAGTCAAGAATCTCGATAGTGCGATAAAACGTGCCTCATACTGGGACACAGTCATGTCCCCCTAGACCAGAGTCTCAAACTCTAATGCGCGTTGTTGGGGCACATGCTAAGGAAAGCACTTTCGGTCAAACTGGTCTACAAAGTCCTCCCAGGTCCACATGAAATCAGCTGCTACTGCTCAGGTGACAAATGCCCACTAATATTGAGCCTAACCTTGGAGAAGGAATACAGCTAATGGGACTCATTGTTGGGTCGTACATCTCATGGTGTCGAATATCTTCTTCACCTCGGGGCACCATATCTTCTTCACTGCAGTAAGGTCTGGCTTGCCCTAAAAACACGGGGGTTCGTGCTATCGAAAGTCCTTGAGAAGGGCGCTCACACACTCCTGCTCAGCCTTGGCTGCCGTAACAGCAGTTCGCCTGCTCTGCCTCTGAAGAATAGCGGTCATCGCCTGTAGCATCTGCTGCAACTGGGTGACGCTCACAGGAACGGTCGGATCCGCACTGGTCTCAAGTAGAGGAGTGGCATCCTTAAGCTAGGGAGTAGGAATATCAAGTGGTAGAGCAGAAATCGCAGGTGGTAGAACGGGAGTCGCAGGTGGTGGAGCGGGAGTCGCTCAGGTCGCTCTTCTAGACGGCATGTCTTACAGGAAGGAATAAGGGCCTATCGGCCTCAAGAATTCTCGAAGGCATGAGCGTCAAGGGTCTATGTTAGAAAATCGTTAAGTTATTTAAACTCGGGACCTATTCATTCTAAGTTCATAGTAGATATGTGATGTGTTCCTCAAGTATTCCCAAGTTAAGCTCTGATACCAACTTCTGTCACGCCCCAAACTTAGAAAACGGGTTCACAAAAATTTCTAATCACCGAATCTAGTGCCGACAGCCTCCGTAGTTCCCCATTCTCGGCTCCTGGCATTCATATGCCAGATTCCGATCCTGGAATCCTACAAAGAGGATTTTCAGTATAATTTTTTTTTTTGTAATGAAGCATAACCCAGTCACAAAACAACATCACTATCTGCCTAACCAGTAGTCTACCAATACCTACCCGGCTCGTTGATAGCGGACTCATTTGCGAGCTGGTCAAACTCAGCCTAGCTTACAACCCACTCAGTCGGGCGGATAAGGCCACACCCCCTTCCGACAGACCACG
The DNA here is from genome assembly GCA_037074715.1 of Magnolia kwangsiensis. Classification (NCBI taxonomy): domain Eukaryota; kingdom Viridiplantae; phylum Streptophyta; class Magnoliopsida; order Magnoliales; family Magnoliaceae; genus Magnolia; species Magnolia kwangsiensis. Next base: position 79,769,324 of record CM073589.1, on the reverse strand, counting down.
AGACAGTGGAAGACACGACCTACTAATTATTTAGGACTCTGGCGCTCGTGAATCAACTCGGTCTAGACGTTGGAGCATCTCCTAGTACCAAAAAGGTTCTAGGACTTTCACCCAAAGACATCCTAAGTGCCCACAGTGCTAGAACCAAGTATTTTCAGTATTCGATATGGCCATCCACGATGGGCTTGTGGAGCCACGACTCTGATGTTACAGGGCGTACAATGATCATGACACACAAATGCGAGATGTATAAATCACACTGTCTAATCATGCAACAATCCTGCGCATACCATGCACTCATGTGGGTGACTCCTATCAGTGAGTCCCATAAATAATCTACCCAATAGCATATGTTATGATGAGTCACTATTCATATCAAGCATACATATGATGCATATGGACATGAATCATGAAGTTATACTAAGCATGTTATAAAGTGATGAACTATCCTCATAATGAAGATGGGCCTAGACGGCCTACACACAACAAGTATGGGCCTATCAATGGGCCCTAGGGAGAGTTACAATGTGGAGATTTAACCAACATTATACTTACAATGTGGGCGTCTAACCATCATTGCTCACAAGGCATAGCCCGCCATAAACATCATTACATAAACCGTGTTAGAATCCCACATTGTAATAGACTTGTGTACATCCCATTGGGCCTCAACCCATGGGCCTTAAATACACCAAATGGGTTGCATCATCTGGGCTTCGTACATATCAAGGTGGGCCTCAACGGACGACCACAAATACATCAAGATGGACCTAATCATATGGGCCTCATATATATACCAAGGTGGGCCTCAACAACGGGCCTTATAAATTCCCAAACATGAGTCATATTGAAGAATCATTTGAACCATACCACAAATAGCAATGGAGATAAAAATTTTCACAGTTAAATAAATCACGGGGCTCACTATAAAGTTTATTTTCTAACCAATCTAATCATAAGGTCATAAACACCTAGATTAAGAGGGGAAAACAAATATCATATTGGTCCAAACACTGTAGCCCAAGGGTTTTTAATGGTGGACATTCAAACTCACTGTTTTCTGTAATGTGGTCCACTTGATCCTAGATCTGTCTCATTTTTAGTCTCAAGCCAAAAAATGAGCTTTTAAAATGGTTGGATGGCTTAGATGCAACACATGCATCATGGTGAGTGTCATAGATGGACGGCGTGGATGAGACAGGTGGGACCCACAGAACTTGGTGACGCCACTCCAGTAGCTATGTAGCTGGAGTGAGGTACACCAGCCGTCCCACTCCCATGTGTGGGGACGTGTGGGATACAATACATACATCAGTGGGTCCCACTATGTCACGCCCCAAATCCAGAAATCGGATTCATAGGAATCCCGATTGTCGAATCTAGTGCCCACAGCCTCTGTAGTACCCCATTCTCGGCTCCTAGCATTCATGTGCCAGATTCCGATCCTGGGATCCTACAAGGAAGAAATTTTTTTTTTATGTACATTTAACTAGTAATATGCATAACCACAAGATTACCTAATTCATAAAGGCAACATCATCATCACATATCCACTAATATAATCATTTGAGTACAATACTGAAAGGGAAATACGTAAATAGAAAATCAAGCTCCAAAAGACCACTGTACGCTTCAAGCTCAACACTGCTGCAACCTAACATCACCTGCACTCATCTATCGTGCATAAGCTTATAGAAAGCTTAGAGGGTGGTGTAAGTGTGTGCACAAGGTAAGTGTCAAGTGTTCAATATAATGCCATCATCATACAATACCGAAATTATTGGTCATCCATAAATCATACAATATCGAAATAAGCAGAGATACTGACAAGATCATGAATTATCAAAGTAAGCAGAAATACTAACAAGATCATAAATCATACGATAACAGAGTAAGCGAAAGTACAGACAAGTCCATAAGTAAATCAATAGCAGAATACGTAATATAGAACAGCAATGCAATAAGGAGTCATGAAGAGACAAATATCAGATGCCGAGGATGCAATGCAATATACAAATCCTACTAAGTCTGTCTAGGCCATATAAGTGTAGAAATATAGCAACCCAAAATGTCATATGCCTGCAGATGTAATGCAATATGCAATGCGAATGAAATGACCATGCTAGAGTGTGAAGTTAGGATGATAGTACGTAGTATCGCAGGCTACGGGGTCCACCATAAGGGACTTCTATCCAAACCAGTCCCATACCTAAATTTGGATAGTCAGACTCAACGTGGTAAACTCCTGATCTCAGGTTAGTCGCGCACCTAGCTGAAATCCTTATCATAACGAAGGTACACAATAATTAGTTACGCACCACCAGCCCGAGTAGATAGTGAATGAATGAATGAGCATGCAACTCCTACTCAATAAGTCCACATATCAGTACGGTTCCTCTCTGAGAAATTACCGGGGTCTATTACACTTCAAACCAGATTGCCGCCCCATCTCGCACAACAAGGTGAGTGAAAGAGACCTCACTATCCGCCTGCCAATATCAGTCCCGGCTAGTCAATAGTGGACTCATTCCTCGAGCTGGTCAGACTGAGCCTAGCATTGCCCCCTCCTCTCGGGTAGGTAAGGCCGCACCTCCTTCCAATTGACCACGACACAGTGGGAGACGCAGCCTAACGGTGTACGGCCATCATGTGCTCATGCATCCACTTGGTCTAGACATTGGAGCAACCTCTGTAACCAAGAGGGTTTAGAGACTTTTACCTAGGGATATCTATAGCACCCCATGTAGAACAGATTTCTGGTGTTCCATCTGGCCATCCACGATATGCCTGTGGAGGCTACGACCCTGATGTCTCTAAGGCATATAGTAATCATAACACACAATACAAGATGCATGAGTCATACAATCCAATCATGCATCAATCTTGCGCATATCGTGTGCTCATGTGAGACAATCTCCGCCTATCAAGGAGTCTCATAATAACCAGCACTATGACATATACAATGGTCAATCATATCTCATAACAGACATGCAGATGATGCGTATGGGCATGTATCATGATGCTATGTAGTCACATACTCATAATCGGTATCAATAATAGGCATTGACAATCGACATCGATAACGTGGACATTTAACCAACATTGTCCCCGAAGGAATGACCCACATAAAGCTTAACATATAGTGGACTCATGGCCTCACATAAGGGCCAAATATATAATATTATGGGCCTCACTCAAGAGTTTAATACACATCACGATGAGCCTTTCACATGGGCCTAACATACATTACAATGGGTTCCATCCTCAAGCCCTTAAATGCATCACAGTGGGCCTCATCACATAAGCCTCATATACATCACATTAGGCATTAAACACGGGCTGGATACACATCACAACGAGCCTCAAACACAGGCCGCATATACATCACATTGGGCCTCGACAATCGGAATTGGCGATTAGCCACGACAATCGAAATCGACAATCAGCCACGATAATTGGCCTCAATCGATAATCGGCCTCGATAATCAGAATCGGTCAATCGGCCATGACAAGCAAAATCAGCAATCGGCGACGTCAATCGATAATCGACCACGATCGGTAATCGGTCACGATAATCGGCCTCGATCGGTAATTGGTCAATCGGCCATGACAAGCAAAGTCGACAATCGGCCACGTCAATCGATAATTGGCCACGATCGGTAATCGGTCACGATAATCGACCTCGATCGGTAATTGGTCAATTGGCCATGATAAACAGAATCGGCAATCGGCCATGTCAATCGACAATCGACCACAATCTATAATCGGTCATGATAATCGGCTCGACAATCGGTAATCGGTCAATCGGCCACGACAAGCAGAATCAACAATCGGCCACGTCAATCGACAATCGGCCACAATCGGTAATCGGTCATGATAATCGTCCTCGATTGGTAATCGGTCAATCAGCCACTACAAGCAGAGTCAGCAATCGGCCACGTCAATCGACAATCGGCTACGATCGGTAATCGGTCACGATAATTGACCTCGATCGGTAGCCGGTCAATTGGCCACGATAAACAGAATGGGCAATCGGCCACGTCAATCGACAATCGGCCACGATCGGTAATCGATCACGATAATCGACCTCGATAAACGGTAATCGGTCAATCGGCCACGACAAGCAGATTCGGCAATCGGCCACATCAATCGACAATCAGCCACGATCGGTAATCGGTCATGATAATCAGCCTCGATCGATAATCGGTCATTCTACCACGACAAGAAGAATCAGCAATCGGCCACGTCAATAGACAATCGACCACAATCGGTAATCGGTCATGATAATCAGCCTCGATCGGTAATCGGTCAATCGGCCACGTCAATCGACAATCGACCACGATCGGTAATCAGTCACGATAATCGGCCTCGATCGGTAATCAGAGTCGGCAAATTGGTCACGTCGATCAGAATCGATAAATGATAAGAATAGGCCTAATAAGGCTTAAGGAAAGGTACAATGAGGACATCTAACCATCATTACCCATCAATGTGGACATCTAACCAACATTACTCCCAAGCAGTGGTCCACATAGAGTCAAACATGAGGTGGGCCTAAATATCCAACAGTTAGGCCTCGAATAGTCGTTACAAGTGGGCCTTACACATGCAGCACATGAGCCTAGACATCACGATGGGTCAATACATTGGGCCGCACCATTGGCCTTATATACACATCACGCTGGGTCGCATCATTGGCCTAATATACACATCACGGTGGTTCGCATCATTGGGCCGCACCTATGGGCCTCATATCCAACAAGTGGGCTGCATCAATGGGGTGCACTAATGGGCCTTATTCACACTAATTCGAGCCTCAATAAATGGGTCGGAAACATATCACAATGGGTCACGACATACGAGCCGAAAATATGTTATAATGGGCCTTGACCCATGGGCTGAAAATACATCTCAGTGGGCTATACCAAATGTGCCATAAACACAATAGGTGGGTCCTTTCACATGGGCCAAAAATACAAACAGGAGGGCCCTGCACATGGGCTAAAAATACATCATGATGGGCTGTATTAATGGGCCACACCAATGGACCCTCATATACATCAAGTGGGCCGCATCAATGGGCCGCACCAATTGGCCCTCATATACATCAAGTGGGTTGCACCAATGGGCCCTCAACCCATTTAGAGGTCAATCTAGCGCATTTCCAAAGGAATGAATCGTATCGAAAGATCTTCTGGACCAAAACACCAATAGCAGTGGAGGTAATGATTTTCACCGTTATAAAAATTCTAGGGCCCCCCATCAAGTTCATTTCCCATCCCTGCTAGTATGGTCACAAAGACCTGGTTGGGAGGAAAAATAAATATCAATTTAGTCCAAGGCTGTCGTGGTCCAAAAGGACTTCAATGGTAGGCGTTCATCTCTCCACTGTTTTCTACAGTGTGGTCCACTTGATCAATGGATGATCATGTCATGGTGTGGCCCGCCGTAATGTATTTAAAATCCAACCTATTCATAAGTTAACATAGCGATAGATGAAGTGAAAATAAATATTAGCTTCATTGAAAACTACGGTGGCCTTTAGAAGTTTGATTGGTGGGTATCACTGTCCACATTGATGGTGGGGTCTACTTGAACCTTAGATCTAACTTATTCTTAGTCTCAAGCCATAAAATGATCTCTGAAAATGGTTGGAAGGTTTGGATACAACCTATGCATCATGGTGGGTCCCATAGGGATGGACGACATAGATGAAGTACACACTTCATGGTGGAGTCCACACTAATGGAAGGTGTGGTACATTAGTGGTCCCATGTGGGGCCCACCATAACATGGATCTACCATCCAATCTATTTAATAAGGTTACACAGGCCAATAAGTAATAATTAAATATTATATTTATCCAAAACTTGTGGAACCAGGGAGGTTCCAACGACAGACGTTCAATCCTCCACTTCCTTTTGCTGTGTGGTCCACTTAATAGGCCGATCTGCCTCCACCAACTAAATGGAAGGTTTGGATGTAACCCACACATCAAAGGTGGGGTCCACTAGCCGTCAACAGCCCCGCCGAATGGCTGGACGGCATTGATAAAACACATTCATCTAGGTGGGTTCCACCGTCCACGGCAGTGGACGGTGTAATAAAACACATATATCACTGTGGGTCCCACATGGGGCCCACCATTATGTTTATAAGCCATCCAATCCGTTCATAAGGTCACACGGACCTAGATGAATAGGAAAAACAAATTTCATATCAATCCAAAACTTCTGCGTCACCCAAAAGGGGTTTCAAGGGTAGACATTCAATCTCACTGTTTCATATGATGTGGGCCACCTGAGCCATGTATAGGGCTGATTTTTGGTGGGAGCCCCACTGGCCTAAGGGGCCCACCAATGCACGGTGTGGATGATTAAGATGCATCACGGTGGGGCCCAAACATGGGACCGTGGTCCCTGTCCGCCCGCCCAAACGTAGCAGGCGTTGCCTGCAGCTTCTAAGAGCAGCGCTGCTGCTACATACTTTTTATTTTATTTATTTATTTATTTTAAATATATGGGACCCACATCGGGACAATCCAGTTCGTCCAAGGGGTTCTCTTGCTCGTGACGGGTCTGATAAGCCCAATATTCAACATTTTTGATGTACAGAAACATAGCAATGGGACCTAAAAGATCTTAGCCATAAATATCACTATTCTCAACAACATGGCCCGTCAGAGATTTGGATCGGCTCCATTTTTCGGTTCAACGCCTGAAATGAGCAGGGAAACCGGGTGGACGGTGTGGATTAAACACATGCATCATGTATAGGGCCTGTTGTGGGCCCCACTCTCCTTTATAATAAAGCAAGCTGGACGCTACTTGCTACAACATTCTTTGGACGCTGGCAGCAGCATCCTCCACGCCCCATCACACTCATGCTTTAGTGGGATTTCACCAAATATGTGGGCCCACCTGATGGATGGTCTGGGTAAAATACATACTTCAATGGTGGGGTCCATCCAAGTGGGCCACACATCACACAAAAGGAATGAAAAAGAGAGAAAAGCACCCACCTTTGCAAATCTTCTAGCCTCTTTGGTCTCCCTAGCTCCAAAGGATGCGATCCAACGGACGAGATTTCCTTTGGAGGGTGAGGATGACAGGTAGGAAGGTGGGAAGTGGGTCACACATGGCTTCTCTCATGGAGAGGTTGAGACGTTGGAGTGCTTGGAGAATGAGGGAGAGAGATGAGAGAGAGAGATGGGAGAGTGATGGGTGATGGAAGTGTACTTATTGTAAGAGAGTACTGACTTTAGGGTTGTTTGGGGATGGGTGAAAGGTGATGTGTACTTGACATGAGGTGTGATGTGGTACTTGATTGATGGGATGGGATGTGATGTGATTGATTTGAAAGATTGTCTTGGTTTTACAAAATGCACGGAGTCTCCTTGAATTGAATGCTGGCCCACATCTCCTGGCTTGGGTATCGCCTCGGGGCGCGAGACTCGACATCGGAACCGCGGCGATGGCACGGTCTGTAGGGTACAAGTATCGGGTCGAGCCGACTCTAAAATATGAGATACGACTCAGGATCGTACACCAATGCCAGTAACAGATTACGGGTCGTCGGAATTCGACCGGGAGGACCGAGGAAGCTTACGGAACGGTACAAGCTAAGATACGAGTCTTACACACCATAATGTTTATTTGCCATCTAAGTCGTTGATAAGGTCACATAGACCCTGTAAACAAGAAAAACAAATTTCATAATGATACAAAACTTCTGTGACAACCCAAAAGGGTTTCAATGGCAGACGTTCAATCCCACTGTTTCCTTCTGTGTGGGCCACCTGAGTTCCACATATGGCTGATTTTTTGGGTGGCCTACAGATAGTAGGGGGGCCACCAAATGCATCATATTGATGTTCTACATACGTCACGGTGAGGCCCATGGCTGGGACCCACGATCCCTGTCCCATACATGCCTAGTGCAGGAGCACAGCAGGACGCTGCGCAGCACCCTCTGGTGCCAGCAACAGCACCTGGTGCCTTGCTTTTTTATTTTATTATTTTTTTTCTTCTGGTGGTTTTTCATAGGTGGGGCCCGCATCAGGAGAATCTACCCCACCCATTAGATTCTATGGCCCAAGATAAGCCAAACAAGTCAGATTAGTCTCATTTTTCAGCTCAACGCCTAAAATGAGTTGGGAAATATGATGGACGGTGTGGATTGAATTCATACATTAAGGTGGGGCCTGCATGAGAAGCCCACCCAAAATTCTAATATTATTTTTTTTACAAAGCACGTCCAAACGCTAGAGTGCATCCCACTTCCTATCACACTTCACTACATGTCCAGCGTCTAGGGACATTGGACGGTGTGAACATACATTTCATCACAATTAGTCCCACATGGATGTGGCCCATGTGATTTGGATCAAGCTGTTATTCATGTTTTTCCATCATCCATCCAGAGGGTAGGGGCCACATAGCTTGAACAGCCGTGGGGTCCATTTGATGGACGGTATGGACATCACATACACTCATTACGTGGGCCACAAAATAGAGGAAGGAGAGAGAGAGAGAGAGAGAGAGAGAGAGAGACGTGATGTGGAGGGACCCCGACATTATGGGTCCTCCTTTCCATTCATTACAACATACATCAAGTGAGTCCCATTACATATGAGCCCACTGATCAAAATCAACGGTGGATATTATTTTTCCACCAAAATGCAAGGTCTAGATAACCCTATCTATGCATAGAAAATAAACATCATGATGGGGTCCATGGAGAATGGCCCCATCATGAAATGATCATGAAAATCAAGATGGGCCATCGGTCACATATAGGGTCCAAAGTGAGATCTATACCATCAATCGATAGGCCTCACTTGGCCCATCATCAAAATAAGAAATCTAGGCCAATAGAAACACCCACCATTTGATCTTCTTGGTCTGATGGAACGCTGATCTCCTTGTGTCTTACTTTGATGCAGGGTGATGAGAAATGAAGGGCTAGGATGATAGATCTTATAGTGGAAAGTGGGCCACACAACACTTACTTTTTCTCTCTTGGGAGAGCTTGGAAGTCCAACACTTTTGCTTGCTTGGAAAATGTGTTGAGAAAGAGAGAGAGAGAAGGGGTGGTTGTAAGAGAGGTGATGGATGTGAGGTGATAGTGTACTTGACTTGAGAGTTGACTTGGTAGGTTATTTAACTTGAGGTGAAAGAAAGCATGGGTTGTGTACTTTGATTGATTAATTGATTGATAGGACATGTTGTAGAGATTCTCTTGGGATTGTAAATACGTGGTATTTCTTCAAAATAAATGTGGGCCCACATCTTCTGACCTGAGTATCGGATCGGTATGCAAGACACGGTGTTGGAACCACAGCGATGATGCGGTCGTAATAGTACAAGTCTCGGATTAAGCCAACTCAATTCTACGAGGTACGTCTTAGGGTCACGTGCAAATGTTAATTATAGGTCGTAGGTTGCCGAAATTCAACGGGAAGGATCGTGGGAGTCGATGGAATAGTACAGACTAGGATATGGGTCGTACACGTATGATCAACTTTACATTCATAGCATTAGTGTCCTTAAAAACTTATCATTGCTGAAAATAAGAACAGATAATTGTAAAAAGATCTGGATGAAACACTAGAAATAAACACTCACTTGATAAATGATCTTTAGTAATATCATACGTACAATGACAAGCTTGAAAGGACAACAACATCCCTTACATCTGAAATTTAAAAATTAAACAAACAGATTGAACATTTAGAATCTGAAAATATGTATCTGAAGACTGAAAAGCATAAACTGAGATTAGATGCAAAAAAATTAAAACAATTTGTTGAACTTAGTCATAGGTTCTCCCAAAGTAATGAAAAACTAGAAAGACTTCTAGGATTGGGAAAAAATCAGAAGGATAGGAGAGGCCTAGGATATGAAATTTGCAAATCAAGCCCCCTTCCTACAGCACCTGCGACTAAGAAAAAATGTTGCATCTGGAAGTAACACAAGAAACACTCCTATCTGTCATTCATGTGAAGACTTGGGACATTACATGTTTGAAATCCTTACATTTGGTAGGTCTCACTCCACTCTCAAGTTGAACTTTTCTGGTAAATTCAAACCAATCGGAAGAACAATATAGAAAACAAAGAGTCCTTCAAAATACACCAAATGAAGGAAGGAAATGTCTTACTCCACCCAAGATGACAAAAAGGATTTAGGAGTTATTAAATCAAGTGGCTCAACTAAATTGGAAAACCAAATAATTGATGAGACAAGGGAATTTGGTTCAATTGCTTGAAAAATCCAAACTGACCATTCGTGAAAATAAAGCAACATCACCAAAGAAGTTTGTCACCAAATGGGTAATAAAAAATAAGAACAATTGCCTTATAATTCATACCGCTCTTAAAGTAGGCAATAGTTATAAGTTGTATCTTGATAGCAGTTGCTCCATACACATGACAGGTGACCAGATCCATTTTTGTAATTATTTAGAATTTGATGGTGGGTCGGTTACATTTGGAGATGGGAGCTCCACTAAGATAATTGGGCAAGGAACAATAGTTGGCCCTGGACTACCCAAGATTGAAGATGTTCTTTATGTTATGTAGAAGGATTAAAACACAATCTCCTTAGTATTTCAGAAATCTGCAATAAAGAACACTTGGTCACATTCTCCAAAGATGTGTGCAAGATCTCGAACCTTACAGGAAAACTTCATTATGAAAGGTCTTCGCATAAGTGATAACTACTACGTAATTGAAAGTAGTGAGGAGAATGTTTTATCTACAAGATGCCACATGGCTCTAAATTATGAGTCCAAGTTATGGGACCAAAGACTTGGACATGTACACTACCAAAACTTAGCTAAGCTACACTCTTAAAAATTAGTGAGAGGACTCCCTAAGATAGGGAAGGAAGAAAAAAATTGTATGTGGTGACTATCCCAAATGAAAACAAATAAAAGTGGGACATAAAAAGATAACCACCATAGTAACTTCAAAACCACTTGACTTATTTCACATGGATCTAGTGGGTCCCACCAAAGTTGAGAGCCATAGTAGAAAGAGATACTCTCTGGTAGTGGTAGATGATTACTCCAGATTCACTTGGGTCACCTTTCTTCGCGAAAAATCTGATGCATTTGAAGAATTTCAGAAGATGACAAAATGACTCCAAAATGAGAAAGGATACTGTATAAAACACATACGGAGTGATCATGATGGGAAATTTGAGAGTGATCGATTCTAAAAATACTGTGATGAAAATGGAATCCGACATGAATTCTCAGCCCCAAAAATACCACAACAAAATGAAGTTGTTGAGAGTAAAACTGGTTATTATAAGAAATGGCCTCGATTATGCTAAACAGCAAGAATATGGCTAAAACCTTTTGGGCCGAAGTTGTCAACACTTCCTGCAACATAATTAATAAAGTATACCTTAGGGCATGATTAAACAAAATTTCGTATAAATTATGGCGTGGAAAATAACCTAGTGTAAAGTACTTTCATGTCTTTGGTAGAAAATGTTATATTCTTAAAGACAGAGAACAACTAGGTAAATTAGATTCTAAAAGTGAAGAAGGCATTTTTATAGGATATTCCCCAAATAGCCATGCTTATAGAGTATATAATTTGAGGACACGTACTATTCAATAAACTGTTAATGTGGTTGTTGATGACCAACCTCATAACGAATCTAGTCCTTCGATTGATGTAGAGGACGATGTGGATTCTTGCATAATAGGTAAATTGTTGAGGGTCAAATATTGCATATTAGACCCCAGTTATTGCCTAGATTTACGAACATTGAACAGTCTAAAGGCCTGTTTAAATCGTATTCGTGTTGCAAGGTGACTTTAGGAGCGTGGACTAGAAAGGATGCTAAAAGCATGAATTTAACGTTCAGAATTCACCAAGGCAAGGGACGGACCCCAGGAGACCAAGATCAATGGACATACACACCTAATGTCCAAGGAAATCAAGAAACTGAAGCTCAAGTGGCCCAAAGACGTAAAGAATGCAAGATCACAAGGTTCTCACTATCCTTTCGGCTTGAAACTACATATGTAGCCTGAAGACCATGAATTAATCGTACAAATCAAATTTCATCCGTTCAATCCCTGTGGAAGTGGCCAAACAGTCAGAACAGCCCATAAATCAGTAGTTTGGGGTCCTCCTGGAATCTGGATATACTTCAGTTTTTGATTCAACGTCATAAATTAAATAAGGAAGCGGGTGGATGGAGCAGATTTCACTTTTGCATCAAAGTGGGACCCACTTTATGTGAGTGGAGTGCAAAGAAACTGTGCACTCGCCGTGCACCGAACAGAAGAAATTGGGTTAGCAGCACTGACCCGATGTCCAGCTTTCAAACGGAAACAGCGTCTTCGCTGTTTGCAACAGAGTGCTGCGTCTGGACCACCACCGTCGATCAAGAAGAAAATCCAGACCGTCCATTTGTTAATAAGGGAAAACCGACCGTATAAATGAAGTTTTTATGAATCAATGCTGGCACACATAGAAAAACATCGATCAAGCACAGGAAGGACGGCTGAGTGAAAGAGTCGATGGGCCACATCGAAATCGGTTAAGAACCGTTCATTCCTGTCCAGTTTTTCATGCTGGTCTCAGTGAACGTAGTGGATTTCTGGTACGTCAGCCATCGTGGGCCCCACCATCATCTCAGCGCAAGAATTTGCGCAGAGGCTCTGCGTTCGTGAAAGCCGAACGTTGTGGCCAGTTATATGATCAAGATCGGTATCAGATCTATGATCCAGACCGTCCACAAGATCATAAAGGGGCCATTAACCCCAACCATGGCGTCTGAATGGATGTCATGGATGAATCTTCCTCAAAAAGTCGCCCCAAAACGCGAATTTGTTTACGTTTTCTACCGAGTAACTGCGTAAGGATGCAAAGCCACCGACCTTACTGCTTAACCTACCTCTACTGTGCCAGATACATATAAAAAGAGGAGAGGACAAGGACGTGAGAGAGGCTGGGAAAAAAAAAACTTGAAGCAAGGCTCGGCTAGGACGTGGCTGTGGAGCAGCCGTGGAGGCCTAATTCAAGAGAGAGTATTTTAGAGTTTTATTATTTATTTGGTTTGATTTGTGTTTTTCTTATTATTATTTTTAAGAGATCTAGTCCATCCATGTCGGGCTAAACCTCTTAGCTAAGGCTAAGAGGAGAAGCTTGTAACGTGATGGGAGGATTTTGATTATGCCTTTTGTTTAAGACTGAACTGATTTCAATTTAATTTTATTATGGGAATGTTTTTAGTCTTTAATGGTCTTTTGTGACTGAAATTACAATGGGTCTGCAATGGCTTTGAGCATCTTCATTTCTTTTATGTTTATGACGTCAGGAAGCCCTGTTGTTCACCATAGTCTCCTGGGCATGGTTGGATGTCGGTACCCTTCTTAACCTTCATACATGTGATTGGTTGGTAATTAGTTTAATTCCGTTGTTTTTCATAGTCTCCTGGGCATGGTTTGGTGATGGAATCCATTCTAATTCATATACCTTTCATCTCTTGAAAACTAGATCAATGACAGTTCAGTTAATTTCTATAAAACAGGCATAAGACCTCCCTGATCTCTACAAGTGGATCCTCTGAATCCCTAGTTTCCTATCTCTGATTTCTCCTAAGTTTTAGATAATAGTTTCACAATTATTCTTTAATTTCTAGTTGATTTAAATTTCACTTCATTCTAGTTCTAGTTCTAGTTAGTTTCAGAATACGTACAAGTTTCAGTCCTTTGGGATTCGACCTCGGTCTTATCGAGTTATCACTACATCACAACCCTGCACTTGGGGAGTGAATAAGTTTTTGGCACTGTTGCCGGGGATTGTCGGTTACGTTTTTCTTAAATTAATTAGTTTTGGAATTAATTTAAGATTAGGATTTTACTAATTTTAGTTTCAAGTTTTTCTTTCTATTTTTAGAACTAACCTTTCTTTTGTAGGCTTTAAGACAGGAACTTCTAATTCGGTAAGATCTTTCTAATTCCTACTTTCTATTTTTCACATCTCTTTTATTACTTTCTACTTAAGACTTTCCTAATTCGTTTTAGAAACTTTCTACCTTCTTTGGAATTTCTTCTTTTCTTTAGAAATTAGTTCACTTTTAATTAGGAATTTTATAATTTTAGACTTTCTATTCTTAGAAACTAACTTTTTTTGGTTTATTTTGTAGGTTTTTAATTTAGGAACTCTGATCTGGTAACTTCTTTCCAAAACCTCTTTTTCTTTCTAAATTTATTTCATTTATCTTTTTTAGGTCTAAGTTTAGAATCCACTTCTTCTCTTGAACCTCAACTGTTGAGTAACATGCCTTTCATTAAGGATCATCCCCTCAATCAAATCATTGGAGATCCTAATGACGATGTGAAAACTCAAAGTCAGTTTGAAGGTATTTACAGTCATTTATGCTTCACCTCAAAGATTGAGCCTAAGAATGTTGTAGAAGCACTTCAAGATGAATTTTGGATTGCGGCTATGCAACATGAGCTAAAGCAATTTGAGAGAAATGAGGTGTGGCATCTAGTTCCCAAAACACTTGAAACAAATATCATCGGAACCAAATGGATCTTCGACAATAAATTTGATGAATCCAGGACTGTAGTACAGAATAAGGCAAGACTCATGGCACAAGGATACTCACAAATTGAGGGCATTGATTTTAATGAAACATCTGCCCCTATAGCTCACCTCGAGTCCATAAGAATTCTCATGTCCATTACTTGTGCTCTAAAATTCAAATTATTTCAAATGGACATAAAATGCACCTTTCTCAATGGTGTACTTGAGGAAGAAGTGTACGTAGAGCAACCAAAAGGATTTCTAGATCCCCAAGTATCCTCAACACATATACCGATTAAGCAAAGTGCTTTATAGTCTTAAGCAAGCACCTCGAGCATGGTATGAATGCTTGACAGAATTTCTATTAGACCACCATTTTTGTAGGGAGAGTGTTGATAAAACACTATTTACGTAAAAGACTGGGAATACCTTACTCATTGCCAGATTTATGTGGATGATATAGTCTTTGGTTCCACTTGTGAAGATGTTTCTTATGAAATTGCTGAATTAATGAAATTTGAATTCAAAATGAGCATGGTTGGTTAGTTGAATTTGTTTATAGGGCTACAAATGAAGTAAATGCAAAATAGAATATTTGTGTGTCAGTCCAAATATGCAAAAGAGTTAGTAAAAAGGTTTGGACTTGAATCTAGTCACACTCATCATACTCCCATGAGCACCACTCTCAAACTCTCTAAAGATGCCAGTGGGAAGAGTGTGGATCAACACTTATACAGTAATATGATAGGAAGCTTTACTTTACCTAATCGCAAGCCAGCTGGACATTGCATTTAGCATTGGTGCATGCGCTAGATTTCAGGCTGACCCTAAAGAATCACATTTGTCTTCGGTAAAAAGAATTATAAAATTTATGGTTGGAACTACAGATTTCAGTTTATGCTACCCATTTGACACATCTACCATCATTGTTAGGTATTTAGATGTCGATTGGGCCGAAAATATTAATGATCACAAGTCAACCAACGGAGGTTGTTTCTATATTGGAAACTGTCTTATATTATGGCATAGCAAGAAGGAAAACTCAATCTCTTTGTCTGCTGCCAAAGCCGAATACATTGCGGTCGGTAGTTGTTGCACACAACTTCTCTGGATGAAGTAAATGTTGTTGGATTATGGCATTGAGCAATCTACAATGACATTATTTTGTGACAATACTAGTGCCATTAATATTTCAAAGAATCCTATCCAACATTATAGAACAAAGCACATTGACATCCGACATCACTTCATATGTGAACCTGTCGAAGAAAACAATATTAGAATATGAGCCTACTGAGTAACAACTTGCCGATATATTAACAAAACCACTGGATGCCAATAGATTTGGAGATCTCCAAAAATCTGTTGGAGTATGTGAAACTACTTAAGTGGCCCACTGTTTCTAATTGTTATATTTGAGGAAGTGCAGCCTTAGTATTCTTTTTTAATATATCTTTATACTTAATTTTGATTTTTGATTTTTTTCTTTTTATATTTGTGTTCATTTTTGAATGTACAAAATATTAACTTACTGAGAAATATATGTGTGCATCGCTTGTGATTACATTGTTAATTTTTTTTATGGTTCAAGGGGTTTCGATCCGACCGAAATTGTGCTACGCAGAGTATTTAAACCAAACTCTCATTCACAACTTCACTTTGCCCTATTTTTCCTTTCTTCCTGAAATTTTAGCTGGAAGGCTTCCGATCGAAACCGACCATGTCCAAAGTATTCTTTTTAGTAGGATTGTTCTTCTTTTTGTCCTATCCTTACCATTTTACTCCCATCTTCTCTAATGGAGAATCCGAAATCGACACCTCCTAGAGAGGATCGCACCAAGAAAAAACATGATATAGGGGAATCCTTAGGGACAAGGCACAAAATGTGTGCCCCAAAATGATGGAGGACCTTTTGCCAAAACCCTCGATCCACAGGCAGCCCTAATGTTTCAACAGAAATACCATCTCCTCCACTAAGCTCTGTTGCTGCTAGGTTTGTTACTAGAAAAGTCATTTGTGAACGAAATATTGATTCCTCACATCTTGACAACTACAATGTTTATGATATTCTTTGTCACCATGGACGACACCCACTCTTGTCCTTTGGAGGAGAAGTAGATGTCAATCTTGTTAAATCTTTTCTTTCTCAGTACACTCAACCAGAGGATAGAGATACTCTAGTCTTCGAAGTAAAATACCAAGAAAAGGTCTTCACTGTCGCATCGTCCAGGATTGCTTCCCTCATTAAGGTACCCATATGTGAGGAACAATTCGCTGATCTACCCATGACAAAATCTATTAAAAGGATTGTTTGGACTCTATTCCTGGTCAAAATGTCAAACGGAGAAAAGCTAATGCTCTTCAAGCTTCAGAGATGTCCAATGACTACTGCATCCTTCATCTCATCTTTGTTTCCAATGTGTATCCCCACTTAGAAAATTACACTGAGTTCACCCCCTTTATGGTTGAGATCCTATACAAACTTGGAAAGGGGGAGCCCATGTGCCTTCCAACCATGATTTTTGTAAGTGCTTATAATTAAAGCACATATTAGTTGTCAAATTTCGTAGTCCGGTTACGATTGCAAGCTCGACTGAAGACAACCTATCAACTCAATCAAGTACCTAGAAAGAAGATTCAACATCTCAATACATGATCATTCATGATTTGAAGTTCAGCACACTCCGTATGAGTCAACCTATAGGTGGTATAAACCTAGTTGGACCATAGGTTAGGTGTATTTTACTCATGCATATCTTGAACCACATTTTATGTTAAATACACTGTAACATCCCGAAAATCGGGGGGTCGAGCAAAAACCCAACTCCCGAGTTCCAAAATGTTATTTATGCAACATAGATATGTATGATTGAATGTTGTCTGTGATAATGTATTAAACATGAGTGAAATTAAGCCAGAACAGCATATCCTACTCCAGAGACAGTTAAATTAACCAGCGGAAGTCTGTAATAGTATGTATAACATATATAAACTGTTGTATGTCTCCAGAGTGTGAACATGTTACCAGGTTATATACATACATGTATACTCCAAAAGTAAGCAAAAGAATATACATGAGTGCTCTAAAAATATAAAATGACAAGTGTCAAGGCATCTAATCAACCTCCCTGTAATCCCGTCGATCAGAACACGCATAAAGGAGGGATCCTCCTCATCATCATCAAGTCCGGCTCCGCCTCACAGGCCGCGCCATCATCTGCAATCACAAAAAGGTCTGGTGGGTGTCCAGGAACACCGTCCCGTAACGTGGGAGTGAGTAGCTAACTCAGTGGAATAATAGAGCAAGGATTAACATGTTCTCAAATCAATCACGCGATAATAGTAAAGCAATAAATCAAACAATCCTAATACTGTTGTTAATGCAATTATGACATGACGTGATGTATGCCCTCACCGACGATCACCCTCATGCGGCAACATCTTACGACCGCGGCATGCCACACTCCCTAGAGTGCTCCACATCTTCCAGGCACATGCAATGCTATGGTGATATGAATTCCAAGTTGTTATTAGTCCATTCAAACAGTAGGATTGGGAAACTAAGGTACTTCCCTTGTATCAATCCCAACACAGATCCTGTCTAGGGTCGTCACTCCTAGTAATCTCATACGATGTATATTTCGTAGGTCACTGCAAGGGCTGCCAGGGCTGTTGCTCGCACTCGTTGCACCGCTCCCCCATCACCTTATCAATACAGGCCTACCGTACTCTACTGCAACGGAAGGGTCGTCGCCTCCCGTGGACTCAGAATACGCTCGCGGTCACTACAAAGGGCTTGTCGCCTGATCAGTGTAGGCCGACAGCTAGAATATAGTGTCCCATACCACCATAATCTGCTCACGAGTTTAGGTGCTCACTGGTCACTACGGGGAGGTTTGTGGCCCCAGCGTAGGCCGACAGCTCGACCACGGTGTCCCATACCACCATGCCCGGCTCATGAGTCTTCGTGGATCAAGGTACCATGGTTAACAGGGTTTACAATGGTAAGTTCAGTACCCTAGGTTCAAGCAGTTATGACTCATACAAAGTGAATATACATCGGCCAGTCGGGTTACTTGACGAGCTCGACTGGCACGAGCGCATCGCAAGTCGAACGACATGAAGTGCGTAAAACACTTCGCGTGGCCTAACCACTGCCGCCAACTCTAACACGACTCGCGTTCATCGACACGTCCTTCGTGGCCAAGATAAGCTAACCACGAATTCTTTCGGTTACCGACCGCCTGGACTAGGCATAGTCCCAAACAATCATAGAATCACATCAGTAGTTGTGTAAGGGTAATGGAAATGAAATGGAACCATGTGAGCATGTTAACACATGTCATTACATACAACATAAGCAAGTCTTCAAACACATGCCTTTCATACATATAATGAAATTATACATATCGCCAACATATAGGAAATCATCACCATCAGCATATTAATTGAGAATTCACTCTCCAACTAAGTCATAAGAAACTCATCAAGCACATGTTATAACATACCACTTAAATGAATCATTAAGCACATGCATTTCATACATATAATGAAATCGTACATATGGCTAACATGTAGGAAGTCATTCACATCAACATATTCATTGAGAAATCAATCTCAAACTAATCCATAACACCATTTAAGCCAATACATACTAATACAAGCATTTATACAAACACTTACACTACACACTTAAGTCTACATATGGTATGTCGATCCGACGTGCGCATTTAGGCGAATCTCTTCGCCAAACTAATTATGCATGCATTCCTAACTTCCTAATGCGACAACAAACCATGTCAATCACATCAGCAAAATATGAATGTAAACTGTACTTCCTACAAATGACTAAAATGCCCTAAATCTCATATTCTTCGTTAATTTACGAAACAGGAAACGGAGAGCATTTTGTACATGTCAAACGGCGTTGCCGTCAAGAATCTACTATTAAACGACATTGAAAGCTTTGGAAACAGTCAATCAAAGCGTCTAATATCCGCACCTTTTGTCTTGTAGACTCGAGAATTGAAACGGAGCGTATACGCCTCGTCTACGGCGAATAAGGAGCCTAATACACAAGATCCATAAGCTACATCGCTATAGAAACAAGGGAAACTCAAATCAACAACTATTTAGGGTTTTTACTTACCTAGGATCGCGGTGGAATCGCCGGGAAAGCGGTAGAGGTGTGTTGCTTAAGCACGTGCAACGCGTAGTACAAGTGGCAGGAAGAACTCCCCCACTCTCTCACAATCTCTCACTTTTATTTCCCTCTCCCAAGCTAGGGCTTCTCTCAAATTCAGATGGGAGAGAGCAGTGAGGGTTTCAACCCCTTTTATAGCCTACAACATGCCCAAAATAGGCTTGGGAACAATGTTTACTTGGTGCCTAACCAAATCGGGGCCGTTTCGGTCCAAAAGGGCATTTCTGAAGGTCCCCTGGCCAAATGCGGTCGGACTTAAGCTCATGCATACTGGATCTAGCACACATCCAGTTTTCAGACCGGTTGGGTTCCGAGATCGCACGTGGCGGTCCAGTTTCAGTTTAACGGTCATCGCACCAAGATCAGGCCTATAAGTCTCGTGATATATAATAGATATTTTTCCTGATCCAAGGGTGTAATTTGGCTGTATTCTGACGGTTAGAACGCTCAATACTGATGCGTCAAATTGTGTGCCAGATTTGAATTTCAAATTCCAATTCTAACCCTATTCTCACTCTCTTCGGTCCGGGCTCAATGAAATAGCCTGTGATTATCGGTTTGACTTGATTTTTGGAATGAGTGTCAAGTCCAGCTAGGCGGTTCTAACGGTCTAAGATAAGAGGTATCGGACTTTCGACGCGCGGTCTAGATCCAATACAAAATTTCAAAGTGGTCCAGAGAACAAACCTGTTTAGAGTTTGATCCAAGGTTATAGAGTATTATGGAGTCATACGTTCTACTCGATTCGGGTCTTGTAGAACGTATTTAAAGTGATCAGGGACTATTTCCCAGCTACTCCAGCGTTGCGCTAGCTAACTTATGCTTAGTTTCTAAAGGAATTAACCCTAAGTGATTTCTTTGGCTATGGAATTGGGTTCTAAGCGATTTTTCAGGTGTTTTAATTGACCCACTGTCTAAGGACGTCAAATCCCAGATCGGCCAAAATCCGGGGTGTTACATACACACTTGTTAGGCCAACCCGATGTTCGATTCGACTAGCCTAACTACTTGGACCAACCATGCAAAATTTGAACAAAATTCAAATCACATAAGATCTTCTTTTGCAGTAGGTTCGGCCAGCCTAAGGTAGGGTTCGGCTAGCTCAAGGAAGTTTGGTCAAGTTTCCAGCAATGGAACATATTTGGAATCTAGACCAGTTAGGCCAGCTAAACTTGATCTTAGGCCAACTGAACTGGGTATTCAGTTAGCTGAAGATTTGAAAGATTTTATCCTGTGATTTTCATATTCTGATTGGAACGTTATCTTTGGAGTTCAGTTAGCCAAACTACATAGATCCTTAGCTATAAATAGGGGTTTTTTCTTACATTCTAAATCATGAAAATTCATATTATTTTATTGTGTATAGAGAAAGATCCTTCAAGCCTCTTTAAGCTATTTGTGTTATAATTTATATTTTATTATTATCTTATTCTATTCTTCTTTTCAAATTTAGATTAAATTATTTTGATAAGAATAATCGATACTCTATTTTGAGAAGAAGGAGAATCGAATCTGCAGCAATAGGGTTTAATTCATTTCATTGAAAATCTATTAGATCCCTATGCATCTTTTTGGGTTGAAATTATACATTGGCTTCATCAATATCCTAAGAAGAAGATTGCTGCACTTAAGCTACAGTTACAACTTCGACTTGCCAAATTGAAGATAAGTACTGTTTGTTTTTAATTATTTTAGTTTGGGTTTTTCTCAGATAGCTTAAAAATCTTAGCGGGTTTGTTTGTGGTAACCCCGTAAAATCACAAAGCTGGTTTTTTTGTGGTGACCCTGTAAAATCACAATGTAGGTTTGATTGTGATAGCCCGTGAAAATTGCAATAACTATATAAGGTTGTTAAGGTGACCCTGAAAAATCTTGAAATAGTGAAAAGCCAAAATTGTGAGGGTAGTAATTTTGGGAGTGGAGTAGGTTGTATTAAGGCACCAAACCACTATAATTTTTTTGTGTATTGTGGTGATTGAATTTGATTATTTGTGCTATTGTGCTTTTCTTACTCTTTGCAATTAGTTTAATACTTTGATTTCAAAGACGTTGTGAAATAAGGCTGTCCTACCTAAATCTTTTAGGTGTAAGGTTATCCTACGAATTATTTGGTATCAAGGATTCAATACTTTACAATATTGTATTTAATTGGATCATTATTCTGCATTATATCAAATTATTTGACATTGTCCTATTCAAACCCCCCCCCCCCCCAAGGACATTTATAGCTTGTCCTTTTAATTTTTCATCAAATCCTCTCCGCCTTTGAGTCTAATACCTCTAGAATACTATTTGGTCGGTTAATCTGTCGGCTAGCCAACCAGTTTCGCATAAAAAGGGACAAGGGAAAAATGCTCACAATACTAAAATTCACCGCCAACAATCTTAGAAAGATGAGGCTCTCCTTTGAACATGGATCGGGGGACCAAGCAGAAGGTGAGGACATTTGGGAAGATGTTCCTGACATCACTAAAGGCACTGTTGCCCCATAATCACCACCTCCTACTCCTATTGCTTCTTCTGACGATATTCTCTCAACCATTAGATAGTAGCAAGTGCAGATCATTGAACGTTAGTCCAAGTTGGAAAGGATCGGTTAGTCCATGGGCGACGCCATTCACTCCTTACAGCGGACTATGTAGTGGATTGTAGCCCATTTATCATGCCATTAGGATGATATAGTGACGCTAAGGCCGTCTAGATCATCTTAGTTTTCTGTCATTTTTTGATATGATGTGGTTATTCTTTTGTAAGTGCTATGTTGTAATTATAGCACCCGGTATTGTAAAATTTTGTTGTGCTAAACAACTTGGAGTTAGTATCTTGTTTTGATAAGATGGATAGTTCACCTTCAAGATCACCATCATTAACTCTTCTACATTTTCAAGTTGAAGAACTTTGCCAAAGATCCAACACGTGCTCAAGTACAAGAACACAAAGTTTATCTCAAGCTCAAAGCTCATGTTCAAGTTCATTAGCTCTAGCTCAAGTCTTAAGATCACAAGCTCAAGCTCAAGCTCAAGAATACAAGGACAAGATTCATGTGCTTCAATATAAACGATCTACCGAAGCGATCGATGTTTCAATTTTTCATACTCACATTTAAGGTATGGATGACCCTAGGTTGACCATAGGTTCGGTCATATTAATTGCATATTGAATTTGGGTCAATGTATAAGTTTATAGGCTTTTCTTCGACTAGTCCTAGTCATTATTCAACTAGTCCAGGCACTTACTCGACCAATCCAAGAAGTTTCTCGACTAGTCCAAGATTTATTAAGAATTTTTTATTGTGGCTCGACCAGTCGTGCACATTGCTCGACCAGTCGAGTGAACAGGGCTTGACTTAAACTCTAACAAGGAGATTTTTACCCACTCGACCAGTCGAGTAACGGGTTTATCTTATTGTGCTAGAATTTTTGAAAATTAGTTGTTGCTTCGACGAGTTGAATTGACCCTTAGACCTGTCGAGGGAATAAAATTTTTACCTATAAATAGAGGACGTTTCTCAGAATTATTCATTCATTCCAAGTCTAATCAAGCCATCATTCTGAGAGATAAGTTCCTGCTATTATGAAGCTATTTCTTATTAATTTTAGATTCTTGTTATAACTTTTTGTATTTGATTTTGAGATCTCTTTATTCAATTCTATTCTATTAGAAAGGGAATTTTGATTTACCCTTTTGAGATCAAAATCAAATCAAGCTAGCCCAGGTTAATTTAATTTAAAAATCATTTAGACTTAGAACCCTTTCATTTGTGAGATTGGATATTGAACATCTACGTCTACATCGAATTAGTCCTACCAGGCTACATCTGAAGAAGAATCTTCAAATAAGTACAATTTCATTTTCTGCATCTTTGGTTTGCGAGATTCAACCATGAAAAACTCATTTTGGGGTTTTTGTGATTATGTAAGCCCATTTGAAAAACACAATTGTAAAGATTTTAAGGTGAACCTTGGAAAACTTTATTTCTTAGTGAAAGTCAATATCCCGTGGGTGAGGATATTGGGAGTGGAGTAGTCGTGTGGCTATTTGGGAAAAATTGGTGTACACACACAAACCACTATAATTCTCAGAGTTTAGATGATGATTGTGATGTATGTGTGGTGTTGAATGTTGTAATTTTCTTTATGCGGTTGTGGTGAATGTTGTAATAATTTAGTTTATTTCCTTCACCTTATTCTCAGTTTGAGTTTTTGATACTTACCAATGTTCTAGACATCAGGTTGTCCTACTAAAAACCTTGATTTTTAGTGAAAGGTTGTCCTCAGAACTCGGTTTGTATCAACCTCTCAAGCTAGTGCATTTGAGGTTACTATTTTATTGTGCTATCTATCTTTGTATTCCACATTTAATTTTTTATTTGGCATAGTCCTATTCACCCCTCCCCCCCCCCCCCCCCCCCCCCCCCCCCCCCCCCCCCCTCCCCCCTCTAGTATGGCTGTTCATACTCTAATTACACCCAACTCAGTGTTTCATAGGACAAACTAACATCCAAGCCTAAATTTTGTGGATACCTTAGGCTTTAAAAGTGCTTCAATGATATCTTTTTGTTTACAGTTCAGCTATTGATGGTTCATATATATCATCCTTTTCATAGCCATACTTAGCATGCTTATACTCAGTTATCTCTATTTTTTATTGATTTATCACTTGTGGTCTAACCCCTTGTCAAATACTCACAAAAAGGGGGAGATAAATCACCCGTCAAAACATTATCTTCTGTAGGGATTGTTCTGCCTATGTTGCAGGTTGATCATGGAAGTAATTCAGGGGAGCATTGCTACATTACATGTCTGAGTGTTTTAGAGTTATAAAATTTCTATATTGACATGTAATTTTTATTGTTTTATTATGTCATTGGTGTGGACCGTGACATTGTCTTAGGTTAGCTTATTTTTGTCACGTAATTGACAAAGGGGGAGATTGTTAGTGCACTCATTCTTGCACACTAGTTTGTCAATCACGTGAACCATTGTATCAAGTAGTCAGGTGAGTCCTTAGAAAATGAAGACCGAAGACACAACTGGAGCAAAAGCATCTAAAAACACTCATAGGGTTAAAAGATGCTCTTATGATTCCAATCCTCAAAACAAAATAAACATATACCTCCTAGATGATCACGACCCAAATAGGAAACCTCATTTAGATCATCTCTTAAGACATACAGTTCATATTTCCTATCTCCTTAGATTTGGACTTAGAGGTTTGAACATGGCTATTGTAGGACTTAAACTCAAATAGGTAAATCTGGCCTCTGTTCGGTTGGATTCGGTCCGACTGAAACAGCCCAAAACTCTCGAGCAAGGTTTGGAGTTAATTTAGTCCGACCGAAATGAAATTCGGTCTAACCGAGTACAACCGAAGACAGTATCAGTGCGACTGAAAGTGACCAAATCCAGCAACGTTTGGAGTTAATTCAGTCTGACCGAGCTAAAATTCAGTTCGACTGAGTGCAACTGAAGATAGCCTCGGTCCAACCGAAAGTGACTAAAAACTGTCTAGTAACTTGTGAAATTACAGTTTACAACGTTAATACTGAAGAAGGAATCTGAGTTAAGGTCCTAGAGGAGGGTGAATAGGACTTTTCAATTACTTTTACCTATTTAAAGTCCTGATTGCCTAACTTAAATGATCATTCAATTTTAACCAAGTTAGAAAAAATAACTCTAATGTCTTCTAAGACAGTTAGAGGTTCCAATCATAAGGGCTATAAAGGATATGCCGAATATAACAACTAGCCTAGTGTTGTGAGCTTGTGTGTGGAATGTTCCTCCTATCAATCCATAGCATTCATTCAATCATGTATAAGAAGTTAAAACATTCAAGCATATATAAGCATGATTAAACAGATGTGCAAATAATAATTCCAAACACAAGCATTTATAGTGGTTCGGCTACGTGCCTACTCCACTCCCAACATCCACACTCAATTCTAGAGTGTGCCGGATTTTAATATCAATGGTTTTAAAATAGGTTCACCGATAAACTTTACAATCCTACACTAAGGACACAATTTATGCTCTCTGCAAGAGCAAGGGTCCTACACCTAGAACCCACATCTAGGCCCACCGGCCAAGGTCCCACACTAGGCACCTACCGTTTAGGTCCACCGACTAAGGTCCCACATAAGGAACCTACTTTTAGGCCCACCGGCCAAGGTCCCACACAAGGCACCTACTTTTAGACCCACCGGTCAAGGTCCCACACAAGTAACCTAAAGGAGTTTGTTGATAGCAAACTCTTAGCCTCAATCCTACATGAGGAAAGAGACTAAACTTTGAACTCTTAACTATGACACTTACTTGTCGAATAAAGTTCTTTTTTGTAGCTCGTCTTGAGATGCTTGATCTCCGCGCTCTTATGCTTAAATCAGCTCCCAGTGCTCCCCCGATCGCGTCACTTGGATTTACTTGTTAGGTTCGGCTTCATGATAATTTAAAAAAAACCTTACATAAGATGTACTTATAAAGGTGACCAAGGTTATGGGAGTTGGTTGAATCTTTTATCTAGGATAATTAGTGGATTTCCTAAGGGATTCAACCTATGGACGCTCTAAAGTATCAAAGAACCAAAGATTTTCCTATTAGTTTGGTCTTTATACTCTAGAGAAGGGACAAGTTCATGTTCTTCATTAATCGGAGCTTTGAATGCTCATAGGAGTGATAGATCACAATAAAGAGAACATGAAACTCATATGGATAGAGTCTAAATGGACTAGGATAAGCTTGGGATATACGAGAGACTCTATGGTGCCTATTTTCACTAATTTTACAAGTTTCTACAAGCCACTTTTATAGATAAAAAGTTCCAACGAATAGAAAATAGCTAGTTTATGGTGCTACCAAAGCCAACTTCAGTATCACCGAACTTGCTTCGATGGTACTGAAATATCTTTTGGTAATACCGAATTAATTCCCCAATTTGTTATCTGAAAATAGTCTCTTTCGGTGGCACCGAACATTGCTCGTCGATGGCAGTCGGTAACACAGAATTAACATTGTAAGCTTGCTGAATTGTTTTGAGCCCTTTCAGTAACACTAAAGGTATCTTCGGTAGTACCGAAGGTGCTATTCGGTGGCACCTTCGTCCTACCGATAGTGGACAGATTTTTCTGTTTTTCCTGTTTTGTCCAATAAATCTTTCACTAACTTGGGACTTGCTTAAGCCAAGGCTAAATGATAAAAAGTATGAGTTTGAACTTGGCTTTGAATAGATTACCTAAGTAGGTTTTTCTATTTGGGTTGGGATTATCTATTTGCAAGGTTTAAGGTCGTAGAAGTAGTCCTTTGTCTTCAGTATGGTTTCGATGCTTCTGATTCAATTGTGTCGCCAGTCTTCATTTGCTAAGAACTCATCTGACTACAAGACAACTAGTCACATAATTGACATCAGAAGACCTCTCGGTAGGACTGAAATATAGTCATTATAGATTCGTTGGAAACTTTTTCTAATAAAAGGAGCATTCAGATCTTCGTGAAAATTATGGATTAAGGCATCCTAGAGTCCCTAATGCATCCCAAGACTAACCAAATCATTGTAGACTCTATCCCTATGAGATTCATGTTCTTTTTATTGTGATTCCTCACTTCAATGAGCATTTTAAGCTCCTATTTATGAAGAACATGATCTCATGCCTTCTCTAGAGCATTGAGACCAAACTTATTGGTTTATTCATAGTCTCCATGATACTCTAGAGCATCCATTAGTTGAATCCCCTAGGAAATCCACTCACCATCTAGTCATAGGAGATTCAACTTGAAATTGTGGTTCACACCACTAATACTGAAGAACGAATATAAGACAATGTCCTGAGGGGGAGAATAGGACTTTTCAAATATTTTGCCTATTTAAAAATCCTAATTGCCTAACTTAAACAATCATTCAGTTTAAAGTAAGGCAATATACCTCTAAAGGCTTCCAAGCCAATAGAGGGTCCAATCACAAACGCTATTCAAGATATACAAATAAAACAACTAGCCTAGTGATGTGAGCTTGTGTGTAGAATGTGCTTCCTATTAATCTTAAGCATTCATCTTATCATGCATAAACAATCTAAGTATTCAAACTTAAATAATCATGATAAATGCATAAATGATCATTCCAAACACAAGCATGTATAGTAGTTAGGCTACGTGCCTACTCCACTCCCGGCATCCACACTCAATCCTAAAGTATACCGGATTTCACTATTAATGATTTTAAAACAGGTTCACCAATAACCCTTACAGTCCTACACTAAGGACACCAATTTATACTCTCTGCAAGATCAAAGGTTCTACACCTAGAACCTACATTTAAGCCCACCATCCAAGGTCTCACATAAGGCACCTCCATTTAGGCCCACCAGCTAAGGTCTCACACAAGGCACCTATGTTTAGGCCACCGGCCAAGGTCTCACACAAGGCACTTATGCGAGTTTGTTTATAGAAAACTCTTAGCCTCAATCCTACACGAGGATAGATACTAAACTTTGGACTCTTGATAATGACACTTACTTGTCAGAATGAGTCCTCCTTTGTAACTCGTCTTGGGTTGCTTGATCTTCATGCTCTCGTACTTAAATCAACTTCCTGGTGCTCCCCTGATCGCGTAGCTTCGATTTTCCTGTTAGTTTAGCTTCACGATCAAGAACCTTGCATAAGATATACCAATAAAGGTAACCAAGGTAATGGGAATTTTGTTAAATCTCTTATCCAAGATAATGAGTGGATTTCCCAAGGGATTCAATTGATGGATATACTAGAGTATGGTTGAGACTAAGGATATACCTATAGGTTTGGTCTCAATACTCTAATGAAGGCTTGAGATCATGTTCTTCATAAATAAGAGCTTTGAATGCTCATGAGTGATGAATTACAATGACAAGAACATGAATCTCATGTGGATAGAGTCTAGGATGAGAGATTAGAGCTTGGGACAACCAAGAGACTCTAAAATGCCTAAATCCACACTTTTGGTAAGTTTCTACAAGCCGCTTATAGAGAAACAGTTCCAACGGATAGAAAATGGCTAGTTTACGGTGCTACTGAAGCTAACTTCAGTATCACCGAACTTGCTTTGGTGGTAACGAATTATTAATTGGTAGTACCAAATTAAATCATCAAGTTGCTGAATGAAAAAGATCCCTTTCGGTGACACCAAAATAAAATTTGTAGGTCGGTGGTAGTCGGTGTTATAAAAATGTCCAGTTAGTGGTACTGAATTGCCTTTGAAATGTTATTGGACTGTTTTGAGCACTTTCAATAACACCAAAGGTACCTTCGGTGATACCGAAGGTGCTATTCGGTGGAACCTTTGTCCTATCGAATGTGGACAGATTTTCTTGTTTTAATCCCTTGTCCATTCAATCATTCATCAACTTGGAACTTGCTAAAGTCAATACTAAAAGGATAGAAAATATGAACTCGAAATTGGCTTTAAATAGATGACATAAGTAGGTTTTCCTATTTGGATTAGGATAATCTATTTGCAAGATCCTTATTGTAAAAAGTTTCTTTATATGATAACTTTATAGTTCGGGCTTCTGCTCCAGTTGCGTCGTCGGCCTTCATTTGCCAAGAACTCATCTGACTACTTGACATAACTAGTCACATGATTAACAAACATGTGTGTAAATAAGTGCACTAACACAAACCACTCCCATTACCTTGGTTACCCTAAAGGAGCATCGTATGCAAGAAAATTGATTGTGAAGCTGAAGCATCAAGAGAAACACAACATCATAATCGGGGGAGCTTCCAAGAGCTGACTGATGCACAACTAAGCAGAGATCAGGCAACCCAAAAGGTGCAACAAGAAGGGCTCACCCACTTACAAGTATAAGACTCCAAAGAGTCTGAAACCACTTCCTTGTGTATGATTTGGTTTCAAAGTTTATTTTTGAACTCAATAAGACCTTTTGTAGGACTCCAACGGGAGAATAGGTATAGTGTTCTTGTGTAGGACCTAATGCCTTGTGTAGGCATGTGTGAATGCCTTGTGTAGGCATGAGTGATTGTCTTGTATAGGCTATACCTTGCGTAGGTTGTAAAGGTTTGAGGTAAACCTGATTAAAACCTCTCATAATGAAATCTGGTACACTCTAGGAGAGAGTGAGTCCGCCGGGAGTAGAGTAGGCACATAGCTAAACCACTATACATGCTTGTGTTTGAGATTGTTATTTGTGCATCTGTTTAATTATGCTTATGTACTTGAATGCTTAATTATGTATGCATGATTTGATAAATGCATCGGGTTGATAGTGTAAGACCCTATCCATTCCGTACCACTTTATGCACGATGATCAACGCCCTTAGCCAAACTAGACTAGTCATGCATAGTGCACACTCGACTGACCGAAAACCCAAGGCTTTGAAACCGATTTCATATCAACTGCCCCATCGCCGTGATCGCATAGGTACCACTCATGCGTCTATATGACGCTCCGTTAGTGAGATACGCCTCAAAGAATCGTTAGTGTATCATGTGTGCATGATGCCATATACTCCATTCCACACATGGGTGAGAGAATCTCTACCCATGTGTGTGATGTCACCCTCCCATGCCATCCCTCTCTCATATGCTCTGCAAAGTTAACTTCGTTCCCTACCATACCCTATACATGACATCATCACATCATGTCATCCCATGCCCCTTTAATCCACCATTAATTCCTAATCATGCATAAATTCCCATAATCCTATCCTAAGCTAACATTAATCACATTAGCCTAGCCTAACCTAACCAAAAATTTTATCCATTTCTCTACAAATACCCCTCCACCCTTAGCATTTTCACCATTTCCTACAATAGAGAGAGAGAGAGAGAGAGAGAGAGTGTGTGTGTGTGTGTGTGTGAGAGAGAGAGAGAGGAGTGATCTTGGTGGGCCATCAACTCCATCAATCCCATCCCTTCCATCTAGCTAATCCATCAATGTGAGTACACCCCCTCCACTCTTATGGTTTGTTTTCTGTCTTGATTATTCAGATGATTAATTATGGTGATGATGTGATCATAATGATGATGTAGGGCCCATTGTGATATATGGTTATACACATATAGATGATGGGATGAAACAAATATTAGCTTGATCTAAAGCTTGTGTGGGACCCACTAGCCGTGGGCCCACCGTGATGTAAACTAACCATCATACATGGGTATATGGTCACAAGGATGTGGATGAAGAGAAAACATAAATATCAGCTTGGTCACCAAAACAAGGTCCCACTATGATCTTTATATTCATCCAAACATCCAAACATGGCTCATTGGGCTGACCAAACTCACACACACCCATGCACACATGTGCACACTTCAAAATAAAAATTTTAAAAATTTTAAAAAAGAAAAAGAAAAAAAGAGAGGAGAGTGGACGCTATTACTGCCAGCGTCCCTATTGCTTGTTATAAGGGGGAGAGTGTGGGACCCACAACAGGCCCCAACATGATGTATGTATCTAATCCACACCATCCATTCAATTTCCAAAATTATTTTAAGCATTGAGGTAAAAAATGAAGCCAATCCAAATCTCTGGTATGCCACACAATCAAAAAGATCATATTAATGGTAATAAACTATTAGGGTCTCCTGTGATGTTTCTGTGTGCCCAAAAATGCTGAATATTGGGCTTGTTGGATCTGTCACAAGTCATAAAATCTAACAGATGGACTAGATCATCTTTATGTGAGCCCTACCTACGAATAACTATAAGAAAACAAAAAATAAATAAATAAATAAATAAGCAAAAGGATGCTGGACATTGTTGCTGCCATCGTCCAGTCCTGCTACTTGAAAACATAGACGGGGACGATAGGTCCACCACAGGCCCCATCATGATGTATGTCAAATATCTACACCGTGAATTTGATGGGTCCCCTTTAGAAATTGGGATACCCCAAAAATCAGCCATACACGGAACTCAAGTGGCCCACACCATCTAAAATCATGTGAAGAGTAGGTAAATCATATAAAAGTACTAGCTGGGGTCCACCTGAAATTTGGATGCGCCTGAAACTTGGACTGACCCCTTAACCAAGTGGGACACACACAATGGATGGCCTAGATCTCTCAAGTGGCCCACCGTGATGAGAAATATACATAATAATAATAATAATAATCATAATAATAATAATAATAGAAAAGAAAGGGCATGGAGGAGGTGATGTCCTCCCTAGATGTTGTACGTCCAGAGAGGGCAGTCCCTGCCCGCCTTTGGCGTAAAGTTTTGTGGGGCTGATCATGGTCACACCATGATGTATGTGCTAAATCCACACCGTTCATCCATCTTACTAGCCCCATTCATTGTACGGTCCCAAAAATCAAGCCGATTAGAAGCTCATGCAGGCCATGCCACTTGGAGTGAAAATTGTACTCAAAATGCTCAGATTTTTCTAGGGCCCACCTTAGTGATGAAAAGTATATCTAGGCCATTCATCCACCCCTTCAAACCATTTTAAGAAATAAGAGAAAATATGAGGCAAATCCACGCTTTGGGTGGACCACACTATAAGAAACAGTGGAAATGAAAATCCCTACCATTAAATCCTTTGAGTTCTACCATGATGTGTAACTGCCACCAAAGTTGGATTGGTCATTGGACAGTGGAGCCAACTCGTTACATGTATTTTATATCCATGTGTTGTGCCCCACCCAATGTATGTACCTTATAGCCATGCCATTCATCTAGTGGGTGGTATCAACTATGATGTCGTGTGTTGTACAAACTGTTCATGGGGTGGACCCCACCATGTCAATGGGACCCACAATTATTCAAAATATAATAATAATAATAATAATAATAATAATAATAATAATAAGGAAAGGGAATTGCATGCTTACTAATAAAAACTTCCCTAGACATAACGTGATGCATGTGGAGCCCACCTAGGTGCATGTGTTGTATACCCACACTGTCTATATTTTCCAGTCACTTGGGAAGTGGGCACATGTAACGCCCGTGAAAAATCCATACTTGGACTCGAGTACCAACTCGACCCGAAATCGCGTAGAATTAATTTCTATGGAAATTAAGCGTAAGTTAGCTAGCGCAACGCTGGAGTGGCTGGAAAATAGTCCCTGATCACTTTAAATACGTTCTACAAGACCCAAATCGAGTAGAACCAATGACTCTATAACACTCTATAACCTCGGATCAAACTCTAAGCAGGTTTGGTCTCTGGACCGCTTTGAATTTTTGTATTGGATCTAGACCGCACGTCGAAAGTCTGATACTTCCTATCTTAGACTGTTAGAACCGCCTAGTTGGGCTTGACACTCATTTCGAAAATCAAGTCAAACCGATAATCACAGACTATTTCATTGAGCCCGGACTGAAGAGAGTGCGAATAGGGACAAAATTGGAATTTCAAATTCAAATCTGGCACACGACTTGACGCGTCAGTATTAAGCGTTCTGACCGTCAGAATTCATCCAGATTACACCCTCGGATTAGGAAAAATTTCTATTTTATATCATGAGACTTTCAGCCCTGATCTACGTGCGGTAACCGCTGAACTGAAACTGGTCCGCCACGTGCGATCTGCAAATCCTGCCAGACTGAAAACTTAATACGTGTTATATCTGGTACGCATGAGCTTAAGTCTGATCGCATTCGACCAGGGGACCACCAGAAAGCATCTTTTGGACCGAAACAGCCCCGAATTGGATATGCACTAAGTAAACTTCGTTCCGGAGCCTGTTTTCGGCATTTTTAAGCTTATAAAAGGGGTTGAAACCCTCATTCCTCTCTCCCATCCGAAAATTGCAAAACCCTAGCTTTGGGAGAGAGAAAAGGAGAGAGTTTGAGAGAGAGAGTGGAAGGATTTTTCCCGCCTTCGTGCCGCTAATTGCACGTGCTTCAGCAACTCTTCCCAATCACCTGGCCGGTGATTTTTCCGC
This sequence comes from Magnolia kwangsiensis, assembly GCA_037074715.1. NCBI lineage: Eukaryota > Viridiplantae > Streptophyta > Magnoliopsida > Magnoliales > Magnoliaceae > Magnolia > Magnolia kwangsiensis. Next base: position 79,735,677 of record CM073589.1, on the reverse strand, counting down.
TTTTTCAGGTATGAAACGACCCTAAAAGTTGCTGATTTAGGGATTACTTAGATTCATAGCGTGTTAGCTAACGTAACTTGTAAAACAGGTTCTCCTACTGCCGTAGACGAAGCTTATACGCTCCGTTTGAAACGACACGTCTCTAAGAGACTAGGTGAGAATTTTAGACGCTTTGATTGACGGTTTACAAAGCTTTCAATGTCGTTTAATAGTAGATTATCGACGGCATCGCCGTTTGACATGTACAACATGCTCTTCGTTTCCTGTTTCGTAAATTAACGAAGAATATGAGACTTAGGGCATTTTAGTCATTTGTAGGAAGTACAGTTTACATTCATATTTTACTGATGTGATTGATATGGTTTGTTGTCGCATTATGAAGTTAGGAATACGTGCATAATTAGTTTGGCGAAGAGATTCGCCTAATTGTGCACTTCGGGTCGACATACTATATGTAGACTTAAGTGTGTAGTGTATGTGTTTGTATAAATGCTTGTATTAGTATGTATTGAATTAAATGATGTTATGAGATAGTTTGAGATTGATTTCTCAATTAATATGCTGACCTAAATGATTTCCTACATGTTGACTATATGCATGATTTCCTTACATGCATGAAATATATGTGCTTGAAGATTTACTTAAGTTGAATGTTATAACATGTGTTAACATGCTCACATGATTGTATTTCAATTCCAATACTCTTACATAAATTGCTGATGTGATTCCATAAGTGTTTGGGACTAGACTTAGTCCAGGCAGTCGGTAACCGATCTAATTCGTGGCTGGCTGGTTTTGTCCACGAACGACGCGTCGATGAACGCGAGTCGTGTTTGAAGTTGGCGGCAGTGGTTAGGCCACGCGAAGTGTTTTACGCACTTCATGTCGTTCGACTTGAGATGCAATCGCGCTAGTCGAGCCCGTCAAGTAACCCGATTGGCCGATGTATGTTCACCTTGTATGAGTCATAACTGCTTGAACCTAGGGTACTGAACTTACCATTGTAAACCCTGTTAACCATGGTACCTTGATCCACGAAGACTCATGAGCCGGGCATGGTGGTATGGGACACCGTGGTCGAGCTGTCGGCCTACGCTGGGGCCACAAACCTCCCCGTAGTGACCAGTGAGCACCTAGTCTCGTGAGCAGATTATGGTGGTATGGGACACTATATTCTAGCTGTCGGCCTACACTGATCAGGCGACGAGTCCTTTGTAGTGGCCGCGAGCGTATTCTGAGTCTACGGGAGGCGACGACCCTTCAGTAGCAGTAGAGTACAGTAGGCCTGTATTGATAAGGTGATGGGGGAGCGGTGCAACGAGTGCGAGCAACAGCCCTGGAAGCCCTTGCAGTGACCTACAAAATATACATCGTATGAGACTACTAGGAGTGACGACCCTAGACAGGATCTGTGTTGGGATTGATACAAGGGAAGTACCTTAGTTTCTCAATCCTGCTGTTTGAATGGACTAATAACAACTTGGAAATCATATCACCATGCCATTACATGTGCCTGGAAGATGTAGAGCACTTGAGGGTCGATTGCATGCCGCGGTCGTAAGATGTTGCCGTATGAGGGAGATCGTCGGTGAGGGCATACATCACTTCATGTCATCTTGCATTAACAACAGTATTAGGATTGTCTGATTTACTGCTTTACTATTATCGCATGATTGAATTGGAACATGCTAATCTTTGCTCTATGATTCCACTGAGTTGATCACTCACTCCCACGTTACGGGATGGTGTTTGCAACACCCACCAGACCCTGTTGTAGATGCAGGTGAGGCTGAGATCCAGGAGGCAGAGCCAGACTTCGACGAGGACCAGGACGAGTTCTCGTACATGCAGTATCATGATGGCTTTGCGTAGGCGACCTGGATCGATGGGACTTCAGTGGGACTATGTTGGACATTTACTTTTGTTCATGTATATGTATATGAGACTCAGAGATGTATTCATACTTTAGAGACAGATGAGATTTACTTTGTTTTTCCATACAGTGATATATATATTGTTTAGTCTTCCGCTTGCTTTTATCGCTGGATCTGAAGTATGAATTGCAGTTTTGGTATAATTTTACTCATGTGAATGCTTTAAATCAGACAACATTGAATCATAATCATTTGTGTTGCATAAGTGACGGTCTGGAACTCGGGAGTTGAGTTTATACACGACCCCCGATTTTCAGGGTGTTACAGCACACCTCCTGCCCATGGACACAAGATGAAGTAGACCTTAATTTTAGGTGGGCCATGCTACAAGTAAAAACAGTAGTAATAACCATTGGAAATTCTTAGGCTCTAGTGTGCCCCCTATATGCTGGGACGCTTCCTTGACCATGAACTCCACGATGTAGATCCATGTCATTCATCGGTTTATCCTTATCTTTTTAGGATATGGTCCTATACATTAGTCAAATCCAAATCTCATGCCACGGGAGCAATATTGATCACTTGTCCATCGTTAAATATTTCCTAGAGCTGTAGAAATCTTTGTGAGAAATCTATCCATCCTTTTTAACAAATCATGGGCCACCTAATATACATGTTTTACCAGTCATTCATCTATTTTGTTAGATCATTTTAGATCATGGGGCAGCCTATATATTTATTATAATCTAAGTCATTTCCATGGTACCCATTGTAATGGTTATTCCTCGTTTAGACCATCAGTTGGTAGAAATCATGTAGATCACTTCATCATAGGAATTTGGGATTTTGGGTGGCCCAACTAGTCATGTGGATTGGTGAAAGTTGTGGGGGGCCACCACACCATGTGAGTGGGTGATTTTTATAGCCAATCTAACTTACGAAATTGGGGCAATTGTGTGACTACTTGTCTACGTGGATTTATGATTGTTATGGCCCTTAACCATATGATCATTGATGGGATGAATGGCAGCTAGATTTGGCAAAATAGTGTTGAATATGTAGCTCATAAGTCTTGTGATCATGTGTGACGTGGATAGCCGTAAATCATGTGGGTATGTGGGGAATGTGTGTCCTAATCATAAGATCATGTGGTGCTTAGGTGACTGCTAAACTATGTGAAGTTGTGGTACTGGCGGCCAAACTATGTAAAAGTTTAGTAAAGTGGTTGCCCCATTATGCGAGCTATGGTGTAATAAAAATAATAATAATAACAAGTAACTATCTCACCTTAAATCCCTTATTATGCAAATTTGAGTGACATTCACTCAACCATATGAACTTCTCATAATGGAGTGGCCATAAGACCATGTGGGCATATGAGAATTGTGTGATTACTCAGACTCGTGGACTATGCTGATAGTGTAACCTCTTGGGTATGTGAACTTAGGACGTGTGTCTAATTGATTATGGACCCTACCTTGATGTAGGTATTGCATATTTCACCATTTAGGCTAGCTAATTCTAGAATATGATTCCAAAATGACCTAGGTCCAATTCTTAAATAAGTCAGACGATATGAAATAGTGTTAATTGAACGTATAATTTTTGAACACTTGTGAACCCACTCAACGTATGTATTTTATCCGCACTGTTCAATTGTTTTTCCAACCAACCAATTTGATGATGGAGCCTACTGATGTGTGCCTTATGCATCTGAACTATTCTTCCTTGTACTACCTTAATATATGTGAATTACCTATACTATCTACTTATTGGGACCCACCGTAATGTTTGTGTGTGGACCCATCTACTTGCAAGACCACTTGGAAGTAGGACCCACTACGTTGTATGAGACAAACCCACATCATCCAAATGTGACTAACTCTTATTTGTATATTATATACTAATCATTCAACTTAAAGCTCACTGTATCTTATGAGGTTTAATTGTGCCTTCCAAACCATTGTAGAACTACTGTGATAATTATTTGTAAATCCAACCTACTAACAACCCACTTGAAAGTGAAGCCCTCTACATTATATGAGTTTCACCAGCACCATCCATCATATGGCTCATTTACTATATGTTATATTTATGCCTTTCATCTCATAACTACTTGGTGCATGTACTTTGCGTCACCACCACTCATTAACCATAAGACTCAGTTAGGGTATAACCATGTGGTCCCAATAGAAGAGAATCATGTCGGGTCAAAGTCGCTAATGGAATATCTATCTTGTGAAGGATATGGTGTAATTCTGAATACAATTAATGCTCATGATTATGATAGCTATGGATGATATTAGTGATGTTAGTGATTATGATTAATAGAAGTATGTGATTGAATATCTTGATTAATGTTGTTCCACTTTATAGCATACTAAATTCATCTACTTAATCATGTTGATATTGATTATACTCATGCACCATGGAATGATGGTATGTGCAAGTGTAATTCAATACATTTGTTCATGTGTAATATATGTCCTTTTCAGTTTAGTCACATGACCATGGATTGATATAGTTGATAGTGTAACATGATGATTATATGTCATTTTTGGCTTAAAGGTTATGCAGACCCTAAACTCAGGGCATTATGTGCATACCACATGCACTTGAACATATGCCTTATCATAATTGCTTGAATTCATGCATAATCATGACATACATGATTATCAAAATACCACAGTCGTGCCGTATAAGTTGAGTTGGATCTTGACGACGAAATATACATCTATGATGATGACTTGGGTTATCCTTAAAAATGAACGGGACACCGAAAGTGTGAAAATGGTAGGGGATGATGTACCCTTGGGTTGAAAGTCCCTAAACCTCAATGCTAGCTAAGGATACCTCATCGTCTAGTCGAGTGGATACATGGGTCATGGATTTGACTCCCACTAATGAGGTCGGGTTGAGAAGAGGTGGGTCCAATCTGCTTAAGGGTTGAGGTGCAAATAGGGACCTGTTTAACCCGCCGACGAGGGGAAGCGTGAGGTCCACTACTAGTATACCAAATGGAGGTTGTAACCAAGTTGGTGGGTAGCAAGGTCGATTGCTGATGTAGTACCAAATGGAGGTTGTAACCCCATTGGTGGGTAGCGAGGTCGATTGCTGATGTCTGGTGCATGGGTGTCGACCATGATGTTTTCCCGAGATATACAGTTATGATATGGCATGACAATATGATGATAATGATGTGATTATAGATGTGTGTAATAGGTTATGGCTATGGTATAAGAGAAATTAAAATATGACTTGGTGATGCTGGTAGCATTGACTCGGAGTATTATATGATGCATATGCATTGCATTGGCATTTGCATCATACCTTACGTACTACACTCTTTTCACCATACATGATTTCTTCATGGCATATTTATCTTTCTTGCATGTAGGACACTGCACACACGTGTGTACTCGCTAGGATTTTTACCTAAACTTCCTATTTCCCTTTTTTTCAGGGAAGGAGTAACTTGGAAAACTTAGCTTTCTCGATACATTGTATCTATTTTTCGATTTGGCAATGTTGTCGTTGTGTACCTCTTAGAAAGCATTATACTTATAACCATCAGGATTTCTAATGGAGAGTGTTACATGGTATTTTGATCATGGATCTTCATGCTTGGGTATTATTATTACTATATATATATATATATGAAAAAAATTTCAGTCAAAAATCTTCCTTATGGTAGATTGAACTCGAGACTTGGTGTATGGAAGTTGAGTACTGGATTCGAGGCATCACGGAAGTTGTTCGTCCCCGGATTTGGGGCATTACAGATAAATAACATATTCCATACATACATGTTCACTATATTATAAGCTAGTTGCTTAATTTATATATCTTAAGTTGCTAATGTGATTGGATCCTCTATTTGGCTTGGAAGCCTTTAGAGTTAGATTACCTTATCTTAATTAATTACAAATGAGTTTAAAGTTAGGCAATCAGATTTTTAAATTGGCATAATTATTGAAAAGTCCTATTCACCCACCCTTAGGACACTTGAACTAATTCCATACTTCTACTATAGCGGTCCTATCGCAATTTCATTAACTTCACCAATGTACCAGTTCATAGAGATGATGTGTAAGAGTGAATTCATGAATAAGGAGGCCAATGATATATGAGATTACCTTGACCAAATGGTAGCAAATGCACAATCATGGGACACCTCCCCAAGACCCACCACTTTTAAGCTTACTCAATCAAAGGAAAGGGGAGAAATTTATATTTTAAAAGAAGAAGATGATATGAATGCAAGGGTGGCAATTTTAACAAGGAAAGTCAAAGCCATTAAACTTAAAAAGGTAGAAAATATCAAACCTAGGGAGGTCGTGGAAGTTGTTTGTAGTATTTGTGCTAGAGGAACCATTCAAATTTTAGATGGACGAATGGACAAAAAACTACTCCTTAAGAGGCCATTATTAACTTCTTAATTAAAGAAAACCTCGAGAGGATTCGATTTTAAAACACATCTAAAACCAAGAGTTTTTCAATCAAGGCATAATACAAGCCTTTCAAGACCTTACCAAGATCATTCAACAGATTGAGTCACACTTAGAAATTGGAGACAAAAGGACTCTTCCAGCCCAACCTCTACCAAATCCAAAAAATGCAATGTGAAATTAGTGACCCAAGCTCTTCAACCAAATAGAGCAAGCCAAGTCTATCAGCACTTTTAGGAGTGAAAAGACAATTGATAAATCTATTCCGATGATGCTTGAAAAGCCTAAGGATACAGGAGAAGATGAGAATGATAGACCTAGCATTGCTCCACAAGAGGAAGAACCAAAAAGAGTGTGTAAACCAATTGTGTCATTCCCTCAACGGTTGATTGCCCCAAAACCTCTAACTAACTCTCAAGATATTCTGGAGGTGCTTAAGCAAGTGAAGGTCAATATCTCTCTACTGGATGATGTTAAACAAAGTCATTCATATGTCAAATTCTTAAAAGATATATGCACTACTAAAAGACAGCAAAACATACAAAAGAAAATCTTTTTTTATAGAAAAAGTAAGTATCATCCTCAAGCAAGATGTGCCAAAAATACAAAGATCCCAACATCCCAACTATCACTTGTGTAATTGGGAACTAATAGATTGAGCATGTACTTCTTGACTTGGGGGCGAGTGTTAATTTGATCCATTTCTCGGTATATGAATAATTGGGTCTAGGTGAATTAAAAACTGCCTAGACCATAGTACAACTTGTCGATTGATGGGTCCATGTACTGAGAGAGATGATTGAGGATGTGTTGGTCCAGGTTAATAAATTATACTATCTGGTAGATTTTGTTATTCTGGATACTCAACCCATCATGGATGTGAACACTCGGATTCTCATCATTCTTGGTCGCCCATTCCTTGCTACATCAAATGTCATCATTAATTATAGAAATGGAATTATGAATTTATCTTTTGAAAACATGACATTGGAGCTCAACATCTTTTTCAATATGAGTAAATAACCAGAGGATGATGACGATACCCATGACATTAACATGATCAATTCTTTCATGGAAGATAGAGCACTTTTGACTCTATACTCTGACCCTCTAGAGATGTGCTTGGCCCACTCCCCTGATTTAGATGATAAGATGATCAGGGAAATGGATGCCTTACTTCATGCTGCGCCGGTACTTGAAGTTAACCGGTGAAGGTCATAATTTAAAACTTTGTTACAAACCATGTAGTGCCTCTTTCGTCTATCCTTAAAGCACCGAAGCTTGACCTAAAAACCTTTACCTGTTGATCTTAAATATGTCTACTTAAGTCAAGATGAGACATACCCAGTGGTAATTTCTTCCCACCTTAAGAAAGAACAAGAGAGTGTGCTTGTTTTTACTCTCATCGAGCATAAAGGAACCCTTGAATGGTTGATTACGGACCTTAAGGAAAATAACCCTATGATTTGTACTCACCGCATTCATCTCAAGGATAATGTGAAGACCTCTCAACTTGGCTAAATCCAAATATGAAGGAAGTGGTTAAAAGAGAAGTCCTTAAGTTGTTAGATGTGGGTATTATTTACCTTATATTCGACAGTCAATGGGTGAATCAAACTCAAGCGGTTCTTAAGAAGTCCGAAATCACCATCGTATCTAATGCTGACAATGAACTTGTGTCAACTAGAGTCACTACTAGTTGGAGAATGTGCATTGATTGCAGAAAGTAAAATACCGTCACAAGGAAGGGCCACTTTCCTTTGCCCTTCATTGATCAAATTTTGGAAAGGCTAGTTGATCACTCTTACTGCTGCTTCCTTGATGGGTATTAAGGCTATAACTAAATAGAGATAGCCCTTGAAGATAAAGAGAAAACTACATTCACATATTCCTTTAGCACCTTTGCTTACTAAAGGATGTCATTTGGACTATGTATTGCCCTTGCCACATTCTAATGATGCATGATGAGCACATTTTCTGACATGGTGGGGTCATATTTAGAGGTCTTCATGGATGACTTTTCTATCTTTGGTCCATCCTTCAACAAGTGTCTAAAAAATATTTAAAATATACTGAAGCAATGCGAGGAAGAGAATTTGGTTTTAAATTGGGAGAAGTGTCATTTCATGGTTTCCAAGGGAATAGTGCTTGGACATATAATTTCGTCCAAGAGAATTGAGGTGGGCAAGGCTAAAATTGACCTTATCTCTAACTTACCTCCACCCAAGAGCATACGTGACGTGCGATCCTTCTTAGGAGATGTTGGATTCTATAGACAATTCATAAAGGACTTTAGTCGTCTCTCTCGTCCCTTATGTAATCTATTTCAAAAGGATGCACCATACGAGTGGACTGACCAATGCCATGAAGCTTTTACTAAGCTCAAGGCTAAGTTAACTATCACACATATTATGTAGCCACCTAATTGGAGCATCCATTTTAAGATTATGTGCAACGTGTCTAACTATGCTATTGGGGCAGTGTTAGGCCAGAGAAAAGAGAAGAAGCCTTATGTGATTCACTATGCAAGTAGAACTATAAATTCTATCCTAGTGAACTACTCTACTACGGAGAAGGAACTCTTAGCCATAGTGATCGCTTTGGACAAATTTATGTCCTACCTGATCGAATCCAAGATCATTATCTACACAGACCATGCGGCACTGAAGTACCTTCTTGCGTAACCTCACCTGATAAGATGAATCCTTCTACTATAGGAATTAGACATAGAAATATGAGACAAAAAGGGAGTAAAGAATGTAGTGGTTGACCATCTCTCTAGACTTGATCTCCCCATTCCCCTTAAGCCAACATCGATAAATGATATGTTCATTGACGAACAATTGTTTAAACTCTCCCAATTACCTTGGTTTACTGATATTACAAATTATCATGCCACAGATTTTACGCCGACATATTGGATTGCACAAGATAAGAAAAAAATTCTTTACCGAGGTATGTAAGCTTTTCTGGGATGATCCTTATCTGTTTAAATATTGTCGAGACCAAATTCTAAGGAGATGTGTGTCAGATAATGAACATCAGAGCGTAATCTCCTTTTGTCATTCTTAGGCCCATGGTGGTCACTTTTTCGCTAAAAAGACCATGGCTAAAATTTTACTGTATGGTTTTTACTGGCCCACTATGTTCAGAGATATTCACAAGTTTTACAAAGCTTGGGAGCGTTGTCAGAAATTGACAAGATTGTCCCGTCAAAATTGAAAGTTCCCTGGTTTGTCAATTAGCGTGAGTGTTGGGTCAGTCAGACTGCAGAACCTCATAAGAAGATCAATTCAAGTGTCTACCTCAACCGGATGTGTAGAAGCTCGCCATAGGTAAAATCTAAGCCTCACATCCAATGTCCCAAAAACAACAGGTGAATAAAACCCTTTAAACAAGTTAGAACATTATAGGGTTTATAAGTGAAAAAACTTTTTTGAAAACAGAAAATTTTTAAGTTTTTCTTACTTTGTCGATTGTATCGATCCATGTCTCGATATGATCGACCTGTGCTATTGATGTCCTCGATAATAAATCAATTCTATCGGAATGAGGACAAAAGTGTCCAGCAACCGCATACATATCTGGACGAAATTATTGATGTATTGACATACCTATCGATATCATTGATATTTGAATCTCGAGTCAATCAAAGGTGACTCGATAATATCGACAAGCACATCTACGGCGCCCCTATTTTTACGTAAGAAATTCATATATGCTCTGATATATCGAAACCATCCTCGATAGCATCGGAGTTCAATTCTTAATGATATCAGAAGGCTTTCGATGATATTGGTCATGGGTGCGAAGTTGTCCAACAACATTTTTCAGATGGTTTTCAATTCTAATCGGGGGTCACTCGATAGAATCGATATTCAAATATCGATGACAACAAGGCTGGATCGATTGCATCGAGAATGGACATAAAATGTCCAGTAAGCTCACTGATAAAATCCTTAGATTTATCGATGCATCGACACGACCTTCGATATCACTGACATTCAAATTTTGATGATATCGAGTATCCCTCGATTATATCTAATGACCTGAAAAATATCAAACAAGTCTCTCTCATTTTTCAAATGTCGAGGACTTGATCTTCGTATCGATAATATCGAAGTTCGAAATCCAATGGCATCGACACGAGTCTCGATTCCCTCGACCAGCTGGCAAGAGGTTTTCAAAAGCGTATGACATTGAGTTTGTGTCATCGAGCGGACCATCGATACAATCCAGAATATACGCTCGATGATATTGACCCTCCTCAATGATATCGAACTCTGTCATAAATGTGACCGTTTAATATCTATTGAAACTTTTTTCCTATTTAAAGAGAGCTTGGCTTTAGTTGCTGGTAGAGAAAGAAGAGAGTACTTTTTAGTGTTTAACCTTAGATCATTTATCCAAAGCCCTTTCTCTCAAGGGAGTTCATCCTCCAATCCACCCTCATCATTGATATTCAATAGAGTGGATTGGGGAATGAACTTCCACATTCTAGGATCCTCCAGCTACTACCTTAATGGCAAATCATTAAGCTAGGATGCCTTGAATGAATAGATGATTGGAATCGCTCTATCATCCTAATAGAAAAATATTTAGAGAGTAGGATTTCATCATAACCTTGACCCAACCCGTCGCCATATATTGGTACATCATTTGAGTTATGGATCAAGGGAGTAGAAGATTCTTCATCAACAAAGAAGAGATCTTGGTCAACGTGCTGAATGGGACTCATCCACTTATCTGTAAGTATCTAGAGTCCAGAGGATGCTTTGATTATTTCTTTGTTGGATTGGGTTTAAGGTGTTTCTCACCCTTGCAAGTCATCAAGGAGGCCTCCGGCGGGAGTGTACGTGGTGGGTGCATTATGTGGACCTTTGCTTTATGAAGAGCATAAACATCTGGTTGAAGGTGAACCAGTCAAAACCTTAGGTTTGAGGTGAACGGAGTGAAACCTCGGGTTTAAGGTGAACCACGTAAAACCTCAGTTAGGGTTTTATGGAAGATCCTTGGCCAATGTGCCTAAAAGTAGATGCGATGTGTTGACCCTTGCTCGTGAGAGCATAAACAGTCAGCCTCAGTGAAATTCGGTATACTCAAGGATTGAAGGTGAACCTGATTTAAAACCTTAAGTTTGAGGCGAACCATTGTGAAACCTCCTTAGTGAAATCCGGTATACTCAAGGATTGAGTGCAGTTACTAGGAGTGGAGTAGACAAGTAGTCGAACCACTATAAAATAATTGTGTTTGTGATTGCTATTCTTTTGTGTGTGTGATTTACTTCATTACCTTCATATCTATTTATCTGATATCACACCTCACACACATACACAGTCATATCCATCATAAACTAGGGTATATATTGTTATCTTTTGAATAGTTTGTGATTGGATCCTCTACCTGACTTGAAAGCTAGTAGTGTTACATTTGAGTAATCCTGATAACTGCGTATTGATAGGATTAGCGAAATAGGATTTTTAAATAAATTGTAAAAAATTTAAAAAGTCCTATTCACCCCCATCTAGGACATATTGGCATATTCCTACTTCAACTAAAGTGGTCTTCACCGCTATTTCAATTGGTATCAGAGAGGGTCTCTCTTTAAGGGCTTCACCACCTAGAGAGTGATCTTGACTAAAGTTTGGAATATGGCCAAAGGAGAGGGCTCATCAATCATTAGGCCTCTGGTATTTAATGGTTCAAATTACATATATTGGAAGGCTAAGATGCACTACTTTCTGAGATCTTTGGATCATGATGTCTGGGATATAGTTGAAAGTAGATATGTGCCACCATCTGAACAAATTGTACTTGATCGTGGCACAACCATCACAAAACCCAAATTCAAAGAAAAGTGGATGACATTCGACAAAGAAAAATAGACTACTGAAGTAAAAGCTATGAACTCCATCTACTATGCATTGTCCTAAGATATATTCAATTAAATAAGTATGTGTGGGACATTCAAGGAAGCATGAGATCTATTGGAAACAACCCGTGAAGGCACAAGTACTGTGAAGAGGTCCAAGCTACAACTTCTAACTTCACAGTTCGAAATTCTCAGAATGAAGGAGCATGAGATGTTTATGGAGTTTTTCACCAAGTTGAATATCATTTGTAACTCCATGGGTGGATTGGGAGAAAAAGTTTCGATACCAAAAATTTGAAGGAAAATTTTTAGATCCCTACTGGAACGATTTAATCTCAAAGTTACAACAATTGAAGATTGTAGGAACATGGACGAAATGAAAGTAGAAGAACTGATAGGTTCCCTACAAACTTTTAAACTACACTTCGAACAAACCCAAAAATTCAAAACAATTGTCCTAAAAACTTCAAAGAAAATAATACATGAGAACAGTGGAAGAGAAAAGGAAGATGACGAAGAGGAAGTGGCTTTGTTGGAACAAAGATTCAGAAGAATCGTGGCCGTCTCTTTAGAGGTAGAAAGGTGGATGACAAACCTTCTGCAGGAAAATTTGATAAAAGGAACAAAGAACCACAATGTTATGCCTGTCAGAAGTATGGACACCTGTCTACGGAATGCCCAAATAGAAAAACTAAGGGCAAGGTAATGGCCGCCACATGGGATGATACAGAAGAGTCAAATTCAGAATCTAGTGACTCAAAGAGTGATGGAGATCAGAAATCATTAAAAATTTTATGGTCTCCACAACTCCAATCATTCCCATGGAATCTGAAAGAAAGAAAGAACAGTAGGTCACTGAATCATTTTCATCTGATAATGAAGAAACTGGAGAAGAAGAAGAAGAAATAGAAAAAGATAAACTACAAGATGCTTATAATCAACTCTATATTCATAGCATCTAAATACTTAAAAGACTTGGAATGTCTAAAAACAAGAAGGAATTGCTGCAAAAAGACTTGGACAAAACTTTAGAAATTAATACACATTTAATCAATGATTTACAATAATATCTCCCAGACAATCATAAGTTAGAAATAGCCAATCTATCCCTAAAAATGAAATCATCAAAGCTTGTGGAACAAGTTGAAATTGTAAAAAATGAAAATGACCAACTCAAGAATGAGAATCACACACTCCATTATGACTTAGAGAAATCCAAAAAATTTGTGGAAATAAATTACAAATTTTCCCAAAGTAGTGAAAAGCTAGAAAAGTTGTTAGGGATGGGAAGACAAGGAAAAGACAAGAGTGGCCTAGGGTATGAGAAAACTAAAAAGAAAACTGGAAATAAATCTCCAACAACAGAAAAACTTGCTACTTCAAGTAGCAATATGAGAACTTCTCCAGTTTGTCATTTATGTGGTGATTTGGGTCATTATCATTTGAATGCTTGACACCTAGACGGACTTCACATAACTCTAGTTAAAATCACATTGGTAAATTCAAACCAATCGAAAAACACAGAATGTCAAAAGTCCACCTAGGAGAAACACTCATCCATCACCACTTAAAATGAAAGACAGGATAAGAGAATCATTAGATCAAGTGGGTAAGATAGACATGAATACTAAATCTACCACAGTAAAGAAATCTGCCTCTAAATGGGTAGTAAAAGAAAAACTGAATTGTCTGATGACTAATTTTCATATACCTGAAATATCAAGCATAAAAGGACAAGTCCAGGTCATGCATCTAGATCTGGATATTTGCTGAAATGATGCAAATTTTGTTGAGCTTCAAATGATATATTTGAGGTTCCTTGCCTCAATATTTTGTATATAAACATTCAAATGTTTATAATTTTGTTACGTACAGTGATTGTACATAATTTTGCTAAGTATACTACTGATTCATAGAAATTCTAAAAGTATACTTGAAGGGTTGTCTGAATGTTGAAAATGTAAAATCATTCACCTTCGATACGACTATCGATATGACATTTTTGATTAATCTATCAAGGGTCAATATAATCGATGACTCTTTGGAATGTGAAAATCCGTATGATCGAGAATGATATCGATGACATACTTAATGAAATCTAGACCCCATCGATATCATCGGTATTCAAAATTCAATAATATTGATATGCAATATCAATGTGATTGGCGGCTCTTAAAAAAGTAAGCTTGTGTCCATTGGAATTCTCAAGTTACTGCTAGTTCTTCCCAACAGTCATTGACACGGTCTTCAATGCATTTATGAGTGGTTTTTTTGATATCATCGGCACCATATCGATGACATCGACAAACTTATTATAAAAGTCGACCGACTACAAGGAAGAGATTCACTCAGCTTCCTTCCCTCTGATCTTCCTCATTACCCTGCTGGCTCCGAAACATCAAAAGAGTAAGGAAGATGATAAAAGAGAAAGGAAAGGACCCCTTGTTCTCAAAAGCTAAGAAAGAGAAAAATGTTAAATCACATCAGAACCAATCTGATTGGGAACAAGTTACAATCGTTGATCGTATTATTCTAAACAGTGTTATTGAGCCGTATGGGGTAGATCTCCTGTTAGAGGCTATTGAATGGCAGAATGTGCTTAAATTGGGTGGCCCTCACCATTTTGACATGATTTAACAGTTTTTCAATTGTTGCCACGTGGTTCGGAATTATCCACCATCTATTTGTCTAGAATTTATGCAACACTCCAAAATGATTAGCCTAATGGTTCATGGTCATCTTCTGGACATTGGCGTGACTCGGATCCCAATCACTGGAAGAAGTTTCAACGAATTAGGCAAGTGGGGGGAGATCACTCGAGCACTATGCCAAGGTGCAACAATTCCTAGATATAATAACAATATACTTCCTGAAAAACATCTGGGAACATTGTTCAGAATCCTCCACAGTATCTTTAGAATGAATGTCTACCCATGTGACGTCAATGACATCGTCCTAAGTCCCTTTACACTCAATATCTTGTATGATGTCTATCAAGAGGTTCCTATATGTTTGCCAACTCTTATCCTAGAACAACTGATTAAGGTAGTTAGAGGGGACCATCTTGAAATTCTTCCATTTTCATCCCTCATCTGCAAACTAGCACACTAAGTAGGACTGCCGGCAACATCAGACAAAGTATATCCTGAAGTGTGGTTCGACCATGATGCAGTTCAACAGGTGTATGTCTCCATCTCTACTCATGCAAAAATTCCTCCATCTGTTGGTGTGAGCAGCCATCAACCAAATGAAGAACACCTTGGGGATCTAATCAGACACCCCTCTGTAGTCCTACATCAGTCACAAATCGTCAGTGTCATGTGCTTGAAAGTCACCTGCTGAACAACCTAGCTGGAATTGATGATCGGTTCCCTAACTGTGAACGACGATTGTCAGGGATAGAGGACAAGCTAGAAGCTCTCCAACCCTCTGTACAATAGATTCTTGAAATACTAACGTCTGGTGGATCTAGTATACTTTAGAAGGTGGGAGAATTAGCAAATAATATAAGAATATGGTAATCACTTTTTGAAATATCCTCACATTCCCTTCACCTGGCATCCTGTGGTTTCCCATAATTTTTTTAGGTAAGTATGAGTGTTGGATATTTTGTTAAATGTGGCTGAATGTAATTCTCATCTTTTCTGCCAAGCTAATATATGATCTCCTAGTTTCTCTTGTTTCTGATAATGATGTATTCTTTAAACTGATCTAATCCTTTTACATCTATATCTGTTAGTTCTGTCATGTGTCTTTAAACTTCAGTCAATATCAACTGTTATATCCTTGTCAATGACTGACAAAAAGGGGGAGAACAGTTCAAACACCCCGAACAGAAATTTGTATATCTACTTGAATGGTGTTGCAGGTGTTAGGGGGAGCAGCTGCACCAAGATAAGGGGAGTTTGAAGTTAGGTTGTTCAGTAGGTGACTTTCAAGCACATGTGAGATTCAAATATCCTCCGATAAAATCGATAAAATATGAATTTAAGATCTGTGGCGCCCCTATTTTTACTTAAGAAATTCGTATATCCTCCGATATATCCAAGCCATCCTCGATACCATTGGAGTTCAAATCTCGATGATATCGGAAGGCTCTTGATGATATCGGTCATGGGCGCGAAGTTGTCCAGCAACATTTTTCAGGTGATTTTTAATTTTGATCGGGGGTCACTCGATAAAATCGATATTCAAATATCGATAACATCAAGGCCGGACCGATTGCATCGAGAATGGACACAAACTATCCAGCAAGCTCATTGATAAAATCCTTGGATTTATCGATGCATCAACACGACCTTCAATATCATCGACATTCAAATTCTGATGATATCAAGTATCCCTTGATCATATCCGATGACTTGAAAAATATCAAATAAGTCTCTCTTATTTTTCAAATGTCGAGGACTCGATCCTCGTATCGATAATATTAGAGTTCAAAATCCGATGGCATCGACACAAGTCTCGATTCCCTCAACCAGCTGGCAAGAGGTTTTTAAAAGTGTATGACATTGAGTTTGTGTTATTGAGTGGACCATCGATACAATTGAGAGTATATTCTCGATGATATCGACCTTGCTCGATGATATCAAACTCTGTCATAAATGTGACCTTTTTATATCCGTTGGAACGTTTTTCCTATTTAAAAGAGCTTGGTTTTAGTTGCTGGTAGAGAAAGAAGAGAGTTCTTTTTAGTGTTTAACCTTAAATCATATACCTAAAGCCCTTTCTCTTAAGGGAGTTCATCCTTCAATCCACCCTCATCATTGATATTCAATAGAGTGGATTAGGGAATGAACTTTCGCATTTAAGGATCCTCCAGCTACTACCTTAATGGTAAATCATTAAGCTAGGATGTCTTGAATGCATAGATGATCAGAATCGCTCTATCCTCCTAATAGGAAAACATTTAGAGAGTAGGATTCCATCATAACCTTGACCCAACCCGTCGCCATATATTAGTACATCATTTGAGTTGTGAATCAAGGGAGCAAAAGATTCTTCATCAACAAAGAGGAGATCTTCGTCAACGTGCTGAATGGGACTCATCCACTTATCTGTAAGTATCTAGAGTCCAGAGAACCCTTTGATCATTCCTTTATACGATTGGGTCTAAGGTGTTTCTCACCCTTGCAAGTCCTCTAGAAGGCCTCTAGCGGGAGTGTACGTGGTGGGTGCATTGTGTGGACCCTTGCTCTATGGAGAGCATAAACATCTAGTTGAAGGTGAACCAGTCAAAACCTTAGGTTTGAGGTGAACTAAGTGAAACCTCAAGTTTGAGGTAAACCGCGTAAAACCTCGGTTAGGGTCTTGTGGAAGATCCTTGACCAGTGTGCCTAAAAGTGGGTGCGATGTGTTGACCCTTGCTCGTGAGAGCATAAACAATCAGCCTCAGTGTAGGTTGTAAAGGTTGAAGGTGAACCTAATTTAAAACCTTAGATTTGAGGTGAACCACTATGAAACCTCCTTAGTGAAATCCGGTACACTCAAGGGTTGAGTGCGGTTACCGGGAGTGGAGTAGACAAGTAGTCAAACCACTATAAAATGACTCTATTTGCGATTGTTATTCTTTTGTGTGTGTGATTTACTTCAATATTTTCATATCTGTTTATCTGAGATCACACCTCACACACATACACAGTCATATCCATCATAAACTAGGGTATATATTGTTATCTCTTGAATAGTTTGTGATTAGATCCTCTACCTGACTTGGAAGCCAGTAGAGTTACATTTGAGTAATCCTGATAACTGCATATTGATAGGATTAGTGAAATAGAATTTTTAAATAAATGGTAAAAACTTTAAAAAGTCCTATTCTCCCCCCTCTAGGACATATTGGCATATTTCTACTTCAATTAAAGCGGCCTTCACCGCTATTTCAGAAACATGTTTCCACTGAACTCCGTTCTTATCATTGAAGCATTTAATTGCTGAGGCATCAATTTTATGGGGCCATTTCCCTAATCTTTTGGCAATATTTACATTTTATTAGCAGTAGACTATGTCACTAGGTGGGTCGAAGCGATCCCATGCTGGAACAATGATCATTAAACGGTCATTAGATTCTTAAAAGAAAATATCATTTCTCGATTCGGTATGCCTCAGTCCATCATTAGTGATGGAGGTTCACACTATTGTAATAGGACATTCGAGAACTTAATAAAGAAATATGGCATCTCTCATAAAGTGAGCACTCCATACCACCCGCAGACAAGCGTGCAAGTCGAGATTTTCAATAGAAAATTAAACAAATTGTGGAAAAAACTGTTAACCCTAACTAAAAGGATTGGTTAATCTACTTGACTGATGCTTTATGGGCTTACTGTACAACTTTTAAGACCCTCATTATTAATGTCTCCCTTTAGACTCGTCTATGGGAGAGCTTGCCACTTGCCTGTTGAGTTGGAACATAGAGCCTACTAGGCTATCAAAAATCTGAACTTCAACTTGGACAACATTGGCTCACTGCACAAGCTTTAATTGAACAAAATTGAGGAAATTCAGAATGATGCATACTAGAACTTGAGAATTTACAAGGACAGGATGAAGGTGTTCCATGACCAGAACATCCTTCAAAAATCATTCATATCCAGTCAAAAAGTCTTTCTGTACAATTCTCGATTACATATTTTTCTAGGTAAACTTCACTCTCATTGGACCGGTCCTTTCATTGTTATGAATGTCTATCCTCATGGGACCGTCAAGATAAAGAATTTGATGAATGACAATGTTTTCAAAGTGAACGGACATCATCTTAAGCCATTTGTATGGAAGTTTGATTCAGAGGACATGTCCATGCCTATGATTGAACCTGTGTACCCGGATTAACATCCTAGTCTGATGGAGGTATAGTTAGGTTTATTGCTTTCTTAGGACTTAGGACTTAGGATTAGGATAGTTTATTTTTAGTTTATTTTCGTGCTAACCCATTTACATGATGAGAACTTTGAAAAGGCTTCAAATCTCCATTTCAGGTACTATCTTACCATCACTTCCATTTTTCTTCTCATTACCTCATATGCATTACATGCTTATTTATTGTACATTGGCGACAATGAAGATTTTAGGTTAGGGGTGGATTAGGTAGACTAATCAGTATTTTCTTAGTTCTTCTAAGCAAAAATTTTAAGAAATTTTCAAGTTAAAAACCTTTTTGGAAACTGATAGTTTGTATATTTAAGAATGCTTTGAGTATAATGATAAGTTAGAGATTGAATATTGAATTGTTGGAGTCTGATCAACTAAGTAGAATATCGTTTAAGTTCTTTCAATTAATTGGTTAAGAGGAAGTTTGAATATCATGTTGATCTAAATCACAAGCCACATCCAGTTTGCTTTCTGTGAACAATGCTAGAATTTCTGATTGATAGCATGTATTTCATTGATAAATATTGAGAATTGAGTCTGGAGAATTTTATCCGCCTTAAAAAGATGAAAAGAACCAGTTAGAAAATTGAGAGATCGACAAAAAGATCATGTATAATGAAATGACTGGAAAAGAATCAAAAGTCTGGAAAGAATGAAGATGAAAAGACTGAAAAAGAATGAAAAGAATGACTAAATAAAAGGGATCATCGATAGAAAATCAAAAATTGAAAAAAGAAGGAAAAGGGGATAAGTTTGGAATCAACACTTGATTATTCAATTAATCTTGAAATAATGAGCATGGGTAACATTATGAAATGATAGTATTTTTATGGAAAGTAAGTTGGAATTCACTAAGTACATTGAAAGAACTTGATATATGAACTTATGCTCCTAAGTGATTGATAAAGAGCCTATTTGAATGATCACTTATGTGATTCGGCTCTAGGTTTTCAATTTTTCACTCTCGCTTCTTGTGTTTATACTCATTCATACTTGACTGCACAAAAGATTATTTTCTGAATGAAGTTTGAACATTAAGAATTGAGGATTCTTTAACGCATGTTTTTCTTGAGAGTAGCAAAATGTTGGTTGAGGGGTGTGATGAGTGTCAAATATTGTATATTTTTCTCTATTTATATCTTGGTTTTATGAACATAATAATGCTTAATGGGAATATTTTATACATGTTTATATTACGAAGTGAATATGAGAGCTTAGAATGAAACGAATGTTAAAGGCATGAGTTTGATGCTCAAGAATTACCAAGGTAAGGGATAGATCTTAGGAGACCTAGATTGAAGATTTCAAAGGCCAAAGATTCAAGGAAACCAAGTGGAGAAGGAAGGAAATCACAAGCGCAACGTGTAGAAAAATAGAAACTGTAGAACTCATTGTCGATGACATCGAACACCCTTCAATCCCATCGAAGTAGTGTTCAATGCCATCAAATCTTGTTCGATTACATCAAGATTTACAGGAATTTCAAGTTTGGTTGCTAGATTTATTGGTACAATTCTTCGATGCATCGAAGACTAGTTCAATTCATCGAAGATCAGTTCAATCGCATCGAAACTTGTTCGATGGCATCAAAAATTTTGAGGATTTATGGAGTAACTCACTGGACAGTTTCTAGACATTTTTTTAGTCATCAAAAGCCCTTCAATGCAATTGAAGATATCTTCAATGCCGTCGAAACATGCTCGATGACATCGATAACTTACGCAGTGCAAAAGAGCGCGACTTCCGAATTTGATTCAAAATGAGATTCCACCTTCGATGTCATCGAAGTCTGTTTGATGACATCGAAGGCGTTACATAGAGTGCATAAATTTGAGGTGATTTTCAAAGTCATCCTAGTTCCTTGGCACTCTAGTTCCCTCTTTAATTGATAATCCATTCACAATTATTCTTAACTTTTTTAGATTTTAGTTTTAGTTCCAATTCTAGTTCTAGTTTTGCTTACTTTCAGAATACATACAAGTATAGTACATGTGGATATGACCTCGTTCTCACTGACTTATTACTACATCGTGACCCTACACTTGTGGTTGTGAATAGTTACCTATCAATCATAGCATTCATCTAGTTATGCAAGCATATAATTAAGCATTCAGAGTACAAGCATTGTAAGGCTCATATCTTAGCCCGTACCGTTCCATAAACTTCCACGATCCTCCCCGTCGAACTTCGACAACCCGCGACCTATAATTGGCATTTACGCAAGACCCTAAGTTGCATCCCATTTATCTAAGTCGACACGACCCGATACTTGTACCCTAACGACCACGCCATCACTATGGTTCCAATGCCGCATCTCGCGCACCGATGTGATACCCAGGCCAGGAGTTGTGGGCCCGCATATATCTTGAGGAAATGCCACATGTTACGAATCTCGAGAGATCTCTACAATCAATCCCAATCAAGTCAAGTACAACTCATCACTCACCCATACCTCTCTCTTCACCAAGTCAACAACACCCATACTTAGCCATTCCTTTCTTACCAAAAAGTTAAGGCAACCCATGCTTCCTATGACATATCTCTTACACACCTCTCCTCTCTCTAATTCCTCACTCCATTCCAAGCAACCCCCCAGGAGAGGACGTCGAAGCTTCCCATGGAGAAGCTATGGTGTGGCCTACTTCCTACCCCCTAATCTCCCATCTCCACCCTTCAACCTTCATCAACTTCCATCAAAGGGAAAGCCAAGGAGCTTAGAAGTCCAAGGAGCCTAGAAGAAATGTAATCGGTGGCTGATCCTAGAATTTTCACCATTGATTTTATTTGAGGACCCACTTGTGGTGGGACCCATTTGATGTACGTGTTGTAAACGGAGAGGAGCTCATAGTAGTGGAGCTCCTCCCTAGCACACACATCGCCATTCTCTCTCTCTCTCTCTCTCTCTCTCTCTCTCTCTCTCTCTCTCTCTCTCTCTCTCTCTCTCTCTCTCTCTCTCTCTCTCTCTCTCTCTCTCTCATGTTTGTGGCCCACCATGATGTATGAATTTTATCTACGCCATCCACGAGATTGCCCACCCTACTGGATTGTCCAGCGGACGGGCTTGCTGCCTGTCAAATGTAGGGAAAACATAAATATTAGCTTTATTCAAAGCTATGAAGGGCCACTACGTGGACCCACCTTGATATTTATGCCATCCTCACCGTCCGTGGACAGTGGTACCCACCTAATGGATGTGTTTTACATCCAGGCCATACATCCAGCGTTCCTGTAAGTTGGACGCTACAATTTTTTTAAAAAATATTGTATATATAATATCATATGGTGGGCCCATGTGGGACCCACCTTGTATGGCAACTGATTGGCTGGATTATCCCACACCAGCTATATAGCTGATGTACGACATCATCAAGTTTTGTGGCTCACCATGAGGCGTGTGAGATCCACACCATCCAGCCACGTAGACGGTGGATCCCACCACGAGGTATATGTTATATCCCAAACCGTCCATCCATTTGGCACATGTGGGGCCCTCCCACATGTGTTGTATGAGTGGGATGGGACCCACCTTGATGTATATGTTCTATATTTACACCGGCCAGCCATCTGGACAGCGCAAGTGTGGGGCGCACTGTGATGTATTTGCTATCAAAGCCGTCTATCCCCTTAGGCTGGGTGTGGGACCCACCCCACACGTGCTGCATGTGTGGGGTGGGGCCCACCTTGTATGTATACATTGTATATCCAGTCGTCTGTCTAGACAATAAGGCCCACCTTGATCGTATGTATTCTGTAACCACACTGTCCATCCATTTCCTAGATGTGGGCCCACCATGCTGCACGTGTTTCAACTGCGTCATGCATCCATTTTCTAGATGCAGACCCCACCATAACATATGTATTCTATCTGCATTGTTCAGTGGTAACGGGGTCCACCCGATATGTTTCATCCATGCAGTCCAGTGGCAACAGACCCATTGTGATGTATATGAGGCCCGTATTTGATGCCCAATGTGATGTATATGCAGCCCGTATTTAAGGCCCATCGTGATGTATATGCGGCCCATATTTAAGTCCCATCGTGATGTATACGCTGCCCATGTAATGAGGCCCATTGTGACGTATATACAGCCCATATTTGAGGCCCATCGTGATGTATACGTGACCCATGTAATAAGGCCCATTGTGATGTATATGCAGCTCGTATATGAGGCCCAAGTGATGTATATGTGGCCCATATGATGAGGCCCGATGTGTTGTATATGAAGCCCAAGTGATGAGGTCCATTGTAATGCAATTGAGGGCCAGGCGATGGGGCCCATTGTGTGTATATTAGGCCCGTGTGAGCACCCATTGTGATGTATATTAGGCCTGTGTGAGCGGCCCATTATGATGTATATTAGGCCCATGTGATCGGCCCATTGTGATGTATATTAGGCCCGTGTGAGTGGTCCATTGTGATGTATATTACGCTCATGTGAGTGGGCCATTGTGATGTGTATTAAGCCCATGAGATGCGATCCATTGTGATGTGTAGGGCCTATGTGATGCGGCCCATTGTGATGTATATGATGCTCATGCGATGCGGTCCACTTGATGTATATGAGGCCCTTGTAATGCGGCCCATTGTGATATGTGAGGCCCATATGTGAGGTTATAGGCCCCACTATATGTTTGGCCCTATGAGGGCTACTCCTTAGGAGCAATGTTGTTTGAAAATCCACATTGATGGGAAATTATGGTTAAATGTACACATTGTGACCTTCGCTTAGGCCTCATTAGGCCCATTCTTGACATGAGTAAGTCGTCTAGGCTCATCCTTGATATTAGGAGAGTACATCATCATCATCATATAACATGCTTAGTATAGCTCGAAGATCCATGCTCATGCGCATCATATGTGTGCTTGATATAAGGAGTGTTTGATCATAGCACATGTCATTGGATGAATTATTATGAGAATCCCTGAGAGACGGAGTTGCCCCACATGAACCGCGGCACGCGCAGGTTTGACATATGACTAGATGGCATGACTCATGCATCTCACATTTTGTGATATGACCACCATACGCCCTAGCGACATCAAGGTTGTGGTCTCCACAGGCATGTCATGGATGGCCAAATAGGATAACAAAAATGTTTGGTTCAAGTATCTGGGCATGTTGGATGTCCGTGGGTCAAAGTCTATAAACCTCCGTGGCCAGGAGCTGCTCCAACGTCTATACCGAGTGGATATACATGAGCGCCCAAGTGCTGAATACCAGTAGGCCACGTCTCCCACTGTGTCATGGTCAGTTGGAAAGGGGTATGGCCTTATCCACCTAAGTGAGGGGTTATAAGTTAGGCTGAGTTTGACTAGCTCCCAAATAGGTCCGCTATCGATGAGTCAAGTATGCATTGGTATACTGTTGTCAGGTGAGCAGTGAGGTCTTTTCCACTTGTATGGCTATGCAGCTAGGGAGGCGATAGCCAGTGTGGAGTGTATTAGACCCCGGTGATGATCCCAGATATGTACAATACTGATATGTGGACTTACTGAGCAGGAGTTACGTACTTAGCATTATACTCATTCATTCATTCATTCACTATCCACTTGGGCTAGTGGTGCGCAACTAATTGTTATGTGTACCTTCGTAATGGCTAGGATTTTGATTGGAGCACGTGACCAACCTGAGATCAGGAGTTTACCACATTGAGTCTATCTATCCAAATTTAGGTATAGGACTGGTTTGGATAGAAGTCCCTTGTGACGGACCCCATAGCTTGCGACACTATGTACTATCATCCCGACTTCACACTCCAACTTGATCATTTCATTCACACCGTATATTGCATTGCATCCTCAATATATAATATTTAGCTTACTATGTCTGCGCATTACATAGTTGTTCTACATTGCTTCCTCAGTATATGATATTAGCTTATTATGTTTTTGCATTGCATAGCCTGGATAAGGCTGATGGTATTTATGGACTTACCAACATGTTTCCGCATTGCTCTGATATTGCATACTTGGCACTTACCTTGCGCACACACTTACACCACCCTCTAAGCTTTCTATAAGCTTATGCACGATAGATGCGTGCAGGTGGCATTATGTCACAGTAGCATTGAGCTTAGAGCGTGCAACTATCTTTTCGAGCTTTGATTATTGATATATATATATTTCTCTTTTTAGCACTGTATTCAACTGTTTATATAAGTGGATATGTGATTATGATGTTGCCTTTGTGATTTGGGTAAACTTGTGGTTATGCTTCTTACGAAATAAATGTATGTTGGAAAATCCTCCTTGTAGGATCTCAGGATCAAAATCTGACGTATGGGCGCTGGAAGTCGAGAATGGGGTACTACGGAGGCTGTCGGCACCAGATTCGGCTAGCCTGGTTTCTGAGAATGGGACGTGACAAATTAAGCAGATGCACAAATCACAATTCCAAACAAGGCATGTATAGTGATTCGGATACTTGCCTACTCCACTCCAAGTGACGCACTCTCTCCTAGAGTGTACCAGATTTCATTATCCAATGGTTTTAAATCAAGTTTACCATGAACCTTCACAACCTATACAAGGTTAAATAAGAATCCTACACAAGACATCCTTAGGTGCCTACACAAAGCAACTCACTATGCTTATACAAGGAAAACACACATGCCTACACAAGGCAATGTATCCTACACCAAGACATACAACGTATTCTCCCATTAGAGGCCTTTCAAAGGACTTGGCGAGTTTATCAACTTAAACTCTGAAACCCTATCTTACATAAAGAAGGGGTTTTAGACTTGATGGACTCTTTATACTTACAAATAAGTGAGTGAGCTCCTTTTTAGCACATTCTGAAGATAATCTTCCTTATTAATGAAGAGTCTTCATCTCCCTTGAACCGCAACCATTTGTAGATACTCTCAATTATTTGTATAAGGTTGTTGGGTTTAGGGTTTAGTTTGATCTTCTCTAATGAATTATATACATTAAATTTTTAGAGAAGACTCCCATGAGATTAACATTCAAGGATCCAAGCATAATGATTTTCCTACAAATAATATTGTTAGAAGATAAATGAATGTTGGAGTTCGTAGTTCAATCCAAGTTATTGAATAAATCAATAAATGCTTAAGCAATGGATTAAATGATGAACTCATATGGGAAAGAGAGATTGAGGATGAGGGTATTTTCTATATCGATTACTCTATCAAAACACTCTTCAATTTAAGCTCAAAAGTCCAAGAAGCAACCTAAGTGTTTATATAGAGTCAAATCCTAACAGTAAAAAAATAGGCAGAAATCTGTTGTTGTCAATGCTATTGAGAGGTCTTCGATAAAAAAGTTTCCTCCGATGTCATCGAACCTTTCGTTGATTTTTTCTTCGATCGCATCGACTCTCTGCAGTTATGTTTTTCAAATAAGTGCAAGACAGATTCTGTCCAATGCCATCAATCATCCTTCGATGCCATCGAAGGGCCCTTCGATGTTATCGAGTGATGGCTCGATGCCATCAGGAGTTTCCTTTGAAAATGGCACTTGGTCATTGGACTAAATGAGCCTGATTTTGATGCCATCGAGGATGTCATCGATTGTAGATTGATGTCATCGAGAATAAAATGATTTTCCTATGGAAGTTTACTGGACAATTTTGTGCGTATTTCAATTCAATTGAAAGGTGTTTCGATGGTATTGAATTTTGAATTTCGATGCCAATGCAGAGGGTTCAATGCAATCAAGATATAGGATTCTCCAAGAAGGCTTGCTGGACAAACTGGTCCTTTTATCGATGCAATTGAATGAACTTCGATGCCATCGATAACTTACTCTCGATGTTATCGAAAGAGGTTTAATTATATCGAGGAACACTGAGAGTATTTTAGAAATGGTGGAGGTAAGTAGCCCAAGGTCGATGCAATTAAAGTTGGTTCGATGTCATCAAAACATAAGTTTCAATGCCATCGAACTTCCTACGATGCAGTCGATAATAACCAGCATATATTCAATTTGTCTATTAGACTATCAGGCTCGGATTTCAATTCTATTGAACATAGTTCGATTCCATTGAAAACATCCTCGATTGCACTTCGATGCAATCCGCAGGATATGAATTTTTCCTATTTGGTTAATCTTTCCACCAACCCTAGAAATACACTAAACTAAGCTTACCAAAGGTTTTGAAAACACATTTTGTGGGTAAGATTAGGTTCTTTATTAGAGGGGTCATATACCTTAGGGGTTAGGTTAGGGAAGTGAGGCTTGTTTACCTTTGTGAACACTTGAACTTCTTCAGGCTGGTTGAGTCTTTGGTCTTATATTCTTTACTTTGGGCTCACTTGACAGATAAACTCAACACTCACGTATATTGACAAATCAGGGCACTCTCAGTCTCCCCCTTTGTTAATTACATGACAAAAACACACCTAACAACCCTAGGTATTATAAACAACTCAAATTTTATAGAGATTTTCATTGGTACAACTCGACTAAGAACATATTCATATAAAGGTCTTGATGCTTAAGTTGTTGATTTGAGTTTTGTTGCTCCCCCCATCTTCCTGCATTGTGATTAGTGATAAGAACAACAGCAAACACACAATGGTGGGAGTATGTGGCAATCCCCCTTTTTGTCAATCATTGTAAAAGGGTTAGTAAACATAGAGAGTATGCCAAAAGGACTAGAAGTTTGAGAATCAATCAAACATATTGGAAGATAGATACAATAATTATATAATTTGAAGTAATAGAATGAAGGACAAGAATTATGTGATATTTATCAAAGCATGCCATGCATAAATCATATGAAATGAATTGCCTAAGAATGACATGAATATCCAAAAATTATCATCCAAAAGCTCATAAGCCCAACATGGGCATAAATATCCAAAACCAAAATATCCCAAAAAGAAATAAACACACGCGCACACATCGCCAAACATTTGATCTAATGATATACAAAGATGGATCAAACCAGATGTGTTAGGGCATCCCAAAAAGGTACCCAATGTCATTGGGAAAAACCTATATTGTGAATCACTAAACTAGACTCTAACTAGATGGACCACCCTCATGTGGAACAGTATTGTAACGCCCTAAATTTCGGGGTCGAGTAGTGCTCGACTCCCAAATTCCTGAGTGCCGCTTATGTCTTACTAATTGTCAAATTTGGGTATAACCTGATTGATACATGATCAATTGGGAAATTAAATGGATCATGCAACATAAAACATGACTAAATTACTGAATTTAAGTACAACTAATATAATCTATGTCTAACAAAATGAGGTAGTACGTATGGATGTATGGGACCACGTCCCAACAAAATGTATGGTCTAAAAAATGTGCAAAAGTCCCCTTGCCCTAAGGCCCCATCATTAGTCCTAGGACGGTCTATGGTGATACGCCCAAAAGCTAAAAGTCAGAGAGCTCCTCCTCCTTGTCTACATTCACCCCATCCAACACGTTGAGCTCCATGACACCTGCATTTATGATAGGGTCTGGTTGTTGTTTTAAAACACCGTCCCAAAGTGGGAGTGAGTGATCAACTCAGTGGTTCCATTAGAAATAAGTTACACAAGTTATCAATTCCACAGGTGCAATTAATGAAAAGCATATAAGCATACAATTTCTAGTTACTCTTATTAATGCTCATGCATGGTGTTGTGATATAATGCATGCCCTCACCATCCAACACTCCTTCAAACGACACCATCTAAACACTCGCATATGTCCAGCACACCCTCAATGCAACCTCGACTGCCGAGTCACCAACCTAACTAATGTAATGTGATCATTAATATGTTAGCCAAGTGTTTACCATTCATCCTGCAAGTTTGGGGAAACTGCGACACCCTAACGAAGTCAATACCCTATCCTGATCCCGAGGTCCAAGCGGCCGTGGCGGCCTTGCGCCTATAATCCTTAATCCATTTGGGTACGTCACTCCCAGCAAACTCATACGAAAGGCGGCATTGTAAATTTGATTTACTCACAGACACTACGGGGAGGCTCATCACCCCAATGTAGGTTGACGACTCGAGTATAGTGTCTCATTCCACCATGCCCGGCTCTTGAGACTTGTGGATTGCATCATAGATGTTTCCAGTGGGTGCTTTATGGTGTAGGGTGCCTCAAGTTTAAATAGGCATGATCATACATGGTTAACAGATATAGCTAGTCAGCTATGTAAGGCCCGTATCATAGTCTATACCATTCCATAGATAGCATTTACGCATGACCCTGAGTCACACCCTGTCAACTCGAATCGACTCGACTCGAAACTTGTACCCTAGCGACTGCGTCCTCGCCGCGGTTCCAATGCCATGTCTCGCGCGCCAATGCGATACCCATGCCAGGAGTTATGGGCCCACATTTATTTTGAGGAAAATGCCGCGCATTGTGAATTCTAAGAGAATTCTACAACCCATCACATCAATCAATCAATCACAAGTCAAGTACACAACTCATCTCTCTCTTACACAAGCCCTACCTAAAGTCAACTCTCTCTCTCTCTCTCTCTCTCTCTCTCTCTCTCTTCTCTCTCTCTCTCTCTCTCTCTCTCTCTCTCTCTCTCTCTCTCTCTCTCTCTCTCTCTCTCCACCCATCCCTCTCTCATCCAAAATTTAACCAAGCCCATACCCTCCATGTCATTTTCTTACAACATCCATTCCTTCTAACCTTTTCATCCCATGACCCTCTCTCTCATCTCATTCCATCCCAAGCTTCCATGAGAGAAAAAAAAATCTAATGAGAGAAGAACTTAAGAGAAGGCCCACACCCTAGCACCCAATCTCCAATCCTAACCATCCAACCTTCAACATCCCCCCTTAAAGAGCTAGCTTAGGAGCCACGAAGTCCAAGGAGCTAAAGAATGAGTGATATAAGTGGGTGATATTAGCATTTCCATCATTAATTTTTATTGGTGGGCCCACATGTATTGGGACCCACTTGGTGTACGTGTTATAATACATGGAAGGGAGCGCTCATAGTGGCGGAGCCCTCCATCACACACCGATTCTATCTCTATCTCTCTGTCCCTATCTCCCTCTCTCTCTCTATTTTTTCTATTGTGACCCACCTTGAAGGATGGATTAGATCCACACCACAAACGGTGGAAACCCACCATGATGTATTATCCATATCATCCTTCCTGAATGGCCTGGATGAAGTAAAAAAACACAAGTTTTAGTTTGATCCCAGTGGTGAGCCACGTTGATGTAGATCCATCATGATTTATTTATTATATCCGCACCGTCCAGATTGTTGGACGGTGGGTTACACCATGGTGCATGTGTTTTATCAACGCTGTCCATCTATTTCAGCCTAACAGTCTAGTGATCTGGACGTGGTCATGGGCCACTATAAGATCTGACCAGAGTTCTTGTGTGTGCATGTGTGTATAGAGGTATGCATTTTATTTCTCTGAGTCCCGTGGTCTTACCAGTTGAAATCCGGGCGACTCGTGACCCTTATAAAGTGTTTGCGGTAATCCTTGAGTCTGATCATATTAACCTAACTTGGATCAGCCTGATACCTATGCCATCTTGTTCGCATTGTCTTTGCGGTTCCGATGATATATCTTGTGCGTCCATCCAATATATAGATCAAAAGTTATGAACATTTCATTGTATGACCCTTAATTGTGGCCCACTTAGATATGATGCATGTGACCTACCCTTGGCACAAGTTCCAAAGCACACTATGCATACCACATAAAAAATTCCATAGTTAACACCACCCACCCCACACACACTACACAAAGCCTACCGTATTCTACAAACATTGGTTTCTCCTCCCATAGGCAATCATTGTGTTTTCTTACAAACCCATTATTACATTGCTAGAAAATCCCTCCCTCTATCCCTCCTCATTTTCTCTCCATGCTAGCAAAAATCCCTCTCCCAACGTCCCAAAATCTCCCATTTCTCCAGCCCTCAAAGCTCCAAAATCCCTCTAATACCACCATTAGAAACTCATCTCAACCATCAAAACCTCTTCATTTGCTCCAAGATCTACATGGTATGGAAGTTTGAGAGTTTGGTTTGCATGTGGGTGACTATTTGTAACACCCTGAAAATTGGGGGTCGTGTATAAACCCGACTCCCGAGTTCCAGATCATCACCTATGCAACAAATATGATTATGATTCAAGGTTGACTGAGTTAGAGCATTCACATGAGTAAGATTATACCAAAACTGCAATTCATACTCCAGATTCAGTGATAAAACGCAAGCGTGAGACTGAAGAATATATATATCACTGTATGAAAAAGAAAATACTCTCAAACTGTCTCTAAAGTATGAATACATCTCTGAGTCTCATATACATGTCATAAACAAAAAGGAAATGTCAAAAATAGTCCCACTAAGAAGTCCCGCCGATCCAGGTCACCTACGCAAAGCCGTAGTAAAACTGCATATACGAGAACTTATCCTGGTCCTCGTCGTAGTCTGGCTCTACATCCTGAATCGCCGCATCACCTGCATCTAAGACAGGGTCTGGTGGGTGTTGCAAACACCATCCCCTAATGTGGGAGTGAGTGATCAACTCAGTGAGATAATAGAGCAAAGATTGGCATGTTCTCAAATCAATCACGCGATAATAGTAAAGCAATAAATCAAACATTCCTAGATACTGTTATTAATGTATGCATGACATGACATGATAGATGTCCTCACCGACATACTCCCTCATGTGGCACCATCTGCGTCCGCGGCATACTTTCTTACCACAATGCTCCACATCTTCCAGGCACATGCAGTGCGATGTGGATATGATTACCAAGTTGTTATTAGTCCATTCATACAGCAGTATTGGGAAACTAAGGTACTTCCCTTATATCAATCCCAACACAGATCCTGTCTAGGGTCGTCACTCCTAGAAATCTCATACGATGTTATATTTGTAGGTCACTGCAAGGGCTGTCAGGGCTGTTGCTCGCACTCGTTGCACCGCTCCCCCATCACCTTATCAATACAGGCCTAATGTACTCTCATTGCTATGGAAGGGTTGTCGCCTCCCGTAGACTCAGAATACGCTCGCAGTCACTACAAAGGGCTCGTCACCAATCAGTGTAGGCCGACAGCTCGAATGTAGTGTCCCATACCACCACAATCGGCTCACGAGTCATAGGTGCTCACTGGTCACTACGGAGAGGTTTGTGGCCCCAGCGTAGGCCGACAGCTCGACCACGGTGTCCCACACCACCATGCATGGCTCATGAGTCTTTATGGATCAAGGTACTATAGTTAACAGGGTTTCCAATGGTAAGTTCAGTACCCTAGGTTCAAGCAGTTATGACTCATACAGGGTGAACATACAACGGCCAGTCGGGTTACTTGACGGGCTCGACTAGTACGAGCGCATCGCAAGTCGAACGACATGAAGTGCGTGAAACACTTCGTGTGGCCTAACCACTGCCGAACTGAAAACACGACTTGCGTTCATCGACACGTCCTTCGTGGTAAATAGAAGCCAACCACGAATTTGATCATTTACCGACTGTCTGGATTAGGTCATAGCCCCAAACATTTGTAAATTAGCATCAGTAATCATATGAGAGTAATAGAAATGCAATACAACAATACAAGCATGTTGTCACATGTTATAACATACAACTTAAGCAATTCATCCAACACATGCATTTCATACATATAGTGAAATCTATACATTTAGCCAACATGGTGAAAATCATATACATCAGCATATTACTTGAGAATTCAATCTCAAAACTCATTCACAACTCCATTTACTCATTACATACTAGTACAAACATTTATACAAACACTTAGTCTACACACTTTAGTCTACATAGCGTATGTCAACCCAAAGTGCGCATTAAGGCGAATCTCTTCGCCAAACCGATCATGCACGCATTCCTAATATCCTAACATGATAAAAAGTCATGGCAAACATTTCAGCAAAATATGGATGTAAACAGTATTTCCTACAAATGACTAAAATGCCCTAAATCTCATATTTTTCATACGTTTGCAATACGAAAAACGGATAGCATGTTGTACGTGTCAAACGGCGTTGCCGTCGATAATCTACTATTAAACGACATTGAAAGCTTTGAAATCAGCCAATCAAAGCGTCTAAAATCCGCACCTTTGCCCTATACGTGTATCGTTTCGATTAGAACGTATACGCTTCGTCAACGGTGGACAGGCGACCTAATACACAAGTTACATAAGCTACATCGCTAACGAATCGAAGGAAACCCCAAAACAGCAAGTAGTTAGGGTTTTCTTACCTAAGAGTGCATTGGAAATCACCAAGAAAGTGATTTGAACGCGTCGCTTTAGCACGTGCAAAAACTAGTGCAAGTGGCAGGAAGATTTCTCCCGCACTCTCTCACAAACTCACACTTTCTCTCTCTCTCTAGCTAGGGTTTCTAGCAAATTCAGATGGGTGAGATATGTGAGGGTTTAAGGCCCTTATATAGGCTAAAACCTCACCCTTTTAGACTCAGGAACAAAATATACTTGGGTTATAACCAAATCGGGGCGGTTCTGGTCCAAAAGAGCATTTCGGGAGGTCTCCCGGTCGAACACGATCGGACTTAAGCTCATGGTCACTGGATGTTGCTCACACCCAGTTTTCAGTCCGGTAGAGTTCGTAGATCACACGTGGCGGTCCAGTTTTAGTTCAGCGGTCATCGTACCTAAATCAGGTCTACAAGTCTCAAGATATGAAAGAGAAATTTTTCCTGATCCGAGGGTGAAATTTGGCTGAATTCTGACGGTCAGAACGCTTAATAATAATGTGTCATGTCACGTGCCAGATTTGGATTTAAATTTCCAAATCTAACCCTTTTCTCACTCTCTTCACTCCAGGCTCAATGAAATAGCCTCTGAACGTCGGTTGGGCTTGATTTTCAAAACGATTGTCAAGTCCAGCTAAGCGGTCATAACGGTCTAAGATTGTAGGTATCGGACTTTCGACGCGCAGTCTAGATCCAATACAAAGTTTCAAAGGGTTCCTGAGAGAAAACGGGTTTAGAGTTTGATCCAAGGTTTCAGACTATTATAGCGTCATTGATTCTTCAAGTTTTGGGTCTTGTAGAACGTATTTAAAGTGTTCAGGGACAATTTCATATCTACTCTAGCGTAGCGCTAGCTAACTTACGCTTGATTTCTAAAGGAATTAATCCACGTGATTTCTGGTCGAGTTAGTACTCGAGTCTCAGTCCGGATTTTTCCAAGGCGTTACAATCTACCTCCCTTAACAAAAAATTTCATCCTCAAAATTTATACCTTTTCGTACTACTCGAGAAACTATGGGTAGTTCTTTCTGATCTCGGCTTCTGTCTCCCAGGTAGCCTCTTCCTCAGAGTGATGCGTCCACAACACCTTCACAAGGGGGATCACCTTGCTACGCAGTACCTGCTCCTTCCTGTCTAGTATACGCGTCAGTCGCAGTATATATGTAACATCCTCTCCTAACTGCACCTGCTCCCATCTGATGATATGGGAAGGATCAGAAACGTATTTCTTCAGCATAGAAACATGAAATACGTTGTGAACGCTCGCGAGAGGCGTGGGCAAAGCCAGATGATAAGCCACTGTACCCACACGATCGAGAATCTGAAATGGTCCAATGAATCGCGGTGTCAGCTTCCCCTTCTTCCCGAACTGAAGTACTCCCTTCATAGGGGAAGCTCACAAAAATACATGATCCCCAACCGTGAACTCTAGCGGGCGTCGTCTCGTATCGGCATAACTCTTCTGTCTTCTCTGCGCTGTAAGAAGCCGACATCTAATGATGTCAATCTTCTCCGACATCGCCTGCACTAACTCTGGGCCAATCAATCTACGCTCACCGACCTCTGCCCAGCAATACGGTGCTCGACAAGGTCGCCCATACAACGCCTCATAAGGTGTCATACTGATACTCGCCTGGAAACTGTTGTTGTACGCGAACTCCGTATATGCAAGACAATCATCCCAACTGTCCTTGAAATCTAATGCGCAAGCCCACAACATGTCCTCTAGAATCTGGTTCACCCGCTCTGTCTGTCCGTCTGTCTGTGGGTGGAAGGCTGTACTAAACTTCAACTTCACACCCATAGCCTCTTGAATGCGAGTCCAGAAAATAGAAGTGAAACGCTTGTCTCTGTCCGACACGATCTCCAATGGAACTCCATGCAGACGCACGATCTCTCTGATATATAGTCTAGCCAGCTCGTCTGCAGAGTTCGTAACTCTGATCGGTAGGAAGTGCGCCGACTTCATTAGACGGTCGACGATCACCCAAATAGAATCATGTCCCTTCCTCGTCTTCGGCAGCCCTGAGATAAAATCCATGGAAATGAAGTCTCACTTCCACTCAGGGATCGGCATAAGCTGAAGGAGTCCAGGAGGTCGGCAATGCTCTGCCTTTACCTGCTGGAAAGTGAGACAACGGGACACGAAATCTGCGATGTGGGTCTTCATACCTTCTCACCAATACGTCCTCCTCACATCGCGATACATCTTTATGTTGCCCGGATGCATCGCAAGTCTGGTACAGTGCGCAGCCTCGAGAATCTCTCGTCTCAAGTCGGGAATGTCTGGGACGCATAGGCGGCCACGATAACGTAAGCCCCCATCCATGCCAACTCGCCACTCGGTGTCTACATCATCACTGACCTGCTCTCGAAGCTCAGTCATACGCGCATCATCCCCCTGCACCGCGATGACTCTATCATAGATCTGAGATCGCACCTGTACATGTGCTATAAACTCATACGGTTCCTCCACAGTGAGTTTCTGCTCAAAGTCTCGTAAAAACTCAACCATGTCCCACTCAGCAACCATCAGCGGAGCCGCAAACTCTATCGCCTTCTTGCAGCTCAACGCGTCAGCCACAAGGTTTACCTTTCCAGGATGGTAGGAGACTTCGAACTTGAAGTCCTTCAAAGTCTCCATCCATTGCCTCTGTCTCATATTCAAATCCATTGCGTGAATATGTACTTAAGGCTCTTGTGGTCACAAAAGAGCTCGAACTCCTCTCCATAGAGGTAATGTCTCCAGAGCTTCAATGTGAATATGAAGGTTGCCAACTCCAGGTCATGTGTAGGGTAATTCTCCTCATGCTTCCTTAATTGTCTCGAGGCATACGAAATTATCCTGTCTTTCTGCATAAGGACACAACCCAAACCAACGCTAGACGCGTCATTGTATATCGTGTATCTAACCCTTTGCTCTGGCAATACTAGCATAGGGGTGGACATGAGTCTATCCTTCAACTCCTGAAAGGCTGACTCCGCCTTATCATTCCAGGCGAACTTCACGTCCTTCCGTGTCAACTGAGATAGAGGTCTAGCGATCTTCGAGAAATCCTGAATGAAGCGTCGATAGTAGCCAGCAAGACTCAAGAAACTCCTCACCTCAGTGATAGAACCAGGCTGCTCCCAGTCCTGAACTGCAGCTGCCTTAGACAGGTCAACTGTCATCCCATCCTTGGACACCACGTGTCCTAGGAACTTCACTTCCTGCTTCTAGAAGTCGCACTTCTTGTACTGTGCGAACAACTGATGTTGTCTGAGTGTATCCAGGACCAAGCGCAAGTGCTCCTCATGCTCCTCTCGACTCCTGGAGTATACCAAAATATCGTCTATGAACATAATGACGAATCGATAGAGAAAAGGCTGAAATACCCTGTTCATCAGATCCATGAACACGGCTGGTGCGTTCGTGAGACCGAATGACATTACAAGGAACTCGTAGTGGCCAAAACTGGTCCTGAATGCTTTCTTCTGCACGTCCTAATCCCTGATGCGCAACTGATGATATCCTGACTGAAGATCAATCTTCGAGAAGTACTGCGCCCCTCTCAACTGATCAAGCAAGTCATCGATCCTGGGTAAAGGGTACTTGTTCTTCACCGTGATCTGGTTCAGCCTACAATAATCAATACACAATCGCATAGAACCATCCTTCTTCTTCACGAATAGAACAGGTGCTCCCCAAGGAGACACACTTGGTCGAATGAAGCCAACCTCCAACAGATCATCAATTTGTTTCCTCAACTCCTCCATCTCACACGGTGTCATGGGATACGTCGACAGTGAGACTGGCATGGAACCCGGCACCAGATCGATAGTAAAATCAATCTCTCGCTGAGGTGGCAAACCAGGGATCTTCCTGAACAGATCTCCAAAATCACGGACGACTGGCGTATGCTCAAGTGTCGGGGCATCAGCGTCCCGTAGTAAAGAAGCATAGCTAAGTATGCGAAAGGGGAGATTTACCGACACTAAAAATGTAAAAGGCGTGCCCTGTGGCTCCTATACCGTCACTACACGGGTCTCGCAGTCAATCTCAGCCCTCGCTGCAGTCATCCAATCCATGCCAAGAATGACGTCGAGATAAACGAGACAAGGGTCGACAACAAGATCAATAGACATGGTCCTGCCTCCTAGATCCATCAAGCAACCCTCACACATCAGGGTGGCATCAGAAAAATCCCCGTGAGCTGAAAGGACTCGCACTCCATCCATCCGAACAGTCGGTAGCCCAAGACGCCAGACTATGGAATGCGATATCAAAGAAAGCGTGGATCCTGTATCCACCATCACGAGTATAGGAGTACCTCCAATATGGGCGGTGACCTCAAAGGCCAAGTGCTGAGTAGTCTCTGTCTCGGCTGCCTCAACTGTCAAAGCATATACCCGAGCCTGCTATGGATGGTTCGGCCGCGGTACCATGGGCCGTAGAGGCGGCCGGAACGGAGGTACGGGGGGTCTGAAGGAAGGATGCACAGGAGCCAACCGTAGAGGCGGAGCAGATAATGCCTGGGGGTGTGGACGGTCGATCTTCTGTGGTGACGAGAACCTGCTATCCTACATCTGAGCAAAATAACTCCCTACTGCATGACCCGATCTGCCACAATAAGTACATGAGACATCAGGGCGCCGCAACGGGGGTACTGGCGCTGAAGCCCTAGGAGGAGGGTCGATGCGAGGCCTCTTGCCAGTAAATGGCCTGTCCTGCATATCCGGTCGTGGCCTAGGAACAATAGGGCCACGAGATCACGCAAGCCGATCAACTTCCTGCTCTACCCGTATAGACATGTGAATCAGCTCAGCGCAGGAGGGAATGCTGACGCAACACATCTTCGACCGAATGTCCGGTCGCAAGCCCTCAAAAAATTGACGTATGCATATCTGCTCGTCATCAAGTATAGTCGGGACGTATCTGCCCAACTCAGTAAACCGTTGCTCATACTCTGTCACAGACATGCCTCCCTGTATGAGGGGTAGAAACTCATCTCCCTCTCGTGCCTATAAGTCTGGGGATAGTATTTCTTGTGAAAATAGAACTCGAACGCTGCCCAAGTCCAAATGTAATCGACAGCAACAATCCGCAAAATACTATCCCACCATAAACTGGCCTCCCGCTCAAACATAAACGTAGCCAACTCTACCTGCTCAGACTCTAAGCAATGCAACATCCGCAGTATCTTCGACACACGGTCGAGCCAATACTCGGCCTCCTAAGGGTCTGTGAGAACCCGTAAAAGTAGGAGGCCGCAAGCACTGAAATCACTCGAGTAGGCCCCGTATATCAGCGACATTCCCCGTAGGGTAAGCAGGAGGTGCAGGATGAGCCAAGCCCTCATCCTGAGTAGAAGTACCAGCATCCTCAACTGGATGCACAAGTGGTGCAGGTGGAGTCGCACTCCCACCCTGGGCTAGAGCCCCTGCTATCGTAGTCAAGAGCTGCTGGTGCTGCTGATGCATCATGGCCATCAATTGCTCGAACCTATCAGGAGGTGGAGCGGGCTGTGGAACATACTGCGTCGAGGAAGACGCACGGTACTGCTCTCTAACAGGCGGTGTGAAAGGCGGTGGTCCAACTGTAGGACCAGTAGAAGGCTGAGACTCATGTGCAGTCTAAGGAATCGGGCCCACAGTAGGGTCTGTATGCTTATCGCTCTGGGGAGGAGCCCGATCCATAGGCTCACCCAAAGTAAGTCGTGTCGTGCTCCGCGTAGCCTTAGGCGGCATTCCTTATATTCAAAATACGGTGCAACCTTGTTAGTTTCAATAATATCACAAACACACCACCACACAATCATTCACATAATGAGTCAAAGACATTCCATACATTTCATTTAACCAAAACTGTCACAATACAAGATATATATCTTTACATGCATCATGACAAGAAATACATGGGAAACTAAGCCAGTCAAAGCTACTACAGCAACATAAGCAAACTACTAGCCTTATCAGGCTTACACACAGAAAGCAGGAAACAACTAACTACAACCAACAACATCTAGATCTAGATCACTAGTCCAAGTCTGGGGATGGAGGAGGAGCACCCTTATCCTGCAAGCAACACAAGATCGCCTTCAAGGTGCGAGTCACCTTGCCAAATTTTCTCTTCATGATGGCCTTGGTATCCTCAACCTCGGCCCGAAGTTCCTAGACTTTTCGTCGCAAGGCAACCTGACTCTCCTCAAGTCGGGCAATGTGAACATCTCTAGTAGCCTGAGTCACTGGAGGAGGGCTCTCATCAGTATCCTGAGCCTCCTCTTCTTCTTCTTCCTGGGCTTCTTCCTCTATTTCTGCCCCAGCTTCTTCTTCACTTGCATCCTCTTCGCCATCATAATCGCCCTCGCTATCCTCATCAAGCTGAGCCTCACACTGCGGAGGCCCGATCTTCATCTCAAAACTCATTCACAACTCCATTTACTCAATACATACTAGTTCAAACATTTATACAAACACTTAGTCTACACACTTTAGTCTACATAGCGTATGTCGACCCAAAGTGCGCATTAGGGAGAATCTCTTCGCCAAACCGATCATGCACGCATTCCTAATATCCTAACATGATAAAAAGTCATGGCAAACATTTCAGCAAAATATGGATGTAAACAGTATTTCCTACAAATGACTAAAATGCCCTAAATCTCATATTTTTCATACGTTTGCAATACGAAAAACGAATAGCATGTTGTACGTATCAAACGGCGTTGCCGTCGATAATCTAATATTAAACGACATTGAAAGCTTTGAAATCAGCCAATCAAAGCGTCTAAAATCCGCACCTTTTGCCATAGACGTGTATCGTTTCGATTAGAACGTATACTCTTCGTCAACGGCGTACAGGCAACCTAATACACAAGTTACATAAGCTACATCACTAACGAATCAAAGGAAACCCCAAAACAGCAAGTAGTTAGGGTTTTTTTACCCAAGAGTGCGTTGGAAATCACCAGAAAAGTGATTTGAACACGTCGCTTTAGCACGTGCAAAAGCTAGTGCAAGTGGCAGGAAGATTTCTCCCGCACTCTCTCACAAACTCACACTTTCTCTCTCTCTCTAGCTAGGGTTTCTAGCAAATTTGGATGGGTGAGATATGTGAGGGTTTAAGGCCCTTTTATAGGCTAAAACCTCACCCTTTTAGACTCAGGAACAAAGTATACTTGGGTTATAACCAAATCGGTGCTGTTCTGGTCCAAAAGAGCATTTCGGGAGGTCTCCCGGTCGAACACGATTGGACTTAAGCTCATGGTCACTGGATGTTGCTCACACCCAGTTTTCAGTCCGGTAGAGTTCGTAGATCGCACGTGGCGGTCCAGTTTTAGTTCAGCGGTCATCGTACCTAAATCAGGTCTACAAGTCTCAAGTTATGAAAGAGAAATTTTTCCTGATCCGAGGGTAAAATTTGGCTGAATTCTGACAGTCAGAACGCTTAATAATAACGCACCATGTCACGTGCCAGATTTGGATTTAAATTTCCAAATCCAACCCTTTTCTCACTCTCTTCACTCCAGGCTCAATGAAATAGCCTCTGAACATCGGTTGGGCTTGATTTTTGAAAGGATTGTCATGTCCAGCTAAGCGATCATAACAGTCTAAGATTGTAGGTATCGGACTTTCGACACGCGGTCTAGATCCAATACAAAGTTTCAAAGGGTTCCTGAGAGCAAACGGGTTTAGAGTTTGATCCAGGGTTTCAGGATATTATAGCGTCATTGATTCTTCAAGTTTTGGGTCTTGTAGAACGTATTTAAAGTGTTCAGGGACAATTTCATAGCTACTCTAGCGTAACGCTAGATAACTTACGCTTGATTTCTAAAGGAATTAATCCTACGTGATTTCTGGTCGAGTTAGTACTCGAGTCTCAGTACGAATTTTTCCAAGGCGTTATACTATTAACTTGTTGATTTCTTTCTACCTCTAAATCTTCTTGTTTCTTCATGAATGGATCATATGGGACCCACCAATCCATGTTGGGGTCCCCATTTGATCCCATCGATGTGGCCCCTTGGCCCATCCTATATGCATGTCATGTTCCGGTATGGAACCATTCTCCATGGACCCCATCATGATGTATCTCATGATTTATAACATCCTAAGGTCATGTAGACCTTAACATCATGTTGGGATGGCATCCCAACCATTCATTGTAAAAATATGCGTGTGTTAGATTTGTGGTTGTAAGTGTAAATCAATGTAGATGTATAGGTGAGATCGTTCTTGGGAGGGCTCTTTAGTGGCGGAGCCCTACCCCCATTGCCAGATTGTGTTCCTTCTCCATCTTTTCTTTCTTGTAGTGGATCTAATGTATGTGTGGCCCACCTGATGTGCCATGCAACCAGGCCCAAGTGGTTGGACCTTCAGGCCCAACCTTGTTACCTAATGTTGCTGGCATGTTTCGGACAGCCTTTGGGCTTAATTATATGGTTGATCTTGGAAGGGACTTGGATCTGAGAGTTTTGTGACCCATCGAGGTGGACCCAACCTTAAGAAATAGGTGATTTATTTCCCTTTTAATTATCTTTTTGGCTAGTTTGGACCGCAACATGTTGCTGTCCATATTGCTGAAATTTCTGTTATGTTGCTGGAATGTTTGGCATGTAGGCCTCATTTGTGGGACCTTTCTCCCTAATTTCTTGGGCATTTCTTGGTGGAGTGGACCCCACCTTGAGGTGTGATGGATCACACCTCAGATGGTCCATGCAATGGCACCCAAAAATGTGGCCCATAAGGGGTGGGTGATCCACCTTGCTAG
The DNA here is from genome assembly GCA_037074715.1 of Magnolia kwangsiensis. Taxonomy (NCBI): domain Eukaryota; kingdom Viridiplantae; phylum Streptophyta; class Magnoliopsida; order Magnoliales; family Magnoliaceae; genus Magnolia; species Magnolia kwangsiensis. The sequence continues at coordinate 79,693,654 of CM073589.1, read as the reverse complement.
ACCGTCCAGCCCTATCTATTGAGGGGAAAACACAAATTTTAAATTGATTTTCTAAGTGGTGGCCCACTTTTGTGGACCCCACCTTACTGTATTTTATGAGGAAAATATCCAACATTCATTCCTCCCCTACTAGGTGAAGTTTGGGCCACTTTTAGGGGTGTACATTGTATGGACAGTAGCATTTGTACAGCAGATTTTTAATTCCTAACCTAGTTATCCATGAAGTTCCTTCATGAATTGCTATGGTTTATGACTCTCCTAATGGCCCATCTTGTGGGCCACCATGTTGGGACCCATCTTGGGGATGTGGGCCACCACTTTTATCTTTAAAAAAATGGAGAAATGGCTGTTGGAATGACAGCCCATAGCTGAACGTTCCAGCAAGGCTGGCGTCCAGCCATGGTCTGACCGTCCACCCTCCTAAGGCCCACCATGATGTATGTTTTATCCATGCCATCCTCCACTTCGCGGACCCTGTGTGTGTGGCCCATCTCCAATGTGGGATGTGCACATGTGGGACCAACCTTGATGTGTTTTAAGGGGGGACGTCCCAACCCCTTGGACTGTCCACCATGGGACGCCCAGGCCCATCAGGCTGCTTTTGGACTTCCAGTCCAGCAGCATTGCCCACTTGATAAATGTGTCTTATCTACTCCTTTCATCTGGTGGGACCCTCTGTGACATGTGTGAGTCACCAGGGATTAAAATAAGTATATAAATTAATTATTATTGAATTTCCAACACGCCCAAATAGTGGGTGGGTTGGAGTTTCAGCACTATGCCCGAAGTGGCTACCCATAAATGTATGCTTTTGGGGCAGTATGGCCCACCAGATTTGGGGAATATTTTAATGCATATCTTGCCTCATTTCTAATTATATTTTAGGCTTAATTAGTGCACTCTTAAGTCCCATTCCAATTGGGTTTTTATTGGACCTATATTCATAGTTATTTATTGGGTTTCCTAAGCCCATTGTCCTAGAACTTTCTGGATAGGCCCCTGACCTTTGGGCCTATAGTTAATACACCATTGTGATGGGTTTTATGGGCTAAAATACTTAAGTAGTTGGGCCCTTGGTTGCCCATTAAATTAACCCCATACTTGGGCCTAGATGAGAGGCCCAACTCACTTGTTTTAAATATAAGAATTGCCCTTATAGATGGAATAACGGGCTACCCATTAGGCCCACCACAATGAGTGGTCTCATGATCTTTATGGTTGGCCCAACCTTGCTTAAGGGCCCACCATGTTGCCTAAGTGATGGGCTTAGGGGATAGCCCACTAGGCCATGGATTGCTTAGGCCTTAGGACTAGCTTTATATGCTTGTAGGTAGCGGGCTACCTTTTGGGACCAAGTTGAGGTTGGATGTCCTCCTTGGTGGCCCTAAGGTAGGCCTGTAGGGTTCTTATAGGTGGTTGAACACTCACCTTGGACCCTTGATTAGGACCGCTTCTTCCTTGGCCCCTTATGACCCTCTTAGCTTGTAGGCTACTCCAAAGTATTAGGCCCCCTCTAGAGAACTACTCCTTAGAGTACATGTCTATATATCTAGACCTTGTCCCTCCTTGGGAAGGAGGAATATGTCTCACGTCATCATCGCCGAGTAGCGCGCTTATACCATTATGACCCATATGCATCATCTACGTGAATGGATCGTATTGTGTGTGGTCATTGGGATGATATGATAGACAGAAGGAGTTTCTCCCCCTGTACACATCGAGTGCTTAAAGCTAGTGCATGATCTATATGCGTGATTGTTCACTCCCCAAGTATAGAGTTGTGATATAGTAATAAACTCAGTGAGACCGAGGTCGAATCCCAAGGGACTGAAACCTGTACGTAATCTAAAACTAAGTAGACCTAGAACTAGACTAAGATGAAATTTAAATCGACTGTAATTTGAGGAAGAATGATAAAATAATTATCTAAAACTTAAAGAATTTAGGGAAAAGAAACTAGGGATTCAGAGGATCCACTTGTAGAGATCAGGGAGAACTTATGCCTACTTCAAGAACTCAACTGGACTTAGAGTCCCATCTTCATCCAGTTGAAGAGTGTAACCGTGAAAATCAAGACTGAACTTCCTTTGATATAGTTTTCAAGAGATGAAACGTATATAAATTAGAATGGATTCCATCACCAAACCATACCCAGGAAATAAAGTAAACAACAGAATTAAACTAATTACCAACTAATCAATAATATATGAAGGTTAGGAAGGTTTTCGTTATCCGACCATGCCCAGGAGACAATGGTGAACAACAGGGCTTCCTGACGCCATAATCATAAAAAGGAAAGGAACATGCTCAAAGTTATCACAGACCCATTGTAATTTTAGTCACAACAGACCATTAAAAACTAAAAACATTCTCTTAATTAAACTAAAATCAACATCAATTCAATATAAATAAAATGCACAAGCAAAAAAGTCTCCTATTACGCTATAAGCTTCACTCTTAGGCCTAGCTAAGAGGTTTAGCCTATCATAGACATGATTAACTAAATCTCAAAAGAAAATGAAATAAACAAAAATAGGAAAGAAAAACTATTCTTCACGTGTGCATGGCCTCCACGGCTGCTCATCCAAAGCTTGGATGATCTTCACGTGTAACGCCCGTGAAAAATCCATACTTGGGCTCGAGTACCAACTCGACCCGAAATTGCGTAAAATTCATTCCTTTAGAAAATATGACTAGGTTAGCTAGTACAACGTTAGAATAGATGGGAAATGGTCCCTGATCACTTTAAATACGTTCTACAAGGCCCGAAGCGAGTGGAACCAAGGGTGCTATAATGCTCTAAAGCCTCGGATCAAACTCTAAACCGGTTTGTTCTCTGGACCACTTTGAATCTTTGTATTAGATCTAGACCGCACGTTGAAAGTCCGATACCTCCTATCTTAGACCGTTAGAACCGTCTAGCTGGACTTGACACTCATTCCAAAAATCAAGTCAAACCGATAATCACAGGCTATTTCATTGAGCCCGGACCGAAGAGAGTGAGAATAGGGTTAGAATTGGAATTTGAAATTCAAATCTGGCACACAATTTGACGCATCAGTATTGAGCGTTCTGACCGTCAGAATACAGCCAAATTACACCCTTGGATCAGGAAAAATATCTATTATATATCACGAGACTTATAGGCCTGATCTTGGTGCGGTGACCGTTAAACTGAAACTGGGCCGCCACGTGCGATCTGGGAACCCAACCGGTCTGAAAACTGGATGTGTGCTAGATCCAGTATGCATGAGCTTAAGTCCGACCGCATTTGGCCTGGGGACCTCCAGAAATGCCCTTTTGGACCGAAACGGCCCCGATTTGGTTAGGTACCAAGTAAACATTGTTCCCAAGCCTATTTTGGGCATGTTTTAGGCTATAAAAGGGGTTGAAACCCTCACTCCTCTCTCCCATCCGAATTTGAGAGAAGCCCTAGCTTGGGAGAGAGAAAAAGAGTGAGAGATTGTGAGAGAGTGGGAGAGTTCTTCCTGCCACTTGTGCTACGTGTTGCACGTGCTTAAGCAACACTCCTCTACCGCTTTCCCGGCGATTCCACCGCGATCCTAGGTAAGTAAAAACCCTAAATAGTTGTTGATTTGAGTTTTCCTTGTTTCCATAGCGATGTAGCTTATGGATCTTATGTATTAGGCTCCTTACTCGCCGTAGGCGAAGCATATACGCTCCGCTTCGATTCCCGAGTCTACAAGACACTAGGTGAGGATTTTAGACGCTTTGATTGACGGTTCCCAACGCTTTTAATGTCGTTTAATAGTAGATTCTTAACGGCATCGCCGTTTGACATGTACAAAATGCTCTCCGTTTCCCGTTTCGTAAGCTAACGAAGAATATGAGATTTAGGGCATTTTAGTCATTTGTAGGAAGTACTGTTTACATTCATATTTTGCTGATGTGATTGACATGGTTTGTTGTCGCATTAGGAAGTTAGGAAGGCGTGCATAATTAGTTTGGCGAAGAGATTCGCCTAGTTGCGCACTTTGGGTCGACATACTATATGTAGACTTAAGTGTGTAGAGTATGTGTTTGTATAAATGCTTGTATTAGTATGTATTGAATTAAATGATGTTATTTGATAGTTTGTGATTGATTTTTCAATTATTATACTGACCTAAATGATTTTCTACATGTTGACATAATGCATGATTTCATTACATGCATGGAATGTATGTGCTTGAGGATTTGCTTAAGTTGAATATGCATGGGAAGTATGCCTTGAAGATTTGCTTAAGTTGAATGTTATAACATATGCTAACATGCTCACATGATGTATTTCAATTCCAATACCTTTTTATAGTAATTCCATAGATGTGTGGGACTTGACTTAGTCCAGGCAGTCGGTAACCGAGCGAATTCGTGGCTGACTGGTCATAGCCACGAACGACGCGTCGATGAATGTGATTCGTGTTGAGAGTTGGCGGCAGTGGTTAGGCCACGCGCAGTGTTTTACGCACTTCATGTCGTTCAATTCGAGATACGATCGCGCTAGTCGAGCCCGTCAAGTAACCCGACTGGCCGATGTTTGTTCACCTTGTATGTATCATAACTGCTTGAACCTAGGATACTGAACTTACCATTGTAAACCCTATTAACCGTGGTACCTTGATCCACAAAGACTCATGAGCCAGGCATGGTGGTATGGGACACCGTGGTCGAGCTGTCGGCCTACGCTGGGGCCACAAACCTCCCCGTAGTGACCAATGAGCACCTTGACTCGTGAGCAGATTATGGTGGTATGGGACACTATATTCTAGCTGTCGGCCTACACTGATCAGGCGACGAGCCCTTTGTAGTGACCGCGAGCGTATTCTGAGTTCACGGGAGGCGACGACCCTTCCGTGCAGTAGAGTACAGTAGGCCTGTATTGATAAGGTGATGGGGGAGCGGTGCAACGAGTGCGAGCAACAGCCCTGGCAGCCCTTGCAGTGACCTACGAAATGTACATCGTATGAGATTACTAGGAGTGACGACCCTAGACAGGATCCGTGTTGGGATTGATACAAGGGAAGTACCTTAGTTTCCCAATCCTGCTGTTTGAATGGACTAATAACAACTTGGTAATCATATCACCATAGCATTGCATGTGCCTGGAAGATGTGGAGCACTCTAGGGAGTGTGGTATGCCGCGGTCGTAAGATGTTGCCGCATGAGGGTGATCGTCGGTGAGGGCATACATCACGTCATATCATCTTGCATTAACAACAGTATTAGGATTTGTCTGATTTACTGCTTTACTATTATCGCGTGATTGAATTGTGAACATGCTAATCTTTGCTCTATGATTCCACTGAGTTGATCACTCATTCCCACGTTACGGGATGGTGTTTGCAACACCCAGCAGACCCTGTTGTAGTTGCAGGTGAGGACGAGATCCAGGAGGTGGAGCTAGATGTTGACGAGGACCAGGATGAGTTCTCGTATATGCAGTATCATGACGGCTTCCCGTAGGCGACCTGGATCGAGGGGACATCAGTGGGACTTTTCTTTTTGAACATTATTCTTTTGTTATGTATATGTACATGAGACTCAGTGATGTAGTCATACTTTAGAGACAGATGAGATTACTTTGTTTTTTTTATACAGTGATATATACATTGTTTAGTCTTCCGCTTGCTTTTATCACTGGATCTGAAGTATGAATTGCAGTTTTGGTATACTTTTACTCATGTGAATGCTTTAAATCAGACAACATTGAATCATAACCATTTTTGTTGCATAAGTGACGGTCTGGAACTCGGGAGTTGAGTTTATACACGACCCCCGATTTTCAGGGTGTTACATCACGTTCTCTCTCTCTCCCTTTTTATAAGAAGCAAAGTCGGTGGAGAAGTCCGTGCGTAGCTTTTACGCACGGCATAAGAATGTCTCCTTCTTTCTGTGAGAATTCGGCTGTGAAAATCTCTCGATTGGAAACCCTTATGTTAGATCTAATCCATTCAATCAGCTTAGCGCTAGTCGGTTGTATCTTGGGATGATTCTAGATTGTCTAGATAAAAGGACCGATCATCTTCCATGATCACCGAACAGATGCAATGTTCATGCGTGCATAACTAGACTTATGTTGGTGTTTGGTGGGACCCATTATTGATGCCATAAGAGAAATCTACTCCGTCCATGGCATCCTCCTTGAAAACTTGAATGGAATAGGGTACTCCTGGACATTCTATGATGCAGCCCACGGAACTTGTAAAGCCGTCGTCCTTCTTCCATTTGGATGATCGAAATTTTACCTCCATGGTTTCTTGAAATTCTCCACCTAAGTTGTGGTGAGAGGGTCCTTGGGCTTCTACTGGATGGTCCCGATCGGATCGAGGATGCGTCATGGTGGCCCACAACATTCCTCCACAATCTCTATTACGAAACAGAGCTTACAGACCGCTATGGTGATGATAGGTGGGCCCTAGGACGATGTTGCATGGAAAATCCATGTTGTCCATTGTCTTTAGGATGAAAAACCCTCCAGACAGGCTGAGACCGAGCTGATTTCGGTGTGGCCCACAAGTCTATATACTCCGCCACCCATCTTGCGTTTAACGGCTAGGAACGTGCGATATCTTGCATGGTTTCAAAAAGAAAGGTTGGCGAGGGTTGTGGCCACCCCCCTAAGTGAATGGATGGTCTAGATCATCCATTTGAATGATGAGTGGGCCCCACTACTAAAAACCATCGGTCGGTTGCAAGAACACTAGCTGTTCTTGAATTTCTTTTTTGGATTTGTATCGGTCAGCATTGGGCAGACCGATTTGGATGGTATGGTGCACGGTGGGAGTGTGCACATGGTGCACACTCACGATCTCAAGTAGGGTCCATCGTGATGTATATTATAAAATCTGCTCTGTCCATTCCTTCCCTTATTTAATTTAAAGGGTTGAGACCAAAATCAAAGCATATCCCCAGATTAAGTGGGCCCCAAATTAAGATTTTATGGGCTGATCTATCAGTTTAGCCACTTCCACAGGGATCTGAGAGCTGAAATTCGATGTGTACAGTTCATTTATGGTTCTCAGGCCATATATGAAGTTTTGAGCTAAACGGATGGAGGGAACCCTGTAATCTTGCATTTTGGACGTCATTCAGGCCATTTGAGCTTCAATTTCTCAATTTTCTCGAATCTCTGGCATATAAATCTATCGATCTCAGTCTCCTAGGGTCCGTCCCTTGCCTTAGTGTAACACCCCGTATCTTCTATACTCGGGTGTGGCTATAATATACTCGGGTGTTGCTATAGAGATCTAAATAACTTTATACATGTGTGAGAACACATGGAATTTAGACCACACACCTCCATCCAACGATTCTCAATCTATCCATCTTCACCATTAGATTCAGACTATGATAGCCACAAAATACCTGGAAGGTACTTTGAGTTGACCCTTAACCTCTCAACCTAAGATTACATCAACAATGATAAACTAACCCATAATCTATAATTTCACTACTGGAAGTAAGTGACACCTATCGATACAGTTACAATATAAATCAATCCGTCAACTTTACTCTTAAATCGATTTAAACTATCTTCACCCTAACCTTGAAAATAGAACCAACCACCTCACCATACTACACTATGAACAAACATAAAATCGGTAGCAAGATCCTAGTCATGAGAAAAACCTTATCTTGCTTTAAACATCCAGTGATTACTATCTAACACAATTAAATAAAAAGTAACAGTTTAACTAAACTAACCAATACTCATCAAGGATAAATCTTTGATTACGATCCTTTACAAGAAAGGGAGCGAGTTGAGCTCCAGCCCAAGATGAAATATAAAACCTAAAAGAGGAATAGACAGCTCAGATCACATTCACAAACAATCAGGATTTATCAAAACTTCAACTCTAGGTGTTTAATGATCGTCCAAGATAAATGGACGTTGTTGATCAACTTAGATCACGATGTAGGCCGCACTTTTGGAGCCGTGCGAGTGCACAGTCGACGTGCACATGATGTGCACCGATCCACGGATCCGGTAATATGACCACTGACCCATGCAATTCCAAAGATTTTAAACGAAATCTCTCCCACCCAATGTCATTTCAACGGGACCGTCCATTCGACGGTGCAAACGAGCACTTTCCGAATAAGAGAACCAGATCTGGACCGTCCACATGACAGATAGGGTTCCACCGACCACACACATGAAGAGACTCAGGATTGAAAATCGTTTGTTCCGCCTCTGTCCAAAAACTAGCAAGCAACATACGAAAATGTCACAGATGAAGATGGAATGTCCATGTCTACCTCACTCTGACCAATTCGACCAATGGAAACGGTGTGATGGACGCCACATGTGTGGAGAAAATCCGCGTCAACCCTATGATTTCCGAATTTGGATCCCTACCCGACAAAAGGCGAAAGGAATATTGTCAAATGTAGATATCTCAATCTCCACCCATCCTCAATTTCTAAAAGGCTCGTTCGAACATTATGGGATGTCAAAATTAGGTTTTGATAGATGAACTTCTATTAAACGAGAAGTTGGAGAGAAAATGGAATGGCGGAGGAGTTCTCGCCTGTAGTACGAATGTCTTGACCTACGGCCCACCTTGCACCGTTCGGTGGACCCCACATTACTGTTAGAACTTATCAGGACCGTCCAAACGGCCCTGATCTTCAAATTAGCCACTCAGTTGTAAATTTCTATTTTCTTCAGTCACCTTCCTCAAACTGACTGTGAGACCCACTTTCCGCTAAACCGAATCCATCCACTGATCTGGCCCGTTCATCGTGTGGCCCACCACATTTAATGTCCATCTAGGACAATCAAATGGGCCCATACACGAGATCTAACACATTAGGGGATCCTAGTGCCAAACCATTTTGGTTAACTTTAGCAATATCCGCACTAATCCTTGTGATTAGCTGTGGAGATTTCTAGAAACGGGAACGGCTATAAATAGCCTGAGATTAGGACGAATCCCAAGGAGAAGAGAGAGATAGGAAATAGGAAGATAAAGAGATAGGGATTTTGGGCACCGATTAGGGCGAGTTGCAAGCCTTGTAGTAGCTCGACTCAGCTCATAAAATTTGATTTCTAAGAAAAGGCTGAGGGTGGGTTGAGAGAAAGGTAGTGGTCGTGAGGGATTATGGATCGGCTGTTGGTGTGAGTTGTAGATTTTTGTTGCAACTTCACCTAGTCACACCATATAGTAACTCAGTATATAAACTCATCCATAGCTGAGAGGAAGGGGGTATTGTAGAGAGGCAAAGTAATCTCCAGCAGTCAGCCCGACCTGGGACCATAATTTTCAAGACCTCTTCACTATCATATAGAGCCAACTCACTGCCAGGTATCACAATCAAACTCCATCCATTTGAATAAGTTTTTCATTTTAACTCATGAATGAGTTGACTCAGTAAGCATCCGACTGAGTCAGGTTCATTTCACCCCTTAGGACCAATACCCGGAGCTACCTGTGTTGAGCTCTAAGAGCCTCACCAAGTTCAGTGGCTGATTAGAACCAAGAAAGACCAAAGGCCATTCCCTCATCCAACCAGTCCTTGAATTAGAGACCGGACTGAGTTAACTCAATGCTAATGCGTTGTAATATTACCTTCAGGGACGCCTCCAACCAAGTATACTAAAGAATAGACGCACTCCCTTCAATGGCTGAGAAGAATCGTTACCCAGGTATAAAACTAACACCAACTTTTTAGCTGTAAGATCCTCTCGGTTGTGAATTGACTCGTCCAGTTCCAACTGAGTCAACTCAATAACACCTTGCTGAAACCATAGAATAACTCATCCAGAGCCACTTGCAGCCCCCCTTGAGGAAAAACTATACCTTCAACTGGGTTTTAACCGAGCAAACTATCAAAGGCCATACCCAATTGGTTAAAAGATGAGGAGCCCAGCCGAGTCAACTCGGCCGTGACTCGTTGGAGTCTTGTAGCTTCTTGATAGGGGCTGTTTGTAACTCAAATCCTAAAGGATAATTACCTTCTATCAATTTTGAATCAATTAAGTGAAGAAGATTTTAATCCACCCATAGTTCATGCATGAGCTAGAATAATATGTGATTTTTCCTTGCTTTGATTTAGGAAATCATAAACTCACCTTTTAAGGAGGATCAAACCAAGGGGAACTTTCTTCCAAGGTGAGGGATATCTCACATGGCTTCATCACTTCATGGAATTCTAAAATAATTGTAGAAAGATATTATGATTGTGCAAATAGTAGTTGTGCTCCTTTAACTTTGAATTGACTTGAACAAAAAAGTGGGAATGCCTCAATTTATGTTACCCCAACATATCTTATGAGAATTGCTTTAAGATCACCATGCTATATTTGAAATTACTTAAATACATATATACATGTTCTAGTTGCATTAAATGTAAGAGTTCTTGCTTCCACTACAATAATAAGCTTGCTCTATTTCTCATTATATGGGTTAGAATTGTTATAATTTGATAAAAATGAATATCCCTTTTCTTAAGATGTGTAGTATCCTATTACTATCCTCATGTGGTTGAAATGTCATATATGAGCCTTCCTATAGACCTTGGGAAAGTAAATGTATTTATGTTGTGTTCATACTTGAATATTTGATATCCTATTAAAAGATCGTGAGCCTTGACACGAGCTTTTTTGAGTGTTCAATGTAAGTCACACTCTGTCTAATTTGTTGTAAGTCCCATTACTTTAGTTAAACTCCTAGAGCATGTGCATTTATGCCACTTTAGGTGCTCTTTCTTTACATGAAGCTTTTCTGAGATTAGACTCTCCTCGAGCATATCCCGTGTATTTTTCCAGGAGATATCCTTAGGCGCACTCGTCTGAATGACCTTTTCCAAGTAGTTAACCTACCACGGGCGGTTTGTATGGTCTTTTTCAAGTAGTCTATTATCGCGAGTGACCCTTTATTTTGACAATTGGATGTGCATCCCTAGATTTGTGACTTGAATATACATTTATACATCCATACATTTACATTCAAGTTCGTATTATTCTCATCATGGTTGATTATGTTTGGTTTAAACTATTTTAGAATAATATGGTATGCATGAATCCTTGCTGGAAATTTCTACTGAGTTTTCACTCACCCAATCATGCGGTTGCACCAAATAGACACAAGTATGATGGAGGGAAATGGTGCCTATGACGACACCCCTGATACAGTTGGAGAGGAGTATGGCAAGGAGGACCCGTATGATGATGTAGCTGAGCCATAAGAGCTCCGCTAAGCTCTTAGGATTTACTGCTTTCATTATATGCTTTCAGACATTATTCTAGTTTTGCTTGCTTTGAGATTTGTAATTAAAAATCCCTGTTGTGGGATCTTACTTTACTTCATACTTTGATTCACATATGTTAAACTCCTTTGGTTAGTTTATACTATGGTTACACCTTGTGGCTATGAATGGTGTCGATAATTATATGAATGGTAGTCTTATTTTATGACGTAACCCTTGGGTTCTCGTACTCAAGCGACCATCCTCAGGTTATGAGAATCAGGGTGTTACACTTAGTGACTTCAAAGCTTTAAAATCATGCTTTTAGCACCCTATTTTAGTCCAAGCTCGTAATTACACCTTGCAGCACAAACACAATTAAATCGGACCGTTAAACAGTACCATGTTCGTAAATCTAGGCAATAATTGGGGTCTAATTATAATATTTGACCCTCAACAATGACTCATGTAATGGCATTGCATTTCATGATGATATTGCCCTTGCTTCATCAGGGTCTTGCCTCCACAGGGACATTCGTGGATAGCCATATGTATGGACACCAGAAATGTTACTTGAGCGTATAGGGTGCATAGGATGCCCTTGGGTGAAATTTCTAAAACTTCCATGGTACCAAGGATATGCCCCAACGCTATGACCGAGTGAAAATTATGAGCGCACGAGGGCTTTATATCGTTAAGTCGCGACTCCCACTGTCATGTACTTAGGTAGGGGAGTGGCCTTACCCCCTGGTGTAAGAAGGCATTACTTGAAATAGCGGTGAAGACCGCTTTAGTTGAAGTAGGATTTTTTTAAGTTTTTATAGTTTATTTAAAATCCTATTACACTAATCCTAATAATAAGAACATATTAGGATTACTCAAAAGTAACTCTACTAGCTTCCAAGCACGGTAGAGGATCTAATCACAAACTATTTAAGAAGTGAACAATATGCAAACTAGTTTAAGATGGATATGACTATGTATGTGTGTGAGGTGTGATCTCGAATATTCAGATATAAAAATATTAAAGTAAATCATATAAATAAAAGAATAGAAATCTCAAACATAGTCATTTTTATAGTGGTTCAACTACTTGTCTACTCCACTCTCGGTAACCACACTTAACCCTTGAGTGTAACGGATTTCACTAAGGAGGTTTCACAGTGGTTCACCTCAAACCTAAGGTTTTAAATCAAGTTCACTTTCAACTTTTACAACCTACTCCTAGGCTGACTGTTTATGCTCCCTGAGCAAGGGTCAACACATAGCACCCAGTTTTAGGCACACTGGCCAAGGATCCACACAAGGAACCTCACTGTTTATGCTCTCACGAGCAAGGGTCAACACAACGCACCCACTTTTAGGCACATTGGCCAAGGATCTTTCAAAAGACCCTAACTTTTTATGCTCTCCATAGAGCAAGGGTTAACACAACATACCAACCACGTACACTCCCGCCGAAGGCCTCCTAAAAGACTTGCAAGGGGTGAGAAACACCTTAGACCCAATCCTGCAAAGAAATGATCACAAGGGTCCTTTGGACTCTAGTTATTTACAAATAAGCGGATGACCCATTTTAGCTCGTTGTTGAAGATCTCATCCTTTATTGATGAAGAGTCTTCTACTTCCTTGATCCGTGACATAAATGATGTACCAATATACGGCGTCGGGTTGGGTCGAGGTTATGATGGAATCCTACTCTCAAATATTTTTCTATAAAGGAGATAGAGTGATTCCAATCATCTATGCATTCAAGGCATCCCAGCTTAATGATTTGTCATTAAGGTAGTAGCTAGAGGATCGTTGAATGCAGAAGTTCATTCCCCAATCCACTCTATTGAATATCAATGATAAGGGTGGATTGGAGGATGAACTCCCTTGAGAGAAAGGGCTTTAGGTATATGATCTAAGGTAAAATACTCAAAAGCACTCTCTTCTTTCTTTACCAGCAATAATAGACAAGTCCTCTTTATATAGAAAAAAGGTTCCAATGGATATAAAACGGACACATTTATGATAGAGTTCGGTATCATCGAGCGGGATCGATATCATCGAGCATATATTCTCAATAGCATCGACGGTCCGCTCAATGACACAAACTCAAATGTCATACGCTTTTGAAATCTATTATCAGCTGGTCAATGGAATCGAAACACGCGTCGATGTCATCGAATTTTGAACTCCGAATTCATTGACGTGAGGTTCGATTCCTCGACATTTGAAAATAAGAGAGACTTACTTTGAAATATTTCAGGTTTACAAGAATGATCGAGGGACCTTCGATATCATCAGAATTTAAATGTCGATGATATTGATAGCGGTGTCGACGCATCGATAAATCCAAAGGATTTTTGTTTAAGCTTGCTGGACAGTTCGTCCCTGTTCGATGTCATCAAAATTGTACCGATATTATCGATATTTGAATATCAATTCTATCGAGTGACCCTCGATCATAGATAAACTATCCTAAAATATTTTGCTGAAAATCTTCGCGCCCATAACCGATATCATTGAGAGCCTTACGATGTCATCAAGATTTAAACTTCGATGGTATCAAGGAGGGCTTCGATATATCGATGCACATATGATATTCTTAAGTGAAAACAAGGGCACCAGAGATCTTCCTGTCATTATTATCTAGTCACATTCGATGGAGTCGAGATTCAAATATCAATGATATCGATTGGTATATCGATACATCGATAAATCCGTCCAGAGATATATGCGGTTGCTAGACACTTTTTTCCTCATTCCGAAGGAATCGATTTGTCATCGAGGACATCGACAGTGCAAGTCAATCATACCGAGATGTGTATCGATTAAGTTGACAAAGCAAGAAGACTTAGATATTTTCTGATTATGAAAAAGTTTTCTTAACTTAAAAACCCTATGATGTACAAACTTATTTTAAGGGTTTAAGTACCTAATGTTTTGGGACATGGGATGTGAGGCTTAGATTTACCTGTGGTGAGCTTGCACACATCCGGCTTAGGTAGACACTTTGAATTGATCTTCTTATGAGGCTCTGTAGTCTAGCTGACTGAACACTCACGCTAATTGACAAACCAAGTCACTTTCATTACTAGGCTGAGTCTGACTAGCTCGTAAATGGGTTCGCTGCCATGGAGCCTTATTGGTGATTGGCTATCCACATTCAGGTAGTGAGGTCTCTTACGCTCGTTTGACTGTGCGGGTCTAGAGAGTGGCATTCATCCAACAGTGTACTGGACCAAGGTGATTTCCTTATGATTGAAAATGTGCTTGATATGTGGATTTGGATATGAGCACTAGCATCACTTCATATTGCATTTACATCAGCTATATAAGCCCCTTTATGCATCGCCTTAGTATGGCACCCAACATTCATTGTATTGTACTCATGATAGGCCTCGGTAAGGCTAGCGATATTGTCATTAATCATATTTTCCCTTCCTGTATCTTATATTATTCTTCCCTGCACTATCATCACACACCTTCACCACCCTCTAAGCTTCTATAAGCTTATACATGATTGATGCGTGCAGGAGATCCTATGTCAGAATCGTAGCGATAAAGCTTGGATTAGAGTTGAGCCGAGGACCCCCAGTGTTGTAGATCTTCTTTCTCCTTCTCTTGCTATCAAATGTATTTATTTTCAGCTATGTACCTGTAAAAGTGTAAATTGTAGTGAATTTTGTGATGTGTCCCTTTTGTTATTTTTGAGATTTACTTGTTGTGATCATGGGTTGTAAGTGCTATGATTTCATATCCCTTTGGTTGTCAAATTTTGTGGTGTCAAAACCTATATCTATGTCTTGTATATCTTGTATTTTATGTTTGAAGACTATTCTTTGCAATCAAGACATCGCATTTCAAGACAAGATCTTAAATGAAGAAGTTTTCAAGTCATGGATGAAGAATTCAAGTATTGAAGTCTTCAAGTTTGCACGTTCGAGATTCAATCAAGTTCATGTATATTAGAAGACTTTGTTCAAGTCAAGATTAAGCTCAAGAAGGCCTACTACAAGATTTGTATATTCTCAAGCTTCTCTTAAGGGTCATCTGAGTGTACAGACTTTTAATGTCCATCTCACTTTTAAGATTTATTTGACCTTAAATTGACCTTAGGATGGGCTTTAGTGTAGGTCATTCTGGATACATAATACATATATTTCTATATGCTTGTCTGGAGTGTTCTAAGACCAGTCCTAGCTCTGCTACGACCAGTCCTAGCTTTGCAAGTGTGGAGAATGTTGTAATAACTTAGGATTTATTTCTGCAAGTTATTTTGATTTTCTTACTTTTTATTCCTCATTGGTTTGTGATACAAAGGACGTTCTAGAAATAAGGTTGTCCTACCTTAAACCTTTATTTTTTGGTGTAAGGTTGTCCTTAGAACTGATAAAGTATCATTCTCTTTATTTTAGGCTATTGAGATTACTTTAAATTGAGCATTG
Organism: Magnolia kwangsiensis; assembly: GCA_037074715.1. Lineage (NCBI taxonomy): Eukaryota > Viridiplantae > Streptophyta > Magnoliopsida > Magnoliales > Magnoliaceae > Magnolia > Magnolia kwangsiensis. The sequence continues at coordinate 79,678,028 of CM073589.1, read as the reverse complement.
TGCTTTATTTCTTTTATTATTCCACTGTTATTAGTTTTATTTAGCATTGCCCTATTCACCCCCCCTGTAGGGCATATAGCTAGGCCCTTTCAAGTGGTATCAGAGCCTAATAGCTCGTGCTTATTGTTCTTTTATTGGATTTATTTCTTGAGCTAACGATCTAAGCTATATTAAGATGTCAAATTTTGATAGCCTATCAGTCACTAGGCCACCATCTTTTAATGGCACAAACTATGCCTATTGGAAAGCCAGGATGAGGATCTTCCTCAAATCCTTGGATGAAAGTGTGTGGCTGGCCACAGTGAATGAATGGAACCCTCCTATCACTGAAGTAACTAATGGCGATGGTTCAAAATCAATGAAAGTAACGGCTTACTCTCTTTGGACCACACTTCAGAAAAGTGAGAGTAGTGCAAATGCAAAAGCACTAAATGCAATTACTTGTGCATTATCACCAGATGAATTCAAAAGAATCATCTCTTGTGAAAATGCAAAATAAGCATGGGATGTATTAGAAATGACACACGAGGGTACATCAATTGTCAAGAAATCTAAAGTCCAACTCCTCACAACTAAATTTGAAGAAATTCATATGGAGGAGAATGAGATGTTTATAGACTTCTACACTAGATTGAATGACATTGTGAACTCTATGTGAGGTCTTGGTGATAGAATCTCCGAAAGTAAAGTGTGCGTAAAAATACTACGCTCACTTCCTGAACGGTTCAATTCTAAAGTAACCACGATTCAGGAACTTCGTGATACGGATACTATGAGGGTTGAGGAATTAGTTGGTTCACTTCAAACCTATGAGTTGTCCTTTAAAGCTCCTAAAGGAAAATCAATTGCTCTCAAATCATCTAAAAATGTTTCACAAGAGAGTACTTCGGATTCAGAAAATACCGAAGATGATATGGCACTTTTAGCAAAAAAGTTTTACAAAATTTTCAAAAACAAGAAAAAAGATGATTTTCAAAAGTCAAATGATAAGAGACAATCTAAACCTAGAGCTCAAAAATCATTGAAAGATAGTCAATGTTACAACTGTGAAGAGTATGGGCACTTAGCTAACAAATGTCCTAAAAAGGACAAATCAAAAAAGAAAAGCATGATGGCTACTTGGGATGAATCGTCTGATTCTGAATCCTCTTCTAAATCAGAAGATTCTAAAACCGAGTCGGGCGATGATGTTAAAGCCCTTATGACTCTAGCCAAAATCACCTATTCGAATCATGATGATATATCTAGTGAAGAAAATCTGAATAGTGATTGCGATAATGAAGATGATCTTCAAGATGCTTATAATGCCTTTTATAAAGAGAGTTGTAAAATTGTCGTTAAGCTTAAATTACAAAAAGAAAAATTTTCTAAGCTTAAGAAAGATTATGAGTCTCTTGTTTTAGAAAAGTCTCATATTTCCGATTCTTTTGAAAAGACCAAATGTGATTTAGATTTCAAAACCTCCTAACTTGAATATTTGAAATCCGAAAAAGAAAAACTCAAAAATGAGGTAGCTTCTCTTCTGAGTTTGAAAGACATATGGAGATATGCCCAAGGTGATCCAAATTGGAAAAATTATTGTCCGGATCAAGAAAATGTGGTGATCGATCCGGGTTGGGCTATGATAAGAATACATCTCCTAAACAAAAGAACATTGCTCCTAAATTTGTAAAAGGAGAGTCTTCAACTTTAAAAGAAAAGAATACCTATCAAGGATTTTTTAAAAATTTAAAGACTTTTCAAAAACCTAAAGGTGGCCATGTCAACTTTAATTTTTAAAACTGAAATCCTTTAGCTGTAAAAATAATTGATCTACTCAAGGAGCTATTAAAGTCTAACTCTTTAGGTCACTCCTATAACAACAGACAAAAAAAGACCATCTATACTCCTAAATCCAAAACAGTTCTGAAATGGGTTCCTAAAGTTGCCAGCTTGGTTTCCCACACTGCTTTCAAAGCTACAAGTCATTCAAAGTGGTACCTAGATAGTGGTTGCTCCAAGCATATGACAGGTGACAACGCTTTATTCACCGATCTAAAAGATATGAATGACGGGTCAGTCATATTTGGTGATGGAAGCAATTGCAAGATTATTGGCCAAGGTACGGTTCAGCTTTATAACCTTCCCTTATTTAAGAATGTTTTATATGTTAAGGGTTTAAAACACAACCTATTAAGCATTTCTCAAATATGCGATAATAACCATAATGTGAAGTTTTCTAATCAAGGTTGTGAGATACTTGATAAAAGGGGTTCTGTTATATTAATTGGTTGCAGAACTTCTGAAAACTGCTACATCGTTAGTGATGCTAGCTCATCTACTCAATCATGTTACATGGTCCATACTGATGAGACTGAATTATGGCATAAACGCCTTGGACATGTACACTATCAGAACTTATTTAGATTGAGCAAAAGAGAACTAATTAGAGGTCTACCCAAATTACAAAGAGTAGACAAAATATGTGGTGAATGCCAGTTGGGCAAACAGATTAGGAGCTCTCACAAGAAAGTAAACTCCAATACCACATCTAGACCACTCGAGCTTCTCCACATGGATCTTATTGGACCAACCAGATCGGAGAGTCGAGGAGGCAAAAAATACATCTTGGTTATCTTAGATGACTATACCAGATTCACTTGGGTATCATTCTTAAAAGACAAAACTGAAACCCTGGATGAAGTGAAAAAGGTCATCAAACGAATCCAAAATGAGAAAGGTTCTCATGTTAGTAAGATCCGTAGTGATCATGGATCCGAATTCGAAAACAGTAGTTTTGAGAAATTCTATAGCGAATAGGGAATATCACATGAATTCACTGCGCCCAACACATCACAACAAAATAGTATAATTGAAAGGAAAAATAGAGTGCTACAGGATATGGCTAATGTTATGTTGAATGGCATGAAGCTCTCTAGAAATCTTTGGGCTAAAGCAGTTAATACCGCATGTTATAATATTAATCGGGTTTATACCAGTAAATCTGATAATAAGACTGCTTATGAATTATGCTTTGAAAAGAAACCTACTGTCAAATACTTTCAGATTTTCAGCAGAAGTGTTATATTTTACGTGATCATGAAAATTTGGAAAAGTTTGATACGAAGAGTGATGAAGGCATTTTTCTTGATTATTCTTTAAACAGTCGAGTTTATAGGGTTCTAAATAAGAGAACTGGTGTGATTCAAGAGTCAATCAATGTGGTCATTGATGATCATTTGAATACACCAGCTCCGAATTCAGATGATGATGAAACTCTTATTATTGACAATCAAGATATCTCATCAAGTCAAAAAGAATCTGAACCAAGGACTGTTAAAGATCATCTAACCAATTAAATACTTAGAAACCCTCTCACTGGAGTTCGTACTCGCAAACAACTTGAGAACATATGTAATTATGTTTGTTTTACATCCCAAATAGAACCGGTCAACGTAAAAGAAGCACTTTCTGACGAAAATTGGATTGTTTCTATGCAGGATGAACTTAATCAATTTGTTCGTAATGATGTCTGGTATCTTGTTCCTAAACCTAAAGATAAACATATTATTGGAACAAAATGGATCTTTAAAAATAAGTCTGATGAGCTTGGAAATATTATACGAAACAAGGCTAGACTGGTCGTACAAGGGTACACTCAAATTGAAGGCATCGATTACGATGAAACCTTTACTCCAGTCGCTCGCCTTGAATCAATCAGACTTTTTATTTCCATCGCATGCTTTAGAAAATTTAAAATTTATCAGATGGATGTAAAGAGTGCTTTCTTGAATGGCGATTTACATGAAGAAGTCTATGTTGAACAACCTTCAGGGTTTGAAGACCCTAAGTTATCTGATCATGTATTTCATCTCAAAAAGGCTCTCTATGGTCTAAAACAAGCGCCCAGGGTATGGTATGAAAAGTTGACTAAATTCTTACTTAGTAATAGCTTTCAAGTAGGAAGTGTCAATAAGACACTCTTTGTTAAGAAGAATAACAATGATATTTTGATGGTTCAAATATATGTTGATGATATTATTTATGGATCAACTTGCTCTAACATGTCTATTGAGTTTGCAGAGTACTCGTGAACCGCACTCGACTGGTCGTAGTACTCGTGAACATGATATATTTGGAGAAAATCCCCTTCTTCTTCATTTTCACTCTGACCTACGACGAGTCGTGGCTCGACCAGTCATAGGATTTTTTATTTTTCTTAAAGGTGAGTCCTATTTCATCATTTTTCTTGAAGATTCATGCTCTCTATGCTTTGATTTGTTCATAGTATAGCTAGATTTCATCTCTTGTTGGGTTTTTCAAGGGTTTCCTTTCAATTTGCTGATCTAGAGAAAAGTCATCCTTCTTTTTGTGTATTTCTCTTGCTCTTTGTATATCTTTTTGAATATGGATGCTAGAGGAAAAAAGAAAACATCCTGTGGTCCATCTTCATCTAGATCTATACTGATAACTAAACAGCACCTTCGGTCACCCGAAGATGATTCTCAAGATGTAAGAGATTTACATGTCCGTAAAATTATCGTTGAGCATACCGCTGACCTCAATCACATTGCTCCATATGGTATTATCCCTCTCCTTGAATCTATTGGCTGGACTAACATTTTACTTTGGAGTGGACCTGCATACCAGTCCATTACCCAATCAATGGTAGCATGCATCTCAGAATTTTCTCTTGATAATTTAACATTTTCAATTGATACTAGAGAAGAAAAATTTAAAAGAGACCGTCATTTGATATCAGGTATTATGGATATACCAGTTAATGATGAAGGTATACCGATTCATACTTTATATGACAAACCATCTGAATCGAAAAAATGCATGTTAACACGAGATTTATGCAAAATTGATGTGCAATGGACACACAAAGCGAATGCGCTCCCTTCAAAGTATCTATTACCTAGATACAGAGTGTTACATCGTTTCTTCATTTCCAATGTGTATCCTCGGTCCGGTAATAAAATCGAGTTGACTTCTTACATGGTTCGAGTGTTGCATTCTATTGCTTCTGGTACCAAGGTCTGTCTTCCTTCTTTGATTTTTTATTTTCATTATTCAGTTTCGTCTCCATCCGGGTCATAGTGATATTCCGTTCAGTTATCTTATGACTGTTTTAGCCACTCACATGCTTGTCGATAAACCTGTTAATGAGGCACCAATTTATCATCTTATCTTCAACAATTCCAATCTTAATAAGATGAAGTTGGATTTGCTTCCTGGCCAAGTAGATGAAGGTGGTGTTGGTGGTGATGGAGGTGTTGGTGGTGAATCTGAAAATGAAGGGGAAGCTGGTGATCTTCCAAAACAAGATGTTAATATGGATGAGATTTTTGATGAGATAGAATATGATTCACTAAATGATCCAGATTATGATCCATCTGGTTATGATGCACGCCTTCGTGCATTGGAGGAGAAAGTTGATAATATGAATATAGCCCACGATATGCGATTTAATCACATGCGAAAATATCTTCGTCGCTTACACCAGACTGATCTGACTATCCCTTCTCCCTCCTCTAGGTCAGATTAGGTGAATTATCTTCTGGATAGTATATCATTTCCTTTTATTTTGGATATGTATTATGGATTATGGTTTGATAACATTGTCTTTTGGATGTTGTATTATGGATTGATTATGGCTTGATGCTTCAGGATTATATTATGTCCTTTCATATCTCTTTCTCATTATCTGCTTATTCCTCTCTATGTTCTCCTTCCTATTGTGCCTTTCCCTTGTCATTTTGTGACAAAAAGGGGGAGTAGTAAGAGTTAAAGCTAAAAGGGGGAGTAGTAAGTAGTATGGAAAGGGAGAGTAATTTGTTTGAATTGATTAATTAAGAAGGATATGTGGATGAGAATATGTTGTATTGATTTTGTTAATTGTTTACATGAGCAGTACTTGTATTACTCGGGGGGAGTCGAGTAATTTATGATTTTATGGCTCATGATTCCTTATTATCTTTTATGCTATGTGTTTTGTCACAAATTTGACAAAGGGAGAGATTATAAGTGCTATGATTTCATATCCCTTTGGTTGTCAAATTTTATGGTGTCAAAACCTATATCTATGTCTTGTATATCTTATATTTTATGTTTGATGACTATTCTTTGCAATCAAGACATCGCATTTCAAGACAAGATCTTAAATGAAGAAGTTTTCAAGTCATGGATGAAGAATTCAAGTATTGAAGTCTTCAAGTTTGCACGTTCAAGATTCAATCAAGTTCATGTATATTAGAAGACTTTGTTCAAGTCAAGATCAAGCTCAAGAAGACTTTGTTCAAGTCAAGATCAAGCTCAAGAAGGCCTACTACAAGATTTGTATATTCTCAAGCTTCTCTTAAGGTTCATCTGAGTGTACAAACTTTCAATGTCCATCTCACTTTTGAGGTTTGTTTGACCTTAGATTGACCTTAGGATGGGCTTTAGTGTAGGTCATTCTAGATACATAATTCATATATTTCTATATGCTTGTTCGGAGTGTTCTAAGACCAGTCCTAGGGACTTCAAGACCAGTCCTAGCTCTACTACGACCAGTCTTAAGTTTTTCAAGACCAGTCCTAGGTTGTTGAAGATTTTTGAATCTTTCTATCTGTCCTACGACCAGTCCTGGACATCCTACGATCAGTCCTGTGAGTTCTACGACTCATCCTTCGACCAATCGTAACCCTATGACTCAAACTCTAGCAACCAATTTTGGGGTCCTACGACCGGTCGTAGGTGTCCCACGATCAGTCGTAGACCACTCAGGATCGGTCGTGGAACCGTAAAATCTTATCCCGTGAAAATCTTTAAAAATATTTGAAGCTACAACCAGTCCTAGGATCCTAAGATCAGTCGTAGACTGGATTTTTTAGGCTATAAATAATGCACGAACTTCAGAGGTTTAGCAATTTAATTCAACTCTTTTCAAGCAATCTTTAGGCTATTCTCTGAGATAAGTTTGTGTTTATTTTAAGCTACTTTGTGCTTATTTAATATTCCTTTTGCTAGCTTATTTTTATTTGATTTCGATCTACATTCCAATCTTATTAGAAAAGGGGAATTTCTGATATTCCTTCTTCTTGGATTCAAAATCAAATAGAACTAGCCCTTTTGATTTAAAATCAATTAGACATAGAACCATTCTTAAAGTGAGTATTGGACTTTGAACGTTGAATCGAACTTCTACTCCGATTGGTTCTACCGGGCTTCTTCAAAAGGTGATTCAGGTATTTTATATTTTTATAATTTACTTTCTCTGGTTTTTGTTTGAGATTTTCTAGAAAAATCTCATTGTATTGGTTATCTGAGGAGAGCCGAAAAACTCAGATTGTGAGGTTTTTGGATTGTGTAAACCCGAGATCAAAGACACAATTGTGAAGGTTTTAGGTGAACCTGTGAAACCTATTTTGATAGTGCATGCTAATATCCCCTGTGTGAGGATGTTAGGAGTGGAGTAGCATTCTTTGTGGCTGTTGGATAACAGTTGGTGTACACACAGGCGAACCACTATATATCATTGTGTTGTGGATGTGCATTATTCTTTCATTCTTTTATTCATTCAGTTCTGTGGTTCGTATTCGTGGATGAATGTTGTAATCTTTTTATTCCAAGCAAGTGTGGAGAATGTTGTAATAACTTAGGATTTATTTCTGTAAGTTATTTTGATTTCCTTACTTTTTATTCCTCATTGGTTTGTGATACAAAGGACGTTCTAGAAATAAGGTTATCCTACCTTAAACCTTTGGTTTTTGGTGTAAGGTTGTCCTCAGAACTGATAAAGTATCATTCTCTTTATTTTAGGCTATTGAGATTACTTTAAATTCAGCATTGTGCTTTATTTTTTTTATTATTCCGCTGTTATTAGTTTTATTTGGCATTGCCCTATTCACCCCCCCTCTAGGGCATGTAGCTAGGCCCTTTCATGGGTATTCTCATATTGGAGATGGTTATACGGTAATGGAAATCCTCTTTATGAGATCCCAGGATCGGAACCTTCCTCAGGAGCCGAGAATGGGGTACTACGAAGGCTGTTGCGGCCAGAACCAACTATGGGGTTCCTTGTGAGTCTGGTTACCGAGTCTAGGGCCTGACAGGAGTTGATATCAAAGCTTAGCAAGTAATTCTGGAATAACTCGGGATAACATTGCATGTCTGCTGAGAACATAGGACAAGTAGTGTCCCGAGATCCTTCTTTCGCTCCGTATTGAGCCTGTAATTAACTTGATTCCTTGCATCATCGTTATTTTGTAGACGATGTCGCTTAGACATGGCACCCGTGGTCGTGGTGCCCATGGTATAGGCACTGATGGTACTTATTCTACTCGAGCGCATCTCGCTCCCGTCGTTGAGGATCCGATTCCCGAGGCCTCGATTCAGCCTCCTGTTGAGCCTGTAATGCCTATTCCTCCGGTTGCTCTAGTACCCCCACTGATTCCCCCTTCTCAACCTGTTATCCCGGTTGCAGAGGCTCCTGCTCCATTAGCCGCACCCATACCTCCGCCCGAGGCGAGTGTCAGTCCTGCTTTTCCGACAGTGCCTGTAAGTATCGAGCATTTTCAGCAGCTGATGCAGCTTGTCACTACCGTGTTGTAAACTTGTCAGCCTGCAGCCACTCCAGTTTCAGATAAGAGTTATTTACTGCGGACTAGCACTATTTTCAGAGAGTTTAGACAGCATGACCCTCCGAGATTCAGGGGTGAGCCCAACACATCTACCGCTAAGGCATGGCACACTGAGATCGCGAGGATTTTCGACACTGTGCAGTGTCCAGCCGATCAAAGAGTTTCCCTTGTGAATTTTCTTCTTCAGGGCAAGGCCCGTCACTAGTGGTCGTCCGTATTTAGGATGGCCGAGCTAGATTTTGTTTGGACCTGGGATGAATTTATGGTTCGTTTCGACCAGAAATTCTTCCCCAAGCATGTTCAGATTCAAAGGGCGATTGAGTTTGAGACCCTAGTTCAAGGTGATTTGTCGGTGTCACAATATGAGATGCAATTCTTGGCCTTGTCTAGTTTTTCTCCTCATCTCACCAATGATGAGAAGATGAGGGCATGTCGTTTTGTGACTAGCTTGCGTCATGCACTTCGTTGCCGTGTGGGGGGACATTGTTTGGAGACGTTCGACCAGGTTGTTCATTGAGCGTTGGTTTATGAGGAGGACTGGGCTATGACCCAAAGATCAAGAGAGAAAAGTTTTGGTGAAGATCGGAAGAGGAGAGCACCAGCCGGCAGTTCTAGGCAACACTGTCAGCAAAGATGAAGGGGCGGATCAGAGTTTAGACAACCTGTGGCTCAGTCAGTAGCTTCATCGTCATAATCAGCACAGCCAACCACTTCATCTTTAAGTCCCTTTTCTAGTGTCTGCTTTGGTTATGGACAGGCCGGGCATCGAAGGCGAGATTGCCTTCTCCCTATACAGCAGCAGAGGCCACCGTAGCTGCCTCTTCCTCGTCCTCCTCCTCAACAGCAGCAGTGAACACAGCTTTCAGCCACCTATCTTGGGGCTCCTCCTCAGCAGCAAAGGTAGTCAGGTAGACCTTTCTAGCAGAGATAACAGTAGCAATAGAGGGGATATCCATATGTTCAATCCTTGGGTCAAGTGTGTATTACAGCTCAGTAGACGCAGACTCAGGATCCGCAATCTTCCAGTTTGCTCCCCTTACCAGCTTAGGGCTAATTTTATTCCACATAGCAAGCGTCAGGCTAGGACCCGCAGTCATTGACTAGCAGAGTTATTGAGGGTATTCTTCTCGTTTCTGATCGCATTGCCCATGTTTTGTCTGATTTTGGTGCCTCCTATTCTTTCATGGCCAAGAAGTTTTACCGATCGACCGGTATTCCATTGGAGTTCGTGTCTGAGGCAATGGCAATTTTAACTCCCATGGGGAAGTCCGTTGTGTTAACCCATCGCTGCCTTTCTAGCCCGGTGTTAGTGGGTGATATGTTCCTTCCTGCCGATCTGTTCGTGATGCCGATGACAGGCTTTGATGTTATTCTGGGTATGGACTGGCTTGCAGAGTATTATGTCATCTTGGACTGTGCCACAAGGACAATTACATTTTACATTTCGGGCTTGTCAGTTTTTCAGTTAGTCACAGAGCCCAAAGGAGAGTCGTTATCTAGTTTCTTGGCTTCTTTAGTTAAGGATTCTGTGGTAGGGTGTATTGAGTAGCTACCAGTTGTTTGTAAGTACTCGAATGTGTTTCAGGAGATCTCAGGTTTTTCACCGCGTCAACAGGTGGAGTTTCAGATTGATTTGATGCTCGGTATCGCGCCTATCTCGAAGGCCCCCTACCAAATGCCACCATTGGAGTTGAGAGAACTGCAGGAGCAGTTGGATGAGCTCTGGGAGTTAGGTTTCATTAACCCCAGTAGTTCACCTTGGGGAGCCCTGGTATTGTTCTTGAAGAAGAAGGATGGCACGTTACAGCTCTGTGTGGACTATCGTGAGCTTAATAGAGTCACCATTAAGAACCGATACCCACTTCCCCATATTGATGATCCGTTCGACCATTTGTAAGGTGCACAATATGTTTTCAAGATAGACTTGCGCTCCAGTTACCATCAAATTTGGGTCTGAGAGGAAGACATTCCGAAGATAGCTTTCCGGAGACGCTATGGTCACTTCGAGTTTTTAGTCATGTCGTTTGGGCTGACCAATGCACCCGCCGTATTCATGCAGCTGATGTACGAGGTCTTCTGGCCATTCCTTGATCAGTTCATGGTGGTATTCATTGATGACATTCTTATATATTCGAGGACCCGAGAGGACCATGTTGAGCACTTGTATATTGTACTCAAGGTAAGCCCATAGGGTTCTTATAGGTGGCTAAAGGCCCACCTTGGACCCTTGATTAAGACCGCTTCTTCCTTGGGCCCTTATGACCTTCTTAGCTTGTGGGCTACCCCAAAGTATTGTGTCCCCACTAGAAAACTTCTCCTTAGAGTACATGTCTATATATCTGGACCTTGTCCCTCCTGGGGAAGGAGGAATATGTCTCACATCATCGTCGCCAAGTAGCACACTTATACCATTATGACCCATATGCATCATCTACGTGAATGGATTGCATTGTGTGTGGTCATTGGGATGATATGATATAGGGATGGAGTTTCTTCCCTCGTGAACATCGAGTACTTGAAGCTAATGCATGATCTGTATGCGTGACTCATGCAATGGCATCACATTTCATGATGATACCACCCTTGCTTCATCAGGGCCTTGCCTCCATAGGGACATTCATGGATGGACATATGTATGGACACCAGAAATGTTACTTGAGCATATAAGGTGCATAGGATGCCTATGGGTAAAATTTTTAAAACTTCCTTGGTACCAGGATTTGTCCCAACGCCATGACCGAGTGGAAATTATGAGCGCATGAGGACCTTATACTATTAGACTGCGACTCCCACTGTCGTGTAGTCGGTTGGGTAGGGGTGTGGCCTTACCCGCCTAGTGTAAGAAGGCATTACTAGGCCAAGTCTAACTGGCTTATAAATGGGTCTGCTGCCGTCGAGCCTTGTTGGTGATTGGATATCCACAGGCGGGTAGTGAGGTCTCTTACGCTTGTTTAACTGTGCGAGTCTGGAGAGCGGCATTCATCCAGTAATGTACTGGACCCCGGTGATTTCTTTATGATTGGAAATGTACTTGATATGTGGATTTGGATATGAACACTGGCATCACTTCTCATTGCATTTGTATCGGCTGTATAAGCCCCTTTATGCATCGCCTTAATATGGCACCCACTACTCATTATATTCATGATAAGTCTCGATAAGGCTAGCGGTATTGTCATTAATCATATTTCCCCTTCATGTATCTCTTATTATTCTTCTGTGCACTATCGTCACACACCTTCACCACCCTCTAAGCTTCTATAAGCTTATGTACGATTGATGCGTGCAGGAGATCTTAGGTCAGCATCGTAGTGGCAAAACTTGGATTAGAGTTGAGCTGAGGACCCCCAGTGTTGCAGATCTTCTTCCTCCTTTTGCTATCAGATGTATTTCTTTTTAGTTATGTACCTGTAAAAGTTCAAATTATAGTGATTTTGTGATGTGTCCCTTTTGTTATTTTTGATATTTACTTGTTGTGATCTTGGGTATGCTCGTATTGGAGATGGTTATATAGTTATGGAAATCCTCCTTATGGGATCCCAGGATCGGAATTTGTCTCAGGAACCAAGAATGGGGTACTACGAAGGCTGTTGCAGTCAGAACCGGCTATCGGGTTCCTTGTGAGTTCGGTTACGCAGTATGGGGCATGACAAGCACCATGTTGTGTATGTTATATCTCAACCGTCCATCTCTAGTGGGCTAGTACCCCCCATGATGTACGCCTCGTCCATGTTTTCCGTCCATGGAGGATGTGACCCACCTGTCATGCGTGCACCGTCGAGCACGTGGGACGGTGTTAGATGCACCTTTATGTATTTGTATCCAAACCGTCCAGCAATGGGTCCCACTGCATGACGTCAGCTAATTCTATGGGTCCTACATGATGTATGTATTTCATACCATGTTGTCCATCCGTTTCATCCTCACCGTCCATTGCTTAGACGATGGGACCCACCCCACACGTGGGGCCTACCTTGATGATATGTATATCCACACCATCCAATCCTTAGACGGTGGGGAAAGCGGATTCGCTGGAGTACCTCACACCAGCTATATAGCTGATGTATTGACGTCAATAAGTTCTGCGGGTCCCACCTAAATTTGGATCCATCTCATTCTCTTTATTTGAGATGCATGGGACCCACCGCTGATGTATAAGTCTTATCCACACCATCCAGATGTCTGGATGGTGGACCCACCGTTGATGTATGTATTTTATGTTCGCACCATCCATTTGCCGGGCCCACCTTGATGTATGTGTTACATCCAAACCATCCATCCGGATGATGAGCTTGTCTTAAGGCTTGAGACTAAAAATAAGACAGATCTATCAAGTGGACCACACTGCAAAAACCATGGGATTGAACATCTACAATTGAAACCCTTTTGGGTCACGGGAGTTTTGGATCAATATGAAATTTATTTCCTCTTAATTCAGGTCTTTGTGACCGTATGAATAGATTGGATGGAAAATAAACGTGATGGTGGGCCCCGTGAAGCTTTAATAGTGTAAATCATTATCTCCACTGTTATTTGTGTTATGGTCCTGGTGATTTTCGATATGATTCATATTTTTAGGTAATGCTCTAAATGATCTCTAAAAATAGATGTATGGTGGAGATATAATAAAATGAAAATATAGTGTGTGTGTGTGTGTGTGTGTGTGTGTGTGTATTAGGCCCGTATGAGAGGCCCATTGTGATATGTTTGAGGCCCATGGGTTGTGGCCCGTTGTGATGTATTCGGGGCCCATGGGACGTGGCCCATTTGATGTATATGAGGCCCATATATTGCGGCCCATTTGATGTATATGAGGCCCATGTATTGCGGCCCATTTGATGTATGTGAGGCTCATATGATGAGGCCCAATGTGAGGTATATGAGGCCCATGAGTGAGGCCCAATGTGATGCATATGTGGCCCATGAGTGAGGCCTATTGTAATGTATATTAGGAGTGAGGCCCATGGTGATGTATATTAGGCCCTTGAGTGAGGCCATGGGCTCACTATACGTGTGGCTCTATGTGGGCCACTCCTTAAGAGCAATGTTGGTTAAATGTCCATATTAATAGGCAATGATGGTTAAATGTACACATTGCGACCTTCCCTTAGGCCTTGTTAGGCCCATTCTTATCGTTCTCTTAGTGGGTTAACCCTAATCATTGGGCCCCATTGATGTTGCATGGTCCATCTTCACCGTAGACCGATGGCTCCGTGCTATCGGATTTGATATATCCACGGCCGAGGGCCAATCTTTATATTATGGTTTAGATCGGTTGCTCATCTATGGACCCCGCCTTGTATATAGGCCAATTTTCGATGACGATTATCGATACCAATTATGTCACGCCCTAAATTCAAAAATCGGGCTCACAAAATTCTCAATCGTCGAATCCAGTGCAGACAGCCTCCGTAGCATCCCATTCCCGACTCCTAGCATCCATATGTCAAACTCCGATCCTGGGATACTACAAGGAGGATTTTTTATTTTTTTCCTTTTCAATATACATTTAACTCATAATAAGCATGACCACAAGTATACCCAAGTCATAAAGGCAACATCATCATCACATAGCCACTAATATAATCATTTGAGTACAATGCTAAAAGGGTAGTACATAAATCAAAAATCAAACTCCAGAAGACTGTTGCATGCTCTAAGCTCAACACTGTTGCAACTTAACATCACCTGCACATATCTATCATGCATGGTGTATGTGTGTGCACAAAGTAAGTGTCAAGTATTCAATACAATGCCATCATCATACAATACCGAAATTACTGGTAATCCATAAATCGTACATTATCGGAATAAGCAGAAATACTGACAAGATCATGAATTATCAGAGTAAGCAAAAATACTAACAAGATCATAAATCATACGATGACAAAGTAAGTGAAAGTATGGACAAGTCCATAAGTCAATCAATATCAGAATACCCAATATAGAACAGCTATGCACTAAGGAGTCATAAAGAGCCAAATATCAGATGTTGAGTATGTAATGTAATATACAAATCCTGCTAAGTCTGTTTAGGCCATATAAGTGTAGAAACATAGCAACCCAAAATGTCATATGCCTGTAGATGTAATACAATATGTGATGCGAATGAAATGACCATACTAGAGTGTGAAGTCGGGATGATAGTACGTAGTATCGCAGGCTACGGGGTCCACCATAAAAGACTTCTATCCAAACCACTCACATACCTATATTTGGATAGTCAGACTTAACGTGGTAAACTCCTGATCTCAGGTTAGTCACGCGCCCAACCAAATTCCTTGCTGTAACGAAGGTACACAACAATTAGTTGTGCACCATCAGCTCGAGTGGATAGTAAATGAATGAATAAATGAGCATGCAACTCCTACTCAATAAGTCCACATATCAGTACGGTTCCTCTCTGAGAAATTACCAGGGTCTATTACACTCCAAACCAGATTGCTGCCCCATCGCGCGCAACAAGGCTAGTGGAAGAGACCTCACTATCCGCCTGCCAATATTAAGCCCGGCTCATCGATAGTGGACCCATTCCTCGAGCTGGTCAAAATTATCCTAGCTTTACCCCCTCCTCTCAAGCAGGTAAGGCCGCACCCCCTTCCAACCGACCACGACATGGTGGGAGACGCGGCCTAACGGTATAGGGCCCACAAGCGCTCATACATCCACTTGGTCTAGACGTTGGAGAAACCTCTAGAACTAAGAGAGTTTAGGGACTTTCACCCAGGGATATCTATAGCACCCCATGTAGAACAAATTTCTGCTATCCCATCTGGCCATCCACAAAATGCCTGTGGAGGCTACGACCTTGATGTCGTTAGGGCGTACGGTGGTCATGTCACACAAATGCAAGATGCATGAGTCACACAGTCCAATCATGCCTCAATCCTGCGCATGTCATACTCTCATGTGGGGCAACTACTCCTATCAGGGAGTCCCATGAACAACCTGCCCTATGGCATATGCAATGGTCAATCACATCTCATAACAAACATGCAGATGATGCGTATGGGCATGTATTATGATGCTATGTTGTCACAAACTCATAATCGGTATCAATAATTAGCCTCGACAATGTGGACATTTAACTAACATTGCCCCTAAGGAATGGCCATATAGAGCCAAACATATAATGGGCCCATGACCTCGCACAAAGGCCTAATATACGACACAATAGGCCTTACTCAAGGGCCACATATACACAACAGGCGGACCCTGCTCATGGGCCTAATACATATCACAATGGGCCTCGTCCATAGGCCATGAATACATCATAATGGGCCTTGCCCATGGGCCTTAAATACATGACATGTGGGCCCTACACACAGGTCTTAAATATATCAAATGGGCCATGCATCATGGACCTAATATGTGTCACAATGGGCCTCAATTGCGTGTCACATGTAATCATATAGGTCTCGACATCAGCCTTGGCAATTGAAATTATCAATCGGCCATGACAATTGAAATCAATCAATAATCAAAATCGACAAATCGGTCACGTCAATCAAAATCAGCAATCGGCCATGTCAATCAGAATCGATCAATAATCAAAATTGATAAATAGGTCACGTCAATCAGAATCGATCAATAATCAGAAACGGTAAATCAGTCACATCAATCAGAATCGGCAATCGGTCACGTCAATCAGAATCAATCGATAATCAGAATCGACGATCGGTCACGTCAATCAGGATGGGCAATCGGTCATGATAATCACAATCGATCGATAATTCGAATCGACAAATCGGTCACATCAATCGGAATCGACAATCGGTCACGTCAATCGGTATCAATCGATAATCAGAGCCAGTAAGTCGGTCACATCAATCAGAATCGGTCGAACGAGGCCTAAGGGAAGGTCATAATGTGGACATTTAACCAACATTACTCATCAATGTGGTCATTTAACCAACATTGTTCCCAAGGAATGGCCTGCATAGAGCCAAACGCATAATGGGCCCATGGCCTCACACAAGGGCCACACATATATATCACATCGGGCCTCAACACATGGGCCATAAATACATCACATCGGGCCCTAACATATGGGCCAGGTATACATCACATTGGGCCTCAAACATGGGCCTCATACACATCATGTGGCCTGTATTAATGGGCCGCACTAATGGGCCTCATACACATCAAGTGGGCTGCATCAATAGGCCACATTAATGGGCCTCATACACACCGAGCGGGTTGCATCAATGGGCCTCATTAATGGTCCTCATACACATCAAGTGGGCCACATTAATGGGCCTCATACACATCAAGTGGGCTGCATCAATGGGCCACACTAATGGGCCTCATATATGGGCTACAAATATATCAGGGCGGGCCTCACATATGGGCCACAAGTATATCAAAGTGGGCCGTATCACATTGGCCACAAAATACATCAAAGTGGGCCACACATATACAACACATTAGACCTCATGGACGGGCTACAAATTCATCGAGGTGGGCCTCAAGGATGGGCCATAAATACATCAAGGCGGGCCTCGTCAAAGGCCATAAATGCATAACAGGTGGGCCCTGCCTATCGGTCAAAGATACATCATGATGGGCCTCATGGATGGGCCATAAATGAGGTTGGATTACATCTAAAATCATTTCAATAGTTGAAGGTGTAATATGTTTACCATTGTACACATCATTCCATGGGGCATATGCCCCACTAATGATGACCAGCACTGTCCAAACATTCTCTAAGTAAATCAGCACCCTCCAAACATAATCCGAGTACATCAGCACCATTTGGACACTGTCAGTTCATCAGCACCGTCCAAATATTGCATAGCACCGTCCAGCATGATCTGGATGGTGTGGATGAAATAAATACATCAAGGAGGTACCCACGTGTTTGGACAGCATGGATAAAACACATATCAATGTGGCCCCACTGTCCAGCAGTTACTGGACGGTGCAGAAACACATATCTTCAAGGTGGCTCCCACGGAACTCACTGACGTCAATACATCAGCTATGGCACATGTGAAGTGCCTCAGCCAAATCTGTCCAGCAGTAGGTGGGTCCCACATGGGCCCACCACGTACACACATATATATACATATATATATAATATTTTTTTTTTATTATTATTATTAAGTGGTCCAGCATCCAGACTCTAAACGCTGGATAGACGGATGAAACACATGCATCATAAGTGGGGCCCATGACCACGCCATGGTTGGACTGTCTGGATAAGCAGACACATCACGATGGGCTCCACGTAGGTGGGGCATGGATAAAACAAGGGCATCATGGTGGATCCAAAACTCCTCTAACCCAAAAAGGATTTCAATGGTAAACGTTCAATCTCTTATTGTTAGTGGTGTGGACCGCCAGAGTGCCATGAACAGCAAATTTTTGGGGTATTCCCATGCCTAAAGGGGACCCATCATATGCACAATGTGGATGCAACAAACGCATCATGGTGGGGGCCTGAGGTGGGGCCCACTCTCCTTGCCCCTTCCAGGCATCAGGATGTTGCTCGCTGCAGCGTCCTCTGACACTAGCAGCAGCAGCGTCTACCTTTTTTTTTAATTTAATTTTTTTTAGGGTTTGCATAGGTGGGACCCATAGCATGATGATCCAGTACGTCGACTAGGTTCTATACCCCGAGACGCATCTAACAAGCCCGATATTCAATATCTTTTTATGCATAGAAACATCACAGTGGGCCCTATCAAAATTTTTTTAAAACAATCTATACACTATTTCTTATGATATGGTCCGCCAGAGATTTGAAATGGCTTCATTTCTCGGCTCAACGCCTAAAATGGGCTGGGAAAAAGGGTGGACGGTGTCGATCGGATATATACATTTAGAGTAGGGTCCATGTGAGAGTGGCCAGCCGACTTTGGAATTTAAGCCAATATTTATTTATTTTTCCCTTTGTACAGTCCAGCAGCAGAGGCTACTGGACGTTCCAAGGCAAGACTCATCGGGTTACGTACGTGGCCCATCAGCCACATGTGTTGAGGTGGCCCCAAGCAAATGTAGCCCACTAATGGATGGTGGTGTTGATATAACACATACCTCATGGTCAGCGCCCACCGATGGACGGTTGGGATAAGACATACTTCATGATGATCTCATGAGATGGATGAAAGGTGTGGATGAAATCCACACATAGGTGGGTCCCATGGCATGTACAGCATGGATCAAGATCAAGGTGGGCCACAAAAGGGGAAAGAGAAAGAGATAGATATGAGTAGTGGAGGGACCCCACCACTATAGATCCCACTTTGAATAATGCATACATCAAGATGGGTCTCACTGCAAGTGGTGCCCTCAAATCATTAAAATCACACAAATCAAACCTTAGAGAAACACCCACCTTAGGACCTTCTTCATTCTTCCACCAACACGTTGTAGAGCTTCAAGGGAACAAGATTCAACTATTGAGATCGATTTTAGAAGTTGGGATTGGGTGATAGGAAGGGGGGCCACACATGGTTTCTCCATGGAAGCCATGGATGAGTCTTCTCTTGGGGTTGCTTAGGAGAATGAGAGAGAGAGAGAGAGATGATGGGAGAGTAGTGATGGGAGAGAGGGATGGTGAGTGATGGGTAGGTGTACTTGGTTGTAAGAGTGTTGACTTTAGGGGAGGGGTGGTTGTACTTGGGAATGGGGTGTGAGGTGATGGGAGAACTTGATTGATTGATGGATTGATGTGACATTTCGTAAAGATGATCTCAGAATTATAACATGCGATATTTTTCTCGAACTGGATGCGGGCTCACATCTCCTGACCTGGGTATCGCCTCAGCGCATGAGTCACGGCATCGGAACTGCGGTGACGGCGCGGTCACTAGGGTACAAGTCTCAGGTCAAGCCAACTCTGGTTGACCGCATGCATCTCAGGGTCGCGCGTAAATGTCGAATAAAGGTCGAAGGTTGCCAAAATTTGACCGAAAAGATCGCGGAACCCTACGGAACGGTACTGTTTAGGATATAGGTCTTACAGATTATGAGTATGTGATAGCATAACATCATGATACATGCCCATACGCAGCATCTGCATGCTTGTGATGAGATGAGGTTGGCCATTGCATATGCTTTCTGACAAGTTGTCTATGGGATTCCTTGATAGGCGATGTTGTCCCTTATGAGTGCACAGTACACGTAAGATTGATGCATGACTGGATTGTATGACTCATGCATCTTTCATTGTATGATGTGGTTACTATACGCCCTAGTGACATCAGGATCGTGGCCTCCACAGGCACATTGTGGAGGGCCAGATTGGATACTCAAAATATTGTTACTAAATCTGATGAAAATTCCTAAATCTGATGGTACCAGAGGATGAATCTGTCACGCCCCAAACTCGGAAACCGGGCTCACAAAATTTTCGATCACCGAATCCGGCGCCGACAACCTCCGTAGAACCCCATTCTCGGCTCCTAGCGCCTATTCACCAGGTTCCGATCCTGGGATGCTACGAGGAGGATTTTCAACGTCAGTTTGATTCGTAATAAGCATAACTAAAGGCATAACCCACAAACAACAACCAAGAACTCCATTATATTTCCACTATGATCAAAAACTTTAAAGTACAATGAGCATAAAGGGAAATATAATGGTAAGGAATAAAAACTCTAAAAAATGATCTGCAAGTGCTCCAGCCTCAGCGCTGCTGTGCCCCAACGTCACCTGCACGCAACGGTCGTGCATAAGCTTATAGAAAGCATAGAGGGTGGTGAAAGTGTGTGCGCGAGGTAGTAATATGATCATGCAATATCAGAGTAATACGGAATATGCAGATGGATTCATAATATCATGAGTCGTACCAAGGCTATACGATGCAAGATGCAAGTCAAGCATGCAATCCACAGCTCAAATTTGAGATATCACCGGGGTCTAGTACACTCTAAACCAGATCGCCGCCACATCGTGTACAATAAGGTAAGTGGAAGAGACCTCACTATCCGTCTGCCAATATCGGGCACGACTCGTCGATAGCGGACTCATTCCTCGAGCTGGTCAAACTCAGCCTAGCATTGCCCCCGACACTCGGGCGGGTAAGGCCGCACCCCCTTCCAACCGACCACGACACAGTGGAGAGCGCAACTGTCTGGTAATCGGCACTCAACGCTCATCTACCCACTCAGTCTAGACGTTGGAGCAACCTCTTGGTACCATAAGGGTTTAGGAACTTTCACCAAGGGATATCTATAGCACCCCATGTAGAACAAGATTTTTGGTATCCAATCCTGCCAACCACGATACGTCTGTGGAAGCTACGACCCCGATGTCGCTAAGGCATATAATATCCATGTCATACAAATGCGATATGCATGATTCACGCTATCCAGTCATGCATCAAATCCTGCGCATATCGTGCGCTCATGTAGGGCAACACCGCCTAACCGGGAGCCCATAAACAACCTGCCCGAAGGCATATGCGATGATCAGGCAATTCTCATATCAAGCATACATATGATGCGTATGATCATGAGTCATGAAACTATACTAAACATGTAAATAAGTGATGAACCATTCTTACAATGCAGATGGGCCTAGACGGCCTATACACAGCAAGTATGGCCTAGCAATGGGCCCTAAGGAGAGTCGTAATGTGGACATCCAACCAACATTACACTCACAATATGGACGTCAAACCAACATTGCTCCCAAGGCACGATCTTTGTAAACATCGCTACTTAATCTGTGTTGGGATTACACATTGCAATGGACCTTAGGTTCATCCCATTGGGCTTTACATATATATCAAATGGGCCATATCTTATGGGCCTTTTATTCA
The DNA here is from genome assembly GCA_037074715.1 of Magnolia kwangsiensis. NCBI lineage: Eukaryota > Viridiplantae > Streptophyta > Magnoliopsida > Magnoliales > Magnoliaceae > Magnolia > Magnolia kwangsiensis. The sequence goes on along the minus strand of CM073589.1, from coordinate 79,656,650 downwards.
TCAGATGGGCCACATAAATGGGTCACACCAATGGGTCTTATGTGCATTGCAATGGGTCAAAACCCGTGGGCCTTAGATTGCATCAAATGGGCCCAATCTCAAGATCCTTATACATATCAAATGGGCCTAATCCTGTAGTCCTTATATAATTCAATTGGGCCTAAACCCCTAGGCCTTATATAAGTCAAATGGGCCTAACCCATAGGCCTTATATAAACCAAATGGGCCTAAACCCATAGGCCTCATACAAATCAAATGGGCCTAAACCCGTAGGCCTTATATAAATCAAATGGGTTTAGTCCCATGGGCCTTAAAATATATCAAATGGGCCTAGTCCCATGGCCTTGGAACATATCAAATGGGCCCAATCCCATGGCCTAGAGGCCCACTATATTGTTTGTTTGCCACCCAAATTAGCGAGGGGCCTACTATGAACATATCGCCTGGACGGTGGATATAATACACATACATCACTGTGGGCTCCACGTGGGGCCCACCATTATGTTATAGGTCATTCAGGCCGTCCATAAGGTCACTCAGACCTGGATGAAGGGAAAACACTAATTTCATCTTGATCCAAAACTTCTATGGCCCGGAAGGAAGGTTTTAATGGTAGATGTTCAATTCCACTGTTTCGTGTGATGTGGGCCACCTGAGTTCTGGATCCAGCTGAAACTTGGAGGGGGCCCACTCGAGGAGGGGACCCACCTCATGAATAGGTTGGATGATAAACAAACATCATGGTGGGGCCCACGGCTGGAGCCGTGGGTCCCCTGCTGGACGCCCCCCCGGACGCTGCATGCAGCAGTGTGCAGCTTGCTGCCGCTGATAGAGAGAGAGAGGCAAAGGCTCTGCCTCTTTCAAAAATTGGGAAAAATCTATATTTTCGGGGTTTTTCGCATGGGAGGTCCGCTTTACAGAAATCCACCCCAGCCATTGCGTTCAGTGGCTCGAGACCGACCACATGAGTCTAAAGTTTGAATTTTTATATGTTTAGTAAATAAAAATAAAATAAGAAAATGATATTTGAATGGTGATGATGCAATCTTCGACGCTATGGTCCACCAGATCTTCCAATCAACCTCAACTCTTAGCTCAACGCCTAAAAAGAGATGGGTAAGAGGATGGATGGCTTGGATTGAACACATGTATCAAGGTGGGGCCTACAGGAGCCGGCCACCAAAAATCTCCCCTTTTTCTTTTCTTTTGGCAGAGACGTCCAGCGTCTCAGACGATGGACGATTGGGTCCCTTTTTTTTGTATATATACATCAAGGTGGGCCCTGATTAGGTGGGCCACCACTGATGGGTGATGTGGGTACAACATATAAGGTGGGCCCCACTTGAAGAAAGCCCGGATAAAATAAATACTTCAAGGTGGGGTCCATTCAAGTGGGCCACACAAACTCAATATGATAAAAGAAAGAAGAAAAATGAAGTAGAGAGAGATAAAGGGTGGGACACGCTTGTGATGGAGGGCTCCGCCACTATGAGCCCTCCCTTGTAAGAAACCATACACTAAATAGATCCCTTTGCACATGTGACCATCGAAAACGCAAATCAACGGTGGAGATCCATTCCCACCGATATGGACGGTCTAGATGACCTCTCAAATGCAATGAAGTAAACATCATGATGGGGTCCATGGAGAATGGCCCCATCATGGAATGATCATGATGATCAAAGTGGACCATCGGCCACAACTTAGGGTCCCAAGTGAGATCCAAACCATTGATCGGTTGGCCTCACTTGGCCCATCTCAAAAACAGGAAAAACTAGTATGATTAAACACCCACCGTCCGATCTTCTTGCTCCTAAGGGTCCCTTAGCACCTTAGCTTGGATTTCAATGGAGGAGATGGGGAATGGATGGTTAGGATGGGGAGATCATGGGGTAAGAAAGGTGGGCCACACTTAGAGTTTTGGGAGTGCTTGGAGAGTTCTCATACGTATGGAGCTTTGCTTGGGAGAATGAGATGAGAAATGAGAAAGAGAGAGAGTGTTGTAGAGAGAGATGGGTGATGGATGGATGTGGTGAATGATGGGTGACGTAAGAAAACCTTGACTTTGGTGGCCTTTTGTGTAAGAAAGGCATGGCATTGGAAGACTTTTGAGGCATTTGTGTAAGAAAGGTATGGGCATGGAAGACTTTTGTGGCTTGCTTGGGAGAAGGTGAAAGTGATGTGTACTTGACATGTGATGGATTGATGGATTGATTGATTGATGGGATTGATGGGATTGATGTGACACATCGTAAAGATTCTCTTAGGTTTCGCAACGCGCGACATTTTCCTCGCACCGAACGTTGGCCCACATCTCTTGACCAGGGTATCGCCTCGGCGCGCAAGTCGCAGCATCGGAACCGCAGTGATGGCGCGGTCACTATGGTATTGGTCTTGCGTTAAGTCGATACAGGTTGACGGCATATGAATCAGGGTAGCGCATCGATATCGGTTAAGGGTCGAAGGTTTCCAGAATTCGACCGGTAAGACCGCGGAAGTCTACGGAATGGTACAAACCAAGATACGGGTCTTACAAAATCCAAAGTCGAGATCGAGTGGATACATGAGCGTAAGAGGGCCGTATACCAGTAAACCACATCTCCCACTGTGTCATGGCCGGTTGGAAAGGGGTGTGACCTTACCCACCTGAGTGAGGGGGCAATATCTAGGTTGAGTTTGACAACTTGAGGAATAGGTCTGCTATCGATGAGCTGGGCCCGATATTGGCAGGCGGTTAGTGAGGTCTCTTCGACTTACCCAGTTGTGCACTCGAATAGGGGTGGCAAGTTAGCATAGAGTGTCTAGACCCCAGTGATTGTCCAGAGTAAGATCTGTACTGATATTTGATGCTCTAAGTGATGAGTTGTATGGTTATGTGGATTCAGATGAGGACTGGCATGTGTGTGTTGCATCTTACATATGACATTCATCTACATAGGCCTTGCATCGCATGGCCTTAGTATGGCCGACATCATTCATGCCTCGCATCGCATGGCTTTGGTACAGCCGACATCATTCATGCCTCGCATAACATGGCCTTGCTATGGTTGACATCATTCATGCCTCGCATCACATGGCCTTGCTATGGCCGACATCATTCATGCCTTGCATCACATGGCCTTGGTACTGCTGATTGCATTCATGGACTTACCAGTATATTTCTCATTACTCTGATATTACATTCTGAGCACGCTTATACTGCACACACACTCTCACCACCCTCTAAGCTTTTTATAAGTTTATGCATGATGGATGCGTGCAAGTGACGACAGGATGCAGCCGTAGCTTAGTAGGAGCAAGAGCATCCAGTCGAACTTCAGGAGTTTCCGTTATATTATCATTATGTTTCCCTTTATGCGCATTGTACCTTAAAGTTTTTTATCATAGTGGATTGTGTGATGGTTTCTTGGTTGTTATTCGTGGGCTATGTTTATGATTATGCTTGTTACGAAATAAATTCATGCTGAAAAATCCTCCTTATAGGATCCCATGATCGAAACCTGGTATATGGGTGCCGGAAGATGAGAATGGGGTACTACGGAGGTTGTCGACGCTGGATTCAGAGATCGAAAATTTTGTGAGTCCGGTTTTTGAGTTTGGGGCGTGACAAGTTAGTGGGCCAATTCGACCAATTTAGGCGAACTGTGAAACATCCGGCATTGGGTGCGAGCATCCCACATAGTCCAACTTTAGTCAGGTATCCATGTTTGACCTAAATTAGTCAAATTAGTCATTGGGTGGCCCAATCAATAGGTCTGCTCGTACGGGTCTTAATATTTTTACTGGCCAACCCAAAAAAAAAGGGTTAATCGTTTAGCATTATATGAGAGATCATACGCTACTCATAGTCATAAAAAATTCAGGCATGCATATCAATAACCATAAACATTCAACCACATCGAAGCATGTTGACGACATGCAAGCACACTGCCCCCAAATCGTCACAGATTTGGGGATTAATTAAATTCTATTTCACATAATAGAAAGGGAAGTAAAGAAAGAGGCAGCAATTCAATAACTTGACCTAATTTAACATGAAAGCAAACACGAGCTATTCTAAACATGATTAAGCAAATTCTTAGAGAAGTAACTACCAATGAATTTCTTACTAATCAACATGCATAGCAAATTTCACACACACAATCATTAATTTCTGCCTAGGTTCGATAATTGGTAACCTAAGGATAATGGTTCGCACCTAGGAATAGTCTAACAGTTCGTGGAGCTACTTCTAAGGTTTTGGTCCCGCAGGTTGGCATATTGGAGCCCTACGTCAATAGAATTTGCATGTTAGCTACCAATGAATTTCTTACTAATCAACATGCATAGCAAATTTCACACACACAATCATTAATTTCAGCCTAGGTTCGATAATTGGTAACCTAAGGATAATGGTTCGCATCTAAGAATAGTCCGACAGTTCATGGAGCTGCTCCTAAGGTTTTGGTCCCGCGGGTTGGCATATGGAAGCCCTGTGTCGATAGAATTTGCATGTTAGAGTGCATGCAAGGGGCCTAAGATGCCGAAATCCAGAAAAGGTCTAGATTGATTACCTTTCTATTGCTGGTGGGCCACTTCTACCGAGGTGGAGTCCCGGGCTCTGATGCGGGCTATGGTAGGAGGGAAAATTTCCCCAAATACAGCTCTTTGGAGGCTCCCTTCCTCTACTCTCTCCATTCCCTCTCTCCCTTGCAACAAAAAAAAATTGTATGGGAGTGAGGGAGTGTGATTTTCAGGCTTATATAGTCTGAAATTTGTGTTTTTATAGCCCTATGAGTTCTTTTTCTAACATTCATGCCCCTTATGGGTTGAATCCTGGTCCATAGGGCCATTCTAGGGGCCCACTGTCCCATCTGTGCCATGAGGTAGGTGCCCCATCACCAGATGAATGATTGGTCTGGAATTAGCAGCAAATGAATAACCTGTTTGACCGCAGGTGCCCCACTCTCTATGTTCTCTTTCCTTTTGTGACTTTCCCTTGTCATTTTGTGACAAAAAGGGGGAGTAGTAAGGTAAAAGGTAAGGTAAAAGGGAGTAGTATGGAAAGGGGGAGTAATTTGTTTTGTCTGGATTAAATGATTAAGAAGGATATGTGGGATTGAGAATATGGAGTCTTGAGGTTTTCATGTTGTTTACTGTTTACATAAGCAGTACTCGTATTACTCAGGGGGAGTAGAGTCATTTGTGTGATTTCATGGCTCATGATTCCTTATTATCTTCTATGCTATGTGTTTTGTCACAAATTTGACAAAGGGGGAGATTGTAAGTGCTATGATTTCATATCCCTTTGGTTGCCAAATTTTGTAGTGCCAAAACCTATATCTATGTCTTGTATTTCTTGTGTTTCATGTTTGAGACTATTCATTGCAATCAAGACATCGCATTGCAAGACAAGAACTTAATTGAAGAACGTTTCAAGTCATGGATGAAGAATTCAAGAATAGAAGTCTTCAAGTTTGCATGTTCAAGATTCAATCAAGTTCAAGTATATTAGAAGACCTTGTCAAGTCAAGATTAAGCTCAAGAAGGCCTACTACAAGATTTGTATATTCTCAAGCTTCTCTTAAGGGTCATCTGAGTGTACAAACTTTCAATGTCCATCTCACTTTTAAGGTTTTTTTGACCTTAGATTGACCTTAGGATGGGCTTTACAGTAGGTCATTCTAGATACATAATTCATATATTTCAATATGCTTGTTTGGGGTGTTCTAAGACCAGTCCTAGGGACTTCAAGACCAGTCCTAGCTCTGCTATGACCAGTCTTAAGTTTTTCAGGACCAGTCATAGGTTGTTGAAGATTTTTAGATCTTTTTGGTTGTCCTACGACCAGTCCTGGACATCCCACAACCAGTCATGTGAGTTTTACGACTCATCCTTCGACCAGTCATATTCCTACGACTCAAACTCCAGCAACCAAATTGAGGGTCCTACGACCGGTCGTAGGTGACCCACGACCAGTCGTAGGTGGCCCACGACTGGTCGTAGACCACCCAGGACCGGTCGTGTAATAGAAAAATTTTATCCCGCGAAAATCTTTGAAAATATTTGAAGCTATGACCAGTCCTAGGATTCTAAGACCAGTCGTAGACGGGATTTTTTAGGCTATAAATAGAGCACGAACTTCAGAGTTTTAGCAATTCAATTCAACTCTATTCAAGAAATCTTTAGGCTATTCTCTGAGATAAGTTTATGTTTATTTTAAGCTACTTTGTGCTTATTTAATATTCCTTTTGCTAGCTTGTTTTTTATTTGATTTTGATCTACATTCCAATGTTATTAGAAAAGGGAAATTTCTGATATTCCTTCTTCTTGGATTCAAAATCAAATAGAACTAGCCCTTTTGATTTAAAATCAATTAGACTTAGAACCATTCTTAAAGTGAGTATTGGACTTTGAACGTTGTATCAAACTTCTACTCCGATTGGTTCTACCGGACTTCTTCAAAAGGTGATTTAGGTATTTTACATTTTTGTAATTTACTTTCTTTGGTTTTGTTTGAGATTTGCCAGAAAAATCTCATTGTATTGGTTATCTGAGGAGAGCCAGAAAACTCAGATTGTGGGGTTTTTGGATTGTGTAAGCCTGAGATCAAAGACACAATTGTGAAGGTTTTAGGTGAACCTGTGAAACCTATTTTGATAGTGCATGCTAATATCCCCTGTGTGAGGATATTAGGAGTGGAGTAGCATTCTGTGTGGCTGTTGGATAACAGTTGGTGTACACACAGGCGAACCACTATATATCGTTGTGTTGTGGATGTGCATTATTCTTTCATTCTTTTATTCATTCAGTTTTGAGGATTGTATTCGTGGATGAATGTTGTGATCTTTTTATTACAAGCAAGTGTGGGGAATGTTGTAATAACTTAGGATTTATTTCTGCAAGTTATTTTGATTTCCTTGCTTTTTATTCCTCATTGGCTTGTGATACAAAGGACGTTCTAGAAATAAGGTTGTCCTACCTTAAACCTTTGGTTTTTGGTGTAAGGTTGTCCTTAGAACTGATAAAGTATTATTCTCTTTATTTTAGGCTATTGAGATTACTTTAAATTCAGCATTGTGCTTTATTTCTTTTATTATTCCGTTGTTATTAGTTTTATTTGGCATTGCCCTATTCACCCCCCCCCCCCCCCCTCTAGGGCATATAGCTAGGCCCTTTCAAGTCGTAACTTCGTTATTTTAATGGCGGGGCCAACTTACTTAAGTTTCAAGTTTCAAGTTTCAAGTCTCAGAGAGTCGTGCTTGTCAAGCACTACCTTCATAGTCCAAGTTGTGCAGTTCGGGGCACCGTTTGTATCCACTGTCTGTGATGGACTTCAAGTCGAGTGAGGCCTATGATTCCTTATAGTTTCAGACTTAGTGGATTTTCTACGGGTGACATGCGGTTATTTTAGTCTATTCTAGTGAATTGTTAGAAGAGCCGGCCCCGCGGCCCATTTTCCACACATCATACTCAGGTCTAACCAAGTCTATGACCTTGTTCTATCGTAACTTGGTGATAGTAACTCTTGGCGTCACTTTTCCCTATCTTTTTAGGGCCTCGTACGTATGTTTCATGCAGTTGTCTAGTGAGGTCCTGTGACAATTCCTCTAGTGGACGTCGTAGGATGCCGCGACATTTGGCCCGGGTGTTACAATGTCTCGTCGACAAGTAAGTGTTGTGAGGATGTCCTGAGATGCTCGCTCCACTCGCTCTAAAGTGCGATACGTCGACTCTGTGAGACGCTCCAATCGAGAAAGTCGCTTGTCCTGGTGGTCAAGTCTCTAAAGTATGGACTCGCGGTGATCACAGGATTGCACATGTCTCCTAGTGCATGTGTCTGAAGTCCGTGGAAGCACACGAGATGGTCACTGATCATCCTCTGTGGCATAGTTTGTCTCAGTAGCCTCAATCTCAGTTGCCTCAACCTCTATCTCGCCAAGGATGTCATCATCGCATGGCACTGATCCAAAAGCCAAAGTTATCTTGTCCTTCAATTCATCCTCTTAATGTTTAATTTTGTGAATTTAGGAGGAAGCCTAGGATGATCAATAGTTGGAAGCAAGCCCACTTCTTGAGACTGGAGACATATGATATGTGGAAAGGGAATGAAAATATCTCATGTACCCTGAATTGCCTCCGCGAGCTGGTGAAGGATAATCGAGGGACGACATAAGGGAATACCCTAACAGACACTAAATGACGTCGAGCATGAATGGCGTTAGATCAGCCTTGTTTGTCCCTCCTGGATAGACATTGGAGCAAAATATCCCATGGAGCACTCGGTACCAATGCGTCACGTGCATTGACCAAAGAGCATTCCCTTAATGCCATGGAACATTCTGGTCATTGCACAAGGAACACGTAATTTCGATCCTAACCTCTATAGAATTAAAATCATGGTCAGTCAAGCCTTGTGGGGAGCCCGGCAGACCATTGAGCTGAGAGATAATTGCAGGGGTGATGCGACTCATGGTCAAGCCTATGATAACCTCAAAAGATGGAGGATCTAAGACTGTGAAATGACAATATGCTAAGAATTAGTATATTTGTTCATTCCTTGAGACACCGTCAAAGTCTAAAAGTTTGGTCCAACCTATTTTCTCCAAAATGGGCTTGATCCCATATGGTTGGATGCACTCTTTATCGACATGTCATTCCATCACTAGTTTATGCCCCTTAAAATTTTCATACAAAGCCTCTAGAGGTGACAGAACTAGTGGAATTTGAATGTCAGGTCTGAGAGCTCCCTGACGTGATGTTTCCTACCTTGAGGGTGGAGAAACAGGTGGCAGAAACAGGCAGCGAGGGTTTCGTAGGAGAAGGTGGCCTCTGAGATTTTGGTCGTGCACATTGTTTTGACCTTTTAGGTCTAGAGGTTTCCCCTTGGACCATGTTTTTGGCTTTCTCCTTTGGCATTTGTGTTAATCAAGAAATAAATCAAAAATACCAAAAATAGTAATCAAGAAATCTACAAAACCAAATGAAGAATCCCCAAAATCAACTCCAATGGCCCTAGGAAGGTAACCCAATAAGAAATAAATGAGAATGGAGAATGCAAATGGGGCCAAAATGGAGAAAAAATAGTGGAGAAAAAATGAGTGAAAAATAGTCACTGGAGCTCCAAGACGAGTGGGGAGACGAACAGACGCAGGAAGAAGATGAAAAATGAAAAATCCCTCCTGTGTTGTGTATATAGACCCCGATACTTCGATGCCATCTAAGTATGTTCGATGAAATCAAAGAATGAACTTCAATGCTATCGGAACCCTTTCGATGCCATCAAAAAGTGTCCAGTTAGGTCAGTGAGGTATGGTGAATTTTTAATGCCATTAAGAAACATTCGATGCCATCGAATACCTATTCTAGGCCATCGAAACAGTCTTTTCAAATAAGATTTACCAATTCAGTATGCATAGACCTATACTCTGAGATGTACATATACTTTTATCAACCAATCAACAATTGTACACTAAATCAAAATTTTATACAAAATACACTAGAAACATATATGTTTAAAAAATGTTGAGGCCATACATCCTCTGAAAGGACAAGCTATAGATGTCTTAGAGGGGGGGTGAATAGGACTATGTCAAATATTTCTATCCAATGCGGAATAACAAATCAAATAAATACAATTGCGTAAAGTATTAAATTCTTAATATCAAATAGTTCGTAGGACAACCTTCACCTAAAATATTTAGGTTGGACAACCTTATTTCACAACGTCTTTAAAATCAAAATATCAAACTATCGCAAGAATAAATGAAGCACAAAATATGCACAATTAATAAAAATCAATCACCACAATGCACAAAAGAATTATAGTGGTTCGGTGCCTCAATGCAACCTACTCCACTCCCAAAATTACTACACTCACAATTTTGGCTTCCACTATTTCAAGGTTTTCTAGGGTTACCTTAATAACTTGATACAGTTATTGTGATTTTCACAAGATCACCACAAACAAACCCGCTGAGATTTCCAAGCTATCTCAGAAAAAACCCAAACTGAAATAAATGAAAAGATAGTACTTATCTTCGATTGGTGAGTCGAAGTCATAATTGTAGCTTGAATGCAACGATCTTCTTCTTGGGATGTAGATGAAGTCTTTGTATGAATTTAACCAATGAATGATGCCCTAATACTACAAATTTGATTCTGCTTTTTCTCAAAGTAGAGTATGGATTACTCTATTAAAACAGTTTAATCTAATTTAAGAATGAGAATAGAATTAGCTAAAATAAACATAAGAATTACAACACAAATAGCTTAAGGAGGCTTGAAGAATATCTTTTTACAACACTGAATAGATCTGTGATTTTTCATGGTTGAATGAGTAAGAAAGAGCCTCTATTTATAGCCAAGGATCTATGAAGTTCGGTTGGCCCGAGGGTCAATTTAGCTGGCCAAATTCCAAAGATTACGTTCCAACGGAACTCGGATATCACAGGATAATATCTTTCAAAAATTCTGCTGGCCTAAGCCCAAGTTCGACTAGCCAAACACCAGGTTCGGCTGACCCAATTTTCCTAAAATCTAAAACTATGTCATTGCTAGAAACTTGACCAAAACCAACTTGGGCTGGCCAAAGGCCATGTTTGGCTAGCTGAACCTTAGGTCAGGCTGGCCGAACAAGCCGCAAAAAGATCTTTTCAGATCCGCCTTTTTGATCAAATATTGTAGGGTTGGCCGCAGTCAGTTAGGCTAGCCGAACTAAACGTCGGGCTAGCCTAACTTGAGTTTATTTAACATAAAATATTATCATTGTTATGCATGTGTAAATTACACCTAACCTATGGTCAAAATAAGTTTATATCACCTGAAGGTTGACTCATAAGAAGTGTTCTGAATTTCGAACCATGAATGATCTTGCCTTGAGATGTTGAGTCTTCTTTCCGGACGCTTGTTCGAGTTGATAACTTGGCTTTAATAGAGCTTGCTATCCTAACAGGACTACAAAATTTGACAAACTATAATGTGCTTAAATATAAGCACTTACATCCTCAGATATCACAGTTAATGCAAGTAGACCACAAACCAGATTAGATTGTGCATTCTCTATTAGATGATCGAAGGTCTCTTGATCTATATGCATCAAGCACTGGTTGTTTTATGAGGGTTAAAATTTCTAGTCCAAGTAGCATCAAAATATCCGATAATGATTGTAGGTGTGTCAAATGGATATTATGGCCCAAAATTACAGCTCCCTTTAGTAACTTGGGAACTAGCTGCTTTATCTCATTTTACTTAACTTTTTAGTGCTTAGACCAACATTTTGTGGTTCATTTTTTTTTGAGATGAAGAGAGATGACTAGTTGTTGATCTCAAGAGACTTTTGAGTCTTCATACAAGTTATAGGATCTATGATGATTTGGTTGAGATGATGATTCTAAAAATCGATATGGTACCCACACTTGAGACTCACATGGAGGAATGGAATAGTCATCAGGTTTTCCTATAAGGTGTGATTTACATTAACCTCCATATTAGTGGAAGGACCATTTGTCATGTGGTTGGTCATCAACAACTATATTGACAATCACTTGTGCAAATATCTTATATTCATTTAATTATGTAGTCCAAAATTTTGCACATACCCTTGAGTAAGATGATAAATAGTTCTTGGTCACAATTCTTAGGCAATATCTTGAAGATTGAGTTTTAGTCCCTTAACCAACATCTTTAATTATAAAAACCCCAGACTCAAGTATAGTTCCTTGCTCACTTCTCTTGATGGATCTCCCTTTTGATGTGACCAACCCATTATCAAATTGAAGAGTTATAATAGAAATGGGTCATGGTCACCAGTTGTTTCACTTGGAGCAATCACTACAAGTGCCCGAGTTAAGTTTAACATGACTCATAGGGCAATTTTATTAATTTGATATCACCCATTTGGTAACCACTTTCTTTGAGCATGATGTTTCATTTTTTCTTTTAGAGTGGCTATCCATGGGTGCTTTGAATTCTCCAGGTAACTGATTCAGATATTCTTGTTTTGGAGAATTCTTTAATTTCTACATCATTTCTCCAGTTGGTTTGGATTTACTTATATAGCTCAAGACAGAAGTGAAGTGGGGTTGTCTAAGTGTAAGACACTCAAATTTCTAGTGTCCCATCTCTCCACATGCATGGCAGAATGAACTTGCCTATTTACTACTTGAGGCAGTTGTTTTTTTCATCACAAGTGGTGTAGGAGGACTAGATTTACTAGTTTCATAGCCTAAGCCTCTCCTATCCTTAAAGTTTCTACCCAAGCCTAGAAGTTTTTCTAATTTTTCATTGCTTTAGAAAAACTTATTACTAAGTTCTGCTAAGTGATTGGATTTTTCCACATTTAGTCTCAGATTTTTATTTTCATTTTTTAGTTCCTCAATTTCTGATTCTAGATTACCAATTCTCTTGATTAGTTTCTCAACCATAAAACCATCATTAGCAGCTTTTCTTTTAAGCTTGGCATAATACACATCCGGGCAATTAGCCAATTGTGTGTGTAGTCAACGTTTCATCCAAGTCTGATTGTAGTTATTTGTTTTCATTGTTGTTTTGACCAAGCTTTCTAAGATTGTTTCTATTATGTGTGTAAAGTTAGTCATCAGCTACTTGGATGCTATCTTTTCCTTTTTCTTCTTTAACTGAGGAAGGTGCCTTTGAGATTTGTTATTCATTCAATTCCTCAATGTCCCATAAGTCCGGGATGACAGTAGTGATGGAGGCTATGAGTATTTTCAATGATTTCTGGTCTTCATCAACTTCAGACTCACTTGAATCTGATTCGGAGACTTCGGTGTCATCCCATGTGGCTGTCATAGCCTTTCCTTTAGATTTCTTTGTGGGACATATCGTGGATATGTGCCCATTACTTATGACAGTTATAACATTGGGGCTCTTTGGACTTGTTGAAAGAATTGCTTATTTGTCTCAGATTTTTATTTTCATTTTTTGGACTAGATTTACTAGTTTCATAGCCTAAGCCTCTCCTATCCTTAAAGTTTCTACCCAAGCCTAGAAGTTTTTCTAATTTTTCATTGCTTTAGAAAAAATTATTACTTAGTTCTGCTAAGTGATTGGATTTTTCCACATTTAGTCTCAGATTTTTATTTTCATTTTTTAGTTCCTCAATTTCTGATTCTAGATTACCAATTTTCTTGATTAGTTTCTCAACCATAAAACCATCATTAGCAGCTTTTCTTGTAAGCTTGGCATAATACACATCTGGGCAATTAGCCAATTGTGTGTGTAGTCAACGTTTCATCCAAGTCTGATTGTAGTTATTTGTTTTCATTGTTGTTTTGACAAAGCTTTCTAAGATTGTTTCTATTATGTGTGTAAAGTTAGTCATCAGCTACTTGGATGCTATCTTTTCCTTTTTCTTCTTTAACTGAGGAAGGTGCCTTTGAGATTTGTTATTCATTCAATTCCTCAATGTCCCATAAGTCCGGGATGACAGTAGTGATGGAGCTATGAGTATTTTCAATGATTTCTGGTCTTCATCAACTTCAGACTCACTTGAATCTGATTCGGAGACTTCGGTGTCATCCCATGTGGCTGTCATAGCCTTTCCGTTAGATTTCTTTGTGGGACATATCGTGGATATGTGCCCATATTTATGACAGTTATAACATTGGGGCTCTTTGGACTTGTTGAAAGAATTTCTTATTTGGCCCTTGTAGTCCAATGATTTTCCCCTTTCGTTGTATGGTCCACCACAATTCTTATTAAAGAATTTTTTAAATCTCATGGCTAAAAAGGCCACCTCCTCATTTTCATCATTCTCATCACTTTCCTCCTTTGTTTCATTTTTGGAGGTCTTGAGAACATGATGCTTGGATTTTGTAGGAGTTTTGAATGTAACTCGAAGGTTTGTAGGGAACCTATTAATTCTTCTACCTTTAGTTTATCAATGTTCCTACATTCTTCGATAGTGGTGACTTTTGAATTGAAGCGTTCTGGTAGGGATCTTAATATTTTCCTATAGATTTTTGGTACCGGAATCCTCTCCCTAGTCCCCCCATGGAATTATATATGTCATTTAGCTTTGTGAAAAACTCCATGAAGGTCTCATGTTCCTCCATTTTTATATTCTCAAATTGAACTGTTAACAACTGCAGTTTTGAATGTTTTACTGTGCTTGTTCCTTCATGGGTGGTTTCCAATAAATCACATGCTTGTTTAGATGTTTCACACATACATATTCATTTAAATTCTTCTTGTGAAATAGCACAATAAATTGCGTTCATAGCCTTAGCATCACATATTTTCTTTTGTTTCTCAATATATGTCCAAAATGCTCTTGATTTGGGTTGAGATGTGGTAGTGCCATTTTCATGTACGATTTGTTCCATTGGTGGCGTATAACCATTCTCGACAATGTTCCAAACATTCTAGTCTAAAGACTCCAAGAATATGGCCAATCTAACTTTCCAATATGCATAGTTTGACCCGGGGTCTAGAGACCGATGTTCCCTCTCCTTTAGACATTTCTCCAACTTCGGTCAAGATCTTTATCTAGGTTGTTAAATCCTTCAAGAGAAACCCACTCTGATACCAATTGAAATTGCGGTAGAACTGCTAATCGAAGTATAGAATTATGTCTAAGTGTCTTAAAGGGGGGGTGAATAGGACTTTTAAAAAATTATCTACCTGTTAAAACAAACAATGCCTATCTTAAACTAATTTACCAATTATGTTAAGTGAGGAAAAGTAACTTTAATGGCTTACAAGCCAATAAAGGGTCTGTAAGTGCTTTTATGTTTAACACACATGGATTGTCAAATTTCGTAAGAAAAAAGGGTTTCAAGTCAGATTGCAAGTATGGAATCACAACTGCTCTACATGCCTGAAGATCAACTCAAGATCAGCTTATGATCAGCTCGAGATTGGCATATTATCTCACCCGATTTCAAGACAAGATCAAGTCAAAGTTCAAGACAAGTTGTCCCACGTATTTGCTAAGACATAGGTGATATAACCCTATAAAGACCTTAGGTTATGCTCTTTCAAAACTTCATTTATTTTGGGTTTTAATAGTGTTTTAACTCTGTAATTCGGCCAACCTAACTTCTGGTTCAGCTAGCCTAACTTCCTAGGCCAACCTAACTTCAAGTTCGGGCATAATAACAAATTCTGGTGAAAATTTGTCTAGCCTAAGTTTTAGTTCGACTTAAAGTTCAGCCAGGCCGAGTGAGTTCGAGTCAAACTGCAGCAATGCATTTCTGGGAAATTCGCGATTGGAAAATTTGGCTAGACAAATTATGATAATCAGCTAGCCGAATTTGACCTTGGGCCAGCTGAATTTTGGATAAATCTTATCCCTCGCAATCCGATAGTCGTTAGAACGAATCCGGTGGAATCTGGCCAGCCAAAGCTATTCTTAGGCTAGCCAAATTTTCAATATCTTTGGTTATAAATAAAGTCCTTCTTTCATTCTAAATTATAATAAAAAAAATCACTCTAAACCTTCTGGAAGTGAGAGAGAACTCAAGTCCTCAGCAAGCTAACAGTGTGGTATTTATAATTTATTTTTAATTATTCAATTTTCCTTCTCAAAGATCATTTCAATCTTATTCTATAGAGTAATCTATACTCCTTTTGAGATCTAAGAGAATTGAATCAAGTAGCATTTGAGTTTTTTATTTCTAAAGGGCTTCAGACTCAATGGACTTAATATACTTACAAATAAGTGTGTGAGTCCCTCTCTCACACAATCTGAAGGTCTTCGATGTTAATGAAGAATCTTCAGCTCCCTTGAACCACAACCACTTCTGATGCTTTGATCAATGCTCCGAGGTTGTAAGGTTTAGGGTTTTATTTTTCTCTATTTATATGATATGATTTTAAACACACACAAAGAAGGTTCCCATGAGCTATGCATTCAAGAGTTTCAACACAATGATTTGCCTATGAGAGCATTTGGAAACTCATTGAATGCTAGAGTTCATAATTCAATCCAAGCAATGAAGATGTGAGTAAACGCTTATGCCAAGGATTGAATGATGAACTCTAATGGGAAAGAGGTAATGAGAAGGAGGGTGTTAATCTTTGATGAACTCTCTCAAACTCTTTTAAATTCTAGCTCATTTTATAAGAAGCAAACCTGGTGTATTTATAAAGTTGAAATCCTAACGGTAAAAAAATGGGCAGAAATCTGACATTTTTGATGCCATCGAAGGGTATTCGATTCCATCGAAATTTGAATTTCGATATCATCAAACTGTCTTCGATTACATCAACTTCCTACACTTGATATTCAATTGAGTGTGGGATAGATCATGTCCAATATCGTCATGCATCCTTCGAGGTCATCGATGTGCACTATGATGCCATCAAGATTTCTTTTTGAAAAATACACAAGGGTTGCCAGATAGTTTTGTCCCTTATTCGATGCCATCGATCAGACATTCGAGTCATCGAATTTTGAATTTCGATGACATCGAACGGTCTTCAATGCACTCGAGGCAAATAGGTTTTTCTTTGAAAACTTGCTGGACAAACTGAAGTTAGTTTCGATGCAATCGATCAGCCTTTCATACCATCGATAACTTACTCTCGATGTCATCGAGAAGGGTTCTATTACATCAAGGAGCAATTAGAGAGTATTCTTGTATTTGGAATAAATAAGTCCAACGTCGATGCAATCGAAATGCATTCGATATCATCGAAACATAGGTTTCGATGTCATCGAACGGCATTCGATGCAATCGAAAATTCCAACATTTCTTTCATTTTGTTGTTGGACAGTATAGACGTGTATTCGATGAATTGAACGATGTTCGATGGCATCGAAGATGTCCTCGATTGCAGCTCAATGTACTCAATAGGGACATGATTTTCCAGTTTTGATTCTTTCTTTCAACAATACTTGAGGTGCAATTTACTCAAACTTACCGGAAGATGTTTTGAAATAGCTTTTAAGGTAAGTTGGGTTTTTATAGGGGTATATACCTTTTAGGGTTTGTTGTGGGTTGATGAGGCTTTATTTTACCTGTTAAGCATGATCGTATGCCTTCATCTTTTGAAGAGTCTTGGTCTTGATGTCTTCATCTCAGGGCTCAATTGACTGACAGACTTAATGCTCACGTATATTAACAAACAAGGGCACTTTTAATAATCGCTTGGGAGTCGAGTCGATCCCTGCCTAGATGGAGATGTTCAATCTTAGAGAGATCGTCAGCCAGTTATTTACGTTAGGCTTTGAGTGTTTACAGTATGGTCTCGTTAAAATGATGATGACGGGTCCGATGGCAAGCGACGGCTCCATGAAGCATTATAACGTGCCAAGAGAGTTTTACATTCTGCGCGAATGACAAACCGTTCCCTCATCAAGCCAACATAATTTTCTATCTCCATGCCAGCTTTGGAGTAAGCATCTCTGAGGCACTATAATTTCATCAAAACATCTAAAAGTTCTTTGAGAGGTTCGTCTGTCTGAGATGCTTCTGTAGCATCTTTAAAGAAAGGGTATTATGAAGGGAAGGAGATTAGTAGAAATACTCAATCCCCGATATTAGAATTTCCTACGAGAGGGTTAGTAATTGTGAATAGAAGATTGAAGAAGACATGAAGGCTCAAAGTTTGTCAACAGAAGTAGAGGCAGAGAATATGTAGGTTGCAAGATAGAAAAGAGTGGTGATTTTATAAGCATCATCAGAAGCATTTAATGACCACATGTGATGAGACGTGGCGATTAGGATAACCAAAGGATTGTGGCACCAATTTATATTCTGAGGAAGGTGGAATAGGCAGCCACAATAAATGTCAATTCTTTAGAAAATAGCTCACACATCTCCCTACTTTTACGCGCCCCGTTAGCCAGACAGTTATTACAAAAAGAAAGAAAAAATGCTAAGTGTTAGCTACAACCGAGCATAGAAGGTGGCATCGGTTGATGTGATCGAGCGGGAATCGTAAATGGCTCAATTGATAATATCTCTTTACATATAGTCAGCCAATGAGGTAAGTCTCAATAAATATAATGATCTCGGTCCTTTTCCTTTTCATTTAATAGTGCATGCAAGCAAAAGATCCTCATTGACCAAGTATCCCGTATTGAATAAAGTCGATCGTAGTGGGAATGCCATTATTTGATGCCTCATATTTCTAAATGTTGATACCCCGATGGGAATGATGTCATTCTATGTCGAGGAAAACGAGGCTAAATAGTAATATGTGAGTGGTGCGAGAAGTATAATGAAAAGAAAGTTTATTGAAAGTAAAGCGAGCCACCAGCTGATTTACACCAAACAAGAAAGAAGAAGACAAATGACCACCAGCCAATTTACACCAAACAAGAAAAAAGAAGACAAACAACCACCAGCCGAGAGAGGCAGTTTAGGCACAGGTTGCCTTTATTTCCGCAAATTCCTAGATGACATGCAACTTCTTGGCCTTCGCAGCTTCCTTCTAGGTTTTTAGTCATACCCCTCCTCCATGAACATGGGCAGGAAGTGCACGAGTTGATCAATGCGAATGCCGATCAAGGAGATTCTTCCCTTAGCCCCCCTCTTGCCAACAAGGCTCACTTATGACCAAGCCTGATAGTTAGCAATCTGCGAGTCTAGAAAAGTGAGGAGATCATTTGGAACAGCAGGATCCTTCACAGCATAAGCATGTTCCTTCTCCTTAATGTCCTCCATAAGCTTAACGCGTTCCATGCTCTCTCATACGCATCACCCACGAGACAAGATTCTTCCTAAACAGCTGCTTGTTGTCTCATGAAAGTATTAGTCCCCATGGTAATGAAGTTTCTCCTGCACTTCCAGAATCTCGCCTAAAGGAGCATCATATTCAGTAGCCTCAGAAGCAGACTTGATGAAGAGGTCAATATCAAATAGTAGGAAGCATTCACCATAATCGACAAGGTCGTAGTCGAAGATCTCATTCAAGTAAGCCTTGGCTTGACTGAGGAAAGAGGAAGCCATGCATTGCGACAGTTAAGGAAGCACGAGGAAAACAATCCTATGCACGACCTAGAGTTAGCAGTCGTCATCTTTGCATTGAAGCTCTGGAGACATTACCTCTATGGAGAGGAGTTCGAGCTCTTCTGTGACCACAAGAGCCTCAGGATGCAGCAGCGGCGATGGATGGAAACCTTGAAAGACTTCAAGTTCGAGGTCTCCTACTATCCTTGTAAGGCTAACCTTATGGTAGACGCGTTAAGCCACAAGAAGACGATAGCATTCGCGGCTCCACTGATGATAAGGAGTGGAATATGGTAGAATTTGTGCGAGATTTTGAGAAAAAGCTTATGGTAAAGGAGTCATTTGAAAGCGTCGCACACGTTCGTGTGCAGCCACTCATTGACGACAAGATTATTACAGCTCAAAAAGATGATGAACTTTTGGCAAGGATGAGAGAGCAGGTGAGTGACAGTGAAGACTCGGAATAGAGAGTTGGTGGGGATGGGGGTTTACGTTATCGTTGCCGCATATGCGTCCCAAACCTTCATGACTTGATGAGGGAAGTTCTCAAAGCAGCTTACAATTCGAAGATGGCGATGCATCTTGGTAGTACGAAGATGTATCAAGACATGAAGAGGTCATACTAGTGGGACAACATGAAGGCCCACATAGCAGATTATATGTCCCGTTGTCTCACGTGCCAGCATGTCAAGGAAAAGCATCGCCAACCTCCTAGACTGCTTCAGCCCATGCCCATAGCTAAATGGAAATGGGATTTCATTTCTATGGATTTCATCTTAGAGTTGCTAAAGACGAGGAAGGGGCATAACTCCATTTGGGTGATTATGGACCGATTGACGAAATCGGCTTATTTTCTTCCTATTAGAGTCTCAAACTTAGCAGACGATCTGGTCAGGTTGTACATCAAGGAGATTGTATGTCTGCATGGAGTTCCTATGGAGATCATGTCGGATCGAGACACACGATTCACGTCTATCTTCTAGACTTGTATTCAGGAAGCAATGGGTGTGAAACTGAAGTTCAGTACCGCGTTCCACCCACAGATGGATGGGCAGACGGAACGGGTGAATCAGGTATTAGAGGATATGTTACGAGCTTGTGTGCTTGATTTCAAAGACAGTTGGGATGACTATCTTCCTTATGCTGAGTTCACTTATAACAACAGCTTTCAGACGAGTAGTGGCATGGCCCCCTACAAAGCACTATATGGGTGTCCATGTAGAGCACAGCATTATTGGGCAAAGGTAGGCGAGAAGAGTTTGATTGGCCCAGAGTTAGTGCAAGCGACCTCAGAGAAGATAGACATTATCAGGCTTCGACTTCTCTCAGCACAGAGCAGGCAGAAGAGCTACGCCAATACGAGGCGGTGACCGCTAGAGTTTGAGGTTGGGGACCATGTGTTTCTCAAGGTTTCCACCATGAAGGGAGTACTTCAGTTTAGCAAGAAGGGAAAACTCATGCCAAGATTCATTGGCCCATTCTAGATACTAGATCGAGTGGGTGTGGTAGCGTACCGCCTTGCTTTGCCGACACCACTCGCAGGCGTGCACAATGTATTTCATGTTTCGATACTGAAGAAATACGTTCCTGATCCTTCTCACATTATCAAATAGGAGCAGGTACAGTTGAGTGAAGACGATACTTATGTACTGCGACTGAAACGTATTCTAGATCGGAAGGAGCAGGTGCTGCGTAGTAAGGTTATCCAGCTGGTGAAGGTATTGTAGACGCATCACACTGAGGAAGAGGCTACTTGGGAAACAGAAGCTGAGGTCCGTAAGAACTACCCTCAAATTCTCGAGGAGTACGAAAAGGTACTAATTTTGAGAATGAAATTTTTCTTTAAGGGGGGCAGATTGTAACGTCTCGAAAAAAATCCGTACAAAGACCCGAGTATCACCTCAGGTAGAAATCACTAAGGATCGAATTCTTTAGAAATTAAACAAAAATTAATCTAGTACTAAACTGAATTGATTAGTAAATTAGTTTGAACTACTTTCTATAGGAACTGCAAGACCCAAAACTAATAGAATCGCTAGCTCTACATTACCTAAAAACATAAGATCAATCTCAAAACCCAGTTGCTCTCGGGAGCACATTGAAACTCTATATTGGACATGGACCACGCGTCGAAAGTCCGATTATATCAAAATTATACGATTATGAGCATCTTACTGGGCTTAACGAGCATCATGAGAATCAAGTCCAAATAGTATCTGAAAACGCACAACTTGAACCCGGAGTGAAGTGTGTGAGAAACGGGGATATCTTTAGAAAATGAACTAAAACTTAAGTGATTTGGGTCGTTCACTTGCAGGTCAAATTTAAGATTTCAGACCGTCAGATTCTGACCCAACTATACCCTTGGATCAAGAAAAATTCTCAACACAGGTCAGTGTACTTGTGGCCCTGATCGAGTGACGATAGTCAATGAACTGAAACAGGTCCTTCACAGTCGATCCACTGATCCGATCGGACCGAAATCTTAACCTGACATAAATCCATTGTCAGGAAACTTTTTCCAGACTGTATGCAGGCAATGGACCTCCATATGAGCTCCGTTGGCTCGAAACAGATGACTTTTGGCTATAACTTAAGTATACCAGGGCCCTGAGGCCATTGACATCAGTTCTTAGCCTATATAAGGGTCTTAACCCACCCATCTCTCATTCCATACGAATTTCCAAACCCTGGGAGAGAAAAGAGAAGGAAAGAGTGAGGAGAAGTGAGAGAGAGTTATGGTTCGTTGCTGGGACTTGTTCCCACCACTCTACATGCTGAATCACCTCTCCCGTGTCGTAACAGCGACAAATCCGAATCCACTTTTGGGTAAGAAATCATAACACTAATCTGTTTTAGGCATCCAAATAGGTAGATCTGTGAAATAGCTAACCTATTTCATGCTATAAGTAATCGTTGTGCCGTAGATAAAGACGTAGTGTTCGAATTGAGTTCGATACGAGTTTACCGACAGAAGTTACAGACTATAAACATTTAGGTCATGGTTTTCAATACTTTCAATGTCAGTTAATGATTTATGACTGACTTGATTACTGTCACATGTTCTTAGATGCGATGTTTTTCGTATATTACACATATATATGAACTATGTTGAATATAATGCATTCCATGTGTTTATTAAAATGTCTGAATGAATATGAAATTATGATTTGTGCTTGCATTGAGTATTGGTTGAGAATACATGATTCTTGTATGTGTGGCAATGCCTCTGTGAAAGGATTTGCCATAATACATATTATAACTAATTTATGTCATATATGTTGAAATGTGTAGGCTAAGTGTTTGATAAAATGCCTGAATGAGAAAATACTTGTTAAAATGTATTTAATGAGGGTATTGAGATAGGATTCTTAACTATGTTATCCCTAGTTACAGTTTCCTTCATGTAACCTATCTCACTACTAAATGATTTATGTATGAAATGCCTATGTGTGACAACATGTGTATTATGTATTTGTTAAAATACCTAAATGAGATTTATATTTGAAGTGGTTGTCACATGTTATTTTCGATTATCACATATGAATGTCGAATGTAATTGAATATGATTGGGACTACTACGTAGTCCAGGCAATTAGTAGTGGTTCCCAAATTAGTGGTCAAGGTCGTTTAGCCACACAAGACACATTCGATGAATCCGAGTCGTACGCTGTTTGTCGACAATAATTAAGCCACACGAAGTGCTTACGTGCTCCATGTCAATTAATTCAACGTGTGCTCATACCAGTCGAGCTTGTCAAGTAACCCGATTGGCCTAATGTGTGTTTACCATGTATGGACATTACTGTTTGAATCTAAGGTACCACTTACCAATGAAAAGCCCATTTAACCTTGGTACCATGATCTGCTAAGATTCATAATCTGGACATAGTGGTGTGAGACTCCATGGTGAAGATATCGGCCTATGCTGGGGTGACGAGCCTCCCCGTAGTGTCCTTTGAGCAAACCAAACTTATGAGCCGAATACGGTGGTATGGGACACTGTATTCAAGCTGTTACTCTATACTAAGGTGACGAGCCTTTCCCGTAGTGACCTCTAGTATAAAATAGGCCTATGATCAGGTGATGAGCCTCTCGTAGTGACCTCGAGTGTGAGTTAAGCCTACGATGAGGTGACAAGCCTCCCATAGCGACCTATAGTGTAAACTCACGAACTAGCCTATCGTATGTGATTAACTAGGATTAACGACCCTAGATGGATCATCATTTGGGTAAATGATATAAAGGGAGGTACCTTTGCTTCCTAAACCTGTTGTATGAATAAGTCTAAGTAAGAACTTGCTAAAACGACCATGCACCGCATTGCAGTACCTTTGGCATGGGTGTTGAGTACAATAGGAGTTTAGCATGCGCGACCGTGAGATGATGTTGCAGAGGGAGTGCAGGCGAGAGCATGCATCATTAATACATACCAGTCTTACATTAACAAGAGTACTTAGCGCATGTTTTTTGTACTGCTTTATCATTACTACTTGATTGAATTGATAACATGTTAACCTTTGCCTTATAGCTCCACTGAGTTAATCACTCACTCCCACTCTGGGACGATGTTTTAAAACACCAACCAAACTATTGTAACTACAGATGACGGTGAGGCTTACGAGATCAAACCTGTCTTCTACGATGACTAGGAGTTCTCCTATCTGCAACTCTTTGGCGGGTCTATGTAGACCTGGAGTTGCGTCATCGGGGCTACAGGGATATGGATTAGCTGACATTACACTTTATCATTTTGTATATTTTGAAATTATATATATAATTATTCAGCGTGGTGACATGATCATACTCTGGGGTTTATATCCACTTATACACTTTATATATCTATCACAGTCTTCCACTTGCTTAATTTAATCGCCTCTAGAGTATGATATGCTGATTTAGTGTAATCTCACTCATGTTTAATGCACTAATACGGACAACATTCAATCATCATTATCTATGTTGCATAAGTGATGCAACGGATCTTGGGAGTTAGGCCTATGCTCAACCTTCGAAATTCGGAGCGTTACAAGTTGGTATCAGAGCATGAATTGGATTAAACTGGACCTGGGTTATGGTAACACAATGTATATTGACGTACTTTGACTTAAGAGGGAGCGATAAAACATAGAAATGATTATAGGATTCCAAGTTTTGCCCATCGGCGATCGTATAATCGTTGAAGCGAAACTGACCATTGAAATCGGACTCATAAGCATCTATGATCATGCAAAATAATCCCAATTCTTTTCCAGACCATCCATCGATGGGTCTATATGGTGATTCGATGTCTTTCACACTTACTAATCCGAAAGGCATGAATATATACCAGATGGAGCCTGAAATCATACCAAATGAACTCGGGGGCCTTAACCACATAAAACAGTGCGACCCGAGGTGGGTCTCGCACATTTTCGGCACCCCGGGAGGGGCATGCCATTGCCCCTGGGGCTATCCATCGCCCAGAGGTCCAGCGGACCGCGATGGCATCACCCCTACTGCGATGCATCACGGTCCAGTTCGATCAGGCCGCAGCGGGCCGATGGGTGTGTGCACATGTGGGGCCCACGAAATCATGTGAGGGCCCCTATATTCCCCACATTTGCTTCATTCCTTCCTTCTACACCCCTCCAAGCTTTCCAAACCTTTTCAAATCCCATTTTCCTCTCTCAAATCCCCCTTCCAATCTCATCTTCTTCCTTTTCTTGCACCTACCTCCACCATTCTCTCAAACCCATCTTCTACAACCACCTATCACCCTTAATCCCTCTCATTTGAGCACACAAACCCTCCTTTGTGTCTCAAAAATCTCAAGGTCCAACCACTCATCCTATCTCACCTTCTCGTTTTACTCTCATGGCTCTTTTTGAGCTTGTGACTGCAATTTTCTCTCTCTCCACACTTCCTTCCCTCATGGGAAAGAAGAGGGCTTCCATAGATGAAGTTAGGCCTAGCTGCCCTACCCACCTAAGAAAGCAGAAATATGGCGCCGAGGCAAGTGCAAGCGCCACACGAGAGCTGTGGACAAAATGAGATCTTGTCCCCAAGTTCCGCTCAAGAGAGTCCGACAGCCGGGTATCGCACATGGTCGGTCCAAGGTCGTAGAGTTCTCTTTGAAGCTCACATAGATGAGAAGCTATTTAGGTTATATCCGGCGATGGACCACCTGCTGGACGCCGGATGGGGTCCCATATTTGAAGGCAAGTCACGTGCTTATGAGAACACTGTTTGAGCCTTCTACGCCCACATACGTGACCCATCGCTAGAGCCCCTATAGTTCATTTTTCTGTTTGGGAGGCAACAAGCCACAGTTAATGTTGGTGTGATAGCTCAGATCATGGGGATGAGCGTGGTGAGTTCATGCTAGCGAGAAGAACCTCAGGAGTGCGCATGAAAGAGATCGCCACACGCGATTTGTTTGCGACTGACACTGATCCATTAGAGTCAAGGCAACTGCCTCCCAGCGACATAAATGACTCCTGACTTCTGCCTACTCTACATATTCACATACAATGTGTATCCCAGGTGGAGTAATCGCATCGAATGCACGTGGTTGACGGTGGACTTCCTATACAGAGCTGGGCAGAGAAACAAGTTATGCCTGCATACCTTTGTCCTGCTACAGATAGTCCAGACCATACGCTCTGTTAGGTCAGATATTTCACTCCCCTTCAGTCGACTCATATGCAAGCTTGCTCGAGAGTTTGGCTATAGGCTTACTGATGAGCTTGTGCTGATTCACTTTATTAATGACTCTACGTTCAACAACATGGGCATTAGGCCGCGACCACACCAATCCCGTCATGATGAATATGGTGACGAGATAGAGGAAGAAGTGAAGAGGAAGAGGGAAGTGAAGATGAGGAAGGTGAGAAAGGAAGCGAGGAAGAAGGAAGTGAGCAAGAAGAGGAAGAAGAGGAGGCCTCAAACTTCAATGAGGGCTCTTCACCTGCTACACCTGAGTGCCACCTTGATCGAGCTGTGTTAAAAGCCCACTTCGCTCAAATCGAGGAGGGCCAAGTTGCCCTGCGACAGGAGGTCAGAGAGACCCGGACCAAGCTTAAGGAGAATCAGGCCTTCATGAAACAGAAATTTAAGAAGGTGTCTCGCACCTTGAAGGCCCTCTTATGCTGCATGCAGGACAAGGGTGCTCCTTCACCATCGTCAGACGCAGATGATTAGTCCTGTGTTGTAGTCATCATTGGGTCTTTTCTTTTCGTGCTTTTCTTGCTTTCTATGTTACAGCCTTTATGGGCTTAGTAGTAGGGTAGAGTTATGGTGTGTTTTGGTGTTTGAAGCTTTGGTAGATTAGCTCTCATGCATCTTCTGTCATGGTCCATGTAAGACTATATCTCATGTATTGTAACGATTTTGGTAAATGAAATGCATGAAGCCTCTTTTTATTGGGAATGTGAATGATGTATGGATGCGTGTATATTCTTATGTTAAATCTCATACAAGTTGCACCCTATGTTTCATATAGGGAATGCCTCCGAAAGCTACTCAGAACACTACATGTATAGCACTTGGCAAATCGTTTGACGGGGCACCTTCCATGAGCGATAGCCACATGGACCTCAGCTTGGGCCCTGATAGTGACACAATGCCGGATTCACAGCCAGCCACTGGCCCCACTAATGGGTCAACACCTGTTACCCCACCAGGTCCCGAGCATAACCATGCGTCTACCTCGACGCCTCACATGCCTCAGGTGGCTCCTCCTCCTGATAGGTTGGAGCAGATGATGCTCCTTATGCAGCAACAGCAGCAGATTTGGACCACCATAGCAGGGGCCCTTGCCAAGAATATGAGTGTGGTTTCACCTGCACCACCTATGCACCCTACTGGAAATATGGGTGTCAACGGCTTGTTCGAGCGATTCCAATGCTTCCATCCTCCTACTTTTGCGGGTACTCACAGACCCGAGGAGGCCGAGTATTGGCTTAACTGCATCTTCAAGATGCTGAAGCCGCTGCACTGCACTAAGGCAGAGCAGGTCGAACTGGTCACTTACATGTTCGAGAAGGAGGCCAGTCTCTGGTGGGACAGCGTCCTTAGGATCGTTGCTCCTAGTTACATGTGGTCATGGGAGGCTTTTGAGACACGCTTTCACAAAAAATATTTCCCTCTCACCTACCGTAATGAGGAGGGAGAGTTTCTTCACCTCCGGCAGGGAGGAATAACTGTAGCAGAGTATGAGAATAAGTTCACGGATCTGGCCAGATATGCTCCTTTGATCCTAGCAAACGAGCCGATGAAGATGCAATGATTTTCTAAGGGTCTACGACCTAAGGTACACTTGCGCTAGCATACTCAACTATGCTGAGCTAGTGGACATGTCTCTGCGAGCTAAGCAGGACAGGGACAGATTATCTCATACAGGCGTGCCCATGGTTCCTGAGCCTTGACCAGACTTACCAAGCAGACCGTTCCTCGGCAAGAGGCCGCGAGCAAATTCTCCTCCTCGGCTTATGGCTCCACCGACACAGCCGAGGTGACCTGATGTATGGTGCACCTACTGTAAGAAGTCGGGCTATTCTGACACGTACTGCTTCACCAAGATGAGGGACAATGGCTTCATTCCCCCTCAAAAGATTAATTGGCAGATGACACTAGCTATCTCGGCTCCACCTCTACGATCAGCATCGCCTGCACAACCTTCTTAGAAGCCACCTATACCTCAATTTAGGCCGCCTCAGCAACCTATGACACCACAACCGAACCATTCTCAACAAGCTCGTGTGCACTCACTTGCAGCTGAGGCATCCGAGACAGCAGTTGCAGCACCACTGGCTTTTGAAGTCACGGCACACATCTAAGGTACACCAGCCTTCTTATTGGTGGACGTCGGGTCCACTATCTCAATAATATCATGCGCAGTAGTCAAGCGACTAGTGTTGGATACAGCTCTTATGAAGTGGGTGAGAATCCTTACCGCCATAAGGACCGACGTTACCAAGATTTATAAGGATTGCTCGATAGACCTAGGAAGCAGGACAGCACTCGTTGACCCCTACTATAGCATTACGACATTATCCTCATTATGGATTGGCTCACTGAGATGAAGGCAGAGATCGATTGTGATACCAGAGTGGTGACAGCCCGTGGACCTGAGGGCACGACCTTTACCTTTCTAGTTCAGGTCAGTTAGCCCTACCGTGTAAGTTGTTACACTTCCTTATTGGAGAATGTTGATGGTCCGACACTTGGGTACACGCTAGTAGTTCGGGATTTTGCGGACGTGTTCGAGAAGATCCCTAGACTACCTCCTCGGCGCAAGATCGACTTTACTATCGACCTTGTGCTTAGTGCGACACTTATATCTCTTCCGACGTATCGCATGCCTTCATGTGAGATGGAGGAACTGAGGAAATAGATCGATGATCTGTTGGATGCAGGCTTCATACAACCGAGTATATCTCCTTGGGGAGCACCCGTGTTGTTCGTGAAGAAGAAGGATGGATCACTGCGATTATGTATTGATTATCACAGGTTGAATCAAGTGACAGTGAAAAATAAGTATCCTTTGCCTAGGATAGATGATCTGTTCAATCAGTTAAAAGGGCACAGTACTTCACTAAGATCGACTTACAGTCAGGGTATCACCAGTTGTGCATTAGGGATGAGGACGTGCAGAAACGACTTTCAGAACCAGCTTTGGGTACTACGAGTTCCTTGTAATGTCATTTGGACTCACAAATGCACCAGCCATGTTCATGGATCTGATGAACCGGGTGTATCGGCCGTACCTGTACCGAGTTGTTCGTGTAGTATAAGAAGTGCGACTTCTTGAAGGAAGAAGTCAAGTTTGTGGGACATGTGGTGTCCAAGGAAGGCATCATTGTGGACCTTACTAAGGTGACTGCAGTTCAGGACTGGGAGCAGCCCGGTTCGGTTACTAAAGTGAGGAGCTTCCTTGTCCTGGCAGGTTACTATCATCGATTCATTAGGGACTTTTCCAAGATTGTTAGACCATTGTCTCAGCTGACTCAGAAGGATCTTAAGTTTGCCTGGAATGAGAAGGCAGAAGTAGCCTTTCAGGAATTAACGGACAAGTTGACGTCTACCCCTGTGCTAGTATTGTCAGAGCAAGGGGTCAAGTATACAATATACACCAACGTGTCTCGTATTGGTTTGGGTTGTGTTATTATGCGGAAGAACAGGGTGATCGCTTATGCATCGCAACAATTGAGGAAGCACGAGGAAAACTATCCTACGCACGACCTAGAGGTAACGGCCATCATTTTTGCATTGAAGCTTTAGAGACATTACCTTATGGAGAGGAGCTCGAGCTCTTTTGCAACCACAAGAGCCTCAGGTACATATTCACGCAGAGAAACCTGAATATGAGGTAGCAGCGATGGATAGAAACCTTGAAAGACTTCAAGTTCGAGGTCTCCGACCATCCTTGTAAGGCTAACTTTGTGGCAGACACGTTGAGCCGCAAGAAAATGATAGCATTCACGGCTCCGCTAATGATAGAGGAGTGGAATATGGTAGAATTTGTGTGAGATTTTGAGTAGAAGCTTACGGTAGAGGAGCCGTTCGAGAGTGTCGCACACGTTCGTGTGCAGCCACTCATTGACGACAGGATTATTACGGCTCATAAAAATGATGAACTATTAGCAAGGATGAGAGAGCAGGTGAGCGACAGTGAAGACTCGGAATAGAGAGTTGGTAGGGATGGGGGTTTACGTTATCGTTGCCGCATATGCGTCCCAAACCTTCATGACTTGAGGAAGGAAGTTCTTGAAGCAGCTCACAATTCGAAGATGGCGATGCATCCTGGTAGTATGAAGATGTATCAAGACATGAAGAGGTCGTACTGGTGGGACAGCATGAAGGCCCATATAGCAAATTATGTGTCCCGTTGTCTCACATGCCAGCAGGTCAAGGCAAAGCATCGCCGACCTCTTGGACTGCTTCAGCACATGCCCATAGCCGAATGGAAATGGTATTTCATTTCTATGGATTTCATCTCAAGGTTGCCGAAGACAAGGAAGGGGCATGACTCCATTTGGGCGATTGTGGACCGGTTGACTAAATCGGCTCATTTTCTCCCTATTAGAGTCTCAAATTTAGCAGACGATCTGGCCAGGTTGTACATTAAGGAGATCGTACGTCTACATGAAGTTCCTATGGAGATCATGTCGGATCGAGACACGTGATTCACATTTATCTTCTGCACTCATATCCAGGAAGCAATGGGTGTGAAACCGAAGTTCAGTACCGCGTTCCACCCATAGACGAATGGGCAAACGGAACGGGTGAATCAGGTGTTAGAGGATATGTTGCGAGCTTATGTGCTTGATTTCAAAGACAATTGGGATGACTGTCTTCCTTATGCTGAGTTTGCTTATAACAACAGCTTTTAGATGAGTATTGGCATGGCCTCCTACGAAGCATTGTATGGGCATCCATGTAGAGCACCGCATTGCTGGGCAGAGGTGGGCGAGAAGAGTTTGATTGGCCCAGAGTTAGTGTAGGCGACCTCGGAGAAGATTGACATTATCAGGCATTGACTTCTAGCAGCACAGAACAGGCAGAAGAGCTACGCCAATACGAGGCGGCCACCGCTAGAGTTTGAGGTTGGGGACTTGTGTTTCTCAAAGTTTTTCCTATGAAGGGAGTCCTTCGATTTGGCAAGAAGGGAAAAATCACACCGAGATTCATTGGTACATTCCAAATACTAGATCGAGTGGGTGTGGTAGTGTATCGCCTTGCTTTGCCAACCCACTCGCAAGCATGCATAAGGTATTTCATGTTTCGATGCTGAAGAAATATGTTCCTGATCCTTCTCACATTATCAAATGGGAGTAGGTACAGTTGAGTGAAGACGCTACTTATGTACTGCCACCGACACTTATTCTAGACGGGAAGGAGCAGGTGTTGCGTAATAAGGTTATCCCGCTGGTGAAGGTAATGTGAACGCATTACACTGAGGAAGAGGCTACTTGGGAAACAGAAGGTAAGGTCCGTAAGAACTACCCTTAGATTCTTGAGGAGTACGAACAGGTACTAATTTTGAGGATGAATTTTTTCTTTAAGGGGGTAGATTGTAACGTTTCAGAAAAAATCCATACAAAGACCCAAGTATCACCTCAGGCAGAAATCACTAAGGATCGAATTCTTTAGAAATTAGATAAAAATTAATCTAGTGCTAAACTGAATTGATTAGAAAATTAGCTTGAACCGCTTTCTATACGAATTGCAAGACCCAAAACTAATAGAATCGCTAACTCTACATTACCTAAAAACCTAGGATCAATCTCAAAACCCAATTGCTCTCGGGAATACACTGAAACTTCGTATTGGACATGGACCACGCATGGAAAGTCCGATTACCCCGAAACTATACAATTATAACAGCCTTGTTGGGCTTGACGAGCATCACGGGAATCAAGTCCAAATAGTATCCAGAAACGCACAACTCGAGCCCGGAGCGAAGTGTGTGAGAAATGCGAATATCTTTAGAAAATGAACTAAAACTTAAGTAATTTGGGACGTTTGCTTGCAGGCCAAATTTAAGGTTTCAAACCGTCAGATTCTGACCCAACTACACCTTGGATTAGGAAAAATTCTCAACATAGGTCAGTGTACTTTTGGCCCTGATCGAGTGACGATAGTCGTTGAACTGAAACGGGTCCTCCACGGTTGATCCATTGATCCGATCGGACCGAAATCTTAACCTGACATAGATCTATTGTCAGGGAACTTCTCTCAGACCGTATGTAGGCAATGGACCTCTAGATGAGCTCAGTTGGCCCGAAACAGATGACTTTTGGCCATAACCTAAGTATACCATGGCCCTGGGGCCATTGACATCAGTTTTGGGCTTATATAAGGGCCTTAACCCACCCCTCTCTCATTTAATACGAATTTTTAAACCCTAGGAGAGAGAAGAGAGAAAAGAGAAAGAAAGAGTGAGGAGAAGTGAGAGAGAGTTGTGGTTCGTTGCTTGGACTCGTTCCCGCCACTCCACGTGTTGAATCACCTCTCCCGTGTCGCTACACCGACGAATTCGAATCCACTTTCGGGTAAGAAATCCTAACCCTAATCTATTTTAGGCATCCAAATAAGTAAATCGGTGAAATAGCTAACCTCTTTCATGCTATAGGTAGTCGTTGTGCCGTAGACAAAGACGTAGTGTTCGTACTGAGTTCAATATGAGTTTACCGACGGAAGGTGCAGAATATAAACATTTAGGTTATGATTTTTAAGGCTTTCAATGTCAGTTAATGATTTATAACTGACTTGATTGATGTCACATGTGCTTAAATGTGATATTTTCCGTATATTATACATATATATGAACTATATTGAATATAATGCATTCTATGTGTTTGTTGAAATTTCTGAATGAATATGGAATTATGTTTTGTGCTTGCCATGAGTATTGGTTGAGAATACATGATTGTTGTATGTGTGGCAATGCCTTTGTGAAAGGATTTGCCGTAAATGTGTAAGCTAAGTGTTTGATAAAATGCCTGAATGAGAAAATGCTTATTGAAATGTATTTAATGAGGGTATTGAGATAGGATTCTCAACTACCTCATCCCTAATTCTAATTTCTTTCATGTAACCTATCTCGCTACTAAATGATTTATGTATGAAATGCCTATATGTGACAATATGTGTACTATATATTTGTTAAAATGCCCAAATGAGATTTATATTTGAATTGGTTGTCACATGATGTTTTCAACTATCACATAAGAATGCCTAATGTGCTTGAGTATGATTGGGACTACTACGTAGTCCAGGCAATCAGTAATGGTTCCCGAATTAGTGGCCGAGGTCGTTTAGCCACACAAGACACGTTCGATGAACCTGAGTCGTACGCTGTTTGTCGACAGTGGTTAGGCCATGCGGAGTGCTTATGCGCTCCATGTCGATTAATTCAACATGCGCTCGTACCAATCGAGCTTGTCAAGTAACCCGATTGGCCTAATGTGTGTTTACCATGTATGAATGCTACTACTTGAATCTAAGGTACCACTTACCAATGAAAAGTCCGTTTAACCTTAGTACCATGATCCGCTAAGACTTATGAGCCGGACATGGTGGTATGGGACACCATGGTCGAGCTGTCGGCCTACGCTGGGGTGGCAAGCCTCCCCGTAATGTCCTTTGAGCAAACAAAACTCGTGAACCGAATACGGTGATATGGGACACTGTATTCGAGTTGTCGACCTATGCTAAGGTGACAAGCCTTTCTCGTAGTGACCTCGAGTATAAAATAAGCCAACGATCAAGTGACGAGCCTCTCGTAGTGACCTCGAGTGTGAATTAAGCCTACGCTGAGGTGACGAGCCTCCCATAGCGACCTATAGTGTAAACTCGTGAACTAGCCTATCGTATGTGATTAAATAGGATTGACGACCCTAAATGGATCATCATTTGGGTAAATGATATAAAAGGAGGTACCTTAGCTTCCCAAACTTGTTGTATGAATAAGTCTAAGTAAAAACTTGACTAGCATGACCATGCACCGCATTGCATGTGCCTTTGAAGTGGGTGTTGAGCACAGTGGGAGTTTAGCATGCGCGACAGTGAGATGATGTCGCAAAGGGAGTGCAGGTGAGAGCATGCATCATTAATACATATCATTCTTGCAATAACAAGAGTACTTAAGACATGATTGTTTTACTGCTTTATCATTACTGCTTGATTGAATTGATAACATGTTAACCTTTGCCTTATAGATCCACTGAATTGATCATTCACTCCCACTCTGGAATGGTGTTTTAAAACACCAACCACACTATGTTGTAGCTGTGGATGACGACGAGGCTTACGAGATGAAGCCTGTCTTCTACGACGACGACGAGTTCTCCTATCTCTAACTCTCTAGCGGGTCTATGTAGACTTGAAATTGCATCACCAAGGTTACAAGGATATTGATTAGTTGACATTACACTTTATCATTTTGTATATTTTGGAATTATACATATAATTATTCAGCGTGGTGACATGATCATACTCTGGGGTTTATATCCACTTATACACTTTATATATCTATCGCAGTCTTCCACTTGCTTAATTTAATCGCCTCTAGAGTATGATATGTTGATTTAGTGTAATCTAACTCATGTTTAATGCACTAATACGGACAACATTCAATCATCATTATTTATGTTGCATAAGTGATGCAACGGATCTCGGGAGTTGGGCTTATACTCGACCCTCGAAATTCGGGGCGTTACAGTACCGTCAAGCATACAATTGCCTGGATTTCATCTTTAAGTTAGTGTTACTCGATGGAGGGTATAAGAGACTTGGCTATGGAGATATCATTGTTAAGAGCTTGCTGGATGGAGAAAGGATATCTTTAATATTATTAAGAGATGTTGGATTATCATCGACCAATTGTGGTGCGTGATCAGGTTTTGGTTCTGATTCAGGAATAGATACATCGGTCGCCTGAATTTCTGTTGTCTCAGACTGACCATAGATGGTAACCTCACGTACTACACTCGATCGAAGTGGTTCTTCATCGTCAGGAAGAGGTTCCACGATTGGAGAAAGATGTTGAGCAGATGTTGGAGTGGATCACGAAGATGATTCTCTTCTAGAACTCTAGGGAGTCAAAGTCAGAGGGCGTTTGTCCCTCTCATCTTCATTTTCTTCATATTCTTGGAGGATAACAACGGTTGGCATCTGAGGATGTTCGACTATGCATGCAAGTTTTGTGTCGACAACCACAATCTCCAAGGAAGGATGAGGATGAAGGGGTAAATTACTTATTGTCCCTTCAGAATTGGTAGCTTGCACCTCTATTGCCTCGATGATGTCGGTCATTTGTTCGACTTGCTGAAGCATTGGTTTTTGAATAAATTACTTCTTTGTGGCCAACACCTCTCGAGTAACTACAATAAGATGGAGTTAGAAAGAAAATGATAAGAAATACGTGAACAGGTATGAAAATGAAAATAACATCCATCTAAATTGGAACGGACAGTGACAATGATGAATCGACTATCCACATACTAGGGATTTCTTAAGATTTTTATAATCACTCAAATAAAAGTTGGAAATGTTGGCAGATTATGGTGATATGGAGTGAGATATTTTCCGTCAAAACGGATATTAGGATCATTCAATCTCTCCCTATCGTGTCACCATTTATTCCAGCATCAGTTATAATGAGCATCTTTGTGACGTTTAAAGCCTTCCTCAATTTTCTTGGCGTTGTCTTCAACAGAGAGCTATAGCCAGTATTTGGTTTTAAAATATGTTTTAAAGGAAGATACGATGTCGGCAGAGGAAGTAACTGATTGCCTTCACCCACATGTTGTGATCGACGTTGGCCGACCCGTTGATATTAGTCGTGGAGTCAAGCCAATGCGAGCGATGACTAGAGTAGGAGGTTATGGATCTGGACCGAGAGGAGTTCCCAAATCAAGAATACTTTTGGGGTGGATGAAGATGGCTGAGGCGGAGGATTTTGAAGAATAGTTCCTCTCACCATAACTTTTTAGCATTTTGGTTTCGAAGTTGTCTCGGTTGTAGGAGTTACTGCAGTAATGGCATCGGTCGGTGTATTCTTCAGTTTATTTATTTTTCGACTGAAAGTTGCGACTGATTGGGATGTCACTCTCTTCTTTCCCCACAACTCCATTAGAGCTAAGTAGTGATGAGCTTGGGAGATTTATTAACCAGTCACTTGTAATGGCTCTCCTACCAGTCAAAGAAAGTATCCATTATTTGGAGTTGGTTTGGGAAGCTAGGAAGCTCAAAGGCCATACTAGTAGACTAGAAAGCAGAATGAATGGAGCGATAGATCAATTTGATCGGCAATTGGCCGAGAGAATAGGGACTAATTGCAAGTTTTCTGAATGGGCAAGGACTGCATTGGATAAGACCAAATTGTCGAGCAAGTAAATTTGGACATTTCTGATGAATTATGGCCTTAGCATTTTTGCCAGTATTTATAGTACCGCCATAAGGAAGATCCCTGCAAATGAGGTAACTTTCCCTAGCGAGAAGCATATGAGATGTTTATTGTCCATCATTATCTTCATAACGGCTTGTGAAACAAGTGGGCTAAATTCTTTGAGTAAGAAAGGAGTAAAACTTCGGTTACATTACCTTTATTGAGAAGAAAAAATAAGGAGTCCATATAACCAGAGAATGTGTGGATCTCCTGAGGATAATGAATAGCATGGTGACCATAAGAAGTATAAACAATATCGGAGGAGATGAAAAAATGTACAAAAGTAGAGCGAAAGTATTCACAAATCCACATTTGGAGAAGCCATATTACTCCTCCACCGAGAAATAGACCTTTGGTGGTTACTTCATAAATGTCTCTGTATAAGTAGTCGAGCACGAAAGGTCCAATGGCAAGTTTTCAACCTTAAATAAGCACCTCGGTCAATTGGACGTACTTAGTTGTGATCTAAGAGTAATCACACAGAGCAAATGATGATAAATCCTTAACAACAAGAAGGTTGTGTGTTCTTCATACTCTATTCAACCTTTATGTTTGTGGTACACTTGCATGAAGTGTTTATAGGCTTTGCCAGCTTTATTGGTGAAATGTCTTGGTTCATTTTGAATGAAGCCTTGGAAGACTATCTCGCTGAAGGGAAGAAGTTGGGTGAGAGCAGAGATGTCTAAAACCGTAGGACTCATAAGACCACATCCAAAGAAGAACGTGTTGGCGGATGCGCTCCAAAACATCGATACTACTGTAAGAAGAGGAAGATCTGATGGATAGTCGTACAGTGACAGTTTGATGCATTCATAGATGCCAGACTCTTTCCAAGAAGTTTCATGTTCGGCAGCAACATGGTCGAACTAATCTTCCCATCCTGCAAGGGTTTCGGCTAAGATAGTGGATTCTTTAGAGTGTTGGAGGCTTCTAGGATTGATTCAAACTGAATTAATATTGTTTCGCCGGGGCAGTTAGGGAAGAAGGGATCCAGTGAGTGGATTTTATCAAGCTCAACTCCATGAAAGAAAGTCGATCCCAAGCAGTAGTAATCTCTGGTTGGTGATTTGAAGATAATTTTATTGGAAAACTTCTCGGAGAGGCCATCCAAGACATTTATCAGATCGTCTTGTTAGAAGGTTAAAGGTGCAAAAGACGAGGAAGTCGTCATTATTAGAACGAAAAGGTTAGCTCAAGTTTTGGAGATAAATGAATAAGGAAGAAAGCGTGAAAAGTGGAAGAATGTTTTAAAAATTATGTATATATCAGCCGAAAATCTAGTGCATTAATTAGGCCATCATTATTTTCTCGTTTGGTACGATGCTTGTATATGCATTGCTACAGGAATAGTTCTTTATTCGAAAAAGGGAAATCAGAATTGACATTCGAAATTATCTCGGTTAGAGACACTAACTGAAGCGTCACCACATGGTTCAAAGGAATGCTACATTTATAAAGGGTCATACGTCACTTTCACATTTTACCCAAAGGCGAAGTGACATAGGGGACAATTTACATCCCTATTTCTACTAATTTCTACAAGAGCCAATCAAGAAAGGTTGTATGTAGTCAAGAGGGAGTTGTATGGTGTATTTAAATATCTTCATAGATATATGGAGATGATTTTGCAACGATATAGGTAGTGTTTATCGAGCAGCACCACATCATCCATTAAGAGAAAGTGGTCAAGCGAAGAGTGGTCGTGCTGAAGCGATTATCAAGACAAATGGCAGGTTTAGAAGCAAGGAAAGCAAATACTGTTGAAACGGTTATAGAAACTGTGAGAATGTAAGAAGAATCTAGATGGTCAGGTTAAGGCTACAAATAGTAAGGAAATTCAGCAAGAAGAATTGTCTCATACTAACCAAACCAAATCAAATTTATTTTCAATTATCCGTCATTTACATTCCTTAGTAAAATCTTTACCTTTACCTATAATTCGTAGCAGTAATAAAGTAGTTATTAACTTTAACTATAATTCGAGTCTACGTTCGTATGTTGGATTCAATTCGAGTATCAAGCAAAGTTCTTCATCCAAATAGAGGTTCTGCAGTTGTTTTCCACGGTCAACCATAAAAATATTCTTTTCATTTTATCTATACTGAAGAGAAAATGTCATTTCAAATGAAAGGCAGAGGTATAACCCATTTTTAGAGGACGAACCTCACCCTCTATCGCATGATCATCTTAAGCAACATTGTGCAAGTGTATAAATAGGTGACCGATCTTATTAGAACTCAATCATATACGACTGATTTTCAAAGTAACTACCAATCTTGGCACTTAGGATCATAGTGGTTCGCTTTGAATTAAGCCACACATTCAATTATGACA
Source organism: Magnolia kwangsiensis (assembly GCA_037074715.1). Lineage (NCBI taxonomy): Eukaryota > Viridiplantae > Streptophyta > Magnoliopsida > Magnoliales > Magnoliaceae > Magnolia > Magnolia kwangsiensis. Next base: position 79,618,478 of record CM073589.1, on the reverse strand, counting down.
TGCCTGTACTAATCACATGACTAAATTTGAAATCGAACCACAACACTGTGGTTTAACTAAAGGGCCGACCCAATGGCAGAACATGATTCATGCCGCCAACCCCATTAATTGGGATAAGCCTTAGACAGTGATGATGATGATGATTAGTATTTCACGGATGTAAATACTCTGAATAATAGGAGTATAAAACTAGGCAAATAAATTATAAAATCGCTTGACTTATTAACTCGCTGCTAACACGTAGTTTTTTTCATGCACTTGTGCTCTTGTTGTTTAAAAACGAACTTAGTCAAGCCACCCAGTCCTGGAACTATTAGCACAGCTACCTATCTAGGAATCAATATCTGCAGAAGTGGCGTGAATAGACCTTAGTATACTCGGAGCCAGTCAAAGCCCAATCCTAGTCGAGGCCCATTTGAATCATGAGAACAGCTATCTATATTATCTGACATACTTTATCTAGGAATCGCTTTCTACAGAGCAGGCATGAATAGACCTTAGTATACTGAATGCAAGCCCAGTCCCAGTCAAGGCCCACAAATGGGCTGGAAAATAAGGCCTACACTCTTATTTGTTTGCTTGGAATATCAATCCATAGGCCTAGAAATGGGAGACTTAATAGCCTATGGTGTAAATGAAGTTACTTGACCCTTGATAGGGTGGAAAGAGGGAACAGGATTCATGTAAACAAACCCAATTAGTTGGTATAATGCTTAGATAATGATGATGAGGTATAGAGAGGATGCTAGCCTAGACTAGAGAGCAACCGTTGCCAAAAACACAAGCCCAACCGAACCTAACAGTCAAAGTGCCATAGGTTCAGGGGTTAGAAAGAGGATAGCCTCAGCAGAAGTAATCTTTTAACCAACCTATTTCATTGCGATACAAAGAGGCCCACTTGATGTGATCCTACTCGATTCAAACTAGTACATCAGATCTTGAAAACAATACGCCAACCTTCTATTGCATTTGAATGTAATTTACTCTTTACTACTCTCGATTGCAGATAAACAGAACTTGCAAACCCACAGAGCATTTTAGTCTGCATTAGTTCTTGCAGTAGTCCCTCTCATGAAAAGATCATCACGAGATAGGGAGGGGATTACTCTGATGGGCCTAATTAATATAAGGGGAAATCATTTCGCAATAAAAAATTCTGGAGCAATTTGTACAAGAAGAGATTGATGAGGCTATTCACGCCATCCATACCGGCCACTCATTAGTTGGGAGCCACTGTGAATGTACCCTGATATAACGTACTCACCAGCTGGACCACAAGTACACTGAATATAAGTCCATATGTGGTCCTTTTCCTCACTGAATGGATCAGCAGCCTGCCTAAGCTTTTGGGCCAGAGAATGTTTGCTACTGCTGCCACAGATCGGCCCTTCAACCAGTCAGTGAAGCACACCCTCCCACACACATGCCAATGCCCAGAAAGAAGTATCTAACACCATAACTTCTCTTAAAACATTATCCAGAAAAATGGGGAACACCATAACTTCTCTTAAAACATTACCCAGAAAAGAGGGGGGGGGGGGGGAACTCTTTTTGTTATTGTTTTCTATTTGAACATCCCAACGGGCCCTAGAACAAATTTCTAAATTAAAAATTACAACTCAGAAAGCTTAATCTAGTGATTTGACTAACTTTGGTTCAAATACCAGCAGCTCTCCTTCAAAACCATCCTACCAATTACTGCTTGAGCTTTTTGTCATTTCTACCCTTCTTTTTTAGCTCGCGTTTATCTACTGAATATTGCCTTTTGATCAACAGGTTCCGCATTGCCCTCTTCACTGCTTCTGCAGCCGCCGCCAACGCCTTCTCCTCTTTCACTAGGGTTATGCTCCCCTGCAAATTCTCAAGCAATTTATCACCCCCAGGAACAGCATCGTCTCCCAACACAACTGGTTCATGCCCAGAAGAAGAATCTAGGCTGCCTTTCTCGAGTCCAGAAATGACCCTCACGCGGGCCAAAGGCACTGAACCTGCCACAGATAGGTTGGATGCACCTGTAACCATCCACAAGCGTTCTGCAGAATCACTCATCCCCAAGCTCATAGGGATAAATCTCTCCCTCACAGAAACAATCTGCAAGAATCAGTCATAAAGTTGATGAATATAAGGTAGAGGGTGGAATTTCTGGTAAGTTCATAGTGGGGGCCACCTTACGCATCCACTCAGGAGTCTCACATGCTTGCCATGTTGGCATATGCTGTGTAAAGGTGCGTTGGAGAGGGTGTGTGGGGCTAGTAGACCTTTTATCATTGGCAACTTCAGATTGAATGTATTTAACAGAAAACAGCATAGACGAATCTATAACATCCTTCAATTATAAAACATAGTTTTCAAGTAAAAAATTCTCAACGTCATAGTCAACCTTCAACATTGGGCCTGTATTTGGAAAGGACTGGTCAAGCTTTTATGAGACTCAATGACTCTCCCAAGTACAAAGAAACTTGTCCGAGAAGGCCATTTGTATTCTTTATCGCAAAAAAACCAACAGAACTGAGCCAACCTTGCCGAATTGTGACTTGACAAGTTAGCCAAGATTCTCACAAGTCAACTAATGCATGTTTTTTCTGACTTTCCATCCAAAATCTTAGGTAATTGTAGATGTACGTATCTTTTCACTAAGAATAATCTACTATTAGATCTCAGCTCATAAGTTTAGGGTCCAGTTGATGAGATAGCTATGACAATGATTAAAAATATATATATACAAGACGTGCAACTTTAGTAACAATAGGCAATACAGCAAATACAGTGATGCAAGGAACCACTGGCAAGTTTTTTTTTTTGAGGTCTAATATTGTTTGATCTATCTTACAGACAATTAAAGCATGGGGTAAGCAGCAGTAGATTCGATTGTGAGAGTAAAGAAGCCGAATGGCTGAAGGGGTTGTTAAGCTGAAAAACGGTGGACATGGCTAGAAGAAATCACTGGCAAGTTCTTTTGAGGTTTATGAAGAGAATGGATTGTCGAAGGCTCGAAGCACAAAAGGACAAGCCGAACAGCTGATGTGGCTGTGATCATGATGCCTGTCATATGCCAATGGTTGTTTATCACCACCATTATGTTTCAGGTGGGCACCAAACAGACCCTTATGGTTTCTTTTCTTTTTTCTTTTTTCTTTTTTTTTCTGAAAGGTCAGACCCTTGGTTTCTCTTTATTTTTTTGAAAGATGACTTCAAAATTTATTAAAAAATCACAAAAAGTGAGGAAAGAATAGAAAGCACCTGGAAAACAAACCAAAGAAAAAGAAAACCTAGGGGGCTTTATCACAAGCCTCCCAACGAGAAATAAGCCCCTTAACTTTCCTAATTGACTCCTTTACATCCACCCTTTCATTTCAAAAACAACAGCCGTTCCTGCCACTCCAAATAACCCAAAGCACTGCCATAAGAGTCGGCCTCCACTTGGTTTTTCCTGCTTTGCCCACGCCTCCCCCATGCCACGCCCATAAAGTCTCTTCCATGGACCGCGGCATAACCCAGGCAATTTGAAACTCTCCCAAAAAGTGATCCCATACTTTCCTTCCGAACAGGCAATGGAGAAAGAGATGATCGATAGACTCAGCATCATTAAGGAAAATGTTGGGAAGCACTAGCGATCTCCTCTGAAGGTTATCAATGGTGATAAGCATGTTGGGAGGAAGAAGACCCTTAGGTTTCTCAATCAAGATAATTCTCAATTCAGGAATTTTTCAGCCATTGATTTGTGGTTCTATTGGTGGTGATGAAGGCAGAAGAATATTAAAGAGAGGGAGAGACGATTAAATAAGATTCTAAGGGTTAGATTTCAATTTTTATATGAAAGAAAAATAGAAAACTAGAGACCTTTATCTACCTTTCATGTTCCAAGCCTTCCTCTTATTAATTTTACTCATACAATACACATGCATGCACGCATGCACACTAATTCTTACTTGTAGAATAGTGAAAAATTCAACTCAACCAAGCTGCCAGGTCACCTTGTCTAAGTCAACAAATAAGGACGCTTCTCTATCATACCAGTTGTTTCAGCAATATGAATCCAACTCTTCCAAGCTTCCTTGAAAGTAATGTAATTGCAATTAATAACCTAGACCCTAAATAAGAATATTAAGGGAATTATGGTATGGTTATTTCTTAAATTTATACCCCAGAGGCTAAATAAGAATATTGACAGAATTACGGTCTGGTTATTTCTTGCAATTTATAACCCAGATTCAAAATCAGAATATAAGGGCTCGTTTGGCATCACTGGTCTAATCCAATAAGAGCTAAGCTCTTTTTGTTCTAGCTCCAGTTTACAATAAGCACGTTTGGTAAAATCACTTTTTATAACTGAAAAAAGCTCTTATTTGAAATAAACATGTTTGGTAAAACGTTCGAATAAGAGCTTTTATTTAGGGGTAGTTGATGTCATTTTAAAAAATTACACCAACTCCATGATAAGAGCAATCCAGACAGTTGTTTTGGTGGACCTCACTATAGATGAACCCTGCCCGAAATGGCAAAAGAATGGATGGCTACAATCTTCATGTTTTAAGACATTTGGGCCGTCCATCATGTTGGACATTGGATGTGGATAGTCCATCATATGGAGCCCACCTTTGATGTCGATTGTCCATCGTGTGGGCCAAACCTTCAATGGGTCATCCATCATGTGAGGCATGTCTTGGATGTGGACCATTCATCATTAGGGGCTGACCTTGCCTGTGGGGCACTTCAATGTCCACTACCAATCACATGGAGTCCACATTTGACGTGTACATCATGTGGGCCCCACCTTCGAAGTGGGTTGTCCATCATATGGAGCCCATTTTTTATGTCCACCATCCATCGTATGGGGCACACCTTCTATGTGGATCATACATTATATTAGACCACCTAGATATAGGCCGTCGATCATGCGAGACCTTGGATCTTCCATTAGGTGGGGCCCACTTGATGTGGAGTGTCCATCGTGAGGGGCCACACTTTGATGTGGCCCATCAATCATGTGAGGTCCACTCCATCCATTATTTAGGGCCCACCTTCAATGTCCACCATCGATCATGTGGGTCCCACCTTTGATATGGACAGTCAATCAGGTGGAGCACACTTGCCCAGCCACACCTCGATGTCAATTGTCTGTCATGTGGGGCCCACCTTCAATCTCCACCATCGATCATGTGCGTCCCACCTTTGATATGGACAGCCCATCCGGTGGGGCCCACTTTCTGAGCCACACTTTGATGGGGGCCATACATCATGTAGGGCCCACCTTTGATGTGATCCATGCATTAAGTGGGCATGTGGGGCCCCACCTTCGAAAACCTTTGAAGTCCATCCATCATGTGGGTCCCACCTTTGTTGTGGATCATCCATCATGTGGGGCCCACTTGATGTGGATAGTCCATCATGCGGGGCCACATTTTGATGTTGGCCATTCCTCATATGGGATCCACTTTGATATGAACCATGCATTATGTGGGTCCACTTTGATGTGGACCATTCATCATGAGGGGCTCAACCTTCAATGTGGGTTGTTCATCATGTGGGCCCTCCTTTGATGTCAACCTTCCATCATGTGATCCCCCCTTTAATGAGGACCGTCCATCAAGTGAGGCCTGCTTGATGTGGATCATCCATCATGTGGGGCCACACTTTGATGTGGGCAATCCATCATGTGGGACCCACCTTGATGTGGACCATTTATCATGTGAGGCCTCACCTTCAATATGGGTTGTTCATCATGTGGGCCCACCTTAGAGAGATTGTAAAGAGAAGAGGAGGGGGCAATATGAGAATTACTTAAAAAAACCTAAAACTAGCCTAAAATGTTTACCTGCTCAAGCCAAATAAGCTCTTTAAAAAAAAAAAAAAAAGGTGACCTCTCCATCACTTATTTCTTAAGAGTTTGTTTGCTAGTTTTAAAAAAAAAAAAAAAAAGCCAAATGGTCTATTTTCAAAATAAGAATTTATTTTTTAAGAATAAGCAAATAAGCTCTTATTAGCAGAGATGCCAAATGGGATTTTAATAAATTTAAAATATGGTTATTTCCACTTTCTTACACTATAACTGTAATTCACTTGGGTAGCGCATCCAAATGCACCACAAGGTTACCATTACACCCTAGTTAGAAGACCAGGTGTTAATAGACGCAAGCAGTACTTTCGAACCATATATCTTTATGAGAGAACGATGGAGGGTGAATTCAGATGGTTCAACCATGCGCTTGTTTCTCAAGTCTAACTAAGAAGATTCAAGAGATCTTCTCAACCTTATCAAGAGATACTAAGATCTTAAAAACCCATCTATAAGGTTATATAGATACTCTCAAAGTACATAGACATTACTAGAATACCCTCAGAGAAATTATATCACTATTTCTTAACAGGGAGTACTTCTGTATTTTCACCAAAAACAGAGATCTTAGAAATGAGTATTGCTGATGTGAGCAGGTAGACTCTTGACTCTATACAAGTAAAGAATTAGATTAGAAGAATGGGTGCAAATCACAGTGCAACCAATGACCACACAGAACAATATAGACAGATAAAGCCAGTGGGTTAGATCATCCAGTTCAGGTTTTGTTCAATAGTCCAAAGGCAAATGCAATATTTTCTTATTAGATATTTGCAGAAGTCATATTTTCCTTTCTGCGTTTGTGATTCTTACCTTGGCAACAGAAAGAGTTCTAGCAGAAAAATCACAGCTCAGAAGCATGACTCCATGCAAGCTGTGTTGACAAAAAAGAAGCAGCGTCAGAAGAAGAGAACCATATTGAGATATGAAGAAAGTATGTACTAAAATGACAAGGGACATGCCTTTGAATTGCTACTGCAATTAATGAACCATTAGAAGAGGCGTGTAAATCCATAACTGCAGGATAGAACTCTTCTCCTCCATTAGACTCTAAAAGCTCTGCCTTTGAAACACAAATCAAAACAAACAGTTGGTAAACAAGGATGAAGGATGAACCTACCAGTTCAACTGACCTGGTAAAAGCATACTGGCATGAAAATGACCAAAATCAAATAAAAACATTCTTTTTAATCATTAAAAAAATCTTATGAGCTGAAGGCACACCCATGCATACTGTATGAGCAAGTGTATTCATGGACAAAATAATAACAATAACAATAGCAATAATAATAATAATTAACAACAATCATAATGACAATTAGTTACAACCACTTTTAGCAATACGCTGCCTTACAGAGTGTTAAAAAGAATGCAATAAATTGAAACAACAAATTTAACAAAATTCATTTCAAAATACCAGCAGGAAAAGGGTAAAGGCAGGTACTAAAGGAAATTTTAACTTTAAACCGTAAATTTTCTTTCGCCTACACATTACATGGCCACATGTGATCACCAACACCCAGTGCCCTGATGGAGCCCACATAGAGAGATGATCGGATTATATGAATTATCATCCTTACAAAACTCTTTTCATAAAATCGATTTTTTGTGTTGTTGAATGCAACCCATTTATATTCTCCTTTCAACAGTCAATATTAAACTATGCATATCGATGTTTAGAATAACCATTAAAAAAATCTTATGAGCTGAAGGCACACCCATGCATACTGTATGAGTAAGTGTATTCATGAACAAAATAATAACAATAACAATAGCAATAATAATAATAATTAACAACAATCATAATGACAATTGGTTACAACCACTTTTAGCAATACGCTGCCTTATAGAGTGTTAAAAAGAATGCAATAAATAGACGCAACAAATTTAACAAAATTCATTTCAAAATAACAGCAGGAAAAGGGTACAGGCAGGTACTAAAGGAAATATTAACTTTAAACCATAAATTTTCTTTTGCCTACACATTACATGGCCACATGTGATCACCAACACCCAGTGCCCTGATGGATCCCACATAGAGAAATGATCGGATTATATGGATTATCATCCTTACAAAACTCTTTTCATAAAATCGATTTTTTGTGTTGTTGAATGCAACCCATTTACATTCTCCTTTCAACAGTCAATATTAAACTATGCATATAGATGTTTAGAATAACCATTGAGCGTAAGTTACCATACATGTCTTGGGTAGGAACCAGCATATGGACAGTTCCAACTATGCAATGATCTCTTCATGTCAGCCCAAATGGGGCGACACACACTGCTGATCCTCAGCAGCAAGCAAATCGAACTCCATGGCTCTAAAGCATACACCTTTAATGGCAAGTAATAAACAGCTACTATACAATGCTCAGCCCCAATGATCTCTTCATGTCAGCCCCATTGGGCGACACACACTGGTGATCCTTAGCTGCAAGCAAATCAAACTCCTCCAGGACTCTAAAGCATACAGCTTCAATGGCAAGTATTAAACAGCTATTATACAATGCTCAGACCACGGGATTATAAAACACCATTTGGGCTCTCAGTTTCAACAGGCGTCCCATTGGTCATTGATCCAAATATTCCTAACCATTGAAATTATTAGCTCCATGGCTACCAACACTTATAATCACAATGGTACAATGCTCAACCCGAGAGATTGTACAATGCCATTTGAGCTTTCAGCTTGTACAAGTGGCTGGATTGGTGGTCTAAACCATTGATTTTATTCGCCCCACCCTACTGATGTTTAGAGTCAACATTGAGCATATATTACTGTGGCCGGTCTAGGGTAGAAACCAGCATATGGACAGTTCCGACTATATGCAACAATCTCTTCATGTCGGCCCCAGTGGGCTGACATGTGCTGGTGATCCTGAGTATCAAGCAAACCGAACTCTAGGACTCTAAAGTCCACAACGTAAAATGGTTAGTATTAAAGAGGTACTATCCAATGCTCAGCCCAAGCGATTGTACAATACCATCAGGGCTTTCAGTTTGTATAAATGGTCTGTTGTTCAGCATGAGTCCAGCCCAATGTACAATCTATTGGACTGATAATTGTAAAATGCATCAGTTTTAAAAACGAGGAATGTTCGCGGGTCAAAGTTAGTCCCTTGAGAGCAGATGGACAAACATGTCACATGCACATGACAACCAAGCTGTTGGAAAGGTTGGCTCCACCTTGAAGATTGTTGAAAGGTTGATAGCTGACAAAGGCCCATTGGGCCCAAGTCCATGTAATAAGGCCCATATGGCCCATTTACAAGTCCATGTAATAAGACCCATAGGGCCCATTTATGTTTTTACTATTATAAATAAGAGTAGAATTGGTTCCGGGAGCTTGGCATTCCAGAATCAGACTTCTCAGTAAAGCCGACAGCGTAAAATGATGCTTGGATTAATTTCAAGGATGAGGAGAGTTGCAATAAAGCTATATTGGCAAGAGTTGGGTTTTCAGATTGCCCTTTCAGAAACCTAAGGAGATGGTCACTCATTTTGGAAAAGAATCAGGGTGGATCCTGCTTTGGGGGATTCTGATGGAGCTATGGTTCCGGGACATTTTCATTGCCCTAGGTTCGTGTTTGGGTGAATTAATTGCTATCGACCCTTCGACGGAGAACGGAGAGGAAGTCGGAATTGCTCATCTATGTACAAGGAAGAAACGCAGCAGAGCCCCAAATACAGTAAAGGTGGTTGTAGATGATGAGCAGTTAGTCCTGAGGGCCCAAAAGGAAGACGGATGGGGCCAACAGAGCAAATGGGGTGAAATCTGGGCCATGCACAGTGACACGGAAGCTCCAGCGAAGACAACTGGTACCTGCATTAAGGAAGATGGCGCACTGCCTTCCTGCTCCCGCTTACCACCAGTTCTTCTCACGGACGCGTGTCGCACCCTAGACTGTTCAATCGAAGCAGGTGACAATCGATCAGCCCACATTTCCCCTCATTTTCCATCGTGCTCTGCAGATGGAGCGGTGGCTCGGTGCTCTGCCCTGAGAGTACCTCGGATCTGAAGCTTCCGGCTTATGTTTCAGGTCCGGATATAGGTGTGCGTCCCGATCAGCCTCAGCCTTTGGCTCGGGGCACGTGGCTCGACGCTTCTCATCTGTAGGGAAAGATACAGCCTCGGTTTAGTATCGAAGCTACTCTCGAGCCTCCGAATGTTAAGGCTCACCCCAAGATCTCCTCGCAGCCTTACTCGTGTTCTAATGCAGCAGTAGATATGGATAAGTTTTCACCACGTGTTCAAGTTCCTTGCCTTCACTTGGCGCTTGTGTGCCCGTCCACATGTTCCGATTTGAACTCTCTCACGTGCAACAATTTCGACCCAATAGTGAAGCCCATTTCTCTGTTAATTTTGAATGTTGTAGGAGATATTGTGAAGACTCCTGTCCACCCCAGAAAGGGAAACAGGGTAGCGAGCCGATGTTGGACCTTGCACCTAATGACCGTGATTCTTCTATGAATTTGGACAGGCATTCCAACAATTCCAACAGTAGCATTGAGTGGGATGATGACTCGGGCAGCGAAGGCGAGCTTTTTCCACAGGATTTGGGAGCCAATGCAGAATCTATGATTCCAAAGGAGACAACAAAGAACCTAATGCTGATTCCCTAATGGTAACAAAGTCTACTTCTAAAGATCGGTTGCCGGAAGATGCATTGATAGTCACCCCTTTGTGCTACGAAAGGAAATGACGATCCTCCTTTTCTTCCTTAGTCAATAGGTCTTTTGGCTCGCGATTATCAAAATATCATGACAAATGAACCTATTCTATCTTAAGCTCAGATTATCATGTCCAAGGATATTCTGGAAAGTGTGTGGGGATGGTCGGTATGTCCTTAGGAGTGACCGATGAAAATGTTAATGATTTTGTGCAGTTTATGAAAGGGAAGGTGATGCAGGACAATTAACCACTTGCTCTAAAAGCTCTAAGTGTTAGAGCATGGGGAAACAATCCCCTTATCTCATAGCCCAGGCCCCACATCTCATGAGTTAGGACCTCAGCCGAACCCCCCTCATGGGCCCCAAATCACATGAGTACTATCTCACACGAGCCGCCCACCCCGAGTGTGCCCCTGCATCCCATAGGCAACCCCACTCGAGCCCGGTGTGAAAATGCCCCTGCATTAATCACCCCCGGTGAGGAGTCTCAAACACAAGACCTCCCGCTCTGATACCAATTTGATGCAGGACAATTAACCACTTGCTCTAAAAGCTTAAACTGTTAGAGCGTGGCGAATCAATCCCTTTATCTCATAGCCCAGGCCCCACATCTCATGGGTTAGGACCTCGAACAAACCCCCCTCGTGGGCCCCAAATCACATGGGTACTGTCTCACACAAGCTGTCCACCCCGAGTATGCCCCTACATCCCACAGGCAACCCCACTCAAGCCCGATGTGAAAATGCCCTTACATTAGAAGGGAGCCCAGAGAATGCTTGAGGAACAGATGTTAAAGGCGAAAAAATCCCCTAGAGGTTAGAGGGAACTCATGAGACTGGAATGCTTAGTCAACTACGAATCTTCATCCAAATCCAACGGCATCAAGAGGATTACGTCGGGAAGAGTCAGCGATCAATGTTAGTGCTTTCTTGGAATGTTAGGAGGTTAGGCAGCAAGCTTAAGAGAGTGCAAGTTAAGAAGATTTGCAAGAAGTCGAAGGAAAAAATCATATCCCTTCTGGAAACGAAACTAACTTCAACAAACAAAGGTACACTATCATCCGTTTGGGATTTTGTGAATGTTGATTGGGTTTCTCTGAATGCGGTGGGGTCTGCGAGAGGTGTTCTTTGGCTTGGAAGACTGATTGTTGCAAAATTGGTTGATAGCATGCCGGGTTCCTTCTCTTTGTCTGTTGTTTTACGGAATTGTTCTTCAGGTTTTACTTGGACCTTTTCTTCGGTCTACGGACCATGTATCCTCGTGTTGTGCGATCAATTTTGGGATGAGCTTTCATCTATCAGGCAAAAATGCGACTATCATTGGTGCATCAGGGGAGATTTCAACACCATTTGATTTTCTTAAAAAAAATAGAAACGAGGGCCTGTTTCCAATAGCATGCAAAAATTCTCCAATTGGATAGATTTTCATCATCTCATTAATTTTCCGCTTTGGATCGTTAACTTATGTGTAATTCCAAGAACGGTAAGTTCCCTCTCATCAATTAGAGGGCTCTTTCGAGAATGTTTTCTAATCACATGCCAATACTTGTAAAAGTCAAAGAAGATAGTTAGGGCCCTGGTCCGTTCATATTCGAGCAGGCATGGCTGGAAGTTTATGGTTTTCAAGATCGTGTTTCGGATTGGCGGTCGTCTTTTCAAGTAGAAGGATATGCGGGGTTCATATTGGGGATTAAACTTAAGCAATTAAAGGAGATTTGGGGAAAAGAAGAAGAAGAAGAGATTTTAAGGGCCCGAGAGGCAGAGTTTGAAGCTATGTTGGAAAAAAATCACGAAATGGATATCAAGGAAAAGGGCGGTCAACTGTTGGAAAAAGAAAGAATCATGAGGACAGATTTAAAAGGCAAAAAGTATGTCTCATTTTCCAAAGAAGAAGAAATCAAATGGTGTCAATGGTCGAAAGCCTTATGGCTCAAGGAGGGGGACACACGAAATTTTTTCATAGTATGGCAAGCGCCCGAGCCCAGGTTAACTGTATCAGCAATTTGGTAGTCAACCAAGCTATGATTACCAAGGAGCAGATTTGCAACTCCATCGTTCATCTCTACAAGTCCCTTCTCAGCGGTGAGCAGTGGAGGAGGCATCGGCTGGATAATTTGCACTTTCCTTCGTTGGTTGTTGAAGATGCAACTGATATCAATAAGCCTTTTTCGGAGGAAGAGGTCAAATCTGCCCTTGATTCTACGTGTGGGCATAAAGCTCCTAGCCACGACAGTTTCCTGATGATGTTTTTTCATAAATTTTGGCTGATGATTAGAAGAGATGTTTTGGATTTCTTTTATGAGTTTTATGATCGAGGTCGCCTCTCCAAGGATCTTGGGGCCACTTTTATCGCTCTCATCCCAAAAATTGGAGTGGAATCTCTAGGCCTATAAGTCTTATGGGCAGCCCCTATAAGTTGTTGGCCAAAGTCTTGGCTTTGAGATTTAGAAGGGTTTCATCTCCTGTCATTTCAGAAAATCAGGGAGCTTTTATTTCAGTAGACAGATTCTTGATTCCACTCTCATAGCCCATGAATGCTTAGACTCAAAATATAGACGAGGTAAATGCAGTATTGTATTCAAGTTGGATATCGAGAAAGCCTATGATCATATTGACTGGCAATTTTTGGATTATATGCTTGAAAGGATAGGTTGCGGTCTCAAATGGAGAGGTTGGATGCAGGCATGTATTCAGTCTCTTATTTTCTTGATTTTGATTAATGGTTCCCCTTTTGGTTTCTTTAAGGCTTCCCTGGGTATCAGGCAGGGGCGATCCGTTATCTTTTTATTTGTTCATTGTTATCGAGCAAGCGTTTAGTAGGATGCTCCTCAAGGCAAAAGAAAATGGTCTTATCTATGGGTTTAAGGTTGCGGATGCGAGGTTGAAAGTGAGCCATCTTCAATATGTGGATGATACGATTCTCTTTTGTGATGCAGATTTCTCTTCAATCAATAATCTTCGTAAAATTGTCGTGTGCTTTGAAACAATGTCAAGATTAAATATTAATGTCTCCAAAATCAAAACGTTGGGTATTCATGTTTCTGAAGACAATCTTACCACTTTAGTTTTTGGTGCAATCTGGGTTCCTTTCCTTACCTTGGGTTACTTTGTGTATCGACAAGGCGGCTAAGCATCTTTGGGACAAAGTCGTGGAGAGGATAGAGAGAAAATTATCTAGCTAGAAGCATCGCCATCTTCTGTTGGGGGCTCGCCTGACTTTCATCAAATCGGCCTTCTCCAATATGCCAATTTACTTCATGTCCCTATTCAAATGTCCCAAATCGGCTTTGGATGGATTGGAGAAACTTAGGAGGGATTTCTTTTGGAAAAGAACCGGGGATTATGCCAAGTTCCATTTGCTTAAAATGGGAGAAAGTTTGCAAGCCATTAGATGAGGGAGGGGCAGGTTTGAAGCATTTGGATCTCATGAATGTTGCTCTTCTCAACAAATGACATTCGATGTTTGGTTCCGAGGAAGGTAAGTTGTGGAGGGAGATAGTTGCGTCCAAATACGGTATTCAACCCACTTGTTGGGGTATAAAATCATCCTCGCTTTATCAAGCTTCTCATATTTGGAAGGTTATCGTAACTTCTGAACATTCTTTCAGTGCGGGAGTCTCCTTCTCCTTGCAAAAAGGTAATCGCATCTGTTTTTGGATAGCTGTTTGGTGTGGAGATATACCGCTTCAAGATCTTTTTCCATGATTGGCTCATCTTGCCACCGATCGTTTTGTCACGGTGGATGAGTGCTTCTCTTATATCGGCAGTTCCATTATTCAGTCCCCTACTTCTCAGCGGAATCTCTAATATTAGGAATTTGCCAAACTTCTTTCTGTGTTCAATCACTTTAAGTTTGTTTCGCCCTCGCTTCAAGAAGACTCGTTGGTTTGGAAGGCCCATCATTCTAGTTGTTTCTCCATGGGCTTGTTCTATGGATTTCTTTTGAGGCTCAATTCTCCTTCTTTCCCTTATTTCCATTGGTCATATGGTGCAACCCCCCCGTTCTCATTCTCTCCTCTTTCTTTCTTCTTCTCATTGTAGCTTCTCATAGGCCTCCAAGATTAACATCATGTAGCCATTTAACAAAGATGAATGGGTGAAAAAATACACCAATGTATATGTGGGACCCTTGTGGGACCCACCACAGAAAACAATGGAAGGCCAATGGCTTCACTTATGTACATGACCCGCCTGATGAATGGATCGATTGATCTTTTTTCCCTACTATGATCTTCAAGGTAAGGCCACTCTTTCAGCAGCTTGAACGTTGTATATCTGTGACACATTGGCTGTATGCACTCAATGGGCCATAAAGTACATTCAATTGAGATGAACCTGAACAATAATAGACATTGTGGTTGAACTCTCACATCCCACATGTGACTAAGGAAACCAAGTAACATGCCACATGTGTCAGCTTGTCACATTGGCACACAATCAACTGTTCAGAATGTGGATCTCACAAGTAGGTGACCTTTCCCAAAAAATTAGGTCAGTCCACTCATCGAGTGGGCCGTGGGAATAATGGAGAGATCGAAGGAACCTGACCAAGGCTGGGCTAAGGCTATGGCATTGATGTTCACTGACAAAGATTAGCACTCGGAGAAACTGCTTTTTTTATATATTTCTTAAGCTCTGACCACCAGCAGAACTGCGATTATTGTCAAGAAATATGCTTCAAAAAAGCACCAGTAGCAGGGTTAGGCATTACTTTCAAGAGGGGGGGAAAAAGAACAAAAGAGCACCCTGGCATGCGGTGTAATGTCATTCCTCTTTTATACGGAAGAGGGGCTTTCCTATGGTTTTCAAAGGAAAGATGTATAAATTGTATACTCATTTTTCACTGGAAGGCTGGTTTTTTAAAATTAATATGCAAGTGGATCTCAAAAAACAGAGAGAGAGAGAGAGAGCGCAAACAATCACCTTCACTCCAACTTGACAAGTATCAAGAAGGCGTCCGGAAATGAAATCCCACAAGCGAACCTGCAAGTGCAAACTGGAGCAGTGACACCAAAGGCCATTCTAAGGACAAACATGTAAATGCTACACATACTCTTCACTTGAGAGTTAAGATGTACCCACTGTTGAATCACCACTCCCAGATAGAAGAAACCCCTGGGGATATTCCAAAGTGCACACAAATGCAAGACATGAAACGAACCTGCCAACAGAAACATAACCAATAATCAGCCTCCATCACTGAATACAAAGGAATTCGATCAAAGACTTTAGCAGTTATCATTTTAGCAGTTGGGTTCACGGCTACAAGGTCCAAATCAAATAGAATGTCCATAGCTAAACTGTATGCAGAAGTTATTATTCAGACCATGTATCATGCAGTAGAGAGCCACCATCTGAGTTCAAGATCAGGTCCCACTTTGATCATACATATGGTTGACAGGCCATAAAAGTGGAACCAAATGGATGGTTGGCCCCACAACTGCAGATAGTTAGCAGAAATTGCAGGGTTTACAGAAAATTACAAAATGTCACTGCTCCAGACCAGTTTTTTTAATAGCATGTAGCATAGCATTCACCCCTCTGAAGCATGAGGTGTAAGCTACATAGCGTGTAGTGTAAGCTACGTGCTACTTCTAGATTTTTAATCAAGGTTGCGCTTGGCTGCATCCATTCAATGATATTCTGCACCAAATTAGACTAATTAATAATGAAATTTAACAAATTTTCCTAATATTTGGTGCAACCAAACACACGCAATGATTAAGGTAAAAAAAGATCAACGAAACTAATTCAATATGTTATTTATATTATTTTACTAAAAGCGTTAAAAAATTAACTATTTTTTATTGAAAATAGGAAATTGTAACAAATCATTGAAAATATTAATTGATTTTAATGTTGTAATGAAAAAAAAAATTTACTTGTAATGTGAGCTACGTAGCATGTAGCAATGTTTTAAATATCGACGAAATCGGCTGATATATCCCAAGATATATCTTGTATCCCACCTGTGCGATACAAAACACACAAGTAATGCCGATATATCCTACATGTTAGATTCGGTGAGTGTTTTCAATTTTCAATCCTTTTTTTGTTGAAATTATGTTAAATCGGTGTCAAATGGTTATAAATCCACTGGTTCTTCACGATTTGCATGAAAAATCATGGAGTTAGAGCTTTGATTTCGATATCCATTGGTTTTTCATATTCTCCATGTTTTTTCTTCAACCGGCTATCAATTAAGACTAATTTCGAAGTATTTAGGAGTATTTGATGAAATGATCATCACATACACTCTAATTTCAAATTTTGAGTGTAGGTGGTCATATTTAGAGAAAATTGGGAAAATTTCTCCAATTTCTCTCAAATTGCACTCCAAACATGAAATCAAGCATGTATGAGGGATGATCTACTGATTTGTTAAGTCCTCGTCGATTTTCAGAAAATAAAAATCATTTTTTTAAGTAAAAATTAATAAAATGTTATTTTTTATCAAAATTTCCCTTTAATCAGTTGTCAATTGAGACAACTTTGAAGTATTTAGGAGTGTTCGATGAAATGATCATCACACACACTCTAAATGTTATGCATTCAATTTGAATATAGTTGCAATAGATAAGTCAAACAGCGCATAGCTTAGGACCCTATACAAAGGAAACCTATTATGTGCACTTCTTTTGTAAGATGTTATGATTTAAAAGTGTGTATTAAGGTCTTTTTGAACAATCCTTGAAGTTTCATTGAAAAAGCCAACCATTTTCCCAATGTTTCCCAAAAAGTGCAATAAATTACCCAATACAAACTATATATCCTGTCCGATAACCGATATGTATCTATATCCCAAGGATGCGATACGTAACGCGATACCGATATTTCGAACACTAGCTTGTAGCATAGTCTATGTAGTATGCAGCAAATGCAAATTATCATGTAGCCTACTTATGCTACTTAAGCTATTTTCATGAGCTACAAACCGTTAAGCGAAGCTACGCTACGTAGCATAAGTTACACGCTACATAGCATAGCTATTTAAAACACTACTCTGGACTACCCATACATATGAACTGGCTTTCTAAATAGCCCATATATTTTTTTCTTTGAAAAACAAAAAGAAGCGTATGCAGGATATTTTTGGATCTTACAAGCTAGAATCCTCGGACCAGCTACTTAGTTTCCTGTTTTAATGACAAGTCCATGTATCTCTTTCTAGCGGTTTGTTTAAAAATAAGAACAGCCCAGTATTCTTCCATCTTTTTTCAGTACAAATTTCTATCAAGGAGCCTAGAAGCCATGTGTAGTTTTCATTATAGAAAGAAAAGAAAATTTTTAGTTGTTTCTGAAACCTGTGCCTGGTTTCACGAAGGGTGTGTACGACACCATCAACAGTGTAGAACTTCTGGGATTCAGATTCTAACCCATCTATCTTGGGCCAATCCTGTTATTTTGAGTATTAAAGCTGTTTCCAGAGACCTATTGCTATTTATTGATGATCAGACACCAATCTGATGACAAGAAACTCAGATCCAGATCCAGATCTTCATGGCTGTTTGCATCAGTTGTTGTAATTTGGATCCAGATCTGGTGCAGCTGAACCCAGTCCCAACTTTCGCAACAGAGTTGGACTGGTTTGGTATCAAAGCACGTTCTGATCCATTTTTCTCCTTTTTTTTTTCTTTATTTTCTCTCTCCCCTTCAATCATCATCATAACAGTGGCAGCCCGATTTTCTTTTTTGCTTTTTTGAGAGATAACAGAAAATTTATTAGAACAATCGCAAAAGCATAAATAGAATACAGCCCAAAAAAACCTAGAAAGAATTAAAATAAAATAAAATAAAAAAGATACTATCAGCTGGGATATCTTTAACATATACATCCCAAATTGAAACCAGAAATTTCACTTTCCTAATGACATCTTCAACACCCACTCTCTCATTTTGAAAACAACATCCATTCCTAGCACCCCAAATAGCTCAAAGAACGGCCATGAGAGTTAGCCTGCACACAGCTTTACCAGCCTTGCCAACTCCACCCCCATGCCATGCCCACATGAAATCAGCCACTGACTTCGGCATTACCCAAGCAGAATTAAACAAACACAAAAGGTGCTCCCACACAGTCTTGGCAAATGGGCAGAGGATAAATAGATGATCAATTGGTTCCGCATCCTTCATACACATAAGACAAATATTTGGAAGAATAAGATATCTTCTTTGCAAATTATCCACCGTAAGGAACTAAGGATTTTTTCCGGCCCACTAACCAGGCAAAAGCCGCCACCCGAGGAGGAGCTACATAAAACCAATGATGATAAGGGTGCAGGGGAGTCGGGCTTCGATGCTTCGTATTAATTATCCGAAATAGTGAGCTGATAGAGAATTTGCTGAAGGGATGCGCCAGCCAAAGCATAGAATCACTTTCCTGAATGGAAGGACTAAAATCCTTTCGGTGTTGAAGCAGCCCAACAAACTCGACAAACTCTTCATCAGACATGTTCCTACAGCAAGAGAGATTCCAGACTACCTAACCGCCACAAATAGAGAAGCAGTCCGCGACCACAATAAAGGGATCAAAAGCAATAGAAGCGACACTAGGGAATACGTCCTAGAGTGCAATGTTGCCACACCAAATGTTCACCCAAAACCGGATTCGATTTCCATTGCCAAAGGGGAAGGCAATTCCCTTGCGAACCAAGTGCTCGATCGTCGCAACCACCTTCCAAATGCTTGAGGCTCTATATAAGGAAGATCTTTTCATGAACCGCCCCCGGTTACACCATATTTGTTTGCTAACACCTCCCTCCACAATCTTTCAAGTTCAGATCCAAGCCTCCAAATCCACTTCCCAAGAAGGGGCCATATTCATACCACCCAAATTTCTTATGATGGCAGCCCCCACCAAAATAGGCCGACATGCCTCATCACATTTAAGGAGATGGAGCTTCCTATTATCATGGACACCTTTCCATAAGAAATCTCTTCTCAGCTTCTCAAGCCTATACAAACCAATCTAGGGCATATGAAGATGGACATAAAACATATGGGCATGTTGGAGAACATCATCTTAATTAGAGTTAAGCGCCCACCCAAAGAAAGATATCGACGTTTCCAACTAGTCAACTTATGCTCAATTATTTCTATCACCCTATCCCAACAGTGTATTGGCAGCTTCACAATACAAAGAGGTAACACAAGATGTGGAGGGAAAAGACCCCACTTTACATCCAAAAATGTTCACAAGTCGCCGCAAGTCCTCTTCACCAACCTTAATACCCAACATCTTAGATTTGGCTACATTGATATTGAAGCCCGACACAGACTCAATACAGATTGTTATCTTTCAGATATTATCAACCGAAACCACATCTACATCACAAAAGAGCAACATATCGTCGGCATACTAAAGATGGCTTATCTGAGGTCCAGCATCTAAAGACATAAACATGCTAAAAAGCCATTTTCCGCCCCCTTCTGAAGCATCCAACTAAGTGCATCCCGATCACAAAAAACAAATAGGGCAATGAAGGATCTCCTTGTTAGAGACCCCTAAAGGCTCTAAAAAAAAAACCTTTTGGCAATCCATTGACAAGAATGAAAAAGAGGCAAATTGAACACGACCTAATCCACCACCTCCACTTTGGACCACATCCCAATCTGGAAAGCATATAATCAAAGAATTTCCAATTGACATGTTAGTATGCCTTCTCGATATCCAACTTGCAAACTACCCAACTTTTATTCTCTCTGTTCTTGGCATCATCCATGCATTCATGAGCTATAAGCGCACTGTCCGCAATCTATTTGCTTGCATTGAAAGTACCTTGATTCTCGGAGATTACCTTGGAAAGGACATTCTTGAACCTAAAAGCAAGAACTTTAGCCAGAATTTTGTAAGGGCCCCGCTATTAAACTGATGAGCCTGAAGTCTTTTATATTTTCCGCACCCTCTACTTTGGGAATTAAAGCAATGAAGGTAGCTCCTCCAAGTACGGCAGATAGACGTCAACGCTCGTAAAATTCTATGATGAAATCCATAACTTCCTTCTTCACCACATTCCAAAATTTTTGAAAGAATAGCAAAGGAAACACATCCGATCCGGGGGCCTTGTCCCCGCACATCAAACCAATCATGGCACAAACCTCATCCTCCAAGAACAACACTTCAAGAGAATCAGCATCCCCACGAGGGAGGTCTTGGAATTCTAACTTATCCAACTGCAGACGTTCCCACTATTGACCAGATAAAAGGTTCCTAAAGAATTTTACAATTGTTTCACATATCTTGCTCTTTTCCGAACACATCGAGCCATCCACAGACCAACCCAATCCTCGAGATCCCAGAACCCCAAAGATAACCGGCAAAGACCTAGCCGTAACAATAAATACGGCTGTAACACTCTCACATCATCCCCTTCATACATCGTTCCTTTTCCCAACCTCACCAAGAACTTTAACCCCAAAATGACTAAAACCTTAAACCCCAACCTACACCACTCATACAATCATTGGAGGCCTACCCATCCTATACCCCATAGTTGAATCTTAATCTGTAACCCAGATCCATCAACCATAGTCAACAACAGCCCCTTAACAACCCCAAATTTTCAAAATTCGAATGTAAGCAACATAGTCCAAGAGGCCAAATCTATAGTTCCTAAACACGCCACATGGAATCTTAGCCTTCTATAGCCTAAATATCCCATGAGCAGCCCCAAAAGCAGACCTAACCCATCCAAAACACCAACCCTAGGCCATGTATGGCCCTATCTCTTCCTCAAACACTAACCTTGCAATGAATGAGGCTCCAATTTCAACAAACAATCTGCTGCGATCGTGGAATTCTGTGATAAACTCAATGTCTTTCTTAACCAAATGCCAAAAGGAATGATAAAAAAGCAATGGGGAAACCATCGGAGCCAGAGGCCTTATCACTACATATGAAGTCAATGGCTGCTTTCACTTCTTCCTCCAAAAATTGAGCCTCGAGAGAATCAGCCTTCGCCTCTGAAATCAATTAAAAGGGAAGAAAGTCAAGGAGTGGTCTATTCCACTGCTCACAAGCTATCAGATTGCTATGGAAAGAGATAATGGCTTAGCAAATTTAATCTTTATCTGATATCCTTTTCACCTTTGAGTCTTTGACCACCACGTTGGAGATGTGATTGCTTCTAGCACGAGCACTTACAACACTATAAAAGAAGCGAGTACTTTTGTTGCCCTCTTTGATCCACATCACTCTCGAGCGATGTCTTCATTTAATTTCTTCCTGTTTGGCACACTAGGTAAATTTTGAATGCAACTCGGCCCATCTTTCCTTAGCCTTTTCCAAAAGAGTGTCTACCTCCTCCGATAGATCCAGTTGAAGAATTTCTGATTGAAAAGTGTCAAATTCAGCCTCATGGGCCCCAAGAACCCCCCTTTTCCAAGAATTATTTTTTCTTTCAGCAATTTTAATTTTCTACACATTCGGAACCCATCTTTCCTAATCCTTTTCTGAAAGAGTGTCTACCTCCTCCAATAGATCCAGCTGAAGAATTCTCGATTGCAAAGTGTCAAATTTAGCCTCACGGGCCCCCAAGAACCTCCCTTTTCCAATAATTGGTTTTTTCTTTCCGCAATTTTAATTTTCTACACATTTAGAAGCCGGCATAGCCTTCCATCTCCAACGAAGACCAATCCACAATTAGCTCTTTAAACCCTTCTATTTCGAGCTAGACCAATTCAAATTGGAAAGGTCTAAGACCCCAGTTGTCCATGGGAACCTCCAACAAAATAGGGTTGTCGTCGGCAACGGTTCTAGCGATGCCTCTGTGTGAAACCAAGGGATACTTCTCAAGCCACTCAGGCAAGGTGTCGTGTCCCGTCACGGTAATAGTGGGCGTAATGGTGCCCATCGTTACCAATATGTTGAATCAAAGTAACGACCGATACAGGGGGGGGGGGGGGGGGGGGGGGGGGGGGGGCGCAATGGCCGATGCGCCCCTGTATCAGTCTTTTTTTCACTTTTTTCACTCAAAAAATCCAAAAAAGAAATCCAAGAATGCATAAATTTATAAATATTCCAAATATGCATTCATTTATAAGTTTGAACATGTTTAAGGTAGTGTAACGGTCTAATCTTTAGTGAGAATGTTGTATCAGGTTGTCTGATAAATTTTTGAACTAAACAACTTGGAATTAACTTCAAATCTTTTATATTTAATTATTTGATTATATAATATTAATATAAATTTATTAGAATGAAGGTAATACCAAAACATCTCATATTTGTAGGATTTATTATTATTTATAGTATTGGTGTATTACATACCTCGCAACTCTCGTACATTTCATTTTAACATACAAAGGTTAGGGACTTTTGATATCAATTTTCCCAATATATCTTAAGAAAATTTTGAAACTAAATTCAGGTGAATAGTGTTGTCGATTTGGGGTTGATTTGGTGGACCATTTGATGTCCAAAATCAGCTTCAAATTCATGCAATCTGTTGTTACTTATCCCACTAATGGATTGGTGGATATTTATTGGATAGTGAAAAATGAAAAATATCAAATGGTTCTATTTCGAAATAACAAGTGTCTACAAATTAACGATGAAAAAATTCAAATAATTTAATTTTTGGATTGTGACTTAGCAACAAAGGTCCATAATTTAATTAATTGATTTTGATTTAATATATGCCTCATGTCATGTACAATTTTTTAGGGCCATGTACATGTGTCCACCTCGATGTATGTATTATACATCCATGTCATTCATCCGTTTTGCCAACTCATTTTATGACACGGTCTAAAAATGAGGTACATCCATATCTCAAGTGGACCACTTGTGGGTGGCCTTGAATGTGGGGCCATCTCTATCTGTTTTTATATCCATACCATTAATCTGTTTTGCCAACTCATTTTAAGGCAGGGTCCCAAAAATCAGACAAACCTAAATCTTAGGTAGACCATATTGAGTGATGCCTTGAATGTGGGGGCCACCTCGACACATTTGTCGTATATCCATGCCGTCCATCCTTTTTGCCAATTTATTTTACGACATTGTACCAAAAATGAAGCAAATCCAAATCTATGGTGGACCGCATAGTAGAGATTAAATTCCCACCATTAAAAACTTCTTGAGCCAAAGGATTTTTTGGATCAAGTTATCGTTTGTGTTTTCCTTCATCCAGGTCCATGTGACCTTATCAACATGTTCAATGGAAAATAAACATTACAATGAGTCATAGGAAGTTTTTAACCGTGGGCATTCAATCACCTGAGATTTGGATCTGTTGAGGGGGGGGGACTCATAGGAAGTTTTTAACTGTGAGCATTCAATCACCTGAGATTTGGATCTGTTGAGGGGGGGGGTGGCGCCACACCATGGGAAAGAAAGAAGAAGAAGCTACAGCAGCAACGCTGCAATAGATGATGATAAAGAAGGGAAAAAAAAAAAGATCCAGTATATTTTTTTTCTTTTTTTTTCATTTTCTTTTAGGTTATTGTGCATAACGATTGTTACAGGGTTGTAACGGCCTATGCCCTGTAACGGCTATTATGGCCCTATAACGGCCCATTACAGACTAAAAAAGGGAGACGTAACGGTATCGACCATTACCGTTATGGCCGATGCGTAACCGTTTTTTAATACCTTACACTCAGGGGACATAAAAAATTTGACTAGCTACAATAGGATAGTGTTCTGTTGGACATTGTTCTAAGTGTATTTAGCTCCCACTAGGGGCAGATCCACCGATTCTCAGAGAAGTGAGAAATTCATATTGTTTCTAAGGCGACCACCATTAGATTTTTCATGAACAAGCCTGACAACAATGAAGTCTCCCCCCACACACCAAGGATGCACCCATTTTTGTTTGATGTTATCCAATTCATACCAAAATTGTTCTCTAAGAGTATTTGAACATGGGCGATAAACAAAAATGAAGACCAACACCCATTGCATCCCAAAGCATATCTCTTTAAGTAGGACTGAGACAAAGGACCCCAAGAAACTGTCCCCTTTCTTCCATAAGCCTATGTTCCAAACAACCAAAACACCCCCCACGGATCCAACTGTGTCAATTGCCTCCTATTCCTTATTCTTGACTGCCCATAAAGAATCAAGCGTACCTCTATCTATGGCTAGCAGCTTTGTCTCTTGAACTGTGATGATTTCAACCTTAACCTTTCTGTAGGCCTTTCTCACCCAAGCCCTTTTGAACTTGTAACCTAACCCTCTTGCATTCAGAGAGAGAATTATCATTGTTCACCAACTCTACTCAGTCTCCCCCTTTTTTACGCCTCTGATTTTGCAAGCGGAATCATAGTTGATGGAGCACTCCAAACTAAGGTCTCTCATTCCCTTTAGCGACTTCTTGGGCTTCATTGGTTGCATTCCGTGATGACTCGCAGCTACCCTGCTTCTAACGAATTGGTAGAATTAAAACACATCCTCGTCCTGAGGACCATAAGACATTCCAATTTGTCTTCCAACCCTTTCAAAAATATCTTTAGTCCATCTATATTGTTCCTCCATTAATGCAAAACCTCTTCTTGAAAATTCCAATCCCCTATCATCATCTGCATGGTTTTCTAACAAGCCGGGCTCTTTCAGCTGACATTTTGGTCGCTTGCAAAGGCGTAATGATCATTGCATTTTCCAAGGCTACTTCTGAAACCAAAATTTGTCTTTATTTCTACTTGAAGCATCCCCTCTTCCTATGTCTCCATTGAATGTTCAACATCAGCCCAATGCTCCTCGGAACTCTCCTAGCTTAATGTATCTATTTGCCTCCCCTGGGATAATCTACAGGCAGGAGTCATCTGATGAGGAAGAAGCAATCTCGGATTCTTCAATCATAAGCCCTAAAGATATCGTCATTTAGAGAGTAGAGGTCGAGCCAGGTTTGGATATATTTATCGGCATATGCTCCCACGCATGACAACTTAACACTCGAGTTGACAACAAGGTTTTTGCCACTCGTGCGGAGGAGAAGACATGTGCCAATGAAGCAAAGAGAGAGTTTAAATCTTTGTCGTTGATATCACCACACGTTCGGCCGATAAGAGCTCTCCATCACTATTGCCTTGCACAGATGCGTGTCACAAAAAGAGGCAACCATGAGACCCTCGAACGACGCACCCGTCTTACTCCTCTTGCGCGTCTGGTTGTGGCTTCAATCAAGGCAAATAGTTGTCGCGGCGACGGGAGGTTTGGGCAGAGGTTTAAATTCTATGCCTAGAGCAACAACCTGGATCGGGAGGATGCATCCTTGCGGCTATACAACCTTAGAGCATCGAACATCACCCGAAGTTGCGGGGTGAAATCTCGATCCACCTACCCCATATCCGTCAACCAACAGGGGACACGTGTTTAAGGAAGCAAACGGCAATGTGCGGGAGTACTGAAGACGTACTCCATCTTCCCTCCCATCTCCGTTGTCACCTTCGTAATGGCCGATACAGTCCCAAAAACCCAACTACCCCGTTTCGCCCCGGTATTGCGTAATGGCCACGACTGTTACCTATGTGCATCAACCTTTATGTCCGTATCATAACGAATACGAAACACCTTGGTCCCAGAGTCTTCCTGGAGGCCCATATTTCTCCCCATCTAGCACTTTGACTTTCCTTCTCTTCCCTTTTGACAATTACCTCCAACTCCTTGTCGCCTATCGCAATCTTAATCACCGGATAACTGGTCTCCGCTCTTTTCTTCCTGATGCAGATCCGAACAACACCAATCTCCTCCCCCTTCTCCATCTTGTCGTTGATGAGAAGGGTTTCCCCTAAGCACGTTCCCATTGCCATGAACACCTCAAAGTACCATAATTCTATTGAAACACCTCATAGAAGAAACCAAACAGCCTCCTTGCCAAAGAAGGAATGCTCCATCCATCTACGAAGGGATAAGAGCGGATCGTCTCTGTAAAAAGCCCAGCAAAGAGAACCTATTCTATTAGCACCTTCGTGTGCAAGTGAATCCAAACTTATGTTGCCACTTGCCACTATGGGTTTGATCAGAAAATAATGTTTATAGAGATTGCAAGATTCAACTAACCAATCCTTGATCTGTGACAGAGAAGCTTGACATTATGTAGCTATCCCCCGTAACCGCCTCCTTAAACGACGCTAGCACTTTCCCTTTCTCACTTCGGTCGGTTCCTTCTTCTCTTGCCACCTACCTATCTATTCTTTTTCCTTTCATTAGGTCTCTCTCTCTCTCTCTCTCTCTCTCTCTCTCTCTCTCTCTCTCTCTCTCTCTCTCTCTCTCTCTCTCTCTCTCTCTCTCTGTTCTTCACATCTGGGCCAAAGCGAGCTTTCCACACCAACATTTTTCATCCTCCGCATCTTTCTCCATGCAGCTAATGGATGACTCTCGACTTCCTCCTCGTCGCTCATCCCGACGAATGCAAAACCTCTATAGGCTACAGAAACCCAATCCCACGGCGTTACTACCATGACAACTCTGCTTTTCCACTTCTCTGATGTCGGTTTTTTCTTCCAAACTTCTTTCTAGACCCTAAGTTCTCCCTCCTCTAGAGGCTTGACATCCCCATTGTCGTTTCCAGCACCTCCTGCAGAAGGGTTCTCCCTTGTTCGTTATCTCCCTACCCTTCATTGCTCCTCCGAGTCTTGCTCTGTTTTGATTCTCGAACGTTAGATTCCCGATGACCAGGTTCTCAAACGTCATATTCCCGATGACCAAGCTCTGATTTGTAAACAGTCCATGCGAAGGATATTTTGGGAAAGATCTTATGAGGTAGAATCCTTTAAACAGCCTACACAGCCCAAACATTGGATTTTAGGGAAAGATCTTATGAGTTGGAATCCATTTTATTTTTTTTTTTAGAATTAATGCGAGAGATAGTATTGATAAAACAAAATAAAAAAGGACAGGATGAGGAAGAATGCTGCTCTGCTAAGATAGTAGAACAGCTAAACAACTAGGAAATCAAAGTTATAATCTAAGGCCTTAATAGAGAAAGTAGCCCATTCGACCAGGGACTGGATCGCCCTAAGCATAGTGGCCTCCGTAGAGTTGGCTTTGTCATTGAAGCACCGGTCATTCCTTTCAACCCAAACAGCCCACCAAACCGCGAGAAGGGCAATTCGCCATAAAGAAGTCCGGTGTTTCCCATAATTGACCCCATGCCAGGAGAGAAGGAGACTATTAGTCGAGGCCGGAAAACACCAGTGCACGTTGAAGCGGAGGAGAAAAGCCGACCAAATCTTGTGGGTGTAAGGACAATGAATGAAGAGGTGATTCACCGTCTCTTCGTTGGCCATGCAACAAATGCAGATATTAGTTATCGGCATGCCCCGCTTCCGCAAGTTGTCAACATTGAGGACCCTCTATTTACCCACCAACCAGCCGAATACCACGATTTTAGGGGGAACAGGATACTTCAAGCCATAGTAACGCAATAGACCAGCAGGAGGAGGAAGTTTGCCGGACAAGAAACCATAGAGGGATTTAACAAAAAATCTGCCCTGTTTATTCGGACGCCAAGATAGACTGTCAAGCACGTTGAGGTTAGGCGATAGGCTATAGATGCGATTGAGGAGGGCAGCGAATTTGTCTATCTCCCATCCCTGAAGATCCCGTCTACATTCAATATTCCAAACAAGAGCTCCTCCTACTGATGATAAGCAGTCGGCTACCTTACTAAAAGGGAATTTGGCGATACGAAAAATATTCGGAAAGGCTATACAGAGAGTATTGTTTCCTGACCAAGGGTCCAACCAAAACCGAGTACGAGTACCGTTACCGATCATTATAGAGATACCACTGAGGACGTCCGGCTTGGTAGAAAGGATGTAATGCAGGGGCATTTTCACACCGGGCTTGAATGGGGTGGCCTGTGAGACGCAGGGACACGCTCAGGGTGGGTGGCCCGTGTGAGGCGGGTGGCTCGTGAGACGCGGGCCCCACCCGTGTGATTTGGGTGGCTCGTGTGTGGCAGTACCCATGTGATTTGAGGTCCACGAGGGGGGTACGACCGAGGTCCTAACCCATGAGACGTGAGGCCTAGGCTATGAGATAAAGGGATTAATTCGCGTCCTGCATCAGGATCTCTCCACATGGCTGACACTTTGAATTTGCAGCTACTGTTAGTCCACTAGCCCCCGTCAGACCTACCATATTTACTCTTAATCAGCTCATTCCATAGGGATCCGTCTTCATTCCCGAGCCTCCACAACCATTTTCCAAGTAAGGCGTGATTCATGAGTTTTAGATCCTTGATACCTGCCCCACCCTCTTGCACTTGACAGCAGACCACCTTCCAGTTAACCAGGTGAAATTTTTCCTTTTCGACCTTGCCACGCTAAAGGAAATCTCTTCTTAACATATCCAGAATATTCACAACTGACACCGGGCATTTAAACAACGACATGAAGTAGATAGGAAGGTTTGATAGCGCTGAATTAATCAAAGTTAGACAGCCCCTCAAGGATAGATACCTACTTTTCCAATTGGCTAGATAAGATCTGACTCTGTCAATGATCTTCTCCCAAGTCTTCTTAGGTGGCTTCCCGATACACAACGGGAGGCCTACGAAAGAGGTAGGGAAGTGATCAACCGCGCAGTGGAAGAAAACGGCGTGCTCCTTAGTTTCAGCTTCCTCCATATTCACCCCCAGCATTGTGGACTTGGACATGTTGACTTGAAGGCCCGATACAGCTTCAAAACAGCGGACTATAGTACGCAGGTTGCTAACTTTGACTTACTCGGCATCGCTAAACAAGAGGATGTCATCGGCGAACTAAATGTGGGATATTGGGGTGGACACCCTCTCCACTTTAAACCCTCTAATAATGCCACCTTCATGTCCCCTACTAAGCATTCGGGAGAGGATCTCGCCCACGATCAGAAATAGAAAAGGGGAAGAGCGGGTCGCCTTGGCGCAGACCCCTGGAACTAGGGAAAAACCCTTTAGGCGATCCATTGAGAAGGACAGAAAAGACTGTCGAGCTCACGCATTCTTTGATCCATTTGCACCATCTCTCACCGAAGCCCATTCGCTGAAGCATATACATGGGGAAGTCCCAGTCGACATGATCATACGCCTTCTAAATATCCAATTTGCATATGAGACCCTTGGTTTTGAATTTGGATCTGGAGTGAAGACATTCATTGGCTATGAGGGCACTATCGATGATCTGCCAACCGGGAATGAAGGCGCTTTGGTGATGAGAGATAACAGAACCTATCACCCCAACCAGACAGGAGGCCAGGACCTTGGAAAGAACCTTATATGGACCCCCAATCAGGCTTATCGGTCTGAAATCAGACAGAAGATTAGCTCCCTGACACTTGGGAATGAGGGCGATGAAAGAAGCCCCTAGTCCTCTGGACAACCTACCTCTCGCGAGGAACTCGGAGAAGAAGTCCATGACATCTCTTTGAATAAATTCCCAGCAGCGTTGGAAGAACGCTATTGGGAAGCCATCGGGCCCTAGTGCCCTGTCCCCTTCCAGATCCTCTATGGTCGGCTTCACCTCAAGGGGAGAGAAGGGAGCTTCAAGGATGGCAGCTTCTTCTTCAGATATACGA
Organism: Magnolia kwangsiensis; assembly: GCA_037074715.1. NCBI lineage: Eukaryota > Viridiplantae > Streptophyta > Magnoliopsida > Magnoliales > Magnoliaceae > Magnolia > Magnolia kwangsiensis. Next base: position 79,588,468 of record CM073589.1, on the reverse strand, counting down.
TCGAAGTGGAGGTCGTCGAGAGTAGGCCTAAGCCACCCTTCACTCTTCAGCAGGTTGCTGTAAAACCGAACAACTTCGACTGAGATAAGAACCTTATCATCGGTACGAATGCCCCTATCATCAAACTGCTAACCAAATTTGTTCTGGACCATTCACTGGCTATACTGTGGAAGAATTGGGTGTTCTTATCGCCTTCACAAATCCACTTGCATCTGGATTTCTGGCGCCAGGATGTTTCTTCCTCCTTTAGCCGAACAGCGAGAGATTGAATCAGATGGATCCACCTGAGAAAGGACTGGGAAGAGTTCTGTCCTGCCTCAATGTCACGGTCAATATTCTACAGCTCAGTGAGGATGCCCGCAAGCTCGGCTTCTCTCTTCCTCGCCTCAACCTCTTTCCATTCTTTCAGTTTACATTTTAACCTTCGCATCTTACTGCATAGCTTGAAACCGGCAAAACCTTCGCATCTTACATTCTTCAATCATCTGACAGAATCCATCTAGCCGAAACCAGGCTATATCGAATTTGAATGGCTTAGGGCCCCAATTGCAATCATCAACTGCCAGAAGGATGGGGGTGTGGTCGGACGTGGTTCTGAGGAGGGCTAATTGCACGACTTAGGGGAAATGCTCCAACCACTCAATCGTAACCAGAAATCTATCGATCCTGGTTAAGGTAGGGGACGCCCTGTCGTTCGTCCAAGTGAATTTGGCTCCCAACAGAGGAAGATCGACCAGCTCTTCATCTTCAATCCATTGGGAGAAGCTGCGCATTCCCATCGTCACACTGCCACCCCGAGATTTGTCTTCAACCCTTCGGGTAATGTTGAAGTCGCCCCCAATGCACCAAGGACCGTCGAACTTCACTCTGGCTACGTGCAGCTCCTCCCCGAATGCCTGCCTTTGAGATTCCTAATTTGGGCTATAAACAGAGGAAATTAGACATGTGAAATCAGAAGACGTATCTTTCAGAATAACCGATAGGGAAAATAAGCCGCCCCGGCTATCGATCAGATTCCAAGATGAGGCCTTCCACGCCACCATGATTCTGCCTGAGGAACCGACTGCGTCCCGAGCCACCCAATGCGCCTTGGGGTGATTCCATATTGAACCCAGAAGTTTGTCACTGAATCGCTGAACTTTGGTTTCTTGTAAGCATATCACATCAGCCCTACTTCTACTACAAGTGTCCTTAATGAGTCTCCGCTTATGTCTAGACCCCACTCTAATGTTCTAGGAAAGGACTTTCATTTGGGAATCGAGTTACCCCAAATTGATGTGGCCTGAGCAGAAGCATTGGGATGATTAAAGAGGGAAGGGCTGAGAATCAGGCTCTGGAGCTCCCTGTTACTGTGCGATCTGGGTGGGACTTTCCTCGGGGATCTGATCTGATCTGATCTAGCGGACGGCCGCGTTCCTCAATGCAGTGGAACAGGGAGATGAAGTCTTTCGAGTGGTCACCAAAGGACACATCGATGACGCGTCCGACATGGCCCATCGCATCCCTTATCCATTTCTTTTTCCGGATGGTACAGATCAGTTCGGCTCTCTCATCATTAGTGTCTTTCAGGAGAAGAATATCGGGGGGCGTCTCCACCAGAAGCTGTCTTCCCTAAACTAAAGAGGTTCTGCCTCCAGAACAACCTCTCCGCTATCTTCCCGAAACATCTCGACCAAGGCTTGCCCTGGAAAGTGGTCTAAGACTACCGTTGATCTAGGAGAGGAGGCAGACGAGGGGGACACCTGATCTGAGCTCCAGGGCATGAATTCTTCTTCTGGGCCTGAGAGTCTCCCCGCTGAGAGGTATGAAGATATCCTCACAAAAAGAGAAGTGTTGGAGAAATGGATGGGTCAGATCCTTAGAACCAAACAGTCCGCTGCTTGAAATCGGGGAAAGGGGCCTTAGCTGCAAGCGACCAGGACACATGGAGGATGGGCAGGCAACGGATGGATCTGATGAGGCCGAAGGAGACCGAGGTCGTCCAAATCTGAGACGTTCGGGTTTGAGATGACCTTCGAAGCTAAGGTTGGGAGCGTAGCCTCACTGACGAGGTCGAAAAGCGGTCCGAGGTTGTCATCTGCTGCAAGGGAGAGAGGGTCGGGGCATGCGTCTCACCCAAAAACTACGATCTGACGTGAAGGAACGCGTCCTGCTCTGGCGTTGCCTGTGTGGAGATGGCGTCGCCATACGCTTGACGCCAGGGGGAAAGAGCGCACGTGTCTGACTCTAGGGTCGACCGCGTGGCAACACCATGAGTGGGATTGAGGCGCGTGGCCTCAGGCGCCGTCCCGTGGGGCCGTGCAGCGCACGCCTTCCCCCTTCTGACGAATACTCTGCTCGGCCCGACTGTCCCGAGGCACATCGCAGCGTCCGGGTTTGGTGCTCCGCGAGACACCGAGGGGGCTACTCCTACTTCAGCAAGAGGTGCTCCAGGAGGCACCGGGGGAGTTGCTCCATCACCATCTTGCGAACCAGCAGGGAAATGATTCTTCTCCATCTCCGCAGGCGTCGGCGGGGACTGCCTGACCCTCCAGATATCACCCACGTTCCCTCCAAATATCACCCCAACGTGGGATAGGAGCCAACGGATCTTGTCTTTGGACTGGTAAAAGGAAATCTCTGCCTGCAGCCCAAACCTGGATGTGGGGTGGGATTGGGTCTCCCTTCTTCCTCCTGATTCTGGCCCTGATAACCCCCATTTCTTCTCCTCTGAGCGTTTTGATATTGATTTCAATCAAAGTTCCAATTCGAGATGCTTCCATGTTAAAGAAATCTGCATACCAGAGCTTTAGGGGGATCGACTAGATCAAGATCCAGACCTCTTCCATCCCGAAACAGGAAAATTCATCCCACTTCATAATCTTGGCAACCGGACCGTTTTTATGGATGGCTCCCACAACTATCAGCATGTCCAAGTTGACTTCAGGTTGAACATCAATCCACAATTCATTGAAACCGATGGGCTTGATATTGTATAGCTCTGGCGAATAACGGCAACTTTCGTCCAACCACACCTTGACAACTTCAATGGTGGCGCCAGGTTTAGTTATCGCCACTAGCGACCTCCTGAGAAAGCTACTATACGTTGCCATGTTCTCTTCATTGATAGTTATCCAAGGGTCTTTCGAAGCAGTATGCCTTACATCTTTATTTCCCAACCGGCCGTCTTCTCCTCCCCTGTTGTTACCTCCTAATGGTTCAAACTGAGGATTGGATCTCTTGGTTTGAGAAGAGCCTCCTTGAAGGATGCACAGGCTGAGGAGGAGGCAATGGATTTATCCCTGCGATCTTCAGCTGAAGATATGATCAGAGGGGGCCTTTTTATCCCGAGTTTTTGAGTTGTCCCACATTTGTTTCGACTATTGAGCTTGAGGCCATATCTAGCCCGTTGGACCAGCATCTTTTGACCACCGAACCCCACTCCATGAAGCATCTCCACCGCCCTACTCAATTCCTCCTCTGAACTCATACGAACTAGAGCGAATCCTCTAGATGATCCGTCATCCTTGTTTCTGGGGAGCACGACGTCCATGACTGCTCCTGCTTTGCCAAAGATTCGCGCGAAGTTAATTGGCATCCATCCTGCCGGAAAACCCTTGACGAATAAGGTGGGGAGGTGTGAAGTTTTAGGCCTGGACTGCAGACCAAAGCGTCTATCTCTTTGGTTTCTGGAGACTTGTCTCCATGAGTTTGAGTCATCCCTATCATCTAAGACCTTTTGGGGATCAGATCTCGTCTCGTCGCGAGTACCCATCTCTGGGGTACCCGCGACCGCCATGGGCTGATCACTAGGGCGATACCTCTACGACCGCCATGAGTTAGAATCCTTTAAACAACAACTCAATTTCCAATTTTAATTAAAGTCCATGGGACAACTTATGGTGGTTTACAATGTGTTTCCGATTTTAATTAAAGTCCATGGGCCAACTTATGGGGATTTACAATGCGTAATAGATCATAAATTCTAAAAATAGAAAGAGACCAGTGTTATTCCATCTTTTTTGTACAAATGTCTATCAAAGAACCTAGAAGCCATGTGCCGTTAATTTTTATGATTCACTGCGAAAAGGAAGCTTTCGGTTGTTTTTGAAAGCTGTGAATGGTTTCATAAAGGTCGGATGCTCATTGGGGCAGTGTGACATGTCAGTGAGGTGGAGAACTTATGTGAATCAGGCTCTAACCCATATATCTTGAACTGTTATTTTGAGTATTCAAGCTTTCTGGCCATGACAAGCTCAGACCCACATTGGCGAAGCTGTTTGCATCAGTCACTGCATTTTGTATGAAGGTCTGGTACCGACCGGCACAGATACATTTCATGCAACTGGTTGAATTAACAAGTGTCAAAATGTTAATAGTATATGCAAGTAAAAAAAACTCACTCTGTATGACCAAGGCAAAAGTTTTGTATCTCATGTGCTCCATTTAAAGGTGTCCTTGGAAACACAGTAACCTGCCAAGAAGAAGGTAGTGTTGTATCAATCAGCTAATTACCCCAAGTAATCCTAACAGCCTGTTTGGTAGACACCTAAAAATGAGTTCATGTCATTCTAGTTATCCATAACTATGTGTTAGTGATCATATTTCTTTTCTGTGAGGATTAAAAGTAAGTTTGTTAACCAACAACTATGATCTCGAATGCTTAATTAAGAATATTTTAAATGAGATTAACTTATTTTTAGACATCTACCAAACAGACCCTAATGGAACCAGAAGAAAAAAAAAATCCACAAAACTTAATGTCTTCAAAGTTGGCATTACACGAATTTTGAAATCCCTATCAGCACTAGCTATGAACTGCCCATCAGGAGAGAATTCCTGCACACAAACAGCAAATGAATTTTAGAATGTTCCAGTTCCTAAAAGAATCAGCATCCCACTTAAACATAACGCTTAGAATCAGCAAATCCAGTAGGAATAGACACCGATATGAAATACCTCCAAGATGCAAGGACCTCAAATTTGGTTTAAAATCTTTAAACTGGTCCAAGAAACCCAAGTTCCAGATGCGTAGCATGTTAAGGGACAGTTTGGTCATTGAAAGTTAACGATACTATGGTATGCAACAACCGATGACACTAGGCATAATGAAAGTTTAAACTATTGTCTGGAATGGGTATGTATCACTGTCGCCGGTACGTATTCCAATTAGACAGTACGCACCACCTTTACGGTGAAATCGACCTTGAACCAACCTGCATTGGTCTCAACTCGTCCAACTCGGTCTGTATTGTCTGAGTCGCGACAATTCACACTCCTGTGCAACTCGTTTTGATGAATGATTAAACTTTTATCTGTGTGAGGCCCACATTGATTTGAATCACAAATCCATACCATCCATCCAGTGTGCCCAACCATGTTTGGCAATGATTCAAAAATAAGGCAAATCCAAAACTCAGGTGGGCTACCACTCAGGGAACAATGGAGAAGGACGCCCACCATAGAATTATCAGATTTTCTTGGAGCCCATTGTAATGGTTCTGTGGCATCCCACCTGTTCACAAGATGTCCTGACTAGAAAAATTAAGCAGATCCAACACACGAGAGCCACACTACTTGTTTAGGTGTTTGAGCACATTTCTACATTGTTTCCATTGGCATGACCTTTTGGATCAACTGGAACTTTTGGGCATCGTATAGCCATGGTGGAGCTCACATGATGCACAGTTTACACTCTAGCCACGCATCAACCTTGGCCCACGAACAAAGGATCCATGTCATAGATTAGTAGCCTCAACTATAACACCCTTGCCTACAGAGCATTCACTGAAACAACTCTTCCTTTTATCGATGGAAACAAAAATTGATACTCTGGCTGGGCATGATAGATAATGCCAAGGCACTTAAAAGTTGCATACATGCCATACAAGCAATTAAAAGTAAACTGTCCACATTATGGGTCCTAGTTTACATGTATCATAAACTAAAAATCATGCGTATCTGAACATCTGGTTAATGCATTGTTGGACATTTATTGGACACTCGAAAATAAAAATTATCCAATGGCCCTATTTTCACAAGCATCCACAAATCAGAGGTAGGATTGCTCAACCAATCTGATTTTGGGACAGTAACTTAGCAATAGTGGGTTCCGGAATTTAGTTGATTCAATTAAAGTCGAGTATGCGCATGGCATGGAATGCATTGCATGCGCTGTGTTTACTGCATTCTGTTCTCTGCTATCTGTGCAATCTCGATGTGTACAATTTCTCTGTGTTGCATATCCAGCGTTCCTGGGTACAAGAGTATCAAATGACTCCCACAATATCAAATGAAAGTTGAACATTAGACAAATTTTTCAGTAAAGGGCAGTGTTCGAAATATCGGTATGGTTATCACATGAGATATATCAGTTGTATCATGTAATGTATTGTTGTTGTTGGAGACATGGGGAAACATTGGGAAATTAGTTGAATTTTTCAATGAAACTTCAGTAATTGTTAAAAAAGAGATCAATACACACTTATAAATGAAAACATTACAAAAAACAAGTGCACATAATAAATCTTTGTATGGGGTCCTAATCTATGCATTGTCTAACTGAATTGATGCAAGTATATTCAAAGTCTATTCATATAATTTATAAATGTAAGAAGATGTGTGGAAACACGAGCAATACATTCGAAAGTAAAAGAAGAATCATTAGATCAGGTTACATACATGATACATGTTTGATTTTATGTTTGGACAAAAAGATTGCAACCAATTTGAGAGAAATTGGAAAATATTGATTTTTTCAATTTTCCGTAACTCAGCCCATCTCCTCCAAATCTCGAAATTGAAACTCCCAATCCATGATTTTTCATGCAAAAGCATGAAAAATCATGTATTTGTAACAATTTGACACTGATTTAACATAATTTATAGGAAAAATAAAATGGATCAAAAATCAAAAATGTTCACCGGATCGAACATTTGGCATATATCGCACTACTTGTGTGTTTCATATCCCACGTGAGATACAAGATACATCGTGGGATATATCGGCCGATAGCATCGATATTTGAAACATTGGCAAAGGGTACAGATCATGGCAAAGCGCAAATAGAATTATCCAAACCACTGAATCTGTCCCACAGAAGATGGGCTGCACATGTGCACAAAGACCCATAACGGCCCATATCAGCCAATGCATGTCAGTTTCAGTGGTGACCTACACAGTACACCAAAATTGATTTTTAATCCTTGGGATATAACTGTAGCCATGTCAGCTTTTTCTGTGTATAGCAGAAGCATCTATGGAATACTAAAACAAGAAAACTATAACGAAAAGGTGAAGTTTTTTATAACAGAGAAAATAGAGGTTTCATCAGGAGATGGCCGGACCAAAAAAAAAGGAAAAAAAACAAAACTAGCATGACAGTCTCATAACCATGTCAGAGGTTGTCATATAGCATGGTATTATTTGTCTTCAATGACTAAATGGCTCCTAAATTTCATCTTTGCTGAAGGTATTTATCAGGGCTCCTTTTTCTCCATTTGGAAGCTCTTGTACTTCCAAAAACCTACAATTTTCCTATCAACAGAAACATTTTTTAATCATTCTAAAAACATAAACATATGGACCACACATCTCACCTTAATATCTCATAACCAAAACCATATAGAATAGACCCTACAATGTTGTAACACCCCGTACTTTCGGTACTCGGGTGCTACCGAGTACCCTACTTAGTATAAGTACAAACCTAGCTCTAGCGAACGTTCACATGTATTCCAGTCAAAATCCGACCATTGAAAGCAGTTCCCATCCATATATCAGGCTATCCATCTGTTATCCTTCTAGATGGACTATCACATCGGTAGAAAGACCTATTCTTAGGATTTTAATCTCATTGATACATAAATCTAACTGACCATCAGGGTTACCATTGTAAGGCCCATCATTCAAGATTGCAATCAGATTTTCTAGTCCATATTTAATCCCCATATCACGCCTAAACGCCCGTTAGGATCCTAGGACCATTAATAAATGATTTTGAGGTAAACTGACCATTGAATTATAAGAGCAAATGTTGCGGTCGAGAGTACAACTATGGAGATGCACATTTGCCCAAATAACTCAATCAAATGGTTGGATGGAGAGATGCACCTATACTAGTTCATGACCCCTAAAACCACTCTAGGTCAAGTTAGAAGCTATCTGCCCGTAGAACAAATTAAAATCAACTTAATCTTTGTTTCAAATTCTGTAATTTATCATTAAGAAACTATAATAAAAATAAAAATTAAAAAAATCATTAGCCTGTGTGGCCCAGTAATGCATGAAATCCACCCTGGATCTGGGCCCAAGACTTGGTAAGGACTTGTAGATTTAATAAAGGCCCCCGACAGAAAATAGAATAAAATAAAATAAAGAAGATAATAACTAATAATTATGATGATGATGATGATGATGATGATGATAGTAGTAGTAGTAGTAGTAGTAATAATTATTATTATTATTATATAAAATCATGAGATAGGTAGTCCTAATAACCTATAGGGCAGGACCCACAACATGATTAAAAGTGCACACATATGGAAATAATAATAATAGAAAATATTAAAACTTATTCTAATAATAACAATTAATATCCTAAATTCAAAATATACATGGACCCAGTCCTCTGATAAATTCCTTGGACCCTTTTAGTCATTGATGTTCAATTTCAGAACGGTCCGATCACCAATCCAACAGAAATCCTCAATTAGAGCTTTATAGTTGAGAGTATGGCCCACCTAGGATGTAGATCTACCTGATCTTTAGTCAGAGGCCTTGATTTGGACCTCCTAAAGAGTATGGGTGGTGCGGATTTCATCAAAACGGTACGTGGACCCCCACCATGGGCAGTGCATGTACACATCACGTGTGCACCCGTTGTGCACCAGATGCACCAAGCCGGTCAGCATGAGTTGACCCGTGTCTGTCCAAAAAAGGGAGTTCTCCCTCTCTCTTCGTTGTGACAGCGGATGGCCTACCATCCAGAGATTTCGATCGGTGGCCCATCACCTACGACCACATGCTTAATCTACACCGTCCATCAGATTCACAGAGGCCCTGACCATAACCAAGAAAACTTCATATGGTTCAACACGCGTGCATGCACACAAGCCTTGGTGCAAACAGGCCATACAAACACACTATATCCAAAAATGGAAATTGTTTTTCTTCCAGCTCAGCGATTCGCGTGAGCAAGCAAGAACTCGTCCAGGCCGTCCCAAATGGAGCACTTTCAGCTGTCCATTCCAGCTAGAGGCTTAGGACTTCTTTTCTCCACAACAACAACAAACAAAAAAAAAAAAAAAAAAAAAAAAAAAACACCCAAAAACTAGCCGTTTCCTTCCTCTAGCGAACCCACCGAGCTTCCTTCACTCAACCTCCAAAAAACCACCTTTGTAAGCTCACTGGAGCTTAACCGAACCATGCACAAGAGCTGGATTGAAGGAAAACACCACCGTTTGCAATCTGCCATTAGAGCTGCTGCTCCTTCCTCGCTGTCCACCGCACCAAATCTGCTCGAGTTTGGGTTCGTTCAAACCCTTTTGAGCTCCCAAACGAGAAGGGAGAAAGTGGAAGAAGAAAGACGGGGAGGAGGAAGAAGGTGGTGCGGCTATCGCACCACGCCAACCTAACCCGACCCATCCGAGCTAGGGACTGGGTCTGGCGAGTCGGAGATGAGTCCGGACTCACTCCAGCTAACTTGGGATGGAAGAAAAGAGAGGAAGACAAAGAAGGGGAAAAAAATTAAAAAAATTAAATTAAATTAAATTAAATTAAAAAACAAGAGAACAAGAGAGAGAGATGGGAGGTGCGTTGTTGCACCAGTCGGCACTGAGTCGACTCAGCTGACGCTGAGTGGAGCCAGGTAACACCCTACCCCCTCGTCTTTATCAGTTGAAAGCCCACCTGTTTTCTCCCAGCCATTGCTACCACAGCTAGGGCCAAGATCGGTCACCATTTGGGCCGAAGTTTGGGCCAAAGACGGCCACAGAAGCTGGGTTGGAGCCTAGACTGACTGCAAAGCAAGTGGACCTGGATTCAAGCTGAAAACAGGCCATGATCTCAGCTGAAACCAGGCCTGGGATTATGCTAAAATCAGGCTTGGAATGGGTCTCTATCGAGGGCGAAACCAGCCCAAACTATGGGCCGAGATAAGGCGTTGAATGGGTTGATAATATGGGCCGAGATCAGGCCATGAATGGACTGAAATGTGGGCCGTGTGGATGGACTGAAAACGGTCTTCAGTTGGACCGTAAACTGAACTGAAATCGGCCTTCAGATGGGCCATGCAAAGGGCCGAAATCAACCAAAAAAGGTGGGCCGCACCATACTAAAACAGGTGAGCCGTACCACGTTAAATCACAGGTGGGCTGCACCTCCTTAAGGTTGTGAGCCCTGTGTATTTCAAATAGGCCGCACCAAAAATAGTAGGCCTCACCTTAAATCACAAAGGGCCTCACCTTAGATCTATATGGCCGAACAAGGCCCAATTTAGGGCCACTCCACATACCACAGTGGTCCCACTCGAAATAAATCCCAGTGGGCCGCGCATGGGACAAATCTCAGTTGGGCCGTCCATTGGTTGGGCCAGGGACAGTGACGCAAGACAGCCCTAATTATGATGCATGCTCATGAACATTATTAAACAGCGGAAATAAAAGGAATAAATGATCTAAAATTCTAGCAGTAATCATCATAACTGAGAAAATCATAAAGGAAACATGCAATGGAGCGGGCCATCATCACAACCGTGGAGTATGAGATTCAATTAATACTTAGGTTGGATCCGGGAGGTCAGGGATGAGACCTCCCGATCTTTCATGGTCACACCCAATCGATTAATGAAGATCACTAGTCCGAAGAACCATGAAGTTTCTCGGATTAGGGATTTGAGAATTTGGGAGTTTAGGGTTTAGATCGGTTCTTAAGATTTTGATCGAAAAAGGATTAGCCAAAACTGAAAAATAGAAAGAAAAAAATAATTACCTTGAAGAAGTTGGAGGGGCATAAGAAGAAATTAGAAGAAGATCAAGGGAAGAGAAGAAGCACCGTTAGAGAGAAGAGAGGAAGGAGGCAACCAAAGGGTTTGCTTTTCATTAATCAATAGTTAAAATTCGTGTTTAGGGCTTCAGCCCACTTAAATAAGCAAATAAAGACATAAAATTACTAAAATACCCCTAAAATAAGCAAATAAAGACATAATTACTAAAATACCCTAAACTAAGCAAAAATACGCAAATAACATAAGTACGGAAAAGTTCGGGCGTCCGATCTTCTTTCTCCAATCTTCCTTCATATGTGTCTTCCCTAAGTGGGGTCTTCTATATGTCCAATCACATGTGAAAGGTCTTCAGCTCCTCAATAGTCGCCTATCCACAAGGATGGCACTTGTGGTTGGCGATTTATTCGTTGGTACACCTTGAATGCGCTTGTGTCCGCATCAATTCCCCTCGGGTGAGAAAAACTCGACTCCGACGAGTTGAAACTTTTGTAGCGCTCTAGTAGATCTGGATCAATACCCTGCAATGCGTCGCTCGACAGCCACGTAGATTCAGACGACGGTTTGTTCTTCCACTTGACAAGATACCTTTGGAAACCTCCATCTCTCGTGGATACTATCTCATCATCCAAGATTTCCTCAATTTCTTCTGTATGGGTAATGGATGGAGGAGGGGGTGGAAGGGGTTGGGTAGCAAACTCAGAAAAAGGCCATGAAAGGGACGATGTATCAACAATGGGAGTATGGGCACGGACTAGATCTTCCACATTAAAAGTTGGATTAATGCTCATTGCAGGTGGAAGGTCAATTCGATACGTGTTGGACCCAACCTTTTGTAATATCCTGAATGGTCCAGCACTACGCACTTGTAATTTTTTAGCAGATCCTTGAGAGAATCGCTCTGGCCTTATTCGCACCATTACAGTCTCCTTCTTGAAATTCTTGCACTCTACAATGAAAATCAGCTGAAACTTTATAATCATCATTGCTCTTATTTAACCGATGTCTAATATGTTTATGCAAATCATGAATATGGCGTGCAAATGCATCGGCTGACTCAGAAAACCTTTGGGTAACAGCCATAAGCAAGAGATCTATGGGCATTCTAGGCTTATAACCACTTACAATTTCAAAAGGACTCAACCCTGTAGATCTATTAATTGACCCATTATAAGCAAGTTCAGCAATTGGTAAAATTAGGTCCCAAGTCTTAACATGTTCACCCACTAGACAACGTAGAAGATTTCCAAGGCTACGGTTTACCACTTCAGTTTGACCATCTGTTTGTGGGTGGTAAGCAGTAGAAAATTGCAAACGAGTTCCCATAATGTGCCATAGTGTCTTTCAAAAATAGCTAGTAAATCGAGCATCACGATCAGACACTATGGTTTTAGGTAACCCATGGAGACACACCACACCATTAAAAAAGAGACGAGCAACATGAGACGCATCTGACGTCTTCGAACATGGGAGGAAATGCGCCATTTTAGAAAAACGGTCCACAACGACAAAAATGGAATCGTGCTTTTTTATAGTCTTGGAAAGCCCAAGCACGAAATCCATACTAATGTCCTGCCACGGAGCATGTGGCACTGGTAATGGCGTGTATAGCCCAGTATTTTGCTTTCTTTGCTTTGCTAGTTGACATGTTCGACAATGTCCTAAAACTTTGGCTACGTCTCACTTGAGACTTGGCCAATAGAAACGATCTTCCACGAGGGCAATGGTCTTATCACGACCAAAATGGCCAGCTATCCCTCCTGAATGAAGCTCCCAGATGAGAAATTCACGAAGGGACATACGAGGAATACAAAGTCTGTCTCCCTTGAAAAGGAAGCCGTCTTTAAGAACATATTCACCCATAATATGCTGGTCACTAGAGAGCGACGCGTAAGTACCCCCAAAATCAGGACATATGGGGTATTCATCTTTCAGTTGCTCAAATCCGACTACCTCTACACTCAAGGAGTTGAGCAACGCCACTCTCCTACTAAAGGCATCCGCTGGTTTGTTTTCAACCCCGACCTTGTATTTCAAAACAAACGAATATTCCTGAAGAAACGCTACCCACTTGGCATGCCTTGGGTTGAGTTTCTTCTGAAAATGCAAATATCTCAAAGCCTCATGGTCAGAAAACAAAACGAATTCTCGCGGTAGGAGATAGTGTCGCCAATGTCTTAGGGATTGCACTACCGCATAAAATTCTGTCGTAAGTGGAGTATTTTTGTTTTACCTCATTCAGTTTCTCACTGAAATAGGCCACTGGGTGTCCTTCTTAACTCAACACTCCACCTATCCCAACACCAGACGCATCACACGCTACTTCAAAGACTTTAGAAAAGTCAGGTAGACGCATGACAGGAGCTTCCACCATCTTGCCCTTAATTTCTTTAAAAGCCTTGACTGCGGCTTTAAACCACACGAACTCTCCCTTTTTCATGCACTCGGTAATGGGAGCCATGATCGTGCTAAAACCCCTAATGAACCAACGATAAAAAGTAGCTAGGCCGTGAAAGCTTCGCACCTCATGAATGTTCCTTGGTTCTGGCCACTCAACTATGGCCCTGACCTTTTCAGGGTCTGCACGCATCCCGTCAGATGACACTATATATCCTAAGAACACAACTTGGCTAGACATGAATGCACATTTCTTAAGATTAGCGTACAACTTTTCCTCCCTAAGGACACTACAGACCTTCTTTAAATGTTCAAGGTGTGATTCCTTAGTTGTACTATAAATAAGAATATCGTCAAAGTACACCACTAGGAATTTTTCCATGAACGGCCCCAAAGCTTGTGTCATCACCCGCATGAAAGTACTGGGTGCGTTAGTCAAGCCGAAGGGCATGACAAACCACTCATATAGCCCATCTTTCGTCTTAAAGGCCGTCTTCCACTCATCTCCTGGGCGTATACGGATTTGGTGATATCCACTCTTGAGGTCTATCTTAGAGAATATAGTGGACCTGGCCATCATGTCAAGCATATCATCAAGTCTAGGTATAGGGAACCTATACTTGACAGTAATTTTGTTTATGGCACGGCTATCCATACACATGCGCCACGTGCCGTCTTTCTTTGGCGTCAACAATGCAGGCACGGCACACGGGCTCATACTCTCTTGAATGAAACCCTTTTGCAAAATCTCATCAACTTGCTTCTTCAACTCTGCATGCTCTGCAGGGTTCATCCTGTAGAGTAGACCCTGGGACAAGATCAATGGCATGTTGTATGTCCCTCATAGGTGGCAACTCATTCGGTAAGTCTTCAGGAAATACATCACTGTATTCCTTCAGGACCGAAGTCACCTCACGGGGTAACTCTGATTGAACCTCAGGTGTAATCTCTCTAGCCACAAGGGCATACACCATAGAATCCTCCTTAGCCTCTTTTTCAAACTCTCTTACGCTGATTATATGTAGAGACTTAGGTTTGGATTTCCCCATTTCTCTAGGCTCACTTACCTTCTCATCCTTCTTCTTCCCTAGTGTATTCTCAGGTGGCATGGGATTAAGTTTGATCTTTTTACCGTTATACATAAAAGTACACGCATTCGAACGGCCAAAGATTGTGACATCATTATCGAATAGCCACGATCTACCTAGGATAACATATCCCACATCCATAGGTAAAACATCACACCACAGGGACTCTTTGTATGACCCAAACTTGATGGGGACTAGACATTGCTAGGTGACAGGTAGGGATGTCTTGTCAACCCAAGAAACTTTATACGGGTCTGGATGAGGTGTGGATTTTAGTTTTAAGCGATCTAAGGTACTAGTGAAAATCACATTCTGACAACTTCCACTGTCCACTATCACCTTACAATTCTTTTCACCACACTTGGCAATAGTGTAGAAGATAGTGCTTCGACGCCAGTCAGCACTACTTCTAGATTGAGCTAGCACACGTCTGACTACTGCAAGCGTTGCTTCTCCATCCACTTCTTCTTCATCAGTAAGTCCTCCTTCAGGATGATACTCTTCAACTTCATAATCACCCTGATCATCTCCACCCTCGTGGGACTCGCCTATAACTAAGGCTCTCCCACGGCTCTTCGCAGGACACTGATTAGACATGTGGCCAAGATTGCCACACTCATAGCACCTCACTTGGCTCATGTTACTAGGACCGGCACCAAGAACCCCTTTGCCCTTGTCCTCCCTAGGCTTAGGCGGGATGGTCGCCTGTGCCCTAGGTTGACTACCGATATTAGGCCTAGTTCCTTGGAAACTAGATCTAGCACTGGAGTCTCGGGACTCAAAACGACGAACGACAGGAGCCTTAAGATATTGCTCTAACTCCTGCACGACTTGATATGCTTCATCCAAGTCCGTTAAGGGACGAGTCATAAGCTCGCGCTGAAGATCCGCACGAAGGCCCGTCTTGAAACGCGAGAGCGTTACTAGAGGGTCTTCTTGGATATCACATCGCATCACATATTCTTCAAATTTAGCGATGTAGTCAGTGGCAGACATTGACCCTTGGCATAAGGATTGTCATTGGTCAAGGAGCTTTTGACGGTATGAGAGAGGAAGGTACTTCTCCTTCAACTTCTCTTTCATCTCATACCAATGTGTGATAGGGGCCCTACCAAATCTCTCTATCCTACGCTCGGTGTTGGTCCAGAAGAGCTTGGCTTGACCCACAAGCTTCATCTTAGCAAACCGCATTTGACGGTTTTCCGACATGTCATACCACTCAAAGTAGTGGTCCATGTCAGCAACCCAGTCAAGGAATGCCTTGGGATCCAAGCGCCCATCAAAACTCGAGGCCTCAACTCTCACTCTTCATCGCACGCTCATCTGGATCATAGCGGTCTTGATGATCACATGTGGCTCGTGTCTCTCGCACCACACCACGACCGTTACCACGATCTCTATTCTCATGACCACCACGTGTGGCAGCGCGTTCTTCAATGATTCCTCCCACTTGGGAGTACGCATCATCCCCTACAGCGAGGGTTTCTTTTTGGGACGCCTCTAGTTGCTCGACCTTAGTCATGGTAGTGGTAATTTGGTTCTTAAGGCGGGCAAATTCAAGCTTTTGACCCGCTTCTAGGGCAGTTATCTTTTGTATCAATTGAGCAAGTTGCTCAGATAATTGTTCGTTATTCATGGTAGGTTGAAATCCGAAACCTCTACCACTTCTCATGAGCATACAATGAAGACTTGAACCAAACTCTACCCAACTAGACTACTAGGTGTTATGACTTTCAAGATGAATGCGATGAATGCAAAACTACTATGAACTGTCACAATTAAGTTGAAACAGGAAACAACTCAAATCTGAAAATTTTCCAGATTAGGAACTTTCTAAAATTGGAAAGTTTCTAAAATTGAAAACTTTCTAAATCTGGAACTTTCCTAAATTAAACCTAAAAATCAAAACCCTAATTTGATAACTCGATCTAGACAAAAACCATGCAAGCCTAGGCTCTGATACCAAATTTGACGCAGGACAGCCCTAATTATGATGCATGCTCATGAACATAATTAAACAGCGGAAATAAAAGGAATAAATGATCTAAAATTCTAGCAGTAATCATCATAACTGAGAAAATCATAAAGGAAACATGCAATGGAGCGGGCCATCATCACAACCGTGGAGTATGAGATTCAATTAATACTTAGGTTAGATCCGGCGAGGGATGAGACCTCCCGATCTTGCATGGTCACACCCAATCGATTAATGAAGATCACTAGTCCGAAGAACCAAGAAGTTTCTCAGATTAGGGATTTAAGAATTTGGGGGTTTAGGGTTTAGAACGGTTCTCAAGATTTTGATCGAAAAAGGATTAGCCAAAACTGAAAAATAGAAAGAAGAAAATAATTACCTTGAAGAAGTTGGAGGGGCATAAGAAGAAATTAGAAGAAGAAGATCAAGGGAAGAGAAGAAGCACCGTTAGAGAGAAGAGAGGAAGGAGGCAACCAAAGGGCTTGCTTTTCATTAATCAATAGTTAAAATTCGTGTTTAGGGCTTCAGCCCACTTAAATAAGCAAATAAAGACATAAAATTACTAAAATACCCCTAAAATAAGCAAATAAAGACATAATAACTAAAATATCCTAAACTAAGCAAAAATACACAAATAACATAAGTACGAAAAAGTTCGGGCGTCCAGTATTCTTTCTCCAATCTTCCTTCATGTGTCTTCCCTAAGTGGGGTCTTCAATATGTCCAATCACATGTGAAAGGTCTTCAGCTCCTCAATAGTCGCCTATCCACAAGGATGGCACTTGTGGTTGGCGCTTTCTTCGTTGGTACACATTGAATGCGCTTGTGTCCGCATCAGACAGCCTAACCCAACCTCATTTTGGGCTTGTATTGGACCCAATATTTGGGCCAAAACAAATGCCCAGTTCCAGGCTCAGCTCAGGCCCAGTTTGCATAAGTTTGAGCCCAAGTTCCTAAGTTGTTAAATCCCTATATACCCACCTAGTTGTGGTTAACCATTAGTAGGTTAATTTGCTAGAATTAGCGATTATGGATACTTGATATTAACAATTAGCATTATGATTAGTAGATTATTCATTTTAAATTAGTGTTGATAGTACTAACCGATAATTGTTAGTTATAATTACTCCATTGCTAGTATTATTTTAAATTAATTATAGGAATTTGATTTCAAAACTCTAAGCCAAAGCCTAAAGTTAGATTAGTGGATAAAACCCCGAGTCTAAGTAACCTAAACCATAAGTTATGATCCTAATCGTATAAATTGATAAGTTATTCTCTAAGATATCACTATAGGTTCCTTTTACCGTTGTTATTAATATCATGAGTCACTATTAGTATCATTATTCGTGGGTTGTTAGATAATTTAATATAATATTAGCCGTCGTAATATTCCCAAAATTAATAACTAATTTATTTATTAATTTTACTCATTTATTACTCCCATTAACAATATCATTAATGGCCACACAAATTAGAGTCCAAATTCCATAATCAAACCCTAGAATCTAAGTTTAGGACTAAACCCTAGAAAGAAAATCCAAATTCTACATTAAAGCCCTAATGATAAATAATTCAAGCCATAAGCTATGACCTTAAACCTAGGTAGTACATAGAAATAAGTTCATGGTTTGTGGTAGGGTTCAACTTTAAGGGCACACACATTCCCTAACAACACTAGAGGCGATTCAATCGTGAGGTGATGATTCTTCCCCTTGAGCGTTCCATTTTCCCATTAGCTTGAGCGATAGTTTTCATTTTAGTTTCAATTGATAATTGATATCTTCATGTTATAATCACATGCGTTAACTGTTGGAATTGAATTTCTATATTACATGCTTATTATTGATAATGCGTATTTATTTCATGTTTGTGGATTATTTGTAGATTGCTTATAGAACTTAAACTGGAACATCCGTGGGAAACCCCCACTTATAAATGTACACCCACACTTGGGATGTAACTTGAGTAATAGTGTTTATAATAGGCTTTCAATCTAGTGGTTACTTGACTGATGGGTTAAACTAGATATTGATGTGGGCCTACCATCCATGGGTTGCTGGGTCTATGTAGTTTTTAAGGATGGTCTTTTATCGCATGTTTTGATATTCGCCCTATGTGGCTTACATTTGATATTCACCCTATGTGGCATTGATTCTATATTTGCCCTATATGGGTTCGACATTTTATTTTGCACAACCCTGCGGTGGTAAGCCCCATATACTAAAATATGATTGGCCACTAGTCGACGAGCTTCCATTAAGGGCGTGTTTGGATTCACATATAGTAAAACTGTCCCATCAAGGTATTAGTGGTCCTGTAGCGGTAATGCGTCTGCAAATTGCAAATCACTCACAATGTTTGGATAAGAGTGCACTTGTAATTAGAGGAAACCATCGTTTCCGAAATCAGTGGTTGGGAATGGTGTTCATCGGCCAGAAAACCGCCGCTTTTCAACCTCTCCGTTGGAACTTGGCCGGAGATCTGTTCTCTACCCGCCGCATTTCGACCTCTCCGTCATCTCCATCCTCGCCTTTCTTCTCAGTCATCGTTGTTGTGGAAACACTCTCACACAAGCTACAGAGATCGGAGATTTCAGAGATTTCATCGCAGCCATTGATCACGATCGGAGCTTTTTTCTCGATCTTCTTATCTTCTTCTTCGATCTTCGGAATGGAAGGTTTTGATGTCTCCGAAAGCACTTCTTTTACCGTCTCCACTTCAATAGGAGGTGTAGGTGGGGGAGGAGCTCTGCTCAGGTTATCTTCGAGTTGTGGGTCAGATTCCGACACGGGAGGTTTTGCCGGGAAATGGGGATGCGGAGGTGGAGTCGGCTTTTTTTCTAACTGCTACAACAGCTTCCCATTTGTGTCTGGATTCGGGACTACAGAAGCTCAGATGCTACGGTTTTTCTCGTCTTCTGAGATTGGGCTTGGAATGGCATGATGGGTTTTTCCGGCAAGGTTCTTTTGCCAGGAAATGAGGTCTTTTGGGTGGTTTTCCAACCAAGATTTGAAGAAGCTCGGTGGAGATTTTGGGAATGGTGGGTTTTCAACGGCGAAGCTATGGCGGTGCAGTGCAATGAAAGCACTGCACTTACACCTGCATTGTAGCATGATTTACGAGACGTGTGGTTTCGAGAAAGTGGGCTGGCAATGTACAAGGCCCGCCAGTGTACCACGTGGCAATGTTTGGATAGACTAGCATTGAATTGTATATTTTATTAAAATATACAATACTCTACATTATAGGTCCGGCATTCAAACACGCCCTAAACATCCTAAGGTGGTAGTCTCATGAGCCAGGGATGGTGGTATGGGACCTATGCTCGAGTTGTCAGCCTACGCTGGTGATAAGCCCCATAGTGACCTTGAGCTTATTTCAATTGGCTAATTGTAACTGGATTAATAATGGTTTGACTAATCATGCAAACATGGCACAGACCAGCGTCTATCACTGTCGTACGTGATGTATGTATTTTTTCCGACTGAATAATCATTCTCAAGTCGATGACTGCATGGGTGACGAGCCCACTGTCCGCACAGATGAGCATCCCCGGGGCGATGACTGCATTCGCGCATTCATGCACATAATAAGACTGCATCATGTATTGTTTTGTTATGTTTTCATAACTATACTTACCTAATGTAACAGTGTGTAATCTTAAGGGGAATTCACACTGAGTTGGTCACTCATCCATCAAATATATAACCGTATAAGTAGCACCGGTGGCCCAGACGACATTCATATTCATATTGATGAGGAGCAGGTTATGGTTGATAAGGGTGCATGACTGTATTTGTTAAGGGTTGCTACAGGATTTCACAGCTCAAGATTGTTGTAAATTTACTTTGTTTCACATGTAATATTATTTTATTTTGTAACTGCAAGAATGAGGACATTGATTTGTATAAGTCATTATGGGCAACCTCTTGTATATTTTAAATATAAATGCAAACTGTCCTTTATGCTGACTTGTCCATTCTACGCATATTTGCTAACTCTGATAAAAGAAAGATTATATATGGAATTCGGCTCTTTTTAGGTTAACACTCGGGTTTTTGGGAAACGGGTCATATACTCGAGTTCTGAAAAGTCGGGGCATTACAAATGTGCAGATGTAAAATGAAATGCAATAGTTTATTTTATTCTTTTAAATATATATAAATGAAATGGAAATCAAATGAAGGTAAAAAAAAAACCCACCAGGCTAGTAATGATGCTACAGCAGTGAGCAAACAATGGAGCAGGCTTTTCATTAACCAAAGTTTCACCTTCACCATCCCTGTCCAAACCCACTATCCCAACAGCTCCAAACTTATCAGCAAAAGTGAGAAACAAACCATCATGGCTTATAGCAACTGCACTCACTCTCTTCTCAGAGCACCTGCATATAAAGGCCATTGCAACAATTTAAACAACTTTTTATTTACGCAACAATTTAAACATTTTTTTTTGTTAATGAAACAATTTAAACAATTTAAAACATCATTACAGTATACTTAAGAATGACTTGATGAATAAAATGGATTCTACAAACTATACAAGGTTTAATGATGAAACTTACACTGTTTGTATGCAATGCCAAGAGTTTGTATTCCAAATCTTCACAAGTTTATCATCACCAGCAGATGCAAAAAGCCTTCCTTTTGCAGCAAAGCAAATTGCTCTTATTGGATCTGTATGAGAATGCCCACTAGAATCATCCAGCAATGAAATAGAGCAATCACCTCTGCAGGTAAAGGCAATGATAAAAGAGAAATCCGTCAATTTTGTTCGAAATCTTCAATGAAAAATTGGAGTTCACATTGCTTGCTATCAAATATAAATTTAGAGTTTCTTCTAACTGATTTCAAATTTCTTTTTGGGCTATATTGCAATATGTTTCTGCAACAAGCACTAAATTGTGGCAACTCATCCACAGCAAGTCCACTCTACCATATTGGTATCGGCGGGCATATCAACCCAGACGAAAAATGATACGATACAGGTGTCGTATATCATTATCGGCCCTATATTAGTCCATATCAGATTGTATCAGTCACTTTTTTTCTTTTTTTCCTTTTTTTAAGCCAAAAAATTAGTGAAAATATATATAAATAAATAAAAGCATAAGAGACATTCAAGAATCTATCATCTTTTGTGTTTTGAATGGTATAATGGACCACTCTTTAGTTCCCATTACATTGTAATACAACATAAGTAAGATGAAAACACAGTAGTGGGGAGGGTTCTAATTTTTCCCGTAATGGATCATTCCGCTTGGATTCTTTGAATCCCACTCAAATATTTTGTTTTGATCCGGTGACTGTGCCTATATTTAGGCTAAAATGCCTTCCTAAGCTTCCTCTATAGTTGAAATGAAGGAAAATTAAAAAATAAATAAATAATAATAAATAAAAAGAGGCGAAAAAGGAAAGAAAAGCTTCTTTTCTAAAAATATTTGTGCCTTTATGGTGGATACGTTGGTGCCAATACACCCAGCATCAGCCAAGATGGCCCTTTTTTTCCCTATGGCCAATAGTACCCCACATCATATATCATATCAAGGCAGTACAGAAACAATACTGCCCGATACAATACAGATATCTCAATCCATACGGCCAATATGACCCCATGACGGCCAATATGGCGTGCATCATATAGAGCCGATACAGAAACAATAAGGCCATACTGGCCAATATGATCTAGATATTCCAATCCATACAACTGGATACATGCATGCCAATCCAGACCATCCAAAAACAAGGCAAGACAGACTTTTGTGGAGCCACCAACTTTAGGAGTCACACCTCTAGATTTGAGAAGTCTCACTTCTAGGGGATTATTCCAATCTTAAAATAAAAATAAAAAAGGTGAGAACAACTTAAAAAAAAAAATCAATCATGCATGCCCTTACACGTAACTCAATTTATACAACATATACAACCATCTGAAGAACTCAAATTCCACTAGTATTGTCACCATCTTTAGCAAATATAGAGACAATTTAGCAAGTACTTTCTGAAACCCAAAATATAGCATGAACCTCGATCCAAACTGTCGAGATGTTAGGGCCACCATGGATGTGGTATAACCCAAAATATTATACTACAAAAACATTCTGAAACACTCAGTTGGCAGCCATCAGATGGACAGTCAAAATGACAAATAGTCAATGTTTTAATCATCAATGAAATGTTACGAAAAAATGCTGAATGAGTGGCATTAGAGATTACTGAAGATCAAAGGCGCGGAGTTGAGAGCCAGCGGCAACGACAACAGATTTCTCGAGAGGATGAACTGCAATTAGGGCAGGTGCAACCTCTGCTTGTACGCTGCTCTTCTCCCCTTCTTCTTCTTCTTCTACATCCATTTTCATTGCTTCTTCTCTTCTGTTTCACTATGGACCGTTTGGATGCCTGTAAGTTCTGTAAGTGTACAGGTGGTTGGTGTTTGGGGGAAGAAATTCACCTGTAAGTCACTTACCGCAATAACTGCCAGGGAACTTCACGGGGCTGGGGGTTAGAAGTCACTTCGCTGTAAGTGACTTACAGGCCAACGTTCTAACTTTTCAAAAAGAAGGGAAGAGGGGGAAACGCACCTTTATGCTCTCCTGAACTGTGACCGATCGAACGTACGGCCCACCAGATGGACAGTGAAGAGAGAGAGAGAGAGAGAGAGAGAGAGATGCACATGGGTTTGGAGAATGAGAATGGAGGAGGGTTTCTAGCAGGAGGAAGCTAGGGTTTCTTAAATATGAAGCCCGCGTCCTTTTCTGAAGTATGAAGCCAAATCGGGCGTTACAAGTTAGCTTTCTTTCTGTGAGGAGAATGGATCAGGTATACACCCACACGGCTGCGACGCCGTCCAGCCATTCTGAAGAATCATTTTAGTTTAAAATGAGGCAGATCGAACCACACCACATGAAACAGCAGCGTTTGAGTTCCTACCGCGGAAAACCTCACGCGGCAACAGAAGTTTTTGATCAAGCTAATATTTACGTGTTACCTTCATCTAGGTCTTTATTACCTTACCAACAGCTTAGATGGCAAATAAACATCACGTTGGGCCCCAATAAAGTTTCTAGGGTGGGAATCATTGTCAACATTGTTTCCAGTGGTGTGGTCCACTTGAACCTCCTATCCATTTCGTTTTTCAGCTCAGGCCCTAAAACTATCTTTCAAAATACATAGACGGTTAAGATAAAAATACATGTCATGGTGGGCCCACAATGCCCCCTGACTAGACCGTCCATCTCTATCTAGATCTCAGTTAGGGTTATGAAAAGAGAGTATTGCATGCGAAAGTAAGCTAGGTGGCAGTGTTCATCCTTATTGCCGTTATCTTTAATGATAACCAATCAGAATAAGTTACGTGTGATTTAGATGGATCCACATGATATATTTGAATATCCACAAAGATATACGAAGAGGATTGTATTGATGATACAGTTGTAACATGTCAAGTGAGGTTGTAATGGTGTAGAGACAATTACAAGACAAGTATCAAGAATAAGAGCAAAGCAGACTACGAAGTGTTGAACGGTTATAGCAACCGGGAAGAATCTAGATGATTAGAGTAAAGCTATAAATATAAGAGGAATGCAATAGGAAAAGGCATCTAATTGCATAACAATCAAAACCAAACATTATCTTCAATTATCATTTTAATTATTAGTCCTTTTTACGTTCCGTAGTGTAAATCACTTTACTTTTCTTTCCAAGTCAATTACATTTCTCAGTGTAATCCTTTACTTACTTCTCGTTGTTTACATCTCGTAGTGTAATCCGTAATAATAATCAAATAGCTAGTAATTGTAGTTGTGATTTGAGTCAAGATTCAGTTCTTCATCAGGAGAGGTGTTTTGCAATTATCCACCGTGAACAACTTTAAGAATTCATTTTCTCATTTCTATTTTATCTGTATTAAAAAGTCATTTTGTACAAAAGGCAAAGGTGTAACCCATCATTAGAGGACGAAAATTATCCTCTTAAAACCTCCTTACCCCATTTATACATTTAATGAGTGGCTAAATAGGCGGCAGATTTTATTAGATCACGGTCATACACTACATGTTTGCTTGTCTCGGTGCTTGGGGTCATAGTTGTTTGATTTGAATTGTGCCACAAATTCAATTATAGCACGCCGCATTCCAACTGCCAAAAAGCATCGGGGGTTGGTATCATCTCAATTGCACCAAATGGAAATAAACAGGGGTTTACATTCCAGTTGGAATTCGACTGCACCAATAATCAGGTTAATTATGAAGCTACGATAATCGACGTAGAATTCTTGATGGAGTTAGGTGAAAGGAATGTGATGATAATAGGGGACTCACAATTAGTGATCAACCGGATGGTGAGGCTTTTCAAATGCACCAATACAACCTTATTTCCATACTATGCCTTAGCAACTCAGATGTTAGAAAATTTTTAAGAAGTAGAGCAAATGCATATTACTAGGGATCACAACATGGATGCCAACAAAATGGTGAACTTAGACGTGAGGACGATGTCTTAAGGGGATCGGCTGAGAGGTCAATTACCATCCAGAGAAAGCCCTTGTTATATGTTTTCAAGAGAGGAAATGTTATGAATTATGTCGAGTAGAGCTAGAAGAAGAAGGTTAGAGAGATCCTCTCGTGGGTTATCTTCAGAGCCTGCACATTAA
Organism: Magnolia kwangsiensis; assembly: GCA_037074715.1. Classification (NCBI taxonomy): domain Eukaryota; kingdom Viridiplantae; phylum Streptophyta; class Magnoliopsida; order Magnoliales; family Magnoliaceae; genus Magnolia; species Magnolia kwangsiensis. The sequence goes on along the minus strand of CM073589.1, from coordinate 79,563,374 downwards.
GATCAATAGGAATGTGAGGAGATGGGCCGCCAATTATGTTATGATCGATAACGAACTTTACCGGAAAGGGGCCGATGAGGTCTTATTCCGATGCCTATCTATAAGGGAAGCTTTATTGGCAATGGGTGAAGTCCATAAAGGCATATGTGGAGTTCACCAAGTAGGAAGGAAAATGAGGCAAAGGTTGTGAAGCTTGTCAAAAGAATGGGTTGATTTAGCATGTGTCAACCACTGAGATATATTCAATCATTAAGTCATGGCCTTTTCGAGGTTAAGTGATCGATTTGATATGCCAGATTCACCCACCTTCATCACGGATGGATTTATTTATCATTGTGTTGACTAATTATTTCACCAAATGGCTGAGAGCAAAGCCTATGAAAGTAGTCAGCCATCGAGAAATCATTGAGTTCATTGAAAATAGCATCATCCATCGGTTCAGAATTATAGAGTCCATCATAATAGATGGAGGGGCAACATTGTTAGTAAAAGAGGTGCGCGCTATGGCCGACAAGTATGGAATAAAAATTTTGCATTCAACGTCATTTTATGCTTATGACAGTGGTTAGGCCGAGGCCAACAACAAAGTGATAAAAAAACATCTTGAAGTAAATGATTGAGAAAAATTCTCAAGAATGCATACGAAGTTATCAAAGGCATTGTAGGCATACAAAAATTCACCTCCTATAAGTACCGGGATGAGCTCATTTGCATTAACTTACAGACATGATGCAGTGGTACCCTTAAAGGTCATTGTGCCATCATTGAGGACCGCTTATCAGGTCGAGTTAACCGCTCCTGAGTTTATGGAGGCCATGCTGGTAGAATTTGAAAGATTGGATTAGTCCGAATGAAAGTCCTTGGTTCCATCATCCCCAATAAATAGGTTGTCACTTGAGCATATAACAAATGTCGCTCGAGCATATAACAAAAGGGTAACGAGAAAATCTTTTAGAGAATGAGATATGGTCTAGAAAGTCATGCTGCCAATCGGTCATTGTAACACCCCGGATTTTGGCCAATCTGGGATTTAACGTCCTTAGGCAATGGGTCAACTAAAACACCTGAAAAATCGCTCAGAACCCAATTTCATAGCCAAAGAAACCACTTAGGATTAATTCCTATGGAAATTCAGCGTAAGTTAGCTAGCGCAACGCTGGAGTAGCTGGGAAACAGTCCCTGATCACTTTAAATACATTCTACAAGACCCAAATCGAGTAGAACGTATGACTCCATAATACTCTATAACCTCGGATCAAACTCTAAGCGGGTTTGTTTTCTGGACCACTTTGAATTCTTGTATTGGATTTAGACCGCGCGTCGAAAGTCCGTTACTTCTTATCTTAGACCGTTAGAACCGCCCAGCTGGACTTGACAATCATTTCGAAAATCAAGTCAAACCGATAATCACAGACTATTTCATTGAGCCCGGACTGAAGAGACCGCGAATAGGGACAGAATTGGAATTTCAAATTCAAATCTGGCACACGACTTGACACGTCAGTATTAAGCGTTCTGACCGTCAGAATTCATCCAGATTACACCCTCGGATCAAGAAAAATTTCTATTTATTATTATGAGACTTCCAGTCCTGATCTACGTGCGGTGACCGCTGAACTGAAACTGGTCCGCCACGTGCGATCTGCGAACCCTGCCTGACTGAAAACTTAATGTGTGCTAGATCTGGTACGCATGAGCTTAAGCCCGATCGCATTCGACCAGGGGACCACCGGAAAGCATCTTTTGGACTGAAACAGCCCCGATTTGGTTACCCCTCAAGTGAAACTTGTTCCCGAGTCTATTTCGGGCAAGTTTGGGCTTATAAAAGGGCTTGAAACCCTCACTCCTCTCTCCCATCCGAATTTGCAAAAACCCTAGATTGGGAGAGAGAAAAGGTGAGCGTTTGTGAGAGAAGGTGGGAGAGCTTTTCCTCCTGCTGCTGCACGTGCTTAAGCGGCGTATTTCAATCACTTTGCCGGTGATTTCTCCGCATTTGCAGGTAAGAAAACGCCCTAGAAAGTTGTTGATTTGATGCTTCTTTAGTTCCATAGTTTGTCAGTTGATAAATCTCGTAAATCAGATTCCTTAGTCGCCGTAGACGAAGCGTATACGCTCCGTTCGAATCACTTCACCTATAAGGGAAAAGGTGCGGATTTTAGACGCTTTGATTGACTGTTTCCAAAGCTTTCAATGTCGTTTAATAGTAGATTCTTGACGGCAACGCCGTTTGACATGTACAACATGCTGTCCGTTTCCTGTTTCGTAAACTAACGAAGAATATGAGATTTAGGGCATTTTAGTCATTTGTAGGAAGTATAGATTTCATTCATATTTTGCTGATGTGATTGACATGATTTGTTATCGCATTAGGATGCTAGGAATACGTGCATAATTAGTTTGGCGAAGAGATTCGCCTAAATGCGCACTTCGGGTCGACATACTATATGTAGACTTAAGTGTGTAGTGTATGTGTTTGTATAAATGCTTGTATTAGTATGTATTGAATTAAATGGTGTTATGAATTAGTTTGAGATTGATTTCTCGATTAATATGCTGGTGTGAATGGTTTCCTACATGTTAGCCATATGCATGATTTCATGATATGAATGAAATGCATGTGCTTGACGATTCGCTTAAGCTGTATGTTATAACATGTGCTTGATGATTTCCTTATGAGTTACTTTGAGATTGAATTCTCAATTAATATGTTGATGGAGAGGATTTCCTATATGTTGGCGACATGCTTAATTTCATTATATGTGTGAAGGACATGTGTACGATGATTTGCTTAAGTTGTATGTAATAACATGTGTTAACATGCTCTCATGGCTGTATTTCATTTCCATTACCCTTACACAACTGCTGATGTGATTCTATGATTGTTTGGGACTATGCCTAGTCCAGGCAGTCGGTAACCGAGCGAATTCGTGGTTAGCTTATCTTTGCCACGAACGACGCGTCGATGAACGCGAGTCGTGTTTGGAGTTGACGGCAGTGGTTAGGCCACGCGAAGTGTTTTACGCACTTCATATCGTTCGACTTGAGATGCGATCGCGCTAGTCGAGCCCGTCAAGTAACCCGACTGGCCGATGTATGTTCACCTTGTATGAGTCATAACTGCTTGAACCTAGGGTACTGAACTTACCATTGTAAACCCTGTTAACTATGGTACCTTGATCCATAAAGACTCATGAGCCGGGCATGGTGGTATGGGACACCGTGGTCGAGCTGTCGGCCTACGCTGGGGCCACAAACCTCCCCGCAGTGACCAGTGAGCACCTAGTCTCGTGAGCAGATTATGGTGGTATGGGACACTATATTCTAGCTGTCGGCCTACACTGATCAGGCGACGAGTCATTTGTAGTGACCGCGAGCGTATTCTGAGTCTACGGGAGGCGACGACCCTTCAGTAGCAGTAGAGTACAGTAGGCCTGTAAGGTGATGGGGGAGCGGTGCAACGAGTGCGAGCAACAGCCCTGGCAGCCCTTGCAGCGACCTACAAAATATACATCGTATGAGATTACTAGGAGTGACGACCCTAGACAGGATCTGTGTTGGGATTGATATAAGGGAGGTACCTTAGTTTCCCAATCCTGCTGTTTGAATGGACTAATAACAACTTGAAAATCATATCACCATAACATTGCATGTGCCTGGAAGATGTGGAGCACTCTAGGGAGTATGGCATGCCGCGGTCGTAAGATGTTGCCGTATGAGGGAGATCGTCGGTGAGGGCATACATCACGTCATGTCATATTGCATTAACAACAGTATTAGGATTGTTTGATTTATTGCTTTACTATTATCGCATGATTGATTTGAGAACATGTTAATCCTTGCTCTATTATTCCACTGAGTTAACTACTCACTCCCACGTTACGGGATGGTGTTTCCAGACACCCACCAGTCCCTTTTGTGATTGCAGATGATGGCGCGGCCTGTGAGGCGGAGCTGGACTTGATGATGAGGAGGAGGATTCCTCCTTTATGCGTGTTCTGATTGACGGGATTACAGGGAGGTTGATTAGATACATTGACACTTGTCATTTTATATTTTTAGCGCCCTCATGTATATTTATTTTGTTTACTTTTGAAGTATACATGTATGTGTATAACCTGGTAATATATTCACACTCTGGAGACATACAACAGTTTATATATATTATACATACTATTACAGTCTTCCGCTTGTTAATTTAACTGTCTCTGGAGTATGATATGCTGTTCTAGCTTAATCTCACTCATGTTTAATGCATTATCATAGACAACATTCAATCATACATATCTATGTTGCATAAATAACATTTTGGAACTCGGGAGTTGGGTTTTTGCTCGACCCCCCGATTTTCGGGATGTTACAGTCATGCAAATCATACTCTTGGTAAGAAATGGTCTCCGACATGGGATGGACCATACGTCGTGGTTCAAGTCCTTAAAGGCAAAGCGCATATCTTGAAGGATATGAATGGAAAAAAAAAATGCAAAGGCTCCAAGTAACGGCTGATTCTTGAAGGTGCATTATCCCTCTTTGTGGGAAGTGGTCCAGGAACGGGCTAAAGGAATTTGAAAGTGAGGAATCACAGTATCCTATTACTGGCAAGATAATAAATGCAAATGGATTTATATTACAAGAAAAGAGCCTTAAAATCATAGGGCTTGTCTATTACAAAAGAAAAACTAACAAAATAGAGGGAAATGCTCGGCTAACCGGCCTCGTTTTAAGTCGACTACTTTGAGTTCCTTGAATTTCTTAGCAACCGACTCCTTCGCGTCCTTAGTCTGTGCATGCTTGCTTCTACACGATGAACACTTGGTTGTGGACTAGTGAAGACGGTTAATTACCATGTCAAGGCGCCGATTGACTGTCATGAGTTAGTGTTTAGCTTTCGATTTCTTGGACCTTCTAGATTCTTCATGAGTCCGATAGAGTTCTATATGGGACTCAATGAAGTTCAGGAGGTCTTGATAATCTGGTCGATCCCATTATGGGTAAAGGCGTGTAGTCTCCGAGAGGTCAATGAAGAGGTTGGTACGCTGAACCTTCAATGATCGGAACATCTTCTTGTCGAAGTGATGTTGGCGAGTCCAGTGCAGTCAATTCTTCCATGCGGCATCGTAGCGGATCGAGTGGATCTCAGACTCAATACGAATGGCTGATCGTTCTTATAGAAGAGTAAGACATCGTTGTAGTTCCAAATCAACCATGAAATAGGCATCCTTAAGGCGTTGTAAATCGGAAAGAACCCCTAAAATCTCTCATAAAGGTTCATTAGTTTTTGCTGATTCAGCAGCATCTCTTGCGAAGGGATAGATATCACGGAGGAAGGAAGAATGGGAGAAATAATAGATCCCTTCTTCAAGGATTTCCTTCAGAATCGTTAAGGATTGTGAGAAGAAAATGGGGGAAGACATGACTGCAAAGCTGCTTTTGAAGGTCTCAGTTGTGATGTGTTATGAAAACGAGAGAGGCGTGGTTTTATAAGCACTATAAAAAGCAATAAATGCATGCATTGGATAAAGTTTAACAGTTGGAGAACTCGAGTTAAACGGTTGAGGTGTTGCTTTGATTCCTAAAAGGTTGGAATGTGTAACGAAATAAATGAGTGTAACACCCTAGATTTTTCCCAACATGGAATTAGATGTCCTTGGGCAATGAGTCAATCATAACACCTTATTAACTTCTCAGAACTCAATCTTAATGTCTAAAATTTCTTTTTAACCCATTTCCATCAAAATCTCACCTTTCACCACCTTATCCTTCAAATTTTTCTAAGTACTTTCATATTAGATACAAATCCTAAAGTTTAAATGATGAAGAACAATATTTAAACTAAAAATTACTATAAATGATAAATACATAAATAAAATGGGCTTTTGACCATTAACTTTTTTAGAATCTCATGGTATAAATAGGTTATTTGGAAAGATTAGCTTCTCCTACCCCAAATCATATATTGCATGTCGTGTAACCCATTCCAAAATTGAAAGATGCACCTGTTTCAAGTATCGGGTGGCGAAACCACATCTCGGAGGGCCAAACGACGCAAATTAGGGGGTCCCGCACTTTTCCAACACCCCGAAGGGGATGTCATTGCCCCGATGTCCAGCATAACTCTAATTTAGGTGATTCAAAAGCTAGATTGAAGCTTGATAAGTCTAGTTTCGTATAAAAATAAGTAAAAAAATATAATAAAATATTTAAAATAAGTCGTTGTGACAACTGTCCAAAAATCATTAGTTGGACAGCTGCTGTTTCTGGAATTTTTAAATTTTTTCTACAAAACAAATTCTCATGAAATTTGTTGAAGGCGAAGTAAACTTGATGATGAGCTACTAAAAAAATAATTAAAATAATATACTAATTAAAAGTGCCAAAAAAGGGGCATAGAACTGCCCTAGGACCATATTTTGTCGTAATTAGGGCATAATTTAGTTAAGTACTGAACTGAATAATCAGTAGGATTAGCTTAAACCACTTTCTATATGAACTGTAAGACCCAAAACTAGTAGAATCACTAACTCAACATTAGCTAAAAATATAGGATCAATCTCAAAACCCAGTTGCTCTCGGGAGCATCATGAAACTCCGTATCGGACCTAAACCGCACGTCAAAATTTTGATTACCCCGAAACTATACGGTTATGACCGCCTTGCTGGACTTGGCATCCATCTTGGAAATAAAGTCCTAATAGTAACCAGAAACGTACAACTTGAGCTCGGAGCGAAGTGTGTGAGAAATGCGAATATCTTAAAGAAATGCATTAAACTTAAGTGAATTAAGTCGGTTCACTTGTAGGCCAAATATAAGGATTCTGACTGTCGGAATCTGACCCAATTACACCCTCGGATCGAAAAAATTTTTTAACACATGTCAGTGTACCTGTGACCCTGATCGAATATTGGTGACCGTTGAACTGAAACTGGTCTGCCACGATCAATCTATAAATCCAATCGGACCGAGCTCTTAACCTGACCTAGATCAAATGTCAGGGAGCTTAAGTCCGATCGCATGCAGAAAAGGGGCCTCCAGAACAGCTCCGTTGGACCGAAACAAATCCCTTTTGGCTGCACCCTAAGTATACCATGGCCCTGGGGCCATTCTCATCAGTTCTGGGCCTATATAAGGGCCTTAAACCCTCTCTCTCTCATTCCATTTGAATTTGTAACCCTAGGAGAGAGAAGAGAGTAAAGAGAGAAGGAAAGAGAGAGAAAGTGAGAGTGAAAGCAGGAGAGAGTTCCTGGGATTCTTCTCGCCGCTCCACGTGCTTAACCACCATTCCTGTATCGCTATACGGGCAATTCTGATTCTGTTCTTAGGTAAGAAAACCTAACCCTAACTTGTTTTAGGATTTCAAATAGTATAAGTGATGAAATAGCTAACCTATTTCATGCTATAAGTGGCCGTCGTGTCATAGACAAAGATTTGACATACAAATTGAGTTCGATACTCGTGTATCGGCGAAAGGTGCGGACTATAAATGTTTAGGTTATGGTTTTCAAGGCTTTTAATGTCAGTTAATGATTTATGACTGACTTGATTGTTACCACACATGCTTAGATACGATGTTTCCGTATATTACACTTATATATAAACTATGTTGAAATCTAAGCATTCAACGTGTTTGTTGAAATGTCTGAATGAATATGAAATTATGATTTGTGCTTATTATGATTGATGTGTGAGAATACATGATTGTTGAACGTATGACAACTCCTAGGTAGAAGGATTTGCTATAATATGTGGTTTAACTAATTTATTACAAGTACGTAATATGTGTAATCTAAGTGTTTGATAAAATGCATGTATGAGAAAATGCCTGTTAGAATGTATTTAATGGGGGTGTTGAGATAGGATTCTCAATTCCCTTATTTAAAGTTATAGTTCCCTTTATGTAACCTACCTTACTACTACGTGATTTATGGATGAAATGCCTATGCATGATAATATGTACTCTATGTGTTTGTTAAATTGCTTTTATGAGATTTATATTGGAATTGGTTGTTACATGTTGTTTGACTAGTACATATGAGTGCCTGTTGTATTTGAAGTGTGATTGAGGCTATGAGGTAGTCCAAGCATTCGGTAATGGTTTACGATTCGCGGCCGAACTATTTAGCTATGACGGACACACATGATAAATCTGAGTCGTACGCTGCTTGTCGGCAGTGGTTAGGCCACACGGAGTGCTTATACACTCCATGTCAATTAATTCAACATACACTCATACCAATCGAGCTTGTTAAGTAACCCGATTAGCCCAATGTATGTTCACCACGTATGGATGCTACTACTTGAACCTAAGGTACCAAACTTACTAGTGAAAAACTCTTTTAACCTTAGTACCTCAATCCCCTAAGACTCATGAGCCGGACATGGTGGTATGGGACATCATTGTCAAGCTGTCGGCATACGTTAGAGTGACGAGCCTCCTCGTAGTGACCAATGAATAACCCAAACTCGTGAGCCAAATATGGTGGTATGAGACACTGTATTTGAGATGTTTGCCTACCCTTACACAGCCTGGCTGTGGTCCCCAGTCGGGTTGGTGATAAGCCTTTAAAAATAGACTGTTAGTTGGTAGGGTGTTAGTGGTAGTGACCTCAAGTGTACTCTGAGACTGTGTTGAGGCGATGAGACTTTCCATAGCAACTAGAGTACAAACTAGGCCCACACTGATCAGGTAATGAGCCCTTTATAGTGACCTAGAACCGCAACATCATATGATATTTACTAGGACTGACGACCCTAGAATAGATCATTGTTTAAGAATTGATATAAGGGAGGTACCTTAGCTTCCTAATCCTGCTGTATGAATAAACCTAAGAAAGAACCTGGCTAATCACGTGCAAGCACCGCATTACGTGTGCCTTTGGTGTAGCAGGTCAAGCATTGAGGAAGTGTTTCATGCCACGATCGTAAAATGAAGTTGTTGAGAGAGCGTATGCGAGGGCATGCATCATTATTTCATATCATTCTTGCATTAACAAGAGTACTTAGGACCTAATTGTTGTATTGCATTATCATTACTGCTTGACTAAATTAATAACATGTTAACCTTTGTTTTATTGTTCCACTGAGTTGATCACTCACTCCCACGTTATGGGACGGTGTTTTAAACACCAACCAGACCTTGTTTAGTTTCAGATGATGGCGATGCTTGCGAAGTGGGGCCGGACTTTTATGATGATGAGGAGGGTTTCTCCAATATACACCTATTAGGCAGGTCTATGTAGACCATGTTCTGATCGATGGGGTTACAGGGATGTTGATTAAATACCATTACACTTGTTATTTTATACTTTTTGAACACCCATGTATATTCATTTTGTTCATTTTTGGAGTATACACGTTATATTTAACTTGATAATATGTTCACACTCTAGAGACTTACAACAGTTTATATATTTTATATATCTATCACGGTCTTTCGCTTACGAAATTTAACTGTCTTTGGAGTATGATATGCTATTTTGGTATAATCTCACTAATGTTTAATACACTAATATGAACAACATTCAATCATCATTATCTATGTTGCATAAGTGATGCGTTGGAACTTGGGAGCTGAGCTTCTGCTCGACCCCCAATTTTCAAGGCATTACAATGAGCTACCTCAAAAAGCAATGCACATTTACTATAGTCGAGAAAGCATGCATTTACAAATAAGAAAAAGTTAAGCATTGGATAGTCGAGCTACAATGGTTCGAGTCAATCGGTCGCTCTAAACACCTAGAGTTGTGATCGATCATGAAAAGACATAGTTTGATGTCCCAGAAGGCCATTCTAATGAAGAAAAAATATATATTTTTTACAATATATTATGAAAATCAACCTTGACTCACTAGAATTTAATAAAAAGTAATTTATTCAAAGGTATGTTGGTCATTGACTGCATTACAAAAGCAAAAACAAGAAGAAGAAGAAGAGGAAAATGGAAATAAGGTGGCTGGATAATTCAAGTAGCCTTAGCCTTCAATTGTTCAAACTCTTCGAGGAGATCTTGCTTTTCATTTTCAGTTTGATCCTATTTGGATTTCCACTCAACCTCTTTTTTCAATGAGTATCAGAAGGAGATGAAAAAGCTGGTCAACGCGAATGTTGTGAGTCGAAACTCCATTTTCAGCTTCTCTTTTCCCAATTACACTTACTTTCAACCGATCCTGAAAGATAGTGATTTGTGAGTCCAGGAAGGAGAGATATTTAGGCATAGGTAGATCCTCGCTAAAGAATGAGCGTTCCCTCTCTTTAAGTTCTTCCAACGGTTTGGTATGTTGTGCCTATAGTATGCGGAGCATGTTTCGATTAAACTGATGAGTCTGAACCCACCACAGTCATTCATTTCAAGCTAGCTCATGAGCTTCGTTAACTTCCAACGAATCTTCCTTGGTTGCAGTCTACTATTGAAGGTATCCAGCAAACTGTTCAGATTCAAAGGTGGGCTCAAAATAACAATTCCCAATGAAGTATATGCGCTTCAACTTCCAGATAAGGTCTTCCAGCACAGCCTCTGGCTCAGCCACTGTCGAAGCCTCCCTGACGAAGTAATTAACATCGAAAAGAAATGAAGATTGACAAAAGTTGTTAGACCCCAGTTGAAGATCTCCTTTAGGTAGCTATTGACATCGGTAAGGAATGAGTTGGAAGCCATGAACGTAAGGAGTCAAACAATTCATAGTGATATCGGTACAAAATTCGAACGGGATTCAAAGAGATTTAAATAGATGGTTTGGGAGCCCATAATTAGAGAGGTTATAGCAAGAAAAATGCTTTATGTCCCAAGAAATTAGGGAGGTGTAGCCGTCTAAGCTTCTAATTCAGAATACAATGCATGACCTTTTGTATTCCGAGGGCCAGGTCACCAATCAGTTACAAAATGAGTAAAAAATTTACTAAGGCATTACATAACAGTAAGAAGAAAAATGAGGCTTGATGATTGATTCTATTGATAAATGTTTCTAGATACATAAAATTACAATTAAAAGAATAAAGGCATGCAATGCCTTAACTCCTTCCAACCGACCATTCACTGCGCTTAAAGCAACCTCGTGTTTAATAACTGCTCGGCGAAGGCGACCGATGCTTGCCGTCTGGACTTTAACAGACACCGTCAAATCCTCAACTGTCTTCTTCTATTAGTCGCGCTTAACATTTTTCTCCTCATAACTCCGTTTATGGGTCATCAACTTTGCTTACAGTGCTATGATCTTGATTTCCATCTCCTCAAAGTCAGTCCAAGATGTTTTCAACTCGGCATTGTTGATTGACAGCTTGCTCACGATCTCTCTAGTAGAAGCCATTTGAGACTTTATTGTCATATGTTCTGTCTCAAAATGACTAATGATGGTACATAGCGTGTGCTCCTCTTTGCCGAATCCTGGGAATTCTCGGAGAGTTAGTAATTTATTCACGAGGATGGGACCCAGATAAGAAAAACAATGTATGATTTTACCAGTTGGTCAAACCTATTGATCTGCTCAACTGTCAAGTTTCTAGATGATCCTGCTTGCATAAGGATTTGAAGTTTTTCCTTGAGGTTCTACAAACTAGTTGAGAGAGAAGGTGACTCGGCCATGGTGAAATCATCCGTGAGGGCTCGTTTGAGGGAGGAGAGGATATTGTTGACTAGAAGTATGTCTTCGATAGAAGTAGGAAGAGTCAAAGCATCTTCTGCAATTGTTGGTGTTGATGTGGATAGCGGGGTGAATCAAGTAGAGGATGTTGGTCGCATGAGTCTCTTTTATCACTTATTCATACACGGTCACTTTGTGAGAGGAAGACTCATCGACATGTAGAGGAAGTTGCTCAACGGATGAGGGGTCGAGCCGATGAGATGATTTTCTACGAGAGTTGTGAGGAGTGGCGCTCAAAGGCCATATTCTTCTTCATGTTTTTTTTTTAACATCAATAGGTGGTGTTTAGGGCACATCAACCATGTACTTAGACTTAGTAAGAGTCGTGGCTTCAAGAGAGTTATGGGAAGGGAGACTTCAACACTAATTATGTCCTCATAATTGATGGTTTGAACATTAGGGGCTTAAGGAGCATTAGTCACTTACTGCAATTGTTGTAACGGTTGCGGCATGATGACGTGCTTTTTTGCGGCCAATAACTCCTAAGTAACTACAAAAGAAGGATATAGTTAATCAACAGTAAGAGTAAAAAAAGATCTAGAATAATTGTACAGTTAAGTAACCTCCACCTAAATTGGAATGGACGATATAGGTGACCAATTGTCTGTCCACAGTTTGAGAATTTTTTATAATCATTGTCATTGCTCATGTTGATGTGGGGAATGGGATGGTAGGGAGTGAGATATATTTCATTAACTAGGAGATCTGGATTATTTAACCTCTTCCTATCCTACCACTATTTGTTCCAATATTGATTATAGCAAGCTTCCTGGTGACATTTCAAACCTTCCTCAATTTCTTTAGAATAATCCTCGGTGGAGAGTCTTAGCCAGTATTTAGTTTTGAAGTATTTTTCAAATGAAGATATGGCATCGGCCTCGACCAAGGAAGTACCTGATTGTCGTCTTCCCTTCGATAAGATAGGCATCGGTCGACTTGTAGTAATCAATTAGGAATGTGGATCGACGCACTTGAAAACCAGAGTGGGTGATTGAGGACATGGACCAAGAGGAGCTCCTAAGTTGATAATTCTCTTCGGAGCTAAGGGAAGCTGGCGAGTTGGTGGAGGTGCAGGAGCAACTAATATCTGAAAAGATCGGTTGCCTATTTAGCCACTCATGTAAAATTATTACAAGATGATCGCATGATTGTCGGAGGATAGGGTTCTTCCTTTGAATATAGGTTGCATTTTATCTTCTGTACGAAAGTACTTTTGATATAAAAGGTAATCAGAAACAATCACACATAAAAAATAACACTCATAAACAACCGCAGGGTGAGACTACAAGGAGCTTTTATGAATGAAGAACTATTTGTACTGAAGATTTTTCGCACGCTATTTATTTCTTGTAGAATGACATATGTCCTTCCACTCATTGGCTAATTCAGGAACGGTTAGAAATAAGGTATAACATTGCCTCCCATACTATCTTGTATTTGGTTGAAAAGGTGAGAGCGATGTTGGTTCGTCGTTCAACGTAATAAATGTGATTGCTCAACTGGGCAAAAATATCAAACTTGACCATCTTGGTCGAAAATACATCAAACTTGGCCATCTTGGTTGAAAACACATCAGAGTCAGCCATCTTGGTCGAACTCAACCATCTTAGTTGAAAAGCATTAAAGTCGACCATCTTGGTTAAAAAAACATCCACAACAATGGAGATTGTCGGTCAATCTATTCTGGATAAGGCTATGGTAAACCAGGGTAATAGTATAGAAAAAAACTTAGCCCGCTACTTCTAAAATCAGTTGTATGATTCAGTCATGATCCATATGGTATAGTTCAAGCATTAGTGGTGGTTGAAAAAGCAAGCTTAAGAAGTCCTGAGGGGGGAGGGGTGAATAGGACTATGCCAAATAATTGAATAAAATGTTAAATAAGTAAATAAATCAGAAATCTCAATCGCACCAGTATTAAAACGATGATTCAAACTGATTTGTAGGATAACCTTCACCCAAACAAGTTAGGCAAGATAACCTTATTTCACAAATATGATAAGAATCAAAATTTCAAACTAAGTGAGAGTAAATAAAACTATCTATTACAAACATTCACCACTTTTTTATAAAAAAAATTACAATAATTCACCACAAAAGTAATAAAAGCATTCACCACAACACCAAAATTTATAGTGATTTAGTATGTCAACAATTGTTCTCAAACAGCAACACCTACTTCACTCCCAAGATTACTAACTACATAATCTCAACTTTCACTATGAATAAGGTTTTCACAGGGTCACCTTAAAACCTGATACAGTTGTGATTTTAACGGGCCATCACAAACAAAGAAACCCCTCTCTGAGATTTTCAAGCTATCTCAAACAAAACCTATAATGAGATTTTCTAGCTATCTCATAAAAAACCAAATACATAAAGTAAATTGATACTTATCTTCACCATAGAAGAAGTTGTAGCCGTAGAACACTTTTCTTGAATGATGAATGTTCAATGTTCAGTTCAATAGAAAAGGTCCAGTGTTCTATTTAATTTTAATTAAGTTTATACTAAAGGATACTTGTATTAATTCCCTTAAATCTCAGTAAGAGTAAATACTCTTTTTATAATCAGAATGATAGAGTTTTGATATGAAAGAATTAATGAAAAAGTTATAAAAAAGATTACAAATACTGCTTGATAGTTTGACAATAAATAAGGCTTCTCTCTCTCTAGAATAAGGGCTTTAATAGGCTTGAATCATATTTTCAGATTGACAAAGAACCTCAATTTATAGGCAGAAAGTTTGTTCCTTCGACTGGTCTAAGACAGTCTTCGACTGTCCTAAGTACCGGATTCAGTTCAACAAATTTTTAAATTCGAGTGGGATAAGATCTGACAAATATTAGACTGGTCGAGGGACCTGTTCGACGGGTCAAAGAAGGTTTTCAATTGGTCAAACAAGCTGAATCTGACCTGACTTTAGTTGTTGGACTTCGAGTCGAAGAACCTTCGACTAGTTGAGGATACCATTCGACTGGTCGAAGATGCAATAAAATTTCTATTTTACTTCAGTTGTTGCTTGGACTAGTCGAAAATTTTCTTAGATTGGTCGAGCTAGAACTCAGGCTAGTTGAAACTCAACCTACAATAAGCATAAAAATCCAATTTTAAATCATTTTTGAAAAGCACCTAAACCTAAGGTTTTTCTAGGGTTTATAATACCTGTAAGGACTGAATTTTATAGGACTAGAACTTTACAAATGAGCTTAATCTTCTATTAGCATTTTTAGTAGATCTTGCTTAATTTTCAACTTAAGCTTGAGCTTAAACTTGAACTTGAACTTGAGCTTGAATTTGAGCTTGAACTTGAGCTTGAGCTTAACTAGAACATTGCTAAGTTGTTTTGACAAGATGAAATTTGACAAACCAGGTGTTACATGTGATTTAAACATAATAGCACTTACAGTGGTTCTAGACCTCATGCATCCGGGGTTGTCGGTAACTGTATCAATCGAGATGATTGATAAGCTTACTAAGCCGATCAATCAATATTGAATTTTCTCTCACTCGGATGAGAACCTCTCAGCCAAGCGACCAGGACTTAGGAAATTCTTGGATTACATCCGAGAAAAGTATGAGTTATATACCATGATCGAGCAATTTGAGATTGAGCACGTAACAACAAAATCCCAAGTAGCCACAACCAGTGATATTATCGAGAAGTTGTCGACAACCACATAGAAGTGAAGAAATCGAATGCTGAGTTGGAGGACATGAGCATCTAAATTATTACTTTAGAAGCACAACTGATAATGTTGAAGAGATATTTTGAAGAGAATAGTGCTAATTGCAACTAAAAACGAAAAATAGCCAAGGACCTGGCTATGTTTACTAAGGCTCAAACAGAAGCTATCATCCAGGTTCGACAAGCGACCTTTAAACTCAAGGCCGTTTTACGCAAGACGAGGGATCAATTGGAGAAAATAGAGGTTGCGATTCAACATTTTTCTACCCTTGAATTGTAACTCCTCTTCCTTTTGTACTATATCTATTGATCAATGAAATCGACCATTGAGTCTTCTTTTATTATCAGTCACCTTACTTAGCGTTTTCTTTATTTTTCTATTCTCCGAATAACTAATTAAAGACATGGTGCCTAGAGTACGAGGAGCTATGAATGACCCTCCAAAATAATAGCCATGATGGTTGCACGTCCCTATTTTTTAGGAACACGAAGCGTCTTTGCCCGCCATAATTGCATGAACGTGGGTTCCATAATTGCCTATTTAAATCACATTGAACCCTGTTTAGAACTCACATTGAAACCCAAACAACTTTCAAAGCTTCTTGACTCTACATCCATGGCCTCCAACCCAAGCTCTCCCTCCTTAATGGCACAAAGAGCTATCTAAAAGAGATCCTTGACTAGGGTCTCATCAACTTTAGCCAATCCTCATTGCTATTCAAGATCAATTTCTTTATCAAGGAAGCCTTGAAGGCCGCCAAATCGGATGTTGCGCTTGGAGAACTTCTAAAAGTATTAAAGAACATGTACTTTCTTGTTGGAACCAGATTCACCAGTTCAATTGTACCTTACTCCGTGTGCTGCAGGCACAATGCACCAAGCTAATGGAGTATATCAAGGAGAATAAGCATTCATACGCTCATAAGGACCCTGTCATCCTAGAGAATCTCCTCTCTTTCATTGACCCGCAAATTGCCAATTAACAAGCTCGGTCGAAGGCAAGGCTTACTGGTAAGATGGAGGCTAAGGGTAGAGTTTCCTCACATGGCAATCACGTCAATCAACTCTTGCATTTCCTAGCCATCTTCATAGAAGAGGGAACTGATTGGAGCTGCAGCAAGTGCATATTAAGGTTGAGAAGTGACAACTCCTTGAGGAGTTTGAGAAAATAAAGGCCACACATGCCTAAATACCCGCATTGTTCGGCTGCTTTTCTTTCCCACTTTGTTTTTATCGCCTTGTTTATCCTTATAATGTGACGGATGACCTGCTTACTTTTGAATAAACTTTTCTTTTATTAATTCTCATATTGTTCAGATATTTTTCATGATCTACATTATCCTTTAATGTAGAACAACATATTCCCCATTAAATCATTATTCTAAAATTCCGAGTAATGACGTTACCACTAATTAATGTGTTGCACTATCTTTATGACTAAAGGCATGTATGTATCTGAATGCTCTGACTATGCTGTTAAGAACACTTACACACCTTTATCATCTTCGATTTTAGATGAAGGGATTGATTGGTTTGAGCAATGGTATACTACTTTCATCCTAATATCATAATCCTTCGGTGTACTCTTAATAATCATGTATGTTTTAGATAAAAGTTCCTTGTATGTAGTCCAAACACTCAAAGTAATACTTTTTAACTTTCCACCCTTGTACAGTATCCATTATTTTTATATATTAACTCCCCACCATAAGAGCATATGATGATTCTCATAACCATTAATCGAAAATAAACACGTTAACATATTCTCAACGAATTGTTATACAATAAGAGCATACCATAAGAGATGACTCGATTAATATTCACATGCACTAGGTGAATTTGATTGAGCACTAGGTGAATTTGCACTTTGAATAAGTATTATGTGAATTTGTATTTTGATCGAGTACTTAGTGGATTTGACCAAGTACTAGGTGAAATTAACTGAGTTCTCAATTAATTTTCCCAACTTTTCAGTCAATTTTGGCGAGTTCTCGATCAATTTGTAGGAGTTCTCGGTCAATTTGCAGGAGTTCTCAGTCAATTTCAAGGAGTTCTTGGTCAATTTCAACGAGTTCTCGATATGGCTGAAAGTCGGGCGGGTTGGGTTGGGTCGGGTTGGTGCTTAACCCTAACTGTAACATCCCGAAAATTGGGGATCGAGTATAAACTCCACTCCCGAGTTCCAGAACATCACTTATGCAACATTTTCAATGATAGATGAATATTGTTCATATTAGTGCAAAAAACATGAGTGAGATTAGACCAAATCAGCATATCATACTCTAGAGACAGTTAAATTAGCAAGCGGAAGAATGTGATAGATATATAAAATATATAAATGATTGTAAGTCTCCAGAGTGTGAACATGTTACCAGGTTAATTAAATACATGTATACTCCAAAATAGAAAGAAAAGAATATACATGGGTGTGAAAATAAAAGGTAAAATACCAAGTGTATTGACATCTAATCAGTAACCCTGTAAACCCGTCGATAAAACCTGCATATAGGAGGGATCCTCCTCCTCATCATCAAGTCTAGCTCTGCTTTGCAAGCATCGCCACCATCTGAAACTGAAATAGGGACTGGTCGGTGTGCGCAACACCGTCCCGTAACGTGAGAGTGAGTAGCTAACTCAGTGGAATCATAGAGCAAAGGTTAACATGTTATCAAATCAATCAAGCGATAATGATAAAGCAAGCAATCAAACATTCCTAAACACTGTAATTAATGCAAGCATGAAATGACATGATGGATGCCCTCACCGACATACTCCCTCATGTGACAACATCTTACGTCCGCGGCATGCTTTCTTCCCTCAATGCTCCACATCTTCCAAGCACATGCAGTGCGATATGAATATGATTACCGAGTTGTTTTTAGTCCTTTTCATAGAAGAGGATTGGGAAACTAGGGTACTTCCCTTATATCATTCCCAACAAGGATCCTGTCTAGGGTCGTTATTCCTAGTATTCTCATACGATGATATATTTCTAGGTCGCTGCAAGGGCTGTTGCACGCACTCGTTGCTCCACTCCCCCATCACCTTATCAATACAGGCCTAGTTTATATCCTTAAGACTGCATCAGAACTCGTCGCCCCCATGCGGTGTCAGGATAAACTCAAGGTCGCTACAAAGGGCTGCCAGGGCTGTTGCTCGCACTCGTTGCTCCACTCCCCCATCACCTTATCAATGTAGGCCGACAACAAGAATATAGTGTCCCATACCACCATAATCTGCTCAGAGTAGGGTGCTCACTGGTCACTACGTGGAGGTTTGTGGCCCCAGCGTAGGCCGACAGTTCGACCACGGTGTCCCATACCGCCATGTCCGGCTCATGAGTCTTAGGAGATCGAGGTACCAAGGTTAGAGGGGCTTTCCAATGGTAAGTTTAGTACCCTAGGTTCAAGCAGTTATGACAAATACAAGGTGAACATACAATGGTCAGTCGGGTTACTTGATGAATTCGACTAGCACGAGCGCACGTTGAATCGACCGACATGAAGTGCACAAGCACTTCGTGTGGCCTAACCACTGCCGACGACTCTAGTACGACTCGGGTTCGTCATACACATCCTTCGTGACGAATAGAATCCAACCACGAATTCTAAACTGTTACCAACTGCCTGGACTAGAGTGTAGTCCCGAGCACATGTAATGTGAATCAATAATCATATGAGAGAGACAGAATTAAAATACAAGAAATTTCAGCATGTTATCAGCATGTTGTAACATATATCATAAGCAGTTAACCATACACGAGTATTCCACACATAAGATAACCAATTCAAATACCACAAGTATGGAGGAAATCATGTGCATCATCAAATTAGTTGAGAATCCATTCTCAACGCTAATCTACAACACCACTTACTCAATACTTACTAATACAAATATTTATACAAACACTTAGTTCACACAATTTCCAACGTACTTGACGTATGTTGATTTCAACATATAATATGACAGATCCTTATATCAAGGAGTTGTCTAGTACACACAATCATGTTCTTACAGTCAAAACATATGGCAGGCATAAATCATATTGATTTAGGCATTTCAACAAACACTTAGTCTACACACATTAGTCTACATAGCATATGTCGGCCAATATGTGCATTAGGGTGAATCTCTTTACCAAACAAATCATACACGTATAACTAGTATGGGTACACGGTAAATACTCATGGCAATCATACCAGCAAAATACGTACGTATATAGTATTTCCTACAAATACCTAAAATACCCTAAATCTCATATTCTTTGTACGTATGCGAAATGAAAAACGGACAACATGTTGTACATGTCAAACAACATCCTTATCGATAATCTACCATTAAACGGCATTGAAAGCTTTGAAAAATGGTAACCAAAGCGTCTAAAATCCGCACCTTTCGCCGTAGAAGCGTAACGAATCGAATAGAAACTCTACGCTTCGTCAACGCCTGTATGACGACCTATAACACAAGATACATCAGCTACGTCGCTCTTGTATCGAAGGAATCCCTAAATCAGGTTGAGGTTAGGGTTTTCTTATCTAGAATGAAGTCAGAATCGATAGAATAGTGATGTAGGTGGATGGCTTTGGCATTTGGAGCAGCAGGGAAGGATCCCAGGAGGAATCCCCAACTTCTCCCTCACTTTCTCTCTCTTTTCTCTCCTCTCTCCTAGGGTTTTCTCCAAATTCGTATGGGTTAGAAGGCTAAGGGCTTAAGGCCCTTTTATAAGCCCAAACATAATCAAAATAGACTCCAAGTCAAGGTATACTTGGGTTATAGCCAAATCGGGTCTTTTTCGGTCCAAAAGAGCATTTCTGGAGGTCCCCTGACCAAATGCGATCGGACTTAAGCTCGTGGATATTGGATCCTGATGACATTAAGTTTTCAGTCCGGTAGTGTTCCCAGATCGCACGTAACAGACCAGTTTCAGTTCAGCGGTCACGGAGACTCGATCGAGGATTCCAAATACACTGACCTGAGTGGGAAATGTTCCCTGATCCGAGGGTGTATTTGGGTCAGATTCCGACGGTCAGAACACTTAAAAAATGTCACGCAAGCGACATGTGCCAGATTTATTTAAATTGAATTAATTTTCTAAATATTTTCCTTTTCTCACTCTCTTCACTCCGGACTCAGTAAAATGGTCTCAGGATATCGGTTGGGCTTGATTTTCAAAATAATTGTCAAGTCCAACAAGGCGATCGTAATTGTCTAAAATTATCGCTATCGGACTTTCGACGCGCGGTATAGATCCAATCAAAGTTTCAAAGGATTCCTGAGAGCAAACATGTTTAGAGTTTGATCCTAAGTTTTAGGGTAACGTAGCGTCAATGATTCTATAGGTTTTGGGTCTTTCAGATCGTATTTAAAGTAGTTAGTGCTACTTTTGCAGGTAATCTAGTGTAGCGTTGGCTAATTCATGTTAAATTTCTAAAGAATTAAGTTCTAAATGATTTATTTGGCTTTGAAATTGGCTTCTGAGAGGTTACCAAGGTGTTATAGTTGACCCATTGCCTAAGGACGTCTAACTCCAGGTTAGCAAAAATCCGGGGTGTTACACTAACCCAACCCAAGGTTCCTATACCTCAACCCTAACCCAACCCAACCCAACCTTAGGTTAGGAATTCTCAACCCAAGCCCAACCCAAGCGGGCTCGATCTGGTTGACACATGCAAATATTTTCGTTATTATATTAGTCTACTGTATTTTTGATACACGTCTTGTTTTTTGTACTTATGATTTATTTATTATGCATGTAGTTATTTATCATAAAAACTTCATGTTTTCTAAACAAACAAACTAAAATATATATTAGGGAGAGAGAAATCTGACATATCTTATTAGCTTGAGTCATTAGAAATAGCGTGGACCACTGACACCCAACGACATTAGAATTTCCTATGCCTTTAACATGGATGATCCACACTCAATTATAATTTATAACTTATATATCCATCGGGTTCGAGTTGGGTTAGGCAACCCGAGACCTCAACCCAAGCCCAACCCAACTTTTATTGGGATGGTGTTTATATAGTCTAAGCTTGAGACCAAACCCGATACATCCTGCCCGAGCCCAACCTAATGTCGGGTCGGTCACGGGTTAGTCGGGTTGAACCCGCCCAACTTTCAGCCCTAGTTCTCGGTCAAATTCAACGAGTTCTTGGTCAAATTCAATGAGTTCTAGGTCAATTTCAATAAGTTATTAGTCAATTTCAGTGAGTTCTCGGTCAATTTTCACTCAGTTCTTGGTTAATTTCAACAAGTTCTTGGTTAATTTTAGCGAGTTCTCAATATATTTTTACTGAGTACTCGGTGAATTAGTAAGTGAATTTGACCAAGTACTAGGTGAATTTGCACATGTACTAGGTGAATTTGCACATGTACTTGGTGAATTTTCATTAATTGTGAAAAAATACATTCATTCTTCATCCTTACTTCCCACAGCCGCCGTACTAATGAAACTCGAGTTCAAGAAGAGGAAGAACATTGTGTTGAAATCGACCACGATTTAGAACCCTTTTAAAGATTGCAAAAAACTCTTATGGTCAAAACTCGAAAGATTCCAAGTTTAACAATGTGACCAATTTGAAGCAATGAACAAAATCCTGAGAAAGATTGCAGATGTAAAATGATAATAACCGGAGATTTAATTGAAGATTTTATGAAGAAAAAAGGATGATTTTTTAAGGTTTTTAGAGAATTTTCTCACGAAAAACTTAACTTTTACCCACCCACTTTTTCTAAACGACCCAAACTTTACTTTTTAAGACTAAACCCCTACTGTACGGATTGAATATTTGTAGATGAAAATGCCCTTGCTTTATGGGTTATATTCCTTTCACTCACTTATATCCAAAAACCTAAGAATGCATCTTCCTTTCATTGTTTTTCTTCCTAAAATCTCCAGATATTATTATTTTACGTCTACTATCTTGCTTAAGGTTTCGTTCATTCCTTCAAACTGATTGCATTGAAAAACTTAAAATATATTGGGTTTTCTCCATAAGGTTTTCTGCAACGTTTTAAAGAATTATAAATCATATTTCACTTTGAGGCACTCGTCTTCTTCTTCTTCTTCTTCTTCTTCAACTTGGGTTTCATTGGTACGACGGATGTGGGAGGTAAGAATGTTTACAAAAGTTGGTGGGTTAAGGTAAAGTTTACAATGAGAAAAATCTCAAGAATGAATGTATTTTTTTTTACAGTCAATGCAAATTCACTAACTACATGTGCAAATTCAATTACTAATTCACTGAGAGTACTCAATCAAATTCAAGTAGTGCTTACTGGAAATTGATCAAGAACTCACATAAATTGACTTAAAACCTGTTGAAAATTGATCGAGAACTCGTTGAAATACAACGAGAAGTTGATATAAATTGACCGAGAACTCGATGAAGTTCACCTAAAAGTCACCGAAAGTTAATCGATAACTCGTTGAAATTGACTGAGAACTGGGAAAAATTGACCAACAACCCAAAAAATAAGCATATTTTGGTATAAAAACAATCCATACAACACTAGTTTAGAATTGAAAAGTGAAGTTACAAATGTTTTAAAAAGATGGCGGGTTAAAAGTGATTTTATAGTGTGAAATTTCTCTGATTTTATTATTTGAATATCAAATCGTTAGACATTTAATGGATGGTTAGAAATGAAAAATATATCCAATGGTCATATTTCAATAAACATATGTCCACGAATCGAAGGGTATGATTGTTGAACAAATCTGATCTTGAGAACATAACTTGGAGATAATATAATGCATTATTTTCTTGTTTTATTGAGTTAATATATGCCACGTTTATAGTTCCTCAACGCTTACATATCAAGCTTCAGATGCACTTGAGTATCATATAACTCAGGTGCATATGCACCTTCCAAAAAGGAATTTTTCGCACTGTAAATATCACCTTTTACCCACTGAATTTTCTAAACTACCCAAATTTTACTTTTCAAATAAACTACTAATATATGGATATACTATTTGTAGACGAAAATAGCCTTACTTTATGAGTTATATTCCTTTCAGCCACTTATACCCAAAAACGTAAGAACACATCTTGTTTTCAACGTTTTTCTTCATAAAATCTCCGTTGAATCTCCAGATATTATCATACTAATCTGTCATTTGCCATCTTGTTCAGTGTTTAGTTCATTCCTTCAAACTGGTTACATTGATAAACTTGGAATCTTTCGAGTTTTCTGTAATCTTTTAAAGGGTTCTAAATCTTGTTTCACTTCAAAGCACTCTTCTTCTACTTCTTCAACTCAAGTTTCACTGGTACGACGACTGTGGGAGGTAAGTATGTTTTAAAAAGTTTGTGGTTTAAAGGTAAAGTTTATAGTGAGAAAAATCTCAAGAATGAATGTATTTTTTTATTTTTTTTTGTAGTTAACAAAAATTCACCGACTATATGTGCAAATTCAGCTAGTAATTCACTAAGAGTACTTAGTCAAAATCAACGCTGAAAATTGATGAAAAATTTATAGAATTTGACATGGAACTCGTTGAAATATACCGAGAAATCGATGAAAATTGACCGAGAAGTCGATGAAAATTTGACCGAGAACTCCCTGAAATTGACCGAGTATTTCATGAAATTAACTAAGTACTTCTTGAAATTGACCGAGTACTTCAAATTGACCAAGTACTTCATCAAATTGACCGAGTACTTTTTAAAATTGACCGGGTTTTCTCCATAAGGTCAATTTCATTACGTACTCTGTCAATTTTACAAAGTACTTGGTCAATTTGAAGAAGTACTTGGTCAATTTCACGAAGTACTTGGTCAATTTTAAGAAGTACTCGGTCAATTTTAAAAAGTCCTCGGTCAATTTCATACAGTTCTTGGTCAATTTCAAGATATAATCAGTGAATTTGATGAATTATTTAGTCAATTTCATAAAGTACTTGGTCAATTTTAAAAAGTACTCGATTAATTTCAAGAAGTACTCGTTCAATTTTAAAAAGTACTTGGTCAATTTTATGAAGTACTCGTTCAGTTTCAAGTAGTACTCGGTTAATTTCATGAAGTTGTCGGTCAGTTTCATAAAGTACTCGGTCAATTTGAATAAGTACTCATTCAATTTCATAAAGTACTCGGTCAATTTTAAGAAGTACTCGGTCAATTTTATGAAGTACTCGGTCAATTTCACGAAATACTCGGTCAATTTTATGAAGTACTCTATGAAGCACTCTATCAATTTCATGTACTCGGTGAATTTCATGAAGTACTCGGTCAATTTCAATAAGTAGTTGTTCAATTTCTTAAAGTACTTGGTCAATTTTATGTAGTACTCGGTGAATTTCAAGAAGTATTTGGTCAATTTCATGAAGTACTCGGTCAATTTAAAAAATTACTCGGTCAATTTCACGAAGTAATCGGTCAATTTCATGAAGTACTTGGTGAATTTGATGAAGTACTCGATGAATTTGATGAAGTACTCGGTAAATTTCATGACGTACTCGGTTAATTTCATGAAGTTCTTGGTCAATTTCAAGAAGTACTTGATTAATTTCATTAAGTAATCGGTTAATTTTCCATAACATCGAACCTAAATGCAACATGGGATTACATACTTTCTCTTTGGCATCTCTTGTATTTATGAGTATTATTTAATTACTTTGGTATACGTTGGATCCCCTCTTTCAATGTTGTATTCCTTCCCTCTTTGAAATTTTATAGCTCTGGTATGAGATATTGTCCACTGGGATTGCATTCATTCATATCTATATAAGCTCTAGTTATTTTCTTGAAAACTTTAATTTTCAACTAATTTTTTAGTTTCTTTAGCTTTACACCATCTTATCTATTATTTCAGTGAGTTCTCGGTCAATTTCATTAAGTTCTCGATCAATTTTATCAAGTGCTCGGTCTTTTCAAGGAGTTCTTGATCAACTCGTTGAATATTGACAGAGTAGTCACTGTAAATGACTGAGAACTCGGGCATACTTACCGAGAACTCCCTGAAAATTCACCGAGATTTGGTAATTCACTGAGTTATTGGTAAAATTCACTTAGTACTTTGTCAATTTCACCTAGTACATTGGTCGATATCACCTAATACTAGGTCAATTTCACCTAGTACATGTGAATATTAACAGAGTTCTATCTTGTGATATGCTCCTATTGTTTAACGATTGTTGAGAATATATCATTATATTTGTTTTCAGATAATGGTTGTGGGAATCATTGTATACTCTTATGATGGGGAGTTACTATATGAAAACAATCGATGCACGAGTATTGTTGCTTTCCATTCTACATGACGTAAAATTACCATATCACGTATAACGAATCTGTGTACCCAATATATGATAAGAGCCAACGGAAAATATCATCTGAATTCAATAAGTATTGTGCGAGAATCACCCCCACGACAGAAGAGGTCAACTAGAAGATCGAAAAAGATGAGAATTCTTTCATGTGGAGAGGAACTGAGAATAGTAAAGTATAGAAGATGCAAATAAACGAGACATAATCGTTGGAGGTGTAGGTTTTCGATACCTAAGGAATAATGTATTTTGTAATTTATTTTATGTTTGAATGATCTATTTTATAATGTATTTTATGTTTTAATGTAATATGATGGTAAATGATTTAATTCAAAAATGTTATATATTTTTTTAAATTATGGATTTACTACTACAATTGAGACTTTAAAAGATTGAATGTGGATATTAACACTGAAGATTGAATGATTCTTTCAAGAAGCCACTCATTGCAGGTTATCGGTCAATTTCATTGAGTTGATGGTCAATTTCAAGAAGCACTCGGCTAATTTCATTGAGTCGATGGTCAATTTCAAGAAGTACTCAGTCAATTTCAAGAAGTACTCGATTAATTTCATGAAGTACTCACTGAATTTCAAGAAGTACTCAGTCAATTTCATGAAGTACTCACTGAATTTCAAGAAATACTCGGTCAATTTCACAAAGTACTCAGTCATTTTCATGAAGTACTCGTTCAATTTTAAGAAGTACTTGGTTTAAGAAGTACTTGGTCAATTTCATGAAATACTTGGTCAATTTCAAGAAGTACTCAGTCAATTTCATGAAGTACTCAGTCAATTTCAACAAGTACTCGGTCAATTTCATGAAGTACTCGGTCAATTTCAACAAATACTCGGTCAATTTCAACAAGTACTCGGTCAATTTCAACAAATACTCGGTCAATTTCATGAAGTACTCGGTCAATTTTAACAAATATTCGGTCAATTTCATGAAGTACTTGGTCAATTTCAACAAATACTCGGTCAATTTAATGAAGTACTCGATCAATTTAATGAAGTACTGGATGAATTTCAAGATATACTCGGTGAATTTCATGAAATACTTGGTCAATTTCAAAAAATACTCGGTCAATTTCATAAAGTATTCGATCAATTTCATGAAGTACTCAATCAATTTCATAAAGTAATTGATCAATCTCACTCACTCTCCCACTCTCTCTTAAGCTCTCTCCCTATCTCCCAAACCCAGAAAATGAGAGAAATTGGCAAACGCCCTTTTATAATCCCACTTGAAAATCACAGGTGTTTTTGAAATTTGGAAGCTTTCGTTGGACTAACACTAGTTAACGATTGGTCGGTCCAACTGACAAATGTCAATTATGTTATGTTTCTGAGCTACTCAAGCCAATTGATCCAATAGGGGCTAGATCGGCCTTGAATTGACCTAGTTCATTATTCTCGAATTTCTATAAGTTTATCCTAGTTGTCTTGTTGATCATTCACTCATACTGTTGCAATGAGGCGCCGACTCTCATGAATTGGACATTGAAGTCTTTGAAATTAAAGAGTTTAGTCGTCTATGCTTTGGTTATAACTTGTGCGAACGATGATTTGATAGACTTGTGTTAAAGTACTCTGTCAATTTTATGAAGTACTCAGTCAATTTGATGAAGTGCTCATTTAATTTAATGAAGAACTTGGTCAATTTCAAGAAGTACTCGATCAATTTCATTAAGTTCTCGATCAATTTGTCGAGTCATCAGTGAATTTCAGCTTTGCAATAGTAGAGCATCCGAAATTAACTCACAAACAATTTATATGCCTCTTCCATATCCATCATAACTCTCAACAACTTGAGCTCAACAATATAACTCGATGAAAAAAAGGTCTGTAATTTGTAAAAGAGTTCTTCATCCATTCTCGGTTATTCAAAGTTCTTAAAAATTCATCATAGAGTTTTTCTCTCTTCTTTAAGTACTTAATAAATTCCAGCATTAAAATTCCAAAATGCCTTTATTACATGTAACTTTTTTTGCACTTTTAGTTATTGAATTATTTTTAAAATTTTAATGGTAATTTATTATTAAATTATGTTTAGTCTTATCCCACAAAATTTCATTCCATTTGGATTTCTGGAAAAAATATTAAAATTCCATAAATAAAAGTGGTCTGAAACTAATGTCTTCTACATAGTTTTTAAATCTTTCTAAAATTAATTATATTTTAATTTAAATTTAATTTAATTTTTATATTTTTTTCATAAAATTAGACTCATTAAGCTTCAATCTGACTTTTGAATCACATAAATCATATTTATATTGAAGGAGTTATGAATTTTTAAAGTCGGCAAAAAATTGATGAAAATAGGTGGCGGCAATACCAGTCCACCTATTTTCATCAAATTTCACTTTTATGTACTGACTTCAAAAATTTATATCTCATTCAATATAAATTTGATTTATATGATTCAAAATATAGATTGAAGCTTAATGAGTTTAGTTTTACAAAAAAATAAATAAAAAATAAAAGAAAAATTAAAATATAGTTAATTTTTGGAAGATTTCAAAACTGTATAGAAATATTAGTTTCAGATAACCGTTATTTATGGAATTTTAATATTTTTTTTAGAAACTAAAATGGAATGAAATTTTGTGAGATGAGACTAAAATTAATGATAAATTTTCATAAAAATTTTAAAAATAATTTAGTAACTAAAACTTCACCTAGTTCTCCGTCTATTTTCACGCATTTCATAGTCCATTTTCAGCGAGTTCTCGGTCAATTTCAACGGGTTCTCAGTCCATTTCACCGTTGTTGTCTGCCTGGGATCGGCGATGGTGCTGCCGTTGTCTGTTTGTGACTAAATTCTCATTGGGCCTCCCGAAATTCCTTCTAGAGCCCGTTGAATAATTTTTATGAATTCAGCCATTTCACTGATTCGTACTAAATAACGAGTTAATGAGTCTCGTTCTTTTTTCTATTGAACTTCTTAATCAAATTCATCATAACACTCATAATAATCAACTTTAAGAAGATCTCATTGTATTCCGGAAGCTTGTAGCATTGGTCCTGATAAACCCCAATTCAACTCGTTCCAAAAAAATGGGATTTAATGTGTTATGTAAGGTAGATACTTTATAATTGTTTGGTTTTCCGCAAAATTTTCCATCCCTAAGGACTCTTTGTCTAACATACCGACCCTAAGAGTATGTTTAGAACCGATGCGGGCTTACTAGTTCATCTACACTAAAAGATATATGCCTCACTTAGAGATTTACATGTGGACACAATTGTGCGATCATTTGATGCCGACGAACTTCATGAAAATGACCGACAACTTCTTAAAATTGATCGAGTACTTCATGAAATTAACTAAGTACTTCTTGAAATTGATAGAGTACATTATGAAATTGACCAAGTACTTCGTAAAATTGACCGAGTACTGCCTGAAGTTGATCGAGCACTTCTTGAAATTGATCAAGCAGTTCATGAAATTGACTGAGAACTTTATGAAATACACTGAGTACTACATGAACATTTCACCATCGTTGTCTGCCTGGGATCAGTGGTGGTGCTGCCGCTGTCCGTTTGTGACTAAATTCTCATTGGGCCTCCCGAAATTCCTTCTAGATCCGGTTGAATAATTTTTATGAATTCAGTCATTTCATTGATTCGTACTAAATAACGAGTTAATGAGTCTCATTCTTTTTGCTATTGAACTTCTCAATCAAATTCATCATAACACTCATAATGATCAACTTTAAGAAGATCTCATTGCATTCCGGAAGCTCGTAGCATTGGTGTTGATAAACCCCAATTCAACTCGTTCCAAAAAAATGGGATTCAACATGTTATGTAAGGTAGATACTGTAAAATTGTTCGATTTTTCGCAAAATTTTTCATCCCTAAGGACTCTTTGTCTAACAAACTGACCCTAAGAGTATGTTTAGAACCGATGCGGGCTTACTAGTCCATCTACACTAAGAGATATATGCCTCACTTAGAGATTTATGTGTGGACACAACCATGCGATCATTTGATGCCGACGAACTTCATGAAAATGATCGACAACTTCTTGAAATTGATCGAGTACTGCCTGAAGTTGACTGAGCACTTCTTGAAATTGACCAAGCAGTTCATGAAATTGACTGAGTACTTTATGAAATACACTGAGTACTACATGAAATTAACCAGGCACTTCATGAAATTGATCGAGCATTTCTTGAAATTGATCGATTAATTCATGGAATTGACCGAGTATTTTATAAAATTGACCAAGTATTTCATGCAATTGAGCGAATACTTTATGAAATTAACCGAGCACTTCATGAAATTAAACGAGTACTTCTTGAAATTCACCAAACACTTCATTAAAATTAACCGAGTACTTTAAATTGACCGAGTACTTCATGAAATTGACCGAGTACTTTGTGAAATTGACCGAGTAATTCATGAAATTGAACGAGTACTTATTGAAATTGACCCAATACTTCGTGAAATTGAATAAGTACTTTGTGAAATTGAATGGGTACTTCTTGAAATTGACCGAGTACTTCGTGAAATTTATCGAATACTTCGCAGAATTGAATGAGTACTTCATGAAATTGATCGAATATTTCTTGAAATTGACCGAGTAATTCCTGAAATTTACTGAGTTCTTAAATTTGACCAAGTACTTCATCAAATTGACTAACTATTTTATGAAATTGACCGAATACTTTATGAAATTGATCGAGAACTCGAGAAAGTCATAACGTTACACCAACAAATCGCCAAACACAAAGAAATCATTATTCATAATTAAATTAATGAAGAATTCACAAATAAATCTTTATTCACTGTGAATTTTATACAAAATCTCATTCACACAACATAATACAATGTTTCACAAAATTTCCCTCTTCCTCCCATGCCTAAGCCAAATATCATTTTTGTTCAACACTTAAACAATCATACATTATTGAATTCATCAAAATTGGAGTGCATTTTTGCATCTTCGTTCCCGCCAAAGTTTGACCGCTGCACAATATGTCGATAAATTTCATTACAAATATGCCGCAGTTATAACTATTCGTTTGCTTCAGTACTAAACTCTCTTCTTTGGTGGTCCAAACCTTCCCATCAAGCGCAAATGTATCTCTTGTGGCATGAAAAATAATTGGGAGTCCCTCTATCATCAACTTAATCTCTGTAATTCATTGCTTCTTCGATGGATGCATCATTTTCGTCATTTCTTGTGAAAAGAAAATGAAGTAACAGTTCATAATAGCAAGTGTATTATTGTTCAAAAGAAGAAATAAAAATCAAAAGAGATGAAAAGATTTTAAGAAATAGGTTTTTGGTGGTAGGATATTCTCGTATGAAGATGAGAGAAGATTTTAAGAAATTATTTTTTGATGTTAGGGTATTCTCGTATGAAAAAGATAAGAGATTTCAGAAAATGGACTTTTGATGCTAGGGTATCTTGTATGAAGATGAGAGAAGATATCAAGAAATGAGTTTTTAGGGTTAGGGTATTCTCTTATAAAGAGGATAATAAATGTCAGAAAATGAATTTTTGGAGGTAGGATATTCTCGTATGAAGAAGAAAGAAGATTTTAGAAAATGTGTTTTTATGACGGGGTTTCCTCATTCGAAAAAAAGACAGTGGTTTAGTTTTGAAAAATAAAGTTTGGGTGATTTGAAAAATCGAGTGGTTAAAAGGTGAGGTAGAAAAATCTCTTCCAAAAATAGAACTTCCAAAATGAGGTTGGCTAAGTCCATGTGCATGTGAAATATGTACCCATCCACACACGAGTGATTGTAACCAGTATATCACATGTGTGAGATCTGACCTCTCCATAATGTGATATACTCTACCCAGGTTTTCCTACGTAAAACGCAGTCCATTTTAACCCTTACGTTGGTCACAATATATCAAAACAAATCAATGGTTAGGAAAAACCATCAATTTACCTGGTAAGCAGTAGCTTACCTGAATAGTAAAATTATCTGATATTTAAAATTAAATGGAGTTGAATAGTAAAATCATCTGATATTTAAAATCAAATGGAAAGTTCGGATCTCATACACGTGTTTCATATTTGCACGTAAGTCGCGTGTGAATGGGTACGACAACCCACGCGCGTGGAATTAACTACGACGAAGAACTAAAACTTCTAGTAACTGTCCCATAAATCTTCTAAAAACCCTCTCAAGAACCTTCCAAAAACCTCTCAGATTCTCTTACAAGAAGTCTTCTGCAATCTCCAAAAACTCAAACTAGCATTTGGAATTCGAGCATTCTTCTCTACGATTTTCTTCGTCGGCTTCGTGGAAAAGTGATTTCAGAATTTCTGAAGTCCCGTTTCAAAGTGGGAATCCAGAGGCATAAGCAGTGGTGACAATGCTTTCGTCCGTGGCCTTCGGCTTCAATCCGGGCATTGCCTTTTCTTACATTGTAAGCTTCTTTTTCTTCTTTATTGTTTTTGGGTTTCTCTCTTTGGCGTGAATCCCTGTGCATGTTGGGAATGGGATTTCCGAATTCCCTATTTGCTAGTCAGTGTTTGAAGTATTAGCATCATTACAAGTTTCTGATAGACGGCCCAAATGGGAAGGCCAGTAGGATGGGCCATGCTACAGATATCAAATGGTGTCCTATGTGTCCCAGAAGATCGTATGCCATTAATTGGTAGCTTGCAATTGGATGGTTAATGAAAGATGATACCACAAAGGTCCACATTCCAATTTAGAAACATCTGTGGCATGGTCTGTCATGGTGGTGTCCCAAAAAGATCAAGGGTCTGATCACTAAAATGTGGGCCCTGCTTGTTGGAAATCATGGCCTAATTCATTGGCATTCATGGGTCCTTAATTCTCTTTTCCACAGGATTAAAGGCTTCAAGATGTTTCGGGCCATTTCCAGAAGGATTTCGAGAGAGAGATTTCTGTAGATAATCTGGGTATGTATGAGAATTCCACCTCAAAATATGGAGTAAATCCAAGCTGAGCTAGGATTGGTAAATTGCCACTCATCACCGGACTCATGGTTGTATCCATCTTGTGGGATGTGGCCCAAAGTTAGACCAAAAAATCATTGATAAGGAAATGCAAATGTTCAGTTTCTGGTGTTTAAATTGATAGTGAAGTAAAAAGACATTGACTAGAATGCAGGGATTTTGAAATCAGTGTGGTTTTTATACTTCCAACCATCCAACGTAGCACCCACAAAATAGAAGGTCTAGATTCACTGAATGTATAGCCATTTGTGTGGTTGTAAATGGCAATTGATCTAGTCCAATTCAACAAGACAATCTCCAGTGCGCTTTATTTGTTTTTAGAAAATTCCATTTCCATGTGCATTTGTCTTAATGTTGTGTTTTGTCCATTATGTAGTAGAATTTTATAAACATTATGTTCCATAATGTTTGAAACAGAAGGTGCATTACATCGACACTTGAAATTTCTTAGTTTTCTTTAATTACTTTTAGAAGTAGCAGCTTAACTATGTATTTTGATGTGTTTCTTTTGGCAGCTCTAAGAACTCAGATTTTACAATTTGGATTATATCAATGAATATATTTGTTGTGGGTATGTTTGTGTTGAGGTCAAAATCTGGTCGGCCCTCTCTCCACGTCGCCCTCTACGTATCGTCCTTGAAGCCTGCACCAAGAAAACGGACAAACGTGACCCTGGCTAAGCCGGGGGACCCTCCGATGCCTAAGTCAGGACAAGGGAATCGGGGTCTAGGTAGAAAGTAGAGGAGAGCGAGAGCTTGATATCGCGTACCTGTAGATATTGCGTCGGGTAATATTTATACTTGCCTGTGGAATGGTCTGGATCCGATAATCTCAGCACGATCAGAGGGATTCTAGGATCATGGAGATACTGCCCGCAATCTACTTATTGCGCAGTGTATCTGGTGAATCGTGCGCATCTACGAGCGAAGTTATCGGCCACGTTCAGGTATGACAGTTTCCATGTCAGCCAGATGGGATGTGCGCCTCGGAGTATCGCCTCGGCTCGACTCAACTGACAGTCTGTCTCTATGCCTGCTCGGTCAAACAAGGACGACTCCCAGATCTGAGTGAACTTCGTAACCGTCCAAGTCCGAGCTGATCTCACAAGTCTGACCAGTCCGAACCGAAGTGCGAGGAGAAACCGCTTTGGACTGTTCACGTGTTTAGACGTCGTGGTGGCGAGTTGGTTCGGACCGGCACTCGGACTGACGCCTTGCCATGGGCTCGGATCTCCCCATAACAGAAGCCCCCTACTCTTTGAGTTTGCTTGCAGGCTCGGAGAGTACTCTTGTAAGAGATTTTCCACCCATACTGCAATGATGACGGATTTCGAATTACGCACGTGCTGATCGCTTCGGTTGACGCGTGGCGACGGTTACGATTCTGAATCTCCTTCTAGCCTATGAGAGGTTGCCAGTACGTGACGGTTCCCACTGTTCGGGCGTCGCTTCGCATACTGAGGTACGCTGTCCAATGTCAGAGCCGTACCGACGGTTCAGTATTCCTCCAATGAGGTGCGACCATGTGTGCTCGGAGATCACTTCGTGCCGATTCGGCTGCGGCCATTAAGGCTCGCCATCAATGCAGAATTCCTTCGTTGCCTATATAAGGCACCTCGAATTTTCGTTCGTCACTTTACATTCTGAATCATAATAGCATACCGGAGGAGGCGATTTTCGACGAGGCGATTCCGGCCGAATTCGAAGTTTTCGGTAGAAGGCGATTTTCGACAGTCACCTGGTGAGTCGTGTGGATCTTCATCCTTCTTTATAGCATGTCTTCTAACCTTGAGATGTTTCGTGAATACGCCGATGACTCCGAGCCGGGGAGTTCTGAAAGTGAGAGTGAGGCTTCCGAATGCCCCTTCGAGACTACTCTCCCATACCCCCCGCCTCGGAGGCAAAAGACGTTGGGCTCTAAGACCAAGCAGCTCAGCAAGAAGAGGGCCACCCGAGCCCGCCGAGTCGAGACCACTGCCACCACCAAAATGCCCACGAGTTTGCGAGCCGCGGAGGTAGTCTCAGGAGGTTCTGTTATGTCGGAACCTCTGATGGAGTGGATCCGTTCGGAGTTTCAAATCCCTAACTCCGTTTAGATAAGGGCCCCTGGGCCTATGGACGTAGCTGGTGCTCCTGCCAAGGGAAAAGTTATCATCTTCCTTTGTGCGCTGCAGTGCGGGGTCCAGCTCCCACTACAATCCTTTATCAGGAAGGTTGCGGCTTACCTTGGATTGGCTCCCGGACAATTTACTCTGAGTGCCTGGAGGGTGATGATTTCTGGTTACATTATTTGGAGACAAGTTGAAAACTCCGAACTGACCCATGAAGAACTGCTGAGTCTGTACCTGGTCAAGCATGACAGCAACGATCCATGGTACTATTTTGCGACTCGAGGGAGCAAGGGGTCGGGATTGGTGATGCACCTGCCGTCCTCCAACAAGGACTGAAAAAATAAGTGGTTCTGGGTGGCAGGTGAATGGGAGGCACCAATAGCTGAGCTTAGGACCTCAACGGCTCGTATTCCGACCCATTTTACGAAACCAGGTCGGACTTCATTTAGCATCCGGATTGCTGCCTTAGTTTTCACTTGTTTCAATTGAAGTGAAATTTCTCCTTTTCCTTTTGCGGCTTTCCCAAAGGGGTTGCCGCTCCTCGACTCAGCCCAGAAAAATCGTATTGCGAAGGCCAGAGCCCGATCGGAGACGCTTCGTTCCTGGGCTGATCTAATCACCGATGCCAATCTTCACTGGTCTGGGCTTTGCAAGTCCCAGCCTTTGCCCATGTCCCTCAGTAAGCTGCCCTAATCTCTTCGATGGACTTCCTTTCGATCACTTAATAGCTGATACTGTCTTTTCTTTCGCAGGCATGGCCGAGGCGTCCGACGCTCGGAAGAGAAAAGCGGCTCCGACAGGGGCGGAGTTGTTGAAGGAAGCCCCCCGAGTGAAGATCACTTGGAAAAAACCAGTCCTCCCTCGCGCGGGGAAATCTTCCACTGCGCTGACCTTAGCACCCCCAACTCCGAGACCAGTTGGCTCTGCCCCCGCTATGCCGACCCCGGCGCGCCCTAGTATTGTCGCGGCTCCTTCGGCAGTTTTGCACCCGGTGGTATCTCCTCCTCCGGGGCTCGTCCGATCGACCGTGGCTGACACCCCAGTCGTTCCTAGCCCTGTTGCTCCTCGTGCTCCTGCTATCGCCGTTCCCCCAACCGCGGAGGATCCTGCCGCAGCCCCCGAGCCCCCCATCGCTATCCTTTCTTCCTCTGAATGGGAGGAGGCCATTAGAATGGCCGACAATATGATTTTCCCCCCTCCCCCGAGATCGGGAGAGATGTCCGCTCCGAGGGTCAAAACTCGGCCGACAGCAGGGTAGGGGCCGAGGAGGCTGTGGCCTCGCCCTAGGCTGGCACGAGCGGTGGGAGATTCGAGCCGGGCTATCATATGGCCTGCTTGGCTTCGTGGGTGTTCACTCCCCAAGTGCAGGGTTGTGATGTAGTAATAACTTGGTAAGACCGAGGTCGAATCCCAAGGGACTGGAACTTGTACGTTATCTAAAACTAACTAGAACTAGAACTAGGCTAAGATGAATTCTAAATCAATTAGCAATGGTGGAATACTTGTAGAATAATTAATCTAAAACTTAGGAAACAAATCAGAGATAGGAAACTAGGGATTCAGAGGATCCACTTGTAGAGATCAGGGAGAACTTATGCTTGCATCAAAAATTATGAAAATTACTGAACTGCCGTTGGTCTAATTTTCAAAGAGATGAAAGGAAGATAAATTAGAATGGATTCCATCCACTCACATGTATGTAAATTAGGAAGGGTACCGTCATCCGACCATGCCCAGGAGACTATGGTGAACAACAGGGCTTCTTGACATCATAAACATTAAAGAGAACGGAAATATTCAAAGCCATTCCAGACCCATTGTAATTTCAGTCACAACAGATCATTAAAAACCTAAAATATTCCCATATTAATTAACTAAAATCAACGTCAATTCATGCATTAAAATTTAAATAAAATCAAATCTCCCATCTCACTACAAGCTTCACCTCTTAGCCCTAGCTAGGAGGATTTAGCCTGCCATGGATGGGTTCAATCCAAATAAATAAAGAGAAAAAGAAAAGGAAAAGAAAAGGAAAAGAAAAAACCAAGCTCCTCTCTCTCCTCTGCCCACGTTGAAATCCAAGCTCGAGCCCTCTATTCTTCCTCCCAAGACCTGAATGAATCCTCCCCACGTCCAAAAACCTCCTTTTATAGCTGCTGGAAGGCTGGAGTCAGTGACAGAGTTGTAGCAGGACACGGAGTGCAATTTTCGCAGCCAAGTTCGGTGCCTCGAAACATGCCACTTTTCTCGCTCAAATTCCAAAGAAACACCGTCCCTTAGTACTTTCTTGGGTCCTCTACATGATAGACGGTTCAGATCTGCCATATGATCAAAGATGGTGGGCTAAAACCGCCTGGAAAAGTCGGTTTTCGCGGATGTGCGAAACCTTTCGCACCATTTCGCTGCTGTGATCGGTGGGCCCCACAAGCATTTTCTGAAAAATCCACCCCGTCCATTGGATTCAGAACGAAATTTCAGTCAAGAATGGGTAGTTTTGAACGTCCATTGACGTGTCCCAGAGAAGAAATAACTAAAAGATCAGATTTGAACGCTACCGGGCAGCCCTTTTGTGGCCTCTGTATCTCACACGTGTGCACGCATGGGTGAAAAGTGACAACATAGTTTTGTAGTGCTCGCAACTGTCTACACGGTGGACGGCTTGGATTGAGCTTATGGGGCACGTGTGTGGCCCACAGCTAATCGCAAAAACCAGCGTCGGTCGGTTACGCGACCGTGAAAAACGGAAATTTCCGTTTTTTTAAAGATGATGCGGGTCAGCTCTTGCGCTGACCCATCGTTTGGTCCGGTGCACCTCGTATGCACGTACATGTGTAATGTACACACCATGTATACGGGGCCCATTGCAATGTATTTTAGAAATCCAATCCGCCCATTATGTTCCTCATATTGTTTTACCCGTTGAGAACAATTATCAAGCATATCCAGCTGGCGGGTGGGCCCCAAATTGAAGATTGATGGGCTGATCTGCCCGTTAGGCTACTTCCGTAATGATCCAATGGATGATTTTTGACGTGTACGGTTAATTTATGGTCCTCAGGCCACGTATGAAGTTTCGAGCCGAACCGATATTGGAAATCCCGTGATCTTGCGTTCTGGATGCATTTCAAGCCACTTGAGCTTCAATTTCTTAGTTTTCTTGAATTTCTGACCATGTATATCTGTCAACCTTGGTCCCCTGGAGTGTGTCCCTTGCCTTTGGTGTCATCAGATTGTTAAATCTCAACTTTTAACATCCTTTTTCCATCCATGCTTGTAAAATCAACCTGCAACATAAACACGATTGAATCAGCCGTTAAGCACTGTTATGCTCGTAAATCCGGACAATATTTGAGGTCTAATATGCACTATTTGACCCTCAACAGTGGGCCGCCAAGCATGCCTCCGAGGAGGACATTACTCGAAACATTGGCAGATTGGAAGGCGGCTTTCTGAACGACCTAGCCGCCATATGCTACACGGTACGTCTCCGAGAGGATTCTCCCTTTTCCTTTGTGTTGTATAATTATCGTATATGTTTTCTCACAGTTCTGATCCTTGTTTCCTATTCAGGCTGTCCCGGTGTTGCTCTCAATTCGGGAGAGCACGGGAACATCGGAGGGAGATGGAGTTCGAGATTCTCCAGGCCGAGACGACGGCTCTACGTGATGAATCTGCCCTTTTGAAGTCCGAGCAGGGTGAGTTGCTCCGGCAGCTTTCGGACGAGAAGGCCAGAGTGATTCGACTGCAGGGAGTCGTCGTCGACCTGGAGGCCAGGGAGCTACAACTACAGGGGAGGGCGGATAATCTCAAGGCCAGCGGCGATGCAGCGATCGCCGAGCTGACCCACGCCAGGGCTCACGCGGATTCTTTGGCCATGGAGATTACTCGACTGGGTGAAGCCCTGAAACGCGCCAAGGCCGAGGCGGCTGAAGAACGGACCCGAGCCGTGAATCAGGCCATGGAGGCTCAGCGGGCCAAAGATGAGGCCTCTCTGGCCTCAGCGGTTGCCGCCGCGGTTGAAGATTTCAAGACCTCCAAGGAGAGGGACGCCGAAGCTGCGACATTATACAACCGCGGCTTCGATGCTTGTCTCGAGGTAGTCCTGGATTTGTACCCAGACCTCGATCTTGACCCTCTTCTGCCTGAGGATCCCGAAGATACCCCTGCTGAAGTTGCCCGCTCGGACCAAGCCCCTAACGCCCAGGCTCCTCTAGCATGAAGACATATTTTATCATTTTTTTATACTGTAAATGTATTTTTTGTCCCTCTGAGGGGATTCAATGAAAAATATTTCTTTGGTATTGTGTTAACTCGTTCTGAGATGTAGTCGAGCAGACCTCTTTATGGGTCTGGCTCCTTCATTCCGTCATATTGTCGAGCCGAGTACTCCAATGGAGGGTCGGCTCATTATTAGGCTTTTTCCCTCGAGGGGATGCCTTGTCGATTTTTCGTAAGATTAGGCTCCGATCCCTTAAAGGATTGGACCATTTAATTCGTGCTTGTGTTGATAAGACAATCGGGCAAGCATCCAAAGTAGAATTGAACTTTTATTAAGAGCCTTAAAGGCTAGCTGCTCAGAGGCGTACATTTTATTTTGAGCCTTAAAGGCTAGTTCCTCATGGGTAGTAGATCTTCAAGTGCCCGGCGTTCCAAGGATGAGGGAGCTGACGGCCTTCGAGGTCTTACAGGTGATACGAGCCTGGTTTGGCAGACCTGACCACACGATATGGTCCTTCCCAGTTGGGTCCGAGCTCTCCTACTCCTGGCTCAGCCGTGTTCTGGAAGACCCGTCGAAGGACTTAGTCCCCTGGGCGGAAGCGCCTGACTTTGACCTTTGAATTGTAGAAACGCGCTACCTGCTGATGCCGAGCCGCCTTTCGGAGCTTGGAAATATCTCTGAGTTCTTCGAGCAAATCCAGATTAGCAGCGATCTGCTCAGAGTTTTGATTTTCTTCGAAGCTTCTTACCCGCGCCGTTGGGAGTCCGATTTCCACTGGCACCATTGCCTTCGAGCCATTGGACAAGAAAAACGGGGTTTCTCTCGTCGAAGTCTGGGCTGTGGTCCTATAAGCCCAGAGGACGAAGGAGAGCACCTCGGCCCAATTTTCCTTCACTTTTTCCAGCTTTGTCTTGAGATGGTGCTTGATGATCTTGTTGACCGCCTCTACCTGTTCATTCGACTGCGGGTGCCAAGGTGATGAGTAAGCGTTCACAATGCCAAGCCCTTGACACATACTATGGAACTTGTCATTATCGATTGACGGCCATTATCAGAAACGATGGTTCGTGGGATTCTGAACTGGCAGATGATATTTTTCCACACAAAGTCGATTACTTTTTGCTCAGTGATCTTCGCGACTGGCTCGGCCTCGACCCACTTAGTGAAGTAGTCGACTGCAACTATAGCGAACTTGACTTGTCCCTTCCCAGTGGACAAAGGACCGATGATGTCGATCCCTCATTGGGTGAACGGCCACAGCCCACTGATGGGGGTCATTTCTTCAGCCGGTTGCCTCTGCACGGCAGCAAAACGCTGACACTTTTCACACTTCCGAACAAAGTCTTTGGAGTCTTGCTTAAGAGTCGGCCAGAAATACCCTTAACGAAGTATCTTCATGGCTAAGGCGCGACTGCCAGAATAGTTCCCGCAGATTCCCTCGTGAATCTCCCGAATCACGTAGTCGGCCTCTTCCGGTCAGAGGCATCTAAGGGAAGGCTGAGAATGCCCCTTCTTGTACAACACTCCGTCCAATATAGCGTACCGGGCTGCTCTGACCCTAAGTCGTCTCGCCTCTAGTTTGTCCGAGGGGGTTTCGCCGGATGACAGATAATTGAAGATCGGGTCCATCCAACTAGGAATGGACTAGACGAGATTAACTTTCTCTGACCGACTAATACTCGGGTGTTCAATGAACTCGACAGGAACGAAACGCGGGATCTTTCCCTTGGAGGCCGAGGCGAGCTTGCTAAGGCATCGGCTCATGAGTTCTCGGCTCTGGGGATCTGCCGGATGGTGCAACTCCAAAATCTCTCGATCAATTTCCTTGCTTCCTCGAGGTAGGCGATCATTCTGACTTCTTTAGCTTCCTACTCCGAAGAGATGTGGTTCACTACCAGCTGCGAGTCGCAACGGACTTACAGGGTCTGAACGCGTAAGCTCGCTGCCATCCTGAGCCCAGCTAACAACGCTTCGTACTCGGTCTCGTTGTTTGAAGCTTTGAATCCGAGTCTGATTGCGTATTGGATTGTCGTTGAATCAGGTGCAACCAGGACAATACCGACTCCTGCTCCTTTAATGTTGGAAGACCCATCAACATAAAGGACCCACCCCGGATCCGATGCTGCTTCTTGGTTGCTCAACGGGACAGGTGGTGTCATTTCGACTTCCTTACTGACTTGCTCCTCATTCGGAGTTGTGAATTCGGCGATAAAGTCGGCTACAGCTTGACCCTTGAGTGCCGTCCTGAGGCGGAATTGAATGTCAAACTCTCCGAACTCTACGGCTCACTTGGTCATCCGACCCGACACTTCGGGTCTCTGGAGGACCTGCCTCAGAGGAGAGTCTGTTAGCACAACTATGGAGTGGGCCTGGAAGTATGGCCGCAGTCTTCTGACAGAGACGACGAGGCAGAGCGCCAGTTTTTCCAAGGACTGGTATCTTGTTTCAGCTGGTACCATGGCTTTGCTTACATAATATATGGGGTACTGCTTGCTTCCGACCTCTCTGATTAGATCCGAACTAACAGCTGAAGCCGAGACTGCGAGGTAGAGGAACAAAGGCTCCCCTTCTTCAGGCTTGGAAAATAGAGACGATGAACCCAAGTACTGTTTTAATTACTGGAAGGCATGCTCGCACTCTGGCGTCTACTTCGCCTTCTTGTGGCCCTTCAGCTGCTGGAAGAAGGGAAGACATTTATCTGTAGCCCTAAATATGAAGCGTCCGAGGGTGGCAACTCTTCCCGTGAGACACTGTATCTCCTTAAGAGTCCGAGGCGAGTTCATGTCCAGGAGAGCCTTGATCTTATCCGGGTTGGCCTCGATACCTCGCTAACTGACTTGAAAGCCATGAAACTTCCCTGACTCAACCCCGAATGCACACTTAGCGGTATTCAATTTCATCTGATATTTTCGGAGGACGCTGAATGTTTCTCCGAGGTCGGCAAGGTAGTTGGAGGCTTGGGTACTTTTCACTAACATGTCGTCCACGTACACCTCCATGGTGCGCCCGATCTGGCTGGCGAACATCTGATTCACCAGCCTCTGATATGTTGTCCCAGCATTTTTCAGGCCAAATGGCATGACCCGGTAACAGTAGAGCCCTCTGTCCGTGACAAAGGTAGCCTTTTGCCTTTCTGGGGGATACATAGCTATCTGGTTGTACCCGGAATAAGAGTCCAGAAACGAGAGTAACTCATGTCCGGCCGTGGTGTCCACTAGTTGGTCGATCCGAGTTAACGGGAAGCTGTCTTTGGGACATGCCTTATTCAGATTAGAGTAGTCTACACAGACCCGCCACTTCCCATTGGATTTCCTGACGAGCACAACATTTGCTATCCAGTCAGGATAGTATACTTCTTCTATGAAACCCGCATCGAGCAGGACGGAGACCCCCTCGGTAATGGCTTCATATCGTTCGGCATCGAACGGTCTTCTTTTTTGCTTAACTGGCCGGTGATCTGGGTCCACGTTCAACCTGTGGACCAGCACATCAGGTAAGATCCCCGGCATATCTGCGTGTGACCATGCGAAGATGTCTCCGTGTTGCTTCAAGAAGGCCAATAATAACTCGTTCCTCCGCTCGGGATTCAGTGATGATCCGAGCTGAACAGTTTTGCTCAGTTCTGATTCATCGAGCGACACTCTTACCAGATCTTCGACTGAGGAGCTTTCCGTCGGTCCTCGAGGATCCAAGGCGTCCATTATGGGCGCTTGTTTGGCAGCTCCTTTTCTCACGGCTATCGCATAACACCTCCGGGCCTCGCGTTGATCGCCTCGGAGATAACCAATCCCACCTTCAGCTGGGAACTTCATCATCAGATGGTAAGTTGAGACGACCGCTCTCATCGCATTGAGGGAGGGTCGGCCTAGGATCACGTTGTGGACAGATGAAACATTGACAACTAAAAAGTCCACTAAAAGTGTGACTTGATGTTGCCCTTCTCCTGCTGTTACTGGGAGGGAGATGGCTCCTTCGGAGATGACTCTCTCTTCGGCAAAGCCGTGCATGGGAGTCTTCACGGGTCGGAGCTGAGACCGTGGAATTTTCATCTTTTCGAATGCTTAAGAATACATAACATCAGCCGAACTCCCGGTGTCGACCAAGATGCGGTACACTTTGTGATTTGCTATGGTCATGGTAACCACTAGCGCGTCATCGTGTGGATGCTGGATCCCGCGCGCATCATCTTTCGTGAAAGTCAGGCTGCACGGAGTGACTCGGAGTTCCTTGCTGGGACGTTCCGCCAGGTGAACGTGGTGTTCCGTCTCGGATCTCCGGGAATGGGCTTTTCGAGCCCTGTTTGAATCCCCTCCCCCAGCTGAACCCCCGAAAATTGTGTGAATTTCGACGGGTTCCTCTGGGGGGTTCGACTGTTCTCGCTGCCGTTCCTCTCTCCGAGCGGATTTCTCTTTTTTAGTGTAACGACGTAGATGTCCCTTGCGGATGAGGGACTCAATCTCGTCTTTCAGGTCCATGCAGTCGTCCGTGTTGTGACCATGGTCCCAGTGGAAACGATAAAATTTTCGCTTGTCCCGGTGCTCTGGGTCAGCCTTCATGCAGACCGGCCAATTAAGTAGTCTGTCTCCTCGGATATCCAGCAGAATCTGCTCGGCGGACGTATTAAGTGGGGTATAGGAATGAAATTTTCCTTTCGGCCTGCGACTCGGTCAACGATCGCGGGAAACGCGGTCATCCGCCCTTTGCCAGTCGGCTGGGAGTCTTCGTTTCGAGGTCTCTTCCCTTTGTTCGTCGAGTTGGATACTTGTGTGCCTTTTCGAGTGTTAGTGAACTCTTCAGCGTTAGTATACTTCTAGGCTTTTGCCACGAAGTCCGCTAGCGTCTTTGGCGGATTCTTTCCGATAGAGAAGGCGAATTTTCCTT
Source organism: Magnolia kwangsiensis (assembly GCA_037074715.1). NCBI lineage: Eukaryota > Viridiplantae > Streptophyta > Magnoliopsida > Magnoliales > Magnoliaceae > Magnolia > Magnolia kwangsiensis. The sequence goes on along the minus strand of CM073589.1, from coordinate 79,519,611 downwards.
CCTTCAATCCTCTCAGAATGACAGCGAGAGCCATCTTGTCATCGTAGTCCTCGACGTGCAATGCTTCTTCATTAAAGAGGGCGATGTAATCCTTTAACGACTCTTTCGGGGCCTGCTTGATGGTGAGCAGGTGAGTGTTGGGTTTTCGACTTCTCTTACCGCTTATAAACTGCGTAAGTAATAGTCGACTTAGTTCCGCGAAAGAAACCATGTAGTTGGGTTTGAGTTGGTGATACCAAATCCGAGCAGACCCTGTGAGGGTGATAGAAAACTCCCTACACATCATTGCGTCCGTTGCAGTCTGGATCTGCATCCACGATCGGTAGGACTTCAGGTGTTCGGATGGGTCCCCAGATCCTGAATACTGAATGACGGGAGGCATCCGAAACCTCTGCGGCATCACTTTAGCCATGATGGCTGGGGTGAAGGGAGGCTCGACCTCTTCCATCATCGCTTGGATCGTGGCTGGAACTGTCGATTGTTGCTGCTTTTTCTCCAATGTCAGGAACCGGTCTTTCAACTCCGCAAATCGTGCCTCCCATGGATCCCTATTTTTCGCGACGACCTCTGGGGCATCCTCGACCTCCGGTGTTCTCCTTTCTCTCCTCCGTTCTAACTGATGACGGAGGTCCGTAGGCGGCAGGGTGGATGTGGTTGAATGAATGGTTGTGTGGGCCCGAGTAGTGGCATTCCGCACGGATACCTTGGCGTGTACCGTAGGAGGATTTTGACTCGAATGCGGCACCCCCGAGTGTTGGGGGGCTTCAGGTCTCACACTCCTCGGTACAGAGCGAGTCTCTACGAACAACCCCACTAGCTCGAGAATGGGTTGTTCCTGAGCCTGATGTGGCTCTGGCTCTCTCTGCTATTTCATCCGGTTTATCTTGTCGTGCAGGGCCTGAATCTCGTTCTGCATGGGGCGATACTTACTTGACCGATTACGTGAACGTTGGGAAGGTCCTGGTGTGGACTCGGCATGAAGCGGTGATGATGACCGAGTCTGCTCATTAGGTTGCGACTGCACCACTGCAGCTTTCTTCTTCCTCGCCATTGCTTAGGAAAATGAGAACTTGACTTCTAGTTTCAGGTTCCCACAGATGGTGCCAAAAAATGTTGAGGTCAAAATCTGGTCGGCCCTCTCTCCACGTCGCCCTCTACGTATCATCCCTGAAGCCTGCATCAAGAAAATGTGTAAAGGTGACCCTGGCTAAGCCGGGGGACCCTCCGATGCCTAAGTCAGGACAAGGGAATCGGGGTCTAGTTAGAGAGTAGAGGAGAGCGATAGCTTGATATCGCGTACCTGTAGATATTGCGTCGGGTAATATTTATACTTGCCTGTGGAATCGTCTGGATCCGATAATCTCGGCACGATCAGAGGGATTCTAGGATCATGGAGATACTGCCCGCAATCTACTGATTGCGCAGTGTATCTGGTGAATCGTGCGCATCTGCGAGCGAAGTTATCGGCCACGTTCAGATATGACAGTTTCCATGTCAGCCAGATGGGATGTGCGCCTCGGAGTATCGCCTCGGCTCGACTCAACTGACAGTCTGTCTCTATGCCTGCTCGGTCAAACAAGGACGGCTCCCAGATCTGAGTGAACTTCGTAACTGTCCAAGTCCGAGCTGATCTCACAAGTCTGACCAGTCCGAACCGAAGTGAGAGGAGAAACCGCTTCGAACTGTTCACGTGTTTAGACGTCGTGGTGGCGAGTTGGTTCGGACCGGCACTCGGACTGGTGCCTTGCCATGGGCTCGGATCTCCCCATAACAGTTTGTATTACAATTGAATTGAATTGCAGGTATTAGTCTAGCACCCCATGACAAATACTGTTGAGATTTTGTAAATCCATTGGCATTTGTGCACATGAAAATTTTAATGATATCATTGCCATGATATTATGAGATTTTCCAAGTTTCAAAATTATTAAATTTTCAAAAAATTAACCCAATATTAACATGAAATTTTTTTATAAATTTAACTGTTCATTATATAATTATATATTAAAAAATTAAAATTATTTACTAACTAATAATAAATATTTTTATTTTTTATTTTTTGTGAGATTTTTACGATATTGTCCCAAGAGGAACTTCTAATTTTGGAAATCTCTTGTGAAATTTCTGAGAATGAGATTTGTCACTCACTATGGTCCAACAATTGAATTTTCTTAACATTAGAATCAAGGATACGGGCTCCAAATTGCAATTATGTCATTTTCAAGTTGTACTTGATAGAAATGTTACTAAAATTTGTGGCCTACTTCCTCATTTCAAATGCTAGGAAACATCATTAGCTCCTGTGCTTTCCTCTTCACTAAAGTGGAACTGCACAATGCAGTTTGCTTGTGCATCCAAATGCAGCCTGGTTTTGGCCTCTCTAGGACCTCAGTTTATTTGATGTTGACATGAAATCTTATATAATTCTGACACCGTTAGAATGCACTGATAAGCCATTCAAATTGCCATGCAATTTGTGGTAATCAACTGAAATGCTACATTAGATATATAATTTGCTTGTTTACATAATAAAAAAGAAGTAAATTATTAACTGCAAAGTAGTAAAATTTTAGAATGTCACAATTCAATCATGTAAACACAGCCTAGGAATAGATCAGACAATGTGTCATACGCTGTTATGTTCATCATTTTAAAAGTTGGTGACTTATCTTTCAAAAAATAAATAAATTTGGTGACTCAACCCAAAACTCAGCTGAGTCAACTTTACTTGTAATATTTCAAGTTGAGTCACAATGAAACAATCTCCTTTAGGTGACTCAGTCTTGACTTAATCAGAATCATTAAGTTGGCTTTCATAGTGAGAAGTTATAAGTTAAAATAGAGAAGAATCGAACTTGTGACCTCTACTAGTAGAGTAACCATCTCTAACCAATAGAAAACAACGAAGGCTTTTGATCTCAATAGCTATTTTTCATAACCTTTAAAATTTCACTATGTCAATATTTATTACACCAATAAATATATTTAATTTAATTATTAATACCTAGCTGAGTTAATTAAAGAATTGATTGAGTCTTTGAGTTGACCTGACCTGGCTAGACATGGGTTTGAGTCCAGTTTTTGAGTTCTTGAACAATGGTAATGTTACCTCTAACTTACGCTATAAAATTTAAATTGATACCTTAGAAAAATCATATCATTAAAAAATTGGATTGTCTGTTGGAAATATGGCATGTTAAGAAACAAGTTTAACAAGGCAATAGAATCATAATACAGACAATGACAAGAACTTCCAAAAGTAATTTAGTGTTCTTATGTTATAAATCTATTGATTTTTCACAAGCTTCATTTTGGAATCTTACAAGATCGGAAAATAACCTAAATATTTGGTGCCTCTTTCATTGAATTAACCTTAAGGAAAACGGTTCCCCATTAGTCTCATTTGAAGTCATAAATTATCAGCCAAGGTTCACGCGACAAGGGGTAAGAACAGTTTTGGGGTTGATGATCTTGCTATCCCAAGGAGCATAAGTTCATGGCAGATACATATTCTAAATAGGTGTGCTTATAACACACTGATGTTTCGATTCCATAAATAAGGAAGAATGATCGGTTATTATCTTCGAGATTAACATGGTAAAAGTGTAGAATGAAACTATATGTTAATGAGGTTTGTTTTAGGAGTGAAGCGGAGGAAGTGAATGCAAGTTTATAGGATATGCTTTTTTCTCTGTGCTCATAAATTGTTCTCTAAAAGGCTTTTAAAAAGATTTTGAGGGCTTTGCCCTTGTCATCTTTCTTGTACATTATGGTAGTAGAGGCTCTTAGGCGACTAATTATCAAACCTAACTAAGAGGGCATTTCAGGTGAAAATTTGGGATTCGGGCTACAACTTCTCTAAACTTACGTAACTCAAGGAAGAGTAGTTAATGCTTAAACAAAAACTAAAGCATTCCAAACTCACAGTGAATAAACCATGTATTTCTCTTTTTTGTCTTTGATCCTTCATAGATGCCTTAAAGCACTTTTTGTGATTTGATTTACAGTAGATTGGTATTCAAGGAGAGTGGTCTTGGTTTGTGGCTCCTTTGTTATAGGGCTATCGACAGGTTGGGATTGGCCTAGGACAAGCTCTGGCCAACCCTATTTGGGAATGAAACAAAGGTCCAAGCCTAGCCTGAGCCTGAATCTTGGTAAAACAACGGACCTAGGCTTGGCCCAAGTTAAAAATTTTAGGCCTAAGCTGAAGCCCACCAAGGCCTCAGTACAGAAATATTTCAAGCGGAATCATAGTGCGGTCATGGAGGACTAAGTCAATAGAATGTTGATTGGAATTGTTGATCCGATGGGCATACTACAATAGAGTATTTATCGATGAAATTATTATAGAAATAGGGCTGCAATCAAAGATGGTTGCCAAATCTTCAATTTAAGTAGGAATTGTTGAACTATCATGATTTTTTGTTGCTCTTATTAATTCCCTGATGTCTTGATTCTTGAATCTTCGTGTATATACTACATAGTATTATGTATATTAAGCTTTCTTTTGTTTGTTATTAAAGCTTGAGATTTACTTGTGAAATATTAGACATACTGATAAACTGGGGATATATATATATATATATATATATATATATATATATATATATATATATATAATGAATGTATGCTATTATTTTTGTGTGCATGTATTTATGTTTCTAAAAAAGGAAACTTTAAGATAAGAATGTATTGGAATCTTTTATCAGGGCTGCCTTCAGATTTTCATATTCACTACCCTTATGACCACTTGATTACATTTATGATAACAACGCGTAAAGTTTATGTCCCATCCCTTCCATCAGGCTGAGGTTTCAAAATATTTTAAAACCATTTATATGTAATAGCCCATCCATTTGTTGACTCATTTGACTTCTTTAATACCAGGGCCAAAATTTGGTTAGTATAGATCATTTTTACCAATGCTTCTAAGGAATCCTCTTACACAATCACAACCAAAGAGTCTTGTGAGTGTACAGAGTAGCAATATCCCTAAATTGCTTAAGAAATTTGAGGTAATTTTATTTTTGTAAATGTGCTAATATGTTTTTACTGTGAAGAGGATGGCAACGAAATGTGGATTGTTAATGTATAGAATTTTATTATATTATTGACTGTATATAATGCTTTCATGATTTTCAGAATACTTCACTTTCTCCCGCGTCCGATTTTCTGTGCTTAAATGAAAAAGACAATCCTTCCACAAGGAGTAGTAAGATAAGGATTGATTATGGTGAAACAAAATTACAGAAGGTAAATATATGCTTAATGAATGGAATGAAAGTAGAAATACAAAATTTCACTCCATAAATAAATTGGCATTCTATAAGAGTATGATTTTGATGATGTGATGCAGCCTACTCAAGATTCGAAGAGAATTGGGCCATCACTTGCATTTGAAGGTTACTCATTTATTCTAGAAAAAAAAGTATACAAGCAGTATGTGAAGCTGAAATTGTCAAAACGTTGTTGTAAAGGTTAGCTTTTTTCTGAATATATTTAATTTTCTGCGTTCTTGTTGGAATATATTTTCCTTGTGTTATTTTTTTAGATTTGGATGTCTATATATATATATATATATATATATATATATATATATATATTGTGAAAGTGGTCTTTTGCTACGATCTACACTGCTTTTCATGATAGTTTTATACTCTTCTCTCTCTTTTTGTTAATAATGTTGAATTAATGATTGCACATATGACAACAGGGAATAAGAAGTGTAACTTGCAAGACTGCTCCAACATTACAAAAAAGAGGAAGGAATGCTCTGCAAGTGTAGGTGAACGCAATTTGAATGAGTACAAGAGGAAATAATGGTGTCTTCTCAAGTGCCGGATCATCAAGATAGTTATTTGGTGAGATGCAAGGCAAGTCCAACATTACAAAAAAGAGGAAGGAATGCTTTGCACGTCCAGGTGAAAGCGGTTCGAATGAGAATCCAACAGAAAATGGCGGTGTCTCATCAAGTGCTCATTCATCAACTAAGCTGTTTGGTGAGTTGAGTATAGATAGGGTGTAAAAGTGTTTTTAGGTAAATTAAGATTTGAATTGAACATGAATTAATGAACATTTCACATTTTTCAGGAAATCTAAGACACCTAATTCAGCTTGCTGTGAATACCTTGAAAGAAGCTATTGATTTGAAACATTCAACTGACCGTTTAAAGGTAGCTATAGTAAAGAGGATTTATATGATCTTCAACTTAAGGATATGTAATGCAGGGGCATTTTCATACGGGCTCGAGCGGGGTCGCCTGTGGGATGCAGGGGCACACTCAGGGTGGATGGGGCCCACGGGGGAGGTCTCGTGTTCGAGACTCCTCACCGAGAGTGATAAATGCGCATTTCACACCGAGCTCGAGTGGGGTAGCCTGTGAGATGTGGGGACACACTCGGGGTGGACGGCCCATGTGATTTGGGGCCCACGAGCCTACGAGGAGGGTTCGGCCGAGGTCCTAAGCCATGAGATGTGGGGCCTGGGCTATGAGATAAAGGGATTAATTCGCCATACTCTAACAGTTCAAGCTTTTAGAGCAAGTGGTTAATTGTCTTGCATCACATTGGTATCAGAGCGGGAGGTCTCGTGCTCGAGACTCCTCACCGTGGGTGATTAATGCAGAGGCATTTTCACACATCATCCTTGTGTCAAGAATTATAAAATATCTATTGAGTACGTTTATATTTTAAGTCGTCTTACGCCTTGAGAGTTCTTGCCTTCTTAACTTTTTGGTCTGAATGTGCAGAATGGAGAATCAGAAGTTGAAGTTAGTGGCATATATCTTCGTACAACTTTAAAATTTTTACTTGTTGCATCGATGTTCGAGGCTTGCGACTTGGGAAGCGCAGCATTCGGAAAAAAAACTCAGTTAACTGAGTCTATATCGACACAAAAAATATCTTGAAGTAAGTTCTATGCCATTTTGAGATGGTCGATTCATCATTCATAAAGATAGCTAGGCTACTGCTATGTGCATTTTCTTCTAGCTCTGGCCCAGATTTTGAAATAGTTGGGCTAGGCTATTCAAAAATTTGATTTTGCTCGACCCAAGCCCATCCCATTGACAACCCTACTTTCTACCATTTCTAAAGAATGTTGACTCATCAACCTACACATGACATAAGTGTACATCGGCAGCGGTCTACAATTTGAGTAGTTTGGACTGACATGCATGGATCTGAAGTTAATGGTGGACCATTTTAGAAATGAAGGAAAATTCATATAGCAGTTGTTACATTCAAAAGAAATTCATATTCGCATTTTTCGTGGAAAGGCTGAATGCAGAAAATCCTGTCCTTTTTTTTTTTTAAAAAATAAAAATAAAAAATACAAATGCAAAATCATGCAGAAATATGAATTGCAATTTCCAGTGATGTTTTAATGTATCCTCCGATTTTACCATTTGAGATGTTAAAAAAGTAGATTCATTCCAGAATGGGAATCACGACCTAACAATTTGCGCACACATTTGAAATCCAATAGACTAGTTTCCAGATGTAATCTGGTTTTTGGATTAATGAGAATTTCGTTTCCCAAAGGAAAAAGTGAAGTAAATGCACCACACAAGAATATTGGAATAGAGAGAGATGAGCAAACTTACTGAACTTGAAATCTTTGCACTACGGGCAATTAAACAAGAACTTGGAAAACTATACTGTCTTCCACATCCTAATCCTACTCTTTTTAGAATCCCAAAATCATTAGAGAATCAACAAAATTAACAGGTATAAGTAGTTCTAGAAATTTAGCCCCAAAATCAACTACAACAGTCCGAAAATTCAGCACATGGTGGAACATACTCTGGGCCTTGGTCCTACAACTTTCCACTTTGTGTTCAACGAATACTTCACCCAAGTAATAGACATCAGCAGCTAACTTATTTCAACTCGTCCCTATAATCGGCATGTAATGCATTCAAGCCAAAATGATCAAGAGGTCCAAAGTCAGTCTCTATTTATGCCCAATTCTATGACCATGCCGATTCAAGGTTTCAGATTGCAAAGTTTGCCAGATTAGGCCTTCCCATTCATGAGTTATGTTTTGTTGTTAACAGAAAAACCAGGTTCTGAGCAATGGGAGTTGTGATATGCTGTTCACAAAATTACGTCTTGACAAAACATTTGTTATCCGGAATTCTCTTCCCTTAGCTCAGTCTTATCGGCTTCGTAGTTTAAAATTTTGAAGACCCGACTCGATTCGAATGTTCATTCGGGTTGAGTCAGCTTGAAGACTCGACTTGATAGTTAATAACTATAAATTGAAAACAGTAGGAATTATTAAAATTACTTAGTCTATTTTATGATTAAAAATAAGAAAATGAGAAATGCTATAGTGCTTTCAAACCGCACTCTTAGTGCTCCTAGTTGCATTGGTACACTTAGACAGTCCAGCTGATCCATCTGAGCTGTATATTAGGTTTGGACATAATTTTACGGATTACCATGCCAAAACCTTCATTTTTCCCCCCTTGAAAGGCACCATGCAAAAATCATACTGATCTGATGATCTGCTTCATCCTTTATTGGGCCTTATTTTCTTTAGCCATCCTTTTTCCATGCTATGGATAGGATTGTCTAACAATCTGTGATTCTTTAGAATCATAAGCAGTCCATGATGGGTCCTAACAAATAAATGGATCAAATGTTTGATTGGACTTACTTTGTGTAAACAATCTTGATCGTCCAAATTAAAGGCCATTGACCAACGATTAATGTTTGTTGGGTTGGAGCGATGTTTGCATGTAGTCCATGAAATGTGTTTTGACATAATGAACAGTCTGGATCAATGAATTGGACTGTGTAAATGTCACAATGCAACTAGGGCCACTATAACTTATAGTGTCGTAAGAGCACTGGATCATTTCTCAATGAAAATAAGCAAGAAATTCGCGCTTAGCTTGGTTGTTGATTGCTTTAGCTCTATATAAAATGTCTTGGGTTTGAATCCTACCAATGTTTTTTTCCCCTACACATTTAATTAACAAGAGGTCTGACAACACAAGTGACTTGGCTTGAGTTAGAGCGAGTTGCATTGAGTTGACTGAGTTAGGGACTTTGCTTGAAATCTATCCGAGTCGAATCGTCTTGTCTCAAAATCTGACTGAGTTGAGTTGACTCGGCTGAGTTTCAAGTCCAGTCAGCAAGTTTTAAAACTATGCTCAGCTTAATAAAATTTCATTATCTTTAAAAAAAAACAAAACAAAAGAGTATGATTCACCAGTCTTCTAGAGCATATTGATATAATTTCTCACGTGCAATTTTTTTTAATGTGTTATGCCCACTACCAAATATCAAGAGTTTTTGGACATTTGTGTCATGCACTGGATGGAGCATCAAAAAAGGATGTACGTGATTGAATTTCATATTTACAATTTACCGTTCCATACACAGGACATGTGCCATTTCATTTGAGCATAATCGGGAGATTGCTGCCGCCGCTCTTGCGTACAAATGCATGGAGGTAGAGACAGTCACAAATTACAAGCATATATGATAGTAATATTCTCTATGAGCTTGCATATACATAGAGACAGTCACAAATTACAAGCATTTCTTCATGGTCATCCATTCGGTAATCAAACTATCTCCTCTTGTTTTGTTATTTAGAAAATTTTCCATTCATTTTGTATCGTTCTTGTTGATTTGGAAACCTTTCTGCCCTTTTGAGAAGAGATTTAGATTGTAAAGAGTCATGTCCTTGGATCCATCTCTTGACCACGTCCCATATATCCAACCCATTTGTCAGGTGGGCCCACCATGTTTGTTCCCTGACCAAGGAATTGATCAATATGTTGTTGAGAGGAGCTACGCTCGTATGCCGAATGCGGGCCACTAGATGATGTATTGTACAATTGATTCCTTTTGTATGCATTTGGCTGACGTGATGAGAGGACAGAGCTGATTTTGGCAAAGGCACATCGTGTTACTCAACTGATTGATGGCCCAGTTTGCCCACGTGCGTGAAATGCGACTATTTCTGTATTGATGCAAGGTGTAGAACCTGTGAAAGATCAATGGTAAAACCTAGCTAAGGGAAACCTGACCACCTTTCAACCATGGAAAGTTGGTGGAAGCCGTGGAACATGCTTCAAACCTTGTCTGAGTTTATCCAGTGGGCTGTTCAATCACCAGGTGTCACACTCTTAATGAACTGGTGCAGGACATGAAATTTAAGTATGAGATGCAAGAATTCAGGCTTAGATCATACCAATTCAGAAACAGTTACACAAATTCCACATCCCACATAACAATCTAAATCATTCAATTAAAATTGGAATCTATGCGGGTCCAGGTTGACACAGGCTAGGACTGGGCCAATAAAAATTATAAACCAAATGATGTCAAAGGGAAATAGAAATCAACCACACATGCATTAAAATCAGTCCATAATCCAAGGGATTCCCCAATTTCAATTCAAGGAACCATAGGGTGAAAAAAGGGTAAATAAATTAGGGCTAATGCAAACTAAGGTTATGGTTTAGGAAATAGGAATGAAAAGAGAAAAATCAGAGGAAAACTTGACCTGGAGAAAGCTTCTGCGCACAGATGGTGACCCGGGGCTGATGCACGTGCGCGGGTGGGCTGGCCGTACGTATGATGGAAGCCCGCCTCCCCAACTCTTAGGCCTTGGTCGGCTAGGGGAGACCTCTAATCCCTCTAAGTTTGACGACGATCCGACGTAAGGTCGAGGCGTAGTGCTCCACTGAAGTTTCAGCCCTCCTACGGGTCCAAATTCTGGAAACTGGCTATAGGGGAATAAATAGCTGCAAAAACTGAGAAATTCAAAGCAATAATGATAATAGAAGATGAGATATATGGATAGGAGATGGTATGGACGGATGGGGATAGATGTGGCTTCATACCACGTAATTAGCCCTTCGAAAAGGGAGGGCTTCACACCCACTTTTGAATTCTTCCACAACTCACTAAGAGAGCAGAAAAATAGAGCATGAATTTTTTTATTAAGTTTTAATGAATCAAAAGAACTACAAGGGGTGCCTATTTATAGGGAAAATCTTATATCCAAAAACTCACGCCATGTGCGCAACCTATTACTTGGCGATGAAGTAAATTAAAATAAAAACCAATCAAAGAAATCTAAAGCGTTTATGATGTTCTAAATAACATAAATTTTTAAAACCTAAAATATGAAATCAATCCGACTAGTGGGCCACGATCATGAGATCCTATGATTGACTTTTCTTGATTATCGGGCTTACTCTTTTGAATCAAAACTTCGTCTTCTAACTAGGAGGCCCTCCTTGGACGTCGTCATCGAGCCAGATCGATGGTGGGGCCCTCCCTCTCCTTTCGTACGCGCGTAAGGGCGGCGTGCATGCGTGTGATGTCCCCATTAATTCTCCCCAGCTACGAAGATTTCGCCACTGGCGAAATAAAACTCCTAAACCGCTCCAGGATGTTAAGATCAAGTATCTGAAGCTCTTTCTTAGTGAGCCACGTGCTGTTTGAAGCTGAGTGTAATTTTCCTTTAACCAGGTACTTCTGAAACTCGCTGTTCGACGTTGAAACTTATGCGATGGTCCATGATATCCTCTATTTCCTCTCTGGGTGTGTGAAGGTTAGGTATGGTAGGTAGAGGCTGGGAAGAATGGTCGGGACGAGTAGGTATGGGAGGTAGAGACTGGAAAAATGGGTCAGGACAGGTAAGTATGGGAGGTAAAGGCTGAGAAAATGGGTCGGGACGGGTAGGTATGGGAGGTTGAGGCTGAAAAAATGAGTCGGGATGGGTAGGAATAGAACGTAGAGGCTGAAAAAATGGGTTTGGAGGGGGCCATGGATCAAGGAAAAGGTCTGGGGAATCAGGATGGTTAGGAGAAAGGCTGGACAATGCATCAATGGCCACTTAAAATGTAATTAGATCCTCCACATTGAATGTGGAACTAATTCTTATAGAGGGTGGAAGATTTGCCACATACGCATTGAGACCGTTTCATTTTATAATTTTAAATGGTCCAGCGCTATATACGTGTAATTTTCGAACAGCTCTTTGAGGGTACTGCTCTGGCCTGATGCGGATCATGACAAAGTCTCTTACATTGAATTCATTAAAACATTTATGTTGGTATGCAGAAAGTGAGTAATGTTCATTACTAGTCATGATTTTCTGTCTGATTTCTTGATGCCATGAATGAATGTGATGTGAAAAAGACTCTGCAGGCTCTGACGGCCTATGGGACAGTGACATAGGGACAAGATCAATAGGTTTCCCAAGTTTATAGCCAGTAATGACTTTATAAGGACTGAGAATTGTAGACCTATCGATAGAACTATTAAACGTAAACTCAGCTATAGGTATTACAGTGTCCTTTGTTCTGGTGTGCTATATATCCCTCCTAGGAGGAGACTCATCCGGTAGATCATCAGGAACAATATCACGAAACTCATCCACTACCAGAATGGCCTCAGTGGGTAACTCTAGACTAGCCTTTAGTGCACTCTCTCTAGCCACGAGGCTGCACATGTTGTATCCCTCAAAATAATTGTCTTGATGTCCCTTATGGGGGTGGGGGTACGGGTGCATGACTATGACTGATTCCTTGGCCACCTCCATTTACTGGTTTATCCTCCTGGCCACCTGCCTGAGATTGACCATCTTCCCTAATGGTAGGGTTTGTCCTGAGGGAGGCCTCTATTTAGTCAGGTATAAAAATGACGAAAGATTGAAGCAAGAAGAGATAAGGAAATGGAAAGAACACTCGAAAAGAAGCAGAAGATGACAGTTTTAAAGGGTTTGCGTAGGACCGCGCAACAAATGTCAGTTGCGCAGGTCCGGCAATGAGAATATCAGTTGCGCGGGACCCCAAATTGAACTGTGGAAATGGTCCATTTCAGAATGGTCTAAAGCACTGCAAATTTGTCCCACATCGCTAAGATCAGGATTTTCACACGTGCGAGGGTCTATAAATACCCCTTCCACTCCTTCATTAAGGGGAATTGAAGATTTTCAAGAGGAGCAAAGCAGAGCGGAAGATCGAAGGTAGGAGTGAAGTCTCCTGTCAGTTGCGCAGGACCGCGCAACCAATATCAGTTGCGCGGGTCCGCGCAACCGGACTGCTCTGCAGTCTGTAAAGTTCAAGGGTCGTCATGCTGCCAAAATGCCTGTGCAATGCTTTTCTCCTTCCAGCCCTCTTCTATTGACAAGTACAGAGGAAGAAGATTAGTCGATCGAATCGACGTTTCCCCTAAGTACTAGGGATGGTTGAAACAGACGCCGTCATGCTGCTGAAATCTCTGTTTCATTGAAGGCTCGTCGATCTAATCGATATTCCTCCTAAGTCCTAGGAGATGATTGAAACAGGCGCCGAAAGGCTGTCGAAATAAACTTTTGATATTTAAAGCATATTCCATTTATTTCTAGATGATCTATCTTAGAGTTAAGGGATGTAAAGAGTATGTAAATGAACCTAATATCAATGAAATGTGATGAATGCTCTTAATACTCTTTATCTGTTATGTTTGAATAAGACAATTTCTCAAATCAAACGCATTTGTTTCCTTACCGAAACAAAATGACGACTCCGCTGGGGACTTTATAATCTTTATTGTCTTATTTAAATATTAACAGTGAAGTTGTTATGAACTTTCATCACAGTTTGGCGTCCTGCAGACGCCAAAATGGCGACTCTCAGTGGAAAAATCTTCCCCTTCATCTCTAAGATAGATCACTTTAATCGTTCATCTACTAATTATAGCTATGATTTGTGTTGAAGGTTTTAAAATCCGACTACGACTTACTACTTATGGAAACTCCCGTAAGAAAAGTGAACTTCCGATTCACCTCGACAGAATTCGTGATAGAATACACGCCAAATCATGTAAGTGAAGGTAGCATGGTTCAGGTAACAGCTTTGGTGATTTCTACTTCGCCCCAATCATCAGAGGGTGATGCGGGCTGGACTGTTGTAACATCTCATAAGGCAAGAGCACGAAATGTCAGAAATTCTAGAATGAATCAGCCTTCATTAAGAATCAGAGAGACAATAACAAGTAATACAATTAAAAGGAATCCCGACCTTGTTCTTCCGGCGATCTATCCTAAACAAATAGCTCTACAATGGACATCGCGTGATTTTCCAGTTTTGAATGCTCCAATGGCTAAATGGACAAGAGAACAAAAGCAAAAGCACCAGTGCCATTTCAAACAAATGTGCATCACCTCAGTCAATTGATGTTACAGGGGGCATAGAAAAGTCAAAAGAAATTCCATTCTCTCCCCTTTCCATGAGTCCTGTTCTGTCAGCCTATTCTCGCTCGATTCCATTTATTGTTTCATCCAGGAATATAAAGGTTACAGTGCATATGGCAGGGACGAGCCAAGAATGTAAAGCAATTACAGAGGGCCGCATCTATGAAATGGCAGAAGGCCAAAATGTGTTAATAAAAGAATGCAAAAATCTCAAAGAAGCCTTGGCGACCTTTATATATAATGCAGCTCAAGTAATAGTCATTGAAAAAGTTGGCCGAATGGAAAGGGAATGAGAAAATACTGGACGTTATAGGTATCGTACGCTGTATCCAAGAGAGGTGGATGATATTCCCTTCCCAGCCAGTTTCAAGTGTCCAGACTTTCAAAAGTTTGATGGGAAAGGATCCCTAAAGGAACATTTAACGCACTTCATTACCAGTATGAGAGATCTCTCTATAGTACCCCAGTACTGCTTGCGATTGTTCGGGACGTCACTGACGGGTACGACATTCAGATGGTATTCCAGTTTGGCTCCAGGGTCAATCCACACTTGGGAGCAGATGCGATATGTTTTTGCATCTCATTTTTCTCCCCAAGTCACGACGTTAGTATTGTTCAGTTAGCTTCTGTATGACAAGGCGAAAGCGAGTCAGTAAGAAGTTTTATAGATAGATGGAAGACATTGAGAACTTTGTGCAAACGGCTGCTAGGAGAAAGTGAACAAGTCAAGATGTGTATGAGATCTATGAAAAGGGAATTCGTAATTGAACTGGCCAGTGCTGACATCAAAACTTTTCGTGATTTGACCGCTAGGGCTCATACTTTGGAATTGGTAAATCGAAAAGTGCCAACATTCCACCATGGTGCAGCTCAGGAGGCTCCTAGCAAGACAATAGTAAGTACTATTGATCATCATCAGCAGCATAAAAGTGTAAAAGGTTTAAGGGAAGAAAATGCAAGGCAAAAAGAGGAGCTGATTCAATCAAAAAGAAATAAAAAGGTCAGAACGCTCAATTCGCATGAAGGGTTTGCATTCGATAAGGAAGATGTCATTCTAATGATGGACCAGTTATTGAGAGTTGGCGCGATAAAATTGCCAGAGGCTAAACGGCCCGAGGAGTCGACAATCGACAAGGTGCGGGGAGCAAAATTTTTATCGCTGTCACCGCTTATTGAGACATCCAACAGAGAATTGTTATACAGTGAAGTGTATTATACAGCGAATGATAGACATGAATGAGATAATCATCGAAAACAGAATAAGCAAGGAGGTCATGAAAAGTACGGGTTTCGACTGCAAAGACTACATTGGCTTAAATTACGAGAAAGGAATTCCGATTGGGATCGGCCAGGAAAGGCGAAGAAAATTTAAAGATAGAGACAAGGTCGTCAGTAAATATGGTTACATTAAAAGAACCAGTGAATGAAAGTGCTGAGCTAGTTGAACGTCCTGAGGTAGCTTCGAAGCAAATGGAGGACGGGGGGTAACCGATAACGGACAGTCTGTTAGAAATAAACTTGGGTACGAAAGAAGAACCACGAAACACGTTTATTAGTGCAAACCTCTCTGAGCAAGAGTCTACAGAATATGTTTGACTTCTTAGAGAAAATAAAGACGTGTTCGCTTGGACATATGCAGAGATGCCAAGATTGGAGCCTTCTGTGGCGTTGCACCGATTGAATATTTCTAAGGAGAAAAGTCCGGTTAAACAAGCACAAAAGCGATTTCATCCAGACTTGGTTCCCCTCATTGAGGAAGAAGTCAATAAGTTGATAAAGGTTGGGTTTGTTAGAGAGGTCGAATATCCTAAGTGGATATCGAATATTGTCCTGGTGAGGAAGAAAAATGGACAGATCAGGGTATGCGTTGATTTTAGAGACCTAAATGAAGCCTGCCCTAAGGATGATTTTTGCTCCCAATAACTGAATTACTAATTGATGGTACAACTCAGTATGCCGTTATGTCCTTTATGGACAGTTATGCGGGATATAATCAGATTCGAATGGCCCCTGAAGGCGAAGAGGCAACGACATTTAGAACTTCACTGGGAATTTTCTGTTATAAGGTTATGACGTTTGGACTTAAGAATGCTGGGGCAACATATCAGAGAGTGATGCAAAGCATTTTTCAAGATATGACGCATATGCATGTTAAGTGTTATGTTGACGATTTGGTGGTCAGGTCAGAAAGCCATCAGGAACATCGTGAACACTTGGCGTCGGTTTTTCAGCATCTCAGAAAGAAACAATTAAAGATGAACCCCACTAAGTGCATATTCGGAGTGTCCTCTAAAAAGTTTTTGGATTTTGTTGTTCGGCATAGGGGCATTGAGATTGACCCCGGGAAAGTCAAGGCTATTCAGGATATGCCACCGCCAAAAATATTAAACGAGTTAAAGAGTTTGTAAGGAAAATTAGCATACATCCGTCGGTTCATTTCGAACCTGGTAGGGAGATGTCAGCCGTTTTCTCATTTGATGAAAAAGAATACAGAATTTGTATGGAGTCAAGCTTGTCAGAACGCATTCGACTCAATAAAGGAGTTGCTGAAAAAATCGCCAGTACTAGCAGCTCCGGTGAAAGGGAAACCGCTTATTTTGTATACATCCGCAGCTGAATATTCCTTAGGAACTTTGTTGGCACAAAAGAATGAGTTTGGAAAAGAAACAACTCTTTATTATTTGAGTCGGACCTTGATGGGTGCGGAATGTAATTATTCCCCGATTGAGAAGGAATGCTTAGAGTTAATATTTGCGGTACAGAAATTGAGGCATTATTGTCTGTCACACGATATAACATTGGTTTCAAGGGCTGACTCGATAAAGTTTTTGATGACAAGACCGATGTTGTCTGGAAGGTTGGCTAAATGGATGTTGTTACTTTCAGAGTATGCTATTACATACGAACTGACAAAAGCAGTGAAAGGGCAGGCAGTGGCGGATTTCTTAGCAGCGCACCCCGTTGCAGAATCTGAAGCCATCAATGATGACTTTCCGGATGAGCGAGTCATGCTGACTGAATCACAGAATCCGTGGCAGATGTATTTTGATGGTGCTTCTCAAGTATCAGGAGCAGGGGCAGGAGTGATATTCATTACTCCCTAAGGTGATTTATTACCTTACTCCTTTACATTAAGTACTGCATGTACGAACAATGAGGCTGAGTATAGAGCCCTGATTATTGGAATGGAGATAGCTAAAGAAATGGAGATAAGAGTATTACATATCTTCGGGGATTCCAAATTGATTATAAATCAATTGACGACTGAATTCGAAATAAGAAAGTAAGAACTTTTGCCATACTGTCAGAAGGCACAACAGTTGTTGGAATAGTTTTCCTATGTTGAAATCAAGCATATCCCCCAGTCAGCGAATGCAAAAGCCGATGCCTTAGCTAGTTTAGCAGCAGCCCTGTCTTGCCCTAATCGAAGCCCTCTTCAAGTAACTATAGAGGCAATAAGATTTTTACCATAAGCAGAGGTTGTTGAAGAAGTTACTGAAGCCCTTCCTATGTCATGCTTGAAAATTACAATAAATGATTGACGTCAGCCTTTCATTGATTATCTCAAATTCAACATCCTACCAGAAGAGTCCGCGCAAAGACGACAAATTAGATAGCGGTTAAGTAGATTCATCATCTGCAGTGAAGTATTATATAAAAAATCTTACAACGGGGTGTTGCTACGTTGTTTAAATAAGCAAGAAGCGGACCAGGTATTGCGAGAAGCACACTCCGGAGAATGTGGGGCACATCAAGCTGGTCGAAATTTATTTCATCGAGTACATAGAATGAGATATTATTGGCCCACCATGTTCAAAGATGCAATAGATTATGCGAAGCGTTGTCATGAATGTCAGATTCATGGGGATGTTATACATGTTCCTCTAGAAGACTTACATCAGTCAGTTGCCTCTTGGCCTTTTTTAGCATGGGGGCTCGACGTTATTGGTCTTATCAATCCACCGTCGTCCAAAGGGAAGCAATATATATTGGCAGCAACGGATTATTTCTCCAAATGGACCGAAGTAGTTGCATTGCACAATGTTAAAGAAAAGGATGTAATAAGTTTCATTCGACATGCAATAATATACCGCCATAGTATTTCAAAGAAAATTGTTACAGACACTGGCACCCCTTTAAAAAACAGAGGCATGGAAAAGCTGTGTTGGAAATTCAATATCCATCACTCGTTCTCAACGCCTTACTATCCGCCGGCTAACGGATTAGCAGATGCATTCAATAAAACAATAGTCAAAATATTGAAGAAGACAGTAACGGGGAACAAACGTGATTGGGATGAAAGGTTACAGGAAGCGTTATGGGCTTACAGAACTACTCATCGAACAACAACAAGGGCAACACCGTATTTGTTAGTCTATGGTGTGGAAGCAGTAATTCCAATTGAAATACAAGTAGCGTCACTAAGAGTGGCAGTACACCAGTCTATAACTGATGATAATAATGCAAAAATAAGATTGAAGGAACTGGATTTGCTTGACGAGAAACGCCTGGCTGCACAACAGCGTCTGCAAGCATATCAAGCGAGAATATCAGCCGCCTTTGACAAGAAAGTTAAATATCGTTCTTTTAAAAAGGGGGGCATGGTATTGATGTTGAAAAGTCCAATTGTAGTCACCCGTCGAGCAGGAGGCAAGTTTGAACCCAAATGGGATGACCCTTACATAATAAAAGAAGTATATTCCAATGGAGCGTATCGAGTTGTGGATCAAGATGGGAAAGGAATTAGTATACCAGTTAGTGCTCGCTTTCTTAAGAGATATCGTCCATAAGTATATTTGTTGATTTTGCTCCAGAAAATTATCAGAATAATGATTCTGTATCAAAAGGGGGCGAGATGAATGGAATGAGCAAGGAAGAAGTTCGCGAGCATACCAAGATCATATGATAGTAAATATTATTAAAAAAAGAGAAGAAAGAAAGATGAGGAAGCTGAGCGCCGTCAAGCGAGATCTACAAAATTTTGCCTAAAATTGATACCACCATCACAATCGAGCTGGTATATTGTGAACAATATAGATAAACAAGGCAGATAAACAGATGGGTACAATTAAAGACACTAGCAGAAGTCATGGTGTGTCAATTTCAGTCGAAAAACACCTATGATTGCCTTCGTCTTCCAAGACATTTTAAGACATCATGTTAAGTCACCGCCGAATGAAAAAGTGCTGATGATCGCTGTTAAGCAATAACGACCGCTATCAAGCATTGATGATCGTCGCCGATGCTAAAGATTTCCATCAAAATCACCAGGTATCAATGATTATAAAATAAAAAGAGAGCAACTATCTCTGTCGCCGATCAATCGCTCATCAAAGTTGCCATCATCGCTAAGCTGATACAATATTTTAAACATGATACAAAAGTCCCTATGACATTATCAGCAGTAGCGAAATGTCAATTATTGATCCACCATCTGCTGACAGTAGAATAAATCATATAGCCAACTGTATATAAAGTTGGCGACAGCGATGGTTGCTTATCATAAAAAGGCAGTCTAGTCAAGTCCCGAAAAAAAAAGAAAAAAAGAAAAGAGGAAGAGAAAAAAAAGGCCGAGTTCCAAGTTCTAAAAGGACCAAGTTTCTAAGACCTAAAAAGGCCAAGTTCTAAAAGGACCTAATCTTAAAAGGGACCAACTACGCATAAGACCTATGATTATAAAAATGCAGCCCAGTCAAGCCAATGGCCCGCTGTGCATGAGACCTATGAAGATCGCTATTCGGGCAGCGGTGAGAAGCCAGTGGCCCTAAAAAGCCCGTGAAGGCTATCATACGCATACCCATGCGGGCAGCTGACGGAGTCAATGACCAAAAGCCAGAAGGCCAAAAGTTGACCAAAAGTCAAAGAGCTAAAAGTCTTCAAATGACCAAAAGCTAAAAGGCTAAAAGTCAACCAAAACCAAAATGCCAAAAGTCCTCAAATGACCAGTCAGCGTAACCCCCATGCCGTCTGTATAGCTTTCCGGCAGCGTCACGGGAATGGAGGACAATGCCCTCCCGTGAATGGGCCCGACCTTGCAGACGAAGAAAAAAGGGTTGCAGTGCGAGCTTTAGATAGGCCAACCATGCATAAGACCCCCCAGATTCGTGGTTCGATTCTGGTACTAACTCATGAGGAAGAGCTTAAACCTACTCATCGATGGACTTGCAACCATGGATTTGGTACCCCAAAGGTAGCCTTGCGAGCTCTGTGAACTCTAGAGAGTTACTGTGGCCAACCCTGTGTGTAAAACCAACCATGTTCACGGCCCCGGTAGCTTCACTGGGCCCCTCTGATGGATCGTGGTTTGTGAACTCCCCAGGCAGTGAGAAGTCCAGCGAATTCTTAAGAGTTACAGAGGCCATCAGGTGAGACCCGACTCTAGCTAGAGTCCAAATAAGTTTGCTCCACTACTCATGAGCCTAAACTGTGTGTGCAACTGACTGAATTGAAACTTAGCGCCGCCAATAAAATATAAATAAGATCATCATATAGGAAATTTCGTACTAACAAGCATAAAATGTTGATTTTTTATAATTAGTTCTTTATTGAATATCATGATAAACTATGTGCAATATTATAGATACATATTTCATTTTATATGTTTGTTCAAATATGCAAAGCATAAACTGTGCAATATTTAGAATGTAGCAAATTCATATTTCACTCTAGATATGCTTAAGTGTGCAATTGCCTGATTAAAATTTTAAACATTGATTAGACAAAGTGCAAAAATGCATTTCTTTGGGATCAGGTTCAAAATTTCATTGACAATAAATGCCTCCAAAATATTGGCAATTATCAACTCAAGAGCTCAAATCTCCAAGAGTGCAATATAAAGAATACAATGCGAAGCACGATGACAAGCGCGAAGATTGATTAAATCATATTGTGAATATCACAATCGGCCGGAAAAGAGGAGAAATTCTCAATCTATTTAAAAATTATCAATGCTTCATAAGGCTACATTAAGAAATTATAATGGAGTAAGATACTAATTCTGATTAATTTGGCAGGAAAGATCATCATTTGAAAGCTTGGGTTATGCAGATCATGAATAAAGGAAATAATCGAAAAAGGGGTTGTGGTCAGAGCAACATTAAAGAACAATCCCAGATACAGAGTTAGAGGAAGGAATTGTTAGAGTTAATCGAAGAGACCTTAACAACAGCAATGGTGTTGAACAACAGCAATGGTGTTGAAAGAAAGTTCCTTGATTAGATCGCTCAGAAATAAAGTCGTCATAGCTGATGAAGAAGCATGCTTCAATGAAAGAGAATTTTATCCTTTCTAGTGAAGCATCTGCTCGACACTGCTGAATGGGGGCATTCAAGTTTTCCGCTCGAGTACCATCATTCAAGTCTTCCGCTCGAGTGACATCATTCAAGTCTTCCAGTCGCACGCAATTATTCAAGCCCTTCGTTCGAGCTCGAGAGCCCTCCGTTCAAGCATGAGCCTTCCTGTCTTCCCTTTGAGCGCCATCATCAAGTTTTTCCTTTGAGTGCCATCATCAAGTTTTCCGTTAGAACACCATCATTCAAATCTTCAATTCGAGGCATGATCATCTAGCCTGCTGTACAAGTATGATCATCCAATCTTCTGGACAAGCATGATTATCCAGTTATCTTTCAGTTACAGTTCATTCAAGTTCCTCAGGCGAAGGAAGATCGATCCTCCATTTGACTTCAGGAAACAATCAAAAAAGGATCGAGGGGGCATCTGTTGAGGTATAAAAAATGACGAAAGATTGAAGCAAGAAGAGATAAGGAAATGAAAAGAACACTCAAAAAGAAGCAGAAGATGACAGTTTTAAAGGGTTTGCGCAGGACCGCACAACAAATGTCAGTTGCGCAGGTCTGCATAATCAATCTTCATTGGGCGGACCTGCGCAATGAGAATATCAGTTGCGCGGGACCCCGAACTGAATTGCAGAAATGGTCCATTTCATAATGGTCTAAAGCACTGCAAATTTATCCCACATCGCTAAGATCAGGATTTTTACACGTGCGATGGTTTATAAATACCCCTTCTCCTTCTTCATTAAGGGGAATTGAAGATTTTCAAGAGGAGCAAAGCAGAGCGGAAGATCGAAGGTAGGAGAGAAGTCTCCTGTCAGTTGCGCAGGACCGCGCAACCGATATCAGTTGCGTGGGTCCGCGCAACCAGACTGCTTTGCAGTCTGAAAGTTCAAGGGTCGTCATACTACCGAAATGCCTGTGCAATGCTTTTCTCCTTCCAGCCCTCTCCTATTGACAAGTACAGAGGAAGAAGATTAGTCGATCGAATCGACGTTTCACCTAAGTACTAGGGATGGTTGAAACAGACGCCATCATGCTGCTGAAATCTCTGTTTCATTGAAGACTCGTCGATCTAATCGATATTCCTCCTAAGTCCTAGGAGATGATTGAAATAAGCGCCGAAAGGCTGTCGAAATGAACTTTTGATATTTAAAGCATATGTCATTTATTTCTAGATGATCTGTCTTAGAATCAAGGGATGTAAAGAGGATGTAAATGAACCTAGTATCAATGAAATGTGATGAATGCTCTTAATACTCTTTATCTGTTATGTTTGAATAAGACAATTTTCTAAATCAAATGCATTTGTTTCTTTGCTGAAACAGTCAAGGTGTTGATATATGCTTCGTTCTAAGCACTTACCCTAAGACTCGATCTGTTGGGACAGCTTATTTAGTGGCTCTAGCAGTTGTTGCATTTTTAATGTAGGGTGTTAGCCAAAACCATGACCCATATGTGTGGGCGTACAACTTACTAACTCCACCTAAGGACTTTTTACGACAACTATATGAGACTAAATGATCCTATAAGACTCTATATGAGGGAGAATACACACCGTTACTAAAATTCAGCTACAAATATCAAGGACTACGGTTTTCTAGTGGTTATATATGATGGACTGGATGCATGAAAGACTCAAACAAACTAAACCCTAAATATGTGGTGAATTCCCCTACAAGAACCCTAGGCTTTGATACCAAATTTAATACAGGACATGAAATTTAAGTATGAGATGTAAGAATTCAGGCTTAGATCACACCAATGCAGAAATAGTTACACAAATTCCACATCCCTCATGACAGACCAAATTATTCAATTAAAAGGGGAATCTATGCAGTCCAGGCCGACACAGGACCAATAAAAATTATAAACCAAATGATGTCAAAGGGAAATCAACCGCACATACATAAAAATCAGTCCGTAATCCAAGAGATTCCTCATTTTCAATTCAAGGAACCCTAGGATGAAAAAAAGGGCAAATAAATTAGGGCTAATGCAAACTAAGGCTATGATTTAGGAAATAGGAATGAAAAGAGGAAAACCTGACCAGGAGAAAGCTCCTGCGTGCAGATGGTGACCCAGGGCTGACGCACTTGCTCGGGTGGGCTGGCCGTACGTGTGATGGAAGCCCACCTCCTCAAAGTGACACCTAGGCCTTGGTCGGCTAGGGAAGACCCCCAATCCCTCCAACTTTGACGATGATCTGACGTAAGGTTGAGGTGTAGTGCTCCGCCGAAGTTTTAGCCCTCTTAAAGGTCTATATTATGGAAACTGGCTGTAGGGGAAAGAATAGGTACAAAAGATGGGAAATTCAAAGCAATAATGATGATAGAAGATGAGATATATGGATGGGAGAGGGTAGAGACGGATGGAGATAGATGTGGCTTCACACCACGTAGTTAGCCCTTTGAAAAGGGAGGGCTTGAATTCTTCCACAACTCACTAAGAGAGCCGAAAAATAAAGAAGATTTTTTTTTTTTTTTATTAAGCTTCAATGAATCAAAAGAACTACAAAGGGTGCCTATTTATAGGAAAAATCCTATACCCCAAAACTCGCGCCATGTGTGCAACCTATTACTTGGCGATGAAGTAAACTAAAATAAAAATCAATCAAAGAAATCTAAAGCGTTCATGATGTTCTAAATAACATAAATAAGCAAAACCTAAAATATGAAATCAATCCGACTAGTGGGTCACGGTCATAAGATCCCATGATGGGCTTTTCTTAACTATCGGGCCTACTCTTTTGAATCAAAAGTTCGTTTTCTAAATAGGAGGCCCTCTTTGGATGTCGTCATTGAGCTAGATCAATGGTGGGGCCCTCCCTCTCCTTCCGTACGTGCATAAGGGCAGCGTGCGTGTGCTTGATGTCCCCATCATGAACAAATTTAAAACACCCAATGCGAACTTTCCTATGGGTTAATCTCATTATCGTCCAATGAATGCGAAGTGGGACCCACCTGCTTTGACTTGTTAGGAGATGATTGGGCCGAGTCAGCCCACTTCCCAATGATAAGTTTCACCTAGTGTGAAATTTCTTTCTCAGATATTCAATGCAGATTCAATGAAGTTATTTTGAGAAACATTCTATGTTGTTTTATTTTTTCAGGCCAAGAATCATCGTCATTGTTTGCTATTGATGTAACCAATGTCCGTGAGGATGTCGCACCCCCTGAGTCTGAAGCGAAGGGAGTCAAGCCGCTTGCTAGCAGAGCTACCTATAGCGGTCCACACCTCCTTAATTATCTAAGCTGAATCTCAAATCGACTGCCATTCCTTGTCTCTAAGTAAAATCCTAGCAAGCTACTACCGAAATGCGGAAAAAATTAACTTGGATAATGTCTGGCTAGTCAAAATGCACTGATGTTAGATTTTCTCTATTTCTTTTTAAATCAGAAACTGATTATAGGATTTCTCATATATGTTTTGTAATTAGAGGAATTACAGGATTATAGAGCTTGATTTGTACGAATGGGGTCAATGACTTGGTGATCTGTGCATTGAGGGATTGTTGGGTGCTTGTGAGGAAAGGAATGAGTGGATTTTGAATAATATGGCTGGATCCACTAAAAAAGTTTCGACATTAAGCACTTAAACTTTACATACAAATCAAGGTGTGGGGCCCACCACGATGTTTTAATAACATTGAATTCCATTGTGTTCTGTATATTCCTTTTAATCCATTCAGAAAATGTATCCAGCTAGGATGAATGGACACCCAAAACATCAGGCCATTCCAAAACTGACGTGGGCTGCAACCGGTGATTTTTAGTGGTTTTAGGCACAACTGAGTTTGCGGATCCAAGGAGATAGGTGGGGCTCCACACATCAATTTGCAGATTAAGCTTATCCTAGAGAAGTTTGTATTGGATACTGCCCTCTTGAATTATTGTTGTCTCCATTGATGGAACAACCTTTGCTATTGTCAATTGGGCTTCTCTATTCTGATTTACTTCAAGAATAGCAAACACTTAATAGTTGTTGGAAGCATGAGTTTGATGGGGTTCTCCCCAAGAAATCCAGGGCGCTGTCGGTCCATCAAGGGTGGGTTCCACAACATCAAGGTTTGTAGATCACTAAATCATGATCTCCACTTGTACAAACTGAAAAACCATGGATATATATACATACCCCTGGGCTGCAGATATATAAAAAAGCATTATGAAATATGCTCTAGTGCTCTGAGAGCACGAGAGCACTATAAGTTAAGAGTGTTCCTAGTTGCATTAGTTCACTTTCACAGTCCAATCGATAGATATGAACTATCCATTAAGTTATGAACACCATGCAAAAATCACACTGATTGGATGATCTAATCCATCCTTGGCTTTATTTTCTATAGCCATACTTTTTCTAATCCATGGATGGGATGGTTATGATTGCCTAACAAAAGTGATTCTTTAGAATCCATGATGGCCCATAGCAAGTAGATGGATGACATTGTTGATTGGACCCATTTTTGGATAAATGATTTCAACAGTCCATATTTAAGGCTACTGTTCAAATGGTTAATATCTGTCAGATCAGTTTCATGTTTTCATGGTAACCCATGAAATATGAGTTGGACATGATGAACGGGACTGTCTAAGTGTCCAAATATGATGCAACTAGGTGCACTGTAACTTATGGTGGTCTAAGAGCACTGGAACATTTCTCAAGTATAATTCCATTGTACTTAAACCTGTTCATCTTGCAAGATTTATCTTGAGGTATTATATGATACTCAGGCTGCATGTGATGCTTGATAAACAGGCGTGCCATATATTAACTCAAGTAAACTGACTAAAATTTACAGCCCACTGTCACAAAGTCACAATCCCACTATCATATTCGTTAAACAATCCTAACCTCTGATTTGTGGGAATTTTTGGGTGTGGAAATAGCACCGTTGGATATGGATGCGGATTTCCTGCGAAAGACTTTCGCAGGAAGTTCCTGCGCTGGGAACCGAGGTGGGGCCACTGTGATGTTTGTGAGAAATCCTACCTGTTCATCCGTTTTTTGAGTTCAATTTAGGACATGAAGCCAAAAATGAACCGTTTCGAGAGCTCAAGTGGGCCGAAAACATGATAATTGAACATCCACAGTTGAAATATTCGTGGGCCACAGAAGTTTTGAATCTTTCTAATATTTGTGATTTCAGTTCATCCCAGTAAGAATGAAGTTATTAACGGTATGGATGGCTTGTAAACATCACTATCGAACCCAGGTAGATTTTAACGGTAGGAATTTCCCTAACCACATTTTCCTTTAGTACGGTCCACTTGAGCTTTGGATACGGTTCAGTTTTATCATAATGTCCTGAAATGAACTCAAAAAACGGATGGAAGGGGAGGATTTCTCACAAACATCACAGTGCGAACTTCCTGCGAAAGCCTTTGGCAGGAAATCCGCGTCCAATGGATATCTTTCACTTCTGAGTCCCATCCATAAATGTCCATCAATCTGGTAGTCGGATACTTCAAATAAGATTAAATTTTGGTTAGCGATACATCTACACTGGATAGATTATTCGTATGGTTTAATTGACTTGTATGCCATGTGTGCAAGTTCTAAGCAATTTCTAAGTGCCTGTGTATCATCTATCACACTATGCCAGTGTATCAAAGTTTTTCTCCTTTCTCTGTGCACTTATTAACTGTGCTCTGTGCTCCTTTTTTTTTTTTTTTTTTTTTACAGGCTGAATATGTGAGTTCCGGATGGATGCTTCTCAGAGATCACTATCAGCATTGAAAGCTGCTCCGTGGAAATATGGTGGGCAAGGAATTGCAGCTGTAAAAACAGCACTTGATTTTCACTTCAATGACATGGATGGATTCATACGCCTGGTCCGTCTAGCATTAGAGGAGATCAACATCTAAACCGTCCATCACGAATATAAAAATGGATGGGAATCTCTGCATTTGTGGAGACATTGTACAGCGGTTCACATCAGTGAATCCAAAATTTGAAGCTCCAGCTATATTAGTGCGTATATGTGTATGAAAGCGACCTCAGCATTGAGTTGTTTTTCTTTTCTTTTCAAATACACGCCGGAAGCCTGAATACGTGTAAATTGATTTCTCAACTGTAAAGTGATTCTTTGGCATCAGTAAGAGAGACTCAATTCCGAAATGCTGCCGTTACAAATAATGTCTGTATTGTACAACTATTCTTCATGTAAGAAATGAAATTTCAAGTTTCTCATCAGAAAACACAACCAATTTTTTGTTTGAAGAGATGTATTGGATATGTGGCCTTTATTTATGCACAGTACTCAGTTTGTTTTAAATTCTAACAAGTGGGGCTCATCGTTTGAACCTTGTGTCCCTACCATGCCAAAAAACATCCTTGATAGAACCATCTTAACCTTTTGATTTTTGGGCTACAGTTAGTTAACAAAAGAAATACAACAACAGTACTCCCCACACAAATGAAAGAGGTGCACTCCAGTGGTACTGGTTCCACCCTAAGCTTACTGTGGTACTAGGAGGATGAGGGACCTATGTCATGTCTGTAGGACATCCAACCTGCCCATCAGATGCCTGAGCTCATGTTAATTCCATGTTTAAAAATTCAGCCTGATCCAACGCACATATGGGCCACAAAACAAGGAACAATATGGAGGGAACCACAAATCTTGATTTGCACTTGGGCCCACCTGAGTTGCCAAACAGCCTGTTTTTTAGACTGACCCTTCATCCATTCTAGATAAAGGGCATGAATAGTCTGGATTACAAATTTGAAATTATTGAGTTAAAATGTGTCACATCTACAATTTCTGATCACCTGTGTGTTAAGTGCCATAAGCAGCCTTAGGTGCCATTTAATAAACTTAAAATTAAGCTCCGAAAATTAAATTTAAGTGCTAAAAACTTAAAAAGTGTTGAATTGTAATTTTGAAATTATTTTAAGGATATTTTATTTTAAAATTGAAAAAAAAACTTAATGCACTACCACTTTCAACATTTTACATTTAGCATCAACTTATTTTGAGCACTCATCCTTGAAATTTGATATTTTTAGTAATTTTTACTTATTTAAATCATTCGTCAAATCCAACTTATCAAGTTTTTAAATTAATTTCCACTGAAAATTAATTATTATTATTTTTTCCTTTAGCTTCCCCTCCTTACTTAACACTAAAGGGTGATTGTTAGAAGTAGTAGTGCATTAGAATTTCTTCTCACTTTAAACTATTTATTTATTTATTTTTCTAAATGAGTGCTTTAAGTTTTTAGCCTTAAATTAATTATGCTTCAGTACTTTAAGTTTTCAGCCTTAAATTAATTTTTAGAGCCAAACAGCATGGTGAGTTCCTATAAGGCTGCAAAAAGTACATGGTAGCTAACCAATTCTGACGATCAAGCAAAACAAGTACTCTTGAGGTGATTTGAGAAGAAATAAACATTTCATTTCCAGTTAGTACCCATGTAAGGTTATAGAAAGCCCAGGTCTCTACTGTATTATATTCTTCGATGTTAGTGTTGATCAAGAGTGAAATGGTTGTGATTGGTTGCCTGTAATGCCACATAAAGTACAGGGACAATCGCAACGTTTTCCTCAAACCCTCATGATATATACAAGTTGTTTATTTCCAGACAATTAGCTGACACAGACATAAAAGCAGATAGTAAATCTAGACCACAATTCATAATTGACTAGCAAAGGTGGGGTGTTCACTCGCTTTGGCATTCGGTTGCATGCAACCTTTGCTAAAGAGGACATCTGTAGACACCCCACCTTGGGCCGACAAGCTGATTAGGATTGGACCAACTCAACCCAACTTAATGGCTAACCTAAACCCTAACCCTAATCCTAAACCCTAAACTCAACACAACTCAACCAAATCAACCCAATTATCTAGTCTTAAACCATAATACCTTAAACCCTAGAGCCTTGAGTTAACACGGTGAGTCGATTCATCGAGTCAACTCACCCGTTTTGCCTACCTAGTCTGGTAACCCAGTTGACTCACCTTGTCAAGCCCAACCTAAAACTAGGCCTGAAATGATGCCCGAAACCAAGTCTAAACAGAATTAGAGGTGGAGTAACAACTGAGCAAACCAGGAGGCAAACCCCCCACACGCTTGTGGGAGGTCTCCTGTCAATACTGGAGGTCCCACGAGTGGGTGGCGGCACCTAAGGTGTTGCTGGCCACGTGAAACCCCTCCTCTCTTGGCAGTAGCTCTCAACACATGTGGACTCCCCTTTAATAACTCCCAAGTATGCGAAAATAGGTATTAACTCTAGTATCCTTCTCTAAAACCACATTTACCCTTTTACTATCCAATCTAAGGTATGTGATATTGCCACATGACAATTTCAAATCCGAGCCCTCCAGTCACTTTTTACCCATGAACTTGTCTAGAATTACCAGAAAACCTAGCTTGGGAGCAATAAATAGCCTCCTCCCATTCCCATTTTGATCATTCAATCATCCTCGAATTATCCAGTAGCCATCAGAGATTCCATCAACCAATCCCTTTCATCCCTCCACCAAGAAGAGTGAGAGTGAAAGAGAGAGTTCCAACCTTGGTCTAGTCTAGCCTAGCCAAAGTCTAAGTCTCCTGAGCCACGTAAGTCCTAATCCAAGCCATTCAATCTAGTTTTTGTGACACTCTCATCCACCCAACCATCTAATCCTTAATCAACTTTGTCTAATCCTGTAATTGCCTTGTGCAACATCCATTCCCTTCTCAACCCCCCTTCTCATCTCATCCATCCACATCGTATGGCATTCTGCATTAACACGACGTGGGCATATGCTTTGTGGCTTGACGAATAAATCAAATCCCACCCATCAGAAACTCTAGTCGATATGCATTAAATACACATCACCCGAGCACTCTGGTAGTACAAACGTATGTTCTGTGGCTTGTTGATTTAATCAGAGCTTGCCCACCAGAAATTCATACTGCCTGATGATTGCTTGCCTCCAAGTGTAGAGGTTCATAAGTAATATTCTATGAATACAGGGATGATCCTACATGGAGATGATCTATGAGAATGAGAAAATCAAATCAAAATTAACTAAGTAATTGGAACACCCTGAAAATCGGGGGTCGAGCAGAAGCTTAGCTCCCGAGTTCCAACGCATCACTTATGCAACATAGATAATTATGATTGAATGTTGTTCATATTAGTGCATTAAACATGAGTGAGATTATACCAAAACAGTATATCATACTCCAGAGACAGTTAAATTTCGCAAGCGGAAGACTGTGATAGATATATAAAATATATAAACTGTTGTAAGTCTCCAGAGTGTGAATATGTTACCAGGTTAAATATATCCATGTATACTCCACAAATGAACAAAATGAATATACATGGGTGTTCCAAAAGTGTAAAATAACAGGTGAATTGGCATCTAATCAGCAACCTTGTAACCCCGTCGATTAGAACATGGTTTACATAGACCCGCCTGATAGCTGCATATATGAGAAACCTTCCTCTTCATCATAAAAGTCTAACTCTGCTTCGTGAGCATCGCTATCATCTAAAACCAAAATAGGGTTTGGTAGATATTTAAAACATCATCCCGTAATGTGAGAGTGAGTGATTAACTCAGTGGAACAATAAAGTAAAGGTTAACATGTTATCAATTTAGTCAAGCAGTAATGATAATGCAATACAACAATCAGGTCCTAAGTACTCTTGTTAATGCAAGAATGATATGAAATAATGATGCATGCTCTCGCCTACGCTCCCTCAGCGACTTCATTTCACGATCGCGACATGAAATACTTTCTTAGTGCTTGACCTGCTACGCCAAACGCACACGTAATGCGGTGCATGCATGTGATTAGCCAGGTTCTTACTTAAGTTTATTTATACAACATGATTGGGAAGCTAAGGTACCTTCCTTATATCAAATCCTAAATAATGATCCATTCTAGGGTCGTCAGTCCTAATAAATCTCATACGATATTGTGGTTCTAGGTCACTACAAAGGGCTCGTCACCTGATCAGTGTAGGCCTAGTTTATACTCTAGTCGCTACGGAAAGGCTTGTCGCCTCAACGCAGCCTCAGAGTATGCTCGAGGGCACTACAAAGGGCTCGTCACCTGATCAGTATAGGCCGATGCTCGAATACAGTATCCCATACCACCGTATTCAGCTTACGAGTCTAGGTTGATCACTGGTCACTACGGGGAGGCTCGTCGCCCTAACGTAGGCCGACAGCAAGACCACGATGTCCCATACCACGATGTCTAGCTCATGAGTCTTAGTGGATTGAGGTACCAAGGTTAAACGGGATTTTCATTAGTAAGTTGGTACCTTAGATTTAAGCAGCAGTGTCCATACATGGTGAACACACAATAGACTAATCGGGTTACTTGACAAGTTCAATTGGTACGAGCGTACGCTGAATTAATGACATGGACCGCTAACCATTGTCAATAATCATCGTATGACTCGGATTCACTGAATGCATCAAATGTGGTGAGACTAGCTCGACTACTCAAACAGGAATTGTTACCGATTGCCTAGACTATGTCGTAGTCCCAATCATAGTCAAATGCAATAGGCATTCTTATGTACTAATCAAAACAGCATGTAGCAACCAATTCAACTATAAATCTCATATAAGCATGTTAACGAACATGTAGAGTACATGTCACCATACATAAACATTCATCCATAAATTACGTGGTAGCAAGATAAATTTCATAAAGGAAATGGTAACTATATACAAGGTAATTGAGAAACCCATCTCAATGGCCTCATTAAATACATTTTATCAAGCATTTACTCATTCAGGCATTTTATCAAACACTTAGGTTACACACTTCACATATGTCATGTCACGCCCCAAACTCGAAAATCGGGCTCACAAAATTCTCGATCGCCGAATCTGGCGCTGACAGCCTCCTTAGTACCCCATTCTCGGCTCCCGGCACCCATATACCAGGTTCCAGTCCTGGGATGCTACAAGGAGGATTCCTAATATCCATTTAATTCGTAATGAGCATAACATAAGTATAACCCACGAACAATAACCACAAGAACACCACCACAAAATCCACTATGATAAAAATACTTTTTACAAGATAGTGACAATAACAAAAACTTCAGAAGCTCGGCTGCACGCTCCAACGATAGCGAGACTAAGGCTGCGTACTGGCGTCACTTGCACGCATCAATCGTGCATAAGCTTATAGAAAGCTTAGAGGGTGGTGTAAGTGTGTGCACAATATAAGCGTGCTCAGAATGCAGGGTCAGAGTAATGCGAAATCATGCTGATGAATACATGAATGCAATCAACCGTACCAAGGCTATACGGTGCAAGATATGAATGCGATCGGCCACATCTAGGCCATGCGATGCAGAATGCAAGCCAAGTATGTCAATCATCATCCACATATCAATACAACTCCTCACTAGAGCATCAAGTCAGTATGGTTCTCAGTCTGGGTAATCACAGGGGTCTAGTACACTCTACGCCAGCTTACCGTCCCTATCTGAACGCACAACTGGGAGAGCGGAAGAGACCTCACTATCCGCCTGCCAATATCGGGCTTGGCTCGTCAATAGCGGACCGATTCCTCAAGCTGGTCAAACTCAACCTAGAAGTTTCTCCCTCAATCAGGCGGGTAAGGTCACACCCCTTTCCAACCGACCACGACACAGTGGGAGACGCGGCCTACTGGTATACGGCTCTCGCGCGCTCGTGTATCCACTCGGTCTCGATGTTGGAGTCTTCCTCTGGTACCATCGGGTTTAGGAATTTTTACCCAGGGATATCTATGGCGCCTGTATGCTAGAACAAAATATTTTCAGTATCCAATCCAGCCACTCACGATGCGTCTGTGGAGGCTATGGCCCTGATGTCGTTAGGGCATACAATAATCACAATCATACAAATGCAAGTGCATGAGTCACACTACCAGTCATGCAACAGTCCTACGTGTACCATGCACTCATGTAGGGCAACTCCGCCCATCAGGGAGCCCATAAATAGTTCGCCTGAAGGCATATGCTATGATCAGTCACTTCTCATATTAGTCATACATATGATGCGTATGATAATGAATCATGGATCTATACTAAACATGTACATAGGGATGGGTTCTGTGTATAACGGAAATGGGCCTAGACGGCCTACTTACTACAAGTATGGCCTATTAGTGGGCCTTAGGGAGAGTGACAATGCAGACATTTAACCGACGTCATCCTTACAATGTGGGCATCTAACCATCATTGTTCCCAAGGCATTACTTGCTATAAATATCGTTATATGCCATGGAGGGATCACGCATTGCAACGGACCTAGTTGCACCCAATTGGGTCTTAAGTACATCAATTGGGCCGTATCATATGGGCTTTACATTCATCAAATGGACCACCTCAGTGAGCCTAACCCATGGGCCTTAGGTACTTTGCAATGGGTCATAACCTATGGGCCTTGCATACATCAAAATGGCCTCACGATATGGACCTTATATATATTAAGGTGGGTCTCAACAACGGACTACAAATACCTTAGGATGGGCCTCTCAAATGGGCCCATATATATCAAAGTGGACCTCAACAATGGGCCTATAAACACATCATGATGGCCTACATATATGGGCCCGTATATATACCAAAGTGGGCCTCAACATTTGGGCCTATATTCATGCCAAGATGAGCATAAATACATGGGCCCATATGCATCCAAGGGGGCCTCATGTGAGGCTTGCCATAATGTTTATTTTCACATCCAATCTGTTGAAAAGGTCACATAAATAGGGGCTCACCATATTATTTTCCATCCAGCCCATTGATTGGGGCATGGGGAGCCCACCATAATATTTATTTTCCATCCAACTTGTTGACAAGGTCATGCAGATCTGGGGCCCACTAAAAATCTTTATTTTTTTCCATTCAAACTTGTTGATAAGGTCATATAGACCCAGGGTCCACCGTAATGTATATTTTCTACCCAACCTGGGCCCACTATACTATTTATTTGCATCCAACCTAGGCCCACTGTAATATTTATATAACATCCAAACTGTTGGTAAGGTCACGTGGACCGGGGGAGGGGGAATGTTCATTTGCCACCCAATTTATTCATGAGGTCACGTGGACCAGGGTCCACCGTGATGTTTATTACCATCCAATCTGTTCATAAGATCATGTGGGCCGGGGGGGGGGGGGGGGGGGGGGGGGGCACGATGATGTATATTTTCCATCCAAACTGTTCACGGGTCACGTGGACCATGGGCAACGGTGATGTTTATTACCATCTAATCTATTCATGAGGCCACGGTCGGGGGCCCACCACAAGGTGGTTCTCCAATCCAGCCCACTCATTATGTTTGTCCCACCTGACTGAGGGTTCAGACTAAGTTCCAGCCATGTCCAAATTTTAGGTAGGCCCCACCAAGTGGTTTTATATGTTTCAGGCATTTCTTCACATGATTTTAGATGGTATGGCCCACCTGAGTTCCGTACACGGCTAATTTTTGGAGGGTAAG
The DNA here is from genome assembly GCA_037074715.1 of Magnolia kwangsiensis. Classification (NCBI taxonomy): domain Eukaryota; kingdom Viridiplantae; phylum Streptophyta; class Magnoliopsida; order Magnoliales; family Magnoliaceae; genus Magnolia; species Magnolia kwangsiensis. The sequence continues at coordinate 79,484,659 of CM073589.1, read as the reverse complement.
CTGTCCAAAAGGGGACCTATCAAATGCACGGTGTTGATGGCCGAACACATCATAGTGGGGCCCACAACTGGGACCCGTGGGTCAGCCCAGACTGGCCGCCCGCCTGGTGCAGGCGCTGCTTGTGGCGTCTGCAGCAGCAGCGTCTGACGCTGCTGCCTCTCTCTCTCTCTATTTTTTTTTTTGAAATCTTGATTTTCTTGCAAAATCACCTAGGTGGAGCCCGCATCAGGTAAATCCATCCCGCCCATTGATCACCGTTGCTCAATACAAACTTATCAAGCCCAATATTGGGTATATTTCGGCAAATAAAAAGCATCAAGGTGGGTTTTAACGGTATACACTACTATTTTCTATGGTATGGCCCGCTTGATCATCAGATTGATCTCTTTTTTTGGTTCAACGCCTCAAATGGGCTGAGAAAAAGGATGGACGGCTTGGATTGAGTACTTACATCAAGGTGGGGCCTGCATGAGTGGCCCACCGTTTCTTTCTTTTCTTTTTTTTTTAGCTAGCAAGTACACACACATGTCAGTGCACAGACTCCATATTAGCCACACCTGTCCAGCGTCCAGGGACACTGGATGGCATGGATAGACACATTCACTGTAGTGGGTCCCACATGCACGTGGCCCACACATCAAGGTGGGACCCACATGAATGTGGCCCAACTAATATTTGTGTTTTCCTTCCATCTGGGCCCGCTAATGGGCTAGATGGCGTGGATCCACTTCATTCCTCCGATAGGTCCCACATAAAATATGAGATTCATGGTGGGCCACACTCACCCCTTCATCATCATCACTAATCAGAGAGAGAGAGAGAGAGAGAGAGAGACGGTGATGATGGGGCCCCACCACTATGGGCCCCACATATAACAAATCATACATTCAAAATGGGTCCCACCAACAAGTGGTCCCTAAAAAGGATTTAACGGTGGATCACCCACCTCTTGCACTCCTCTTTGCTCTCTTAGGCTTGTATGCTCCTTTGCTTGACTTTTGATGATGCTTGATGGAATTTGGACGGTGGGGATGAGAGATGAGAGGGTAGGGGAAAGTGGGCCACACTTCTTGTTTGGGAGGGGGAGAGAGTTTGGACGTATGGAGTTTAGGTTGCTTGGGAAATTTGAGAAGTGAGAGAGAAAATGAGGTGATGGGTGGAGTGATGTGTTGTAAGAAGGGATGGGTGGAGAGAGAGGTGAAGTGATGTGAGGGTTGACTTTGGGCTTACTTGTGTAAGAGAAAGGTATGGGTTGATGTACTTAGGTATGGAGTGACTTGACTTGTAATTGACATGAGTGATTGATTGATTGATGGGACATCTCGTAGAGATTTTCTCGTAATCTGCAACGCGCGGTATTGTCTTTGAATTGAACACGAGCCTATATCTTCTACCCTGGGTATCGGGTCAATGCACGAGTCGTGGCGTGAGAACCGTGGCGACGGTGCGGTCGCTAAGGTATAGGTTTCTGGTTGAGTCGACTCTGATATGCCGGGCTCGGCTTAGGTTCGAGTGTAAACGTCGAATACAGGTCGAAGGTTGTCGGAATTCGACAGGAAGGACCGCGAAAGAATACGAAACAGTACGGTCTAGGACACGGGTCTTACATGTCACGGCCCAAACATGAAAATTAGATTCACAGGAATCCTGATTGTCGAATCCGGTGCCGATAGCCTCCGTAGTACCCCATTCTCGGCTTCTAGAGTAGCATACGCCAGATTCCGATCCTAGGATCCTACAAGGAGAATTTTTCAACGTACATTTGTCTTGTAATAAGCATAACCACAAGTTTACCAAAATCATAAAGGCAACATCATCATCACATATCCACTAATATAATCACTTGAATACAATACTGAAAGAAAAATACATATATCAAAATCAGAGCTCCTGAAAACTGCTGCACTCTCTAAGCTCAACACTGCTACAACTTAACGCCACCTGCACGCATCTATCGTGCATAAGCTTACAAAAGTTTAGAGGGTGGTATAAGTGTGTGTAAGGTAAGTGCCAGGTATACAATAAAGCTCATAAATCATACATCATTGGGATAAGCAGAAATACTGACAAGATAATGAATCATATGATATTAGAGTGATGCGAAAATATGCGGTAAGTCCATGAATACAATCAGCTGTACCAAAGCTATGTGATGCAAGGCATGAATGATATCGGCCATACCAGGGCCATGTGATGTGAGAGATGAATGCTATAGGCCATACCAAGACCATGCGATGCGAGGCCTATGTAGCCAAATGTCATATGCGAGATGCAATACAAGCATGTCCGTTCATCATCAAGTACACATATCAGTACAGTTTCTCTCTGGATATCACCGGGGTCTAATACACTTCACAATGACTACCTCCTCCCTAGCTGCACAGCCAAGCAAGCGGAATAGACCTCACTATCCGCCTGACCAGTAGTCTGCCAATACTTATCCGGTTCTGGGTGAAAATCTCGAAACCTTTTTAGTACCAGGAGGTGCCCCAACGTCTAGACCGAGTGGATACATGAGCCCTCGAGTGCCGAATACCAGTAGGCCGCGTCTCAAACTCAGCCTAGCTTATAGCCTCCTCCCGCTGGCGGATAAGGCCACACCCCCTCCCAACTGACCACGACATAGTGAGAGACGCGGCCTACTGGTATTCGACACTCAAGGGCTCATGTATCCACTCGGTCTAGACGTTGGGGCACCTCTTGGTACCAAAAAGGTTCTGAAATTTTGACCCAAGGACATCCTACGTGTCCGTATGCTAGAGCCAAGTATTTTCGGTATCCGATACGGCCATCCACGATGTGCCTGTGGAGCCATGACCCTGATGTCGCTAAAGCGTGCAGTGATCAAGTCACACGTATGCGAGATGCATGAGTCACACCGTATAGTCATGCAGCAATCCTGTGCGTACAGCGCGATAATGTGGGGCACTCCATCTCATAAGGAGTCCCGTAAATGTCTCAACCCAATGGCTTATGCTATGATCAAACAATCCTCATATCAAGCATGCATATGATGCGTATGAGCATGAATCATGGAGTTATACTAAGCATATTATAAAGTGATGAACTATCAATAAGTATGAGCTTATCAATGGGCCTTATAGAGAGTCGTAATGCAGACATTTAACCAACATTATACTTACAATGTGGACGTCAAACCAACATTGCTCCCAAGGCTCGGCTCGCCATAAATATCATTACATAAATCATGGAGGAATGACACATTGCAATGGATCTTAGGTACATCCCATTGGGCCTTAAATACATCAAATGGGCCGTGTTACATGGGTCTTATATTCATCAAGTGGGCCACATCAATGGGCTGCACCAATGGGCCTTTGAATACATCACAATGGGCCTCGTAACACGGGCCTTACATTCATATCAAAAATGGGCCTCAACACGGCCTCATACACATCAAGGTGAGCCTCAACAATGACCCATAAATATAACGAGCTGGGCCTAATTACTTGGGCCTTATATATACTAAGTGGGCCACATCAATGGACGACCACAAATAAATCAAGATGGGCCTCATACATATACCAAGGTGAGCCACATCAATGAACCGCACCAATGGGCTTTATATTCATTGTAATGGGCCATAACTCATGGGCCTTAGAGTACATCATAATGGCCTTGCTAAATGGCCAGAAGTATATCACAATGGGCCTTTACCAATGAGCTCTAAGTACATCATAATGGGCCTCAACCCATGGGCCCTAATACATCACAATGGGTCTCACCCCATGGGCCCTAATACATCACAATGGGCCTCATAAATATGAAGGTGCGCCTCAACAATAGGCCACAAATACATCGAAGTGAGCCTAATCATATATTAAATGGGCCTACTCACAGAGGCCTTAAGTATATCAAATGGGCCTGCTCACATGGGCTTTAAATATATCAAATGGGCCACACCAAATAAAAGTGGTGATAATGATTTCCGCCATTAAAATTCCTAAGGCCCACTATTACATATGTTTCCCATCCAACCTATTCATAAACTACCATAGTGGTAGATGAAGTGGGAAACAAATGTCCACTTGTTGGGAAGCTACAATGGCCCTTAGAGATTTTTAAACGGTGGGCATCTTTGACCACTACCCTAAATGGTGGGGTCCACTTGAACTCATGCCATAAAAATGGGCTTTTAAAATGGCTGGACTGATTGGATGCAACACAAGCATCATAGTGGGCTTCACACGAAGGCCCCCATTAAGTATATTAGATATAATATAATATATATAATCTATCCATTGTGTATTATATATAACATAATATTATATCTATACACACACACACACACACACACACACACACACACACACACACACACACATATACACTGTCCCACACGTGGGGGAGGATGATCCCACCGTCCAGTGGACGGTGTGGTGTATAACACATACATTATTGTGGGCTCCACCGTCCGCCTGGACGGTGGAAATAAAACCCATACATCGCTGTGGGTCCCATGTGGGTCCTACCATAACGTTTATTTTCCATCCAACACGTTGACAAGGTCACTTAGACCTGAATGAATAGGAAAAATAAATTTCACCTTGATCTGAAACTTCTGTGGGCCCCAAAAAGGTTTTCAAGGGTAGACATTCAATCACACTGTTTCAAATGGTGTGGGCCACTTGAGTCTTAGACGTGGCTGAAACTTGGAGGGGACCTACTTTAGGGAGTGGCCCACCTCGTGAAAGGGGTTAGATGGTAAATAAACATCAAGTGGGGCCCACATGTGGGGCCGTGGGCTCCCTGATGTCCGCCTGCCCGCGCTGGCGTGGGCTGCGCCCCTGACACAGCAGCAATAATGCTGCAGTATATATATTTTTTTGAAAATCGCGTATCATCGCAATTTTTTCATGGTAGTGCCCGCATCATATGAATCCGACCCACCCAATAGGTCCCATAATCCATACCGAATCTATCAAGCCCAATATTGAGTATGTTTTATCGTGTAGAAAGTTCAAATGACTATAAATGGTGAAAATCATTGTTTTGCTAAGGTATGGCCCACCAGAAAGTTGGATCAGCTTCATATTTTGGTTCAACGCCTAAAATAGTCTGAGGAAAGGGATGGACGACGTTGATTGAATACATTTATCAAGGTGGGGCCTATATGAGTGACCCACCCCATGAGCTTAAAATCCAAGCTCATCTTTGTGTTTTCACGCCAACGTCCAGAGAGTCTCTGGACTTATTTTATTTTTCTTTTTGTTTGTTTGGGCGTGCAACTGCTCTTAAGGTGGGCCCTACTTATGTGGGCCACCACATGGTGGGGTGGTGTGGAATGTGTATACATGTAAAGTGGACCCCACTTGTAAATGGTTTGGATACAATACATGCCTCATGGTGGGGTCCATCCGGGTAGGCCATATGGCCTTATCATATGAAAGAAAATGAAAAATAAAATTGAGAGAGAGAGAGAGAGAGAGAGAGAGAGAGAGAGAGAGAGAGACACGTGTGATGGAGGGACCCCGACACTATGGGCCCTCCCTTGAAATCAATCATACATCAAATGGGTCCCAACGCATGTGGGCACATTAAATCAAAATCCAACGGTGGAGATTTCTTCTCCACTAAAATAAATGGTCTAAATGACCTCTATTCAAACTAGGGAAGTAAACATCATGATGGGGTCCATGGAGAATGGCCCCATCATGGAATGATATTGATAATCAAGGTGGGCCATTGACCACATCTTAGGGTCTAAAGTGAGATCCATACTATTAATCGGTAGGCCTCACTTGGCCCATCTTAAAAACATGAAAAACTACCCTATTAAAGCACCCACCTATCGATCTTCTCGGTCCGTTGAAAAGCCTATCTCCTTGTGCTTCTCTTTTATAGTGGAAGATGAAAAATGGATGGCTAGGATGGAGTTTTTGGGAAGGGAAAGGTGGACCACACAACTCACATTTCTCACTTGGAATGCTTGGACATCCACCTCTCTTTCTCTCCTTTATTGCTTGGAAAATGATGTAGAGAAAGAGAGAGAGAGATGTGATGTAAGGAGAGAGACTGATGGATGTGAGTGATGGGTGAGGTGATGGATGTGAGCTGAGTGATGGGTGAGGTGAGATATGGGTTGACTTGGTGGTTGCTTAACTTGTAGAGAAAGGAAGCATGGGTGCTTTGTACTTGACATGAGTGGTGATTGATGGGATTAATTTAACGTATTGTAGAGATTCTCTTGGGATTGCAAATATGCCACATTTTCTTTGAAATAAACGCCGACCCACATCTCTTAGTCAGGGTATTGGATCGGTATGTGAGTCGCGGCGTGGGAACTGCGGTGACGGTGCGGTCGCAATGGTACAAGTCTCAGATTAAGCCGACTCAAATCTATGGGGTACAACTTGAGGTCATGCGTAAACATCGATTACTGGTTGTGGATTGCCAAAATTCAATGGGAATGATCGCAGCAGTCGACGGAACAGTACAGACTAGGATATGGGTCTTACAACATACATATAATAAATTTGTTAAAACACGTATTATAACAAATCCTTTCACAAGGGAGTTGTCACATGTACAACAATCATGTATTCTCAAACATCAATCATAACAAGTATAAATAATCATTCCATATTCATTTAATCATTTCAACAAACACCTAGAATGCATTAAAATCAACGTAGTTTACATATATATGTAATATAAGGAAAACATTATATCTAAGCATATGTGACAGTAATTGAGTCAATAATTAACCATTACTGACATTGAAAGCCTTGAAAACCATAACCAAAATGTTTATAGTCCACACCTTTCGCCGGTAGACTCGTAACGAGCTCGGTTTGAACAAGATATCTTGTCTACGGTAAAATGACAACCTGCAGCATAAAATAAGTTATCTACTTCACCCTTTACTCTATTTGAATCCCTAATACAGGTTAGGGTTAAGATTTCTTACCTAAGAATGGAGTCTGAATCTCTGAAATAGCGATACAGAAGCAGTGGTTAAGCACGAGGAGTGGCAAGGATCAAATCCCAGGAACAACTCCAACTATCTCTCTCACTTTCTCTCTCTTTCCTTCTCTCTTTGCTCTCTTCTTTCTCCTAGGTTTCCAAATTCGTATGAAATGAGAGAGGGGTGGGTTTAGGCCTTTCTATAGGCTTAGAACTGATCTCAATGGCCCCAGGGCCATGGTATACTTAGGTTATAGCCAAATACGGGCTGTTTCAATCCAATGGAGATGTTTTAGAGGCCCCTTTTCTACATGCAGTTGGACTAAGTCTCTCTGACCATGGATCTAGATCAGACTAAGTTTTCGATCTGATCGGATCAATGGATCAGCCACGGGCGACCAGTTTCAGTTCAACGATCACCGGTACTCAATCAAGGCCACAAGTGCACTGACCTGTGTTGGAAATTTTTCCTGATCCAAGGGTGTAATTGGGTCAGATTCTGACGGTTTGAATCCTTAAATTTGACCTGTAGGCGAATCGACTCAATTCACTTAAGTTTTAGTTCATTTCCTGAGGGTATTCACGTTTTCTCACGCACTTCGCTCCGGGCCCAAGTAAATAGCTTAGGGATACTATTTGGACTTAATTTTTAAGATGGTTGTCAAGTCCAGGAAGGCGGTCATAAATGTATAGCTTTGGGGTAATTAACTTTCGATGCGTGGTTTAGGTCTGATATGGAGTTTCGACGTGCTCTCGAGAGCAACTGGGTTTTGAGATGGGTCCTAAGTTTCAGGATAATGTAGCGTCAACGATTTTACACATTTTGGATCTTACATATCGTATTTAAAGTGATTCGAGCTAATTCTATTGATTGTTCAGTTTAACACTTATCTAAATCGTGCCCTAATTACGATAGAATAAGGTCCTAGGGTAGTTCTACGTCCCTTTCTCATAGTTGGTATATTATTTTAATTATTTTATTATATTTTATATTTTAAAAAATATTTTATTATAATTTTTACTTATTTTTATATGAAACTAGACTTATCAAGCTTTAATCTGACTTTTGAATCACCTAAATCGGAGTTATAATGAGAGAGATATGACTTTTTGAAGTCAGACAAAAATTGAAGGAAATTGATAAAAAAAGGATTTGAGACTTTGAGATTCAGTTCTAAGAAGTCAATTAAGGTATTATGATCAACTCATTATCCAAGGACGTCTATTTCCAAGTTGGCAAAAATTCGGGATGTTACAGTAATGGAAACTAAACAAATGAAATGATTTTAAAGATTTTGAAGGTATGGAATTTAACATAATTAAAACAACACACAAGCTTCAAAGTTCCACACATAAGTTAATGATCGATAAATGATGATGACTTTGATAACACAACTAGGATCCGAGCACTATGGTCAGCCTAATCAGAAAAATAAAATAGTTTAAATATTTTAATAAATGATATAAAAATTAGAGAATTATAGATTAACACCATTAATTTATATTCTTAAGTGCCAGTAATTTTAAGCATTCAATATCCATGGATTATGAATCAAAGAAATGTAGCAAGTTGAGAACATCTCCCATATAAGAAATCTAATTAATCCAGGTTAAGCCTATCCACTAATATAGATCTCACATGATAGAAACATATGGATCTCACATTAGGATAAAAAATCTAAATCTAGATAATTGAAAACATGCATACACCATTCATCTCATCATTAAAAATAATCAATCATCATAATTTACGATATCATTAAACCAATGTGCTTTGCTTCTAGCTTGGGCTAGAAGGAACTAAAAAAATATAATTAAATTGTAGAATGGAAAATCAACAAGAAAGTAAGAAAATAAATAAAGAAAGATCTAAAAAGAACATGTAAAGATCTAAAAACCCTAGATCTTTCCCTTGAATGCTTTGAATGGTGCTTAGGAATGCCTTGGGAAGCCCTATTTATAAATGTAGAACTCCATCCTTCAAACTGATTTGAAAAATCTAGAAACCGCCTCAAATTTTCTCACTCTGCGTAGGCTCCGTGTAAACCCTTCAATGACATCGAACTTAAGTTCGATGTCATCTATGACTAACTTCGATGTCATTGAACTGGTTTCGATGTCATCGAAGACTGCATCCAATTCGTCCAGCAACCAAACTTGATTTTTCTATAATTCTTCGATGTCATCGAAGACTGACTTTGATGTCATTGAACCTAGTTCGATGTTGTCTAAGATCAGATCTTGTAAATTTTTACACTAATTTCTGAACAAATTTTTACACTTTCTTCCTTTTTCACTTGGTTATCTTGACTCTTGGGGTCTTGAAATATTCAATCTTGGTCTCCAAAGGTCCATTCTTTGCCTTGGTGATTCTTGAGCATCAAATCTATGCTTTTAATATTCTTTTCAATTTAAGCTCTTAAACTCACCTTGCAACACAAACATGTATAAAATATACCATTAAGCATTATCATGTTTATAAAACCAAGATATAAATGGAGAAAAATATGCAATATTTGAGTCTCGACACACCGCCGACCAGTGTTTTACTAGTCTTGAGCAAAATAGGCGCAGAAAAATTTGAAATAAAAATAAGAGTAAAAACTAATTCTAGAAACAAAATAAAATGAAAAAAAATTCTAAATACACCACTTTCACAGGTAATCTCGATTGCATTTAACATATGTAACAAGCCTTTAAACTCATAGGTTTTCCCTAGTGGACGAGTTATAATCTCATGAGGGTTTTCAGAAATGTTACTTATAAATATTGAAAACATGAAAAATAGTTTAAAACTTAGAAATTTATATAATTACACCTTCATTCATCATTTGAATTCCAAAACAAAACAACACTTATCCTAAGTCTGAAGTTAGTATCTCAATTTCCTAATACATTACATCCTTAAGTTCGGAGATCTAATTAAAATTTAAAATAGTCATGATCCAATATACTTAGGTGCTCGGTGACACTAGTCTAACTTTGAGAAGTATGCATGTTCCCTATCCTAACTTATTCAATCATCTCAAAAATATGAAATCTCTAGTTATCTCATTTCCTTCGTGCCCTTTCTTCTTTTATCATCATATCCTCATTATTATAGACAACCCTTAGATGAAGATTCCCACTGGGTTTACTTCATAACCTAAGGTATCATACTTGTAATAATAATAGTAATGGATACTTAAGTATGCTTACTCCGGATTATTGACACGATTATTATGGTCATTACATTCATAAATTTTTCTTTTTTCATTTTTCTTCTCTCTCCCTCTCTTTGTTTTATTTATTTATTATTATTTTTTTAATATTCTCTATTTAAAGCATATGTCAATGGTACTAGTTCATTCAACTTTGTTTGAATCAAAATTTATTATTCTAGTTCACATATCATATTCCTCACCTAGTTAGTTAGGGTGTATTGTGAATTCAGTACATCAAATTACAACTCACTTTAAACTAGTAATTAGATAATTGAACTCAAGTCATACTATCAACCTAGACTAAGTATTAACTTTGCCTTTGGAATTCGCATACTATCATGTTCACATTCTTGTATAAAAAAAATTAAAAATTTTAAATTTTTTTTCCCATAAACCAAAAAAAAACATGGACTCTACTAGTAGTCCTAAAATATAAACTCACATGGATGACTAACCACACCCCCAACCTAAAATCTACATTGTCCCCATTGTAATAATATATATAACGCAGAAAATATGAGAACAATAAAAATCAAAGAAAGGATGGATAGTACCCACCATGAAGAACTCACCCGCTAGGTGACACTAAAAAAATTGAATATTATACAAATCATACACAAATGTTCCGTCAGACTAGGAGCATCAGTCTGAATATTCTGACTCATGAAGAGGGACAGACTCCTCTCCCAAAAAAAGTTTTTCATATAAAGATTCAGTTTTTGACCATTTACTTTGTACACATTTCCATTACTTGGATTCTCAATTTCAACAGCCCCATGAGTATATACATTCTTCACAATAAAGGGGCCTGTCTATCTTGATCTTAATTTTCTCGGAAAGAACTAGAGACGAGAATTGTACAATAGGACCTTTTGCTAAGGTTCAAATTTTTTTCCTCAGGATGTTTTTATCATGGAAAGCTTTGGTCCTCTTTTTATTTTTTTCATCAGGATGTTTTTATCATGGAAAGCTTTGGTCCTCTTTTTGTAGATTTTAGAATTTTCATAAGAGTCTTTCCGCAGCTCCTCTAATTCATTTAACTCTAATTTTCTTTGTTCACATGCTTGGTCCATATTAAAGTTTAACTTCTTTATTGAGCAGTACGCTCTATGTTCTAATTTCACAGGCAAGTGACAAACCTTCCTATACACCAATCTGTATGGGGATATTCCAATCGGAGTCTTATAAGCAGTCTTATAAGCCCATAAAGCATCTGATAGTCTGAGGGACCAATCCTTCCTACCTAGCCTTATAATTTTCTTCAAAATGTGTTTAGTTTTCTGATTAAAAATCTCAGCTTACCCACTCGTTTGTGGATGATATGGGATGCTCACTTTATGCTTGATGCTATATTTCTTCATCAAAGCCTCAAATGTCCTATTACAAAAGTGAGACCTGCTATCACTAATGATGGCTCTTGGAGTTCTAAATCTAGAAAAAATATTTTTTTTGAGGAATCGTACGACCATTTTGTTGTCATTGGTTCTACTTGGAACTATCTCAATCCACTTGGAAACATAGTCCACATCAACCAATGTATAAAGAAATCCAAAAGAAGATGGAAATGAGCCTATAAAATCAATACCCAATAATAAAAAATCTCAAATGGTAAAATAGGGGATAAAGATATTATATTGCGCCGAGACACTCTTCCTAATCTTTGACATCTATCATAAGAAATACAGAAAGTATGGGTATATTTAAACATGGTGGGCCAGTAAAACCCACACTACAGAATTTTTGCAGTTATTTTTTAGTAGAAAAATGGCCACCACATGCTTCCATGTGGTAAAAGGAAATAACACTCTGAACTTCATCCTCTAGGACACAACGCCTAAAAATTTGATCAGTCCCATATTTATATAAATACAGGTTATCTTAGAAGAAGTTCTTAACCTCGGTTTCAAAATGCTTTCTATCTTGTGACTTCTAATGATATGACATTTTTCTGTCACAAGATAGTTCACTATATTCGCATACCAAGATAATTTAGAGATCACAAATAATTATTCATTAGAGAAAGTGTCCTGGATATGTATCTCTTCAGTGGAATCATCTAACACTAATCTAGAAAGGTGATAGACCACTATGTTCTCTACTCCTTTCTTATCTTTTATCTCTAAGTAAAAGTCCTAGAGTAGGGGATCCATCTCAAAAGTCTCGAATTTTCATCCTTCTTAGATAACAAATATTTCAAAGCCTAGTGGTCCTTGAAAATGACCACTTTGGATCCCAGTAAGTAGGACCTAAACTTATCTAAAGTAAAAACTATAGCAAGTAACTCCTTTTTAGTTGTTGAGTAGTTCACTTGGGTCAAGTTTAGAGTTCTACTCGCATAGTGAATAACGTAGGGCCGTTTATCTTTCCTTTGGCCGAAAACAGCCCCTATGACATAATCACTTGCATCACACATTAGTTCAAAAGGAAGTGTCCAATTTTCTAGACGCATGATAGGTGCAGTAGTAAGGGATGATTTAATTTTATTAAAGGCACTTGCACACTCATCTGTCTACTTAAATGAGACATCCTTTTAAAGAAAATTAGTCAAGGGTTTAGTAATGGCACTAAAGTCATTGATGAATAGAAACCGGTGTGTCTTAGAAGTGATCTAATATTTCTAACTGTTCGGGGAATAGGTAGATTAGCAATAATGTTGAGTTTTGAGCAATTTACCTCGATTCCATTTTTATAGATAAAATGACCTAAAACAATTTTCTTTCGAACCATGAAATGACACTTCTCCTAATTTAAGACAAGGTACTTCTCTTCATACCTAGATAAGACAGGAGATAAATTATTGAGGCATTCCTCAAAATTACTCCCAAACACAGAGAAGTCATTCATGAAACCTCAAGAAAATTTCTAATCATATTTGAAAAAAATACTTAACATACACCATTGGAAAGTTGCTGGGGTGTTGTATAATCCAAATAACATCCGTTTGAAAGCAAATGTGATAAATGGACAAGTAAATGTGGTTTTCTCTTGGTCTTCCAGGGCTATCTCTATTTGGTTATATCCGGAATATCCATCAAGGAAACTATAGAAGAAGTGAACTCTGCTACCCTCTCTAAAACTTGTTCAATAAATGATAGAGGGAAATGGTCCTTTATGACTATATTCAATTTTCTATAGTGAATGTAAACATGCCAACCAGTGGTGACACGTGTTGGTATGAGTTCATTATTAGAATTTTACACAATAGTTATTCCGGATTTCTTTGGAACTACTTGGGTTGGACTCACCCAAACAGTATCGGATATTGGGTAGATGATTCCCACATCCAATAATTTTGATAACCTCATTTTTTACAACTTCCATCATATTTGGATTGAGACGCCTTTGAAGTTGTCTAATTGGTTTGACGTCCTTATTGAGGTGGATCCGATAGGTGTATATGGAAGGGCTTATACCCTTAATGTTAGAAATGGTCCAGCCCAAGGCTCCTTTGTGGTCCCTTAGAACATTCAACAATTTAATCTCTTGATCCTTGTCTAGAAATGAAGAGATCACCACATTATAAGTTTCATTTTCACCCAAGTATACATACTTAAGCTCATTTGGTAGTAGTTTTTGATCAAGTTTTGGAGAATTGGTTAGTGATAGCAGAGGTCGCAAGTCCTCAAAGATAAGATTTGAGTGCACAGTCTCCATCGGTATATACCAATGTCCTGGGTGGTAATGCTCTTATTATCATCACAAATTTCAGTAAGCACTTTGTAACACTCCATACTTTCGGTACTCCAGTGTTACCGTGTCACCCAACTTAGTACGAACACTAACCTAGCTTACTTGAACATCCACCCTTATTCTAGGCTAAATCCAACCGTTGAAAGCAATCCCCATCCACGTGTCAAACTATCCATTTGATTGGTCTTTAGGAAGGTCCATCACAACTTCAGAGAAACCTACTATACGACTTTAATCACTCAGACAGACCAATCAAACCGCTCATTTTGATATAAGGGCTTGTATCATCCTATCCATCGTCCATCATGCCCACAACATCCCTAAAGTGATCCGCCACTTGATCGCACTGATTGAACAACCTAAGCATTAAACCAGGCACCAAAGCCCACTTAGACGACTCTTAGGACTACTAGAGCGATTGATAAGTGATGGAATCAATTCGACCATTGGTTTATAGGGTAAACATTGTAGCTGAGCATGTAACTACAAAGATGTGTAATTGCTCAAAAGTAACCTAATTGAATGGTTGGATGGAGGCATACATCATAGCTTATGGACTGAGCAACTTAAGAATCAGTGGGGGTTTATAAGATTAACACCTAAAGCCAATCTGACCATTAAACATTGGTAAAACTCCAAAGATCGTGTACTGTGGTCCACTTGAGTTCCAGATCAACTTGTATATCATGCCCGACCATTTCTTAAGATCCTTAGGACCATTTTAACCGTTGATGTTCAGATTGGAATTAATCTAACCGTCGTAACAACGATAATACATAGTTGAAGGTCGTGATCCAGATTGTATAGCCCACCTGAGTGTTGGACCAACATCATCACTGAACTCATGGTCTTGCGTGGGCCAATGGACTGAATGGTTGGTGAGGATTTCATCAAAACGTCCTGGGGACCCCACCTTACACTGCATGTGTACCACATCAGGAATACGCCTGCAACGTGCCGAACGAAGGAACGGTCAAACGATGTTTGACGCGAAACCTTTCAAAAAAGAGAACTTCTCTCTTCCACCGGTTTTCCCACCGAAATGGAGGGCCTCACTGTTTGAATGTGGGTCCGCCATCGCTTCACAGATCGATGATCGGGACCGTCCATCATATTTCGGACGAACTGTCGATCAAAACCATACCCTCCTTATGCGTGGAAACACGCGTACGTGCTCACAATGCATTGCCAAACGTCTGAACGAGATTGTGTTTCCAGCCCTCCCAAGATCACCCCACTGTGATTAATGTGGGCCACCTTAAGCTGATCCAAACCGTTACTCTGGTAGGGCATCACCGTCCGATAAAATCCATGCCATTCGTGTACATTCTTACATCCATGCATGCACACAAATGCGGGCCGAGTGCAGGTTGGTGCGACTGTTTCCCAAAAGGAAACCTATTGCGTTGCCAGGTCAACAATCCACATGTCTCTTTTTCCTTCAATCCCAGCCTCTCTTCGGAGAAACGATCCAACACCCCTCCTTTAAGGCCAAAAATGGGCAGGCAAATGCCTGCTAGACGAGCCAGCCTGGGAGACAGTTCCACTTCGGGAAAGTCTCCCTGGCATGATCTGAGCCTCACAACAGGCTCCGTGGATGGATCTTAGCCATCCTCGCTAGGGCAGAAATGTCCCTAGCCTTTCACCCGAGAAAAGCTTCCCTCCGCACGAGAAGAAAGCTGCAGTGGAATTTCTCGCGGTCCTTGCACTCGGATGAGATGGGGCAGGAAAAGTGGGCCCCACGATGATCAATGGCTCCATATAAGCCTTCCAGATGAATTAGATCACCTTGATAGGCTGTGAATAAAAATCCACCATTGGTGGCGGCGTCATCTTCCCCATTAAACTGGAAAACCCACCCGAATGTTGTGGGCCCCATTTTCTGATCAAATGCACTCATCCGGTGGACCATGGTAGTGTGAGTCCATCCCACATGATGGATTAACATAATGCAAACAATAACAGTGGGTGTTAGCTCCTCAACCCAACATTGTGGCACGAGATATCGACCATTGAATGCAGTCCGAAAGCTAGCCCTAGGCCTATAAAAGGCAGTGTTTTCATTGGGATTTCCACCATGAATCCAGAGGTAGAGAGAAAGAAGAAGAGGAGAGCGTGAGTGTGAGTGTGGGTGCAAGTGGCGGCCATATCGCACCCACTGGCGAGCTCATGACGAGTCCACCCGGTGGGGACTGGTTCGGGTTCCACTGGAGTTCCAGTAGGAAGAGAGAAAGTGGGGGAAAAGAGGAAGGACGGAAGGAAGAAAAGAGAGAATAAAGAGAGAGGTATAAGGTGGGGCCGTTGCCCTGCACCAACTCCCGTCAGAGGTTCGAGAACTAGGACGCTCGACCCATGACGAATTCGAGTTGGGCCTACTCAGTTAGGTCGAGTCTGGTAGTCCCAGCAGCCTGCTGGCATATGGAAGAAAATGAGAGAAAGGAGAGAAGGAAGAAGAGAAGGAGGGCTAGGGAGACTGGGACCCATCTAGAGTCAACTCGATTCGGCTGGGACTCGTTGGGTCATGCTGTGTGAGTCAAGAAGGTCTGGTTTAGTTCAGTGACCTGGCTGGGATGTGGGTTTGAGTAGGAGCAAGGGGGAAGAGAGGAAGAAAATAGGAGGAGGAAGGAAGAAGATGAAGGAGAATAAGATAGAGGAGGCGGTCCTAGCCAAACTGAGTCAACTCGGTTCGGGACCGAGTCAACCTGCTGACCCATTGGCTGGGTCGAGTCCAGGGAACGCTGGACCTTCAGCAGGAAAAAAGAGAGGAAGGAAAGAGAGGAGAGAAAGAACGAAGAGGAGGAGAAGGAGGACGAGTGCAAGGTGCCGAGTTGCGACTCGTTGGGGTAACTCGCTCAGTTGCACCATTTGTGGGCCTAGCCTCAATACTGTTGCTGGACAATGGTGGAAAGAAGAAAGAAAAAGAGATGGAGAGAGAGAGTAGATGGACGGTTATGTTGGGCCAAGTCAGCTCGATTCGAATCGAGTCATCAAGGTGAGTCAACCTTTCCTCCCCATTCTAGCCTTGTTTCAATACACTATTATTATTCGTTACCATTGTTATTATTATGATTATTAATATTAGCCATAGTTAGCCATTAGTAGATCATTATGCTAGAACTAGTTATTATAAATAAATTGTAATTATTGAATGGTAATATTTTATTTATCATCCTAGATATTTGTTTTGGATAGTAGATTGTACTAATCATAATGACTATTATTGCCATGATTAGCTAATGTTAATTCTATCAGTAATATTAATAATTATGTTATAGTTATAAATTAACATGATAATTGATTTTATATAAATTAGCATTCAAATCCTATGATCTAAGTTTAGAACCAAACTCTGGGATGAAACCCTGAACCTAGGCAATCCAAACCCTAGGTTAAGACCTTAACCATGATTAACCATTAATGGACTAGTTACACTAATATTAGCTATATTAAACAAAGTTACAATTATTAGAAATTTATATCCATTACTCTTAAATATTATCATAATACTAGATCATAATATTAATATCATCATAATGGTTATTATTAACATGTTATGCTAATATTAGTTATTATAAATAAAACTACCTTTAGTGATATTAGCATGGTATCCATCACTTGAAAGTATTATCTCTAATAATAGGTTATACTATTTTACTTCAATTGTAATATCGATTAATACCATGGTCACAAATAATAGTTATATCATTAACGTTAAATGGTAACTAATACACCAACTAGAATTCAAATCCTAGAAACTAAATTTAAGACTAAACGCTAAGATAAATAATTCAAATCCTAGGCCATGATCTTAGACCTAAGTAGTGAGTAGAACTTGAATCTAATGGTATAAGTTCACGATGTGTGGTAGGATTCAATTCTAAAGGCGCAAGCATTTAGCGACACTAGAAGGCGATTAAAAGTATAAGGTGATGAATCTTTTCGGCCTCTTGAGCTTTCCTCTTCCTTGTTAGCTTAAGTGGTAGTTCATTTTATTTTAATTAATAATAGACATCTTTGATTCATGATAACTTGTGTTAGATATTGAATCTGATTATCAATCATATGCTCAACACTTAGTTTGTATGAATATCCACATGTTGTATTTGTGTATCCGTCATGTTTATAAATTGTTTATAAACCTTGAACTATGACACTTATTAAATGTCTACCTAAATTGACTGCTTGCAAATTCAGATAATAATGGCTGGAATTAATCATGCATACATGACACTCCTATTTTCGAATGGACTAACTATTGGAAAGGTCCATCTTTCTTATTTGGGATGGGTTGACTGTTTGAAAGGCCCATCCTCTTGCTTAATGGATCAACTGTTTGAAAGGCCTATTCTTTTCTTAAAAAATGAGTTAACTGTTTAAAAGACCCATCTTATTGTGTGAATGAGCCAACTATTTGAAAGGCGTATTCTTGTCTAAGTACGCCGACTGTTTGAAAGGCCCACTATCTTACTTGAGCGGGTCGACTATTTGAAAGACTCGTTCCTTTGTAAGTTGAATGAGTTGACTATTTGAAAGACCCATTCTCTTGCCTGTGTGGACCAACTATTTGAAAGGTCCATTCCCCTATTTGGGATGAGCTGATTGTCTGAAAGGTCCATCCCTAGGCATGAATGAGTTGACTGTTTGAAAGGCCCATTCATATCTAAGTGAGCCGATTGTTTGAAAGACCCACTACTCTGTAAGTTGAATGAGATGACTGTTTGAAAGGCCCATTCTCTTGCATGAATGGACTGATTATTTGAAAGGTCAATTCACTTGGCCAACTGGATGTGCATCCCCAGTTGATGTGCATTCACACATCTATGCACTTAAACAAGATTACATCATGAAATATTTTGTATGTTTTAAAACTATGCTTAACTAATACGGCGGTGTATAATCTTGAGGGGAATTCACACTGAGTTAGTCACTCATCCATCAAATATACAACCGTACAGGTCACACAGGTGGCTTAATTGATTTTCAGGTTCAGACTGATGGGGAGCAAAGTACCACTATGAAGATGTATGATTGTATAGTCAAGAGTTGCTACATGGTTTTAGAGTTCTAGATTTGTTACAATTTGCTTTGTTTGCATGTAATATCATTTCACTTTGTAATTTGTAAGTTTGGGACATTGGGTTGTATAAGTCATTATGGGCAAATTCTTGTACATCCTAAACGCAAATGAAATTTTCTATTATGTATGATTTGTCCATTCTAAGCTCATCTGCTTACTCTGATAGTTGAAAAAAAAATTCAAATTTGACTATCCTTTAAGGTTAACACTTGGATTTTTGGAAAACGGGTCGTGTACTCGGGTCCTGAAAAATCGGGGCGTTACACACTTTTTCTAAATCAGAAATTTTCAAGACCCCAAAGACTTTAATCAATTTCGTAGATAGGCTAGGTTCTAATTTCTCTTCCTTTATCAAGCAGTTAATAAAATTCAGCTCATGGATCTCATTATTGTCTATGGGCTGCTTACGTAGATTGAAAATATTGAGTTCTAAGGTCATGTTACTAAAAAACAACTTCATCATTCCATTCCTACAATTGATGATTGCATTTGAAGTTGATAGGAATGAGCGACCTAAAATAATGAAAACTTGAGCGTTAGCATTTACACATGGTTCAGTGTATAGTACAATAAAATCTACGGGGAAGTAGAATTACTTCACTTGGACTAACACG
The DNA here is from genome assembly GCA_037074715.1 of Magnolia kwangsiensis. Lineage (NCBI taxonomy): Eukaryota > Viridiplantae > Streptophyta > Magnoliopsida > Magnoliales > Magnoliaceae > Magnolia > Magnolia kwangsiensis. The sequence goes on along the minus strand of CM073589.1, from coordinate 79,465,148 downwards.
TCCTCTAAAATTTCCCTTGGTACTTTAATGGAGTGCTCAACGAGTTGGAGTATAATCGTTTGTTAGTTTAAGCTCGCCTAACCCCACTTGATGGTAAATCGAATAAGGTACTAAATTGACACTTGCACCCAAATCTAGCGAAGCATGCTCAATTTAAAAATTCTCAATAATACAAGGAATAGTACTGGGACTTCTCGAGTCTTTGTATTTGGGTATAACCCTTTTCTGAGTGATAACGCTTACTTTCTCAGTGAGGAAAGCCTTATTGTGCACGTTTAATTTTCTCTTCACAGTGCACAAGTCCTTGAAATATTTAACATATGATGGAATTTGCTAATGACATCAAGCAGAGGAATATTGATAATAACCTTTTGGAGCACATCTAACACCTCTTGATATTTCATGGGGACAATCGAGTTCTGAAGTTTAGATGAGAAGGAAACTGGAGGCTTATATGACTTAGTCTCTTTATCCTTTTGTTGTTGCGGCTCTTAACCATAGTCGGTTCATCATTCTCTTGGGACAGTGGCTCATCCTCTGGTATTTCTACAGGTTGCATTATCTTGTTATCGACCTCTTTTCTAGTTCTTAAGGTAATGATGGCCTTAACTTGTTAGTGATGTAACTCACTTAGATTAATTGAGTCTCCAATGAAATGTGTATTTCTAGGGTTTGGCACAGGTTGAGAATGAAATGTGCCTTTTTCCCTAGCATTTAGTTGAGTCTCAATCCTAGTCATGACCGTTTTTAATTCTTGATTGGATTGGATTAGAGATTGATTTATTTGAGCTTGAGAGTTCATGAATGCGATTAATGCATCATCCATAGATGATTGCTTTGGTGGGGGCACATATGGTGCATTGTTAGATTCTCCAAAGAAGTTGTTTTGTGGAGGCACTTGTGGTACATTGGGAGCATTAATTTATGGTCCACTCCTCTAACTAAAATTAGGATGGTTACGCCAATTTGGATTGTACGTGTTTTCCATTGGTTGCACAACTGGCCTTTGGTAGTTATTATATCATTTTTTTACCCATGCTCATGCATGATATCTTGTACAATTGAGATTGTTGGTCAATCTTTTGTGTCATGGCTGGCACTAACACAAATGCTAAAAAAATTACCTAAAGAGATGTTTTCTTTAATCACATCAACCTTCCTAATTTCTAAGGCTTCGACCTTTCTATCCAATGCAGCGAATTTTGCATTAAGGTCATCTTCCTCTCTTAAGACGCACATCCCTGCTTTCTCTATTGAAATGGGTCTAGTTTGGTCCGGTTTAGCAGAGACATCCCATGTCTGAGTATTCTCTTCTAACATGTCTAGAAAATCTCAAGCCTCATTATGATCTTTATCAAGAAAGGTTCCACCACACATCTTCTCTATGAATTGATGGGTATCCATGGTGAGCCCCTTTCGGAAAGCATCAATCAAGTGCCATGGTTCATAACTATGATGTGGGAAAGTAAGTAGAAGGTCTTTGAAATGCTCCCAAGCTTGGAAAAATAGTTCATTCCCCTTTTGGGAGAACGACATGATTTCCTATTTTAGTGCATTTTTTTTTACTCGGAAAAGAATTTTTTTAAAACTTCTTTACTTAAGGCTTATCATATAGTGACGGTATGAGGTCTTAGAGAGTTGAGCCATGCTTTGGCCCGATCCTTTAAAGAAAATGAAAATAACCTAAGTTTGATACATCCCTATTGTCATTGTTTATTGATTGTAATGTTTCAATTACTTCCTAAAAGTCCTTGAGGTGCAAGTAGGAGCTTTCAGAATCCAAGCCATGAAATTTAGGAATCAATTGAATCACACCTAGTTTAAAATCAATGTTCCTTGTGTGAGCAGGGAACACAATGCAAGATGGTAAAGTTGATCTCTAAGGGTGTAAATGTTCATGTAAAGTTTGTAGTTGGTGTAACACATTCCTATGAACTTCATTCTCATCCTCAAGATGAGGATTGCGTTGATTTTCTTTATTTTAGGTTGGAGTTGGATTTGACAGATTTGGATTTGCATTATCAATTGGGTCTGTCATGGAATCCAAGTGGTGTTGAATGCCTTTCCTAAATGAATGATCAAGGTCTGAGACTAGTCCACCTTCGGAGGAGAGTTAATTGTTTTGATCCCTACTCCAATGAGACATAAACCTTCCACACCACACAACAAAAACCACAACTTCAAATTGCAAGTATGATAAAAATAAAAACTTATCCAACAACCCAAGCTACAGAGCCAACCATAAGGGTTCAAACCACAAAACAAAATAAATCAACAACCCAGGAGGCAGAGCCAACATGAGGGTTCGAACCACAAAGAAAAATAAATCAACAACCCAGGCGGTAGAGCCAACCATGAGGGTTCAAACCACAAAGCAAAATAAATAAAAAGAAAGTAAAACTAATGCAAAAAAATTAATATAAGCTAATATTGAAAATAGATTCAATGGATGATCTTTATGATCAAACAACTGTAGGATAACCATATATAACACTTGAGTGATGAAATCCCAAGCAGGAGTAACCTTATGTCACAGTTAGTGCTTGAAAGACCCAACTGGATTTACTTTCAAAGTAAAATAAAAAATCTATAGAAATTTTGAGGTTTCAGAAAAGAACTTACCTTAACTACCTTGTACAGATCTAATCTATCTTCGTCTCTCCTGGGCAACGGCGCCAAAAATTTGATTGCTTACATCCAAGTGCAGAGGTTCGTAAGTAATATCTTGCGAATACATGGTCGATCCCACAGGGAGATGATCTAAGAGAATGAGAAAATCAAGTGCAAAATTAACTAAGTAATGGAAACTAAACAAATGAAATGATTTTGAAGGTTTTGAAGGTATGAAATTTAACATAATTAAAACAATACTCAAGCTTCAAAGTTTCACACATAAGTTAATGATCAATAAATGATGATGATTTTGATAACACAACTAGGATCCGAGCACTATGGTCGGCCTAATCGTAAAAATAAAATAATTTAAGTATTTTAATAAATGATATAAAAATTAAAGAATTATGGATTAGCACCATTAATTCATGTTCTCAAGTGCTAGTGATTTTAAGTATTCAATATCCATGAGATAATGAATCAAAGAAATGTACCAGGTTGAGAACATCTCTCATATAAGAAATCTAATTAATCCAGGTTAAGCCTATTTACCAATATGGATCTTAAATGATGGAAACATATGGATCTCCCATGAGGATAAAAAACCTAAACCTAGATAATTGATAACATGCATACACCATTCATCTCATCATTAAAAATAATCAATCATCATAATTTATGATATCATTAAACCAATGTGCTTCCCTTCTAGCTTGGGCTAGAGGGAACTAAAAAAATATAATTAAATTACAAAATATAAAAGCAACAAGAAAATAAAAAAATAAATAAAGAAAGATCTAAAAAGATCTTGTAAAGATTTAAAAACCCTAGAAAAAACCATAGATCCTGCCCTTGAATGCTCTGAATGATGCTTAAGAATGCTTTGGGAAGCCCTATTTATAAGTGGGGAACTCCCTCCTTCAAACTAATTTGAAAAATCTAGAAACTGCCTCAAATTTTCTTACTCCGCGTAAACCCTTCATTGATATCGAACCTAGTTCGATGTTATTGAAGACTGCATCCAATTTGTCCAGCAATCAAATTTGATTTTCTCGTAATTCTTCGATGTCATTTAAGACTCCTTTGATGTTATCGAAGACTGACTTTGAAATCATCGAACTTAGTTCGATGTCATCTAAGCTCTGATCTCGTGAATTTCTACACTTCCTTCCTCTTCCACTTGGTTTTCTTGACTCTTGGGATCTTGAAATTTTCAATCTTGGTCTTTAAAGGTTCATTCTTTGCCTTGGTGATTCTTGAACATCAAATCCTTACTTTTAACATTCTTTTCAATCTAAGCTCTTAAACTCACCTTGCATCACAAACATGTATAAGATATACCATTAAGCATTATCATGTTTATAAAACCAAGCTATAAGTGGGAAAATATATGCAATATTTGAGTCTCAACACCTGACACTTGATATGACATTACACGAACAACGCATTATCATCATGTAAAAACCAGAACTAATCCTTAGAAGTTTGTTTAATCCCATGAAGTAGAGATCGTATGCTTGTTTGGGTAGAGTAGGTGCCTAAGACCTTTCCTCTCTGCAACTGCAGTCCGTATCCTAAATCTTCAGATGCAGGAGTCATCTCAGGGCTAAAGATCTTTAAATTCTCCATCCAAAATATTTCTATAAGGTCTAACCAATAGTAGATTCAAAGTAATTAGCTAGCGGCGACTCCAGTCATATACAACACCCTCTAAACACATACCAGCACAGAAGCCTTCGATAGTGGCACCCATGGAAGCCATGAGTCAGTCCTATTCCTGGAACTACTCCACAGATGCTACTCATCAATGATATGAGATCATGAATGCAATGCAAGTATGAATGTAATGTGTATTAATCATCTCCACCTCCTCCGAATAATATCAATCAGAATAAACAATCGACTACACCTGCTCAAGTGGCCTATATCCTATGCTAATAATCGACGTCGTTAGTGAGGTATCATGTACTCACTCACCTGGACCCACTGGTCATGATAGTACCCGTTATGGGAAGATCCGAGCCCCTTAAATTCTGAGGTCTGACGCTATCTTAATATGATTGGACACGTTAGGGTCAATTAGAAATGGTGAAAACAACCAAAGGGAAGGAAGATTCTCGGCCCGGCCCCAGTCATGCTCCTGCTCCAAGGCATTCAGTTCGAAGTATTTTAAGGCCGGGGCAGTCAATGCGAAGTTCAGATTGAAGCCTACTCATGAGATCTTAGGTCGCCCCACCACTGCTCGGCCAGTGACAGAATATTCGATTACCCACGTTTACGCGTCACCTGTTATGAAGAAATCCAACTCAATGGGTTAAGTCCGCCACCCACATTGGAGCTCGGAGGGGAGACCTCAAGAGTACCTAACAGATGTGTGATTTCGAGATTGCCACGAGCCTAGACTGAGGCTCGTCCCGACCTCTGGACACTATCCTTTACATACTAGTTCAAGTCAGAGGCTCGGAGTCAGGACCTCTTTAGTCAGAGATCCTAAGCCGAGACTAAAGCCTGATGTGAACAGTCTCGTGTGCTAAACTAAGAAACTACCTTAAGAAAATATGGCCGATTATCTTGCTCGCAGATATGCATGATACGCTACATGATTCCAGGATCATGGACAATATCTCCACAATCATAGTATCCCACTAATCGAGCGAATCATGCCGAGATTAACGGACCCAGACCATCCGATAGGCAGGTATAAATACAATGAGACTCCATTGCTACAGGTATGCAACATCTTGCGCTCTCTCACTACACTCGAACTTAGACTCAGATTTTCTTGGCCTAACTTAGGCATCGGAGGATCCCCTGCCTAGACCAGGTCTCCTTTGCTCATTGTGAGTGTGTAGGTTTAAGACGCTGAAGCGGTTTAGAGTTCGTGGATCAGAGTGGAGAGCCGTCCAGATTTAGTCATTGACATTTTTTTCGCCGTCTGTGAGAATCTGATATGAAAGGTCAGGTTCCGATTCTTAAGTATTACGGCGAGAGGAAAGAAGAAATAGGTAGCTGTGGAACTGGAGCAACACGATCAAACCCGTTCATCTTCGCTACTTCACACCGAATCGGCCCCAGGACCTTCCCAGCGTTCTCGCAATTGGGTAAGCAAGTATTGAGCTATGCAAAGTGAGATACAAGCTCTGCACGATGAAATTAATCAGATGAAGAAGTAACGGGAACCACAACCGCATCTCATTTAGGAAACGATTGGTCCAGTAGTGGAAGCACATTTCGCGCTGAGTATGAGACCCGAAGGGTCCCAACATCAATCTGCTCGGGCACCAGCTTCAGTTCAGAACCCTCCAACTCAAAACTGAATTTGAGCCTAGAATACAGCAACTCGGGTTCCGACAAATGCCTTGGTTACCTCGGCCCTAGCACCAACGGATCTCCGTCATGAGTTAGAGAAGAGGAGGGGGAGAAGAACTCTCAAAGTAGAAGACATACTAGAGATATTGACTGAAAATAAAGATCCATGGGAAACATGGTTTGCGGAACTCAACAACAAGATTTTGACGCTTGAAAAGAATAAACAATTGTTGTCAGTTCCCGCCGTTGTTCAAGCGATGATGGAAGACACCGAGCCTCCCTTCTCCTATGTGATCATGAGCGAGGTGATGCCTCAGAGGTTCCGGATACCTCCGGTCATCCAATACTCTGGGTCTGGTGACCCATCCGAGCATGTGGACGCTTATCGCTTGTGGATGCAAATCCAGACAGCAACAGATGTAATGATGTGAAGAGGATTCTCGATAACACTCACAGGATCCGCTCGGAGTTGGTACCGTCAGCTCAAACCCAACTCCATCGTGTCCTTTGCGGAGCTCAGCCGATTATTCTTTACCCAATTCATAAGTGTTAAGAAGAGTAAAAAACTGAATACCCATCTGTTCACCATCAAGCATTGGCCCAAGGAGTCATTAAAAGACTATATTACTCGTTTCAATGAGGAAGCATTACAGGTGGAAGATTATGACGACAAGATGACACTCTCAGCAGTGTTCAGTGGTCTAAAAGAGGGGAAGTTTACCTTCTCCATTGGGAAGAATCCACCGAAGACGCTAGCTGAGCTCGTCACCAGAGTTCAAAAATACATTCATGCCGAGGAATTCTCCAACGCCCGCAAGAATGTTCAGGTGATAGAGCCAACAGGCAAAGGAAAGAGACCAAGGAACGAGGTGAAATAGCGGTGAAGACCGCTTGAGTTGAAGTAAGAATTTGCTAATATGTCCCAGAGGGGGGTGAATAGGATTATTTAAAGTTTTACAATGTATTTAAAAATCTTATTGCCCTAATCCTATCAGATATGTAATTATCAGGATTACTCAAATGTAACTATACTGACTTCCAAGCCTAGTAGAGGATTTAATCACAAACTATTCAAAAGATAGCAATATAGAATTTAGTTCATGCTGGATATGACTGTGTATGTGTGTGAGGTGTGATCTCAAACATTTAGATATTAAAATAGTAAAGCAAATCATACAAACAAAGCAATCGCAAACACAGTCATTTTTATAGTGGTTCGACTACTTGTCTACACCACTCCCAGCTGGCACACTCAACCCTTGAGTGTACTGGATTTCACTAAGGAGGTTTTCCATGGTTCACCTCAAACCTAAGGTTTTAAATCAGGATCACCTTCAACCTTTACACGAAGATTTCTACTCAGTTCACCTCGAATCCTGGAGTTTTACTGGTGTACTCCTAACCAGATGTTTATGCCTACACAGAGCAAGGGTCCACACAATGCACCCGAATATTTATGCTCTCCACAGAGCAAGGGTACACACAACACACCCAAATGTTTATGCTCTCCACAGAGCAAGGGTCCACACAACACACCCACAAAGTACACTCCCGCCGGAGGCCTCCTTTGAGGACTTCAAAGGGTGAGCAACACTTAAGACCTAATCCTAGAAAGGAATGATCACAAGTGTCCTCTGGACTCTAGATACTTACAGATAAATTGATGAGTCCCATTCAGCGCAATGTCAAAAATCTCCTCCTTGTTGTTGAAGAGTCTTCGGCTCCCTTGATCCGCAACACAGAAGATGTACCAGTACTAGGCTTTGGGTCGGGATAAGATTAGGACGGAAATCCACTCTCTTGAAATTTTCCTATAAGGAAGATAGTGATTCCCGTCATTTATTCATTCAAGGCATCCCAGCTTAATGATATGCTATTAAGATAGTTGTTGGAGGATCCTTGAATGCGAAAGTTCATTTTCCAATCCACTCTATTGAATGTCAATGGTAAGAGTAGATTGGAAGATGAACTCCCGTGAGAGAAAGAGCTTTGAGTATATGATCTAAGGGTAAGACATACAAAAACACTCTTCTTTCTCTACCAGCAATATGACCAAGTCTCTCTTTAAATAGGAAAAAGGTTTCAACGGATATAAAACGGTCATATTTATGACTGAGTTCGATGTCATTGAGCATGGTCGATATCATCGAGTGTATACTCTCGATGGGATCGACTGTCCGCTCGATAACACAAACTACAAAGTCATACGCTTTTGAAACCTATTACCAGCTGATCGATGGGATCATTATATGTGTCGATGTCATCAAATTTCAAACTCTGATTCCATTGATACTTGGATCGATCTGTCGACACTTGAAGAATGAGAGAGACTATCTGAAATATTTCAAGATATAGGATATGATCGAGGGTCAACAGATGTCATCGAAATTTGAATGACGATGATATCGAGACCGTGTCGATAAGATCAATAAATCATATATATTTACGTATAAGCACGCTGGACAGTTTGTGTCCAGACTCAATCCAATCGACCAGGACTCGATGGTATCGACATAAGAATATCGATTTTCTCGAGTGGCCCCCGATCAACTTTTAGAACATTCTGAAATATTTGCTGGAGGAAACACAAGCCCACTGTCGATATAATCGAACGACTTTCGAGATGATCGATATTTAGATTCAGATTGAATCGGCACAGTCATCAATATATCGAAGCTTTTTGTAGTTTTCTTTAGAAAAATTGGGACGTCAGAAAACTGTCTATCGATATTATCGATCCACTTTCGATGAGATCGATATTTGAATATCGATAATATCGATTGATACTTCGATATATCGATAAATCGTCCAGATGAATGTGTGGTTGCTGGACACTTTTTGTCCTCACTCGATTGTATAGATTGAGATGCCGAGGACATCGATAGAGCAGGTCGATTGTATCGAAAAGTGAATCGATATAATCGGCAGGGTAAGAAAACTTGAAGATTTTCCCGTTTGATAAAAAGTTTTCTTATTATAAAACCTTAAGATGTTCTACTTAGTTTTAAGGGTTTTAATCACCTGGTGTTTTGGAACATGGGATGTGAGGCTATGACGCTTGAATTGATCTTCCTGTTAGGTGCTGTTGTTCGACTGACTCAACCCACACAGTAATTGACAAACCAGGGCACAAGTAGGTGCACTTTTAATCTCCCCCTTTTTCAATTACATGAAAAAATATCCAAAACACCCTAGGAAAATATCTAGACAGATACATCCTAAATTGTGTGTACATGTGATTTACAATTTTATAAATTTTAACACATAATCAGAATTTGCTCCCCCTTACTGTAAAAACCCCTTTCTTGGTGCAGCTGTTCCCCCTTACACCTGCAACATATAAGAGCACAAATATCCAATTTTCCACATGGGATGTTTGTAACTTTTCTCTCCATTTTTGTCAGTCATTAACAAAGGCATAACAAGTGATTTTGACTGAACATTGTAAGCATATGGGAGAACCACAGTCAGATAGATGTATACAGATATAAAGATTAAATCATTGTAAGCCATACATCATTGTTTAAAGACACAATCAGATAAGATAGTCAGGAAGAACACATGCATTCTAAAAAAAAAACTTTGTTTAACTAGGGAACAGTAGTATATTATTACGGCAATCAGAATAGAATTAGATGCAGCCATAGTCAACAGTGTCCAAATATATATATATATATATATATATATATATATATATATATATATATATATATATATATATATACTGCTCCAGATAGTAGTAGTTTCATCATTAGACAGAGATATCAGACCCATGTAGCGGTACCCAAAACAAATAAACAAGGATGGGTACAAAAACAAGTGTTTATAACTAGACACACTATTCCACCAAATCTGTCTACTTCTAACACATAGAAGACCCGCCAGTTGTTAGTAGCTTAAGAATTTACTGCACGGAATGTTGAAGAGCTTCCATCCTGTTTTCTATTCTTGATAGTCGTTGTTCACAGTGTTGGAGCCGCTCATCAATTCCAGTGAGATTGTTTAAAAATTGGCTCTCAAGCACATGACGCTGACGATTTGTGACAGAAGCAGGACTATATTCAGGAGTTTTATTGGATCCCCAGAGAGTTTCTTTAATAGGCACGGGATCACTATCTTCAACAGGTGGAGGGATCTTAGTATGCTATGAGACAAAGATATACACTTGTTGCACTGCATCATGGTCGAACCATATTTCAGGATATACCTTATTAGTTATTTCCAGCAGACCTGCCCAGTGTGTGAGCTTGCAGATAAGAGATGGAAAAGGTAGAATTTCAAGATGGTCACTTTTGACTACCTTAATTAGCTGGTCTAATATGAGAGTTGGTAGGCATACAGGGACCTCTTGATAGACATCATATAGAATATTGAGCGCAATGAGACTCAGGTATGTGTCATTTGCATCACATGTGTACACATTCGTGTTGAAAATACTGTGAAGGAGTCGAAACAAGATTCCTAGATGTTTTACTGAAAGGATATTGCTATCATTTCTAGGAATTGTCATACCCTGGCACAGTGCTCATGTAATTTTTCCCCATCTACCCAATTCGTTTAGATTTCTACTAGTGACAGAGATTTATGTCACCTCAATGTTTAGAACATGTTAGAGTAATGTGCTTGGTGTGTTGCATGAATTTCAGACAGATATAAGGTGGGTAATCTTGGACAACATGACAACAATTGAAGAACTGCTGGATCATTTCAAACTGATATGGGCCACCCATATTAAACATATTCTTCCATCCTATAGTCTCCATCATGAGATCCACTCCATAGGGTTTGACAGTACTAATGAGAATAGTACGATCGACTATCGTGACTTATTCCCAATCTGATTGGTTTTGAGGTGGTCTAGAATTTTTCTCTTTTTTAATCTTGGAAGATTTTGTAGATGAGAGAGCCTTACCTTTCCCTTTAACCATCTTCCTTGTTTCATTTGGATGCTGAGATTCCATCAAGACTTCGAGCAGATCAGCCAAAGAACCTGATCAGGGCAGTGAGATGGGACTAGCTATTGAAAAAATGAATTTTTCTCTTAATCAGCCTTTTTTTTGAGCGCCATCTGTCGATCATATCGATCATTGTTTCGATGCTATCGAGAAGTTGCCGATCAATTCTATCGATTCTGTCTCAGATGTCATCAATGATCATACAGCTTTTCACATTCTGAAAGGTTGTCGATTGTATCGATACTTGTTCGATGTAATCGGAAAGTCATATCTAAGGTGAATGATTTTCTAGTTTCAAAATTCAGATGATTTTTTAAGCATACTCCTGGGATTTCTAAAATACAATGATATTATTAGCAAAATAATCTCTATATATACACAAAAGTAAAAACATTTGACTGTTTGCATACAAAGGGAGGTCTAGAACCTTAGATATTTAATTTGGAGCTTAGCAAAACTGCTTTATTTAAGCCAGTATCCAGATTTCGATCCATAATCTGGACATGTTCCTTCATTCTTAATGCATCTATATCATTCCCCTCTTTTTCTTTAATAATGTAGCAGTGGTTGTTTGTGCAATGACCCTTAATTACTGATTTTCTTGATTGATCTAGAATATCACATTCTTCTTTGTTGAACTTGACCACATGCCCATTATCATAGATCTGAGATATGCTTAATAGATTATGCTTCAATCCTTTTATGCAGAAAATATTCTTATTTGTAAGCAGATTAATTCCTTTTATGATACCCTCTCCAATTACTTAAGCAGTAGTTCCATCTCTGTAGGTGACTAGCCCATTGTTTAGTTTCTGATAATTTGACAAGAGGGATTTGTCACCTGTGACATGTCTTGAGTAAGCATTGTCTAGGTACCATCTAGCATCATTGCCTGTTAAATGCTTTGAGTGTATAACAAGGCAATTTTTCTTCTTTTTGATTACCGTGACAAAATTCTTTCTTGTGGCAGATTTGTTTGTCTTATCTGATTCAACCACTTGATTCACTGAGTCTTTCTTCCTATCAGATAGTTTGAGTGGTGATGGTGTTATATATCCTTTGTTCAACACATCCTTTGAATCGCCACTTGTCTAATAGGCTAGATTAGAAGATGAACTCCCGTGAGAGAAAGAGCTTTGGGTATATGATCTGAGGGTAAGACACACAAAAGTACTCTCTTCTTTCTCTACCAGCAATATGACCAAGTCTCTTTTTAAATAGGAAAAAGGTTTCAACGGATATAAAACGGTCATATTTATGACTGAGTTCGATGTCATCGAGCATGGTCGATATCATCGAGCATATACTCTCGATGGGATCGACTGTCCTCTCGATAACATAAACTACAAAGTCATACGCTTTTGAAACCTATTGCCAGCTGATCGATGAGATCGATATATGTGTCGATGTCATCGAATTTTGAACTCTGATTCCATCGATACTTGGATCGATCTGTCGACACTTGAAGAATGAGAGAGACTAGCCGAAATATTTCAAGATATAGGATATGATCGAGGGTCAACCGATGTCATCGAAATTTGAATGTCGATGATATCGAGACCGTGTCAATAAGATCGATAAATCATATAGATTTACCTATAAGCACGCTGGACAGTTTGTGTCCAGACTCGATCCAATCGACCAGGACTCGATGGTATCGACATAAGAATATCGATTTCCTTGAGTGGCCCCCAATTAACTTTTAGAACATCCTGAAATATTTACTGGAGGAAACACACGTCCACTGTCGATATAATCAAACGACTTCCGAGATGATCGATATTTAGATTCAGATTGAATCGGCATAGTCATCAATATATCGAAGCTTTTTGTAGTTTTCATTAGAAAAACAAGGGTGCTAAAAAACTGCCTGTTGATATTATCGATCCACTTTCGATGGAATCGATATTTGAATATCGATGATATCGATTGATACTTCGATATATCGATAAATCGTCCAGATGAATGTGTGGTTGCTGGACGCCATTTGTCCTCATTTGATTATATCGATTGAGATGCGGAGGACATCGACAGAGCAGGTCGATCATATTGAAAGGTGAATCGATATAATCGACAGTGTAAGAAAACTTAAAGATTTTTCTGTTTGATAAAAAGTTTTCTCATTATAAAACCCTAAGATGTTCTACTTAGTTTTAAGGATTTTAATCACCTGGTGTTTTGGGACATGGGATGTGAGGCTATGATTTACCTATGGTGAGCTTCTACACATCCAGTTGAGGCAGATGCTTGAATTGATCTTCCTGTTAGGCGCTGTTGTTCGACTGACTCAACCCACACAGTAATTCACAAACCAGGGCAGAAGTAGGTGCACTTTCACGAGGAACCTCAGCTGTCCAGCAAAGGACTAGATGACCATGCTCCTAGTGATCGTCGTCTGAGCAGGAAACCAGAGGGTCAATTCCGTTCATACACCCCCCTTAACACATCTACCAAGTAGATTCTACTGGACATCTGAGGGTAAAAGCTCTGAATTGACCTATTTGTATGAAGGCCAACCTGGATCATCAAGACAAATACAAGTATTGCAGTTTTCATCGAGATCACGACCACAACACAGCGGACTGTGTGGATCTCAAAGATGAGATTGAGACCCTTATTCATAAGGGTCATCTGCGCTGATACACTCATGAAGGGAGAACAGCTTGAAAAGAAGAGCGAAAGCAGCCAAATAACACCGCAGAGGAGCCAGCCATGATCCGCACCATATTCGGTGGCTCATCCGGTGGAGGGGATTCAAACAGGGCATGAAAAGCCCATTCTCGAAAGCTGATCCGGAGCACTACATCCATGACTGAGTGGCCGAGAAAGGAACTTCGAGTCAGCTCGTGCAGTCTGACTTTCACGGAAGATAATTTGCACAGAATTCAACTTCTGGATGATGACGCCTTAGTGGTTGCGATGACCATAACCAACCACAAGGTATACAACATTCTGGTTGGCACCGGAAGCTTAGCAGATGTGATTTACTCTGAGGCTTTTGAAAGAATGGGGATTCTAAGGTTGGCCTCAGGCCTGTGAAGACCCCCCTACACGGCTTTGCTAGAGAGTGGGTGATCTCCGTGGGAGCCATCTCCCTCCCTGTGACCACGGGAGAAGGACAACATCAAGTCACCCTCATGGTAGACTTCCTCGTTGTCAACGTGCCGTCAGTGTACAACGTCATTCTGGACAAACCTTCTCTCAATGCAATGAGGGCAGTTGTCTCCACCTATCATCTGATGATGTTCCCAGCGAGGGTGGAGTAGGCTATCTTCGAGGCGATCAACGCGAAGTTAGGAGATGTTACGCGATAGTAGTAAAGAAAGGGTCTATGAAGCAAGCACTCATTATCAACATCCTAGATCCCAGAGGACTTACAGAGGACTCATCTGTAGAAGACTTGGAGAAAGTACTACTCGATGCAGCAGACCTGAGCAAGACTGTTCAGCTCGGAACATCGTTAAGTTCTGAGCAACAATTTGAAATGAAGAATTTTCTACAACAACATAGGGATGTCTTTGCATGGTCGCATGGGGACATGCCCGAGATCTCTCTGGATGTCATCGTCCACATGTTGAATGTGGACCCGGATCATAAACCCGTGAAACAGAAGAGGTGGCCATTCGATGTCGAGCGGTATGAGGCCATAGTTGATGAAGTCTCCATTTTGCTCGATGCTGGCTTCATAGAGCAGGTATACTATCCAAATTGGATAGCAAACGTGGTCCTCGTCAAGAAAACCAATGGAAAATGGCGGGTCTGTGTGGATTACTTGGATCTGAACAAGGCGTGTCTGAAGGATAGCTTCCCGTTGCCTTGGATTGATCAGCTGGTGGACAGCACAGCGGGGCACAAACTACTCTCCTTCCTAGATGCTTATTCCGGGTATAATCAGATTGTGATGCATCCCTTGGATAGGCAGAAGACTACCTTCGTCACTGACAAGGGGCTCTATTGTTACCAGGTCATGCCGTTTGGCCTGAAGAATGCTGGGGCCACATATCAGAGGCTGATAAATCAAATGTTCGTCAAATAGATCGGACATACTATGGAAGTGTACGTCGACGATATGCTTGTGAAGGGAATCAAGGCGTCTGATCACTTAGGAAATCTTGGAGAAACTTTCGCCATCCTCTGAGAGTATCAGATTAAGTTGAATCCCGCGAAGTGTGCCTTCGGAGTTGGCTCTGGTAAATTCCTCGGGTTTCAAGTCAGCTAAAGGGGTATTGAAGCGAACCTCGACAAGATCAAAGCACTCCTTGATATAAGCTCACCTCAGACTATCAAGGAGATATAATGCCTCACTAGACGAGTGGTAGCGCTCGGACGATTCATATCCAGAGTCACGGACAAATGCCTCCCCTTCTTTCAGCAGTTGAAGGGTCATAAGAAGGTAGAATGGATGTCAAAATATGAACAAGATTTTTGGCAACTGAAATAATATTTAGGTTCACCGCCCCACTGTCTAAGCCCAAAGAAGGTGAGCTCCTGTTCTTGTATCTTGTAGTCTCAGCCTGTCACGCCCCAAACTCAAAAATCAGATTCACAGGAATTCCGATCGCTGAATCCGGTGCCAACAGCTTCCGTAGTACCCCATTCTCGGCTCCTAGCATTCATATGCCAGATTTTCGATCCTGGGATCCTACAAGGAGGATTTTTTTTTGTACATTTAACTAGTAATAAGCATAACCACAAGTTTACCCAAATCATAAAGGCAACATCATCATCACATATCCACTAATATAATCATTTGATTACAATGCTGAAAGGAAAATATATATGTCAAAATCAAAGCTCCAGAAAATAGCTGCACGCTCCAAGCTCAATGCTGCTGTAACCTAACATCACCTGCACGCATCTATTGTGCATAAGCTTATAGAAAGCTTAGAGGGTGGTGTAAGAACTTTTTGACTTTGAGGGCTTTTGGTGTAAGAGAAGTATGGGCTTGTAAGAGATTCTTGACTTTTGTAGTTGCTTGGGAATGGGTGAAAGGTGATGTGTACTTGACATGTGATGGATTGATGGATTGATGGGATTGATGTGACACCTCGTAGAGATTCTCGTAGGTTTCGCAACGCGTGGCATTTTTTTCGCAGCAAACGTTGACCCACATCTCTTGACCAGGGTATCGCCTCGGCGCGCAAGTCGCGACATCGGAACAGTAGCGACGGCGCGGTCGCTATGGTAAAGGTCTTGGTTTGAGTCGCACGGGTTGACGGCATATGAATTAGGGTCGCATGCAAATATTGGTTAAGGGTGGAAGGTTGTCGAAATTCGACCGGTAAGACCGCGGAAGTCTATGAAACGGTACGGTCTAGGATACGGGGCTTACATAGCCTCAGCCATCATCTCGGCCCTGATTAGAGAAGTACGGGGAAAACAATATCCTATATACTATGTAAGCAAAGCCATGGTACCTACCGAGATGGGATATCTGATTATGAAGAATTTAGCGCTCTGCCTCATTGTCTCGGCTTGGAGGTTACGCCCGTACTTCCAGTCTCATTCCATCATCATCTTAATCAACTCTCCCCTCAAACAAGTCCTCTAGAGGCCCAAAGTGTTGGGTCGGCTAACCAAGTGGGCCATTGAACTCAATGAGTTCGACATTCAGTTTCGACCAAGAACAACAATTAAGGGCCAAGCTGTGGCAGACTTCTTTGTAGAATTCACCACCCCGAATGAAGAAGGGATCAGTGCCGAAGTCGAGACGACTCATCCGCCTGTTCCTCCAAGTGATCAAGAGATCGTATCAGAACCAGGATGAATTCCTTATGTAGGTGAATAGTCCAATGCCAATCATGCCGGAGCAGTAATTTTCCTGGTCGTGCCGGATTTCACATCCATCCAGTATGCGATCCAACTCGGTTTCAAGGTCTCTAACAATGAGGCGAAGTACGAGGCTCTACTGGCCGGACTCAGGATGACGGCTAGTCTGGGGGTCTAGTCATTCCAGGTACGATGTGATTCTCGGCTAGTAGTGAATTATATCTCCACCGAATATGAGGCTAAAGAAACCAGAATGATTGCTTACCTAGCCGAAGTGAGGAAACTGATAGAAAGATTTTAGAGCTGTACTATCCATCAGATTCCTAGAATAAAAAATTCCTAGGCCGACGCCCTAGCGAGGTTAGCCTCGGCTAAGGAAGAGAAGATCCTGCGAATCATTCTTGTGGAATTTATAGAACATCCAAGCATCGACCAAATGGAGGAGAAAATGGTCAATCCAGTAAATGATACTCTGAGCTGGATGGACCCGATTTATAGCTACCTCACATTTGGTGAGGTCCCCTTGGATAGGTTGGAAGCTAGGCTCCTGAGAGTCAGAGCAGCATGGTATGTAATCCTGGATGGGATCTTGCACAAGAAAGGACATTCACAACCCTATCTCAGGTGTCTCCGACCCGATGAAGCAGATTATGTAATTTGGGAGATTTATGAAGGCATCCGCAGAAATCACTTTGGTGGTCGAGCCCTGACTTTGAAAATACTCCGCTAAGGATATTTTTGGCCGACTATTAGGGAGGACTCGAAGACTACGTTTAAAGGTGTGACAAGTGTCAATGATATGCAACTGTGCCCAGGTAACCTGGGGAAGAAATAACTCCCATGAGTGATCCGTGGCCGTTCGCTCAGTAGGAGATCGACATCATCGGACCTTTACCCATAGGTAAAGGACAAGTCAAGTTCACCATTGTCGCAATTGAATACTTTACCAAGTGGGCCAAAGCTTAACCCGTCGCAAAGATCACAAAACAGAAGGTGATCAATTTTGTCTAGAAAAATATTATCTACCGGTTCGTGATTTTATGCACCATTGTGTTTGATAATGGCAGACAGTTTGATAATGACAAGTTTCGAGGCATGTGTCATGGGCTTGACATCACAAACACATATTCTTCGCCTTGGCACCACAATCCAATGGGTGAAAGCATTTAATAAGGTTATTAAGCACCATCTCAAAATAAAATTAGAGAAAACAAAAGGTAATTGGGCCGAGGAGCTCCCATTCGTCCTCTGGGCTTACAGGACAATGGTTAAGTCATTTACTGGGGAGACCCTGTTCTCGCTTTCCTACAGTTTGAAAGTAATGGTGCCAGTTGAAATTGGCCTTTCTACAGCTCGGGTCAGAAATTATCAGGAGAACCAAAATGCCAAGCAGATTGCAGCTAACTTGGAATTACTTGAAGAAGCCAGAGACATATTTAGGCTCCGGGTCGCTGTTTGACATTAATAGGTAGCACGATTGTACAATTCTAAAGTCAAGATCGGTTGGTTCTATCTAGGGGACCTAGTCCTTCATCGAGTCTTCCAAAACACCGCAGAGTCGGGGGCTGAGACACTCGGGCCTAATTGGGAAGGGTCGTACCATGTGGTCCGATCGACCAAACCTAGCTATTACCACTTAGAAGATCTCGAGGGTAGTCAACACCCCCACCCCTGGAACACCGAGCACCTAAAAGTCTACCACCCTTTATGTAATGGCCGTTGTGGGCCCCCAATAAATGCACGCCTCCGAGAGACTAGCCTTTAAGGCTCTCAATAAAATTCACATCTCTTCATATCTACATGAGCTGGTTATCTACTTATAAAAAGTTGCCTCTCATAAGCAGGGGCAGACTTAACGAACTGATCCCTTAAAGAAGGGGTTAGTACGTTATCCCATGAAAGTTCTCTAAGGCATCCCCTCATGATCAGGGGAAAAGCCCATATGACGACCCGACTCCCCGATAGAGGAGTCGGTTCATCGTTCGACTGACAGGTCTATTAAAGGTTGCTCGCCAATTATGGGAGGAGCCGATCCCCTAGAGGCCTGGTCCTAACAAATGCAACCTCATAAAGTCCTATAAAACGGCATTGAGATGAACAGACCTGTTAAGGAGTTGGCTCTGTAATGCCTCAAAAGGAGTTGACCTGTCAATAAATTGGATCGATAATTAACAAATAACAATCACCATCCAAAAAGTTAACTACAGGTTAACATATAAAAAAATCATCATTCACACGCCCTCTCCATAGGGTAAAAAAATGTATCATCCATCATACCACTCATTAAAAGTTTAAGAAGTTATAAAAAAAGAGATGCCAGAAGCTATTCATTCGGAGCTAGAGGAGGAGGAGCTTGAGAAGTAGGAGCCTAATTTGGGCAAGCGTCTCCAGAGGGTTTCTCTCCTGCGTCTTAGGATAGTAGAGGCTCAAGGTTGAGGTCTGGATACAGATCCTGGACCGCATCAATGCAAGCATCGGAGCCACAGTTGTAAAACTTAGTGGCTTCGGCGGCCCTTTCCTCTGAAGCCTTAAAGGCATCTATTGTGGTAGCCACCACCGAGGCCAGGGAGGCCTCATCTTCAGCTCGTTGGGCCTCCTTCACCTGGGAGACTGCTCGGTGCAGCTCTTTCGCCTCCTCGGCTCTGGTCTGCTCCAGCACATCCCCTAATAGGGCGTTCTCCTT
This sequence comes from Magnolia kwangsiensis, assembly GCA_037074715.1. Taxonomy (NCBI): domain Eukaryota; kingdom Viridiplantae; phylum Streptophyta; class Magnoliopsida; order Magnoliales; family Magnoliaceae; genus Magnolia; species Magnolia kwangsiensis. The sequence goes on along the minus strand of CM073589.1, from coordinate 79,445,819 downwards.
GGAGAGCGAATTTGCATGGCCTTGGCTCGGAATAGCTTGGCTGCAGTAGCACCGCATCGGGCTTCAAGATCACTCATGACCCCCTTTAGCTAGAGCTCACTAGCCCTCCCATCATCAAGCTGCTGATGTAGTTCCGCCTGCTCCATCCAGAAGAAGGTGACCTCATCTCGTAAGATCCCGACCTTGCCCCTGAGGGCTTCCACTTCGACATCTTTCTTTGCAAGCTCCCTCAATCTCTCTCCAGTCAGAAGGAGCCTCGGGACAGACTGAATAAAAATAAAAGAATGAGCATTCGAATGTAGTAAAAACTAAAGTCAAGAAAAGTTAATAAAAGTACCTAGTAGAAGACGGAAGCAATGTCGTTGATGAAAGACTCATCTGACTTGGTGAGAAGGCTGACTATCTCATCCTTCGGGGCGTTCTTGGCAGCCTAGCTGACCAATCAGGACATACGATTGCCCGGTTGGAACCTCTCTCCGTTCGTTCCCACTTGAGTCGACCCTGCCTCCTCCCTGGCCCTGGTCCTGCTGCCTGCTGAGGCATGAGCCTTAACCCTGAGATCATTCCTGATTTTGGGAGGGGAGAGCACGACGTCAGCCATCTGAACAGCCTCCTCCCGTTAGGATGAAGATGGGATGGCTATGCAGGGCTTGGGGGCTGTGGGAGGTGCTTCAACAACATGAGGGGCGGCAGTGGGGGGAAGAGTGGGAGCCGGAGCATTGTCAATAGCGACCTCGGCCGCAACAGGCGCTGTAGCCGGAGCTGCAACAACAGAAATTGAAGCTACAACTGGAGCTGCAAAGATAAAAATTGGGGCCGAGGGGCCCTCACCAAGAGGAGCTGCCGGCCTCCTCCGAACAGTTGTCTTTGTTCGGGGATCGGCCCTCAACATCTCCTCCACCGTCGAGGCCACCTTCCTCCTCCGGGACCTATAAGCCTCGGCCATGCTTATGTATAAAGTAACGAATCAACAACCGAGTTAAGAGATTCAGTCCTTCCAAAGTAAGGAATAAAGGAAAGACTTATTGAAGGAAGTGGGGAGTGGTTTGGACTTGCAGGGTTTAGACCAATGAAGGTTGTTGGCCATGATTAGGTCTGACCAAGAGCGGAGGTCTCCCGAGTGCGCCCTGACCTTGGCAACCCTATTCTTCTAGTCCAAGGAGAGGAGTGGCGAACCTCTTGGGAAGTTTACAGAAATGAAAGGAAAACTTCAGTCAAATCACAACAGATGAGGAAAGGATGTAAAGAATAAGAAGTGTGTGAGGTCCGACCTGGAGTGAAAAATCTGGTGGGGACCCGAGCTCTCAAGTTCCTGAGCTCCACTGCCAACGCCTTCTATTCGCCCGAAGCCTAGAACCATTTGTTCTTCCAGTCCTTGTTAGATGATGGAAGATTCATGATCAGCCCCGATCCCTTACTGCCGCAAGTCGCAAAGTAATACCACAACTCTTGGCGGTTATACTTGACTAAATACAAGCTTATCAACTCCTCTGGTGTCAACTCCGGGTTCCCAACTTGACGCCAGATGATGTAAGAAGAGATCAAAACCCTCCAGGCACTGGGGGTAAATTGGCCAGGAGCTAGTCCCAGGAAGGCCGTCAGGGCTCGAACGAAAGGGTGTATAGGAAGTTGGAGCCCGCATTGTAGAGTGAAAAGGAAAATGACGGCTTCCTCTTCAGCAGGAGCACTAGCAGTGTCAAGGGGCTCTGACGCCCTTATTTGCATGGAGTCCTGGATTTCGAACTCTGAATGAATCCATCCCATTTGAGACTCCGCCAATATGGAGCCTCCCGGGACGATCTCCAAGGCTCGCCTGCTGGTAGGCATCTCGGCGCTGCTTGCTGTCAAGTCTCAGGGGGCTCGGGTGACTTTCTTCTTGTTGGTCCGACGGGTCCGTGCCCCCACTTCTTTATTTCTTTGGGGCAGAGGGAAGAGAGGTACTACTTCTAAGGGGCCTTCGGATGCCCCCCTCCTGTCGTCTGAGCTTCCCGGCCCGGAGTCATCATCCAAATTATAGTGTTCTCGGACCATACTCAGATCGGCCGATATCTCGTAGGATATAAGAGAGAAAAGTGCTACAGGGCAGTTGCCGGGAATCGTTTTGCCGGAAACCCCGGATCGGTCGGAATCACTTTGCCGAAAACTTCAAGACAGTCGGAATCGTCTTCGCCGAAAATCACCTCCTCAGGGAACTAGCAGCCACAAGAATTCTGAATGCAAAAATAAGAAGCATTTTTGAAGCACCGGGGTTTATATAGCCTATGAGGGATCCTCACATTAATGACGAGGCATGATGGCCGCAGTTGTATTGTCGCGAGCTGATTCCAGAGCGCACATGGCCATAGGGTACTGGCTTAAGCTTTGCTAGGCGACATGCGTCTAACATTGGGTGACGAAATTTGGGTAGCAGAAGCAGCGCTCAAGAAGGAGAAACGTCACTGAAACGTCTCCCAGGGCATACGTGGCGGTTGGCCATAGGTTTAACGACTATTCGAGATTTTAATCATCCCCACGCATCCTCTGGAGGTTAACCCATGGATGAAAATTTCCCGAGGACGTGACATTTTGAACGAGAAAATCATAATTGCAGCTGCACGCATGGAAGATATGAAGGGAAGCTATTGATCTTCTGTATGTGTTTACTTTCCAAGTTTGTGCTCGAACTTAGAGAGTAGGGGGCTTCTGTTATGGGAAGATCTGAGGCCCTAAAATTCTGAGGTTTGGCGTCATCTTAATCCGATCGGACACGTTAGGGTTAATTGGAAATGGTGAAAACAACCAAAGGGAAGGAAGATTCTCGGCCCGACCCTAGTCATGCTCCTACTCCGAGGCATTCAGTTCGGAGTATTCTAAGGCAGGGGTAGTCAATGCGAAGCTCAGATTGAAGCCTACTCATGAGATCTCAGGTCGCCCCACCACTACTCAGCCAGTGATGGAATATTTGATTACCCACGTCTACGCGTCACCCGTTATGAAGAAATCCAACTCAATGGGTTAAGTTCGCCACCCACCTTGGAGCTTGGAGGGGAGACCTCGAGAGTACCTGACAGATGAGTGATTTCGAGACCGCCATGAGCCTAGATCGAGGCTCGTCTCGACCTCTGGACGCTATCCTCTGAATACTAGTTCGGGTTCGAGGCTCAGAGTCAGGACCTCTTTAGTCAGAGATCTTAAGCCGAGACTAAAGCTGAATGCGAAAAGTCTCGTGTGCTAAACTAAGAAACTACCTTAAGCGATCATGATCGATTATCTTGCCCGCAGATATGCATCATACGCTACATGATCCCTAGATTACGGACAATATCTCCACGATCATAGTATCCAACTAATTGAGTGAATTATGTCAAGATTAATGGACCCAGACTGTCCGATAGGCAGGAATAAATACAATGGGACTCCACTACTATAGGTATGCAACATCTTGCACTCTCTCATTACACTCGAAATTAGACACAGATTCCCTTGACCTAACTTAGGCATCGGAGGGTCCCTTGCTTAGACCAAGGTCTCCTTTACTCATTGTGAGTGTGCAGGTTCAAGACGTTGAAGCGGTTCGGAGTTCATGGATTGGAGTGGAGAGCTATCCAGATTTAGTCATCAACAGTACCTACCCTCACCGGGAGAGGGGGGGGGGGGGGTACCATGATTGATACTACTCGACCTCGTCAGTGGGGTATATCTGTACTTACCCACCTAGTCTACTAGTACTAATAATACTCGACTTTGTTAGTAGGGTACCTTTATACTCACCCACCCAACTCACCGTTATTGATACAACTTGACCCCATCAATAGGGTACCTATGTACTCACCCACCAATACTGATACTACCCGACCTAATTAGTGGGGTGAATCTGTACTCAACCCACTCAGCCCACTGGTGCTGATACTGCTCAACCTTAGTAGTGGGATACTTCTATACTCATCCACTCAGACTGACGATATGATACTAGCTAACCTCGATAATGGGGTACCTCTGTACTCACCCACTTAGCACGATGATACTAATATTACCCAACCTCGATAGCGATGTACTTTTGTACTCACCGACTCAATTCGGTAGTACTGCCACTACTTGACCTCATTGGTGGAGTACCTATGTACTCACCCACCTGACCCACCAATCTCACTGCTACCTGAACTTGTCAATTTGGTACCTTTATACTCATGCACTCAGCCCACCGGTAAAGTTCCAAAGTGCTAGGACAAAAATAACCATGATCTATCATAAGTTCCAAAAGTCTAACTCTAAGTCCACCATCATTAATAGCAACATAATGTACGTTTATGCGTCATCATGGTGTAATGGTTGAAATACATTCATTTTACGGCAAGTCTGCATATAGTATTAAAACCAACATTTATCGAAGTCATGGTACAATATATTTAGAGTCTATAATACAAGTCCACTCACAATTCACAATCATAATTCAAAAGTTTATGAATATCCATATCCGTATACTTAAGTCCTCTTCAAGATGTCATTACACGATACTAGACCTTTTTAACACAAGGATCGATTTTTGTTTTGTGCAAACATGACACTAGTGTACCCATGTGGCTACTTATACACTATATTGGTATACATCTTGTTATCGCTCAAATCTAGTTGATCCCGCAACACCTCTGAAGGGTACCTGTATTCAATGGGAAGAGGAATGACATTGGGAGCGTCGGTTGTGGCAGGGGACCGTCCGATGCCTAAATCAAGTAAATTAACCCAAAGTTTGTGTGGCTAGAGTCGAAATCATTGTGCATACCTTTCCCTTAGGCATGGTGATGTATATATGAATTTTTCAGACAACTTTATGTATCTATGTAGATTTGTGAGATATGCCAGAGTGACACATATTGGAGTTGAAATCTATTATGGAGTATTTTCTGATTATGCCTCGATTGACGTTATCTTTGGCTATGATCTTGCTGGGTAGTTCTGCTCATATACGACGCGAGATTCTCTCGGATATTTTTATCCCAAACTTGAGGCCGGTATTTGAGATCGAGGTTGGTAGTTAATGTTGAGGTCAGCATTTGAGGTTGAGGTCGGCATCTAAGGTTGGGGTCTGTCGATGAACCCTTATCTTATAGTGGGGCTGACTAAATGAGTTTGGTCATTGAGTTTCCTTGCTCAGCTCAACTTCTGTTGCTATAAGTGTTTCGCTAGTTCATGTAGTCTGCTATAATGTTCTTTTACCATGTGTCTCATATGCCAAGTTAGCTTGATGTTCCCCATAACAATTGCCCCTACTTGATGTGCTAGGGCTCGATTAATGTTGTGGCAGAGGATTTTGGAGGGTGTTGGTCGATGCATCTGTAGGAGTTGTTCTAAGAGTTAAGATTATAATCGTCCTATATAATTAAATCTTGAAACACATGCCTTAATAAGAAGCATCGGTTTATGGTGTGACCTCGACCTTGGTGGTATACATAATATTCGTGATCATTGTAATTGGATGGTAGAGGATTTAGAGATGGCCTAGGTTGTAGGGGAGATAAGATTTGCTTCTGCACTAATGTAGCCATGATCTGATTGTATGTTTGTGTAAGAATGGTGAATTTCCTAGGTTCCCTTGCTATATGACAATTTTGATAGGGGTATTGGGCGTTACCCCTGAACTGATGCTGGTGTTGAGGTTGTGGCTATGGTGGTGGTTGCAGAATTTGTTGTGGTGGATGGGGTTGATATCTTTATTGGTATTGCTGAAGTTGGTATTGACGATGATACTGACATCCCTGTTGGGGAGCGTATTCACTACCTTGAGCAGGTGCGACGGTGTTGTTAACCTCTTTCGGATGTTAGATCGACCCATTTCCATTCCCATATCTTGGAGATTTTCCCCCAAGCTTGCTCTATTTTTCTAGAGTAGTTTGATACGGCTAGGGGGAAATTGGTCTGGCCTCGATTTTCTCCCATGCACGAATGAACTGGGTGAAGTTTGCATACATGTACGAGATTAGGTACTCTGAAATACTCGGGTTGGTTGAGTGGACGATCATGGAGATTTTCTCCTCCTTCTCAATGGAGGTTTGGGCAGCTATAACTCACCACCATCTGATATAGGTTGACAATGTTTCGTTGCTTCTTTGCCTCAAGACTGTCAAATCTGCCCTCCTTAGTGCCATGCTGAGCTTGTACATGAATCGATTGATGAAGGCCTGGGAAAGTTGTTCCCATGTCTTGATATGGTGGAAAACTAATGATGTATACCAATCTAGAGCATCGCCATTCAAATATTTTTAGAATAGGCGAGTAAGGATCTGACATTCCCTACCACGACATTTAACTTTCAATAGAAAGCTTTGAGATAGGCCGTAGGACAGCCACTTCCATCGTATCTCTTGAACTTGGAAACCTCAAAGTTTAGAGGTACCCGTGCACATGGGAAGGGACACAGGTCCCTGAACTTTTTCAAGGGGAGGTCAACCCCCTGTTGTCATTAAAGCTAGTTTTGCATGGCTTGAAGATGCTCTCATAACTCCTCCATTTCACTTTGACTTATTTAAAAAATTGATATCTCTCGCGATTGAGCTAATTCCGCTTCTTTGACATAGTGTTCAATTTCTTCGACCTATGACTCCCGTTAGGGGGAACTTTCTTGACTATAACTGTATTCTTGGTTGTACAAAATTGTCAAAATTGAAAAGCATTCCCGATCGAGGGAGGCTGAGAAGCTGAAAAGTGACCTCCTTGATGGGTATTCACCACTGCTTGTCATTTGTAGAGGACTTAACACTGACCCCCATTGTGGGCATTCGCCAGTGCTGGTCCTAGGATTCCGGTTGGGAAAACCATTGCTGCTTGAAATTAAATCTCAGCTACGGGATGTGTTGAAAATTGACTGGGGATCCTGGTTACAGGATCTGCTGAGAATTGACTTGAAACCCTAACTGCAAGGTTAGATGGAAATTGACTGAGAATCCTTGTTGCGAGATTATTTTAAGATTAAGTCCTAGTTGCGGGAGTGTATTGAAAAAGTACCATATGGTCTAGGGTTGTGCTGACTGGTTTTGGTGATCCTATGTGAGTTTCGACAGTTGTGCCTATTTTTAATCGGAAGCTGGAAAGAACCTTGAAGCTAGTGGTTGTTGAGATAGGCTAGCTTGGTCATTGACTGCGGTGGCTTGTGCTTGCATGAATTGAAGGAACATCTCCTGCATTGCTTTGAATCCTTGCACCAATTCTTAGATGATTTGGTGTGACTTCTACCTATTGTGGTTGTGCAGGCTGAGCTTCTTTGAGATCGAGTGCCTGGAAGGGTTGGACTTCTTCCTCAGGGTTGACCATGATGGTATATGATGTGGTTCGAATGATGATGAGGAATGAGAGGATTTTTCTGGAGCGCTTAGCTTACAAAGGTCCAATGGTTTTGGATTTTTTTTTTAATTATATTTTTTTATGTAGATGCAAATGCTTGAGAATTGCTGACCTTCGAGGACTAAAAGATCCTATTTTTTGAGTTGGATCTCAATTGTTGTGGCTAGTACATCTCCAGTAGCCATTCTATGGATGGTGAGATCCGGGGCCGGAATCAACTCAAGGCCGTTTTCTTCATTGGTTGCCTCTTTTGATGGCTTTGCACCGTGGTTCAATGATTATGTTTGACCAAAGTCGCCATTAGCTAATTTCTTCATCTTTAGAATCGGCTAGACCTTATGGAAACGTTAGGGTAGGGAACCAAGTATTTTGTCCTAAGATAACTCATTAGTTTTGCAATAAGAGATTCTAAGGGACCATTGTTATAAAGAGGGAAGGTGTTAGGCACCCACTCTGCTTGTACAGATGTATGATTTTTAATTCACATGATCTGCTTGTTCTTAAGGGTTATGATTCAATTCTCTTATAAGAATGTACACAATGTTGTGACAAAATGTGAAATAATTGGTAAGTTTTCTATTGGGTAGGATCTGATTAATCAACAAGCTTCAAAGCATACTTCTGAGCCGATTTGGTGCAAAGTACGTTGAGTGGTGAGATTTATGCTATGCAAATGTGGTAGGCATATGAAGCTTGATTGAAAAACAGTTGGATTAATGGTAATGTCACAAGGATCAGAACAAGTGGTTTGGATTGAACTTAGGTTGGCTCAAGAGGCTAGTATTAGGCTGGACCTAGGCTAAGCTCTCTTTCTTGCCCTCACTCTCCTTTGTGGGGTAGATGCTTGATTGTAAGCCCCGTATCCTAGACCGTACCGTTCCATAGACTTCCACGGTCTTACCGGTCAAATTTCGGCAAACTTCGATCCTTAACCGATATTTGCGTGCGACCCTAATTCATATGCCGTTAACCCGTATTGACTCAACCCAAGACCTTTACTATAGTGACCCTGCCGTCGCTGCGGTTCCGATGCCGTGACTCGCGCGCTGAGACGATACCCTGGTCAGGAGATGTGGGCCAACGTTCGGTACGAGAAAAATGCCAAGTGTTGCGAAACCCAAGAGAATCTCTACGACTTGTCACATCAATCCATCAATCCTTCAACCCATCAATCTCAACATGTCAAGTACACATCAACTTTCACCCATTCCTACGCAAGGCTCAAAAGTCAAAAAGTCTCTCACACTCCCATGCCTTTCTTACACATGGCCACAAAAGTCAAAAAGGCCTCTTATACCCATCACTCTCTCTATCTCCCTTTACAAGTCTCTCTCTCTCATTTTTAAATTCATTCCAAAGCAAGAGAGAATACTCCATACGTATGAGCCTCTCCCTCTCTTTTAAGCTTCAAGTGTGGCCCACTTTTCCATCCTAAAATCTCCCATCTCAACCATTCAAACCTCATCTCCTCCGTTGGAATCAAAGCTAAGGAGCTAAGGAATCCATAGGAGCAAGAAGATCGAACGGTGGGTGCTTGATAAGAGTAGTTTTTCATATTTTTAAGATGGGCCAAGTGAGGCCAACCAATTAATGGTTTGGATCTCACTTAGGACCCTAAGATGTGACCGATGACCCACTAGGATCATCATGATCATTCCATGATGGGGCCATTCTCCATGGACCCCATCATGATGTTTATTTTCTTGCATTAAAAAGGTCATCTAGACTGTCCATATTGGTTGAGAAAGAATCTCCACCGTTGATTTTTGATTTTAGTGATCCCATGTGTAAAGGGATCCATTTGATGTATGATTTCTTACAAAGGAGGGCTCATAGTGGCGGAGCCCTCCATCACAAGCGTGTCCTACTCTCTCTATCTCTCTCTCTCTCTTCTTTTTTTCTTATATATATCTTTATGTGATGATTTGGAAATGTGGCCCACTTGAATGGAACCGATCATGAGTAAGTATTTTACCCAAGCCGTCTATGAGTGGGGTCCACCTTATGTGTGTTGTACCCACACCATTCATCATGTGGTGACCCACTTGAATAAAACCCACCTCTACTATGAGGACCGTCCAGCGTCCAGGGACACTGGAGGTCTCTGTGAAAACACAAATATTAGGCTCGTTGGATTTGTTGCGAGCCGTGGAATCCTATGGCTAGAGTGGATTCACTTGGAGCAGGCCCCACACTCGAAAAACCTCGAAACTAAGGTTTTCAAAAAAAAATAAAAAAAATCTATTTGGAGCAGCAGCTGCTGCTGCTGTCAGCGCAGGCAGCGCCTGCAGCCGTGTAGTGGACAGACGCCAAGGGACCCACGGCTCCAGTCGTGGGCCCCACCTTGATGTGTATTTGCCATCTAATCCATTCATATGGTGGACCCTCTCCTCAGGTGGGTCCCCTCTAAAAATGAGCCAACGTTCAGGTGGCCCACACTGCAGAAAATAGTGGAATTGAACCTCTGCCATTGAAACCCTTCTTTGGGCCACAGAAGTTTTGGATTAAGATGAAATTTAGTCTTCCTTTTTCATCTAGGTCTGTACGACCTTATTAACAGTGTAGATGGTGTATGAACATTATGGTGGGCCCCACGTGAGACCTAGAGTGATGCATGTGTTTTACTTCCACCATCCAGGCGGACGGTGGAGACCATCCTGACGCATGTGTTTTATTAGTGCCATCCAGCAGCAACTGGATGGGTAGTGGATCCCACCATGATTGTGTTTGATCCGCACCGTCCACTGTTTGGACGGTGGGACCCACCATGATGCATGTATTGCATCCTGTTCGCCCACCCATTTTGAAAGCTCATACATGAGCTAAAGAATGAATCAGATCCTTAGCCCATGTGGACCCCACCATGTTTCCACTTCAGCTATAAATGTGTAATCTATGAAAAGGTTGGATGGGAAACATATTTCATGTTGGGCCTTAGGAATTTAATGGTGAAAATCATTACTAACACTTAAGTAGGCCCATTTGATATATATATATATATATATATATATATAAGGCCCATGGGATAAGGCCCATTTTGATATATTCTAAGGCCCACTTTGATGTATTATGGGCCTATGGGTTAAGGCCCATTGAGATGTACTAGGGCGTATGGGTTGAGGCCAATTTGATGTACATATGGGGCCCAATTGGTGTGGCCCATTTGTTATATATAAGGCCCATGAGATTAGGCCCATTTTGATATATTCCAAGGCCCACTTTGATGTATTATGGGCCCATGAGTTAAGGCCCATTGAGATGTACTAGGGCCTATGGGTTGAGCCCATTTGATGTACATATGGGGCCCAATTGGTGTGGCCCATTTGTTATATATAAGACCCATGAGATTAGGCCCATTTGATGCATTCTAAGGCCCATGGGTTATGACCCATTGTAATGCACATAAGGCCCGTTGGTGCGACCCATTGATGTGGCCCACTCGATGAATAAAAGGCCCATATGATATGACCCATTTGATGTATTTAAGGCCTAATGGGATGTACCTAAGGTCCATTGCAATGTGTGATCCCAACATGGATTATGTAATGATGTTTACGACGATCGTGCCCTAGGAGCAATGTTGGTTTGACGTCCACATTACAAGTATAATGTTGGTTAAATGTCCATATTACGACTCTCCTTAGGGCCCATTGATAGGCCCATACTTGTTGTAGACCTTCTAGGCCCGTCTGCATTGTAAGGATAGTTCACTACTTTACTATATATTTAGTATAGTTCCATGACTCATGATCATACGCATCATATGTATGCTTGATACGATAAGTGACTGATCATAGCATATGCCTTCGGACAGATTGTTTATGAGCTCCCAGTTAGGCTGTGTTGCCCTAGATGAGCGCATGATACGTGTAGGATTTCTACATGACTGGATAGTGTGACTCATGCATTCGCATTGTGTGTCATGGTTATTGTACGCCCTAGCGACATCAGGGCTGTAGCCTCCACAGGTGTATCGTGGATGGAAGAATTGGATATCGAAAATCTTATTATACATGGGGTGCTATAAATATCCCTAGGTGAAAGTTCTTAAACCCTTATGGTATCAAGAGGTTGCTCCAACATCAAGACCGAGTGGGTACAGGAGTGTCGAGTGCCGATTACCAGATAGTCACACTTTTCATTGTGTCGTGGTCAGTTGGAAGGGGGTACGGTCTTACCCGTCCTAGAGTAGGGAGCAAAGCTAGGCTGAGTTTGACCAGCTTGAGGAATGGGTCTACTATCGACGAGTCGAGCTCGATATTGGTAGACGGATAGTGAGGTCTCTTTCACTTCCCTTATTGCACGCGATGGGGAGGCGATCTGGTTTAGAGTGTACTAGACCCCGGTGATATTCCAGAGATGAGCTGTATTGATATGTGGATTTAGATGAGGATTGTATGCTTGACTTACATCTTGCATCGCATAGCCTTGGTATGGCTGACATTATTCATGCCTTGCATCGCATAGCCTTGGTATGACTAACGGTATTCATGAATCCATCAGTATATTCCACATTACTTTGATATTGCATGATTATATTACTACCTTGCGCACACACTTTCACCACCCTCTAAGCTTTCTATATGCTTATGCACGACCGTTGCGTGCAGGTGACGTTGGGGGCGCAGCACGCTGAGGCAGGAGCACTTTGCAGATCATCTTGGAGTTTTTCTTCATCATCATTATTTTTTCCTTTATACTCATTGTACTTGTAAAGTTTTTGATCATAGTGGAAATGTAATAAAATTTTTAGTTGTTGTTTGTGGGTTATGCCTTTGGTTATGCTTATTACGAATTAAACTGTCATTGAAAATCCTCCTCGTAGCATCCCAGGATCTGAACCCGGTGAATGGGCGCTGAGAGTCGAGAATGGAGTTTTACGGAGGCTGTCGGTGCCAGTTTCGGTGATCGATAATTTTATGAGCCTGATTTTTGAGTTTAGGGCATGACAGAAGTTGGTATCAAAGCATAACTTGAGAATAACCGAGAACAACATTACATGTCTGTTATGAGTTTAGAATGACTGAGTCCCGAAGTTTGGATAGCTTAGCGATCTTTGATTACAAACCCTTAACGTGCATGCCTTCTAGAGTTTTCCAAAGTTGATAGGCACCTTTGCTCTTTCCTATAGGACGAGATGCCTAGAGGGTGACCCGATCGACTCCCACACCACCACCTGAGACTCCCGCTCCACCACCTGTGGCTCCCACCCTACCCCTACGATGCCCGTTCCATCACCAGAGATTCCTACTGCCCATCCTGAGGATGTTGCTCCTCCACTAGAGACCGGTGTGGACCCGACCGTATCCATGAGTGTCTCCTAGTTGCAGCAGATGTTACAGGCTGTGACAGCTGCACTTCAGGGACAGGGCAGACACCCTGTTGTTTCACCGGCCTAGGCAGAGCAGGAGCGCGCGAGCGCCCTCCTTCGTGAGTTTCGACGGCTCGATCCCCTGTGTTTCCAGGGTGAGCCAGACCTGACGGTAGCTGAGAGATGGCGTGCCTATGTGGAGAAGATATTCGAGACGATGGGATGTACGACTGAGAGGTGAGCTCGACTAGTCGTGTTTCTTCTCTACGGTGAGGCTGAGCATTGGTGGATATCAGTCTCCCGAGCAGCAGGTACCGATTTTGTATGGACCTGGGAGGATTTTGTGGATCGGTTTAACTGACAATATTTTCCTGATCACATTCGACGACAGCGAGCGTTGGAGTTTGAGGCCTTGGTACAGGGTGATATGACAGTGGCTCAGTATGCAGCTCATTTTGTAGCACTGTCTAGATTCGCACCTTACTTGGTAGATGATGAGGAGAGGAGGGCCCGCCGCTTCGAGGACGGCTTGCGTTATGGCCTTTGCGGCCGTGTTATTGGGCATGAGCTCCCGACTTTCGAGGGAGTGGTACGGAAGGCCTAGATTTTTGAGGCTGAGTGGGTCGGTTCTCAGTCTGATCGCGGTCAGAGGAGAGACCGGAAGAGGCAGGTTCCTCCCAGTAATTCTCAGCAGCGTTGACCATAGCAGAGATGCACAGGTCGCCCAGCCTTTCGAGCGCCAGCAACACCTCCAGCACCGCCTCCGAGGTAGTTCACCGGAACTTATTTTAGGTGAGGTTCGACGGGACACCGTATGTGGGAGTGTCCTAGCCCCCAACAGCAGCAGAGAGGTCCACAATAGCCTCCACCATAGCTGCAGCAGAGACCCCCACAATAGCAGCGACATCAGCCCCCACCACCGAGCCCACCTCAGCAGCAGCATCAGCATCAGCCTCAGAGGCCACAGCAGCAGATGCAGCAGTTTCGACCTCCTCAGTGACCCCAGTAGCAGCAACACGCTTATAGGAGACATGCACCTCCCCAGCCGGCTCAGGATATGTTCTATGCGCCTCAGCAGGATCCGCAATCATCTGGAGGAATTATTGAGGGTAGACTTCCAGTCTCTGCATGCATCGCTTGAGTTTTATTTGATTCCGGTGCTTCGCACTCGTTTAAGTCGGAGAGATTTTATCGTTCGACTGGATTGCCGACAGAGTCTGCTCGAGAGGGGTTGACCATATCGACGCCCTTAGGGAAGACTACAGTATTGGGTCACTTCTGTCCGTCTTGCCCCGTGTTAGTAGGAGAGACCTTCTTGCCCGCCGACTTATACGTACTGCCGATGTCAGATTTTGACGTTATCCTGGGTATGGATTGGCTTGTCGAGTACTATACCATATTGGACTGCTCCGAGAGGACAGTCACATTTTATATACCCGGCGTGCCGCAGTTTCAGTTCATTGCAGAGCCTAGAGGAGAGACATTGTCTTGTTTAATGTCTTACGCCGTTGAGGATCCTATTACCACTTGTATCGACCATTTGCTCGTGGTTTGTGATTTTCTTGATGTGTTCTAGGAGATTCCGGGATTACCGCCTCGTCGACTCACCGAGTTTCAGATTGATCTTGTGCCCGGTACTGCGCCTATTTTGAAGGCCCCGTATCGCATGACACTTTTGGAGTTGCGAGAACTGAAGAAGCAGTTGGACGAGTTGTACGAGTAAGGCTTTATCCGTCTGAGCAGTTCGCTGTGGGGAGCGCCGGTACTCTTCGTGAAGAAGAAGGATGGCTCGTTGAGGCTCTGCGTTGACTACCGCGAGCTCAACAAAGTCACGATCAAGAACAAGTACCCGCTCCCGAGGATTGATGACTTGATCAGCTGCAAGGTGCACAGTTCTTTTCGAAGATCGACCTGCGTTTCGGTTATTATCAGATTCGGGTCCGAGATGAGGACATTCCGAAGACGGCATTCAGGACACGTTACGGTCATTTTGACTTTTAGGTCATGTCCTTCGGACTGACCAATGCACCCGCAGTCTTCATGCAGTTGATGAACGAGGTCTTCCGCCCATATCTCGACCAGTTTGTTGTAGTCTTCATCGACGACATTCTGATCTATTCGAGGACTCGTGAGGAGCATGAGCAACATTTGAAGATTACTTTGTAGACCCTCTACGCACACTAGCTGTATGCGAAGCTAGAGAAGTACGAGTTCTAGCAGGAGGAGGTGAAGTTCCTCGGTCATGTGGTGACGAGGGAGGGTGTCGCAGTGGACCCCTCGAAGGTTGAGGCAGTGCGTTAGTGGGGCTAGCCCACGAATGCATCTGAGATCTGCAGTTTCCTTGGTTTGGCGGGCTACTACTGGTGTTTCATTGAGGGCTTCTCTCGTATTGCAGCCCTGCTGACCAGGTTGACTCGGAAGGGAGCAGAGTTTATTTGGAGTGACGCCTGTGAGTGAGAATTTATGGAGTTGAAGGACCGTCTGACGTCCGCTCCTATCCTCACTCTTTCCTCTGGGAGTAACAGATTTATGTATTCACCAATGCCTCGTATATTGTTTGGGTGCTGTCCTGATGCAGCACGGGAGACCAGTGACCTTTGCGTCTCGTCAGGTCAAGGTTCATGAGTTGAACTATCCTACGCATGATTTAGAGCTGGCGGCAGTTGTCTTCGCACTGAAGGTGTGGAGGCACTATCTTTATGGGGTTAGGTTCGAGCTTTTCTCTAATCACAAGAGCTTGAAGTACCTCTTCTCGCAGTCTAAGTTGAACATGAGACAGAGGTGATGGATGGAGCTCCTGAAAGACTATGATTTCGATCTACAGTATCACCCGAGCAAGGCGAACGTGGTGACGGATGCTCTCAGCCGTCAGCCACGAGGCCTAGTGGCGCACATGATGATTCAGGAGTGGTGGATGCTTGAGGATATCGCAGAGTATGATTTTGAGTTCGACCTGCAGTCTTCTATCGTGCAGTTATCGAGCTTGTCGATTCAACCCTCTCTTTTCGCAAGGGTGATCAAGGCTCAGCAGGCTGATGAGTCGTTGCAGAGTTATATGGCTGAGGCTACATCTAAGAGTCAGGCAGATGGTGGACTTTGCTTCAGAGGCCGATTATGTGTCTTGGATATTCCTGAGTTACTCAGAGATTTTATGACCGAGGCACATCGCTCGTGATTTTCTATCCACCCTGGCTTAACGAAGATGTACCGTGACATGAGGTGACAGTATTTTTGGGCGGGGATGAAGCGCCAGATCGCTAGTTTTATGGTCGAGTGTGACATATGCCAGCATGTCAAGGCCGATCATCAAAGACCCCCTGGTCTATTGCAGCTGTTGAGCATCCCAATGTGGAAGTGAGAGCACGTATCGACAGATTTTATTATGGGCTTGTCGAGGACTCAGCGCGGTCATAATGCCATTTGGGATGTTATGGATCATCTGACGAAGTCAGCACATTTTCTTTCAATGCGTGCGACTTGGTCTATGGACCGGCTTATGGGGTTATTCATCGAGGAGGTTTTGAGACTGCATGACATTCCAGTCTCAATCATTTTTGACCGGGATTCGAGGTTCACGTCTCAGTTTTGAGGGAGCTTCCATAGAGTGATGATGACTGATTTACAGCTTAGCACTGCGTACTATCCGCAGATCGATGGCTAGACCGAGAGGGTCAACTAGATCTTTGAGGATATGCTTCGGGCCTGCATAATTAATTTCAAAAGTAGCTGGGATGAGCATCTGCGATTGGCTGAGTTCGTGTACAACAACAACTATCAGGTGACTATTGGCATGACTCTTTTTGAGGCACTATATGATAGACCATACAGATCACCGAGTTGCTGGACCGAGGTTCGGGAGCGTCGTCTCCTAAGTCTCGAACTTGTGCAGGAGACGTCAGAGGCTATTGACATCATCAGGTAGAGGATGCGCACAGCTCAGAGCCGACAGAAGAGTTTTACTGATCGTCGGTGTCGTCTCTTAGTGTTTGACATAGGGGACCATGTGTATTTCAAGGTCTCGCCCATGAAGGGTGTAGTTCGATTTGGAGCGAAGGGCAAGCTTGCCCCGAGATTCATAGGACCTTTTGAGATCACTGGAAACATTGGCACCGTAGCCTATCAGCTTACCTTGCTATCTCAGTTGTCTGGCGTCCACAACATTTTTCATGTCTCTATGTTGAGGAAGTGTGGGTCAAACATAGTTCCCGTTATTGATTGGCAGCCACTGGAGGTTCGTGAGGATGCTTCTTACATTGAGCAGCCAGTCCGTATCCTTGATCGGAAGGAGCAGGTCCTCAGAACCAAGGTCATTCCGTTGGTGAAGTTTCAGTGGGGTCATCATTCTGTAGAGGAGGCTTCTTGGGAGTGTGAGGCCGAGATTCGAGAGCGTTATCCTCATCTCTTTGATAATTGATCATGTATTGTATTTTGTATACTGTCTCTGATTCTATATGATGATGTTATATCTCTTCTTTCTCATGAGTTATACCTAGTTGCGATGATTGTGTAAATTTTGAGGATGAAATATTTATTAGGAGAGGAGAGCTGTAAGCCCCGTATCTTAGACCGTACCGTTTCATAGATTTTCGCAGTCTTACCGGTCGAATTTCGACAACCTTCGACTCTTAACCGATATTTACGCACGACCCTGATTCGTATGCCGTCAACCCGTATCGACTCAACCCAAGACCTTTACCATAACGACCGCGCTATCGCTGCGGTTCCGATGCCGCGACTCGTGCGTTGAGGCGATACCTTGATCAGGAGATGTGGGCCAACATTCGGTGTGAGGAAAATACCGCGTGTTGAGAAACTCAAGAGAATCTCTACGAATTATCACATAAATCCATCAATCCATCAACCCATCAATCTCAACATCTCAAGTACATGTCAAGTACACGTCAACTTTCATCCATTCCTAAGCAAGCCTCAAAAGTTAAAAAGTCTCTTACACTCCCATGCCTTTCTTACACAAATGGTCACAAAAGTAAAAAAAGCCTCTTATACCTATCACCACCACATTTATCACTCCATCACCCATCACTCTGTCTCTCTCTCCCTTTACAAGTCTCTCTCTCTCTCTCATTTTCAAATTCATTCCCAAGCAAGAGAGAATACTTCATACGTACGAGCCTCTCCCTCTCTTTCAAGCTCCAAGTGTGGCCCACTATTCCATCCTAAAATCTCCCATCTCAACCATCCAAACCTCATCTCCTCCTTTAGAATCAAAGCTAAGGAGCTAAGGAACCCATAGGAGCAAGAAGATCGAACAGTGGGTTCTTGATAAGAGTAGTTTTTCATGTTTTTAAGATGGGCCAAGCGAGGCCAACCGATCAATGGTTTGGATCTCACTTGGGACCCTAAGATGTGGCCGATGGTCCACTAGGATCATCATGATCATTCCTTGATGGGGCCATTCTCTATGGACCCCATCATGATGTTTATTTCCTTGCATTAAAAAGGTCATTTAGACCGTCCATATTGGTGAGGAAAGAATCTCCACCGTTGATTTTCGATTTTGGTGGTCCCATGTGTAAAGGGATTCATTTGATGTATGATTTCTTACAAGGGAGGGATCATAGTGGCGGAGCCCTCCATCACAAGCGTGTCCCACTCTCTATCTCTCTCTCTCTCTCTCTTCTTTTTTTTCTTATATATATTTTTGTGTGATGATTTGGAAATGTGGCCCACTTGAATGGAACCCATCATGAGTAAGTATTTTACCCAAGCCGTCTATGAGTGGGGTCCACCTTATGTGTGTTGTACCCACACCATTCATCATGTGGTGACCTACTTGAATAAAACCCACCTCTACTGTGAGGACCGTCCAACGTCCAAGGACACTGGAGGTCTCTGTGAAAACACAAATATTAGCTTGGTTACAAGCTCATGGGGTGGCCCACTCATATACACCCTTCCTTGATTTATGTATTCGATCCACGCCGTCCATCTCTTTCCTTGCCTCATTTTAGGCGTTGAACTGAAAAACATAGTCAATCCGAGGTTCTGGCGGGCCATAGCATAACAAATGATGGTTTTCACCGTTGAAATCTTTCCCGAATTTCTATACATCAGAAAAATATACTCTACATTAGGCTCGTTGGATTTGTTACGAGCCGTGGAATCCTATGGCTGGAGTGGATTCACTTGGAGCGGGCCCCACACTCAAAAAACCTCGAAACTAAGGTTTTAAAAAAAAAATAAAAAAAATCTATTTGGAGCAGCAGCAGCTGCTACTGTTAGCGCAGGCAGTACCTGCAGCCGTGTAGCGGGCGGACGCCAGGGGACCCATGACTCCAGCTGTGGGCCCCACCTTGATGTGTATTTACCATCTAATCCATTCATACGGTGGACCCCCTCCTCAGGTGGGTCCCCTCTAAAAATGAGCCACATCCAACGCTCAGGTGGCCCACACTGCAGAAAACAGTGGAATTGAACCTTTGCCATTAAAACCCTTCTATGGGCCACAGAAGTTTTAGATCAAGATGAAATTTATTTTTCCTTTTCATCTAGGTCTGTACGACCTTATCAACAGTGTGGATGGTGTATGAACATTATGGTAGGCCCCACGTGGGACCCACAGTGATGCATGTGTTTTACTTCCACCGTCCAGTCGGATGGTGGAGCCCACCCTGACGCATGTGTTTTATTAGGGCCGTCCAGCAACAGCTGGACGGCTAGTGGATCCCACCATGATTGTGTTTGATCCGCACCGTCTACTGTTTGGACGGTGGGACCCAACATGATGCATGTATTGCATCCTGTCCACCCACCCATTTTGAAAGCTCATACTGAGCTAAAGAATGAGTCAGATCCTTAGCCCATGTGGACCCCACCATCTTTCCACTTTAGCTATAAATGTGTAATCTATGAAAAGGTTGGATGGGAAACATATTTCATGTTGGGCCTTAGGAATTTAATGGTGAAAATCATTATTAACACTTAAGTAGGCCCATTTGATATATATATAAGGCCCATGGGATTAGGCCCATTTTGATATATTCCAAGGCCCACTTTGCTGTATTATGGGCCCATGGGTTAAGGCCCATTGAGATGTACTAGGGCGTATGGGTTGAGGCTCATTTGATGTACATATGGGGCCCAATTGGTGTGGCCCATTTGTTATATATAAGGCCCATGGGATTAGGCCCATTTTGATATATTCCAAGGCCCACTTCGATGTATTATGGGCCCATGGGTTAAGGCCCATTGAGATGTACTAGGGCTTATGGATTGAGGCCCATTTGATGTACATATGGGGCCCATTTGGTGTGGCCCATTTGTTATATATAAGACCCATGAGATTAGGCCCATTTGATGCATTCTAAGGCCCACGAGTTATGACCCATTGCAATGCACATAAGGCCCATTAGTGCGGCCCATTGATGTGGCCCACTCGATGAATAAAAGGCCAATATGATATTGCCCATTTGTTGTATTTAAGGCCCAATGGGATGTACCTAAGGTCCATTACAATGTGTGATCCCAACACGGATTATGTAATGATGTTTACGACGATCGTGCCTTGGGAGCAATGTTGGTTTGACGTCCACATTGCAAGTATAGTGTTGGTTAAATGTCCGCATTACGACTCTCCCTAGGGCCCATTGATAGGCCCGTACTTGTTGTAGACCGTCTAGGCCCGTCTGCTTTGTAAGGATAGTTCACTACTTTATTACATATTTAGTATAGTTCCATGACTCATGATCATACGCATCATATGTATGCTTGATACGAGAAGTGACTGATCATTGCATATGCCTTCGGATAGATTGTTTATGGGCTCCCGGTTAGGCGATGTTGCCCTAAATGAGCGCACGATACGTGCAGGATTTCTGCATGACTGGATAGTGTGACTCATACATTCATATTGTGTGTCATGATTACTGTATGCCCTAGCGACATCAGGGCTGTAGCCTCCACAGGCGTATCGTGGATGACAGGATTGGATACCAAAAATCTTGTTATATATAGGGTGCTATAGATATCCCTGGGTGAAAGTCCCTAAACCCTTATGGTACCAAGAGGTTGCTCCAACGTCAAGACCGAATGGGTACAGGAGTGCCGAGTGCTAATTACCAGACGGTCGCACTTTTCACTGTGTCATGGTCGGTTGGAAGGGGGTGCGGCCTTACTCGTCCGAGAGTAGGGGACAAAGCTAGGCTGAGTTTGACCAACTCAAGGAATGGGTCCGCTATCGACGAGTTGAGCCTGATATTAACAGACGGATAGTGAGGTCTCTTCCACTTACCTTATTGCGTGCGATGAGGCAACGATCTAGTTTAGAGTGTACTAGACCCCGGTGATATTCCAGAGATGAGCTGTATTGATATGTGAATTTAGGTGAGGATTGTATGCTTGACTTGCATCTTGCATCGCATAGCCTTGGTATGGCCGACATCATTCATACCTTGCATCGCATAGCCTTGGTACGACTAATGGTATTCATGAATCCATCAGTATATTCTGTTTTACTCTGATATTGCATGATCATATTACTACCTTACGCACACACTTTCACCACCCTTTAAGCTTTCTATAAGCTTATGCAAGATCGTTGCGTGCAGGTGACGTTGGGGCATAGCAGCGCTGAGGCAGGAGCGCTTTGCAGATCATCTTAGAGTTTTTCTTCATCATCATTGTATTTTTCTTTATACTCATTGTACTTGTAAAGTTTTTGATCATAGTGAAAATGTAATGGAGTTTTCGATTGTTGTTTGTGGGTTATGCCTTTAGTTATGCTTATTACGAATCAAACTGTCATTGAAAATACTCCTCGTAGCATCTTAGGATCGGAACCTGACGAATAGGCGCTGAGAGTCGAGAATGTGGTTCTACGGAGGTTGTCGGCGCTAGATTCGGCGATCAGAAATTTTGTGAGCTCGATTTCTGAGTTTGGGGCATGACATTGATTATGGATGGAGGGATTAGTGTGTATGAATGTGGATTAAGAGATGCTTCAAATGTGAAGGAAATGAGGGTATTTATAGCCTTTCAACCCGATTTTTGGATAATTCTTGTAAAGCTTGAGGTTTAAATGGTTTGGATGGTTGAGATTTGAGATTTTCACGTGGTAAGATCTCGTGTGTTAGTTTGGATGGCATAAGGTGTAATTTTGGCTCAAGGGAGGGGCATTAGAGTAATTTTTAGATTTTGCACATGCATAGAATAAGCAGGGAGGACAACAACACGCGAGTAGAAAATGGCCAAAGTACGACTAGTGCCACATGACGAGCGACACCCCGGGTACCGCTTATCCTTTCTTTTTGCCTGAGTTTGGAGGAAGTCTCCACCTGTACATGTGGACAAGTTTGGCTCTCCAAAGCTTCCTTTCTGTCTCTCCTCTTCTCTGAATTGGGCTTTGGAATGGGCTTGGGCCAAAATGGGTTGTGGACTTGGTTTGACAAGGTGAGTTGATTGAGTAGGCTATGTGGACTGACTAGGTGAGTTGACTCTTTAGAATATATTTTTCCTAGGGTCAGGGTTTAGGACCAGGTTAGGGTTCCGCTGGGTTGTGACGACAGGGTTAACTGGGTTTTAGGGTTGATTCTTAGGGTTTTAGAGTTTCTAAGGTTTGGATTTTGGGTTGAGGGTATGGATTGGGGTTTTGGGTTTGGATCAGGGTTAAATGTATGGATCAGGGTTAAGGGTATGAATCAGAGTTCTTGTTCAATCAAACTTATTGGCCCGAGGCGGGGTGTTTATAGATGGGTACTTTCATTAAGAGTCGTTAATTCTTGCATGGTCTAATAAGGGTTAAACTGGTTTGCTTAGGAACATGTTTATGGCTTTGATCTAGATAAATTAGGAACTCATCAAGTGGATTTTCCATTGGGCTCAACACTTTGATTATTTTAATTGATTTATCAAAGGTTTTTAACCATTGAAGTTTTGTTTTAATCATTAAAACTGTTTTAATCACACCTGATGATTACTCGATGGTCCACTTCTGATTAACATGGGATATGATCATTAGTGACCATGGTAGTGGAGTGATTAAATTATAAGTATATGCATAGATGGGGTAGATTAATTTACTTCTCTCACGGTAGGTTATAAAGTTATACATAGGGTGATAGACGTACCATATTGGTATTCCCCTAAAATCATAACTTCATCATTTATTTGATCATATTACAGAGGAGTTAATATAAAAAGCCCTAGACACATCTTCCCTTGTGTGAATTAGAGAAAAAAGAGAAAAGCGTGTAAAGAGAGTAAATAAGTTTTTCATCCTTTTCTCTATCTCCGTGATCTATCCTTGTGGATGATTATGAGATTCCTTGACATCTACCGGAGAAAATTTCTTCGATTATCTATATCCTCTCATCTCTCCGCTACTGGGATACATTGAGGAGAGACCTATTGAGTTGGAGGACTATCATCGACATTGGATCAATAATATCAGTAAATTTGAGGTATAATCTAATTTTTTCAAATTAGTAATTTAATTATAAAATTATACATGATCGTATTCAAGAGATATTGAGACTAAGATTTTAATTTTGAATTTGGAGAAAATTGAATTTAGCTGCGCAATCTGATGAAATTCTATCACAAAATGGATGGATGCTGTAGATAAAACATATACATCATGGCGGCCCCCATAAAGCCCCCAACAGGCCCATCCATCTCTAACTGGGTCATAGTGGGGGTAGTAGCCAATCCGCCCCCAAACAATCCCATGTGACGGAAGTCGATTATGTGTTGTCCCGCCTAGATGAACATCGGTCTAGGCAGGGGGAGCGGATTGGATACTTAACGCTTTAGTAGCCAAAAGGCTACTGAAGTGATGTGGCAAAATGCCATTGGTTAGATACCATGGTATGTTCCCTTGGCATAAATGCTACTCCATTAGATCTGTTAATGGATTTTTCTCTATTTTCGCCGTTCCCTCACTCGGCCACGAAATTGGATTATCATACTGAGAAAATTTAGTTGGACCCATTGTCAATTTATGTGATTTATCCACACCTTCCATCTGTTTTTCCATCTAATTTCAGGCATTGAGCCCAAAATTGAAGCTTATAAAAATCTCAAGTGGACCATACCACAGAAAACAGTGGAAATAATGATTTCTACTGTTGAAACCTTTCCAGGCCCCAAAGTGATGTTTATTTTTCATTCAAACTGTTCAAAGGATCAAAAAACATGGATGAAAGTATAATATATATATATATATATATATATATATATATATATATATATATATATATATATAATCTTGATCGAAAACTTCTATGACCCCCAAGAATTTTTCAACAATATAAATTCAATTCACTCTACTTCCTTTGGTGTGGCCGATGTTAACCTTTTATATGTTTAGGTTTTGAGTTAAGGCTCTAATATTATCTTATAAAATGTTTGGATAGACTAGATAAAATACGTAAATCACGGTAGACCTCACCGAGTAGAGCTTACTTTGTATGCAATCCGCTTCCCTGCTGCTTACCGGTAAACTCTGCATAAATTTTTTCTGGACATGGATTTCCTGCGAAAGGCTTTCGCAGGAAGTTCCTGCACTGGAACTCAGGTAGGGCTCACTGTAATGTTTGTGAGAAATCCTCACCTTGCATCTATTTTTTGAGTTCATTTCCGGACATGATGTGAAAAATGAATCGATCCAAAGCTCAAGTGGGCTGTATTAAAGGAAAATGTGGTTAGGGAAATTCCTACCATTAAAATATACTTGGGTTAGACAGTGATGTTTATAAGTCATCCATACCGTTAATAACTTCATTCCAGTAACTAAAATCACAGATATTAGCATGACTCACAACTTCTGTGGCCCAAGAATATTTCAACTGTGGACGTTCAATTATCACGTTTTTGGCCCACTTGAGTTCTGGAAACGGTTCATTTTTGGCTTCATGTCCTAAATTGAACTCAAAAAACAGATGTACGGATAGGATTTCTCACAAACATCACAGTGGGCCCCACCCAGGTTCCCAGCACAATATCTTCTTGCCTAAACGGAAAAGCATACGCACTCGGCCCCACGATTACTTGTGCATAGCCGAGTGCGTTCACGGCCTACACAGAAAAGCACACCCTAAGGGATCTCCATTGGAAGATCATTTATTGGTAAGAACAACAGATTAGTATCCACCGGTGCCATTTTGCAATGTCACTTCCGTAGCCAAAAGGATACTGAAGCATTCAGTACCCAATCCGCTCCCCTAGGTAGGGGCTTTATGGGGCCCCCACGCCCTCCATCCATTTTTATAGATTATTCTAGTTTATGAGCCCAAAGACCATGCAGGCTCAAGTGGTGATAATGACTCTTATCATTGAAATCTATTATGTTTATTTTCCATCCAAACTGTTCTTGAGGTCATATGGACCTGAATGAAAGGAAAAAAAAAAAAAAAACACCCAGAACTCATGTGGCACCCAAGAAGTTTTTAGCCATGGGCGTTGAATGCCCATCGTGTATATGGTCCACTTGAGCCTTACATCTGCCTATTTTTTTTGCTAGTAAACTAAAATGATCCAAAGAGATGGATGAACAACGTGGATAAAGCCCATACATCACAGTAGGCCCCACGGAGTCCTACCTGGACCGTTTCCGTCCAAGCAAGGGCAGGACGCAATCCGCTTCTCTGTCTGACACGGTACCATGCATGCATGGTCTTCTTTCAATGTTTCTCGGTCATTCTCAGTTTACCAACTTTTTAAAAATAGGGTTTCGCTGACCAAAATCCTGTTACAATTTACGAAGTAGGAAAAGTTGGCCACCCAACGTACACCCCTCTTGACTTTTTATTTTTATTTTTATCAAGTATTCTTCTTTGCTATGTATGTATATAAGTAGAGCATTTCAAGCATCCCATTTTCCTTACCATACAACCCAATAACACATTCTCTCAATCTTGCACACATCCAAGCCCTACCATCATTTTCTTGGTAAACTTTCAGCCACACCCAAATGGCTCTCAAGGGGATGGAGGTAGGCCTAGCCATGGTCCTTGTGACTATTTTCTTATGGTCCCATGCCGCAGGTCAGTCGAGTTGCACGACAGCGATCATTAGCTTGTCCCCATGTTTAAACTACATTACGGGCAATTCATCGACCCCATCAACTTCGTGCTGCACCCAGCTTGAGAGTGTAGTAAAGTCTCAGCCGCAGTGTCTGTGCACGGTCCTTAATGGACGCGGCTCGTCATTGGGGATCACTATCAACGAAACGCAGGCATTGGCACTCCCCGGCGCTTGCAAAGTCCAAACTCCGCCTGTGAGTCAATGCAACGGTAAAAGCCCATGTAAGCTTACTTTCGACCCTTTTACACCCCATGGACTCCTAAAGTTTTCTAGGTTCAATGCCGACCCAATCAAAACTAATCACCACCACACTAGGAGAACGCTTCAGTAGCCAAAAGGCTACTGAAGTGACATGGCAAAATGGCATTGGTGGATACGAATCGGCTGTTTCCTCCCAATAAATGCTCTTCCAACGGAGATCCATTAGCGGAAGAGGAGGATTTCTCACAAACATTACAGTGGGCCCCACCTGGGTTCCAGGAACATTTGCATTCAGAAAAAATGTATGGGGAGTTTACCGTGGCCAAGGGAAGTGGATTGCGTACTGAGTAAACTCTGTAGGGTCCACCATGATTTATGTATTTTATCCAGTTTGTCCATCCATTTTATAAGATAATTTTAAGGCCTTAGCTCAAAACCTAAGCATATAAAATGCTAAAATCGACCACACCAAAGGAAACAATGTAAATTCAATTTATACCGTTGAAAAATTATGGGGGCCACAGAAGTTTTGGATCAAGATTTTATATATATATATATATATATATATATATATATATACACCTTCATCCATGTTTTTCGATCCTTTGAACAGTTTGGATGAAAAATGAACATCACTGTGGGGCGTGGAAAGGTTTCAATGGTGGAAATCATTATTTCCACTGTTTCCTGTGGTATGGTCCACTTGAGATTTTTATAAGCTTTAATTTTATGTTCAACGCCTAAAATTAGATGGAAAAACAGATGGAAAGTGTTGATAAATCACATAAATTCACAGTGGGCCCAACTGAATTTTGACCATCCGATTTCACGGCCGAGTGGGTGCACGACGGAAACGGGGAAAGATCTGTTAACGGATTTAATGGAGTAGCATTTATACCCAGGGAACATGTCATTGGTATCTAACCAATGGCATTTTGCCACATCACTTCAGTAGCGTTTTGGCTACTGAAGCATTCGGTATCCAATCCGCTCCCCTAGTAGGGCGCCCGATGGACTCTAATCCAGATTCAATTTCTCGAAACAACCGTTTTGGAAATCGGGTTGTCCACCATTTTGGACTCTGTTACAAAACGGGTCTATCTAGGTCCAATCCCAGGTCCACCATCATGGACCCAAATAAAAGTGGATCGAGTTCATTCCCATTATTTTAATAGTAATATGATATTATTCTAAATATATATTAATTTTTCTACTGATGGAGAGGTTTGCTAAGCCCCAACACTTTACACGTGTCCATCTGATCTAATCCATCCATTCAAATGGCCCAGCCATATCAATGCCCTCATTTTAGATGGGCCAACCAAAACCCAACTCACTAGGACTTGAAATCAATCAGATCCGGGTCCAGATCCTCTTAAAGCGATACATAGTCACCTAAAGGACTGGTAAGACCCAAACCTGATTAGACCAGGTCCGGTAACTTTTAAGTCTGCAGATGAAATAGACCGGTGGACAGCCCTACAAACGTGCAGCTTTTTACTATGGTAGGCTTGTTGAATATGTAAATCTCTAGAACCATCAATAGATCCAAACTTGCCAAGTTACTCATCTTGAAACTCGACCTCATCAACTGTACTTGATGATGAGATTTGGAACTTACTCTCTGAACTTGGTTGCGTACTTGACTATGTGGATACTCGACAAGACTTATCGAGTTAGGTTGACAAGTTTACTGATTCAATAAGACCAATAAGGGGCCATAAGAAAGAAAGAAATAAATAAATAAATAAAGATGCAGTGAACAAAATGAAACCCACTCCAATTCGTAAGAAGCATAACCATCTTAATTACCAGCACTCCATGAGCAAATCTATGTTTCAATGCATAAAATTTAATTATGAATGATTTTAAAAATATATTTATTCACACTGCATGTATTCCTTAGTTATCTATGCTAATGTTGAGTCGGTTCAATTTAGGATTCATTTGAATCTTTGAGTCGACTAGACATGAGTTTTCACGTTTTGAACTATGGTCCATTCGGAGCCCAGCCTTACTAGTTACCAGGCCTGACCTCACAGGTTGAGGCCTGGTTTACCCCAGCAGATCTAGGATTATAGGCCATAGTTCTCTCTCTCTCTCTCTCTCTCTCTCTCTCTCTCTCTCTATCCACTGACTTGTGTATTCGGGCAGCTGCCGGCGGACCAACCACTTCTCCAGTGGATTCTCCACTGGGAACACCAGCCTCAGGTACATCTGCTTATATATTTCAGTTTTCTTTTAACATGGAAAGCCTTGAAACACTAGTCCGGCGTATTTAGGCATTTGTTAATCCTAGAAATGTGGATGCTTTCACATTCACTTACAATCTGGCCCATGTGCAAGACATCCTAACTGATCATCCAGCAGCGTCTGTTGGATGGGCCATAGTCCACAATCGTGATTATTGGATAATAGTAACCACTCGATTGGTTGTCTACCCTGGATCAAAGAAAATGGATGGTTGAAGAAATAGATCACCAGAGATATACGATGTCCATATTAGCATTTTGTTTGGGATATGGGCTATTCATTGACAAGAAACGTTTCTATCTACATTTTTCTATTGTTTTGAGGGAAGGAATATTAATTATTCAGTGTTTCTTGATGGGTGCAGGAGGTGGTTCTAAAACCATTCCATCAACAGGTGGGGATTCATCAGATGCAAGCTCCACTATCACATTGTCCCTCTCTGTCTTCTTCTTCTCCCTCTTCATTGCATCATATGCCTCCACTCTCACCAGCTTCTGAGCTTTGAACAGTGGATTGACCCTTGTATTACCATGCTGATATATATATTTATACGAGTGCTACTATTGTATTGTACTTTATTATTATTACTAGAGACTTCATTTGAGGTTGTTCTGGGTTGTAAAACATATATATGTAGAGGGAAGTGTACTATTTCTCCGTAGAGACCTTTATCTGGGTTTGTTTTACGTATCTTTATATGTATCAACGAAGAGCACGAGGCGCCCATTGGGCTCTTCTTTCTTCTTTTCTTTTCCTTTTCTATGTAATAGTAGGAAATGGAAAATTGGCAGGTGCACTGTAGAAAGTGCAAGATCCAAGTCATTCAGCAGGCAGGACTCGCCGTGTCTGTTTGGTGGCCCAAAATCATAATGATAGACGTTGACCGAACTGGCATGAAAGAGAACCCCCAAATGATGTTTTTACTTGGCTTGGGGCCAGAGTAGGTGGAACTATGGACTGAAACTTTCAACCGGACTCGTAGTAAATTGAGCCGAGTTACTGTGAAACTTTTTTCTTTTTTTTGGGGGGGGGGGGGGGGGGGGGGGGGTTAGTACACAATATGTCAGTACACGCTCCATGCATGTTAGCCACCCCCGCTAACACTAGATTTCTGTTCTTGTTGAGCTCATCTTAGGACACATGCGTTATCTTTTAACAGAAGCGCCGCCCCAGCCAAACTCCCCACTTGACAATGTCTTCTGCCCGGATCGGCCGGCTGGCTTTGGTACTAAAAGGGGGGCTAGTGCCTTGCCTTTGACTTATGAAATAAGTAAAATAACGTTAGAAGTAGTATTATTTTACTTGCGCTGCCAGACGGCTCCCACTTATCCTACACTTCTCAAGTCATTACAAAAAGTTGGACTAGTGTCAAGCTCAACAGAAATATAATAGACGATAATCACTTCCAACATAAGTAAATCATCAATCATGTATGATGCAAGATATCCAGATTTTTACATGAAAAACCCTACCACGCAGAGTGAAAGATTTCAAGACCTGATCCAACAAAATCCACTATAGTGAAGACAATGAAACTATAATCATCAAAAGAATAACCTGTACATTTTGTCCAACAGACAGTATCCTGGAGGAGCCAACTAGCCTGAATCCATTCATCGAGCCAAAAAATAACCAGCATCCAAGCTACCCCTAGCCAATTGACTGATAGTGAAGTATAGCTAACCCACACAAATGCATCCTTTTCTACAAAAGCCTCCAAACTAATAAGGCCCCACAGGCTAGACCACCACGATGAGCATACCTTCATAAAGCAGGCATCTGCCATAATCAAACAAACACCCAAGAAACCATCAACCAGCATCAGGTTAGCTGTTGGATTACTATATGTTGACATATATGGAGTGCTCTACTATGTATGATTTAAGCTTTACTTCCATAGAGATTAAATCACACACAGCACGAAAGTTCTAAACATTAACCAGGATTTTTACCCGAAAATTCTCCACAATTATCGATTTTCTCAGCTTTCATATTTACGGAAACGTGCTTCCAAACCCAACAATGAATGTCAAATGACCTATCTGCCCTTACTTTGAGAAATGAGATGAAAATCAGGAGAACTGTCTTACGAAAAAGAGATTTATACCGCTGTATGCCTCACTTTTAACGTACTGTCCTTTATGTGCCTCTCAAACCTTTACTTTACCAAACTATTACCCTGTTGCATGGGTGTACTTTTACTGGACGAAAATGCCCCTATTTTATAATTTGCATTCATTTCACTCACTTACACCCAATAAAACGTCAGAACTCATTTGTATCAAAATATTCATTCTTTTCACCCATTTTCTTCATTAAATCTCCATTAAATCTCCATATATTATCATTGTACATCTGCCATCTTCCATTCCACTAAGGGTTACATTCATTCCCTGAAACTGGATCCATTGATAAATGTAGAATCTTGAAGGCTTTTCTTCATAAATCGTGTTTCACTCCAAGGCACTCTTCTTCTTCTTCTTCAACATGGATTTTATTGATATGGCGGCTGTGGGAGGTAAGGATGTTTAAAATCTGAAGAAGAATTTACCTATATTTCGGGCAATTCTACTTACAAATTCATAATGCTAATTGAGAATTTGGTGAAATACTTGCTTGATTCACCGGAACTCGAGCAACCTCATGAATTTCTCAATCATATTGCTCGAGATATCGATCAATTTAATGAATTTTTCGTTCATTTACATGAAGTTATCGATCAATTTCACTCAGTTGGCAGTCAATTTCATGAATTTCTTGCTCAATTTTAATAAGTTGTTACTCAATTTTAATAAGTTCCTGGTCAATTTCATGAAGTTTTTGGTCATATTCGTGAAGTTTTCGGTCAATTTCATGAAGTTCTTGATCAATTTTATCAAGTTCTCGATCAATTTCATGTACTTCTCAGTCAATTTCACGCAGTTACCAGTCAATTTCAAGAAGTTCACGGTCGCGAAATTACTTCGTGAACTTTTCAGTCAATATCACTCAATTATCAGTTAATTTTAAGAAGTTCGTAGTCAATTTCATGAAGTTTCGCGGTCAATTTCAAGAAGTTTTCGGTCAATTTAATAAATTTGTTGGTCAATTTCATGCACTTCTCAGTTAATTACATGCAGTTATCAGTCAATTTCAAGAAGTTCATGGTCAATTTCATGAAGTTCCCGGTCAATTTCACGCAGTTATTGGTCAATTTCAAGAAGTTTGTGGTCAATTTCATGAAATTCCCGATCAATTTAATGAATTTATTGGTCAATTTCATACGCTTCTCAGTTAATATCACTCAGTTCTCGATCATTTTCATGAAGTTCTCGGTCAATTTAGTAAATGTCCCGGTCAATTACATTGAGTTCTCAGTCAAATTCAATGGCTTAGAACTTAATTTCACTCAGTTCTCGGTCATTTTCATTATGTTATCGGCCAATTTCACTTAGTTATCAGTCATTTTTATTAAGTTATTGGTCAATTTGGTGGTCATTGAAATACACCGATAAGTCGGCTATATTGACTGAGAACTTCATGAACTCTCTGCAATTGATTGATTGAGAACTTGGAAAATTTGACTGATAAGTCGGTCATATTTCACCTAGTATACTGGTGAATTTCCTACTACTTGGTCAATTCCACCTTATACATGTGAATATTAAACGAGTTATACCTTATGTGTCATTGTGTTTGTTTTCAGAAAATGGCTTCGAGAATCATCGTATGCTCTTATGGTGGAAAGTTACAAAGTGAAAACCATCGATACATGTACAAGGATAAAAAATAGAAAAGTATTGTTGTATGTGTCGAGACTACATATGAGGAGCTTCTATCTAAAATGTACAGGATTATGAATAGTACACCAAATGATTATGATATTTGGTTAAAAGTATTGTACTCTTGCTCAAACCAATCAATCTCTCCAACCAAAATTGTAGACGACGAAGATGTGAGAGTATTCTTGGCAGCACAGTCGGAGCGAGCATTCAGATAAATATACCCCTTTAATCATTGAGACAATGCAACGCGTTAATGAGATAATACTCAAAGACCCCATAACTTACATGTGTGGTGTCAAACATGACACCCCACAGTTGGAAGTTTGGGTGAGGAATATGCCGTGAAATATGAATATATGGCATCACCTTCACAAGTTTCTCTAAGAAACACTCTACTACTCGAGCCAGTTCAAACATCAAACCTCATGACTAGTCAATGAACTGAGCAGGTGACCTTAACTTCAGAAGAAATATATGGCATCACGTTCATCTACAAGAGTAGATTTGCCTTCATCATCCAACGCCAAATTTGTACTAGGAAGTGACATTCCACTGCCCGAGCAGGCTCAAACATCATACTTTATCACTGGCCAAGTTATTGTGCCTTTTGAGGATGCTGCATTCACCAATGTAGAGCTGTTACAGTATTCATATTCATTAGATAAGCTGATTGATATAGCCGTTGAACAATCATTTAAGGACAAGAGCTGGTGTCAGTATGTTTTTAGCCTATTTGCAATTCGCAATAACTTTCAATACAGGGTTTTGTACTCGTCACCTAAGAAATTCAGCATGGCGTGTTTCGAAGATAAGTGTGAATAGAGGGTACACGCATCTAATGAGGGGATATTTAAGATAAGGACTTACACGTTCATATATACATGTGGCATGTCATGGATGAAGAGTGATCATCGACAAGAAAGTAGTAAGTTAGCCAGTGAACTGGTTGTCGGTCGCATTGAGCAATACCTTAGATTAAGGTCAATGGACATTAACTTCGTAATGCAAGAGAAGTATAATATTCTTATTAGTCATAAGAAGGCATGGCGCATTATTGAGATCGCAATCAATCGTGTAATGGGGTCTTATGAAGACTCTTATAATGAACTCCCAATGTACTTGCATGAGTTAAGGAGGGCGATCCGGAGATGGTGACTTCCATGCTTGTTAATCCACAGACGAGCAGGTTCGAGGGATGTTTTGTTGTACTCAGACAGTGCGTTACAAGTTTTTAAATATCTCTGCGAAGGTTCTTAGCCATTGACGACATGCATCTAAAAAGGTAAGTACAAGGGTGTTCCGTTCATTGCTATAGCCTTGGATGACGACAATCATATTTTCCCAATCGCTTTTGGTATCGGAGAATTAGAGAACAATAACAGTTGGAACTGGTTCCTTACCCACCTGAACTGTACGTTAGGGGATTTACCTTATCTTTTAATCATATTAGACTGACAAAAAGGTCTAATTAAAGAAGTTCAGGTCTTACAAAATACAATCCATGGCTACTGCACCTACCATATATACCGAAACTTGGTGGACACGTTTAAAGACAAGTCCTTAGAAATCTACTATTGGCGAGCTGTAAAGACTTGTAGGAAGGTTAAGTTAAGTTAATACACGATATCGAGCTTGCCAATCCCCCAGTACACGCATGACTAAGAGAAATAGGGTACAAAAGGTAGGCATCTTTGCACTTTTCAGGAAAAAGATTCAACTTGGTCACTACAAATATAGTTGAGTGTGTTAATGCTCTATTTAAAGAAGCACGAGAATACTCTGTGACTATATTGATAGAGACGGTTAGATTTAAAATTCAAGAAATATTCTATAAGAGAAGAGAATCTGCATCATCATTTGTAGGACCGTTGACATCGTGGGTCGAGAAACAATTAAAGGATCTCACACCGAAGCCGCGAGATGTTTGTTGCCATGTAATTTCTCACGATGACTACTATATTGTGAGAGACTACAATGATACTTTCAAGCTCAGTGAGCTTTCTCATACATGTTGCGAGTTTGACGTAAAAGGGTTTTATAGTTTTCATGTTCTTTCAGCATGTATAAACTATAATCTTCCTCATTATTCATATTGTTCCCCGTTGTACACGATGAGAAATTACCAGATCATGTATGACGATTTGTTCACAACTCTAAGTATAGGGTCACGATGTAGTAATAACTCGGTAAGACCGAGGTCGAATTCATATGGACTAAACTTGTACGTATTCTGATAAGAGCTAGAAGTAAAATTAGAAGAAGATCTTGAATTCTGGAATAATTGAAAGTGATTGTGAATAAGGTTGATTAAAACTTATGAATTTAAAGGTGGGAACTAAGGTTCCAAGGATCTACTTGTAGCTATCAAGATGCTACCTTACTTGATTTAGGAGATGCAATTGGAATCAGAGTCCTATCTTATCTAGTTGGAAAAAGAGATTATCAAATCTCTGAACTTTTCATTGAACTAGCCTCAATAGATGAAGATTTGGAATGGATTCCATCACCCAACCATGCCCAGGAGACGATGGTGAACAACAGGATTTACCAATCCCACAATCTTAAATAGGAAAAGAAGATATTCAAAGCTATCGCAATGTCTATTGTAATTTGAGTACAACAAACCATAAAAAACTGAAAATATTCCTCAAAATCTTAGAAATCAATGAAGTTCAATATAAATGAGAATAAAAAAAAGATAAACATCCCAATCACACTACAAGCTTCACCTCTTAGCCCTAGCTAAGAGGTTTAGTTAACCATAGACATGATTAAACTAAAATCTCTCAAACAAAACATGAAAACAAACTAAGGAAGAATAAGAAAAACTCTTGGGGGCATCTCTCCTCTCTTTTTCTCTACTTCTTAAACCCTAGAAGATACCTAAGAATGTCTTAGGGACTCTTATTTATAGTTGTGAAGCTTCACCTTACACACCGACTTTAAAATTTCGCAATCCGATCGCGAAATCGTCTCAATTTATGCAGCCACATTACACATCGATTAGACCTAAATAACCTTCGGCCAAACCAAAGTCGAGACCGAGCTCGGACAGGATTCTATTTCGTCAGTTGCCCCATTTCAATTGTAATGAGCATGGGTTCAGTTGGACCAAACTTAAGTTATCGGTTGGATCGAATTAATATTCAGTCGAACCAAATTAACTCCAAAATTCATCGTTCTTTACTGAAGCTTTTTGTGCCTTTACGGTCACACCGAATCCTCCCTTCGGTCGGTCCAAATTGTCTATCAGTCGAACCGAATTAGCTTTCAAATTTCATGTTTGGTTGCTGGACTGTTTTGAGTGAGTTCGTTCGGACCAAACTGTCTGTTTTCCTATTGCGGATTCTGCATTTTTAAGGTCCTTTCTTCATCATTTGTATTTGGTTTCCTTGGATCTTTGGCATGTGAATTCTTCGTTCTTGGTCTCCTAAGATCTATCATTTGCCTTAGTGATTCTCGAGCATTAAATTCATGCTTTTAGCATTCTTTTCAATCCAAGCCCTTAGATTTACCTCGCAACACAAACATGTATAAAAGAAATTATTAAGCATTATCATGTTCATGAAACCAAGATATAAATAGGGGAGAAAATGCAATATTTAACACTTAACATGATTCTGTGCATCTAGCACGTGAAAAGAGCCAATGGGAAATATCGCCTGAATTCAGGGAGTATTGTGCGAGAATCAAGCCCCCATGATAGAAGAGGTCAGCTGGAAGATCGAAAAAGGCAAGAATTCTTTCTCGTGGAGAGGAATGAAAAATGGTAAAATATGGAAGATGCAAACAAACAAGGCATAATTGTCAGATTTGTAAGTTTCCAATACTTCTGAAATAATGTAATTTGTAATACAT
Organism: Magnolia kwangsiensis; assembly: GCA_037074715.1. NCBI lineage: Eukaryota > Viridiplantae > Streptophyta > Magnoliopsida > Magnoliales > Magnoliaceae > Magnolia > Magnolia kwangsiensis. The sequence continues at coordinate 79,410,077 of CM073589.1, read as the reverse complement.
TTTTTGTAATGTGACAGTGAATGATATAAATTGAAGATATTTATTACATTTTTTAAAATTGCGGGTTTACTATGATTCAGACTTTGAAAGAATAATAATAATCATGAAAAGAAATACTGACCCTGAGTATGATCGAAATGAATATGGTCAGTTCACTCAGTTATCGGTCAATTCATATACAATTTATACGCCTCTTCCATATCCATCACAATTCCCAATTGGCTTAATACATGATTGCCAAAATTTCACAGTTAATTAGCATGAGTTATCGATAAAGTGCAAACCTCCATTTCGAGTAGTCTCAATTCAATTACCAAAACAATAAAGTGATTCGCTAACATCATCGAAATAGTTTATTACACCGTTATCGGTGAATTTCACTAAGTTATTGGTGAATTTCACTCATGTATCGGCCAATCTTCGTGGCCAATTTCACTCACTTCGCGGTCAATTTTGCTCACTTCCTGGTGAATTTCACTCACTTCGTGATCAATTTTCCTAACTTCTTAGTCAATTTCACTCACTTCGCGGTCAATTTTCCTAACTTCTCGATCAAGTTCACTCTCTTCGCGATCAACTTCACTCACTTCGCGGTCAATTTCATTCACTTCACGGTCAATTTCATTCACTTCATGATCAATTTCACTTACTTCATGATGAATTTCAGTCACTTCACGGTTAACTACACTCACTTCATGGTGAATTTCAGTCACTTTGTGGTGTACTTCACTCACTTTACTGTCAATTTCACTCACTTTGCGGTGAACTTTACTCACTTTGGGGTCAAATTCACTCACTTGGCGGTCAATTTCACTCACTTGGCAGTCAATTTCACTCAGTTTGCGGTGAACTTCACTCACTTCGCGGTCAATTTCACTCACTTCACGATCAATTTCAATCACTTCGCTGTCAATTTAATCACTTTGCGGTCAATTTCACTCACTTCGCAGTGAATTTCACTCACTTTGCTATAAATTTCACTCACTTCACGACCAATTTCACTCACTTCATGGTCAATTTCACTCACTTTACGGTGAATTTCACTAACTTTGCAGTCAAGAGATCATTCACGACCAATCATCATAAAAACACAAAGCACTTATGCAATTTAGGAAACCTAAAAATATTTTCATTATAGCAAAAAAGACATTCAATACATGGGTTGCCACATCACTTGCAAACAGTTAAGGAAATTACGAGTTGCTTACAAAAGAGAATACTATGTCCTAACTAATACATGCCTTAACTATTACAGGTTAGAAAAAGGGAAATAAGTCTAACTACTTTAAGTAAACATACGAGTGACTATCAATTAAATAGTAGGCCCCTCTTCCATATCCATCATAACTCCCTATTGTTCGTCCGAGTCCGACGAGGGAGGGGGCGCTCCCTCCTTTTGCACATGGCACAACACCGCCTTTAGCGTGCAGTACATATTCCACATCTTACGCTTCAGGTAGTGTTGATCCTTCTTACTCTTGGCCATACTAGCATCGAGCACTCATAAACGCTCCACTACGCCCGGAGGTGCAAGCAACACCTCTTCACCTCCCTGGAATGGAGCTCCCGTCTCATATGCATCCTCACCCTCTTCGTCTTTAGCTTGATCTTCTTCATCATCCTTTTCTTCTTCTTCATCTATCTCATCCCCAAATTCTTCCAACCGTTGACTATCTTGCTTGGGGTGACATTGCATGTGGTTTAATATGTCTTCGGTTATCACCCTTCCTGGCTTAATGGGGTAGCTAGATCCCTTGAACCCACACTATCGGGCACCTTGCAAATCAGGCATCCAACTGGGAGGCCCAATTTACCTCCTTTTGACTTCACGACCTTCACTATCTGGTAAAAGACAATTGAGGGCAGGCATACATCCTCTGCATGCCCTACCTGGTACATTATCTTTGCCATGTAGATGAAAATCTCCGTATGGTCTCCCGACCTTGGATATACATTATATGTGACAATGTAGTGCAACAATCGGTAAATTGGTATCATGCTTGAGTTTCGTATACTACTATTTCTCCTCCACTTAATGAGTTTTCCACACAAGCTCATGCTAAGCTCATCCTTGTGTTGCCGTGTATTTAAGTCCTTAGTGGTAATATGGACTGTTCCCCATGGCACATCAAGTATCTGTGTGATGATGGCTCTTACGTTGATGTGCACTACTTGATCTCCATATGAAATGTCAAATCCCAAAGGATTAAGATTTGGACTACATATTTGAGAATAGAAGGACCTTACATCCTGTGCATTAGCCTGATAGTTGCCTTCAAAAGCGGGTCCCCAACCGGCGTGCAGGAGTTGATCTAACACGTCGTTCTCGCCAAATAGATTGTCCCCCACCATGACTTCGAAGATGAATTTTCGACCCCGATATCGACCTACATCCGAAGGCCCCGCATCCCGATCATTAGCCCTTTTCGTCCTCCTTTCACGACGTGGTGGCGAAGGGCTCACTGCATTGTCATTGGCCATCCTGACACTTCTTCGAATACGTGGTGATGAAGGGCTCGCTTCATTGTCAGTGGCCTTCCTAACCCTTCTTTCAGTCTATGGTGATGAAGGGCTCGCTTCATTGTCATTGTCCCTCCCCGACCTTGTTCCACGGCTCACCTCTCTCTTCTTCCCCATTAGAGAAAGAATCAGGGGCATGAAAAATAATGAGGAAAAGATTACAATAAATCCCATTTCGATGAAAATATAGATTTTGTTAGGAAATGAGAATTCGAATTGGGTAGGATGGTTATTTGGAGGATTTGGATTTTGGAAAGAGGGGTTTGGAAGAAGAAGTTGGATTTTAGAAAGAAGGGTTTGAAAGAAGAAGTTGTGTTGTGAAAGAAGGGTTTGGAAGCAAAAAATGGGTTTTTGAAAGAAGGGTTTGGAAGAAGAAGATGTGTTTTAGAAAGAGAGGTTTGGAAGAAGGAGATGGGTTATGAAAGAAGAAGATGGGTTATGAAAGAAGAAGATGGGTTGGAAAAAGGGGTTTGGAGGAAGAGAGAGGGTTTTAGAAAGAAGAGTTTGGAGGAAAATGGGTTGTGAAAGAAGTGTTTAGAAGAAGGGATATGTTGTGAAAGAAGAAGCTAGGTTGTGAAAGAGGGGTTTGGAGGAAGAGAGAGGGTTTTAGAAAAAAGGGTTTGGAAGATAGGTTGGAAGAGGGGTTTGTGAAAGAATGGTGTAAGAAAATGTGGAAGAGGAGTTTAAGTATGCTTTGAATGGGAGCCAACCCAAAATTACAAGTGTAGTGATCTAGGGGCGGCGGCACTATCGTCGACCCTTGGCCTGATGCGTGGATCCTAACATGGAATTCTCTCTCTCACTCACATGGTCTCCTCGATTCGCATGGAATCCTCTTATCTTCGATTCGCATCTCGAGCATGTTGATCTGCGATCACTAATTAAATTCATCAGTCATTAAATTAGGTGAATTATGTTGATTCGACGTCGCTACATTAGTTGACTAAACAACTAAAGTTGTCCCTACGCACTTGTTGAGTGAATGAGAACATAGTGAAATTCACCGATACGTGAGTGAAATTGACCGGAAAGTGAGTGAAATTGACTGCGAATGAAGTGAAATTCAGAGAATAGATTTCCGATTCTAACCCCCTTTTGGCCGTTCCATGGTTGAGGTGGACCAGAACAAGGCCCAATATGAAGCAGAGATGATCCAGATCGTCAGAACTTTAAACGGACGTATCTCACAAACCAAAATGAGTTGTTAGATGTACCACATATGATTTTGGGGTAGGATGGGCTAATTTAGTGACACAACACGTTATGCCAGGTTACACATGCCGAATTCATGAGCTGACTGAAATTAGGCGCTTCGTGAGTGAAATTGACTGCGAAGTGAGTGAAGGTCACCATGAACTGAGTGAAATTCACTGCGAAGTGAGTGAAGTTCACCGAGAAGTGGCTGAAACTCACTGCAAAGTGAGTGAAGTTCACCGCAAAGTGATTGAAATCGACCATAAAGTGAGTGAAATTGACCACGAAGTGAGTGAAGTTGATCGAGAAGTGAGTGAAGTTCACCCCAAAGTGAGAGAAATTGACCGCGAAGTGATTGAAATTAACTGCAAAGTGAGTGAACTTGACCGAGAAGTGAGTGAAGTTCACCACAAAGTGAGTGAAATTGACAGCGAAGTGTGTGAAATTCACCACAAAGTGAGTGAAATTGACCACGAAGTGAGTGAAGTTCATCGCGAAATGAGAGAAATTGACCGTGAAGTGAGTGAATTCATCGCGAAGTGAGTGAAATTGACCATGAAATGAGTGAGCTTAACCGAGAAGTGAGTGAAGTTGACCGCAAAGTGAGTGAAATTGACCGTGAAGTGAGTGAAATTGATTGCGAAGAGAGTGAAGTTCATCGTAAAGTGAGAGAAATTGACTACAAAGTGAGTGAAGTTCACCGCGAAGTGAGTGAAATTGACCGCGAAGTGAGTGAAATTTACCGCGAAGTTAGTGAAACTGATGACGAAGTGAGTGAAATTGACCGTGAAGTGATTTAAATTGACTGCAAAGTGAGTGAAGTTCATCTGGAACTGAGTGAAATTGACTGCGAAGTGAGTGAAGTTCACCGTGAAGTGATTGAAATTCATCACCAAGTGAGTAAAATTGACCCCGAAGGGAGTGAAATTCGAGTGAAATTGACCACGAAGTGAGTGAAATTGATCACGAAGTGAGTGAAGTTCACCTCGAACTGAGTAAAATTGACCGATACTAATTCACAAACAAATCACCATTCACGATGAAATCACCATTTATAAATAAATTAATTAACAATTCACAAGTATGTCTTCATTCACCATGAATTTTATACAAGACATCATTCACAATGATTATGACATTTCATAAAATTTTCCCATTCCTCTCATGCCTAAGACAAATGTCATCTATCGTGGATACTCAAACAATCATAGGATATTGAATTCCTAAAAATGGGATTGAATTTTTACAAGTTTGTTCCTAACAAAATTCGGCTGCTGCACAAAATGTCAATATTTCATGAAAAATATGCTGCAATCATATCCGTTCGTCTACTTCGGTATGGAAATGTCTTTTCTGACAGTCTAATCATTCCCATCCAGCACAGACATATCTCCTGTGGCATGGAATATAATTGACAATCCCTCCATCAGCTCGATCTGTGCCTTGTATTGACTGACTGCCCTTGAATATAAACTATTAAGAAGAACAATCTCTCATTCTTCAAGATAGATGACCATTAAGAACCAATGACTGTTGTCGTGGTTCACGAGTACGTATGCCTGTTCATGTTTGATAAAATAAGATATCATTAAAGAAATGATAAAAATGGATACACCCAACGTTGACAAGTTATAATGACAACATTACCCGTTCATATTGCCACATGGCCTTGGTCCATTCTCGATGTTTAACAATTCCAGTCACATCGACCTTATCGATTTGTAATGCTTTTCGCTCCAAGTTGTTGCCTATGTCTCGATACATTCTCAATATCTTCAACTGGAGACATGGCTATTACAAACAGATCAAAAAATTAGAACAAATCTCATATAAACACAAAACAGAGTAACCATAATTCAATTTAAATATTTACCAAAAAATATGTGGGGGAAAACTTGCAATCCTAAGTATATAACGTTGAAAGTGAATAATGCCTTCTCTTCAGGAATTCGATGTATTGATCAATAGCCTAATCAATAAAATTTAATGATTAAGCTCACAACTAATATAAGAGCTAAATACACATTCCTATATGTATGTGAATTTCTTACATTGTTATCAACCTATGCATCTTTTGCCCATATGGATTTGAACCAAATACATGTCATCGTCTCTTTGTTTGCATTATACTAACTTTCCAATTCTTGTAGTTCCTCCTCCGATATAATCCTGAATGAGTCCATCTTGGCCTGGAAGGGTATCAGAGAAGTACAAAATTTGTTGGGTTTCTCAGAATCGGCGACGATGCTTCGAGTTGTTTAAATGGCAAAGATGGATAACAATTGAGAAACCTTATAGACAGACGACTTCACAACACTCTTAGTTCTCTTCTGATAAACAGGAGTAGACAACAATGATTTCTCACATACATTACTGTTTGTCGCATTATAGGGTTGAACCTCCACCTCTCCATTCTCCTGTTCCTTATCTTCCAAATCCTCTGATTCCCTATTGTTCTTCAACTCCTCCTCCTCTAACTTTTCCTTCTCCTTCCAAAATTGTCCCTTCTTTGTTAGAAATGCATCCATCTACTTCTTCAACTCCACCTTCTCCTGTTCTAACTCTTCCTTTACATGTGTAACTTCTTCCTTCTCCTTCTTCAATTCCTCATTCTTCATCTTCAATTCTTGCTTTTCCTTTAAAAAAATTTTCCTCTCCATCTTGAACAATGTTCTCTCATTCAACTCTTCCTTCTCTAACTTTAAGGCTTCCTTCTATTTCAGCATGAGTTCCTTCTTCTTGAGTACTAGTTCTCTCTTATTCTCCATTAATTCTTCTCTCTCTTTCAGTTGGAGTTCCCTCTCATTAATATGCTTTTCCTTTTGACTTAACTCTTCCCTATCTTTCTCTAACAATTCTCTCTCCTTCTTCATCTCTTCCTGTAAGTGCTATGGTTTTCTAACTCCTATGATTGTCAAATTTTGGAGTGCCAAAACCTCTCAGTTTATAGTGCCAAAATCTTTCTTGAAATCTATGTCTTATCCAGCTCATAATGAAGTCTGTGCATCTCTCAAGAACAAAGATCTTTACTTCAAGAAATGCAAGTGTACTTGTTCATGTTCATGTGCAACATCAAGAAAGAATTCAAGCTTTTAAGCTTCAAGTGTTCAAGATTTTCAAAGCTTCTTACAAGTCAAGACAAACGTTCCGAGTCTTTGAATCTCAAGTTTAAACTTCAATGGCAGTCAATTTCAAGCTTCAAAAGTCTCAAGTTCAAATTTTATCCTATGACATGATATCAAGCTTCGTAAACTTCAAAGAGCGACTATCAACTAAAGAAAGAGAAGACTCAATGTTCATTCTTCACTAACAAGGTTTGGATGACCTTAGATTGACCTTAAGGTAGGTCATTTTGAATACATAATTCAATTGCTCATTTTATAAGTGTTTGGATTGTTCTTTGACTAGTCCTGGACTCTGTTCTACTAGTCCTAGCACTGGCTCGACCAGTCAAAGAAATTCCAAGACCAGTCCTAAGTTTGTTGCAAATTTTTAGAATTTTTTGTTAAGCCACGACCAGTCACCGATTGTGTGAACAGTGCACGACTCGTTCACAACCAGTCCTGCAGCTACGACTCAAATTCCAGCAACTGTTTCTGGTTTCACACGACCAATTGTGGACAGGTCACGACCAGTCGTGGAGGTCCCACGACCAGCCATGAAGGGCTTACGACCAGTCATGAAACAACTTTATCTTATTGTGCTCAAAATTTTAAAAATCTGTTAGTCCTACAACCAGTTGTGGTGTCCAAAGGACTAGTCATGAACGTGATTTATTCACCTCTAAATAGAGCACAATTTTCAGAGTTTGGTATCCAATTCAAGTAAAATCAAGACACCACTCTGAGAGATAAGTTTGTAAACTTCTTAAGCTATATTGTGTATATTTAATATTCTATTTTATTAGCTTTGCTATATTTGATTTTGTATTCTGTATTCCAATTTGATTTAAAAGAGGGATTGAAGTATTCATACTTCTTAGAATTAAAATCAAATAGAGCTAGCCTAACGTGATTTAATTTAAAATCAGTTTAGAACCTAAAACCATTTCATAAGTGAGTGTGGATATTGAACTTCTACTCTGATTTGGTTCTTCCAGGCTGCAACAAAGGAGAATATCTAGGTATTTTAAAATTTTAAAATTTTCTTTGTTTTGGTTTCTTTGAGATTAAGTCAGAAAAATCTCTTAGTTTTGGTTATCTGAGGTGATCCAGAAAACTCAGAGTGTGGGGTTTTTTGAATTGTGTAAGCCCACTTGAAAGACATAATTGTGAAGGTTTTAGGTGAACCTGGAAAAACTTATTTTCATGGTGAACGCTAATATCTACTGTGTGAGGATATTAGGAGTGGAGTAGTTGTGTGGCTGTTGTTTAACAGTTGGTGTACACATAGGTGAACCACTATAATTTTTTATGTTTTGTGGTTTCCTTTCTTTATTCTTTTTGGTTCAAGATTGTGGGATGTATGTGTGGATGTGAATGTTGTAATTTTTACATTTCAGCATTGTCGGGAGTGTTGTAATAGCTTAGTTTTTCTTTTTTGCTATTTCTTTTTTATTCCTCTTCAGTTTGAGTTTTTGATACACAAATCGTTCTAGTAAGGTTCTCCTACCATAAACCCTTAGTTTTTATGGTGTAAGGTTGTCCTTAGAACAACATTTGTATCAACTTCTCAATACTAGAATTTTGAGGTTGTTGCTTCCTTTGATTATTTACAATTCATTTGGCTATCTTATTGTTTAATTCCACTGTTATTTTTTAATTTGACATTGTCCTATTCACCCCCCCTCTAGGACATATAGCTCAGCCTTTTCACTTCCCTATCCTCCCTTAGCTTTTCTGCCAATTCATATCTTACACCCTCTCCCTCTCCATCTTCATCTCCATCTCCCTCTTCCTCTCTCCCTTCCTCTCCCTCTCTCTCTTCTTCTCCCTCTCCCTCTCCCTCTCCTTCACCACCCTGTTCGAACTCATTCTCTTCCATAACTTCATCCTCCCCATCTTTAATGCCCTACAAAATGAAGTAATGTATATATCAAAGATGTAATATGTCACAGTAAATATAAAATTTCAACGTTAAAGAAGACTCTTATGACATCTTACATTAAATCTATCATGGACCAAACGAATGGCCTCCATCTCCAGTTCTTCACTGGTGGGTTCCAAGGGAAGGATTAATTCAGTCTGTAAAAGAACATCTTTCATGTTCATGTACAGTATACAACATATATATTACAATAAGTGGCCATCTAGCTTGATATAAATTAGCTTACATCTTCACTTTCAAATATTTGATGAATTTCTTGCACCTTTAACCCTTCTAGCCTCGATATTATATGAATCATGAAATTTAGGAGGGAATATATGAAATGACACATTATCTAAGGGTTGGTACTCTCTCTATGCCCCATATCTGTTACAGTGAAATAACAAGATGGGCTTAAAAAATAATAGTTTAGTATAAACTCTAAATTCAAATAAAAAGGGAAAGAATTCTTACTTATAGAGGAAAGATGCAACCGTTAACATTGTAGCAAAACCCATGTGATTCTATCGCGGCACTTTCAACCCCTTCACCCATTGTCTAGAAGGCCAAACTACCTCATGGATAGCTATTGAAGTCTTCCAATGAGTCCACTAGGTCAATATACTTCGTGTTGCACATAATTTTCATGTCTATTCCCCTAATAAACCACTCTATGCATAATATTAGGGCTACCTTCATGACATCTTCATGCTTATTGCTGTTATTAATTTATTAAACACCCTCTTGTACATATTTCTTTAAGATAAGATATTCTTTGAAGTACTTCTCTCTTATTAACTTCTTGGTATGATGAAATTTGGGTATACAGTCTTCAGCCCTGTTATAAGGGTGAAGTCCATCTCTGTAAATTTCAAATGTGTCCCCCGTATATCAAATAAATGATCACCTCTATATCTCTCAAAAAGTAGGTGATAGAAACCTAAATGATGGAATGTGTAGTAAAAAAGAGAATGGGGAGTGCCTAAAAATATTTAATCTACTTTCATTCTTCTCCAAACCACTCTTCACAATATCAAACCACCATGTCAATGAACATCTGCAGGATAGGTTCGGGACTCCAGCATCAAATTCGCTACGCGGAGACTTGCCAACTACAAGGATGAATTGGAAAATATATCAACAATAAAGTTCAGTATTTAATGAAGCATGGTGTGAAAGTCGACTTGTTATGGTGAAAAATCATAAAGTATATTGTCAGTTTCTTGAGTCGACTGTCAATTTTGAAAAATTCCAAGTCAAAATGCCCAACTTATAGGTGAATTTCAACAACTTTGCAGCCTTTTTTACTCAATTATCGATTAATTTTGCTGAGTTACATGTTGTATATTTGCCCGAGAACATTGTGAAATTGACCGCGAACTGAGTGAGATTGATCGCGAACTGACTGAAATTGACTATGAACTGAGTGAAATTTGCCATGAACTGATTGAAATTGACTGCGAAGTGAGTGCAATGGACCGAGAAGTTGTGAAAATTGACCGAGAAATGAGTGAAATTAACTGACAACTTCATGAAATTGACCAAGAACTTGCAAAAATTGACCAGTCAGTTTCACTCAATTCTCAGCCACTTCCACTCATCTCTCAGTCAATTTCATGAAGTTGTAAGTCAATTTTTGTAAGTTCTTAGTCAACATGATGTTAATTTCAATTTGACTTACCAACTACAAGGATGAATTGGAAAATATATCAATAATAAAGTTTAATTTTAATGAAGCATAGTTTGAAAGTTGACTTGTTATGGTGAAAAATCATATAGTGTCAGTTTCTTGAGTCGGCGATCAATTTTGGCGAATTCCAAGTCAAAATGCCCAACTTATAGGTAAATTTTAATAAGTTTGTGGCTTGTTTCACTAAGTTATCAGTCAATTTTCTGAGTTATATGTTGCATATTTGTTCGAGAAGATTGTGAAATTGACTACGAACTAAGTGAAATTGGCGGTGAACTGAGTGATATTGACCGCGAACTGAGTGAGATTGATCGAGAACATCATGAAATTGACCGACGACGAAGTGAAATTGACTAAGGACTAAGTGAAATTAATTAAGCATTGAGCAAAATTGACCGACGACGAAGTGAAATTGACCAAGGACTTAGTGAAATTGATTAAGGGCTAAGTGAAATTGACCAATAACTGCTTGAAATTGACATCTTGAACTAAGTTGAATTGACCAAGGACTTAGTTAAATTGACCGAGAACATCATGAAATTGACCGCGAGGTGAGTGAAATTGATCGGTAACTGAGTAAAATTGATTGAGAACTCGCTTAAGTTAGTGAAAGTGACCGATAACTGAGTGAAATTTACCGCGAACTTAGTGAAATTGACTGCGAACTAAGTGAAATTGACCAATAAGTGAGTGAAATTGATCGAGAACTCTCTTAAAAAACTATCGGTCAACACGATGTCAATTTCAAGCAGTTATCAGTCAATTTGACTCAGTTCTTGGTCAAGATGTCAATTTAAAGCAGTCCTCGGTCAATTTTACTTAGTCCTCGACCAGTTCGTGGTTAATTTAACTCAGTTCGTGATCAATTTAACTTAGTTCGTGGTTAATTAAACTCAGTTCGCGGTCATTTTAACTCAGTTTGCGGTCAACTTAACTAAGTTCGTGGTCAATTTTACTTAGTTCACGGTTAGTTTAACTCAGTTCATGGTCAATTTTAGTTAATCCTCAGTGTATTTCACTCAGTCTTCGTTCTTTGATAAAAAAGCCTCAATGTGGGCCATTTCAACATTGAATATGCGTTATTTTTTGGCTCATGCCCTAAAATGTTTAAATAAAATAGCTTAATTGTAGACGGTGCGGATATATCATATAAAATACGGTGGGGTCCACATAATGAAGTCAAAACTTTGAAATGTACATGTCATTAATAGCTTCTTTGATGGAGGTACCATTTTCGTCCTATCTTGGTTTAACAAAACTCAAAAATGACATATGTGGCAAGTGTATTTTTGACCAAAAGAAGAAATAGAAAGAAATTAGAAGATTTTAGGAAATACGATTTTTGAGGTAGAGTATTCTTGTAACAAGATGAGAAAATAAAACAGAAATTTGGTGTTAGGGTGGACACTCACAAAGAGGAGAGAAAAAATCAGAAAATGTGAGTTTTACTGCTAGGATTAAACCATGTGAAGGGAACAAAAGCTTTTAGAAATTGCATTTTTGATAAAGCAAGGACATTTTCGTCCAGTAAAAATTCACCCATACAACAGGGTAGTTTGGGAAAGTCAGGTTTGAGAGTCACAACAAGGAAGGTTTGAGAGTCACAACAAGGACGGTGGGTTAAAAGTGAGGCATACAATCGGAAAAATCTCTAATAAAACGTAAGAGCTTAGCTAAGCACACATGCGTGTACACTAGAGCTCAAGTAAATGCCACATACATGCCTTCATGGCACATATGTAAGAGATATAATCCATCCATCTGCTTGATATGACCTTTTTACATGTTACCTAAAAACAAAATCGGGTTATGGTAGCATGTGGGCCTCAATATTGGAATACATGTAGATGGGTTAGAAAAAAACTCATCCAACTATTTCAGGCCATGCATTTATAAAATTGTAGCCTACCTGGCTGGTGTATCAACCTAATTCTTGAGCTAGGGCATCGGTATAACTGTTCTACTATGATTGATAGATTGGACCTCAGATCTATGGTACCATATTGGCACATATGTAACATGTATATGTACTTTTTTGCATATGTGTGAGCTTAGCAATATCAAAAATATAATTTTTAAAGAGGGTTTCTACGATGCTATGTGTGACAATCAATATGCAACACTCATAAATTATACACATGGCATATATATTAATTCAAATAAAATTGAGCCTTTGGATATTTCCCCCTTGGTGCATTTTAAAACCTATCCTACTCTCGAACTCTCTCTTTTCTTTTTCTTTTTTTTTTTTTTTTTTTTTTTTTTTTTTTTTTTTTTAAGGATCGTTGAGTTTGAGACCAGCTATTCCAACAAATATTCATAAATCTTCTACTTAGAAAATGGAATAACTATAATTTTGTATTATGATCCATCTACATTGGGTACCATAATTTGGACAGTTTAATTTGATTACTTGTGTGCCATGTTTGCAATTTCTAAGTGCATGCATGTCATCTATCACACATTTCCAAAGTATTAAGGTTTTTCAAAAGGTAGTCTTGCTAAGCTATGCAGATTGCCTGTGATGGACTTAGATTCAGTGATAACCCCTCCAGTCCGAGGTTGGTATTGATCGATGTCATTGGTTCTTTATGGACCCCACCTTGATGTTGGTTTTGATGGGTGTTTAAAAAATAAAAACTAGAGAAAGTGAGAGAAACAGTGAATAAGTTGCTCTTTTGCTCTTGAAAAGTAGCTTGGTCTCACGTCGGATAGATATGGGGACTTCTTCTCCTTTATATTAGAGTTCATGGAGATAGATTGTGTTAGCTTTCTTAGGTATGGTATGCTAAAGACTACATGAGTGCGCATGCGCCCGCTATGCCGTGCTGATCTTAGGCTTGTTTACCTGAAATCTTTTATTTTTTCTCTTTATTTTTGGACCTTTGACCGAGGCTTGTGAATGGTATATGTACGTTACAACAATGGTGTAGTGACTGTTCTTCATAACATTGGCAACCACCTCAGCACCAGGTGACTACCAAGTGGGCAAGGGTAATTAGTACATAATCTCGCTTAAGCAGATTAGCAAAGTGGAAAAAATTAGAAACCCTAACCCTTAGTCGTAGACTCTCTGCTTTATTTGAAAATTGTAACAAAAAGAGCTTGGCTTTTTCATTTTCATTTTCTGATCTATACAATATTGAGCATTAGGCCACTGAGGTGTGGATGTCGACCACTATAGTCGATTGTCGGTTGTATCCCAATGACAATTGTGATAGTGGATCTAGATCATTTTCTATTTCTAGAATAGGTGCATCAGGCCACTAAGGTGTGGGTGTCGGCTACTACAGCCGATCGTTGATTGTATCCCAATGACAGTTACAGCAGTGGATCTAGATCTGGATCATTTTCTATTTCTAGAATAGGGTGCAAATTGTCTTTAGGAGAGCGACCAAATCTGCACCTCCTTTGATTTATCATTATGACCTTCATTATCATTTTGTAACAGAAATCAGGTACACGTTCTATATCTCATATTACTCTTTTGCATGTTATTTTCTTTACTACTTCGAATTACTTATCTTGTTGAATTTCTGGGTACTTGAACAACAATTTAAAGACAAATCATTGCCTGTAACCCTTATTTTGTTCAACAATTCGTTATTGTTATAGGTCTATTAGCCTATCTTATTTAATTTAGATCTGCCCCCTGTTATATAATAATTTCAGATATTTTGTTTAAATTATTCCAGATATGTTATTTAGTTATTCCAGATCTGTCATCTATTTATTTCATATTTGTTACTCGACTTAATCCGGATATGTTTATTGGTTTAAATCTGTTAGTTGATTTATTTTAATTTGAACTTATTGTTTGCTCTTATCTAATTTGACCTTTTAATTAACCCAATCTGATTAGTCCTTTTGTCTGATCTATTCTAATATGATCCTTTTGTTTGGTCTGATTTGATTTAGTATTTTGTTCGATCTGATTAATATGTTAAATTAAATCTATTTCACATCTTTTCAAATCTGCATCGCTAATCAATTATAATTGGTTTCATTAAATATAATCCATCTCCTGCTTGTACAATCCATTATTTGTACTATGATTAGATCTGGTTGCTTGGTATATTATCGATATTAAGCACAATTGATTAATCTATTCTTAGCACAAATTACTTAAAATTCCTATGGAACATATCTATTGCTGTCAAATTTTCTGATTCATATCAGTTTGCTTAATTCCTCAATTATTTCAATATTGTTTGTTTCTTTTTTTTTTAATCATTCTTATACAGTTGATAAGATATATTAGTTGAAACTATAAGATGGTCTCTTTCAAAAACCACTCCCATTCTTCTGTGATAATAGATCTGTTTGATGGGTTTAGTTTCAGAAGATGGGAGAAGAAGATCGAGTTTCTCCCCTATAAAGAGAAACTTCTCTATATACTTAAAGAGGAGGAACCTAACTCAAATATGCTAAAACCATATCATAGTTGGAAGTTAAAAAAATGAAAAGAAGATGATGAACAATGTGGAGGTCATACAGTAAAGTGTTGGTGCACTTATTTGTGAACCTATTTGTTAATCATGTGGGTCCATGTGTCAGTGAATCAATAGAGCCCTTGGAAGTTAAAGACCGAAGACACAAGAGGACATGAAGCATTAAAGAATGAAGAACATGTAAATCATGAGGTGACTTTGTGACCTTAACCCTAGACCCAAAACAATCTAACCTCTAAATGATCTATTCTCAAATCAGTAGACCCTTGCTTGATCATTGGCCTTAAGAGCTTACTTGAAACATGATAAATTAGTCAAAAGATGTCTAGAGTTGCCGTAAACCAAACAGTCCAAAACAACACTCTCGATCAAAGCTCGATCGATTGAGTCAATCGATCTCAATTGATTGAGTCGATTGATCGATAGTCAAGCTCAATTGATCGAAGATGGCCTATTTTGACCAAGTTCTATCAATTGAAGACCCTCGGTCGATCGATTAAACTTGTCATTTTTTGTCATTTTATAACTGTTGCAAATCAATTTATATATAAAGGGCATTCAGGCTTTGGGAAAAATGATGAGTTTTCTATAGCATTGAAACCTAGGTGTTTTCCCTTTTGAATATCTCTCTTCTAGACTTCGTACCAAAGAGATCTAAGATATATTCCTTGTGTTTCATCACTTGAATAAGAATTTCAAGCTCCATTTGAAGATGAATTTAATCTCCTACTTGTTCTAGAGATTGCACACTAAACTTATAGGCAAATCGTTGTTTAAATTTTCTAGAACACCCATCTAGGTGAATCCTTACTAGGAACTAACTATCATCTATAGTTATAGGAGATTCCACCATCCTCCCATCACCTTAGTCATTCATTGGTATATTGTATGCAAGGTGTTTAATCGTGGAGTTGAACCATCCACATCAACGATTGTGGGAGCAATTGAGAAGCCGATCGAAGCATGTGAGAGTATTGATCAAGCATCTCAACCAAGGTGCAACAACAGAGCTCAATCTGGCAAGTAAGTTATCATTCGTAGAGTCCATACACTCTTTCCTTGTGTAGGATTGGGAGAAAAGTTTCTGACATAAACTCGAATAGGTTCTTGTATAGGACCGAATTCACCGAACATGGATGTGTATGTATTAGTCTCCATGGGAGCCTCTGAACGGAGTAAACATAGTGCAACACTCCAAACTTTTCAATACCCACGTATTGAAAGTTCTCAAGTGTTACCATGAAATTTAACTTGTTATGTACATATGTACAATACTAATCTAGCTATCTTCACCTTACGTCTACTCTCAAACATGAACCTAATCATTTAGAATGAGCTCCATTTATAGATCGAACCATCTGACCATTAAATCTAAGGAAAGACTATCCATCATGTGATTTGACATGGGAATAGTCCCTTGAACTAACTAAAAAATGGCTCCCTACCTGTAATGATCCAGATGCAGGTCCGCTTGTAAGAATTGTTTAGAAAGAGACATACAACTACGTAGGATCATTGAATTTCACAAAACTCTTAGATCAACAATAATTACAAGAATGTAACTAACATATACTCCTAAGTTCTAAGAACATGTAGTCCCCACTATCCCTTTAATATGAAATTTTATACCATTCCTATGAATCATTAATTAACTGTATAAGTCGAATTTCAACCCTTAGATCATTGTAAAAGTGACCCAATTGGCAGATCAGCCCCTTAACCCTTGATTCTGTTGTCCATCGAGTAAAGAAAGATCATGGGCAGTTGTAATAGGATATTTCTCTTCATCTATGTTTGTATGATCTTATGAGTATGTTGGATAATAAATAGATATCATTGTGAGGCCTAGAAAGATTTCAATAGTGGAAATCAATACCGACCATTATGTGAAGTATGATCCACCTGGTCTTTGGATACACTTCAAAATCTAAGCTCAACCCCTTAAATTAGATGGGACAACGATGGATGATGAAGATTTCTCATAAATACCGTTGTGGACCCCATTTCAAGAAGTACGTGCACACACCAAAGGTGCATATGTGTTGCACCAAACTAGGAGAAGTGGTTAAACCATGTTTGACCCAAACTCCCTGAATTCGGCCGGTTTTCCTGCTGCAAGGAAGTTCAAACGATCGCACTTGCGATTAACCACGGCCCACTAAGATTGATCGGAATTGTCCATTGGGAGCATATGTGATCTCCGACCATAACCTGGCCAAACGGTGTCGTAAATGGACCAGCGATCATCCCCATTGTTTCCCCTGCACTTGGATCTCCACAGCGAGATCACTCGATGGGCCACACCGAAGACACCTCCTCCTAAGCCAAAGATATACGCTGAAACTAGTGGATGGAGTAGATTTCTCACAAGCTATTGATCGTGGACCCTATCCGTTACTCAAGAAGACTTTCCGCAGCAAACACGGACGACAGAGAAGGCGTGTTGAAACAGGGCATTGTGCAACGAGTTGTGTGATCAGAGCTCAGATCAAAACCTTGATCCGAACCGTCCATATTTCTGGGAGGGGAGTTTCGACTCCTCTCACGTTGGTCCAAATCCCAGCGACGCGCAAACATGACTGTGTAGCGAGGAAACTGCACACGCTATTACGTAAATAGATCCACGCCAAGATCTACATAGAAGAGTTTGAAAACTCTCTCTGTCTATAAAAGGCCTCCATTTAAGAAAGGGTGAGGGAAAGAAAAAAGAAAGGAGAGAGAGAGAGAGAGAGAGAGAGAGAGAGAGAGAGAGAGAGCAATGGTCAACCCTCTACTGGACGTGCAACACGAAAAGAAGAGAGAAAAGAAAAGAAAAGAGAAAGAAAGAGAAAGGGAAAGAAAACAAAAGAAAGAAAGAAAGAAAGTAAGAAAGGAAAAGAAAAGAAAGGAAGAAAGAAAGTAAGAAAGGAAAGAAAAAAGAAGAAGATTGAGAGAAGGATCGAGAGGGTGAGATAGAGATGTCTCCCTTCATTGACCGGTTCCCGTAGCCAAACCGGTGACTCGCCATCCAGCTTGTGTAACATCCTGAAAAAATTCATACAAGACCCGAGTACTACTTCAGGTAGAAATCCTTTAAAACCAAATTCTTTAGAAATTCAACGAGAGTTAACTAGCGCTAAACGAGATTACCTGTGAAATTAACACCAACCACTTTAAATACGATCTGCAAGACCTAAAACCTATAGAATTAGTAACGCTACATTACCCTGAAATCTAGGATCCAACTCTAAACTCAGTTGCTCTTGGGAGTATTCAGAAACTTCGTAACGGACCTGGACAGCACGTCGAAAGTCCGATAGCGATGAACTTAAACAATTATGACCGCCTAGTTGGACTTGACTATCACCTCGAAAATCAAGTCCAGATGAGGTCCTGAGACTATTTTCTTGAGTCCGGAGTGAAGAGTGTGAGAACGTGAAGGTTTTTATGAAATTAAATATTAATTTAAGTAATCTGAGTCGTATCACTTACGGACTGATTATAAGCATTCAGACTGTTGAAATTTGATCCAAAGTTACCCTCAGATCAGGGGAAATGTCCCACACATGCCTATGTAGTTGTGGCCCTGATCGAGTATCGATGACCGTTGAACTGAAACTGGTCTTCCACGGTCGATCTGGAAACCCGATCGGACTGAAAACTTAACTTGCTTAAGATCCAATATTAGTGAGCTTAAGTCCGATCGCATTCAGTAAAGGGACCTCAAGAAATGCTCCGTTGGATCGAAATAAGCTCGATTTGGTTATAACCTAAGTATACCATGGCCCTGGGATTGTTTCCGTCAGTTCTGAGCCTATTTAAGGGTCTTAAACCCTCTCTCACATGATCCATACGAATTTGTAAACCCTAGCTAAGAAAGAGAGAGTAAAGAGAGAGAAAGTGAGTGAGAAGTTGGTGTTTCATCTTGGGATTCTTCCTGGTTACTCTACGCACTAAATCCACCTATCTGAATTATTATTCTGGCGATTCTAGTTCCATATTTGGATAAGACAATCAAACCCTAACCTGTTTTGGAGCTTAGAATAGTCTAAGTGTTGATGTAGCTAACCTAATTCATGCCTTAGGTTGCCAATCCGTCGTTGTCGAAGACTTATCGTCTAAATCATATCCGTTACGCATTTTTCGGTTTAAGGTGTGGACTATATACGTATAGGTTATGGTTTTCAAGACTTTCAATCTCTGATAATGATTTATTATTGACATGGATGCTATTACACATGCTAAATAAGCTATCTGTTTTGTTTTACGTATATGTCTAACCTATGTTGTAAATAGGGTATTTCATGTGTTTATTGAAATGTTTGTATGCATAACGAATTTGATGTTATGATTGCCATGATTATTTGTCATAGGTATATGATTGTTATGTATGCGACAACTCCTCGGTAAAAGGATTTGCCCTAATACGTAATACGGCCGACATATGTAATGTATGTTGAAAGTGTAGTCTAAGTGTTTGTGGAAATGTCTGAATGAGTTAGTAGTTAGTAAGGTGAGACTTACGAGGGAGCTGAGATAAGAAATCCCAACTACCTTGCTTGTGTGTATGATTCCCTCCATGAATTGTTTAGCTTACTTATTCATGTTAACTATGTGTATGATTTCCTCCATGTATGGTGTATTCATGTTTAAGTTATATGTCACAACATGTTCATATAACTGTAGGATTTAACTTATATGTTTACTATTGTGATTGTACGTAGTTGGGACTGTATCACAGTCCAGGTAATCGGTAACAGTTCTCAAACTGGTAGTTGAGGTTATTTTCACCACGCAGGATGTGTTCGACGAATCCGAGTTGTACTTGGGATGTTTAACAATGGTTAGGCCACACGGAGTGCTTATGCATTTTATGTCGACCAACTCAATGTGCGATCGTCCTAGTTGAGCTCGTCAATTAATCCAATTGACCGATGTATGTTCACCATGTTTGGACGCTACTGTTTGAATCTAAGGTATCGAACTCACCAGTGAAACCCTATCAACCTTGGTACCACGATCTCCTAAGACTCATGAGCCGGACATGGTGGTATGGGACATCGTGGTCGAGTTGTCCGTCTACGCTGGGGCGACAAGCCTCCCCGTAGTGACCAGTGAGCAACCTAGACTAGTGAGCCGATTATGGTGGTATAGGACACTATATTCAAGCTGTCGGCCTACTCTGATTGGTGACGAGCCATTTGTAGTGACCTCGAATATATCCTGAAACTGCATTGGGGCGATGAGCCTTATTGTAGTATCTAGGATATAACTAGACTTGTATTGATTGGTGACGAGCCCTTTACAGCAATCTAGAACCATAATATCGTGTGAGATTTACTAGGACTGACGACCCTAAAATGGATCATTGTTTGGGTATTAATATAAGGGAGGTACCTTAGCTTCCCAATCCTGCTGTATGAAAAGGACTAATAAGAACTTGGAAATCATGCTCATAACATCACACTGCATGTATCGTTGGTGTTGGTGTAGAGCACAGTGGTAGTGATTCATACCATAATCGTTAGATGTTGTCGTAAGAGGGAGTTCAGGTGAGGGCATGCATCATTACTTCATATCATTATTGCATTAACAAGAGTATCTAGGATATATTTGATTGTATTATTTTATCATTACCGCTTGATTGAATTGATAAAATGTTAACCTTTACTGTATAGTTCTACTGAGTTGATCACTCACTCCCATGTTCTGGGACGGTGCTTAAACACCAACCAGTCTCTGACTTAGTTGCAGGTGATGGTGATGCCTGCGAGGCGGAGCCAAAGTTTGATGATGACGAGGCATTCTCGTTCATGCAATTCTCAGGCGGGTTCATGTGAGCCATGTTCTGATTGATGGGGATTTAGAGCTATGTTTGTAGTGGTTTATCATATTTTGATATATGTATTTTGAGACACGACTTGTAATTATGACCTGACAAAGCATACATATCTTGGGGACTTATGTTGGTTTATATATTAATTTCAGACTTTTGCTTGCATATTCTAATTATCCCTGGATTATGTTTACTGATTTGGCTTAATTTACTTCATATTTTATGCACTAATACAGACAACATACATCCATCATTAATTATGTTGCATATGTGATGTTTTGGAACTCAGGAGCTGAGTTATGCTCGACCCTTGATTTTCAAGGCGTTACAAGTTGGTATCAGAGCATGATCTGGATTAAACTGGACCTGGGTTATGGTCACATGATACACACTGATGCCACTTTAGCATAGGAGGGTGCGAGAAAAATTTAGAAATAAGTTTAGTACTCCCAGTTTCATCAATTGGCAAAAGTTTACTGTAAACAATCGTCAAGATCGAGTCCGTGCACACTCCTGATCACACACAATGAACCCAAACCACTTCTAGACCATCAATCGATGGGTTTAGACCATGTTTCATCCCATTCCAGCTGTTAAAAACTGGTATATGTGAATATGTATCAAGTTCAATTTGAAATGACCCGAAATGAGTCGAAATGGAGTAGGGGCCCAATCAGGGCACTTCCAGGGGGACCCAGGGTGGGACCCATGCATTTTTGGACTTAGGGGGGGGGGGGGGGGGGGGGGGGGGAGGACGTCGCCCCACCGGCTAGCCATTGCCGGTTAGTCCAGAGACCGGCGAGGCCTCGCTGCCCTGTGGACCGGCCAGGGCCGACGCTTCTAGGGCCTAGTGTGGCCCACTCCTCCACGGTTGGTTGATTAAAACCCCTCCTAAATCATTTTCCCTTCACATACTCCACTCTAAGCTTTTCTTTTCCAAAAATACTTCTCAAAACTCCATAAAATCCCTCTCTAAACCCTTTTTTCTTCCATTTTCGTGCACCCTCTCTCTACCTATCTCAAAACCCATCTCTATTGCTGATTTCACTTTATTTTTCTTTTCATTTGAGCACTCAAATCCCTACTTTGAATCTCAAATTCGTGGAACCCCATTACCCATCCCATTCTTCTTATTTCTTTCATTTTCCATAGCCCTATTCGAGCTAGTTACGGCTATATTTTCCATTTCTACCATTCTCTCTTTCATGGGAAAGAAGAGAGCTCCCGTAGATGAAGCTAGGCTTAGTCGCCCCACCCGTTCAAGAAGGCCGAGAGGTGCCCCCGCAAGTTCAAGTGCCACTCGAGAGTTACAGACGAAGCGGGATCTAGATCCCCATGCTCCCATAGGAAGGGCTTTGTTGGCGGAGTTTTCTCATGGTGTTTATGAAGGCTGTAGGGTCCTTTTTAAAGCTCATGTGGATGCATGGCTATTTGGAGAATTCTTGTTATTCGAGCACCTGGTAGAAGCCAAGTGGGGTCCGTTATTTGAGAGTGAGTTTGTACGTGTTAGTCTTTATAGGGAACCTCTGACATGAGTGTGCGTAGAGCCTTGGATTAGGACTATTAGTGGTTGTTCGTTAGCCAATAGAAAACCAACTAAGTCTCTATGAAATCCATTGATATGGGTGAAAATGTATTCTTTAACACAGGAATATACGTGTAGGTTTGTAAATAGCATAAGAGAAACCATTGTAAAGGTTAAAAGTGAACCTGATTTAAAACTTTCGAGATATTAAAATTTGATACACTCGAGGAGAGTGCATTCATCGGGAGTGGAGTAAGCTAGTAGCCGAACCACTATACATGCTTGTGTTTGAGATTGTTATTTCTGCACATTTCTATTTATGCTTATGAGCTTATCTTGCTAAATTATATGAATGCATAATGAGATGTATGCTAGGTGTTGAATTATTTGCACATCTCACACACAAAGAACTATTCTTTTAAAACCAATTGCTTATATTGTTGCATCTATTGTAGTCTATGTGATTGGGCTCACTTAGCTTGAAAGCTTAAGTGTTATTTGTCTTATTGAATTAGAATTGATAAATTAGTTAGTTAGGTAAAGAATTTTAAGTGGTCCTATTCACCTCCTCTAAGACTTAGTCATAATTCTAAGCTCCACTAATCTTCTATATGCCATGGTAGACAATCCACATAATTTCACAAAGGAATACATGATAAGTCCCTTTAACTGCTACATGATGATAGTTGTTAAATCTGTCATAACTCAATCTGAAGAAATTCAATTACTCTTTAATGAGGTATTATAGGAAGGTATTAAGGTAGATGAGCAATACTTAGTAACCTCTGTCATTGACAAGCTACCACCTACATGGAAGAAAATTCAGAAAGACCATAGACGGAAGTCTGATGAACTCACAATGGCTTGATTGATTCTGGACATTCGTATTGAAGAAGAGGCACGGCTACAAGACGGCAAAGAAGGCAGTCATATTAAGGTCCACAATGTAAAAATAAAAAATTCAGACAAAGATCAAGTGGACATTCAATTAAAGATTTACAACAAAGTTTAATTGATCAAGCACAGGGTTCGATCGATCAACAAATCCTCGAGCTGTCTCGATCGATCGGCACAAGACAGAAGAAAACCAGAATTATGTAGAAAACTCACTGGACACTTTTTATAATGTTCAATCGATTGAAGGACAAGGTTGGTTAGATCAATCGATAGTGTTCCAAAATTTGAAAAATTGCTAGACATTTTTAGAAAAGTTTGATTGATGCTTCAATCGATGGTAGAGGTTGCTACGAAAGTTCATAATTTTCTTAAGTCGGTGTGCAGTTACGAAATTTATAACTATAAATACGAGTGTTTTAAACGTTCTTAGGGATCAATCTAGGGCTTGAGAGACAGAGAAAGCTTGGGAGGAGCACCGACAACACCTTCTTTCACCCATTTCTTCTTCGATTCTAGTAGTTTTCATGTTCTTCTTTTATCTGAGAGTTAGCTATGTCTAATTAATCTCTTAGCTATGGCTAAGGGGTGAAGCTTGTAGTTAATTTTAATATTTTAGTGTATTAATTCATACATTAGATTTAATGATGAATATTTAATTAAATTAGATTTGAATTTATTTTAAAGCTTTTGAGTTGTTTATTTCTGGATCCATTGTGAACTCCAGTTACATTGGATTATTTGATTTAGCAATTGCTTAGCTTAATTAAAGAATGAATCTATATATAAAATTTCTTGAACTATTATAGACTTTGAGTACAGTAGATGATTGAATTTCTTACGATCGATGTCTGAGTACTTTATGAGAGAATCTTTCAATTAAATTCATATATTATTGGATGTTTGTGATTGGTTTAACTATTTAATCTTCCAATTAGAATGGATTGAAATCTGATTCTAGTTTAGTTATCGAAGATGAATCAATAAATTAGACATTGAGATTGCTAGAAGTGAATCATTATATCCTTAGTGTCTTGTTTTGATTGTTTTTCACCCTATCTTATTTATTAGACTTTTAATTTTAGAAGTGGCTTAATCCTATTGTGATTTTAGTCACATAATACTTCTTGTGGATCAACCTCAATCTCACTGAGTTATTACTACATCACAACCTTGCACTTGGGGTTACGATCAAGTTTTTGGTGTTGTTGACGGGGATTGCGCGGCTTTGAACACTTTAGGTTTGGGGTTTTTGATTTTTCTTTTAGAATTTTATTTTGTTTTTCTGTAGGATAGATTTTTGCTACATTCCTAGTTTAGGTATTTTATTTTTCTGAATTTTCTAACATCGTTTGTTTTATGTTTTGTAGATTTTTTAACCTAGTTCTTCATCACATGTACTATCCTTATAACTTTCTTTTTAATTGCCTTTTAGATTTCTATTTTTTTTTTCTGGAAATGGAAGTAGAGATTAAGGTTTTGTTATGTTCATGCCTGAGTGGACACGAGATAGCACTAAACAACTTTTAAGAGATGGGATATTAGTTGGAGGGTTGTCAAACCACTATATTCGGAAAAGCCGTATGTCTTGTAAATTAATTGAAACTATGACTGAGAATCAACCTGTTTATGATGAGAACGAGGTATATGATGTTCCACTGGTTAGGATGATGCATGATTATTTGAGTGATTATGCTTAATGAGTGCTCTAACATATAATACGTGCAATCTTAATTGGAGGAACCATTACAATTTCAGTTAGAGAGATGGACCAACCATGAATACTAACAACTATCTCCAATGGCCCTCTACCTACGTGCTCCCACCAACAAAGACACTTGAGGATATATTGCAAGCATTTATGCAAGAAAAATTGTAAATTAATCAAAGCATATTGCAAGCCATACAAGAGTTGACAATGCCAATTAAGAAAATTGAGTCACGCCTCATCATTAGGGATGAATGGACTTTTCTAACCCAACCTCAGCCTAACCCATAAGTACAATGCGAGATGAGTTATCTCAATTCTCATGACATGCTTGTTAAGCATATTGAATCTACCATGAGCCTTAAAAGTGGTAAGGTGATTAATGAAGAGATTCCAAAGAAGGTTGAAAAACCTGAGGAATGTACATAATCTAAAGGTGATGATGAGATTAGTTGTATGTTCAACATGATGAAGAGTTAAAGTGTGATTATGAGCCTCCGGTCTAGTTTCCCTAAATATTGATTTCATTTAAGTCTCCAGTTGATGATCAAGATATGCTAAAAATGTTCAAAGAAGGTGATGTTGATACAATCCACCAAATGAACATGCTTGATTCTATTATGAAGAGTAAGTCCCTTCTAACTAAATGTTCCGACACTCTAGAAGTTTTCTTGACACACTTTGAGGATTCTAACGATGGCATGATTAAGGAAATAATGAATGCCTTGCAAGACCCTACCTCGGTGCTTGACACTGACCGGGGCAAACATTGTTTTGAAATGCTTCCTTCTACCAATCTTAAATATTTAATATTAAAAGTGGAAGAGATGAAATTTGAACCAAAGTCTGAAACTTTGAAAATTATTAATATTACATTGATAAAAGATAAATTTTATGAATTACAATTACTCTCATAGACCATGGTACAGTGACACTGAAAATTCTTTCGCCACTGATGAATTTGATACACTTTGGGCACCTCAAAATATTAAATGAAGTTTTTTTTGCTGAGGTTTATAAATTTCTCTAGATATTCATGCTCCAGGATATCTAAGTCTGCTAAAAATGAACCTTTAGATAATCTTGATGAAAAATTTGTTGCAATACTAGCAAAAGGAGGAAAACATCTATAAAGAACTTTCCTTTTGATTTCCTAGAATAGCTTTTCTTGCTTTCTTAGGATTAGTTTGCTTTAGTATTTAGGTAGTTCTGTAGTTTTACACTGATTCTTAGGAATTCAAGAGATTTTGCATAGTTGTCATCTCAGGTACTCTATATCCTCTATTTGTTATAATTTGATCGCTCTCATGTGATTTTATTGCACATCTTTCTAACATTAAGTACACTGTATCATTTAGGTTGGGGGTAGGGTATCCTTTGGAAAATTCTTCAATTTGTGCTATTGTGTTGAAATTTTTGCTATTTTTGGGCTAAATTGAAAATTAAAAAAATAAATAAATTTGGAAGACTAATTTTTATGAATTTTTTATGATTTGAAGAAATCTAAGTATTAGAGTGATAAACTACTAGTATTGGGAATTAACAAAGCCTATAATCTATTTATTTGGTAAATTTTGAAATTGAGTTTCTTTTTATTAATTTTTAGTTGAAAATGTGTAAATAGTAATGAGTCATGAATTTCACCTTTCGCATCTATCTTACACTTATAGGGTCTAAGTTTGATACTGTAGTGTTAACTTGATGATTATAGAGTGTTAAGAACCAAGCCTGGGGAACTTATTCATCATGTTCAAGTGGAAAAAAAAAAGTTTTGAGAAGCCAGTTAAAAAAATAGTGAGCATTGAAAAAGGTTACCTATTGAAAATAAAAGGAAGCTGAAAAAGAAGAAAAAATTGTATGTGAATAAAATGGAATGAAAAAAAGAATGTTAAGTGGATAATGAAAAAGAAGAATTGAAAAAAATAAAAAAATAGTGTGAAAGCCGTCGATGAAAAAAGATTGAAAAATTAGGAATTTCTTTTGAATAGGAGGAAGGGTTAATTCATTGGCTTTGGTTTATCTGTCCACTCTTGGGTAACTATGAGTGTTACATTACTGTGGGAAATTAAACTTTTAAACGTGTTAGTCTGGATATCACTGTGCTTAATGGAACTCGAAGTTTGGAATCTTTCAACGGAATGTTGAATGATTTGAACTTACTTTGGTAATTTACTAAGTGCTAGCATATAGGTTGATAATAAATTCAAAACTAGTCTACTTAGAAACATAATTATTTAGATTATTTTCACGGATTACATGGATTTGCATAATGAATTCTTCTAAAAAAAATTTTGACCTAGATTTCAAAAATCTTTCTCATGTTTTCCTCAGGACTAGCAACATGATTGGGGGGGGGGGGGGGGGGGAGGGTCGGGTCTGATGAGATAATTAAACCCATAAATATATGCTAATATTTATAATTTACAACTCCAAAAGTGGTTTTCGCCCAGATTAGGGCTACATAAGCCACAATAAATATTCAATAACACAACTAATGGAGTTTACCCAATTGGGGACTCTAAAGTACCGATTCTCAAAATGTACAAAAAAAAAAGAGAGAAGCTAGGCACTCCATCCAAGCCTGTCCATCCGACAACTGGAAGTATGGAGTGCCATCAATAGGGTGCACTATGTCTCTTCTAATGTGTTAGTGTGGTACCTACATTAGTAATATCGTATACTTGGTGTTTTAAAACACCTTTGTAGGTGGGAGTAAGTAGTTAACTCAGTGGTTCCATTAGTTCTAAGTTACACATGTTATCAAATCAATCAACGCAGGTAATGATAAAGCAGGTAAATAACTACTTCATAAATAATCTTGTTAAATGCACTTATGAAATTATGAAATGATGCATGCCCTTACAATTCAGTACTCCCTCACAAACGACTTCAACGCATATTTTACAAATGCCAATACTTCCTCATTACATGACTCCAATGCCAAATTGCAACGACCTAAATTAATGCAATGCGATTGATATGTATGTTTAGTCGAGTAGTTATTAAGTCCCGTTCCTCTAGCATATTGGGGAAGCTAGAGTACCTCCATTTTATCATCTATGTCAACTAGATTACTAGGCTCAGAACAGCCGTAGCAGCTCATTGTATGTGTCCCTTGATCCATTTTGTATTCATCACTCCTAATCAAACACATATGATAGGAAAATTGTCAATAACATTGCTCAACGAATACTATATGGAGGCTTGTTACCCTAGCGTAGGTCGACAATATGAACACGCTGTCCTATAGTACCATGCTCGACTCATGAGTCTTGTGGATCATATCTCTAATTATTAAAGTAGACTCATTCAATGGGAATATAATATTATAGATTCAATTGGTTGTTGTCTTACATTGTGAACATACATGATCAGTCAGCCATTAGACTAATTTGATTGACCTGGAAGAACCTCAACGCAACTAGAATTGGGTGCAAGCATCCCGCGTAGTCCAACTACTATTAATCAGCAGTGTTCGAATCTGGTCGATCGAACAAGCTAGGGCGGCTGACCTAACTCGGGCTACCCCTTAGTTCAGGTGA
Organism: Magnolia kwangsiensis; assembly: GCA_037074715.1. NCBI lineage: Eukaryota > Viridiplantae > Streptophyta > Magnoliopsida > Magnoliales > Magnoliaceae > Magnolia > Magnolia kwangsiensis. The sequence continues at coordinate 79,381,713 of CM073589.1, read as the reverse complement.
CTTATGGACTGACCCAATGTCGTAAGTAGTTCTACACGTCACTAAGGACTAACAATTCATTAGACAATTATAATGAGATTTTACATAAATACTAAATTTAGCAACTTATTCATTCAAGCATATCATCAAATATGTGAGCATATATCGATAAGTAAGTACTAACATGATTTGCAATTAAAATTGAAATATAAACATGTTAACATGCATTGAACCATTCACAACAAGTAATTATTAACTGAGACCTTTAATGGTCAATAAACGGTAATCTAGGAATAATGGTCCACACCTTAGAGGGTTTCACGCGACCTAATCGTGCTTAGGGTTAGGAATTTTAGACAAATCACCAATTCCTATATAAACACTAAGAACTATATGATATTCATACAATTCTCCTAGAAAAATCTAGATTAAAAAGTAGGGTTTATTTCTTACCTCTTAATCGCGAGTAGGGTGGATTCAGTGAAGTAAAATGATTGAGGTCTGAGCTTTAATTGGAGAGAATCGATGAAAAGAAGCACCAAAACTTCCCTACTTATACTCTCACTCTTCTTCTCTTCCTCTTTCTCTTTCTTTTTCTCACTTTCTCTCATTCTCTCCTTTGAAAATTCGTATGGGGAGAGGGGTTGCCCAAATGAGGGCATTATATAATGCCAAAAGTGGTGCAAATGGCCTTAGAGACTAAATATTTGATATTATAACCCTATGGGAGGTTGTTTCCAACTATTAAGTCCATTAGAGGGTGTATGGGTCGATATACATCATAGGATAGTTGGCATTGGTGATGATCCATGCATGAATACAATCGGTCTGCCATTTGGATGCACTAATCGATAAGTATGATTAGAAGTCAGTTCGAAGGTCATCGATCATCGATCGAAGTTGTGGTTATATGGATAGGTGCATGGTATGAACTTAGATTGGTGTCCCAAATTTGGTCATGATCTAACGGTCCAAAAGTCACAACTTTGGTAATGACCAGATACATACAACTAACTTAAGTTCTTGATTAATTTCATAAATATTCACATATCTCATTAATTATCCATATGAGTCCAAGTTGAGCGATTTGAGATGTGATATCAGTTTAATGTCCTATGATCAATGGACTTGACGAGCTTGCACATCAAGCCCGCTAAGACGAATGTCTTTCGATAGTCTTGGGTTTAGTGGTCCACTAACGAACGGTATAGAACTTGTTTAGAAAATCAGGGCATTTCTATAATGAATTAGGTATCAAGAATTCTTATGCGCGATGATTAGAGTTTGGAGTAGCTAAATTCATAGTGTAGCTTATTCATAATTAGAGAAATTGACTATCTGATCCTAATCACCCTAAACCATTGGTTCTTAGGCTAAAAGAGTAACTATGTCAGTTCAGTTTGGTAAATAAGATCCAACCCCTAGTTGTCTCAACTTTAGGTACGTCTTTATTTAGTTATGATTATCTTGATTAGTCGGTGATAGGTTATCAAGATTTGGGTCTTAGATGAATAAATAATGAGGCTAGACTCGATGTTTATGTCATCGGACGAATTCGTTAACTTTCTATGGTCAATTAACCATATTTGTGTGGTTCTTTACTGGTAACACCCATGTATAGGCTAACATTAAGTGTTAAGGGTCAGTAAGTGACAATATAAGATAATTATAGTGAATTTTTTAAAGGATATTTTAAATCTAAATGGAGAAAATTCAGGATTATACATAAATCGATTTGATTAGTTGTGTTTTTAACATGTATGAGGATTTAAAAGTCTAAGAAGAAATCATTCTTAAACTAATGATTTCAAGCCTAAAAGAATACAAGTTGAAGAATAGGTGTTTGGGGGATTGAATTGAAGACCTGAAGTTCCAAGGGTTCAAGGAAATTAAGTACTAAAGTGAAGAAGTCACTTAAAGATAAAATGGACATTCAATTGAAGATTTACAACAGAGTTCAATTGATTGACCACAGGGTTCAATCAATCAACAAATCCTCGAGTTGTCTTGATCAATTGACAAAATACATTGAAGAAATTTAAAAATTTCGTAGAAAACTTGCTGGACACTTTTTGGCAAGTTCGATCGATCGAGGGATAGGGTTCGATCAATCGATAGTGTTCCAAAATTTGAAAATCAATTGCTGGACTTTTTAAAAAGGGTTCGATCGATCGATGAATTAATCAACAGTAGCGGTTGCTATAAAAGTTAGTGATTTTCTTAAGTCGGTGTGGAATTTCAAGATTTCTAGCTATAAATTGGGGTGTTTTAGATGTTCCTAAGGATCACTCTTGGGCTTGGGAGAGAAAGCTCAAGAGGAGCATCGACAATCTTTCCTTCGCCGATTTCATCTTCAGTTTTAGTAGTTTGCATATTATTATTTTTGTTTACGAGTTAGTTATATCTAGTTGATCTCTTAGTTAAGTTTAAGAGATGAATCAATAAACTAGAGCATTGAAATTAACTACAAGTTTCACCCCTTAGCCTTAGCTAAGATATTATCTATACATAGCTAACTCTTAAATAAAAGAAAAACATGAAAACTACTAGAACTGAAGAAGAAATTGGCAAAGGAAGGCATTGTTGGCACTCCTCCCAATCTTTCTCTCTTTCCCAAGCCTTTGAGTGATCCCTAAGAACATCTAAATCAACATTATTTATAGCTAAAATCCCGCAATTCCACACCGACTTAAGAAAATCATGAACTTTCCCAACAACCGCCATCATTGATTGATTGAACTTTCCTAAAAATGTCCAACAACTAATTTTCAAATTTTGGAACACTATCAATTAAACTTGGCAAAAAGTGTCTAATGAGTTTTCTAAAGAATTCCAAAATTCTTCGATATCTTCTTTCAATCGATCGAGATAGATCAAGGATCTGTCGATCGATCGAACCCTGTGGTCAATCGATTAAATTCTGCTATAAATCTTCAATTAAATGTCCGCTTGATATTTACGCGGCTTATTCACTTTGACACTTAATTTCCTTGAACCCTTGTATTCTTTAATTCCATCCTCCAAATACCAATTGTTCAACTTGTATTCTTTCAGGCTTAAAATCATCAATTTAAGCACGAATTCTTCTTGGACTTTTAAATCCTCCTACATGTTGAAATCACATCTAATCAAATCGATTTAACACTCAAATACATGGGAAAACAATGTCTAAGAATGGATAAATATGTAATAATTGAGTCTCATCAGAAAGGAACCATGATTATGAAATTCATATCTGGATGAGAATTTACTTTAAAAGATGTTCTGCACATCCCTGATCTTTAGAAAAATCTTGTATCCCATCATTTACTTGATGAGCTAGCATTAAGGTTATAATCGAATGTAGACAAGTGGAGTTTTCTAAGAATAGGAAGTTTGTGGGTGAAAGCTTATAAAGTAGATGGGATGTATAAACTCTCTTTTGATTGTAATAAAGCTTCTTATCTTGTTACTTACATCATTAGCATTTGTAATGAGAATGTTTGACATGGTAGGTGTTGTCACAGAAATACTAAATATGTAAAACGCATGAGTTCCTTAAAACTCATTCCTAAATTAAGCAACAAAAATCCATTAAACAAATGTGTGTACTGCAGTAAGATTAAAATAGTTAGAAAGCCTTTCAAATCAAATGAAAGGAATTCTGAACTTTTAGGCCTTGTACACTCAGATATTTATGACTTGAAGGAAATACAGATTAGAGGTGGTAAAAGGTACTGTATTACCTTTATAAATGACTATTATAGGTTTTGTCACATATATCTTATTAGGTCTAATGATAAAGCCCTAAACATGTTTGAAGTTTATAAGGCTAAAGTAGTGTAACACCTCAACCCTCCAATACCCAAGTATTGGATGTCTTTGGTGTTCACAACCCTAAGTGTAGGGTCCCGATGTAGTAATAATGTCAGTAAAATCGAGGTCGAATCCACAGGGACTGAATCTTGTACGTATTCTGAAAGTAACCAGAACTAGAACTAGAAGAAGGAGTAATTTAAATCAGGAATTTTAAGAGAAATAATGGTGAGAATTAAAACTAAAACTTAATAAATTCAAAGGTGGGAAAACTAGGGTGCCAAGGATTCACTTGTAGAGATCAGGGTGATCTATGCTCGATTCATAAACACAACTGGAATCAGAGTTCCATCTTCATCTAATTGGAAGATAATTCATTAAAATCCAAAACCGAACTTCCTTTGATCTAGTTTTCAATAGAAGATAGGTATGAGAATTAGAATTGATTCCATCACAAAACCATGCCCATGAGATAAAGTAAACAACAAAATTTAGCCAATCCACAACCAATCTAAGAGAGTTATGAATGTTAGGAACGATTCCATCATCCAACAATGCCTAAGAGACAATGGTGAACAAAAGGGTTCCTAAATTTACAAACACTATAATGAAAAGAACATACTCAAAGCTATCGCAAATCTATTGCAATTTAAGTCACAACAAACTATTAAAAACTATGAATATTCCCTATAATCAAACTTAAATCAAAGAGAGTTCAACAACCATGAATCAAAATAATAGAAAAATACCCCATCACGCTACAAGCTTCACCTCTTAGCCCTAGCTAAGAGGTTTAGCCAATAGCCAATCATAGGCATGATTAGGTTAAAAATAAACATGAAAGGAAGAAAATTAAGGAAGAAGGAGAGAAGAGCTCCTGGCCATCCACCCTTTTCTCTCTATCTTTCTCTCTCTCTTTCTTCCCACGCTCCACACTTCACGTCAGATGCCTCCACAGTTGCTTGGATCCCCCTCCATATCCAAATCTCTCTCTCTCTCTCTCTCTCTCTCTCTCTCTCTCTCTCTCTCTCTCTCTCTCTCTCTTTTATAGCACAAGGTAGGGCAGTGGCTGGAGTTGGTCAGTGGATAGGTTTTATGCAGCTCTGTGAAACCTTACGCACGCACAGCCAAGAAAACATAAATAGAGTTGCGTTTGGTGTAAATATTTGGGACAACAACCATCCCATCCATTGTTTGGCCTCATGGTGATGTCTTGGCCCTCTTCTCTCTCTTCTGGATGGTCTAGATCTTCGAAACGATCGATGATTATGACCCACAATTCCCTCAAATTTTTGGATTTCCCGGATGTGCGTAAGTCTTACGCGAGTTACGTTGGGCTCTCGGTGTGCCTACAGTGGTGTTTTCAGAAGAATCCACCTCATCCATTGGATTCTTGATTAAATTTTAGTTGGAAAGGAAGGGTTTTGGTCGAGTTTTGGTGTGGTCCACTGTATAAAATCAACTTGCCATTCATCCTGCATTTTCTGACAATCCACGTGCGTATATGTACATGGGACCAAAAGGTCAGCATGGTTGTGGTCGTGGCCATCCCCTGGATTAAATGTACGCCTCAGATCGAGAGAATGGATGATCATGGTGGCCCACTATGTACGAAAGTGGAACGGGTGTCTACTCGCTGGCGAGACATCGGGCGCGGGTCAGGTTAGCGCTCGCTGACCGGATCTCTTGGTCTGGTGCGGTGCGGACATGCACACCCCATATGCACACTCGCACTAGTGTAGGCCCCACTGTGATATATATGTGAAATCTGCTCCATCCATCCGTTTTGCCATCTAGTTTAAGGGGTTAAAAATGAAATTGAGGCACATCCAGAGATCAGGTGGTCCCCAAATCGATGATTTATGGGTTGATCTGACCATTGGGCTACTTTCACAAGGATCCAAAAGCTGAAATTCGATATATACGGTTAATTTATGGTCTTCAGCCAGATATAAAGTTTTGAGCCAAACGGATGGTGGGAACCCTGTGATCTTGCATTCAGGACAACTTTCAGGTTCCTTTAACGTCAATTTCTTAATTTTCTTGGATCTCCGGCATGTAAATTCTTTGATCTTGGTCTCCTGGAATCTGTCCCTTACCTTGGTGACTTCTGAACGTTAAATCCATGCTTTTAGTGCTATTTTTCAGTCCAAGCTCTTAAATTCACCTAGTAATAAAAACATGATTAAAATAGGACGTTAAACATTATCATGTACATAAAATCAAGTATTAACTAGGGTCTAAGATGCAAGATTTGACCCTCAACACTTGGGTAGGTAATTTTTTTATATTAAAATACATAATCACACGTGCTTACATGTGTGTATGCTCGAAGACCTAGGTATCGTGAGCCATAACTTGAACCTATAAATCTATAACTTAATTAAACTTCATGTCCCAATAGGTCAAACCATCTTATAACACCTATGGGACTCGGGTCATCGGATCCTTAGTCCATTAGACCCTGATGTGTGATCGGATGGAAATCTACATTAGGATGCATTAAATAGAATATTCAATCTAGGCAATTAACCAATGGAACACATAGAAACGCAAGAGGGTTTAGAGCAAACAGAAGAAATCCGAGATAATAAAGTTCTCGATTGATGATTCTAGGTTGGATTCTACAAAACAGAAGAGACAATGATAGTATCTAACCATTCAAAAAATAATAATCCTAATATAGAAACGCATGAAGGTTGGAAGGATAATACTTGATTAAATATTCTAGGTTAGATTCTACAAAACAGAAGAAACAATGTTACTATCTAACCATTTTTTTTAAAAAAAAACCTAACATAAAAATGCAATGAAAAACTAACCCTAATCCTACATTATTTCTAATACTAATGTATTTCTGACAAATGCAGCCGAAGTCCCGGCAATGGCGGCAAAAATTTGTTGAGAGCAAACCCCAAGTGCAAGCCTGCAATGTAGTAATTACTTGGTGAGACCGAGGTCGTACTCACAGAGACTTATGATTGTGCAATTTCTGAAACACTTTAAAACTAGAAATAGAGGTGCTTCTAAAATCTGATTAAAGAATAATAATATTGTAATTGAGAAAGAATTTAATAGAGATAAAATACTAGAGCACCAAAGATCCGCTTATAGTCATTCTTAATGTTTAATTTACTTGATTCAATCATATAACTCAACTGGAATCGAAGTCCTATCCTATTCAACCAAATAATAGAGTGGTTAAATCACCATTCATAAACCCAAAACAAATTTAAACTTCAATTGAATTGATTCCCACATCATGCACCAAAGTATTGATCACAAGGAATTCAAAGCATCTATCGTGTTCGTAGTCTATGATAGATCAATGTATTTTATAAATCAATCTCTTGCAAAATAAATAAAAAATTACTCTTAACTTTCCTAAGCATCTAATGTGTCCGAAGTTGACAATAGATCAAAGTAAACTAGAAATAAATCTTCATTTAAACCAAATATTAATGATTTCTTCAATAATCAAATCAAATACTCAAGTAAAAGTAAACTAAGACATTAAGAGTAACTATAGGCTTCATCTTTTAGCCCTAGTTAAGATATTAGCCAGTCAAATACATGATTGAACTAAAACTCAAAAAGAAAAAAAAATAATAAAATGAATAGAACCAAATGATTGGAGAAGAATGAGGACTCCAAAGAAGCTCCACAATTCCTTGCTATATCCCTTCTATCCTAATTTGAATTTAGGCAAGCTAGAATCACCCATTTAAATAGAAAAAGTTCGCACTAACTTGAAACCAACTTCAATTTCCGCACTTTTGTTACACTCTAATTGCATCCGACTGTGGCCTTCAGTTGCACCAAATTTGAGTTCGGTCGCACTAAATTAATCGCTCAGTTATAGCTAAATTTCTTCAATTTTTATTCGAAGTCTCTTTCTCCCTTAGTTCACACTGAACCTGCCTTCGATGACACCAAACATAACTTTGGTTTCACCGAATGTTGAGCCGAATTATGCTTAAAAAATCATAGTTTTGTTGTTGGACTATTTTGTGCACATTCTGTCGGACCGAACCAACCTTAGGTAGGATCGAACAGTCTGTTATTTCTGTTATTGCACTTTGTGATTCAACTAGTCTTTTCTCTCTCCTTTGCACTTGGTTTTCTTATATCTTTGACACTTGAAATCTTCATTAAACACCAAATATCCAAATCTTCTTTTGGTCATTCTTTGAGCATTAAATTTTCTCTTTAATTATTCTTTTCATCTTAGCTCTATAAATCACATCACATAGGAAAACATGCGTAATTACAATGATTAAGCACATCTATACTTATAAAATCAATGCATAATAAGGAGAAAATATACAATATTTCACATTCAACAGTAAGTAATAATTATTTTTAAAGGGTGTTTGTATAAGAGGGAAATACATCCATAGATACACCTCGAAAATAGCACCATGATGCAGGTAATCCAATAGGCTTGGGTATTGTCAAAATCCATGGGTCCCATAATGATGTATATATGTGAACTATGACGTCCATCCATTCCATCATCTCATTATTGAATATGCGGCCATAAATGAGGCAGATTAGAAGCTTAGGTGGACCAAACCATGGGAAACAAGGGGGTTAATAATGTCTATCATTCACACCATTTCCTATGGTGTGGTCCACTTGATCTTCAAATCTGCCTCATTTTTGGACTCACACCTTAAAATGAGTTGGCAAAATAGATGGACGACATGGATAAGATTTAAACATCATGGTGGGCCACACAACTTTTTATGCAGAAATTGTATGAAGTCAATACTTTGAAATAGGATTCTTAACTAGAAACAAGCTCACAGTGCGCATCAACCTCTAAATTGGTGTGTTAATTACTATTTACTGATAAGATTTAAACATCATGGTGGGCCACACAACTTTTTATGCGGAAATTGTATGAAGTCAATACTTTGAAATAGGATTCTTAACTAGAAACAAGCTCACAGTGCGCTTCAACCTCTAAATTGGTGTGTTAATTACTATTTACTGGTAATTGCATACGTAAATGAAAAAACAAGCATTCTCTTAAAAGAGGCAGATTGAAAATACCAATATGGATCGCATCAGAGAAAACAATCGCAATAGAAGGTTGCTGGAGGTCAGTGATGGAGGAGAGGAAGAATGTGAGAGACGTTGCTGGAGGGCAGGGATGGAGGAGAGGAAGAATGTGAGAGACGTACTAGAGATGGGAACCTCGCCGGAGTAGTAAGCCTTTAACTGAAGATGAGAGTGATGAATGAAGGGAGAGAAGGGGATACTGGTGGGGAGGACGGATCAAATTTTGGGAGTTTTGTAGCTGGGTTACCCCTTCACGAAGGAGGAAAATGATTGTGTTGCCCAGCTATTAGTGGTATGGATTGTACCCTTTCTATGTGGGGCCCATCCTGATGAGTTTATTTCGTATCCACGTCGTCAGTCCATATTATTAGCTCACGTAAGGATACCATCCTAAAATCCCCCGAAATCCAAATTTCTGGTGGGCAACAACACCTGGAAAATCGGTGAATAACCATTGAAAGCTTTTTACCGGCCACGAATTTGTTGTATCAAGTTAATCTTTGTAGTCTCACTGAATCCATTTCAAGTTGGCCCTTAGTGCTTGGGCCATGACCAAGGTGCTTGGACACACCTATACCATTTGGATTGGTCATGACGCAGGGAAGGACGTGAGGTCGAGCACAGTCTTCCTCAAGATGATAAATATTCCGAATCCACGGAACTTCTCTGGACTCCTCACAGAGACTTCTCGAATCCACGAGGAAAAATAAGAATAATTTCTAATAAATTCGAAATTGATTAATGAATTCCTAAAATCGAGTTCACAACCCTTTAAATAAGGGAACCAAGCAATAAGAAAGAAATCAGACTCAAACTACAACTAAAACTCCTAGAATTCGCAACTTACTATAAATAGTAAGCTTACTATTTATAGACGGTCATGATGTCTACTAGTGCGCAAGGTTTTCGGCCAAAAATAGTAAGTGTCCTATTTGGCATCACCAAACCGTTCTCCTAATTATCCTAAGCACTTTTCATGTTGGACACAACTCCTAAAGCCCAACGGATGAAAAGTTATACTCAAACTAAAACTTACTATTTATAGTAAAAATAAAATTAAAACGAAGAAAAGACCGTTGATCAGGGGGTTTCTCGCAAATCCGGGCTGCGCAACCCGGCATAGCAGGGTTGGTTGGCTAAAGTAGCTCATTCTACCCCAAAATCATATATTTTACGTCAGATAACTCATTCCGGATTGTGAGATACACCCGATCTAAGGTCCGATGGTCCAGATCACTTCTGTCGCCGACCATGCCTTTTCTGATCCATCTTGGCCATGAAATTGTCCGCGACCCGCTCTACATCAGGTCATCTTGTATGAGGAGATTAACATAATGTCAAGATGAATAGTCTTCACCACCAAGCCCTACTTGGTGTTAGTGTACCTTCACTCTACCCTACATGAGCGTGTGAATGTATCATAGATAGCCCCTTGGATTGGGACCTCAGATCATTCGAATTGGCTCGATTGCTTTCAAATGACTCGTTAGGGAGATCTATCATACCTAGACTAGAACATACTGTTACACTAACTCACGAGATCCTAATTGATACTTTTTTGTTTCACTTTACAAGGCTACTTAGAAGCCACTATGGGCCTGTTTGGATACCACCAAATAAGTTACTTTTTGTACCTACAGTAGTAGATAAGTAACTTATTTCGAATAAGTAAGTTTGTGATGCAGGAAGAATGTGATGAGGTTGATCACTGTCTTCCTCGGGGGATATCTACTTTGAATCCACGGAGCTGTCTGGACTCATCATAGAGCTTCCTTGAATCCATGAGGGGTAAAAGTAGAAATAATATTTAATAAATTTGAAATAAATTAATTGATGATATAAAAAAATAAAATTACAATCCTTTAAATAATGTGCTCAAACCTAGAATAGAGTTTTAGACTCAAACACCCTAAAAACATGACTTGCTATTTATAGACAGCCTCCATTCCTACTAGACTTCACAGTTTTGGGCCAAAAATAGCAATTGTCTAATTTGGCCCAACCATGTTATTCTACTAACTTTTTAAATCCCTTTTCGTGTTGGGCACAATTGCTACGGCTCAAAGGATCAAAAGTTATACTCCAACTAAAACTTAATATTTATAGTAAAAACAAAATTAAACGGGACTTTTGACTGTGGATCTAATGGAATCTCACAAATCCATCATGGTAAACCTTGTGTAACAGGTTGGTGGTCTTAAGTAACTTCTCCTACACCAAAACAATATTTGGTATGTGGAAAAACTCATCCCGGTTTGCGAGATATGATTGTTTTAAGGTTCCAATGGTCTGGATAATTTCCGCCTCTGATCGGGCCTTCTCTGGTCCATCTTTGTCATGAAAGTGTCCGTGACCCACTCTACATCAATTTGGTTTATGATTAATTTTAAATAACCTTTTTACTTATAAGTACTTAATATCACTTCAGCTATTTTTTTTAAAAAAGTTTTTCTACTTTTCTTAAGTCGCTAAAGAGAGGGAAAAGAGATACAAAAGAGAGGAGAAGCTAAGATGTTGTTCGCTAAACGTACCTGTCTTCTTAATAAGTAGAAACTAAAATAAGTTACCTGTGGCATCAGTAACCTATCTTAAGCAGCTTACCATCCAAACACCCCCTAAAAATGTTCAATATATATATATATATATATATATATATATATATATATATATATATATATATATATATATATATATATATGTTCTTTGACTCACTTTACCACTTTACAAGGCTACTTGGAAGCCTCTTAAAGTAGGGGTGGCACAATCCAAATAGAAGGAACATGGGCACACTTTAATATATGTGAGAAATCCACTATGTCCATCATTCTCTCAAGCTCGGAATAGGATAGAGGCTGGAACATGAGATAGATCCAAAATTCAGGTGGCCCACACAATAGGAGAAACAGTGAAAATGGAAACGACAACCACTGAAACCCTTCCTGAGCCTATTAATATGTTTAAATGTCATCCAAACCGTTCTTAAGGTTGTTCACTCGGGAATGAAGGAAAAATACAAATATTAGCCTGATTTAAAACTTTTGTGGCCCCAATAATATTTCAATGGTTTGGTGTTTGGTCCAACTATTTCCTGTGGCATGATCCACATGGTGTTCTGTACCTGCCTCATTTTTTTAGCTAGCGTCCTATTGTGAGCATGCAAAACTGATGGATTCTGCTTCCACACTTATTCCAGAGGCAAAGGCAACTCGTGTCCGAACATGGACCATTCATTACACTTTGGCCCAAATGAATTGAGGCCAGCCTACTAATGAGGAAGGCCATACTTGTACATCAGAGCTTCTAAGGGAATTGGGGGCATTGGTGGTGGTGAGAGAATTTTACGTGATCACGAGGTACTATTATTTAGTTATTCAGGGTACGTACTGCTCCTATTCAGCTGTCGAAGCTCGTTCTTTGTTGATATTTTGGTTGATGGGATGCCCCCTGAGACAGGGATGAATGTGATGAGGTAGATCACCGTCTTCCTCAAGGATAACTACTCCGAATCCATGGAGCTTCTCTGGACTCCTCACAGAGACTTCTCGAATCCACGAGAAAAGAAAGCAAGAGAATAGAAATATATTCTAATAAAATTTGAAATTAATTGATGAATCACTAAAAATGAGTTTACATCCCTTTAAATAAGGGTACCAAGAAATAGGAAAGAAATCAGACTCAAACTACAACAAAAACTCTTAGAATCCGCGACTTACTATAAATAGTAAACTTACTATTTATAGACGGTCGTAATGTCTACTAGTGCGCAAGGTTTTCGGCCAAAAATAGTAAGTTCCCTATTTGGCATGACCAAACCGTTCTCCTAATTATCCTAAGCACTTTTCATGTTGGACACAACTCCTAAAGTCCAACGGATGAAGAGCTATAAGCAAACTAAAACTTACTATTTATAGTAAAAACGAACTTAAAACGGGAAAATGACCGTCGATCAGGGGGTTTCTTGCAAATCCGGGCTGCACAACCCGGCGTAGCAGGTTGGTTGGTTAAAGTAGCTCGTTCTACCCCAAAATCATATATTTTACGTCAGATAACTCATTCCAGATTGCAAGATACGCCCGATCTATGGTCCAACGGTCCGGATCACTTACGTCGTCGACCGTGCCTTTTCTGATCCATCTTGGCCATGAAATTGTCCGCGACCCACTCTACATCAGTCCCCTCCACTTGAAAAGAACTCGTCCTCGAGTTCTCCTCCTACGCTGGTTCATAATACTCGGTCAGGTACGCGATGTTGAAAGTCCGTGAGATCTCCAGGTCATCTGGAAGATCAACAACATAAGTGTTGTCATTGATTTTTCGGATGATTGGTACCAGTTGAATCTTCTTATTTTTTAACTTATTGTACGTCCCGATCAAAAATCTCTCTTTATGTAGATGGACTATAACGTGGTCGCCCACCTCGAACACTTTTTGTCGCCGGTGCTTGTCTACTTATTCCTTGTACTTCTCGTTTGAGGCATGTAGCTTGGCCTGAACTTCTGCATGGATGCCCATGATCTTATCTGTCATATGTTTTGCTGCAACGCTCGTGCCTGGGTGCTTGGGGAAAGGGACCAAGTCAAGTGTGTGGCGAGGCACTCTCCGTAGATAATCTGGAACGACGATTTTCCTATCGAGCGGTTCACCATGTTATTGAACACAAACTCTGCTTGAGACAAGGACAAATCTCACTGCTTCGGCTTTTCTCATGCAATACTGCAAAGGAGGTTTCCTAATGTGCGATTCACAACTTCGGTCTGCCCATGAGTCTGTGGGTGGTAAGCACTGCTGAATTGAAGTTGTGTATCGAATCGAGTCCACAAAGTCCGTCAAAAGTGGCTAATGAACTTCGTGTCACGATCAGAAGTAATAGTTTTAGGGACCCGATGTAGCCGTACGACCTCCCTGAAGAATAGATTCACCATATGTGTTGCATCGAGGGTCTTCTTGCATAGGATAAAGTGCGCCATCTTGGAGAAACGATCGACCACCACGAACACCGAATCCATGCCGCGTTGTGTTCGTCGAAGACCAAGCACGAAGTCCATTGATAAATCCTCTCAAGGACCGTCAGGCACAGGTAACGGGGTATAGAGTCTCATATTCTGAGATTGCCCCTTGAAAGTTTAACAAATATGACAACGTTGTATGGCTCTTCCCACATCATGTACTAATTGCGGCCAGTAATACCGTTCTTCCATAAAATCTCGTGTCTTATCTCGCCCAAGGTGTCCACCGAGGTCACCTCCATGTAGTTCTTGAATAATCTACTCCCTCAGAGAACTTTGGGGGATGCACAATCGATTCCCTTTAAAGAGAAAATCGTCATGTATATGAAAGTCACTGGGGTGACTTTCTTGGCACTTTATCCAAGAATCTTTGAAGTCCTCATCCTCAGCATACAATTCCTTGAGACAGTCGAAGCCAACCACCTCGTTGCTCATCGTAACAAGTAGTGATGCACGATGGCTAAGGGCATCAGTCACCTTGTTCTGTTGTCCTGATTTGTACCTCAGAACGAACGTGAATTCCTGTAAAAATGTAACCCATCTAGCATGCACACAATTCACATTAGTCTGACTATTAATAAACTTTAATGCTTGATGGTCAGTGTATAGAACAAACTCCCTTTGAATCAGATAATGCCGCCAATGTCGCAGCGCCTGAACAATTGCGTACAACTCAAGCTCATAAGTTGACCACTTCTTTCGGGCTTCGCTGAGTTTCTTGCTGTAGAAGGATATCGGCCTGCCTTCCTGTGATAATACTCCCCCAATTCTAACGTATGAAGCGTCACATTCAACCTCAAACAATTTGTCAAAATTAGGAAGCACCAAGGCTGGGTGTTGTAGACAAACGATGCTTGATCTCGTGAAAGCTCTTGTCAGCTTTATCGGTCCACTGAAACGGTCCCTTTTTTCATGCAATCTGTTATAGGAGCGACTATGGTGCTAAAGTCTCGCAAAAATCAACAATAAAAAGTCGTCAATCTGTGAAAACTCCTCACCTCATGAATGTTTGTCGGGATCAGCCATTCGCTAATAGCTCGCACCTTCTCATCGTCCACTCGAATGCCTGTGGACGTTACAACAAATCGTAGAAATAACAGGTTGTCAGTTAAAAAGTTACACTTTTTTAAGTTAAGGTACAACTTGTTATCTTGTAGGACCTGCAACACCTACCTGAGATGTTTCTTATGCTCCGCCTCATCCTGACTATGTATTAATATGTCATCAAAATATACTACCACAAATCGGCCAGTGAACAGTTTTAGAACTTGATTCATCAAACGCATAAAAGTACTTAGTGCGTTTGATATGTCGAAGGACATAACCAGCCACTCATACAACCCTTCATTTTTCTTGAATGCCGTTTTCTACTCATCACCGGGTCATATATGAATTTGATGGTACCTGTTCTTTAGATCTAGTTTAGAGAACACCTTGGCCCCTTCCAGTATATCGAGCATGTCGTCCAACCGTGGTATTAGGAACCGATATTTGATGATAATTTTGTTGATTGCTCGGCTGTCGACATACATGCGTCAACTTCCATCTTTTTTGGCATTAATAATGCTGGTACAGCACATGAGCTCATACTCTCTCTTAATAGATCCTTACGGATCAATTCCTCCACTTGCCCCTGAAGTATCTCACATTCCTTCGGACTCATCCGATAATGAGATCGATTGGGCTGGCTAGCCCCATGGACGAGGTCTATGTGATGTTGGATGTCCCTCATGGGGGGCAATCCATCAGGTAAATCTTCAGGCCAGACTTCTTTGAATTCGTTTAGCAACAGTCTTAAGCTTGGAGGGATGTTTGAGGGTTCCTCTTCCTTGCCCTTTACCACTACGGCGTATACCTCGCCGGGTTCCTTGGATTCCTCCATAAAATCCTGAATGGTTAAGAGAGAACTTTCCTCCACTTTAAAAGCTTCAGAGTGGTTCTCTAGTGCCATAGGGGCAAGGATGATTTTTTGACTATCCTTGACAAATATGTAGACATTGTCTCGTCCCCGATGGGTCGCATCACGGTCCGACTGCTAGGGTCAACCGAGTAGCATATGGTAGGCT
The DNA here is from genome assembly GCA_037074715.1 of Magnolia kwangsiensis. NCBI lineage: Eukaryota > Viridiplantae > Streptophyta > Magnoliopsida > Magnoliales > Magnoliaceae > Magnolia > Magnolia kwangsiensis. The sequence goes on along the minus strand of CM073589.1, from coordinate 79,365,800 downwards.
TCCATATCAACCACATTACAAAGTATCTGATCCTTATAATGTTTACTAATTGAAAATAAGATAGTGCATTGTTCAGTTACCTTGGTCTCATTCACCTTTTTTATCCAACCAATTGAGTACGAGGAAGGATGTCTCGTCATTGGTAGCTGCAACTTGTCCACCATCACTCTTGAGACGATGTTCTCGCTGCTACCACTGTCTATAATCACATTACAGACCTTTCCGCTGACAGTGCACCGAGTATGAAATATATTGTGCCGCTGTGGATGTAATTCATTTCGTGGGGTATACAATAGTCTCCTCACAATGAGAGATTCGCCACGATCCTCGCCTGTCACTTCATCGCTACCTGCTATTTCTTCAGTGGTTTGTTCATATTCATCAAAGTCATGATCTTCTTCTGCGGCCTCATCTTCAGTGCCCCCTTCGTTTATAGTCAAGTGTGCTGCCGGACGTTGAGGACAAGTGTTTGATAAGTGACCTAGTTGGCCACAGCAGTAATAATTGTTCGCCTTGGCCGAGCATAAGGATTCAGAATCCTACTCGAGCCCGCTGTTGTGGGTGCTGCCTGTTGAGGTCTGGATGGTCCGCTCCCCGTATCATGGTTAACGGGTGGAGGAGGTTGAGGACGTTCTCCTATCGGATCTTTTCTTTGAGCCAACACTGGATCCTGTGTGGGACCCGTCATAGGGGGTCGATTTGAAGGATAGGGATGAGCAGGAGCTCTTACAAGTTGTGTTTCTGCCCTCCCCGCCAATTGAACTGCTTCATGTACAGTCCCGACTGGGTACATCTGAACTCGGTCTTAAATTGTCGGTCGCAACCCACCTATAAATCATGCCACCTTATGTGACTCAGATTCTGACAGATCGTTTCGTGTAGCCAACCACTGAAATTCTTCAGTGTAATCTATAATAGTTTGATTTTCTTGTCGGCAATTCTGGTATTGCTAGGATAATATCTGCTCATAATCATTGGAGAGAAATCGTGATCGAAGAAGACGTCTCATCCGAGGCCATGAAGAGATGAGCGCCTTGTTCTGACATGCCCGTGAGAGTTGTAATTGTTCCCACCATGCAGAAGCGCCAGATTTTAATTTAAACGCTACCAATTTTACTTTTTTATGATCTAGCACGTCCATATAATCAAAATACCTCTCTACTTCGGATAGTCAATCAAGGAAATCTTCTATACGTAATAAACCGTTAAAACTAGAAAGTTCAGCCTTACCTCGATAGTCTCTTTCAGCATGATCTGGATGATCACTTCCATGGATTGATCGTCGGACAAAACCCTCATTAATGTCATCGTTGTTAGAACTTGAATCATCTGGTGTAGCCCTACGGTTTGCCACTGGTAGTGTTGTGCGATAATCGGGATCACGTCGTACAGCAACCACGGGTGGTGGTACGACCATAGGTGGTCGAGCACCACTTAGGGCTTGGGACGGAAATAGCGCATCTGCAAGACGGTCGAGGGTTGACTGCAGCCCTTGCATGGTCAACTGACTCTCTCGATGGAAAGCTTCCATTCTTTCTGAAAAATAACGAATCCCTGAATCACCGTTCACAGGATTTTCATTCATACCTTCGTTGTTTGTCATCGGCCCGAGGGGAAACCTCGCTCTGATACCAAATTGACGCAGGGATGAACGTGATGAGGTCGATCACCGTCTTCCTCAAGGATAACTACTCCGAATCCACGGAGCTTCTCTGGACTCCTCACAGAGACTTCTCGAATCCACGAGGAAAGAAAACAAGAGAATAGAAATATATTCTAATAAAATTTGAAATTAATTGATGAATCACTAAAAACGAGTTTACATCCTTTTAAATAAGAATACTAAGCAATAGGAAAGAAATCAGACTCAAATTACAACTAAAACTCCTAAAATCCGCGACTTACTATAAATATTAAACTTACTATTTATAGACGATCGTGATGTCTACTAGTGCGCAAGGTTTTCGGCCAAAAATAGTAAATTCCCTATTTGGCTTCACCAAACTGTTCTCCTAATTATCCTAAGCACTTTTCATGTTGGACACAACTCCTAAAGCCCAACGGATGAAGAGCTATAAGCAAACTAAAACTTACTATTTATAGTAAAAATGAAATTAAAATGGGGAAATGACCGTCGATCAGGGGATTTCTCGCAAATCCAGGCTGCGCAACCCGGTGTAGCAGGTTGGTTGGTTAAAGTAGCTCATTCTACCCCAAAATCATATATTTTACGTCAGATAACTCATTCCGAATTGCAAGATACGCCCGATCTATGGTCCAACGGTCCGGATCACTTATGTCGTCGACCGTGCCTTTTCTGATCCATCTTCGCCATGAAATTATCCGCGACCCGCTCTACATCACCCCCTTGAGAGATCTCTGGTCTCTAAATGCTCAAATGTATAGCCTATACGCATCTCCTCGCAGAAGGGAATGGTGTTGTCAACTTCCTGGCTAATCATGCTTCTTCTTTTCGGCGGTATCAATTATTTCAATTTATTCAAGAAGTCCCTTTGGATACTCAAAAGCAGTGTTATTTTCTGAAAGACTGGGTATTCCCTACCTTCCGATTCTCTAAATTCCCTTAATCATTCGTATATTTTCCCATTTTTCTTCACTTTGTAAATGTTATTCTTGCCATCATCGTAATTTAGATAGAATATGGGTGTTATTTTATATTGATTAAGAGTACTAAATGTGGTTGTTGATATTTTTATTTTTCTTCTTCCACAAAGTAACAATATTTTCTTGCAGTTTTAATTTTTATTTTTTAATTAAATGGGTCATGTTGGTTTTCCGTTGACCCATTTATGTATAGGTTTGGTTCGGTTGAGATTTTAAACCTGTTGAATAAATAAGTTAGGCTTCCCAGTTCAATGGGCCACCATTGACCATTTCTCTTTTTAATCTTGCCCACTTGAAGGCGCCCTTCAACACAACGGACCAGCGACGTTATAATTCAGATGTGCATCACCAACACATCTCCAACAGCCCGATTATAATAAAACTATCTATAGATCATCCATCCATGCAGTGCGAGTCCTATCATAGTTCAAGCTATGACCTAAAACAAGTTGGATCAAAGTGAGCTTTTCATGGAAAGGAATGATAGGCGCATTAGCTCATGCGAGATGGATGGAAAGCTTCATGATATGCATATTCATTTTTGGGGCTATTCACAGTGGGATCAGACTGGCCCTCTCATCCCGTGGGCCACACTTTAATGAGAAAATAGACTAGGAAAAAACATGAGTGAGACTGCCATAATTTTTGTCCATGGAGTGCTCACATTGTTCCATACAGGGCTACCAATGGGCCGGACCATCCCATGGTTTTGGCCGAGCATGCATTTGGATTTGGTTTGGGCACTTCCTTTAGGTCCATGGGACGGGCATGGGCTTTGATATAAAAGCCTGAACAATTATGGGCCAAGCTTCAGCTACCCCAGCTAGGCCCATATATGCAATAGATGGTCTCCTGCGAGCTGTGCAGTATCTACTGGAAACAAACCAAGCCAGCTCAAAAGCTCCGCTCCAATTGGTTTGAAAAAGCTCAGCTTAGATTGGTTCAAATAGAAGTTCAAACCAAACCAAGCCTCAAGAGTCAAGCTCGTTTGAAAAAAAACAAACCACCCTCAAACCAGGGTAGTACAGGCTCCTGCTCGGCTTGGTTCAGCTTGGTTTGATTCGGCTCCTAGATTGTATTCACACAGTTTCCTGTGGTGTGATACGCTTGAGCTTTGGATGTGATTCAATTTTGGGATCATGACCTAAAATGATATGTAAAATAGGATGGACAGTGGATGATAGATAATGCATATACATGAATGCACACTGTTTCCTGTGGTTTGGTCTACTTGAGCTTTGGATATGATGCAATTTTGGGTCGTGTCCTGAAATGATATGTAAAAACGGATGGACAGTGTGGATAATACATATAAATGACAGTGGGCTCGCAAACTCTACTCGGCACATTAAAGCGAGATTCAAATTGGCTGGTGACCTCAACACCTGCCATGTAGCTGGTATCAAGCTCTTTGAACCCCACCGTGATGTATGTGTTTTATCCAGCCATCCATCAAAATTTCCAGCCCATTTTACAGTATGAGACCAAAAATAAGATCCAAACCTCCAGTAGACCACAATACAAGATGCAAAGTTGTTGGGGGACAGAAGTTTTGGATCAGTACTGTTTTCCTATGGTGGGGCCCACCTCAAATGTATGTGATGCATATCCACGCAACCCATCCATTTTTTCCAGTTCATTTTATGGCCTAGGCCAAAAAATGAAGTTGATTCAAATATCAGGTGGGCCATACCACATGAAACATTGATCATTGAACGTCTGCCATTGAGAAAGTTCATATTATGTATATCTTATATAAAAAAAAAGTTCATATTATATATATTGTCTATTTAAGAAAAAACACAAAAACAAGCGGACCCTATTTGAACTTCGAACTCGCCTTGTTTCAGCTCAGCTCGGCTCAGATATTTGGACCAAACCAAGCCAAGCTCAAACAGTAGGGATAGACTCGAAGCTCGGCTCGTGTAAAGCTCGAACAGGGGGTGTCACATAAACAAGCCAAACCAAACTTGGGTCAAACTCAGTTTGGCAGGGCTCATGTACAGCTCTTAGTACCTACTAAACTACCTTCTTCCTTTCCCTTCTCATTTGTGATAATACCACAGGGAAAAAGCAGAAAAGCTGAGTGGAAAAGAAATTTTGTAATACACGTCCAAAAAAAGTAATGGAAGAGAATTTTTGTAATACAAGTCCAAAAAAAATAAAAGGGGAAGGGGGGGATAAGAGCTAAAAGCAATCGCATCTCATGACCAAAACAATACCCACTCCCTCTGGCATGACTGGAATTCCGCCACTCCACCTCTTCGTCATCTGATTGCTCCAAGCAAATTTGCACCCCCAAGATTAGCGCCATCCAATTGCTGAGGGATTCACAGCAGAGAATACAATGAGAATTATTACCACCTTTAGTTCAATTTCCTGTCTTTCAGTTTACATAATTTGGATAGAAAAGGGCCACAAAAAAAAAAAAAAAACCAGGGTTGTGCATAGCTGTGATTGTGAAGACATGAAGCAGAGTACCTAGACAGACAGGGCTGCTAGGGAGATTTCCCATGATGCTCACCCCTTTGTCCCATGATTGTGAAGGCGTGAAGCAGAGTATCTAGACAGACAAAGGTCTGATAGGGAGATCTCCCATGAGGCTCGCCCCCTTGCACCATCATGTAATGTCTAAGGCCGCGTTCCTATAGCAAGACCCACCATGGATTCGCCTCCATGGCAAAAATTCCTGCTGATAAGAGTTCTTCCAGACATGTGAGTAAATCTGCGTTATTGTTTTTATTCAACTTGGTGTGTATGGTGAGGGTCACCAATCAGTAAGATTTTTGCTGGGTATCCCATCTACTACTGAAACCTCTAGATGAAACACCTATTTCACAAAATGATGTGGCAGAAGGGCCGTGCCTCCAAGCGTATCTTGCTTGAAGAACATGGAAGATGAAGTGGACCAATAATATCAAGGAAGTTAACATGATTTCTGTGCCTAAGATTTTAGCCAGTTAAAATGAGATGAAACTATTGGCATGAAAATAAAAGAAAAAGAAAAAGAAAAAAGAAAAAAGTAAAAAATGATCCATCCATGTCAAAGAGCAGGAACAAAGAAATATCAGATGCTATAGCCAGACTTCAACAAAATCATTGAGTTCGAATGCAATGCAGGACATAGAGGGATCTGTGAGAACATCAGAAAACATTCCTCAATGTGAAAATGACACAATTAGAAGATACTCCAAGAATGACATGGTGTACTATGCAATCGCCTACATTGAAGCCACTAGAAAGCTGATGGTTGTGTGCTCCCATGCAAGGTCGTCCCTGCACATGTAGGAGTGAACTCCAGTACTCTCCGGAAACAACAGCCTTCTTCATTTAATCAAATGGATCTAACAGTCTATTTGATAAGCAATAATCCACGGAAAAAGAAATGAATTTGTAATCATTATTTGATGATTATTTCCCAGGGCATTATTGAGAAATGGATTTCCATTTTTAGTGGTGTCTTTGATTTGCAAGTGAAAATTAAAACATATCTCACAACGGTCACCTTGAATCTAACCCATGGTTTTCTTTACAAATGAAACTGGAGAATATCATGTTAAGGGAAAGTTACTTCTTTTTCTGTTTTCCTTTGTTTTACCACTCATCAAACAGGCGACAAGGAAGAGAAATGCTGAAGTAAATTGTGAGATACAAGAGTAAAGAGGCAAGTCATGGGACATCTAAGCCATTGAACACAACGTGAGAATGCCAGTTCCAAAAGCCAGGTCGGTCCACTCATTGAGCAGGCTAGATGTGTAAGTTGAGTATAGGCCTTTGGGGATTTCCTCTGCAACCATCCATTTTTCTCGTACAACTGTGACCCACCAGATAAGTGGATTGATCCGATTTATGGGCCAGGGCAATGGTTTACCCAGATCCCCCATGTGTGCCATGCTCGAAAGAGTGACAATGCAACTATTCGATCTTTTCACCTGAATCGCTGGAGCATTCCTTACTAGCATTGCTCTTGAGCAAGGTCGTTGTGATGTTTTTATGCAATATAGCCAGGACAGGACACCAGAGCATAGTCGTAAGTCACCACCGTTTTTCAAGTTAGTGTCTCATCCACCACAGAAATGGCATGCATGCATGCCAAACCAGACTGTTCACATAATGGAGCCCACAAGTGGATGGAGCACAGCCTGAATATCACCATGTTTCGATGATCCTAACCATCCAGCTGGTGACTATAGAATGTATGGTTAAAACAGGAAAGACCAAAATTCAACTAGCAATACCAGATTTTAAGATCAGTTGAGCAATACAACTTTCTGACTACACATCCACAAAGGTTTCCACAGTTTCAACAGTCCAGATTGCCTTACATGTATTTTGCATGTATACATTAGGTACATTATCACCTACATCATCTAAGCCTTCGACATCGCCAAGACATACTTAAAAAAAGCCGTTAAACGGATGAAGAAGTGTGGGCAGATGCGAAGTGGCGGTCCATTGAGTATCACTTTGGGTCGGTTACCTGAAGCTTGTTCTGCCATGTTACTCTATCAAGAGTAGTGTTCGAGTTGTCGGTATCGCTACAAGTTTCGCTGGCCGGAGATAAAGATATAATATTGTTATCGCCGATAATATCGCCGATCACCGGAAATGCAGGGGAAAAGGGGGAAACATGGAGAAAATGGTGGAATTTTTCAGTGAAACTCCAGGACATGCCTAAATACACATATTTGCATATTCAGGAATGAAAAAATTGCAAAAAGAATGCATTAAATTAGAAGTTTCCATTTAATGGGGGCCAAAATGCATGCGTTGTCATAAGAAATCACTCAAATAGTAACCAAAATGAGTTTATATAATACAAATGCAAGCTTACAACAATTAAGACATGCAATAGTAAATGAATTTTAAAAAAATACAATCTTGATCCAAAATCTCCAATGGACCACACCACATGAAAACAATAGTAATTGGATATCCACCATTAAAATCCAATCTGTACGAGCGTAGATGGGCCCATTGTATTGTTTATTGGACATCCAATCTGTTGATTAGGTCCTAGATGAGGGGAAAAATCAAAGATTATCTTGATCCAAAACTTTTATGGGCCCGAAAAAGTTTTTAATGGTCTAAGTTAATGTGATCCACTTGGGATTAGGATATACCTCATTTTTGGTCTCATACTCTAAAACTGTTTATAAAAATATATGGACGGTGAGGATACAACACATAAATCACGATGGGGCCTACAGAACTTGGTGACGTCACCTCAGTAGCAAGTCTCACTACTCAACCTGTCGGTAGCTAATCTGTGTCAGGACGCGGATTTCTTTCCTCCACTGGGATGCTACGTGGGGCCCGCCATGATGTTTATAAAAAAATCCACCCCGTCCATCCATTTTTTTAGATAATTTTAGGACATCAGGAAAAAAAAATAAAATCATTTGGATCCAAAACTTAGGGCAGCCACATGAGAGGAAATAGTGGAGATTTAGTCACCATCGTTTAAACATTTGTCTAGCCACAAAAGTTTATTATAAAGCTATAGTTTTGTGTTTTCACTTCATCCCAATCAAAATGAACTTATAAACAGTTTGGATGGCATATAAACATCAAGATGGTGCCCGGGGAGGTTTCAACGGTGGAAAAATCTCTCCATTTTTCATTCTCGTATGTCCACATTGGGTTTTGGATCCACCTGATTTTTGGTTTCATCCCCTAAAATGATCTAAAAAAATGGATGAACGAGGTGGATTTTTAATCAACATCATGTTGGGCCCTATGTAGCAATAACGCCATGCGAAAGGCTTAATTAGAAATTCCAGATTGCGTACTGAGTTACTCAGTAAGCCTCAGTACGCTCTTATCGTACTGAGTAAACTCATTTGGGGCCCACCTTGAATGTATGTGGTCTATCCACGCCGTCCATTCGTTTTTCTATCTAATTTAAGGGGTTGAGCCCAAAATTGATGCATATCCAAAAATTAAGTACATCATACCAATGTAAACAGTGGGGATAATGATTTCCACCGTTGAAACCATTCTAGGCCCCACAGTGATGTTTATTTTTCATCCAACTTGTTCATAAGATCATACAAACATGAATGAATGGAAAACACAAATATAAGCTGTAGACACCCCACCCAGGCTACATCTTGAGACGGCTAATATCTTCTGGGAACTATGATCATACCTTCAACCAGAATCGCAGCCTAAACCAAGCCCTGACCAAAAAATCCCCAATCCGCAACCCAAAACCACGATCCAAACCATTCAGCACACATGCAGCCCCGCCTATACCCTCTATCCTGACCAGGACCCCCTTTACCCAAGTCGAAACCCACTTTTCTGAGCCGAAAACCCCAAAAGAAGACTTCCAGGCGAACCCGTATAATTTACAAAGCCCGCACGCGCGAGCTTGACCTGAACGAAGCCCGGGCGGTAGTCTGACTGCCGCGAGCGGTAGTCTAACTGCCGCGGTACTTCAAGTGCCGCCGCTAGCGGCTCGCATGTGGACAGCTGTCCCAGTGTCCAAAAGTCAACTTTCCCCTGGATTTATCCCCCCAACCTTCACTATTTACCGTTTTACCAGCCTTATAAGCCAATGAGAGTGTGTCATGTGGCGCTCCTCTCACCCTAGCCAATCACAAGACTCCATTCCAACATTTTAACTCTTACCTACCACCTATTTACCATTTAACCATTGGAGAAGGCTATAAATAGCCTTCTCCTCTTCTCATTTCAACAAGCCTCAACACCCCAACAAGCCATTTCTCCCCTTTAGCTTAAGAGAGTGAGAGAGAAAGAGAGTGAGGAAAAGAGTGAAGGAGAGGGAAGGAGCCCCCAAGCCTTCAAGGATCTTATCTTTCCAGCCACCCCCTAGCCTTCCTCTCAACCTTTCCAACCCATGAGCCTAGCCCGGATTGGTCATGTTTTGGTCCATGTTCTGGCCTGCTCAAGATCAAGCCAAAGATCCATTCTACATACAAGCATTCATCATGACATCTACTCCCTTCTCAACCCCCCTGCTTCTCTAGATCTCTAGTGAACGTATGCTCTATGACTTGCTGTGCATCAGATCCTGTCACATCAAAAATTCCTAGTGATTTAGTCCATTTTTCTTACCCCTTTGCATAAGCATCATCACATCCGTCTTCTATACACTCCGTTGGACGTATGCTCTGTAGTTTGCTGAAATCTCGGATCTTACCACATCAGAAATCCACATGTATGCCTAGTCCTATCTCGACCATACCATTCATCCCTTGAGATTGTTTCACTATACAAAGTAGAGACCGTACGTTTGTACGGGCAGAGAGGGTGCCTAACATCTTCCCTCTCTGTAACCGAGGTCCCTTACCTAGAATCCCGAATCGCAGACCAGGAGTCAATTTAAGGTAGGAAAGTATCCGGATTTCCCTCACCTTAAGTATTTCGTGGTTCTAGCCGACCACGGGATTTCGAAATTTTTTCGGCTAGTGGCGACTCCAACATCCACAATCAGCTTGTCACCCCCTAATCACCCTTACAAACACGAGTCAGCATGGTCGCCGATTTTCAGTGTCTACAGAATGGCGACTCCACTGGGGACTTGCTAGCTCGTACTAGCTGAGACCCGACTCGAAATAGTATGGTAATATAATCTTAGGGGATAGTCTACATTTGCATTCATATAATGAGGATCGATCTTTGACTTGCACCCATTCAAGGCTTTTACTCATGTCATGCTTATCCAATCAAAAGTTGCCATGGCAAACCAAAAAGAAGAAACCATTACGCTTAAAAGGCACCCCCGGGTGGCCTGAATTCATGGCTGATAATACTGCACTCACCTCAACTATGGACGAAATAGCCCAAAATTTTAAGGCTTTACAGGCCCTTCTTGCCCAATGTGTTCAAAAAGAGACTGTCCAAACCATGCAAGTGTCATCACCTAGTGCCCTAGTCATCTCAACTTTCCAGCATCCTCCCCATAATGGGAGTCACCTTCAAGGCCAATTTTCCGCAATTGGGAATCCTTTCCAACAGCCTCTCACTGATAAGAACCGCTATCAAATACAATCTCCCACAGTCAGGAATCTCAGCCAGTTCCAACATCTTCCTCCTAATAGGAGAACCAATCAATTCCAGGGGGCAAAACCCCCCTCGACCGGTCTTTCCAAAATCGAAGAGCTCCGGGAGCAATTGCGAGAGGTGCAGAGGAAACTACAAAGGCAGCAACAGGGGGTGGATCTCCCATCTACCAAGTTCAGGGATTTGTCCTTTCCCTGATGCAATGGTACCTCAAAACTTCGAGGTACCAAAATTCAAAAGGTATGATGGTATAGGATGTCCTATGGACCATTTAAGAACATTCTGTGGAGAGCTTAATACTATGGCAAGTAATGACGGAGCATTGATCCGGTTGTTTCAAAAATCCTTGAAAGGCGATGCGTTAGATTGGTACACGTCATTAAACTATTATCGAATTAAGACTTGGGAACAACTTTCTCAAGCTTTCATTGATCATTTTGTGTACAATCTTAATGTAGCACCCAAAATAGCAGATCTTGCTGCCCTAAGGTAGAGGAATGATGAGTCATTGTCAGCTTATGTTGGACCGTGGCGGGCAATGGCCGCTAGAATGAAAACACTCATTGATGACGAGGAGCAAATCTACATGATCATCCACTCGGCAAACCCTAGTATCTCTGTATACCTCGTCTCGTATCCATATGCCAACTTTGCCCAACTCATCCGTGTTGGGGAACGAGTCGAAGCCGGAATAAGGGCTGAGACGATCTCTCCTTGGTGGCCTCATCAGGCCTTCCCAGTACAACGGATAGTGAAAGGAAGGCCTACTGGATACGAGAATGGTAACAGAAGTGTTCCTGACCTCCATCCAACAAAAGAAGACAATCCCGTCGACTCTACCCAAGGTGCTCAATTCGCTGCTCAAGGACGATGGCAACAACAACAACAAATGGAGATTCCTCAGTACCCCAATTATGGTCAGCAGATGAGGATGACCTGGGAACCTAGGTAGTTTACACCAATAGCCCAAACTTACAGTGAGGTACTAGCCATGCTAATTCGAAGGCAAATACTTACTCCGTTACTGCCTACGTCGCCACCAAACCCTTTACCACCAAACTATAATGAAAATGAGTACTGTGCATACCATCAATCTTGAGGCCACACAACAGACCATTGTTTCACCCTGAAACATGCGTTTCAAGATCTGATTGACAACCAAACAATTGTGGTTACCTCTCTTGATGTTGCCACCACCAATTGCACTCTCCAAAATCCCCTGCCATCGTATCAAGTATGCCCCAGTTCATCAGGAACCCCTACTAGCAATATCAATCAAGGAGAGCTACCCCCAGTCAATCTAGTCCAATGCATTCATTCAATCAACGCCAGCCGTACAACAATACCCCCAAGTCTACAAGGGGCACACCCTACCAGTCCAATCTATTCGCTCTCAAATATGCAAGGGGCATCTCCAGCCGGTCTAGTCTCCAAGCCCCCAAGTCTACAAGGGGCACACCCTGCCAGTCCAATCTCTTCGCTCTCAAATATGTAATAGGTATCTCCAATCTCTATGCCCCCAAGTCTACACGGGGCACACCCTACCAATCCAATCTCCTCGTCCTTAAGTATGCAAAGGGCATCTCCATCCAATCTAATCTTCGTGCCCCCAAGTCTACAACAGCCACCACCGATCAATCCAGTCCATGCATCCTTTGTCTCGCAAGGGGCACCACCTGCCTATTCTGCCCCTACTCCAACCCTCGTGATCCAAGAAAATGCTCCTTCCCCGATCAACATACTGCATGCCCTAGCAAAATCAGGGCCCAGCTTCAATCATGTGGTAACTTTCCAGGAAGGACATTCTAGTGCTCAAAGGGATTTGCCTAACTCTACTAGGTCTTCAATCCTTCAAAAGAAGAGTCTAGGATGAATAGTTCCCGCCTCTAGGAGAAAGGTCGAGGAAGAGATTAATGTCAAGATCTTGATTAGCCCCAAGACATCAACCATCACTTTTCAGGTCTTTGACATCACAGCTTCATTTCATCTCCTCCCTGATCGGTCTTGGATCCATATAGTCAAGGCTCTCTCTTCAATTCTTCACCAAAAGGCCAAATACATTTTTGTAGACAAGGCGTTAACCGTTTTGGATGATCCTGAACAAATCTTTCCGATAGAAGCAGTCAACCATCAAGAGCTAGATATCCCGATCATAGACATATAATGCTCTGATGAGGATATCTCATACCATGGTCTCGAGCTCGAGACTGTGAATTGCATGCCTCTTGCATGTCCCATTGGATCAAACTATGTCTTCCCTCTAGTTGAGCACCGACATTTTTGTTATCAGCTCGAATATCAAGAAAATGCAGGCATGACAGGACTGGGATATCAGCCTCCTAAGGATAAGATAGCAAAGCACAAATGTATCGAAGGAGGGCAAGATTGGCAAAAGGAGGATGATCCCTTCAGCCACACATCAATCAAATCCATAAGAGAAGGGATCATATGTCTAGTTGGCAGGCCGAGATCCACTATAGAGGATCAAATGAGCAAAATGAATCCAACTGGACTGTTTGGAAATGACTTGGGCAAGGGGCAAAATTTTCCTTTGATTGAGTGGACCACAGTCTGGGTCCCACCTGAGCAGGAAGAATCCAAAGACTCACAATGCATCGGGGATGAACTGAGGAAAGTGACATCCAACACCAACTCAGAGCCCAATCACAAACTCATCACGACATTTGGACACGACAATGAGGGCCCACCTATTGATCTGTCTGTCCCTGCCTCCTGAGGGGAGGGAGTGCAGGGCAATAGCTAGTTCGCAATCCCCAAGACGGCACCACTTGGGCATCCATAAGTGAGATCGCAGTCGTCGTTCCTGAATTTTTCGTCATCTCCTTGTCCTATAGTAACCCTCATAACTCTCTCTTCAAAGGTCGAATTCAGATTATTTTGAGCTCATTGGAATGGTAACTTGACAAGCGTTCAGATGAGACCAGAATTGCCTAATTTGGAGACCGTTCAATATTCTTAAAGCTTATTGGTACTCTTCGATTGTCTTTTTTCAATATGGAGTGTAAATCTTTCCAAATCGCACAATCAATTGGAGATGCTAATAACTCCATCATTTGATGTAGGATTGGGTCGATTTTTACTCTTGGCACAGTAAAAGAAAATAGTGTTTCGCTCCTCGAGCCGAATCAGACAATCCCTGGTTCACATCGTTGTCTTTCTAAAAAAAAAAAAATTTTTTAAAAACAAAAAAAATCAGAAAATTCTCAAAAAGCCAAAAACACTGGATATTTTCGAAACACCAAAAAAAAAAAATCATATACTTGTCAAAATCCAAACAAACAACAAAAAAAAAAATCAGAAAATTCTCAAAAAGCCAAAAACACTAGATATGTTCGAAATGCCAAAAAAAATTCAGATACTTGTCAAAATGCCAAAAAATCATATATTTGCCAAAATCCAAAAACAACAGAAATTTCTCAAAACACAAAAAACAATAGAAAATCTTTCAAAACTCACAAACAAAAATGTGTCAAATGTGTCTATTACAACACCCAAGTTTGAAGTTGACTCATATGATTTCGATACAGAGTTAGACTTCAAACTAATGGATTTGGATGAAGCCCAGGATGTGGAAAATGATGATCCAACTCTCAAGCTAGAGGATTTCCTCTAAAAGTTCGGGGTAAAGGCCAATGTCGTCGCGGATGGTTTTGAAATTGTGAACTTGGGATCCCTTGAACTCTCTAGAATGGTACGCATCAAGAGATCCTCACCTCCTGAATGCAAGCAGACAATGACAGAATTCCTGAGACCCGGGGCTATCTAACTTTGGGTTCTCCTATGGAAGCCTTACCCAGATCGAATGAAGAACCAATCATACACCATCTGCTATGAAGCCTGAAGTCAAGCCCATCAAGCAAAGCTGTTAAGATCATGTCTGAAGTCCACAACGAAGTCCTACTGATGAACAATGGAGATTTGTTAGTGCAGCATATCAGGAAGTGCTTCAAGTGTCTAAAGCTTGTACAACGGATCCATGTGCATGCTTTGAGTCTTTATAACCTGTCAACACCTTAACCCTTTTTCAGGATGGGGTGTGGACATCATCAAAAGAATGAACCCGAAGGCATCCAATGGTCATGAGTGCATTCTCGTGGCATACAAAAGCGGGCACCGACAACATCCTACATCATCAGTATGGATGAAAAAAGAGAAGTCAAAGAAAATGATTGGTAGTAATCTTGATGCAACTAACTACATCTTGCAGACGTAAAGCACACAACAATCACTAGGACCAATGACAAGCAAGTTTGAAAGAAAGACCATCCTGAGACAGTCCGTTGATCATCCATGAGGATTCTTCCAGGAGGTGCCCTTCGTCTTACCATCATTAGGGGCAAAGATCTTCTAGAGCCCATCAACGCCGACAACATGGGTAATCTTACCTGAATATGTCAACAACCACAATCGTAAAGCTAAAGTCAAATGTCAAAAGGTTAGCATCCTGAGGTACATTCCATCATCATTCCTTCCCTCCAATAAGTGTTTCAAAAAATAAAGGGTTCAAAAAAATATGAAGAAAAAAAAAAGGACAGATAAAGCGTGCAATCAAAAAAGAAAAAAGAAAAGAAAAGAAAAGTCGAACCTAATGAGTGAGAACACAAGTCACCAACCCATTTCCCCTCAGGATAGTTTAACCCAATGTCAACAGCTTTACGATCGTGATCGAAGACAAAGTTAGGTAGCTCACCAATCGGCCGGCAATGGATGGAGTCTAGCCTCCTGCCTTTGTACAAGAAAAAGAGAAATCAAAATAAAAGTAACGTGCCTAAGAAAAACGGGCGAGGTGAAAACCCGAAAGGGCGTCTCAAGTAAAAACAGTGGGCATATAGCGGACTTGGTGAAAACCTGAAAAGGCACCAAGGGTAAAAAGAGCACAGCTGCTAAGGGGCAGGCAAGAGCAAAAACTCGGGACATGGTGAAAATCCTAAAGGACACTATGGGCAAAAATGATGAGAAAGTCGGTCGTGGTGAAAATCTGAAAAGGCGCTACGGGCAGAAATGGCTAAAAAAAAAAATAAAGAAAAAAAAAGTGCAGGAACAGGAGAAGCGAAGGCAACAAGCAAAGTGAAGAAGCACAAGGAAAATATATGTCCCGGATCAGAATTCTGTCAAATTCTACCCAAATCCAAGGGGCATGATCCTATTACGTGCTACTCTCAGGGAACCGAGATCCCTAGTAAATAACTCAAAATACCGGATTCGACGTGGGCTAAGTTCAATATTCTGATTCCACCATCCAAAGCACAAATCCAAACACAAGCAAACACCGACAAATTTAGGACAAACAAAAATTTTTATTCTTTTCAAAAAAAGTCTTTTTATACATCGCTTTCCTTTCTATAAAAAAAAAAAAAAAAATCAAAAAAATAAAATTATATATATATATATAAAGCATTCATGCATATACAGGACAAACAACCAACAAAGTCGGGGATCCACAAAGTCAAAGTCAAAGACCCAAAGGTCCACATTTCAAAACCCACAAGGCCCACAAGTTCAAAGCCCTAGAGGCACACATTTTAAAGCTCACAAGGCCCACATTTCAAAACTCACAAGGCCCACAAGTTCAAAGTCCATGAGGCCTACATGTCAAAAGCCCACCAAGCCCATTGTCCAAAGGCCCATGGTTCAAGGCCCATGTTTTCAAGCCCATTTCCTAGGCCCACGTATCCAAAATAAGACCCATTTCACAAGCCCGATTTCGAGGCCCATGGTCCTAGGCCCACATGCCCAAATCAGGCTTATGTTCCTCAATTGCCCCATTAATTTATTAGTGGAGGCCATCTGACTATTCGATCCAGACCGTACAATAAAAACCGGACGATCACGACCATCCGTGAGATCGGACGGATCTTTCAAAAATCTAAAAATATTCCAAACCATTAGCCCCATTAATTTATTAGTGGAGGCCATTTGACTTTTCTACAAATAAAAACCGAACGACAACGCCCACCTGCGAAATCGAACGGATATTTTCTAAAAAATCCAAAAAATATATTTTCAAATAAAATCCCCAAGGAGTCTAGCTCCAAAGGGAATAGCTTTCAAACAAAGTTTTCAAAAATGCACGCGACTCGCAGTACACTGAGGAATCTTTCATATTCTCCAGTTACGGTCAGTGCAAATAGCTAAATAAGATTCGATCTCTTTCGGTTTCCCCGAAGGACGATCAAATCCGTACATGATACATGTACGAATGGCCCGATCTCTATATCTGGACAGTCGTATGAATGCTAGTAAAATGAGTGGATCCATCTCTGGAAAGAACCATCAAACTTAAAGTGACAACAATCCATTATAAACAAAGAATCAAAATCAGCAGATTGCATGGCAACAGATTACCAACACATACCTAGTCCGGGATATTCAGAAAATTTGATTGAGTCCAAGTCGGTGTAGTGAGTTCCCCGTAAGGCCGCACCAACGCGCAAGGCAGCTAACCACTTTGACAATTAAACAGACCGAATACTCATAGGGTGATTATGTAGCAAAGGAACAACAGACCAAACAGTACCAGAATCCTAGTAAAGCTGCGACAAATGCCCAGAGGCCCTTACTTTTCAGACTTACCCACCAATGCTATTAACAATCTGATGTGAAAGGGTTGTGATTGGTGATCCGTAAAGTTGCAACGAATGAGCAGGAGGCAATCACAACGTTTTTCTCAACCCTCATGATATGTGCAAGCCATCTCTTTTCCAAACAATCGACTGACAATGATACAATGGCATGCATCATATTTGAGTCACTACCTTTTTTCTGACTAGAAGGGTGAGGTGTCCATTCGCTTTGACCTTCGGTTGCTCGCAACCTCGGTCAAAGAGGGGCATCTGTAGACACCCCACCCAGGCTACATCTTGAGACGGCTAATACCATCCGGAAACCATGATCATACCTTCAACCAGAATCGTAGCCCAAACTAAACCTTGACCAAAAAAATCCCCAATCCGCAACCCAAAACCACGATCCAAACCATTCAGCACACATGCAGTCCCGCCTATACCCTATACCCTGACCAGGACCCCTTATACCCAAGTCGAAACCCACTTTTCTGAGCCAAAAACTTCAAAAGAAGACTTCCAGGCGAACCCACATAATGTACAAAGCCCGCACACGCGAGCCTGACCTGAACGAAGCCCAGGCGGTAGTCTGACTGCCGCGGGCGGTAGTCTGACTACCGCCTGAGGTACTTCAAGTGTCGCCGCTCGCGGCTAGAGTTGTACACGGGTCGAGTCGAGTCAAATATCGCCCTACTCGTACTTGGCTCTTAACGCCCGAGTGCTGCTCGTACTCGGCTCTACTCGGCCAACGAGCATGGACTCGCTGCTCGTACTCTACTCGCCCTAGTACGAGCCGAGTACAAGTAGTAAATGAGTTGAGTCGAGTCCGAGTTTTTGAGGGGAGTTCGAGTACGAGCAGAAATCGAGTCGAGTAGAGTGCGAGTTTTCGAGGCGAGTTCGAGTACGAGCAGAAATCGAGTCGAGTAGAGTGCGAGTTTTCGAGGCGAGTTCGAGTCAATTGAAATTCGAAGTTAAACTAAACAATAAAATATATAAATGCACATAATTTATGATTAAAAAACTTCGATAATTACATTAGCATATTTACATTACATTGTTCACTTCAAAATGACAATTTATAATTAATAACCTCCATAAGAGGAGTGTCTTCCTGTATTGTCATTTGATCCATCGGAACTACTATCTATTTTTTCATATACAAATTGGTTCACTTCCTCTGAGTCAGAAGGCGAAGAGATTTTTCCTTCGTACTCTTATATACTTTGAACTAGATTTTTCAAACTTGTTTTATGTGAAGAATTGTATGTAGTACCTAATGCCCTATAAAATTCACCGAGACGAGTCAGGAATTTGAATTTGTTACTCTTTTTCTTCTTCTTGTTTGTCGTACTAGAGTAACTCTGACCCTGCTTCAACATCGTGTTGTCTTTGACTCGAATATCGCTGAAATCTAGGAACATCTTCCATACTGCGTTTTAAGGCGAGTTGGAATTGTTCTTCCTCCAAAGCTTTTAATCTGGCTTCCTCCTCTGCATCTTCTGTGTATGTCATTCGTGTACTAGATCCAAAAGAAGAAGGTTTGGATGAAGTGGAAGGTTTTCTATTCGAATCTAACAGAGCTTGAAAAAGAATTTGGACATCCTTAGGGGCATTGGGGCATGATTTTACATCATCACCTCGACATAACAAGTGTAAGCGAAAGCGATTAGTCTTGTTTACAAACTTTGCGCCACACAAACCATACTTAATCTTTGTTTTTCCAGACCTTGGTGGTGATTCAACTAGGGAAGCATAGTCCCAAATGTTTGTCGATCGCTCGGATGACGACATATTTACATTCAATTTTTAATAAAAAAAATCAGAATATTGATAAATAAATTGAACTTGATATATGAACAAAAGAAAACAATATAAATGTATCAAAAGTCAAAAATAAAAGCAAATGAACAGGCATATGTAAATAAATATCAAAGATTAAAAGTCTTTCAAACCATATTCCAAAAGGACCAACACTTTCGTGTTTACAATTGCAGTGAAATAATATTACAGATCATTCAACATTCAACTAAAAAAAATTGAAAAACCAAAAATAATTACTGATCTGTAGGTAAAGACTCGTCACGAATCTCAATCTCCTTTTCATCATCATCATCATCATTTATATCTCCTCCCCATATTGGGCGCAACCAATCTTGCATACAAATCAACGCTTCAACTGTATTTGGCGAAAGTGAACTTCGATACTTGCTCACAACCCTGCTCCCTGTGCTGAATGCGGATTCTGATGCCACTGTTGAAATTGGTTTTGATAATGTGTCCCGTGCCATCACAGATAATGTAGGATATTTTGATTCACTAACCCTCATCTTCCACCATTCCAACACATCAAATTCGGATCGCACTACGATTGGCTCCTTGAGGTACATTTCTAACTCTGATTCTTTAGTATCAACTCCCATTCGTGCTTGTGCCAAGTATAATATGTATTCATTTAGCACATCCGGATTACCAGGTTCACAGATATCTGTATCTCTACTTTCTTCAACACCCGCTGCAGGTAAAGTATTAACATACGATTTGTACAAATCTTCAAGAGCTTGACGAACCTTAGACGTCTCTGCTGTCGCTCTTTCAGTAGGATAAAGCTTAATGAAAATAAAGCTAACCAACCCCATATTACAACGAGGATCAAGAACAACTGCCAAGGACATCAACAGATGACATTCGTCCCAGTATTTATCGAACTTCGTCTTCATACCAACTGTCATTTGGCGTATGAAATCTGAACCTGCACTGACATTTTTCTGTAGAGCATCCTTAATCTTCCAAAGAGACGGAAGAAACAGATTCGCGGTTGGATACTGATTCCCAGAAAAAATATTCGTGCACTCGTAGAAAACTTTGAGAACTGTGTGAACTTGTTGTGCTTTGACCCAATCATCTGTGCTTGGTCACCAAGAATACGTTCTGTCATGCGCCGCGTATTCAGGAAATGCAAGCTGTAATTCCATTGTTGTATCTAACATTTCATAGGTTGAATTCCAACGTGTACAGACATCCAACTTCAACGCTTTTTTAGATGGTATATTCTAACATTGAATGATGTCATTCCATACACTCAGTCTCGATGGCACCCCCCTTATATATTTCACACTTTCTCTTATATTCTCTATAGTATTGTCAATTTCTTTCAGCTCTTCTTGTACAATCAAATTTACAATATGGGCACAACATCTGACCTGGAATATTTTTCCTTCAAAAAATAAATTTCTTGTAGCCCTGAACTGGTTACGTAAGCATGAAATGACATTGTCATTTGCTAAAGCATTGTCTAAAGTTATTGCTGAAATTTTCTTCTCAATGCCCCAGCCTTCTAGACAACTGTAGATGCAATCTGAAATAAGTAAACCAGTATGTGGAGGAAGGTGTTTGAAGTTCAAAATTCTCTTGCATAGTTTCCAATCTTTATCAACATAGTGAGCGGTTAATGAAATGTATCATTTTCTTTGATTAGACGCCGTCCATAAATCAGAAGTCAAAGCTATTTTGGTCACTGAAGCCAAAATTTCTTTCAGTTTCATCTTCTCCTTTGCGTACATCTTCATGCTTTCTCTCTGCACTGTGACGCGGGAAACATTCTCGGCCCGAGGGTTAAGAAATTGACAGAAAGCCCTAAACCCTTTACTTTCAATCATTCTGAAAGATTTTTCTTCCAAAATCACTAATCTAGCAAACCATTCATTCAGCTTCTCCTTGTCAAACTTATGAGTGGACACTACGCCTTGGGAGTCTTCCCCTTCTGACTTCGTAAATGACAGCGTCTGTTGGCCAGGAAGAGGGAGTCTTGCTTTCTTAGGACACGTCTTCAAATGTCTAATTAGATGTGTCGTAGATCCTCCTGGAATCTTGCTGAATAACCCTTTGTAGTGATTACACTTGATCTTCTGTACACCGTTAACTGTCACATCTTCGAAATCATCCCACACTGCTGATCTCTTCTTCTTCCCTTTGCATGCGGTTGACGTGTCTGTGTCTCCCTCTACTATTAGAGGAGATGTGGCCGATGCACCCATTCCAGGGGTATTTGGGCTTTCGTCTTGACTAGCCATCTATAAAATAAAGTTCTCCATATGTTATACGGCTATACCTAGGGTCCTAGATAGCTAGACCGCTAGACGGGCATAATTACTTAACTGTCTAAATCAGTCACCCATTCAAAGTTAGATAGATTGTAATGCTTCATTTTTCAATTTAAATGCTACGCCGAAATTCCGGCAGCACATCCCCTTATCTCCCCAAAATATATTAATCTTGTATTTGATTCTCATGTCAATCATCAACACAAAGTGTGGACATTTGATGACAGAAATAAATACATGAAATATATCTAGAGAAAAAAAGAAGAGACGAAACCAGAACAGGCATATGTATTTAAATTGGAATAAATGAAGACATTACAATCTATCTAACCCTGAACTGTCCAAAAAGGGACAATTTGAGAATTTCTATGCATCCAATAACACACTGAATCTATGTCTGGCAACATAGAAATCCTCAAATGGGCAACTGATTATCCTATACTACAAGTCTACAACTAGAACAATACAAATAATTCATATCTATGCAAACAAAGGAGCATGCTGAAATTGACATTCATCATCTAATAACATATTAATAATTTCTATATTAACATATTTCTATAGTAACATATTTCTATATTAACAATTTGTATTTAGGGAAATCACTTTCTGATTTTGAAATATTTAGGGCATGAGACTTGAAAATGATCTAATTTTTTTAGCAGAAGATCTAAACACTGCAGTTGAACTAATGGAAAGCTTAGATCTCATGCATGTCTCACCTTATAATATATGTGCATATATGTGAAATTAGCAAACCTTGCTATTTAATTTTAGAAGGATTGGTATGCATTTGTTGGACATTGAGTGGAAAAATAGTGCAGACACTCCTAATTTTTGTAAATAATTCCTGACAAATCAAAGGTTAGGATTGTTCCATTTATCTAATTTAATTGTGATTAACTAAAGTGATTTTAACAGTTTAAGCATCATGTGCCGCTGGAGTATTAAATAAATAAATTCCATTTCTTATATTATCCAAAATAAAATAAAAGCTCTTGTTCTTGCTGTTTCATCATGTCTCAGTCTGACCATCAAAGATGGGACCCATGCTAAATGAATTATTCAATTCATTGCCCAATTCCAAATATCAGGTTAATCCCAATTCCAAATATTAGGTTAATCCCAATTATGCTAAATGATTTTGAAATATTTAGGGAAAACACAAATATCAGGTTAATCCCAATTCTCAAGTCGTTCCTGCCCAGCTCGCCCGTCCTCGAGTTTCTTTCTGATTTTGAGATATTTAGGAAAAACACAAATATCAGGTTAATCCCAAATCTATACTAAACAATTTCTATATTAACATATATTAAAAAATTTCTAAAAATCAAACGCACACATACCGGGCAAGCAGGATAGGAACGACCGGCAGCTGCGTGCAGGGCAGGGCGATGACGGACGACTGGACGGCACCGGACGAGTGGTAGGGAGGAGCTCTGTCAACGGACAAGGGCACCGAACAGGCCGCAGGGACGAGCGGACAGGGGAAGGGCGAGTGAGAGTGAGAGAGATGGAAGAAGAGGGACGGCCGGACAACGCTGGGAAAGGGAGGGGAGAGAGAGATGGGGGGGGGGGGGGGGATTTGAAAACGGCCGCTGGAGGGAAGAAGGGTTTCGAGCGGGTGCTTGAAAATGACGGGCGACTGGGTGAGTCAAGTAGGGTTTTTTTTTTTTTTTTTGCTTATATATATGGGTACGAGTCGAGTACGAGTCGATTACCGAGTCGAGTATCTCTAGACTCGTAATCTAAACGAGTAGATGAAACCCGCTCGTACCCGGCTCTAACTCAGACGAGTCGAGTCGAGTGAGTACTCGAGCCTTAGTCTGCTCGTGTACCCAGCGTCCAAAAGTCAACTTTCCCCTGGATTTACCTCCCCAACCTTCACTATTTACCGTTTTACCAGCCTTATAAGCCAATGAGAGTGTGTCATGTGGCGCTTCTCTCACCCTAACCAATCACAAGACTCCATTCCAACAATTTAACCCTTACCTACCACCTATTTACCATTTAACCATTGGAGAAGGCTATAAATAGCCTTCTCCTCTTCTCATTTCAACAAGCCTCAACATCCCAACAAGCCATTTCTCCCCTTTAGCTTAAGAGACTGAGAGAGAGAGAGTGAGGAAGAGAGTGAAGGAGAGGGAAGGAGCTCCCAAGCCTTAAAGGATCTGATCTTTCCAGCCAACCCCTAGCCTTCCTCTCAACCAGTGTTCGAAATATCGATACTATCGGCCGATATTATCGGTATCGCACCACTGCGAGACGATACACCCCCAATAACCACCGGAAGATACCAAAAAATTCAAAATCTCAATATCGGCCGATATATCGTCGATATCACACGATATATCGACGATATGGAGATTTCCTCTCCATTATCGTCGGAGACAAACGCACTGACAGAAAATCAGATCAGGCTTGTGGAGAATTAAAAAAAATAATTTTGAATTAGAAAAAAAAAAAAAAAAAAAAGAAGAAGAAATCGGAGCGTACCTGGCTGGAGGTGGGCCACTCGACAGTTTCTGCAAATTTTCTTCAACTTCCCCCTTTCTCGGAGATTCCGGCGAGGAATCAGGCCGTGATCGACATTTCCAAGTCACAGGAGAGAAATCTGTCGACGTCCGAAGAAATCCAAGCGAAATCCTCTCCGAAATGTCGAGAAATCATCGTGAGATCTAAAACTTCCGAAACCCTCTCTGCGTCGAAAAACAAGAGTGCCCGAGCGTCCGAGATTTTAGGGTTCTGGGCGAGATTTTAAGTGATTTTGGGTTGGGTGGTGTACCGCACACCACCGAGTGTGACGTTATCAAGTTCTGTGGGTCCCATCATAAGGCATGCGTTATATCCAAACCGTTCGTCCATTTGGCGAGCTCGTCGTAAGATGCTGAAAAATAAGACAGATCCAGAGAACAAGTGGACCACACTGCAAACAAATAACAACAGTGGGATATTGAACGTCTACCATTGAAACCCTTTTGAGGTCAGAAGTTTTGGATAAATATGATATTTATTTTTCCTCTTCATCCAGGTCTGTGTGACCTCATGAACAGATTGGACGGAAAATACAAGTCATGGTGGGCCCTACGAATATTTTAACAGTGAGAATCACTGTCCCACTGCTATTTGTGGTGTGGTCCACTTGAGCTTTGGATATTAATTATTTTTGGACTCATGATCTAAAATGATCTCTCCAAACGGTTGAACGGTGTGGATATAATAAATATATTATTGTGGGCGCATATAACTTTAAAGGAAGCAGATTGGCTGGTGTACCACACGAGGACGCGGATTGCGTACTACCCCCACCAGTCCCTGGCTCCGAACGGGCAGGTCTGTGGTCGAGCCCACCGTGATGTATCTATACATCCAAACCGTCAATCCCTTTTCTCATATTATTTTAAGGTATAAATACGAAAATGAGGCATATCCAACGCTCAAGTGGACCACACCAAATAATGAGCCCGGTTGCGTTAAAATGCACTAAGCATTAAATGTCACTGGGATTAAATGCAAGAGCATTTTGTAGGGCTCACCACAACGTGTATTTTCCATCCAATCTGTTCATAAAGTCACAAAGTATTGATCCAAAACTTCCGTGAACCCCTAAATGGTTTCAGTGGCAGATGTTTAATCCCCCCACTACTTTTTCAGTGTGGTCCACTTGATCGTTAGATCTATCTTATTTTTTGTCTCAAGTGGACTATACTCAAGGGAACAATGGTGGTTGAACACGTACCATTAAAAACTTTTTAGGGTGCACCTTGATTTTCCCTATATTTTATTAGGCACTTAATTTATTGATAACTTCACATAAGTTTGAATGAAGAGAAAAAACAATTATCAGCTTGATCTAACCTTTTGTAGCCCACTAATGGTCAATCATCATTGTTTCCTATGGTATGGTCCACCTGATTATTAGATCTGCTTCATTTTTTTTGGATAATGTCCTAAAATGATATGAAAAAACGGATGGATGGGGTGGATACTGAATATATTTGTCTTAGTTCAATCGCACAACGCATCTTAGTACAATATACAAAGGAAACTTATTATGTCCATTTCTTTTTTGAGATTTTATGATTTAAAAGTGTGTATTAGGGTCTTTTTAAATAATCTCTGAAGTTTCATTGAAAAAATCAACAATTATCCTAATGTTTCCCAAAAGTGCGATAAATTATGCGATAACCGATACGTATCTGTATCCCAAGGGTGCGATACATTGTGTGATACCGATATTTCGAACACTGCTCTCAACCTTTCCAACCCATGAGCCTAGCCTGGATTGGTCATGTTTTGGTCCATGTTCTAACCTGCTCAAGATCAAGCCAAAGATTCATTCTACATACAAGCATTCATCATGACATCTACTCCTTTCTCAACCCCCATACTTCTCTAGATCTCTAGTGAACGTATGCTCTGTGACTTGTCGTGCATCGGATCCTATCACATCAGAAATTCCTAGTGATCTAGTCCATTTTTCTTACCTCTTTGCATAAGCATCATCACATCCGTCTTCTAGACACGCCATTGGACGTATGTTCTGTGGCTTGCCGAAATCTCGGATCTTCCCACATTAGAAATCCACGTGTGCCTAGTCCTATCTCGACCACACTATTCATCCCTTGAGATTGTTTTACCATACAAAGTAGAGACCGTACGTTTGTACGGGCAGAGAGGGTGCCTAACACCTTCCCTCTCTATAATCGAGGTCCCTTACCCGGAATCCCGAATCGTAGACCAGGAGTCAATTTAAGGTAGGGAAGTCTCCGGATTTCCCTCACCTTAAGTATTTCGTGGTTCTAGCCGACCACGGGATTTCGAGATTTTTTCGGCTAGTGGCGACTCCAACATCCACAATCAGCTTGTCACCCCCTAATCACCCTTACAAACACGAATCAGCGTGGGCGCCGATTTTCAGTGTCTACATAAGCTTGATCCAAACCTTCTGTGGCCCTCCAAGTATTTTTCAACAGTAGACATTCAATTTAATTATTTCTGGTGGTGTGGTCCATTTGAACATTGGATATGCCTCATTTTTTGGCTCAAGGCATAAAATTATTTGCTAAAATGTATGGACGGATTGGACAACATAAATAAATCATGGTGGAGCTCATCGAGTTTACTAAGTTTCCATAAGCGTACGAGGTACTCACTGCTGATTGGATACTCCCTAAGCTAATGGTCAGTGCTCCGTGGACCTCAAACATGATGTATGTGTATCATCCATGCCATCTAATTCATTTTACATATAATTTTATAGTAAGAACCTAAAACCGAAGTGGATCAAAATCTTAAGTCGACCACATAGCGTTGATTGAACTCTCACCATTAAAAACTTCCAGGTCCGTATTTGTTTTCTGGATCAAGCTAATATTTGTTTTTTGCCTTCATCCAGGTCCGTATGACCTAATCTACAGGCCGTGTGACCTGATCTACAGGTTAGATGTCAAATAAACGTTATAGTGGGCCTAAGAGGTTTTTAATGATAGACGTTCAATCATTACTATTTTCCAATGGTGTGGTCTACCTGAGATTCTAATCAATCTCATTTATGAGAACAAATATTAAAATGACGTGTAAAAATGAATGGACGGTGTTGATAAAACACATAGATCATGGCGGGGCCCACATAACACTTACGACCACCATCTGGCAGCGTCACCAGCGAAACCGCGTCACGTGCTTGACGCTAGTCACGCTACATAACAGCGGATCTTCCCTTCTTTAAAAAAATTTTAAAAAAAAACCCTAAAATCTATTCGAAGAGAAATCACCGCCAAAGAAAGGGGGTTTTTGAAGGAGGATTGTTGCCGAAGAAAGGGGGATTTTCTTACCTGTAAATCCGAACGGACGAAGACCGGCACTGTTGATCAAGGGTGTTCTTCCGCTGTTGATCGAGGCATTCTTCTGAGCTCTGACTTCCGATCAACAAGTAGGAGATCTTCCCAGCTCTGATATTTTTTTCGATTTTTTAAGAGGGGTTTTCTTACCTATTTATTGGATTTTTGGGTTGTTGGCAACAGTTTTCCCGTGATAGGTATCGTGGTTGGTAGCTACAGTGCGATAATCTCGATATTGTCAGCGATAATCCAAGATTTTCGCCAATATCTCCGATATTTTGCAGATAATCTGAAGAGAAACGAAATAATGGGGTTTCAATATCGCTGGTCCAGCGATACCGATACTATCAGCGATATTTCGATAATATCGCCGACAATTTAAACACTGATCAAGAGTCGTACATTCAGTTAGACCATACAACAAGTCTTTTCTTACTGCCTCCATCCAAGTCCTTTTGGTCCTTCCCCTTGCCCTTTTAGAGCCTTCAACTTGTACCGACTCAACTCCAAACCAGCATAGTTCTTGGTCTCCATTGCACATGACCAGATCATCTGTGTCTACTTTCCCTCATCTTATCACCTATTGGTGCTAGTCCTAAGTTCCTTGAAATGCATCCATTTCTAATTCTATCCATCCTCGTCTTGGCACTTGTCCATCTCAACATCCTCATTTCAGCTACACCCATCCTATGAACATGTTGTTCCTTAACTGCCCAACATTTTGTCCCGGAAAGCATGGTTAGTCTTATAGTTCTATGATAAAATTCCCTTTCAGTTTGAGTGGTAAACGACGATCGCATAAAACTCCCAAGGCACATCTCCATTTCTTCCATGCAACTTACATTCTGTGGGCAACATCCTTCTCAATCTCTCCACTCTTATGAATTATTGACCCAAGGCATAGAAAGTGATCATTTTGGAAAACTTCTTGGTCATCAATCTTAACTAGTTCTTTATTTTCACTCCAATTGTTACTAAAATTGCACTCCACACACTCTTTTACAGTTTGATTAAATTTGAATCCTTTAGATTCTAGAGCATCCCTCCATAAATCTGGCTTTGTGTTTATACCCTCCCTCATCTTGTTAATAAAAAACTATCATTTGCAAACAACATACAGCTTGGGATCTTTTCTTACAAATGCCTCGTTAACTCGTTCATAACCAATGTGGAAAGGCATGGGCTCAATTCCGACCCCGGTGTAAGCCTATAGTGATTGGGAACTTGCTTGTAATGTAGGGGCATTTTCACATCGGGCTTGAGTAGGGTGGCCTATGAGATGTAGGGGCACACTCGGGGTGGGCGGCCTGTATGAGGCTTCCCCCACCCATGTGAGGCGGGCAGCTCATGTGAAGTGGGGCCCATAAGAGGGGGTAGGCTAAGGTCCTAACCCATGGGATGTGGGGCCTAGGCTATGAGATAAAAGGATTGATTCACCAAGCTCTATCAGTTCAAGCTTTTAGAGCATGTGGTTAATTGTCTTGCATCAACTTGTCTCTCCATTAGGGTCTATTTACTTTTCCAATTACAACGGTAAATGGCTGTAAATAGGTAATGATTATTTACTCCTATAATTGTGTGGTGATATCAATTACATTTGATTATAATAATGATTTTGCTATGTTGTTTGTTTCACCCAGAAATGATTGTAAAAATGGTAGTTTTTTATTAGAAAAATGTAATGATTACAATTTACTTTACCTACTTCCTTTACAAGTGTATTTGACTCTCGATTTATGAGCCATAATTAATCTTTAGACAAACAAATGGAAATCATAATGATGGCTTGTTTACTTTGGATGTTATAGGAAATTGGAAAACCAAACAGGCCCTTAGTGGTCCTCACATTCGTCACCATTCCCTCATACATATCCTTAGTCATGTCAATATATCCTCTTGAAACTCCTTTCTTTCCAACACCCACCAGATTAACAAAGGACCCTATCTTATGCTTTCTCTAAGTCTATAACAACCATGGGGAGATCCTTCATCTCCCTATATTTCTCTATCAATTGTTTGAGTAGCAAAATAGCTTCTATGGTACAGCTCCTAGGAATGAAACCAAACTGGTTTTTTGGTACTTTTGTCTCATGTCTTAGTCGTTGCTCAATCATTGTCTCCCAAAGATTCATATTATGGCTCATAAGTTTAATCCCACAATAGTTAGTGCAGTTTTGTATTTGTCCTTTATTCTTATAAATAGGTACCAAGGTACTTTTCCTCCATTTATCTGGCATTTTCTTCTATCTTACAATCTTGTTAAACAACTTTGTCAACCAAAATAAGCAGTATCTCCCATACACTTCCAAACCTCTATTGGTATACCATCTGGTTCAAGAGCCTTTCATGTTTTCACGTTTCTCAAAGCTTCTTTCATTTCAAATATCCTAATGCTAGTATGCTATAAAAATGTCTATTGTCTCTAACGTCATTTGAGTTTATGGTTCGTTCTATTCCTATGCTCTTAGAGTAACAAATTTAACAAATTACGAAAACAGTTTCTCCACCTCCTATTGATTTCATTGTCCTTTACTAGTAGCCTCTGGTTATCGCTCTTAATTCAACATGATTTATGTCACTACCCTTCCTCTCATTTTTGCAAGTTTGAAGATATCCTCCTCAACTTCTCTTGTCCTCAATCTATTGTAAAGACCCTCATAAGCCTTACAATTAGCCCCATGTGCTACTTTCTTAGCAATGTTTTGGGCATTTCTATATTGCTCAAAATTTCCATCATTTCTAGTCCCTTGCTAGACTTTGAAACATAAACATTTCTCATGAATAGCTTTTTATACATCACCATTCCACCATCGAGTTTCCTTGTATGATTGGATTTTCCCTCCAAATACTCCTAAAACACTTTTTGCCACATTCCCAATGCACTTAACCATCTCATTCCACATAACATTTACTTCCTCGACATTTCATTTTCTTTCTTTCATCAACTTATTTCTTAATAATATTGTTGTCTCCTCTTAACCTCCACAACCTAGATTTTGGATGCTTATTAATTTCCCTACCTTTCTTCCATTTCTCAATGTAAACATCAATATCCATTAACCTTATGTTGCACAGTCAGACTTCCTCCTAGTATAACCTTACAATCCTTGTATATTGATCATTTTATCCACTTCCGGAAGTTATCAAATATTTATCCCTCTTTTTAAAGTATGTTCTTGCTAGAATCGTATGTCATAGTGAAATCAATAATAGAATCCCCCATCTCATTTCTTCTTCCAAAACGATATCCTCCATGTACATTCTCATATCCTCTACTTTCTTTTCCTACATGACAATTTAAGTCTTCTCCTACAAGTATCCTCTCTCTATTAAAAATTCCTTGTATTAGTCCATGCATATCCTCCCAAAATTATCTCTTGATTCTATCCACTAACCTTACCTGTGGCGCATATGCACTTGTCACATTGATAATCTCCTCTCGTAGCACAAGTTTTATTAATAAAATCTGATCCCTTGTTCTCTTAACATCCACAGTTTTATCATTTAAATCTTTATCTACCACTATCCCTACCTCATTTCTATTATTACCCTTTCCTATATACCAAAGTTTATATTCATCAATTTTTCTAGTTTTGGCCCCTTCCACTTGGTCTCTCGAACACAAGCTACATTAACTTTCCTATGTTTCATAGTTATCTACTAATTCCATACCCTTACCTATCAATGTTTTGATGTTCCATGTGGCAAGATGAATCCAATTCTCCTGGACTAGCTTCTTTACCCACACGTGTCCAGAATGGCACAGGAACCCTTGCCTACTTCTCACAGCAATGCAGCGTTGTTGCACTGTGCCACTACCAGGGAACGCCCAAGCCAACCCTTGCACATTTCTCATAACACCCAGCTTCCGATGCAGCGCATCGCTACAAGGAACGCCTAGCATGAGTTTGAAATGTCATATTGTTCAGAATCATGATGAAATATATGGCATAAGTTCAATGCCAAGAGCCAACCTGACACAACCCTCCGTAATCCGGGCTACAAACTGGCAAAGAGAGCACAAAACTGTCACAAGCAGAGTTGTACACACGACATACATGAAACATTTGTGGATACTGATTTCCTTACATCTGTCATGTGCATGGTGGACACCACAACAAAATTAATGCGAACTACCTCCAAAGCGTAAACCATGTTGCCCAACATAAGCAAAGGTGACAAGTTCTCATCATTTAAGAAGACCCTACAAGCACCCAACCTATATATACATTCGCAGCTACACAACTAAGATTCAGTACCATCTATTAGGACCTTCCGATACATTAGCAATTGAACCACAAGAGTGTTATTTGAATGGTAGAACCCATCAAATCTGCACCAAGCTGGGCAACACTGTATTGCTGGAACAAGCCAGCAAAATGGTGCAGCGGCCTCCCAAACAATCCTCTAATATCATCCAAGATAAAATTAGTAATCCTTGTGAAGACCCACAAGACCCAAATGATCCGAGCCGGTTTTCTGACTGAGAAGTTGATCAGTGTCCTCTTTATGTTGGCTCTTATTATCCAATAGTTGACAGATGGTGTATCTATTAGTTCGCACTAAATAAAATGCTAGTTCTTCATCATCATCATCATAGCCTTGTCCGAGGTATTCGGGGTAGGCTTTCTCATGATTGCTCGGCAAGTTTCACAACTGGTTGAAAGCCTAAAATCACATCAACCCTGCTTTACAGCAAATTAAACTCTAGTTCATCGTCATCTAAGCCTTATCCAACTAATTGGGGTCGGCTTCAGTTAGACCATAGTTCATTAACTCTTGTCTTACTGCTTCCACCCACATCCTTTTGGGCCTTTCCCCTTTACCTTTTAGAGAGTTCAACTTATTCCAACTTAACTTCAAACCAGCGGGAAAAAAAAAACTCCAAACCAGTGCAATTCTTGGTCTCCGTTGCACATTACCAAACCATCCAAGTCTACTTTATCTTATTCCCTATCGATGCTACACCTAAGTTCGCTTGAATGCATTCATTTCTAACTCTATCCTTCCTTGTCATGCCACTCATACATCTCAACATCCTCATTTCAACTACACTCATGATATGAATGCTGCTCCTTTACTGCCCAAAATTCCATCCCATAAAGCATGGCTAATCTCAATGATATCCTATCAAATTTCCCTTTCAATTTGAGTGGTACAAGACGATAACATAAAACTCTAGAGGCATATCTCCATTTCTTCCAACTGGCTTGAATTCTATGGGCAACATCCTTCTCAATCTCTCCATTCACATGAATTATCAACTCAACATATAGAAAGTGGTCTTTTTTTCTTTTTCTTTTTCTGGGAGGCAAAAATATAGTTAATATAGTTGAACTTTTGGTCAAGAAACTTGACTAATTCCCCATTCCCACTCCTATTGATACGAAAATTTCACTCAATACACTTTGTAGTCTGACTAATTTCAAATGCTTAATATTCTAGAACACCCCTCCATAATTTAGCTTTGTGTTTCCGTCCTCCCTCGTCTTATCAATCAAAATTGTCACCTGTAAACAACATATACCATGGATCTCATCTTGCAAATGCCTCATTAACTCATTGATAACCAATGTGAAAAGGCACGAGCTCAACACTAACCCTGGTGCAAGACTACAGTAATTGAGAACACACTTCTCTCCACTAGTGGTCCTCACATTTCCTCTTACATATCCTAAATCATGCCAACATATCCTCTAGAAACTCCTTTCTTTCCTAACACCAACCACTTAAATCTCTATAGACCCTATCGTATGCTTTCTCTAAGTCAATAAAGATCCTACCTCCTCTCCCCATATTTCTCCATCAATTGTCTAAGTAGGAAAACTTTAGTGGTAGACCTCCTAGGAATGAAACCAAACTGGTTTTCTGATGCATCGTCTAATGTCATAGTATTTGCTCAATCAATCTCTCCCAAAGCTTCATAATATGGCTCATAAGTTTAATCCCACAATAGTAAGTAAAAATCTATGCATCTCCTTTCTTCTTATACATAGGTGCCATTGTATTTTTCTTCCACTTGTTTGGCAATGGCAGTATCTTTGATCTTACAATCTGGTTGAACAATTTTGTCAACCAAAATAAACTAATATCTCCCATCCACCTCCAAACCACTATTGGTATACCATTTGGTCTGAAGGCCTTTCCTATTTCCATCTTTCTTAAATCACTTCAGGTATCTTGATCCTATGAGTGGACTTTAACATCATTTGAGTTTACAGTTCCTTCTATCCCTATGCTCTCAGAGAAATTGTCATTTATCAAGTTGATGCAGTTCTAGAAGGAGATCTTGGAAAACAACCAGCAAAATAGAAGTAGAAAAAAAAAAAAAAAACAAAAAAAAACAAAAATAGTAGATACTCTAAGATATAATTTACTTGGAGTTTAGAAGAGATATTACACACCCTTCTTGTGCTGAGATATTACACACTCAAACATATGAAGATTCATAACTTTGAAGTTCTCATATGAAAACTCTCATTGCGAAAAAATAACAATAAGCTGCCTTAAGGTTTAACCTATAGCATTTATAGGCAAACAAATCCCATGTACCGTGAGATGCCCTACTCCACTATATTACATAAATACCCCTCCCAACAAAACTAACACTAGACCACTCATAACTAATAAACTACTAATCCAAATCATAAAATAAAAATGGACCAGTGCGCATATTCCAAGGCCTGCAGATGAGACTAATATTGCCCATATGATAGCCTAGTCAACGATCAAAGGGTTTGGCTTTGACCAAAAAGTTGAAATTGTCAAACTGTCTAGATTAGTGAGATTTCTTTAGATCTTTAGATTTATAAGTAATGCATTCTCCTAGGATACACTTTCTAGCCCTTACTTGTGCCGCCTCTCCTAACTTGAAAAAACCCATCTCAGACAAGTCAATAGTTTGATATGCTTTATAGATATTTGGGTTTAATCATCGCAAATCTTTCTCAGAGATTCAAGTTCCATTACTCATTGATCACCCTTTCCACTTCACCAAAAACTTGTGACATCCACCTTGACTTTCTTGAAACTATTTGAGCATCAAGGATGTCTTCAACGACTTCCAGCTCTTTGGGCATATGTGGTATCCTCACGGCCTGTTCTTCATACATTTGGTCTTCACGATGGCCGTATTAGAAAGTGAGATATGCAATGTTGAAAACAGGATGTATGTGAAGATCTTCAGGCAACTCAAGCACATGGGCATTAGATACCAACTCCTCCTTCACTCTTTATGATCCAGCTTACGTGGAATGTAACTTCCTGAACTTTCCCCTAGGAAACCTTTCAGGTCGAAGGTGGACCATAAGCATGTCTCCAACATCAAAAGAGATTGTCGCTTAGCATTGGCTCTTTCTTTATAGGTTGCATTGCTGGTAGCAATTCTTCTTTTGACCTCTTCATGCACATTATGCATATGCATAGTAAATTCTCTACTTGGCCTATCCTCAAATGGCAACGGAAAAAGGCCAATGTGTTGCCTCAGTTTCAACCCCAAAACAACTACAAATGGAGACTTCCCGGTACTCCTATTTACCGAATTGTTTGTATGAAAACTGAGTCATTGGTACTTTATATGATCCAGCTTACCAAATTGCATGAAGTCCCTATGACATGCTTACCAACTAAACACATAAACAAATTACACAGGCTTTTATTAACTACTTCAGTTTGCCCATCAGTTTGAGGATGGTAAGCACTATAGTAGCTTGCTGTTCATTTTCTTCCACAACATTTTCATGAACTTCACGTCGCGGTCCAAAATGACAGTCATAGGGACTCCAAGCAACCTAGCAACTTCATTAAAGAAAAGTTTAGCTACGGAAGAGGCATCCGATGTCTTTTTGCATCGTAAATTGTGACCCAAAACATGCCTACTACTACAAAAATAAAATCAAGACCTATGCTGATCTTGGGAATACTGGGCACAAAATCCATGTTGAGGTCTCTCCAAGGTTCATGTGGCACAGGCAGCATTCCCCTTATCGGTGAAAAATCGATAGTATCACCGATAATTTTGGTGTCCTTGAGCTGGTGACACAAAAACCCCCTTTATTCGTCTCAGTAGAATCAGCAATTTCTCGTCGAAAATATCACCAAATTCAATAAAATCGAGTTATAGTCAAGATGTTGCCAGCCTACCTCCTTCGAACCACTTTCACTACATATCCCCACTCGATATTTTTGATAAATACCGTAGGAAAATAGTATCGCGATATCCAAAAGTCCAACAACTTTCTGTGGGTTCGGTATCGCTAAAGTGCAATATTGATGATATCAGCTGATATCATCAATATCCTAAACATTGGTGATGAGTAAGGGGATCCAGGGAGGAGATATCAACATCATTAATCATGGACAATTATAAGAATGCGAACAGCCTAACCACTAGTCCTATGATGAGGTCCCTTTTTGCACTTCTGATGAATGTGTTGGTAGTCACATCCATGATTACACAATGAAGTAAATACACAATAAATGCCACCTACCTCTCCAAACATAAATCCCATCCACCTCTCCAAACATAACGCAATTTAGAATCGTAACATCCTTCTAACCAATCAATAACTAGCAAAGTTTTAAGCATATATAGCAGTGGGGAATCAGACTGATGTTATTATTATTCAGATAAGGGAGTGGATATTGAGTAATCGATCCTCCAAATTATGAAACCTAGGGATATGGGCATGAAAACATCCCATGTGGGTGTTGAATAGGGTTTTTTGTACTTTAAAAATGAGCAATGCTTGTAACACTAATAAAGAGATCAGGATCGCCCAATCAATCTAACGTCAAGGATATACTACTACAGTGGCACCCCACAGATTAAATGATATAGAATTTGGCAATCTGCAAAATGTGCCTCTCTCTGATGGTGATCAAAGACTCAAACAAAACTAATGGAGACAAATCTCAACCGTGCTAGTTGGATTTGCCATGGTGATTTTTCCAGTAATTATTTAGCAAAAAGCCTAGGTTGCACATGTGACTCTGGTTCATATGAGCAACCTATCAGCCAAAATGTGTTCATACCAGCCTAGTCACATGCATTTGCCATATTATTTCCCAATGGGGTATGGGCCATATGGCTCAATTAGTAAAAGCTGTCCGATAATTTGAACCTCGATCATTAGTAATGACCATGTTTTATAGAAAGCACCCTGATCAGATCTAGAATAAAACTTTTAAAACTTCCATATACAGATGTTTAAGAGCATAACCTTATACCTTAGTAGCTTACGTTGATTATCATAACGTGGTAAGGATCACGTCAAACTTTAGGAATATGAATTATACTAGAGTGCCCTACTCACCTGCTCCAAATTCTCACTCCAAGTCCTGCTGCTTGTCATAGACTTGCCAACTATTTATCACCCTCACCAATGAAGCACTCGCGCAATGCTCCAACACTACTCAAGTCTGCCTAACTCTCACTTGAACCACCAAATACTAAAACCCAAGGACTTCATGAGAAAGCAAGAGAGCACAAGAGAGAGAGTGCACTATGTGGTAAAGCTTGTATTTCATTAAGTAAAATCAACTCTTAAGGATTGATTCCTAAATGAGGAGCCTTCCCCTTGTAGAGGCACAACAAAATCTCTAGAAGCATAATGGTGCAACTGACATTCATATAAGAATCAGGAATTTTCCAGAAAGCTTCTAGATAATTCTACGCAAGTCTAAGGAACACTAGAACATCACAAGATTCTCTACACAGCTCTACTAGACTCTAAGACTATCGTAGATGTCTCTGCATACTATGAACGAGCCTCATATGTACAAAGTGACCCCAAAAATGACTTCCATAGAAGAGCTTCCAAGCCTGCGACATATTGCTCCCTTTTAGAACTCACTTCCTCTTAATCACTACGACCATCATTCCATCAAGATCACTTCTACTTGGTCCATTTTGTGCTATTTGTAGTTCTTGAATATTAAACATTACTGGCTTCTAAATATTCAAAAATAATAATAAAAAAAATAAATAAATAAAAATTTTTAAAAAATACTAGCTTCTATGGTAGATCATTGAATTAGTGAATTTATACTACTTAAGGTGTCCCGTATCCGTTACGATACGGCCGATACGTAACAGTAATGGCCGACACCGTTACACGATACGGGCACCCCCCCCCCCCCCCCCCCCCCCGATTCTTACAACCTTTACGGGCCTAGAAAATTAGGGAGGGGGGGAGCATACCTGTTTTTTTCTATCTGTTCTTCTCCTTCTTCCTCTTCTTCTTCTCGCCCTGCTGCGGCTGCGGCTGTAGCCCGGGCCTCCTCCTCCTCCTCCTCTCTCTCTCTCTCTCTCTCTCTCTCTCTCTCTCTCTCTCCCTCTTTTTCTTTTCGGTTTCCCTCTCTCCCCCATCTTTTTCATTCGAAATCGGAAGCGGATTGACTAGTGTACCACACACCAGTATAGCTGTTGTAGGTATGTGTCATGCTAAGACGAGCGCTGACACTCCTCGAGCTCCGAGTTGTACGAACGGTTCAAAGGAGATCAAAGTTACATGGGCTCCACAGTGATGTATTTATTATATCTACACCGTTCATCTATTTTTAAATATCATTTTAGAGCATTAGCCAAAAAATGAATCGTATCCAAAGATCGTCTAGACCACACCAAAAATAGCAGCGGAGATGATGATTTTCACCGTTAAACAATTCGTAGGCCCACCATAACGTTTATTTTCTATCCAATCTGTTCATAAGGTCAAAAAGACCTGAATGAAGAGGAAAAACAAATTTCATATTGATCCAAAAGTTCTGTGATCCCAAAAAGGGTTTCAATGGTAGATGTTCAATCCCCCACTACTTTTTGCACTGTGGTCCACTTGATAATTAGATCTGTATTATTTTTCGTGTCAAGCCTTAAGATGATCTCGTCAAATGAATGGACAGTTTAGATATAACACATACCTCATGATCAAACCCACAGGACTTACTGATGTCAATACACATAGGTACACCAGGCTTCTAAAGAAATTGGACTCTCTGGAGTTACGCAGCACGCTTTTGTACACGTGTCGCATGGCCCCACCATAATGTATATATTTTATCCATGTCATCCATCCATTTTGCCATATCATTTTAGGTCATGATCTAAAAAATTAGTAAGATCCAAATCTCAGGTAGACCACACTATAGGAAACAGGGGTTATAGAATGCTCACCATTAAAAATTTCTTAGGGTCCACTGTAATGTTTATTTTTCATATATCCTGTTAATTGGGTCACATTGATGTGGATGACGGGAAAACACACTTGTCAACTTGATTTAAAACTTTTGTAGCCCCCAATAAATTTTTAATGGTGGACGTTTAATTATTGTGGTTTCTTATGGTGCAGTCCACCTAAGCTTTGGATCTGCCTCATTTTTGGGCTCATGCCCTAAAATTATTTGGAAAAATGGATGGATGGTGTGGATATAACACATTCATCACGGGTGGGGCCCAAAAAACTTTGACACTCATGTGCTACACTTCACAATTCGGGTCTCGCCTAATTCGGGCCCTAAAAAAATTGTACACGAGACATGTATTAACTTAAAATTTACCAATTAAATTATGGGTTGTAATTGATAACTCACAATGCCAAAATCAAATTATTTGAATAGTTTTAATTGTTAATTTGTAGACGCTTATTTTTTAAAATAGTGCCTTTTGATTTTTTTTTTCATGATTCACTATCCAATAATGTCCATCAATTCATAAGTGGGATAATGCCAATAAATTGCATGAATTTGAGGCTGATTTGGGGCATGGATTGGTCCTCCAAATCAGCCCCAAATTGGCAACGCCATCTACCTGCATTTAATTTCATTTTTTAAAGAACTATTTGGAGAAATGATATCAAATTGTTAAGTATATAAATTAGATATTTATAAAATTAAATACATGAATTTTGTAGTCAAATTCAAGTTATCTGGTTCATAAATTCATCAGACAGTTCGATACAACTTCTCGAGTAGACCGTTACACCACCATAAACATTTTCCAATTTATAAATGCATGCATAATTGGAATGCTTAGAATATTCCAGATTTAATCCATATTTTTTTGATAAAAATAAAAATAAAATTGCACCATTACGGGCCGTTACACCCCCGTATCTGTATCGGTATCGGAGGGCACCGTTACGCCAACCGATACCGATACGGGATACCTACTGGTAGATAAAAACAAATACTTGAAACCTTAAAAATATTAATTTATACAGAAACTTTTTTTTGTTAGTAATTTAGCTACACATTTTAGGCACATATGCTTCTTTGAACACCAATTTCTTGCTCCCAAAACCTAAATCTGCTCCAATCTTAAGCCCACTTCACGCAACCAAGAGCCTGTTTTGGTGAAAATGCACTCGTCTTCTCTCCTTTTCTGATGATGGAGCGTATTTAAAAAGTAACAAGAAAAGAACAAAATAAAAGCTACACAAACAACAGATTACCCAACCTATGGCATAATCAGACTGCACTACCCAATCACATAAACATACCACAAAGGAAATCTAAACATTTGTATTTCTGACCAAGAGAACCCCTAACTTGGGGTGAAGTCCCCCCTTAGCAGAACTATTTGCTTCAGAGTATGCAGTTTGGGTAGCTTTAGTTATCAATGTTCAATGTTTAGTTCTATAACTACTTAACCACAATAAAGAATCAGATCCTAAGTATCTTTATGAAGTTTAAGCTTTTCAAGATAAGTACACGGGAAGATTTCGAGTTGAAGGATCAAAATGCGTTACTTATATTGGAAGTTTCAAGTCAAAGCTCCACAATCAAAACTCCTATACACGGTAGCAAACTAATCCAGGGGCATTTTCACACTGGGCTCGAGTGGAGTCGCCTGTGGGATGCATGGGCACACTCGGGGTGGGCGGGGCCCATGGGGGAGGTCTCATGTTCGAGACTCCTCACCAGAGGTGATTAATGCGCATTTCACACCAGACTCAAGTGGGGTAGCCGTAGGATGCAGGGACACTCGGGGTGGATGACCCATGTGATTTGGGCATTTTCACACCGGGCTCGAGTGGGGTCACCTGTGGGATGCAAGGGCACACTCGGGGTGGGCAAGGCCCACAGGGGAGGTCTCGTGTTCGAGACTCCTCACCGAGGGTGATTAATGTGCATTTCACACTGGGCTCAAGTGAGGTAGCCTGTGGGATGTGGGGACACACTTGGGCTGGGCGGCCCGTGTGAGGCGATACCCATGTGATTTGGGGCCCACAAGGGGGGTTCGCCCGAGGTCCTAACCCATGAGATGTGGGGCTTGGGCTATGAGATAAAGGGATTAATTCACCATGCTCTAACAGTTCGAGCTTTTAGAGCAAGTGGTTAATTGTCCTGCATCACAAACCTAAACCGAAGCTAAAGTATCATTTGCAACATTACCACCCCGGACACTTTATTAAGTCCTAGATGCTAGAAAATGTAATAAGTAATACTTCGGAGAAATGGTACCATGATGTGTGATTCATAGTTTTATGAATTTTCGTCCCCACCACAAACATGACAAAATGCTTAGTGAACAGGACCAGTGTCCTGGCCACGTTGACAAACTATACGCTAAAATTTTTAATGATTTGACAACTTTAACCATACTATTGTTGTGAGCTGTCTGATGAACATGAAGTAGTTAACAGTTATTATCCAAGTCAAACCTCGTAATTTAAAGCAACTTACCAGAATGCTGCACTTTAACCATGTTATCCTTGGGGCGTGACCAATCCACACAATGGCCCACAAAATCAATCATCCTAATCACCATATACAAATGCCATGTGACCATAGAGATGCTTTAAAGCGCAGTAGCAATGACTTCCACGAATCGCAGTAGAATTCATTAACTTACTTCCATAAAATGCAATTTGACACCCATAATATTGTCAAGCACAACAAACACTGAAAGGTCTGAAAATCATTATAAATTGCAATCCAATGAATATCGAAAATGACATATACTTAAGAGCACAATCCATATCACATTACTTACTGTATCACGTAAATCAACATGCCGTAAATATGCTCGCTGAAGGTTTGCTTTTTGCAAATTTGCACGAGTCAGCTTGGCACCCTGTAAATAACAGGAAAAAGATGATTAATTTTTTTAGCAAAGAAAAATAAAGTAATAACAGTGCATGGTATAGATGAAAATAAAACTAGTTGAAATAAAGATAATTCCACATCATGTT
The DNA here is from genome assembly GCA_037074715.1 of Magnolia kwangsiensis. NCBI lineage: Eukaryota > Viridiplantae > Streptophyta > Magnoliopsida > Magnoliales > Magnoliaceae > Magnolia > Magnolia kwangsiensis. Next base: position 79,324,425 of record CM073589.1, on the reverse strand, counting down.
TCTTTGTTCCTTGTACTATGAAGAATGATGGGTTAGATTCAGCTATGCATTAGCTGCCACTAATTAAGCAATGGCAAATCATCCACCATACACATGACCTCTCTGTCAACTGAAACCATCTAAAATTGTGGGCCTCGTTGAGGATCGAGCACAGCTTGAGAACACTTACAATACAATCTTAGGCTGCATTTGGGTCTCTCAAAACAGTGGCTGTTGGGATCGAAATGCACGGAACTTTATTTTGGGTTGCTTTGACCAAAAAAAAAAAAAAAAAACAGATAACCAAATCTATTTTTCATGCTTAAAAACACATGGTGTTCTAAATGCTGGGTGGCCTCAAAGCATTTAGGTCAGAAATGGTTTTGACTTTTGAGGGGCAGTTTCAAAGCAGAGTTAACCATCAGATCTCTTGCGTTGCATTTAGTACTCTTATTGCTTTCGATTCAACTATCAATATGACATCCACTAAATGGATGTTCAGAATTTTCTGTTCAGTGCACTTTCAAGGTGATGTTCCATCCACAATGATGCCCAATTTGGACAGTCTGGATTGAAGACAAGTATCCCATCTATTGGCATTTAGTAAATGATGGCAAATGCAGTCTAGCCCAAGAATAGGTAGTCGTAGGAAAACAATTCAATCATTTACAAGGTTGATTATCCCAAATGATGAAAAGAACCATGTATAAGAACCATGAATAAGGAACCAAGATATTCATTCCAATTCAGGAACTACTACTCTAAGAGGGGGGTGTTTGCAACATCAAGTTCATACAACTCCAGACCAAAGAATTGACAGAATAACATGAAAGTATCACCTACATTAACTGAATATTGTCAAGACATTGCATGCTCATTTTTCTTCCACAGCATAAAGTGAATGTCTTACAAGGACTTTCATACCAACCAATTAAGACCTACAGTTCTGGAAGGAATGAAAATCAGATGATCATGATCAATGAATGGTGGATGGATGTTCATGTATCAATGAATGGTGGAAGGATGTTCATATCTAGTGTGCCTTCTAATAGATGAATTCGCCTTCTCACTCTTTTGTATTTGGAACGGTTCATGAAAAAGAGTAGGAAGCATCAGGAGCGGGACCAAAGCAAACATCATGAAAAAGGATGTTCATATCAAACCATATCTGTCCATTTCGGTCAAAAAATAAATTAAGCTAAAGAATTAAGGAAAATATCAGAAAAAAGGAGGGAAACAAGTAATTCAAGAATTTTTTGTATTTTGGACATGTATATAATGGTATATTGGAGCATTTTTTAATAAGAATCTTGTCTATCACGTTGACTCGTTGAAACTTGAAAGTCAACCAAATGGGTCCTAATTGAACACCTATGAAGCATGATTTTATAAATTAGTGTCCATTACATTGAAATAAAACAAAACAAAACTGAAAATATGAAAAAAGTTGGTGGTGACCCTTCTGATTTTTCCCATAGCAGTCCATTCTGCTTCGATTTGTTGAATCTCACTCAATATTTTGTTTTTATAACCAAAATATTCCTAGTTCTAGTCTAAAATAACTTTCTAAGTTTCCTCCATGACTATTTTTTTATTTTAAAGGAAAATAAGAGCAAATTTGAAAAAAAAAAAATCAAATCTAGGTCTTGGTCCATCAACCCATATCGGCCCCATAACGGTGTTGATGTGCACCATGCTGGTCAATACGGCCCTTTTTTAGGTTGGGTCATTCCAGCCTCACCTCGCATATTATATCACGTTGATAACTTTACAATACGACCGTACTGGCTGATATGATACCGATATTGAAAACCATGATTGAGAGTGACACCTTAGGGTCTGTTTGGGCTCGTGGAAAAGAAAAATGGAGGAAACCATGTTTCCAAGGGAACTTGGGAACACTGGGTCCAACAATTGGAAAGGAAAAGATGTTGGCAAGCTTGGCATCAGGAAAATGAGAACATGTATTTGGTAAATCCATGAACTTGTTAAATTCATGGATTTGCATAGGATTTGGATTTGGAAAATCCCAAAATCCATTGTTTAGTAATAAAACTATAAATCATGGATTTGGGAAGCACTTACTAGAATTGCAAAGCATTTATTGAAAGGGCATAGCTTTTATCACTCTAAACAGCCCCCAGTTTTTCAACAAGAGTTTAAAAACCATTCACCATTTCCAATCTATTGTGCAGGAAAATGGAATTTTCCACGGAAATTAACTTGAAGATGGAAGGCGACACATGAGGGGCGGTTGAAGATGAAATATGGGACATTTCACATAGTCGCATGTGGCACATGGCACGTATGGAGCATTTGAAGTTGGTTGTGGTGCATGTGCAATGCTTGAAGATGGACAATGGCACATGGAAACGCGGCACATTGGCATAATGGCACGTGAGGTGGTTGAAGATGATGGTGGCACATTGGCACTTGAAGATGGACATTGGCACTTGTACACGTATCCATTGGCTCATATGGCATAAATGAAATGCTTTGGGATGAAGAGTGGCACATGTGTACATGTATACATTGGCTCATATAGCATAGATGTAGTGCTTTGGTATGGAGGGTGGCATATGGTGTACATGTGGCACGTAGGATTTTGACACGTGAGAGCTTGGAGATAGACTGTGGTGCATGTGGCACACTGGGGCAATTTTCCTCTTTGTTTCCTTCAACTTTGGAAAATGATGCCCCTTCAGTATGAGGAAAGAAATCAAAATGGCCCAATTTGAAATTTTTGGAACAAAGTGCTGATTTTAGGAAATCCAAAAAAAAACAATTATGAGAAATGGTATCCCGTGCAAACAGAATTTCCACCAAAAGCAATTCCATGAATTCAAAGAGGTCCATAAAAAGTTTGTGCAACAAAGGACGATTTACTGAAAAAGAAAGGAATTCCAAAGCTTAAATTGATGGGGAAGAGGAAATGTTAGAGCGTCCCTCAAGACTGCATTCTACAAACATCAGAGGATTATCATACATAATAAGGATGACCAATCATATTAAAATCAAGCTCATGGTGGACAAGAAAGTGATGGTTTTCTCCCTCTTTTATTTTCCTTATTAGTGAGAAACTGCACTTGTAACTGCCCAAAGCAAACATTCTAGACCCTAAACAACTGAAGCCAAAGCTTGCAAGGGCTGAATGATTTTCAACAAAGAATCGGAAGTGCAATAGATCTCAGAGTTATCAGTTTCTTTTGTTTTCTTTTTTTCACTTTTTTTTTCCGAGAGTTTGCAGGTAGCGCCTGATGTATGGATGAAGCATGAACAAAGCATTTGGGCAGATTTGTTGAGTGTTCACAATACAAGCACAATTTAGAATATAGATGGTTCCAGTTAGGACTCATGAGTAAGAGTCAAAAAGGCCATTTTCAGCCCAACTAGTTCGTGAAAAGCAAGCAATCCATCTGAAGTGCAAATTGAAGCAGTCTTCCATAGTATATTCCATTTAGTTTCTTGCAGATCTGATTCCTTGGCCTAGGCTGTGGGTTTTTTCTTTTTTGCTTTCCTGGCCCGAGGTGTGGCCTTTTCTCTCTACTCTTTGTTCCCTCTGCATTTTTGGGCTATTGGCCCTTCGGAAGTAAGAAAAACCTGCTAATCTTCCCAAAAAAATAAAAAATCTGAAAACAACCAAACCTACAAGGCACACCCAAATCTGATGTTCCAAATCTTTGAATATATTGTCATATTGCTAAGAAAACTTTACCTTTAAATTGGCTCCTTCTAGATTGGCTCCTTCTAAGTTGGCATCGGTAAGATCAGCAGTCTGAAAATTTAAAACAGTGATCAGATCAACACATCTTGACACGATCCTCAACTAGACAATGTTACCACAGATTTGAACATGATACAATGAAGCATGCCCTTTTTTCATTGAAACATGCCCTTTTATTTGTATATGTGTGCATTGCAAGGCAGATATGGTTGTCAATCCAAAATGGACTTTGATAAGAACTGAAAGACGAATAAAGCATTTACTTGGTAGGTAAACTACAAATAAGGGAAAGAGATGCCTCAACCTGTAGGTGTGCTGAGCGAAGGTCTGCACCAGAAAAGCTACACTCTATCAAACATGCATCTGCAAAATTACCACATAAATATGGAAAAGAGAACAAACTTGGTACAGGGAATTCAACTCTATTTGTCATTACCAACATGGAAGCTAAATTGCAAGGTAACAATAGTTACTCCAGCATGCCACTTCATATTAAGTTCCATTGCGCTGAAGTTTACAACCTAAATGACCACATTTTTATGCAACTAGGTGATAATCAGTTTTCTCAACAATTCCATCCTCTCTTTCTTTCTAACTTAGACATGGACATATGCAGCAGTGAAGGACAGAATAGGTGTCATGCATTGGGACTGTAGAAAACAACACGATTAGACATCCATACTGTTCATGATAAAGTGTACTGAGGGAAAAGTGTAGAGTAGCTCCAAAGATATTTCCTTTGGCAAGGTCGGAGGCAGTGTTCGAAATATCGATACTATCGGCCGATATATCGGCCAATATTATCGTTATCGCACCCATGCGAGACGATACACCCCGATAACCCCGGGAAGATACCAAAAAATCTCAAATTCAGATGTCGGCCGATACATCGTCAATATCGCACGATATTTCGACAATATCGCGTGATTTCCTCGAAAAAATCGAAAAAAAAAATCGAAACTATCATTATCCGAAAAAAAAAAAAAAAAAAAAAAACAAGAAACTGGATTTCGATACCTGTACAAGAGATCGTCATCATCGAAAGCTTCCATTTGGTGGGTCATTCCAATCGAAGCTTGTTTCGTAGGTTAGTGCAAGCAAAATCTTCGAATTGGGAGAGAAGTCCGTCAAAATCTGAAGAAATCCGGGTATTTGGGCGACATCGAGGGAAATCCTCGTCGAAATCTGGATAATCTTCGTTGGAATCCGAAGATTTGGGAGATATTTGGGGCCGGAATCTGAAGATTTGGGAATCGGGAGATATTTGGGGCCGGAACCCTCTCTGCTTCCAAAAAAAGGGCGTCCGGCCCTTTTTTTTTGAGAAATCGGATTGCGTACTAAGTTACTCAGTACGCTTTTATCGTACTGAGTAAACTCAGTTGGGCCCACCGCTAATGCATGTGGTTTATCCACGCCGTCAATTCGTTTTTCCAGATCATTTTATGGGTTCAACCCAAAATCGATTCATATACGAAGCTCAAGTGGACCATACCACTGGAAAAGGTGGAAGTATTGATTTCAACCGTTGAAAAATTTCTAAGGCCCTCAATGATTTTTTTTTGTCATCCAACCTGTTCATAATATCAGAAAGACATGGATGAAGGAAAAACACAAATAACAGCTTGATCTAAATCTTCTGTTGTCCCCAAGAATTTTTCAACGGTAGATGTTCAATTCACACTGTTTCCAGTGGTGTGGTCCATTTGAGGTTTGGATATAATCCATTTTTGGAATAAATCCCTAAAATTATGTGTTAAAAGAGATGGACGGAGTGGATACAATGCATGAATAACACTGGGCCCCACTGAGTTTACTCAGTATGCTTACCGTACTGAGTTGCTCAGTACGCAATCCGCTTCCTTTTCTTGAACAGGGTGACCTCATCACCGACTTCTGTGGGTCCCATCATGAGGTATGTGTTATATCTAAACCGTTCGTCCATTCGGCGAACGCGTCGTTAGGCTTGAGCCCAAAAATAAGACTGATCCAAAGATCAAGTGGACCACACTGAAAAGAGCAGTGGAAGATTAAAGGTCTACCATTGAAACCCTTTTGGGGTCATAAAAGTTTTGGATCGATATGATATTTGTTTTTCCTCATCAGATTTGTGTAACCTAATGAATGGATTGGATGAAAAGTAAACATTATGGTGGGCCCTACAAATATTTTAACGGTGAGAATCAGTCCCCACTGCTATTTGTGGTGTGGTCCACTTGAGCTTTGGATATTACTCATTTGATTTAAAATGATCTCTCCAGATGCATGAACGGTATAGATATAATAAATACATTACTGTGGGGCCCATTTAACTTTGAACCGTTGGAGTAGCGTCTGAGACAACGCAGATTTCCTGCGAAAGACTTTCGCATTAAGTTCCTACACTGGGAACTCAGGTGGGGCCCATTATGATGTTTGTGAGAAATCTTATCCGTTCATCCGTTTTGTGAGTTTATTTTAGGACACGATGCCAAAAATGAACCGTTTCCAAAGCTCAAGTGGGCCGAAAACGTGATAATTGAATGTCTACAATTGAAATATTCGTGGGCCATGAAAGTTTTGAATCATGCTAATATTTGTGATTTCAGTTCATCCCTCTAGGAATGAATTTATTAACGGTATGGATGTCATGTAAATATCACTGTCAAAGCCAGGTAGGTTTCAACGGTAAGAACTTCCCTAACCACATTTACCTTTAGCACGGTCCACTCGAGCTTTATATACGGTTCATTTTTGGCATAGTCTTGAAATGAACTCACAAAACTGATGGAAGGGGAGGATTTCTCACAAACATCACAGTGGGCCCCAACGCAGGAACTCCCTACGAAAGGCTTTCGCACCCGTCTGGGGTGAGAACGATGGAAACGGGTTGGCTACTCCCCCTGACACCAGCTCCACGGCTGGTGGTCGGTGCTCTGTGGGCCCCACCATAATGTATGTATTTCATCCATTCTGTTCATCTAGTTTTACAGAACATTTTATTGCTTGATCCCAAAAATGAGAGGGATATAAATCTCAGGTGGACCACACCACATCAAAACAATAGTGATTGGATATCAACCATTAAAATCCTCCTATGGCCCACTATACTGTTTATTTGACATCCAATCTGTTGATTAGGTCATACAGGCCCAGATGAAGAGAAAAAAAATATATCAGCTTGATCTAAAACTTTTATGGCCCCCAAAATGTTTTAATGGTCGACCCTCATTCAACACTGTTTCCTGTAATGTGGTACACTTGAGATTTGGATATAGCTCATTTTTGGAATAATACCGTAAAATGATCTGTAAAAACAGATGAATGGCATGGACGAAACACATACATGGTGGGGCCCACGTAGCACTGACCACCAGCCATTAGCTGGTGTCAGGGAGAGTAGCCAATCCATTCCCGGCAACGATGTAGAGAGTAAACTCTGTGGGGCCACTATAATTCATGTATTTTATCCGCTCCGTCCATCCATTTTACCATATGATTTTATGATTTTAGCCCAAAAAGTGAAGCATATCCAAAGTTCAAGTGGCCGACTAATGGTCAATCACCATTGTTTCCTATGATATGGTCTACCTGATTATTGGATCTACTTAATTTTTTGCATAATGTCCTAAAATGATATAGAAAAACAGATAGATGGGGTGGATATTGGATATAATTGTCTTGGTTCAATCGAACAACGCAGAGCTTAGGACCCTCTACAAAGGAAACCTATTATGTGCCATTCTTTTTTCAGATTTTTTGATTTAAAAGTGTGTATGGAGGTCTTTTTTAACAATCCCCAAAGTTTCATTAAAAAATTCAACCATTTTCTCAATGTTTCCCCATGTTTCCCAAAAAGTGCGATAAACTATGCGATACAAACGATATATCCCGTGCGATAACCGATACATATCTGTATCCCAAGGGTGCGATACATTGTGCGATACCGATATTTCGAACACTGGTCGGAGGTGGCCCAGTGGGGCATAAATCCACCTTGTGTATCTCAAAGATGTAAGTAGTGGTGGAGATCCAGGGTGCAAACAAATGCCTTATGGACAAATATTATCAGAAGCAAATACAGTTCATGAGAGATGGAATGGCTCCTAGGGATGGAACCAAGAGGGGAATCAGAATTGCGTAAAGCAATAAGTTTGGTGCCCGACCTAGAGGAGAAAACAATAACATTGTTGGCAGATTTGGGGACATTATGCTCCAAGGTGTGAGGTTCTCGATTAGCATGGGCAATAATGTTCATCTCTGGGAGGATTAGTTGTTGGAGCATGATCCTCTACTGAGGCATTTCCCTTTCATGTTCTATATCTGTACTTCAAAAGGGTCCCTGGTAAAAGATTTCCAAGGGTTTACTGGGGCAGGTCTTCTATGGGAGAGATTTTAGGGGAACTCTCTTTGGCGCAAGTAGAAACTTTTCCTTGGAACCACATAAAATAAAATTCTCACTTCAAACAACTGTAGAAAAGGCATTTCTCCCATGCAAACATCTGTTTGTGAGGATACAGAGTCAGTTAACAACCTTTTGTATACATTGTTCATCTGCAAGGGTGTGTCGCGTCACTTCTTTCTTTTAATCTTCAATGGGTGATTTCCAAGTCAATAATGGACTTTTATTGCATACGAGTGGGTGAGATTATTTCCGATTGGTCAATATTCTTTGGGGTTATAGCTTAGTTTTGCATTTTTTGGATGGGATATGCATGTTTTTTTCATTTTAATGAGGCACTGGTGCTCACTTCAGCTCTTGAGTAACATGAGGGTCACTTTGTTACATAGGAGCCGTTGTCTGGCTCTTGTATTTCCTTTTCTGGTTTAATACTGTTATGTCTATGCTTTTGCCATGAGATAGGAAGTAGCTTCATAAAAATATATACAGGTATCAAAATATTAGTTCTTGAAACACTATCAAGCACATTTTCATATGTGAAATATAACCATATAAATAGTTTATAACTTATATTAAAACCATTAAAATAGTTTATAACTAATATTAAAAGAAAGTAAGAAAGAATAGTTTCTTTTCTTTCTAATTGTTATGGTGTGTGCCTAACTAGTGCGTGATACTGATGGATATCAAACACTGCAACATTCTAAAAAGTGGAACATCATTGTTACAAATCCTAGTTAGACCAGGAATAGCACATATACAGAAAGTAACATTACAAGTTCTCCCAAGGATTAGATCCTCAATTGTTGCACCAAAAAAGATCAAAACAATCATCATTGTCATCATCTTAGCCTTCCCTCCAACAATGATTGGCTTTTTTTTATGTGGCAAATTTCATGAAAGAGGAAAAAAAAGAAAAAAAGGAATAGATGAGGGATCTACACCCAAAATTTCAGCGAGCTAGACCAACAATCCAATGAATCTAAAATACAATTGGCAAAGATTTGAGGGACAGAGCCAATCCATGACATCTAGGTCCACCCTCCTGAACATCTTATCCAGCAACCTAAACCAATTAGAAAAGCATCTCTCATTTCACTCCATCCAAATTGACCACAGAGCGACAAGGAGGGATGACTTCAACAGCCCCCTTCCTCTATGGCCAACACCACCCCCATGCTATGCAAGGAAGAGGTGATGGGGACATCATGCGCACACGCACACCCCCCGCCCTACGCACGTACTCAAGGAGGAGGAAGGCCCCACTATCGATCTGGATTGACGATGACATCTATGGAGGACCTCTTAGTTAGGGGACTATGCTATGGAGCATTGGAGTGGACCTAATCATCATGTGGATTCCACCATTGAATCTCATGATCGTGGCCCACTACCCTAGATGATCTAGGTTTTTGAGCTTTAGTTTTGATTGCGTAGATTAGTTGTTATTTTTGTTATTTCATCTCTAAGTATTAGTGTGCGCACATAGCGCGATTTTTGGAGTTTAGGGTTTTCTTATAAATAGGTAACCCTATATAGGTATTTTTCATTGAAGTTTTATAAATAAAATTCTTCGTTTTTTTCTTCTTCTCTCTCTCTGAGTTGAAGAATCTAATTGGGTGCGAAACCCTCCCTTCCTCGAAAGGGCTAAGTACCGTGGTGTGAAGTCACGATCATCCCAAATCAACTTCACCCCTACACCCCGCATCCATCATCTTCTATAGCCCTCCCATCTTCAGATTCACCCCTTTTTGTACCCAGGTTCTTCTCCACAGCAGATTTTCAGATTTTGGCCCACCAGAGAGGCTAAAACTTCAGCGGAGCACCACACACAAACCGGGCAGCGGATTGACATGAGATTTGGTGTGTGAGTGGGCCACCCCTGGTCGATCCCACCCTAAGTAGCCTTTTCCGGTTCCATGGACCCCACACACATGCGGACAGGGATTCATGCACGTGAGCCTGGTCCGGGTTGTTGTCCACACACATGGATCATCTCAGGTTCCTTCTCTCTTCTATTTCTCTCCTCTCTCGCCTTAAATCCCCAACCCTAACCCTAGATAGTCATAAATTCCAAGTATTTTCAACTTTTGCAAACACTAGATTTTTCCCTAATTGAAACATGGTGAATCTATTGAATTGGGGAACAATCCTTTGCAAGAGTGGATGAATCTTACACTCCTTTGGGCATTGTTTGGTTTATAATTTTACTTGATCCAGCCCTAAACTTATATAAGCTTGGACCCCCGTAGATTCTCCTTGATTGAATGTTTGATCGTATGTGAGACTTGGAATTTTGTGATTGTTTAAAATTGGTATGATCTACAACTTGAAATCTTGCATGTCATATTTAATTTCATGTCGTGCATCAAAAGGAATCGGATTGATCCCGACATCACCCATCAAGCATTGGAAGAGGTCAATAAATGACTCCAGCAAAGATTTTGATTTGAAGGTAATGCAAACAGTAAGTAATAACTCTAAAAACACCAAGGAAGAACAAGTAGAGCTCAGGAAACGTGATTAGCAACATGCAATATCAACCTAATTGAAGGAATGGTAAAGGCCAGTGACTCACCTAGAGAAAGGGTTTCTTTTATGAATGAGGTAGGGGTATATGCGCCAATGATTGGTCACTTTGGGTGTTCGAGAAACACAAAAATGCATTGTAATCAAACATGTCAGTCACTTCCCGAAGTGAGCAATCGGGGTGCTCATGTGACCCGTTTCTAGTCGACTGACAATCCATTACTTTCTGATGATCTAAACCATGCATCATGTGCGGAGGCTTACATGTGTCAATCCTTGTTGAATGGGGAATCAAATATCATTCTTATGCGTTATTTTTGGTAAAATACAACCATCTAGTCATTACAGTCATATAGTTGTATAGATGTGAGTCATAGACATGCTCCAAACACCTTTTTTATTTTTTTCTAAACAGTGTTTAATACCTTCCACACCAATTGCATGGAGTACAAGTGTAATGCAGTTTCAAGGGTTTTTATTCAAAGGGTACAACTATAAATGTCTATACACACTACATGATTGATAGAATTCCAAAAGGGAGAAGTTTTTACAACCCTATGATCTAGAGGGACATTTTTTAAGGATTCTAGAGGGATATCATAAAAACCATATAGACCCCAAACCCATCATACAGCTGTGCATAAAGGCCCATATGCATGGTTACTCCTTTTAGTAGCGATTTTTTGAGATATTTTAGGAATAACTCTATGTTATAACCAGTGTTCGCAATATCGATAATATCGGCCGATATTATCGTTATCGCTTGCTAGCGATACGAAACCCATAAGATTTCCATCGGAAGTTTAAAAAATTCCGCAATTTTAGTTATCGCGCGATATATCGGCTGATATTACAAGATATATCGCATATTTCACGCGATACCTGCGATATCCTTGATATGCTCACGATGCACTCACTGGTTTTGATTGCTCGCCCAGGATTTGTTGACAAACTCACGGGTTGATTGCAGAGGACTCACGAGTCCGTTGTAGCCAACAACCCACAACGACAATAAAAAGGGTTTGCGTGTTTACCAGAAAATCAAAAAAAAAAAAAAAAGAATTAGAAGAAAAAAGAGGAAAAATCAGAGAGTACCTGTGGTCATAGCGAAGATTACGTGATCGGAGGTGGGTCATTCATCAATTGATAGAGGTAAGTTCGATTTCCCTCTCCTGACCTAGCGGGAATGACTCCAACAGTTACGACACTTCATTTTTCAACCATGGTCAAGAGTTCACTTCTGCATATGGGAAGGGATATGAGCAGCAGTATGGATATGGCCAATAATATGGACACCAAGGAGCTTCATATGTGCCCCTCCCAGTTCCATATCAGTTACAAACTCTAACGATCATGCAATACCTACGGATGGGCGTATTGATTTAGTTCGGAGAGGATGAGTATCAGCATTATGTCAGGGAGTATCTTAATTGGTACCACTCTACTATGACCTGGGCACAATATTGTCGATTTGAGGAGAAGCAATACTACTCCTAGCCTCGTCGAGATGGAGACGATGATTACGAGCCATCGTGCAACTCTATGTAGGTCTAGGCCACAACCAGTCCCCATCATTGATATGTATATTTCTCATTTTTTACTTCTTTTGCTTTTCAGTGAATTGGTTGTGTTTTCATATATAACTTTGATATATTTAAAAATATCATGCATTCAATTTAAATATAGTCGCATTAGTTTAGTTAACATCGCATAGCTTAGGACCCTATACAAAGGAAATTTATTATGTGCATCTGTTTTTTGAGATGTTATAATTTAAGTGTGTATCAAGGGTTTTTTTTAACAATCTCTAAAGTTTCATTAAAAAATTCAACCATTTTCCCAATAATTCCCCATGTTTCCCAAAAAGCGCAATAAATTATGCGATACAAACGATATATCCCGTGCGATAACCGATACATACGATGTATCCCAAGGGTGCAATACATGGTGCAATACCGATATTTCGAACACTAGTTATAACCAATAGGACTATTTCCTTTATTTTCTTCATTTAGTACTCAATGAATAGGCTTCCAATTTAGGCTTTTAGCATTAAATTTCAGACTGTGAACAAAGCCATGCACGTGGAGTTTACATGGTTGTTTCGAATTAAAAGAAAAAAGAAAAAAAGAAAAACAAGTCTATTTCATTGGTTATATAACATGTGTTTCTTCCCGTGGCATGTGTTGCCTTCTATTGAGCACATGTTGCTCATCCCCACTGCATTATTTGCAGGGTTTAATTGCATTTGCTTTCTCATTTGTCTGGGTTCAAAAATTGCTTTTGTAAGGAATTTAATGGATAGATATTCATTAAAAGGTATGTAAGAATTTCAAGCTCCTCTCCTTTTTATTTAGCTTACTTGTTGCAAAGATTCACGTATTATTATGCAGCAAGAAGAAATGGGATTTGTGAGAGTAGGTGGAAATGCCACAACTAATGTGGATAATTAAGCAAGAACTGTAACAAAAAACCAGTAACAACAAAGGGTTCATGAAAGTAGCATTGAGATTGATCCCCATATCCTAAACAGGGCCACTATATCAAGGTCAGCATATCAAAATCCAATAAATTAATGTATTAATTTGGGCCAAAGATCACAGGATTTTAATAATAACTAAGCAAATTAGGAGCAAACGCAGGACAGGTATAAGTTTGTGAAATTAATACCAAAATTCATCCATAGAAGTATGCTAGTCATATTTAGAACAAGGCTATGATGATAATGATCTTAAGAAATGGGGTTAACGTGTTACTGGAATGAGTGGTCAGGATAGGGCTGAGGGTAGGGTTGAAGTTAATGAAATTTCTCTCTGTTTGATTGTTATAACTTATATGTAACTGGATTTGTGGATCCAGTGTCCATCTCTACTGATTTTCAATATTATTGTTGTTTTTTTATGCTGGTTTTATTATCCAAATTGCCATTATTTGCTTCAAGATACTGGATTCATCAGTTGCATATTCACTTGGTGGTGAAAAACAACTCAACTTTGGTTGCATCAAATAAATTTGTCATGTTGAAAAAATAAAGAAAGCAAGTAAATGGAGAAATGAACTATTAAAGAAAAAACAGCACGCATTGTAGACAGCACATGCTGTAAGATTACCTTGTAGATTTGCGCTCTGAAGATTAGCTCCAGCAAGTACAGCTCCACGAAGATTTGCCCCAGTAAACTCACACCTTCACTAGGTAAGATAAAAAATATTAAGGAAGAAGATGCTCCACACAAAAATTTATTCAGAAAGAAAACTCAGTGCTTGTCTGAGCATTGTAAAATTCATCAAAATAATAAGCATAAACTGAAGAGAAGATCTCAAGTCCAACCAGTTAGGTCCACCCAACAGATAACTTCCAACGTCCCATGTTTGTACAAAATCTAACCAGTCGAATGAGTTGGCCCCATCATGAGGATCAACCTGTGAATAATTCAGCCACATCTATTTATTGAGTAGGCCACACTTGTATTATGTTATTTATCAATGGCTATATGTTTGTTTGTACCTAATGAGTAGTATAGGCTGATTTTTGCATTAGGTGATCTTTATGAAGGGACCAACCTATTAGAAGGGTTGGATGTTGCATGTGCATGACAGATTGGAAATTATCCACTGATTGGACCATAACTTGTGGTACAGCCGGTTGGACTTGAAACCTTCTCTAAACTAAAATAAGCACATATTTAAGAAAAAATTTAAAATTTGGTTGCTTTAGCAGTGTTAAGTGAAAGCACTAGCACTCAGCAGTAAGCCTTAAACCAAGGCTGGCCAACTTGCCAAGTTATTTCAGATCACGAGAGTAATTACAGGTCAGGAGCGATTTCAGGTCTGGGGAGAGATTACAGGTTCCGGACAGGCCCTTTATTTAAAGAATAACCTATTCAACTGTTGTAGACAGCTTATTAAAGTTATATGTCCTATTTAACTGCTGATTAAACATATTTTCTAACAAGCGCAAGAGAGCGCTTGTTTACAAGTCCTGAGAGCAATTTTGAGGTCCCAGGTGCGACTACGTCTCGGGAGTGATTGCGGGTCCCGAGAGAGATTTCGGACCTGGTTCCTAACAAGCTCATGAGAGCGATCATAGGCCCCAAGAGTGATTTCAGATCCCAAGAGTGCTTACATGTCCCGGGAGAGATTTCGGGTCCCAGTATCGATTACGGCTCTCGTGAGCGATTATAGGTTCCGGGACCAATTAGGGTCTAAGAGCGATTACGAGTCTTGGGAGCAATTTCAGGTCCCATGACCAATTACGGTCCCAGGAATGATTTACGGTTCCAACAAGGTGTCCCGTATCGGTATCGGTTAGCATAACGATGACTTCCAAAACCGATACGGATACGGAGGCGTAATAGTGATACGGGGGCGTAACGGCCCGTAACAGCGTAAATTATTTTTTTTGCTAAAAAAATATGAAAAAATATGGATTAAATCCAGAATATTCTAAGCATTCCAAATATGCATTCATTTATAAATTGGAACATGTTTATGGTGTTGTAACGGTCCACTCTTTGGTGAAAAGCTGTATCAGACTGTCTGATTAATTTTTGAACCAGGTAACCCGAATTTGACTACAAAATTTATATATTTAATTTTCTAAATATCTAATTTATATACTTAACAATTTAATATCTTTCTTCCAATAGTTCTTTAAAAAAATGAAATTAAATTCAAGTAGATGGCGTTGCCAATTTCGGGCTGACTTAGAGGACCAATCTATGCTCCAAATTAGCCTCAAATTCATGCAATTTATTGTCATTATTCCACTTATGTATTGGTGGACATTTATTGAATAGTGAATCATGAAAAAAAATCAAAAGGCCCTATTTTAAAAAATAAAAATATACAAAATAATAATTAAAATTATTCAAATAATTTGATTTTGGCATTATGAGTTAGCAATTGTAGTTTATAATTTAATTGGTAAATTTTAAATTAATATATGTCTCGTATACAATTTTTTAAGGGCCCAAATTAGGCGAGACTTGGATTCGGAAGTGTAGCACACATGTTAAAGTTTTTTGGGCCCCACCCATGATGAATGTGTTATATCTAAACCGTCCATTCATTTGATGAGATCGTCCTAAGGCTTGACACGAAAAATAATACAGATCTAATTATCAAGTGGACCACACTGCAAAAAGTAGCAGGGGATTGAACGTCTACCATTGAAAAGTTTTTTGGGATCATAGAACTTTTAGATCAATATGAAATTTGTTTTTCCTCTTCATTCAGGTCTTTTTGACCTTATGAACAGATCGGATGGAAAATAAATGTTACGGTGGGCCTACGAATTGTTTAACGGTGAAAATCATCATATCCGCTTCTATTTTTGGTGTGGTCCAGACGATCTTTGGATACGATTCATTTTTTAGCTAATGCTCTAAAATAATATTTAAAAATAGATGAACGGTGTAGATATAATAAATACATAACTGTGGAGCCCGTATAACTTTGATCTCCTTTGAACTGTTCGTACAACTCGGAGCTCGAGGAGTGTCAGCGCTCATCTTAGAGCGTGACACATACCTACAGCAGCTTACACCCGTGAAAAAAAAAAAGAGGGGGAAACCGAAAAGAAAAAAGAGGGAAAGAAGAGAAGAAAAAAGAGGGAAAGAGGGAAAGAACAGAGAGAGAGAGAGAGAGAGAGAGAGAGAGAGAGAGAGAGAGAGGAAGAAGAAGAAGAAGAAAGAGGAGGAGGAGGAGGAGGAAGAGGAGGAGGCTGCAGCCGCAGCCGTAGCCACAGCAGGCCGAGAAGAGGAAGAAGAAGAATAAGAAGAAGAAGAAGAAAGAGAAGAAGAGGAAAAGAAAGGAAAAAGGTAAGGGTTTTTTTTCTTTTCTTTTCTTTTCTTTTTTTTTTTTCAAGGCCCGTAACAGCCGTTACGGGTCAATAACGGCCGTTACGCCCGTAACGGGACCGTAACGGGCGTTACATGTACAAAAACGGGACTCGGCCGATACGGCCCCTTATCGCGTAACGGGTACCACCGTTACCGTTACGTATCGGCCGTTACGGCCGATATGTAACCGTTTTGGGACACCTTGGGTTCCAGGAACAATTTCGGGTCTTAAGAAGGATTATGGGTCCAATAGCGATTGCGGCTCTAGGGAGTGATTATAGGCCTCGAGAGCAATTACCAATCCTGATAGCGATTTTGGGTCTTGGTAGCAATTATAGGTCCCACAAGCAATTAAGGTTTGAGTATAGGCCCCGTGAGCGACTTTGGTCCGATTATAGGTCTCAGGAGTGATTTAAGTTATTGGTAGCGATTATAGGTCTCGAGAGAGAGATTAGGTTCCAAGCCCAGGAGCAATTTCAAATTCCGAGAGTGATTTTGGGTCCTAGTAGCAATTAAGGCTTCCGAAAGCAAATATAGTCGAAAATAATTAGGGTCCAATTACAAGTCCCAAGAGCGATTTCTAGTCCTCGAAGTGATTAGAGGGCAAATACAGGTCTTGGGAGTGATTTCGGGTCCCGATAGCAATTATGGCTCTTAGGAGTAATTAGGGTCCCAATTATAGGTCCCCGGAACGATTTCCGGTCCAGGGAGCGATTATTGGTCCCATGAGAGATTTCAGGTCTTGGTAGCGATTATAGGTGTTGTGAGTGATTTCAGTTCTTGGGAGTGATTATGGGTCCTGGGAGCGATTGTGGGACGATTACAGGTCTGGGGAGTGATTGCAGGGTCCAAGGAGCGATTTCAAGTCTTAGTCGCGATTACGGCTCCCAGGAGCGATTATAGGTCCAAGTAGAGATTAGGGTCCAATTACAAGTCCCGAGAGTGATTTCGCATCCTATAAGTGATTTTGGGTCCCAAGGGCGATTAGAGTGTGATTACAAGACTCTTGAGCAATTTTAGGTCCCAAGAGTGATTACAGGTCCCAGGAGCGATTATGGGTATCGAGAGTGATTACAAGTCCCTAGAGCGATATGAGGTCCCAAGAGGTTATTAGCCCCCAGAGCGATTTCAAGTCTCACGAACGATTACCAAGAATTTAAATCTACACATGCATGCATTAAATCAGAGCTTTACACCGCTCTTTTTTTTTTCCTTTTTTTTTTTGCATTTTTTAATGAATGATACCACTTATTTTTAAAATTTTCTTCAAATTTCTTTGAGTAAATGATGCCAAATGCTTAAAAATATGCGTTAGTAGTATAGATCCCACAGATTACATGAATTTCAGGCCATTTTGACGAGTGCTCCACAAAATTGGCAACACTATTCATCCAAATTTAATTTTAGTTGTTCTTCAAATTTCTTGGGGTAAATGATGTCTGATGCTTACAGGCCGTTTGGCAGCCTGGATTTGAGGATATTATAGTGTATTCCAAATTCAAAACCTACTTTTTTTAGTTTGGTAGCAAAACGGTTGACGAGGATTTGGATTCCAAAGCATTCTAAATCTCTAAAAAGCAAGGATTTGAAATCACGGCAGAGTGCTCTGATTCCAGACTCATCAGCAATCTCTCCAACCATTGGAGACATTCGAAACTGGGATGGAAAATTGCACGTGCACATGAGTCAGCAGCGCACGTGGGCCCCATCATGCTGTACTTGGGGCACCAAGTTCAACGCATGTGGACTAGTTTGAGTCAACAGAAGCTTCTTATGGGTAAGTGATAATGGCGATGAATGAAAGTGCACCACTCGTGAAGTTAAAGAACGTTGGCACATATTTGGAGGGAGGGTTAGTTTGTGATGTGAGGGTAGCAGGAATGGGGCTAAGAGTTTAGTAGGGGGAAGGGTGGGGGTGAGAGTAAGAAACATGTTATGTTTGATAGTTTACAGTGTGCGTTCCGCTAATGACAGACTTCAAAGACTCCTTCGATTGTTGATGACATGGATGTGGTGGAGCCAAGGATACCCTCAATAATCCCATCTTTGTGCAAAGCCGTAGATTCTTCTACCATTCATATAGATCTTCTATTGTAGGGGTTTGTGGGAGCAATAATTATATCATCATAAGGAACTGTTGGAGGGATCTGCAAGGAATACTAAGGTGTAACGATTTTTATTTTTACTTTTGGTTTGGGGGAGGGGGGTAGAAAAGAGATGTCAAAACAGAGGAGATTGAAACAAATGTACAGAAAAATTGTGGTAGAGAAGCTTTTCTAGGATAGCAGCTAAGCTATTCATAAATGGCACTATAACTCTAAATGTCACAAACTCCTATTGGCAAGTGGTAATAGGATGCAGGTGAAGGAATTCGCTTGCAACTTGTGAGATTAGGGAGAAATGAAATTGACAGGTGCAAAGTATAGAGATGTGAGGGCATATATGGCCACTTCCAGATCGATATGGCGGCGTAGACGATGAACTATCATGTGTGATGGTTGGACTAGCCCAACCAAATGGAGCATGATAAACTTTATGGTGTGCTGCCACTTGAGAACGGTGTTCCAAAAAGCTAAAAGACGCACAATATATTTTTCATTTTATGGATAAGATGGTAAATGAAATTGGAGAGGAAAATGTTGTGCAAATTGTTATCAACAATGAAGATCATACACATTGGCAGGAAAAATGTTAATGGAGATATGGAAACATTTATTCCAATCACCATGTGTTGCACATTGCATCGACCTTATACTAAAAGATATTAGAAAGAAAAAAAAAAAAAAAAACCCTGTTGCAAAATTGGTTGAAAAGACAAGGCAAGTTGCAACATTCATTTATAAACATAACAAGTAATCATCATAATGACCAAGTTCACGAAAGGGCTCTGTCTGTGACAACTCGATTCGCCACAAACTTTGTTGCGCTTGAGGGTTATACAAGCATAGAGGAGAGTTGAGTGAGATACTTGCTTTCCAGAAGTGGCTCAATACAAAGTATGGGCAGAAGACATTGGGAACACTAGTTGAGGTTATGGAGACTATAAGAAACACCAAATATTAAATGAAAGTCTGGAACATCCTCAAGGTAAAGGAACCATTGATGAAAGCCTTTCATCTTGTAGAATCCTATGAGATACCTACCATGGTTTACCTCTATAAGGTCATGGATAAAGTGGAGGTTGTTATTCGTCATGATTATGGGAATTACAAAGATTATTGGAAGATAAACAAACACCGGATGAATGACCTCAACCACGACCTTCATGCAGCAGGTAATAATATCAAAGTGATGCATAGTATCTATTACAATTACTCTAGTAATGTCTCATGCATGTTCATTATGCATTTATTAATTAGTACTAATTTATCTCTATGATATATATAACAACTCTTTATTTATTTTCATTATTGTATTGTAAGCTACTATTTAAATCCGAGATACTGGTATGTTGCATATGCACGACCTAGCATTACACAGGAGCTGGCAAGAGAGTTGTGCAGTTGTTTAGAGAGGATTATTGAAGATTTGACCCAAGAAAAAAAATAGCAGTAAAACCGACATAGATGATGATAATGATGTTAATGATCTTGTAGGATTCCTGAGAAATTCATCTGCTTCTCACGTTTTGTGAATGGCCGGCACATTAAGGAATACCAAAAAGGCATTTCGGGAAGTGATCTTAGTCTTGCTTCTGATGTTGCTCAACACACGGGGTTACAACCGTCCACATAGTCTGATGTTGATAAGCATCGATATAAAAACAAAGGAGGTCGAACTTGTAAATGCAATAATTCACGATACCACTAGCAAGGGGAGGGACATCATGGGGAGGCCAGCTTATGAATATGGATATGACCATGGAAAAAAGGTATGTTTCTATCCCTTGTTTTTAGCCTGTTAGCTATGCGTTGGCGCCATTTGGACTCTTGCTGGATGGAAATCCTTGCAAAGTCCGCTTTGTGAATCTCCCTCAAGGCTTTATTCTCGCCAAAGAGGGGAGAAGATTCTTCTTGAATGTCCAAAGATTGAATAGCAGAAAGGGATTTAGTATTAGTAGCATCAAGGTTCACCCGAGTCTCATTTCTCCACTTGATGAGATTGAATTTAAGCAATTTCAGTTTTCAACTCAGGATGAAACTCAAAGCTACCAGAAATCTAAAAAGAATTCCGCTAGGAAGAGATAAGATCAAAGAATCCTTCATAATGGAACCAAGAAAGTTCGAATTTGAAAAGCTTTGGCCCCCAGCCCTCCTCCACAGATTCAAGGATGATAGGGAAATGGTCAGATATCGGGTGAGGGAGACCTCTCTAGGTGATTAACAGAAAGGTTTCAGGCCATTCTGGGGAAAGAATCATTGATATTAGATATTTAAAAAGTTAAATATAGGAATTTTAAAATCAGTCTATGCCTCTCATGTTAATAAAGTCATCAAGTAGCCCATGACAGCATTCTTACCAAAGAATAGCCCATTACACCATTATAAACATGTTTAAAACCATGAAAGAATACATATTTGGGATTCTCTCATTTTTTTAATATTTCGAATATTTTTCTGCTAAATTGCTTTTACTTTACTGTTTCAACCATAACAATCTCACGAACGGCTATTACTGTTAGTGAATACCTTACATGAAGGATCACGCATGACAACACAAGTCATTTGTTGCACCAAATAGCAAGCAATCCACTAACACACTATTATTATGATGTTGATCCAACGAACAAGAAGAATTAAGAAACTCAAGCAAGAAGTAGAGAGACAAGGATGATTACTTTGATTGAAAATTGTAGTAAACAATGCCGATGGCTTGAGGACTAACTCATCCAAGGTTGGGAATTCACTCACACATACCAATGAGAATTCACTCACTATCAATGAGGATCCAAAGATCTCACAAAGAAAGAAGAAACATAGGTCAGTGTCTTTTCTTCTCTTACAAAACTCTTTTTATAAAGGGGTGAGGAGAACTGATCATTGGGGTGGGGGTGGCGCATCAATCTCTCCCTCATCAAAAGAGCTCGTTCTCGAGTTCAACTTATAGATCCTCTTCCACAACCCTTTGTCAAAATTTCACAGCTCATTTACATTGATCCAAGTATATCTTCAAACCCACGCTTATTCTACCACCAGACAAGATATTCAATGTAGGTACCTCATCTTGTACTCATGAATTGTACATCAATGATAAAATAATTTTGCATGAGCCAATTAGAGAATAAATGTCCAAATCTTCAAGGTTTTGTAGGGATTGATTTGGATTGCCATCATATGGATAAAGGTCGACAATGTTGAAAATGGGACTAATGCCCATTCTTTTGGGAAACTAAAGCCGATATGCATTTGGTCCGATCTTCTTAATGATACAGCATGGAACAATCTTCTTATGCTTCAATTGGTGATAAGTACCCATTAGAAATAGCTCTTTCCGTGAGTATGCCATAACCAAGTCGCCTTCTTTAAACTCCAAGTGATAACGATGAACATCAATGACTTCTTTGAATCGAGCATTAGCACTTTTTACGTTGGCTTAAACTTGTTCTTAGACCTCTTAGATATGGCTAACAAGCTTTCAGGCCTCCATGCTACTCTTTCCCAAGTTATGAATGAGTAACCGAGCCAAGACAGGGTTCAGATTTCTTCCGTAGACCATTACAAATGGAGTCTCTTGAGTAGATATGCACATAAAGTTGTTGTAGGCAAAATTGGCTTGAGGCAAGACAAGATCCCATTTTCATAGGTGGACATTTGCCAAACATCGAAGTAGATTACCAAGAGATCAGTTGACAACTTCCATTTGGCCATCATTTTGTGGATGATAGGCACTTAAAAATTAGAGTTAAGTACCCGTGTGTTTCCATATATAGTTCACCAAAAGTGGCTCACAAACCGTGGATCTCAATAGGAGGTGATGGTCCTTAGAACACCATGGAGCTGAACGATCTCTTTAAAGAGGATGTGAGTAATGTGAGAGGCGTTGGTAGCATTCTTGCATGGGATAAAATGTGAGATTTTAGATAAGCAATCGACTACCATGAAGATACAATCATAACCTCCCCGTGCTCTTGGCAACTCGAGCACAAAATCTATACTAATGTCTTCCCATTGATGAATTGGTATAGGCAATGGTTGGTATAGACCAAAATTTTGTCACCTACCCTAACCCTTAGCTCTTTGACATGTCACACATTTTTTTAACAAACCACTCCACATCATGGTTACACCAAGGCCAATAGTAACGGTCATGAACCATAGCAACAGTCTTATCTTGACCAAAATGGCCACCTAAACCACTACATTGTAGCTCAATGATGACTTTGGAGTCGTAAGGATTGTTTAGGAACGAAAACCTAGTCCGCTTTGAAGAGGTAATCTTCCACAATGCTCGAGTTGTCAAAATACGGACCAATATTATAACATTCCAATCGTAAATCAAATCCCCCTCATTATTGAAGATTGCAATTTATTAAAAACCAGAAAGGTGAGACAAAAGAAAAGAAAACAACATAAAGAAAAACAAAGGCAAAGGAAAATGAGAAACAAAAGAAAAGAAGAGGAAACCTAAAAACTATACAACTCGAACCCAGGGTACTGCCCCTAAAAAAGAACCCATTATAAATCAGAGCTCGGGTCATTAGAAGCCAGGAGGCTAGAACACCAATCCTCCACATCCCGAAGATCAACGTAGAGACCCGCAACTGGTGGGAGACCGAATCCTGAAAAGTCCTAGAATCTCTCCCATTCATATTGCCCAAAGGGTGACCAGAGCAAAAATGTGCCACCGAAGCAACTAGAAACCAACGCCCGACACACGATGCCAAGCAAACAGCATATCCGAAATAGAGGGGAGCATCACCCATATGATATTCGAGTGGTTGAGGACGGGCAACCAAATTTCCATGTCGAAGAGACAGTGAATGAACAAGTGGACAATGGTTTCAGCATCCTGCTCGCAGAGCAAGCATATATTTGCCAAAATCATACCGCGTTTTTGCAACTTGTCAATAGTGAGAGTTCTGCCTTCAACTAGGAGCCAAGTGAAAGTCACAATCTTGGGGGGTGTTCGACAGTCTGCAAGAGCCTGAGCAGCATAAAAAGAGAGAGTTGAGCACTTCTCGAAAGGGTCCTTGGTCTAGGTAATTGAGTCAGGGACTTCTAGAGTGGCAGAATTCCAGCACAACTCAAGCAATCTCAACAGCTCCTCCATCTATATTTCCAAGAGAGATCTCCTGCACAAGGGACACCACACCCCCAAACCTATGTCAAAGAAGCAGTCTGCAACAGAAACAAAAAGAGGAAGAAATTCTGGCCAAAGCAAGGAAGATGTGATTGAGAGGGGTATCCTTTATCCAAGGATCCATCCAAATGCATATTTTCAAGCCATTTCCTAGGGCAAAGGAGAAGAATTTTAGCAGGAGAGGCCTCAAGTGGCATATAGATTTCTAAAAAAATTGGGACAATCTGTAAAGGGAGGAGGGATTGAGGAACCAACCCACTCTTCAGTCCCATATTTGTGAACCAGCAACTCTCTCCACTAAACACCTTACTCGGAAGTCGGAACAGCAACGCCCTAACCACTTGCCAAGCAGGACGAATTGACAACCAAGAGGTCGTGGATACCAACACCCCCTTCAGTAGTGGGCTTATAGACATCTAACCATTTTAACATGTTTAATTTGTGGCCAGGAGAATCTCCCTGGCAAAGGAAATCTCTGCGAACTTTATTGAGCCTAGAAATCGCAGACTTGGGACAACTATAAAGAGAGGAAATAAGAAAGGAGGTTAGAAAGAGCCATTTTTATAAGGGTTATGCAACCCCCTAACGACTTTTTTTTTCAAGACAAATTCCGTTCAAACTTTCAATAACAACATCTAACAAATGATTGGCAGGCTTACCAATACAGAGGGGAAGGCCTAGATAAGTAGAGGGGAAAGATTCGACTTTACATGCAAATATGTCAGCCAAATGACAAAGAGCATCAGAATCAAGGTTAATCCCAAGCATTTCACTTTTTAACAAATTTAGTTTGAGGCCAAAAACCACTTCGAAGCAGTGCACTGTTTTTCTGAGATTCAGGATTGGTGTTTACTCCTTTATTTATGACACCGGATTTGTAGTGAATCACAAAGGTGTACTCTTATAAGTATGATACCCATTAGCATGCCTCGCATTCATCGTTCGAAGAATTCTTAATATTATCGAAATATCCCCGATATTATCCGTATCTCCAACTTTTTTATACCGATAACACAAGTAGTATAAAAAATTCCAAGTATCAGCAATCTATCATAAAATATCGCCAATATTTTTTATTGTGTAAATTCCAGGTGTCACGTATTGCTAATGCATCAATATCACCAATGTATTGCCAATAATTCTGATAGCGTAAATTCCATGTGTCACTTGTATTGCTAATGTATCTATATCACCAATGTATCACTGATAATTTCGATTGCGTAATTTCTAGGTGTCGCTTGTATCGCCAGTGTATGGGTGATATTTCAATAATATCGTCGATGCATCAATATTGCCAAAAAATCTGTTTATTAAAAAAATCCATTTCAAATTTTTTCATAGGCGCATGGAATTTTATGCAATGTCCAATTTGTCAACGATAATATCGATAATATCGCAATATTATCATTATCACAATATAAGTGATATCGAGACCACAATTCGTTTCCTTTCCAGTAGTCGACAATTTCTCAGTGAAATATCATGTGTTGTCGATATTTTAAAATATTGATGGATGGTTGGATAGGATGGTTGGATGTATAGACGGGATG
The DNA here is from genome assembly GCA_037074715.1 of Magnolia kwangsiensis. Lineage (NCBI taxonomy): Eukaryota > Viridiplantae > Streptophyta > Magnoliopsida > Magnoliales > Magnoliaceae > Magnolia > Magnolia kwangsiensis. Next base: position 79,299,186 of record CM073589.1, on the reverse strand, counting down.
GATAGGATGGTTGAACTATTTTCTTATGACAGCACATGCTTTTAGGCCCCCATTAAATGGAAACTAATTATTTGTGCATTCTTTTTGCAAATTTTTTTATTCCTACATATGCAATGTATTTTAGCATCTCCTAAAGTTTCACTAAAAAATTCCACCATCTTTCCATGTTTCCCCGCATTTTCGATTATCGGCAATATTGATATTGTTTCCGTATCCCTAGTCAGCAAAACATATAGCGATACCGATGCTTTGAACATTGCTTGGATTAAGCTCTTTTCGGGCACTAACAAAGTGGAGGGCCTCATTATCAAAGCATAGCATAAACTCCTTATGTATCAAGTAGTGACATTAAAAATCAAAGAGCTTGAATCATAGCGTAAAACTCAATGTCATATGTGGAGTAACATCTCTTGGCATCATTGGGTTTCTAGCTAAAGAAAGCTATTATTAGGCCTCCCCTTTAACTTAAGACAGCCCCAATACCTACATGAGATGCATCATATTCTACCTCAAACACTTCACTAAAATCTGGCAAGGCAAGCATGGGTGCTTCGGTTAGCTTTTCCTTGATTAAGTTAAGACTCTATTGGGCTTCTCAAGTCCAAACAAAGCCTTTGGCCCTTATGCCATCAACCACGGGGACAATAATGCTACTAAAGTTCTTAATGAAACCACCAGTAGGATATTGCTAAGTCATGGAAGCTACTCACTTCCGCGACCAATTTCGAAGTCGGTCACTCCATGATTGCTTTGATCTTGTCTTCGTCAACCTTGACACCTTGATATAAGACAACATAGCCTAAAAAGACTACATCTTCGGTCATGAACACACGCTTATTGAGATTGACATAAAGCTCTTCCCATTGAAAACTTGCAATGCTTGATGCACATGATTAAAAGAATTAAATATAAGAATATCTTCAAGAAGGGATTTCCTTTAAATGAATCAATACATACTTTGCCCCATTGAGAGAAATAGAGCAAGCATTTTTTTCTCCCATCATAATGAACATCTCGGTCATATTTTATATGTTTGCCCAAGTAATATGTGGCAAACATCCATAGGTAAGACATCCAACCAAAGTTCATCACAATACTTACCAATAGAGAATTTCATCAAACACCTTTCCTCAATTGGAATTACACCGCCCTTTTTAACCAAGAAATTTTGTAGGGATTGGGATGCCTTTCACATTTTAATTTTAACTTATCAACTATTTCTTTGTCAATCATATTTTCACAACTTCCCAAACCAATTAACATCAAACATTTTCGACCATGATACATACAGAAAGTATGAAATTTTTTTGCCTCATGGCCAATGGTCATTTTCATGGCTTTTAGGAGTGGTCAAGACTCATCTTATCACAATTGGGGTCACAATTGGAATGGTTATATGGAGGGACGAAAGTTTCATCTCCTTAAATGGGAGGAGGTGTGTAAATTTGTTGAATTGGGAGGAGCAAGCATCAAAAGCTTGGAGAACATAAATATTGCTCTTCTCAGTATATGGATTAGGAGGTTTGGATCTAAGTAGCAAAGGCTATGGAGGGAGCTCACAGCAAATAAGTACAGGACGGAGTGTTACAGGTGGTTCGTTCATCGATCCTCCTTATATAGAGCCTCATCCATTTGGAAGGCAATTGCGGCAACAGAGCACCTAGTGCAAAGAGGGGCTACTTTCTCACTTGGAAATGGGTGTTACATCAAAGTATGGGTGGATATTTGGTAAAGGAATAGAGCATTACAAGAGCCTTTTCCAAGACTGGCTCGCATTGCTTCTGAATGGTTCGTGTCAGTCCAAGATTGTGTCTCAATTAACGTTACTGTTACTTCTATTGGTATTCCTTCCCCCCCCCCCCCCCGGGGCAAAAAAATTTAAAATAAGAATAAAAATGCATCAATCAGTTTCAAGCTTTCTTTTTAGGACACTCATACACTAAATGTCAATTCTCTCCACATTAGAAACATGTAGATGATTGGGTTCCATTGCGGTGTCTCTCTTGTAAAAGTTTTAACATTAGATGGTTTCTCAAACCACTTAAAAGAGGCCCTACTTAATTTGTCTTTTAGCTTCAAGGTGGTAAAAATAGTGGAAAGAGAAATGGAATAGAGAAGTAGGAGAGAAAGAGAGGTCAAAAGAAAAAAAGAAATCGAGGTGAAAGATACTTAAGTAATGTTGTATTAGAACCCCCGGTTCAAAAGTGATGTTTAATAATTTCAAAAATTAACAACGAAAGCAAGAATCCCCTCTACATTCTAGATCAAAATAACCCATCTAAGCATGCCTACGTAGGCCCATATCACACTCATTAACACTCCCCCTCAAGGTAAAGCATAAATATTATCCATGCCAAGCTTGGAATATATGTGCAACCTGAGTGGAACAAAATGCCTCGGTCAACATACCAGCAAGTTGGTCCCAAGATCAAACATATGAAGTACAGATTTTGCCATTGGAAACTTTCTCACATATGAAGTGACAGTCATCTTCGACATGTTTAGTTCTTTTGTGATAGACAAGATTGTTTGCTATGTGCGAAATAGCCTGATTGTCACAAAATAATTGCATCAGTAGTTACACCGTAAATCCTATTTCTTGCAACAATTTCTTGATCCACATCAGCTCACAAGAGGTATGAGCCATTGCTTTGGCATTTGATTAGGCTCCCATACTCTACTTCTAGCTCTTCCATGTGACTAAATTTTTCCCAAAAAATATACAATATCTAGTAGTGTATTGTCTATCTACAAAGGATACCTGCCCAGTCTACATCTGAATATCCTATGACATGAAGATGACGATTCCGTTTATACAAAATTTCTTGACCTGGCACTCTTTTGAGGTGTAACGCAAAACTCAAATAGCACTTCCATATGAGGTACTCTTAGAGAACTCGGGAACTAGCTTAACCACGATCACTGCATAGGATATGTCGATGGGAACATCAAAGGATCTACTCAGGTATACAAGAGACGGAGACGACCACGTACATCAACACAGCTTTCTTTGTGGATGGGAGACTAGTTCCAAACAGGGCCCGTCGGGCCATTTTGAAGACCCCACATGCATTGGATATGCATCAGGAAAACCCTACATTGGGACGACGCATGTGGGCTGCTTAGGACAGATCATTTTAGTCATAGGATTTCTATTTCATGTAGATCCGACCATTGGATCTTGTCGATTAGGCCATCGGACCACCAGATCTTTCGGATTGCAATTTCAAGTTGTCACATTGCTGAATTTTCAGCTTGTAATTTTTGGATTACACTCGTGCTAAATTTTCAGTTCGGTACCCTCGGATTACTATCTTGCTGAATTTTCAACATAAGATTTGAGGATAGCAACTTGCTAAATTTTCTGGTTAGCGTGTCTAGCATGATCTCTAGGTTAGTACTATCATTGTCATCACATTGTCCTAGGACCTGAAGTTTCCTTTAGAGTGTCCTTGCATATGCCCACTCATTCAGGACGTGGTTTTGGCCTACATCCCACTATGAATCTAGAACAGATAGTCGAGGCCCTTAACGCTATCAACAATCGTCTGACGGCTATTGAAGCGCACAATAAGACTACCACAACTCAATTAACCGTGATCAATGCGCGTATCAATCAGCTTGAAGCTTCCCTTCAGGCAAACCCCAACACTGGGGAAGATGTCCAATCACAAGTCAGGGATCAAATTGAAGGAGTTGAGACTATGCCCCTTGCAATTATTAGTCGTGCCTTAAGTCAAATTGTAGAAAGAGATGATTGGCGCAGGAATTCAATTTTCCACACTTATGCTAAGTGTAGTGGCAAAAACTGCAAGGTGATCATTGATAGTGGCAGTTGCATCAAGGTGGTATCTGCTCGCACCGTGGACCGTTTACAGTTGCTAGTCGTTCCTCACCCTCAGCCAAGGTATTCCGCATCGATATCGGTTGGCGTAACGGTGCCCACTGATACCAATACGGATACGGGGGCATAACGGCGATACGAGGGCGTAATGGCCCGTAACGATGCAATATTTTTTTCCCAAAAAAAAAATAATAATAATAATAATATGGATTAAATCCGGAATATTCTAAGCATTCCAAATATGCATTCATTTATAAATTAGAACATGTTTATGGTGGTGTAACGGTCCGTGAGAAGTTGTATCGGACCGTCTGATGAATTTATGAACCAAACACCCTGGAATTAATTGCAAACCTTTTATATTTAGTTTTCTAACTATATAATATCTATATAAATTTATTATAATGAATGTAATACCAAAACATATTATATTTTCAAGTTTTCCTTTTATTTATAGTACTGGTGCATTGCATACTTCGTGACTCGCATTTTATTTCAATATATAGAGTTTAGGGACTTTTGTATCCTATTATGTAATTCATATACCTAACAATTTGATATCATTTTTCCCCATAAATCTTTTTAAAAAATTAAAATTAAATTGAGGTAAATAGTGTTGTCAATTCGGGGTTGGTTCGGGGATCATTTGATGCCACCAAACTAACCTCAAATTAATGCAATCTATTGGCACTTATCCCACTAATGGATTGGTGGAGATTTATTTGACAGTGAAAAATGAAAAATATCAAATGGTCTTATTTCAAAAAACAACTGGAAAAAAAAAAAAAAAGGTAAATCCAAATCTCAGGTGGACCACTAGTGGGCCAGGCGGGCCACCTCGATGTATTTGTATATCAATGCCATCAATCTGTTTTGCCAACTCATTTTAAGGCATGGCCCAAAAATTCAGGTAGATCTAAATCTTCGGTGGACCACTAGTGAGTATTCCTTTAAAAGTGGAGCCTACCTCAATGCATTTATTGTATATTCATGTGGGCAATCCTTTTTGCCAACTTATTTTAGGGCCTGGTCCAAAAAAATGAGGCTAATCCAAATCTTAGGTGAACCACAAAATAAGGATTTAATTACCATTTAAAATTTCTCAAGTCATTTTTTCTTTTTCTTTTTTTTTTATCAAGCTACTATGTGTTATCCCTTCATCAAGGTCAAAGTTTATGTGACCTTATCAACAGGTTTGATGGAAAATAAACATTATAGTGGACGGCATGGATATACTACACATAAATTAGGGTAGGCCCATGTAACAAAACTGTGCAACGTGCACCGCAGAACACGTTAAAAAACAAATTTAAAGTGTGTGACTGAAATAGCCACGCAATCCATTCCATTTTCGATACCAAAATGAAAAAGAAGAGAGAGAGAGGGAAACCGAAAAGAAAAGAGGGAAAGAAGAGAGAGAGAGAGAGAGAGAGAGAGAGAGAGAGAGAGAGAGAGAGAGAGAGAGAGAAGAAGAAGAAGAAGAATGTCGGCGGTCGTAGCAGCAACCATCCAAGAAGAAGAAGAGGGAGGAGGAGGAGAAGAAAAGAAAGAAAAAGACAAAAAAAAAAAAAAAAAAAAAAAGGTATTTTTTTCTTTTTTTTCCTATTTTTTTTCTTTTTTTTCCTTTTTTTTTTCTTTTTTGCCTATTTTCTTTAGGCCCGTAACAGCCGTTACGGTCACATAATTGGGGGGGTGCCCATTTCGACCCCGTATCACGTAATGGTGTTGGCCGTTACCGTTACGTATCGGTCGATACGGCCGTATCGTAACGAATACAGGACACCCTGCCCTCAGCCCTATCGAGTCTCATGGGTTGATGCATCTTCGATTGCAGTTTCTCAGCATTGTCGTCTCATTCCCGCCCAGTTTGGCTCCTATGTGGACACATTGTGGTGTGATGTTTTGCCTGTGGATATAGGTCACATCATTTTGGGCAGGCCTTGGTTGTATGACAAGGACACGACGCTATTTGGTCACTCGAATACGTGTTCGTTTCCATATGGAGGCAAAAGCATTATCTTGAAGCCTCTCCCGCCCAAAAGCACCTCGGAAAAGGAGGACATCAAGAAACATGGTCCTAAAAGTGTGACGAAACTCGAGCTTGAGTCTCTTCTAATAGTTCATGTCAAAGAGTCTGAAAGAGACGAAAATTGATTTGACGTTGTTTGCCCATATGGCAAGTGAGGTCACACCTAAGGTTATTATGGAGATGTCACCTGAGGTTACACCCGAGGGTAGTGTAGAGTAACCATTTGAGGTGAGTCCAGCATTGGAGGAGTTCAGTATTGTTCTTCCAGAGGACATACTAGATGAGCTTACACCCGTGCGGGACATTCAAATGAGTCCTAGGGAGGAAGTGGATTTGGAAAGACAAGTAGATGAGCCTAGGACCCCTATAGATTGCATACCCATGCATATGTTCCATAGGCCTTCAAAGTCTGCACATGCATCTACACAACATATGCATGACTTGCATGTGGAGATTAGAAAAAGAATCAATACAAGTAATGAAAAATACAAAATGATTGCTAACTCACGCCATAGGTTTAAAGAGTTTGTTATGGGTGATGAAGTCATGATTAAAATACATCCAAAAATGTTTCCACAGAGAACCATTAAAAAATTATAGGCCCGTAACCCTGGATCATATAAAATCTTGAAAAGACTGGGTTCGAATGCTTACTTGATAGATCTTCCACCCAACATGAGTGTCAGTTCCACATTTAATGGGGAAGATCTTGTACCGTTTCATAGACATTCCCCTAACCCTCACATGAACTTTGATAATAATGCTTCTGATCTATCCCAAAACTCATGGCCATTACCTGACCCCTCTTCTCAACCTTTACCATCCATACCATCCATACCTATGAGAAGAGAGAAGATAAAAGATATCTGAGATGAAGAAGCGGTTTCCACACAACATGGCGGTTAATAGGAATACCTTGTCAAGTGGAAGGGCAGACCAAAGTCAGACAGTACATGGATCACAGAGGCAGAGCTTCAGCAACGAGACTCGGATCTCTTCGAACATTATTGAAGCTTTATTTCACCAGAGGCAAAATCTCCTCAGCCAAGGGGAATTTATGAGGACATCAGAGGACCTACTCAGGTGTACTAGAGATGGAGACAACCACCCACATCAGTGCATCTTTCTTTGTGGATAAGAGACGAGTATTACATGGGGCCCACCGGGCCATTTTGAAAACCCCACATGCATTGTACATGCATCAGGAAGACCCCACCTTGGGATGATGAATGTGGGCTACTTAGAAGAATATTTTAGTAATAGGATTTCTATTTCGTGTCGATCCGACCGTTAGATCTTATCGATCAGGCCATCGGGCTACCAAATCTTTAAGATTTAGGCCCCTTGGACTTTGATCTTGATCTCTTTATGTTTTTTGTTATTTTTAGGAGTTATTTAATAGTTAAGATTGATAATAAATGTTTTAATTTTCTTATTTTGGATGAAGGGGCACTTCACTTAAGTGAGTAGCATAGTTGTAATAATGCTGAATTTTTAATTATAAAAGTACATGCGGGGTGTAGTTCCAACCCTAGTGGAGATTTGAGGGGAAAAAAAAAAAACAGAGAGAGAAGCTCTCTTGTGTAAAGGAATTTTCCTCCTTGTTTTCTAGGGTTTTTTTAGAAACCTCCCTTCTAATTAAATTGTAGAAAGGTAGAAGCTTGTTTGGTGGTGGATTCCCCAACGTACATCCTTCCTCTTTCTCTTCTTCGAAAGGTATTATTCTTCTTCTTCTCTTGTCTTCCTCTTTTCCCTTCTGTTACAACCTTCTAAACCCTAAATCTTCAATTTCCTCTTTTTTCCAATTTCTAAAAACCCTAATTCTAAAATCCCCAATTCCCATGAACCCTAATTTCCAAATTTCAAATTTTCCCTTCCTAACCCTAATCATAAAGCCTACAAATTTGTCCCTTGAGTGTGGAATGTGCCTATGCTAAATTGGAAGTTTTATCCTTCCATCGAGCCTAGTTTTAATTGATTTATGTAATTTCTTAGCATACAGGCATGTGATTTAGGTTAAATCAAATTTTATTTCTTATTGTTTACTCTTAATTACTTGGTGGGTTAGCATCTTTTGTTAATTGAATTACTTTATGGACTCTTTCATAATCACCACGTTGCATGCTAGCATTAAATCATGTATCCTACATCATATGTCTAACAAGTAATAGTTAAGTAAATAAGTTTTCCAACCAATCTTTCGTACGCTCCCCAGATCCTTCATTACATTTCCTTGATCACTTACAAGCTTGTGATTAGGATCCACTGGAATATCACATGGCTTTATCATAAGAAGACTTGTCACCATGAGTAAATCCAGTATATATTTCCATTAAAATGATGAACTCCTTCGGATCTAGCTATTTCTATACCAAGAAAGTATCGAACATGACCCAGATCTTAGGAGAAAATGTTGCGAAAGATACTCCTTCAGTTTTTCAATCTCGTAGTTATCACTTCCAATAATAACAATATTATCCACATAGACTACAAGTACAATTGGACTTGAGATACCTTTTTGCATAAAAATAGAATGATCAACATGATTTCAAACAAAGCCATATTTTAATACAACCTTACTGGACTTAATAAACCATGCACGTTGAGACTATTTTAACCCATAAATTGCCTTTCCCATTTTACACACTTTGTTAAACTCCCCCTGAGCAACAAATCCGGGAGGTTGCTCCATATAAACTTTCTCTATAAGATCACCATGAAGGCATTTTTTACAAGTTGGACGAGGGGCTAGTGATGTTTAGCAACTACAGATAGTATAACATGAATGGAATGCAACTTGGCTACACAAGAAGGTTTCTCTGTAATCAATACCAAGTGTTTGAGTATACCCCTTAGCGATATCATTAGGATGAAACTTGATTGTGTAGACCCAATCATTGTTCTAAGTATCCCCGATTGTATCCATATCTCCAGCTCGGCGATACCGATAACACTAGTAGTATCAAAAATTCCAAGTATCGGTGATGTATTGGTAAGTATCGCTAATGCATTGCCAATATTTTTTATTGTGTAAATTCCAAGTGTTGCTAGGATTACCAATGTATCAATATCACCAACACTTTCAATTGTGTAAATTCCAAGTGTCGCTTGTATCACCAATGTATCAGCAATATTTCGATAATATCGTCGATATATTGATATTGCCAAAAATTAGTTTATTAAAAAGTTTTCCATTTCAAATTTTGTTATGGGCACATGGACTTTATGCAATGTTCAATTTGTCAACGATAATATCACAATATTATCGTTATCACAACATGGCGATATCGAGACCACAATTCTTTTCCTTTTCAGATGTCGACCATTTCTTGGTGAAATATCATGTGCGGTCGATATTCTAAATATCAATGGTTGGTTGGATTTATAAATGGGATCGATGGGATGGTTGGACTAATTTCTTACTATAGCACATGCTTTTAGGCTCCCATTAAATGGAAACTACTTATGTATGCATTCTGTTTTCAATTTTTCATTCCTAAATATGCAAAAATATGTATTCTAGCATCTCTGTATCCCTGGCCAACAAAACTTGGAGCAATATCGATACTTCGAACACTGGACCCAATTGTAACCCACAACACGTTTACTAGTCAAACGAGTTGTAAGTTCCCAAGTGTCATTCCGATAAAGTGCATCCTTCTCTTACACCATAGCATGCTTTCATCCCTTATATAAAAGAGCTTCCTCATATGACTTGGGAATGATGTGAGAAGACAAGGACAAGGCAAAGTTGCGGAAATTTAGTGATAAGCAATGAAAAGAAACATATTTATAGATGGGATGATCAGTACACATATGCTTACCTTTCCTTAGGGCTGAATATCAAATGTATGATGTATCTGGAGAACTCACTAGACTACAAGTCCGGTAAAAAAATTTATTGGACGGCACCTCATATTCGACTATACCATCTTCCATTCTCACTGCAAGCAGACCTTCAACTAGGCACAGTGGGAATGAAAGAGGCAGTAGATGATGGAGGCTAGATGTCTTCATTAGCAGCTACAAATATGGGAAAAGGTTCCATATTAAGAAAGTTGTTATCTTTTGAGAAGAATGGGGTAGGCTAAAAAAATATGTTGGACGACACCTCACATTCAACTATACCATCTTCCATTCTCATTGCAAGTAGACCTTCAACTAGGAACGGTGGAAATGAAAAAGGAAGTAGATAATGGAGGCTGGATATCTTCATTAGCCGCAACAGATATGGGAACAGGTTTCATATTAAGAAAGTTGTTATCTTTTGAGAAGAATGGTACAAGTGAAAAAAGGATAATATCTACACATACATATTGTCTTCGAAATGATGAAACAAGCTCCATATTAAGAGATTTGTTATCTTTTGAGAAGAATGGGGTAGACTAAAAAAAGGTAACATCTACACATACATATTGTCTTCGAAGTGATGGATTATAACAATGATAACCCCTCTTTTTGCAAGAATATATAAGAAAAATACATTTAACTACTCGAGGATCAAAACTATCATGGCTAGACTCTAACTGAGGGACAAGACAAACACATGCAAGAACTTAGGTAGAGGAAACAATGGACTATTTGGGAACAACTTTTGATGAGATGATTGATCCTTTAAAATTGATTAGGGCATCCGATTTATCAAAAAACATGCAATGAGTATTGCATCACTCCAAACACCCTTAGGGCGTATTTGTTTTCCAATTCACCAGGGTAAATCTCAGTAAATGGGTAAAATTACTTACCAAGATAATTCCCACACACTTTTCGATGCTGACACCGACGGGGTAACTTTTTTAACACAAACTGAGGAATGTGTGAATTTCGTGTGGGGCCCACTGTGATGTATGTGGCTTATCCACGCCATCCATCCGTTTTGCAGGCCGATTTTATGGTATGAGCCTAAAATTGAGGCAAATCCAAAGGTCAAGTGGACCATGCCACATAAAACTGTGGGTTGAACGCCTACCGTTAAAAACCTTTCATGACCACAATTTCCTATGGTGTGTGCCACTTGAGCTTCAAATCTACCTCATTTTTTGGCTCATGTCCTAAATGTTCCAGTAAAACAGATGCACGGCGTGGATATGTTACAGACATCATAGTGGGGCCCATGAATGGACATTGATCCTTTTCAAATGGCTTTTGCAAGGAGGAAAGTAGCATGTATTTACAACCTCCATCAAACCGCTAACATTTACAATAATTACTTATTTAAGCCCTTTTCCACGTATTTATATACATTTACAGCAAAACGAACACCCCCTTAGGAACATTTATGTGAATTAAGAGAGCACGAGTTATCTCAAAGAAATGACAATTTTTCCGTCCTGTAACCCCGTTTTGTTGTGGGGTCTGTGCGCATGATTTCTAACGTAGGATTCATATTTCAAGGAAAAAGAAAAAAGAAAAAAAAAATGAATAAAAGCTTGGGACATGTGCTCATTAGCATTATCAAACCGAAACACGGATACTTTGCATTAAACTGATTTTACACTTCTATGTGCAAGGTCTTAAAAATAGAAAATAATTTAAATCCATTTATCGTTAAATAAAGTCATGTCATTCTCAAACAATCATCAACCAATGTAACAAAATACTTAAACCCGGACCTAATAGATATTTTAACTGGACCCCAAACATTTAAATGAACTAAAGAAAAAGGACCTAAACGACGTTTCTCAACACATGAAAAAATAGCATGGTGTGATTACTCGCATGCATTGCTCTACATATGACATCGACGATAAGGAATGAATGACACTCCTAAGAATCATTAATCATGGATGACTAAGATGGTAGTATTACTAATAAGTTGATGTCTTTTTGTACCGTTGCATCCACAACATGACAATCAAGATAGTACAGCCCATCATGCTCATGTCCTCCACCAATCTTCATCTTCATCTTTAGGTACTGGAAAACACAATGTGAAGGATAGAAAGTGACAAATAATTAAGGGTTTTGATAAGATTGCTAATAGACAAAAAGCCTTGAGGAAATTTTGGAACAAATAAAACAAAAGATAATAAAAGAGAGGGACTTCTATGAATGGTACCCATTCCACATACTTTGGATTAAGTATTGTCCACTAGAGTGACAGAAGAGCCTGTTAACAAGTCATTAATATACGAAAACACGCTATACTGACCTGTCATACGGTTAGACACTCTATAGTCAATTACCCATGGAATAGGAGACTTAGATCCTAAACAAGCCATACTAGAGGTCACAAATGTAACCGTAGGCGTGGAAGTAGCTATAGAAGTAGTAGGAACAGATTGAATCTATAGATTGTTTAGCAACTTGGATTATTCTTTTTGAGTCAGAGTAACCATCTCCCCTATCATGTGTCTGTGAAGCAATAGGTGTACAATTATCCAGAGGAGGCCCGCTGCCAAGTTATTCCATAATGGTAATGGTGGTCCTAACAGCCACCACCGTTACCTTTACGATACACTCTCTTTTTTTCTTTTCTTTTTTTTTTTAAAAAAAAAACCCAAAAACTTTTATCTGCCTGTAATGTTGAAAAACAAAGTCCAAAAAACTTGTATCTGCCTCGTAACAGACCATTACGGGGATGTTATGGCCTTTATAGGGGACGTAACGGGTCATTAACAGCAATTACGGGTCATTTGTTTTCTATAGCAGTTGTTAAGACTGTTACGACCCCATAACGTGTAAGAGTTACCACCGTTACCTTTACGTAATAGCCTTTACGGCCCTGTAACGGCCTTTACAGCACACCTTGTTTGCTGCTCCCTCCAATGTGGGAAGTTTGATTAGCCCATGCAAGCTTCCCATGGAGGTCCCAACATTTTCAACATAATGATTGAAAAGCCACAATGTGTGCACTTCCTAGGTTCGCAACCTTTACCACAACCACCTCCCATATCAGCATTACCACCTCTTCCACCATGGCCACCACCACGACCCTATCCAGAGAACCTTAAAGTTGAGCTATCATTGGCTCCACTTGTAAAGCCCAATGATACATGATGGAAGTGTGCATACACCTCATTCAAAGATGGCACATCTTTGACACCTAAGATATGTGCGTGAACTGGTTCATACTCACGTTTCAATACATATAAGAACTACTCATGTTTCAATATAGATAAGAACTTCGTCACTTGAAACTCTTTGCGTTGTTGAAATTGTTTTTCCAAATCCGTGGTAGGAGGTCAAAATACATTCAGTTCCTCCCAAGTTTTGAATAATATTTACTCTAGATTTATCTCCAAGTTTAAATCTAAATATCTCTTCAAACAATTGGTACGTACAAGAAATGTTTTTGTCAGATGACACATCACTTGTAATGCATCCAACACTTCCTTTGTAGCATCCAAAAACATTACTTTGGCACTGATGGATGATTCCATACTATTCCTCTGTTGTGTCATAATTTGTGCATTCTCCCAGATCCATTGTTCGTATGTACTATAACTCTCATCGGGCTTCTCTACGATCAAGCACTTCAATTTTTCGTTTGTCATTAAAAATACTTGAATGGACTTTAGACCATTGGAGATAGTTTACTCCATTTAACTTAATAGAGGTTATATGACCCCTAAAAAATCAAATAGATTTATGAACCTAGTTCTCAAATCACTTCTCACTTCCATTTGTGATAAGGGACTACAATATATTGCAAGCTTATACGAACATGGGCTGACCTTTCGTGACCAACAAAGACTCAACTTGTACACTTCACATGATATGACACCACACTTACAGAGAATAACCAGCACACTGTCCACGTGTTCCAATCAATCACAAGGGTTGAAGATCACGAATATGGCATCTAATGTGGGCAATCAACCCACACATTCACACATCCCACGAGAGGTGATAATCGCGATCTCACGCATAGACCATTACAAAGGCTGGCACAACAAAAAGAAAAGAAACCCTGGGTTTCTTAAAAGACTTTCAGCAGAAGAGGTATGGAAGATCCCACAAATAAAAGGAAACAAGGATAAGGTAGATGGGAGAAAGATGGATAAGATCATAAACAAGATAGCTCTAATACGATGTAAGATAGTGGATACGATGTAAGATAGTGGTAAGAGAGATGGAATATAGAAGAAGAAAGAGAGGAGAAGATAATGAGATGAACTGCCAGTCCACCACCCCCCCCCCACCCCATCATTAAAGTTTCATAATTATAAAAATGCCACTGATAACAAAAGCAAAAATCCCCACTATTATAGATCAAAATAACCCATCTAAGTGGGCCTATGTAGGCCCATATCACATTCATTAACAAAGATCATTTGGTAAACTCCTTCAAGGCTACTTAAATTGTGTAAAACTATCTCATCATGGATAGATAATTTTAATCCATTCAAGCACATAGCTACCAATTGATCATCAATTTCTTACAAATCCACCTAGCTTAAATATTTATAAAATTTCTTGGAGTAATTGGCCACACTTTGGTCACTCTTTTGTCGGAGATGGTGAAACTTTTGGTATAGTGTTTCAGAATAATCGAGAGTGAGGAATTTATCATCCAATTTGACCTTTATTTCAGCCCAAGTGTTAATTCGTCAATTCTCTCTCCACTCACGACTTAATTGGTATTGTTGCCCTAAACTAAGGTGTGACCTTTGAGTTCTAATGCACCGAGTTTAGCTTTCCTCTCTTCATATAATTCTTTCCACTCAAAAAATAATAATAATAATAAATAAATAAATAATCTAAAGAAGCAATCCAATCACAATAAGACTTACGATCGAGTTTACCATCATAGCAGGGACGTCCACCCAAATGCTCTAGTCAACATTTTCTAAAGCACGTGCAAGTCACTCCACGCAAACTAGTTGTGGTGGAGCTTACCATGACGGAGCTCTAGTCCAACTTGAAGAATCGAAATGTGCCTCTTCATCGAACACATCATGAATATTAAATGGATTGACCTATACATGTGGGAGGGCTCCATTGGGTTGTTCACGGGACTCTTGAGTGTAGAGTCTACGCAAAACCTCCTCCATGATACGTTGAAGATTGTTGTTAGTTTGTTTCAATTCCTCAACTTTAGCACGCATAGGCTCATCATCCTTGAACCATGAAGATCAACTTGTTCTGATACCAAATGATGCCTATCTAACAAACAAGAAGAAAAAGAAAAACACGAGCAAGAAGTAGAGAGAAAAGAATGATTGATTTGATGGAAAATGGTGGTAAACAATATTGATGGCTTAAGGACTCACTCACCCAAATACAAGAGATGACTTGCTCTAAAAGAATGATCCAAAGATCTCACAAAGAAAGGAAAAAAAAAAAATACATCAATGCAATGCCTTCTCCTCTTACAAAATTCTATTTATAAAGGAGGGTGATGGAGATATAGAAAAAGAGAGGGTGAGAGTATGGGGTGGGCGCCCAAGGCAGCCCTAGGCTGCATCACAGTACTCACATGCCAACATTGAAATGAAACCATTAAGATGGATCTGCAGAAAAACTAGGAATGATAAAATGCAGAATGAGGTCATCCAAAGCAACATAATAGACACAATATGAGAAGAAGATGAATAGAAACTTGAGAAAGTTTAGCCATGTTGGAAGAGGACTGGAGAGAACCCTGGTCAAGGTTGAAGGGGCTCGAAAAGGGGATGAGAAGAAGATTTAATGGGGCTTGGATTGAGGTGGTGAGAAGGGGAGATGAAAGCTTGTTTACTTCCATTGATAGGCCTCAGGATTGTTTGGTGAAGCAATACTTGTGAAGTCAACATGAAATAGAAGAACAAGGCTATGATGATTGTGTAGCAAAGTTGCGACAAAGAAGAAGATAATACACGAATAATTCTTACTACAAGGGGAAGTGGGGGAGTGGAATGAGAGATAAGGAGGAAATGGATGCGGCTACACACTACATGGTGAAAAAAGGGAATGTTTTCAACATTGGGGTGGCTTATCCTCAATTTTTCCAGTGTTGTGGCTCAAGTTTTAGATATGTCTTGTTTTTGGGCTAACGTCCTAGCATGAGGGAGAGAAATAGATGTATAGAGTGGATTTCATACAATCATCATGGTGGGCCCTACATAGCCTTTTATTGGATGACTCCCTAGTAGCATTGCCAGGGCAAGCTAAACACAAAGAAAAGGAGAGAAGACTACTTGCATGAATCATTTCCTAGTGCCAGTAAAATCTAAGTCATTTAAACACTTATTGCGGGTGAAATATGAACCATCCATCGGCAGCAGCTACATTTCCCAATTCCCAAAATTGTTGAGACTTCATTTAAAATGTATTCACATGCCCTTTCAATGTTCAAAGTTCTTTGCCCTAAGAGAACTATTTGTGGGGCAAAAATGTTCAGAAGCTAATCGCATTATATAGCATAGATAAAGGTCCCAATGGATAACTTGACATTTACAAGCATTCGAGAAGAAACTAGAGGTCGGCAAAACAATTCTGCTAGATTCACCCTCAATCCCAAAAGCATAAATGAAGAAACTCACAAAGATGTCAAAATGACATCTAGTAAATATGTTAGTTGTGTGTCTTACTCACGCAAAACCGCATTGTAAAAATTTGAACCACCAGCCTCCACAACCTGTTACAGTGATGCAAATGTTCCATTAAAATCCAATTATACATGATTTAAGAAGAATGGGAAAACTTTACCTTATTATTTATGGTGTAACAAATGAAATGACTCTATCTTCAAACACATTTAAACAGTAAAATGAAACTCAGGTTCAACATGAGAATCAAAGAAAAGATCTTCCATGGGGATAAATACGAATCAATTCACAATGAAATGAGCTAGCAGTAGGTTACAGCATACGATAGATATGTTCCAACAAATACAAGGAGATTCAACATACCCGGAATTTAGCACTCTGGAGATTTGCACTTGAGAAAAAGGCATTTCGAAGACATGCATGACTGAAGTCAACAAATGACAAATCCTGCAGAATTCCAAAATAAATAGCATAAAAAGTGTGTAATTTTTCCATGGTCATACATCCCTAAACAACTAATATTGATGCAGATGCATCTGACCTCTACAAATTCAGCAATTTAGATCAATTTTAATCTGTGTTGGCATAGCAGAAAGCATAAAGAAAGGTTTTGGTCTTGTTTTAGTCATATTTATTATATAGGAAATGGGCAAAAGACACAAAAAGTAACAGGTCCATTGGATAGGTAACAGCACAAATGAGCCCAAGAACCTTTTTTATTTATTTTTTGAGCAGCACCCAAGAAGAACCTCCAACAGTAGAGAACTAGTATGCAGCTAAATAAGAAAATAAATATTTCAGTGTCCAACTTTCATCCTCAATAATTATCTGCTAAAGTCACATGAAAATTTTCTATTCACAACCAAAATTCCTTATTCAGCTCTTAAAAATAGAGCAAGTAGATCTTTTCTATAAGGGCCCTTTGGAACAAGAAAATAACACTGTTAAATCTCAGTTTTCTGAAGATACTAATGCAATCCATTTATGCTATTTGGGTATGATCTGGAAAAGAAATCAGCCAGCAATATCTCTCACTCAATTGTCAAATATTTCCATCTATATCTAGGATTTCCAGTGTTGGGGAAAAGGGAGCTCTGTCATTTTCAATAGTATTGGGTCAAGCACTGAAAGGTTCTTCTGACAAGGATAAGGTGGCAGGTTGTCTCAATTGATTAAACAAGGTGTTCCATGGGGTTTTTGGAGAGAACAACTGGGGGGTTTCCAAGTGAAAATATTCTCTATAGATCAAATGGAGCAAAAGGCATTTTCCACAGAATTTTTTTCTTTCCCTAGTTAACATCATTCCCAAAGAGGCCCTAAAAGAGAGCTTCGTTAATCAAAACAAGCAAGAACAATATTGCAAGAAACTCCATACAATTACTCCAGATGGTATCGATATCCAGCAAGAAAATTTTATCTTTTTTTAATTATGATAACAGCAAACTTCTCTAAGAAAATGGAGGCAAGTCATACAAGTATGGGGCCACTGACCCAAAATTATATATATTCTTTCCAAGGTATTCAAAATTGGTTACATAACGGTCATAACCGTTACACAGGAAACAAGCAAGTTCAGAAAGACCACTTCCCTAGCATGTACATTTGGAAACACAGGAAACAAGCAAATTTAATTTAGCAAACCCCTCTCAAGCAAGTAATCAGCTTCCAAATTCAAACATAGGAAATGATTTTCATTCAACAATCTTTCTTTCTTCTTTTCTTTTCTTTTTTTTCCTTTGATAGGTAAGCCGGTCACTCACTCTCATTGATTGTAATCAACCTGTGTAATAGATCATTAGAAAGTGCTAGATTGTAATACGCCCAGTGTTCGTATTATTGATGTTGTTACATGTTTCGCTGGCTGGGGATATGGAAACATGTATTGATACCACAAATATTATCACTGATAGTGATACCCGGAAATGTATCTTTGGCTGAGGGAAACATTGGGGAAACATGAGGAAACGGTGGATTTTCTCAACGAAACTTTAAAATATGCTAAAACACACATATTTGCAAATTTAAGAACCAAATAATTGCAAAAAAGACGAATACATAATAAATTTCTCTTTAATGGGGGTTACATGTGGAATAAAAAAAAATAAGTTTCCCTTTAATGGGGCCTAAAAGCATGTATCCTTGACTCAAGGAAACATTGGGGAAACATGGAGAAAATGGTGGATCCATCCAACCATCCATGCATGCACATACATGCAAACATACACGCATGTTCCATCCATCCATGCATGCAAGCACACATACACACACATCCATCCATCCATGCATATATACATCTATCCATCCATCCATGCATAAACACACATACAAACATGCATATACATTTCATCATACAACCATGCACCTGTAAAAAGAAAAAAAAAATGAAACTGATATTTTTTAATAAGATGATTTTTGGTAATATCGATACATTGGTGATACAAGCGAGCAACACCTGGAATTTACACATCGCAAATATTGACAATACATTGGCGATACTTAGGAGCTGTTTGATTTTTCATTTCCCAGGTAAATACCCTGAAAATATGAAATTACTTTTTACTGTTCTTTGGAGGTTAATGTGTATTTCCGCCTCGGAAAGCAGTCCGAAAAGGGCTGACTTGAATTTTTGGGCCCCACCATGATGTATGTGGCCGTCCAT
Organism: Magnolia kwangsiensis; assembly: GCA_037074715.1. NCBI lineage: Eukaryota > Viridiplantae > Streptophyta > Magnoliopsida > Magnoliales > Magnoliaceae > Magnolia > Magnolia kwangsiensis. The sequence goes on along the minus strand of CM073589.1, from coordinate 79,280,182 downwards.
CAGTTTTACCAGAACATTTTAGCAGGTGAGCCCAAAAATGAGGTTGATCCAAAGCTCTAGCGGCCCACACCACAGGAAACAGTGGTTGTAAAACATCCACCGTTGAGAAGTTCTTTTCTTCCTAAGGCCCACAAGATTGTTTATTTGCCATCTAACCCGTTCATAAGGTCACACAAACATGAACAAACAGATTGCACAAATATCAGCTTGATCCAAAACTTCTGGGGGCCTTATGAAGTTTTTAATGGTAGACCTTCAATTCCCACTATTTCCTGTTGTGTGGTCCACTTGAGCTTGGGATCTGCCTCGATTTTTGGTTCATGCCCTAAAATCAGTTGGCAAAACAGATTAACGGCATGGATAGGCTGCATACACCACAGTGGGTCCCACATGAAATTTGCACCCTTCGTTTTTAGTGTTCAAAAAGCAAACTGTCATTGTCAACATTGAAAATAGTGCGGTAATTACACAGGGAATTAATTATTACCTATTTCCAGGGAATTACTTAGGTAAATAAGAAAACAAACAGCCCCTTAGCGATATATCGCCAATACCTAGAATTTCTAATACTATCAGTGCTATCGATATCACCGAGTTGGAGATATAGATAACTTTGGGGATACTCCGAACAATGAATGCACCCATGTAATAGTTTATTACATTGCACCGGTAGGAGTTTTGTGCTCTCATTGCCGGTCCCTAGCCCGGATAAGTTATGCCATAACTTTCATCATGAATCCAATAGATAAGCTAGTCTCAAACCCCATCTACAGGAGGCCTATAAGTAGCTGTAACTTCCACAAGCACTAGACTTGTTTTTACCAGTGTCTACAAAGGCCACTAGTAGGAACCACCAAATTCTTTTAGGCAGAGACAGGTTATAAGTGAATATATCAAAAACCCTGCAAGAGCTCACCAGTTTAGACATATCAAGGCCAGAAAGATTCACGCCTCGAAACCTAACTCTCTTAGATTGTATGCATTTGATGATGTCGGTGCGTGTCAGTTCAGCCTTCGGTTCTTCATCATCCGTTCTTCTATTTATAATAACTGTATTTATTTGCTCAACCAATCCCTGAAGTTAAGCATAAAACCATCCATCAATATGCCAAATTATCATTTGATGGAAGTACTTGAAATAATATAAACTTCCCATTGCATCACGAAACTTCAATAAATAGCCACGATGAAGCCCTAGGAATGAAACAAAAATGAGGTTGTCTAACTACAAATAGCAGCTTACGAGTAGTTGATAGTACTCTGCTTCCCGCAGCAGCTCTGAATATTCTGAGTCAGCAAGCGTGGGAACAACACCATCCCTCAACCAGTTAAGGATATGCCGAAAATGTTGCCCATCCCTATCAACAAAGATAAACCCCTGCAAGAATTCAGTATGATCAAAGAATAAAGGTTGGATTCAAGTACATGAATAATAAAGGAGCTTGTATGGATTTCAATTTCGAGATCAAATTTTCACAACTTTTAATGAACAAGTCGGCTACTGGAATAACAATCATGTCAGGAGATCCTTTCAAGCCAATAGAAATAACAAGATCAAAGAAAATGTGCGGAAGGACTACATATTGAACTAAGAGAAGATAATGAGACATACTTGAAAACAATAGAGCTAACACGATCACAGAAAAAGGTACAAAAGCATCGCATGTTGAAGAAAAATAACATGATAAGTATCATGCATTGACAATATTATAAGAAAAGTATTCATAGAGAACTTAGAGAAAGTTCTTGAAAAAATTATTAACAAGATTCATGACAACATGTGATTGCCACTCATCATGCCAAGGTGCTAAATATCTCCCACGTCGTATCAGTTTCCACAGGTACCAGTTCGAGATGGATCACCTGTACAATGAAAAAGAGCGACTCAGCTCCGACTCGGTCCACCACATCTGGACACAGGACAGAGTCAACCACTACATGCCAAGGATGAGTCACACAGTGCACTAAGTCCAACATAAATTGAAAGATGGGTAAACCCCATCTTTCATTCTCCTTGTTTACTTGGTTTTAAGGGTCAGGAAAGAGAGCAAATGCAATTTCAGATACTCTTAATAAGAAATGCATCAAAATCTCCGGATTTACAATCCAAAGTTTCTGATGAACTCTATGGTAAATTATATTTTGTTTTATGTTGATGGTTTACAACATGAACTGCCTTTGGATCACATATCCACAGACCTAGGCCTAGATCCATGGATCTGTAATAAAAAAGTTTAATCTTTTTATTAAAAGATATTATAAATTTAGAAAATGGTTCAAGTTAACAGTTATAAAAGGGCAAGGGGAACGCCCAAAAGGAGGTGGGTAGAGCTGGGCACCGAGCCGATCTGAGCCGAGTTGTGCCAAGCTCAACTCGGTTCGGCCAGCAGCTTACCTCGCCTCGGCTCAGCTCGGTCCTCGACCGTACTGTCCAGTTCGGTTCAGTCACCAGCTCGAGCCGAGTTCTGTTATATATATATATATATATATAAACTAAGGTATATAAATCAAGCTGAGTTGAGCTGAGCCGAACCAAGTCAAGCTCAGGCCAGCTCGAGCTCAACTCGAAATATTTTCAACCTCAACTAAACAGCTCAGCTCAGTACGAACCCAGCTAGCTGAGTTGAGCTGAGCTGAGCCAAACCAAGTCGAGCTCAGGCCAACTCAAGCTCAACTCGAAATATTTTCAACCTCAACTAAACAGCTCAGCTCAGTCCTAACCCAGCTAGTCGAGTTGAGCTGAGCCGAACCAGCTCGAGCTCAGGCCAGCTCGAGCTCAACTCGAAATATTTTCAACCTCAACTAAACAGCTCAGCTCAGTCCGAACCCAGCTTTCGAGCCGAGCCGAATCGAGCAAGTTAACCAAGCTAGCTGAGTTCGTGTCTAGCTCTAGGTGGAGGTTGTAAGAAAAGACTTGAGGACCTATGGCTTAACTGAAGATATGGTATGTGATAGAGTGGAATGGCATAACAAGATTAGTGTAGACAACCCCAATTGGTTGGGATAAGGCTTCGATGATGATGATAAGGACAAAATTAAGAAGGAAAAAAAAAAAAAACACGTTTTGCTTTCCTCTTCTTTTTTTTTTTTTTTGGGCGCTTGTGTTATTGAATTCCTTTCAACATGTTGTGGTAGCGACATCATTTTCACCTTAGATTTGTCTCTCACAAACTTTTTTATTATATTAAAAAAATTTATGGATAATAGCAACTTTATTAGAAAGCTCGCCAAAGCAACAAAAGAATACAACCCAAAATGACAAAGAGCTCAAAAAAGAGGACCAGCTAAAGCAGCCTTTACATAGACAGTCCAAGCCACAACAAGGCCATTGACCTTTCTAATAACCACATCAACGCCCTCGTAGACATTCCCAAAACAATGCCCATTCCTAGCTCTCTAAATAGCCCAAAAAAAACAGCCATAATGATCACTCTCCATCTAGCTTTCTCAAATTTTCCAAGTCCTCTTCCATGTCAAGCGCAAAGTAAGTCCTCCATAGACTTCGACATCACCCAATCGATAAGATACAATGAGAGAAAATGGTTCCAAACTCTTCCCGCAAAAGGGCAATGGATGAAGAGATGATTGATCCATTCCTCATTATCCATGCACATCTAACAAATATTAAGAAGAATCAAGGCTCTTCTCTGGAGGTTATCAATTGCGAGGATTCTCTTGTGACTCACGAGCCACGAAGACCGCAACGTAAGGAGGGGCTTCATATAACCAATGATGAAAAGGGTAAGGAGGACCAAGACGGCTCAGAAATCAAGTTGAACAACGATTTAAGCGAGAATTTTCCAGAGCGATTCCTCAAGCAAACCATTGAGTCTTCAGCTAGATCAACGAGCGTAACATTCCTTAGAACGATCAAAAGCCCCGTGAACTCAATGATGTCGACCTCCAACCAATCTCTTCAACAAAGAGCCCACACCACCGATCCCCCAGTAGTGGAAAAACAATCCTCAGCTAAAATAAAGTGGTTGGGAGCAAGGCGGGCAATCCTAGGGAATAGGCCATGAAGCGCACAATCACCGCACCAAATACCGACCCAGAAACAGATGTGATGCCCATTACCAAGCGTGAAGGATATCCCCCAGCCAACCAAATGTGCTATAGCCTCACCGCTTTCCAAATAGTTGAAGCCCTATAGAGAGAGCCCTTCACAAACCAACCACCCTTTTGTGTCGTATTTGGAAGCTATCAGCTCCCTCCAAAGACAACTTACTTCTACACCAAATCTCCAAGCCCACTTACCAAGCAACATGTTGTGGTGCTGACCAATGTTTTCAATATCGACAATATCGGTCAAAATATCCCACGATATATCTTATATCCCACCTGTGCGAAACAAAACGCACATGTAGTGCCGATATATCCCACTTGTTCGATCCGGCGAGTATTTTTTATTTTCGATCCTTTTTTTTGTAAATCATGTTAAATCAGTGTCAAATTGTTATAAATCCATGATTCGTCATATTTTGCATGAAAAATTCATAGATTTAGAGCTTCGATTTCGAAATTTAGGGGAGATAAACCAAGTTGCGGAAAATTGAAAAAACTAAAAATTTCTCATTTTCACGCAAATCGGTCAAATAACCAAGGCTGCCCCAAAATGATGTGTCGAACATCCATGGGCAAAACGTCACACCACAACGAATCTGAATAGGATCCGAAATGAACAAGACCAAGACATCGCTAGACAATGGGCATGGAAAATGCGTCAACCCATGAAACTCTTAAGGGTTGAGGGTGCGGTTCGGGTTTCAAACACAAACGAGATAAAGTGTCAATGGAGACCGCATTTGTACAGCTATCACTATCGACAATCACCTTACAATTCTTCTCCCCACATTTTGCATAGGTGTAAAAAATCGTAGTCCGACGCCAATCATCAGTCTCATTAGTATTGGTCAAGGTGCATCTTACTACTATAAGTGGCGTGGTTTCTTCTTCCTCTACTTCCTCGTCACTGGCACCAGTGATATTAGGCTAATAGACTTCTTCATAATCGTCATGTTCGTCCCCCTCTTCCTCACCTTCGCCAATCACTAGGGCCTTATTCCTCTCTTTCGAGGGACACTGATGCGCAAAGTGACCAAACTCATGGAAATTGAAGCATCGTGTTAGCTCACGTCCCCTAGAGTTAGCATTTGGTATCCCCTTTCCTTTAACATCTCTAGGGTTGGATTGGGAACCAACTTGGGGCTTGGAATGACTTCCCTCGTTAGACTGTCCCTTGAGGATAAGTCTTAACACTTGAATCCCGAGATTTAAAACGCTTCCCAACTGGTGCTTTGAGATAATACTCGATGTCTTACACCACTTAGTACATGTGTTCCAAGGTGCCAAAATCATAAGAATAGAGTTCTCGTTGGATCTCAAATCAGAGGCTCATCCTGAATCTAGACAGTGTAATCATCGGGTCCTCAACGTCACACCGCATCATGTATTCCTTGAACTTGGTGATGTAATCTGACACAGTCATGGATCCCTAGCACAAGGCCTACCACTACTCTAGGAGCCTCTAGCACTAAGAGAGCGAGATACTTTTCTTTAAGGACTTCTTTCATCTCAACCCAGTGCGTAATTGGGGGTTATCCACTCCTCTCAATTTTACGCACCATGTTGGTCTAAAAAAGTTTGGCCTGGCCCAACAGCTTCATCTTGGCAAATATCACTCGACAGCCATCAGACCTATCATAGCACTCAAAATAGTTGTCCAGGTCTACCACCCAATCAATGAATGCTCTGAGGTCTAAGCGACCATCAAAACTAGTAGCCTCAACTTTCACACCTTTCATGACTATTGCGTTTAGATCATGACGGTCATGATGTTCCTCATGTTGTGGTTGCACTTGTGCTCGACCACAGCCAGCGCCCTGGCCATGACCATGTCCTCGCCAATCAACTTGATCTCCAGCTTGAGATTGAACATCTTCCTCAGTGTCGGGGCTTGCCTAAAGGGAGGCCTCAAGCTAATTGACGCATGCATTGGTCGCGGTCAATTGAGTAGCAGTGGTTCTATTGTGCACTTCAATGGCCATCAGACGGTAGTTGATAGCGTTAGGGCCTCGGCAATCTACTTTAGATTCATAGTGGGATGTAGACCAAAACCACGTCTAAAACGAGTGGGCATACACAAGGGAACTCTAAAAGGGAAACCTATATCCTGGGGTAATGTTATGACAAAGATAAAACCAACCTAGAGATCAAATTGGACCCACTAAAAACACTAATCTGAAAATTAAACAAATTGTTAACCTCAAATATTATACTGAAAATTCAGCAGGATAGCAATCTGAGAGTACCGAGCTAAAAATTCAGCAAGAGTGTAATCTAAAAATTACGAACTGAAAATTCAGCAAGGTGACAACCTGAGATTACAATACTGAAAATTCAGCAATGGTAATGTAGAGAACATTAGCTGAAATTTCAGCAATGGGACCAAGGAATGCCAAATCGGTTACGGCCGATACGTAACGGAAACGGTGGTGACCATTACACGTTTCGGGGTCGTATCGGCCGATACATTTTTTTGTAGCCGTATCGCCGATACGGGCCCGATACGGGGCGTATCGGCCGTTACGGGGGCGTATCGGCCGTTACGGGCCCGTTACAGGCCCGTATCGACCTTTTTCCATTTTAAGCTTTGTTTTTGCTGTTTTTTTGAAACTTCTTGCTTCCAAACTATTTCTTACTCCTTTTACTACTAATTTCGACCAACTTTGGCTGGGTATTTGAGATAAAAACACATTATATTATGGATTTTCTTGAATCAAAGCTTGGTGGCCATTTTTCAAAAATTTGTCAAAAATAGGTATTTATATATTTTTAATACGTTTTGTTGTTTTAATCATACCATATGATGTGTTAATCATAGTAAAACATGTTAATGTGCATTTTACAGATTTTGGGTGTCATTTAATATTTTTTTTTTATTTTTTTCTATTTACGCATGAATTTTGGCCCCTTTTTTTAAAATTCGAAAAATCAATTTTTATTGGTTGTATTGTTGTTTTAATTATGCCATTTGATGTGTTAATCATAGTAGGACATGTTAATGTGCATTTTACAGATTTTGGGTGCCATTTTATATTTTTTTTATATTTTTTTCTATTTACGCATTTATTTTGGCCCTTTTTTTGAAAATTCGAAAAATCATTTTTTAATGATTCTTTTGCTGTTTTAATGATGCTATATGATGTGTTAATCATAGTAAAACATGTTAATGTGCATTTTACAGATTTGGGGTACCATTTTATATATATTTTTATATTTTTTTCTATTTACGCATGAATTTTGGCCCTTTTTTTTAAAATTCGAAAAATCAATTTTTAATAGTTGTTTTGTTGTTTTAATCATTCCATATGATGTGTTAATTATAGTAGAACATGTTAATGTGCATTTTATAGATTTGGGGTGCCATTTTATATTTTTTTTTATATTTTTTTCTATTTACGCATTTATTTTGGCCCTTTTTTTGAAAATTCGAAAAATCATTTTTTAATGATTCTTTTGCTGTTTTAATGATGTCATATGATATGTTAATCATAGTAGAACATGTTAATGTGCATTTTACAGATTTGGGGTGCCATTTTATATTTTTTTCTATTTACGCATTTATTTTGACCCTTTTTTTGAAAATTCGAAAAATCATTTTTTAATGATTCTTTTGCTGTTTTAATGATGCCATGTGATGTGTTAATCATAGTAGAACATGTTAATGTGCATTTTATATATTTGGGGTGCCATTTTATTTTTTATTTTTATATTTTTTTCTATTTGTGCATGAATTTTGGCCTTCAAAAATAATTGCAAACACCTAAATGTAAGATATTTTCATATTACATTCATTCTAATATATCTATCATTGATAGTAGATAATTAGAAAATTAAATACATGAATTTTGTAGTCAAATTCAGGTTATCTGGTTTATAAATTCATCAGACAGTCTGATACAACTTCTGACCAAAGAGTGGACCGTTACACCACCATAAACATGTTCCAATTTATAAATGAATGCATATTTGGAATGCTTAGAATATTTCGGATTTAATCCATATTTTTTCATATTTTTTTGGCAAAAAAAAATAATTTGCGCCGTTATGGGCCATTACGCCTCCGTATCGCCGTTACGCCCCCGTATCCGTATCGGTTTCAGAGGGCACCGTTACGCCAACCGATACCGATACGGGACACCTTGAATGGGACATTCCAAACTAGGAACAAAATTCAGCAAGATGAACCTAAATTCTATATGCAATATATGCTCTAACAACCCTGGATGTGACTCTAACCTAAGTGCAACACAAAAGCTTATGCTAAACCTAGGTCTCTAATGCCAAAATTGATGCAAGACCAATGCATGAAATCAAATAATGTCTGAGATCAATCAGCAAAATTAAATTAATTAATAAAAATAAAAAAATCCTGCTAACATCATCACAAATATCAAGATTCTAGGAAGAAAGCATGCATAGTTTAAGCCTAAGTTGTCAAGCATCGTCCTACATGATCAAACTAGAATCTAATGGATGTAAAGACATCCAAATAGCATAGGGTTAGGTCTATTGTAAAAGGGTAGGTCTACTACTACCTAGGGTTTACTAGATCTGAGTGTGGGTGAAGTTAGGGCCTGTTTGATTTTCATCGTTTCACCTAGAAATGGTAAATACCCAAGAAATGGGTGATTATTACCGTTTCACCTGTTTGAATATTCACGGTGATTTCACTTCTTGGAAACCGGTTCAAAAGTAGTAATGGGCATTTTTGGACCCCATTTTGATGTATATGATATATCTACTCCGTCCATTCATTTTATCACAACATTTTGAGATATTAGAAGAAAAATGAGTTAGATCCAACACTCAACTGGCCCGTACCAAAAGAAACAATGGCCACATTAAGTTTTTAACGGTAAGTATTTAATTCACATATTTCTATTGCGTGGTCCACTTGAGCATTAAATATACCTCATTTTTTTGGCTTATACCATAAATTTATCTGACATAATGGATGAACAGTGTGGATATATGATATACATCATGGTGGGACCCACAAATGTTTTATAATATTTGCCATTTTAACCTCCAAAAAGTAGTCGTCGAATCAGTTACGGGGAAGAGTGCGGCAACTACGGAGGGAAATAATTATTATTCTTTTTCCAGGTATTTACCATTCCACTGGAAAATCAAACAGGCCCTTAGGGTTAGGGAAGTTTAGGGAAAAGGGTGAAATTAGGGATAAATTGGGGAACTGGAAGAAGGGATTAAAGGATTAAGGTATTATGAGATGGGAATTAGGGTTTTGGATGTAGGAAAATTATGGATTTTAGGTTAATTGAAGGATTTAGGGATATGGGGTTTAGGAATTTGGGAAAATAGAGAGATTTGGAGTTTTATGGTTAGGGTTAGAGTTTCGAACAATGGATGATGGGGTTTTGAAGGGGAAATCAAAAGATACAAGGGGAATAGAGATGTGGCCGTACAAACCAGCCCGTGGGCTCACACCTATGGTCGTACGGTCACACATGTGGGGTCTAGTAGGCTTGGGTTTGGTCCGTAATTGTGGGGTTTTGATGGAGAGGATAATGAAGAAGAAAGGAAGGTGTTTGGAAGGGTTTTGGATGGCTTGAGGTGAACAAAAGAAGAGATTTCAACAAAATACCTCAAACGAATAAGGAAGATTCAAAGGTGTATAACTAGAAGCCTCGCACTCCAATGATTGAAGATAGGCATCGCACCGATCTTCGTTCTAAATCGCATGGAACTAGTCTTTACATCTCATGAAGAAGAGAAAACAAAGAGACTTTAAAAAAAAAAAAAAAATCAACCCCCACCCCCTTTTTATAGTCTCAAGAGCTTTAAGAAAATTATAAAATAGTTCATGTTTTTTGTCTTTTAACCAACATAAAGATAGTCTAAGAAAAAACATATAAAATCACTCACAAAGTGTCCAAAAGCATAAATCAAACATAAAACTAGATCCTAAAACATACGTCCTATGATGAAAAATGATCCACAATTAATAGCCCAATCATGTACTCCATGTGATCCAACGGTCCGATCATCGCGTCCCTCAAATCCAACGATCCAAATCACTCCCCAAAGCAACCCCATATGCATCTTCCTAGTGTGGGGTCTTCTAGGTGCTCGTACATACACTATGGGATCCTCAACATGGATACTCACCAAGCCACAGAGAGACTGAGGCCCGCCTCCTCTAATACGTGTTCAAAGGCATACGTGATGTGATGTCCACATCATTATGCCTAGTGCCCATTTGGATTCCGTAAGTCGTTTTACTTCAGCTACTTACGCCTCAAGCAGTTAATCTGGATTTCTACTGATTCAGCAAATAAGTATGTTTCGCAAACAGCATACTTATCTGCCAAAAATAAATAATAATAATAATAAAACTTTTTTCAATCTCTCTCCCTCCCTTTCTAAAACTTTTTTCAATCTCTCTCCCTCCCTTTCTCAATCTCAATCTTTCTCCTCTATCCCAGCCACTGCAGCGGCTACTACCGACTCTCTCTCTCTCTCTCCGACGCCACCAACAAATCTTAGAGGTGAGTCAATGGATCACCATGTAAACAACGTCGTCGTTGCCACTCCCTACCCAACGGATGCGATCGAAGTCAAATGGAATGGCGTACTACTTCAAGTGAAGGGAGAGAAGGGGGGAAGACTAGAGAGAGATGAGAAAGAAAAGGAGTTAGAGAAACATTAAACAGGAAAGGTCAAAAACCAATATTTTTTTCTTAGCAAGTTAATAAGTAACTTTTAAAAAGAAGCTTACCAAACTAACGTCTTACAAATAAGAAGCTAATTTGTTGTTGTCAGCTGAAAAAGCTACTTAGAAGGGCGTATCCAAATAGGCCCTTAGAGATGGTTATCCTTTGTGTGGTCTAACTTGATTCTTGTAGGTCTTTATTTACTAAATATTTTAAGAGAACTTCAAAGGGATATTAAATTATTAATGGTTTTCTATTTCGAGAGGCTTGAGTCTTAGAAGATATTTAATAAGATATAAAAATCTTGGGAGATCTTAATAAATAAGCATAAGAAAATAAAGGGAAGGGAGGCATTTAAGTTCATATGTGTAGTGCTTTTGGATTCCTTTCTTAATTTGGATAGTTGAATTTTTTACATATATGTCTTGTAAATGCATAGGCCAATTAAGATTGGAATAAAAAGACTACAATTTTTGGTAGAAAGTACTCTTGTAGAGTGAGAAAACCCTTGAAAGTGTGGTGTATGCAAAATTCGTTGTTCTCCTCTTCTTATTTTCTTCCTAATCCAGCCCGCATGAAGTTATCTCCCATATTTATCAATTCTACAAATTATTTAATATCTTTAGATGTGTTCCTCAAAACTTCTTCCAAACTTTGGTCTGATTCTTTCTCATCGTTAATATGCTTTCACTCAAATTGTTCCTGGATGACATGGTGGCAAAATAAAGCAATTGTCTCAATGGAAAACACTTATGCACTACCAAGTACCGAACAAGACTTGTGGTGCTAAACGCAATCAAACAAGCTAATAGATTACGATAGGCTACATTAAACTCGTGGTTAAACATCCAATATGATCCATATCATATTAGGTATTGGCCCACCCTAATATGCAATATGAGGGCTGATGCAAAGACGATACGGAGACAATATAGCCATATTGGCTTGTATCCCAAAAAAGAGGGGGGAATCTTGATTAAACCTAATGATCCATAATCAACGAACCATGAAGTAGTCCCCAAGTTATACTACAACAAAATTAGAGAGTTAACTTCTCAAGATCTCATCATATTTACACTATAAGATCAAAATGTGAGTAGATGAACTTTAGACAATTAATGCATGTGCAATAAGGTCAGCTCATTAAAGTGACCAAGTTGAAAGCAGTACCTTCTGAGAATCAAGGCACACTGTATGACGGCCACTAAACATTGCCGCCAACATTGAATCAGGCTCACGTTGAGTCAATGTGTCAATGGTTGTTGAAAATTTCTTCCCTCCTAAAAATTAGAATACATAAGTAAATTCAAGCATTAATCTAGCATCCCAACCATGGTTTTAAATATTGTATAATACTATTCGGTGTCGCAAGTCGTATTAGTTTCAATTGGAAATGGAACAAGTCAGACAAATTATATGCTAAAATCAAGTTGACTCGGACCCCACTCTACTCAACTCATCCAAACTCGGAACGAGTCATACTAAGTCTCAGAGAAAGGGAGAGTGGGGGGGAAGGTTTTTTGCCAAAAAAGATGTGCATGATGGGGATGGTAGTAAAGAAGAGAGTTAATGTAGAGAAAGTATATGACCTGTGAAGAAATATAAAGGGATGACATGATGGGTGAAAAGAACGGGAATTGGCAAGTGCATAGAGAGAGAGAAGAAAAAAGGAATAGAAGAAAAACAAGATTTGGGCTTAAATTTGCTCATAAATGAATCAAAATATGCTTCTATTTTTCCTTATTTTTATATTTTTCTCTTCTTCTTCTTCTTTTTTTGGGGCCAACTCATCCCGTATCTTACAAGTGTACCAGGATACAACATAGAACAAACTCAAAGTATGCTATCTTCTTCTTCTTCTTCTTCTTTTTTTAAGGCCAACTCATCCTGTATCTTACAAGTGTACCAGGATGCAACATAGAACAAACTCAAAGTATGCTATCTTAAAACTTTTATAAAAAAAAAAAATGAAAGAAAAGAAAACAAATAGAGAATCAAAAAGTCTATCAATATGGTTAAAACAATAATAAGAAAACACAGTAAAGATAACAACTGGGAACTATTCCGCCGTAACTTCAACAACCACTCAAGCCAAGGACACCTTATTGTGGTCCAGATGGCCCACCTTATCGTGATCCAGACTGCTCATCCAGTGGGCACCATCATGGGATAGTTCGTGCCCCAAAAGCACCAGGCCACACATAAGACAATTCTAATTATCTGGTTGGTGCTTTGCAGCCTACAAGATGAACAGTCTCGATGGGCGAAAAAGGTGGGACCACACAAGCAAGGACATTGGACCAGGCGACAAAGTGTCAGTTTGTTAAACTTCCTCATGAAGAAATAGAGCAAAGTATAATCTCAGTTCTCAAGAAGGAATGACCAAAACTTCTATGGAATTCGTCTTACCAAACACAACCAAATGGGAAATTCTACTAGCTCACCCTATAAGACCTTTAAATCCTAGACCAAAGCACAAAACAGAACAAATTCAAAGCATCACTTCAATCTATGATCCATAGATTACTAAGAATTCATCGACTGATCATGATTACCCATTAGAGCACAGAAAAATCAGAACATTCATCACATTATCGTGATTATGTTAGAATTTGGGGTTTTCTATCTTGCAGAAACCGTATTTGGATGCCGGCAGAGAACTAGAATTCTCTCCTTAGAAAAAGAAAACACAAAGATGACCGCTGGGGAATCTGCAAACCAGGGTATTAGCAAGAATTCAAAAATGGTTTCTACTGAAGAATTCAACTAGTGCTGGAATTGAATACCACCAAAATCCGGGTTACCAAACGTCCGAATTTGCCATGGAATTCAATTCAAATTCCAAGAGAGCCAAATTTCAGATTGCAAAATTGTGTGAGATTGAGACAGATATGAGAATTCAACGAAGAAAATGAGAGAGAGAGAGAGAGAGAGAGAGAGAGAGAGAGAAGAGAGAGAGAGATTGATTGATTCCGTACCAATGTCGAGAAGAATCGGAGAAGGAAAAGGGGAGCTCATCACTGCTGAAGAAGCAGCAACGAGATGGAGAAAGGAGAGTTAAAACCAAAAAAGGAGCATGGCTGGGAATTTATCGGTACAGATTTCCGAACTTGCCCCTCTGATACTGCAAAATGTCGATGCTGTCTTCTGACGAGGAAATGCGCGCGATCCTCTGCCCTAGGAGATGCACGGAGAACTCGTGTTTCCACGCGTGCCAATGGGACCACGGCTCGATGATCCGAGCCGTTGGTCTTGTTGATGCTGAAATCTGGATAACCCTCCGCAGATCTCCGCCTGCTAGGAGCGAGCCCTGCACAGATGGAAGACAAAGGTGACCCTGGCTAGAGCAGGACCCTCTGATGCCAAAGTCAGGTTATGAAACCGGGTCCAAGTAGTGTAGATTAGGGTGAGAATGTCAGATGTTGCGTACCTGTTTCTATATAAATGTCTCCTATCTATACGATTCATCTAAAGTAAATGTGTTCGTTATTCTCGGCACCTTATTAAGCCTCAACCGTGAACAACGGAGGTCGTGCGAATGGAGATCATGCGGAAGTTGTGCAGGTGTGGGCGGTTAGGCAGTTATCTTGAGAACGCGACATCGAGGATAATCTGAGTACTAATGATGAACCGAGGTCCAACTCAAAACAGTCCTTGTGGCCAGTTCTCACAATGGTTGCATCTGTCAAACTCAGAGAGAGAGCTAGGTACTATACCTATATTTCGAGCCTGATTTAACTTTACTCGGAGATCGGAGGAGGTTACACCACACTACATAGTGCTTTGCTCTTCCAAACTGCTTGGAGTATGACACGGGTCAACTCACAGTGACATGTAAGATTTCTCATAACAGAAGCCCCCTACTCTCTGTGTAACACTCCGGATTTTTGTCAACCTAAAGTTAGACGTTCTTGGGCAACGAGTCGATCATAACACCTTAATTGACTTCTCATAACTCAATCCTAAAGCCTCAAATCCCCTTTCAACTCATTTCCTTCAAAATCTCACCTTTCATCACCTTACTCTTCAATTTTTTTTAATACTTTCATATTAGACACTAATCTTAAAGTTTAAATGATGAAGAACAATAATGAAATTAAAATTTACTATAAATAGTTAATATATAAATAAATTGGGTTTTTGACTATTAACGTTTTGAAATCTCATAAAATAAATAGATTATTTGAATAGATCAGCTTCTCCTACCCCAAAATCATGTATTGCAAGTCGAATAACTCGTTCTGATTTATAAAATACACTCGTTTCAAATATCGGGTGGCGAAAGCACATCAAACGGACTCAGGGGGCTAAAACGACGCAAATCGGGAGGACCCGAGGTGGGTCCCGCACATATCCGGCACCCGGGGAAGGATAGTATCGCCCCTGGGGTGAGCCATTGCCCTAATGTCCAGCGGTCGGCGATGGCATCGCCGAAACGATGAGGCCTCGCCGTCCAACGAGCCGGGCGGCCCGTTTTCTACTCAATTTTTTATAATTTTTATTTAACTTCAAAAAGTCATATCTCCCTCGTTGTAACTCCGATTTAGGTGATTCAAAATTCAGATTGAAGCTTGATAAGTATAATTTCATATAAAAATGAGTAAAAAATATAGTAAAATTTTAAATATAGTTGAATATAGGTCTTTGTGACAACTGTTTGAAAATCATTAGTTTGGACAGCGACTGCTTCTAAAATTTTTAAAATTTTTCTACAACACGAAATCTAATAAAATTTGATGGAGATGATGTGAACTTGATGATAAAATATTAAAATAATATATTAACTAAAAGTGCCAAAAGGGGCATAGAACTGCCTAGGATCTTATTCTATCGTAATTAGGGCATAATTTAGTTAAGTACTAAACTGAATAATCAGTAGAATTAGCTTCAACCACTTTCTATTCAAGATACAAGACTCAAAACCATTAAAATCACTAACCCAATATCACTTAAAAACCTAGGGGCAATCTCAAAACCCAGTTGCTCACGGGAGCACATTCGAAATCCATATCGGACCTAGACCGAGTGTCAAAAGTCCGATTACCATAAAATTATACGGTTATGACTGCCTTACTGGGCTAGACTACCATCTCGAAAATCAAGTCCAAATAATATCCCAAACCGCACAACTTGAGCCCGGAGTGAAGTGTGTGAGAAACGTGAATATCTTTAGGAATTAAACTTAAGTGATTTGAGTCGTTCGCTTGCACGCCAAATTTAAGGTTTCAGACCGTCAAATTCTAACTCAACTACACCCTCATATCAAGAAAAAATTCCAACACATGTCAGTGTACTTGTGGCTCTGATTGAGTACCGGTGACCGTTGAACTGAAACTGGTTCTTCACGGTCGATCCACTGATTCGATCGGACCGAGAGCTTAACCTGGCATAGATCCAATGTCAAGGAACTTTTCCATGACTGTATGCAGGAAATATGCCTCCATATGAGCCCCATAAGCCCGAAACAGCCGACTTTTGGTTGTAAGCTAAGTATACCATTGTCTTAGGGCCATTACCATCAATTCTGGGCCTATATAAGGACCTAAACCCACCCCTTCTCTCTCACATATGAATTTGCTCCAAACCGTAGGAGAGAGAAGAGAGAGAATGAGAGAAAAGAGTGGAGATCGAAGGGAGATCCTTGGAGTTTACTATCGTCCTTCTGTTCTGCTACTCCACGCCTCGATTCACCCTTCCACATCGCTACACTGTCAATTTCAACTCCGTTTTTTGGTAAGAAATCCTAACCCTAATTTGTTTTAGGTATTCAAATAGGTAAATCGGTGAAATATCTAACCTATTTCGTGATTCAGGTAGCCGTTGTGCCGTAGACAATGATGTAGTGTTCAAACTGAACTTGGTACGGGTTTACCGGTGAAAGGTACGGCCTATAAATGTTTAGGTTATAGTTTTCAAGGCTTTCAATGTCAGTGATGGTTTATGACTGACTTGTTTGCTATCACATGCGCCTAATATACGACGTTTTCAGCGTCTTATATATATATATGAATTATGTAGAATATAATGCTTTTCATGTGTTTGTTGAAATGTCTGAATGAATATGGAATTATAATTTGTGCTTGTCATGCTTGTTAAATTGAAAATACATAATCGTTGTATGTGTGGCAACTCCTTTATAAAAAGATTCGTCATAATATAGGTTATAACTAATATATTACATGTATGTTGTAGTGTGTAGTATAGGTGTTTGATAAAATGCCTGAATGAGTAATTGTTCGATGAAATGTATTTATTAAAGGTATTAGGATGAGATCCTCAATTACCTTAGTGTTTCGAATAGATTTATCTATGTAATTTGCATTAGGCTTAATGATTTATATATAAAATGTACATATGTAATGTCATGTTCACTATATGTTTATAGAATGCTCAAATGATTGAAATGGATGAGTTGGTCGCTAAATCCTGTTATGACTACTATATGGGAATGCTATTACTTAGAGTGTGATTGAGGCTACGATGTAGTGCAGCCAATCGGTAATGGTTTACGATCGGTGGCTGAACTGTTTTAGCCGCGACAGATATGTTCAAGGAATCTGAGTCGTACGCTGATTATTGATAGTGGCTAGGCCATGAAGAGTGCATACATGGTCCATGTCAATTAATTCAACGTATGCTCGTACCAGTCGAACTTATTAAGTAACCCGATTGACCCAATGTATGTTCACCATATATGGACGCTACTGCTTGAACCTAAGATACCAAACTTACCAATGAAAACCTATTTAACCTTGGTACCTCGATCCACTAAGACTTACGAGCCATGTATGGTGGTATGGGACACCGTGGTCAAGTTGTCTGCCTACGCTGGGGCGACGAGTCTCCCCATAGTGACCAGTGAGCAACCCAAACTTATGAGTCGAATATGGTGGTATAAGACATTGTATTCGATCTGTCAGCCTATGACCAGTGACGAGCCTCTAGTAGTGACCTCAAGTACACACTAAGACTATGTTAAGGTGACGAGCCTTGTCGTAGTGACCTTGAGTATAAAATAGGCCTACAATCAGGTAACAAGCCTCTCGTAACGACCTCGAGTGTGAATTAAGCCTACATTGAGGTGACGAACCTCTCGTAGTAACCTATGGTATAAACTCGCGAACTTGCCTATCATATGTGATTAACTAGGATTGATGACCCTAGATGGATCATTGTTTGGATAAATGAAATAAAAGGAGGTACCTTAGCTTCTCAATCCTGCTGTATAAATATGCTTAATTAAGAACTTAACTAATCATGCGCATGCACTGCATTGCATGTGCCTTTGGCATTAGAGTTGAGCATAGCGGGAGTGTTGCATGCCGCGATCATGAGATGATGTCGCAGAGGGAGTGCAAGCGAAGGCATACATCACTATAGTATATCATCACGACATTAACAAGAGTACTTAGGAATGCTTGTTGTATTACTTTTTCATTACTGCTTGACTGAATTGATAACATGTTATGTCACGCCCTAAACCCGGGAATCGGATTCATAAGAATTTCGATTACCGAATCTGGTGCCGACAACCTCCGTAGTACCCCATTCTCGGCTCCTAGCATTCATATGTCAGATTCTGATCCTGGGATCTTACAAGGAGGATTTTTTTTTTTTACATATAACTAGTAATAAGCATAACCACAAGATTACCCAGTTCACATAGGCAACATCATCATCATATATCCACTAATATAATCGTTTGAGTACAATACTGAAAGGAAAATACATAAATAAAAATCAAGCTCCAGAAGACCACTGCACGCTCTAAGCTCAACACTGCTGCAACCTAACATCACTTGCACGCATCTATCGTGCATAAGCTTATAGAAAGCTTAGAGGGTGGTGTAAGTGTGTGCACAAGATAAGTGCCAAGTATTCAATACAATGCTATAATCATATAATACCCAAAAAATTGGTAATCCATAAACCATACAATGTCTAAATAAGCAGAAACACTAACAAGAGCAGGAATTATCAGAGTAAGCAGAAATACTGACAAGATATAAATCATACGATAACAGAGTAAGCGGAAGTATGGACAAGTCTATAAGTTAATCAATATCAGAATACGTAATATAGAACAACTATGTGATAAGGAGTCATAAAGGGTCAAATATCAGATGCCGAGGATGTAATGCAATATGCGATGCGAATGAAATAATCATGCTGGAGTGTGAAGTCGGGATGATAGTACGTAGTATCGCAGGCTATGGGGTCCACCACAAGGGACTTCTTTCCAAACCAGTCCCATACCTAAATTTGGATAGTCAGGCTCGACGTGGTAAACTCCTGATCTCAGGTTGGTCGCGCGTCCAACCGAAATCCTTGCCGTAACGAAGGTACACAACAATTAGTTGCACACCACCAGCCCTAGTGGATAGTGAATGAATGAATGAATGAGCATGCAACTCCTATTCGATAAGTCCACATATTAGTACGGTTCCTCTCTAGGAAATCACCGGGGTCTATTACACTCCATACCAGATTGCCGCCCCATCGCGCGCAACAAGGTGAGTGGAAGAGACCTCACTATCCGCCTGCCAATATCGGGCTCGGCTCGTCAATAGCGGACCCATTCCTCGAGCTGGTCAGACTCAGCCTAGCATTGCCCCCTCCTCTCGGGCAGGTAAGGCCACACCCCCTTCCAACCGACCACGACACAGTGGAGAGCGCAGCCATCTGGTAATCAGCACTCGGCGCTCATCTACCCACTCGGTCTAGACGTTGGAGCAACCTTTGTAACCAAGAGGGTTCTGGGACTTTCACCCAAGGATATCTATAGCACCCCATGTAGAATAGATTTTGGTATCCCATCTGACCATCCACGATATGTCTGTGGAGGCTATAGCCCTGATGTCGCTAGGGCGTACGGTGGTCATGTCATACAAATGCGAGATGCATGAGTCACACAGTGCAATCATGCATCAATCCTGGGCATACCGTGCGCTCATGTGAGAAAATCTCCGCCTATCAGGAAGTCTCATAACAACCAGCACTATGACATATGCAATGGTCAATCATATCTCATAATAGACATGCAGATGATGCGTATGAGCATGTATCATGGTGCTATGCAATCACATACTCATAATCGATATCAACCATCGGCCTCGGCAATGTGGACATTTAACCATCATTACCCCAAGGAATGACCCACATAAATCCAAACATATAATGGGCCCACGGCCTCACACAATGGCCTAATATACGACATAATGGGCCTTACTCAAGGGTTACATATACACAACGGGTGGGCCCTGCTCATGGGCCTAACATACATCACAATGGGCTCTTTCGCCTGACCCTCAAATACATCACAATGAGTCTCATCACCTAGGCATCAATATACATCACATTGGGCCTTAGACACGGGCTGAATACACATCACGTCGGGCCTCAAATACAGGTCGCATGTACATCACATTAGGCTCCGACAATCGGAATTGGCAATCGGCCACGACGAATCAAAGTCGGTAATCGGCCCTGGTCGATAATCAACCTCGATCGATGATCGACAATCGGCCATCAGAATCGGTACTCGGCCTCGATCGATAATCAGTAATCGGCCACGATAAATCAGAATCGGTAATCGGCCCTGACAAGAAGAATCGACAATCAGCCACGTCAATCGACAATCGGCCACGATCGGTAATCGGTCACGATAATCGGCCTCGATCGGTAATCGGTCAATCGGCCACGACAAACAGAATCGACAATCGGACACGTCAATCGACAATCGGCCACCATTGGTAATCGGTCACGATAATCGGCTTCGACAATCGATAATCAGTCAATCAGCCACGACAAGCAGAGTCGGCAATCGACCACGTCAGTCGATAATCGGCCACGATCAGTAATCGGTCACAATAATCGATCTCAATTGGTAATCGGTCAATCGGTAAGAATAGGCCTAACAAGGCCTAAGGAAAGGTACAATGAGGACATCTAACCATCATTGCTCATCAATGTGGACATCTAACCAGCATTGCTCCCAAGCAGTGGCCTATATAGAGCTAACATATAGTGAGCCCATAGCCTCATGCAAGGGCCTGATACATATCACTATGGGTCGAGTCACATGGACCACGAATACATCAGATAGGCCATGTCCCATGGGCCCCGAATACATTACAACGGGCCATACCCCATGGGCTTCAAATACACAATAGGTGGGCCCCATCACATGTGCTAAAAATACAACAGGTGGGCCCTGCACATGGGCCAAAAATGTATCATGATGGGTCTCATGGATGGACCGCACCAATGGGCCTCAAATGGGTTGGACCACACCAGAATTATTTCAAAGGTTGTAGGTGTAACATGTGTATCATAGTATACTATCATTCCACGAGGTACATGGCCCACTAATGATGATTAGCTCTGTCCAAACATCGACTAAGTGATTTAGCACCATCCTAACATTATCCATGCAAATCAGCATCATTCAGGCGTTGTCTAGCACTGTCTAAACATTGCCAGCACCATTCAAACATTTTTCATGTAAATCAGCACCACCTAAATATTGTCCATGTAACCCGGCACCATCCAAACACGTCCAACACCGTCCAACACTGTCTGGATGATGTGGACGAATTAAATACATTAAGGTGGGTCACGTTGGATGGCAAGGATAAACACACACATCATGGTAGGGCCTCACGGGGATACAGAATACATAAGGCTAGGTGGGCCCCACCATAACGTTTATTTCCCACCCAATCTGTTTGTACAATCACAAGGACCTAGTTGGGAAGGAAAAATAAATAGCATTTAGATCCAAAACTCACCCAAAAGGGATTTCAACGGTAGACGTTCAACCCTCACTGGTTGCAGTGTGGTCCACCTAATAGACAGTGGGGACATAGAATAAATACATCAATGGTGGGTCCCACTGTCCAGTTATCTTGACGGTTTAGAACCAACAGATACATCAAAGGCATGGCCTAGGGGGCTTGCTACTGCTGCAGGTATAGCAGTAATACTGCTGACATGAGGTACACTAGTCAATCCACTCTCACCGTCCAAGATCTGCATGGTGAGGATGGATTACATTAAATTAAAGTGGGCTCCACACGCTGCATGATGGGGTCACGATCAGTGAATTGGATGGTTAGGATATAATAAATACCTCATGTACGGGTCCACAGGACCGTCCAGGCTTGTATGAATGGCCTGGATATGAAACGCAGTTATCATGGTGGTCCCCACCAGCTTGCTGACGTCAAAGCATATCAGCAATATAGCTTATGTAAGGTACAACAGCCAACGGCTTCGCATACCAGGTGGGTCCCACGTGGGCCCATCAAAATATAATGTGTGTATATATATATACACACGCATACATACATGGTACTCCCCTCCCAGACCGTCCAGATGGACGGCTGGGAGACATGCATACGGGTGGCCCACCAAAATAAATAAATAAATAAAATAGATGGATGGCTGGGATAAAACACCTGTACCAGGTGGGGCCACGTCCAGTGGATGGACAGTTTTAATATAACAAATACCTCGTGGTGAGACCCATGTGCACGTGACGTCCGTACACTGACATCCA
Source organism: Magnolia kwangsiensis (assembly GCA_037074715.1). Lineage (NCBI taxonomy): Eukaryota > Viridiplantae > Streptophyta > Magnoliopsida > Magnoliales > Magnoliaceae > Magnolia > Magnolia kwangsiensis. The sequence continues at coordinate 79,257,883 of CM073589.1, read as the reverse complement.
AGCACAACAGCACCTTGCTGCTGCTCGTCCATCAGATGGACGGTCTGGACAAAATGTATACATCATGGTGTGGGTCCCACCATTTGGTGGACGACATGGTTACAACAGATACATCATGACATGGGTCCCACCGTCCAGCCATCCGGACGGTGGATAAAACACATTGGCCAAGGTGGGTCCCACCGTAACACATACGTCAGCATAGGCTCCACCGTCCACAGCCGTGGACGGTACGAATAAAACACATAATTCATGGTGAGTTCCACGTGGGGTCCACCGAAATGTCTACTTACAATCCAACCCGTTAATAGGATCACACGGCCCTGGATGACAAGGGGAAACAAATTTCATATTAATCCAAAACTTCTGTAATACCCAAACAGGGTTACTATGGCTGACGTTCAATCCCACTGTTTCATATGACGTGGGCCACCTTAGTATCATATAAGGCTAATTTTTGAAGGTGACCCATTTTTTTAAATGGGACCCACTAAATGCATGGGGTTGATGTACGACATGCATCAAGGTGGGGCCTGTGGTGGGGTCCACCTTTTTCCAGCGTCAACAGCAGACGCCGCTGCTGCAGCTTTACATTTTTATTATTTTGCATTTATTTTTATTTTTTTTTCATACGTGGGGCCCACAACAGGACAATCTAGTCCGTCTTTTGTGTGTGTACCACGTAGTAAACGGGTCATTCCAAGTTTAAGATGCATCCAAATTTTCAGTGGACCGCAATGAGTGATTGTATATGTTTAAGCATGTCTTTACATGATTTTTACTAGTGTGACCTGCCAGGGAATTGGAGTAGATCCATTTTTTGGCTCAACGCCTAAAATGATCTAAAAAAGTGAATGGACGGCATGGATTGAACATATACATCATGGGTGGGGTCCATTATGGACCCATATCCTTCTCTTTCTAAAAAAATTCCAAAATCATGCATGCAAAGTCCAACGTCCCTTTTTCTTTTTTTTTTTTCTTTTTTTTTTTTTTAAATTTTTCGAATATGGTGCCCACAATAAGATGATCCAATCCATCTATTGTGTGTGTCCCACGTGGTGGACCGTTCAGTCCAAGTTTCAGTTGAAAAAAAAATTTCAAGTGGGCCCTGGCAAGTACTTTTATATATTTAGCATGTCTTCACATGATTTTTGATGGTGTGGCCTACTAGAAAACTGGATTGGCTTCATTTTTCGCCTCTACGCCTAAAATGAACTGGAGAACGAAATGGATCGCTTGGATTAGAAACATATATCAAGGTGGGGCCTGCATAAATGGCCCATTCAAAACCCCTTCTTTTTGGACGTCAATACACCCTCTGTCAGCTCCCAGTTCAAGTTGCAACGTCCAGCGTCCTTGGACGCTGGACAGTTGCTTAAAACATACATTTAAGGTGAGCCCCACCTACGGACATGCTATCCAGGTGGTTGGATGACATGGGTAATACACACATCAAAGTGAGGTCCATTTGGTGAACGGTTTGGACAACTCACATCTCATTAAGTGGGCCACACAATCACATCTTCACACATAAAATAAAGAGAGAGAAAAAAAGGAAAGGGAGAGAGAGAGAAGCACCCACCTCGAGATCTCTTCTTCCTTCTTCCGCCCATGCACTCTAGAGCTCCAAGAGGATATTTTCAACGGTTGAGATGATGGTCTAAGGGTTGAATTTTATGGTAGGAAGGTGGGCCACACTAGCTCTCTCATGGGGAGCTTGGACGTGGCTTGCTTCCATGGAAGTTTTCTTGGAATGATAAGAGAGAAAATGAGAGAGAGAAGGGTGAGGTGGAGTGATGGGATGAGAGGGATGGTGAGTGATGTAAGGGAGTACTTTTGTTGTAAGAAAAGTTGACTTTTGGGGAGGCTAGTTGTACTTGGCAATAATTGGTGATGTGTACTTTGATTGATAGGATTGATGGGATGTTTCGTAGAGATTCCCTTGATACTTACAACGCGCGATGTTTTCTCGAACTGAACGCGGGCCCACATCTCCTGGCCTGGGTATCTCCTCGGCGCACGAGATGTGCCATCGGAACCGCGGCGACGATGCGGTCGCTAGGGTACAAGTCTCGGGTTGAGTCGACTCGGGTTAACGACGTGTGAATTAGGGTCGCGCGCAAATGCCGGTTAAGGATCGAGGTTTCTGGGATTCGATTGGAAAGACCGCGGAAGTCTACCGAACGATACGGTCTACGATATGGGTCTTACATGTTAACCTTTCCTTTATAGTTCCACTGAATTAGCTACTCATTCCCACCTGTGGTGGTGTTTTTAAAACACCACCTAGACTTTGGTTTAGATGTAAGTGATGGCGAGGTCTATGCAACAGAGTTGGACTTGGGCAAGGAGGAAGGATTCTCCTGCGTTCAGCTATTGGGCGAATCTATGTAGATCTCATACCGATGTGCAGGGACTACTGGGATACTTGTTTAGTTGAACACATTTACTTCTTATATTTTATATGGTTAGAAACAACACCTGTATATATTTAGCCCGGTTTCATACTCATATTTCAAAATTTGTGAAACGTTTTCATAATTAAATACATATATTTTAGTCTTTCGCTTGCCAAATTACATTAACTCTGGAGTATGATATGTTGTTTTGGTGTAATCCTACTCATATTTAATGCAATAATACGAACAACATTCAATCATCATTATCTATGTTGCATAAGTGATGTGTTGGAACTCGGGATATGAACTTCTGCTCGACCCCCGATTTTCAGGGCGTTACACCCTGAGTCCGTGCTTGGATTTAAGAAGTACAAGACCTGGGAAAATGAACCATCACATTTCTTATAACGAAGAGTCGACCTGCTCGGGTCATGCCGTACGGTCGCATTTATACAGTGTCATCATTAAGGCGGCACATTACTGCGTCCCTTCAAATAAGTGCATATCATTGCTGAATACGTGGCGACGGTTACAAATTTAAATCACCAAGACTCGTGCGGGACTGCCACATGGACTCTCGGGGGTGGAGTTGAAGCATAATGACTGCTCAGTGGCACATGGCTCAGAGTGTAGCAGTAAATGGCCTATTGCCACTTGTCTCCCTAGCTCGACTGATGCCAGTTCGGCTTCGAAGACAGCTATTCGTAATGATGGTGAACCGTCATGCTGGGGCTATATAAATCATTCTTTCCTCCCTCTGAGCAATTATACGCCCTGAAAGCTTTAAGAGTTTCTTGCCTTTAAAAGATCCCCGGAGTGATAACGTCCAGTGAGTTTTCTTCCTTTTCCGATCTTCTTCCGTTCCATTTCTCTTTTATTTTTTTATTACAATGTCTGACGATTCGGATGATGCCTAGGAAGGTCGTGGCTATCAGGAAGAGTTTGAGCCAGAAAGCTAGGACTCCAAGCTTAAGGCCTCGAAGGCGTCTTTGGTGGTAATCCCGCTCTACCCACGTCTGCAATAGGGGAGGAGCCAGAAAGCCAGCTCACGCCCCAAAGGTTAAAAAAGAATAATAATACCCCGAGACCTGATGGGGAGAGCCTTAGCTGGGCCATCGGGCAGTTGGTTGGAAGAGGTCGTCCCTGGTGGCTCCGTGCTGGTTGAGTCCCAGATGGCTCAAATTCGTGAGGAGTTCCAGCCCCCCATGACTCTCCAGGAGACCCTGCCAAGGGAGACGTTGTCATCTTCCTCTGCGCTTTACAATGTGGGGCTTCAACTTCTAATGCACCCCTTCCTCTGAGCTCTAACTGTAAAATTGAGGCTAGCTCCAGGTCAGCTCGTCCCCAATGCTTGGAGGATCTTAATGGCCTCGTATATGATATTGTGTCAAGCTTAGAACCAGGAACTGACGTCCGATAAGTTCTTATCCTTGTATTAGGCCAAACACGACCGTAATGAGCCGTGTTGGTATTACTTTTACACTAGAGCTCATCAGGGCTCGAGTCTTGTCCTCTGACTCCCTACTTCAAACAAAGATTAAAAGAATAAGTGGTTTTAGGCTTCAGGAGAATGGGAAGTGCGGGTTACTAAAGTCAGAAACCTGCGGGTCTGCGTACCCATAAAATTTTGTCTTCCAGGTCGAATTCTGAGAGATAGTTGTTGACTATTTACTTTCTTAATTAATTCTACTCTGACCGAGTCTTATTTTTCCTTGTGGCTTTCCCAAAGGGAGCCGCCTAACTCTCGTCACCCCTCAAATCCCAAGTCGTCAGGGCAAGGTTGCTTCAAGAGGAGCAACGCGTCTAGCTCTGTGATTACCCCGAACAACCTCCACCAATCCAGGCTCTACCAACTCAAACCTTTCATTTCTACTTTGAGTAAGTACTACTCCCGTTGTACTTGAATTTCTGTGGTATTTGAACTTTTCTAATCTTCAATGCTTATGCAGCTATGGTCGAGGCATCCGAGTCGAGGAAAAGGAAGCTTCCGACCATTGATGAAATGTCGTGATCCGAACCTCGATCAAGATTACTTCTCGAAAGAGGAAGGAGACACCGCAGGTCAGAGTCTCCATGGTCGAGGCTACCACAGTTCCAAAGAGGAAGGAGACACCTCAGGTTGGGGTCTCCGTGGTTGAGGTTATGGAAGTTCCGAAGAGTAAGGAGACACCTCAGGTCGGGGTCTCCATGGCCGAAGCTGCAGCGATTTCGGATGTCGCTCCCTCTGAACCCAAAGTGATCGTGATCAATTCTTCCTCCAAGCAAGAGGAAGTGAGTGAGGAAGGGGACGCCGTCATGGCCAAGGCTCCGGCGTCGACAACAAGTGGAGTCGGGGAAGTGACAGGATCTGCCACTCTCCCTGAGGGGGGTAGGCTACCGCCGGGCTACCACATGTTCGGCGTGGTTAACTGGGCAACCAGACATGCCCCGGAGGAGGAGATCGCTAACTTACTCAGCAAGTAGCATGAGTCTTTCATTAATGACATCACCTCTGTCTGCAAGAAGGTAACACTGGTGCACGCTTTCATTTAGCCCTAAATAACTTTGAGTTGTTCCCTTGATCTGATAATGGCTTCTTCTGACTCAGTCAGTGTCGATGCTTCTCTCGACCCGAGAGCGGCTGAGGGAGATAACTCGAAAGGACTGGGAGATCGAGGCTTTCCAAGCTGAGGTCGAGGTGCTCAAACAAGAGCGGGGGGAGCTGCAGGGCCAATTGTCCGAGGTGAAGGTCAAGAAGCTGCTCTACTAAGGGGACATCTTCGAGCTTTGGAGTCGATGCGAGGGGGAGGAGTCCGCGCTCGCCACGATCGAGGCCACCCTCAGTTTCACAGATGAGCATAATGCCCTGTTGAAGGAGAAGCTGGAGCAGGCTAAGATCGACGTTGCATCAGAGTTGAAGGCTGAAGTTGCGAAGGCGGTGGCATCTCAGTGAGCCAAGTTCGAGGCCTCTGTCGCTTCAATGACCTCTGCTGCTTTGGAGGCATACAAAGCCTCAGAGGAAAGAGCCACCCAGGCTAAAAAGTTCTATTATTGCGGCTATAATGCCTGCATAGAGGACATCCGTGAACTGCACCCGGACCTTAACCACGACGCCCTTGCCACTGATGAAGAAAAGCAACCAGCTGAGGATGCCCCTTCTGGTCGAGTCCCCAACTCTGGAGCCTCTCCTGTTGCTCAGGCTCAAGAGGCCCTTCCTCCTCCGACTAGCTACTTATCTTTTTCCTCTTTCTAAACAATTTTTTGGGATTTGATGGATGTTATAATGCCTAGGCGTTCTTCTGGATATTTTAATTTTGTAGACGATGATGATGATTCTTTTGAATGCGTAGATACTTAGCACTTGTCTGATAATAGGCTAATCTCTTCTTTAAGAGTCGGCTTACTGAAGAGTCCCATCCCTACACATGTGGGATGGCTCTTTGTAGCATTCTTTATTAAGTGGTTAGCTCACTTCTCGGGATGAAAATCCCATGTAGGCCGAGTAGATAGGCCAAATAGAATGAAACGGATGTCTTGCAAGAACATTCTTTATTAAGGCCGTCGACTCTTGACTAAATGGAACGATTTACATTACTTTTCATGGGTAGTACATCCTTAGATGCTCGGAGTTCCAAGGATGTGGTAGAGGCCATCCTTTTAGGCTCGTTAAGGACCTTCCCAATTAGGCCTTAGGTTCCCCACCCTTGGTTCCGATGTATTTTGAAACACGCGACGCAGGACTAAGTTCCCTAGTCGGAATCGCCTCACTCTGACCTTAGAGTTGTAGAAGCGGGTGACCTGCTGATGTCAAGCAACGATTCGCATCCTGACGGTGTCCCTTAATTCTTCAATAAGGTTGAGGCTCGTAGCCAACTACTCAGAGTTCTGCCCGTTGTGATATGACTGCACTCGAGTAGTAGGAAGTTCGATCTCAACTGGAACGATAGCTTCAGTCTCATAAGAGAGGGAGAATGACGTCTCTCCCATTGTCATCCGAGCTGTGGTTCTGTAAGCGCATAACACAAACGGGAGTTCGTCGGCCCAGAGCCCTTTCACTTTTTCCAATCTGGTCTTGAGTTGGCCTTTGATGATCTTATTCACTGCCTCCACCTGGCCATTTGATTGAGGATGTTGAGGTGATGAGTAGGCATTCTTGATCCTGAGGTTCCTGCACATGCTTTTGAATTTTTTTTTGTCGAATTGTAATCTGTTGTTGGTGACAACAGTATGCGGGACTCCGAACCGACAAAATTATATTCTTCCAGATGAAGTTTGTTATCTTTTGCTCAGTTATCTTGGCGACAGGCTCCGCCTTGGCCCACTTAGTGAAGTAATCCATTGCCACAATCACTTACTTTGTTTGACCCTTACCTTGTGGTAGGGGATCGATAATATCGATCCCCCACTAAGCGAATGGCCAGGGTCCAGTCATCGGGGTCAGCTCCTCAGCAGGATGTCTGGGGATATTTACAAATCTTTGACACTTGTCACACCTCTAAGTGAAGTCACTAGAGTCGGCCTGGATTGTCGACCAGAAGTACCCTTGGTGAATAATTTTTTGTGCTAATGCCCTGCCCCCGGAACGATTACCACATATCCCTTCATGGATTTCTCTGATCACATAGTTTGCCTCATCTTACCTTAGACACCTCAGATAAGGTTGGGAGACCCCCTCTTGTATAACGTGTCCCCAATGATGATATACCGAGTTGATCTGATCCTCAATCGACCAGCCTCCAATCTGTCCTTGGTGACTTTACCATCCCTGAGGAATTCTATGATTGGATTCATCCAACTCAGAGTAGTCTGCATAGGTCGGATGACCTCTGGAATGTAATCGTCGATGCTTGGCTTGTCTAAGAATTCCACAGGAACGAATCTCGGAACTCTTCCCTTGGTCGCTGGGGCTAACTTGACAAGTGCATCAACCCATGAATTCTTTATCCTTAGGATTTAGCTGACGTTGCATTCCTAAAACTTTCTAATCAGCTCCCAAGCTTTGCTTAAGTAGGTTATCATCCTGGCTTCTTTCGCTTCACATTCCGTGGTTATCTAATTTATGACTAGCTGGGAGTCACACTTAACGATTAGGACTCAAACTCCCATGTTGACTACCAATCTGAGCCCGGACAATAGTGCCTCATATTCTGCTTCATCATTCGAGGCTCATAATCTAAGCCTAATGGCATATTGGACTGTTGTTGCGTCCGGAGAACCAGGACGATCCCAATGCCTCCGTGTTTGGAGTTCGATGAACCATCTGCATACAAAGTCCACGCATCTTATGATTTGGTCACTTCCTCGAACTGAGGAATGGGTTGAATCATAGAGTCCTCTTCCTAGTTGGTAGATATGTCTGAACCCGACAACTCCTCTTCACCATTCTGAGCGATGTGCTCTGCTATAAAGTCGGTCATGGCTTGGCCCTTGATAGCCATCCTTGGTCGGTATTCGATATCAAACTCACTAAGCTCGACTGCCCATTTAACCAACCACCCGGACGCCTCTGGCTTCTGTAACAACTGTCGGAGAGGATGATCTGTGAGGACACATATGGGATGTTCCTAGAAATATGGGCGCAACCTCTAAGCTGAAGTGATCAAGGCTAAGGCAAGCTTTTCCATAACAAGATATCTCGTCTCCATCGGGATTAATGCCTTGCTAACATAGTAAACCGGGTGTTGTTTTCCCTCCGACTTTGTGATGAGTGTTGAGCTGACGGCTGAAGGGGATACATCTAGGTATAGAAACAACAACTCTCCCTTCTCTGGCTTGGACAACAAAGGGGATGATCCAAGGTACATCTTCAACTGTTGAAATGCCTGTTCACACTCGAAAGTCCACTCTGCCTTCTTGCTACCTTTCAACTGCTGGATGAAAGGCACTTGTCTGTGGCCCTAGAGATGAAACGGTTGAGAGCAACTACTCTTCCTGTCAAGTGTTATACCTCTTTCAGGTTCCAAGGTGAACTCATATCTAAAAGAGCTTTTATCTTCTCTAGATTGGCTTTAATGCCTCTTTGACTGACTTGGAAGCCGAGGAACTTACCTGCACATACTCCAAATGCACGTTTCGTGGGGTTTAGTCTCATCTTATACTTCCGAACAATAGAGAAGACTTCGGCTAGGTCTGAGATGTGATTTTCTGACCTGATACTCTTCACAGGCATATCGTCGACATAGACTTCCATGGTCCTGCCGATTTGTTGTGTGAACATCTTGTTTACCAATCGCTGATAGGTCTCCCTCGCATTCTTCAACCCAAAATGGCATAACCTGATAACAGTAGAGCCCTTTGTCTATGAAGAATGCCATTTTCTGCTTATCTGAGGGATGAATAACTATCTGGTTGTAGCTGAAGTACGCATCCATGAAGGATAGGAGCTCGTGCCCGGCTGTACTGTTGACCAATTAGTCAATCCTCGGGAGGGGAAAAATATCCTTGGGGCATACCTTATTGTGGTCGGAATAGTCTACACAGACACGCCATTTCTTGTTAGCCTTCTTAACAAGCACAACGTTGGCGATCCATTCTGGGTAGTGGACCTCTTCTATAAAGCCGGCATCGAGGAGCTTTACGACCTCCTCAACAATCACTGTGTACCTCTCAGGCTCGAAAGCCCTTCTCTTCTACTTTATCGGTTTGTACTCTGGATCCACATTCAACCTGTGGACCATGACCTTGTAGGCTATGCCCGGCATGTCTCGGTGGGACCATGTGAAGACATCTCTATGCTATCGTAGGAAACTCAACATTCCACTCTGTTGCTCGAGACTCAAGGCTGACCCGAGCTGAACTATCTTAGTCGGATCGGCATCGTCAAGCGGAAGGGAGAGGAGGTCCTCGACGAGAGAGCCCTCTATCAAGGTACCTCCTCTGGGGTCAAGCGAACCAATTGTGAAGGCTTGCTTCACTGAACCCTTTCTGACAGCAATGGAATAGTAGCGTCGGGCCTCCCGCTGATCGCATCAGACGTAATTGACCCCTCCTACGGCTGAAAACTTCATTATAAGGTGGTACGTGGACACCACTGCCCTCATGGCATTAAAGGATGGATGCCCGATGATGACATCATGTGTAGACAGTGTATTCACCACCAAGAAATCCACCAACAGAGTGACCTAATTTTGTCCTTCTTCAGCTGTGACCAGGAGGGAAATCACCCCTTCCGAGATGACCTTATCACCCGCGAAGCCATGCAGTGGGGTCCAAATAGGCCTGAGCCGTGACCTATCAATACCCATCCTGTCGAACGCTTATGAGTATAATATGCTGGCCGAGCTTCCGGTGTCGATCAAGATCTGATACACCTTACGATTAGCTATAGTCATCGCGACTACTAATGCATCATTATGAGGGTGCTGAATCCCCCTTGCATCGTCTTCAATGAAAGTCAGAGTGCACAAATTCAAACGAGGCTCTTTGCTCGGTCGACCTATGAGGTACAGATAGTGTTTAGGGTCGGTACTGCAAGCATGGGCTTTTCGAGCTTGATTTGAGTCCCCATCCCCATCTCCGGATGGCCCTCCAAATATTGTCCGGATCTCAATGGTGTCATCTGCTGCATGAGCCGATGATTCCTCCTTTCGAGGCTACTTCTCTTCCTTTACGTACTGTCGCAGGTGCCCCTTGCGGATGGGGGCCTTGATTTCCTCCTTCAAGTCGACACAGTCACCAGTGTTATGTCCATGATCGTGATAGAAGCAGCAATACTTGCGCTTATCTCGCTAACTTGCGTCAGTCTTCATGCAGCTCGACTAATGTAGCAGTCTTTTATCTCTGATTTCTAGCAAAATTTGCTCTCGGGAAGTGTTGAGAGGGGTGTACGAGCTAAACTGACTCTTGGGCTTCCTGTTGGGCTTGTGACTGTGGGACGACTCTTCATCCATCCTCTTCTTACTCGTGCTTAATTGAGATGGCACATCCTTATATTTCTTGTCCTTGGATGGCTGTTTTAAACTTTGAGCATTCTTCATTGAACTGAAGAACTCCTCGACATTTGTGTACTTCTGTGCTTGACTTATGAGTTCGCTTAGAGTAGTTAGGGGATTCTTTCTAATCGAAAAAAGGAATCTCCCATCCTTCAGACCACTGATCATAGCGGTCAGAGCCATCTTGTCAGAATAATCATCGACCTACAAGGCTTCCTCGTTATAGCGGGAAATAAAATCCTTCAACGATTCTCCGCTCCTTTGTTTGAGGGTAAGCAGATGAGTCGACGACTTCCGACTCTTCTTCCCGACAATGAACTGTGTCAGGAAGGCTAGGCTGAGTTCGACGAATGTACCGATCAATCTCGGCTTGAGTTGTCGATACCAGCTCCTCGCAGCCCCTGTAAGGGTTATCGAGAACACTCTGCACATCATCTCTTCTGATGCCGATTGGATCTGCATCCAAGAGCGATAAGACTCTAAGTGTTCCGTCGGATCTCTAGAGCTCAAATATTAGATGATGGGGGGCATCCTGAACCTCAGAGGCATCGCTGCACATGATTTCATTGGTGAATGGAGGTTCGGTCTCCTCCAACATCGCTTCCACTGCAGTCGGAGTCTGCGCCTGACACCATCTCTGCATGCACTTGATTTGATTATGAAATTAGTCGAGCTAGGCTTCCCATGGATCCTTATTCTCCTCAACAGTCTCGGGAGGGACCTCAACCCTGGGTGTCCTACCTCTTCTCCTTTGCTCCAACTCATGACGAAGATCGGTTGGGGCAAGAGCTGAGGTCTCGGATACATAGGTCGGAACTTGAGTTGCTGCGTTCCGAGTGTGAGTTCGGGCCCGAGCTAATGCAGTTTGAGATGCTCCTGCCTGCAAGTCCATTGAATCGGCTGTTCTATTACGATCGGGACAGCTTCCCCTCGGTCGGAGAGCCGTTGTTTTCCCATCGCTTGCTGCTACTTCAATTAGTTAACCTCATTAATCAACACCTGTATCTGATTCTTCATTACCCCGATACTTCCCTCCTCAGCTCCGAGTCCGTTGAGACAGTCCGGTCGGAGTTGATTTGGCATGAAGTACTGATGAGGATTGCCATTACCTAATAGGCTCAGGCTCCGCTGTTTGGATGTGCTCTCCTCTTTCCCTTGGCCATTTATAGGTGTTAAGCTGCAAAGACTTTTTGTTTGAAAATTCCTGCACACGGCGCCAAAAATGTTGATGCTAAAATCTAGATCACCCTCCGCCGAGCTCCGCATGCTTGGAGCTAGTTGTGGCCATGCACAAATGGAAGATAAAGGTGACCCTGGCTAGAGCAGGGGACCCTCCGATGCCAAAGTCAGGGTAGGAAACCGGGTCTAAGTAGTGTAGAGTAGGGTGAGAATAATAGATGTTGCGTACCTGTTTCCATAGAAATGTCTCCTATTTATACCTTTCATCTAAAGTAGATGTGTCCATTATTCTCGGCACCTTATTAGGCCTCAACCGCGAACAACAGATGTCATGCGAATGGAGATCATGCGGAAGTCGTGCAGGTGTGGGCAGTTAAGCAGTTATCCTGAGAAGGCGACATCGGGGATAATCTGAGTACTGATGATGAACCGAGGTCCAACTCGAAATGGTCCTTGCGGCAGGTTCTTGCAATGGTGGTATCCGTCAGACTCAGAGGTAGAGCTAGGTACTGCACCTATATTCTGAGCATGATTTCACTTTACTCGGAGATCGGAGGAAGTTACACCACACTGCGTAGTGCTTTGTTGGTCCAAACTACTTGGAGTCTGACATGGGTCGACTCGGAGTGACAATAAGATTTCCCATAACAGGTCTCATGGGGCCATTATGGATGGATTTTTCCAGATGGGAATTGCCTACAACCCTAAGCTCTGAGCCACCATTATGTATGTTTTATGTCCACTCCGTTTATCGGTATCACCAGCTCGTTCTAGGGGACGTAGATTACCTACTGACGTTGTCATGAGCCAAAAGATACTGAATTGTGATTAGCTATTGGAATGTGGTTAGGCCCATGTTGTAAGAGCTTATTAACACAAAAAAAAATTATAGAATGTCGAACTCAAAAAATGCTCCGCGCTCAGTGTTGTTTTTTAACGACTCAACCTAAAAAGTGGTTGGTGATTTGCCTGAATTTTTTTGGTGAATGAGGCCTGACTTAATAATAAATCTAGAAATACACAACCCAACTTTTAACATGTGACACTTCTCTAAGTTCACTCGTAGACACTCTAAAAGGACGAGCTATAAATATTTTAGAGGGTTGAATAGGACAATACAAAATATTTTAATATAATGTGAAATAATAAAATAAATACTCTCAATTGCTTAAAGTATTAAAATTTTGATTTTAAATAATTCGTAGGACAACCTTCACATAAAGAATTTATGCAAGACAACTTTATTTCACGATGTCTTTGAGATCAAAATACCAAACTTAGCAAGAGATAATCAATCACAAAGAAAGAATATAAAGAATTTAAACAATCACCACAATGCATAAGAAGTTATAATGGTTTGATGATTAAACTTTATACCTGCTCTACTCTCAAAATTATTACCCTCGTAATTCTTGCTTTCACTATTTCAAGGTTTTTACAGGGTCACCTTAACAACCTTATAATGTTCTTGTGACATTCATGGGCTCTCACAACAAAACCCTCTTTGTGATTTTCATGAGCTCACCACAAAACAACCTATTGGGATTTTCGGACTATCTCAAAAAAATCTAAAATGAAATCAAGTAAATATAATACTTATCTTTAATTGACAAATCGAAGATGTAATTGTCGATTGATTACAAAGATCTTTCTTGGGATATTGATGAAGTCGTATATGTGTTCAACCTAAAAAGAATATAGGGATCTAATATATTTTCAATGTAATAATTAATACCCTAATGCTACAAATTCAATTATCTAATTCTCAAGTAGAGTATGGACTATTCTATTAAAAAAGATTAAACTAACTTGAGAAAGAAAATAAAATAAGCTAAATCAAATATAAGAATTACCGCATAAATATCTTAAGGAGGCTTGTTCTTTCGCTCTTTGTTTTGAGAAGATAGATATCTAATTTTTCATGTTTTCAATGAGTGAGAGAAAACCTCTATTTATGACCAAAGGATTTGAAAATTCGGTTGGCCGAATTCTAATGAGCCTTCAGATTTCGTTGGATGAAATCTTTCAAAAATTTGGCTAGTCAAATCTCCATGAGATCTGAAATCTTATCTTTCTGGAAACTTAACCAAACATACTTCGGGCTATCTGAGTGGACAAGTTAGGCTGGCCAAACCCAAGGTTGGATTGGCCAAACTTGCTTTGGAAAAAATCTTCCTTGTTGTATACTTGCCCGAATTATGTTGAGTTGGCCAAAGATAGTTAGGTTGGCTGAACCTGAGGTTAGGCTAGCGTAACTCCAGTGTATCTTATTTAGAATCATATTTTATTATGATATCATGTGAAATACACCTAACCAAGGGTCAATCTAAGATTATACCACATCAGGTTGACACATACAAAGTGTTCCGAAATTCAAATCATGTTAAGCTTTTAAGGCTTGAGATGTTGAGTCATTTTTGAGATGTTGATTGAGTCTTCAAGAGTTCTTCATGAGTTGTCAAAGAGTATCTTCATGAGTGCTTATGCTCCTTTCAGGACTATAAAATTTGGCAATCCTAATTATGCTTAAGTATAAGCACTCACACACCCCATCCCAGGCTGATAAGTTGATTAAGTTTGAACAGATGAATGATTAAACAAATCCCAATCTTAAACCCTAACCCTAAAATCCTAAACCTCAAGAACACAAATGTTAAACCCTAAACTTAGCCCATTCAACCCGGTAAACTTAGTCAACCCCAGTCAGCCTAAACCCTAGGAACTTAAAACCCTAGAGCCTTGGGTCTACTTGACCAATCAACTCGTTGAGTCAACTCACCCAATTAGCCTACCCAGTCCAACAACCCAATTAACTCACATAATTAGGCCTAAAACCAAGCTCGAAACAAAGCCCAAAGCAAGTCAAATCTGAGAATATATGTAAAACATCAAAGAAGCAACCTTCATAGTAGACCGGCCGCACCTAGCTTGTCGCCCGCCACATGGCACTTCTTCTCTCTGGGGTGGCGTGCCACATGCACGTGGAATCACTCCTTTTCATACCCTAAGTGTGCAATTGAGGTGTATTATTACGATGCCCATTTCGTTACCCAAAAATGCACTTTTACCAATTCATCCAACTCATGAGATGATGACATGTGACAATCTCCAATCCTAACCCTTCAACCACCTTTTGCCCCTAGGATCACTAGAAATTACAAGAAAACTATGTTTTGAGGCTATAAATAGCCCCCTTCCCTTCTCGTTTTAAGCATGAGGAATTCAGAGGGAGTCTCCCATTACATCCAGTAGATCCTGATCCATTCATCTACTAAGGAGAGTAAGAGTGACAGTGAAAGAGAGTCCAACCCTAGCCTAGCCAAAGTCCAAACCTCCTTAGCCACCTAAGTTCAAATTTGAGTCACTCGATCTAGCCTTGCGATACTACTATTTACTCAATTATTCAAGTTTCAATCAGTTTAATTAAATCAGTGCATTAGCATCGTGCAATATTCATTCCTTTCTCAACCCCCTTCTTCTCATATACATCCGGATTACATTGTATTCCATCGTTTTATAGCATCTAACTGGTAGGCGTATGCTTTAAGGCTTGCTGATATAAGCGAAGCAAGTCCACCAGAAACCTTAGCCAGTTAACCGTCATTTTATCATAAGCATCAATACATCATCAAACATCCCATACATCCCATTTCTACCTACCGTGCACCTACACTTGATCGTTTCGAATATATGCTCTGCGGCTTGCTGATATAATTAGATCCTGCCCATCAAAATTTTGGATCGATTAATTACCATTGTTATTGCATCACATTACATTTCTTACACGTGAGAACTAGTCTTATTCCTTATAAATTAGTCAAATTTATGAAGTAAAGACCGTACATTCGTATGATCATAGTGGGTACCTAACACCTTTCCTCTCTGTAACTACGGTCCCTTACTCAGAATCTCTGGAACACAAACTCACTGGTCATCGTAAGGTTAAGAATTATCGTGTTCTTAATCTTAAGCATTTCTACAAGGTGTAACCGATTGTAGTATAGTAATAATTGGTCAGTGGCAACTCTAGTCAATGTAACATTCTTTTATCCCTAAACAAAAGCCCTCGAGAGAGGCAGCCAATGGAAGATAGAGTCGATCTCCCATCCTCCAGGAAATCCTATAACGTCTTAGAAAAATCCATACAAAGACCCAAGCACCACCTCAGGCAGAAATCACTCAGGACCAAATCTTTTAGAAATTAGATGAAATTAATCAAGTGTTAAACTAGATTACCTGTGAAATTAGCACTACTCACTTTAAATACGAACTACAAGACCCAAAACTTATAGAATCGTTAACGCTACATTACCCTAAAATCTAGGATCCATCTCTAAACCCAGTTGCTCTCGGGAGCATCATGAGACTCCATATCAGACTTGGACCACATGTCAAAATTCTGATTTCCACAAAACTATACGGTTGTTACTGCCTTATTGGATTAACATCCATCTCAGAAATCAAGTCCTAAAGGTATGCGAAATTGCACAACTTGAGCCCAGAGCGAAGTGTGTGAGAAACGTGAATATCTTTATGAAATGAAGTGAAGCTTAAATGACTTGAGTCATTTGCTTGTAGGCTAAATCTAAGGATTCAGACTGTCGAAATCTGACCAAATTACACCCTCGGATCAGAAAAAATTTCCAACACATGGCAGTGTACTTGTGGTCCTGATCGACTGCCGGTGACCGTTGAACTGAAACAGGTCCCCCGCGGTCGATCCCCAAACCTGATCGAACTGAAAACTTAGCTTGACCTAGATCCAATGTCAGAGAGCTTAAGTCCGACCGCATGTAGAAAAGGGGCCTCAAGAACAGCTTTATTGATCCGAAACGGTCAGGTTTTGGCTATAACCTAAGTATACCATGACCATGGGGCCACTGAGGTCAATTTTGGGCCTATATAAGGACCTTAAACCCTCTCTCTCTCATTCTATACGAATTTAGAAAACCCTAAGGGAGAGAAGAGAGAAAAGAGAAGGAAAAAGAGAGAGTGAGAGAGAGGGAGAGAGTCGGCATTTGTTACTAGGATTCAATCCCGCCACTCCACGCACTCAACTACCACATTTGTATCACTATTCCGGTGATTCCGACTCTGTACTTGAGTAAGAAATCGTAACCCTAACCTGATTCAGGGATTCAAATAGAATAGATCATGAAGTAGCTAAACTATTTCATGTTATAGGTGGCCGTCGTGCCGTAGACAAAGACTTGACATACAAACTGAGTTCGATACTCGTTTATCGACGAAAGGTGCGAATTATAAACGTATAAGTTATGGTTCTCAAGGCTTTCAATGTCAGTTAATGATTTATAACTGACTTGGGTGCCATTTCACATGCTAAATACGATGTTTCCCTCACTTTACAGATATATATGAACTATGTTAAGTATAGTGCATTCCATGTGTTTATTGAAATGTTTGAGTGAGTTTAGAATTTGGATTCCTGCTTGCCATGATTATCCATCGTGGATACATGATGGTTGCATGTGTGACAACTCCTTGTGAAAGGGATTGCCCTAATACATGTTATGGCCAACATACATCATGTATGTTTACATGTGTAGTCTAAGTGTTTGTGAAAATGTCTGAATGAGTATGGAACTGGGATTCGTACTTGTCATGATTATCCGTGGTGCATACATGATGGTTGCACGTGTGAAAACTCCTTGGCGAAAGGATTTACCCTAATACATGTTATGGCCAACATACGTCATATATGTTTTAGTGTGTAGTCTAAGTATTTGTTGAAATGACTGAATGAATATGAGATTATGATTTGTGCCTGCCGTGTCTATGGAATGCAAATACATGATTGCAGTGTATGTGACAACTCCTTATTGGAAGGATCTGTCCAATTATATGTTATAATCAACATATGTTATGTATGTTGATATGTGTAGTCTAAGTGTTTGTAAAAATGTCTATATGAGTAAGTATTTGGTGCATTGTACTTTATATGGGTGTCGAGATAAGTCTCTCAACTACCTTAACTGTGGGTATAAATCTCTCCATGCAACCTGCACTATATTGTCTGTTTTACTTATGGAATGCGTATGTGTGAATCCATGTTTATGCTATACTTCATAAAATGCTTAAATGGTTGTAGGATCTGAATTATTTGTTCAATACTGCTTTTACTACTTCATGTGATTACTTGTTGAAATCAAATGTGGTTGGGACTATGGTATAGTTTGGGTAATCGGTAACGACTTATGATCAGTGGCCAAATTGATTTAGCTACGACAGATACGTTCGACGATTCTAGTCGTATGTCATTTGACGGCAGTGGTTAGGCCACGCAGAATGCTTATACATTTCATGTCGATTAAGTTGACGTATGCTCGTGCTAGTCAAGCTTGTCAAATAACCCGATTGGCCTGATGTATGTTCACCATGTATGGACGTTACTGCTTGAATCTAAAGTAGTAAACTCACCAGTGGAAACCCCGTTTAACCTTAGTACCTCGATCTGCTAAGACTCATAAGCTGGGCATGGTGGCATGGGACACCATGGTCGTGCTGTTGGCCTACGTTGGGGCGATGAATCTCCCCGTAGTGTTCAGTGAGCCACACTATCTCGTGAGCCAAATACGGTGGTATGGGACACTATTCGTGCTGTTGGCCTACACTGATCAGGTGACGAGCCCTTTGTGGTGACCTCGAGCATACTCTGACACTACGTTGAGGCAACGAGCCTTTCCATAACAAAACTAGAGTATAAAATATGCCTACACTGATCAGGTGATGAGTCTTGTGCAGTGATCTGGAACCACAACATCGTATGATATTTACTAGGACTGACGACCCTACAATGGATCATTGTTTAGGAATTGATATAAGGGAGGTACCTTAGCTTTCCAAACCTGCTGTATGAATATACTTAATAAAGAATTTGGCTAATCACGCACATGCACTGCATTGCATGTGCCTTTAGCGTTGGAGTTGAGCCCAGTGGGAGTATTGCATGTCGCGATCATGAGATGTTATCGTAAGAGGGAGTGCAGGCGAGGGCATACATCATTATCACATATCATCTTTACATTAATTAAAGTAATTAGAAATGAGTGTTGTACTGCTTTATCATTACTGCTTGGCTGAATTGATAACATGTTAACCTTTACTTTATAGCTCCACTGAGTTTATCACTCACTCCCACGTTCTGGGACGGTGCTTTAAACACCAACCAGACCCTGTTGTAGTTACAGACGATGGCAATGCTTACGAAGCAGAGCCAGACTTTGATGATGATGAGGAGGTGTTCTCCTACTTGCACTTATCAGGCGGGTCTACGTAGACCATGTTCTGATCAATAGGGTTACAGGGATGTTGATTAGACGCCATTATACTTATCATTTTGTACTTTTGGAACACCCATATATATTCATTTTGTTCAGTTTTTAAGTATACATGTATATATTTAACCTGGTGATATGTTCACACTCTAGAGACTTACAACAGTTTATGTATCTTCTATATCTATCACAGCCTTCTGCTTGCGTAATTTAAATTGTCTCTGGAGTATGATATACTGTTTTGGTATAATCTCATTCATGTTTAAGGCATTAATACAGACAACATTTAATCATCATTATTTATGTTGTATAAGTGATGTGTTGAAACTCAGGAGTTGGGCTCCTGCTCGACCTTCAATTTTTAGGGTGTTACAAGTTAGTATCAGAGCATAATTTGGCTTAAATTAGACCTGGGTTATGGTCACACGAATGCACGCTGACGTACTTTGACTTAGGAGGGGGGTGAGAAAACGTAGAAATGATCATAGGATTCCTAGTTTCATTGCCAGGTGAAACTGACCATCGAAATCGGTGCCCGTACGCATCCGTGATCATGCACAGGGACCCCAGATCTTTTCTAGACCGTTAATTGACAGGTATAGACCAAAATTTTACCCATTCCACATCCAAACAACCCAAAAAGCATGAAAATACGTGAAATGGGACCCGAAAGACTCAAATGGAGTCGGGGGCCCAAACGATGCAAATCGGAGGGAACCAAAGTAGACCTTACACCCTTACGGCACCCCGGGGACTATCTTGTGCTGTGTGCAGAATAAGGGTGTACCCCCACCATCACCTGATTCAGATGACTAGTCATGCTCGTAGTCGTCTTTTAGTTTGCTCTATTGTTGTTTTCTTGTTTCTCTGTATAGCCTTGATAGGCTTAGTAATGTGGTAGAATGATTTGTAGTTTTTACCATATGGAATCCTGCTTAGAATAGCTCACATATGTTTCCCGTCATGATTCATGTAAAACTATATCTCATGTACTATGATAAATTTTGTTAAATGAAATGCATGTGACCCCTTTCGTTATGGACTGTGTAGAATTCTTGAAGAATTGAGTGTTATATGCAAAATCTCACGGGTTGCACCTTATGTTGTAAATAGGGAATGCCACCTAAGAGCACGCGGAGCTCAGCACGCCTTTCACTGGGTGAATTGTTTGACGAGGCACCTCCCCTAAGCGATAGCCATACGGATCCCAGCTTAGGTCCGATTCACAAGACCATGCTGGATTCTCAGCCAGCCACTGGCCCCACCGTTGGGCCGACACCTGTGACAATGCCTGTGGCACCACCTATTACACCATCGGTTCCTAAGCAGAACCGTGTGTCTACCTCGACACCTCACATACCACAGTCCGCTCCGCCTCCTGATAGGCTGGAGTAAATGATGCTATTGATATAGTAGTAGCAGATATAATAGCAGCAACAGTTTCTGGCTACCATTGCGGGGGTCTTTTCCCAGAGTATGGGTGTGGCTCCACCTGCACCACCCGTGCACCTTACTGGGAACGCAAGTGCCAACAGCACCTTCAAGCGATTCCAACACTTGCGGACTCCTACTTTCGCGGGTACTCACCGACCCGAGGAGGCTGAATATTGTCTTGACTGCATCTCTAAGATGCTAAGACCTCTACACCGCACTGAGGCAGAACAGGTGGAGTTGGTCACCTTTATGTTCGAGAAGGAGACCAGCTTATGGTGGGACAATGTCCTTTGGATTATTGCCGACGGATACGTATGGACGTGGGAGGCCTTTGAGACACGCTTCCATGGGAAGTATTTTCCTCTCACGTATCGTCATGTGAAGGAGGGAGAGTTCCTTCTCCTCCATTAGGGAGGGATGACAGTGGCCGAGTATGAGAACAGATTTACGAAGCTGGCTAGGTATACTCCATTGATCCTAGATGATGAGCCGATGAAGATGTGATGATTTTCTGAGGGTCTACGATCCTAAATCCGCTCAAAGATGTGTTGCGGTAACATACCCAGTTATGCTTAGCTAGTGAGCATGTCCTTGCAAGCTGAGTAGGACGGGGACAGGCAGTCTCGTATGCGAGCACCCATGGGCCAGAGGCCCCGACCGGATCTACCGAGCTGACCATTCCTTGTTAGGAGGCCACGTGCAGATTCGCCTCCTAGACTCACTGCTGACGAGCCCCGTTGAGACGACCTAATATATGGTGCACCTACTGCCAGAGGTCGGGCCATGCTGACACATACTGTTTCACCAGGATGAGGGATAATGGCTTTACGCCCCCTCAGAGGATCAACCGTCAGATGCCACCACCTCTCTCAACTCCACCCCTATGGTCAGTACCAGCACATCCATCCTTTCGGCCGCCTGCACCTCAATTTAGGCTGTCACAACTGCTTATGGTACCGCAATCGAACCGTCCTTAGCAGGCTCTAGTGCACTCACTTATAGTTAAGGCATCTGAGGCATCAGACGTAGCACCTGTGGCTTTTGAAGTCACAGCTCAGATTTAAGGTATGCCTGTCTTTTTATTGGTGGACATCGGTTCCACTATTTCGATCATCTCATGTGTTGCAGTCAAGCGACTAGTGTTGGATACTACTCCTACGAAGGGAATGAGACTCACTACTGCTACAAGGACCTTTCAGATGTAACCCAGATTTATGAGACTTGCTCAGTAGATTTGGGTAGCAGGACAGTGATCGTTGACCTGATTGTCGCCCCACTATGGTACTACGATGTTGTTCTCAAAATGGATTGGCTCACCGAGATGAGGGCAGAGATAAATTACGAGGTCAGAGTCGTGATAGCCTACGGACCTGAGGGCACGGTCTTTACTTTTCCAGTTCAGGTCAGTTGACCTTATCAAGTTAGTTGTTACGCTACCTTGTTAGAACGTGTTGAGAACTCGACATTAGAGGGCACGCCTGTAGTTCAGGATTTCACGGATGTGTTCAAAACCATTCCTGGATTACCCCCTCGGCGCGAGATTGATTTTACGATTGATCTTGTGCCTGGTGCGACACCCATTTCATTGTCGACATACCGCATGCCTCCATGTGAGATGGAGGAACTGAGGAGACAGATTGATGGTTTATTGGAGACAGGTTTCATATGACCAAGTGTGTCCCCTTGGGGAGCGTCCGTGTTGTTCTTGAAGAAGAAAGACGGTTCACTGCGATTATGTATTGATTATCGCAGGTTGAACCAAGTGACGGTGAAGAACAAGTATCTTTTGCCCATGATAGATGATCTGTTCGATCAGTTGAAAGGGGCACAATATTTCTCGAAGAGCGATCTGTAATCAGGGTATCACCAGTTACGCGTCAGGGATTAGGATGTGCAGAAGATGGCTTTCAGTACCAGTTTTAGACACTGAGTTTCTCGTGATGATGAACACGACCTGTTCATCAGGTCGTGTTCATGGACCTGATGAACAGGGTGTTTCGGCCGTTTCTGTTTCGGTTCGTCATCATGTTTATTGATGACATTCTGATATACTCTAAGAGTTGGGAAGAGCACAAGGAAAACCTGTGAGTAGTCTTGGATACTTTAAAGAAGGACCAGTTGTTCACACAGTACAAGAAGTGCGACTTCTGGAAAGATGAAGTTAAATTCCTGGGACATGTGGTGTCTAAGGAAGGGATAACAGTTGACCTTGCTAAAGTAGCCGCGGTACAGGATTAGGAGCAGCCCGGTTAGATTACATTCGTGTGCAGCCACTTATTGATGATAGGATCATCGAGGCCCAAAAGGATGACGGACGATTGTCTGAGCTTCAAGAGCAGGCTAACGACGATGAGGACGTCGAGTGGAGAGTTAGTACGGATGGGGGCTTACATTACCGTGGTCGCTTATGCTTCCCAGACACTCATGACTTAAGACGGGAAGTTCTCGAGGCAGCCCACAGTTCGAAGCTTGCGATGCATCCTGGTAGCACGAAGATGTATCGAAACATGAAGAGATCGTATTGGTGGGACAACATGAAGGTCCACATAGCAGATTATGTGTCTCATTATCTCACGTGCCAGCAGGTCAAGATAAAGCATCGTCGAGTTCCTAGACTACGTCAGCACATGCCCATAGCAGAATGGAACTAGGATTTCATCTCTATGAATTTCATATCAGGGCTGCCGAAGACGAGGAAGGGGCATGACTCCATATGGGTGATCGTGGACCGGTTGACAAAATAGGCTCATTTTCTCCCTATCAGGGTTTTGAACTCAGCAGATGAGTTGGCCAGGTTGTACATCAAGGAGATTGTGCGTCTGCATGGAGTTCCTCTAGAGATCGTGTTGGATAGAGACACGCGATTCACATCTATCTTCTGGACTCGTATCTAGGAAGCAATGGGTGTGAAACTGAAGTTCAACACCGCATTCCACCCACAGATTGACGGGCAGATGGAGTGAGTGAATCAGGTGTTGGAAGATATACTGCAAGCTTGTGTGCTGGATTTCAAGGACAGTCAGAATGACTGTCTTCCTTACGCAGAGTTCGCTTGCAACAATAGTTTTCAAGCGAGTATTGACATGGATCCCTATGAGGTCTTGTATGAGCGTCCCTGTTGGGCACCTCATTGCTGGGCTGAGGTTGGCGAGAAGAGCTTGATTGGCCCAGAGTTAGTTCAGGTGACCTCAGAGAAGATTGAAATTATCAGGCGTTAACTTCTGACAGCACAGAGCAAACAGAAGAGTTATGCTGATACGAGACAGTGACTGTTAGAGTTTGAGGTTGGAGACCATGTGTTCCTTAGAGTTTTCCCTATGAAGGGAGTCCTCCGATTTGGAAAGAAGGGGAAGCTTACGCCGCGGTTCATTGGCCCATTTTAGATACTTGATCAAGTGGGTGTGGTGGCATACCGCCTTGCTTTGCCCACACCACTTGCGGGCGTGCACAACGTATTTCATGTATCTATGCTGAAGAAATACGTTCCTGATCCTTCCCACATCATCAAATGGGAACAGGTGCAGTTGAGTGAGGATGTTACTTATGTATTGCGGCCGACGTGTATCCTAGACAGGAAGGAGTGGGTGTTGCATAGTAAGGTTATCCCGTTGGTGAAGGTGTTATGGACGCATCACACGGAGGAAGAGGCTACTTGGGAGAGAGAAGCTGAGATCCGTAAGAACTACCCTCAGATTCTCGAGAAGTACGAAAGGTACTAATTTTGAGGATAAATTTTTTATTTAAGGGGGGTAGATTGTAACGTCTCGAAAAAATTCGAACAAAGACCCGAGCACCACCTCAGGCAGAAATCACTTAGGACCAAATCCTTTAGAAATTAGATGAAATTAACCAAGTGCTAAACTAGATTACCTATGAAATTAGCACTACTCACTTTAAATACGAACTGCATGGCCTAAAACTTGTAGAATCGTTAACGCTACATTATCCTAAAATCTAGGATCCATCTTTAAACCCAATTGCTCTCGGGAGCATCATGAAGCTCCATATCAGACTTGGACCACATGTCAAAAGTCTGATTTTCACGAAACTATACGGTTGTGACCGCCTTGTTGGACTTGACAACCATCTCAGAAATCAAGTCCTAAAGGTGTCCAGAAGCGCACAACTTGAGTCCGGAGTGAAGTGTGTGTGAAACGTGAATATCTTTATGAAATGAAATGAAACTTAAGTGAATTGAGTCGTTCGCTTGTAAGTTGAATCTAAGGATTCATACCGTTGGAATCTGACCCAATTACACCTTCGGATCAGGAAAAATTTTCAACACATGACAGTGCACTTGTGGCCCTGATCGACTGCTGGTGACTGTTGAACTGAAACAGGTCCCCCGCAGTCAATCCCCAAATCCGATCGAACTGAAAACTTAGACTGACCTAGATCCAATGTCAGGGAGCTTGAGTCCGACCGCATGTAGAAAAGGGGCCTCCAGAACAGCTTCGTTGAGCCGAAACAGATAGGTTTTGCCTATAACCTAAGTATACCATGGTCCTGGGGCCATTGAGGTCGATTTTGGGCTTATATAAGACCTTAAACCCTCTCTCTCTCATTCCATATGAATTTGGAAAACCCTAAGGGAGAGAAGAGAGAAAAGATAAGGAAAGAGAGAGAAAGTGAGAGAGAGAGTCGGCGTTTGTTCCTAGGATTTAATCACGCCACTCCACGCACTCAACTACCACATCTGCATCACTATTCCGGCGATTCTAACTCTGTATTTGGATAAGAAATCCTAACCCTAACTTGATTTAGGGATTCAAATAGAACAGATGATGAAATAGATAACCTATTTCATGTTATAGGTGGCCGTCGTGCCGTAGACAAGGACTTGACATACAAACTGAGTTCGATACTCGTTTATCGGCGAAAGGTGCTGATTATAAGCGTATAGGTTATGGTTCTCAAGGCTTTCAATGTTGGTTAATGATTTATAACTGACTTGGGTGCCATTTCACATGCTAAATGCGATGTTTCCTTCGCTTTACAGATATATATGAACTATGTTGAGTATAGTGCATTCCATGTGTTTGTTGAAATGTTTGAGTGAGTTTAGAATTTAGATTCGTGCTAGTCGAGCTTGTCAAGTAACCCGATTGGCCCGATGTATATTCACCATGTATGGACGCTACTGCTTGAATCTAAGGTACCAAACTCACTAGTGGAAACTCTGTTTAACCTTGATACCTCGATCTGCTAAGACTCATGAGCCGGACATGGTGGTATGGGACACCGTTGTCATGCTGTCAGCCTACGCTAGGGCGACGAACCTTCCCGTTGTGTTTAGTAAGCAACACTGCCTCGTGAGCCGAATACGGTGGTATGAGATACTGTATTCAAGCTGTCGGCCTACACTGATCAGGTGACGATCCCTTTTTAGTGACCTCGAGCATAATCTGAGACTACGTTGAGGCGACGAGCCTTTTCTTAGCAATTAGAGTATAAATTAGGCCTACACTGATAAGGTGACGAGCCCTTTGTAGTGACCTAGAACCGCAACATCATATGAGATTTACTAGGACTGACGACCCTATGATGGATCATTGTTTGGGAATTGATATAAGGGAGGTATCTTAGCTTCCCAATCCTGCTGTATGAATATGTTTAATAAAGAACTTGGATAATTATGCACCTGCACCACTTTGCATGTGCCTTTGGCATTGGAGTTGAGCAAAGCGGGAGTGTTGCATGCCGCGATCTTGAGATGTTGTTGTAAGAGGGAGTACAGGCGAGGGCATACATCATTATTGCATATCATCCTTGTATTAATCAGAGTACTTAGGAATGAGTGTTGTACTGCTTTATCATTACTGCTTGGCTAAATTGATAACATGTTGACCTTTGCTTTATAGCTCCACTGAGTTGATCACTCACTCCCACGTTCTGGGATGGTGCTTTAAACACCAACCAGACCCTGTTGTAGTTGCAGACGATTGCAATGCTTACGAAGCGGAGCCAGACTTTGATGATGATGAGGAGGTATTCTCCTGCTTGCATGTATCAGGCGGGCCTACGTAAACCATGTTCTGATCGACGGGGTTAAAGGGATGTTGATTAGACGCCATTACACTTATCATTTTGCACTTTTGGAACACCCATTTATATTCATTTTGTTCAGTTTTTTAGAATAAATGTATATATTTGACCTGGTGACATGTTCACACTTTAGAGAATTATGAAAGTTTATATATCTTATATATCTATCATAGCCTTCCGCTTACGTAATTTAAATTATATCTGTAGTATGATATGCTATTTTGGTATAATCTCATTCTTGTTTAAGGCACCAATACAAACAACATTTAATCCTCATTATCTATGTTGCATAAATGATGTGTTGAAACTTGGGAGTTGGGCTCCTGCTCGACCCCCGATTTTCAGGGTGTTACAAATCCGTCCTTTGGTTGTTCACAACCCCAAGTGTAGGGTTGCATTGTAGTAATAACTTGTGAGACCGACGTCAAATCCACAAGAAATGGAAAAGATGGTATATAACTAATATAAGTCTAATGAATTGTCTGGGTTTTTAATCCAGCGATGAAGAGAATGAGTTTTAATTAATAAAGATAAAAGATAAAGGATCTAAGAATCCACTCGTAACAATCTCAATATTTAATTTACTTTATTCAATGGATAACTCAATTGGAATCAAAGTCTTATCTCATCCAACCGGATAATGGAGCAGTTAAAACATAATGAAATTTTGAACTTTCGTTGGTTTAGTTCCTCACATAATTCTAATGTAATGATCGCTTTAAATTCAAAGCCTCTACCATGCCCTGGAGATAGTGGTAAATCACTTAACTTTATATATCACACAATTACAAAATAGGTAAGAAGATATTAAAAGCTTCCTGAGCATTTATTTTAATTGCAATCACAATAAATTATATAAAACTGGAAATATTTCTTCATTCAAACTATAAACCATGAATTATTCAATATGAAATCCAAATAACTTGAATCAAAATAAAATAAACATTAAGAAGAACTACAAGCTTCATCCCCTAGGCTTAGCTGAAATATTAGCCTATAAAGACTAACATTTTAGAAGAAAAACTAAAAAGATTAAATAAAACCCATGAAGAAATCGAAGTGGAAGAATGTTGTCGACGCTTCACCTAGGCCTTCTTTGTAAGGCCCGTAACCTAGTCCGTATCGTTTCTTAGGATCTCGTGGTCCTCCCGGTCGAATTTCGGTGACCCGCGACGTGTAGATAGCATTTGCGCGTGACCCTAAGTAGCACTTTGTCAACCTGAGTCGACTTAACCCGAGACTTATGCCCTAGTGACTGCATTGTCACCACGGTTCCAACACCGTGTCTCATGCGCTGATGTGATACCTAGGCCAGGAGTTATGGGCCCGCATTTATTTCAAAGAAAACATCGCGCGTTGCGAATCCCGAGAGAATCTTTACCAATCTATCACATTAATCAATCAAGTACAAGCAAGTGCTCAACCCAAAGCTAGCTCATCACCCTCTTACACAACCCATCCCCAAAGTCAACTCTCTCTCTCCACCCATCCCTTTCTTACACCTCACCATCCCTCTCTCCCATCCATCCCATCCTTTTCATCCCATCACCTTCTCTCTCCCTCTCATTCTCTCTACCATTCCAAACAACCAAGAGAGAAAATCCTACGGAGAGAAAAGATCAAGGCCCACTTCCTACTCCCGCATCTCACCATCCAACCATTCAATCTTCATCATCCACCCTTAAAGAAGAAGCTTAGGAGCTAAGGAGTCTAAGGAGCTAAAGAAGAAGTGGAATCGGTGGGTGATATTAAGATTTCCATCATTAATCTCTATTTAAGGGCCCACATGTGGTGGGACCCATCTCGATGTATGCATTTGCATGGAGGAGCTCCTCCCATCTCCAACGATCTCTCTCTCTTTCTCTATCTCTCTCTCTTTTCCATGTGTTGTGGACCCCACGTGATGTGTGTATTCCATACCCATGCCGGCCACCCTGCGACCCACCTTGCCGACATCTAGTGGACCAGCCCACCTCGGCCGTCCGTTTTGGATAGACCCTGATGAAGGGAAACACAAATATCAGTTTGATTCAAAACTCCGGTGTGCCACACGTGGGACCCACCTGAAATGGAAGTGGATTAGCTGGGGTACCTCACACCAGCTATATATCTGTTGTATTTACTCCAGCAAGTTGTGTGGGTCCCACCGGTTGTATAGCTGCTGCTATGACGTCAGCAAGTGGGCTTGATCATGAGGCATGTGTTATACCTACACCGTCCCTCCATGGGACCTCATGATGTATGTGTCCTATATAAACGTTGTTCATCCATTTTATGGACGTGGGACCCATCCACATGTGCTGCACGTGTGGGATGGGGTCCACCTTGATGATATGTGTTTTATTTAAACCGTCCATCTGTATGGACGTCAGCTAGTCTGTGGACCTGATCTTAGATATGTGTTATATCCAAACTATCCATCTGTATGGACGTCAGCAAGATATGTGGGTCTGATCTAAGGTATGTGTTAAATCCAGACCGTCCATCTGTTGGTGGGCCAGTTACCCAGTCATATGGATGTTGTATTATGTTAGAAGTTCTGTGGGTTTCATCCCTACTATCCGTTCACTAGACTGGTGGGACCCACTATAACACCCCATACTTTTTAGTACTCGGGTGTTACCGTATAACTAAACTTAACATAAATACAAGTCAGGCTTAAGTAAACATTCACTGTAACGCCTTAAAAATCGAGGGTCGAGCATAAGCTCCACTCTCGAGTTCCAATGCATCACTTATGCAACATAGATAATGATGATTGAATGTTGTTCATATTAGTGCATGAAACATGAGTGGGATTATACCAAAACAGTAATTCATATTCCAGGTTAGTTTATATAACGCAAGCAGAAGACTGAAGATATACCTAAACGTATATGAGTTCAAAAGATCTCTGTCGAATCCCAGAGTATGAATACATCACTGAGTCACCATATTCATGTATTAGTTCAAAAAAATAATCAAAATGTGGTGAAATAGTTTCAACTAGAATGAAAAGCCTGTAGCCCCGTCAATCATCACGGCCTATGCGAAACTTCAGAAAAATGCATATACGAGAACTCGTCCTGATCGTCGTAGTAATCAGGCTCCGCCTCCTGAATCACGTCGTCATCTGCAGCTAAGAGAGAGTCTGGTGGGTGTTCAGAACACCATCCCAGAACGTAGGAGTGAGTGATCAACTCAGTGGAACCATAGAGCAAAGATTAACATGTTATCAATTTAGTCAAGCAGTAATGATAAAGCAGACATATAAAACATTCTTAGATACTCTTATTAATGCAAGGATGAAATGTTTTCATGATGCATGCCCTCACCTACACTCCCTCATGCGACACCATCTTACATCCGCGACATGCTTTCTTCCCTCTGTGCTCTTCAACTCGGGGCACATGCAGTGCAATGTTATGAACGTGATTACCGAGTTATTATTAGTCTTTTTCATACAACAGGATTGGAAAGCTAAGGTACCTCCCTTATATCATTACCCAAACGATGATCCATTCTAGGGTCATCAGTCCTAGACAATCTCATACGATATTATAGTTCTAGATCGCTGTAAAGGGCTCATCACCAATCAATACAGGTCTAGTTATATCTCATATATTACAATAAGGCTCGTCGTCGTAATGTAGTTTCAGGATATACTCGAGGTCACTACAAAGGGCTCGTCACCAATCAGAGTAGGTGACAACTCGAATATAGTGTCCCATATCACCATAATTGGCTCACGAGTCTAGGTGCTCACTGGTCACTATGGGGAGACTCGTCGCCCCAGCGTAAGCCGACAGCTCGACCATGGTGTCCTATACGACCATGTACAGCTCATGACTCTTTGCCGATCGAGGTACCAAGGTTGATGGATTACACTGGTAAGTTTAGTACCCTAGATTCAAACAGGAGCGTCCATACATGGTGAACATACGTTGGGTCAATCGGGTTACTTGACGAGCTCGACTAGCACGATCGCACGTTGAGTTGATCGACAAGAAATGCATAAGCACTCCGTGTGGCTAAACCACTGCCGACAACTCTAATACGGCTCGGGTTCGTCAAACACGTCTTAGTGGCGAATAAATCTCAGCCATGAATTCAAGCCTGTTACCGATTTCCTGGACCATAACATGGTTCCAGTCACGTACAATATCAATAATAGACGTTTGATTCAAATTCCACCTTCATATGAGCATATTATTAAATATAACTTAAACATGAATACAATATATGGAGGAAATCATACACATAGTTAACTTGAATAAAATAGACTAAACAAGTTATGGAGGAAATCATACACACAAGTAAGATGATTGAGATTCATATCTCAATACCCTTAAAAATCATGCTTTACCAACAACTAACCCATTCAGGCATTTACACAAACACTTAGACTACAGTATTCAACATTCATCACGTATGTTGGCATATTGCGTATTTAGGCAAATCCTTTTGCTAAGGAGTTGTTGAATACATAACTAGCACGTACTAACAACAATTAATCATGGCAATCACAACATTAGATTCTATATGCATACAAACATTTTAGCAAACACATGGAATGTGGAGTAACAGGAATTGAATCCCAAGAGTAGCTCCCACTTCTCTCTCACTTTCTCTCTCTTTACTCTCTCCTCTTTCTTAGGGTTGTAGGAAATTCGTATGGTGAGAGAGGGTGAGGGTTTCAAGCCCTTATATAGGCTTAGAACTGACGTAATTAGCCCTAGGGCTAAGGTATACTTAGGTTATAACCAAATCGGGTCTGTTTCGATCCAACGGAACACTTCCGGAGGTCCTTTTACTGAATGTGGTCGGACTTAAGCTCATAGATGCTGGATCTTGATCAAGTTAAGTTTTCAGTTCAATCGGGTTTCCAGATCGACCGTGGTGGACTAGTTTCAGTTCAGCGGTCTTCGAAACTCGATTAAGGCCACAAGTACTTTGACATGTATGGGCTATCTTCCCTGATCCGAGGGTGAATTTGGGTCAAAAACCAATGGTCATAATGCTTATAAATGGCACGCAAGCGACGCGACTTAGATTTCTTAAATTCATATTTAATTTCTTAAAAATCTTCACTTTTTCACACTCTTCACTCCGGACTCAAGGAAACAGTCTCAGGACATCGTTTGGACGTGATTTTCGAGGTGATAGTCAAGTCCATCTAGGCGGTCAATATCGTTTAAGTTCATTGCTATCAGACTTTCGACGTGCGGTCCAGGTCCGATACCAAGTTTCAAAGTGCTCCCAAGAGAAACTGGGTTTAGAGTTGAATTCTAGATTTTAGGTTAATGTAGCGTTAACGATTTTACAGATTTTGAGTCTTGCATATCATATTTAAAGTGATTAGTGCTAATTTTATAGGTGATCTAGGTTAGCACTTAGTTAATTCTCGTCTAGTTTTAAAAGGATTTAGTCCTGAGGGATTTCTGCTTGAGTTAATACTCGGGTCTTTGTACGGATTTTTCCGAGTCGTTACATTCACGTTCATCCTAGTTTAAATCTGATCGTTAAAACAGTCCCCATCCATATGTGGACCCATCTCTCCGTTGGTGCTCTAATAATATTTAGTAAGTATATTTATTTATTTATTTATTATAAACGTTACATAAGCATAGATCAAAAAATTATAGATGTATTTCGAAAACCTATTTAACATATAGAAATGAATTAAAATAGAGTGATACGTAAATATTTAATGTATATAAAATATTATGAAAATAATATTATATCAACTAAACATAGTGGGTAATAATTTTACAATATATAATTGAAATACAAATATCATTGTAGTATTAAACATGTATACAAAAATTTATTAGATATTTAAATAAGATGGTAATTATTTAACAATGTGATTTTAAAAGGAGACATTGTACAATTTTCAATCCATACATACGTGTAATATATGATATTGTATATTAGGAATTATATATTAATAAATATGTGATTAATAAGATGTAAATAGTAGCATGTTAATATTAGAAATTATATGTATATATGTGTATGAGATTTAATTATTTCAATTATAAGTAATATACAAAGTAATGAAACCTGCATTAATATTCGTATTTATTAGTAATATGTGATGAAAGCTTTACAAAAGGACTACTAGGACCTTTTAACTGTTGGCGTTCAATTTTGGAATGATTCGACCATTAGAATGGTGGGAACCCACCAATATGACCCAAATCGAGTTGTGGGCCCCACCTGAATTTTATATCCGTCTGATTGTTGGTTCGAGACCTCAAATGACGCCTCCAAAGCTAATGAACGGAGTGGATTTCTCAAAGACATCTCAGTGGGCCCATAAGTGTTTCGTGTGTGCACCATAGGTGGTGCACTCAAGGTGCACTGGACCACTACCTTAGCCAAAACGGGTTTTACCTGAGAATTTGCTTAAAAGGGAAGAACTCCCTCTTTTGCATTTTTGCCAGCAGACGAGCATATGTCAGAAATTTTCGATTGTGGCCCACAAATGGGGACTTACCTTCATGATCCAAACCGTCCATCAAGTTTAGGGCTTGAGCCTCACCAAAACCTAGCTTTTCTCACGTGTTGTACTGCACGTGTGTGAACACAATCTCTGGCGCAAATCAGCCTTACAAAACCTTATTTCCAAAGATGACAACTGTCCTCCTTGCCACGAGGGCAATCCGTGTGCTCTCTCCCCTCTCCAATCCCAACCCTTTAATTCAACATATCCCGACCGTTTGTCTGGGAAAATCTCAGCCATCCATTTGCTTGGGGCGTTTCTTGCAAAACCAGACTGCTTTTGGTTTCTACCCACTATTTGGGGAAGTCATTTTTACCAAATGAATCTGGTTTGTCCATTGCTCATTCAACAACTCTTAAGAAGTTTAGGGCACAATATAAGGTAGCTGGATCGAATAATAACAGGTCCCTCTTTGGTTTTTGCACCCGCCCAACGAAAATTCATGTTTTCTTCCTCCTAATGAACCCACCCACCAAACAGAGTCCGAGCTCCATTCCACCCATTCACCAAGCTCCATTACACCCTTAAAAACTCTCCCATGTTGTCAGAATGGAGAAAGAAGCAACAGATTGGGATCCACCATTGCTGCCTGGCCTTCTTCTTTATTGAGGCTGCACTAAACCATGGTGGTGCATTAATTCAAGCTAAGCTTGGTCGTCCAGCGATTCTGCTGGACCTGCAACATATGGAAGAATGAGAAGAAGAAGGGAGGAGAAGGAAGAAGTATATAGAGAGAGTGTGTGGCTGCACAACAGTGCAAACCGAACCTAACCGAGCCAAGTTGGGTTCAATTCAGGCCAGAAATGGAGCCTGTTCGGGACTGACTCGAGTGCTGTTGGTTGCTACAATAGAGTAGAGAAGAGAGAAGGTAGAGACAGGGAGCAAGGAGGAGAAACGAGAGAGGAAAGAGAGAAGGATGTAGCTGTGTTGCTGCATTGGACCAAGCCTGGTGATCGTCGGGTCTGGATTGAGTCCAGACCGAGTGGGGTACGTCTGGTCCCATCCAGACGCCATATGGACCAGATCACATGCTGGGATTCCAACAGAAAAAGAAAGTAAGAAAAGGAGAAGAAAGAAAAAGGAGATTGGTGAGAGAGAGGGTGAGTGGGCGAGTGCAAGTTCCACTCGTTGTCGAGTTGAGTGTACTCGACTCACTGAGGCGCTGTAATACTTAGCTGAGTTGACCCAGTTGATGACCCAAGACCAGGGCGAGTGCTCGACTGATAGACTTGTCATTCATAGAAGGAAAGGGAGTAGAGAGAAGAAGAGAGAGGCGAGCAATGGTGAGTTCAGTCGACTCAACCGAGTCAACTAGGTGCATTCTTCTACCTCTCATTAAAATTCCAGTTTGTAGTTTAGTTGGTTAATAGATTTCCTAATCTCAACTAAGATATAAGTCAACCTTCCCTCCTAAAGTAAATCGATTGATTTTGTACTATAATAGGTGTTGCCTTAATAATAGATCATAATATTTATTATTATCATAATAATCATTATCACCATGTTAGGTAACATTAATTATAACATTAAGGTTAATAGTCATTTTTCTTATCATTAAATTAACATTTTAATTTATTTTACATCAACTACAATGTAGATCCTAGAACCTAAGTCTAAGGCTAAACTCTAGGATGAAAACCTAGCTCTACATCAACACACTGTTTGCGCTAATGCTAGTCATTATAAGCAAGTTACCATTAACGTTGTTAGTATAGTATGCATCACCTAAGAATATTATTATTAAAAATAAGTTACACTGTTACATTGTAATACTTAGTATTACCATGGTCGCAAATATTAGTCATATCATTAACGTTAAAACTGTAACTAACCATATTATTACATTGTGTTTAAGCTACACCTACACCCTAGTTCAACTCCTAGAACTAAAACCCCAAGATGAAGTCCTAATTCCATATTAAAACCCTAAAAGAAATCCAAACCCTAGGTTGTATAAATCTTGACCATAGACGCTTGGTAGAACATTGATCTCATGTGCAAATTTCACAATTCATGGTAGGATCTGATTTTAAGGGCATGTGCTTCCTAACAATGTTGGTAGGCGATGCAAACATAAGGTGATGATTCTTCCCCTTGAGCTTTCTGTCTTCTCATTAGCTTAAGTTACAGCTTTTATTTAAATTTATAATTGATATCTCCCTCTTATAATCACATGTGTTAGCTGGTATAAATTAAATTCATATATTACATGCTTAATGTTCATCCTATATAGTTGTTCATTATTTGTGTATTGCTTATGGACTTTAAACTGGAACATTAGTGGGAAACCCCCACCAATACATGTACACCCATACTTGTGATGTAACCTGACTAGTTGTGATTAAAATGGGCCTTCGGCTTAGTGGTTATTGAGTGATGGTCTAAATAGATCATGGATGTGGGCCTACCTTACAGGGTTGTTGTGTCTAACGGTTTTCAAGGATGGTATTTTATCACATGGTTTTGATACTCGCCCTATGAGGCCTATTTTGATAACTGTCCTATGTGGCTCGTTTAATATCGCCCTATGTGGCTTTGTTCTGGTATTTTCCCTATATGGGTTCGATATTTTATACTACGCAACCATGTGATGGTAAGCCCCATATACTATAATATGATTGGCCGCTAGTCGATAGTTTTCCATTAAACATCCTAAGATGGTAGTCTCATGGGCTAGGGATGGTGGTAATGGGACACTATGCCCGAGCTGTCGGCCTACGCTGGGCCATGTGCTCCCCGTAGTGACCTTTGAGCTATTAAACTTGCTGGTTGTAAATAGACTAATAATGACTTAGCTAATCATGCATGCATGACATTTACGATGGCTTAGATCATTATGCCCCGCGATTACGCTGAGTGTTGCGCTAGTGACCAGTCATTCGATTTATAATGATGACTTAAATCTTCATGCTCATGCGATTACGTCGAGTGTTGCACTGATGACCAGTCACTTCCTTGGGTAACGACCCCATTGCCTGTCTGGATATTTTTCCTGGGGCACAAACCATTTGGATGTTTTTCCCAAGTCTATGTTTGTATTCATGCATCCATGCATCTAATAAGACTGTATTTACTCTGTTTTGGTTGTCTGGTTATTTTATAACTATTTCTTACCTAATGCAGTGGTGTGTAATCTTGAGGAGAATTCACACTAAGTTGGCCACTCATCTATCAAATATACAACCGTACAAGTAGTACAGGTGGCTTTAGTGATACGTATGTTCAGACTTGATGAGGAGCAGGGTACGATCGCCAGGGATGCATGACTGTATCTGCTTGGAGGAGCTGTGTGATCTTAGGGCTTATATTTATATGTTGTCTTCTATTCTTCATGTATTAAATTCTTGTAAATCTTGTACTTTTTAAATTCAGAGACATTGGTTTGTATTAGTCATTATGGGCAGCTTCTTGTATGTTTGAATGATAATGAAATTTTTCTTTATGTTGATTTGTCTACACTACGCTCATTTGCTTACTTTGATGAAAGAAAAAAAATGTACACTCGAATTTCACCATCCTTTAAGGTTAACACTCAGGTTTTTGGGACACGAGTTATATACTCGGGTCTTGAAAAGTCGGGACGTTACACCCACCTTTAATGCATGTATTGTATATCAGCACCGTCCATTTGGATGGTGCCATGTTGAGCCAATCATGATGTATCTGTTTCATCCAACCGTCCATCTGGACATTCTGCTGGGTGGGGCCCTCTTTGATTTATGTGCTATGCATGCACATCATCCATCTTAACAGTGCTGCGTGGGTCACCTCATGATGCATGTGTTCTTCCAAATCGTCCATCCGTTGTGGGTCCCACGAAGAAGCAGCTGTTGTCCATTGACGTTAGCAAGTTCTGTGGCCACATCACGAGGTCTATGTTATATCCCAACTGTCCATCCTCTTTGCAAGATTGTCTTAAGGCTTGAGACGAGAAATAAGATAGATCTATCTATCAAGTGGACCACACTGCAAAAACCAGTGGAGGATTGAAGTCTACCATTGAAACCCTTTTGGGGTCTTAGAAGTTCTGGATCAATATGAAATTTGTTTTCCTCTTAATTCAGGTCTGACCTTATAGACAGATTGGATAGAAAATAAACATTATGGTGGGCCATGTGAATTGTTTAACGGTGAAATCATTATCTCCACTACTATTTGTGGTTCGGTCCAGATGATATTTTGATATGGTTCCTTATTTGGGTAATGCTCTAAAATGATCTCTAAAAATAGATGAATGGTGTAGATAGTCTGACTAGGACGATGGGTCCCACTTGATGTATATGAAGCCCATTTTTGCAGCCCATGTGATGCAGCCCGATGTGATGTATATGAGGCCCATGAGTGAGGGCCAGTGTGATGTATGTGAGGCCCAGATGGTAAGGCCCAATGTGATGTATATGAGACCCATGAGTGCGGCCTGATGTGATGTATAAGAGGCCCATGGGACGTGGGCCATTGTGATGTATTTGAGGTCCATGAGACGTGGCCCATTGTGATATATTTGAGGCCCATGGGATGTGGCCTAATGTAATGTATATGAGGCTCTTGTTTGAGGCTTAATGTGATGCATGTGAGGCTCATGAGTGAGGCCCAATGTGATGTATATGAGGCCCTTGTGTGAGGCCCAAAGCAATGTATCTGAGGACCGATGTGATGTGTGATTCCACCATGATGTATGTAATAATGTTTATGATGGGTCATGCCTTGGGAGCAATGATGGTTTGATGTTCACATTGTGAGAGAAATAATGGTTAAATGTCCACATTGTAAGTCTCCTTAGGGCCCATTGTTAGACCCATTCTCACCTCCCCTTAGTGGGCTAACCAAACCATTGGGCCCCCATGATTGTTAGGCCCATTCTTGATATGAGTAAGCTGTCTAGGCCCATCCTTGATATGTGGAGAGTACATCATCATCATATAACATGCTTAGTATAGTTTCACGATCCATGCCCATGCGCATCATATGTATGCTTGATATGAGGAGTGATCGATCATAGTACATGTCATTGGGCGGATTATTATGGGTTTCCCTAATAGGAGGAGTTGCCCACATGAGCACACGATATGTGCAAGATTACTGCATGATCAGATAGTATGATTCATGCATCTCACATTTCTGTGATATGATTTCTGTATGCCCTAACGACATCAAGGCCATAACCTCCACAAGCATATCGTGGATGACAGGATTGGACACCGAAAATACTGTTACTAGCATCGGGGCGCCATATATATCCCTGGGTGAAAATTCCTAAGCCTGATAGTACTAAAGGATAACTCCAAAATCAAGATCGAGTGGATACATGAGTGCATAAGGACCGTATACTAATAGGCCGCTTTTCCCGCAGTGTCGTGGTCGGTTGGAAGGGGGTGTGGCCTTATCTGTCAGAGGGTAGGGGGCATAACTAGGCTAACTTTGACCAGCTTATAAATGGGTATGCTATCGACGTGTCGGGCTGATATTAGTAGGCGGATAGTGAGGTCTCTTCCACTTGCATGGTTGCACGTCTAGTGGGCGGTGATCTGATGTACAATGTTCTAGACCTTGGTGATATATATATATATATATGTATATATATATATATATATATATATATATATATATATATATATATACACTCCAGAGATAACATGTATTGATATGAGGATTCAGATAAGATTTGGCATGCTTGAGTTGAACCTCGCATATGACATTAGCCCTACGGGCCTTGCATCACATAGTCTTGGTATGACCGATAGAATTCATGCCTTGCATCGCATAGCCGTGGTATGGCCGATAGCATTCATGCCTTGCATCACATAGCTTTGATATGACTGATAGCATTCATGCCTTGTATCGCATAGCCTTGGTATGGCTGATAACATTCATGTCTTGCATCGCATTGCCTTGGTATGATTGTTAGCATTCATGGACTTGTCAATATATTTTCGCATTACTCTGGTATTTCATCTCATGCACTTACACCACCCTCTAAGCTTTCTATAAACTTATGCATGACCATTATGTGCAGGTGACACTAGGCCGTAGCTGAGCAGGAGCAGGAGCATGTCGCAGAGCTTCTGGAGTTTTTTCATTATTATCATTATATTTCCCTTTATGCGCATGGTACTCAAGTTTTGATCATAGTGAATTTATATGATGGTGTTTTCGTTATTGGTCATGGGTTATACTTATTATGAATCAAATTCATGTTCAAAATTCTCCTTGTAAGATCCCAAGATTGGAACTTGGTATATGGGTGCCGGGAGCAGAGAATGAGGTACTAAGGAGGTTGTCGGCGTCAGAATCAGTAATCAAAAATTTTGTGAGCCTAGTTTTTGAATTTGGGGCACGACATTCTCTCCCTTTTTAAACCCTAAAAGATGATTTGAAATAGCTTAGGGACTCCCTTAAATAGTTTTGGAACTCAATCTTTTGCCCCGCCTTGAAAAAGTTTGTAAATCGACTTTGAATTTACTCAATTACCGCGGCTTTGATAGCACCTTCGATGACATCGAAGAGTGCATGAATCTGTCAAGCAACCAACTGAGAAAATTAATGAATTTGATTGAAGTGGCTTTGATGGAATCAAAGTCTATTTTTGTAATTTTTCAGAACTATATTTTTTTGACCCCATACTTTTAGAAAATAATTTTTTCTGGCCCCTTAATTTTCATAATTCATTTTCTTCACTTCAAATCTTCGATTATCTTTATTCCTTAGTTGGTTTCCTTAGATCTTTAGCATATGAATTCTTTATTAATTAATTCTAAATCTCCAATTATTCAATATCTTCTTTTGAGCTATAAATCCATCCTTTTAAGTGTATATATATTAGACTTCCGAATCACCTCGCATGACAGAAAATGTATATAGTTAAATCAAATCAATACTTAAATTCTAGGAAAGCTAATGTACTTGAAGGGTTAAATATGTAATATTTAAGTCTTAATACCAACATCCACACCACCATGATTTATGTGGTAGATCCACATCGTCCATCAACTTTTCCAAATCATTCTAGAGCATGATTGTTGAGTGTCAAATATTACATATTTTCCACTATTTATATCTTTAATTTATGAACATGATAAGGCTTAATGGTATATTTTATACATGTTTGTACTGCAAGGAGAATCTGAGAGCTTCGATTAAAAAGAATGCTAAAAGCATGGATTTAATGCTTAAGAATTACCAAGGCAAAAGATGGATCTTAGGAGACTAAGAATGAAGAATTCATATGCTAAAGATCCAAGGAAACCAAGTACAAATGATGAAGAAAGAACTTGAAAGAACGCAAAATCTATAGCAAAAAATAGGACATTTTGGTTTGATCTGAGCCAACTTCAGTCCGACCGAAATCGCAGAAAACTGTCCAGCAAGAAATTAGGATAATTTGGTTCGACCTGTGCCAACTTTGGTTCGACCGAAGTACTTCGGTTGGAGTTGGTCTGACTTAAATTTGACAAATTTTTTGCACAAGAATTTTCAGTATCAACTTCGGTCTGACTAAAGTTAATTTCAGTCCAATCAAAGTCAACTTTGGTCTGACCGAAATCGTAATGAATTGTCCAACAAGAAAGTGTGATTTTCAATCTTAATTCGGTTTGACCGAACTTAACTTTAGTCCGACCGAAGCGTAATGCAGAAAAGCTGCGGACTGCATAAATTGAGGCAGTTTCGCAACGAATTGCAAAAATTTCCAAGTTGGTGCGTAAGGTGCATAAAGAGTGGAGAGCCGCCGTCAAGTGTCTTTCTTCTTTTTCCTTAGTAGTTATTATACTTTTCTTAAGAGACTTTAGTTCAATCATGACTATGGTTGGTTAAACCTCTTAGATAGGGCTAAGACGTAAAGCTTATAACATGATTGGGATGTTTGTTTTGCTTTGATTTATGTTTATTTTGAACTTCATTGATTTTTAGTTGATTTTAAGGAATATTTTTAGTTATCAATGGTTTATTGTGATTGCAATTACAATTGAGTCTGCGATAACTTTGAATATCTTCTTTTCCTCTTTGAGATTATGGAATTGGTAAATCCTGTTGTTCACCGTCATCCCTTGGGCATGGTTGGGTGACGGTATCGGTATCCTTTCTAAACTCCATAATTCTCTTCCATTTAGATTGGATTAATGAGAAGTTCAGAGATTTGACCATCTCTTTCTCCATCTGGATAAGATAGGACTTTGATTCCAACTGGATCTCTTGAATCAAGTAAGGTAGCATCCCAATTGCTACAAGTGGATCCTTGGCACCCTAGTTCCCACTTTTAATAAATAGTTTAAACCTTATTCACAATTACTCCTTTAAATTCAGATTTCTACTTTAGATCTTCATCTAGTTCTAGTTCTAGTTACTTTTAATAAATGTACAAGTTTAGTCCCTATGGATTTGACCTTGGTCTCACCAAGATTATTAATGCATCACGACCCTACACTTGGGGTTATGAATAATGATCCCAAAAAATGAGGCACATCCAAAGCTCAAGTCGACTACAAAACAAAACGAGGTGGGAATGGAACAACTACTATTAAAACCTTCCTGGGTCTACTGTGAATTTTATTTGCCATCTAACCTCTTCATAAGGTCATACAAACCTGGATGAAGGGAAAACATAAAAGTCAGCTTGATCAGAGCCTTCTGTGGCCCCAAGAAGTTTGTGATGGTAGGCACCCAATTCCCATTGTCCACTTGAGCCTTATATATGCCTAGTTTTTTGTCTTATTCCCCAAAATAATATGAAAAAATGGTTGGATGGTGTGGCTAAAACATATACATCATGATAGGCCCCACAGAGCCTTTAAGAGGATTTTCCATCTCCATCTAAATCTTGGTGGGGGTAACCAATCCCCACCCAAATTTGCGGGGAAGCAGATTGTGTGGTATGCCGCATGCCACCGACCTTCCTTTTGTGTTGACTTCACTAAGTTCCATGGGCCCCACCATGATGTATGTGTTATATCCACACTGCTCATCTATTTGGCAAGATCAGTATAGAGCATGAGCCTAACAATGAGTCATACTAGAACCTCAAGTGGACCATATCACAAAAAGTAGTGGGGAAAATGATTCCCATTCTTGAAACATTCATAGGGTCCACCATGATGCTTATTTGCCATCCAAATTGTTTAATAGGTCATAGAAACCTAGATGAAGGGAAAAATAAAATATTAGATGGGTCCAAAACTTATGTGACCCCCTAAAAGGTTTTAATGGTAAATGTTCAGTCCCCACTGCCTTTTGAATTGTGATCCACTTGAGCTTTGGATTCATCTCATTTTTGGGCTCAGGCCTTAAAACGTTCTCACCAAATGGACAGACAATTAGGATGTAACACATACATCATAGTAGGGCCCACTAAACTTGGTGACGTCAACACACAACAGAGGTCAACACGCAATCCATTTAAGGTGATACCTAGACTCACCCAAGACGGTGTGACCCTTATCGTGGGGCCCACCCTGATGTATATATTCTATATCCAATTCGTCCATCCATTTTTCCAAATCATTTTAGGGCATTATTTAAAAAATGAAGTAAATCCAATTTATCAAGTGGGCCATACCATAGGAAACAATGGTGATTGACCATTAATGGGCCATGTGAGATTTGGATCTTCCTCATTTTTTGGATCATTCCCTAAAATGATCTAGAAAAATGGATGGACGGTGTGGATAAAACACATACATTATAATGGGGGTCACACAACGCCATCCAATAGCTAGGGGCCACTAACATTGTTAATAAGCAATCCAGATCCATCAAGGTAGGTGGGACCCCTGACTATGGGGCCTACCGTGATATATGTGACTAGATTCATGCCATCCATCCATTTTGAAAACTCATTCTGAGGCATGATCCAAAAAATGAAACATATCCAAATCTCAGATGGAGTATAGTATAGGAGATACTGGTAAATTACCATTAAAAAAATTTCTTATGGGCCACATAATCTTTGGATTAAGATTATATTTGTGTGATCTCTTCATCTAGGTCTTTTCTTAATTTATTTTTTATTTTTTACCTTATCAACAGGTTGGATGACAAATAAACATTCTTGTGGAATCCATGAAGTTTTCAACAGTAGGGATTCAATCACGATTGTTTCTTGTGGAGACATGGGGAAATGTGTCAAATTAACATATATTAGGCATTTCAAAACTTAGTTGACAATCAGTTTGCTCTAGTTGAATACTAGTTTTTCGACTTCAAATTTAGACTTTAAATTTAGGTTTTAGATTCAGGCTTCATACTTCAGAATTAACAAACAGGCCTTAGTGTTTTATCCACGACGTCCATCCATTTTTTCGAATCATTTTAGGGCATTAACCTAGAAAATGAGGCAGATCCAAAGCTCAAGTGGACCATAACACAAGAAATAGTGGCAATAAAGATGGCCATTTAAGATTTAAATCAGCTTCATGTATGAGTTATGTCTGAGAATAAGTTGTGAAATGGATAAACGGAGTGGATATAACACGTTTTGAGAGTGGTCCTTAGAGATCTTAGTGTTGCAAGAATCCCATGCAACCCGACTGCATGCAATCCACATCCTTAGTCTATGCATGTGGGGCCATGTTCCGATGATCCGACCATTGCTTGGTTTTATTGGGGTCATGGATGGATTTCTCTGGGAAAATATTCCTATTGGGATGATTCTAATAACTAACCTAGAGCCTCTTCTCAACAAAATGAATACACCTGTGTATTTTCCTAGCATCTGGTTCATGCACTAGCTCCATGGGTCTACCATATAGTACATGTAATACTCTCTTTCTAGGATATTTGGCAGCATGAATTCTGTTTACACCCATTTTTGAAACCCACGTGGGCCAATCATAGGCCGCCATGTGTTAACACCACGTAACCGCAATTGGCACAAAACATACTCTCACCTGCGAGTATTATCGTTCACATTTCCTTCAGTGATATGCATTTTGTTATAAATGCGAAGGCACGAACCCTTATGCTTGCCTTTAGAAGAGAGAATCGTGACACTCCATGTGCCACGATTATCATGCCCATTAATGAGACAACATGCCCATCATGTCTATAAGAGACTTATTAAGAGAAAAAACCTTATTATGAATCCAACTATGATATTCTTGGTGAGGTCGTCTCTCATAGTCCTTCCAAAATGGGAGAT
Organism: Magnolia kwangsiensis; assembly: GCA_037074715.1. Taxonomy (NCBI): domain Eukaryota; kingdom Viridiplantae; phylum Streptophyta; class Magnoliopsida; order Magnoliales; family Magnoliaceae; genus Magnolia; species Magnolia kwangsiensis. The sequence goes on along the minus strand of CM073589.1, from coordinate 79,214,003 downwards.
CTCCCCAAAGACATTTAGAGAGACTATAACATTTGAGAAGATTATGAAGATCTAAGATCGAACTAGTGTCCAAGCCAATTAGGTCACAACTTTGACCTAGATCAGGAGAAATATACACATCATCTAGGTTGGACCCACAACCATGCCACGATTATAATAAAAAGGACGAGCAATGAGCTCAAAGAAGGATATGATTTAGCCGATAATGGACTAGTACTGGACAGGTATGGACTACTCATCAAGGAGATCAAAATAAGACAGAGAGATTACTTAGAGGCCATATTATGTGATCCAATCCGACGATTGTGGTCCCATTAGAGCTAAAAGAATGGGAGATCTTAACCCGGTGGATTTGGGCCATCGCTGGTAACGGATCTGTAGTTGGTGTCAAATCCCACTCCTATGGTTAGGAACTAAGTGATTTAGACTAAGTTACTTAGATGAATGGCCGTGATGGATCTCAAAGTTAGACACCCCCTTAGGTAGTGGAAATCCTATAGGGGAGCATCTACGTATAGGAGTAGAAATCTAAGTTACATCACCATCAGACTTTTTGGAGACCTTCCTATTTAAAAGGTTATCGATCTACCGAGAAGATTTTCTTAAATGGAAAACCAGTGGCATGAGCACGAAGGATCCAGAAGCAAAAAAGGAACCCTTGTGAGGGTTTCACTACCTCGACGATCTATAAAAGGAGTAATCAAAGAAGAGCTTGAAGCCCTACGTCAAACACATCAATTTATCTTTCCTTTTTTTTCCTAGCATGGCTTAACTTAGTTTATAGCTACTACCTAGCAGCTCCTGCTACAGTACATTAGTAATAGAGATAATCTTTCTGCAACCTTAAGTTGTAGATCACGATCATCTAAGTTCCAATTTGGTTGATCACACCCTCCTTGATTGACTGTTCCAATAGGTGCATCAGGTATTTATTCTCTTGTTTTATTTATTTATATGGTTGTCTCAAAACTTGTCAATTGCAATGAACACCATTTATAAATATTAATAAAATCGACAATATTTTGCCTTATTTAATTTGAATGTGTATATTTTTTCATTTAAGAATTACTTTGAACTTAAAGTTTTGGTGAAAGAAAAAGTCTGTAAGTCTGTAGACTCACGTCTATTATCACAAGGAAAAAATAACTTATTCAGAAGGATTAACATCCCTTCATTTCACTAGTTGCCTGAACGGAGCACAATATTGGTGGCCGAGAGAACTCTAGATCTTCGATCCTAATCTCCAATATGTCTATCTTGGTGAAGGGGACATCAACAATTCAATCAATCCTTGAGTCAAAACAGACTTTGGCACACTTACACACCCTACTCACACACGTGTATCCAATCTAGACCCTCGATCACATGAGTGGTCCAATTTGATTTAATTGAGTGCAACAGATTCAATGATAACAAGACACTTAACCTTTGAAATCCATTTCATTACGGTTTTAGGTTTAGGAGGGCTCTTGCTTTTCGCTATGTATGGGAGTTAGGATTTTTCCTATTTCTATATACTTAATTCTTACCAGAGTTGGATTTCAATAGCTCTTTAAGCAAGTCCACAATCTTATCAGCTAAAGGAGAATTTCTATTATTATTCCATAGATATTTGTGGTAGTTGGCACTATTTTTTATATTAGAGATTTAAAAGGGCTTTGAATTTTTGAAGTAATTCTTTTTATAGTTTGACTCTTTTAGAGTTTCTGCTATAGAGTTTGAGGACTCTTTTTTTTACAAAAAGTAGGAGCAAAATTGTTTGATTTCAAAGAGTTATTTTTAATATATCCCAGTCAAGACTTGTTGAGGGTCGAATATTTCATATTAGACCCCATTTATTACATGATTTTATTAACATGATACTGTTTAACGCCTGACTTTAATCGTGTTTATGATGCAACATGAATCTAGGAGCATGAACTAGAAAGGAGGTTAAAAGCATAGATTTAACGCTCTGGCATCACCAAGGCATTAAACGGGACTACATGGGACCAAGATCGAGGATTCACATGCCGGAGATCAGAGAAATTCCAACCGTTCACCTTTAAATGGCTCGAAATTGGTGTAGAATGCAAGATCACAAGGTTGCCGCCATCAGATTGACATGAAACTTCATACATGGCTTGGGTACCATAAATGAACCGTATACGTTGAATTTTAGCCCCTGGAGCCTTGTGGAAGTGGCCCAATGTACAGATCAGCCCATAAAATCATGATTTGGGGCCCACCTGAGATTTGCATATGCTTCAATTTTGGTCCCAAACGTGAAAATGATATAAGAAAACAGATGGTCGGATGACGGTACCCTTCCTAACCTTCATACATGTGATTGGTTGGTAATTAGTTTAATTCTGTTGTTTGCTTTGTCTCCTGGGCATGGTTTGGTGATGGAATCCATTCTAATTCATATACCTTTCATCTCTTAAAAACTATATCAACTGCAGTTCAGTTAATTTCCATGATTCTTGAAGTAGGCGTAAGATCTCCCTAATTTCTACAAGTGGATCCTCTGAATCCCTAGTTGCTTACCTCTAATTTCTCCCAAGTTTTAGCTAATTATTTCACAATTATTCCTTAAATTCTATTTGATTTAGATTACATCTTAGTCTAGTTCTAGTCCTACTTAGTTTTAGAATACGTATAAGTTTCAATTCCTTGGGATTCGATCTCGGTCTTACCGAGTTTATTACTACATCACAACCCTGCACTTGGGGACTGAACAAGTTTTTGGCACCGTTGCCGGGGACTGACGGTTGCGTTTATGAAATTAACTAGTTTTAGGATTAGTTTAAGATTAAGATTTCTCTAATTTTAGGATTGATTATTTTTGTTGATTTATAGAAACTAACTTATTTGCTTTGTAGGATTTTAAGATAGAAACTTCTAATTCAGTAAGCTCTTTCTAATTTCTACTTTTCATTCCCTTTTATTCACTTACTTTCTAGTTTAAGACTTTCCTACTTTATTTTCTACTTTATTTTTTTAGGAATTTCTTCTTTTTATTTAGAAATTAGTTTACTTCTAATTAGGAATTTTCTATTCTTAGACTTTCTATTTTTAGAAACTAACTTCTTTAGTTTTGTTTTGCAGGTTGTTAACCTAAGACTTTAAAACTGGTAACTTCTTTCCATCTCTCCCTCTTATTCTCTAGATTTCTACTTCTTCCTTTCTCTTAGGTCTAGGTTAGAATTTAAATCAAGGGCTGCGAGTGTTTCATGCCAAAGTGAGCCCGTGACAACACTCGACGTCTCTTAACCGAAGGAGGATTAGTTGAGGGGCTGACTGTCCATCGTAGGACTGCACACCACTTGAATTCCCCTGAGTTAATTGAGGTTATGGCTGAAAACCAACCTCAAGCACTACCCCAGCCTAGGGTTGAGGAAGTACAAGCTGAGAATGAGGTGCATTAAGCACCCCCGCCTCATACTTTATGAGATTATTTACAACCGGCGGGGGTGAGTACGCCCTCATGCATGATTTTTTCTGAGAATACAGGATAGATGGACATCAAGCCAGGGGTTATCCAACTCTTTCCTAAGTTCCATGAGCTCGAGTCTGGAGAACCGTATCTACATCTGAAAGAGTTCGACGAGATTATAACTACCTTATACTTTCCTAATGTATTTGAGGATACTATTAGGCTGAAACTCTTCCCATTTTCCTTGAAAGAGAAGGCCAAGACATGGTTTCACTCACTGCATCATAGATCCATTGGCACATGGAATGATATGCAGAGGGATTTTATAAAGAAATTTTTTCCACATCATAAAACAATTACCCTCAGAAAAGCAATCATGAACTTTTTCCAAAAGGAAGATGAAACATTCTTCCAATGTTGGGAAAGGTTCAAGGATTTGGTCAGTTCATGCCCACAACACGGCTTCGAAACGTGGCGCATTACAAATTTTTTCTACGATGGACTGACATCTTTCATGCGCCAAATGGTCGAGACAATGTGTAATGGAGAATTCATTAATAAAAATGTTGACGAGATATGGGATTACCTCGATAGTCTTGCTGAAAAAACATAATCATAGGACTATTACCCAAGTTCAAACACCACGTCTAGGCCGACTCAATCTAAGGAGAAAGGTGGAGTATATCTCTTGAAAGAAGAGGATAATCTCAAGTATAAAGTGTTTACGCTCATAAGAAAATTTGAGGCCATGAAAGGAAAGAAGGATAAAGTTAATGAAAGTGTTTGTGGCATCTGTGATTGCAACATTCATACAACTGAAAATTATCTTACAATACCTGTCTTTCGAGAAGTATTGAATGAACAATCCAATGCCGTAAATAACTATCAAAGACCTTTCAATGGACCAACCTCTAATACGTACAATCCTGGATGGAAAAATCATCCCAATTTTAATTGGAGGAATAGACAAACTGCTACACCTCAAGGTTTCCTAAATCAAGTTCCAACTCAAGAGAAACCTCAAGAGGATTTGGTTCTAAAACACTTCCAAAAGTAAGAGCTTTTCAATCAGGGTATGCTACAAGCCTTTCAAGACCTTACAAAAGTGATACAAGGACTTAAGGCTGAAAATACGATTGGGAGCAAGGGCAGCTTCCCAGCTCAACCTTTTCCCAATCCTAAACTGCAATATGAAGTTAGTGACCCCAAAAACTTGTTCACTCCCCAAGTGCAAGGTTGTGATGTAGTAATAACTCGGTAAGACCGAGGTCGAATCCCAAGGGACTGAAACTTGTACGTTATCTAAAATTAACCAGAACTAGAACTAGATTAAGATGAAATCTAAACTGAATGTAATTTGAGGAATAATGGTGAAAATATTAATCTAAAATTTATAGAAATCAGAGGAAACGAAACTAAGGATTCAGAGGATCCACTTGTAGAGATCAGGGAGAACTTATGCTTGCATCAAAAATCATGAAAATTACTGAACTGCCGTTGATCTAGTTTTCAAGGAGATGAAAGGTGTATGAATTGGAATGGATTCCATCACCAAACCATGCCCAAAAGACTATGGCAAATAACAGAATTAAACTAATTACCACCCAATCACATGTATGAAAGTTAGGAAGGGTACCGTCGTCCAACCATGCCCAGGAGACTATGGTGACCAACAGGACGTCCTGACGTCATAAACATGAAAAGGAAATAGAAATATTCAAAGCATCGCAGACCCATTGTAATTTCAGTCACAACAGACCATTAAGAACTAAAAATATTCCCATAATAATCAACTAAAATCAACGTCAATTCATGAATAAATAAATAAATAAAAACATAAATTAAAACCTCCCATCTCACTACAAGCTTCACCTCTTAGCCCTAGCTAAGAGGTTTAGCCAGACATGGATGACTAAATCTCCAAAATAAAAAGAAAATACTCTTCTTTTTTTTTCTCCTGCTTCACGTCCTTGCCCAAGCCTCCACGTCTCTCTTTTTCTTCCTTCCTAGACTTGAATGAATGCTCCCCAGGTCCAAAAACCTCCTTTTATAGCTGCTGGAAGGCTGGAGTCAGTGACAGAGTTGTAGCAGGACACGGAGTGAAATTTTCGTAGCCAAGTTCGATACTATGAAACACGCTACTTTCCTCGCTCAAATTCTAAAGAAACACCGTCCCTTAGTACTTTCTTGGGTCCTCTACATGATAGACGGTTCAGATCTGCCATATGATCAAAGATGGTGGGCCAAAACTGTCCGAAAAAGTCAGTTTTCGCGGATGTGCGAAACCTTTCGCACCATTTCGCTGTTGTGGTCGGTGGGCCTCACAGAAGCATTTTCTGGAAAATTCACCCCGTCCATTGGATTCAGAACGAAATTTTAGTCAAGAATGGATGGTTTTGAACGTCCATTGACGTGGCCCAGAGAATAAATCACAGAAGAATCAGTTTTGAACGTTACCAAGCAGCCCTTTTGTGGCCTTTGTATCTCACACGTGTGCACGCATGGGTGCAAAAGGTCAGCATGGTTTTGTAGTTCTCGAAGCCCTCTACACGGTGGATGGATCAGATCGGCCATATGAGCAATGGGTGGGGCCCACTACTATCTGCAAAACGGACGCCGGCCGTCCATTGCGCAGCCGTTTTTTTTTTTTTTTTTCTTTTCTTCGGTCAGAGACGGTCAACCGTCTCTGCCGTTTCTCATGCACGTGTAGTGCACTTGTGCACTATGCACACTTTATTCATGTGGGGTCTATTGTGATGATTTTTAGAAATCTTCACCGTCTAAATTATTTCTCATCTCATTTAAACCGTCAATAATAATTTTGAGGCAGTTCCAGATATCAGGTGGGCCCAGAATCAATGGTTTATGGGCTGATCTGTCAGTTGGGGCACTTCCCGAGATCTTCAATGGCTGAAATTTTATATGTACGGTTAATTTATGGTCCTCAGGCGACGTATGAAGTTTCGAGCCGAACGGATGGTGGGAACCTCGTGATCTTGCATTCTGGACGTCCTTCAGGCCACTTGAGCTTCAATTTCTAACTTTTCTCGGATTTCTGACCATGTATATTTGTCAATCTTGGTCCCCTGGAGTGTGTCCCTTGCCTTTGGCGTCATCAGATCGTTAAATCTCAACTTTTAACGTCCTTTTTCCATCCATGCTCATAAAATCACCTTGCAATACAAGAATGAGAAAACAAGCCATTCGATAGCATTATATTCGTAAATCCAGATAATATCTGGGGTCTAATATGTAATATTTGACCCTCAACATAACCCCCAACCAGCATTTTACTAGTTCCGAGCAAAATACGCGAAAAATAAGTTAAGAATTATAGGAGAACTTTCTATGAAATCGAGTGAGATTTTGAACAAAATACGAGAAATTTAATATCCATGAATGTTAGAAATTGATTTCTCCTGAGCTCAAGCGCACCGTAGACTTCATAATCAAGTGTAAAGCATTAATTCATCAATTAGAAAAATTTTAAACATTGAGATCCATGGATGTATAGTGTAATCTCAGCTAATCACATTAAGATTGAATTTGTTATTTCAGGATCTCATTGGTAACCAGCAAGAGAATTCATGATAACCAAACTTGCCTCATAAATTTCATATTTTGATCTTTTCAACTTTTTATTTTTTCATTAATAGTCATGCCAAAAAGAGGAATCAAATCCTTACCAATAGGGAGCAAACCTATGGCAAAAGACCAATTACCTAGTAATTTTTTTTTTTTGAATGTTTAACCTTGGGGAATCAAACCTTCACCTATAGGGAGCAAACCCATGGTGAAGATTAATTGCCCAACCTGTTCAATTTTTATACCCTGATGGCAAGATATTTCAGACTGGTTCCTTTCGTGCTTAGTGATTACCCAATTAACCATTCAATATCAAACTGAAACCTTAATGTGAAAGCGAGATGTGACATGTGAAGCCATGACTCAATCAATGTTTAAAATCTCTAATCATGGATTGATAATTCAAACTCAACTGTGGAATCTATCAAGTAGCTAAATCCAAGAGTCATAAATCTACCATTATTTACCTTGAAAATTTAAATTAGGAATATCTGTCAAAATCACTTCGAATTTGTAGAAATTTTCAGAAAAATTTTTTAAAAAAATTTCACAATTTTTGCTCAAGAACAAGAAAATACTGATTAGGAAACCTGATCTCCCACCCCCAACCTAAAATCTACATTGTCCTCAATGTAAAAGATATGAGCATGCAATGCACATGGGACAACGAAAGTAAATGAGAAGTGATGGGAAGATAGTACCTGAATAACGAATCAAGAGAGTTTTCAATAGATCACGGCATGGAAGCTTGTCAGCATGAGAGAGAAAGCAGAACAAAAATAACAAAAATAAAATCCTACCTATACCACTTTCGCAGGTGCTCTCGATTGCATTTAGCGTATGCAACAAGCCTTTAAACCCCTAGGTTACCCCTAGTGGACGAGTTGTAGTCTCGTGAGGGTTTACAGTAATGTTACCCACAAACATTGAACTAACTAACCTATGAAAGTGACTATCCTAAACCTATGAAAGCGATAAACCTACCTATACCTCCATCAGACTAGGAGATCAGTCCTGGTAAACAGGAGCAATCAAAGGCATGGACATGTCCTCTGAATCAAATGTCTCAACAAATGGCTTTAATCGATGTCCATTTACTTTAAACTCCTTGCCATTGTCGGGATCTCTTATCTCGACGGCCCCATGAGGATAAGCAGTGACAACAATGTAAGGGCCGGTCCAACGAGATCGAAGCTTACCCGGAAAGAGATGTAGTCGAGAGTCATACAAGAGGACTTTCTGACCAGGCGTGAATGATTTTCGTAGAATATGTTGATCATGAAACGCCTTCATCCTGTCCTTGTAAATTCTCGAGTTCTCATATGCATCGTTCCGGATTTCTTCAAGTTCATTCAACTGAAGTTTGCGTAGCGAGCCAGCGTTGTCCAGATTGAAATTCAAATTTTTGATCGCCCAGTATGCTTTATGTTCCAATTCCATAGGCAAGTGACAGGCTTTCCCATAGACAAGTCTAAAGGGAGATGTTCCAATAGGAGTTTTGAAAGCAGTACGGTACGCCCATAAGGCATCGGTCAATCGGATTGACCAGTCCTTACGATCAGGGTTAACCGTTTTTTCTAGGATATGTTTGATCTCTCTATTGAAAATCTCAGCTTGTCCACTTGTTTGTGGATGGTATGGGGTGCTCACCTTATGCGAGATACTGTATTTTTTCATTAAACTCTCGAATGGTCTATTGCAGAAGTGTGAGCCCCCGTCACTAATGATGGCTCGAGGTGTTCCGAACCGCGACAAGATATTTTCTTTCAAAAATTTAATGACCGTACGATGGTCATTTTTGCGGCACGGAATTGCTTCGACCCATTTAGTGACATAGTCTACGGCGAGCAAAATACATAGATTTCCAAATGATTGGGGGAATGGTCCCATGAAATCAATGCCCCAACAATCAAATGCTTCTATAATAAGGATGAGATTCAAGGGCATCATATTTCGAGGGGACAATGCTCCCAATTTCTGACAACGCTCACAAGCCTTGTAAAACTCATGAGTGTCCCTGAACATAGTGGGCCAGTAGAAGCCACACTGTAAAATCTTGGCCGTGGTCTTTTTAGCAGAAAAGTGACCACCACAGGCCTGTGAGTGACAGAAGGAGATGACACTCTGATGCTCATCTTCTGGTACGCATCTCCTTAAGATTTGGTCTGGGAAATATTTAAACAAATATGGATCGTCCCAGAAAAAGTTACGCACCTTGGTAAAGAATTTCTTCTTATCTTGTGACGTCCAGTATGTCGGTATGGCACCTGTAGCAAGATAATTAGCAATATCAGCGAACCAAAGTGAATGGGAGACTCTAAACAGTTGTTCATCAGGGAACATGTCATTGATATGGGTCACCTCAAGGGAATCAGAGGTATTAAGGCGAGAAAGATGATCGGCCACTACGTTCTCTACTCCCTTTTTATCTTTAATTTTCAAATCAAATTCTTGTAGTAGAAGGATCCATCGTATCAGGCGGGGCTTAGAATCATTCTTAGAAAGAAGATACTTAAGTGCCGCATGATCTGTGTAGATGATGATCTTGGATCCGATCAGGTAGGACCTAAATTTGTCCAAAGCGAACACTACGGCTAAGAGTTCCTTTTCCGTAGTCGAGTAGTTCACTTGGGAAGGATTTAGAGTCCTACTTACGTAGTGAATAACGTAAGGCCGCTTATCTTTTCTCTGGCCTAGAACCGCTCCAAGAGCATAATCAGAGGCGTCGCACATAAGTTCAAAAGGAAGACTCCAGTCAGGTGGCTGCATGATAGGTGCAGTGGTTAGCATGCCCTTAAGCTTAGTGAAAGCTTCTTGGCACTGCTCAGTCCACTCGTATGGTGTATCCTTTTGAAGAAGATTACATAAAGGACGAGAGAGGAGACTAAAGTCCTTTATGAATCGTCTGTAAAAGCCTGCGTGTCCTAAGAAGGATCGCAGATCTCTGATGTTCTTGGGTGGAGGTAGGTTAGAGATAAGATCGATTTTTGCCTTATCTACCTCGATTCCTTTGGACGAGATGATATGCCCAAGGACAATTCCCTTTTGAACCATAAAATGGCACTTCTCCCAGTTAAGTACCAAATTTTTTTCTTCACATCTTTTCAGCACACATTTAAGACTTGCTAAGCATTCGCTGAAAGATGAACCAAAAACAGAGAAATCGTCCATGAAGACTTCTAGATATTTCCCCACCATGTCAGAAAAGATACTCGTCATGCATCGCTGAAAGGTGGCAGGGGCATTACATAACCCGAATGGCATCCTTCTATAAGCAAAGGTGCCATAGGGACATGTAAATGTGGTCTTTTCCTGATCCTCAAGGACGATTTCAATCTGATTATAACTTGAATACCCGTCAAGGAAACAATAATAGGAATGACCAGCTAACCTTTCCAGGATTTGATCAATGAAGGGCAAAGGAAAGTGGTCTTTCTTTGTGACGGTATTCAGCTTTCTGTAGTCAATGCACATTCTCCAACCAGTAGTAACTCTGGTTGGCACGAGTTCATTATTGGCATTGGCTACGATGGTGATCCCGGACTTCTTAGGAACCACCTGAGTTGGACTCACCCATTGACTATCGGATATGGGGTATATGATCCCCACATCCAATAGTTTGAGAACCTCGGCCTTAACCACTTCCTTCATGTTTGGATTTAATCTACGTTGTGATTGCCGAACAGCCTTTGCATTGTCCTCAAGATATATACGGTGAGTACAAATCGATGGGTTAATTCCCTTGAGATCCGCTATCGTCCATCCAAGAGCTCCCTTATGCTCAATGAGAGTAGATATCAGCATACTCTCCTTTTCTTTCTCCAGGTGGGCAGAGATCACCACCGGATATGTCTCATCTTGACCTAAATAGACATTTTAAATCAGAGGGCAAAGGTTTTAGGTCAAGCTTCGGTGGCTTGAGGTTAGACGGTAGATGCATTACATCAGTTTGGGGCAATTCTTCAATTTGTGGCCTCTACCGGTTAACTTCAAGTACCGGTGCAGTATCAAGCATGGCCCACGTCTCCCTGATTATATCATTATCAAGATCATGGGAGTGGGCCAGGCACGTCTCTAGAGGATCAGAGGATAAGGTGAGAGGTGTTCTATCTTCCACAAAAGAATCAATCATGTTAACATCGTGGAAATCGTCATCATCGTCTGAGTTGCTGCCGTTATTGAAAAAGATATTCGATTCCAATGTCAAATTTTCAAAGGACATAGTCATGATACCATTCCTGCAATTGATAATTGCATTTGAAGTAGACAGGAATGGGCGACCAAGAATGACGGGAATCTGAGTGCTCGTGTCATTGATGGGTTCAGTGTCCAAGATGATAAAATCAACAAGGTAGTAGAATCTATCCACCTGGACCAACACATCCTCGATGATCCCTCTTGGTATATGAACAGAACGATCAGCAAGTTGTAGTGTGGTTCGAGTGGGTTTTAATTCACCCAAACCTAACTGTTGGTATACCGAGTAAGGAATCAGATTGACGCTTGCTCCTAAGTCAAGAAGTGCGTGATCAATTCGATAGTTTCCGATCACACATGATATGGTTGGGCAACCGGGATCTTTGAATTTTTGTGGCACATCTTGTTTCAGGATGGCACTCACTTTCTCAGTCAAGGAGATCTTCTTTTGAACACTTTTCCGTCGTTTGGTAGTGCATAAATCCTTTAGAAATTTAGCATATGAAGGAATCTGTTTTACAACGTCAAGCAGAGGAATGTTGACTTTCACTTGTTTCAACACCTCTAGGATATCCTGAGAGTTAGATAGACGTTTTGGTTCAACCAACCGTTGGGAAAACGGAGCAACTGACTTTTCTAGAGGTTCCGGTTCAAATTTTTGTAGGGCGCCACTAGATCCATCCTTGTTGTCCTCTTCTGGTTCTTGAGGCTTTTCGGGCCTAACCGAAAGGGTTTTGTCAATAACCTTCCCACTCCTAAGAGTGGTGATGGATTTAGCGTGCCCCATTTGATTTGAAGAGCTAGGATCACCTGTCTCGTATTGCGGTTTCGGATTAGGAAGTGATTGTGCAGGGAGCATCCCTTTTTCTATAGCCGTCATATGTGAATCTATTTTTTGCATAAAATCTGAAATTCCTTGCATTGTCCGCGCCAGCTCTTGTATGGAAATTTGAACCGATTCTTCTTGAGGTTTCTCCTGATTTGGATTTTGATTGAACAAACCTTGAGGGGTAGCAGTTTGTCCGTTCCTCCAACTAAAATTCAGGTGATTTTTCCAGACAGGATTGTAAGTATTAGAGGGTGGTCCATTGAAAGGTCTTTGATAGTTATTTACGGCATTAGATTGTTCATTCAATACATCTCAAAAGGCAGGTATTGAAGGACAATTTTCAGTAGTATGAATGTTGCAATCACAGATGCTGCAAACACTTTCATTAACCTTTTCCTTCCTTCCTTCCATAGCCTCAAATTTTCTGGTGAGATTGGCCACCTTAGCGTTAAGATCATTATCCTCTTTCAGGAGATATATTCCTCCTTTTTTCCTTGAATGAGTCGGCCTAGACGTGGTGTTCGTTCTTGGGTAATAGTCCCATGATTGTGTTTTTTTCGCGAGACTATCGAGGTAATCCCATACCTCGTCGATATTTTTATTAATAAAATCTCCGTTACACATTGTCTCGACCATTTGGCGCATGGAAGATGTTAGCCCATCATAGAAAAAATTCGTAATGCGCCATATTTCAAAGCCATGTTGTGGGCATGCATTAACTAGATCCTTGAACTTTTTCCAACATTGGAAGAATGTTTCATCTTCCTTTTGGGCAAAGTTCATGATTGCTCTCCTGAGGGTAATTGTCTTATGATGTGGGAAAATTTTCTTTATAAATTCCCTCTGCATATCATTCCATGTGCCAATGGATCTAGGACGCAGTGAATGTAACCACGTCTTGGCTTTTTCTTTCAAGGAAAATGGAAAGAGTTTCAGCCTAATAGTATCCTTAGATACATTAGGAAAGTATAAGGTACCTATGATTTCATCGAACTCTTTCAGATGCAAGTATGGTTCTTCAGACTCAAGCCCATGGAACTTAGGAAGGAGTTGGATAACCCCTGGCTTGATGTCCATATGTCCTGTATTCTCAGGAAAAATCATGCATGAGGGCGTACTCACCTCCGCCGGTTGTAAATAATCTCATAAAGTACGAGGCGGGGGTGCCTGATGCACCTCATTCTCATCATGTACTTCCTCAACCCTTGGTTGGGGTAGTGCTTGAGGTTGATTTTCAGCCATAACGTCTTCTAACTCAGGAGAATTCAAGTGGTGTCTAGTTCTGCGATGGACAGTCAACCCCTCAACTAATCCTCCTTCAGTCACGAGACGTCGAGTGTTGTCGCGTGCCCAATGGGGCATAAAACACACTCAGCCCTCAAATTCTAACTTAAACCTAAAAAAGAAAATAAAAATTTAGGAGAAGGGAGGGTTGGAGAGAAGTTACCAAATCGGAGTTCCTAAGTTAAAAACCTGCAAAACAAACCAAAATAAGTTAGTTTTTAAGAGTAGAAAGTCCTAATTAAAAATAAACTAATTTCTAGGGAAAAGAAGAAATTCTAAAGAAAGAAGAATTAGAAAGAGCTTACTAAATTAAAAGCTTCCTACAAAACAGAAGAATTGAGTTAGTTTTAAAAATCAGATAGAAGGAAGAATAGAAAGTTTCTAAAGTTAGGAAAAATTTCTAATAAGGAAAATAACTAAGCTTCTAAACCTAGAATTAAAAATTTCTAAAAAGAAAATCTAATCCTAAACTAATCCTAAAACTAATTAATTTCAGAAAAATGTAGCCGACAGTCCTCGGCAACGGCGCCAAAAACTTGTTCACTCCCCAAGTGCAGGGTTGTGATGTAGTAATAACTCGGTAAGACCGAGGTCGAATCCCAAGGGACTGAAACTTGTACGTTATCTAAAATTAACCAGAACTAGAACTAGATTAAGATGAAATCTAAACTGAATGTAATTTGAGGAATAATGGTGAAAATATTAATTTAAAATTTATAGAAATCAGAGGAAAGGAAACTAGGGATTCAGAGGATCCACTTGTAGAGATTAGGGAGAACTTATGCTTGCATCAAAAATCATGGAAATTACTGAACTGCCGTTGATCTAGTTTTCAAGGAGATGAAAGGTGTATGAATTAGAATGGATTCCATCACCAAACCATGCCCAAAAGACTATGGCAAACAACAGAATTAAACTAATTACCACCCAATCACATGTATGAAAGTTAGGAAGGGTACCGTCGTCCAACCATGCCCAGGAGACTATGGTGAACAACAGGACGTCCTGACGTCATAAACATGAAAAGGAATAGAAATATTCAAAGCTTCGCAGACCCATTGTAATTTCAGTCACAACAGACCATTAAGAACTAAAAATATTCCCATAATAATCAACTAAAATCAACGTCAATTCATGAATAAATAAATAAATAAAAATATAAATTAAAACCTCCCATCTCACTACAGGCTTCACCTCTTAGCCCTAGCTAAGAGGTTTAGCCAGACATGGATGACTAAATCTCCAAAATAAAAAGAAAATACTCTTCTTTTTTTTTTCTTCTGCTTCACGTCCTTGCCCAAGCCTCCACGTCTCTCTTTTTCTTCCTTCCTAGACTTGAATGAATGCTCCCCAAGTCCAAAAACCTCCTTTTATAGCTGCTGGAAGGCTGGAGTCAGTGACAGAGTTGTAGCAGGACATGGAGTGCAATTTTCGCAGCCAAGTTCGATACTATGAAACACGCTACTTTCCTCGCTCAAATTCTAAAGAAACACCGTCCCTTAGTACTTTCTTGGGTCCTCTACATGATAGACGGTTCAGATCTGCCATATGATCAAAGATGGTGGGCCAAAACTGTCCGGAAAAGTCAGTTTTAGCAGATGTACGAAACCTTTCGCACCATTTCGCTGTTGTGGTCGTGGGCCCCACAGAAGCATTTTCTGAAAAATTCACCCCATCCATTGGATTCAGAATGAAATTTCAGTCAAGAATGGGTGATTTTGAACGTCTATTGACGTGGCCCAGAGAAGAAATCAAAGAAGAATCAGTTTTGAACGTTACCGAGCAGCCCTTTTGTGGCCTATGTATCTCACACGTGTGCACGCATGGGTGCAAAAGGTCAGCATGGTTTTGTAGTTCTCGAAGCCCTCTACACAGTGGACGGATCAGATCGGCCATACGAGCAATGGGTGGGGCCCACTACCGTCCGCAAAACGGACGCCGGCCGTCCGTTACGCAGCTGTTTTTTTTTTTTGTTTTGTTTTCTTCGGTCAGAGACGGTCAACCCTCTCTGCCGTTGCTCATGCACGTGTAGTGCACTTGTGCACTATGCACACTTTATTCATGTGGGGTTCACTGTGATGGTTTTCAGAAATCTTCACCGTCTAAATTATTTCTCATCTCATTTAAACCGTCAATAATAATTTTGAGGCAGTTCCAGATATCAGGTGGGCCCAGAATCAACGGTTTATGGGCTGATCTGTCAGTTGGGGCACTTCCCGAGATCTTCAATGGCTGAAATTTTATATGTACGGTTAATTTATGGTCCTCAGGCGACGTATGAAGTTTCGAGCCGAACGGATGGTGGGAACCTTGTGATCTTGCATTCTGGACGTCCTTCAGGCCACTTGAGCTTCAATTTCTAACTTTTCTCGGATTTCTGACCGTGTATATTTGTCAATCTTGGTCCCCTGGAGTGTGTCCCTTGCCTTTGGCGTCATCAGATCGTTAAATCTCAACTTTTAACGTCCTTTTTCCATCCATGCTCATAAAATCACCTTGCAACACAAGAATGAGAAAACAAGCCATTAGATAGTATTATATTCATAAATCCAGATAATATCTGGGGTCTAATATGTAATATTTGACCCTCAACAGTGACCCAAGCTCTTCAAATCAAATGGGGCACGCTAAATCCATCACCACTCTTAGGAGTGGGAAAGTTATTGATAAAACCCTTCCGGTTAGGCCTGAAAAGCCTTAAGAACCAGAAGAGGACAACAATAATGGATCTGGTGATGCCCCACAAAAATTAAAACCAGAACCTCTAGAGAAGTCAGTTGCTCCATTTTCCCAATGGTTGGTTGCACCAAAATATGTCTCTAACTCTCAGGATATCCTAAAGGTGTTAAAACAAGTAAAAGTCAACATTCTTCTACTTGATGTCGTAAAATAGATACCTTTATATGCCAAATTCCTAAAAGACTTATGCACGACCAAACAACGGTAAAGTGTTCAAAAGAAGCTTTCCTTGACTGAGAAAGTGAGTGCCATCCGACAACAAGAGGTGCCGTAGAAATTCAAAGATCTTGGTAGCCTAGCCATATCATGTGTAATTGGGAACTATCGAATTGATCACGCACTTCTTGACTTAGGAGCGAGTGTCAATCTGATTCCCTACTCGGTATACCAACAGTTAGGTTTAGATGAATTAAAACCCACCCAGACCATACTATAGCTTGCTGATCACTCTGTTCGTGTACCAAGAGGGATAATTGAGGATGTATTGGTCCAGGTCGATAGATTTTATTACCCTGTAGATTTTATCATTCTGGACATCGAACCCACCAATGACATGAGCACTCAGATTTTCATCATTCTTGGTCGCCCATTCCTTTCCACTTCAAATGCAATTATCAATTGCAGGAATGGTGTCATGACTATGTCTTTTAAAAATTTGACATTAGAGTCAAATATCTTTTTCAATAACGGCAGCAACTCAGAGGATGATGACGATTTCCACGACATTTTCATGATTGATTCTTTCGTGGAAGATAGAATGCCTCTTACCTTATCCTCTGATCCTCTAGATACATGCCTGGACCACTCTCATGATCTTGATGATGATATAATTAGGGAGACGTGTGTCATGCTTGATACTGCACCGGTACTTGAAGTTAACCGGTGGAGGCCACAATTTGAAGAGTTGCCCCAAACTGATGTAGTGCCTCTGCCGTCTAACCTCAAGCCACCGAAGCTTGACCTAAAAACTTTACCTTCTGATTTAAAATATGTCTATTTAGGTCAAGATGAGACATACCTGGTAGTGATCTCTGCCCACCTGGAGAAAGATCAGGAGAGTATGCTCATAGGTATCCTCCTTGAGCATAAAGGAGCTCTTGGATGGACGATAGCCGACCTCAAAGGAATTAACCCCTCGATTTGTACTCATCACATATATCTTGAGGATAATGCGAAAAATGTTCGGCAATCACAACGTAGACTAAATCCAAATATGAAGGAAGTGGTTAAAGCCGAGGTTCTCAAAGTATTGGATGTGGGTATCATATACCCTATATCCGATAGTCAATGGGTGAATCCAATTCAGGTGGTTCCTAAGAAGTCCGGATCACCATCGTAGCCAATGCTAATAATGAACTCGTACCGACCAGAGTTACTACTAGTTGGAGAATGTTCCTTGACTACAGGAAGTTGAATACCGTCACAAGGAAAGACCACTTTCCTTTGCCTTTCATTGATCAAATCTTGGAAAGGCTAGCTGTTCATTCCTATTATTGTTTCCTTGACGGGTATTCAGGTTATAATCAGATTGAAATCGCCCCTGAGGACCAGGAAAAGATCACATTTACATGTCCCTACGGCACCTTTGCTTACAGAAGGATGCCGTTTGGGTTATGTAATGCCCCTGCCACCTTTCAGCGATGTATGATAAGTATCTTTTTTGACATGGTGGGAAAATATTTAGATGTCTTCATAGATGATTTCTCTGTTTTCGATTCATATTTCAGCGAATGTTTAGAGAGGCTTAAATGTGTGCTGAAAAGATGTGAAGAAAAAAATCTGGTACTTAATTGGGAGAACTGTCATTTCATAGTTTAAAAGGGAATTGTCATTGGGTATATCATCTCGTCCAAGGGAATCGAGGTAGCTAAGGTAAAAATCGATCTTATCTCTAACTTACCTCCACCCATGAACATCAGAGACATACGATCCTTCTTAGGACACGCAGGGTTTTACAAACGATTCATAAAGGACTTTAGTCTCCTCTCTCGTCCTTTATGTAATCTTCTTCAAAAGAATGCACCATATGAGTGGACTGAGCAATGCCAGGAAGCTTTCACTAAGCTTAAGGACATGTTAACCACTGCACCTATTATGCAGCCACTCGACTGGAGTCTTCCTTTTGAACTTATGTGCGATGCCTCTGATTATGCTCTTGGAGTGGTTCTAGGCCAAAGAAAAGATAAGCAGCCTTACGTCATTCATTACGCAAGTAGGACTCTAAATTCTACCCAAGTGAACTACTCGACTACGGAAAAGGAACTCTTAGCCGTAGTGTTCGCTTTGGACAAATTTAGATCTTACCTGATCGAATCTAAAATCATAATCTACACAGATCATGCGGCACTTAAGTATCTTCTTTCTAAGAATGATTCTAAGCCCCGCTTGATACGATGGATCCTTCTACTCCAAGAATTTGATTTAAAAATTAAAGATAAAAAGGGAGTAGAGAACGTAATGGCGGATCATCTTTCTCACCTTAATACCTCTGATTCCCTTGAGGCGACCCATATCAATGATATGTTCCCTGATGAACAACTGTTCAGCGTCTCCCATTCACCTTGGTTCGCTGATATTGCTAATTATCTTGCTACAGGTTCCATACCGATGCATTGGACTGCACAAGATAAGAAGAAATTCTTTACCAAGGTGTGCAACTTTTTCTGGGATGATCCATATTTGTTTAAATATTTCTCAGACCAAATATTTCTCAGACCAAATCTTAAGGAGATGTGTGTCAGACGATGAGCATCAGAGTGTCATCTCCTTCTGTCACTCACAGGCCTGTGGTGGTCACTTTTCTGCTAAAAAGACCATGTCTAAGATTCTACAGTGTGGCTTTTATTGGCCCACCATGTTCAGGGATACTCATGAGTTTTGCAAGGCTTGTGAGCGTTGTCAAAAATTGGGAGCATTGTCCCATCGAAATATGATGCCCTTGAATCCCATCCTTATTATTGAAGTATTTGATTGCTGGGGCATCGATTTCATGAGACCCTTCCCCCAATCCTTTGAAAACTTATATATTTTGCTTGTCATAGATTATGTCACTAAATGGGTCGAAGCAATTCCGTGCCGCAACAATGACCATCACACGGTCATTAAATTTTTAAAAGAAAACATCCTGTCGTGGTTCGGAATACCTCGAGCCATCATTAGTGACAGAGGCTCACACTTTTGTAATAGACCATTCGAGAGCTTAATGAAGAAATACAGTATCTCTCATAAGGTGAGCACCCCATACCATCCACAGACAAGTGGACAAGCTGAGATTTCTAATAGGAAGACAAACATATCATAGAGAAAATGGTTAACCCTGATCGTAAGGATTGGTCAATCTGATTAACCGATGCCTTATGGGCATACCGTACTGCTTTTAAAACCCCTATTGGAACATCTCTCTTTAGACTTGTCTATGGAAAGGCTTGTCACTTGCTTGTGGAGTTGGAACATAAAGCATACTGGACGATCAAAAATCTGAATTTCAATCTGGACAACGTTGGCTCGCTATGCAAACTTCAGTTGAATGAATTGGAAGAAATCCAGAACGATGCATACGAGAACTCAAGAATTTGCAAGGACAGGATGAAGGCGTTTCATGATCAACATATTCTACGAAAATCATTCACGCCAGGTCAGAAAGTCCTTTTGTATGACTCTCGACTACATCTCTTTCCGGGTAAGTTTCGATCTCGTTGGACCGACCCTTACATTATTGTTACTGTTTATCCTCATGGGGCCGTCAAGATAAGAGATCCCGACAATGACAAGGAATTTAAGGTTAATGGACATCGATTAAAATCATTTGTCAAGAAATTTGATTCAAAGGATATGTCCATGCCTCTGACTGCTCCTGTTTATCAAGATTGATCTCCTAGTCTGATGGAGGTATAGGTTGGTTTTTCACTTTCATAGGACTAGGATAGTTATTTTATTTGTCTGGCTGAAGATGGTAAACTTAGCGCTCCTGGGAGGCAACCCAGCTTTTTATTCCATTTCATTTTTTTAGTAGTTAGTTCAATGTTTGAGGGTAACATTACTGTAAACCCTCACAAGACTATAACTCGTCCTCTAGGGATAACCTAGGGGTTTAAAGGCTTGTTGCATACGCTAAATGCAATCGAGAGCACCCGTGAAAGTGGTATAGGTAGAGTTTTTATTTTTGTTATTTTTATTGGATTCACTCTCGTACTGACTTGCTCTCTCCCTGCGATCTCTTGAAAAATCTCTCTCAATTCGTTATCCAGGTACTATCTTCCCATCACTTTTTCTTTACTTTCGTTGTCCCATGTGCATTGCATGATATATCTCTTACATTGAGGACAATGTAGATTTTAGGTTAGAGGTGGGAGATTAGGTTACCTAATCAGTGCTTTCTTGGTCTTGAGCAAAGCACAATTTGTGATTTTTAAAAAAAAATTTATGAAAATTCTTGTGAACTCGAAGCGATTTTGGCATCCATCTGTGACTTAAAATTTCAACATATGGGATGTTGGTAATTTATGACTCTTGGATTCAGCATCTGTTATGCTCCACAGTTAAGTTTGAATTGTTAATACAGAATTGGAAGTTGTAAACATTGATTGAGTCATGATTTCACATGTTATATCTTACTTCCACATTAAGATGTCAGTTTGATATTGAAGGGTTAATTTGGTAATCAGTAAGCATGAAAGGAACTAGCTTGGAATATTTGCCTAACAGGATTGATATGAAAAAAAAAAAGAAAAAAAAAGAAAAAGATACTTTTGGAAAGATTTGGGCGAATGGTCTTCACCATAAGTATGCTCCCTATAGGCAAGGATTTGACTCCACACGGTTGACATTCGAAAAATGTTAGGCGATTGGATTTCACCATAGGTTTGCTCCCTATGGGTGAGGATTTGATTCCCTTCCTTGGCATTACTTTGAATAGAAAAATCAAAAGTTGATAGGTTAATCTATGAGGCAAGTTTTGGGTTAGGTTTTGGTTGTCATGAATTTCCTTGTTGGTTACCAATGATATCATGAAATTGACGATTGGATCTCTTAATGATGATAAGCTGAGATTACACTATACATCCATGGATCTCAATGTTTAAAATTGTTCTAATTGATATATTAATACTTTGAACTTGATTACGAAGTCATTCGTGCACTTGACTCCAAGAGAAAGTAATTCCCTACATTCATGAATCTGAGAATTTTAGTATCTAAATTGTTTTTCAAAAAAAAATAATCATACGAGTTTATAGAAATTGTCCTGTAATTCTCAACTTATTTTTTGCATACTTTGCTCGAGACTAGTAAAATGCTGGTTGGGGATTGTGTTGAGGGTCGAATATTTCATATTAGACCCCATTTATTACATGATTTTATTAACATGATATTGTTTAACGCCTGACTTTAATCGTGTTTATGATGCAAGGTGAATTTAGGAGCATGAACTGGAAAGGAGGTTAAAAGCGTAGATTTAACGCTCTGACATCACCAAGGCATTAGAAGAGACTACATGGGACCAAGATCGAGGATTCACACGCCGAAGATCAGAGAAATTCCAGCTGTTCACCTTTAAATGGCCTGAAATTGGTGTAGAATGCAAGATCATAAGGTTGCCGCCATCAGATTGACATGAAACTTCATACATGGCTTGGGGACCATAAATGAACCGTATACGTTGAATTTTAGCCCCTGGAGCCTTTTGGAAGTGGTCCAATGTACAGATCAGCCCATAAAATCATGATTTGGGGCCCACCTGAGATTTGCATATGCTTCAATTTTGGTCCCAACCGTTAAAATGATATAAGAAAACAGATGGTCGAATGACGGTACCCTTCCTAACCTTCATACATGTGATTGGTTGGTAATTAGTTTAATTTTATTGTTTGCTTTGTCTCCTGGGCATGGTTTGGTGATGGAATCCATTCTAATTCATATGCCTTTCATCTCTTAAAAACTATATGAGCTGCAGTTCAGTTAATTTTCATGATTCTTGAAGTAGGCGTAAGATCTCTCTAATTTCTACAAGTGGATCCTCTGAATCCCTGGTTTCTTACCTCTTATTTCTCCCAAGTTTTAGCTAATATTCCTTAAATTCTATTTGATTTAGATTACACCTTAGTCTAGTTCTAGTCCTACTTAGTTTCAGAATATGTACAAGTTTCAGTCCCTTGGAATTCGACCTCGGTCTTACTGAGTTTATTACTACATCACAACCCTGCACTTGGGGAGTGAACAATACTTCTCATGACATCGCCGAGATGAGGTTAGCAGGTTTTTCAAGTTTCTGGTCACTTTGGGTATATTTTTAAGTGTCTTTTGAACTCTGAGGGGAGGAAACTTCAAGTTTTAATTTCTCATTTTCATATTTAAGTTTTTGCAATTTAGAAAATTTGAAACTCAATTCTAACTTAGTTTTTTCCAAAACAATTTGAATAATGAGATTTTTCTAAATCAACCTTTTCAAGTTCTAATTGTAGTTTAGCGTAATTCTCCTTTTGAATTTTTAGTTTAGCCGTAATCTTACAACTTTCTCCGTATAGGGCATCATATGTATCTTAAAGATCATCTTCATTTTTAGAGTCACTTCTTAGAGTTTCATAATCAAACATTTCATAGTCATTTGAAGAAGTGATTCTGGCTATAGTCTTAAAGGCTTTCAATTCATTTGCATTTTTCGGGTGCGATTCGTCAATTTTTGAATTAGTTTCAAATTTTGATGATTCATCCCAAGTAGCTATCATGCCTTTTCTTCTAGATTTATCTTTTTTAGGATATTTAGAAGGTATATGCCCATATTTAAAACAGTTAAAGCATTGAGTATCTATTGTTTTAGGTTTCCAATAGTTTGAATTTTCTTTTCTTTTGTCAAACGGTTTTTGAAATTTTGTTCTTTTCTTATTTTTGAAAATTCTATAGAATTTCTTTACCATCATAGCCATACCATCTTCATTTTTTTCAATATTAGAATTTAGATTCGAATCATTTAAATTATATTTAAAAGATTTAATAGCAATGGACTTGATCTTAGGAGCTTTGAAATTTAGCTTGTAAGTTTGAAGAGAACCAACTAACTCCCCAACCTTCAAAGTATCGGTATCTCTCAATTCCTGTATAGTAGTAAATTTCGAATCAAATTGAAAGAGGCGAGCTAACAGTCCTAGAGGGGTGAGGGAGGAATAGAACTATGCCAAATAAAAACTTAAAGTATCGAAATAATAAATAAATCAAAACAAATCAAATATCTCAATAACAGTAGTATTGAGAAATTGATTCAAACTTAGTTCGTAGGACAACCTTATACCAAAAATAAAGTTTTAGGTAGGACAACCTGATTTCACGAATGTTTGTAAGAATCAAGATCCCAAACTAAGCAAGAGATAAGAGAGCTATCTATTATAAGCATTCACCACATATGCATAAATAAATTACAATCATTCACCATAAACACCAAGAGTTATAATGGTTTGGTGTATGCATTAACTATTCTTAAACAACCACACCTACTCCACTCCCAATAATCACAACCTACATGATATTGGCGTTCACTAATAAATAAGGTTTTCATAGGTTCAACTTAAAACCTATACAATTGTGATTTTAGAAGGACTATCACAAATAAAAACCCAACGCCGAGATTTTTTGGATATCTGAAAGAAACCAAAATACAAAGACATAGAATGATGCTTATTTCTCTTTAAAGACATTCTTGATGTAGCTTGTAGAACCGCTTCTCTTGAAGTATAATGTTTAATGTCCAGTAACACAAACAAGGGTTCTAAGTTCTAAATTGATTTTAAATTAATCCGAACCACAAGTTACTTGTTTGAATCTCGTAGATCTCAAAAGAAGAGTGATTACTCTCTTTAAAACATATGATTCATGAAAACAGATCAAAGAATTAAAAACAAAAGCTATATATATAAAAATATAAAATACCGTGCAATAGCTTGATGATAGTGGGGACTTCTCTCTTTCTAAATGGAGGCTTTTCTTAGCTCAGATGAGTAAATTCGAAATGAGAGAAGACCTCTATTTATAGGCTGAAATGTTATTACTTCGACTCATCTAAGGTCTCTTTCGACTCGTCTAAGATCTAACCAAATTTTAAAATTTGAACGTGATTGGATAAAATAGTTCTTTGACTAGTCAAAGGCCCTGCTCGGCCAGTCAAGGGCCCTCTTCGACTACTCGAGGGTGTGAAAAATTAATCACTAGACTTCGAGTCGAGCACCCCTCGATTGGTTGAAGGTACCTCTTCGAATGGTCTAGCAGTCTGCTTGACTAGTGGAGAAACCATCAGAAATATCCGATTTTTGAATTTTAAACTTGGACTAGTTGAGAAACCACCAGAAATATCTGATTTTTGAATTTTAAACTTGGACTAGTTGAAGATAATCTTAGATTGGTCGAGCCACAACTTAAACTAGTCAAACCAAGGTTTAGACTAGTCAAACTAAAGTCTAACCAAAGTATAAAAACCCATTTAAGTTTATCATTTGAAAATACCTAAGTTTGAGGTCTTTCTAGGGTCAATTATACCTGAGAAAACTGGACGTTAAAGTGTAAAGCTTGAATCTTCTACTTGAATATTCAATAGTGCACAGTTGTTCTTCTACTTGAAGTGCAGTTGAACTTGAATTCATTTTTGCTTGAACAATCCATCTTCACGACTTGTACTTAAGCCTACATTTTTCAACTTTATGGCTAGTACTTAAAGGTGAACTTTCCATCTTGATTCACTTGAAGGTGAACTACATCATAAGTTGTTTTGTCCCATCGAAATTTGACAAACAAGAGTGTGCTTTATACATAATAGCACTTACATAAAACTTTCAGGAAGTGTTCACAATATTTTTGCGTAAACCTTGCTTTCAGGGATTATATCTCCAAGACCCCATATTATATTCATTATGTCATTTAGTTTTGTATAAAAGTCCATAAAAGACTCATTTTCTTCCATACAATTTTTTTCAAATTTAGTTACGTGGATTTGGATCTTAGATTTTTTAACGATGTTAGTTCCTTCATGTGTCATTTCAAGAATATCCCATGCTTATTTAGGTATATCACACGAAATGATTCTTTTGAATTCATCTGGCGATAAAGCATAAGTTATTGCATTTAAGGTATTTGCATTAGCACCGCTTTCACTTTTCTGAACAGTAGCACAAAAAGTGTATGTGATTTCTTTCATGGACACGATTCCATTTTCAACTACTGCCATCATAGGAGGGATCCATTGTGTCATATTGGCTTGCCACACACTTTCATCAATAGACTTCAGGAAGATCCTCATTCTAGCTCTCCAATATGAATAATTTGAGCCATCAAGGGGACGTGACCTGGTAATGGATAAACTTTCAAAATTTGGCATCTTATAATTCTGGATCTAGATCTAGTAGGCAAATCCCAAAAGAAGATCAACCTCGCTCTGATACCACTTGAAAAGTATAACTATCAATGTCCTAAAGGGGGGGGGGGGGGGGGGGTAAATAGGACAATTCCAAATGATCGAAATAAAAGTGGAATATATAAATAATATAAAATCTCAATTGCCCAAGTATTTAAACCTTGATTTTAAATAATTCGTAAGACAAACTTCACCTAAAATATTAGGCAGGACAACCTTTTTTCACGAATATCTTTAAAATTAATCTTTCAAAGTAAGCAAGAGAAGATAAAATAATTACAACATTCACCACAAGAATGAAATAAATAACATTCACTACCAAACAGAATAAGCATTCACCACAAGGCACAAGGGTTTAAAGTGGTTCGGTTCTTTAAAAAATCACACCTACTCCACTCCAAAAATTACTACCCTTATAATTTTGGCTTTTATTATAACAAGGTTTTCATAGGTTCACCTTAACAACCTTATACAATTCATTGTGATTTTCATGGGCTCAACAAAATAAAACCCCTTTTATGATTTTCACGGGCTATCATAAATAAAAACCCACTTTGTGATTTTCACGGGCTATCACAGATCAACCCACTGAAATTTTCACAGGCTATCTCAGAAAAACCTAAATGAAATAAAATAAACTTTGTACTTATCTTCAAACATATATTCGAAGATGTTGTACAAGCTTATAGCAGAGATCTTCTTTCTTGAATGTAGAGGAGGCAATATTCGCTCAACAAAAAGAGTATAGGGTTCTAAAGTATTTTAGAAATGAAAAACCCAAATGCTACTAATTCAATTCTCTTAGATTACAAGAGGAGTATAGATTACTTTTTAAATTAAGATTGAAATGGTCTTGAGAAAGGGAATTGAATAAGCATAAAAAGAATTTATAAATACCACATAATTAGCTTGCCGAGGACCTGAGCTTCTCTCTCACTTGTAGAAGGTTTAGAGTGATTTTTTGTTATTGTTTAGAAAGAGAGAAGGCCTTTTTTTATAACGAAAGAGATTGAAAATTTGGCTAGCCTACGAATAGGTTCGGCTAATTGGATTCTACTGAATTTGATCCAATGACTATCGGATTGCGTGAGATAAGATTTATTCAAAATTCAGCTAACTTGAGGTGAAATTCGACTGGCCGAGTATCACAATTCGGCTAGTTGAATTTACTAATCGGCTAGCCGAATTCCTATGAATTATAAAGGTTTGCATTGCTGGAATTTGACCTGAACTTCACTCGGGTTGGCTGAAATTTCAATAGATTTTGATTTTTAGCTCAAACTTGAAGTTAGTTCATCCAAGGAAGTTAGGTTGTCCAAACCAGAGGTTCGACTAGCCGAACTCTAGAGCAAATACACTATAGATAATCCAAAATGAATGGATTTTTGAAAGAGCCTAACCTAAGGTCTTTTTTTGGTTATATCACCTGTTGTTTAGCAAATACAGTGTTTAACTAATCTTGAAACCGAGCGATGTCTTCTTGAGATGATAAGCCGATCTTAAGCTGATCGTTAAACATGTAGAGTAGTTGCGATTTGTTTGGTATCACTTTTGTCTCACGAAATTTGATAAACATACATGTGCTAAACATATAAGCACTTACAAGATCCTTTTAAAAAAACCAAAATACTAGCATCGATCGCGACCATCGATTCGCGATCCAATGAACTGGATTCTTTCAAAACCAACATCGATCACGACCATCAACTTGCAATCTGATGGACTGGGCTATAGTTCAAAAATACAAAAACATCACCCAGAGATAACAAAACTGTGGGAAGACGGATCTAATTGATCATAGATCAGAATCTTGACCAGAAAATAGTGGAACGATGGATTTGATTGATCATATATGAGAATCTTAACCACAAACTAGTGGGATGACAGATATGATCGGTCATGGATCCGAATCTTAAGCACATAATCAGTGGGATGATGGATCTGATCGATCATAGATCATAATCTTGACTACAAAATAGTGGGATGATTGATCTGATCGATCATAGATCAGAATCTTGACCACAAAACAATGGGATGACGGATCTGATCGATTACATATTAGAATCTTGACAACAAAATTGTGGGACGATGGATCCGATCAATCATAAATTAGAATCTTGATCACAATAGTGTGGGATGATGAACTCGATTGGTCTCTGATCAAAATCCAGACCGTCATACACGGACAGACCTGCATCATAAAAAGTTGGCGTTAATCACAACCAACCTTCTGCATTAGCACAAAAATAATCAAGTCTGTAAAACTTGTGACACGATAGAATTGATCAACCATCTCTAATTGGACTCTTGATCACAATCACTAATTAGACTTGCATAAAAAACCACCCCCAGCAGATCTCAGTCCCAATCGCGACAAACAAAATCTAAGCAATAAAATATAACATCTTCAAAATCCAAAAATTCTGAACTAACTCACAACCAGCATGTGCACTCACCCCTTGATATTTTCAATAAAAACTAGCATACTTAAAGTCCCATAGGCTTCCCCGCTGGAGACGACCAGTAGCTGGATGCATTTCAAAACCATCTTGTAATGAAAGTACCCCCATGGATTATCACTCCCCAGAGTGAGGAGACTTTCAAAATCACAAAACATTTTCATAATAAGGCGTTAGACTTCCAAGGCACTAAGATATGTTCCATATCTCAGCGTGGGAGTCAGCGCAAAATCAAATAAGATCCGATATCTCGTGGTTTCCCTAGAGATTACCATATCCAAATGCATATAAAAGTACGATCGGACTGAACTCTAGTGTCAGCTCCATTGTATCTAATGCTAATGCACTAAAAAGATGATTGGCCAAACCTGGTCAAAGGAAATCATCCAAACTACAAAAAAGGAAAATTGTAACCTAAGTGTCAAAACTAGAAGATTGCATGGAAAGAGGTCACCTACACATACCTAGGCATGGATGTTTGCGAAATTTAATTAAGTTCAAGTTGGCATAGCGAGTTCCTTGTAAGGTCTTAGAAATCTTAGGGCAGCTAACCACTTTAATGATCAAATAAAACAAGTACTCTTGGAGTGATCTGGGAAGCAACAGACAATCCAGTACTAGGTTAGTATCCTTGTAAGGTTGCAGAAAGCGCATGGTCTCTATTATACCTTTCCAATGTTCGTATCAATCAGGAGTGAACGAGTTACGATCGGTGGCCCACAGAGAGACAATCATAACGTTTTCCTTAAACCCTCGCGATATGTGCAATTTATCTATTTCCAGGCAACCAGTTGACACAAACACAAATGAAGGCAACAAATCCAAATCATAATTCATGACTGACTGGTAAAAGCGGGGTAGTGGCATTCGGTTGCATATAACCTCTGCTAAAGATGAGCATCTGTAAATACCCCACCCTAGGCTAATAAGTTGATAAAGTTTGAACAGACAGATGGACAACCAAACCCTGATCCTAAACCCTAAACCCTAGAACCTTGAGTTAACTCAATGAGTCAATTAACCCGGTCAACTCACCGAGTTAGCCTACCCAACCCCACAACCCAGTCAACTCACCTAGTTAGCCCAAAACCAAGCCCAATCGAAGAAATGGTCAAAACTTCAAAGCAACAACCCTTACAGCAGAGCCTTCACATGCTTAGAGGATGCTACTTGCTAAAGCAGGGAGTCTAAATGGGGATCGGCGGTGGCCAGGTTGCCGCTGGCCATGTGGCACTCCTTCTCCCAAAATCACACTTTTACCATCTTATCCAACCCATGAGATGATGCTATGTGGCAATCTCAAATCTCAACCATGCAACCGTATTTTTCCCCTAGGATCACCAAGAATTGCTAGAAAACTAGGGTTGAAGACTATAAATAGCTCATTCCCCCTTCTTATTTCAAGCATCTCCTTTCATCAGAATGAGACCAAGCAGTAAGAAATTCCTTAGCCTTAGCCTTAGCCATCCTTCCACTAAGGAGAGTGAAAGAGAAAGCGCAGCCCTGGTCTAGCCTAGCTTATCTAGAGTTCAAGCTTCCTAAGGCAACCAAGTTTAAATCTGAACCACTCAATCTAGCCCCGTGACACTATCGTTCATCCAACAGTTCGAGCCTCTATCAAATTAGTGCATTAGTATGGTGCAACATTCATTCCTTTCTCAACCCCCCTGCTCCTCATATATGTCAGCATCATAGTGCATTTTCATCGTTTTCACGTATCTGACTGGTGAGCATATGCTCTATGGCTTATCAATATAATAGATCTTGCCCATCAGAAACCTAAGCCAGTTAGTCGTCATTTTATCATATTCATTGTATTCCATCATTTTTCATCGTATTTGACTGGCAGGAGTATGCTCTGAGACTTGCCGATATAATCGCAGCAGGTCCACCAGTAACCTTAATCGGTTAGTCAACATTTTATCATAAGCATTCATACAACACCAAACATCATTTGCACCTTACACTTGATCATTTCAAACGTATGCTCCGCGATTGCTAACATAATCAGATCATGCCCATTAGAAATTTGGATTGATTAAACACCTCTACTATTGCATTGCATTATAGTTTCTACATGCAAGAACTACCCTTTTCTTTTTAGAAATTAGTCAGATCTTGTGAAGTAAAGAATGTACATCCGTATGAGCAGAGTGGGTACCTAACACCTTCCCTCTCTGTAACTGCGATCCCTTACTTGAAATTTTTAGAATGTAAACGCACGAATCATCTTAGGGTTAAGGATCTTCAGATTCTCAATCTTAAGCATTTTATGCGCTTAAACCAATTATAGAATCGTAATAATTGGTTAATGGTGACTTTGGTCAAATATAACACTTTTACCCCTTTAATAAAAGCCCTCTAGTGAGGCACCAAGTGGAAAGAAGAGAGTAGATCTCCCATTCCCTCTTGGAATCCACTCCCTCTAGCGTCCACGGGTTGTTGGTAGAACCATTAGCACTCATAAAGATAAATCTAATTAGAGTGTTAATGAGAGAGCGTGATATACTTACATTGCCAAAGCTCTCAATGTTATTTATTCTGCAGTTTCCCTGATGAATTTAAAAGCATTTGCATATGTAAAATGAGGAAGGAAGCGTGTGACATAATGCAAGTCTCCCACAAGAAAACTAACATAGTAAAAAGTTTGAAACTTTAACCCTTAATGACTTATTTTGAAAAATTTTAAGTAGTAGAGTTTGAAACTTTGATAGAATTCTACTTTAAATTGATTGCTACTCTAAATTGAATGATATTTAAAATTCTATGTGGGGTTTATGAGATAGGATTCTGCAAGGGCATATATGTAGAAAAATACTTAGATTTCTATTGCATAGGTTCACTCCTAAGATAACC
Organism: Magnolia kwangsiensis; assembly: GCA_037074715.1. Taxonomy (NCBI): domain Eukaryota; kingdom Viridiplantae; phylum Streptophyta; class Magnoliopsida; order Magnoliales; family Magnoliaceae; genus Magnolia; species Magnolia kwangsiensis. The sequence goes on along the minus strand of CM073589.1, from coordinate 79,183,245 downwards.
TCGATATAAGAGTTTAAAAATATAAATGAGATGAAAGTACAAGAACTTTTAGGTTCCCTACAAACATATAAACTACAGTTTAAGGCCCCCTTTAGAGTAAATAAACTACCTGTCCTTAAAACATCTCATAGGAATTCACGTAAGCTTAAATCTATTAAATCTAAAAGAGATAGTGATGTTGAGTATGAGGATGTGGATTTCGAAAGAAAATTTAAAAAATTCCTCAAATTGAGTAGATGGAAGAGTTCTAATAAGAGAGACAAATCGATTGTGAATTAAAAAGAAAAATCTGTTAAATAATCTAAGCAAGTCCAATGTTACAACTGCGAGGGTTATTGATATCTTACTAATGAGGGTCAAATATTTCATATTAAACCCCGACTATTACCAGCTTTTACCAACATGATAATGCTTATTGCCATAGTTTAATTGCGTTTTGTTGCAGGATGAAATAAAGAGCGTTGATTGAAAAAGTGTATTAAAAGCATGGATTTGATGCTCTGAAGTCATCAGAGCAAGGAACGGACTCTAAAGGACCGATATCAATGAATTTACACGCCAGGGATCTGAGGAAGTTAAGCTGTTCACGTTAAAGAGGCCTGAAATTGGTCCAAAATGCAAGATCACAGGGTTCCCACCATCCGTTTGTCCTGAAACTTCATATATGGGATGAGGTCCATAAATTAACCATACACGTAAAATTTCAGCCATTGAAGATCTCAGGAAGTGGGCCAACAGACAGATCAGCCCATTAATCTTCACTTTGGAGCCCACCTGATATCTGGAACTGCCTCAAATTTGGTATTGACGGCTTAAATAATATGAGAAGATGAATGACTGGATCAGATTTTAGAAACACATCATCGTGGACCCCACATGTACGGAATGTGTATAGTGCATATATGCACTAGCCGTGCACGGCAAGCATAAGAGACGGTTTGACCGTCTCTGATCGAAAGAAGCAATTTCCACTTTCCAGCGTCCGTATAACGGACGGCCGCTGGCCGTTTTGTGAACGGTTGTGGGCCCCACCCATGATATGTATGGATGATCCAAGCCGTCCACCATGTAGACAGCCGCGAGCACTACAAAACCATGTTTACACTTTTCATCCACGAAAGCACATGTGTGAGATACAGGGGCCACAAAAGGGCTGCCCTATAGCGTTCAAATCTGGTCTTTTAGAGATTTCTTCTCTGGGACACGCCAATGGACATTCAAAACCACTCATTCTTGACTAAACTTTCATCCTGCATCCAATGGATGGGGTGAATTTTCCAAAAAATGCTTCTGTGGGGCCCACCGATCACAACAGCGAAATGGTGCGAAAGGTTTCGCACATCCACGAAAACTGACTTTTCCAAGCGGTTGTGGCCCACCATCTTTGATCATATGGCAGATCTAAACCGTCTATCATGTAGAGGACCAATAAAGTCCTAAGGTACGATGTTTCTTTAGAATTTGAGCGAAGAAAGTGACGTGTTTCGAGGCACCGAACTTGGCTGCGAAAAAGCTTTCACTAGGCATGCATAGCTTTGCAAATCCGATTCAAATTCAATTTTCACCACTCCAGCAGCTATATAAGGAAGTTTTGGATGTGGAGAGCATTCATTCAGAGCCAGGAAGGAAGAACCAGAGCCAAGGAGAAGAAAGAGAAGAGAGAGAGAAGAAGGAAGAAGAGAGATAAGGGAGATGTTTTTAATGTTTTTATTTTATATTTCCTTTTTTCTTAATTAATTTTATGAATTGCTAAACTCTTAGCTAGGGCTGAGATGAAGCTCCTAATTTGATTGACTCTTGTTTATGTTGAATTTATTTTAATTTGATTGATTTGTTTCTTTTTCTAGTGTGCTTTCCTGAGATTTTCGTACTTCTCCATTCTATGAGCTCGACCACAGTTTAGATATGGATATTGTTTGGAATATTACTCTAGGTGCTTGTGTCTGACCATGAACAGGTTTCCTATAGAGGAAGAAACAGGATTTACATTTCTCCATGCCTGACCATGGATGGAAAGATGTGATCCATATGCTTTAAAGGATTATACATTCTGTGTGCCCGACCAATGACATAGGGTGTGCTTTGTTTATTAAATTTATATCAATCTGAATTAGGGTGAATCAACAGGTAAAACAAGGGTTAGGATAATTAGGAGTGGATTCGAAAGTCCTAGTATTCTCCTTGATTGGATTTCCTCATTATTGCTCGTGGTTATTTTCCATAGATTTATGCTAGTTTACTTAATAGTTTGTTAAACCATTCATTGTATTAGTTAAGAAGAATCATAACATTCAAATTGTGACAACCAGTCCTCATGGGAACGATCTCGTAATACGTACCATATTTACATTTGATTCGTATACTTGCGAGTTAAAAATTATTTAAATCAGATTGGTTTAAATTAAAACATCAATTTTTTGGCGCCGTTGCCGGGGACTGTTTCGGTCCAAATTGGATTTAGGATTCTCTCTTATCATAATTCATAGCCTTAGGATTTTACTAACTATAGGTTAAAGTTATTTTATTTTATTTTAGAAACTAACATCTTTCCTATTTTGTAGGGTCTTGACTTGAACTTCTAATTTAGTAATCTCTTTTTAAATTCTTTATTTTTTCTAATTTCTATTTTTAGATTTAGATTATTCTTTCTAGTTTTAGAAATTTTTTTCTTTTTTAGAAACTAACCGCTGCTTAGGATTTTTTCTAGCATTATTTTAGGAAATCTAATTTGTTTTTATTTTTATTTTCACAGGATTTGAAGAAGGAAGCTATTAAATTGTCTTCAAAAGGAAAAGCTACTAAATCTTCAGACATCCATCATCTTCTTTTCTGAGTTCTTTCTTCCAATTCTTGTTTACATAGCTTTCTCTTGTTTTTTTAGAATTCATAATTTTTAGTTCTAGTCTTATTTCTCTTAGGTTGCATCTTAGTGTAGTTTAGTTTTCTTTCCTACATTTCAGTTATTCAGTTTATGCTAGGGCGTAGATCTCTGAACATAGAACTAACACCCTTTGATCCTGAAATAGAAAGAACCTTCCGTAAAAGATCTAGAAACATCCTATTCGGAATGACAGATGAGACTGTATTTAAGGCACTTAGAGATTATTCAGCTCCTGTCCAATTTAATGCGCCTTCATGCATAGTGTTGCCAGCCACCACGGTAGCACACTTTGAACTTAAACCAAGGGTCATACAGTTGTTACCATCTTTCTATGGTTTAGACAAAGAGGATCCATATCATCATGTAAAAGAATTTCTAGACATTTGCTCGACCTTTAGGTTTTAAAACTTCTCAGATGATTCGATCCGTTTGCGCCTTTTTCCTTTTTCTTTGAAGGATAAGGCAAAAGCATGGTTGAATTCTCTAGGAGTTGGAACGATTACTACATGGGATCAACTGTCTAAGAAGTTCTTAAAAAAATTCTTTCCTGTTCACAAAACAAATGCTCTCCGTAGAGAAATCACTAATTTCACGCAAAAAGAGGGTGAGCACTTTCATGAATGTTGGGAAAGACGGAAGGACTTGCTCCTTAAATGTCCACACCATGGCTTTGAGAAGTGGCAACAAGTTCAATACTTCTATGACGGTTTGACACCTTAAAACCGTCGCATGGTTGATGCCACCAGTGAAGGGTCATTCATGACCAAAAGTGATGTCGAAGCGTGGAATTTCTTTGAAACCTTGTACAAAAATTTTCAACAATGGGACTACTCAAATAGAGGTGAAAGAAATCCCCAACTGCCAAAGAAAGGTGGTATATATGAGATAGGAGTTACGCCAGATATTTATACCATACTTGATAGCCTGACACAGAAAGTCGATGCTCTGATGTTGAATAATGGACCTCCACAAACAACTCAAATCGAGTCATGTGCCATATGTTCTAGTCTTGGCCATCTTACGCAGTCGTGTCCATCTGGTGCAACATTTTCTGAATTTCTCTCTGAACAAGTACATGCTATGAACACCTTTCGGAGACCTGGGAATGATCCTTACTCAAATACCTACAACCCAGGGTGGGCTAGACATCCAAATCTTTCTTGGGCAAAAGGACCACAATAAGGAGGATCATCTGAAAATCCTCCTATGCAACCTTATCCACAAGTTGGTAGTCAACAACCTCAACAGTTTCCGCAATATTAACAAGCTCCTGCACAATCTAGGAAACCATCTCTTGAGGATACACTCAATCTTTTTATGCAGAGTTCTCTTCAATTTCAAAAAGACACCCAACAAACTTTACTAGCTAACCAGCAAATCGTACATGCAAATGCGCAATTTATTGCCAAGCTAGAAGTTCAATTAGGTCAACTTGCTGCCACATTGAGTGAGAGAGAGAAGGGGAGGTTCCCTAGCCAACCTGTGGCAAATCCAAAAGGATAGTTTGAGATTAGCTCTAATTCAAACCAAGAACAATATCATGAGCAAGCCAAATCTATCATTACCCTTAAGTCCGGTAAAAAGATCGAGAACAAAGTAGAAATGCCTAGGGAAGAATCAAATTCCAGACCGAAAGAGCAAAATGAAGTGGAGAGACATACTATTGCATCTAGAGTCCAAAAACACTGACCCTCTAGAAACCATTCCTGTGCCATCCTATATGCCTAAAACACTTTTTTCTCAATGTCTGGCACCAGTTAGTAAAGGAAACAACTTTAATGAGATATTGGAGATGTTTAAGCAAGTGCAAATTAGCATTTCATTTCTTAATGCTATCAAGCAAGTCCCTGCTTACGCTAAGTTTCTTAAAGATTTATGCACTCAGAAGCGTAAGATGCATGTTCATAAGAAGGTCTTCCTTGTAGAGCAACTCAGTTCTATGATTCAATACAACACTCCTCCTAAATTTAAGGATCCAGGAGCTCTTACCATTTCTTACATCATAGGAGATCATAAGGTTGAGAAGGCATTGCTTGATTTAGGGGCGAGTGTTAATTTGTTGCTATATTCTGTATATGATCAGTTACGACTTGGTGAACTGAAATCAACTAAAATAACACTACAACTAGCTGATAGATCTGTCAAGGTGCCCCGTGGTGTTATTGAGGACGTGTTAATCTAAGTTGATAAGTTTTATTTTCCAGTGGATTTCATCATTCTTGATACTCAGCCTGTCCCGAATCCTACGAGTCAAATCCCGGTTATCTTGGGACGTTCATTCTTAGCTACATCCAATGCTATTATAAATTGCAGAAATGGAGTCATGAAATTGTCTTTTGGTAACATGAAGATTAAACTTAATGTTTTCAATGCTAGACAACAACCGGCAGACTCGGATGATATATTTGAGGTGAACATGATTGATAGTCTAGTGCATGACTCTTTCTTTAAATCTTCCGAAGATGTACTGGAGACTTGTTTAGCACATTTTGACATAGACTTTGACATAGAAAGTTCCATCGAAGAAGTCAATGCATTGCTCGACTCTAATTCTATAATGGATACTACAAAATGGAAAGCGAAAGTGGAACTTCTTCCACCATCTGAGTCTAAACCAGTCCCGTCTGTTGAGAAACCACCCGAACTTTACCTTAAATAATTACCTGAAACTATTAAGTATGCATTTTTAGGTCCTTCTGAAACCCTGCCTGTCATTATAGCTTCTAACCTCGATAAGGAACAGGAGGGCAAGTTGCTTAATGTTCTTAGAGAACATAGGGCAGCTATTGGGTGGACAATAGCGGACATAAAGGGAATAAGCCCCACTGTGTATATGCATCATATTCATCTTGAGGAAAATGCAAAAACATCACGTGAAATGCAAAGGAGGCTTAATCCTAACATGAAAGAGGTCGTACGGGCGGAGGTGCTTAAATTGTTAGATGTTGGTATCATTTACCCTATTTCGGATAGCACGTGGGTCAGCCCAGTTCAAGTTGTTCCAAAAAAGTCTGGGATTACGGTGATAAAAAATGATGATAATGAATTAGTACCAACCCGCATGACTACGGGTTGGCGAGTTTGTATTTATTACCGTAAACTGAACCTGGTCACAAGGAAGGATCACTTTCTTCTTCCTTTCATAGATCAGATGCTTGAGAGATTGGCAGGGCATAGCTATTATTATCTCCTGGATGGTTATTCAGGGTACAATCAGATTTCCATTGCTCCCGAGGACCAAGAGAAAACCACATTTACATGTCCTTTTGGTACATATGCCTATCGGCGTATGCCATTTGGGTTATGTAATGCACCTGCTACTTTTCAACGATGCATGATGAGTATTTTTTCAGACATGGTTGAACATTTCCTCGAGATTTTCATGGATGATTTTTCCATTTTTGGCTCTTCCTTTGATGAATGCTTATACCATCTATCTCTAGTTTTGGAAAGATCTAAAGAAACGAACCTGGTATTGAATTGGGAAAAGTGTCATTTTATGGTTCAAAAAGGGATTGTACTCGGGCATGTTATTTCAAGTAAAGGCATTGAAGTTGATAAAGCCAAGATTGATTTAATTTCTAGTCTTCCTCCACCTAGAATGGTGAAGGAAATTAGATCATTCTTAGGGCATGCAGGATTCTACAGGAGATTCATTAAGGATTTTAGCAAAATTTCTCAACCCTTGTGCAGTTTATTAGCTAAGGATATTGCATTTGACCTTGATGATGATTGTCGGAAAGCTTTTGACAAGTTAAAGCTTTTATTAACTTCTGCTCTAATCATCCAACCACCTAATTGGAGTTTACCTTTTGAGCTTATGTGTGATGCTTCTGATTATGCTGTTGGAGCCGTCTTAGGGCAACGATTGGACGAAATGACTCATGTCATTTATTATGCTAGTAGGACTCTAAATGATGCTCAACTGAACTACTCTACCACTGAAAAAGAATTGTTGGTAGTAGTATTTGCACTAGACAAATTCAGGTCATATCTCATTGGATCGAAGGTTATAGTGTTTTCAGATCATGCAGCATTGAAATATCTTCTTTCTAAAAAAGATGCTAAACCTCGATTGATTCGTTGGATTCTCTTGCTACAAGAATTTAACATTGAAATTCGAGATAAAAAGGGTTCCGAAAATGTGGTAGCCGACCATTTATCTAGACTAGTCTTGGAGTCCACAGTGGATCCTGTGCCAATGAACGAGTCTTTCCCTGATGAATAACTTTTAGTTATTTCTCAATTACCTTGGTATGCGGATATCGTAAATTATCTTGTTACAAGTCAAATTCCTTCTCATTGGACTAAACAGGATAAATCCAAATTTCTTGCTAAGGTTAAACATTTCTTCTGGGATGATCCATACCTATTCAAACTCTGTCCTGACCAGGTCATTAGGAGATGTGTACCTGAGAGTGAGTTTCATAGTATAATCTCCTTTTGTCACGACCATGCATGTGGATGTCATTTTGGTTCAAAGAAAACAGTTGCAAAAGTTTTACAAAGTGGATTTTATTGGTCTACACTTTTTCAAGACACACATATCTTTTGTTCTACATGTGATCGATGCCAACGTATGGGTAATATTTCCCGCAGGAACATGATGCCACTTACTAATATTCTCATTGTTGAGATATTTGATGTTTGGGGTATTGACTTCATGGGTCCATTTCCACCATCATTCGGTTATATGTATATTCTTGTGGCCGTCGATTATATCTCTAAGTGGGTTGAAGCAATGCCATGTAAAACGAATGATCACAAAGTTGTGGTCCGCTTCTTGAAAGAAAATATCTTTTCTCGTTTTGGTACTCCTCGGGCAATCATAAGTGATGGTGGTACTCATTTTTGCAATAAACCGTTTGAATCTTTAATGAAGAAATATTCCATCACCCATAAAGTTGCAACTCCATACCATCCATAAATAAGTGGTCAAGTAGAAGTTTCGAATCGGGAGATTAAACAAATTTTAGAGAAAATAGTTCGCCCTGATCGTAAGGATTGGTTGCAACGTTTGAATGATGCTCTTTGGGCGTATCGTACAACATTCAAAACTCCGATTGGACTGTCCCCTTATAGGCTTGTCTTTGGGAAAGCATGTCACTTGCCTGTGGAACTAGAACATCATGCTTATTGGGCCATCAAAACCTTTAATTTTGATTTGAACAAGGCTGGATCACACCGTAAACTTCAACTCAATGAGTTAGAAGAAATTCGAAATTAGGCATATGAAAATGCAAAAATTTATAAGGACGGGATAAAATTTTTCCATGACCAATCAATTCTTCGCAAGACATTTGAATCGGGTCAGAAAGTTTTATTGTATAATTTCAGGTTACGCCTCTTTCCTGGAAAACTACGTTCGCGATGGTATGGTCCTTATCAGGTAGTAAAAGTATTTCCTCATGGAGCAGTTGAGATTAACAATCTTAAGGATGAAAATATTTTCAAAGTAAACGGTCAAAGACTGAAACCTTATTTGGAGGATTTGGTTAATCAAGATGTTGAGGAAGTTAATTTGGAGGACCTAGGTTTTGAAGATTGATTAATTCATGATCTATTTTTGTCTGGCTGAAGACGTTAAACTTAGCGCTCCTGGGAGACAACCCAGCTTTTCATTCTATTTCATTTTCCTAGTTAGTTGATTCAATGTTTGTGGGTAACATTGCTGCAAACCCTCACAAGACTACAATTCGTCCACTAGGGGTAACCTAGGGGTTTAAAGGCTTATTGCATACGCAAAATGTAATCGAGAGCACCTGCGAAAGTGGTATAGGTAGGATTTTCTTTTTATGATTTTGTTTTTTTTATTTTGTTTTGTTGATTTCTCTCTTGTGCCAACTCGCTTTTACGTTGATATTTTTTGGGGAAAGCCTTCTGATTCTCTGTTTCAGGTACTATCTTTCCATCACTCCTCATTTACTTTCATTGTCACATGTGCATTGCATGCTTATTTCTTTTCCATTAAGGACAATGTAGATTTTAAGTTTGGGGTGGGAGATTAGGTAACATAATCAGTATTTTCTTAGTCTTGAGCAAAAATTGTGAGTCTTGAGTAAAAATTGTGAAATTTTTTACAATTTTCTGGAATTTCTTATGAATTTGAAGTGATTTTGAATGATAGTTGTGATCTTAAAATTAAAAGATACATGATGTTGGTACTTTATGACTCTTGGATTCAGTTGTCTGTTAAATTTCACAGTTAAGTTTAAGTTTTTAATCCATGATTAGAAGTTGTAAATATTGATTGAGTCATGCTTTCGCATATCACATCTCGCTTACACATTAAGGTTCCGGTTCGATATTGAATGATTAACTTGGTAATCACAAAGCTTGAAAGGAACTAGCCAAAATAAAATTCATGTTCGGTAGAAAAATTGAAAGGGTAAGTCACATAATATTCACCATAAGTTTGCTCCCTATAGGTGAAGATTCGATTCCCCATGGTCGACATTAGAAAAAAAAATTAGGTGATAAGTTTTCACCATAGGTTTGCTCCCTATAGGTGAGGATTTGATTCCCGTCTTTGGTATTACTGTTCATAAAAAAAATAATAATAATAAATCAAAGGCTGGTAGAATTAAAAGATGGTTTCAGCTTCAGTTGTCATGAAATCTGTTGTTAATGATATCCTGAAAATGACAATTGGATCTCTTAACAGTGGTAAGCCGAGATTACACTATACACTCATGGAACTCAATGTTTGGAATGTTCTAATTACTGGATTAATACTTTGAACTTGATTATGAAATTTACCATGAGCTTGATTCCTAAAAAAAATTCTACACACCATTCATGAATCTTAGAATTCTCACATCTCAACTATCTGTTCACTAGTAACTTGGGTTTAAAGGAATTGTTCTTTTATTTTTGAAATTATTTTTCGCATGTTTTGCTCGGGACTAACAAAATGCTGATTGGGGGTTGTAATGAGGGTCAAATATTGCATATTAGACCCCGACTATTACCAGATTTTACCAACATGATAATGCTTATTGCCATAGTTTAATTGTGTTTTGTTGCAGGATGAAATAAAGAGCGTTGATTGAAAAAGTGTATTAAAAGCATGGATTTGACGCTCCGAAGTCATCAGAGCAAGGAATGGACTCTAAAGGACCGATATCAATGAATGTACACGCTAGGGATCTGAGGAAGTTAAGCTGTTCACGTTAAAGAGGTCTGAAATTGGTCCAAAATGCAAGATCACAGGGTTCCCGCCATCCGTTTGTCCTGAAACTTCATATATAGGATGAGGGCCATAAATTAACCGTACACGTAAAATTTTACCCATTAAAGATCTAAGGAAGTGGGCCAACAGACAGATCAGCCCATTAATCTTCACTTTGGGGCCCACCTGATATCTGGAACTGCCTCAACTTTGGTATTAACGACTTAAATAATATGAGAAAATGAATGACTGGATCAGATTTCAGAAACACATCATCGTGGACCCCACATGTATGGAATGTGCATAGTGCATATATGCACTAGCCATGCACGGCAAGCATCAGAGACAGTTTGACCGTCTCTGACCGAAAGAAGCAATTTCCACTTTCCAGCGTCCGTATAATGGACGGCCGCTGGCCGTTTTGCGAACGGTTGTGGGCCCCACCCATGATATGTATCGATGATCCAAGCCGTCCACCGTGTAGACAGCCGCGAGCACTACAAAACCATGTTTACACTTTTCATCCACGAAAGCACATGTGTGAGATACAGGAGCCACAAAAGGGCTGCCTTGTAGCATTTAAATCTGGTCTTTTAGTGATTTCTTCTCTGGGACTCGCTAATGGACATTCAAAACCACTCATTCTTGACTAAAATTTTATCCTGCATCCAATGGACGGGGTGAATTTTCCAAAAAATGCTTCTGTGGGGCCCACCAATTACAACAGCGAAATGGTGCGAAAGGTTTCGCACATCCGCAAAAACTGACTTTTTCAGGCGGTTGTGGCCCACCATATTTGATCATATGGTAGATCTAAACCGTCTATCATGTAGAGGACCCAATAAAGTCCTAAGGTATGATGTTTCTTTGGAATTTGAGCGAAGAAAGTGACGTGTTTTGAGGCACCGAACTTGGCTGCGAAAAAGCTTTCACTGGGCATGCATAGCTTTCCAAATCCGATTCAAATCCGATTTTCACCACTCCAACAGCTATATAAGGAGGTTTTGGACGTGGGGAGCATTCATTCAGAGCCAGGAAGGAAGATCCAGAGCCAAGGAGAAGAAAGAGAAGAGAGAGAGAAGAAGGAAGAAGAGAGATAAGGGAGATGTTTTTAATATTTTTATTTTATATTTTCTTTTTTCTTAATTAATTTTATGGATTGCTAAACTCTTAGCTAGGGCTGAGATGAAGCCCCTAATTTAATTGACTCTTGTTTATGTTAAATTTATTTTAATTTGATTGATTTGTTTCTTTTTCTAGTGTGCTTTCCTGAGATTTCCGTACTTCTCCATTCTATGAGCTCGACCACAGTCTAAATATAGATATTGTTTGGAATATTACTCTAGGTGCTTGTGTCTGACCATGAACAGGTTTCCTATAGAGGAAGAAATAGGATTTACATCTCTCCATGCCTGACCATGGATGGAAAGATGTGATCCATATTCTTTAAAGGATTATACATTCTGTGTGCCCGACCAAGGACATAGGGTGTGCTTTGTTTATTAAATTTATATCAATCTGAATTAGGGTGAATCAACAGGTAAAATAAGGGTTAGGATAATTAGGGGTGGATTCGAAAGTCCTAGTATTCTCCTTGATTGGATCTTCCTCATTATTGCTCGTGGTTATTTTCCATAGATTTATGCTAGTTTACTTAATAGTTTGTTAAACCATTCATTGGATTAATTAAGAAGAATCGTAACATTCAAATTGTGACAACCAGTCCTCATGGGAACGATCTCATAATACGTACCATATTTACATCTAATTCGTATACTTGCGAGTTAAAAATTATTTAAATCAGATTGGTTTAAATTAAAACATCACTTACCATCGATTTCTTTAGCAAAAAAAGATCCAAAGGCAAGGCTATGGTGGTAATATGGGATGATGTGGAGTCTGAATTCAATTTAGGTGACTCCTCTAGTGATGAAGACATTAGCCACTTATATGTCTTAATGTTCTTCACTACAGTGTCCCTCCCTAGAGATTTGGGAGACCATAACACATTAGATAACTGACCTTAGAAGTTCCTTATGGGATGAATTAAAAATCAGAGGATTAAGCCTCTTTAGTAAGCACCATAGTAAAATCGGAGGATTTAGCCTCATCTTATGCTTATTACTTAAATATGAGGATTAAGCTTCGTTCATTTTAATAGATAAGCTTTAAATTGTTGAATTTTGGATCATACATTTTTAACTTAGACTATCATTGGTCATTCCTAATTGGATCGGTATACCTTTGAATGACCATAATAAGCATTCTCCATATTTTAATGTTTATATGCATCCTTTAATCCCCTGCTAGTATGTGTAAATCTATAACTTATATAATTATTCCATTTTATGCTTTTATTAGTACATTTATTTAAACTAATCTTTGTCAAATACTATAAAAAAGGGGGAGAAAGATCAAGTCCTACGAAAATAATGAATTTTATTTTGCAGGATTTGGTTGTTGAATGTAGGGATTAATGATGATAGGGGGAACAAGTATGGAGGAGCATTTCTACATTACATGTCTTGAGTCTTGTATATAAATTTGTAAATCATTATAATTTGGAAATGTAAATTTTTGTATTGTTTTGATATGTTATTAACATGTAATTTTTGTCACATAATTAATAAAAGGAGGAGATTATTAGTGCACTGATGTAATGCCATGAAAATCGGGAGTTAAGCAGGAGCCCAACTCTCGAGTTCCAACACATTACTTATGAAACATAGATAATGATGATTAAATGTTGTCTATATTATTTCCTTAAACATGAGTGAGATTATACCAAAACAACATATCATACTCCATAGACAGTTAAATTATGCAAGTGAAAAACTGTGATATATATATAAAATATATAAACAGATGTAGGTCTCCAGAATGTGAACATGTTACCAGGTTAAGCATATGCATGTATACTCTAAAAATGAACAAAATGAATATACATGAGTGTCTCAAAAGTGTAAAATAACAAGTGTAATGATGTCTAATCAGCATCCCTGAATACGGTCTACATAGACCCGCCCGATAACTGCATGTAGGAGAACTCTTCCTCGTCATCATAAAAGTTTGGCTCTACCTTGAAAGCATCGCCATCATCTGCATCTACAACAGTGTCTGGTTGGTGTTTAAAGCACCGTCCCAGAACGTGGGAGTGAGTGATCGACTTAGTGGAACTATGAAGCAAAGGTTAACATGTTATCAATTCAGTCAAGCAGTAATGATAAAGCAATACAACACTCATGTCCTAAGTACTCTTGTTAATGCAAGAATGATATGTTGTAATGATGCATGCCCTCATTTGCACTCCCTCTGTGAACTTTATCTCAGGATCGCAGCATGCACTCCCTCTGTGCTCAACTCCAATGCCAAAGGCACATGTAATGCGATGCATGAGCGTGATTACCAAGTTTTTATTTAGGTCTTTTCATACAGCAGGATTGGGAAGCCAAAGCACCCCCATTATATCATATATCCAAACATTGATCCATCTAGGGTTGTCAGTCCGAGCAGTCACATATGATAGGTAGTTTCCAGGTCGCTACGGGGAGGCTCGTCACCTCAGCGCATGCCAGGTTTATACTCTAGTTTACTACGGAAAGTCTCGTCACCTCAACGTAGTTTCTAGTGTATACTCGAGGTCACTACGGGCTCGTCACCTGATCATAGGGCTTACAGCTCGAATAAAGTGTCCCATACACCACCGTATTTAACTCATGAGTTTGGGTTGCTCACTGGTCACTATAGGGAGGCTCGTCACCCTAGCGTAGGCAGACAGCTCGACCATGATGTACCATACGCCACCATGTCTAGCTCATGAGTCTTAGCGGATCGTGATACCAAGGTTAAACGAGTTTTCACTGGTGAGTTTGGTACCTTAGATTCAAGCAGTAGCGTCCATACATGGTGAACATACATTGGGCCAATCGGGTTACTTAACAAGCTCGACAGGTACGAGTATACGTCGAGTTGATCGACATGGGGTGTGTAAGCATTCCGCGTCGCCTAACCATTGTCGACTAGCAGGTTACGATTTTGATTCCTCGAACCTATCCGGTGTGGCAAAACAACCTCAGCGACAAACTCAGCAATTGCCTGGACTATGTCGTAGCCCCAAACACATTATAATCAATAGCATACGCACGTAGTAGCCAAAGCCAACATGTGATAATCAAAATCAAATATAAACCTTACTTAAGCAATTCGACAAAACATATATTACACATGTTACCATACATAGGCAATTCATCCATAAAACACGTAGTAATAAGATAGGTTATATAAAGGAAACTGTAACTATGTATAAAGGAGTTTGAGAATCCCATCTCAACACCCTCGTTAAATACATTCCACCAAGCATTTTCTCATTCAAGCATTTTATCAAACACTTAGCCACACATATTACATACATGTAATAAATTAGTAAAAACACATATTATAGCAAAACTTTTCACAAAGGAGTTGCAATACATACAACAATCATGCATTCTCAGTCAATAAATATGGCAAGCATAAATCATAATTCCATACTCATTCAAACATTTCAACATACACATGGAATATGTTAAAATCAACATACTTTATATATATGTGTAATAGACAGGAAACATCAAAACTAGGCACATGTGGCAGCAATCAAGTCAGTTATAAATCATTACTAACATTGAAAGCCGTGAAACCCATAACTTAAACATCTATAGTCTGCACCTTTCGCCGGTAGACTCGTAACGAACTCAATTTAAATTTTAAGTCCTTATCTATTATACAATGGTAACCTATAACATGAAATAGGTTAGCTACTGCACCTTTTACTCTATTTGAATCCCTAAAACAGATTAGGGTTAGGATTTCTTACCCAAGTATGGAGTCAGAATTGCCGAAATAGTGATACAGAAGCAGCGGTTAAGCACGAGTAGTAGGGATCGAATCCCAGGAATAACTCCAACTCTCACTCTCACTTTCTCTCTCTTTCCTTCTCTTTCTTCTCTCTTCTCTCTCTAGGGTTTAGAAATTCGTATGTGGAGGGAGAGAGGGTTTAAGGCCCTTATTTAGGCCCAAAACTGATGGGAATGGCCCCAGGGCCATGGTATACTTAGGTTATAGCCAATAGTTGGCTGTTTCGGTCCAACGGAGCTGTTCTGGAGGCCCTTTTTCTACATGCGAATGGACTTAAGCTCCCTGACATTGGATCTAGGTCAGGATAAGTTTTCGATCCGATCGGGTTTACAAATCAACCATGGTGGACCAGTTTTATTTCAACGGTCACCGACACTCAATCAAGTCAGTTATAAATCATTACTGACATTGAAAGCTGTGAAACCCAGAACTTAAATATCTATAGTCTGCACCTTTTGCCGGTAGACTCGTAACGAACTCAGTTTAAATGCTAAGTCCTCGTCTATAGCACAACAGTAACCTATAACATGGAATAGGTTAGCTACCGCACCTTTTACTCTATTTGAATCCCTAAAACAGATTAGGTTTAGGATTTTTTATCCAAGTATGGAATCAGAATTGCTGGAATAGTGATACAGAAGCAGCGATTAAGCACGAGGAGTAGCAGGGATCGAATCCCAGGAACAACTCCAACTCACACTCTCACTTTCTCTCTCTTTCCTTCTCTTTCTTCTCTCTTCTCTCTCTAGGGTTTAGAAATTCGTATGTGGAGGGAGAGAGAGAGGGTTTAAGGCCCTTATTTAGGCCCAAAACTGATGGGAATGGCCCTAGGGCCATGGTATACTTAGGTTATAGCCAATAGTTGGCTGTTTCGGTCCAACGGAGCTGTTCTGGAGGCCCTTTTTCTACATGCAATCGGACTTAAGCTCCCTGATATTGGATCTAGGTCAGAATAAGTTTTTGATCCGATCGGGTTTACAAATCAACCATGGCGGACCAGTTTTATTTCAACGGTCACCGACACTCGATCAGGGCCACAAGTGCACTAATATGTGTTGGACATTTTTCCTGACCAAGAGTATAATTGGGTCAGATTCCGACTGTCTGAGTCCTTAGATTTAGCCTGTAAGTGAATGAATCAATTCACTTATGTTTTAATTCATTTCCTAAAGATATTTACATTTCTCACACACTTCGCTTCGAGCACAAGTTATGTGTTTCTTGATACTATTAGGACTTAATTTTTGAGGTAGTTGTCAAGTCTAGTGAGATGGTTATAACCATATATTTTTGTAGTAATCAGACTTTCGATGTGCGGTCCAGGTCTGATACGAAGTTTCATTGTGATCCCGAGAGCAACTGGGTTTTGAGATGGATCCTAGGTTCTTAGGTAATGTAGCGTTAACGGTTCTACTCGTTTTGGATCTTTCAGATCATATTTAAAGTGAATAGTACTAATTTCATAGCTAATCTAGTTTAACACTTAATTAATTCTCGTCTTATTTCTAAATGATTTGGTCCTTAGTGATTTCTACCTGAGGTGTTACTCGTGTCTTTGTACGAATTTTTTTGGGACGCTACAATCTACCCCCTTAAAGAAAATTTCATCCTCGAAATTAATACCTTTCTGTACTCCTCCAGAATCCGAGGGTAGTTCTTTCGGACCTCGGCTTCTCTTTCCCAAATAGCCTCCTCCTCAGTATGATGCATCCACAGTACCTTTATAAGTGGAATCAACTTACTGCGCAACACCTGCTCCTTCCTGTCCAGGATACGCGTCGGTCGCAGTACATAAGTAGCATCTTCACTCAACTGCACCTACTCCCATCTGATAATGTAAGAACGGTCAGGAACGTATTTCTTTAGCATCGACACATGAAATATGTTATGCACGCCTACGAGTGGTGTGGGCAAAGCCAGGTGGTACGCTACCACCCCCACTCGGTCTAGTATCTGGAATGGGCCAATAAATCTCGATGTGAGTTTCCCCTTCTTGCCAAATTAAAGAACTCCCTTCATTGGAAAAACCTTCAGGAATACATGGTCCCCAACCTCAAACTCTAGCTGTCGTCGCCTCGTATCAGTGTAGCTCTTCTGTCTGCTTTGGCTGCCAGAAGTTGACGCCTGATAATGTCGATCTTTTCTGAGGTCTCCTGAACTAACTCTGGACTAATCAGGCTCTTCTCGCCAACTTCTACCTAGCAATGCGGTGCTCGACAGGGATGTCCATACAAGGCCTCATAAGGAGCCATGTTAATACTTGTCTGAAAACTATTATTATACGCGAACTCTGCATAAGGAAGACAATCATCCCAACTGTCCTTGAAATCCGGCACACAAGCTTGCAACATATCCTCCAATACCTGATTTACCCGTTCCGTCTGCCCGTCAGTCTATGGGTGGAACACGGTACTGAACTTCAACTTCACACCCATTGCTTCCTGAATACGAGTCCAGAAGATAGATGTGAATTGCGTGTCTCGGTCTGACACGATATCCATAGGAACTCTATGCAGGTGCACGATCTCCTTGATATACAGCCTGGCCAAATCGTCTATAGAGTTCGAAACTCTGATAGGGAGAAAATGAGCCGATTTCATCAACCAGTCCATGATCACCCATATGGAGTCATGCCCCTTCCTCATCTTCGGTATCCCTGAGATGAAATCCATAGAAATGAAATCTCATTTCCACTCAGCTATGGGCATGGGCTAAAGCAGTCCGAGAGGTCGGCGATGCTCTGCCTTGTCCTGTTGACATGTGAGATAATGTGACATATACTCTGCTATGTGGGCCTTCATGTTGTCCCACTAGTACGAACGCTTCATGTCCTGGTACATCTTTGTACTCTTAGGATGCATCGCTATCCTCGAATTATGAGTGGCTTCAAGAACTTCCCTCCTCAAGTCATGAAGACTTGGAACGCATAGACGGCTCGATAACGCAAACCCCCATTCGAACCAACTCTCCATTCGGAGTCTTCCTCGTCACTAGCTCGCTTCCTCATCTTTACTAACCATTTATCCTCCCCCTGAGCCACTATGATTCAATCATTAATAAGTGGTTGCACATGAACATGAGCGATGCTCTTGAAAGGCTCGTCTATAGTAAGCTTCTGCTCGAAGTCTCGCATAAATTCCACCATGTTCCACTCGCCTATCATCAACGGAGCCACAAATGTTATGGCCTTCTTGTAACTCAACGTGTCTACCATGAGGTTAGCCTTGCCAGGATGGTAGGAGACCTTGAACTTGAAGTCCTTCAAGGTTTCCATTTATCACCGCTGTCTCATATTCAGGTCTCTTTGCATGAATATGTACTTGAGGCTCTTGTGGTCGTAAAAGATCTCAAAATCCTCTCCGTAGAGGTAATGTCACCAAATCTTTAATGAAAATATGACAACCGTTAACTCTAGATCGTGTGTAAGATAGTTTTCCTCATGTTTCCTCAACTGCCATAATGCATAGGCAATAACCCTATCTTTCTGCATCAGAACATAATTCAAGCAGACACGAGAAGCATCGGTGTAGATAGTATACTTGACCCCTTGCTCTGGCAATACTAGCACAAGGGCGGACGTCAACTTGTCCTTCAGTTCCTGAAAAGCTGCTTCGGCCTTCTCATTCCAGGAAAACTCGAGATCCTTTCTAGTCAGCTGAGACAACGGTCTGGCTATCTTGGAAATGTCCCGAATGAATCGGTAATAGTAGCCAGCAAGTCCCAGAAAACTCCTCACCTCAGTAACCGAACCGGGCTACTCCCAGTCCTGAACTGCAGCTACCTTAGCAAGGTCCACATCTACCCCTTTCTTGAACACCACATGTCCTAGGAACTTGACTTCCTCTTTATAGAAGTCACACTTCTTGTAATGTGCAAACAACTGGTTCTTCCTGAGCGTATCAAAGACTGCTCACAAGTGCTCCTCGTGCTCCTTCCGACTTTTGGAGTATATCAGGATGTCATCTATAAATACGATGATGAATCGAAATAGATACGGCCGAAACACCCGGTTCATCAAGTCCATGAACACGGCTGGTGCGTTTGTGAGTCCAAACGACATCACAAGGAATTCGTAGTGCCCAAAATTGGTCCTGAAAGTTATCTTTTGTATGTCCTCATCCCTGACTTGCAACTGGTGATACCCTGACTGTAAGTCAATCTTCGTAAAATACTGTGCCCCCTTCAACTGATCAAAGAGATCATCTATCCTGGGTAAAGGGTACTTATTCTTCACCGTCACCTAGTTCAGCATGCGATAATCAATACACAATCGCAGTGAACCGTCTTTCTTCTTCACAAACAACAAAGACGCTCTCCAAGGAGATACACTCGATCGTATAAAGCTCGCATCCAATAAGCTGTTAATCTATCTCCTTAATTCCTCAATCTCACATGGAGGCATGCGGTACATGGGTAATGAGATGGGCATCGCATAAGGCATAAGATCAATCATAAAATCGATCTCACGTTGAGGAGGTAATCCAGGAATCATCCTGAACACATCCTTACAATCCCAAACCATTAGCACATTTCCCAATGTCGGGCCATCACCCTTCTCTAACAAGGTAGCATAACAACTAACACGGCAGGGCCAACTGACCTGAACTGGAAAAGTAAAGACCGTGCCCTCAGTTCCGTAGGTTGTCACTACCCAAGTATCGCAATCAATCTCCACCTTAATCTCGGTGACCCAATCCATACCGAGGATAATGTCAAGTGTCATAGTGGGGCGACAATTAGGTCAACGAACACCGTCCTGCTATCCAAATCTACTGAGCAAGCCTCACAAATCCGGGTAACATCTGAAAAGGTCCTTGTAGCGGTAGTGATTCGCACTCCCTTCGTAAGAGCGGAATCCAACACTAGTTGCTTAATTGCCGTGCATGAAATGATGGAGATAGTGGACTCCGTGTCCACCAATAAAAAGACTGGAGTACCTTGAATCTGTGCCGTGACTTTAAAAGCCATCGGTGCTAGGTCTACTATCTTGGATGCCTCAGATGTAAGTGAATGAACCCGAGCCTACTACTGACGGTTCGACTGCAGTACCATAGGCCGTTGAGGTGGCTTGAATTGAGGTGTAGGCAGCCGAAATGATGGATGTGCGGGTGCTAACCACAAAGGTGGAGCCGCAATCGTCTGAGGTAGCTGGCAGTTGATCCTCTGAGGCGGTGAGAAGCCGTTGTCCCTCATCTTGGTAAAGCAATAAGTATCTACATGGCCCGCACGCTTGCAGTATGTGCATCACAAGTCTAGTCGTCTCATAGGGGCTGGTGGAGCCGCCATCCTGGGAGGGGAGTTTGCACGGGGCCTCTTTTCGAGGAACGGTCTGCTCGGTAGATCTAGCTGAGGCCTAGGGACCATAGGCATGCGTGTATGGGACAATCTATCCCCATCCTGCTCTGCTCATAGAGACATGCCCACTAGCTCAGCATAAGTAGATATGCTAGTGCAGCACATCTTCAAGTGTATCTCGGGTCGCAGGCCCTCCGTAAATCGTCGCATCCGCATCGGCTGATCAACTAATATCAACGGAGCATACCTAGCTAGCTCCGTAAATCTGTTCTCATACTCAACAACTGTCATCCCTCCCTGACAGAGGTGAAGAAACTCACTCTCCTTCTCATTATGGTAAGTGAGAGGAAAATACTTCTCATGAAAGCGTGTCTTAAAGGCCTCCCAAGTCCACATATATCCTACTGAAACCGTCCACAGGATGTTATTCCACCATAAACTGGCCTCCTTCTCAAACATATAGGTGACCAACTCCACCTGCTCTGCCTCAGTACAGTGCAACAGCTTTAGCATCTTAGAGATGCAGTCAAGCCAATATTCGACCTCCTCGGGTCTGTGAGTACTCGCAAAGGTAGGAGGTCGGAAGTGCTGAAGTCGCTCATATAAGCCACTGATACTCATATTGCCAACAGGCTGCACAAGTAGAGTAGATGGAACCACACCCATGCTTTGAGAAAAGATCTCTGCCATGGTGGCCCAAAACTACTGCTGCTGCTGCATCAAGAGCATCATCTGCTCCAACCTATTAGTAGGGGGAACAGACTGAGGCATGTGCAGCGTCGAAGTAGATGCACGGTTCTGCTCTAGAACCAATGGTGCAACAGGTGTCAGCCTATTAGTGGGGCCAGTGGTCGGTTGAGAATCCGGCATGATATCGTGAGTCGGGCCCAAACTAGGGTCCGTCTGACTATCGCTCGAGGGAGGTGCCCTGTCAATCGAGTCACCCAGTGTGAGACGTGCTGTACTCTGTGTGGCCTTAGGTGGCATTCCCTATATACAACATAAGGTGCAACCCATGTTAGATTCAACATACTCACAAACTCAACCACACAACATTCGCATACAGCTTAAGGAAACTTCATGCATTTCATTTACCAAAATTATCACAATACATGAGACGCAGTATTACATGGATCATGACAGAAGATGCATGTGAGCTAATATAATTAAGGCTCCAAACACTTAAAGCATACTAACCACTCTACCACACTATTATGCCTAATAAGGCTATACATAGCAACAAGGAAAGAAACACACGCAAAACAACTAAGAGGATGACTACGTGCAGGACTAGTCGTCAGAATCTGACGATGGTGGAGGTGCACTCTTGTCCTATGCACAACACAGGATGACCCTCAAGGTACGAGACACCTTCTTAAATTTTTGTTTCATGAAGGCCTCGATCTCTTCAACCTTCGCTCGGTTCTGTGTGATCTCCTGTCTCAGGGCACTTGGCCCTCCGCAAGTTGAGCCAAGAGAGCTTCTATAGTAGTCCGATCACTGTCACGCTCTTGTGTAGCAGCAGGGGGAGAGTCCTCATCAGTGTCCTGGGCCTCCTCTTCCTCTCCTTCTTGCCCTTCTTCTATCTCATCGCCACCTTCTTCATTAGTCTCTTCCTCTTCACTCTCCGCCTCATCTTCACTCTCGTCAAGTCGGGCTCGATGCTGTCGTGGCCCAATCTCCATGTTGTTGAGAGTCGTGTCGTTGATGAAATGGATCGGCACCAGAATTTCTGTGCTGAGTCTGTAGCTGAACTCAGGTGCAAGCTTGCATATGAGTCGGCTGAATGGAAGTGAAATGGCCGACCTAGTAGAGCAGGCAGTTAGGACTATCTCTCGCAAGACGAAGGTAGGCAGGCACAAGTTGTCTCCTTACCCAACACGGTACAGGAAGTCCACCATCAAGTATGTACACTCGTTGCGATTGCTCCACCTAGGGTACACATTGTACTTGAAGATGTGATGGAGCAAGCGGAAGTCGTCGGTCATTTTGGACGCTAGGAGTCTATTGTTTGGATTTCGGTGGACAAGGTGGCCACAAAGGAATCGTGTTCGGTGGTCCTTTTCATGTGCACTTGAAAGATTCTTCTCACTAGCATGAACCTCCCTAAGCGGCATTCCCATGATTCAGGCTATCAATCCAACATTGACTATGAGGTCTCGCCTTCCCACAGGAAATTTGAACTGCAAAGGCTCCAGTGTCGGCTCCTGGATATGCACGTAGAAGGCTTGGACAGTGTTCACATTTGCCCGAGTCTTTCCCTCAAATATGGGACCCCATCTGGCATCCACCAGGCTGTCCATCACCAGATATTGCCTAAAGATCCTCTCATCTACGTGCGCTTCAAAAAGGACCCTTCGGCCCTCAAAACCTTCCATGAGATAACTCTGCCAACAGAGCCCTTTCGAGAGGAGCCTAGGGATCGAGATCCCGCTTTGTCCTTATCTCCCGATCGACGCTTGTATCTTCGGCGGCGCTTTTCGACCTTCGAGATTGAGTAGGGTGGCTAGTCCCGGCTTCATCCTTGCGAGCCCTCTTCTTCCCTATAAGAGAAAGAAGTGTGGAGATGGAGAAAATCGTCGCCACGATCTTAAAAAGAGCCATGAGGATGAAGAAAACTTGGGAAGTGGGATGGGTTGGTGGATTTGAAAATCTATGAGACACAAATATGGTCTTGTGTGTTCAAAAGAGGGAAAATAAAGGAAATGGAAGATGATTTTTGATGAAGGTGGTGAAGGGATGTTTATGATGAAGGAAAGAGGGGAAATATAGGAATGGAGGGGAGATTTGAGAGGAGAAAAAGAGTTTTTAGGGAAAAAGGGAAGCTTGAAGGGGTGTATGAGAGTGAAAAGGAGAAAATAGGGTATGAAAGGGGGTCCCCATACATTTTTGTGGGCCCCACAACGTCCCACAAGCGTTGGCCCGACCGGCCCTCGCCGACCCGACAGGCAACGGGCTAAGCGATCGGCGAGGGCTCTTTGATCAGGTGATGCCATTGTCGGTCCCTGAACTCCCTGGCAAGGGTTCACCCCAGGGGCAATGCCATCCCCCCCGGGGTGCTGGAAATGTGTGGGGTCCACTTTGGTCCCCCCCGATTTGTGCTATTTGGGCCACCGAATCCGTTTGAGTCGTTTCAGGTCCCATCTAGCGTACATTCTCATGTTTCAAATTTTTTTGAGTGTGGAATTGGTTAAATCTTCATCTAAACCTGTCGATTAATGGTCTAGGAAGGTGTTAAGATCACTTCACGTGATCACAAAGGCTTACGAGTCCAATTTCAACAGTCGATTTGGATAAATTTCACAGTTTGGCGAAATCGGGAAACCTACGTCTGTTTTTACGTTATATCGCACCCTCTTAAGTCAGAATACGTCAGTGTACATCGTGTGACCATAACCCAGGTCCAGTTTAATCCAAATCATGCTCCGATACCAACTTGTAATGCCTAAAAAATCAGAGTTCGAGCAGGAGCCCAACTCCCGAGTTCCAATACATCACTTATGCAACATAGATAATGATGATTAAATGTTGTCTGTATTACTACCTTAAACATGAGTGAGATTATACCAAAACAACATATTATACTCCAGAGACAGTTAAATTATGCAAGCGAAAGATTATGATAGATATATAAAATATATAAATGAATATAGGTCTCCAGAGTGTGAACATGTTACCAGGTTAAGCATATACATGTATACTCCAAAAATGAACAAAATGAATATACATGGGTGTTCCAAAAGTGTAAAATAACAAGTATAATGATATCTAATCAGCATCCCTGTAAACCCCGTCGATCAGAACACGGTCTACATAGACCCGTCTGATAAATGCATGTAGGAGAACTCCTCCTCGTCATCGTAAAAGTCCGGCTTTACCTCGAAAGCATCGTCGTCATCTGCATCTACAAAAGGATCTGGTTGGTGTTTAAAGCACCGTCCCAGAATGTGGAAGTGAGTGATCAACTCGGGGGAACTATGAAGCAAAGGTTAACATGTTATCAATTCAGTCAAGCAGTAATGATAAAGAAGTACAACACTCATGTCCTAAGTACTCTTATTAATATAAGAATGGTATGTTGTAATGGTGCATGCCCTCGCCTGTACTCCCTTTGTGAACTTCATCTCACAATCGTGACATGCACCCCTTCCTCTGTGCTTAACTCCAACGCCAAAGGCACATGCAATGCGGTGCATGCCCTCGCCGGCCCGACAGGCAACAGGCTAGGCGATCGGTGAGGGCTCTTTGATCAGGTGATGCCATTGTCGGTCCCTGAACTCCCTGGCAAGGGTTCACCCCAGGGGCAATGCCATCCCCTCCGAGGTGCTGGAAATGTGTGGGGTCCACTTTGGTCCCCCCCGATTTGCGCTATTTGGGCCACCGACTCCGTTTGAGTCGTTTCAGGTCCCATCTAGCGTACATTCTCATGTTTCAAATTTTTTTGAGTGTGGAATTGGTTAAATCTTCATCTAAACCTGTCGATTAATGGTCTAGGAAGGTGTTAAGATCACTTCACGTGATCACAAAGGCTTACGAGTCCAATTTCAACAGTCGATTTGGATAAATTTCACAGTTTGGCGAAATCGGGAAACCTACGTCTGTTTTTACGTTATATCGCACCCTCTTAAATCAGAAAACGTCAGTGTACATCGTGTGACCATAACCCAAGTCCAGTTTAATCCAAATCATGCTCCGATACCAACTTGTAATGCCTAAAAAATCAGAGTTCGAGCAGGAGCCCAACTCCCGAGTTCCAACACATCACTTATGCAACATAGATAATGATGATTAAATGTTGTCTGTATTACTACCTTAAACATGAGTGAGATTATACCAAAACAACATATCATACTCCAGAGACAGTTAAATTATGCAAGCGGAAGATTATGATAGATATATAAAATATATAAACGGATATAGGTCTCCAGAGTGTGAACATGTTACCAGGTTAAGCATATACATGTATACTCCAAAAATGAACAAAATGAATATACATGGGTGTTCCAAAAGTGTAAAATAACAAGTATAATGATATCTAATCAGCATCCCTGTAAACCCCGTCGATCAGAACACGGTCTACATAGACCCGTCTGATAAATGCATGTAGGAGAACTCCTCCTCGTCATCGTAAAAGTCCGGCTTTGCCTCGAAAGCATCGTCGTCATCTGCATCTACAAAAGGGTCTGGTTGGTGTTTAAAGCACCGTCCCAGAATGTGGAAGTGAGTGATCAACTCGGTGGAACTATGAAGCAAAGGTTAACATGTTATCAATTCAGTCAAGCAGTAATGATAAAGAAGTACAACACTCATGTCCTAAGTACTCTTATTAATGTAAGAATGGTATGTTGTAATGGTGCATGCCCTCGCCTGTACTCCCTTTGTGAACTTCATCTCACGATGGCGACATGCACCCCTTCCTCTGTGCTTAACTCCAACGCCAAAGGCACATGCAATGCGGTGCATGAGCGTAATTACTAAGTTTTTATTTAGGCATTTTCATACAACAGGATTGGGAAGCTAAAGCGGCTCCCTTTATATCATATATCCAAACATTGATCCATCTAGGGTCGTCAATCCTACCAGTCACATACGATAGGCAGTTTTCAGGTCGCTACGGGGAGGATCATCACCTCAGCACATGCCTAGTTCATAATCTAGTTTACTACGAAAAGGTCATCTCAAAGTAGTTTCTAGTGTATACTGAGGTCACTACGGGCTCATCACCTGATCATAGGCCGACAGCTCGAATACAGTGTCCCATACACCACCGTATTCAGCTTATGAGTTTGGGTTGCTCACTAGTTACTGCGGGGAGGCTCATCACCCCAGCGTAGGCCAACAGCTCAACCACACTGTCCCATACACCACCATATCTAGCTCATGAGTCTTAGAGGATCGTGATACCAAGGTTAAATGGGTTTTCACTGGTGAGTTTGGTATCTTAGATTCAAGCAGTAGCATTCATACATAGTGAACATACATTGGGCCAATCAGGTTACTTGACAAGCTCGACTGGTACGAGCATACGTCGAGTTGATCGACATGGGGTACGTAAACACTCCGCGTCACCTAACCACTGTCGACTAGCAGCGTACGACTCATATTTCTCAAACCTATCTGGTGTGGTGAAACGACCTCAGCCACAAACTCAGAAATCATTACCGATTGCCTGGACTATGTCGTAGCCCCAAATACATTCTAATCAATAGCATACGCGTGTACTAGCCAAAGCTAGCATGTGATAATTAAAATTAAATATAAACCTTACTTAAGCAATTCGACAAAACACATACTACACATGTTACCGTACATAGGCAATTCATCCATAAAACACGTAGTAGTAAGATAAACTATATAAAGGAAACTATAACTATGTATAAAGGAGTTTAAGAATCTCATCTCAACAACCTCGTTAAATATATTCCACCAAGCATTTTATCAAACACTTAGCCTACACATATTACATATATATAATAAATTAGTAAAAACACATATTATAGCAAAACCTTTTACAAAGGAGTTACCACACATACAAAAATCATGCATTCTCAGTTTCCATACTCGTTCAAACATTTCCACATACACATGGAATACATTAAAATCAACATTGTTTATATATATGTGTAATAGATAGGAAACATCAAAACTAGGCATGTGTGGCAGTAATCAAGTCAGTCATAAATCATTACTGACATTGAAAACCTTGAAAACCATAACCTAAACATCTATAGTCCGCACCTCTCATCGGTAGACTCGTAACGAACTCAGTTTAAATGTTAAGTCCTCATCTACAGCACAACGGTAATCTATAACATGGAATAAGTTAACTACTGCACCTTTTACTCGATTTGAATCCCTAAAACAAATTAGGGTTAGGATTTCTTACCCAAGTATGGAGTCAGAATTGCTGGAATAGCGATACAGAAGCAGCGGTTAAGCACAAGGAGTAGCAGGGATCGAATCCCAAGAACAACTCCAACTCTCACTCTCACTTTCTCTCTTTCCTTCTCTTTCTTCTCTATTCTCTCTCTAGGGTTTAGAAATTTGTATTTGGAGGGAGAGAGGGGGTTTAAGGCCCTTATATAGGCCCAGAACTGATGGGAATGGCCCCGGGGCCATGGTATACTTAGGTTATAGCCAATAGTTGACTGTTTCGGTCCAACGGAGCTGTTCTAGAGGCCCATTTTCTACATGCGGTCGAATTTAAGCTCCCTAACATTGGATCTAGGTCAGGATAAGTTTTTGGTCTGATCGGGTTTACAGATCGACTGTGGCGGACCAGTTTCAGTTCAACGGTCACTGACGCTCGATTAGGGCCACATGTGCGCTGACATGTGTTGGACATTTTTCCTGATCCAAGGGTGTAATTGGGTCAAATTCCGACATTCTGAGTCCTTAGATTTGGCCTACAAGCGAACGATTCAATTCACTTAAGTTTTAATTCATTTCCTAAATATATTCATGTTTCTCACACACTTCGCTCTGGGATCAAGTTGTGTGTTTTTGGATACTATTAGGACTTGATTTCTGAGGTGGTTGTCAAGTCCAGTGAGGCAGACATAACCGTATAGTTTTGTAGTAATCGGGCTTTCGACGTGTGGTCCAGGTCCGATAGGAATTTTCAATGTGCTCCCGAGAGCAACTAGGTTTTGAGATGGATCCTAGGTCCTTAGGTAATGTAGCGTTAACGGTTCTACTCGTTTTGGGTCTTTCAGATCATATTTAAAGTGATAAGTGCTAATTTTATAGCTAATCTATTTTAACACTTAGTTAATTCTCGCCTAATTTCTAAGGGATTTGGTCCTTAGTGATTTCTGCCTGAGGTGGTACTTGGGTCTTTGTACGCATTTTTTCAGGACGTTACAACTGATTTATGCCTAAAGTGGTCCCGTGAGTTCATGTATCATGTAGTCGATTGAGCCCATTGAAGTTGAAGACTGAAGACACCGGTGGTGTAGCATCAACGAGAAAAGAATAGGTATCTGAGGTGCCTTAATGACCTTAACCCTTAACCTAAAATAACCTAAACCTTTAGATGATCTTAACCTTAATAGGTAAACCTTTTATTAATCATCCCTTAAGCCATAAGAGCCATAATTGATCATCCATAGGGCCCGAGTTGCTAAAAAATTTGCACGACTTCAGCAACCTTCAGTCCCACCGAATTCACCTTCGGTCTAATCAAAATTGGCTACAATAGGATAATGTGTTGTGACAAAATTTCAGGTAATTTGACTATAACTAAATACCACATTCAGTCCCACTGAACACCACTTTCGGTGCGACCGAAGACTACTTTTGATGCGACCGAAAGTGTCAAAGTCTATCCAGTGGATTTCCTGTCTATTTCGGTGAGATCAAACCATAATTCAGTGCGATCAAAGACTAGTCATTTCTTCCCATTTTATGACCATTGGAACTTGATTTCTTTATAATAAAGATTCATTCTTTGGGCATTAAGGAGGGTTTTTGATACAATAAAAGTTTAGGTGAATCTCTAATCACATCTCACACTCTAAGCCTTATATTCCATTAGATTTAATTCATCTCCTTAAACTTTACCACTATAATGAGGATTTTAACCTCAATGTTGAAGACAAACCAATTTTCACTATTTTTTAGAGATTAGACTCTATCTTATTAGTGAATCCTTTGTCTAAATTCACTAGGAGACCCTTCTAGGATAATCCCCTAGAATTTACAGCTTCTCATTAGTTGTAAGAGATTCACCCTACCTGCCATCAGCTTGGTCACCGCATCAGAGCATCGTATGCAAGGTATTTAACATTGGAGCTAAAGCATTGGCAACGCAGCACCGTCAATGATCAAGGGAGCAAATGGGAGCTGATTGAATGATGGGAGAGTATCAATTAAGCAATCCAAGATGACACATTAATAGGGCTTAATCTAAGAAGTGTGTTGTCATTTGGTGAGTCTACGTACACTCCTTCCTTGTATAGGATAAGTGTGAGAGTTTGAATTGCTAAACTCAACTGGGTTCTTATGTAAGACCTTAGTTCTTTTGTAATACCTAAATCAAAGTTCTTATTTAGGACACCGGATCTAGTTTGTACGTGTTAGCCTCTAAGGGAGCCTCTGGCGAGAGTAAACGTATGTCCTTGGATTAGAATTGAGATTATTGTTTAACTGATAGAAAACTAAATCAAGTCTCTTGTGGGAGCCTCAGGGAGAGTATACGCTAGAGTCCTTGTGTAGGGTTGTAAAGGTTAGAAGTGAAAATAATTTAAAACCTTAGATAATGAATTTTGGTACACTCATGGGTTGAGTGCGTCCGTTGGGAATGGAGTAAAGAAACCAAATCATTATATATACTTGTGTTTGGATTGTCTTTGAGCACTTATTAATTATGCTTATGTGATTGAATATTTAATTATATAAATGCATGATTAAATGAATGCTATGAGTTGATATATAGCACATCCAATACACACATGTACATTATCATATATAAATTAATTTCTTCATTAACATATCATTTGTACTTTATGTGATTGGACCAACTGTTAGCTTGGAAGCCTTAATGTTAAATTGGTTTACTTATTTAATTTGCACATTAGCTCAAGTTAAGAAATTGTGTTTGAAATACATAATTTTTGTTTGATCCTAATCACTCCCCTTTAGGACATAACCTTCATTCCATAGCTACTCTAAGCTTCCAAGCATAGCCCATGTGCCCACCATGTGCAATTTCATACGGTATTAGAGCGAGTAGCTCTTGAAGGGCTTAAACACCTTGAATTGATCCAAGAGGCTTAAGAATAATATCTACCCAAGAGAGGTGTGATGTTACATGACAAATCATATTTTGACGGGTCTAACTACACCTATTAGAAGGGTATGATGAAGGTCTTTCTAAGATCCCTTGACCTCATGGTTTTGGTTATTGTCGAACAAGGATAGACGATGCCCATGGAACAAGTTGTGGTTAATGGTAAAACTGCGCTCCCAAAGATAAATCCAAACAGAGTGCCAATAAGAGATCGCAGTATACCTATGATGTCGAAAATCTCAATGTTATTTACTGTATGGTTTCTCCTAATAAATTTAAACGGATTTGAAGATGTGAAACGGGGAATAAAGCATTGAATATATTGGAGGTCTCCCACTAGAGAGCTAACAAAGTAAAAAGATCGACGATTCAACTCTTAATGAATCATTTCGAAAACATTAAAATGAAAGTCTAAAACTTTTAAGGAATTCTAGTCGATATTGAACGATATTTGCGATTCCATGTGGGGTTTATGAGAGATGATTCCGGAAGGGCGTATATATAGAAAAATAATTAGATCCATACTAGATAGGATGACTCTCAAGATAACCTTGATAGAAGATTGTAGAATAACCTTGATAGAAGATTGTAGAAACATAAATGAGATGAAAGTATAAGAACTCTTAGGTTCTCTACAAACATATGAACTGCACTTTAAGGGCCCCTCTAGAGCATAAAAACTAACTGTCTTTAAAACATCACATAGGCATTCACATAAGCTTAAAGCTATTAAATCTGAAAGTGATAGTGATGTTGAGGATGATGATGAGGATTTCAAAAGAAAATTTGAGAAATTTCTCAAATTGAGTGGAGGAAAGAATGGTGATAAGAGGGACAAGACGGTTGAGAATCGAAAAGAAAAATCTATTAAATAACTTATACAAGTCTAATTTTACAATTATTAGGGTTATGGACATCGTGCCTCCGATTGCTCTAGTAAAACAAGATCCAAAGACAAGGTTATGATGACAACATGGGATGATATGAAGGAGTCTGAATCCAATTTAGGAAGCTCCTCTAGTAATGAAGACTTTAACCACTTATTTGTCTTAATGGCCTTCACCATGATGTCCCTCCGTAAAAATATGGGAGACCATAACACCTTAGATAAGTGAGTTTAAAAGTCCCTATGGGATGAATTGAAAATCAGAGGATTTCAACCTCATTAACGTACTCTCCAATTAGATTAAAGGATTAAGCCTCCTTAATGAGCACATAGGAAAATCAGAGGATTTAACCTCATCTTGTGCTTATTACTTAAATCTAAGGGTTAAGCCTCATTCATTTTGATAGATAAGCTTTAAAGTTGCTGAATTTTGAATTGTATGTTTTTAACTTTGAATATCATTGGTCATTCGTAATTCAATTGGTATGCCCTTGAATGACCATAATAAGCATGTTTATATGCATCTTTTAATCCCCTGTTAATATGTTCCTTATAATTGGTAAATGTATGACTTATAAAGTTGTTTCATGCTATATTTTTATCGATATATTTATTTAAACTAACTCTTTGTCAAATATTGATAAAAAAAGGAGAGAAAGATCAAGTCCCACTAAAAAAATGAATTCTACTTTGAATAATATGGTTGTTCTATAAAGGGATTGATGAAGATAAGGGGAGTAAATATGGGGGGAGTATGCAACTATTACATGTCTCAAGTCTCGTATTTAAATTTGTAAATCGTTGTAACTTGCGCATGTAATATGTTTGTTGTTTTGGTATATCATTGCTATGGACCATGACATGGTGTAGGTTAGATTTTTCTCACGTAATTAACAAAGGGGGAGATTGTTAGTGCACTGATTAATGAACCTTATTTCTCAATCACGTGAGTCCATGTGCTGGGTAGTCTGTTGAGCCCTTGGAAGCTAAAGACTAAAGACACAAGTAGAGGTAGAGCATTAAGGAACTAAAAAATAGGTATACGAGATACCTTGGTAACCCTAACCCTTAACCTAAAATAACCAAAACATTTAGATGATCTTAACCTCAATAGGTAAACTTTTTATTTATCATCCCTTAAGTCATAAGAGCCACCATTGATTATCCTTAGATTGGCTTTAGAGGTCCCAAGTTGTTGGAATATTTGTAAAATTTTAGCAACCTTCGGTCTCACCGAACACACCTTCAGTTTGACCAAAAAAGGCTAAGATAATAGCGTACTGTGTCAGAATTCTAAGCATTTTGGCTGCAACCAAATGCCACATTTAGTCCTATAGAAGACCATGTTCAGTGCGACCGAAGACCACTTTTGGTGCGATCGAGAGTGCCCAAGTCTGTCTAGCAGCTTTCCTTTCTAATTCGGTACGACCATACCTTAATTCGGTATGAATGAAGACTAGCCATTTTTGCCCATTTTATAACCATTGGAACTTGATTTCTTTATAATGAAGATTTAGTCATTGGGCATTAAAGAGATTTTTTGGTGCAATAAAAGCTTAAGTGAATCCCTAATTATATCTTAGACCCTAAGCCTCATATTTCATTATATTTTATTCATCTTCTTGAGTTTTACCACTCTAATGAAGATTCCAATATCAATATTGAAGATGAACTAAATATCCACAATTTTCTAGGTATTAGACCCAACCTTATTAGTGAATCCTTTATTTAAACTCTCTAGTGGACCCTTCTAGGTGAATCTCCTAGACTTTATAACTTTTCATTAGTTGTAGGAGATTTGCCTTACCTCCCATCACCTTGGTCATCACATCGGAGCATCACATGCAAGGTGTTTAATGTTGGAGATGAAGTATTAGAAACGCTGTGACATCAACGATCGGAGGAGCAAAGGGGAGTTTATTGAAGCATGAGAGAGTATTGATCAAGTAACTCAAGATGACGCATTAACGGTTTCAATCTAACAAGTGAATTATAATTTAGTGAGTTTATATACACTTTGTATTACCCTGAAAATCGACACCAGAGTACAGAGACCCTGATCTTGAGTTTCTAGGTGTTAACCAAATAAAATGCACGTGTGGCCTCGTTCATATTCACAGTCATTTTTCACACGAGCAATCAAAGTAGCGTAATTTAAATTAGCAGACCCAAAGTGAGGTAGAGATAATAAAGATAAATAAATATGGGGCTAACAGTAACAATACAATTAAAATATGATGTCTGCCTAAATGAGAATTATACAAGACACAATATACATACCAAAAATGATTAAATTGCAAGTTTTCAGTCTGGTCCAATCCTTTAAAACACAATGTCGGTGGTGCAAGCCACTCTAAGCTTATCCGTCTGAAATGTCAATAGTACTTGCATCGATAATATCACCTGGTTGGTGTTTTAAAATGCCATCTCAGAGTAGGAGTGAGTGATCAACTCAGTGGTTCCATTAACATTAAGTTACACAAGCTATCAAATCTACATGCACGATTAATGAAAAATAAAGTAAGCATATAGTTCCTAGACACTCTTGTTAATGCACATGCATGGTATTATGATATGATGCATGCCCTTGTAATCTAACACTCCCTTGAGCGACACCGTCTAACGATGGCAATACCAAACACTCCCTCAATGCGACCTCGACTGCCGAATCGCTAACCTAATTAATGCAATGCATGAATATTCGTGTTAGCTGAGTATTTAATGAAGTTCGTTCATCCAGTAAGATTAGGAAAGCTAAAACACCTCCACTTAATCAATGACCTTATCCAGATCACTTGACTCATGACAACCGTAGTGGCTCTGATCCTGCGATCCTTGATCCAAAATTAGGTATCATCCATTTGTCTCACAAATTAATAATTTCAAAGGTAAGGCATGATACCCAAAGGTATGAGGATCAACTCGGTGTGGATCGTTACCCAAAACATCGAGTATGATCACTCAATTTCGGGGTGCGGGCTTGCCACATAACCAAATCATCACAAGGAAAGGTTCGTCACCCAATTCCATTCATGCAAGGGTTGTTCAAACGATACTCTGGCATCGAACTATCAGCTCGGTAATTTAACGGGGGTCGCTTGAACAAGGATCTATTACCTCTTATGCTCGCTGGTCACTATGGGGAGGCTCGTTAGCCTAGCGTAAGCTGACAACATTGACACAGTGTCCCATACCACTACGCCTGGCTCCTGAGTCTTAGTTGCTCACTGGTCACTACGGGAAAGCTTGTCACCCCAACGTAGGCTAACAGCTCGGACATGGTGTCCCATATCACCATGCTTTGGTCATGAGTCTTGGAGATCGTATCACTAATGATTAATAGTAGGCCTCTCAAAGGTATGAGGTGCTTCAGATTCAGGCAGACATGATCATACATGGCGAACATACATGGTTGGCCAACTAGTGAACTAATTCGGTTGACTTAAGCAAACTACAACACAACTGGCACTAGGTGCAAGCATCCTTTGTAGTCCAACTACTGTCGGTTGTCCGTCTTCGGCCTGAATTGGTCGAATTGGCCCAGGGCAGCCAATCCAATAGGGTTGTCCTTGTGAATTTTTTCAATTTTCTAGCCAATCCAATTACTAATAGACTAATATTTTACAGCATGCCACAATCAATTTTTTTTCAGGAATAAGTGAAAAACTACATAATATTCAGGATATTCTAGTTAATATGGGAAAATAAATTGGCATGCAAGTGCATTATTCAATCATCACAAAATTTACCACAATCAGCTAATTAGGCATATGTATCAGGGACAAATATGGAACATGTGGGCATGAAATTTCAGTGTATCTGGTCTATTCTAGCATGCAATCAATAATTGACAACTATAAATAAAAATTTCACTTTATAGAGGATAATAAGCCTAAGGATTAGTCACTAGTTAGTATGCAATCCATAATTTTCACTACACAATCATTATTTGTGAGATAGGTTCGATAATTGGCAACCTAGAGGTAATGGTCTACACCTAGGAGTAGTCCGACGATTTTTAGTGTTACCCCTAGGGTTAGGGTTCGTTGATTAGCGTGTCGGTGCCCTCTCTCTTGTTGTTGGGCTATTTCCTTTTGGGGGTCCACTTCCGAAGGAGAAAAATATCTATGTGATACTTTTATGTATAAGCATCAAAAACCAAAATTCAATTCTCATTAATCATGCATGTACAAGTATTTGTGAAGGCCCAAACATGGGTGCTTAGGAGATATGTACAGAAAAACTGTGCAGAAATGACACGACCATTTTTAGGCATGTCCCACGATCCAGTGGGGCCACCTTTTGCCATTCCATTAGGTTCCTTTGGTAGCCTTATGTGTGGCCTTCAAAATACAAATAGTTCGGTTCACTAGATTTACGCATATGAGTTTTGGCATAAGGCCAAACATAGACATTTCGATTTTTCTGCGCAGGATTTTTTGCACAACTACACCCGATCCTATTTGAGATCCTCTCCCCAATTATATGGGGTTCACTATCTTCTAGGGAAAATGGAAATTTGGTATAATTATATATGTACTTCAAAACCCACAAGGTACCCCTACTTAATCATGTATATATAATTTTTTGGTGAAGACTCAAACTTGGGTGCTTGGAAGAAATGTACAGGAAACACAGTGCAGAATTATTTTTGGCCCGATTTTAAGTATGTCCCATAATAAAAAGGGACCACCTTTCAGTGTGCCATGAGGTGACCTAGGTAGTGTTATATATGTACTTCAAAAATTATAAGCTGGGACCAACTGGTTGTGCACACATAATATTTGGTATAAGGCGAAACATAGGTATTTTAATTTTCTATACAACTGTACCTTGTCCCATTTTGAGATCCATTCCCTAATCATGTAAGGTCTTATTTGGCCCAAGTAAAATATAATTTATCTATTCATTGGCATAGCTTAAAGGTTCCAAGTAGTAGCCTACTCATATATTGTGCGTGGGGTCCACTACAGAGGCCCAAAGTTGGTACAAAACATAAAAATAATCAGACAGTTTTCAGCAATGGGGTCTGTCACAACATTGAGCCCAATTTCCAAACACTTAGGGGTCATTCCAAAAAAAAAAGGTGGGACATCTCATCTCACTGATATAAGAATTAAACATCCTCCATATTAGTACCCTTAACTACAGAGCGTGGGGCCCACTACAAGGTGTCAAAGAGGCCTACATACAATACAGTTAAGTACTTGTAAAAATTTCAGTAACCAGAGAGTGCAAATGAAATGAAATAGATCTAATAGCCAGTGGGGCCCACACGCTAGCAAACTATAGATAAGAGACAAAAAAATATACATGGGTGTCCAGATTGGATGAACTAATAAAATATATAAAGCACAAGTGGTTGCACACCCAAGTGGGTTAATAAGAGGATGAATGTTATGTATGACATATATCTAACATACACATCAAGTAGCACATGAAATGTATTGATCAAATCCTCTGTTGGAAAATCTCATCCAATGGATGGTTTGGAAATAAGTCATTTATATTTTATATAGGTTTCCAACCATAAAGAGCCTTAGATTCATCTGGACCATACAAAACAATTCAAGGTTTATCCTTATGGAAGTATCTATCGGTTCAGAATTTTTTAAATTTTATCGTAAAAGAATCTGACCATATGGACCATACATATGATTATTAACTATCTCAAGTATATTAAGAATAAATATCAAATATATCTGACCGTTGGAATCATGGATATGGCCCACACAAGAATGGTCAAAATAAGCTCCCAAATACATTTTCGTATAAGGCCAAGATCTCAGTCATCCGAACTTTGATCGAGGCTTATTATATACCGTTGGAAAGATGCTTCGATTTTCTATGAATCCAATGGAACATATAGTTTCAATGTATTCAATAAAGGAAGTAAAAATGGTTCCGTTATTGGTAAATCGAAATCCTGCGTGTGCTTCTAGACAATAGCCAAGTAAAGTTGATGCTACTGATGATTGGACCGTTGGATGGCTACAGAATTTGGCCCAAAGTTATCTCATATTGTGGTTCATATTATTCCCAAGTTTCAACTCCGATCGTAGCATGGTTGATTTTATATGATTTTTTGAAGTTACCATCCAGATACAAAATTGAGATTACAAGTGAAGGGTGTTGATACAATATTTATCATGGTGGACCATACTGACGTGGGCTACCATGCTGACCACCATAACCATTAATACATGCAACAATAAGACTCCACACTAGTGAGCCTCACATGCATCAAGAAAATATAAAATATGGAAAGAAGAAGATGGGGAGGATGTATACTCATCTTAAATTGATGGATGGCTTGATGATGATGTGTGGTCCACTCCCTCCAAGTTGATGATGGGGCATACCTTGGCCCACCATATCTCACTCTCTTAAAATCTCAGAATTTTTTTAAGTATAACAAAAGGATAAGTGTAAAAGAGAGTGTAAAAGAGCTCCTACTCTTATATAGAGAATTGGGAGTTGAGGTGGCAAATGATGTGACAATTTTATGGGGTCTTATTGGTGCTAAAAGTGAGGTGAAAGGTGGTGTATGGTATGGGTAGTGGATGGTGCTAATCATGCATTGGCAAACGTAACGCCTTAAAAATCGGAGGTCGAGCATAACTCAGCTCCCAAGTTCCAGAACATCACTTATGCAATATTATTTGATGATGGATGAATGTTTTCTGTGTTAGTGCATAAAACATGAAATAGATCAAGCCAAATTAGCCAACATAATTCAAGGATATTGAGGAAATGCAAGCGGAAGACTTAAATACATATATAATTCAAAAATAATCCCCAAAATATGCATGCTCTGCCCAGGGCAGTATATACAGCTATGTCTCAGATACATGTATCAAATTAAGCAAAATTATCATATACATATCCCAAAAATCTTCGCTCGTTAGGACGAGGCTCACACGAACCCGCTTGAGAACTGCATATATGAGAACGCCCCCTCATCCTCATCAAAATCCAGCTCCGCCTCGTAAGCATCGCCTTCACCTGTAACTAAATCAGAGTCTGGTTGGTGTTTAAGCACCATGTCAGAGCATGGGAGTGAGTGATCAACTCAGTGATACTATACAGCAAAGGTTAACATGTTATCAATTCAATCAAGCAGTAATGATAAGGCAGTACAATCAAACATGTCCTAGATACTCTTGTTAATGTACGAATTTATGAAGGAATGATGCATGCCCTCACCACAAACTCCATCTGCGATCTTCATCTTATTATTGCACATGTCAGTCACTTCCTCAGTGCTCTTGCACCAACACCGATAGCACATGCAATGCGATGATATGAGCATGCTTACCAAGTTCTTATTAGTCCTTTTCATACAGCAGGATTGGGAAGCTAAGACATCTCCCTTGTATCAATTCCCAACATTGATCCATTCTAGGGTCGTCAGTCCTAGGGATTCTCATACAATGTCACGGTTCTAGGTCACTGCAAGGGCTGCCAGGACTGTTACGCACAATCGTTACACCACTCCCCCATCACTAAATCAATACAGGCCTAATTATATCCTTAATACTGTAATAAGACTCGTCGCCCTTATGCAGTGTCAGGATATACTCGAGGTCACTACAGAGGGCTCGTCACCAATCAATGTATGTCGACAGCAAGAATATAGTGTCCCATACCACCATAATCTGCTCATGAGAATAAAGTGCTCAATGGTCACTACAGGGAGGTTTGTAGCCCCAGCGTAGGTCGACAGCTCGACCACGATGTCCCATACCACCATGTCGGGCTCATGAGTCTTAAGGGATCACGGTACCACGGTTAACGGGAGTTTCACTGGTAAGCTCAGTGCCTTAGATTCAAACAGTAGTGACCAAACATGGTGAACAAATATCGGTCAATCGAGTTAGTTGATAAGCTCAACTAGGCCAAGCGCATGTTGAGTTGAACGACATGGAATGCATAAGCACTCCGTGTGGCCTAACCACTGTCGAACATCCTAAGCACGACTGAGATTCGTTAGAGTCATCCTGTTTGGCGAAAATGACCTCAACCACCATTTGGAGTACGATTACCGATTACCTGGACTGTAGCACAACCCCACTCACATACAAGCTCAATAACTAGCATGATTCATATCCTACATTCAAATGAACATTCATGACATATAACTGAAACTTAAATACAGTACATGGAGGAAATCATACACACATGTAACATGGATAATCTAAGTTACATGATTCATGGAGGAAATCATACACTCAACTATTGTGATTGAGATTCATATCCCAACAACCTTAGCAATCACATTTTACTGGCTACTAACTTATTTAGGAATTTAAACAAACACTTAGATTACACTATTCAACATACATCACGTTTGTCGACTCCATTGCATATTAGGGAAAGTCCTTTCGCCAAGGAGTTGCCGCATACGTATCAAGCATATAACAATGACAATTAATCATGGCAATCAAAACAGCAGATTCCATACGCATACAGGTATTCTAACATATACATGAAATACGCTATTTACAATATAAAGCATCCATATACGGACATCGAAACGGATAGTGCATTTGGCATATGTAATGGCTATCACAACATGAATAAATCATTATCTAACATTGAAAGTCTTCAAAACCATAACCTAAACGCATATAGTCCGCACCTTAAACCAAAAAATACGTATTCGATATGATTCAGACGATGTGTCTTCGTCAACGGCGGATACGCTACCTATGGCATGAAACAAGTTAGCTATAACATCATTTAAACTATTCT
Source organism: Magnolia kwangsiensis (assembly GCA_037074715.1). NCBI lineage: Eukaryota > Viridiplantae > Streptophyta > Magnoliopsida > Magnoliales > Magnoliaceae > Magnolia > Magnolia kwangsiensis. Next base: position 79,143,572 of record CM073589.1, on the reverse strand, counting down.
AGGTTTAAAAATAGGTTATGGTTAGCTTAATTTATCCAAAAACAGAATCAGAATCGCCGAAAGAACAATTCAGATATGCAGATTCGATGTATAGGTGGACTAGGAAGAATCCTACGGAGATTCGACAGATTCTCCCACACTTTCTCTCTCTTGAAAATCTAGGGTTTAGAAAATTCGTATGAAATTTAAGAATGAGGGTTTAAGGCCTTTTTATAAGCCTAAACTTGACGAAAACAGTCTTAAGGGCAAGGTATACTTAGGTTATAACCAAATCGGACTCTTTCCGATCCAACGGAGCACTTTTGGAGGTCCTCTTATCAAATGCGGTCGAACTTAAGCTCACTAGCATCGGATCTTTAGTAAGTTAAGTTTTCAGTCCGATCGGGTTTCTAGATCGTCTGTGGTGGACCAGCTTCAATTCAACGGTTATCGGACTTCGATCAAGGCCACAAGTACGTTGACATGTAAGGGCCACTTATCCTGATCCGAGGGTGAATTTGGGTCGAAATCTAACGGTCAAAACGCTTAAAAATAACGCTCAAGTGAAACATTCCAAATTACTTAAAAATATATTTAATTTTCTAAAAATCTTCATTTTCTTACTCTCTTTATTCTAGACTCAATAAAATGGTCTCAGGACATCGTTTGGGCTTGATTTTCTAGGTGACTGTCAAGTCCAACTAGGCGGTCGTAATGGTCTAAGTTTATAGCTATCAGGCTTTCGACGTGCGGTCTAAATCCAATATAAAATTATAAAGCATTCCCGGGAGCAACTGGATTTAGAGTTGGATCCTAGATTTCAGGGTAATATAGCATTAATGATTCTCTAGGTTCTAGGTCTTACAGATCGCATTGAAAGTTATTGGTGCTAATTTCATAAGTAATCTAGTTTAGCGCTAACCAAAACACATTCAATTTCTAAAGGATTTAGTTCTAATTGATTTCTGCTAGAGGTGGTACACAGGTCTAAGTATGGATTTTTCTAGGTCGTTACAGCAAAGGTAGAAGAAATCTAGGCATGTATTGACTAATGGATGCATAAGGGTTATTGGTTGTAGGTGATGCATGGTGGATGATGAAGTAGAGTGTTTGTAACGCCCTAACTTTTCAGGACCCTAGTATATGACCCGTTTCCCAAAAACCCGAATGTTAACCTAAAAAGAGCTAACTTCCATATATGATCTTCTCCTTTTATCAGAGTTAGCAGATAGGCATAGAATGGATAAGTCAACATAAATAAAAATTTTCATTTACATTTAAAATGTACAAGAAGTTGCCCATAAAGACTTATACAAACTAATGTCTCCTCAGATACGAATACAAGGATTACAAAACTCATACAAGAGAAATAATAAAATTCATATAAATTGGAGTTGCAAGATCGCAAAGCCTCTCTTAGCAACACAACCATGCACCCTGGCACTTGTACCTGCTCCTCATCAGTTTGTACCTGAAAATCACTTAATCCACCTGTGCTACCTGTACAGTTAAATATTTGATGGATGAGTGGCCAATTCAGTGTGAATTTTCCTCAAGATTACACACTGCCACATTAGGTAAGTATAGTTATAAAACAACAAGACATTGAAAATAATACATGATGCAGTCTTTTTAAATTTATGGATGCGTGAATGCAATCATCCCCCCTGAGATGCTCATCTGTGCGGACAATGGGCTCGTCACCCATGTAATCATCGACCTGAAAAAAATATGCATTTCGACAAATACGTACATCACGTACGATAGCAATAGATGCTGGTATGTGCCATGTATGCATGATTAGCCAAGCCATTATTAATCTGTTTATAACCAGTAGGTTTAATAAGCTCAAAGGTCACTAAGGGGAGCTCAGAGCCCAGGGTAGGCCGACATCTCAGGCATAATGTCCCATTCCACTATCCCTGACTCATGACGCTACCACCTTAGGATATTTAATGGAACTCAATCGACTAGTGGTCAATCATATTCAGTATATGTGGCTTACCATCGCATGGTTGCACTATACAAAACATCGAACCCATCTAGGACAAGTACCAAAATAAACCACATAGGGCGAGTATAAAAACTAAGCCTCATAGGGTAAGTATCAGAGATATGCCACATAGGGTCGATATAAAAATCATGCAATAAAGGTCATCCTTAAAGACCATTGGACACAACAACCTTGGATGGTAGGCCCATATCATTGATCAATTTAAACACCACTCAATAACCATTAAGTTGAAGATCCATTACAATCACATTCAATCAAGTTACATCCCAAGTATGGGTGTATATTTATAAGTGGGGGTTTTTCACTAATGTAAATCCCAGAAGCAATCTACGAGTAATCCACTAGCATGATTAAATATATAGGATAAACATTAAGCATGTGATGTAGCAACTCAATTCCAACAATCAACACATGTGGTTATAGCATGGAAATATCATTTATAAATTAAAATAAAACTATAACTTAAGCTAATCGAAAAATGAAAAATTCAAGGGAAAGAATCATCACCTTATGAATCGAATCACCCACTAACGTTACTAGGAAGCACGTGCGCGCCCTTAGAGTTAACCCTACAACAAATTATGAAATTATGCGGTTAGATTAAAGTTCTTTATATTATCTAGGGTTTGAATTATTTATCTTAGGGCATTAATGTAAAATTAGGATTTTCATCATAGGATTTAGTCGTAGCCTTAACTCTAGGATTTGAATTGTAGTTGGTGTATAATAAATTACAATGCTAATTTAATGATTAGAAAATAATTATTAACCTTAGTTTATAATCAATATTAGTTAACATAGTAATAGTAATCATTATAATGATAATAAATACTAAGATCTACTATTAAGGATAATATTTAAGAGAGTTAAATAAAGTACTAATAATTGATAATTGCAAATTTATTTATAATAACTAGTTTCAACATAAGTACTCTACAAATGTCTAATCATATAAGTTCGGGGGGGGGGAGGGGGGGGGGGGCGGGGGGGGAGGTTCCTTCGTTCAAGTGAACCCAAGGTGTGGGAACTTCTGGGGAACAATTTAATCCTTCAATCAATTTCACTCGAGTTTAAATAGGAAGATCTCTACGAACAACTTAGGAGTTCTAACTCTTCCGCATTCAATTAATGCTCATAGCATCATTACTCTAATTAGAGCTAAACAGAGGGTTTGAGGTATCATCTTACCTTGAATCAATTGATTCATTCTTCACTCGATCCTGAATCAAGATGGGTCTGAAAGGTGATTTGGAGGGCCAAGCTCCCCACATTAGACCCTAATAGTTCGCGTTAGATATATAGCTCAAATGACAAATAGGATTAGAATAAACACTATATTATTAACTTACAAATCTAGTAGCAACACAGATGGGTTGGATCAAGGGAACTTAGATTTAAACTGATGGAAGTTTAGAAATTTACCCATCTAACTTGATCTGACAAGTAGGCACATTTGACGACAAGCTAGGTAATCTGATGGATAAACACCCACAATCATCGGTCAAACGGTAATCTATAGCCTGATCTGCTGGATCGGGACGTCCTGGAAAAATGACCAGCCCCGGTTTTAATCAATTTGAGTCGACTCGGTTGAGTCAGTTCACCCATCAAACTGAAGCAACCTGGTGAACCCATTTTTTGAATCCACAACCAGACTACTAGTCGATCTCGTGCCATGTCGAATCCCTCATTATTCGAATTGACGATGAACTGGACTCACACCAGGTCCAGGTGAAGCCCCAGAAACGACTCGGAAGGCAGCGAGTCGGCCCCGCTGAGTGTCTCTCTCTCTCTCTCTGGTTCTTTCTTCTTTCTTTCTTTTTCCTTTCTTTATTTCTTTTCTCCTGTCAGCTACAGTCATCGAGAGCAACTCCCACACGTCCAAACCTTGCCCCAACCTGAGACGACTGGTGTGGTTTGGACGAGGAAGGAGGTGGCCGTTAATGGAGGATTCACGTACAGGAGTTATTTCTTCAAGGGAAAGATGTGGGTTGACTCGTTTGGGTATGAGAGAGCTTGTGGAAGGAGTATTTTGAGGCTTGAACGAAGATTTCTTGGTGGGTTTCCTGGTAGGAGATGGCGGCCGTTTTTTTCTTTGGATTGGGATGAGGGGCCCTAGCTCGAGAATGCCTTCCTTTTATGTCTTGCCATGATGTTTCTAAACCATCGAATGAGAATGAATGATCTGGATAAGGTTTACTTTGCAGCAGCTCCAAATACAGCCAATGAGATGAAACCGGTAGCTGTTTCGGCTGTTGGTTTTCTATGAAAAACCATAATCTTCGTGAATGGGATGAAAGGCGAGGATTTTTCGGATTGAATGGCTGAGATTTTAGGAGCTAGTCTCACACGGATCGTCCTTGTGGCAGCAGAAGAGTGAAATTTCCGTTTTTGGAAAACGCTTCACAGCTGCATGTTTGTGCTAGCTATTTCAACTGCGTACATGAGCTTCGTGGTGTGGGACCAACATAGTTTTGGTCAGGCCCACGCTCTGAACCATATGGATGGTTTAGATTTTCCTTGGGTGGCCCATATAGATCAGGAGCGACCGGTTTTGAGAGGGCTGGAAGCACATTTGACTTGCGCACTTGCCTGTTTGCGTCCAACATTGTGCGCTCCTGTATGGACGATGGCAAATGATTTAGATGGGGTTTTGGCTAAATATGAGGGGCACACCCGATGGACGGTTTAGATCATCCAAATGTTTCCAATGGTGGGCCCCATCTCGATCGTACGAATGATCGCTCGCCCGTTCAAATGTGCTGAGTGCGGGAATGTGAAAAAACGAAGAAGAAAACTTTCTTTCTTTGGAATTTTCGGTCAAACATAGTTTGACCGGTTTCTCTAGTCTTGTGCACAGCTGGTGCACCTGCACCATATACGCGCGTGCTCGAACGTGAGGTCCCCAGTGGTTCCATGTGCAATCCACACCATCCATTAGCCTTGGAGGTCTCAAGAAGGGCTCTAGACCAAGAATCAGGCAGATCTAAAGTTTATGTTGGCCACGCTAAACAATTGGAGGCCCAGTTATGGATCTACCTTGATCTGAGGGTCGGATTATTCTGAAATCGGGCGTCAATGGTTAAAAGAGTCCTAGGAACCACTCAGTTAGGAATTAGTGGTTGAATTAGGAATTAAACGCTCTGACATGTGTTTTAGAGTAACTAGTCAAGTACTTTTAATCAATGCATGTACTTAAACAAACTAGCCAAATATTTTAATCAATCTAAGACACGTATTTAAGTTAACCTATCAGGTATTCTAATATGTTCTAAGGCATTTGTTAAGTAAAAATAATCAAGTGTTCTAAATAACTCTAGGCATTTGTTTAAGTAATTAACCAATCCCATGACATTTGTTAGAGCAAATAAACAAGTATTCTAACTAATCAAATCAATTCTAAAACATGTGTTTAAGAAAGCTAATCATATGATATAATACCATCTAACACATAAGTTCAAGTAAGCTACCGAATGATTAACCCTTTAAGAGTCATCGTTCGTAGTTATAATAAGAACTATCCTTAGTCTATTAGTGGATTGAAATCCTAAAAATAGGTATCTCTGGTGGCATGGTGATCCACCCTTGGAAATCGACGGATGGACAACTTGATATGGTAAATCAATGGGTCAGCTGGCTAGTGCTTCGCAACTGAGACAAGTGCTCAACTCAGGCCTAATTCATACAATAGTGGCCTTAGAGCTCATGTGGGAGTCAATGGTGATCTCAATGATTCGAACCCTTAAGACCCATCTAAGGGGACTTTAGTGCTAGTGGCTAATCAAGATGTTCCATGATCCAAAGTGAATGATTGGATGGTCGATCTTTCGATCGCACAGGTGTATAATCTAAACCTATGATTACTCTTATAATCATATGGTTGGATTGTTAATGGTCATGGCATAAGTTCAACAATTAGTGGGTCGTGTGGTCTAAGGCTCCTGATAACTAACATGAAATTCAAGTGTCTAGCAAAGTTATTAAAATCTTAAATTAGGCTTCCATGCTAACACCTGAGTACTAAAAGTACGGGGTGTTATAATGTTACAATTGGTTGTGACACAAAACAAGGCATGCATTGGATGCATGTGTAAGATGAAGTGGACATAGGCCATGATTAGTCTCTAAGGCATGGGGAGAGGGCTAATGATGGATTTTGGGGTAGACCCCATTTTTGTCTCATGTGCATTGTCTTATATGTGCTAGCTCATTTTTTTATTATCATGTAGTAATTGTCCTAATTTGTGATAATTTCTATGTTATAGAAATTGGGTTTTAGGCCCACATGGGCCCGAGTCCAATGGGTCTAGCACAATAATGTTGCTCATGTTACAGGATACGTAATTTTGGTCATGGGTTGAACAGGTCGTATCTTACTAACGGAGCGTCGGATTGATGCACGATTTTCGTTGTAGCGACTACAACGACCACACGATCCACATAATAGAGGTTTCAAAGGCATCTGGACCAAATCACTCAGTCGGACGGTTTTGTTTGGATCTAAGGTCACTCCTTTTACTCTCAAACATGTGCGAATACACACACGGACATACACTTAAGTCGATAAATTAAAGGTACTACCCAAGGACATCCAATTCCCAGTTGGTAAAAATCTGGGGCGTTACACACTCATTCCTTGTGTAGGATTGAGTATAAGAGTTTTGGATTGCTAACTCGACTATGATCTAATGTAGGACCTTAGTTCTTATGTAAGACCTAAATCAAATGCCTTGTGTAGGCCACTGGACAAGGGCGTGTACATGTTAGTCTTAAAGGAAGCCTCTGACGGGAGTAAATGTTGTAAGTTCTTATATTAGGACTAATGTTGTTGGTTAGTCGCTCGAAAACTAACTCAAGGTTTTTACAGGAGCCTCTGGCGGAAGTATACGCTAGGGTCCTTATGTTGGGCTATAAAGGTTAGAAGTGAACCTGATTTAAAACATCGGATAATGAAATCCAATACACTCATGGGTTGAGTGCGTCCATCAGGATGGGGCGGGGAAACCGAACCACTATACATGCTTGTATTTGGGATTATCTTTGAGTACCTATTTAATTATGCTTGTGTGATTGAATGTTTAATTATATGTATGCATAATCAGATAAATGATAGGAGTTGGTAGGTAGCATATCCCACACACATACGTACACTATTATATATTGTAACGACCCTGAATTTTAGTGCACTTAGAACTAAAATAAATAGTTAAATATATTTATTTTTAATTAAGAAACAAAAATAACTTAATAGCTGAATTGGTAGAGACACTCTTAGTTGAGAGAGGTCAAGGGATTGAATTTTGTCATTGTGACTTACAATTTCGGATGAGGTCAGAGAATCTATTCTTAGAGTAGTAATAATAGTTATCACGCCTTAAACTCGGAAACTGAGCTTACAAAATTTCTAATTGTCAAATTCGGCGCCGACAGCCTCCGTAGAACCCCATTCTCAGCTTCCAGCACCCATACACCAGATTTCGAACCTGGGATCCTACAAGGAGGATTTTTAAAATAAAATTTCATGAAGAGAAGCATAACTACAAGCATAACCCACAACAATAAAAAGAAACATTACCACATATCCACTGTAATAAAAAAACTCCAAGTACAAGGCATGAAGGGAAATACACTATAGAGATATCAAAAACTCCAGAAGCTCAGCCGCACGCTCCTGCCTCAACTCGACTGTGTCCTAACGTCACTTGCACACATCTATCGTGCATAAGCTTATAAAAAGCTTAGAGGGTGGTGTTAGTATGTGCGCAATATAAGCGTACTTAGAATACAAAGAGTAATGTGGAAACATGTTGGCAAGTCCGTAAATACCAACAGCCTTATTCAGGCTATGCAATGCAAGAAAACATAATAAGCTAATGACATGTCTAGGCCATGTAATCAGAATCATAGTAACCTAAATGTCATATACCGAGGGTGCAATGCAATATGTAATGCAAAGGAATGATGAAGCTGGAGTGTGCAGCCAAGATGATAGTACGTGATATCGCAAACTGTGGGGTTCATCAAAAGGGTCTTCTATCCAAACTAGTACCATACATAAATTTGGATAGCTAGCTTAATGTGGTAAACTCCTGATCTCAAGTTGGTCGCGTATCATAACCTTAAATCCTGACCATTACAAAGGTACACATAATGATCTGGTTACGCACCATTAGCCCGAGTGGATAGTGGATGAATGAATGAATGAGTCAAATGCTGAGTATGCAACCCCTGCACAATAGTTTGCTAATCGCTGGTAGTTCACACAGGCCCTTTGGCCCCGCTCATATTAGCGTCCGCCCACATGTGCCTTCCCACGTGTACAACAATGACGAGGTATCATCATATCATTACCGTACATCTCTTGGATCATCACCGGGGTCTAGTACAATACTGTTAGCCATTCCAAGGCTATGAGGTGCAAGAGCTACATGGCCAATGTCATATGCAAGATGCAATTACATTCATGTCAGTCCTCATCTGAATCCACATATTAGTACGGTTCCTCTCTGAGAAATCATCGGGGTCTAGTACACTTCAAATGGTACTACCCCTCCCCCAAGTGAGTAGTTCAAGTGAGCATAAGAGACCTCATTATTCGCCTAGCCAATAGTCTGTCAATACCTATCCAGCATGTTGATAGCGGACCCATTTATGAGCTGGTCAGACTCAGCCTAACATTGCCCCTACCCTCGAGTGGGTAAGGCCACACCCCCTTCTAACTGACCACGAAACAGTGAGAGACGCAGCCTAATGATATTGGGCACTCGTGCGCTCATATATCCACTCGGTCTCGACGTTGGAGCATCCTCCTGGTACCATAAGAGTTTATGCACTTTCACTCAAGGACATTTATGGCGCCCCATGTAGAACTAAAATATTTCTGGTGTATAATCTTTGCATCCACGATACACCTGTGGAGGCATCAACCCTGATGTCGCTAGGGCGAACAGAAATCATATCATATAAATACAAAATGCATAAGTCATACAATCTAATCATGCATCAGTCCTACGCGTACCGTGCCCTCATGTGGGGTAACTCCATCTCTCAGGGAGTCCCGAAAATAACTAGCCCAATGACATATGTTATGGTCAAACACTCCTTATAACAAGCATACAAATGATGCGTATGGCATGTGTCATGATGCATGCTATGTATAATTATCAAACATAATAATGATTGGCCTCACACAATCATAATGGGTCTCACACATCATAATGGGCATCATACAATCACAATAAGCCTCATACCATCACAAAAGACCTCATATAATCACAATGGGCCTAGGCCTCATACAATCACAATGGGCCCAATACCATCACAATGGCCTCATAATCATAATGAGCCTCATACCATCACAATGAGCCTTATACAATTACAATGAGCCTCACATATCACAATGGGCCTCATACAATCACAATGGCCCCCCTACCATCACAATGGGCCTCATATCGTCACAATGGGCCTCATACCATCACAATGGGCCTCATACAATCACAATGGCCCCCCTACTATCACAATGGGCCTCATATCGTCACAATGGGCCTCATACCGTCACAATGGGCCTCATACAATCATAATGGGCCTCGCACAATGGGTCTTATACAATCGCGATGGGCCTCATACCATCACAATGGGCCTCATACAATCATAATGGGCCTCATACCATTACAATGGGCCTTATCATGGCCACAAGATGGGTTCCAAGGTTTGAGTGGTACTACAATGTATGGTGGAAAACTTTATTCTCAATGAGGGCTCAATAAGGGAAAATGGAAACGGGCTTAACAATGGGCCCTATGGAGTATGCAATGTGCACATTTAACCATCATTGCTCCTATAATATGGCCCGCCTTAGATTTTAACTTACAATGGGGAATGGGCTAGCTATGGGCCCTAGGGAGTTTGCAATATGGTCCTTTAACCACCATTGTCTCATAGAATGTGACCCGCTATAGAGACTATCTCACAATGGGACCCATGACCCTTAAACTAGGTAGAAAAAAATGGATGGGCATCATAAACATTATCACATGCATCGTGGTGGAATCAACATCACAATTGGGCCTCGCACTAGGGTCTCATATATATCAGTGGACCTCACCACATAGACCTTACATATATATCACAATGGCTTCATCATATGTGCCCCACATACATCACATTGGGCCACATCCCATGTTACTTACATACATTTCATTGGGCCACATCCCATGGGCCTCACATACATCACGTTGGGCCACATCCCATGGGCTTCATATACATCACATCAGCCGCATCCCATGGGCCTCACATACATCACGTTGGGCCACATCCCATGGGCTTCATATGCATCACATCGGGCTACATCCCATGGGCTTCATATACATCACATTAGGCCACATACAAGGGTCTCATGAAAACAGTCCATGACCCACACAGTAGCTAGAAAATAAATTGGAAGCATTCACAACATTCTGCACATCATGTTGAGGCTTAAGCAACAGCCCAAAGCCTAAATACATCAAGATGGGCTACATGAGGGGTAACCCATGGCCCAAAAACATCATAGCCAAAAAGAACATCCCATTCATGTATTATGTTGGGCCTCATGGGCAGCCCATATGCCCCAATTAAATAGCCAAGGCATAACCAACATTCACCAATGTGGGTTTTATAAATTAGCCCAAAACTAGGCAAGTTGGATGGGCAGCAAAGATTCAATCACATACATTATATCGGGCTTACAATTAGCCCACAAGGCCTAGCACAATGGATGGGCAGCACTAGCATGTGGAGAGACACTAAGGCTGGACGTCCAGCCCATCTATGCCTGCCTGGACGTCTAAAAATCTGAAAAGGCATAAACGAGGCCCACAATCGCATAGAAACACTGGCATAGAGAGTACTCAAAACACCCCCAATCTAGTGGGCCACACTACTTCAAAACAATCAACTAGATGCAGAATTATCTGGGCATTTGCTGGACATCTAGCCCACCCAACTTCCTGGGCCTACTGGGGTCCAACAATTACATTATTTGAGCAAAATAATTAATTCATGGTGACCCATAAATATCGCAGTGGGACCCACCAGATGGAAACAAGGATAGAACTCATAAAAACAAGGTGGGCCTGCTGCTGGACTGCAGGTCCGACAACTCCCCAATTAATCTGGGCGTCCATAGGGCCTAGATGGCTGACCTATAACAAGCACATGGTGGGCCCCAACACTGGACGTGCCACCAGGGATGGGCCACATCCAAGTGGGCCATACAAAATGGGGGAAACGGCTAGGCACAACACATCATCAAAGTGGGCTATATGGGACAACCCTTAACTCAGAAAATAAATGGGCAACAAGGTCAATATACACATCAAGGTGGGCCTCACCGATCAGCCCTATGGTCCAAAAAAATAAGTGGACAAAGTGCCTACAATACATGCATCAAAGTGGGCTTGTTGCAACACGAAATGGGCCTCACATGAGGGCCTAATGAAACAGCCCATAGCCCTCACAATGGCTAGAAAATAAATGGGTTCAACTTATATTATCTCATACATCAATATTGGGCCTCTTAGGTCAGCCCATAGCCTACATACATCAAGGTGGGCCACATATGGCAGCCCAAAACCTAAAAAAATGTTAAGGTAGGCTATGTCTAGTACATCTAACATGGTGGGCTTCTTTGGGCAGCCCATATGCTCCAAAAATATAGTTGGGCCAAGTGTATAATATACCCAATATAGTGGTTTACAACTCAGCCCATGAAGTCCACCATAATGAATGGATAACACCTCACCAATAGGAAATTCTAAGGCTAGATATTCAGCCCATCTGGCCCATTAAACATCTAGAAAAAATCTGAGCAATCTGGCCCTTATACAATCAGATGAAGGGTGGGCTTGATAAGGCATCGAAGGGGCGTAATTACTGCTCAACATAGAGGTATATATCATATAAGGAGGTGAGCCTGTTACTAGACTTTTGGGCCAGCAGTAGTCCAATCAATCTGGAGGTCCGAGGGCTGGATGGCTGAGATTAAAATACACATCAAATAGGTCCCACGTCCAGGGGGATGGACGGCATAGATACAACACATCAAGGTGGGCCTGGATACATAATACACATCATGGTGGACCCCATGTTCAGCCCATCTAGATGGTGGGAAAAATACATTCATTAGGACAGGCCTTACCGTCCCATGTTGGACGGTGAGGATAAAACACATACAGATGGGGTCCATAGTCGGACGGGGTGGATATACAACACATAGATTGAGGTGGGTCCCACCGTCCAGAGTGTTGGATGGTATGGATGTAAAATACATACATCATGAGGGTCCCATCGAGGGACAATGTGTACACAACACATACCTCAAGGTGGGCTCACCCCACACATGTGCAACACATGTGGGGTGGGTCCCACATCCCACGTCCAGCTAAATGGACAGACGGCTGATGAAACCCATACATCATGATGGAATCCCATCGTCCAGCAAATTGGACGGTGGGGATACAGAATACATACATCAATGTGGGCCCCACCTCCACACATGCAGCATGTGTAGGGTGGGTCCCACGCCTAGGAAAAATGGATGAATGGTATGGATATTCATCAAGTGGGTCCACACGTGTGACCCGCTAGTTATGGATAAAGCCGTTATTTGTGTTTTCACCCTCATCCACGGACGCTGGATGTCCAGCGAACGGACGAACAACCTGGATGAAATACGTATGCCAGGTGGGGTACACGCAGGTGGACGGCATGAATAAAATGCATACATCATAGTAGGGTCTACACAGGTGGGCCAAACGGCCTTGGACCAAGCTAATCTGTGTGTTTTTCCCTACGAGAAGGCCTGTGTGACCGGCTGGTCTTGCAGGCCCGATCTAGGTAGCAAGGTGGGCCGGTCCCACTTGTGGACAACCATGACATCGTGCTGAATGGACAACGCAGATAGAATACATGCATCATTAGGTGGGCCATTAAACCAAAAAGGAAAGAAAAAGAGAGATAGAAGCACCCACATAAACTTCTTCTTCTTCCCTATGCTCCAATGCTCCTATGAAGCTCTCTCAACGGTGGAGATGATGATCTAAAGGTTCGATTGGTGGGGATCTAAGGTGGGAGAGAGCTGGATTTTGGGGTTGCTTAGACGTCCATGGGTCTTGTAATGGAGAAAATGATGAAGAAAGAGGGAGGGAGAGAGAAATAAGAGAGAGGGTAGTGAAATCATTGCATGTAAGGGAAATTTTGACTTGTGTAAGTCATGGGGAAGAGAAAAAAATGATTGTTTGTAAGTAATTATGGGTTAGGGGCTGGAGTGGCTAGAGCTAGGATAATGTCATCCTAGCTTAGGCATCATGATTACTTGCTAGAAAATCTACTTAGACACCTCGGGTCCCGTAACATGTGATCAACGGCTGGAATAGTGCGCAGTCCATATCTTATGATCTAAGCGTCGGATTGGCACACGAGATGCGGTGTTGGAATCACAGCGGCGACGCATTTGCAATGGCATAGGTCTTGGGTTGAGTCGGCTCAGGTCTACAAGATATGACTTAAGGTCGCGCATAAATAAAATCTACGGGTTACGTATTGCCGGAATTTGACCGGGAGGACCGTGAGGTCCTATGGAACGAAATGATCACTAGGACATGGGCTTGACAATAAATTTTTGTCAAATGCCACAAATATTTTAAATTTTGGAAAACCCTAAAGAGAAAGAGAGGAGATTCTGGGAGGGCTTGATTAGGTAAGCTCCAACCCTCGGATCTTTTTATTTATTTTTTCTTAGTTTGTTCATCTCTTCCCGATCTATGCAATGGATGATGTGGATCATCCACACGATCGTTGTATATGTGCGTAAAGAAATTTTAACAAAAATATGCTTTACAATTTCAGATATATATAATAGTATTTTAGGAAAAGATTTAATTGCTTATATCCGACTATGTTAAGATAGATCTGAATAAGTCATTTAATCATAAGCACCAAAAGATACTAGTGCCTTAAATTTCAGATCAATTTGATCAGTAGATGAACCATCTTTATCGGATTTAAGCATAAGAATCATTTATACCATAAATTCTAAAATGGTGATCGGATAGATCAGATCGGATCCCCACTATGTATGCTCATTTTGGAATAGATCTAAATTATTATTAAGAGAATATGGGTGAATTTAACCATTTATTGGGCCATAAAGATGAAAGGTTAGGATCGTATCTAATATACCTTGAATAAGTTTTTTTTGGAAACATATATGGTCTGGATCTAAGCGATTTATCGACCTATTCTTAATATGAGATTTTGTGATATCAATGGATGACTTAGATCTGTCCTATATGATTAGTGGATCATTTAAAATAAGAAAAAAAGGAAACTTAAAAAGTTAAAATTTTGGGTCATCCGAAAATTTCAGCAGGATCTATTTGACCGGTCAATAATATTCTGAAATTTTCAGTTTTTCTAAACTTTGATATTTAAAAATTTGTGAGTTAAATTAGTAACAATCCTTAATCATTTAAAAATAACAGGACGATCAGAGCACTTGGTTGATCAAGTGGACCCCATATGATAAGATGACTAACTATAAGTATGCAATCTAAGAGAATTCCAAATTTAATGGTTGAATTCTCCGTGTGGGCTGTCCAAATTGAGAATTTATTAACCAAAAGTGAATTGATCAAATATATTAGATAGATACAAATATGGAGCTAATTAAGCTGTGTAATTAGGTATTTGCTAACCAATTGATTTTGAGGTAACATATCGAAATCTATATCACCAAATTTCAGGTGAGTGATCCCAATATGTTTCCTCTCCATTGTGATTAAATTAGTCATCTGATTGTTTTCGCTGATTGTGATTACTTATGTTGAATGCTTGTTTGCTTAAAATTAAAATGATATTTACTGCTATATATGTGACAATTGTTAACATGATGCATAAATTATTCTCATGTATCCATATCATGCATCGCATAACTGTTCTGAATACTTGGGGGCATTCTCTGGATGACCTGTAGGTACTTACAGTACCGGGTGACCTAGGAGACCATCCCTGAATGCCTACAATATGTGAAAGTTTACCAAGATGGTGGAAGCCTACCCCAAAAAGGGAGAGATGCAAGTTGATGGGATCCAACTCAAGCAAGTGGACTGATCAACCCACTTGATGCATTCACACATCTATGCATCTTATGACATTCATACATTTTTATTTTAATTATGATGTGCATGAACCATGATGGGTTCACTCACTAGGCCTGGCCAGTTGATGTTTTATTGATGGAAAAACCGTAAAGATTTAGTAGACGATGAAACAACTACTCAAGTTTAAGGGTAGGATGGTGAACCAGTGGACGATTCACAATAGTTATGGCCCTATATTGATGAAGATGAGTTTAATATATTAAATCACTAACATATTTACTTAAACTCATGTTATTCCTTTGATTATATCTTTGAACAAATTTTAAGTTGAGTAATTGAAAGTTATGAATAGTTAAAGCTTTTGTTAGTAAATGGTTTAATAGAGCCCCAAATGGATAGGTTGTGGTACCATGCTCAATTTTTGTGAATGTTATCAATATGCGGATTGAATGCTCATAAATGATCATGATGGTGGATATATGTGTACGTGATTAAAATAAATGAATGTGAAATGTTTTTCTAAAGATTTAAGTTTGGAAACTTAGTTTACATTTTAACTAAGCCTCTGAAAAACGGTATGAAGGATTGTTTTTTTAGTACAAAGGGTGTGCAAGTCATGTGCCGTAACTCAAGTCTGAGGGTACATACTCTGTATGTGAATTTCAGGGTGTGACATATATAGACTAGTTGCTTCATTAGCATATCATTTGTAAAATATGTGATTGGACCCACTATTGGCTTAAAAGCCTTAGTGTTAAATTTGTACATTAGTTTACGTTAAGGGTTCATGTTTAAAAAGACATTCCATTGCTCTGCTAAGCTTCCACGCATAGCCTGTGATCCTACCGTGTGCAATTTCACAATCGACTACAAAAAGTCGATGCTGCTATAAGAAGGAAGGGGTTGGCTAGAAATTCATGCAAAGAAAGTTTGATGTACTCATAAATCTTACTTGCTTGCATGTATCACCATGTTATGCTTCAACGTGAGCAAACCATTCAGCCCAACCATCATTGGTTTCGACCATGCTCATAGAGACTTGAATGTTTTGGAGGGATCCGTAAAATTATCCGATTGGACAAGCAAAACTTCATCAGGGCACTTCGAGAAGCTGGGTTTGATTTCACGAAGTTGTTCATAGGTGATTGTTGTATGAAAAGCAGGACCAAGTGTCAATATTATAGTGTCTGGTTCAATTAGAGTATTAAAGATGAGATCATTAATCACTTCAGGCGATAAAAACATCAATGTCATTGATAAATGATTCCAAGTGGAAAGTTGGAGAAGAAGATGAAAATTCAACCATGAAGAATTGAGGAGAGGCAATCGGAAAGGTTTTTTATGCAAAGGAGAGAAGAAATAGTAAAAGGGGCAAAACACAAACTTAAGAATTTCTTATGTGTTGGCCAAGATATGTGTGCATTAATGAAGAGGAAATCATATTTCATTGTACGATACGCTTTTATGCGACGTGTTGCATGGACAACCTAGAAGTGTGAGACAAAAGATATCCCTTGATACATCATCGGTCGAGTAGAATAATGGGAAAATAACATGTGGATTAATGGATGATTGCATTTATGATATTGAACAATCGAACAACGTTGCTGCTACCTTTTTACCAAAGGCAAAGCGACGTGGGGGGTAATATTAGACTCTACTTTTGTCTAGTCTGGGAAAGCCAATAAGAGGGGGACATGTGGCATTGTATGAGGAATAAAAGTGGATAAAAAGATATTCAAAGATTTGGAGCACTTTTTACGGGCTTACAATTGGAGTAAATTTAGTTATACACATTATTGGATGGTCAATGGAGTATTGCTGTTGATATACAAGAAGCATAGTTGAGCCGTTTAAGATATAAAAGGCTATCGAGGGCAACAAAGCTTTGGCTGACAGAAATGGAACCATCATAAAGAGAAACGTACTAAAATAAGGATCTAGAGTAGAGAAGAATATAAAAAGGCTTTTGGATTGCTGAACCATCATAAAGAAAAACGTAATAAAATAAGGATCTAGAGTAGAGAAGAATATAAAAAGGCTTTTGAACTACTGTAACTATTGTAGTAATGGAAGAAAGATTTGAAAGAATAAGCTACAATAGAAACCTATAAATAGCATATGAATTCAACTATCTGAAAACCCAACAAACTAAGTTATAAAATAACCAATGAATCAAATTTATTAATTTTTAGCCACAATCTTTTGTTGTAATCTAAGTTTATGCTTATACGTTGAATTTGTTCTTTATCCAATATTAAGTAGTTCTTTCAAAAGATGTATTCTTACAATTGCTTCTAATGATTGATTGTGAGTTTTTTCTTTTGTTTGATTTGTCCTGGTATTTTGATTTTTTATTTTTTGATTTATTTTGTGGAAGACATAAGGTAATTCATCTTTAAAGAAAGAACCCTACCCTCTAATTATCACGTGATCGTTATCAAATTTTACAACAAGAACTGGTCATACATTTATATTGAGTGTATCCGTTTATTTTGGCAAAAGTTGATAGGTTTGGATCAAGCAACTGTATTGATTTTGGCACACCCAAACAAACTGAAAACAAACTGAGCTGCCAACACCATATATTTTACATATTACTTTAGGATACGGTCCCAAAAATGAAGTAGATAAAAAATTCAGGTGGACCATACCACATGAAGCAGTGGTCATTGAACTCTCACTGTTAAAAACTTTTCAGTGTCCACCATTAGATGATATGTAAGTGTTGGATCTATAATCAATGTAGCAGGGCAAGCTGGGGTGCAGTTTCTTCTTATATAAGGTGAAAAAAGCAAACCGAATACTAAGAAGATGAGATGAGCCTCTTGAACTTTGCACCTTCCCTCCAAATCAATTACCACATCTCACGTGCACCATAGGGGTAGCAATGGACTGAGTTTCGGCCCAAGCTTCGCTAGGCCTAGCCTTGGACCTACACTTAAAAGAGACCCAAGGACTGGTTAACGTGGACCTAGCAACACAAGCCTAGACCCAATCCTTAACCAAAAGAAAACAAAAATGGTGGGGCTTGTGCCTGACCCAACTTGCTTGGTTCGAATAGTGATAAAATCATTATTTGCCACTAGAAGTTTCCTAATCTATTTCTTTATAAAGTTGGGCCCACATGCAAAGAGAAATATACATTTTAGAGAAATGAAACTAATTATCAACATTCAAGTTGGGTTAAAATGACTTAAGCCTAAGCCCGACTTAAAAATTAATTGGGCTAAGCCCACGGGCAAGTTATTCAAAGCATGGGCCAAAGTTGAGTTGGACTATCCAATTGCCACCCTTACATGTGAGACTTCTATGAAATAGAAAGTGGTAAAGTGGAGAATTGTAGGGCCCACATAATACTTTTGTGATATCCAACCCATCCAAAATATATAATCTACCATGGTGTTGGCAGAACAAAAAAATTAGTCAATTTAAACATAAGGTAACCCACACCATAAAAGTTAAGATATACCATTTAAAAACATGAAAAATGATCGTATAGCTTATGTGGTGATTCAATACATACCATGTGAGCCCCAAATTTTCGTTTCATAATTTCCCTTCTTAAAAAGAACCACAAATTGGAATTTATGAGAAATTTGTTCATAAAAATTCCTTAAATCAGTAACTCGACCTTTTCTAGTATAATCATTATGGATCATCCTTTCATTGTCATAATTGGATGATTATGATCACCAAATAAAGTCAAATCATAAGAGGTGGAGGCAATTAAAGGTGGCCCCAAATGGTGGACAGTCCGAATAACTAAGTTGGAAATTTTCCAGGATAATAAATATGGGCGATGCATTCCCATCCTTTTGATCAGACGAGTTGGGTAATCACATCAAAGTGACTTTGAAAATGGATTGACAATCAAAGGTTGGGCCAAAAAGCATTTTAGAGAAATGAAACCAATGGTCTGCATTCTTGTTGGGCTAAAATGACTTAAAAAGTCCAAGCCCGACTTAAAAATTAATTGGGCCATGAATGCAAGGGCTAAGACCAGCCCACAGGACTAGCTACTCCAAGCCTGGCCCAAAACAGGGTCAGACTCGGCAGGCTACCCTGCCAATTGCCACCCCTTTTTTTTTTGTGAGTTAGCTTGTTAGTACACACCCAAGTTAGTACAAACACTCCATGTTAGTGTTGTAAAATATTGATTTTAATAAAAATATTTTAATAATAAAATATATGAAAAGTTATTTTTTGAAAAAACTTTTTGGGGCTTTGGGAATAATCCCACATGGGAAAGAGAAGATAAAGAAAAGTGGTTTAAATGATAATAGTGGAGTACTATAATATTTACTTACCTAGTCCGTGGACTATGGGACTTGGAACACCGCGCACGCGCTCGGTCTCGGGCTCGGTCTCGGGCTCGGTGCGAGGGCGTGGGCATGTGAGGCAGTGTGGCTGTAGAGGCGCTAGTGGCGCACTTTGCACTTCGCAGAGGGTCGCTCCCTTCGCGAACCGGAGCGAGACGTGTGCGAGTCGCGTTGCGACTAGTGGCTAAGGCAGATGGTTGGTTGGACGAAAATCTAAAGGACTGAATGAGAGTCCCTCAGAATATATAGAGGGCTGGAAAAGAGCTGTTGCAGAAAATCTGTAACAGCTGTGCAATAAGTACAGGGTCCAGCTGAAACTGCTGCATGGCTAGCCCCAACAACTATAAAACGGCTAGCTGCTGTCTCACAACAGTCAGCATGCAGCAGCTTAATGGCCCATGCACAACAGTCAGAAAACGGCCATAAAACGGCTAGTTTTCTCAACAGCCAGAAAACGGTCATGGAATTTATTTCCCTGGACCATAACCCCCAGCCACCATAGCCTATAAAAGGAGGGCCTGGATGGGTTTCAAAATCATCTCAACTCACTCCAGCAACTCCATACGAATTCTAGAAAAACAGCCTCTCCACTCATATATTCTAAGTGTTATCCAGCAACATAGCAAGGTGTCAACCTTAGCTTGAAGGACAGACCAGCGGTGTGGTCTAGGACGGTTCAACCGAACCATCTGCTGAAGATTAGAACTTAATTGAGCAGAATTCTAAAGCACTTTTCTATTTTCTTCTGTTCTTCTTTTGGAATTTTCCTTTATATTATAATACTGCCAGAAATAGTGAAATTGAGTTCCATTTGGTGGGCCTTCGTGTTTGCTGAACGCAGACCCACACCAGGCTCGTCGTATCCTAGAAGCAATTTGCCTGTAACTTATCAGCATACTCAATTTACTTGAGTTGGGACAAATAACGCTTTAAAGACAGCGTTTTCAGACGTGCTTCAGCCTGTCCATATTATTTTCGGTTTCCATATTATACAGAAACTACATTAATCTGTATAAATTTCCCAACAGTTAGCCACCCCCACTAGGGATCGATACCAAGGCCTCAAGTGTTGAAACGAGGTATCTCCACTCAGTCTGCCAATTGCCACCCTTATACATAAGGCATCTATCAGATTCAAACCCCCCCATCAACATTGATTGGACAAAATCCATACAAGAAAAAAAGAAATGCATTGCATTTTCACCAACAAACTCAAAGCCCCTCTATCCAATGGATGCATGTTGAAAAATGCACGCACCATGGATAATGCTATCAAGATTCAAGTAAAGACAATAATCAGCAAGTCTTATGCACCAATGAATTTTTTTTTCTTTATATAACCAAAAAATAACTTATTATACAATTGTTTGGCAACCAAACAAATAAATAAGAAAAATATATTTTCCCTATTTACATTTCTTCCAAAAAAAAAAATAATAATAAAAAATAAATTCACATTGACTTCTTGGAAACTTCAAATGTGTACCTTATCTTTCTTCAACAGTCGGTAAGATTCATCATTCTAATCCTTGTGTGTAACAATGGAACCGAGCAGTTGCGATCACTTTGTCAACTGCAGGTCACCACAAGCATATCAATACTTGCAGAAATTGAATTTTTAAACAATGTTATATCCATGAATGAAAATAGAATTTGAGAACTTAGAATGTTAGAAATCATAATGAGAATTCATCCTTAATCAACATAAGTTATAACCAAACTGACTATGTGGATTTAGGCCTTGCAAAGCCATCCCTTGTTCTAAATTTGCAGCACCACCAGAGCCTCTTAACCCGTCTCATATACCGTCCAACTAGTGGATTAAAGCCCACCTGTTAATTGTGTAACACATCAAACCCATCCAAAGTTTGGGCCCACCATGAAGATCGCCTGCTATAAAAAATAGCCTGATCCACTAGTTAGGTGGGCCACACCTGTACTCTGAATCAGATGGGCTTCTGTCCATTGCTATGGTGTAGCCCACCTGATGAGTGGATAGGCTTGGAGTTTGTGGAAGATGTTCCTCATTATCAGATGAACCTTTTAGATGGGTTGGATGTTGTATGTAATTGACAGGTTGACACTTATCCTTGCATTAATTCCTCCCTCTGTTTGTGTGTACAGAAGCGCATTTGTAAAAATTAAACAATAAATTATAATATTATTCAACCATTTTGGTTTTCAAATCACAAGATAATGGAAATGGTTAAAAAAAATCCCTGCAGGTGATCGTAGACAGTTATGCCATAAATGCAGAGTGTCTTCGGCATTAACTTAGGTCATGATTTTGCTAAAACATAAGACTAACTGTATCAGGTTTCAAAGTTCGGATTTTTTGTTTTCAAGAATGAAGGTGCAAATGAAATTTTCCAATAGAAGATCTCCCAAACCTTACATGTATTCACCTCAGGGGGCAGCCATGCAAATTTCGTAATACATGTGGGTTTCAGTCGCATATTGAGAAGTCATGGATGGATGTTACTTAGAAAGAAAGAAAGAAAGATAGAAACCGAAATGTAACAGACTCACCATTAGCAGCTTTGCATGCTTGCTTCCTTTTCTTCATTCCTGTAGTGATTAGAAAAGGTCAGGAAACAACCATATATATACACACACACACCAAAAAAAGAAGAAAAAAAAGAACTTGTTATTTCATTTAAAATTGGCTGGTAATGGCTAAGCCTCAACATGCTCCTAATTCCCAGGTGAGCATGACTAACCTAACTGGGTCAAAAACTATCCCACAAACCAAAACAAAACGATTTTTAATATCGAATTCAATGCATGAAAATTATTCACCTGGACCTCCAAGGGGCAGGTTCTGCTGGACTTTCTCTTCAGCTAGAGGAGGAACAACCCCCCACCATGCTGGTTCTTTCCCACTTATAGGTTCCACTGTCACTTCAGATTTTGTGGTATTTGCTGTCGTCTTACTTCTCTCCAAGGACTGATGGAGACTACCAATGGTAAGCTTCTCTTCATCCAAAGGTCTCTTTCTATTCGAAGTGTTATCTTTACGAGAAGGTGGTATGTGTTCTTCCTTCATGGGAGCAGAAAGAATGCACGAATTGCTCTCTGAGGAATACAGGTGGGTTTAGATTATCACACCAGAAATATTATTTGAATCAGATAAACTGAAGGAGACGTGCTTCAGTGAAATGCAAACCTTGAACATTTGATAAGCTTCCAGCATTTTCTAGAGTACTACTGGTTGTCGACTCTAAGACATGGTTGATGGTCTCCCTGAGTGTCTTATTAGGTGTCAGGCTATCTGCAAGGATATATGTGGCCCCACATGCACACATTGACTTTAAGATTATGTGGTCCCTGATACCTGATTAAAAATGCACAGATAACTGAGAATTTATAGCTCTCTAAAAAAATATTATAACTTAAGGCCTAAATCTTTAAGGGCCTATTTGGCCGGGCAGATCCCATGGTATTAGGAGGGATGGGATCAATTTTAAGGTAATGATGGTGGTGTCAGTGGATTGTCTTAAGATCCATGGGATTGCTTATATCCCGGAACAAGTTCACTCGGTCTGTTTGGCACGCCCCGCATATCCCGGGATTTTACTTTCCAATCCATTCAACCAAGGGATAGGATCAATTTTAAGGTAATGATGGTGATGTCAGTGGATTGTCTTAAGATCCATGGGATTGCTTATATCCCAGGACAAGTTCACCGGATCTGTTTGGCTCGTCATGCCTATCCAAGGATATTGCCGATCCCATCCCTCCTAATACCGTGGGATCTTCCTGGCCAAACAGGCCCTAAATGAATCAACAATCATTGAATGAAAATACAAAAAACAACTGCCATGAAAAGTAAAGCACAATAGACCCCAACATTGTGTATCATGATGCTATTTTAAACCAGAGTTTCACATCTCTGCAAGGATCCCCCACTAAAAACTGAGTTTTGTAAAGCCCACCATTCCATTACCATCTGCAGGGCATCCAGGCCTTGAATCAGGTGGGCCCACTACATATATGATCGACCAAATATAATGCCAGTTCACTAATCTGTTGGGGCCGCACGTGAACGTTTTGGCAGTTTTCATACAGAGATGGCCACCTTGATCTTCAGTCAGGTTGCCACACAAGAATGGCCAACCTAGTACAAATCTCAGATGCCATGCGATGATGGCATGCGTGGGTGCATTGTGGGCTTCAAAGCTCATAAGACACAAGCATTGTCAGCATGAAGTTTGTAATTTGGAAGTGGCTAGATCCCAGAACTGACAGAAGCAACATGTTTTTATTACGTAACAAGATAATAAAATTAAATTGGTTCTTTTGCATTGACTAGTGTCTTTGCTTCTTTTCCTTTATATTTTTTGAAGAACTCTTTGCTTTTATTTTTAAAAGAAGAATTATAGAAATGGTTTAGGATGTGTTTGGTTGTTCCAAACTTAATGAAATATTGCAGCAACTTAGACTGATAATAATGAAATTTCATGATATTTGGTGAGAACAAATGAAGTAATGCATAACAAACAACGTGCTCTATTGCAATTGAAAGCAGGTAACTAGTACAGCAGGGGATAATGAAGTTGCCAAATTCAGTTAAAAATACAAAAAAAAATAAAAATAAAAAAGAAGAAGAAGAAGATTGCCAAATATAATACAAAATTAGATTGCCAAATATAATACAAAATTGAAATTATTACTTCTAAAAAGAACCACAAAAGGGACAGTTCCAAAGATCAGAAAACTTACATTTGTCGCAGAAACTCCTGAAACAGCACTTGCCAGTCATGGCAGCATCTTTCATTACTTCTTTACACAGTGGGCAATGCAATTCTGGAGGAATATCACTGACAGATCGAGTTGAAGGTAACTCTTCAATCTCCTTCACAAAAGCATCTCTGTTTCATGTTGAAAATTTCACATATAAGGCATCATGCCTCTCAAAAGAGGAAATATCCACTTGCCTTGAGAGAGAGGGGGGGAAGGGGTGGGGCCAGTAGAGAGAGAGAGAGAGAGAGAGAGAGAGAGAGAGAGAGAGAGAGAGAGAGAGAGAGAGTGTGTGTGTGTGTGTGTCAGCTTACTCATTTGGCTTTACAACGGCAACAACTCCACTTGGTAATGCATAGGAGCCATCTGGAGTTTCCACTAGCATCGACCTTGGAATTCAAGTTGGATGTTTCAACCTTTTAATGTTGTAGCTAGGATCGCCATTTGTCGGGCAATACTGAATAAAATGCCCGGGCGCTTTGCATCTATGACAGTTATACCCTTGTGGAGGTGTCTTGTGCTCCAACATCCACCCCGACCTTCATATCAAGCAAAATTTTATATGTTAGAACCAGAAAGAACTGCAACGATAATAGGTTTATATATGAAAACTGAAAATAGAAAACAAGAAGATCCTCAGATTCAAAAAAAGGAAAAAAGAAAAAAAAGAGGTGTATGCTGAACTGATGTGGAACAGGTTGTGGACGACTTCATGGATGGCTAGGATCGAAAGAAAACAGGGTGAAAAGCTCTATTGGCCTAAATGCCCACTAAAGCTTTGGACGGCCATAACCTTGCGACAGGTTATTGGATTTGCATGTTCAACTGTCATTGGAAAGCTATTGACCAGCCTACTATATGGTAATTGATGGGGTTGGTTAGACCAGAGGGATTTCTTTTAGAAAAAAGGCTGTTTTCAGGCTCAAATATGTATTTTAGCTTGCAACTTATATTTTTAGTAAGGTAAGTTTTTGTTGTATTTAGGGGTTTCAGAGTCCTGTTGTCGTCCAAAGTCTCTTTTTAGTCATCTAAGCTGTGTTTACAAATTTGGGCAGGACTAGATACCTTTACTGCTTTTAGCAAGTTTACTATTTCAGAAAAATCTTCCATTTTAAGTTGGATTAAGAGTCTAGACCCTCTTTGCTTATATAAAAACATCAGATAGAATGTTTGTAAGCCATACACTTTCTTCCTTCAATAACATTGGAGGAATGTGAGTTAACTTATATCACATACAAAAGATCCAAGGTGTTCGTGCTAACAATTAAAACAATTAAGGAACATTGGTACCAGTAATAAACACAGAGAAACAAGACATTAAATTCCATGGAACATACCAAAACCATGGCCCTTCACCATTCTATCACCCATATAGCCCTTCCAAAGCCGCCTCCAAAACCAAAAGTTCGCTTTGTTTTCCTGTAAAACATATCTAGAACGGTGAAGACTGAGAGTGGAAGGAAAATAAAAAACATGTTGGCAATGGAAACACCACGTCATATCCAAGAACAAATTAAAGGGACAATGTCTCACCATTGCATGTCCAAAGCAGGTGTATTGACTAATGCCTTGATCCTCCTATCTTCCTCAGCCTTCCTTAGATTAATTTCCACCTTCCTATCTTCGCCTTGCTTTGATCATTTTGCACCAGATTGCTCAATTGCGCCGGCAACACTTCTGGAATAGCAAAAAGATCATTCCCAAAATCATACCCTTCTGATTCTTTGGGCTGGAAAGCAAAACAAACAAATAATTATTTCGGATTTTCTGCTTCCTATCATTCACTTGCAATCATAATAGAATAGAAAATTCTTCCAAAATCAGTGTCTAAAATGACATTGCCAAACCAGTCCACTAAAGAGTCTTACGTTTAGAGATATCATGTCAGATGAATCAGCAACAGACACAGTGCTCGTAGAATTTGAAACTTCTTCTGCCTTACTCTCTCTGCGACCAGGAAACAGATTGAAGCTCTTAATTTCCTCTTTAGAAATAAAGACTCAAGTACCAAAAGAACTCTGAGAATGTAAGCCAGGGAAAAGAAAGGCCAAAACAGAATTCACTATTTCCAATGGGTTGAAAGTGAAACATGTATAAATGCATAGAAAACACTAAATGAATGATCAAGATTCAGAGTGAGATGTATTACTCTTCTCGTTTTATAACAATGTGCATGCGAGGTGGTCTGGGAACCCGGCAAACTAATACAGACATATTTCTTGGTACCAGCATTTCTTCATCAGTATAATCTGAAGCAAAACACAACAAACCACAAAGACTATTTGAAAAAATACTACAGAGAATGTCTGAATAATGACACATATTGCCAGTGAAATAAACTTACAGAGAAATCATCATCATTTAAATCTTATGTGTCGGTTGGAGTTGGTAGAAGTTGAAATCTCTAAACGTACAATGGGAAGGTCCAACAGGACATGATGGAGGTAGTAAGAAAAAGACTTTATGACCCAGTTTAACTGAAGTTATGGCCTTTGATAGAGTAGTATGGCAAAACTTGAATCGTGTAGCCGGCCCCTATTAGTTGGAATAAGGTTTAGATGATGATGATGATGATGATGATGTCACCAATCATTATCATTATCATCATCTAAGCCTTATCCCAACTAATTGGGGTCGGCTACACTAATCCTGTTCTGCCATTCCACTCTGTATACTGTTAGATAGTTGAAATAACCCTCCATTATCAGGCTTGGGACTGGCAATGAGAGCGAAGAACTCCCACCAGCAATGTGCGAACAAAACTGTGGAAAATATAAAATCTTAAATATGCAGTCTAATCCTAGGAAAAATCTCAACACCTAGAATTATCACCAATTGCAATTGGCATGTTGACCATAGAAAATTCTGATCAAATATCCTGAGTATAATCATCCCGACCTCTTCTATGGATGAGGAGATAAAGGAATGCTACCAAAAGGCATTATCAATTCATGGACTTACATGAGGTGCAAACCAAAGCATTTGAACATACACACGGAACTCGTGGACAGTGATTACAATCATTGATTTGGTGGGCCACCATGTGTCTGCCCCTGAGAAGGCAGTGCGATAGACTATGGTAGCCTTCCAATCAGTGAATCTCAATTGGATGGGCAAGTTATCTAGCCATATGAATTTGGACCCTTGGACATCCTGATGGTAGCACAAATCAATGCTCCCAATCACAAACTACGGCATGTCTGATGGGAATGGCACTTCATCTGACAAACATATCATGGGCAATGCTGCAACAAATTTCCTCACAGGACAACCCTGGCCATCTGATCATCAGCCAACAAAATACATTTTTCAAAAGATAAGATAGCCATTAGTCACTAGCAATGAAACATCCAACAGTAAGATGGTCGGGACTGAGGAGATTGTAGTGCATTACCTGCCCATAATTTCAGTTAGGTAAAGATGTATACCATCAGAATGGAGTGCTGACGTGACCAGAAATCGTGGTAATTCAGAACAATTTCAGTAGGGGAAAGATTTATACGATGAGAATGGAGTGCTGACATAACTAGAAATCGTGGTAGTTAAGAACAATCATTGTACAATATCTATAATTACTTGAATTAATCTTTCAATCCAGTTTTCGAACAAGTAGTTGAAATTGCAGAATAATCATTCAGAAGGAACACAATTTTATTCCATACAGTAGGATAACTAAGAGTAATGCTACTTGCGGACACCAAACATAAATTAATGAATGAAAAAGAAGAACCGACCTTCATTGGTCTGGGCATTGGTAAGCAAGAGGTCGTAATCAGTACCTCTCTCCAAATGCTTTGCTTCAACTATTTTTTCTTTCAAATTCCAGACTGATATGAAAGAATCATGCATAGCCAAACTCTCGTAATATTTTGTGCTTTTAAATTTATAATAAACGACATTCATTCTCTCTCTCTCTCTCTCTCTCTCTCTCTCTCTCTCTCTCTCTCTCTCTCTCTCTCTCTTCTTCTGTATACAAGTAAATAAAGAAAACAATCAAATAAAAAGAATTCTAAATAATATATTACAAATAATTATCTCTTCTTTTTCTAATGAATCAACAAGAGAGAATTAGAGCCGTTGGGAAGGCCAAAACAAATCAATCGCAGCAAGTGTAGAATCTCCATTCGGTTTGAAAGATGGCCGTTGCTTAGTAAAGAAGCTTCTGTAAAAGTAAAACGAAGATTGCAGTGGAGAAGCTTCTGTTGACGGGAAGCAGAGAAGGATGGGTTTATGCGTAGGCAGTAGGCTATCGGATCGGGACGCGGATTTCCTGTCAAAGTTACTGCTCTGGGATCCAAATGGGCCTACAGTAATGTTTGTGTGAAATCCACACCGTCCATCAATTTTTCTAAATCATTATCGTGCATGAGCCCCAAAATGAGGGAAGCGGATTGGCTGGTGTACCTCACACCAGCGATATCACCGGTGTGGGTACGTGTTGTGCGAAGACGAAGACGAGCGTTGCATCTCCTCAAGCTCCAAGTTGTACAAACGGTTCAAATGATATCAAAGTTACACGGGCATGATGCATATCGACAACGTTCATCCAAGTATTTATTACATTCACTTTTAGAGCATTATGTCAAAAATGATTCATATCCAAAGCTTAAGTGGACCACACGAGGGTCCGTATTCTTGCCCGGGTGGTAGACTCTCAGGAGTTTCAACTCCCGGTCAGAGTACGCATAGGTGGTGAAATTCCACCAGCGTGAGTGTGTGGGGTGTGTGCGCGTGTATTAAAAAATAAAAAAGTGGACCACACTAGAAATAGTAGTATACACAATTATTATCACCATTAAAACATTTATGAGCCCACCATAGCGTTTATTTTCTTTCCAATCTGCCGATAAGGCCAC
Organism: Magnolia kwangsiensis; assembly: GCA_037074715.1. Classification (NCBI taxonomy): domain Eukaryota; kingdom Viridiplantae; phylum Streptophyta; class Magnoliopsida; order Magnoliales; family Magnoliaceae; genus Magnolia; species Magnolia kwangsiensis. The sequence goes on along the minus strand of CM073589.1, from coordinate 79,114,522 downwards.
ACAAACCTGAACGAAGAAGAAAATACAAATATCATATCCATCTAAAATTTCTATAACTCCAAGAGGTTCCAATGATTGACGTTCAATCCTCCACAACTTTTCGCAGTGTCATCCATTTGATTCATGCATTGTCTTATTTTTCAGTTTTGACTCTAGGACTAGCCCACCAAATGAAAGCACGGTTGGGATATAACACATACCTCATGATGGGACCCACAAAACTTGGTGACATCAACCCATCAACCATAGCTGATGTGCTTTACACCAGCCAATCCGCTTCCTTATACCTCTTAAGCCGATTGGCTGGGAGAAATTTACCACTGTACGACCAATTTATGGCCCATTTAACCGCTTAAGCCCACCCCATTTTACATGACTAGAATAAGCCCAAGATGTACGGACGACTTGTCAAAGGTCAAAAATGCCCCCTCTTTTACCTTCAAGCGGATCGGCTGGTGCTCGACGCTGACGCTCCTCGATCTCGAGTTGTACCAACGGTTCAAAAGAGATCAACGTTACATGAACCCCACATATATTTATTATATCCACGACATTCATCTATATTTTGAGATCATTTCAAAGCATTTTCTAAAAAAATAAATAAATCATATCCAAAGATCAACTGGACCACACCACAAAGAGCAGCGAGGGAATTGATTTTCACGGTTAAAATTTTTGTAGGGCCCACCATAACATTTATTTTCCATCTAATATATTCATATGGTCACAAAGACCTGGATGAAGAGGAAAAACAAATTTCATAATGATCCAAAACTTCTATAACGCCCAAAAGGGTTTCAATGGTAGACGTTTAATTCCCCACTGCCTTTTATAGTGTAGTCCACTTGATAGTTAGATCTGCCTTATTTTTCATCTCAAGCCTTAATATGAGCTCGCCAAATAGATGGATGGTTTGGATATAATACAGACCTTATGATATAACCCACAAAAGTAACGAAAATTCCACAAAAAAAAAAAAGCCAGACTGCATAGCACTGCCGAAACCTTTTTCCTCTTACATTTGTAAGCCCCGTATCCTAAACCGTACCGTTCAATAGACTTCCACGGTCTTACCGGTCGAATTCCGGCAACCTTCGACTCTTAACCAATATTTGAGTGCGACCCTGATTCGTATACCGTCAACCCGTATCGACTCAACCCAAGACCTTTACCATAGCGATCGCGCCGTCGCTGCGGTTCTGATGCCGCGACTTGCGCGCCGAGGCGATACCCTGGTCAAGAGATGTGGGCCAACGTTCGGTGCGAAGAAAACGCTGCACGTTGCGAAACCCAAGATAATCTCTATGAGGTGTCACATCAATCCCATCAATCCATCACATGTCAAGTACATGTCAAGTACACATCACCTTTCACCTATTCCCAAGCAACTATAAAAGTCAAGAATCTCTTACAAGCCCATACCTCTCTTACACCAAAAGCCCTCAAAGTCAAAAAGTTCTTACACCACCCATGCTTTTCTTACACAAATGGTTACAAAAGTCAAGATTTTCTTACACCCATCATTCACCGCATCCATCACCCATCTCTCTCTCCCTTTACAACTCTCTCTCTCTTTCTCATTTTCAAACTCAAAAAAAATCTAAGGAGAGAAATTCCAAACGTATGAGAATTCTCCAAGCCTCTCCATCTCTTTCAAAACTTCAAGTGGGGCCCACCATATTATAAAGATCTTAAAGGAAATGATTTATACCTTTAGTTCCTTAAATGTTGGGCTTAAATGAATACACTTTTGAGGCCCACCACAGTTGAATTTAATTGGGTCCATGAATGTAGTTAGTTGTTGAACTATTTAAGGCCCATAGAGTGGACCCATTTGATGTGTTCCAAGGCCCATGGGATTAGGCCCATTTGATATAATTTAAGGCCCATAGATTGGACCCATTTGATGTGTTCCAAGGTCCTTGGGATTGGACCCATTTGATGTATTTTAAAGCCCATGGGATTAAGCCCATTTGATATGTATAAGGCCCATGGGTCGAGAACCATTTGATGTAATCTAAGGCCCCCGGGTTATGACCGATTGCAATGCACATAAGGCCCATTGGTGCGGCCTATTGATGTGGCCCATTTGATGAGTAAAAGGCCCATATGACATGGCCCATTTGATGTATTTAAGGCTCAATGGGATGTACCTAAGGTCCATTGTAATGTGTGATCCCAACCTGGTTTACGTAATGTTATTCACTACGGGCTACACCTTGGGAGCAATGTTGGTTTGACGTCCACATTGCGAGTATAATGTTAGTTAAATGTCCGCATTGCGACTCTCCCTAGGGCCCATTGGTAGGCCCGTACTTGTTGTATGCAAGCCGTCTAGGCCAGCTGCGTTGTAAGGATAGGGCATTACTTTATAACATGCTTAGTATAACTCCATGACACACAGCCCATTTGTATCGGTCCATTTGATCGGCCTGCTCATATCGGCTATTTGATTGATTTTGCCCATATGATTGATTAAGCCCATCTTGATATATTTGTGGCCTGTTGCTAAGGCCATATATAAGGCCCGTTGTTGAGGCCCACCTTGATGTGTATGAGGCCCGTTGTTGAGGCCCACCTTGATGTGTATGAGGCCCATTGTTGAGGCCCACCTTGATGTATATGAGGCTTGTTGTTGAGGCCCACCTTGATGTGTATGAGGCCCGTTGTTGAGGCCCACCTTGATGTATATGAGGCCTGTTGTTGAGGCCCACCTTGATGTGTATGAGGCCCGTTGTTGAGGCCCACCTTGATGTGTATGAGGCCCATTGTTGAGGCCCACCTTGATGTATATGAGGCTTGTTGTTGAGGCCCACCTTGATGTGTATGAGGCCCGTTGTTGAGGCCCACCTTGATGTATATGAGGCTTGTTGTTGAGGCCCACCTTGATGTGTATGAGGCCCGTTGTTGAGGCCCACCTTGATGTATATGAGGCCTGTTGTTGAGGCCCACCTTGATGTGTATGAGGCCTGTTGTTGAGGCCCACCTTGATGTGTATGAGGCCCATTGATGAGGCCCACCTTGATGTGTATGAGGCCCATTGTTGAGGCCCACCTTGATGTGCCCGTTGTTGAGGCCCACCTTGATGTGCCCGTTGTTGAGGCCCACCTTGATGTGTATGAGGCCCGTTGTCGAGGCCCACCTTGATGTGTATAAGGCCCGTTGTTGAGGCCCACCTTGATGTGTATGAGGCCCGTTGTTGAGGCCCACCTTGATGTGCATGAGGCCTGTTGTTGAGGCCCACCTTGATGTGTATGAGGCCACCTTGATGTGTATGAGGCCTGTTGTTGAGGCCCACCTTGATGTGTATGAGGCCCGTTGTTGAGGCCCACCTTGATGTGTATGAGGCCCGTTGTCGAGGCCCACCTTGATGTGTATGAGGCCCGTTGTTGAGGCCCACCTTGATGTGTATGAGGCCTGTTGTTGAGGCCCACCTTGATGTGTATGAGGCCCGTTGTTGAGGCCCACCTTAAATATATATGAGGCCCATGTTGCAAGGCCCATTGTGATGTATGCAAGGCCCATGGGTCATGGCCCATTGCAATGTATGTAAGGCCCAATTGGTGCGGCCTATTCGATATATTTATGGGGTCCATGTCATTAGGCCCATCCTGTTGTATTGGTGACCCGTCCATTGAGGCTCACCCGTGGTATATATTTGAGGCCCATGTGTAGGGCCCACCTATTGTGTATTGAAAGCCCATGGGTTATGGCCATAGTGATATATTAGGCCTATGTGATGTAGCCCATACTGATGTGTATTAGACCCAGGTATGTGACTTACCTGCGAAATATATTTGAGGCCCATTGTGATATATCTGAGGCCCATGGGTGCGACCCATCCAGATGTATTTGAGGCCTATGGGCAAGGCCCATTGTGATATGTGTTAGGCCCATGACCAGGGCCCACCTGTTTCGTATATTTGGCCCTTGTGTGAGGCCATGTGCCCATTATATATTTGATTCTATGTGGGTCATTCCTTGGGGGCAATGTTGGTTAAAAGTCCACATTGTCGACGCCGGTTATTGATACCGTTTATGAGTATGTGACATCATAACATCATGATACATGCCCATTCGCATTATCTGCATGTTTGTTATGAGATGTGATTGACCATTGCATATGTCATTGGGCAAGATGATGTGAGACTCCCTGATAGGTGGAGATTATCTCACATGAGCGCATGACATGCGAAGGATTGATACATGATTGGATTGTATGACTCATGCATCTTACATTGTGTTATGATTACTGTACGCCCTAGTGACATCAGGGTCGTAGCCTCCACAGGCATATCGTGGATGGCCAGATGGGACACCAAAAATCTGTTCGAGCATCGGGCCGCCATAGATGGCCCTGGGTGAAAATTTCTAAACGCCCTCTTGGTTCCAGAGGATTCTCCGTCTAGACCGAGTGGGTAGATGAGCGTTGAGTGCCGATTACCAGATGACTGCTCTCTCCACTGAGTCGTGGTCTGTTAGAAGGGGGTGTGGCCTACCCATCCGAGGGAGTAGGCATGGCTAGGATGAGTTTGACCAGTTCGAGGAATGGGTCCGATATCAGCGAGCCGGGTAGGTATTGACAGACTACTGACAGGCGGATAGTGAGGTCTTTTCCACTTACCCAGTTGTGCCCTTGATTGGGACGGCAGGTGGTGTGAAGTGTAATAGACCCCGGTGATTTCTCCAGAGAGGAACCGTACTAATATGAGGACTGACATGATATTATGACACCTCGTCACTGTTGTGCATGTGGGCGGGCGCACGTGGGCGGACGCTGATGTGGGCATGTGTGATGTAGGCGGGACTAAGGCCTGGGCAAGCTACCACACTGGGCGAGCTACCAGCGGTTGGAAGGCTACTGTGCTGATAGGCTACTGAGTAGGAGTTGCATACTCATTCATTCATTCATTCACTATCCACTCGGGCTGGTGGTGCGCAACTAATTGTTGTGTATCTTCGTTATGGCAAGGACTTCGGTTGGGCGCGCGACCAACCTGAGATCAGGAGTTTACCACATTGAGTCAGACTATCTAAATTTAGGTATGGGACTGGTTTGGATAGAGGTTCCTTGTGGTGGACCCCATAGCCTGCGATACTATGTACTATCATCCCGACATCACACTCCAGCATGGTCATTCCATTAGCACCATATACTGCATATTCCATTATATCTTCGGCGTGTGGCATTGTGGGTTGTTATGTTTCTACATTTCTGTGACTTAGATGAGAGTGATGATATTTGTTAGCTCTTTCGAATTGTGTATTACATTATATCCTTGTCATTCGACATTTGATTATCTATGACTCATCATTTGCATAGCTGTCTTATATTGCGTATTCTGATATTGATTAACTTATGGACTTGTTCATACTTCCGCTTATTCTGTTATCGCATGATTATAGTCTTGTCAGTATTTCTGTTTACGCTGATAATTCCTGTTCTTATCAGTGTTTCTGCTTATTCAGTTATTGTAGTATGGATTAATAGCTTTTCGGTATTGTATGATTATGATATTGTATTGAATACTTGACACTTATCTCGTGCACACACTTACACAACCCTCAAAGTTTTATATAAGCTTATGCATGATAGATGCGTGCAGGTGATGTTAGGTTGCAGCAGCATTGAGCTTGGAGCGTACAGCTGTTTTCTGGAGCTTTGATTTTGACATATATATTTCTCTTTCAGCATTGTATTCAAATGATTATATTAGTGGATATGTGATGATGATGTTGCCTTTATGATTTGGGTAAACTTGTGGTTATGCTTATAACTAGTTAAACGTATATAAAAAAATCCTCCTTGTAGGATCTCAGGATCGAAAATTTGGCATATGAATGCTAGAGCCGAGAATGGGGTACTACGGAGGTTGTCGGCACCGGATTCGGCGATCGGGATTCCTGTGAATCCGATTTCTGGGTTTGGAGTGTGACAACATTCTTCTCTAATATTTATCTATAAGTATATAAAAATATGTATATATATAATTATGTAAATATGTATATATAAGTATATAAAAATATTTTTCTATCTTTTAATTCATTTATTTATCTATTTATTTAACAAGCATATCTCCTAAACTAGAATGAGTTACTTAACTGACCACGTATGATTTTGGGGTAGGAAAAGCTAATTTAACCAACTAACATAGTTATTTTTCAAAATTTCAAAATCTATTTCATTCACTTCGGGGTCAATTTCATTCATTTTATTCACTTCGTGGTCAATTTCATTCACTTCATGGTCAATTTCAATCAATTCGCAGTAAATTTTATTAACTTCGCAATCAATTCCATGCATTTCGCGATGAATTTCCTTCATTTCACGGTCAATTCCATGCATTTCGAGGTCAATTCCCTTCACATCACGGTCAATTCCATGCATTTCACGGTCAATCCTGGCGATTCCCCATCACTTCACGGTCAATTCCATGCATTTTATGGTCAATTCCCTTCACTTCACGGTTAATTCCGTGCACTTCACGGTCAATTCGCTTCACTTCATGGTTAATTTCGTGCATTTCACGGTTAATACCAGTGATTTCGCTTCACTTCACGGTCAATTCTATGCATTTCACGATCAATTCCCTTTACTTCACGGTCAATTCTCATCACTTCACGGTTGAAAATATCAGTATCGCTAAAAGTTTCGCTGGCCAGGGATACAAAAACAATATGATATCGTCGATAATATCCCTGATAATAAAAAATATCGATATCGCTACAAGTTTCGCTGACTAGGGATACGGAAACAATATCGATATTGTCGATAATATCATTGATAACCGGAAGTATCGGTATCTCTCAGTGAAGGGGCTTGACCATGAAATGAGTGGAATTAACCATGAAATGAAGGGAATTGATTGTGAAATGCATGGAAATGATCGTGAAGTGAAGGCAATTGACTGTAAAATGCATGGAAATGACAGTGAAGTGAAGGGAATTGACCGTGAAATGTATTGAATTGACCGTGAAGTGAAGGGGAATCGTCGAAATTGATCATGAAATGAATGGAATTGACCGTGAAATGAAGGGATTTGACCATGAAATACATAGAATTGATCGTGAAGTGAAGCGGAATTTCCAGAATTGATCGTGAAATGCATGGAAATGACCGTGAATCCAAACGAAATTGCTAGAAATGACCATGAAATGCACGGAAATGACCGTGAAGTGAAGCAAATTGACCGTGAAATGCATAGAAATGACTGTGAAGTGAAGAGAATTTACCGTGAAATGCATGGAAATGACCATGAAATGAAACGGAAATGCCAGAAATGACCGTGAAATGCATGGAAATGACCGTGAAGTGAAGCGAATTGACCGTGAAATGCGTGGAAATGACCATGAAGTGAAGGGAATTGACCGTGAAATGCATAGAAATGACCGTGAATCCAAACGGAATCACCGGAATTGACCGTGAAATGCATGGAAATGACTGTGAAGTAAAGAAAAATGACTGTGAAATGTGTGGAAATGACCGTGAAGTGAAGGGAATTGACCGTGAAATGCAAGGAAATGAAACGGAATTGCCGAAAATGACCGTGAAATGCATGGAAATGACCGTGAAGTGAATCGAATTGACCGTGAAATGCGTGGAAATGATTGTGAACTGAAGGAAATTGATCGTGAAATGCATGGAAATGACCGTGAATCCAAACGAAATCGCTGGAATTGACCGTGAAATGCACAGAAATGGCCATGAAGTGAAGGGAATTAATCGTGAAATGCATGGAAATGACCGTGAAGTAAAGGGAATTGACTGTGAAATGCATGGAATTGACTGTGAAGTGAAGCAAAATCGTCGGGATTGACCATGAAATGCATGGAATTAATCGTGAAGTAAATGAAATGAATGAAATTGACAACGAACTAATTGAAATTGACCACGAAGTGAATGAAATGGATTTTCGACCATCGACCTTATGGTTCATTTCATGCCACTTCGTGTAAGGAAGCTCTGCGTAATTATGTGTTAGGTGACTTTGGGAGAGTCTACTTAGGTGATGATGAGCCATGCAATATTGTTAAAAAGGGAGACATTCATATAAATTAGAAAGATAGAACAACGTTGAAATTGAAGGATGTCAGACATGTACTGAGTTTGAGAAAGAATCTAATCTCAGTAGGGCAGTTAGCCGATACCGATTATGTGACGACATTCACCAGTGATTTCTGAAAAATCACAAAAGGTGCCTTGGTGATATCTCGAGACAAAAAGGAAGGTACTTTATACGTGACTTCAGGATCGTATAGTTCACTCTCAGTCGCATCAACTGGAGTGAATGGGCAGTTATGACATTAGAGGTTGAGACATATGATTGAGAAGGGGATGAAAGTGTTATTGTCTAAAGGGAAGCTACTAGGGTTGAAGTCTATTGACTTGGAATTCTGCAAGTACTGCGTGTATGGCAAGCAGAAGAGATAAGCTTCAAGAAAGCATGACGTGCTCCAAAGACATATCTGTTATAGCTTGTACACACTGATGTGTGGGGACCGGCACAGGTATTATCTCTTGGTAGCTCACGTTATTTTGTTTCTTTTATTGTTGATACTAGTAGAAAACTATAGGTCTATTTCTTAAAGCACAAATTCGATGTATTTAATGTATTTAAGAAGTGAAAAGTTGTGGTAGAAAATGAGACAAGTAAAATAGTAAAATGTCACAGATTTGATAATGGGGGAGAGTACTGTGATAAGAGGTTTGAGGAGTATTGTGTAGCAAATGGAATCAAACATCAGAAAATAATTTCAGGGACACCGCAGCAAAATGGTGTGGCTGAGCGTATTAACATGACTATCCTTGAGCGTGCCAGGAGCATGAGGTTACATGCAGGGTTGCACAAGACGTTTTAGGCAGATGCTATGAATACTGCCGCATATCTTATCAATAGAAGTCCCTCAGTACCATTGGATAGTGGGTTACCAGAAGAAATGTGGACTGGAAAAGAAGTGAACCTTGAATATCTCAGAGTGTTCGGTTGCACTTCATGTGTTCACGTTGATGCAGAGCACAAAAGCAAGATGGATGCGAAGTCCAGGAGGTGCACGTTTATAGGCTACGGGCAGCATGATTTTGGGTACAGGTTTTGGGATGCAGAAAATAAGAAAATCAATAGAAGCAAGGACGTCTTCAATGAAAAAAGTAATGCATAAGGACAACGTGGAAGAAAATAAGGCCGAGAAAAAGGAATTCGTAGAGTTGGAAGAGTTACCGGACACGGGTATTACAGCGCCGTAGAATGATCATGCATAGGAGCATTATGAGGCAGAGCCGCATACACTGGTTGTAAGGAGGTCTACTTGGGAGAGGAGACCCACGGTCCAATACTCACCCTCTTTACATTTTCTATTGCTGACAGATAATGGTGAATCAGAGTGTTTTGAAGAGGCATTATAGTCGGATACACGGGTTAAGTGGGAGTAGTCCATGGATAATGAAATGGACTCTCTTAAGTCTAATCTTACATGGGAGCTAGTCACTCTACCCAAGGGTAAGAAAGCTCTTCATAACAAGTGGGTTTACAGAGTGAAGGAGGAGCACGATGGTTTGAAATGGTACAAAGCTAGATTGGTTGTGAAAGGGTTTCAACAAAATGCAAGTATCGATTTTACTAAAATATTTTCACCTATGGTGAAAATTTCTACGATTTGTATGGTCTTGAGTATAATGGCTACAGAGGACTTACATCTAGAGCAGCTAGATGTTAAGACAGTCTTTCTTCATAGGGACCTTGAAGAAGAGATATATATTTATTAGCTGACAGGATACGTGGTACTAGGAAAGGAGAATAAGGTGTGTGACTGAAAAAAAGTCTATATGGCCTGAAGTAGGCCCTGAGACAGTGGTACAAGAAGTTCGACAATTTCATGTCGGGAAACGGTTTTAGGAGATGTCATGCAAACTACTATTTTTATTTGAAGAAGTTTGATACGTCGTACATCATACTTCTTCTGTACGTTGATGATATGCTTGTGGTTGGTTCAAGCATGAAGGACATCTCAGATTTCAAAAGACAACTGTTTAGAGAATTTGCCATGAAGGATTTAAGAGTTACAAAATAAATCCTAGGCATGAGGATAAAGCATGACAGGAAAAATAAGAAACTTATTTTGTCACAGGTAGAATACATAGCTAAGGTACTTGATTAATTCAATATGGGAGGTGTTAAGCCAGTTAGCACTCCATTAGCCAACCACTTCAAGCTATCTAAGGAGCAAGGTGCAAAGATGCATGAGAAACGGGACTACACGGGCAAAGTCCTATACGCGTCAACTATTGGGAGTCTCATGTATGTTATGGTGAGCACGAGGCTAGACATTGCTCAAGCACTGGGAGTTGTTAGCAAGTTCATGAACAACCCCGGTAAGGAACATTGGGATGTTGTGAAGTGGATCCTTAGATACTTGGTAGGTATTAAGGATGTAGGGCTGTGTTATGGTGGATCAAAAATCAAACTACAAGGTTACGTGGATTCAGATTTGGCAAGAGATATCGACAGCAGAAGAAGCACTACAGGTTATGTCTTTACTCTAGGTAGTGCTGCAGTCAGTTAGGTCTCTCAGTTACAGAAGATAGTATCTATCAGTACGACAGAAGCAAAATATGTTGCAGCTACATAAGCGTGCAAGGAGATGGTGTGGATGCAAGGTTTCATGGAAGAGTTGGGTAAGAAGCAAGAAGATTGCAAGTTATACAGTAATAGTCAGAGTGTAATACACTTGGTTAAGAATTCAATCTTTCATTCAAGGACTAAGTATATTGCCATTAGATATCATTTCATATGTTTGTTACTGGAAGATGGATTAATTGCTTTGGCGAAGATTCACACAAGTGAGAATCCTGCGGATATGCTAACCAAGACAGTTACATGGGACAAGCTGAAGCTCTATTCAGTTTTAATTGGTCTTCAGGCTTGAAGGTGGGGAGGTACTGCACTCTGGATATAGACGACGAAGGTTTATGGCGATGTGTCTTTAAGTGGGAGATTGTTGAGATGTGGAGCCACATCAGGGGGCCGCATGACTGGTCGTGGCCCCTGCTCGACAAGTTGTGGACTAGCTCGACTCAAAGTCCAGTGAGAATCAATTTTTGGTTCCGAGGTACTTGATCAGTAGTGGTTCATGCTCGACCGGTTGAGGGGTTCGCTTGACTGGTCGTGCAGTCTGCTCAACCGGTCGTGGTTACACAGATTCATTTCTGGATTTGATGCGGACTGCGGATTTTTAAGTCGGATTTCGCAAGGGTGCGAAAGAAAAGTTGCCTAAACTATATATAGGTGTCCCTAGGGCTTTTTTAGGAAAAATTGGAAAATAATTCTAAGGTGTGGGCAAAGGGTTTTCTCTATACTTCCAAGGGAGAGGTTAGTATTTTACCTTGTAATCTTCATTTTTCTTTATAATGAAAGTTTGCATCCGTAGTTTTTTATCCTAGTTTGGGGTTTTTTCACGTATATCTTGTTTTGTGGTTTGGTTGGATTGCTTTGATCTGTTTCTAGTTTATATTTCTTCTTGTTTATCATTTGTGGGTGAGACCGGAGATTGGATCTCGGTTCACTGAGTTGTTGGTGTGCTGCACAACACTTTCTATGAATGGTTCAAAGAAGATCAAAATTACATGGGCCTCACAATGATGTATTTATTATATCTACCCCGTTCATTCATTTTGCAATATCATTTTAGATCATGAGCCCAAAAATGAGTCATATCCAAAGCTCAAGTAGGCCACACCACAAACAACAATGGGACAACGATTCTCAAGTTAAAACTTTCGAGGGGCCTAGGATAATGTTTATTTTCCATCCAATTTATTCATAAGGTCACATGGACCGGGATGATCAAGACGTTATCTTCTTCTTTTTCTCTAAAAGCAACCTCAAGTTGAAACCATAGGAAGGTTTTACCAGTAAGTAACCATTCAATCCCTGTTACTTTTTGTGTTGTAATCCACTATCTTTTTGTACACGCACTAAAATGATCTGAAGAAATTAATGGACAGTGTGAATCTAACATATAAATTATAATAGGGACAAAGAAATTCCACGCCTCAAAAGTTGTGTCCTAGAGCAGGCATTCTACAAAGGAGAGAGACAATTGATGTTTTGTGAGTTAGTGTCATCTGCAGATCCTCTTTGTTGAAAGCACATGAAATTCCAATGCCATCACTTCTCATTGATGCATTTTTTTTTTAATGACTCCAGCTAATAAGATATATCAGATTTCTCTCCCAGGTAGATTGTGCACAACTTTTTGGGCCATTTTGGGCACTGGTTGTATTAAATGGAATTGCATTACTAATTCTACTTTGAAATTGGGGATGACATGTTTGGAAGGAGTGTGAGATAGGATTAAAATTAACTTTATAAGCTTTGAAAAATGAGCCTTATCTTAGAAAGTATGAGATGGGATTACTAATCCATGAATGATGGATTTTGGCTGCATTCACTTCTAATCCAAATGCAATTTGAAAGTAAATCCTAGGATTTATTTTTTAAAACACACATTCCAAACATAGAATTAGAAAACATGGGATAAATCAATCAGGGACAATACCTTACACATGCATTTATTATAACTTTTGCAATTCCATCCACCTTAATCCTACTTAATAGAGCTGGCCAAACAGGCCCTTAACATTTGCAACTTCTCTGATCCTACCATGATTTTTGTATAAGATACACGTAGCCCATTATTATTTTTAGACAACTATGGAGCATGAGGAGCATCCAATGCTCAAGTGTATCATACCACATAATGCGTGGGTTGTACAAATTACTACTGAAACTTTGTTAGGGCCAACCATAAGGCTTATTTTATATATGGCATGTTTATAAGATTACACATACCTGAATGAAGTTAAAATACAAATATCAGCTTGATCAAAGTCTTCTAGCATTATGTGGCCATAAAATTTTCAACGGTAGCATCAATTCTTACTGTTTCCTGTAGTGTGGTCCACTTTAGCTTTGGATCTGCCTTGTTTTTGGGCTCATATCATTAAAATGATCTGAAAAAAATGAGTGGATACTGTGGATCTAAGAAATACATCATCGTGGGCCCACATAAATTTTATGCATTACGAAATTTCATTGCTTGTTGCGTGGTGCAGCACATTCTAGGTGGATGGAAGAAAATTGGAAGTATTGACATGTGAAACTCTCATACACCCCATCACAGTGTATGTATCAGATCCACACAGTACATCCGTTTCCATACCATTTAGGGAATGAGACAAAACATAAAGCAGATTCACAAATCAAGTGGTCCACACTATAGAAACAGTGGGAATTGGATGCCTACCGTTGAAAACTTCGTAGAGCCACATAAGGCTATGATCAAGCTGATATATGTGTTTTACCATCATTAGAGTTTGTGTGACCTCATAAAGAGGTTTGATGGAATATAAACCTCATAGTGGACCCTAAGAAAATTTTAATATTAGTCTCTGCTGCTTTTTGTGGTGTGTTCTGCTTGAGCTTTGAATGTGCCTTATTTTTGAGCTCATGCTCTAAAATGATCTTTAAAAATTGATTGACATTGTGGATCTAGAACATTTATCATTATGAGGCCAAAGTAGCTCCACATGTTAAAAGTTGGCTTGTGTAGTGTTACGGGTAAAAAGAAATTAGCCACCAAGGAAAAACCAGCTCGAACATACATGCACAGCATGAGGAGCTCGGCCAGCGTCAGTCATGGCTAAAGAGCTCCTTAACGGTTAGAGGACACTCTGTTACATTTCACGGAATGACCTTAGGGTCAACCATCGGTAGAAAGAATCTCTCCGTCTCCAACCAACATCGAGCCCCTCCAGATGTTGATAACCTACTCGACACCAAGGACTTGAGTACTACTCGCCAAAGGAGCCAGATCAGCATAACTCCTCTTCTACTAGTTTCAACCTGGTCTCGACAATATCTACATGAGATCCCAAACGAAGATATTAGAAGGTGACTGCAACATGGATCTGCCTAAGATCTCAACCGAGGATGTAACATCCCGAAAATTGGGGGTCGAGTAAAAACTCCACTCCCGAGTTCCAGAACATCACTTATGCAACATAAATGTATATGATTGAATGTTGTCTATGTTAATGTATTAAACATGAGTGGGATTACGCCAGAACAGCATATCATACTCCAGAGACAGTTAAATTAACAAGCGGAAGACTGTGATACATACATATAATATATAATTGATGAGAAGTCTCCAGAGTGTGAACATGTTACCAGGTTAAACATATACATGTATACCTCAAAATAGAAAGAAAGAATATACATGAGTGCTCTGAAAATATAAAATGACAAGTGTCATGGCATCTAATTAACCTCCCTGTAATTCCGTCGATTAGAACACGCATAAAGGAGGGATCCTCCTCATCATCATCAAGTCCGGCTCCGCCTCTCAGGCCGCGCCATCATCTGCAATCACAGTAGGGTCTGGTGGGTGTCTGGAAACACCGTCCCGTAACGTGGGAGTGAGTGATCAACTCAGTGGAATAATAGAGCAGAGATTAGCATGTTCTCAAATCAATCATGCGATAATAGTAAAGCAATTAATCAAACATTCCTAAATACTGTTGTTAATGCAATATGACATGACATGATGGATGCCCTCACCAATGATCTCCCTCATACGGCACCATCTTACGCCCGCGGTATGCTTTCTTCCCACAGTGCTCTACATCTTCCAGGCACATGCAATGTGATGGTGATATGATTATCGAGTTATTATTAGTCCTTTTCATACAGCAGGATTGGGAAACTAGGGTACCTTGCTTATATCAATCCCAACACAGATCCTGTCTAGGGTCGTCACTCCTAGCAATTTCATACGATGTATATTTGTAGGTCGCTGCAAGGGCTGTCAGGGCTGTTACTCACACTCATTGCACCGCTCCCCCATCACCTTATCAATACATGCCTACTGTACTCTCATTGCTACGGAAGGGTCGTCGCCTCCCGTAGACTCAGAATACGCTCGCGGTCACTACAAAGGGCTCATCGCCTGATCAGTGTAGGCCAACAGTAAGAATATAGTGTCTCATACCACCATAATCTGCTCACGAGTCATAGGTGCTCACTGGTCACTACGGGGAGGTTTGTGGCCCCAACGTAGGCCGACAGCTCGACCACGGTGTCCTATACCACCATGCCCGGCTCATGAGTCTTTGTGGATCAAGGTACCATGGTTAACAAGGTTTTTAATGGTAAGTTCAGTATCCTAGGTTCAAGCAGTTATGACTCATACATGGTGAACATACAATGGCCAGTCAGGTTACTTGACGGGCTCAACTAGCACGAGCGCATCTCAAGCTGAACGACATGAAGTGCATGAAACACTTCGTGTGGCCTAACCACTTCCGCCAACTCAAAACACGACTCGCGTTCATCGACGCGTCCTTCGTGGCAAAAATAAGCCAACCATGAATTTACTCGGTTACCGACTGCCTGGACTAAGTATAGTCCCAAACATTTATAAATCCACATTAGCAATCATATAAAGGTAATGGAAATGCATTACAACAATGTGAGCATGTTAACACATGTTATAACATATAACTTAAGTAAATCATCTAGCACATGCATTTCTTACATATGATGAAATCATACATATAGCCAACATGAAGGAAATCATTTACATCAGCATATTATTTGAGAATTCAATCTCAAAACTATTTCTCAACACCATTTAATTCAATAAATACTAATACAAACATTTATACAAACACTTAGTCTACACACTTAAGTCTACATATTGTATGTCGACTCAAAGTGCGCATTTAGGCGAATCTCTTCGCCAAACTGATTATGCACGCATTCCTAATATCCTAAGGCGACAAAAAGCCATGTCAATCATATCAGCAAAATATGGATGCAAACAGTATTTCCTACAAATGACTAAAATGCCCTAAATCTCATATTTTTCGTCTGCTTACGAAACAGGAAACAGACAGCATGTTGTACATGTCAAACGGCGTTGCCGTCGATAATCTACTATTAAACGACATTGAAAGCGTTGAAATCAGCCAATCAAAGCGTCTAAAATCCGCACCTTTCACTTTATATGTGTATCGTTTTGAACGGAGCGTATACGCTTCGTCAACGGCGTACAGGCAACCTAATGCACACGTACATCAGCCACTTTGCTATTTGAATCGAAGAAATCCTCAAATCAGCAAGTGGTTAGGATTTTTCTTATCTAGAAGTGCGTTGGAATCGTCAAAAAAGTGATTGGAGTGCGTTGCTTTAGCACGTGTAGCAGCAGCAGCAACTGGTGGGAAGATCTCTCCCACACTCTCTCACAAACTCTCACTTTTTCTCTCACTCTGCTAGGGTTTCTAGCAAATTCGGATGGGTGAGAGAAGTGAGGGTTTAAACCCCTTTTATAAGCTTAAAACTTTCCAAATTAGGCTTGGAAACAATGTTTACTTGAGGTCTAACCAAATCGGGGCTGTTTCGATCCAAAAGAGCATTTCTGGAGGTCCCCTGGCCGAACGCGGTCGGACTTAAGCTCATGCATACTGGATCTAGCACACATCAAGTTCGCAGACCAGAAGAGTTCGCAGATCGCACGTGGCGGTCCAATTTCAGTTCAGCGATCATCGCACCTAAATCAGGTCTATAAGTCTCGTGATATGAAATAGAAATTTTTCCTGATCCGAGGGTGTAATTTGACTGAATTCTGATGGTCAGAATGCTTAATACTGACGCGCCAAGTCCCGTGCCAGATTTGGATTTAATTTTCCAAATCTAACCCTATTCTCACTCTCTTCACTCCAGGCTCAATGAAATAGCCTCTGAACATCGGTTGGCCTTGATTTTCGAAACGGTTGTCAAGTCCAGTTAAGTGGTCATAACGGTCTAAGATTGTAGGTATCGGACTTTCGACGCGGGGTCTAGATCCAATACAAAGTTTCAAAGAGTTCCTGAGAGCAAACGGGTTTAGAGTTTAATCCTAGGTTTCAGGGTATTATAGCACCATTGATTCTACAAGTTTTGGGTCTTGTAGAACGTATTTAAAGCGGTCAGGGATAATTTCACAGCTACTCCAGCATAGCGCTAGCTAACTTACGCTTAATTTCTAAAGGAATTAATCCTAAGTGATTTCTTTGGCCATGGAATTGGGTTCTGAGCGATTTTCCAGGTGTTTTGGTTGACCCATTGCCTAAGGACGTCTAATCCCAGTTTGGCAAAAATTCAGGGTGTTACAGAGGATCTCAGGAGATCCTAATGACATGTTCGAGATCTGAATCCCTCTACAACACATTCCCACTAAACGAAAAATTACCCTTTACATCACCACCTTTCCTCACATATAAATAGGATCACATCCAATGGTGAAATGTACGCACAATCTCACACCCTAAAACCTAACGTCCTACTAGACCTAGCTTGCATGTTTGACTTTGGCACCGGAGGGTCCCCTGCAGTAGCTAGGGTCACCATCTTTGTCTTACCTTGCAGGTCTCAAGTGGTCCAAGGAGGATGACTAGATTTCTGCATCAACAGTTTGGGTCCATCCGTAAGAATTAACGACATCAAAGTTGTTCCTCTCACCTATAGTGCTTCAACAATGGCTAAGGGGAGAAAGAAAACTTAGACCACCACCACCGTGCCTAGCCCTGTGCTTCCAAAACAGTCTGAAGACCATCGAGACTCGTCTTCCCAATTTTAGGCTGATTCTGCACTCGTAAAACAAGCACGGTTGTCCCGTAATTGGGGAGGTTGGCTTATCTCTTTGGAACAATGAGTACAGGCACTGAACAACAATATTGATCGGATAAAAAGAGTGTTGGAGCAATGAATCCCTCCTTCCAGTTAGGGGGTTGAGGAAGTTGTTGCCCGGGCAGTCTCAAAAGTTTCTTCACAAACTCAAGAACTCGTCAGATCCCAACAAAACCACAGGTCAACGAAGCATCAGTACTAGCACCTTCCCACGTTTCAAGCATTGTCATGTTGTCTCCCTCCGACTTACGTCATGAGTTGGAGAAGAAGAGGCGTGGCAAGGCTCCCGAAACTTTGGCCGAGGATAAACCTATTGAGATAATAGCCAAAAGTGAAGATCCTAAGGAGACCGAGCTCAACGATCTACGAGGTCAGATCATCGACATAGGACAAGCCTACTGCGTGCATGCTCTGACCCCAATATAAGCCATGTTGGAGGAGATCGAGCCTCCATTCACCACTAACATCATACATGCTCAGCTCCCACCCATATTTCGGATGCCACGGATTGCCCTTTACTCTGGGGCCACTGACCCGACCAAGCATCAGGAATCTTTCAGGGCGTGATGGAGATTCAGGGTGTGTCAACAATGGTAATGTGTCGAGCCTTCTCTTTAAACTTAACTGGAGCAACCTAGAAGTGGTTTTGATAGCTCAAACCACGATCCATCATTCATTCATTCAACTTAACAATGCGTTCATCACCAACTTCATCGAAGGGAAGGAAAGGATGAAGCCGACGACTCACCTCCTCACCATTATCCAAAAGGATAACGAGCTACTGAAGGATTACATCAAGTGCTTCAACCTGGAAGCAATGTAAGTGGAGGGCTATTCGGACCAGAATGCCATGGCCGCTATGATGGACGGCCTGAGGGAGGGGAGGTTCCTCTTTTCACTCGGCAAAAATCCCCCCATGACTCTGGCCAACCTCCTCAACTAAGCTTTGAAGTACTCCAATGCAGGCTCCTCGAAGCGGGCTTCATCGAAGAGATCTACTATTCAGACTGGATCACCAACGTTGTTTTGAAAGTCCAATGGGAAGTATCGGGTCTGTGTTGATTACACCGACCTGAACAAAGTCTGCCCCAAAGATAGTTTTTCCCTCCCACAGATCGACCAACTGATCGACACGAGCTCCTAAGCTTCATGGATGATTACTTGGGATATAATTAGATCACCATGCATCCATATAATAAATAGAAGATGACCTTCATCACGGACAAAAGGGCTCTACTGCTACAACGTCATGCCCTTCGGGCTGAAGAACGCCGGAGCCACATACCAATGACTCGTCAATAGAATGTTCGCTCAACAGATCGGACACTCCATGGAGGTCTACATCAATGACATGCTCATCAAGAGCATCAAATTTAAAGAGCACATCACCAACCTGGAGAAAATGTTTGCAATACTGCAAAAATATCAGATGAAGTTAAATCTAAGCAAATGCACATTCAACGTCGACTAAAAAAATCCTTGGTTTCCTTGTCAGCCAAAGGGAAATCGAGGCAAACCCTGACAAGATCTGAGCTTTGTTAGACATGAGCTCACCTAGGACAACAAAAGAAATCCAGTGCCTCATGGGAGGGTAGCCGCCCTCAGCCAATTCGTATCTCGAGCAATAAGTGTCTCCCCTTCTTCAAACAGCTGAAAGGAAAACAGAAAATGGAGTGGATTGAGGATTGCGAGCTGGCCTTTCAACAACTCAAACAATACCTAGGTTCACCACCATTGCTTTCAAAGCCTAAGAGAAGAGAGCCGCTCCTACTATACTTAGTAGTCTCAACGGTAGTTGTTGGCTCAAGCCTTATCAGAGAACAAGACAAGAAACAATTACTGGTGTACTACATCAGCAAAGCCTTGGTCCCGGTTGAGACTAGGTATCCAGACATCGAGAAGCTAGCTCTAGCTTTAGTCGTGTCATCCTGCCGCCTTCGACCTTACCTCCAAGCCCATACCATCATAGTCCTGACCAACCAGCCTCTTCGCCAGGTACTCCAAAAAACTAAAGTGTCAGAAAGACTTACAAAATCGGCGATCGAACTCATCGAGTTTGACATTAAATATCAGCTCCGAACCATAATTAAAGGCCAGATAGTAGCTGATTCTATTGTCGAGCTCGCACGCGGAATCGACCCGGAAGTCAGTCTGAGCAACGAAATCGATCAATCTTTAGGTCAGGTAGACGAACCAGACCTGTCGACCTAGGCATTTTACGTCGATGGATCATCCAATTTTAAAGGCAGTGGGGTTGGGGTAGTACTTGAGGCTCCCGACCAAACCTACATGCAATATGGCTTAAGATTTGGATTCCAAACATCGAACAATGCAACAGAATACGAGACACTGCTTGTTGGACTTAATTTGGAGGCAACAATGAGAGCTCAGAATCTGAAAGTCTACAGTGATTCATAGCTCGTCGTCAATCATATAGTCAGTGAATACCAGGCTAAGGAGGAAAGAATGACCGCTTACTTACAGAAGGCCCAGGAACTCATCAAAAATTTTTCCAAATGTGACGTTATCCTAATCCTTAGGTTAGAAAACTCCAAAGCAGATACACTAGCAAAGCTGGCCACAACGGCCAAAGATAAAATTCTGAAGGCAATCCTCATCAAGTTCTTGGCCAAACCAAACATCAATAAGCCCGACCCCATTCTAGTTCTTCCAGTGAATTCGGCCCTGAGTTGGATGGACCCAATAGTCAACTATCTTCGAGAGGGCAAGCTGCCCGAGGAACGACTCGAAGCACGTAGACTTTGTTTCAGGTTAGCCCGCTACACCATGATCGGATACACTTTGTACTAAAAGGGCTTTTTTCCTTTCGTACCTCAGGTGTCTCTAGCCTGATGAGGCCGAATACGTCATTAGAAAGATCCATGAAGGAATTTGCAGCAATCATTATTGTAGTCGCGCCCTCCCCCACAAGGTCATCCGAGGCTAAGCAGTACACTCGGAGGTGCGACAAATGTTTGAGGTTTGTATCTATACCCCATCAGCCACCTGAGCAGCTGACTCCTATGACCAGGATATACTAATTTCATGATCGCGTACCACAAATTTAAGGGACCAGTTGAGGAACTTGAACATCTAGCCTTCATTCTTTTCTAGATTTGTTGCCATCTCCTGTGTGTTAACGCCTGGCAAGTTATGGTTGAATACATCACTTTGGCCGAATGCCTTGTTCAAGGGCAACGAATAGTGTTGGTGCCATTTGACCTCAGTCACCTGTACAGAGGTCTCTATGAGATCAATATTAAAGAGCTATATTCAACCGGAGGTCATATATAGCTTTCACAAATGTGGTTCGTTGCATATTTTCAGCCATAACTTTTCAGTCAAGAGCATGTCAATTGGTCATTTTCTTCATATGGTGACCGAATTATTCACACTACCCTAGAGAATGCTATGGTCGATGAATATCTACGAGATTTATTTTCTCTTAACAATTCTGACAATAGTCCGTCGTTCACACCTTTCGCAAAGAAAAAAACCTACAAGCTGGACTAGCTCACAGAACAATTCGATCCCGAGGATGAGCACGAAGTCGGCCAACTTCATCATGTTTAGAACTGCTATGTCATCAGCCAAATTTAGCTTTTGGTGGCATGATTGAAAAAGGTAAGAATGCAAAAGCAAGGATCGAACAATATCACCCTTCTCTCATCACTCAATAGTTGGGCTTCGTATAACACATTTTGTGTCCTCTTATTCATGTAACAAACAATTAGCCTCCCTTCAACCAAGTAATAGTTACTGTTGAGGAGTTCTATGTCTCTCTTAAGTTAGCTTATCGTAAAGAAGTAGTCATCCTCCAGATGCCAGTTTATCTGGAATATCCTTTATTAATGAGCAGCTTTGTATCGTGGTGGGATCGTTAATATGCCAAGCTCTGAGGCAGTCAAAGTATCATAAAACTTTTACTTCAACTCTACTCCCAATTAGACCTGGTGGAGAGTAAGAAAAGAAGTATTTCTACTCCCTTAATTACTACCACAAAGAGGATAACAAGAGCGAAGACAAAGATGATTACTACTCTTCCTATTTCAATGGCCGAAATTCCTTATCCATATGTCTCGTAGATCACCTAGGAACATCTTAACATCATGGCGGCCACTCAACCATAATGGATGGCCCGAAGGAAGACTTCTAACTTGGGAGGTATCAGTTGTCACGCCCCAAACTCGGAAATCAGATTCACAGAAATTCCGATTGCCGAATCCGGCGTCGACAGCCTTCGTAGTGCCCCATTCTCGGATCCGGGCACTCGCATGCCAGATTCCGATCCTGAAATCCTACAAGGAGGATTTTCAGTATGAATTCTTTTTTGTAATGGAGCATAATCACAAGTATACCCAATTCACAAAGGCAACATCATCATCACATATCTACTAATATAATCATTTGAATACAATGTTGAAAGGAAAATACATATATCGAAATCAAAGCTCCAGAAGGTAGTTGCACGCTCCAAACTCAACGCTGCTGCAACCTAACGCCACCTGCATGCATCTATCGTGCATAAGCTTATAGAAAGCTTAGAGGGTGGTGTAAGTGTGTATAAGGTAAGTGTCAAGTATACAATAAAGCTCATAAATCATACATCATCGGGATAAGCAGAAATACTGACAAGATCATGAAATCATACGATATCAGAGTGATGCGAAAATATGCGGTAAGTCCATGAATACAATTAGTTGTACCAAAGCTATGTGATGCAAGGTATGAATGCTATCGGCCATACCAAGGTCATGCAATGCAAAACTTAATAAGACAATAACAGATGCTGTGGATGTAATGCAATATGCAAATCCAGACGAACCATAAATACCATCAATCTCATCTAGGCCATATAAGTGTAAAATATCGTAACCCAAAATACTAAGTATGACAGATGCAATGTAATATGAGGTGCGAATGAAATGACTATGCTGGAATGTGAAGTCGGGATGATAGTACGAAGTATCACAGGCTACGGGATCTATCACAAGGGACTTCTATCCAAATCAGTCTCATACCTAAATTTGGATAGTCAGACATGATGTGATAAACTCCTGATCTCAGGTTAGTCGCGCGCCCAACCGATATCCTGACCATGCGAAGGTACACGTAATAAATAGTTACGCACCGCCAGCCCGAGTGGATAGTGAATGAATGAATGAACGGATATACAATTCCTGCTCAATAAGTCCACATATCAGTACAGTTACTCTCTGGAGAAATCACCGGGGTCTAATACACGTTACTCTGACTGCCTCCTCCCTAGCTGCACAGCCAAGTAAGTGGAATATACCACACTATCCGCCTGACCAGTAGTCTACCAATACCTACCCGGCTCGTCGATAGCGGACTCATTTGCGAGCTGGTCAAACCCAGCCTAACTTATAGCCCCCTCACTCGGGCGGATAAGGCCACACCCCCTCCCAACCGACTACGACACAGTGGAAGATGCGGTCTACTGGTATTCGGCACTCGGGCGCTCATGTTCCGCTCGGTCTAGACGTTGGGGCTACTCCTAGCCTCGGAGGTTCTGGGATTTTCATCCAAGGACATCCTAAGTGCCCCATAGTGCTAGAACCAAATATTTTCGGTGTCCCATCTGGTCATCCACGATGTACTTGTGGAGGTCATAGCCCTGATGTTGCTAGGGCGTGCAGTGATCATGATATACAAATGCGAGATGCATGAATCACACCGTCAAATCATGCAACAATCCAGCGCGTACAGCGCAATGATGTGGGGCACTCCGTCTCATAACGAGTCCCGCAAATGGTCTGCCCAATGGCATATGCTATAATCAGTCACTATTCATACCAAGCATACATATGATGCGTATGGTCATAAATCATGGAGTTATATTAGGCATGTTATAAAGTAATGAACTATTCTTACAACGCAGATAGGCCTAGACGGCCTACACACAACAAGTATGGGCCTATCAATGGGCCCTAGGGAGAGTCGTAATGCGGACATTTAACCAACATTACACTTACAATGTGGACGTCAAACCAGCATTGCTCCTAAGGCATGGTTTGCTATAAAGGTCAACACATACACCACAATGGAATCACATTCAATGGGCCTTAGGTACATCCCATTGGGCCTTGACCCATGGGCCTCCAATACATCAAACGGGCCTCATAACTTGGGCCTCATATATATCAAGGTAGGCCTCAGTAACGAGCCACAAATAAATCACGATGGGCCTCATATATATACCAAGGTGAGCCACATCAATGAGCCGCACCAATGGGCCTTATATTCATTGTAATGAGTCATAACTCATGGGCCTTAGAGTGCATCATAATGGCCTTGCTAAATGATCGAAAGTATATCACAATGGGTCTTTACCAATGAGCTTTAAGTACATCATAATGGGCCTCAATCCATGGGTCCTGAAACATCACAATGAGTCTTAATCCATGGGCCCCAAATACATCAAGTGGGCCGCACTAATGGGCCTCATGCACAACATATTAGGCTTCATAGGGCTTCTTATACTTCACCATAGGCCCCATATAATAGGTGGGCCCATCAGCAATGGATAGTATAGTTAAGGCCCATACATCATTGTCGGCCCCATATATAAATGGATAGCCTGTATAAAACACATACATCATGGTGCGCCCATATCGAGAAGTAACATCGACAACATAATATACAATATATTATCAACATATGGCCCACCCCATACGAGCTGAATGGATGCACGGTGTGTATAAAACACAGAAATCATGGTAGGTTCCAATAAGAACAACGTGGATAAGATACATACATCACAACAGGCCTCACGCTGTGGTGGGTCCAGCGTATCAGCCCAAGCTAGAACTTGTGTCTCCGTTTCAACCAAGTCTGCGTATAGGTTGGGTGGAAAGATGCACCTCAAGGTGGGGTCTCTGACATGTGCAAGTGGCCCCAACTGTTTCCAACGGTGGACATCCAATCACCAACGTTTCCTCATGTGGACCACTTGGGATTGGATCCACCTTCTATTTGGACTAATGCCCATGGAGTAGGTCCCATAAGGTAGTGGGCCCGTCCCTGATGGGTGCAAAAATGGATGGACGGAGCAGATCTACCCAGCGTCCAGCCCTGGACGGGCGGCCTGGATAAAACATATACATCACGTGGGTCCCACGTCTCTGGGTGACGTGAATACGAAGGTGGTCCCACGTTGTTGTGCAACGTCAGTACAACAGCTATATAGCTGTTGTACCGCACAGTAGCCAATCCGTTCCCTCATAGGTGGGTCCTACATAGGGCTTATCATAATGTTTATTCTCCATCTGATCCGTTCATGAGGTCACAGGGACCTGAATCAAGGGAAAAAATGAATTTCATGATGATCCAGTGCATGTGTGACAACTCAAGAGGGTTTTAATGACAGACAACCAATCCACTGTTTCCTATGAAGTGGGCCATCTGAAACCCAGATCAGCTTGATATTTGAAGGGGGTCCACCTCAGGAGGTAGCTCACCATATGAATGGTGTGGATATTAAACATGCATCATGGTGGGGCCCACAACTGGAGTCGTGGGTCCCTGCCCGCGGACGTCCAGTTCTAGGACGTGCGCCCGTCCTTGCCACCAGCAGCATGCTGGACGATAGATAAAACACATACATTATAGTGGGTCCCCACCGTCCGCTGGACTGTGGGAATACAACACATACTTCACTGTAGGCTCCCCATGTGGGGCTCACTATAATGCTTACATACCATCCAACCCGCTGATAAGGTCATAGAGACCTGGGTGAGGAGAAAAAAATAAATTTCAGCTTGATCCAGAACTTCTGTGGACCCCAAAGAGGTTTCAATGGTAGAATTCAATCGCCGCTATTTCTTGTGGTGTGGCTGGATGGGTCTGGATTTTGGAGGGAGGCCCACTGATCTGGAGGCCCACCATATGACTAGATTAGATGACAAATAAACATCAAGGTGGGGCCCACGGCTGGAGCCGTGTGACCTGCTCGTCCGCCGGCCGTTGCGTGCAGGCGCTGCCTGCGCCTGGTAGCAGCAGCGTCTGCTGCCTCTCTTGTCTTTTTTTTTTTTTTTTGAAAACCTGTTTTTTCAAGGTTTTTGGTATGTGCGGCCTACTCCAAGTAAATCCACTCAAGTAATTGGATTTCAATGCTCACAATAAATTCAACGAGTCTAATATCGGGCCTCTTTCATCGTGTAAAAAAAAATCTGGAAAGATTTCAATGGTATTAATACTATTTTCGACACTACGACCCACTTGATACTCCGATCAACCTCATTTTTCAGCTCAACACCTAAAATAAGTAAGAGAGTGAGGTGGATGGTTTGGCTTAGGAACATACATCAGGATGGAGCCTATACAAGTAGCCCTTCTCCAATGCTAAAAAAAAGTTCATATTCGTGTTTCTTTCCAGCAACGTCCGGACGCTGGACGTTGTTGGGCTTAATAACACATTTAAGGTGGGCCCTATTTAGGCGGGCCACCACATAATAAATGGTGTGAGTACAATATATAAGATGGGCCCCGCTTTTAGATAGCTTGGATCAATACATACCTAGTGGTGGGGTCCATCCAAGTGGGCCACATGGCCATTATATCACACACAAAAAATTAAATAAATGAAAAGAGAGGGAGAGAGAGAGAGTGGGACACGCGTGATGGAGGGACCCCGGCACTATGGGCCCTCCGTTTCAACCATCCAATCATACATCAATGGGTCTCATTACATATGGGTCATCCAAATAAAAGATAAACGGTGGAGATCCCTCTCCATCCAAAATGAACAGTCTATATGACCTCTTAATGCAAGAAAAATAAACGTCATGATGGGGTCCATGGAGAATGACCCCATCATGGAATGATTTTGATGATCAAGATAGGCCATTGGCCACATCTTAGGGTCCTAAGTGAGATCCAAACTATTGATCGGTTGGCCTCACTTAGCCCATCTTAAAAACATAAAAAATTAGGCTATGGAGGCACCCATCACTTGATCTTCTTGGTCCATTGGGAAGCTACACTCCTTATGCTTCACTTTGATGGTGGAGATGAGAAATGGATGGTTAAGAAGAGAGGTTTTGGGATGGAAAAGTAGGCCACCAAAATCACATTTTCTCTCATGGGAAGAGCTTGGACGTAGGAGTGCTCTCTTGCTTGGGTTTGTTGCTTGGGAAATGAGAGAGAGAGAGAGAGAGACGGGATGTAAGGATATGAGGGATGGGTGTGATGGGTGAAAGGGTGAGGTGAGTGATGGGTGAGGTGATGTATTAGTTGACTTTGGTGGTTGCTTGACTTGTAGAGAAAGGAAGCATGGGTGCTTTGTACTTGACATAAAGTGATTGATGGGTGATTGATTGATGAGATTGATTTGACACTTTGTAGAGATTCTCTTAGAAATGTAAACGCGCGGCGTTTTCTCAAAATAAACGCCGACCCACATCTCTTAGTCAGGGTATCATATCGGTACATGAGTCACGGCATTGGAACCGCGGCAACGGTGCGGTCGCAATGATACAAGTCTTGGATTAAGCCGACTCAATTCAATAGGATACGGCTTAGGTTCACGCGCAACATCGATTATCGGTCGCAGGTTGCTGGAATTCGACAGGAAGGATCACGGGAGTTGACGGAACAGTACCGATTAGGATACGGGTCTTACATCAGTCCTCCCCCAAATCCTCATGTTCTTTCTTTTAAATGATCAATTCCTTCTAAACCTCCTTCACCCATAAAACATCGGCTATTAAAGAGAGCTAAAAAATTGATAAACATTTCTCCTACTGAGGCCATTACTGCTTTTGAAAAATATTTTAAAGTAAAATATTGGCCTCACCATGACGAAGCAGAATACTACGAAGAAATAGTCGTAGGCATTCAACGACATAAATACGCTCATTACAATAAATGTTTTAACAAATGGATTTAGGACAAGGAGAGATTGGATGATCTTGACCTTCCATTTGACAAATATCTCAAGCCTTTTCATCCCCAACCGCCACCATTTCCTACTACAGCTCGATCATTAGTGGCTATAATAAAGAATACTCAATCCATCCAAGGCTTACCAGTTAGTGTGAACACTGGGAAATCGGCGCCCACTCTAGTTTTGGGCCTTTTCTGGGAGGGGTGATTGGGCTAACCTGGATTGGTGATATGTTAGTCTCGGAGTCGCCACTAGCCACTTAATCCAAAATCTCGTAGTCGACTAGAACATGCAGAATATGTAAAGCTAGAAAATTCGAAGATTCCTTTGCTTTAAATTGACTCATAATCTGCGATTTTAGAGATTCTTAGTAAGGGACCACGGTGACAAAGAGGGAAAGTGTTAGGCACCCTCTCTGCCTGTACGGATGTATAGTCTCTACTTTGTGCAGTAAAATAGTCTTAAGGGATAGGATGATGGGATCGAAAATAGGATTAGGCAAGTTTGGATTTCTGATGTGGCAAGATCCGAAATTCCAGCAAACCACAGAGCATACGTTCAAAGAATTCCTAGAGGAACTTTTGAAACAAATGTGATGATGCTACAATATCATTAAAGATGACTAGGCTATCATAAGTTTCTAATGTGACAGGATCCGGTATTTGGCAAGTCATAGAGCATACATTCAATGGAAACTTAGAGAAGTAGGGGGGTTGAGAAGTAATGATGGAATGATCTTTAGCTTGCACTTGAAGTAGCTGGGATATTGGATGCACTATGGTTGGGATTGATTGACCCGAGTGGGATTATAAGAGCTGAGGATGGCTTTGAGGAGGTTAAGGGGAGGCTAAAAGATAAGACTTGGAAACTCAAGTATTCCCTCTCTCTCTCACTCTCTTGCTTTCTCTCACTCTTACTCTCCTCTTGATGTTGATATGTTTCTAGGATTTTCTTAGGTGTCTGAAATGAAGAGAGGTGAAGGCTATTTATAGCCTTTGGGGTGGCATTTTGGTAATTCTAAGGTTTATAGGGGACAAACGTTGACATGACAACTTGCGATTAGTTGAGGGGAGAGTAATGTCACGTGACACTTTCTTATTGGTCTTTAGGCTTTGTTTGGATAACAAATAGGGTGAAAACTTAGGGGTAATTCTGTAGGAAAGTTGACTTTTGGAGGGGAGACAGCTGCTTGCTCAGAGGAGACACCCATGGAGAGAGGCCGGTAATCTGACTACTGCTGGAGGTAGTCAGACTACTGCTCGGACGTGGTTGCTTATGTGGTTTGGGCTGGTGGGCCTATTTCGGGCCATGAGATCGGCTTGAAGCCTGTTTTTAGATGTTTGGCTCAAAATGGATGGAAATGTTTTGAGAAATGGATCAACTTTTAGGCATGCTCTGA
Organism: Magnolia kwangsiensis; assembly: GCA_037074715.1. Lineage (NCBI taxonomy): Eukaryota > Viridiplantae > Streptophyta > Magnoliopsida > Magnoliales > Magnoliaceae > Magnolia > Magnolia kwangsiensis. Next base: position 79,085,490 of record CM073589.1, on the reverse strand, counting down.
TTCGGATGTTGACATGAATTAGGGTTTATGGTAATGTAATGGTTCAGGTTTGGTTAAGGTTTGGATCAAGTTAGGAAAATGGCTGCAATTGAGGTTTTGGTCTAGTTCCTAAGGGTTATCCACGCTTTGTCAAGTTGCTAGCCTGGGTGGGGTGTCTACAGATGCCCCTCTTTGACAAAGGTTGCCAGTAATCGAATGCCACCCTTCTGGTCAGAAAAGATCGTGGTTCAAATTTATTGCCTGCCATAGTATCATAGCCAGTTTACTGTTTGGAAAAGAGATGACTCACACATATCATGAGAGTTTAAGGAAAACGTTGTGATTGTCCCTGCGCTTTCTGCAGCATTATGGGCCACGAATTATAAGCTTTTCATGTCAGATTGATAATAACATTAGAGGATAAGTCTGAAAAGTAGGGCCACTGCGCGTTTTTGCTGCTTTACGGGGATTCCCGTACTATTTGGATCTTGTTGTTCTTTTGCTACGTAATCACCCTACGAGTACTTGTTCCGTTTGATTGTCAAAGTGGTTAGCTTCCCTGCACATTCTATAGCGTTACATGGAACTCACTATGCCGACTTGAACTCGATCAGACTAGAGGTGGGCATTTTTTACCTGATCCGACGGATCCGACCCAAACCGACTTGATCCGACCCGTTTCGAACAAAATCAACGGTCTAGATCGGGCCTAATCGAGTCTGAAAATCTAGATCCGGTCATTTTTTTGGGTCAAGTTCGAGTAGAGGTCTATCCGAATCGATCTGGACTGAAAACCCGAACTGAGTGGAACCACACCGAATCGAATAGACCTGACCCGAGCGGGTAGTACAAAAGGGCTTTTTATTTTTTTACCCTACCCTAACCCTAATTTTTAACCTTCTCGTTCAGCCTCTCCCCTCTTTTCTTACCTTATCGAACGACAGAACGAGCGCTCTTGCCCGTGCGGCGATGCCCGATCTTCTTCCTCTCCAGTCTCCTCTTCTTCTTCAACACCCGTTCTGCTGCCTGCCCGATGCCAATCTCCTCTCTAGTCTCCTCTTCTTCTTCAACACCTGTCTGTCCCTATCGGCATCGAATCGGGTAAGTAATTTAGGTTATTTATTTATTTATTTATTTGATTTCTTTTACCCTAACCCAGTAACCCAACATGATTTCTTTCACCCTCTTCTTCTTCAACACCCATCCGTACTTGTCTACGTTCGGGTGGTGCCAACCTGGCTCGACAGTGGTCCAGCAGTGGTTGGGGTCCAGCCCTAGCTCGCTGCCCACTGGTGGCCCACCTAATGAATCAATCAGCTTTATTATTTAGTTGAATCCTTATTTTGGTGGGCCATCTCTAGATTAGATATATCATAAAGGTCATGTGAGCTATTTAAGAAAACATATGATTTTGGGTTGACTTCCGCCTGAGATTTTGGCCCTGAGGGAGGTGAAGCATCTATGGATGGGCCTGATGTCGTGAATATAGAACGTGGGTCCCACTTATATTGATGTATTTTCTTCTGATTAATAAAATTAAGAAATGGTCCTGTTCTCTCATAGTGCTGTAAATTATAATGATCCTGTATTAACCGTTCATTTAGACAGAAATTTAACAGAGCTCACAAAATCTAACCCCCAACTCGTCATTGGATAGGTAGGAGCCTTCATCAAAGGCACAAAGTGGCAAATGATTAGCAGATAAAAATAGGGGGAACATGAGAGCATAGATTCTAAACTATCAATTTCCTCGAAGACAATCTTTTTCAGTTTTTCCTTTCTTTCTTTCTTTCTTTACAGATTTTTTTTGAAGTTCCTATGCATGTTGCAATGAAATGTTATTACAGGACATACCCAAGTTCAACAAAAACTGCCATGCAATGGATGTTGCCTTACAGAATAAAAAGATTTTTTTTTCAAAGAACAGTACACGGCTTCAGTGGGTACACATCTAGGAAAGGAGCAAGCCACGCCGTGGGTTTGCCACCTGTCCACCTCATACATGAGATACACATATGCCAGTCCTGGCCATCCAAATGGTGGGCACCATTATGGATGGAGCAGAGCCTGGACGTCACAGTGCTCGGGTGATCTTAACCATATGATTTTGTCCATTGAAAATGGACAGCTGATCATTTTTCTATTTAACTGCCCATTTTATGGTTGCAATTGGACAGCTAGGATCTTCTAACAAGTGCAACCTTCAAGCTTTGCTCCACCTACAATGGGGCCAATGATTTGGATGGTCTGCATTAGCATACACCAATGCTGGGTGTAATGTGAATGGGTTGCAACTATTTAATTAAAAAAGGTTAAAATCCACAGTTTCACACTACAGTGTCACTAATGGTGGCTTATCTGCTAATCATGAGGTTGCCGTTTTACAAGTGAGGTCCAGTTTAGCCCTTCCACATCTTCTGGTCATGAATTCCATTCTTGTCATAATTATCACTGAAAAAGCAGCTTCTAGTGGGAAACTTAGTTCACTTGCTTATTAAGGCAGGCACTCCAATCAGTTGCAGTGCTGAATAATCATTTCTCCTTCAGTCCACCACAGCTTCTGGTCCTGAATTCCTTTCTCATTTTGAATATCACTGAAGAAGCAACTTCCCATTGCAAACTTAGGCCTAATCACTTATTAAGGCACTCCAATCAGTTCCACCCACAAATTAATTATTTCTCACTCACTCCATTTCAGTATATGTTAAAGAATGGGCACATATCACATCAAGCAAAGATGCAATCGTATAAAACTCACTAGTAGAAGATAACACATTTACAAAAAACCAACTACAATGTCCTTTTTTTAAAAAAAAAAATAAATTTTTATGGAGAAGTCACGGATTATATTAATAATAGAAAGAAATACATTAGAAACTAGGCTGCACCGCCGAGGGAGCTACACAGCCTACTACACACCTAGGAACAGCAAATTGCAATACTTTAATTTGTCGACATTAACGGCCCACTCAACAACTAGCATTCTAGCTCTAGCAGCTACATATTCTGCCAATTTCGAGATCCCGTTGAAGCATCTACTTTCATGAGTGACTCCCTACTGATTGGACCTGTTAGATGGTTGGTTTACACTTCTTATCCAGGGTGCGAAACTCAAAATCATGTGAAATATTTTATGTTCTCAGTCAAATCAGATCTTCCACGGCTATTTTTGTTACTCTATTTTTAGGCTAACTCATTCGGTGATTGCTCAAGGGTTATATCATATATGCTTGACAATGACATTACTTTCTTTTAATCATTTATCCCAATATATTAATCTTTATTTGTTTCTATTCCTTTCTCAGGTTGAAGGCTTGAAGCAGAGGAACAATCTGAAGAGCATTTACTGCAACACACACTTGTTTTAAAAGACTCATTTTGAGGATTTGTGGGTCCACAAGTCAATCTAATGGCCTTCCAATTGACAGCCTGTACTGTCCGTTCTTGGACCCTGTTTAGGTGATTGCATGTGGTCCTGCATCAGGTTTTACGCTGATTTTCTGGTTTGCAGTTGAAGTTTCGTACGTACTTTATTTTCGTGCCATTTGAAGATACATACCAAACATAGATGGTTATTTTTAAATGTCTTGTTTTCTGCTCTTTCCACAAGCCTCTCATTCATTCATCGGTTCCATACCTCGGCTAAAGGAGGAAGGTTGGTGTCCATTCGGTACGCAATCCTAAAACTTTTTACAATTTACCATTTAAAGGCGATCCAAATTTTCAGGGAGGAAGGCTCAGATGATGCTAATGAAAATGACGGCAATCTTCGTGTTTTTTAAAACCTGAACCGTGTTATTTTAATAGTGTTTTCTACTTGATGCCTATGTAACTAATGAAATAGTAACCTACATTGATAGCTATAAGTGAGCCCCATGGATTACGTCCTATCGAGCCTGCCGTTATGTAGACAGCAGGAAATGTTTAATTGCTCTTTGGCACCTACTTCAAGTTCCTTGCTAAGAATCAGGCAACTCTTATGTTATGCACAAAGATCCGAATCCGATGGGAAAGATGCATTTGAAGCAATTGGCTTCATCAATTGAAGAAGCAAAATCAGAGGTCCGTTTCTTCCAATCTCTAGGCCGTCATAACACAATTCAGTCCATGAATTGCCAAATCTCTGCATATTTTGAATCAATGAAGCACTGAGATGACTGGAAGTTTCATGATCATGGGCAATACCGACTTGATACTCTACTGGAAGCAAAAGCTAAGCAAGGGGTGCAGGTACTTTTAAGATCTGTTTGGGATATCATTCTTCTTTGTTGTTTCTTTTCAATTCTTTTAACTACTTACAAACTCTCACAAACAACCCACACACACACACACACTCTCTCTCTCTCTCTCTCTCTCTGTGTGTGTGTGTGTGTGTGTGTGTGTGTGTGTGTTTTATGATGCCACGGAGGAATCTAAGATGCAAATTCAACCATATGCAGATTTATATCCGTACAAAAAAAGAAGTTGCAATTGCTTTGAAAATCAACAGTGTGTATAGTAAGCGAAGGCTTCTTAACATTCACGAGAATGTGAGAGTTCTACGTTATCCTGATCATTTCTCAACTGGAGTTTATCTATGGTATGCAATTCAAACCTGAGTCAGCTTAAAGAAATGTTTTGCTAAGCCCACATGGCACATGCACCACTAAACTGGCTACATGTGCCAGCCTGTCATGTGTGTGGAACATAAAGATGCATCAGGTGGGCCTGACCATGATGATGACCTGATCCAAAAATGAGGCCGGTCTCCTCTTCAGATGGGCCACACATTTCCATTGAAGTGGACTGTTAGATACTTAGAACCATCATCTATCATCTCTATACTTTTTTTATTTTTTATTTTTTGCTGTAAGGGTCCAGCCGTGTATGGATAGCTGATGTTTGGAGGACATCTGGGCTCCTTGTAGGGCTGGTTCTGTAGCTGGAAGGTTTTTGTTCGGCATGCGGGGCTACTGTGTTCATGCTGGTGGATCTGTATGAAGGTTTTTGGCCCAGCATTGGCCGTCCTGCTGGCAGTGTGCCTCTTTTCCACCTTCCCTCGAGATGTTGCTGCCTGCTTTCTTCTGCCTCTCCAGGCATTTAGTGTTATGCTGCCAATCTCTTCTTCTTATTTTACCTTTTTTGTTTTTTGTTTTTTTTTTGAGCCTTGGTGGAGTTTGCTAGTGCGACAGTTTTTGTAATGGTATTCTGCGTAGCTGTTTCTATGCTATTTATTTTATTTTTACGTTTTTGGTGCTGCCGTGCTATATCGGGTTTTCTTTGGGTGGCTCCTGCTGCTCTTGTGGAATTTTCTGTGATGGCTGTAAAGTGCTAGGTGGGGGCTTCGGGGGTTTTTTTTAAAAAAAATAAAAAAATAAAAATTATATAAGCCTCTAGTTTGTGCTAGCTAGGGATATGTCCATCCAGGCTTAGCCAGCTTCAAATGATAGGTGAGGCCTGTCTGTCTCATTGTGTCCAATACATTGGAAAACACAAATATAGACAACTAAACCGGACCTGGAAAAATCCAATCCGACTCGTTTTCCTGATCGAGTCGGACTCGGATCAGTTCAGACCAGCTCGGGTTAGGATCAGATCGAGTCAAATGAACCAAACTCGGTCCCAGATCGGACTGAGTTCGGGTTAGGACATGCAAAACTTGGACCGAGTCAAGTTGGATCAAAACTGATTCGACTCGGTCTGATGCCTAGCTCTCGATCAGACTTTCCAAGTATCCCAAATTAGGTATGTGCGGGTAATCTTTTTCCATATAGTCTTCTGATTTTGATACTTTGGTTACAACGGATCTTCTCCACTTTGAATTGATTATTCTTACCAGAGATAGATCAAATCATCACTTGCATTCTATTTGTACGACCATCCTGATATTAAAAATCTGTCCAATCGTATTTGTATCACATACGGATTCGTTTATTCTCCGGGGAGACCGGAGGAGGTCGAATCTTATTTTATTATTTGCATAGGACGCTACTAGGAAATGTAGGAGATTTCTCAATATATTGCATGCCAAGCACTATATATATATATATATATATATATATATATATATATATATATATAAGATTTTGTTTGTTGAAAATTATCCTCTTTGGAGCTATACTCCTTGAGGATTTTATTGTAAATATATATTTTTTTTACTTTTTTGGATTTTTGAAAAGATCTGTTCAATCTCGTGGGAGGGTGTCGTCTTTCGATTTTTGTTGCATTTTTTGAGTAAGTATAGATATTTGTATTGCCTCCACTAGTGAATTAATGGAGCTGATCAACAATCCTGGCTTATATATATATATATATATATATATATATATATATATATATATATATATATATATATATTGTATTTTTGTATTTTTTTCCTTTTTCTTTTTGTATTTTCCTGTATTTTCTTGAAAATTTCTCCATTTTCTCAAGATTCCCAATTTCTCGCGAGATTTTGCAATTTCTTGCGAGATATTCATTTTCTTTTTTATTTCATGAGAAATTTTACTCTTTTCTTTTACTTCTCCTACTTGTCCGTTGGACCACGATCCTTTCCAAGGCTCTCATATCCCAGAGCAAGGGACAGTGCGCAGAGCCGTGCGTTCTGCCAATGGGCGGTAGTCCGACTACCATGGGTGATAGTCGGATTACCGCCCGGAACTCATTTGTCCATTGGTTGGAGATGGGGCGCTGGTCAGGGATTGGCTTCTGCTCCCCTATTCTTCTCTTCGATTTTTCTTCCAGAGACACCATTGCTGTCTCTTGCAAGCTCCTCCAAGTGCTTCTTCTTTGTTTTCCTTTTCCTTTCCCTTTCCCTTTTTTTTTTTTTGCTCCTAATCTTTCTTCACAGGTGATTACCACTCCTTTGAGCGATGATCTTTTGGTTTTTGATGGATTTTAGTATCCATATCTATGAAGCTTTGAGGTTCATCTTATCTATGACCATGGGCCTCCTTTTTGGACAAGAGAGACCCAAAATCTGGGATTTTGGAATGTTTGCTGGAAATTCCAAATCTTCCTTCTTGCTATGAAATGATGTGTGTGTGTGTGTGTGTATTTATTTGATTAAGTGAGGTGTGATAAGAAAAGTGCCCCACTCTTATTTGTGCATGATTTTTATTATTATTATTATTATTATTTGGGTTTTTGAAGAGGGTTCAAACCTTACATATCATGAAATGGTGATATTTTGATGGGCTGGATTGATGATTGGTGGCCCACTTGGATTTTTTAATTTTTGTGGATCTTGATGGTGGGCCATTATTTTGGAGTTGGGCCCACTTTTTGACATGATTTTGGTTCTAGGTGTGGATTTTGATTTGAAGGATTTTCTAAATGGGCCTTAAAATGTGGGCCTTGAAATGGTCCTTAAAATGGGCCTTCAAATGGGCTTTGGAATGTGGGCTTTAAGATGTGGGCCTTGAGATGTACTTTGGAATGTGGGCCTTGAGATGTGCTTTGGAATGTGGGTCTTGAGATGTGGGCCTTGAGATGTGCTTTGGAATGTGGGCCTTGAGAGTGGGCCTCAAGTGGGCTTTGGAATGAGCCTTTGGACAATGGGCTTTGGAGCGGGCCTTAAGATGTGGGCCTCGAGATTTGGGCCTTGGGATGGGCCTTGAAATGTGGGCTTTGAGATGAGCCTTGGGCAATGGGGCTTTCAGTGCCCATTCATGGTGTATATTCCTCTTCTAGAATGTTCGATTTATTTATGAAAGTAAGGGTGGATACTTACCTATGAATGTTTGGCCATGCAGCATGCCTCGTCGTGATAGGAGTGAGGCAGCACCTTCTTGCCAGTCAGTCGATCCCTGCTATGTTCCTCAGGAGGGTTGGCATCTTTCAGATATGGCTCGGGAAGGAGGGGCTTCTACTATCTTGAGGGGTCATAGGGTGTGCACTCATTGGCCAGATTGGTTCAAGGATCCTTAGCCACTGTTTTTTCAGGTGTTGGAGCGTACTCTTCTCTTCGACTTGTTTAGAGTTCGTCTGAGCAAGACGAATATGGCGCTTTTATCCGTGTTGACCAAGAGGTGGTGTGCCGAGACCCACACATTTCATCTCCCCTTTAGAGAGTGGGGGATCACCCCATACGACATCTTCATTCAGCTTGGTATTCGATATGGGGGGGGGGGGTGCCCATCCCCTTTGAGGACCTCCCTGTTCCCACTGAGGATGATTGGATGAGTTTTTTAGGGATGATTGCTCATTCTTCCGACTTCTCAAGGCCTTGATTCAAGTTTCTCTGGCTATTGGCGAATTTCTCCTGGTGCATTCCGCAAACTGAGGCCGAGGCTATTGTGAAAGCTCGTGCCTTAATTTTGTACACTTTGGGAGCCATGATCTTTTGTCATGGGAATGAGCTAGTGAGATCCTGTCTGCTGATGCTCGTGGCGGATATCACTTCCGTTACGCCGTATAACTGGAATGCGGCGTTCCTGGCCCATTTATATGAAGGGCTGGACAAGGCCAGTTGTTATAGCAGAAGGTCTTTAACTGGATTTTACCCGGTCATCGAGGTGTGTATCAACCCCTTTTGTCTCGCATTTTTTTCTCATGAATGTACCTTTTGATGATCAATTTTTGTGCAGGTCTACTTTTTCAACCACTTTCCACACCTGGGGCCCACCTTGATAAACCACACCCCTCATTTTCCTCGCATGATGTTGTGGTACAAGGATAACCGCAATCGTACCCGCTAGTTTTTCGATATTGCCTAGAGATCTAATGTTGATGCCCTGGTTCCTGATGATGTAAACAATTGTCTTTTCATGCCTTTCCTCTCTTATTCGTGTTCTTATCCTGACCCTGTATTGTTTTTACCAGTTCCATATCAGGCCTTACTTTCGATCTACTGCCACTCTCACTCCTAAGGCCCAAGAAGCTTTTTAGGCCTTGCATCGTCGTCGTATTCTGGAGGATCCTCGAGTGACAAAATGGTACTTGGGAGAGAGACTTTTTTAGCAGTTGACTGGCAGTCCCCTTGTACCGTTTAGTCCTTCTGAACCGGCGAACTAGAGGGCAATCCCCGAGCATGAGTTGACAGCTGCTTTGGAGGGATATGAAGCTAGCGCTTTCGTTGATCCGACAAGAGAGTATAGCTCCTGGTGTGAGCAGTATGACATTGGTCCCATTCTGAGGAATGCTTACGCTCAGGGTGGTGGCGCGCACTTTGTTAGAGGGGGCCTTTTGGGACCTAAAGTCCCTCTGAAGGATACGAATGATAATGTACCTGACGAGTAGTGTCTTTTTACCTTTTCTGCTCATGCATTTCCTATGTACATTCTTCCGTATATATCAGAATTTTCTTTATCTAATGTCTCCTTTCACATTGCTTTTCGAGCCCTTCTGTTGATCTGATTGCGCAGAATGTTGAGTTCTTGGCTTCCCCTGGTATCCATGATGGACCCATGCATGATTGGTGTGAAATCCATGTTTGGGCGGTAGTTGGACTACCATGGGTGGTAGTGGGACTACCGCCCATTGACATTTGCCCATTTCTCTAACCCTGGCAGGCTGCTGCAACAGAGGGTGCATGCGGGCAATAGTCGGAATATGACGGGCGGTAATCCGATTAGCGCCCCTGTTCCTCTTTTCTTCTAGCAAGGGCCAGTCTCTCTCTATTCATCCATAACTATTATCCTCTGATATTCTCTTTATTCTTTTACCCAAATCTTGCTTTTTATCTCCTTTGTCCTTTTCTCTCCTTTTTTTTTGTGTTTTCTCATTCCATTCTCAATGGCTGGAAATGAAGGAAACCTTAGTGAGTCCAACAATGGTGGAATCATGGGTCCACTTGAGGTAAATGATGCACCTCATTCCCCTTTTTATAATGAAATGGTGGGTGAGAGTTCATTTATGGATGGGTTGGTGGATGTTAATGGTGGTTTGGTAATGTCACGTCCCAAACCCAGGAATCGGATTCATAGGAATCCCGATCGCTGAATCCGGCGCTGACAGCCTCCGTAGTATTCCATTCTCAGCTCCTAGTGTCCATATGTCAGAATCTGATCCTACAATCGTACAAGGAGGATTTATTTTTTTAATGTACATTTAACTCGTAATATGCATAACCACAAGATTACCCAATTCATAAAGGCAACATCATCATCATCACATATCCACTAATATAATCATCTGAGTACAATCCTGAAATTGAAATACATAAATTGAAAATCAAGCTCCAGAAGACTGTTGCATGCTCTAAACTCAACACTGCTGCAACCTGACATCACTTGCACGCATCTGTCGTGCATAAGCTTATAGAAAGCTTAGAGGGTGGTGTAAGTGTGTGCACAAGGTAAGTGTCAAGTATTCAACATAATGTCATAATCATACAATATCAAAATAGGTGCAAGGTCATGAATCATACGTTATCAGAGTAAGTGGAAATACTGACAAGTCCATAAGTTAAATAATATCAGAATACGTAATATAGATCAAATATACAAATGATAAGTCATAAAGAGTCAAATATCAGATGTCATATCTAAACCAAATAAATGCAGAAACACAGGTAACCCAAAATGCCATATGCCGCGAATATAATGCAATATGCGGTGCGAATGGAATGACCATGCTGGAGTGTGAAGTCGGGATGATAGTATGTAGTATCGCAGGCTATGGGGTCCACCACAAGGGACTTCTATCCAAACCAGTCCCATACCTAAATTTGGATAGTCAGACTCAATGTGGTAAACTCCTGATCTCAGGTTAGTCGCACGTCCCAACCAAAATCCTGGCCGTTGTGAAGGTATACGTAACAAATAGTTGCGTACCACCGGCCCAAGTGGATAGTTAATAAATGAATGAATAAGTATGCAACTCCTGCTCAATAAGTCTACATATCAGTACGGTTCCTCTCTGGGATCATCGTCGGGGTCTATTACACTATACGTCAGCTTGTCGTCCCTATCCGAGTGCACAACTAGTTAAGTGGAAGAGACCTCACTATCTGTCTGCCAATATCAGGCCCGGCTCGTCGATAGCCGACCCATTCCTCAAGCTGGTCAGACTCAACCTAGATATTGCCCCCTCACTCAGGCGGGTAAGGTTACACCCCCTCCCAACCAACCACGACACAGTGGGAGACGCGGCCTACTGGTATATGGCCCTCATGCACTCATATACATCCACTCGGTCTTGACATTGGGGAGTCTCCTGGCCAAGGAGGTTTAGGGATTTTCACCGAGGGACATCTATGGCGTCCGTATGCTAGAACCAAATATTTTCGGTGTCCCATCTAGCCATCCATGATATGCCTATGGAGGCTACAACCCTAATGTTGCTAGGGCATATACTAATCATAATGCAGGATGCATGAGTCATGCATCAATCTTGCACATACATACGCTCATGTGAGATAACCTCCGCTTATCAGGGAGTCTCATAATAATATGCTCAATGACATATGCAATGTTCAACCACATCTCATAACAAACATACAAATGGTGCTATGGGCATGGATTATGATGCTATGCTGTCACATACTCATAATCAGTATCAATAATTGACGTCGACAATCGGCCTCAACAATGTGGACATTTAACCAGCATTTCCCCCAAGGAATAGCCCACATAGAGTGTAACATCTCGAAAATCGGGGGGTCGAGCAAAAACCCAACTCCCGAGTTTCAAAATGTTATTTATGCAACATAGATATGTATGATTAAATGTTGTCTGTGATAATGTATTAAACATGAGTGAGATTAAGCCAGAACAGCATATCATACTCCAGAGACAGTTAAATTTGCAAGCGAAAGACTGTAATAGTATGTATAACATATATAAACTGTTGTATGTCTCCAGAGTGTGAATATATTACCAGGTTATACACATACATGTATACTTCAAAAGTAAACAAAATGAATATACATGAGGGCACTAAAAATATAAAATGACAAGTGTCAATGTATCTAATCAACCTCCCTGTAATCCCGTCAATCAGATCACGCATAAAGGAGAGATCCTCCTCATCATCATCAAATTCAGCTCCGCCTCGCAGGCCGCGCCATCATCTGCAATCACAATAGGGACTGGTGGGTGTCCGGAAATACCATCCCGTAACGTGGGAGTGAGTGATCAACTCAGTGGGATAAGAGAGCAAAGATTAGCATGTTATCAAATCAATCATGCGATAATAGTAAAGCAGTAAATCAAACAATCCTAATACTGTTGTTAATGCAATATGACATGACGTGATGTATGCCCTCACCGACGATCTCCCTCATACGGCAACATCTTACGACCGCGGCATGCCACACTCCCTAGAGTGCTCCACATCTTCCAGGCACATGCAATGTTATGGTGATATGATTTTCGAGTTGTTATTAGTCCATTCAAACAGCAGGATTGGGAAACTAAGGTACCTCCCTTGTATCAATCCCAACACAGATCCTATCTATGGTCGTCACTCCTAGTAATCTCATACGATGTATATTTTGTAGGTCGCTGCAAGGGCTGCCAGGGCTGTTGCACGCACTCGTTGCACCGCTCCCCCATCACCTTATCAATACAGGCCTACTGTAGTCTACTGCTACGGAAGGGTCGTCGCCTCCCGTAGACTCAGAATACGCTCGCGGTCACCACAAAGGGCTGCCAGGGCTGTTGCTCACACTCGTTGCACTGCTCCCCCATCACCTTATCAGTGTAGGCCGACAGCAAGAATATAGTGTCCCATACCACCATAATCTGCTCACGAGTCTAGGTGCTCACTGGTCACTACGGGGAGGTTTGTGGCCCCAGCGTAGGCCGACAGCTCGACCACGGTGTCCCATACCACCATGCCCGGCTCATGAGTCTTTATGGATCAAGGTACCATGGTTAACAGGGTTTACAATGGTAAGTTCAGTACCCTAGGTTCAAGCAGTTATGACTCATGCAGGGTGAACATACAATGGCCAGTCGGGTTACTTGACAGGCTCGACTAGCGCGATCGCATCTCAAGTTGACGACATGAAGTGCGTAAAACACTTCGTGTGGCCTAACCACTGCCGCCAACTCCAGAACACGGCTCGCGTTCATCGACGCGTCGTTCGTGGCGAAGATAAGCTAACCACGAATTCACTCGGTTACCGACTGCCTGGACTAAGCATAGTCCCAAACAATCATATAATCACATCAGCAGTTGTGTAAGGGTAATGGAAATGAAATACAACCATGTGAGCATGTTAACACATGTTATTACATACAACTTAAGCAAATCATCTTACACATGTCGTTCACACATATGATGAAATTACGCATGTCGCCAACATATAGGGAATCCTCTCCATTAACATATTAATTGAGAATTCAGTCTCAAACTAAATCATAAGGAAATCATCAAGTACATGTTATAGCATACCACTTGAGTACAACATCAAGCATATGCATTTCATACATATAATGAAATCGTACATATGGCTAGCATGTAGGAAATCATTTTCATCAGCATATTAATCGAGAAATCAGTCTCAAACTAATTCATAACACCATTTAACTCAATACATACTAATACAAACATTTATACAAACACTTACACTACACACTTAAGTCTACATACAGCATGTCGACCCGAAGTGCGCATTTAGGCGAATCTCTTCGCCAAACTAATTCTGCACGTATTCCTAATATCCTAATGTGACAAGAAGCCATGTCAATCACGTCAGCAAAATATGAATGAAAACAGTACTTCCTACAAATGACTAAAATGTCCTAAATCTCATATTCTTCGTTGGTTTACGAAACAGGAAACGGACAGCATGTTGTACATGTCAAACGGCGTTGCCGTCAAGAATCTACTATTAAACGACATTGAAAGCTTTGGAAACAGTCAATCAAAGCGTCTAAAATCCGTACCTTTTTCTCCTAGAAGCGTATCAATTCGAACGGAGCGTATACGCTTCGTCTACGGCGAATAGGGAACCTAATACACAAGATCCATAAGCTACTTCTCTATGGAAACAAAGGAACCTCAAATCAGCAACTATTTAGGGTATTTGCTTACCTAGAATCGCGGTGAAATCGTCGGGAAAACGGTAGAGGTGTGTTGCTTGAGCACGTGCAACACGTAGCACAAGTGGCAGGAAGAACTCTCCCACTCTCCCACTCTCTCACAATCTCTCACCTTTTTCTCTCTCCCAAGTTAGGGTTTCTCTCAAATTCGGATGGGAGAGAGGAGTGAGGGTTTAAACCCCTTTTATAGCCTAAAACATGCCCAAAATAGGCTTGGGAACAATGTTTACTTGGTGCCTAACCAAATCGGAGCCGTTTCGGTCCAAAAGAGCATTTCTGATAGTCCCCTAGCCAAATGCGGTCGGACTTAAGCTCATGCATACTGGATCTAGCACACATCCAGTTTTCGGACTGGTAGGGTTTCCAGATCGCACGTGGTGGACCAGTTTCAGTTCAGCGGTCACCGCACGTAGATCAGGGCTGAAAGTCTCATAATATAAAATAGAAATTTCTCCTGATCCAAGGGTGTAATCTGGATGAATTCTAACGGTCAGAACACTCAATATTGACGCGTCAAGTCGTGTGCCAGATTTGAATTTGAAATTCCGACTGTCCCTATTCGCACTCTCTTTGGTCCGGGCTCAATGAAATAGCCTGTGATTATCGGTTTGACTTGATTTTTGGAATGAGTGTCAAGTCCAGCTAGGCGGTTCTAACGGTCTAAGATAGGAGGTATCGGACTTTCGATGTGCGGTGTAGATCCAATACAAAGATTCAAAGTGGTCCAGAGAACAAACCTGCTTAGAGTTTGGTCCGAGGTTATAGAGTATTATAGAGTCGTTGGTTCTGCTCGATTTGGGTCTTGTAGAACGTATTTAAAGTGATCAGGGACTATTTCCCAGCTACTCCAGCGTCGCGCTAGCTAACTTACACTTATTTTTCAAAGGAATTAATCCTACATGATTTCTTTGGCTATGGAATTGGGTTCTGAGAGATTTCTCAGGTGTTTTAGTTAACCCATTGCCTAAGGACGTCTAATCCCAGATTAGCCAAAATTCGGGGTGTTACATAGAGCCTAATATATAGTGGACCCATGGCCTCACACGAGGGCCAAGTATACGACACCATGGGCCCCACTCAAGAACTTAATGCACACTACGATGGGTCTTTTACATGGGCCTAACATACATCACAATGGGCCTTAATGCATCACAATGGGCCTCATCACATAGGCCTCATATACATCACATTGGGCCTTAAACATGGGCTAAATACACATCACAACGGGCCTCAAATACGGGTCGCATACACATTACATTGGGCCCCGACAATCAAAATCGGGAATCATCCACGACAAATCAGATCGGTAATTGGCCTCGATCGATAATCGGCAATTTGCCATGATAAATCAGAATCGGTAAGTGGCCTCGATAGATAATCGATAATTGGTCACGATAATTTAGAATCAATAATCGACCTCAATCGATAATCGACAATTGGCCACGACAAATTAGAATCGGTAATCGGCATCGATCGATAACGGCAATTGACCAAGATAAATCAGAATCGGTAACGGCCTCGATAGATAATCGGCAATTGGCCATGACAATTTAGAATCGATAATCGACCTCGATCCTTAATATGCAATTGGCCACAACAAATCAAAATTGGTAATCGGCCTCGATCGATAATCGGTAATTGGCTACGACAAATCAGAATCGGTAATCAGCCTCGATCGATAATCGGCAATTGGCCTAGATAATCGGTACCAATAATCGGAATCAATTGATAATCAGAGTCAGAAAATTGATCACAATAATCAGAATCGATTGATAATAAGAATTAGCAAATCGGTCATAATAATCGAAATCGATCGATAATCAGAATCAGAAAATTGGTCACGTCAATCGAAATCGGTAACCATCACGACAATCGAAAATGATCGATAATCAGAATCGGCAAATCGGTCACAACAATCGGAATCAGCCTATACAATCGGCCTCGATAAATCAGATTCGGCCTCGACACTTGGGGACGAACAGGGCCTAAGGGAAGATCACAATGTGGACATTAAACCATCATTGCCCATCAATGTGGCCATTTAACGAATATTCCTTCCAAGGAGTAACCCACATAGAGTCAAACATATAATGGGCCCACGGCCTCATACAAAGGCCTAATATACAACATAATGGGCTTTACTCAAAGGCCACATATACACAAAGGTAGGCCCTGCACAAGGGTCTCAGATACATCATATGGGCCACAACTCATGGGCCTCAAATACAACAAGTGGGCTGCAACCCTTAGTCACAAAATATATCACAATGGGTCTCAACCCATGGGCCCGAAATACATTACAATGGGTCTCAACCCATGGGCCCTGAATACATTGTATTGGACCTTAATTACTTCAAATGGGCCCCAAGTACATCCAACGGCCTTATCAAATGGGCCACAACAGCAACACCATTCGTCCATCTATAGAGATCATTTTTAGAGCCTTTTCCAAATAAATGAATCATATCAAAAGATCATCTGGACCATACCACAAACAAAAGTGGTGATAAGGATTTCCACTGCTAAATTCTAGTGGGCCCACCATAGCATTTATTTTCCATCCAGTCTATTCATAAGGTCACAAAGACCTAATCTTAAAGGAACACAAATATTATATTGGTCTAAAACTTCTGCAACCCAAATTGGGGTTTTAATGGTAGACATTTAACACCATTATTTTCTGCAGTGTGGTCCACTTGATAGCAGGGTCCGCCTCATTTTTGGTCTCAAGCTTGAGACAAGCTAGCCAAATGGATAAATGGCTGGATGTAACACATACATTAGTGTGGGGTCCACATACATGGCCCACCAGAAAATCTAAATCCACTGCATATCCGTTAAAAGCCTAATGCAAGCTCATCATATAAATGGAAGGTCTGATATAACACAGACCTTAATGGTGGGGTCAGTGGATGGTATTAACAACAGCACCCCAGCATGGTGGGTACCACCGTCCGTAGGACGGGCAGCGTGGGTGAAACACCCACATCACGTGGGCCATACTGTACGTAAAATGGATGAACGAAATGATTGTTGCTGTCATGCTTGCTGCACCATCCAGCAACTGGATGATGCAGATAGAGCCACACATCATGTTGCAATGCACTATTCATATATTATATAATATAATATATTATCATATAATATAATATAATATAATATAATATATTATAATACATATGTTATATATGAATTACAAAAAGGGCCACTGTCCAGACCCAGGATCCTCTGGATGATGTAGATATGGTGCATGCAACCATGGTGGGTCCACATGTAACAGTGGCCCACCACAGCATATATTATATAATATAATATATATAATATATAATATTATATATATGATATACAATATATTTATTTATGTATGTATGTGTGGGTGTGTGAAACCATCCTGGTGGCAGCGTCCAGTACAAATGGACTGTATGAATATAACATATACATCATGCTGGCCCCACCTCAATGGACGCACGGACGGTCCTGATTCAACACATGCATTGTGGAGGGGTCACCTAACTTTCTGATGTCAGATAATAGTGGGACCCACCGTCCCTAGTAGTTAGTCGGTGTGGGTACACCTCATCTTGCAGACAGGTCCACACTACTATGGCCCACCAGCACTTGAAACAAGCTGGTATTTGTGTTTGCCTTCATCAGCGCCTGCTGCTGAACAGCAGCAGTCCTGGATGATCTCATCCCATCCTAGCCGTGCATTGGACAGGTAGTGGCTAGATGGTGAGGATATAAATCACCTACATCAGGGTGGGTTCCATCGTCCCGTACTGGGGACGGTGCGAATAAAACACATACATGACTGTGGGTCCCACGTGGGCCCACCACAATGTTTATTTGACATCTAACTGTTGATAAGGTCGCATGGACCTGGCTGAATGGGAAAAACAAATTTCATCATGACCCAAAGCTTTTGTGGCCTAGAAAAGGGTTTCAAGGGCAGACGTTCAATTGCACTGTTTCCTCTGATGTGGGCTACCTGAGTTTTGGAAGTAGCCGATTTTTGGAGGGGGCCACTTCAAGTAGGAGCCCACCTAATGAACGGTTTGGATGACATACACACATCATGGTGGGGCCTGAAGTGAGGCCCACTGATCCTGCCGATGCAAGCATCGCGTCGCTTGCTGCAGCGTCCTCTAGATGCTAACAGCAAGTGGCGTCCTGCCTCTCTCTTTTTTTCTTTTTTTTTGGAATTTTTGTTTTGCCAAGGTTTTTCATAAGCGTGGCCCACATTAGGATGATCTAATCCATTGGCTGGGTTCTATGACTCGTGATGGTTCTAATAAGCCCAATATTGGGTGGTTTTAGTGTGTAGAACATCATAGCGGGCCTTAACTGTTTAAATTACCCAAAAAAAAAAATTTATTTTCTACATTAGGGCCCACCAGAGATTCGGATTGGATTCATTCTTTGGCTCAACGCCTAAAATGAGGTAAGAAAGGGGATGGACGGCTTGGATTGAAAATATATATTAAGGTGGGGCCTACTCAAGTGACCCAGCCAAATCCTTTTTTTTTTAAACCGAGGTTATTGCATCCACTGTCAGCCCACACTTTTCTGTAAAGCCCGTCCAGCGTGCAGACACTGGACGGCTGCATATAGCACATTTAAGGTGGGCCCCACCCATAGACGCGCTGCTAGGGTGGGCCACCAAATATTTGGATGGTGTGCATAAGACACACATCAAGGTGAGGTCCATTTGATGAATGATTAGGAGATATCACAACTCATTAAGTGGGCCACACAATCACGTCTTCACACATGAAACAAATGAAAAGGAGAGTAAGAGAGAGAGAAGCACCCACCTTTGATCTTCTTGGATTTCTTCTTCCATGAACGCCTTTTAAAGCTTCGATGGTTGAGATTTAACGGTCGAGATGGATCATGGATGGTGGAGATGGGTGATAGGAAGGTGGGCCACACAAGCTCTATCTATAGAGCTTGCTTGGACGTTGGGGTCTCATAGAGTTTGCTAAAGATGAAGAAATGATAGAGAGGAGTGGTGAGGTGGAGTGATAGGAGAGAGGGATGGTGGAGTGACATAAGAGGTAAGGTAATGGTTGACTTTTGGGTGAAAGAGAAATGGGTGTCATGCCTTGTTGGTGAAAAAGGTATGGCTAGGTAAGGTTTTGTACTTAGACTTTGATTGATGGATTGATGTGACGTTTAGGGTAGAGATTCTCTTAAAAATTACAACGTGCAGTGTTTTCCTCGAACTGAACGCGGGCCCACATCTCCTAGCCTGGGTACTGCATCGGCATGCAAGATGCAGCATCAGAACCATGGTAATGGTGCGGTCACTCTGGTACAAGTCTCGGGTCAAGCCGACTCTGCAATACGGGACATGTCTCAGGATTTCACATAAATGCCGATAACAGATCGTCGGTCGTCGAAATTCGATAGGACCGCGGAGGCATACGGAACGGTACGGGCTAGGATACGGGTCTTACAGGTAGGGCCACTTAAAGAGGTGAATGCCATTTATGGCGTGGCTTCAACCACCATTAATGGTGGGATGGGTTTTAATGATGCACTAGGAGGGAGTTTGGGGGATTAATGGTTGCTTGATGGTTTGAACGGGCCTACATTTGGTGGGTCATTGGGTGATGGGTTGGTTTTTGGGGGTTTGTGTGTGGACATGTCATTGGATGGTGTGGATGGGACCATGATGATGGTGGATGGTCCAAATTTCACCATGATTGATGGCATGAATTTTGATGGTAGGGATGGTGGTTTGATTGTGATGGATGAGATGGATCGTGGGGGTGGTTTGTTAGATGGTGGGTCCCACATTGATGGTTTGGGTATGATGGGTGGTTCGGATGAGATGGATGGTGGGTCCCACATTGATGGTTTGGGTATGATTTTCGGTGTGGATTACGAGGTTGTCATGGGTGGTGGTGGAGATTTGGGTGGTGGTCCTGATGGTTCTTTGTATTGGAGTGGCTCGGGTATTGTGATGCCTAGGGTGGGTACTTTTCTGACAGCTCCAAATGTGAAGAATGTGGGTGATTCTGGTCCGCTTGTTACTGCTTTTCAGGACACACTTTGCTAGGCTATGAGAGCATTAGGCTTCTTTCGTCATCATGAGATTGACTTTTTGGACGAGAGGATGCCTATTTTTGACAACCCACCAGTTGATTAAGGCTTTCAGATTGTTGAGGGTGTGTCGGTTTGTACCTGTTGCTTCTAGCCACACAGTACTTTTCGGAGAGATTATGCATTTGGATAGGTAGTTTGACTGCCTCTGAGAGTCACGAGCTGCATTCTCTAGGCTTCGAAGAGGTTCTGCATCTTCATCGAGTTCGCCTGGACTAGTGATTGTTGAGTGCTGCATCATACGATTGGGTTCTAACTTTGAACCTGTTCTCTTTCAACGACCTGGAGTTAGGTCTATCTTGTCTGACTGGCCTCCCTTTCTCCCAGGAGCTATATCTTCCTCCATCCCATCGGGTGCAATCTTCAGATTTTGAGCCCTGGTTCAGGTTTTTGGCGACTCTCCCCACAGTCGATGGTAGAACCGGCGAGTTCACCCTTGAGCACTTATATGATCAGTGTTCATCTGCTTGAGGAGGTGATGGATCTGCTCGTCAGCTTCAGTGCTTGAATACACTAATATTTTGTGTTTTGGCAGTGCTACTCTTCTTAGAATGATGGCGGTCATCTCTGACGGTTCTTTTTTATGCCTTTCACCATGTCCTTTCTCGCCAGAGTATCATTCTGGTGGTGCTAGCATAGCTTTTCCTGGGCTTGTCCAAGTGTTCTCTTGGGAAAACTCGCATCCTCAGGGCATATTGTTCTTTCCTCCAGGTACTTCTTGTTCCTCCTTACTGTCTTCCTCTCTTCTTCTTTTGTGCGTTTTCTCATTCCTTATACACGGTCCTCTTTCTTTTTAAGTGTGGCTGTGGGAACACCTGTTTATGACTCCCCTCCTTTCTTGGCCTGTTTCCCATCTTACTGACATCCTATCTTTGCTTCTGGAAGGGCTCCCCCTTGGTGCTGAGGCCACAGAGTCCCTTTACCGCCACATGTTTTCTGAGCTTCAAGGGTGGGAGGTTAGCTGGGAAGCTTCGTGGCTCTGTCGTATGCCTTTGATTTACAGTGCCGCTCGTACTCCTCTGCTACTGTTGGGCTTTCGAGGTTATTGCTCTTATCACGCGATTCGATTCCTTCGGCAGTTCAGCTTTTGGCAGTACATCCCTGCCTTTTCTTTCTCCGGATTTGGGCATGCTCCTCTCCCTCTGGGTATGTCGGCTCTTTGTCAAGAAGTCCAGTCTTCATAGCAGGGTTGTCTGGATGCGACTGTATTGGAGTTCAAGTCTTGGGCTCCTCCTTTGTCGACAATGCCTTATCAGTGGTGGGTTGCAAAGCAGTCGCTTTATCGCCAGGTTCCTAGTTGGCACCTGGTAGACGATGAGGCTGATAGAGACATCCTAGGATATTCTGCTTCATCCTCTTCAGGGGTTGACGACTCTTTTGAAGCGTTCAAAGAGAGGCCTTTCGTTGATCCTTCTTTTCTGCCAGCTATGCATGATCACCTCTTATTTGAGCTTTTTGTACTTCGGCATGCCTGTGAGGACATGGCTCGTCATCTGGCAGTGGGGAGGCAATATGATGAGAGCATGATAGCGTCCCGCCGACTGGAGAGAGATGAGGTCTTCTACCTACGTATGGAGGTGGACAGACTTAGGCAGCGATTATCATTGTATGAGGGAGGAGAAGGAGGCTTACCAAGCAGTCTTTGACTTAGTTAGCTGTCGTCTTTTATGTGTATCTTTTTTTTTTTTTTTGATCAGTTTTGTAGAAAAACAGTGCATTTTTGTACACAAAAAGCTTTGAAAGAAAAAAGAATATTTTTGTTTATGCCATATCTTGCATGTGTGTTTTTGTTTGGATTGGTGCTTTTAGATGATAAAATCAGAACATTGGACTCATCCCACGTCAAATTCGGTATTCTGAGTTGTTTACTAGGGATCCTGGTTTCCTAAGAATAACGCGTGCTAAGATCATGCCCCCTTGAGTTTAAGTAGAGTCTTGATAGAATTCTTGATCTAGGACTTATCTTTTCCTTATGTTTCTTTACTTTGATCGTTGCCTTGCCTTTTCTTGTACCTGCACTTTTTGTTTTTTATTTTTTTATTTTTTATTTCTTGCCATTTTTTGCCTATAGCTCCTTTTCAGGTTTTCGCTATGACTGGCTTTCCGTCATTTTTGCCCGTGGCATCCTTTCAGATTTTCACCACGTCCCGAATTTTTACACTTGCTTGCCCCTTAGCAACTATGGTCTTTTTACCCTTGTCACCTTTTCAAGTTTTCACCAAGTCTGCTACATGCATGCTATTTTTACTCGAGCCGCCCTTTCGGGTTTTCAATTAGCCCATCTTACTTAGGCACGTCATCTTTTTTTTAGGACCGATAGAGAGGAAGGGATTTCCTTCATTATCGGCCAATTGGCTACCTTCCTTCCTGCCTTTGTCTCTGATTATAATCATAAGCTATTTATTTTGATCAGACTATTTTGTTAAGGAAAGTGGGATAACTTTGTAGGATTTTTGCTTCTTTTTTTTTTTGGGGGGGGGGGGGGGGGGGGGGGGAAGGAATGGTAGGTGTTTTTTTTTAATTTTTCTTTTGTTGACCTCAGCTTTATGATTGTAATCATTGATGAAGTTAGGTATGGTTACCCATGATAGATTTTCACGTTGTCAGTGTTGATGGGCTCTAGAAGATCTTCTCCTCTCAGGTTGGTAAGCCAAAGGGCATCTCCTGGAAGTACTTCTCGAATGATTAGCGGTCCATCTCACGAAGGTTTAAACTTCCCTTTGGGGTTTGGCAAGTTTGGTGGTAAAATGCGCTTCATAACCATATCGCCAACTTTGAAGCTCTTCTTTCGGACCCTCTTATTGTAAGCCCGTGCAATCCTCCTTTCGTAGCATTGTGAGTGGCTTAGCATGCGCATGCATTTTTCATTTGTCAGGTGCAGTTGATCGTATCTTGTTTGTTGTTACTCGCATTCCTCGATTTCTCTTTCTAATAATACTCGGAGCGATGGGATTTCAACTTTGACTGCTAGTATTGCCACATTCTATATGTGAGTTTGAAAGAAGTTGCGTCTTTAGCAGACTGTACATACATTCGATAAGCCGAGAGTGCATATGGGAGCATTTCCAACTAGTCGCGATATGTCTTGAACATTTTCTCCAATGTTCAAATGATTGTTTGTTTACGGCTTTAACCCTACCAATCATCTGAGGGCGGTAGGGACAAGATCGATGGCGCTAGATTTTGAATTTTTTGAGAAATTCGCCCGTCCTTTTATTGACGAACGGTGACCTATTGTCTATAATGATGGCATGAGGAATCCCGCATTGGCTAATGATGTTGTTTTTCATAAACTTTATCACATGAGATGCTGCGATGGTGGTGTAGGATGTCGCCTTTATCTATTTCGTGAAGTAATCTACTGCCACCAAGATGTATTCGTGTCCATTTAAAGCTTTTGGGTTGACTTTCCCGATGATGTCAAGGCCCCATATAGAGAAAGGCCATGGTGTTGTTAGATTGTATAGTTTAGAAGCAAGCGCATGAATTTGATTCACGTGTTCCTGACATTTGAAGCATTTCCTAACATGTTTACAGCAGTCTATCTCCATCGTTAGCCAATAATAGTCGAGTCGTAGGATCTTCTATGCCATCATATGACCGTTCATGTGTGGGTCGCACAGTCTTTCGTGGATGTCTTACATAACTTGGACAGGCGATCATGTATTGTTGAAGCCGTTGTGACTCACTTTCATAGGTGATGTCGAACTTTGAAAGTAGCAGCTGCCATTTTGCGATCCTACCTGTTAATGCTAGCTTTTCGAATAGGTATTTTAAATGCAAGTGAGTAGAAGGATTGGACAGGCAATCATGTATTTTTGAAGCCGTTGTGTTGCCCAAACCAAAGCGAGACATGTTTTCTCTAAGCTGGAATACTTGGATTTGTAGCTAGTGAACCTTCGACTTAAATAGTATATCGCTTGTTCCTTTCTTCCTGAGACGTCGTGTTAACCGAGGACGCACCCGATAGCCTTTACTGCTACAGAGATGTATAGCAACAATGTTCTACCTGGTGTAGGTGGCATCAATACTGGAGGATTCAGCAGGTACCTCCTGATCTTGTCGAAGGCCGTTTGATAGTCGTCGTTCCACTCTTTTGGTGAGTTTTTCCTTAGGAACTTGAATATGGGCTTACAAATGGGTATAAGTTGATCGATGAATCAACTGATATACTGTATTCGCCCGAGGAAGTCGCAAATTTCTTTCTTAGTCCCCGGAGACAGCATTTCAATGATTGCTTTCATCCACCCTGATGTCGTCTTTGCTAACAATGAAGCTTAGCAGTTTACCTCTGGTTGCACCGAAGACACATTTTTGTGGATTGAGGCAGAGCTTGAACTTTTTCAATCTATTGAAGAGCTTCTCGTGGTCTTCAAAGTGTCCTTCGATTATGCGAGATTTGACGATCATGTCATCCACGTAAACTTTCATTTCTTTATTTATCATGTCATGGAACAAGACAGTCATGGCTCGCTGATATGTAGCGCCCGCATTCTTCAACCCGAATAACATGACCCGATAGCAGAAAGTTCCCCACGGTGTGATGAAGGATGTCTTCTTGGGGTCTTCAATGGCCATCTTGATTTAGTTGTAGCCGGAGAAACTGTCCATAAATGAGAAGATTTTGTGTCCAACTATATTATTTACCAGTGTGTCGATGTGAGGCAGAGGAAAATTGTCTCTAGGACTTGCTTTGTTTAGATCCTGGAAGTCGATGCACATCCTAACTTTGCCATCTTTCTTTGAAACTGGTACGATGTTTGCGAGCCATTTCAGGTAATTGGAGACTACTAAGAATCTCACATTGTATTGCTTGATGACTTCATCACAGACCTTCAGTGCACATTTTGGCTTTATTCTTCGGAGCTTTTGTTTGACCGGCTACATTTCAAGCTTTGTTGGTAGGTGATGTACTACTACTTCTTCATCGAGTCCAGGCATGTTTTCTTAGGAGAAAGCAAAGTTGGATAACCTCGACTTCAAGAATTCTATCATCCTCTGCTTATATTCATGAGGCAAGGATCTACTAATGCGCAATTCTCTAGAGAGTTCTTGTGACCCCAAGTTTACAATTTCAAAATCGTTCGCAATGACATTGGCCTTTATTTCGAACTCTTTGAGGGAAACCTCTAGTTCAAGAGCTGAATCATCATTTCCCTCATCTTGAGCTTCATCTAAACCCATGAGTTCAAAGTCTAGCTCTAGATCGAAATCATATGAGTTGACCTTGAAATCTGGTGCTATGAGTGGTATATTTGGCACATTGTTGTTTGTAAGTTTTGAAAGGTTTTCTACTATTTTTTATTTTTGAAGAGTTTTTAATTTTTTGGTATTTTGACAAATATCTAATTTTTTTAGTATTTCTGAAATATCTATTGTTTTTAATTTAGGGATTTTTTGATTTTTTGTTCCAAGGGATCCCGAATAGGACGGTGTTGCAAACCATGACTGATCTTGACTTGGTTTGGGATGCCAATTACTATTTACATTGGCATTTTTTTAGATTGACACCCTTGGATGGCTTACCGGCCGATTCTACTGTCAGGGGAATGGCTGACCAATTTGGTTCCTTCCCCCTTTTAATTGTTGGCTTGGTCCAACTGTATTGACGGGTCATCTGACCCAATGACCATGATGTCCACTAACTAGGTTCAGAATCTGTGTCTAACCCAATCTCTTCGCTTAGGAGTTGGAGCTCGTCAGGCTCCTCTGAGCCAAATTCCTGTGGGATTTTGATGTCTGTCCAGTTGAGGGAAGGCTACTTCCTTTTTTTGGTCCAATGAATGAGTTTCTTTTTCACCTTGCTGTTATGAGTGGCTGGGAGGTTTTCTCCCTAACCGATGATGGGGATAGGTGACTCCCCATCCTTGTCTGTCGGCCCCGTAGAGGGCACCTCTTGCTCTTAGTCTTTTGCGGGTGATCCCGCTCTCATGCCCCTAGCTTTATCTGATGGGTCAGGTGGTTTTGCCCCTTGTATTGAATGTTCTTTTGAGGTCTTGTTGATCTTATCCCATCGTATTGGTGGCCAAATGGATTTTTGTCTGTGATTTTCAGATAGCTACAACCCTTAGAATTGTTCCTCAAGGATAAACAATGTGTCCCCACAAACTATTCCGAATCTAACAAACTGGATAGGTGTACATTTGAATGGTTGTATCTTTTTAGGCCTAGCAACCTGATCCGCCAGTGTGGGTTGATACCCCAGTCCCTACCTTCATTCATTTTCCACGACTTGCCTTACTATCGTACATTTTTTATAGAATTCGGTATGGTAGTTAAGGATTTGACGTTCAGTAGGAGGGATAACATATTCTGGAGTGAGTGGGTAGGGATTAGTGATGGAATTCACAATTTCAAACTCGAATCTGTGATATGATATGTCACCCTCCGCGTGTTGAATATCGATTACCAGAATATCAGGTTATGGGGCAACGATCACTGCCGGCAGGATGATCTCAGGTTTGCCCAGTACAGAGATGATTCTATTCCCAGAAGGAAATTTAACCCTTTTGTGGAGAGTCAATGGGATTGCCCCGACAGCATGAAGATAGGGTCATCCTAATAAGAGGTAAAACGAGGCAGGGTGTAATACCCCATATTTTCGGAACCTGAGTATATAACTTGTTCTCCAAAAACCCAAGTGTTAACCTTTAAAGATAGTCAAATTCAGGTATATTCTTTTTTTTTCTTTGCTTTTTCTTTCAGAGTTAGCAGTTTAGCGAAAGATGGACAAATCAAGCATAAAGGAAAATTGCATTTGCATTTATAATATACGAGCTGCCTCTCATAATGGCTTATACAAACCAATATCCCTATATTAACAAATACAAGAATTACATAATTTACACATGAAAAATAATAAAATGAATATAAACTTGAGCCGCAATATCGTGCAGCTTCTCTTGGCAGATACAGTCATGCATCCCTGATAATGGTACCCTGCTCTCTATCACTCTGGACATAAATGTCTTTTAAGCCAACTATATTACCTGTACAGTTGAATACTCGATAAATGAGTGGCCAACTCAGTGTGAATTCCCCTCAAGATTACACATCGTCACCTTAGATAAGTATAGTTTAAAAACATAACAAGGCATACAAAACAATATAAAATGCAGTCTTATTTAATGCATGGATGTATGAGTGCACATCAACTGGGGAAGCTCATCCAGTTGGGTTTTGGACGAAATGGCCGGTCACCAACGAAAGTACATAGTACATGCGTAGTGTCAAACTTACTGAAAGTAGATCGATAGTCGATGGTCTGGAATCTAGTGAAATGATACCTCAACTAAATCATATAGGCATGTGCTACAACATCCAGAATTAGCCACTCATCATTGCCCATATGCTATAAATGCATGATTAGCCCAACCATTATTATTCCATTTACAACCAGCCAGTTTAATAAAGCTCAAAGGTCACTATGGGGGTTCATCACCCAGTGTAGACCGACAGCTCGGATATAGTGTCCCATGACCACCATCCCCGGCTCATGAGACTACCACCTTAGGATGTTGAATAGAACCCATCGACCAGTGGTCAGTCAAATTCAATACATGGAAAATTACCATCACATGGTTGTATAGGAATGAACCATAGAAGCTGCAAGGGCAAATACTAAATCTTGGGATAAAAATAAGTTAATGCGATAAAAGGGCATATGGTATAAATACTAAATCGAGATGACGGGGCAACATTAAATAAAGGTGGTAAAGAGTTCATCTCAAGGCCACGAAGGCGAAAACATCCAATGAATGGTAAACCCACCTTAATAATTCACCACCAAAAATGATCTCTAAGTCGAGGGTGTCATGCCCCAAATCCAGAAATCAGATTCACAGGAATCCCGATCACCGAATTCGGTACCGACAGCCTCCGTAGTATCCCATTCTCGGTTTCTAGCATCCATATGTTAGATTTTAATTTTGGGTTCTTACAAGGAGGATTTTTTTTATACATTTAACTCATAATAAGCATAACCACAAGATTAACCAATTCACAAAGGCAACACCACATCACATATCCACTAATATAATCATTTCAGTACATTGCTGAAAAGGAAATACATAAATCAAAAATCAAGCTCCAGAAGACCATTGTACTCTCCAAGATCAACACTGTTGCAACCTAACATCACCTGCACGAATCTATCATGCATAAGCTTATAGAAAGCTTCGAGGGTAGTGTAAGTGTGTGCGCAAGGTAAGTGCCAAGTATTTAATACAATACCATATTCATACAATGTTGGAATAAGCAGAAATACAGACAAGATCATGAATTATCAGAGTAAGCAGAAATACTGACAAGGTCAGGAATTATCAGAGTAAATAGAAATATTGATAAGATCACAAATCATAAGATAACAGAGTAAGTGAAAATACTGACAAGTCCATGAGTCATACAATATTAAAATACGCAAACGAATCAACTATGCAAATAAGGAGTCATAGAGAGCCAAATATCAGATACAGAGGATCAATACAATATACATTCCTAATGAGTAACACAATATAGTGTCATTCGTACCTAGACCATACAAATGCAGAAACACAATAATCCAAATTGTTATATGTCGCGGATGTAATGTAACATGCGGTGCGAATGGAATAACCATGCTGGAGTATGAAGTCGGGATAGTAGTACGTAGTATCGCAGGCTATGGGGTCCATCACAAAGGACTTCTATCCAAACTAGTTTCATACTTAATTTGGATAGTCAGACTCAATGTGGTAAACACCTGATCTCAGGTTAGTCGCGTTTCCCAACCGAAATCCTGGCCATTATGGAGGTACACGTAACAAATAGTTGCGCACCACTAGAGTGAATAGTGAATAATGAATGAATGAATGAGTATGCAAATCCTGTTCAATAAGTCCACATATCAGTACAGTTCATCTCTGGGATCATCACCGAAGTATAGTACACTCCAAATGGCACTGCTCCTCTCCTAACAGCACAGTCCAAGTGAGCATAAGAAATCCATTATCCGCCTGGCCAATAGTTTGCCAATACCTATCCGGCACATCGATAGCGGACCCATTCACAAGCTGGTCAAACTTAGCCTAGTTTTGCCCCCTACCTTTGGGCAGGTAAGGCTACACCCCCTCCCAACCGACCACGACATAGTGGGAGACGCGGCCTCCTGGTATTCGGCACTTGGGTGCTCATGTATCCATTCGGTCTTGACATTGGAATGTCTTCTGGTACCAAGAGGGTTAAGGAATTTTCACCCAGGGCCATCTATGGCAGCCTGATACTAGAATAAATTTTTGGTGTCCCATCTGGCCCTCCACGCATGCCTGTGGAGGCTACGGCCCCGATGTTGCTAGGCGGTACAGTAATCACAACGCAATGCAAGATGCATGAGTCATACAATCCAATCATGCATTAATCCTGCACGTCATTTGCTCATGTGAGATAACCTCCACCTATCAGGGAGTCTCATATCATCCTGTCCAATGACATATGCAATGGTCAATCACATCTCATAACAAACTTGCAGATGATGCGTATGGGCATGTATCATGATATTATGATGTCACATACTCATAATCGGTATCAATGATCGGCCTCGATAATGTGAACATCCAACCATCATTGTCCATCAATGTGAACATTTAACCAACATCACTCCCAAGCAGTAGCACATATAGAGCCAAACATAAGTGGGCTCATGACCTCACACAATGGTCCAATATACGTCACAATGGACCTTACCAAATGGGCTAAAAATATATCACAATGGGCCACGACATATGGGCCGTAAATACACAACAGGTGGGCCTCGAATATACATCACATGTGGGCCTTGCACATGCAGGAAGTGGGCCTACTCATCATAGTTGGGCCTACTAGCGGTCCAGCCAAAGGACGACCTGGATAAGATACACATCACGTGGGGCGCATCATTAAGCCGCATCAATGGTCCACACCAATGGGCCTTGTATACATCAAATGGTATGCAATACATGGACCAAAAATATATCTCAATGTGCCTCACTATATGGGCCATAAACACATCACGTCAGGCCTTGCCCATGGGCCACGAATACATCACAATGGGCCACAACCCATGGGCTTCAAATACACAATAGGTGAGCCCTACACATGGGCCTATATACTTTACAGGTGGGCCCTGCACATGGTCCTCAAATATACATCATGATGGGGCTCATGGATAGACCGTACCAATGGGCCTCAAGTGGGCTTGGACCACACCACAAATCAATTAAATAATTGTAGGTGTAACATGTGTATCGCTATAGACTATTATTCCATGGGGCACATGGCCCACTAATGATGATCATCACTGTTCAAACATTGACCAGGTAAATCAGCAGCATCCAAACGTTTACCATGTAAATCAGCATCATCCAGCCATTGTCCCTGAAAATCAAAACCGTCCAAACATTGGACAACACCGTCCAAATATTGTCCAGTACCGTCCAGCACCATCTGGACGGTATGGATGGAATAAATACATCATGGAGGGGTCCCACAGAACCTAGTGACGTCAAAATATGTGGGACCCACTGAACTGGCAAACCTCATGTACAACAGCTATATCGCTGGGTGTGAGGTACCCCAGTCATCCAGCTCCCACCGTCTACGGATTGGACGGTGCGGATGTAACACATCACTGTGGCCCCCTGCACAGCACCTTCCAAATGGATGGTGCAGCATACAGATGCATCACGATGGCCCTACATATCTTGATGACGTCAATGGTAATAGCCAAGCTGTTGGAACTCGTCGACCATATAAATGAACGGTGCATATTTAATATAAGGTGGGTCCCACTGGCAAAATCAATGGACAGGAGTAGATATACAATACATCATGTTGTGGGGTCCACGTACGTGGCCCACAAGCCTTAAACGAGCTCGTCAAATGAATGGACGGTGTGTATACAAATCATACAGTGAGTGGGTCCCGCCTGTCCAGAACGAACGGACGGCAGGAATACAAAACATATATCTAGGTGGGTCTCAAGCCACACAGCACATGTGGGTGGCCCACACGTGCATCGAAATAAATGGACGATTATGGTTATAACCATACCTAAAGACATTTTTGACGTCCCCAACAGCTATAAAGCTGGTGTGTGAGTGACTGGCCCATCGTCCAGATAACGAACGGTGGGGATATAACGCATGCATCATGGTGGGGTCCACACGCGTGGCCCACCATCCAATACTATATATATATAATATTATATTAATATAATATATATATATATACACGTCCAGGCCCCTGGACGGGCGGCCTGGACAAAACACTTGAAGGAGGTGGGGCCCACATCATCTGGGATGGATGGCCAAGATAAGACCCATACATCGTGAGGTCCACATGATCTGCATGGACGGACCTAAAATATCGTAAGCAACACATGTGATGTATATGCAATGGTCAATCACAATGGGGTGGGTCCACATGATCTACATCGTAAGCAACACATACAAAAGGGGTGGGTCCCACCTAATCTGGACGGCCATAGAGGGTATAACACTTCATCATGGTAGGCCCCACAGAGTTTACTGACGTCAACCATCAGCAGACGGCTGGTGTGAAGTATTCCAGCCAAACAACATCCACCGTCCATGGATTGAACGGTGTGGTTGCAATACATCAAACTAAGGTAGCCCCACACACTGCCATGGTGTGAGGGATACTAGTCAATCTACACTCGTGTAACACATCCTAGCCAATCTTCACACGTGTGAGGTACATGAAATATATGCATGTTGATGGTGTCCCACGTGCATAGAACACATACATATGAGGTGGGTCCACACGTGTGGACCCACAACTTTAGAGGAAGCTGATATTTGTGGTTTTAAATGTCCAGCAGCGACTGCTGCTGGACGATGCGTATACAGTACCGAAAAAATGGTGGGGCCCACTTCAATGGATGACTTGGGTATACATACACATCACATGGGACTCACAGGACCTGTTACGTCAGTTGGAAGGTGGGTCCCACCAGCAAAACGGATGGTCAGCATGGTGAAACACATATGCCAGTGGGGACCCACAAAACTTGCTGACGTCTTTTACAGCGGCAATGTAGCTGGTGTGTTCGTACACTAGCCACTCATCTTACAGGTGGGTCTCACGTGGGGCCTACCATAACTTTTATCTTCCATCCCAACCGTTGATAGGGTCACACCAACTTAGATAAAGAGGAAAAACAAATTTCATATTTATCCAAAACTTCTACGACCCAAAAAGGATTCCAATGGTAGACGTTCAATCCCTGCTATTTGGTGGTGTGGACCACCTGAGTGCCATAAACGGCTGATTTTTGGGAACGCCCCACTATCTAGGTGGGGGCCCATCAAATGTACGGTGGAGATGTTCAACTTCCATCATGGTGGGGCCTAAGGCTGGGACCCACAGTCCCTGCCCTGTAACAAAGCAGCAACATGCTGCAGCGTCCTCTGGATGCTGATATCAGCAGCGTCAGCTGCATTAATGTTATTATTTTATTTTTTTATTTTAAGGTATTTTATAGGTGGGGGCCACATTAGGAAAATATGTTCCCTAGGCTGGATTATCTGGCTCATGAAGGGTCTATTGAGCCCAATATCCAATATTTTTTGACGCACAAAAACATCACTGCAGGCCCTAACAGTTTGTCACTATTAAAATATCATTTTTGATGGTGTGGCCTCCTGGAGATTTGGATTAGTTTCATTTTTCAGCTCAGTGCCTAAAATGATCTAGGAAATAGGGTAGACGGTGTGGATTAAATACATGCATCATCGGTAGAGAATATTGTGGGTCCCACACTCCTCCTTACAAAGAGTGTTGAGACGCTGCCTGCTGCAGCGTTGTCTGCACGCTGGCAGCAGCATCTGCTGCACACACCACCACACACACGCTATAGTGGAATTTCACCACCTATGTGGGCCCACTTGATGAACAGCATGGATGGTTCACAGGATGGACAACGTGGGTGAAATACACACCACAAGGTGGGCCATCATTCAAGGAAAAATAGAGGGAGAGATCGGTGAGAAGGGGAGGGACCCCGCCACTATGGCCCTCCCTATACAATGCATACATCAAGATGGGTCCCACCATGAGTAGGCCCTTAAATCACCAAAATAAAAATATAAAATCACGCACCTTTTATCTCATATTCCTTCTTCCGCCAATGCGATCTAGAGCTCCAAAGGATGAACTTTCGCGGTTGAGATGTTTTTGGAGGGTGGGGATGAGAGATAGGAAGTGGGCCACACAAAGCCTCTCATGGAGTTTTGCTTGGACATGGGTTGCTCCCATGAGAGTTTCTTGGAATGATGAGAGAGAAAATGGGAGAGAAAGAGTAGTGAGGTGGAGTGATGGGATGAGAGGGATGGTGAGTGATGTAAGGGGGGTACTTTGTTGTAAGAGAAGTTGACTTTTGAGGAGGGTGATTGTACTTAGGGATGGATATGAGTGATGGGAGTGATGTGTACTTGATTGATGTGATCGATGTGATGTGTCGTAGTGATTCCCTCGATATTTATAACGCAGGACATTTTTCTCGAACTGAGTGCGGGCCCATATCTCCTAGCCCGGGTATCGCCTTAGCGTGTGAGACGCAGCATTGGAACTGTAGCGACAGCGCGGTCGTAAGGGTCAAGCCGACTCTGGAATACGGGACACGTCTCAGGATGGCGTGCAAACATTGATAACAGATCGCGGGTCACCAGAATTCGACCGGGATGACCACAGAAGCCTACGAAACAATACAGGCTAGGATACGGGTCTTATAAAGGATCTATTTCTAACACAATCTATCTTGTTACACCTTAAGTATGGGCTCACATACATAAGTAGAGTTTTCCACATATTAATGTAGTGAATTGGATTCTATTGGTGACTTACAAATAAATCATTGACATGTAGAGGTGTGTGGGTACAACATACAAGTTATATGTTGATAATAGAATTTAAACTTATCACTAAAGATTATTAAATCAAAGCATAAACTAACAATTAAAGTAAAACTCAAAATGTAGGGTTTAACGATCATCACATGTGAACATAATTTATGAGCCACCAATTAAAATGGGAACGTAGCATGAAGAGTTGCATGAAGAGTTTAGTGTTTATTTCATATGAACATAGTTTGCAAATTATCAATCATAGATCAGTGTAAGCCAACTAATATGATTTGGTACTTTAATACAAATGATCAAAGTTCTAAGGTAGTAATCATAATCTAAATGGAAACTATTCTTGGGCTAACTTGGAGATGGAAAGCTTAAGGGGAAAAGGTCATCACCTCACATTTTGAATTGCATACAACGTTGATAGGAAGTGTGTGTACCCTTAGAGTCTTCTCGAGATAGACATGACTCGACTCGCCTTCAGCTCAAACAAAATGAAAGTGCAATGTTAGGCTACATCTTAATTAAGATTAGGAAATTAATCAACCAACTAAAATTCTAATTTAAACTCTACTGCGAGGTAGGGGGAAAGATGTTTCTAGTTTGCTTGAGTTGAATCAACTCAATTTGGCACCCAAGTTGACTCAGCTTGCTCTCAGTTCGAACAACGTGAAACCGAGAATGCAATATTAGGCTACCGTGACCCAACCCAACTTGACTTTAACCAAGTCAACCCAACTCCCTCTCTCTTTCTCTCTTTTCCTTTCAACTAGCCACGTCCAGCAAGTTTTCTGGACTCAACAAGACCCGACTTGACTCACAAAACTCAGCCCAGCGAGTTTCAACCGAGTTGACTCACTCACTATCTTTCTCTCTTCTCCTTCATGTTCTTTTCTTCCTCCTATCTTTCCTGGGATGACCTAAACTAAACTAGGCCCAAGCCTAACCTGACCTAACTGGACTCAGTTCTAGACCCAACGGCCATTGTCTTGGTAGCAAGTCAACTCGACAATAACCCATGAGTTGAGCAGAGTCGATGTTGCACATGCACACACTCCCTATCCTATCTCCTTCCTCTTATCACTCTCTCTCCCTATCTCTCTTCTCTGTTGAAAGCCCATCAACACTGTGTGGACACGATTTAACTCGCCCAACATAGCAAATCAGCCCCAAACTCCATGGCGAGCATGCCCATTCAGCTAAGGAAAACCTGGTCAGAACTTGACTCGATTTGCCCAGCAACCTGACCCACAACTCTCTCTCTCTCTCTCTTCTGTCTTTCTCTTCTTCTTAATCTCCCTTTCCTTTCTTTCTTGCTTCCTTTCAACCATCATGTCTAGTGAGTTTGCTAGACTCACATACGTCCTAACTTGACTCGAGCTCATGACTCGATGTCCTTGTACTAGCACTAGGTGTTGCGACAACACCCTAGCTCACCTCAAAACTCTTTTTCCCTCACTCTTCCTCATCTCTTTCTCTTTTTTCTTTCTATTCCCCTCCTAGCACTGGGTCTCTAACTCACCCTGAGTTAACCCGACTCAAGTCAATTATGTCGACTCATTGTGGCGAGACCAGCGGCGTCAGATCCTCCCGCTCAAACTCTCCCTCTCTCCTTCTTTTTTTTCTCTCTCTCACTCTCAAGGTTTTTAGTGGGAATCCCGAGATATCAAGGCCCCTTATAAAGGGCTAAGGTGATAGTCGGATCGTATCCAACGGTCGTTATTTCGTGCCGCAATGGCCCAGTCACGATGGACATACCACAAATTTCCTTTGCATGGTGTCATCTGATATGTGGGGTGAATTTCCATCACCATGGCCCACCGAATGGGCGTTTTAAATCTGAAAATGAGGCCCACAACATCGTGATGGGTTTCGCAGCTGGACGGAGAACATGACGGCATCTCTCATGGCGTATTTCTATCCTCGACCTATCATGGTGATCTGTACCATTTGGACAGATTGGATGGGACCTTAGATCATTGTGGGGCCCACTAACTTCATCGTGTTTCATCTTAGTGTAAGGACTCACGAGAAATTTTTCCACAGTTTTCTTCTCATGTAAAGGGAAGATTTTCTCGGGAGAAAGGCTAAGGTCATTGCTGCCCTAGCGTGGATGGCTGAGATCATCTACGAAGCTCGAGCGAAGGGCTTGGATTGCACTAATGCAATTTTTCGAAATGGAAAGGCTTCCCACGCCTTTTCCACCTCTCAGTCGGGTGTCTGCCTGATTTTGGCATTACAATGTAGGGCTAGGATGGTGCTTTGAAGGATGGCTGAGATTGAGGGAGGAAGGTTCACGCAGATTGCCAGCTTGGCAGGATGAAACTCCCTTCCAATTTTGGAAACTTTCATGCACAACCTCAATTTGGACTGAGAATCGTGCGCCTACACATACCAGGAAACCCATGAGATCAATTGGGTCTTGTCCAGGCCCGCTGTTTGAATCATATGGGTGGTTTGGATTAGCCTAAGGTTGCTTACATTAATCACGGAGGGGTGATCTTGGGAGGGATGGAAACACAACCTCGCTCGGACACTTGATTACTTGCTGTGAGCACGTACGTGTGTTTCCACGGATGAGAAAGGCATGGTTTTGGTCGAACCAACCCTCTGAGCCTAATGAACGGTTTAGATCACCCTGGTGTGAGGTGATGAGCGGCCACAAATCAATGCACGGACAGCTTATTTTTAAACTGCCCATAGGCGGGAACAGCGGGAGAAAGAGAGAGAGAGAAGCCTCTCTTTTTCAAAAATTTTCAAGTCAACACGGTTTGACCGTGTTGACAGGTCTAGTGCACATCGGGTGCACATTTGCTATATATGCACGCTGCCCTAGAGTGGGTCCCACAGAGGTGTTTGGACAAATGAACACCATCCATTCCATTTGGAGGTTCCTAAGCAGGGCCCTTGATTGAAGATCAGGTTGATCTAGAGCCTAGGCAAGGCCCACAACTTGATTTGGGTCATATTGGTGAATTCCCGCGAATCTGATGGTCAGATCATCTTCATATATGATCTTTAAGGTTCCTAAGAGTCCTTAATCACCTCTAGAAGAAATTTTAGTATTGGTTACTATTACGAAATAGTTGGATTATTTGATTATGTGACAGATTTTGACATTGATTGTCATAAGCTTAATAAAGGATGGACCAAGTGGCCCGTAACACAAATTTATGGATAAATGGCTAGTTACATTCCTTCAAGGGGCCACATTGGTTGAAATTTAGGTTTTAAATGGTGACGTTATATAGTATATTATGAAGATTTGACGGTCAGGTCAGTTCTAAATATGATCATTGGTGATTCTTGGGGTCTCTAGCCTAGTTTATAGGTGACAAGCATTGGAAATTTTAGTGATCAAAGGGACTAATTGTAATTATTAGGTGATGTATCAGCTGATGGAGTTTCGAAGACTAGATGAATGATACATTTCATAATTCAAGTCTCAAGATCGGGTAGTCATAGCTGGGGTTGATGCTCAAGCAAGTGTAAGTCAAAGATCAATTTTTATGTTTTAAAGATGTAAATGTTTGAAGAATATCCTTTAAGATTGGAGTATCGCATGTTTTCGAGTCAGGTCTCGGCTAGTGTTCTAGCAAGTCCATAGTGGAGTCGCCATTATGTGAATGTTGGGAAATCGGTGCCCACTCTGGTTTTGGGCCTTTTCTGGGAGGGGTGATTAATGGGCTAACTTGAATTGGCGATATGTTATTCTTGAATTCGCCACTAGCTACTTAATCCAAAATCCTGTAGTCAACTAGAACCTGCAGAATATGTAAAGCTAAAGAATCTGAAGATTTCTTTGCTTTAAATTGACTCCTAATCTACGATTTTAGAGATTCTGAGTAAGGGACCACGGTTACAAAGAGGAAAGGTGTTAGGCACCCTCTCTGCCTGTACGGATGTATAGTCTCTACTTCGTGTGGTAAAATAGTCTTAAGGGATAGGATGAGGGGATTGAAAATAGGGCTAGGCAAGTATGGATTTCTGATAGGTAAGATCCAGAATTCCAGCAAGTCACAAATCACACATTCAAAGAATGCCTAGAGGAGATTTTGAAACAAATGTGATGATGCTACAATATCATTAAAGCGGACTAGGCTACCATGAGTTTCTAATGTAACATGATCTGGTATTCGGCAAGTCATAGAGCATACATTCAATGCCAACTTAGAGAAGCAGGGGGGTTGAGAAGGGAAATAATGATGTGGTGAATGCTAGTGATGATGGAATGATCTTCGCCTTGCACTTGAAGTAGCTGGGATATTGGAAGCACTATGGTTAGGATTGATTGACCCGAGTGGGATTATAAGAGCTAAGGATGGCTTAGAGGAGGTTAAGGGGAAGCTAAAAGATAGGACTTGGAAACTCAAGTGTTCCTTCTCTCTCACTCTCTTGCTTTCTCTCACTCTTACTCTCCTCTTGATGTTGATATGTTTCTTGGATTTTCTTGGGTGTCTAAAATGAAGAGAGGTGAAGGCTATTTATAGCCTTTTGGAGTGGCATTTTGGTAATTCTAGGGTTTATGGGGGGGCAAATGTTAACATGACAACTTGTGATTGGCCAAGGGGAGAGTAATGCCATGTGGCACTTTCTTATTGGTCTTTAGGCTTTGGTGGGATGGTAAATAGGGTAAAAACTCGACAATAATTATATGTGAAAGTTGACTTTTGGAGGAGAGAGTTGTTTCCTCAGAGGAGACACCTGTCGAGAGAGGGAGGTAATTAGATTACCGCCAGCGGTAGTCAGACTACCTCTCAGATGTGGTTGCTTATATGATTTGGACTGGAGGGCCTATTTCAGGCCATGAGATTAGCCTGAAGCCTGTTTTTGGATGTTTGGCTCAAAATGGCTGGAAATGTTTTGAGAAATGGATCGACTTTTGGGCACGCTCTAGTTCAGATGTTGGCTTGAATTAGGGTTTATGGTAATGTAATGGTTTAGGTTTGGTTAAGGTTTGGATCAAGTTCGGGAAATGGCTGCGGTTGAGGTTTTGGTCTAGTGCTTAAGGGTTATCCACGCCTTGTCAAGTTGCTAGCCTGGGTAGGGTGTCTACAGTTAGACACATAATTCGATCTGACTTATGTAGATATCATTCATTTTATGCTCTTATTTGAATCAATATTCTCACTCCTACGCTTATCTTCTTTGTTTTGATTTTTTCAGTGACTTTGGAACTACCCAAATCAGCATCGGCTCACGAACAAAGTATGCAATCGATACCAGTGATCCCATTAGCTGCACTTCCAGCTTTTACAGATGAAACAGCCACGGCAGTAATCAGCCCCATAATTTTTAGAGATCTTGCCCCTGTAGCCATGGTGGTGGTGGATTTAGATACCATGACCAGTACAGAGATTGTCCCCTCGAGTAGTCCATCCGAGGTTAATGCGCCCTCTGGTGATTCGGAGAGCACACAACAAACTCCTTCTCCACCCGCATCAATCATTCGATAGAGAATTCTGATTTTCCCCCTTAGACCTTTTGCACTGACTTTGGTCCCTGCACTTTCTTCGTCACCCACTGCAATTGCTGAAACCTTGACTCCGGATGAGTCAGCAATGGCTGATGTAACTACAATGCTAGAAAAATCGGTCGAGGCTGAGAGTCTTGTTTCTAAAGAAGTAGTAACCATGAGCACTTCTACGGAGATAGTTGAGCAAGCCATGACTATCATTGAAGAACAACAATCAATCAATGTTGATCAACCAACTGAGGTTGGTTCAGTCGAGATCCTAACAATATCAACCGAAACAAACCAGTTGACTTAACTCCTCCTTCTTTGATAATTATTCCTAGAGGTGGTGGATCTAACTCCGTCAATCTTTCTCTGGTCAACGACGTCTTCCTTGTACTTGAGAAGGTTTTAGTCGGAGAGATGTATGGAGTAAAATCTCCTCTCTAACATGACAACTTTCAAAGTTTATTGCCCAAATTGTACGAGCTTCTCCGAAAAGGGATGTTTGAATCCTTTGATGCCGAATTGACAAATAAAATTGGCCAATTAGTCGATTCAGTGTATATGATATGCCAGTCTGACCCAACATCGTCTCTTCTAGATCTTTAGGGTATACTTAACATGTATTGTCAAGCTAAGGCGGTCGTTTTGAAGCCGAGAAACAAGCGACTGATCTTAAGAAGTTGCCCGCACACTTTCAGCCAAAAATGTTGCAGCGAGAGCTTTTGAAACGAGAATCAAGAATTTAGAGACCAGGATTACAGCTTTAGAAGCCAAATTGATCACATTGAGACAACAATTAGCAGAAAAACATATGGAGAAGCTCAAGACCATGGATGAGATTTCCCAGTTAGTTGTTACAGCACATTCACAAGCAGAGGAAACAAATCGGGTGTCTCAAACAACGGTCGGGGTAGAACATCACTATTAGCAGCCAGAAAGCGGATGGCGATGGTCAAAACATTCTTTCAACAATTTTTATCATCTAATCTGTAACACTTTTGTGTGAATGAACGGCCTTTGAGCCACTTTTGAGACTTTCATTTCCTATGGTAACTATTTGCAATTACGCCTTCCAGAACATTCACTAGTTTTTAATTAAACATGAACTACTTCCGGATATCTTGCCTCAACAACCCATACCATGAGCAACCCGGAACGTGTAATTTCTTTTAGCCACGTCTTTTACGGATAGTGGGGCTTTTTGAGCCCACTATTTAAATAGCATTGAATTTCCAATCGCATCATAACCTTCCCAAATTCAAGTGTTCTCATAGCTTTTAAGCTACCTTCCCTCATTGTTGGAGCTGAGTCCTTTCTTCGAGAGATTTTGACAAAGGATTGAAAGACTTCTCTTTCTCCCTTTTACCATATAACGTAAGGAGATTCATCACTTATGTTTCCTATTCATCGACCTTCATCCTTCGGCCAAGCCGAACGATAGACTCAAGGGTCTACTCTTAGAGCTGAAGCAATTAGCAAATATGGGAGGTCAATATGAGCCATCATGCTATCTCCATGGGGTGTACACATATAATAAGTTACGTTGTGTCTGGGCACACCAATTCAACCGATCGATGCTCAGGATGTTGCAGTCTTACCACTTCAACATGATGGATGAATTACGAGAGCAAGGCAGTGCCTTTTATGCAAAAGAAATGGCTGACCCAGTGGACTTGGAGTTCATAGATGAACAGATTTATCTATACCAAACTCGGTCGATAGCAAGCCATGCTGACAAAAAGGCAACTGAGAGCAAAGTACACATTATTTCTGTTCGTGTTGATCAATTACTTCATTTCTTGCCACGTTTCATTGAAGAGGGAAACTACTGGGGGTATGCTAAAGAGAAAAATGAGGCAGAGATACAGGCCCTCCTAGCAGAATTTGACAGCTTAAAGATCTAATTTATTTCCCTATCTTCGGTATTCTTACTTTCTTTCTCTTATATCCAAGCGGTTGATGGCCAGCATAATAATGAATAAGCTTTTAAGCCCTTGGTTAACATTCATATGTTGTTTATTTTTTGTCCTGACCACATTGCATAGGATGAGTGATCATCTTGTGATTCACCTACCCTTTGTATAGTAGTATGGATTTTCAATACTTAGTCATTCCTAGTCATACTCGCCATATCTCTGCTTGCAGCGATATATCACATCAGGAGGAATTAATCTTGGAAAAAATAGTTGCATTTACATTTTAGAAAACTCAATCGACGCTACTCATTTATGTGCATTAATTTCTCCTTTGCTTCATTTCCCCTATAAAAAGGAGGCTTCAGACTCCAAGTCCTCACAAACCCAACAACCTTCGCCATTCCATTTTCATCTACAATGGATTTCCTCCCTTAAGCTCTAAAATCATGGAGAGAAATTCATCGTCAGGACTATAACCCTTCCCAAATCCTTCCACACTCGTTGTTTCCTTATTCATCCAAGGCATCGTTGACCTTTATGCATATAACCAATATTCCACTTGGAGGGTCATGGTGGCTTCCCCAACACTAACGATTTGAGATGATGATGCAGCATCCAAACTCAATCGCTTCACCGTTCTCTCTCTTATCACATAATATGGGACTCTGTCAATGGATGGTTCAACAGAACGTGACGTGTGGGTCATATGCATATTATAATAATAATGAGATGTCATGGTCGATGGGGCTTTCCCTTAACACTTCGACTGCTAATTCAACCTAAGTTCATCTGGCTTACGCAGGCCGAGTACAGCCAAACATCAAAGGGTTGGTCTCATTGACCACGTCCCCGGCCAC
This sequence comes from Magnolia kwangsiensis, assembly GCA_037074715.1. NCBI lineage: Eukaryota > Viridiplantae > Streptophyta > Magnoliopsida > Magnoliales > Magnoliaceae > Magnolia > Magnolia kwangsiensis. The sequence goes on along the minus strand of CM073589.1, from coordinate 79,043,316 downwards.
TTTTTGGCAAGACAGGTCAATCTCCTATGAGATTGATCATGTATTGGCCGAACATATGCTTGTGGTCCTTGGCCACATAAGACTCTATCAATCTTCTGAGAGATGACTCAGTAGAACGTAACGTGTGGGTCCTGGATAAAACTACATCCGAAACCTGCTTGTCTGCTATCCAAAAAAATATGGCAAAAGAGGTGAAAGCATCTGGCCAAGAGGGAACATAAGGTCATCATCATGAACATCTTCTTCATCAACGGCTTGTCCACTCCATCCTCTTCTTCCTAATCCCTGCAGTTTGAATGAATCAGCCCTATCCTTGATGTCATCCTTATTAACAGAAAAGCTTTCCAATTTCATGTAACCATGCGATTTTAAAGCCAACAAAGATGAAATAAAAATGATCTTAACTGATCAATGAGCCTTTTGTGTATTTTTTTAATTATAAGAATGATGTACTCATCATCGATCTTCCTCATGGATTTGGCCCATATGATAAGGTAATCGGCCACTATTATGAATATATCAGGTTCGGTCGAATGTGGATGGATATGTCCAACTAGGTTGGTCGTCCATCCTAGAAAAAGGTCATGGTTCTCAGGTATGATGTAACTTGGCTGTGTGCACACATCGAATTTATGCAATCCATGTCTTACACTTAAAAACGTGGACACAACATTTAAACGTTCTGAACTTCACGCCATATTCTTCCTGAATAATTTTCGCTTGTCCTGCTACCTTTCCATGATCCCGGGAATGACTCCTTTAATATTGAGTAACCAACCATCACTTAACTAATCATGCACATTAAATGCTGCTCTTTAATCTCAGTCTATAAAAGCAGAACTTAAGAATTAAATGAACTAACCTTAATCACCATTCTTGCAAGCGAGCTTCCATCTTCAATGGATCACTTCATTTTATCATTCAAAATTCAAGACAAAATTTTTGACGAAGGTATAGAATCCTTCTCACGCTCCTCCTTAACAGATGAATGCCTTTCCTTCCTTAAGGATATTAACAATATTCCTGAGAAAGAAAGGCCTCATCAGGAGACCTTGAATATCCTCTCCGAACTCAGGCGACTCAGGGAAGAATATGCTGCAGCAAATGCAGAGGATGAGCGTTGTACAACAGCTTCAAATCGGTTGTTAGCCCTTAGTACTGAATGTAGAACTTTTCCAGCCCGCTGCGAAGCAGCCCGAAAGAACCAATTGTATTGGACTCATGAACATGAGTTCAATCAAAAATTGCTATCGACGATGAAGAATTCGCTTGACCGGCTCCTTGATGATCTGGCCGACGCTAAATAGCTTTTTCCCAACCGTGATCGGCCAGAGAACCATGAATTGGTTACATTCATAGAAGCCCAAATAGTTCTCTATCAAGAGAGCACTGATGTTAGTGAGGCTTAGAACTGATCGATCGACTTGGAACATGCAGATATCGACCGTCACATAGCTTATATTGAACGCATTGCAGAGGCACTCGTGAGACAGCGAACATCCTGGAGCGAGAGGAGGAACTAGGAGAGGGACGCAAAGCTTGAAGCTGCTCTAGCTTTTTCTCATGAAAAATGGGCTATCTATATTATCAAACTTAAAACCCTATATGTGTAATTCATATGTGAACTATGAAAACTCAGGACTTATCAATGTTTAAAACTTTCTAACATAAAATTAATAAAATGAACTCAATTTAGAAATCTACCAAATAACTGGATCTATAGGCTTCAAAAATCTCATCATTAAGTGCCTTATCATTCTAATATTCAGATTAGTTTTAAATCATTCAAATTCACAAAATTTAACTTCCAAAAGAAGAAGAAAATTAGCCCAAAACAACAAATATCCAGAGAATTCCGCAAGAATCCCACTCCTAACCTAAATTCTACATTGTCCTCAATGTTGAAAAATATCATGCATCGAATACTCATAACATGAGAGAAAATCAAAATAACAAGGAGTGGGTAAGACATTATTTGAGTCGATTAATACAAAAATATGAATCCTCTAAAGTTGGTTATCAAAACCAAAAGTAAACTATCCTAAGAAAGCAAGTAAACTACTTTAAGAAAGCAAATGGAAAAAGCTTCTCATTCTCGATAGACGTTTTCCTCATCTGGCCAGTATTGTAACAAATTTCTTAGCAAGCTTCTCAACAAGATAATCTATATGCCTTTTTTGTAGTAGGCTTGGATATCTTGGAACATGAATGCCTAGATAAATTCATAAGTAAAAAGTCTTTGTTCAATATTTTGAGGTTTCCAGAGTGTATAAAATTCACCCGTGGCAAGAGGATTTTTAGTGTTAGTGTACCATGATGTATGAGCTACTACAATTAATTGTAATTTATAAAATTTGTCTTTTATTAGTTAGGCTTAATAAGTGTTTCTCCTCTATTTGTCAAAAAACGAAGCCATGTCAGTCATGGAAGGAGTCCATGAAGATGTTTGTGGAACTCATCAAGTAGGAAGGAAAATGAGGTTTATGCTTCGATGTTACAGATACTTTTGGCCAGAAATGATGGCCGATTATGTTCGATATGTGAAAGGCTATGAGGCTTTCCAAAGGAATGGGCCAGTTCAACATGTTCCTGGAGTCGAGTTACATCCTAACATAAAGCCATGGCCACTTCAAGGATGGGCGATCGACCTAATCGGACAGATCCATCCACCTTCAACCAAGTTAGACACATTCATCATTGTGGGGACCAATTACTCTACCAAATGGGTTGAAGCAAAATTCATAAGGAAGGTCAGTCATGAAGACATCATTAGTTTTATATAGACTAATATCATTCATTGTTTTCATGTGTTAGAATCCATTACAATGGACCGAGGTGTTGCCTTCTCGGCCAAGGAAACAGGCACTATGGCCGACCGATATGGTATAAAAATTCTACATTCAACTCCATATTATGCTCAGGCTAACGATCAGGTTGAAGCCAGTAATAAGGTAATCAAAAATATTTTGAGAAAAATGATACGAGGAAACCCACGTGAATGGCATCTTAAGCTATCCAAGACCTTGTGGGCTTATAGAGTATCACGCCATACCAGTACAAGGGTTAGCCCATTTATGTTGACTTACGGGCATGAAGCAGTCTTACCTTTGAAAATCATGGTCCCATCATTACGAGTTGCACATCAATCTCTATTAAGCCTGCCAAATTTTACAGAAGCAATGTTGGCCGAGCTTAAGGGATTGGATGAGGCTCATATCAAGGCTTTGAATTCCATCATGGCCAACAAATCGGCCTTAGCCCGAGCTTACAACAAAAGGGTTAAAGGAAAGGTCTTCATGGAAGGAGATACAATTTGGAAGATGGTCCTGCCCATCGGTCAGAAGGACCGGCCATTAGGAAAATGGTCTCATACGTGGGGTGGGCCATATACCATCGAACAGGTCATGAGGGGAGGACTATACCTCCTTAAGGATCTAAGTGATAATGTTGCTCAAGCACCTATAAATGACTAATTTCTGAAACAATATTTCCCTCCATTATGGGAAGTCATTAGAAATCAAGTCGAGCCAATTCAAAATGAGAAATGAAGTTTTTCATTTAAATAAAAACCCTGAATGAGGGTCTAGTAAGAATTTTTAAATAAAGGCCCAGAGGCCATGAGTTGCATCACAAGGTAAAAATGAAAAAATATAATAAGAGAAAGAAAAAGAGAGAGGCCAGTTAAAGAACCAGTTAATCATTTAAACTCAATTAGGTTGATTACCAAGTGCTAGAATCTAGGGAGATGTTATTTGAAAAATTGTGTGCCTTGGAATTTTATTGCTTAGATAACTTAAAGAATCATATGAATTTACAGAATTTACCCTTTTAAAAGGAATTTTTTATTTTGGGTTTTGGAAATAACTTTCGCATATTTTGTTGAGGACTAGCAAAAAGTTGGTTGGGGTGTGATAATGCCTAAATATTGCATATTTTTCCCCTATCTTACATTGCTTTTATCATGTATATTAAGTTAATGAGTCCTAATTATGTGTGTTTCATGTGCAAGGAGATATTTGAAGTCCAAGACCAAATCCATGTTTAAATTGAAGATATAAAGTCCAAAAGGAGTAATGTTTAAGAATTAGAGAATTAAAGCTCAAAAGATGATGATTAAGCATGTGAAGGAATCAATGAGGAAGATTGATGAACTTCATTTGAAGAGAAGTAAAGAAATGAAGTGTAAGACCCGTAGCATTCCGTATACCTTTCGCGGTCCTCCCGTTCGAATTCCGATGACCTACGATCTGTTATTGGCGTTAGCGCGCGATCCAGAGTCGTGTCTCGCATTCCAGATTCGGCTCAACTCGAGACTTGTACCCTTGCGACTGCGCCGTCGCCGCGGTTCCGACGCCGCGTCTCGCTCGCCGAGGCAATACCCGTGCCAGGATATGTGGGCTCGCATTCAATTCGAGAAAAACACCACGCATCATAATTCATAAGAGAATCTCTACCCTAGGTACCACATCAATCCATTTATGAGAGTCAAGTACACAACCTTACCTGTCCATTCCTTTTTCACCAACAAGGAATGTCACACATTACTCTTTTCACCCAAAAGTCAACAAAAACCATCACCCATCACACCCATTCCTCTCCTTTCCCATCATCTCTCTCTCTCTCTCTCTCTCTCTCTCTCTCTCTCTCTCTCTCTCTCTCTCTCTCTCTCTCTCTCTCTCTTTCATTCTCTCTCTCATTTTTTCCTCCAAAGAAACCCACGTCCATGTGAGCTCCGTGAGAAAAACCTTGAGTGGCCCACTTTGTACCCCTCATCTCCACCATCCAAAGAACATCTTAACCGTTAAAATCGTCTCCTTGGTGCTCTAGATCGTGTTGGCGGAAGAAGGAAGAAGAAATCAAAGGTGGGTGCTTCTCTCCCTCTCCTTCTCATTTTTTATGTGATGTGTGGCCCACTTGGATGGACCCCGCCTCAATGTATGATTTATCCACACCATTCACCATTTGGATGGACCCCGCCTCAATTTTCTACTTGATGTGCTGGTTATAGACTATGAAATCCATTGGGTGGGGTGGATTCTTCTTACGTGGGCCCCACATGCGAAAAATGATGAGAAAGCATTTTCTTTCAAAAATTTAAAAAAATATATACATGCAGCAGCCCTGCCGCTGACGTCCAGCGGACGTACAGCAGGCGCTGCTGCGCTGCCGCGTGGACGATCGACCAGCAACCATGAGTCCCAGCCGTGGGCCCCACTATGATGTATGTTTAATATTCACACCGTTCATTGGGTGGGCCACTTCCTGAAGTGGGCCCTCTCCAAAAATCAGCCCAATCTGGAACTCGGGTGGCCCACATCATAAGAAACTGTGGGATTGATCACCTGCCATTGAAACCCTATTTGGGTTCACAGAAGCTTTGGATCAACTTGAAATTTGTTTTTTTTCCCATTCATCAGGGTCGGTCCAACCTTACCAATGGATTGGATGTAAAATAAACGTTATGGTGGGCCCCACGTGGGACCCACTTGCCTGGAAACAGGTTGGGCAGTGTACCACGCACAGCTATACAGCTGTTGTACCGTAGACAGCAAGTTCTATGGGTGCCACACCAGCCTTCCAGCTGGTGTATTGACGTCGGCAAATTTGGTGGGACCCACCTTGATGCATATTGATGGACGGTGCTGGTGTGGCACGCACCATGATATATGGGTTTTAATCCACGCCGTCCATATGTGAGGGACACATCATGGTGTAGGTGTTTTATCACCATGGTATAGGCCACACGTGTGAAGCCTACATTTATAGCCATGTACGTGGACCCCATTCAATGCACGAGTGCTGCATCCACACTGTCCACTCGTATGGGCCCCACCATGATGGTATATCCAAGTCGTCCGTCCATTTGGACGAAACCATGGGGCTCTGATGTATACCCTTCATCAACGTCGTCCATCCAATCCCCTAGCCCATGGCCAGGGAATGAGGCAGATCTAAATCTCTGGTGGGCCACGTGCATGGACCCACCCATGATGGATATGCCGTATCCATACCATCCATAGCCTGGACGGTTAGACCGTCTAGTAGCTGTGAGACCCACACTGTTCATTTAAGGGTGCTGTTGGACGGACTTACCACGATGTATGTTTCATATCTACGTTGTCGAGCTGCATGCAGGGCCACGTGATGTATGTGTGATATCCACACCACCCCGTAGCTGGACGCTGGGACCCACCTATAAGTATTATATCCACACCGTTGAAACCATCTCAGGCCCCCCTGTTGTACGGTGGGATCCACCATGATGTATACTGTACCCACACCATCCAGCAATAAGCCCAGACACTGCTGGACAGCAGAGTGTTAACGCCCACCATTGAAAGCTTTCTAGGCCTACTGTGCTGTTTTTGGGTAGCCCACATCCACCAGGCCCAGTAGCCCAGCCAAGCAGGCCAACTGGATGTATATAGGACCCATTTGCTTCTATATGAGGCCCATTTATGTTACGTAGTAGCCACCCTTCTAGTGAACCATCTTTAAGTGGGGCCCATGCTATGTAAGTGTTTCATCCATGCAGCCCACCTGCTTACCACCTAGCAGCTGGCCTACCTCAGCTGTATGTGTTATATACCCATGTTAGCCTTCCATTGTGGACCCGTGGGTGGCGTATGGGGCCCACCTTGCATATGTATATGCCTAGATTGCCCATCCAAATTTCCATATCTCTTAGACCATGGGCCTAGAAATGAGGTAGCTCCCAAGTTGAATGGTTCACACTGTGAAAAAATAGTGGGCTGGCACCCACCATTGAAACCCCTTTTTGGGATTACAGAAGTCATGAATCAATATGATATTTGTTTTTCCTCTAAGATCAGGTCTTTATCACCTTATGAATAGACTAGATGGGAAATAAATGCTATGGTGGGCCCGCTGAAAATTTAATTATGGAAATTATTATTACCACTGCCAATTGTGGTATGGTCTAGATGATCCTTTAATCTGACTCATTGTTTGGATAATGCTCTAAAAAAATGATCTCTATAGATGGATGAATGGTGCGGCCCAAGTAGTGTGGCCTACTTGTTGTATTTGAGAGGCCTAATATGATGTATTTGGAGCCCATGGGTAGAGGTCCATAATGTTGTGTATTAGGCCCATTTGCACCGGCCCATTTGTATCGACCCATTTGACCGACCCATTTGTATCGGCCCATTTGACTCGATCCATTTGATCGGCCCATTTGTATCAGCCCATTTGACTCGACTCATTTGATTCGGCCCATTGATGCGGCCCACTCGTTGTATTTGAGGCACATGGGTTGCGGCCCATATGATGTGCATTAGGCCCTTGGGTTGTGGCCCGTGCGATGTATTTGAGGCCCATGTGCAGGGCCTACTTGTTGTGTATATAACCCTTATATGAGGCTCACTACGATGTATATTAGGCCTTTGTATGAGGCCATGGGCCCATTATATGTTTGGCCCTATGTAGGCCACTCCTTAGGAGCAATGTTGGTTAGGTGTCCACATTGATGGGCAATGATGGTTGGATGTGCACGTTGTGACCTTTCCTTAAGCCTTGTTAGGCTCATTCTCATCATTCCCTTTGTGGATTAACCCAAATAAGTGGGCCCCATTCACCGTAGACGGATGGCTCCATGCTATCAGATTCGATATAACCATGGCCAAGTGTCGATCTTTATACTATGGTTGATCGGCTGATCATTTATGGACCCCGCTTTATTTATCTATTGATTATCGATTTTGATTATCGTGACCAATTACCGATCGTAGCCAATTGTCAATTGACGTGGCTGATTGTCGATTATGCTTGTCGTGGCCGATTGAACGATTACCGATTATTGAGGTCGATTATCGTGACCGATTATCGATCGTGACCAATTGTCGATTGACGTGGCCGATTGCTGACTCTTCTTGTCGTGGCCAATTGACCGATTACCGATCGAGGCCGATTATCGTGACCGATTACCGATCGTGGTTAATTATCTATTGACGTGGCCAATTATCGATTCTACTTGTCATGGCCGATTGACCGATTCTGATTATCGAGGTCGATTATCGATCGAGGCCAATTATCATGGCCGATTGTCGATTTCGATTGTCGTGGCTGATCGCCGATTCCTATTGTCGAGGCCCAATGTGATGTATATGCGGCCCGTATTTGAGGCCCGTTGTGATGTGCATCCAGCCCGTGTTTAAGGCCCAATGTGATGTATATGAGGCTTATGTGATGAAGCCCACTGTGATGCATTTGAGGGCTAGGCGATGAAACCTATTGTAATGTATGTTAAGCCCATGTGAAAGGCCCATCGTGATGTGTACTAAACTCTTGAGTGAGGCCCATGGTGTTGTATATTTGGCCCTTGGGTGAGGCTATGAGTCCACTATATGTTAGGCTTTATGTGGGCCGTTCCTTGGGGGACAATGTTGGTTAAATGTCCACGTTGTCGATGTTGATTGTCAATGCTTGCTATTGATACCGATTATGAGTATGTGACTGCATAGCATTATAATACATGCCCATACGCATCATCTGTATGTCTGTTATGAGATATGATTGACTATTGCATATGTCATAGTGCTGGTTGTTATGAGACTCCCTGATAGGTGGAGATTATCTCACATGAGCGCACGATATACGCAGGATTGATGCATGATTGAATTGTATGACTCATACATCTTGTATTGTGTGTTGTGATTACTATATGCCCTAGCGACATCAGGGCCATAGCCTCCACAGACATATCGTGGATGGCCAGATGGGATACCAAAAATCTGTTCTACATGGGGTGTTATAGATATCCTTGGGTGAAAGTCCCAGAACTCTCTCGGTTCCAGAGGTTGCTCCAACGTCTAAACCGAGTGGGTAGATGAGCGTCGAGTGCCGATTACCAGATGGTCGCGCTCTTCACTGTGTCGTGGTCGGTTGGAAGGGGGTGCGGCCTTACCTGCCTGAGAGGAGGGGGCAATGCTAGGCTGAGTCTGACCAGCTCGAGGAATGGGTCCGCTATTGACCAGCCGGGACCGATATTGGCAGGCGGATGGTGAGGTCTATTCCACTCACCTTGTTGCGCGCGATGGGGCGGTAATCTGGTTTGGAGTGTAATAGACCCCGGTGATTTTCTAAAGAGGAACCATACTGATATGTGGACTTATCGAGTAGGAGTTGAATGCTCATTCATTCATTTATTCACTATCCACTCGGGCTAGTAGTGCGCAACTAATTGTTGTGTACCTTCATTATGGCAAGAATTTCTGTTGGGCACGCGACCAACTTGAGTTCAGGAGTTTACCACGTTGAGTCTGACTATCCAAATTTAAGTATGGGACTGGTTTGGATAGAAGTCCATTGTGGCAGACCCCGTAGCCTGCGATATTACGTACTATCATCCCGACTTCACACTCTAGCATGGTTATTTCATTCGCATCGCACATTACATTACATCCGTAGGCATATGGCATCTTGGGTTGCTATTTCTGCACTTATATGGCCTAGAAAGATTTAGCAGGATTTGTATATTACATTGCATTCTCGGCATCCGATATCTGGCTCTTTATGACTCCTTATCGCATAGTTGTTCTATATTGCGTACTCTGATATTGACTGACTTATAAACTTGTTTATACTTCCGCTTAATCTGTTATCGTATGATTTATATATTGTCAGTATTTCTGCTTATTCTGATAATTCCTGCTCTTGTCAGTGTTTCTGCTTATTCAGACATTATATGGTTTGTGGATTACCAGTTTTTCGATATTGTATGATTATGGCATTGTATTGAATACTTGGCACTTACCTTGTGCACACACTTACACCACCCTCTAAGCTTTCTATAAGCTTATGCACGATAGATGCGTGCAGGTGATGTTCGGTTGCAGCAGTGTTGAGCTTAGAGTGTGAAGGGGTCTTCTGGAGCTTGAATTTCTATTTATGTATTTTCCTTTCAGTGTTATAATCAAATGATTATATTAGTGGATATATGATGTTGATGTTGCCTTCGTGAATTGGATAATCTTGTGGTTAAACTTATTACTAGCTAAATGTACATTGAAAAAAAAAATTCTCCTTGTAGGATCACAGGATCAGAATCTGGCATATGAATGCTAGGAGCCGAGAATGGGGTACTACGGAGGTTGTCGACACCGAATTCGGCAATCGGGATTCCTATGAATTCGATTTTCGAGTTTTGGGCGTGACATGAAGATTAGAAAAGAAATTTAGAATTTTAGGGGCAGAAAGTCACAATCCATAAATTCAGGGTTAGAAAGTTAAAATCTAGAAAATTCAAGTAATGAACCTATTAAGTGTCAAATATTGCATATTTTTCCCCATTTATATCTTGGTTTTATGAACATGATAATGCTTAATGGTATATTTTATATATGTTTGTGTTGCAAGGTGAATCTGAGAGCTTAGATTGAAAAGAATGCTTAAATCATGGATTTGAGGTTCAAGAATCACCAAAGCAAGTAGTGGATTTTAGGAGACCAAGATTGAAGATTTTAAGACCTCAAGATCCAAAAAATCAAGTGCAAAGGATGGAGAAAATATAGGCAAAAGCACAAGTCAAATAGAAGAAAAAATAGACAGTTTGGTCCGACCTGAGCCAACTTCGCTCCAAATAAAAGTGTACAAAATAGTCTAGCAAGAATTGTGATTTTCATATTGTAATTTGGTCCGACCTGAGCCAACTTCGGTCCGACCAAAATTGCAGAAAACTATCCAACAAGAAATCAGGATTTTCAGGCTTAATTCGGTCCGACCTGAGTCAACTTCAGTCTAACCGAAGCCAACTTCACTTGGAGATTTCGGTTGGACTCGGTCCGATCTAAATACTCTGCATATAAATTTCAGACACGACTTTGGTCCGACCAAAGCGTAACGCGGGGCTTATGCGGAGTGCGTAAATTCAAGATAATTTTCAAAAATTCCAAGGTGGCGCGTAAGATGGGACTTCACAACTATAAATAGGAGTCCCTAGAACATTCCTAGGTATCTTTTTGGGTTTAAGGAGTAAAGTAAAAGGGTAGAGAGCCACCGCCAAGAGTTTTTCTTCTTCTTCCTTAATTGTTTTCATATTTTGTTTAAGAGTTCTTAGTTCAATCATGTTTATGGTTAACTAAACCTCTTAGCTAGGGCTAAGAGGTGAAGCTTGTAACATGATTGGAATGTTTACTTTGCTTTGATTCTTATTTACATTGAACTTCATTGATTTCTAGTTGATTGTAAGGAATATTTTCACTTTTCTATGATTCTTTGTAACTCAAATTACAATAGACTCTGCAATAGCTTTGAATATCTTCTTTTTCTATTTGAGATTGTGGGATTGGTAAATCCCGTTGTTCACCATCATCTCTTAGGATAGATTAATGAGAAGTTCAGAGATTTGATTATCTCTTCTTCCAATTGGATAAGATAGGACTCTGATTCCAATTGTGTCTCTTGAATCAAGTAAGGTAGCATCTTGATAGCCACAAGTGGATCCTTGGCACCATAGTTCCCACCTTTAAATTCACAAGTTTCAATTACATTATTCACAATTACTCTTTCAACTATTTCAAAATTCAAATTTAGATCTTCTTCTTCTTCTAGTTCTAGTTCTTTTCAAAAACGTATAAGATAGTCCCTGTGGATTCGACCTCGGTCTCACCAAGTTATGATTACATCGTGACCCTACACTTGGGGTTATGAACAAGTTTTTGGTGTCGTTGTTGGGGACTACAGCTACATTTTTCTGAGATTAATTAGTATTAGAATACGATTAAGATTAGGATTAACATTACATTATTTTTAGGTTAGGATTTTTCTAAATTTGTTTTTAGGAACTAACATTGTTTTCTGATTTTGTAGGATCTTCAATTATAGTTCTTCTCTTTTAGTAACCTCTTCCCTCTACTCACTTTCCATATTATTATAGAATTTTCTTTTATTTTTATTTTTATTTTCAAAATAGAATCAAAATTAAGGTTTAACCATGAACATGCAAGAGTGGGCATGTAAGTATGGTAATCTATTTTTAGAAAACAAGAGGTTCTATGAAGAAGTGTTAGATGATTATGTTAGGAAACAACCTTTATCTCAAAAATTTTCTAAAACCTTTATCGAGAACCAACCAGAATACAATGCTCCACCAATCAAGAAGTCTATACGTGATCATATGTAGGAGAATAATTACGCACCACGGATTGAGAATTCCTTACACGATTATTGGAGTGAAGACAATTATCACCCATCCAGCAAGAAGAAAAGTATGCATGATTATATTATGGGTGATAACGCTTACCAACAACCATCAAAGTCTCCTACATATGACCCGAACATCAAGATTAGAGAGATGAATCAACAACATATTATAATGATTATTCTCTTAGATTCCCTACCTTTGAGATCCAAACAGAAACAATTCAAGAGGATTTACTTTAGAATTCCATGCAAAATCAAGAGTTCACCTAGTAAAGCACACTCCAAGTATTACAAGAAATTAGAAAAGTTATACAAAAGATAGGTTCACACTTTACGAGTAGGGAGAACGTTGAAATTGAGAATGAGGAGTTGGATTCTATTAATGAGCATATGGTTCAATTTCCCGAAGAATCAATCTCAATGACTGTCCAAAGGAATGATCAAGAGATACTGGTATTTTTCAAATATAATGATGCTGACACATTCCACCCACATGACACACTTAACTTTAATAAGGAGGAAAGACTAGTTTATTCGAGCCTTAACCCAACCCAGAAACACGGTATGAGGAAAGTGACCTCAACTCACTTATGAACTGTACCAAATTAGACAATGATGAGGAGTGGGATGACAATCATGAGTTTACAGCCCAAATTTTTTAGAAATCGATCTCAATTATGGTCTAGGTAAATGATCAAGAGGTACAAGGAATTGTCAACCATAATGGTCTATCCATCCATCTGACACGTTTGATTTAAATGTGGAGGATGAGTTCCTTCCAATTTAACCACATAATTATTTTAAAGCGTGCTCGGTCCACTCCCCTAATTTAAATAATGATTTGATCAAGGAGACGAACAACTCATTTAATATGACTCCGATATTTGAAACTACCCAGCGAAGGCCACCATTTGAATAGTCATCCCTTGACAATACAAAACCTCTACTGAGTAGTATCAAGGAACCTAGTCTTCTCCTTAGATCTTTGCCTACTGATTCTCAATCTATCTATGCAGGGCAAGGCAAGATGCATCCAGTGACGACTGACTCTCACCAAGACGAAGAGCAAAAGAGTATGTTTCCTATTATTCTAAAAGAAGAGGAAGGAGTCCTTGGGTATATCATTACAGACCTTAATGTGGAAAACGAGCCTCTCTCAAATGAATCTCTCAACTCTCTAAAAGAATGTTTGGCACACTTTGTAGATTCAAATGATCTCATGATACAAGACAAAATGAATACCTTGCAAGACAATACCCTCAGTAGTTAATACTGACTGAGGGAATCATTATTCTGAAACCCCTCCTTCCACAGATCTTGAATGTTTACCATCAAAGGAGGAGGAGCTGACAATTAAACTGAAGTCTGAAACTTCGGAATGTGTTGAGACTATACCACCTACTAATAATTTCTTTAAATTTCACCTACTTGTAGTGTCTAATTCACCATATTGTACTAACTTTGAAAATTTGTCTATCATAGGTGAATCATATATACTTTGGATACCTCAAGTGATTCAACGACGATTTTTTCTAAGGTCCATTAATTTCTTTGGAAATTCATGATCCAGGGCATCTAAGCCTATTACAAAAAGGCCTTTTGAATGATCTTGTTGAGAAACCTACAAAGGATTTTATCAAGATACTAGCCAGAGGAGGAACCTTGCTGCATGATTGAGTAGTTTTCCCTTACTTTCCCAGTTTAGGATTAGTTTATTACTTTCATAGAATTTATGACTATAATAGTTTTTTTTTTCAATAAGCTTAGCATTCATGCTTACCCATCTACTTGTTGAGTTCCTTGGAAAAGCCTCAAATTTTCCTTCTTTGGGTACTGTTTTTCCATCACTACTCCTTTCTTTTTTGCTACCACATGTGTATTAAATTCTTAAATCTTTTATATTGAGGACAATGTAGATTTTAGTTTTGGGGTGTGGATTAGGTAAACTAATCAGTATTTTCTTAATTTCTAAATTTTAAAAATTTTTAATTTTTCAAATTTAAAATACGTTTGGAAAGCGATAGTTTGTGTAATTAAGAATGCCTTAAGTAGAATAATAAGATGAAGATTCAATATTGAATTATGGGAGTTTGATCAACCAAGTAAACTATCATCGAAGTTTTTGCACTTAATTGACTACAAGAAGTTTGAATATCATGTTGATCTAAAAACACAAAGCACGTTCAATTCATTTTCTGTGAATTATGCTTAAAACAAATTTATTGTTAGCATGTGAATCACTGATGGATGTTGAGAATTGAGTCTGGAGAATTTTATCAACCTTAAAAGATGAAAAAACTAGTTAAAAAAATATTGAGATGGACAAAAAGGTTATGAAAAGACCGAAAAAAATGAAAAATCTGAAAAGAACAAAGATGAGAAGACTGAATGAATAAAAAGAGACTGTCGATATAAATCAAAAACTTAAAAAAGAAGAAGAAAGGGATAAGTTCGGAATCAGCACTTGGTTATTTAATTAATCTGAGGTGATGAGCATGGCTAATGAAATAATAGTACTTTTATGGAAAGTAAGTTTAAATTCATTAAGCACATTGAGAAAACTTGATATATGAACTTATGCTCCTAAGTAATTGATAAAGATTCTATTTAATTGATTGTTCATATGATTTAGGTCTAGGATTTCAAATTTTTACTCTGACTTCTTTGAATTATACTCATTCGTACTTGTCTACACAAAAGAATATTTTTCAAAAGAGGCTTGAACATTAAGAATTGAAGATTTTTTCACGCATGTTTTGCTTGAGACTAGCAAAATATTGGTTGGGGAGTGTGTTGAATGTCAAATATTACATATTTTTTCCGATTTATATCTTGATTTTATGAACATGATAATGTTTAATAGTATATTTTATACATGTTTGTGTTGTCAGGTGAATCTGAGAGCTTAGATTGAAAAGAATGCTAAAAGTATGGATTTAATGCTCAAGAATCACCAAAGCAAGGAATGGATTTTAGGAGACCAAGATTGAAGATTTCAAAACCTTAAGATCCAAGAAAACCAAGTGTAAAGGATGGAGAAAATACTGGCAAAAGCATAAGTCAAACAGAAGAAAAAACAGCCAGTTCGGTCCGACCTGAGCTAACTTTGGTCCGACCGAAAGTGCACAAAACAGTTTAGCAAGAATCATGATTTTCAGACCGTAATTTGGTCCGACCTAAGCCAACTTCGGTCTAACCGAAATTGCAGAATAATGTCCAGTAAGAAATTAGGATTTTCAGGCTTAATTCGGTCCGACCTGAGTCAACTTCGGTCCGATCGAAGCCAACTTCAGTTAGATATTTCGGTTGGACTCGATCCGACCTAAATACTCTGCACATAAATTTCAGACACAACTTCGGTCCAACCGAAGTCAACTTCGGTCCAACCAAGGTGTAACGCGAGGCTTATGCAGAGTACGTAAATTCAAGGTAGTTTTCGAAAATTCCAAGGCAATGCGTAAGATGGGACTTCACAACTATAAATAGGAGTCCCTAGGACATTCTTAGGTATCTTTTAGGGTTTAAGGAGTGAAGTAAAAGGGTGGAGAGCCGCCGCTAAGAGTTTTTTTTCTTCTTTCTTAGTTGTTTTCATGTTTTGTTTAAGAGTTCTTAGTTTAATCATGTCTATGGTTAACTAAACCTCTTAGCTATGGTTAAGAAGTGACACTTGTAGCGTGATTAGGATGTTTACTTTGCCTTGATTCTTATTTATGTTGAACTTCATTGATTTTTAGTTGATTTTAAGGAATATTTTCAGTTTTCTATGGCTTATTGTGACTCAAATTACAATAGACTTTGCAATAGCTTTGAATATCTTTTTTCCTTATTTGAGATTGTGAGATTGGTAAATCCTGTTGTTCGCCATCGTCTCCTGGGCATGGTTTGGTGATGGAATCCCTTTCAAATCTCTACAATTCTACTCTATTGAGGCTAGATCAATGAGAAGTTCAAAGATTTGATCATCTCTTCTTCTAATTGGATAAGATAAGACTTTGATTCCAATTGTATCTCTTGAATCAAGTAAGGTAGCATCATGATAGCCATAAGTGGATCCTTGGCACCCTAGTTCCCACCTTTAAATTCATAAGTTTCAATTACATTATTCACAATTACTCTTTCAACTATTCCAAAATTCAGATTTAGATCTTCTTCTTCTTCTAGTTCTATTTCTTTTCAGAAACATATAAGATTTAGTCCTTGTGGATACGACCTCGGTCTCACCGAGCTATTACTACATCGCGACCCTATACTTGAGGTTGTGAACAGACCCCACAATATCCAAGGTGGCATCGTAGATTTCATGGTGGCATCGTAAAATGCTAGACAGATACCCATGGTGGCACTGTAAAATCCACAGTGGCACTGTACGACGTAAGGTTCAAAAGCGCAATTTTGCAGAAATTGGGGGAATTATCTAGAAACTTATGGTCAGTAGGGAATCTTCTGTATAAGGAGGGTCTCTAATCATGTTTAGGGTATCTCTATTGTTCCACAAGGAGAGAGAGCAAGGGTGAAGCACCGACACCTTCATACCTCTCCAATCTTCAGTTTCTTAGTTGGCTTCTTTGTTTTTTTTAGAGATAATTGTGTAGCTAATCTCTTAGCCAAGGCTAATGGGTGAAGCTTTGTAATTGAGTTACGATGTTTTACTTTATTGATTTATACATTAGATTTTATGATGATTATTTAATTGATTTAGATTTAATTTACTTTAAGAGCTTTGAGTTGTTTATTTATGGATCCGTTGTGAATTCCGAATACATCGGATGCATTGAAAGTAATTGCTTGGTTTGATTAAAGAATGAATCGATCTATAAAATTTCTTGATCTATTATAAACTTTGAGCACAATAGATGCTTGGAATTACCTACGATCGATGTCTGAGTACTTCATGAGAGAATCGTTCAATTAAATTCATATCTTAGTGGATGTTTGTAATTGGTTTAACTAAAGTATCTTCCGATTAGAACGAATTAAAATTTGATTGTAATTAAGTTTTTGAAGATGAATCGATGAATTAGACATTGTAAATTTATTAGAATTGGATCTATGGAACCTTAGTGCTATGTTTTTATTATCTCCCCAAAACTATTCACTCGATTCGTAATTCTAGAAATAGGTCAATCCTATTGTGCTCTTAAGCTACAAATTAGCCCTTGTGGATTGAGCTCGGTCTCACCGAGTTATTACTACATCACGACCCTGTACTTGGGGTTGTTGATCACTCGTTCACCCACAAACCCATCTATCCAACTAATAACCTTGTCCATAATAAGGCATCAGGATCTTATAAGGTCACTAGACAACAAATAATAATAATAATAATAATAATAATAATAATAATAATAAATTGGAGAGCAATCTCCATATGGGTGACAATATTATTACATCCCAAACCTATTTTGACAATCTACGACCACAATGAACATTAGGGGATTACCACTAGTTGTTGTGACCAAAATGCACCAAATTACCAATGGGATGCAATAATATTACCACCAACACCTACTACAACAATATGAATCCACAGAGGATCATTAGAGGATGTTGTGGCCAAATGTGCAAATTTATATAGAGGCGGCAATGCTATTTCCGCCCATGGCTTCACAGATTCGAAAAGACCCGAGATCTCCAAGATTATCTACAAAACAGTTGTAGAGGAGATTCAATAAGAGCAGAAATAATATTGTCACCCAAGGATAAACAATTATTTTACCCCCAAATTGGTGAAATTTTTAATTCTGCTACTTATCAAACTAATTCCATGGTGCCACCTATCTCTCAGCTAATAAAATCATTCCCCATGGCATGTTTGCCCCTCAAGTTCCTACTAATTATGAAAACTAGGTCATCCTCTATAAATAAAGGCTCATTCGAGGGGGGAGG
Organism: Magnolia kwangsiensis; assembly: GCA_037074715.1. NCBI lineage: Eukaryota > Viridiplantae > Streptophyta > Magnoliopsida > Magnoliales > Magnoliaceae > Magnolia > Magnolia kwangsiensis. The sequence continues at coordinate 79,025,268 of CM073589.1, read as the reverse complement.
AGGAGGAGAATAGTTGGTGCTTGAGAAAAAGGAGCAATCCTCTACCTAAGGGGAGGGAGTGAGAGTGAGTTTGAGAGAGAAAGAGAGAAAGCGCGCCCATCAAGCCATCCATCCCAACCATGCACTTCATCCAAGCCTTTTGATTTAATCTATACGAGCATCCAAGCCATTTATACGATTCAAGTTGATCGGATTAGGGTAAGGACTTGAGATCAATAATCATCTCCTTTTAGGATGAGTGTCATATCTCTCTTCTTCTCCTCCTAGATCTCCATGTGCACGAGTGCCGATCCAAATGTCTATTTTTAGTTTTTTCCTTTATATTATAGCCTCCTTCTTATCATCTAAGTGACTCTTAAGTGCATACTCTACACCATGATGAATCTTCGAATCCCGATGTATTAGAAATTAAGTGTCACTTGATTTGGTACTTGTATCTACTTATTAGTATATTACATTCATGCTCTTTCTTTCTTCTCCTTCTGTGACTACTGTATATGTGAGCATTGGGATCGCGCCCACGAGACCTTTTTCGAGCTATGCTTATGTGCTTTTGTGGTTTAACTCTAAAACATAAAATGTTTGACTTGGAGTCAAATTGAATGTACCATCATGAGTTTGAACTTCATAGGTCAAACCTAATTAAGAAACCATTCAAATTGAATGTCCTATCACTTTCATTAGATTAAAACTTGATTAAATTGGTTTAAACTAATAGATGGTGAATATACCAAGTACTAGTTATGAATTTGCCAAGCCATTATTTACAAGAAAGAGACTTTAGGAGAGAATTAGCCTAAACTAAATAAATTGTTGCGTAGAAATTCAAAATATTCACACTAACACATAGAAGTAAAAAAATAAAATGCTAATTTGGGCCAAATCTCCATCCAAAAGCTCAAATGTGTATTTTAAGGGGGCATTTGGATCATAAGTTACTCAAGATAAGCTACTCATGCCTTAAATAGCTTATCTTGATTTCTACTTATTAAATTAAAGTGATTAAGTAACTTTACATATAAAAAATTTACTTATAATTGATCATAATCCAAACTTACTTATCTACTGCTATAAGTAGAAAGAGTAAATTATTTGGTGGTATCCAAACGGGCCCCAATAAACCGCGGTTGGAAATAAAAAACTTCAAATCTCTTTTATCTTCAATTTCAACAATTTCATTAAAATATAGTTTTAAAATTATTAATGGGTGAACATGCTAAAATCAGCACATGTGGGCAACATGAACCCTTGACCCAAAGTAAATGGTACACTTATAGGTGTGCCACACATGTATGATGAATATTGACATGAAATGTCTACCATATGGGTTTATCATTAATTAGTTGTGGAAAAACATCTGCAAGTGATTAATGTAGGCAAAGTAAAAATAACAAAGAAAATGGTCAAATCAAAATAAGAAAGAAGGGACAGATTTATGTTGTTTAATAATATACATACTTTATAAGTAGTAACATGAAGATTTCTTCTTTATTAAAATAAAAGAAACAAAAATACGAAATTCACATCTTTATTACTATTAAAGAAATTCTCACCAAGTAAGACCCAAAAAAATAATCTGAATCGAATACCTCTCTTCATCCCCCCACCATAAGAGAGTGCAAGGGACAAAGCCTGGAAAAACTAGACTTCGCAACCATACAATCATATAGGCCCAAGAGGGAAGGTAGAGACCATTTCCTAGTAGGAGATGCAGGACACATTTAACGTGTCACCATCCCAGGACCTTAAAAGATGTCCGCTACCACAGCATGATTTGTTGTCTTCCCTTTCAAAAATCACTTTGATGATATTGATAGATTAGAAAGAAAATAGCAAATCCATATTGATATACTAAGAAAGTTTAAAAATTGATTTGGACCATTCATAATGTGGGATCCAAGCTTCATTTTCAAAATTCATTTTGATATATCTGTAGAAACTCCACCTAGGAAAAAAAAAATCCCATTTTTCTTGATTTAGACTAGTAACCCAAAACTGATAATGGGAACAGCACCTAAATTACATGCTTAATTAGCCCGAAAACCTTCTGCAAATTAATGAAACCTAAACAATTTATCAAATGGGTTAGGTTTAGATTGTGAGGTTGATTTCAGAATTTTAATTCACCCATGAATTTTAATTTTAGAATGGAATCACCAATTGTCAGGTCGTTTCCAATAAGCTGTCTGGTGGACCGATCCGTTTGCACGTGGCGAGCGAGCGAGATTCCATGTGTGGAGAAACTGGCTGGGAGACTTCCGGGGAAGGGTACATCCACAGGAACCCATCATATCGGACGGTTCAGATCAGTGAATCACTGGGCCCTGGATTTTATAGAGTGAAGATACGTGTACACGTTACTTAGGCTGGTTCAGTGCCAAAAGAGCAATCCCATGCTGCAGTTGAATACATGTGTCATCATGAATCTACGTTGTCGCGCTTAGAACGAGCCACCTATCAAGATTCAACTTTAAAAGGCCTCTCATTGCGGCCGAAGTTGCTATGCACAGGTTCACCACCCAAAGATGAAGAAGCATCTATCTCCCATTGCCAACTCTCTCCTCAAAAGATGCGCTCTGTAATCAATCTCTCTCTCTCTCTCATTCATTTTCAGAAGACATGCATTTTTGGATTGTTACATGAGGCCAACTGTCAATATGCTCTGGCCCATTGATCAGGCCAAGTAGAATGGACGGTTAGAACATTCGGTCATTTGTTGACAAGTACGTGTGTACCACCGGGTCAAGGGTTCGAGTACCCATGGTGGTGAAATCCCACGGTGTGGGTGTGTGGGGGTGTGTGTGCGTGTGGCGTGAGTGTGTGGGGGTGTGTGTGCGTGTGTAAAAAATAATAAAAAATAAAAAATAAAAAAGTACGTGTGTACCACCGCTGAGTGGACCAGAATCCTCCTCTACAACACCTGTTTTACAGCGGGTAAAACATTCAGGGACCAGCACGTTGTATGCGTGAAATTCCCTCTGTCCATCAGGTATCTCCTCGATTCTGGGCCTTTTGGCCCAAATCAGCCATCTCCCCAACTCATGTGGGCCACACTACAGGGGGAATGGGAACATTATGTTTGTTTGTGGAGCCACCCTGATGTGTATCTTTCAACAGAAGCGTTCATCAGGTGGGTGACTCAACAGGATGAAGGAATTATAAAAATTTAGCCTGGTATAAAACTAGGGCGGCCCACAACGAGTGAACTTGGGCGTTTTAGTCTCAATTTTCAATTGTTCTCATTCCCATTGGTGTGGCCCATATGAGTCTTTTTTTTCAGACTCATATTTTTCATTTACGGTGAATATAATGGTTTTCACCTGATGGACGGACTGGATTTCACACATACTGCACGGTGTCCCCTAGAAGAAGACGGGCGTTGTAGACGATTCCGGTCCCTTCTGAGAGCTGAATTGACCAGATTGGCTTTTGATCAGGGACCGTTCGCATAGAGTCCGTCCTGTCTAATGGCCCAAAATCTCTTGCACGCGTGACGCAATTCACCACTTTAGAATTTTCTCGTATGTGTATTGGGTAATGTGAAAGGTTGGGATTCAGTGATTGTAGGGTAGGGTACCGCTCCAGCTTTCATTTTCATTTACCGGTAAGTCTCGCTTTTCCGCCTCAATCTCCATCTCTAATTTCCCTTTGATATAACATTTTGCTGCACTTTGAAAAGTCATTTGTTTTTCAAGGTAAAAAAGAGGTGGGTAATGTAGTCTGATAGTTCACTCAACGGTTGGCCGAGTGGACTGTAGTCTTTCAATCAAACACCACTCTATCTTGGTTTCGGTTTGAACAGGGCCCCCAATCAGTTCTGGCATGCCCACATACTACACACGTGTACCGTGGAACCGAATTCTAGACCAACACATTGATCAACGGTTGATGGAAATCCAATCGTGCTGCACGTGTGCAATCATCTTCTTTTTTTCTCCTTCTCAACTTGTAGGTTACTGAAATAATTGGCAAATTGAATGGGGCTCACCCATTTTCCTGGTTCGGACTGTCTATTTTCAGCTAATCGAAGGCTTTTGTTATTTGAAGGATCCCCATAACTAACAAAATAAAACCAAATTTCATTGAACTAAAGGCACTCTTTATTTTCTACCTCACAGCTAACATAGTATTGAAAAGATAAAGAACTTAATTCCAACCAAATGCCCATAAACATGACTCTTCGTCTTTTGTAAATCTATATCAAATATCAGTTGAAATTTAAGTCTTCTTCAAGGATGTATGCATTGCACATCATATCCTTAAAAAATATCAGTTTAGCTCGTGAATGCTCTGTGAAGAACACAACAAATACACCTAAAGCTCAAAAAATGTTTTATTGATTGAGAAACAAATCCTAGCTAAGCTTTTCGTCACCAAATTTGATCATGTAGGCCACTCTAACTATGGGTTCAGCCTAGTATTGCGGTCGATCACACATTTTACATGTTCCATGCTTCGGAACACCTCCTTCATATCTAGTCTTCCTTTTAGCTACCCCATTCTGCTGAGGAGTATTTGCACAATGCAGTTACTCCTCAGCGACTAGTGGCCTCTGTATCCTGTGCTTTTTGAGATATGCATCAAATTCCTTCCATGCATGATGTATATTTTCCATCATTGTCAGATTTCAAGCAATCACCAACTGTCATTTCGACCATCATGTGAAACTCTTTGAATTTCTAAGTATTTTTTATTTTTATTTTAGAAGATACATCCCTGCATTATCTCAAGAAATCATCAAATAAGGTGAGCATATTACCCTATATTAACCGATCGTTTCACCTTGTTGAACAGATAAGGAAACTGATTTCAGTGTATCCTTTGCCATCAACTTCGACTCCTAAAATGACAACCTATGTGTTTCTCTGAACTCACAACCTGGAACATCCATCTAGGCAAACCTTTTTTAAGACAATGCTTTATCATTACATGGAGCTTATGATAACCCACATGCACCAGTCTAGAATGCCAAGAGTAGCTTTCATATACCTTGCAACACAGGGAAGAAGATAGAGAGGTAAGAGAGACTTGAAATCTGGATTCATCCAACAGCTTCTCTGAGTATCGAGACTTCATCTACAACACACGCATTGACTAATACCTGCATATCGAATCACATACCAAGCTTACTGTCATGGAATAGCAGTTGGTTATACATGGACACCTGCTCCTCTAGTCTACATGGGCCTCTTCACGCTCAGTATACAAGAGTAGTAATAATAACAACAATAATAAATTTAATAGAATATAATAATGATGATGATGATGATGATAATTGAAACTTGGTTTTGTAGATGTGAGGCCATGGTTGGTCTATCCGAGCCATTAATCTGATCTGATCGCATTCGTCATGGATGGACCATTCCCCCAAAATCTATCCATCTAAATCTTTGGTCTTTCATCTGCTGAATATGGTTTGTTCATGCATTTCTTTTTTAACCATGCATTTGCACGCCAAGAACAGGAAGGATAGAGTTGACCAATTAAGTGGATATTTTGGGAATGGACCATCTATGGGGGGCTGTCAGATTAACAGCTCGGATAGACCAACCATGGGCCTACATCTACAAACTAAGTTTTGAATAGGAAAGTTCCTTGTGTGGAATGAATAGGGAACTCAGTCTCTAATAATAATAGGAAAAGTTCCTTGTTTGGATTGAATAGGGAACTCATTCTCTAATAACAACAACAACAACAACAATGATAATTTTATTAGTATTATTAATAATAAGGTTTCACTTACCTTCTATTAAGATTGTTGGGAGGGTCTGGATGGAAATACCATAGTAACCCATAATCAAATGAAAAGGGATAACAAGGAATTATCAGGTGTTGGTGAATCAAGATATGAGATGCATCCTGTTTGTACAAGTGGGACCCATACTTCCGTGATCACATCTATCCCACTGTGGATGGAGCATTTGAAAGTATCATTTAGATTGAAGATTCTAGCCATTCAATATTTGGCCATTTCCTAGGACATTTTTTTTCTTCAATAATTGTCTATTTGGAACTCCGTGATCAAAGGTTTAGGGTCTTGGAGGGTTAGGATCTTCCAGACAAGGAGATCTCATGAGCCATCCTACATCCCCAGTTGAACCAAGCATTAAGATACTCTTCACATCTTGATGCTCTTTGACGCTTAACTCTTGAAAGCAATATCTGCAGATAACATGGTACGTATGGGTGACATCCGATCCATGTACAAGACGGGGCTCAACATGTACATGATCTGTCCTAATATTCAATCTGGTCCACTCATCAGGTGGGCTATGGTTATACATTGTATATAGGCCATTGGTGGGTACATTTTTTCATGTGAGGTTGGCACCACCCAATGATAAATTTGGATCTTGCACAGTTGCACATGCCGCGATTAATGTCTTCTATCCTCATGCAAATCAGTAGAATTCCTCAATAATTATGACTGCATTAAGCATATGAGGAGGAATAAACCCTTAGACAGCCTTAGCAACTTCAAAATATTCATACTTCTGAAAGTTTTGCAGGATACTGAACACCTCTATAGATTCTCTCGTGGACGAGTTTATGGTGGAATTGAAGCCCGAAGTAAATGACTATTGTAGGAGGTCGGTGGAGTTTTGCAGCTCAAAGGTGGTTGGTAACATATGCTGTGACCTAGAAGAGAAGATCAATGATGGCTCTTTTAGCCGGTTCACCTTCGATATGATGCTTGCATGGGAGTGTCCAAGCTCTGAAGATGAGGAGATGTACTCGGTTTGCATCTTACCTTTTTATCTCAAATGTATGATAGTGTCTTGATCGCTCGTAAATGTTTTTTTAAAAAAAAAAAAAAAATTTTAAAGACCTTTTTATGATGCTAGGTGAATTTTAAAAATTTTCTACACTTTTATACCACTTGTGGAAAATTTTCCAGCTCAAAGTAACATGGTTTGAATGGAAAGATTCATCCTCCAAGCAGATATTTGAACTGTGGGGCCCATTGTGGATGGATTATTGCCTGAAAGGTGTACTAATTGGTTGATCCTAACAATCCAAGTGAGGAGTGGACAGATAAAAAGTAAAATTTTCTGTTGTCCAAATCAGCAAAAGAATAAGAAAATTAATATTGTCTATTGGTGTTGTTTTCAAGCTATTTTCCATCAACAGTGAGGCCCACAATTTGGATGGTCTGGATTATCTTACATGTGTGCCATGATCTCAATTTTCTTACACATATGCCATGTGTACTGTGGGTGAGCAATGAACGAAGATTGTATTCATCCATTTGCGTAAAGTAGACACAAGATTACATCAACCCCTATTCGAGTACCATTGGAGTCCATTATTCTATTAAATAAAGCAAGAAACGACAAGGCCCTGTTTGGTAGACGCTTAGAGGTTAGTTCATCTCATTTTATGTAACAGTAATTATGTATTAGAGATCTTTATCTCTAGTACTAATGAGTTAAGGTTACATGAATTATGTATTAGAGATCAAGATCTTTAATACATAATTACCATTAACTAAAATGAGATGCACTCATTTTTAAGTGTCTACCAAACAGGGCCTAAAGAAACCAAAGAAAAAAGGACTATGAAGACAACGGCAAGAGAAGTTCACAAAGAATTGATGCTTAAAAAAATCTTGTGAGCTCAACACACAATATGACTAATCATTTCCAATTGTGAGGTTGCATTACAACCCCCCAACAAATTTCTACATATTTACGTAAAAAACTTCCAAATTTCTGTCACATATCACTTTTAAGATTAATCCATAGTTTACAAACCAGGTGGATCAACCTGTGACTCATCCGAGTTAACCTGGACAGGTCAGGGGCCTGGGAAGTTGGTCGGGTAAACCAGGTGGGCACTGGTTTTCCTATAATTCGGCATTGTTTTTCCAGGTTGACTCAGAACTCGGCTAACTCGGCCTGGTTTCAACTAGTCAACCAAGTCGGAGAAAGGGCATTTATGTAATTTTAGGGAGGAGAAGAGTAGAAGAAGAAGATGATCATGGACGCTTTAAAAAAAAATCCAAATCTGATGTATTTTGCTGTTGATAGTGGATGTGCAGAGAAACCTTGAAATGGTCGGGTTGACTCAACCCAGTGACTAAGGCGCCAAGTTTGGGTTTTCAAACTATGGATTCAACATCCCAGCATAACTTGTGACACTGCAATCAGTGTATTCACTTTCTCCATATTATTTACAGAGAACACACATCACCTAAGACATGTTCACGACACAAAGATAGCACAAGTGTCTGTGACTATTGAAATCCTATTGTTCTATTTTATTATTTACTTGTTTTTGGGATAGTTGTGGTTTGGCAGACTTCGACTCCATTTATTAAAATAATAAGCTACATCATTGGTACAATTGTTACATCAATGACAAAAACCTATATAGAGAGATATAGAATGTACTGTGTATTGTGTGTATGCTCTATGTACATATGATAATTTCTGTGAGTAGAATTTCCTACTCATTCTTATAATTTCAAATCCAAATTATGATTTAGGTTGCCACTGAATATAGTCGATATTAGTGTAAATCGCTTTCCATCCAGACCTTTAAAAAATCGATTTCAAGAGCTTCCTCAATGGGAATTTTGAGACTTTAAAGGCCTCAGCTTTGTTATTTAAATCTGTGCCTATGTCACGGGTTATACATCAATGTTGATTAAACCAATACCATTGATACAAACACAATAATGAAGCAAGATACTATCTCATTGTTTGCACATTGAGAAAGCTATAAATGCAATTCAATTGGATTGCGGAACCGAGCACACCCTTATTCACACACTGGCTATGGGTAAAATAGATCGGTTGGTTGCTTAACTTTGATTGGCAGTTGTTCAGATGGATGCATGAGTAAGTGGTTCCCCTGATGGAAAATCCTTAGCCCTTTAACCAGTGGCTGCAATGGCAGACGACTAAAAACAAAGTACAGCAATGGCCCACATGGGCCAACTATTGGATATCATAGATCTTCCTATCTGACGCCTCAGAGAAAATCTCTCATCTACATTGGGTCCCATCAGACAATGGTCTGGATAGCCAGTCAATGGGGCCCATTTGTGCAAACTCTTGTTGTTACGGGATTATCTCATTGAGGAGAATTCTGCGGCGTGGTCCATCCCTTATGGGGTCTGGTCAATGGTCTGGATCACCAGACCATGGGTGCAACTTGCGCATTCTACCTCTGTTAAGGATAGCATAATTCCTCCTGTTATTAAAAGTTGATGTAGACTGATAAAAATGCAAATGCCTGCTTCCCTTGTAAAGATTTTATAGCTTTTAGTTTTAATGTAGTTGTTTCACTCCATTTGTACAGGAGAGTGTGGCAAAGGAGAAAGAAGAGCATTTAAAGGGGAGTGTGGCTCAACATCAAGATGATGTTCCCCTTTTCTACTCCGACCTCATGCCACTTCTCGTAAGGCGGTGTTCTTTTTTCCTAACTTGGCTTTCTTAACTAGAGCAAGTATGACTAGTGTTGTTATCATTATGCAATTAATGACTATTCAATCAAGCATAGAACTGAATTTCAAAGAGTTCAAAATGTTTTTTACGAATTCCATAACAGCTATGAGGTGCAATGACCAAAGCTCTGCGCTGAAGGGGAAATTTTATAGGATAGCTATAAGACCAGCAATACCTTATGAGAAAAAATGTTGGGCAGTAAAGGAACAACATGCTCATAGGATGAGTGTAGATGAAATGAGGATGTTGAGATGGATGAGTGGCAAGACAAGGAAGGATAGAATGAGAAATGGATGCATTTGAGGGAACTTGCAGGTACCACAAATAGGTAGTAAGATGAGGGAAAGTAGAGTTATATGTTTTGGCCATGTGCAATGGAGATGAAGAACTGCGCTGGTTAGGAGTTTTTTGGTGCAATTTGAAGGCTCTAAAAAGGCAAGGAAAAGGCAAAAAAGGACATGGATGGAGGTAATAAAGAAAAGACTTGATGACCTATGGTCTAGCTGAAGGATTTTTTTAGGGGCCCCTGATAGAGTGGAATGGTGGAACAAGATTCACGTAGTTGACCCTAATTAGTTGGTATAAGGCTTAAATGATGACGATGATGACTGAAATTTTGGCCTTGGGCTGGCTATAACAGTCAGAACGGGTCCTGGAGAAGGCTTGGTTACGCCTAAATAGAAAATGTTGCCAAACCTAGGCAAGGGCCAGAACCACTGGCCTCAAAATTCAGTTCTAAGCCCAATCATCGTGGGTCAGGCCCAAAAGCCTGACAAACCAGCTGAGCCAGTTGGTAACAACAGAACTCTTTGCAGCGTTTGTTACATTTTTCGTTTTGAGTCATAAGACTTTTAGGTAATTTTCCACTGAATTGGTTTCACTATCATGAACTACTTTGTGTGCACGTGTGTGCATGCGTGTGCACGTTTTGTATCATCTAAAGGTAGATTTTTCCCTGATATTCTACTATTGTGTTATTTTGTTGGTAGGTTGATGAAGACAGAAGCATTGGAGAAGAAGCATTTGTTTGGTTGGTATCCTTGGTTCCCTTGGTTGCTGATGTTGCAAATGCGAGATTTGCTTTTGAAGCACTAACAGCCCCTACAGCAAATCGGCTCCATTTTCCTGCTTATGATAGATATCTAAAAGAGATAGACATGTAATTCATCTTATCAAATGCATGTTTTCATGTTTTGATTTATGTATGCATTTACATCTATGCTAATGAACTGGGATGGAGCTTATGGTTGCACCCCTTGCATTCCTCCCTATATCCATAGTGATAATAGCACATGACTGTTTGCACATGAACCTGTACTCATATGTAGATGTATAGAAGATCAGGACTACTCTCCGCTGGGTACCATGAATGGGCCATGGCCCAAAAAATGAGGTTGTTGGACAATCCTAACTGCCCAGAGATGGGCGGCCATCATCTTTCCTCGAATCAACTGTTTAGGTACATTACAAGTTTTCTAAGCCATGCCCCATATATTGTGCGGCCTGGAAGATGATTGGGTCAAATATTATTACATGTGCCATTTCCCAATGGGAGGGAGCTCATGTGCAAATAGCTGTGTGCAATTTAGCATTTTTTCTATTAGCATTGACACATGATAACAGGGTTATTTCAGGTATAATGAAATTCTTTTTATAGCATTTCTCATTGCTTTATTGTTTGATGGAAGGGCTTTAATTTATAGTTTATAAGAAACTATTAAATCATTATCAGCAGCATTCAAGAGACCCCATGATGCATCAGAACAGGAATAATGCCTGATCCATTTCGTTAAAGTGGGACCTGAGGCCAGGTGATCCAATTGATTGATTTGATGGGCTGCATCCAAGAATATTCCAAGATGGATCATCCTAATCTTTGATTAGTGTCCTACCCACAGATGTTAAGGAAAAAAAAAAAGTCACAGTGGACTGGAGAAGGGTCAGCTATTGAATGGATAGGATATTCTAATCTGGGCTACTTTATAAGGTCCCCTATCTATGATGGGGCCATCAGGTCAGCGGTTCTGTTCACCTAACCATGGTCCTACTTTTTGCCAATTGGATGCACAAGTACCCTATAATTTCTCTTAATCTACATAGGTCTTTTTTTACCCTTAAATACAATGACTGTGCAGGTGCATCAAGTATTTGCGTAAACAAACCCCACCGAAAGGTGTGGTGTTATCCGATGATGAGTTCATATTGCATGTGGAGGGGACTGCAAGTACTCAAAGGGTCATCCGCCATATTGGTGGAACCAGTTGGCCAGGTGAATTTTGAAATCTCCACTAGTCAAACTCTATGCAATTTTCATCCATGATTTCCTAATCTTTAGGTGGGTTTGCCAGGTAGACTCACATTGACTAACTATGCTCTTTACTTCGAGGCATCTGGAGTTATATCATATGAAAATGCATTGAAGATTGATCTCTCAAGAAAGGACGTTGACCACAAAGTAAGTCCAACTTTGACGGGTCCTTGGGGTGCTCCTCTTTTCGACAAGGCAATGATCTACGAGTCTTCCCAATTGTAAGAATCTCTTGCTAATTAACCATATTGTAGATAAGTATATTTGGTAATATTGGAAGGAAGTTCTCTCCTCTTTTTGTCTAAATGGGACATGGAATACCATCAAGCATTGATGACATGCCTTGAAAATGGCCTTCACAAGTTGTTCCTTCTGTGAGGATTTATATGACCTCCATTTTGTGCAAGTGAGGCCCATGGTTCGATGATACAGCCCCTTAATCGTGGGCCCTACCACACACACACACACAAATTCTCACGTCCAAAGATTTTAGCAATCCAAATGTCCAATCTTGGGCCTTTTTGAAGTTGAATGTAGATTGGTGTTGTATTACTTATTTAACCATCCAATTGAAGACCACGGATTGGAAATGGGTTAGGATTGTCCCATCAAAGATATTTTTGGGGTGTGGTCAATCCACTGGGGGGACCATCAAGTGAACCATTTGCACGCAAACATGGTCCCCTAGGTAAGTTCCATCTATTGTGGGGCCCATCAAGTGAACCTTGATCACCCAACATGGAACCCCAGGGTACAAACTAAGTACTTGAGGATAATAGGTTCGGATTGTGCTATTAAGGATATTTTCATGGTGTGGTCCATCCACCATGCTGATTATCCAACCATGGGGCCCAGGGTATGGTCCATCCACTGTTGGGCCCATCAAGTGAACCATTTGATTACCCAACCATGGATACTATGTACAAGGACTTGAGGATACTAAGCTGATCCTCGATCCTCAAGTTGTGGTCCATCCACTTTGGGACCCATCAAGTCCAAACATGGGCCCCACGGGTATGGAAGTTGTGGTCCATCCACTTTGGGACCCATCAAGCGAATCATTTGATCACCCAACCACAGATGCCACTAGTACAAACTAAGACCCAAGGATACTAGGCCAATCCTCAATCCCACAGTGTGGTCCACTTATTGTGGAGCCCACAAGTCAAAAATCAGATCACCCAACCATGGGCCCTGTGGATAAGGTCCATTTACCATGGGGCCCATCAAGTGAACCATTTGATCACCAACCATGGACCCCATGCTTAGAAACTACGGACCTGAGGATCCTCAGGTCGAGGATCATGTGCTTCCGCTCCTTATGGGTATGCTTCTATTATTAAGATAACAAAGAACTCCTAGCCATGTGTGTAGGGTTTCACTCACTAACTCTGCAGATCAGAATGTGTGGTGTTGGAGTTCCCAGAGATGACAAGCTCAACTAGGCGCGACCACTGGCTTAGTATCACAAAGGAAGTTATCTTATTGCATAAGTTCTTATCGAAATTCATGTTCGAACTTCTGCTACAAACGTGGGAGATGAATGCAAGGACAATCTTAGGTATCTTGAGGCTTCATGCAGCACGAGAGATGTTACGGATATCGCCCCCGATTCCGAACAATTTCCTGATCTTTTGCTTGTTTGATGAGTTGCCTAAGGGAGACTATGTATTGGAAGAGCTATACAGTGGTTTGAAACAGATGAATTGCATACAGCCATGGAGTGCTACCTATATTCTAAAGAGCTTTAACATGTCCCACCCAAGTGTTTCTAGCGTGGATGTTAAAGAAGGGTTCGAGGAACGTATAGGCAGCCCAGAGGAGGCGGACAATCTGACATCTCTAGAGACAGCAATTAATCAAGTAAGAGAGGAAGCGAAGGAGGTAAGTATTGCTAAGGCTAGTGTGGAAGGGATAAAAGAGGAAGGGATCAGCGATTCAGTTCTTGTTCTGATGGTAAGCTTCATTCTAAAACATCTTTATGATATTAAGAATTATCAAGGCCTCTTTAACAATATTCCATTAGCTTGTAGTCTCTTAAAGTAGAAATGCAATGGCTACTCGAAACATGTTTGAGATCTTTGCCATGCATCGGGTGGGCCCCACTGTGTATCTACCATGTCTCAAAAGCAGGCCAGTCCATTTATCTGGTAGGCCACAATGTATCTACCATGATCAAGACATACAACTTGATGTGGACCTTGGTCAATTTCTCAACCTCCATTTTATTCTTACATGGTAAAGCCCGTCCAGGGCCCATCACAGTGGGGCCCACCTGATGAATGGCCCAGGTGTCATATACACATGGGGGGTATGTTTTAAGATCCAAACTATTGTGAGTAGCCATAACAGGACTCCTCATAGTTTCTTCAAGTTCTTCAGTAGGTGGAAGACCTCCAAAGATGATTTTACTCGTTATTGAGAAACTTCAATCGAACCCAGTACCATGTTCTATTGGCAAAACAACACTGAGTGAATCAGTAAAGTGAAGTTGATTTTCCATAATGATGTTTGTTGTGGCTATTTTAAGAAATCCTTAGGGGCTGTTTGGGGCGAGGGATTGGGCTAGGAATTTGTAAAATCTATGGATTTGAAATCTCCCATATTTGCTTTTGTTGGGGATTTGTTATATCCCCTAGATTTCCCAAATCCACAGTCCCATAAATTCATGGATTCAGTGCAAATCCAAATCACAAAAGACTCCAAAAATCCACAAAATGAGAGGCTTAAAAGCAATAAAAGTAATTCAATCTCAATAAATGTTCCCAAATCCATGGATTTGCTGCTTGATTCTCAAAGAATGAACTTTGGGATTTGCCAAATCCAAAACCAATGCAAATCCATGAATTTGGCATTTTCATGGATTTATCAAATCCATAGTCTCGAAAACATCTTCTATTTCAGATGCGTAGTCAAGTTAAAGTGGCAAAAACAATTCAATAAAGAGGAACTGGATGGTAGTGGAGTGAGGGGGCATAAAAATATTTTAGTAGTTTATGGCTTCCAAAGCTCTTATTTTAATTCCATGCATTTCACTTCAGCATCAAACCACAAAATGGTTGTGGGGTCACCCAACATTGATAATTTTCTCATCATTGAATTTAGTTATTGCAATTCACTCGATTGGACGTAAAAACACATTCTTTGCTCATTGCAAGGACAAGCACCATTGGCCTTTGGTTCAAGGACAAGCTTCCACGCTCATGTTGATTCATTTGATTTGATCTTGCAGGAGCTTCTAAGTCCACTTAAAAATGTATTAGCATGGTTTCAAGGAATTCTCACATGGAAGAGACCAGCAGTCACCCTCTTCATACTTTCCGTGACTATGGTCATCATCTACAAGTAAGTCTATGTAATATTTTCACACATTGGTCTAGATATCCTGTACTTGTAAAATGGTAAGGAAAACTATCTTTGATGATTCTTTTCTTCTCCACAATCGAATCAAATGATTCATGATACACTCACATCTCCATCCATCAGGTGGGCCCACCATGATCATGCCATGGTCTGATAACAGGGTCACATCAATCATCAAGTGGGCCATCCATCTATGTTGAGTATATACTGTGGACCTCTTTCCTGACTATCCTTGTATATGTACACACACACACACACACACACACACACACACACACACACACACACACATATACATACATGGCCCAATGATGACTGAAGCCATCTAATTTTGGCCCAGTTGCACGCATCTGCCCCAATGGCGCATATGCTCTAGATTGCCTCTTTGATTTGCCTTCAGCACGTCACCTTAGCAATATTTCTTAAGAGTTTTACTGGGTAGTTTTTTTTACGCATGTGGATGTGCAAATAGTTGTATGGTTTTGTGATTTAAGCAGGGAGTGGATAGGATATACTATTGCAGCATGTTTGGTGTCGGCAGTGGGAACAATGCTATGGGCTAGGCATAGAAGAATAAAAGACAGATGCACTGAAATTGTAGTATACACTTCCTCCGATCAGTCAACCGTGGAAAGCATTGTGTCTGCTCATCATGGATTGAAGAGATTCAAGGAGATAGCCCGAATGACCAACATCGCAATATTGAAAATCCATTCCATATTGGTATCGAAAGCCCCAAAGGTAATATACACATGGATCATGTCAGCTAAAATTGTGAGCATGGTTCAGAAAACCTGAACACTCGATGTTCAGCTGGGTTGTCGACTCAAAGACTCAACCAGATTCAACTTGATATTTAAGTATTAAATTAATAATAGCTATTTCATATGTTGTGAATATAAAAATTGATATAAATGGTCAAAAACAAAGTATGCGCATGGCTTGTTGGTAGGGTCATCTGACTTTCTTTGAAAGGATGGGAGGTTGAATCTCACATCCTTTGAACTCTTCTGCTTTTGAAAAGCAATCACCCAGCGAGTGATTTGGTTCGAGTAGTGTGGAGTTGCATTGAGTCGATTGAGTCAGCAAACCACTATCACCCAGTGAGTGACTTGGTTTGAGTAGTGCCAAGTGAGTTGGCTGAGTCAGCAAACCGATTGTGGTGTCAGTTATGATTGGAGCTGGTCATGCCTAAAGATTATTCTTTTCTGATGTTTGGCTATTGATTGCAGCATGCAGATTTGGTGATGTCAGTTATGATCGGAGCTGTGGCCTTGTTAGCAGTGGTCCCATTCAAGTTCATCATCATGGTCACGGTTTTGTATTGCTTTATGATGAATACAAAGATTGCAAAATCCATGTCTGATACAGAAGGCGAGAGGCGAATGAGGGAGTGGTGGAACTCAATCCCGGTAATTCCTGTCCGCATTGTATATAGAACTCCATGACATCTTTCTCTTCAATCTTCATATCCAATTTCATATTTGGTATTTGTTATTATAATTATATGTCACAACTTTGTATTCGTGTGGATAAAGCCTATAAGAACTGTAACATGGTTGATACTATCTTGCCTCTTTTACAAATACACCTGGGTGATTCAATCTGCTTATTAGGTGGGTTGCACCGTAAACATGCATGGACTAAAATTCAAGTTGGGTCCCTCTATCAGGTGGGCTACCAGTCTATGTTGGATATATAGGCCATTGTTCATCTCTCATCCATCGATCCATTTTTAACACATGGACCCACATGTACTAGTGGACTTGCTTGACTTTTGGGCTAGGGCATGTTAATGGTGGGACCCTTCTGATGAATTGCTATGAGTCTGCACATGCATGACGTGTCGGCAATGTTGCACTGGCTGAGTCATTCAAATGTGAGGCTGACATGATTGCTGCTTAGAGCCGAATCCCTCACTGCAGCTCTATAATGGCCATTATTGCATCTGAATGCCAGTCTGTACCATTGCATCTGAACGTTTTCGGTAGATCAGGTGGTGACCAGAAATTCACGCAAGGTTGTGTTAGGTTGGCCACTGTTTTCATGTGTCTGGACTGCCTACACAGCCAACGGTCTGGGGCAGCAGACTACATGCCACAGATTCGCTGCGCCTGCTCATCGGAAATGATTGGGCTAAGACTCCCACGTAGTCTAGCATTGATTTAAAAATGGTTGAGTCATACTCCCACGTTAGTCTAGCATTGATTTAAAAATGGTTGAGTCATCCTCTCCACAAAGCGGTAGCTATGTACAACCATCCAGGCCATCGAAAATGTGGTCCACTGTGGAGTGGGCACATCTCTAAAAAATCACACTGATCAAGAGCGAGGGTCTGGAATTTAAGGGGAAAAAAATAAATCAGATTGTCATTATTATCCTCAGTGCAACGTTTTATGCTTCATTTAGTTTTTTGGTGAATGAGCTATTTAGTGCGCCCATTGGGCGCATGAAATGCACATCTTCAAGAGGGGCTTGGCCCAAAATAGGCAACAAAACCCACTTTCGAGGGTGTCTCCAAAATCATTACAAGTAAGGTTGCAAATAATCGAAATTAACTAGTTTGGGTTCAATTTTTTTTTAGCAGTGGAGCCATTGTGGAATCAAAAATTTGATCCAATCAGTCCGGAACCTCCTGCTGGCCCAGAATCAATTTCTAAATGGGTCCAAATAAGGGCAATTTTAGATAGGGATGCAACTCTCACAACCTCAAGAGGACCAAAATTACAACCTGACCTAAATTTTAATCCAAGTCCTCTATATGCTCAACCCAACCCAAATAATCCAGTTGCATTCCTAATTTAAATAGACCCCATCTGAACCTAAGAAAATAGTTCATTAGAAAAAGTGAGTATAGAAAACTTCAAATTACTGTTTATAGTTACTGTGTTTAATTGGTGGAAGGATGTGAAAGTTGATGAGCATGTGTCATATTGACGGAAAAAGAAACGGATGGAAAGTTCATAGAGATGGGCATCTGCAAATGTGTGAAGCGGCCGGTTTGATTCCTATTCATTGGTTTCAAATTGGTTTCAAATGTTGAAAGGCAGATTGGTCTGAGGTACTACTTGGGTAGTCTCTCTCTTCTTCCCACCCTTTCTTTCTTTGAACCTTGTCAATGATTGAACTAACAAATATAAACTGATTATCATTTGATGAGTCCCTGGAACAAGAGAGGAGGATATGGAAAAGAATGGAAAGTTAATTAAATAATAATAATAATAATAAAGACTCTGCCTTGAATAATGCCATTGGTATGTTATAGATGTAAAAGTTCATAGATACACATTGCATGTGATTCTCTTTAATGGGCCGTTTGGCATATCTACTAATAAGAGTTTATTATTAGCTTATTCTAAAAAAATAAAATCTTATTTTGAAGATATACTATTAAGTAAAGCTCTAACTTTACCACTTATATTTTTAAAAGCTAGCAAAAAAAAAAAAGGCTCTAAACAAATAAGCGATAGGTAGGTCACTTTTTCTTTATTAATAAGAGTTTATTTGACTCAAGTGAGTAGACATTTTTGCTAATTTTTTAACAAATTTGTCTTTAAACTTTTCAAGCAATTCCCATCTTGCCTTCTCTCCTCTTTACCATCTCTCTTAGGTGGGCCCACATGAGGAACAACTCATATTGAAGGTGGGGCTTCACATGATGATTGGTTCACATCAAGGTGGGTCCAGATAATGCATGGTTAAGGCTGTCAACCGGCCAAGCCTAAGGTTGGCAACAACTTAGATTTTGAATTGTTTCAGGCTAAGCCTATTCAAAAATTTTGATTTTGTTAGGCCCGAGCCCAGCCCATTGACAGCCCTATGCACAGTCACATCGAAAGTGGGACGCACGTGATGGACAATCCACATCAAGCAGGCCCCACTCAATGGAGAGTTCAGATCAAAGGTGTGAGCCACATGATGGGTGGTGGACATTGAAGGTAAGGCCACGTGATAGAACATTAAGACCAAAGGTGGGCCCATATGATGAACAACCCATATTGAAGTTTGGGTCCCACGTGGTGGATGACCCACATCAAAATGTGGCCCCACATAAACTATCCATGTCAAGTGGGCCCCACGATGGACAATCCACAACAAAGGTGGGATCCACATGATAGATGGTGGAGATCAAAGGCGGGCCTGAATGATGAATGAACCATATTGAAGGTGCCCCCCACATGATGAATGGTCTACATCAAGGTGGGCCCCACATGATGGATGACCCACATTAAAATGAGGTCCATCATGATGGACCATCCCCATTAAGTGGGCCCCACTTGATAGACGGTCTACATCAAAGGTTAGACGCACATGATAGATGATGGACATCAAAGGTGGCCCATGTTATGGACGATCGACATCAAAGGTGGGCCCACATGATGAATGACCCATTGAAGGTGGGGTCCCACATAATGGATGGAGTGGGGCTCACATGATAGATGGCCCATATCAAAGTGTGGCCCCTCGTGATGGACAGTTCACATCAAGCGGGCCCCACTACTGGATGGTCCACATCCAAGGTCTCGCATGATGAACAACCCATATCCAAAATAGCCCAACACGATGAATGAAGTGTGCCCCACATGATGGATGGCGGACATTAAAAGTGAGCCCTACATGATGGACAACCCACTTCAAAGGTGGGGGCCCACACAATGGACATATCAAATGTGAATTGCACATGATGGGAAGTAGACATTGGGGCACCCACATAAAGGACAATTAGTATTGATGGTGGGCCACACATGATGGATGACCTACATCAAGGTAGGCCCCATAGAATGGACGGTCCACTATGAAGGTGTCTCACACGATGGATGATCCACATCATAGGTGGGCGCAATATGAGGGACGATTCACATCCAATGTCCAACATAATGGACAAACCAAATGCCATAAAGTATAAATATTGTAGCCAACCATTCTTTTGCCGCTTTGAGCATGGTCAATCCGAATTGCTCTTATGATGAAGTTTTAATATTTAAAAATAACACTAACTACTCTTTAAAAAAGTTCTTATTTGAATTGATGGTAGCTTATTTCAAATAAGAGATTTTTTAATTTTTTTTAACACAATTTTACCAAACTAGTTTATTTAAAACAACAAAAGCTAGAACAAAAGGAGCTTATTAAAGAAATTCTTATTTGAAAAGCTTTTGTTAAATTAGAGTAGAGATACCAAAAGCTCTAGTTTATCTACCGGTAGTTAAAAATAAAACTAAAAAAGACACTGCCTTGAGTAATGCCATTGCCATGTTTAGTTGCTTGCATGAACTAACCACTTGTAACAAGTGCACAATAGGATGAGATCTGGGCCATCCATTACAAGAACCACTACAGGAATGCATTGTCCAGACCTAGACCAGACCCATCAAATAAATGGTTGACTTATTTTGACTTGCAACTACTCCAGACTCGACCCAGAGTTTAACTGCTTGTCTAGGGCAAAAATACAGACCCAAATATTAAATGAGCTAGGATCGAGACAACCGTTGATCTGACCCAGCCCCTTTTTGCAACCCTAATCATGGGGCTCATAGGCGGTTCCCACATAAAGAAAACATGAAATAGATGGTGATAAGTAGTAGCAAGAGGTGCATTGGTAGTTCAGTTGCTGTTAGTTTCCCCCAAAAACCAATAAGGTAACTGGAAAATCTAGCTGAAAATGAAATACTTATTATAAATTTATAAATGTTTTAAAATTTTGGCAAAAATAGATTTATTTAAGCTTTTGATAAGCAGGTAAGTTAGTTTACGTGACCACCCTTTCTCAATTACGAACAGACACAGGCCAACTAGACAGAATTTCTCAATACGAGAGAGCCATTCCAAGTATAGATCCTTAATTAATACAATCCCTTTTAGAAAAAGATAGGTTATTTCATAAAAATTGCAATAATCTTGCAATAAAATGATGAGATTAAAAAGTGATGTAATCTTGAAAATCTTGCAATATTCTCATGATTATACCTGTTCATGGATTTCTGCAAGATTTTCGAAATTCTCCAATATTCATCACTAGTAAAGATCACTAGTTAGGAAAGGGATAAAGTTGTAGTGGGGCAAGGATATCAGTAAATGCTACAATCATCTCTTCTTCTTTTTTAATCACAAGTTGGGTGGCTGATTCGTGGGGCATGGCAATCACAGCGGGCCTCACCTGATTAATTGCTTTGATTGCTGAGAATAGCCACATTTACCAGAACAGGCAGCACAGAATTGTGGTATTTAAACATGGCCCACCAAATTGCGATATTTTTCCATCCCACCATCATGTGATCCAGACCGATGGTGGGTCCTCCAAATGATCCAAACTGCGAGGACAGTGGTGCAAATGGATGATTCAGCCAACGGTCTTCCAATGGGTGAGATTTATGGTAACCCACAATATGAACAGTATGGGCCGCAGCAATGTCGGTCCCCCAACAAACTTAAGCGGTATGCATTCTTTCTTGATGTGTTAGGAGGTAGGATAGGGACATGAGCAGACCATCTTACAAGAAAGTGATGCCAAACACTTTCAATGGTTGAATCAGAGATTCAGAAATAGTATATACAAAGCTACGGTGGAAGGTTAGTATCAGCCTGACTGTTGAATGCACCTACCTGTATGAAAATCACCCAGTGAAAATGGTATTTCTATTTCCTTTGATGTCAGTAAGTAGTTCTGTTAGTTTCCTCCGGCCTTCTCCAAATCTGGAAGATCTGTAACCAAATAAATTGCATTTGTTCAGCACAACAGAACCGAAAAAACCACAATCAGGCATGCAGTTTGGTTTTGAACATGGACGCAACCAAAATGGATAAGATTTTTTGGAATGGAAACTGACTCAACAGGAAGCCACAGTTCTAACCCAGTACCCGAGGGGCATTCGATTCATGCAATTGGTGGGCCCCACTTGCAGGACTGGACCAGGATTCTGCTCATCAGGCAAGCCACATGTCTGTTCAACTTGGATCGTTGAAACCTTTTTTGATCTGCCCATAGTTTGTGCACATGCATGGCTGATCTTGGTGAGTTGATCCACCTGATTTCTGGGCCAGGTCATCTGTCAGTGGGATCCACCTGATGCACGGGTTGGATGAGCTACACACGTGCCAGCCTGCCATGTGGCTCACCAGATCCAAGATTCTAATCACAATACGTGTGTATGTTGGGAATGACACTTCATATAGCTTCCATCTTTCAAGTGAAACAGCATATCAATGTTGCATGCACGTACCCACTTTGCATCTGTGTTTCATAACATGACATGCTGCCTCCCAGTGTATATGAAGTTAAAAAGAATTAAAGAAGTGAAAACAGGAATATGATTTTATAATTTTCTCATGTTGGAAATCTTGGGTAAAAAGGACTGAAAATTTGAACTACTAAAATTAGTTTTCAATCTAGACAGGCTATTCAAACTACTAAAGCTTTAGGAATTATTGAAGAGACAGTTTCTGTAAAGCAGAGAGCCCAAATAGCCAACACAAGGCCATTGTTATGATGATGGTGAACTTGAAAAAGGATCCAAAATGGGATTTAAACATTTGGTCTTATCAGAAGAAAAAGGAGGAAGTGCTGTTTTTTTTTTTTTTTTTTTTCCAAAATCATAAAACACAAGTGTGAAAAGATTCACTGTTTATAGATTTTTAATTGTTCTGCCTATAAAACATGATTACTTAAAATTTTAGAGAAAGAGAGAGAAGAACACATTTCCTAAGAAAATTAGTCATTTATAGCTATTTTATTCAGCCACTTACAGAGCATTCCTTCATCGTCACTACTCTCATCACCTTCACCTTTTTCCTGCCCAAAAAAAGAAAAAAAAAAATGAATAAAACAGAATATACAGTTTCAACTTCAATTTAGTGAAAAGAAGGAAACAACAAACAGCACTATTGGGCGGAAAGAAGAAATTACCAAGGCATTGTCACTGTCATCAGAAACGAGCGTATCTGCTGCAATACAGAAGCAACCAAAAAGAGGGTATAAGAAAAAAGAGAACTAAAAATGAAATTGATATTTACCTAGCATTGATTCATTATCGAAAAAACAATAGAGGGAAAAAAAAAGATACAATAACAAGCAACCAAAGGGAAGCCGCTATTTAAGTGTCAACCTTCTCAGAATAGATACACCCTTTCCTTCTATCTTGCAGTAATACAATAGTACAAAAATTTCTACTGTTGTATTACCAGAAGTAGGAAAAAAAAAAAAAAAGGATGTATTATCAATGGTTCAGGTGTAGATATCAATTCCCTAACCCTAATCCATGCATATGGAGGAGAATATTGTAAGCAATGCTCATAAAACTGATTGATAGACCTGGAAGTGTATAAACATGAGTTTGGCTAGGTTCCAAGCACATGATGCAAAGTCCGACTCTATAAACATGAGGAAATTCTATTATAATCAATAGAAAGAGCAGCTGTTATTCATCAATAGAGCATCTCAACAAATACTCCTAGGTGGGAGTGTCAGCAATTACATTTGTTTCCCCGGTAACAAGCAGCATTGACATTAGAAGCTGAAATAACTATCTTGCTTACATGAAAGTCTCTAACATTCCTCATTACTTTTCAAGAAGAACGTCAAACCTCTACACAAAAGACTCGATTTCCACTCAACGTTCCCTCCCTCCCTCCCTATGAGAGATGACTGAAATTTTTATTAGAAGAGCGCAAAAAAATACAACCCGAGTCCACAACTCAATAACAGAGGAGAGATTGACAGGATTGATTGCCTTGATAAAAGAAGCTCAACCTAAAACATTACATTTAATTTTCCCAATGACCTTCTCAAGCAAACATCTCCTATTCCAAAAACATCTCCTGTTTCACTCCCCCCATATGGACTAAAGCACTAATAGAAAAAGAAATGCTAAATAGCTTTCCCTTCTTTGCCCACCCCACCTCCATGCCAAGACCAAAACATGTCTGCAATCGAACTCGGCATCCACCAAGCTGAATGGAGCACATAATGAAAAATGTCCCACACCTTTCAAGCAAAAATACAATGAATGAAACGGTGATCAATCGACTCTACGGCTTCTGTATACATCAAACAAATACTAAGGAGTATGAGGACTCTTCTTTGCAAATTATTGACAGTTAACACTTTCTACCCAACAGCCGAGCAAACGCTAGCACTATTGGAGGAGCACCACACAACCAAAAATGATGCGGAAAAAGATGAGTACAAGGCTCGCCACATATCAGCTTGTAGAAAGAAGGAACGGAAAAGAGAGCCACCCAAACTATGGACTTGCCAAACCATCACATCTTCTTGAAGCGAAAGAGCTACATTCTTCAGCCTAGCCAACAAATCAACAAATTCTAAGATTTCCTCGTTGGTTATATCCCTTCAGCAAGGAGGGGAACAAGTGATCAAACCATCGCATATTGAGAAGAAATCTTGGACAGAGATAAAACGATTCGTGGAGAGACGAGCCATAGTAGAGAAATTTGTATTGAAGCGTCGTGTCCCCTGCCTAGATGTCCACCTAGAAACGGATGCCACCACCGATTCCCAAAGAGAAGGAAATCCATTTCTCAAATAAATGCTCCACCAAAGCAACTGCTTCTGACAAATTGGAAGCCCGATACAGAGAATGTCATGCCCCAAACTCGGGAACCAGGCTCACTAAATTCCTGACTACCGAATTTAGTACTGACGGCCTCCGTAGTACCCCATTCTCGGCTCCTAGCTTGCATGCACTAGGTTCCGATCCTGGGATCCTACAAGGAAGATTTTCAGGATGTTTTTTTTTTTTTTTTTTTTTTTTTTTTTTTTTGGGGGGGGGGCGGGGGGGGAGGTGTAAAGGAGGCATAACCATAAGTGTACCAAAGTCACGAAAAACATCATCATCATCACATATCCACTAATATAATCTTAGACTAAAGTGTTGGAATGGGAAATACAAGATATAAGGAAGAAAAAAAAAAAAAAAACTACTCAAAAGAGCAGGCTCATGCTCCGAGCTTAATGCTGTTGATACACCTCAGCATCACCTACAGTGGAAACAAATGAGAATAAGCCTCCTACGAAGCTCAGTAGAGTGCATGTGTGCATGCACAATGCATAGGACAAGAATATAGATATCAGAGTATGCGGAAATGATGGAGGGCTAAGTTGTCAAGTCCATGAATGTTGTTAGTCATACCGAGGCTACGCAATGAAAGGCCAACGAAGTCGAGTATCATATGCTAGAGATGCAAATGGAAGGAATCGGATGGGAGTAAATGGAAGGAATTGGAATGCATCATAATTTTTTCAATATATTCACAGGAACATGTATGATATCAAAAATCAATTTTAATATCCCAAATTAGTGTACATATGTGATATCTAACAGAATAACTGTAACAAGCCCATTAAAATATATACTTTTACCGAAATTGAGAAAATTTTGGGCCTCGGGTGGGCCACAAATGTAAGGATTACAAACAAGCAACTTGCCAACATTTTTTAACTGTCCATTTAGATGGTCAACCTTTGGACGGTTTGGATCATTCTATTGGTGTGATTTTAGTTATGTAGTCAATAATTGAATTGTTTCGGAGTATTATCAATGTGCCACGTGTATGGCGAACATGTGCATAGCGGCACCTTTGTTTATTCGTGTGACTCTCCAAGGGAGCTCAAAAAGACATTTCACACCATTTACTTCGAAATCCTCTCTCAAAAAGAGGATTTCATTTACATGCCCATTTACTCTCATTTCATTTCATCTCTTTCATTTACATGCCCATTTACTCTCATTTCATTTCATTTTCATGTATTCACTTCCATCCAAACACACTTCAAATACCATTTACATCTATTTACTCTCAATTCCTCCTACTTACCTACATTTACTCCCATCCAAACTAGCCTTTTGGGCCAGGGGCCTTCTCCATACACAAAGTCAAGAGCAACTTTGACCTCCTTTGAAATAGGGCTTTCAAGAGATGTCACCACCTCCCTTGGCAAATGTAGAAATTCCAAATTATCTAATCTCGGTCTCGGCCACTGCTTGCAAGATAACAGATTTTAATAGAACAAAATAATAGAGTCACAAATCTTCCTCTTCTCTGAAGTTCTGCTCCCCTTGACAACCAAGCCACTTATTTTATTAGTATAAGCCCCTGCGCTTCCCTTCTTTAAGCCATAACGCTCTTGATCGCTACCTCCATTTGATTTCCTCTTCTTTAATATGATTGGCATAACTAGCAACAAATCTAGATCTCTCTTCACGGACTCCAACAAACGGCTGATCAGCCTCCTTAATATCCAACACATGCATTGCCTTTGGAGAAATCTTAAATTTTGCCTCCCTAGCACCCCAAACCTCTTTTTTCCTACCCTTAATATTTTCGTTCAACAAATAAAACTTCTAAGACAGGCGATAGCCGGCAAAGCCTTCAACCAAAATAGACTCCCACCAATCCTCAATTAATTAGTTTAAAATCATCTATTTCCATCCATGCTCTCTCAAATATTAAAGGCTTCGGGCCCCAATCCTCTTCGACCACCTCCAAAACAATAGGGCAATTGTTTGAAATAGGCTTTGACAAACCCCTTTGGCATACAAGGGAAAATTTCTCGAGGCATTGGGCCGAGACTAAGGAATCTACCCAATCTAGACAAGATAGGATTCTCCTAACCATTTGACCAAGTAAATTTACCACCTTCTAACAGTAAAATCTACCAACTCATGCTTCTCCACCCAATCTGTGATCCCTTCCATACTGCTCGTAATGCACCCGCCATTTGCTTTTTCATAAGAAAATCTTACTACATTGAAATCCCCGCCAACACACCACAAATAATCCCATTTCTTCCTAATACTATATAGTTCTCAAAATTGCCCATGTTAACCCAAAAAAAAAAAAAAAGGCCCATAAAATGATGGAAAAAAACCCATAGCCATCTAAAGACCACTTCCAGCAACACCATTGACAAAGAAAAGGCCCCAATGCAACTATCTTCAGCTTTCCAAACCTCAGAGTTCCATGCAACCAAAATGCTACACACAACACCACCAAGCATCTACCAAGAGCCCGTCATTATTCTTCACTACCCATACAGAGTCCACATGTCCTTTATTCCTATCTTGGAGCTTGGTTTCTTGCAATGCAATAACATCAACCCTTGCCTTCTCACACATCTTCTTCACTTGAGCTCTTTTAATCTTACAACCCAATCCCCTAACATTCCAAGACATAATAGTTATTGATTAATAGACTTAACCCTTTTGACCCTCTTTACCCCACTAGTTCTTCTTGCTGAATCATAATTAATTGTGCACTCCAAGTGAAGAAGTTCTCTCCATCCTCTTGAGGATTTCCTGGTTCTTAACAGATGGATATCATGCTACCTTTGAGCTCCCCTACCCTAAACAAATTGGAAAAAAGCATATGCATCCTCATCTTTAGCGCCATAGCCTGTAGGACATTCCCAAAATGTTACCCACTCTTTCAAGCCCATCTTTAAACCATCACAGCTGCTTCTCCAATAACTCCACTTCCCTTTAGATCATGATTCTAATTCAGCTAACATACATGGTTCAGCCTGACAGATAGGGCCTTCTACTTCCAGAGTTGCCTTAAGGGGGGTGACAATTAACGCTTCCTCCAGATCCTGCTTTGCAGTAATCATGCTACCTAGCTCAAGCACAGGACCTTCAAGCATCCCCTGGTTCTCCTCCTGGAAAGACTCCATCCCCCTTGCCTCTTTGCAAAAAGCTCAAGCACAAGACCTTCAAGTATTCCCTGGTTCTCCTCCTGGAAAGACTCCATCCCCTGTGCCTCTATGCAAAAACTATTGGGTGATCTGATTGTCTTCCTCAATCAATTTCGAAGGCCCCGT